>CM057459.1:738927500-743727500 GCA_016271365.2 Neoceratodus forsteri
CACTGTTTTTGACTCCACAACCTCCAGAAGGCCGTTCTGTGCATCCACAACCCTCTCTGTGAAAAATACTTCCTTAAGTTACCTCTGAGCTGCCCCCTTCTATTTTCAAATTGTGCCTCTTGTTCTTGCACATCTCTTTTTGAAAGATGCTACCCTCTTGGACTTTGTTGATTCCTTGAGGTACTTGAAGTTTCTATCATGTCCCCTCTCCTTCTTTCCTCGAGGCTATACATATTTAGCTCCTTAAGTCTCTCTTCATATGCCTTCCGGTGCAGACCCTGCACCATTTTAGCTGCCCTCCTCTGGACAGCTTCCATCCTGTCTATGTCTTGGAGATTGGGTCTCCAGAACTGCACGCAGTACTCAGATGGGGTCTCACCAACTGTCTGTACAGAGGGATAATAACTTCCTGTTTTCACTGCTGATGCCTCTCTGTGAATCCCAGTATCCCCCAAGCCCTCCTTGCGTTCCACATATCTGGACTGTGTTATGCGGTATGGGCTGCAGCCGTTGGCTCACGCTGTGAACCAATGGGCATGCAGCCCTCCTGTTGTCAGTCGGCGTGCAGCAGGGTGACAGGCAGGTGGGTGCTGCCGCCCGCCGCTGACGGGAGCGCGGGCCCAGTGGGTGGATGGGAGGTGCAATAGACCACCAGGGTAATAGGAGTATGTTATGATTTACAGATGCCCGCGATCAGGCAGCGATCGGTCCACTGGACCACCAGGATATTGGATGTGGGGGTTACTATACCAATGCCCACGACCGGGCACACATAGCGTCCACTAGACCACCAGGGATATTGGCGGGGGTTCTTTTAGATGAATGCCTTGATCGGGCTGCAGAAGCGTCGGTCCCAGCGGCTGCTGCCTGGCAGGCGCCAGGCGCAAGTCGTCGAGAGGGTCAGCACCTGCCATGCTAATGGCATGCAAATGGAGCTATAATGATATGCAAATGGCCCCATGTGCGTCTTGCATAAATTATGGCCCCATTTGCATGTCCCCTTTTGAATATCGCAGGTGCTGTGCATGGCGCAATGGCACTTGCGCTAGTGCATCTCCATGCTCCACTCTGGTCACTTGTGCTGGCGCAATGCACAGTGGGGGTGGCCAGGGTGCAATATTCAAAGCTGCTGTGCCATAGCGTAGCTCTGTCGAATATTGCCCAGGCCACATCCCTGTGCAACAAAGTTGAGCTGCGCCCAGGCTTGTGCCACAGCCTGGCGCAGTTTGAATATCCGGGCCAAAGTGTTTTACTTATTTCTAAGTTCCCAGGCACTCTAGTCACAGTTTTATTTAAAACTGGGACTTTCATACAATCCCTACAATGGTTTTATATGTTTTTAAATGTTTCAAACAATCTCCCAGCATCAGGTAGCACCACCCATCTCTGACTGCAGGATAAAAGTAGTCTAAAGATGGCTGGCCAGCTCTAAAGGGAACTGAGGCATGATAGAGTGAAGAAGGAACAGGACCACTCCCCAAACATTTCCAGACACAGGCATAACAACAGGTACTTTGCTTAACAAAACCCATATAACCCTGTATCATCAAGGAATCACTCTATACATTTCCTAAAACCTGGTTTTGTTCAAAATATACATTTATTTGTTTATTTTGCTACAGAGCCTAACACCATCTGTGACTGCAACCTTTTAACCTTAAAGATAACAAGCATTCAGTCTAACAAGAACAGGGCTGCCATTTTTGTTTCCTTTTTCACTTTTCCTTACTTGACTACTGCATTTTACCTTCTAAACTTAAAAGTGACAAACATTCAGGAGCACAAATGCTGCATTTGTAATTAGGTGCTTCTTCCTGTTACTTTAACCTTTAATCACATAATCCCCCTTATTTGCAATCCTATACATACCTATGTACCCATTTTAAAATAAACCAAACTAGGGGGTTTGAAATGATTGAAAGCCTTCAAATGCTATGGCTGAAATTGACCAATCTTAACCCGCAGCCAGTAGCTCATTTGTGTCTGTCTTCACTAGAGCAACCCCCACATTCATATAGTAAAATGGGCTCCTTCAGGCAGCTCACGCATGCACAAAGGAATCACCTTTTGTTTTACTTCTTTCCTTCTCGTAGGCGGACAGTTAAACTTTATCAGAAGCAGTTCATCAATTCAGCATTTTCACTACTGCTTCTAAAGCGCTAGGTGCGACAGTTAAATTAGCAAAACCCACAGTTCAGCTGCCGACTCCTTTTAGGCATTTTAACTGTTCTGTTAGGCCACAACTACTGCAGGGTGTAATTAACTACAGGGCATAACCCCAGTTCAGCTACCCTTTCAGTTAATAGGCACCTCATAATAGCAGGACTACACTATTATCGATCGCACCTTCTTACAGCACTCCAAGTCTCAACACATGGGTTATAAGCACTCTTCTCATAGGCTGATGCACAAAGGAATCCAGAATTCAAAATCCGATCCTTCTCCTCCCTTGTAGCTCCCAGAATCCTCAGTTCTTTTGTGCATCTTCCCAGACTGGTCACGTTTCTTTCTGGCTCTGTGCCACGCTAACAAAGGTAAGATTAATACTCCCTCTATTCACAAAGAATTTATGCATTAGCCTCAGAATCTAACTTACATTAATTCAAGCAACAGATGTTTTGCTTACAAAGGGGTTACAGCCCCAAACTAACAGAAATTAGCATTGCACAGCTCTATACTGCTACTGTTTTTTGTCTATGCCTAGTCTACGTCTTGGCGTCAGGGCTTAGCTCAGGTTTACTGGTAACAAGAAATTATCTGCATCACAGCTGCTGCTCACTAAACCCCTCTTGGTTTACCTTATTCAGCCGAGGAGGGGGATGAAGGCTGCCACCCAAGAGCGATTTTTGGACCCTCCGAGCCCCCTCTCAGCTTATCTTATTCTGCCGAGAAGGAGGTGACTCTAATAGGGAAGTGCTGTGCTCCCTTTCTGGCCAGGTCATGATTCTACTCCTGGGGTTTGTGGTTTACCTTGTTCAACTGCGATCACCACAGGAGCGCCCCACCAAATGCTTTACATGAGGCAAGCAGTAAAGAGTCACAGGGGAGAGAGCACTTGCCATGGGGCCTACCTGCAGGGCTACACTCCTCATTGGGCGCCGATCGGTGCAACCCACCATCACTTCCTCATTCTGCCAGCACAGAGAGAGCTTCCTCTAAGCAGCAACTCCTATATTGAAGTTCCCCACGATCATTACTCAATGGGGGACCCTCAGCCATGAGGAGCCCTGTGGGACTAGCAGTCGCCATCTTGTCTCGCGCTCTTTAGCTCGAGAGGATACCAGCCGAGATCTCGCGGGGCCTACCTAGGAGATCTGGCTAGGGATCCCTTTTTCAAGATGATGACGTCAACAGGCTGTGTACTCCTCTTCCAAAATGGTGCTAGTAAACACGGCAGCTATCTTAAAGGGACACAGCCCATCTTCTCAATGAGCTGAACCACCATTGTGAGCGTAGGTGGTTAAGGGGATATATTTTGGGCTTTTTTGACAGTAGTTGATTTATCCTGTGTATGTCAGGCAAAACGTTGGTGCCTCTCTAAACAGGCAAAGCCTGATGTACATCCTCAGTGCCTTGCATTGCCAGTCAGTAACTTAACTCAGCCAATTGCCCAGTAAGTCTCAACATGCCTGAGAAGGTTACTCATGGCTTTCAGATGCCCACCAATATTCTACTGACTTCTTGTTTTGAATTGTCTCCTTTTGTCTCTAATTCACTGACATTTGAAACACCTAGGGTAGCCTCGACTGGGGCTATGAACTAGTTTTGTGTATTAAGATAAACTAGCCAACATGGTGTTAGGGCCAACTAGAACTGCTTAGAAAATGGGCTAGGAAATCCCAGGACTCTGATTGGTTGATAGCGCTGGCAAGCTGGGCGTCTATCAGGCAACAGAGCCCGGGCATTAAAAGTGCCAGCTTTGCCACAAACCTCATTGCCAAGATCATTAAGCAATTGGAATGTTGTAATAAAAAAAGCTGCCATGTTTTTCTCTCGCTGCTTAGCGGGAGAGTTTGCGGCCTCCGCCCCCGTCGTCACCTTCTAAAACCATCAGTATCACACATTCACCGAATAAGCAATATCACATGCCCAAAACAAAAACTACAAAATCCACAAGCCTAGCGATTGCCTGTATTCACATTAAATAGCTGCACAGCATAAACACACAACCACATCCTCTCGCCCCCAGGAAAGCCGGCGGCTCAGTTCAGAGGCTGAGCTGGCACCACATATCCTGAAGCAGGCATCAGTAGCAGGCAGAGTCCCATAGGTAGTAGCTCCACACATAAAATTCTCCGGCCTGCTAAAATAAAGGTTGTGTCCTCCACAGTGGTTTTGAAAAAACTGTTTGCTACAAATCTCGGCGATCACTCCCATTGTGCGGCTCCTCTGTCTGCATTCCCGCAGCATGTCATCAAAGTGACCCCATCAGCGTAAAATGAAAAAAAAAAAAAAAGCATGTACCCAACAAATGTAAATACCTCTCCACAATCTGCAAAATGTTCCTTCCTCCCTCCACAGTCCATATTGTCCCAAGCATAAAACAGGGGCAACCTCTCCATCACGGAAATCTGGTTGTATCCTCAGGAAAGCAAAACAAATAGCGAACTCGTTACAGCACAGCATAATGTGAAACACGCTCATGAATAGTAAATAGCTAATTTAAGCAGCCTACCTAAAAGTTATCTCTACACAGCCGCTCCTCATCGGCAATCCCGCTATGTACCCCCGCTCGCACGCCCCCCCACACCACAGCATTCCTTTGACAGAAAAAAACAATTTTGTGCTACCAGAAATAATTTTTTTACTTGCTTAAAAATCAGTCGCTCTACTACATCGCGTGCTCTGCGCTGGTACGGCTTCTCCCAGTTCACCTCGCCTCCAACTCGGCTCGACCCACAAAAACAATACAAGTGTAATTTTTTGTTTAATGTACAAAACCCGGTACATTAACACATTCTTTTACTGCAGACTTCTTCTTCTGAAATGCTTCACCATGCACACCAATGAGTTGTCAGTGCATTTCCTCATTGGGGGATGGGGGACAGCTCACTGCGGCGTCGGGCCTCATCACGCCCCTGGGCGGTCCGGTATTACCCAATACCGCCCACCCTGTTGGGTATTATTGCTTACATATTAAGGTACTTATTTTGGTTTATTGTGCCATTCCTATAGAATCCACAACCCCTCTGTCTATCTCAATCTGCCTAGGAAGGAGAACAGGTGCCTGGATCAGTGGTCCTGAACAGTTTGTAGTCGCTAGCAGTGCCTTGCTCAGCCTCCCAGTTTACCTTGTTCAACGGAGGTCATGACCTCTGTACAATTTATGTCCCCGGGTGGAACGTGGTGCTCCCCCATTTGTCTCGCAGTTTACCGTGTTCAGGGGCAAGCCTGCCTTTGGGGATCAATCTCTCCCTTCCTCTTATGCTCATTACTTTGGAGGCCTCAGGCAGTACAGCGCAGTGGTTTAAGGCTCTGAGTTGTACATCTGGAGACCTGGGTTTGAATCCCACTGCCCACACATGCATACTGTGTAATACTAAGCAAGTCACTTAACTTCTTGGTACTCCCACATTGTACCTCTACGTAAGCTTTCAACTTACCCACTTCAAGCAGGATTCTGGAACTGGGATTGTGAGTTCTCTCTGTATCCCGCAACCAAGAGGGACATCCCCGACCCACGCACTAGAGCCTCCATGCACTGTGGGATGCCTGACATTTGCATTTTGCGCCACCATCCTTGGGAGCTACATCGCACTTCTCGTGATGTTTTCGACCTCCCAGGCACCTATAGTGTTTTTTATATACAAATCCACCTCTATGATGGAGGCAGCCAATGAGTGCTCCACGTAAGATGTTGGACACAGAAGGGCACCCCTTAAAGGGGCCATACTCCTCATAATTTTAAAGGGGACTGGAGCAGATATAAACCATAAATGAATAGGATGAAATGTCACATTAAAGAGCAACAAATTATAAGCCTGCTTTTTAAAAGAATAGAAGCGGATGTATACCCACCAGGCCTTGTCTGTACTCAGGAGTTTATTGAACCCAATTTCGCTGTAGGTACCTAGTTCTAAAAACTTGTAGCTTAAGCATTACTCCAAGGGCTCAACCAGTGCAGGCTTAAACTCTGTGTAGCAGGAATGAGTACCATCTCATAGTGAGGCAAATCTGGGTCCTCTATCCTCACATGCAGTACAGTAATAACAAAGATATGTTGCTCAATATTGGCACCCCACACAACCCTTTCACACTTCAGTTATATTCCACTTAGTCTGGAAGCAGTGTCAGTGCCTAGGCAGCCCCCACTCAACAGCTGCAGTCAGAGCCCTCACAGAATGGTCATTTGCTCCAAATACTTGGCACACCATCTGTATGCCCCAGCAGGACTTACGACACTGGTGGTCTGGACAGGGTGGTTCACCAGCTTCAGTCCCCTTTCGAGAGGCTACCTTCTATGGGTTTAACCATCTTGTCATTTCAAGTACAGAGCTAAGTAGCCCCTAGCGTTGTGGCAGATTTTCTGAGAATGATATAGTTGCCCATCCTGCATACTTAGGGGAAAATAGTTTGTGTGAACTGTAAGTACAGAACTATATAGTTAGTACAAAGCTATAGTCAATCATCGGAAAGTACATAATTAAAGAGCAAGGTATACAATGGGCTAAGCAAGGGCAAATACATCACAGGTTGTGCATGTGCTACTCAGCCACAGCCATGCTGGTGGGGGACAAGTTAAGCATACAAAGAGCGTTTTTGAAGAAGATAGTACTCTCAGTAAGAAAAGGCTGGCTATGTAGTGATACATCTCAAGCTTATGAATTTTTCACTGCATCCAATCCTGCTACAGCAATAGGCCAATTTGTTCTAATACTGAAGCCTGACTGATATCCTCAGGGGGGCATCTTTTTGATATGACTGTCACTGTGTTATGTCCACCCAGTAAGTCACAATCTGACTCAGTCAATGCCCAAGGCAGCTTACATTTTTGCAGAAAATAACAATGGCATTTTGAAGCAGGAGGTTTTGGCTGCTTAAAAATCCACTCGAGGGACCATATTTTTCCTTAGCATACTAGACTCCATGGCGAATGGCCATCCTGTCACGTTTCTCCATAAGGCAATAGCCACAAAACTTACTTTGACCAAGGGTCCCCAAGAAACAGCTTGATCGGGTTGTGGCAATTCCACTCCGTTGACATGGGTTCCACTGTGAACGCCAAATGTTAATGCTGTGCAGCTGGCCTCCCTCAGATAACTACCACTGGCTCCACCATGGCTCCAGTGTAATCAATAACTATCTGTCAGCACCATCACTTTGTCAGCTGGTGGGGTTGTGCCTTAGCTGGTTTTTACATCACTCCCCAATACGGCTATACTTGTCCCTGCTCTGTTCAACAGGGCATACTCCCAACACATCCGTGGTCATTTCATTCTAGCCATCTTTCACAGAGGGGTGCTACCCCCCCCTCAAAACTGCCCTAGCAGTTGACATCCCTTACAGACCACAGAAACAAAGAGGCGTGGTCCTAAGCTCACCTTCAGACAAGGGGGACTCTCAGAAGCAGAAGCCACATTAAAATCACTGGTTACGACTTAGAGCCAGTGAAGTTAGGGACAGAGACTGGCAATTCCAATCCAGGTTGCCCCCTCCCCCCCCACACCACACCACCATCCTCCTTGCTTGTATCAGAGGCCTAACAGATATTCAGTGGAAGGCCAAGGAAGAACAGAAGGAGGCAAAAGGAACAGAACTTCAAAGCCCTATTAGGGGAGACACAGCGTCTCCCCATATTTAATGCTATGGGGTCCGGCCACAGTTATGACAAAAGAAGACTAAAGGGGCACACATATGATACATCGCTACATGGCAACTCTTGCCCAATACAACCATGCCACATGCAGCATATGAATTCAATTACATTCATCAAATAAGCAGGCCACAGTGCAGAAGCCATAAGGAGATGAAAACCCAGATGAGAGCAATATTTCAGTTCAGGTCAGCTAAAACACATGACCCAGAAACTATTAACAGTACTTTTGCAGCCATCTCAGCTACATAAACAGTCACAGAAAGCAGGTAACTGGTGTGTTTTAATGCAATATAGGTCTCCTAAGGTAGAATGTGCTGAAATTCTATTTCATGGACCCACAGACATTTTCAAGAAAGAAATGAGGGGTGTATTCAACTTCCTTTGACTTGCCACATGTGCTGGCAGATATACTCATACCCAGGCATCCGTACATACTGTATTTATAGGTAAAAACACCTACCCATATATAGGTCATTCAATCCTTTTATCTGCCTAGACATATAGCCAGATTTATGGGAACCATCACACCCACCCTTTACACCAGGGTGCAGTGCTGGGTTCAGAAGGTCATTTAGGGTAACACACAGACCGGGGCAATATGACCGCCCAACTTTGATGTATTGAGTATCGCGTACCATATGACGGCACATACACACACACTGACAACCAAAAAAACTAAATATGTGCCTTTAGTACTTTCAGTAGGGTGTAAACAAGGGATCAGCCATGGCCAGTGTCCTCCTGGAGCCCCCACTGCAGTGACTCCTGGCAGTGACACCCTCCTCCTCCACACCACTTAATTAATCCAGATCATGGAGGAAGGGACAGGGGACCTGTGTAATAGTAAATCCAGGTATGACATGCAGATCAAGTACAGCAAACACTGTTAACACAGTCATACTTGGCCAGAGGCTACAGTTCATTAGTCCTATGCATTTCAGTGCAGTTCAGCCCCTATTGCCTGCACTGGTCATATAGAGCTCTCTCACCAGTGACCACAGTTCAATACTCTTTCTGTAGACAACACCGATCAAGACCTCCAGGGGCCAATCTGGCACATAGACCCTGACCACTGAAACTGCCAGCATGGCCATTCAGAAGGATACACGTTGAACTTGAGGGTATCCGTAAGGTGACGGACACACTGATCCAAGCCAGTTGGGAGTTCACTAACAGAACTTATAACAACACCGGTTGGATACCAGATTAACAGGAAACTCAGAGTTTGGTTGCAAGGTTCTCCAGACACGTTGAGTGGTATTCCTCCTCCCTCCCAAGACAAGTCCAAATACTGCTGTAAAATCACCCATGTGTTGAGACTCGGAGTGCTGTAAGAAGGTACGATAGATAATGGTAGTTTACTCACCTGGTAAAGGTGATTATAAGAGCACCTTCTTACAGCACTCCGTATCCCACCCATTGAGGAGGAACATAACAAGCAATAAACTGAATAATAAAATAAGGGATTGCATATTTAAGAATGTATGTGCAATACCGATCAGTAAACATAAAGTAGCGGATGTTCAGTCCTGCACTGCCAGTAACAGTGGAACATATTGCCACATTGATTGGAATACAATGGAAAGTAAATAATTGTCCTTTGCATAACATTAAATTGTGTTGTGTTTCTCTACCCACCAGCTTCCCTAAGGGGGCAGCTGAGGGTCCTGTATGGTTGAATTTTTTATATTATGTTTTCAGGAGTAGCATAAGCTCTGGAAGATTTCATACTGGGGATTCTGGGAGCTACAAGGGAGAAGAAGGATCGGATTTCGAATTTTGGATTCCTTTTGTGCATCAGCCTATGAGAAGAGCGCTTATAACCCATGTGTTGAGACTCGGAGTGCTGTAGGAAGGTGCTCTTATAATCACCTTTACCAGGTGAGTAAACTACCAATACAACCACAAAGGCAAAGTAAAAGTAGAGAAGCCACCATAAAGCAAACACATTTAGTGTTGCTTTCTTTTCTCCATGTGGGTCATTTAGATTTTGTTTCTTGCCCCTTTCTCACCTTACTGAACTGTGCAACAATGCGCACCATCGCAGCTCCTTAAAGCAGCAGCTAGCAGGGCACTCATAATTACCTGGGGAGGGGGAGAATACTGAAAAACTTCAGCCTCCTCCTTTTATTACCTTGCTGCTCTCCACTACCCTTTCATTTACCAAAAACGGCTTTAAATAAAGAACCATGCCAAAACTTCCATGGCTCCTAATCCTTCACAGAGCCACTCTGAAGCCCTCCCAGCTCCCAAAACTCATAAAGTTGAATTTCAACTGTACTTGGGCTGGAGACAGGGGCTAGGAACAAGTGTCGGTAAGGAAGGTAGGGCTGGGGAACAGAGGACACAGGGCTATGGATGGGGAGGCACCTGGTTTTGGGACAACGAGGACACAAGGCTGGGAACAGTTCAACAGGGTACACAGAACTTGGGACAAAGGGATGCATCACATTGGGGACAGAAGACACGGGACTGCAGACAGGGACACAGGCTGGGTTAGGAATTCCTTAATAAAAAACATTTCGCAAACACCACCAAGACACAAAAACCCACAACTGGAATTTCAAGTGTAAAATTAAAAGGCATCTTGAGACAGAGAGAGAGAGAGAGAGAGAGAGACATACAGACAGATATAGACAGAGATCCTGAAAAGATTGTATCCCCACTAAATATGTAAAATGGACAGTAACAATGATAAATGATGAAGGGGAAGTCAGAGAGCTCATATACACACAATGCAGAATACAAGACAACTGTATACAAGATGTTTGCATGCCTTTTCTGGTGTTTCCGTCCTTTCTTCATGCCCCCCTCCCCAGCTCTTCATTATTCCAAAGTCCAGTTTGATCTCATGGGATGAGGAAAACAAAGTTCAGAATCATTTCTTCCACTCCCCAAAACAATTCTCATGTTTACAGACAGCCAGTGAGTCGAACTAGAGGCAGCCAGTGAGCAAACTAGCAGGAAGAAACCTTTCTTTAGCACCCTCCCTATTCCGTCTTAGCTGCCTAGGCAATTTATAGACTGATTCGACAGGAAAAGTGTGAACTGTAACAGGCAGTGTCTTGTGAGTAGAAAACACACTGCTCAGTCCCTCCTCCCACTGCCTAAACTCACACAGTATTCAGTATTGAAAAGCAAATCGTCCACATCCAGTAGTACTTTTTTTAGTTCCTTCCTACTCCTAACACCGAGACAATTCCCATCCCTCTAACTACTCTCTCCTCTCGTAGATCTTTTTTTTCTTTGGTTCAGGTTTTTAAATTGTCCCAAACACAATTTTACACTGACCTTCTACAGCACGGGAAAATGATCACTCAAGAAGTGCGTGCACTGAGCCTAAGGCCGTAAATCGTAGGCAGACACGAGCAGTCTGCATCACATGCCATGACCCATCCTTGAGTCTCCCAGGGACAGGTCATGTGATGCAGGGCTGAAACTCCCCCTCTCCCTCTTTTTGTCCCCACAGCCAGCAGCCGTATATTAGCCTAGTCATGGCGCCCCTGTGCTTCCACCTCCGAGCCACTTAAGCTCCTTCACCCCAGCACCCCTGGCTTACCCCCCAGAGGGCAGGGATGTGGCACCCAAGTGCCATATGACTAGTAACTGCCTGGGGAGAGAGGGACCCAGAGGCTAATCAAAGCCGGAGGCGGGCTTCACAAGTGCGGCCAGCTCCGAGAGTTTTTCCTTGCTTTAACAGGGGCAGGGACGTGCAATGACGTCCAGCATCCGCCCCTCAGATGTTGGCGCCAGTAGCTGCGCGAACCCCCAGCTTCCGCCAGGGGTCCTTCGAGCACCAAGCATGACCCGCACTCTCCCTTCCCTGGAGAAGGAGAGCAGTCCATGGGTCACCTGATCCTACTCCCTCGGCCTGCCCTCCAGAGGACTGGGTCCACCCCAAACCCGGTCGCACGCATCTGCGGAAATCCAACCACTGCACTGGTAGGGCTGAAACTTTTAAAGGGACACTATATATTGCAGGGTCACTCAAATTGTGAAAGCCCATGAAAAGATCTTTCAAATGAGGTATTGGGTTTACCTGTAGGGACAAGAGTCTTGAGATAGGAATAGCTAAGTAATGTATAAATTAGTTGAGTATTGGAAGCTATTTCATGCAGTCTTAAAACAGAACGTGATGTCACTGAGGAGCTATTTATGTTGTAAATTACAGCTTGTCCTCAGTGACATCACTTTATGTTGTAAGATTGCATGAAATGGCTGCTGCCCTGTTTTGATTTTTCAGATGATTTAAAGATTCATATCTCAGGACATTTGACACCTACAAGGAAGCCAAATACCTTGTTCAGTATAACTTTTCTTAGGCCTTCACATTTTGGAGCAATCCTGCAATGTTTACTGTCCCTTTAAAGGAGAATCACTGAAAATCTGCTAGGCTAGAGTGGAACAGGACGCATACTTCTCAGACAGCCTGTTTTATGGTAGAATGGAATTAATTAAATCGGACGGACCATTCATATTTTCAAAGAATATGAACAGTCCATTTTTTTGTGGGTGCCTTGTTTAACTTTGTGGGTGCTCGAGCACCTGAGCACCCACGCTGTTGGTGCCCCTAAGCAGTGCATACTTTCAACAGACAACAAAACAGACAACCAAACAACATCTACCCCTTGGGGCATCTGATGTCCAGGTTTCATTAGGTGACGCACCGGGGGTTAATACTTGTGGCATGCTACCCTTGGGGTAGATGTTGTGTGGCTGGCCTTGTGTGAAGCCCTTGAGGTACCACTTCTACAATGTTCAGTCAGTTCTGCCCTGTGGGTAGAGCACAGGTATTGGCTTCTGTCCTGTCTATTCTGCTGCCTGCTGACAATATCCGCTGCCCGTGGGGTATTTAGAATTTGTCGGCAGTTGTCGCTACACACTTGGGGTACCACTTGTGCAGCTTGCGATGGCCTTGGGGTGTATCAAAAGGAACCACATACCTCAGGGCAGTAACAACTGACAAACAATTGTCATGAGGGCAGCAACATTTTAGGCATGCCTATTGAGTGCCGCAAGGGCAATACACTGTATCAAGTGGGCATCCAGTACCCCAGGGTGAAAACCTATGCCAAACTGGGGTGGGGTGCAGCACAAACAGAAAACAGAGCAAATGCTGAACCAAAGCCACCTGCAGGATCAACAATACAATCACAGTTATTAAATGTACAATAATATAATTTATATAATTAAAAATATGAATATTTTTAACAGTTTGAATACTGGGCCATTATGGCAACTGGGAGACAAAGACAACAGCGGCCAGAACATGACAGGCATGACAGGGAAAAACAGAGTCTTGATGGGGAGAATACTGTGCTTAGAAAAGCTCACAGCACCACTACTGCTCTGCTTGAGCATACAGACTTCCTACATAAGGCACGTGATCGGGGCCACCTAGTAAGGTCAATATATATTGACCTTACTAAGGCCTTTGATACAGTAAACCATACCCTATTATTGGAATCACTCCCTGCCCTTGGTCTCTCCAATGGGGTAACAGAATGGTTCAAGAACTACCTTGAAGGCAGAACGCAACAGGTCAAAATCTGTGATGCTCTCTCAAACAGTCATCAGTGCGGTCAGTGTACCTCAAGGGTCCATCCTTGGACCCCTGCTTTTTAGCCTGTTTCTAACACCCTCCCACAAGCCTGCACCAACGATATGGTACTTTATGAGGATGATGCCGCCCTTTTCTCTAGTCAGTCTGAACCCTCCCCTTGCTAGAGACCTACCAATCGAACTTCAGCTTGGTAGAGACCTGGTTCACTCCAACACAAACTGCTAATGAACTATAAGAAAACAAAGGTCATGCAGTTTGCTAGTCTACACAACAAACATAAATCAGTCCACTTAACTATTCTGAATAACCTAAGTCTGCCACTCGAACAGGTTCATGAATTCAGATATCTCGGTATAACCCCAGACAGCTCACTGTCTTACGCCACACATGTCAACCATATTTCAAAGGTAATAAATTCAAGGATTGGAATCTTATATAGACACCAGCACTGCCTGACCCCAGAAGCCCTCCGGCTAGCAGTCACCAGCTTAGTCCTATCTATAATAGACTATGGGCTTGTCGTATATGGTGCTGCTTCTGATGCAACTCTCAAAAGAGTAACCATTGCACTTAAGGCCTGCCATTTGGTATCTGGAGCTCACAAGCACATCCACACGTGAGACCTATATGCACAGACCAACTTTAAGGGCAGGATCACCTTCCTGATCTGACACTTGCAAAATTCAGCCTGGGCTTAACAACCCCAGCTACCCAGCCTCTTCTCATATAGACCCCCAATCTTTGCAGTACTCGGAGTTCATTCAAACAGTCCTATCTTGTCCCTTTCTGCCGTACTACACAGGCTCAGCGAACATTTATGTTCAGGGCTCCCACCTGGCTTAAAGGCTGCCCCTCAGACATCAATGTCAAATCAAAGCTTGGCCCCTTCAAGTTCAAACTTCGCCAGCGCCTCACTACACTTAGCAGCTGTGACTGCCCTCCCTAAGCTAACTTTCAACTCCTCTTATCTTTATCCCCCCATAGGACCTACATTTGCCCCTCTCCCCATCAACTCCAATATCTCCCCCCATCAATCAAACCATGCTCCCACCTTACTTCTATTATAAGCTACTACCTACCCCCTCCTTACTTTTTTACCTCCCACCGCCTTAACTCTCAGCTTTTGCTGAGCTGCCCCTATGGGGCTCCTACTCCACCCCCCTCTTCCTACCCTGGTACCTGTTTGTCACCCTCTCTCTTAAGATCTTTCTCTCAACATAATTACTATTAACAAAGTCAGTATATTGACTCAAGGTTTTATTTAACTCTAAAAATTGATTAGGTTTTGCTCATAAAAGTTCTAAAACATTGTGAAAATGCATAGCACTTGCTTCACTGTGTTTAACAAACATAACACTTCTAGAAAACCTATATAAATGCTTTCTGTACAGTTAGTATTGTCCCAAGAAAAAAAATGCTAATCAATTATTTAAAACCCTGTGACTGTACTATAAATGCTTTGAATCTTACAGTTTGTACCTTACATGTGTAACCCCCCTGCAAATGGGGGTTCCCAAAAGACTTCCAGGAGCTTGCTTGAATGCTCCAAGCCTGAATGGTGTTTGGTATTTAAGCCATTTATCAGTGAGTGTTTTAGAACCCTGGTACTGTCTCTTTAAGAGCTGTCTGCTTGCAGACATAATTAGTTTGTATGGGGACTGTGTGCTTCTCTGAGTACCACTCGAGCTGCTGCAATTCACTTCATTTTGCAGTCACTAGGGTGCAAAGGGAACCTATCTGAAAGATGTAACTGTTTGCCAGAAATTATTTAGAGTAATAATGAAATTACAGTTTGTCTAACCTGCTTTTGCAGTCAGAACTGTGTCTGCTAGTTCCCATTCTAGTTTTGAACTGCTGAACTGGACCAATCAGTGTGGGGTAGTTAGCTCTAAAATGGTGCCTTGACTTAATCAGAACTTGACTCATAATCTGAGCCAGCCACAAGAGGATTGTATGAGCAGTGACTCTGGGAGATGTAGTTTAGACTTCAGTGCCTTTTTGGACCAACAGCAGCAGTCTATTGTGAGTGACAGCCAATCCAGTCAAGAACTGGGAGGAACTCAAAGGAAGTGCCCGGTTTTGTCGGTTGGAGTTTCAGTTGAGCTTTGGCAGTGAAGAAGGAAGGAGCCCTGTGCTTTTTCAGTGTGCAGTTTTAGTCAAAAAACGTGTGTAAGGCCCAGAGTTCCGGTCTGCAGCTTGTGTAACAGCTTGTTAGGACTGAATCCGTCCTGTGAAAAGAATCAAAGGATCTCTGAAGAGTAGAAACCAGGCTCACCCTGTAGAAGACTGGAGAAATTGCTGAAAATTGCACTCGGTCTGTCAGGAACTGAATCTGCTGTGTGTTCTCCGGTATTGTGCAGTAATTGCGATCGGGATACAGATGCAGCCTGCCTGGTATAGTGCTTTCTTTATATGGATGTGTGAAGAGGTTTGTGTACCTCAAGTGAGCCCTGCTGACATTGAAGGACCCTATCTTATTTGGAGGTCGTGAGTACTAATTCAGGGTCGCCCCTGTTGAATTGCCACATTAAATCCAAATGGAATTACTGTACTGCTGACTGTTTAATTCTCCTTTCTCTGTGTGAAAGGGCCCCTACCAGCTGCCACGGTTTGGACTAGCCACTAGGGCTTGGGTACCCAGGAACAGTAACTGATAGGGATAGGCCTGTGCACAGAGCCATAGGTAGATTATTAGAGTGATAAGCTAATTAACCTGATTTCCCTGTCCTTGTTATATCCCTCAAATAAATCAGAGCTGCTTGTTTCAGCAAAGTTATACTGCCTGAGGTATTTGTCTATGTTAAAGTACTGTACTGTGATTGTTGCACTGTATCTCATTTTACAGGAGGTCCCAGTGCCGGAACCAGACCTGGGGGTAAGTGTATACTGTGAAGGTAATTCTAATATATTGTGTGGGCCACTAGTGGGAAGAAAGGGGGGTTGCAGTGTCCCAGAGGGCTGTGACACTGTAGTTTAACTATTGCAAACCCTGACCTCTGGGTGGAGGCACCCGCCATTGGATCCAGGCCCCTCAACCTGTTAGTGGCAAATCAGGCAGGGGTAGTAGCCCCTGGGATAGTGCCATCTAGGGGTTACACATGATACCCCACATGTAATGTTATCTTCCCACTATGCATTATGTCTCATTGTCCTTTTATGTCTTAGCTATCCCTCCATGACGTGGAACCTTTGTGAAAGAACCACTGGTTCAAAGGTGTTTGTAATCCAAGAAACAAATAAAATAAATTAAACACAAAAATACAATTACTATGAATGAGCACTCAGCAATCATGTCACATGATTTCAGCATTTGGGGGTGGATGGACCCTCTGCTACTGAAGCAGTGTTGCAGAGCTGTGAGAAACTGACCAACAGCATTTCAGCATTTGTGGGCCAATTAAAAGATAAGCTGAGCAATCTGCTGCATCCAACTGGCACAAAGAGGGGTCGGGATGAACACAATGCCCATGGATCAGTGCTGCCCTTAGGTCAAAGCTGAGAGCAAAAAACAACTTCAAGCTCTCAGTTACCGGCAGCAGACAGATTCCTCCCCTCAGGAAAGTGGAACAGACCAGCTGACCCCGCCCACTGAGACTCCAAGAGACCTATCCCTTTAGGGAATTCTAACCAGGTCCCATAGACCTGCACTTAACCAGGCCTCACAGACCTAAATTAAAAGAAGCAGAGCTCCTTTTGGGGGTTATAGTTACAAGTAAGCAATCCCATGTGTGATTTCAGCACCAATCCCCATATGTCACACCCCAAGTCCCTTGCCAGTAGGCCCCTGACTTTTGACTGGGCATCTGGTGTCACAGTCTCAATTTTATGGAACAATCTTCCCCAGAAGTTAAAGGTGTTCCTTCGCTGCATCTTTTAAATCATATTTAAAACTAATTTGTTCTTTATAAGTTTCCTGTCTGGTACTGCCTTATAAAATGTTTTAGATATATGAATGTTTTAATTTATATCGATTCTCGACAATTGCTTTTAAAATGGCACGTTTTGTTGAGATCTGTAAGGCACTCAGAGCCCTGGGATTGGTTGCCATATTAATAAAATTAATAAAAATGGTTGCTTTTCCTTGCCTAACTTTATCTGTTAGCTCTGGAAAGCAGGCCCTGTCCTGCCAGAGTACCACTGTTGCTATCAACCCTTGGGTGATACTTTCTGAGCTGTCAAGGCTGCCTGCCTAAGGAGTATAGCAGGGAGGTCCTTCTAAGTCTCCTGCTATGTGCCCTATCCTGCAAATATTAGTACGGATGTGCTGGTGAAGCTGAACTGTTCCTGCAGTTCCTGTAGACTTTAATTCCCTCCTCATACACATATCCCCACAAACTGCATCCCTGCTCCTCCCATTCCTTGAACTCTGCATCTTCCAGGCCAGGCAAGAATGCCAGGTTCCCCACCAGGGACCAAGAATGTGTGATCCACTCCTGCTTTCCAGCATTTCCTCATCTCCTCCCAGGCCTCAAGGTTTGTTTCACCAAAGGATTTTGCCCACCCATACACCTCTTCCCTGGGTGCCAGGCACAGATAATCTGAAAGGCCCCAAATCCTCCTCCATGTCTACCCATCTTGCCACCTCCTCCTTAGCCACCCAGTCTTACACATACCTATGTTGGATGAATAGAAAATATCCTCTGAAATCTAGGAAGTTTAGGCCCCTTGTTCGATACTCCTTTAAGGTGCTTCAGACTGATCCGCTGCTCTTTTATTCTGCCAGATAAACTGCGTGAATCACCTTTCTACCTTTTAATATCCTCCCTAGTTGGGACCATGGGTAACATTCACATAATATAGAGCACCCTCAGTAAAACATTTATTTTCAGTAAGTCAATTCACCCCTTCCATGATATGGGCAATGGTCTCCACCTTTCTGGATCTGTCAAAGTAGTGGCAAATAGGGGTCTATAATTCAGAACGTAGCACACCCCCAAGTCCTGACTAATCTGAATCCCCAAATAGGTAAAGGCTGACTCCACAATCTTAAACCCCTAATCCTGCAGTATACTTACTAGTGGTCCCCTTTCTACTCTCAGTAGCTCCGACTTGGACAGATTCATCCAGTACCCCAAGAACCCTGCAAACTTCCCAACTACCTCCAGGACAGCAGGTACCACAGTTTCAGGCTGCATGACAAACACCAGAAAGTCACTGGCATACAGGCTATGTTTTTGCAGCCTGCCTGATCTCACCATTTCCACCTGGATCCTTTCATCTCCTATGATCCTAATCACCAGTGGCTCAATAGCTAGGGCAAACAGCAGGGGGGAAAGGAACAGCCCTGCCTCATGTCACGCTGTAAGGCTTTATCCTCCGAGAGCTTGCCACTTACCAAAATGTACTCATTCGGTGCCTTATACTTTAGGCACACCAGATTAATATACGTTTCCCCAGCCCAAAAGAGGTGGCATCAATGGATAGCACCAGGGTCTGCCCTGGATGCCGAGCTCCCAGTGCAGAACATTCAGCAATCACCACACATTATGATATGAGAGCCTCCCTTTCACAAAACCTGTCTGGTTGCATCCACCAAGTCCAGCAGCATGCCCTCCAGTCAGACTAGTACTTCAGCACAAATCTTGAGATTGCAAATTCAAGAGCAAGACGGGCTGGTAGGACGACACTCCACGGGTCCTTGCCCGGTTTTGGAAGTACAGAGACCACCACCCTGTAGTATGAGGCAGGAGTCCCACTCCCCAGTGCAGCCTTCTCCAGCATATCCACCAGCAATCCCACCAACACCTCCTCAGCTGTTTGCAATATTCTGATACACGTCCGTGGGGAATCCCTGCTTTCCCCTCTTCAGAGTGCCCACTACCCTCTCAACTCCTCCTTGGTAATATCTGCCCCCAAAATTCTCTTTGTTCTTCTGTGAGCGCTAGATTCTCCATTCCCTATGAAAGTCCCCAGCTAGTCTCATTGTTCCCCGATACTCTGCTGTGTAAAGCTTTTGGCAGAATGTTCTGAACTGTGCATATGTATCTGCCCCCTATTAACCAGGTGCCCTCCCCAGTCACTCCAGTGCTGACACCGCTGTGATTTTCTTCTGCCCTGTACCAATCTTGCTAGCAGCCCTCCCAGCTTGTTGCCCCACTCGAACATCTTCTGTCCATCAAAATACAGGGATGTCTGGGCCTCTGCAGTCAGGAGCAGGTTCAAAGTCTCCCTGGCCATCCTCAATTCTCCCACTAGCCCCTCCCTGACTTATCCTCTGCTGCCCTTCTTTCAAGGGTCCACAACACCAACTCCAATGTGGCCTGTCTCTCCTTCTCAGCTTTCTAGGCCTCCCAAAAAAGGGCCTTGGATGGGGCAAGTGCCAGATTGGTCTGCACATACTGGTTCCAATGCTCATTTAGGTATACCCAGAATTCCTCTGTAACCCCCCTGCAAATGGGGGTTCCCAAAAGACTTCCAGGAGCTTGCTTGAATGCTCCAAGCCTGAATGGTGTTTGGCATTTAAGCCATTTATCAGTGAGTGTTTTTAGAGCCTCTGGTACTGTCTCTTTAAGAGCTGTCTGCTTGCAGACATAATTAGTTTGTATGGGGGACTGTGTGCTTCTCTGAGTACCACTCGAGCTGCTGCCAATTCACTTCATTTTTGCAGTCACTAGGAGTGCAAAGGGAACCTATCTGAAAGATGTAACTGTTTGCCAGAAATTATTTAGAGTAATAATGAAATTACAGTTTGTCTAACCTGCTTTCTTTGCAGTCAGAACTGTGTCTGCTAGTTCCCCATTCTAGTTTTGAACTGCTGAACTGGACCAATCAGTGTGGGGTAAGCTAGCTCTAAAATGATGCCTTGGACGAATCAGAACTTGGACTCATAATCTGAGCCAGCCACAAGAGGATTGTATGGGCAGTGACTCTGGGAGATGTAGTTTAGACTTCAGTGCCTTTTGGACCAACAGCAGCAGTCTATTGTGAGTGACAGCCAATCCAGTCAAGAACTGGGAGGAACTCAAAGGAAGTGCCGGTTTCGTCAGTTGGAGTTCAGTTGAGCTTTGGCAGTGAAGAGGAAGGAGCCTGTGCTTTTCAGTGTGCAGTTTTAGTCAAAAAACGTGTGTAAGGCCCAGAGTTCCGGTCTGCAGCTTGTGTAACAGCTTGTTAGGACTGAATCAGTCCTGTGAAAAGAATCAAAGGATCTCTGAAGAGTAGAAACCAGGCTCACCCTGTAGAAGACTGGAAGAATTGCTGAAAATTGCACTCGGTCTGGAACTGAATCTGCTGTGTGTTCTCCCGGGTATTGTGCAGTAATTGCGATCGGGATACAGATGCAGCCTGCCTGGTATAGTACTTTCTTTTATATGGATGTGTGAAGAGGTTTGTGTACCTCAAGTGAGCCCTGCTGACATTGAAGGACCCTATCTTATTTGGAGGTCGTGAGTACTAATTCAGGGTTGCTCCTGTTGAATTGCCACATTAAATCCAAATGGAATTACTGTACTGCTGACTGTTTAATTCTCCTTTCTCTGTGTGAAAGGGCCCCTACCAGCTGCCACGGTTTGGACTAGCCACTAGGGCTTGGGTACCCAGGGACAGTAACTGATAGGGATAGGCCTGTGCACAGAGCCATAGGTAGATTATTAGAGTGATAAGCTAATTAACCTGATTTCCCTGTCCTTGTTATATCCCTAAATAAATCAGAGCTGCTTGTTTCAGCAAAGTTATACTGCCTGAGGTATTTGTCTATGTTAAAGTACTGTACTGTGATTGTTGCACTGTATCTCATTTCACAGGAGGTCCCAGTGCCGGAACCAGACCTGGGGGTAAGTGTATACTGTGAAGGTAATTCTGATATATTGTGTGGGCCACTAGTGGGAAGAAAGGGGGGTTGCAGTGTCCCAGAGGGCTGTGACCAAGTTAGTTTAACTATTGCAAACCCTGACCTCTGGGTGGAGGCACCTGCCATTGGATCCAGGCCCCTCAACCTGTTAGTGGCAAATCAGGCAGGTAGTAGCCCCTGGGATAGCGCCATCTAGGGGTTACATCTTGGAGGCTCACCGCTGGGATTGTGTGTCCTCTAGTGGCCATATTACTGAACCACTGTTAAGAAAAAATGGGTACCCGACAGAAGTGGCTGTGCACCGGCTGGTGGAGTGGTGTACTGGGGAGGAGATCGACCCCAAAATGCTATGCTTATCCTGGACATCCCCTGGTATCAATACGGACACTGTGCAGGGAGTACTTTCCAAGGTGGAAGGTTTACAAAACCCTGTGGTGGTGGGTCGGCATGCTAATCTGCTCACCCACACTTTCCTGGCCCTAGTAGAGTTTAAGGATCCCATAG
Organism: Neoceratodus forsteri; assembly: GCA_016271365.2. Taxonomy (NCBI): domain Eukaryota; kingdom Metazoa; phylum Chordata; order Ceratodontiformes; family Ceratodontidae; genus Neoceratodus; species Neoceratodus forsteri. The sequence goes on from CM057459.1 coordinate 738,949,170, forward strand.
ATAGCTCCAAAGTGCCACAGACCATTACCCCAGAGGAGCCCTCACTGCTTGGAGAGTGATAACTAAGGACAGTAAGACCGGAGAATCAGCCCCACCACTATCTGAAACTTTTGAGGAGAAATTTGCTGAATGGTTGCTGGGAGAGGGAAAACTGTGGAGGACTTGAAGAAACTATTCTTGCCACCTGGGGTGTTCCTCCCCAACACCCTCTCCTGCTCCAGTGCCCGTAATGGTGGCTGAACCAATGCAGACTCTATTTCTGCACCTGCCATTAGTCACGACTCTTACCGAGGTTGAGGATCTTCTCTGGCACCTCCCCACCCCCAAGGGAGGATGACTGGGAGACCTGGATAGACTATGTTGCCCCAAGTGCTAGAATGGCAATGCTCGGAAGGTGAAAAGCGAAGAGGGTTAGTGAGAGCCTCCGAGGTCCTGCCCTGGCTACCATCCGTGCTAAACGGGCCAGTAACCCTGAAGCGACTGCACAGGCCTATCTTGAGGCCTTGGAGAATGTGTATGGGGAGCCCAGATTCTGATGAGGACCTATGGTGGAGAGTAAGAGATGCACAACAGTACCAAGGGTTGTTGTCTGTGTATGTATCTCGGCTGGAAAATTGTTGCAAGAATGCCTCAGAAAAGGTAGTTTGCCAGCGATTGAACTGGACCGAACCAGGCTGGACAGGATCCTAAGTCTGCCCCCTTCTCAGAACTGCTGTTGCTTCAGTTACACCTGGCAGATCGACTGGAATCCCCACCTCCTATGATGAGTTAATGAGAGAAATTGAGGAGTTGAGAAAAGACGACCTCGGAGGGACCTGCACCAATAGCTGCGGCTACGACCCGAGTGACTGAGGTGACCCATCAAGTGAAGTTCTAGGGGCAGAGGTTGGCAGTCAATGAGTGCTCTGACAAGGAAAAGATATGTCACAATGGGGCGAACTGTTAAGAGATCCGGGAATTCAAAAACAGTCCTTTATAGAAGGCCACGCCTGCAAGTATCAGTCTCATGCTATATCCGACTGCATCTGTTATGGGGTGGGGGTACCCACCCATGTATCTCCTGCTGATAACAGCTCCGGAACCTCGATTCCTTGACCATGGAAGTGGAGAAACTGACGAGATGTCTCCAAATGCTTATCACGCCCAGACAGAGATGGCACCAAGGTTTCCAGTTAGTAATACCCCGCCCTGGCTCCCAGTGTGGCGCCTCGGCCAGCTCAAACTCCAGAAAGTATGTTTTGCTATAATTGTGGGAAAGATGGGCACATGAAAAGGGAATGCCAGTCCCCAAAAGACACTGACAAAGTTGCATATAGGCTACAAGGAGAGCTTGGAGAAGAAATCAGTGGTTAAGAGGTGCAGCACATGATCCCAGTGAGGGCACCAAAATGCTAATTCCGTCCTTTTGTGGCAAGGTCAGTTGCCCAGGCCCCACTACCGCCTCCAGACTGGTCCAGAATAGTGGGTCCCTCCATGGAGACCACTGTAAAGGTGAACGGAGTGTCTACAAGAGCTATATTAGACAGTGGCTCCCAAGTGACAATTATGTTCCAAGATTGGTATCAGAAGCATTTGTCAGGCGTACCCTTACAACCATTAGAAGGACTGCATGTATGGGGTTAAGTGAGAAGGCTACCCTATTCCGGTATATCCGAATTTGGCTGTCTTTCCCCACCTCCGTGGCTGGAGTGGCCGAACGAGTAGAGACCCTAGCCTTAGTGTGTCCCCCACTGGACTGTATGATGGTGTCCCTTTGTTGATTGGAACAAATGCTCATATGTTCGGAAGGCTGGCACAGTTGTGTTATGAAAACAGGGGTCAAAGACTAGTAGAGCTTTAAGAGTTCCGCTTTAATTAAGAAGGCCTATGAGGCACAGAGAGATGCTGAAAAACAGAACCAGAGGAACCGGTCGGAATTGTATGGAAGAAGGATCCTGAGTCTCTGATCCTGGCGCCAAATGCCCAGTGTACCTTACAGGAGAGGTCCGTTATCAGAAAGGATGTTAAGAATAAAATATTAATGTTGGATGCACCAGGCGATGGAAAATTGCCAGAGGGACTGCTGGTCAAGCCTAGTATTTTGCCCGCTAGAGCCCATGCTTATGCCAGAAGGGTAATGGTCCAAGTTCATAATGTGTCTGAAAGAGACATTCGAGTAAACAGAGGTTGCATCCTGGCTATGTGCATTGTGCAGACACTGCAGTGCTACCCAGCAGCAAGAGTTCAAGAAGAATGACAGAGTAACGCCTGACTTGTTTGATTTCGCGACTCCCGCTGCCAGCTGAATGGAAAGTGAAGATCAGTGAGAAGCTTGCCCAGAGAGACCAGGTGTTTTCTTTAAAGGAATGGGATGTAGGATGCGTGCAAGGAGCTGAGCACAATATCCGCTGCATGACGAAAGACCATTTCGTGAGAGGTCTCGGCGCCTGGCACCTGCTGACATAGATGATGTGGGGCAGCATCTGCAAGAGATGTTAGCTGCTGGTGTAATACAAGAATCAGAAGCCCATATGCTTCCCCCATTGTGGTAGTGAGGAAAAGAATGGAACAGTAAGGATGTGTGTGGATTATCGCACCTTAAACCGGCGGACTATCCCTGATCAGTACACAATGCCCCGCATTCAGGATGCTTTGGACTGCCTAAACGGGAGCAAGTGGTTCTCTGTGCTGGATCTCCGCAGTGGGTACTATCAGATCCCGATGGCCCCAGAGGACCGTGAAAAGACAGCCTTTATCTGTCCGCTTGCTTCTATGAATTCATGAGGATGCCTCAAGGGATTTCAGGTGCCCCAGCCACTTTTCAACGATTGATGGAGCGTGCAGTGGGGACATGAACTTACTAGAGTGCCTGGTATACCTAGATGATGTTATTGTGTTTGGCAGCTCACTGGAGGAACATGAGGCAGATTATTTAAGGTATTGGACCGACTGGAGGACTTTGGCCTTAAACTGTCCATTGATAAGTGTCAATTTTTCAAACATCAGTAAGTATGTGGGACACATAGTATCCACCGAGGAATAGAGACCGACCCAAGTAAAGTTGAGGCCTTGACCACCTGGCCACAGCCCAAAAATCTAAAAGAACTGCAAAGATTCCTGGGATTCTGTGGTTATTATCGGCGCTCATCAAGGACTATTCAAGAGTGATCCGCCCTTTACTTAACCTTACTCAAGGGTATCCCCAACCCACAAAAATACCAAAAGTCAGCATCCCTCAAGACTGAAAGAGTGTATTTTCATCCGAGTGAAGTATTTGGGGCCCTGGACTCCTGATTGTGAGACTGCTTTTCATGAGATCATATATCAACTTACCCATGCTCCAGTGCTGGCCTATGCCGATCCAAGAAAACCTTACGTCCTGCACACTGATGCTAGCTTGCAAGGGTGGGGGCTGTGTTGTACCAAGAGCACGAATGGCCTGAGACCAGTGGCCTTTGCCAGTAGAAGCCTGACCCCATCCGAAAAGAACTATCCTGTACATAAGTTGAGTTCCTAGCTTTGAAGTGGGCTATTGTTGACCAATTCCATGAGTACTTATGTAGGGCTAAATACTAGTAAAACTGACAATAATCCTTTGACCTATGTGCAGACCTCAGCTAAGTTGGATGCCACTGGCCATAGGTGACTTTCTGCATTATCTACATATGACTATGCTCCTCGAATACCGAAACGAGTCTGAACCACATAGATGCTGATGCTCTCTCGGGGCCTGTTCCCCAGAATGATTGGGTCCGACTGGCAGAACCTGACATTCGGGCACTCTGCCGGAAGTTTGACAGGGAGGAACAAATGTCCACGGACGCAGTGGACTGCATGGTGGATTGCAGGAGCCTCTGAGGTGCATACCTGCTGCTTATTGCCACTTTTCTGCAATAGACATTGGTGCACTGCCTCAGCTGGACAATGACAGTATTCAAGTGGGCTCAATCCCGCATCCCATGATCAAAGCAGCTTAGAAGCCCTCTATGCAGGAAAAGATGTGTCCAAATTACGCTCCACTGATTTGAGAACTGCACTGTTATACAAAGAAGGTCCTAAGTTGAAACTGATCAATAAACTGTTATACAGAGAAACAGTAGACAGAGGGGGACAAGTAGACAAACAACAACTAGTGCTGCCCACTGCCTTCGAGACTCAGTATTGAGGTCCTTGCACAACCACATGGGGCACCTTGGTATAGACAGAACACTTGACTTGGTGAGATCCAGATTCTATTGGCTAAGATGGGGGCTGATGTGAGCAACACATTCGAACTTGTAGTCGCTCTTACAGAGAAAGCTTATTCAGAGGGCTGCCCCTTGTTAACATAACCACCAGTGCACCCATGGAGCTGGTCTGTATTGATTTTCTAAGTTTGGAGTCAGATCAAAGAAATATCAGTAATGTGCTGGTGGTCACTGACCATTTCACGAGATATGCCCAAGCTTTCCCACCAAAGACCAGAAAGCATCCACTGTAGCCAAAGTACTTGTAGAAAACTTTTGTTCACTATGGGGCTCCACAAAGAATCCATTCTGATCAAGGGAGAGACTTTGAGAGTCGTCTGATCAAAGAGATGCTTTCTGTGGGGAGGAAAGTCCAGAACCACTCCTTACCACCCCAGGGGACCCACAGCCTGAGCGTTTCAACCGCACTTTGCTAGATATGCTAGGCACCCTGCACCCAAAGGACAAGCCTAGATGGAGCCAACAAATTAGCACCCTGGTACATGCTTATAACTGCACCAAAAGTGATGCCACTGGATTCTCCCCCTACCGCCTGATGTTTGGAAGAGAAGCTCGACTACCAGTAGATGTGTGTTTTGGGATCTCTCCTGATGGGGTTCAAGCTGACAACTATTTACAGTATGTGCAAAAGTTAAAGGCCCAGCTAACTCATGCGTACCAACTGGCTCAAACCATGGCTGCCAAAAGAAACTGGCCAACAAAGAAAGGTATGATAAAAAGGTGAAAGCACAGGAACTCCAGGAGGGAGATCGGGTATTGCTAAGAAATCTGGGACTGCATGGCAAGCACAAGATTGCTGACAGATGGCACCATCTCCCTCACATTGTAGTGGGCAAACTAGATGATCTGCCAGTGTACAAAGTAAGGCCTGAGAATAATTCAAAAGATGTAAAACAATGCATAGAAATCATTTACTGCCCATTGACAAATCTTAATTGAGTCTGAGCCCTAGAAGATGCCCCTCTGGACCAGTGACTAGAGCTGCTGTAAGAAAAGATCAAGAAAGTCTGCACCTACAGAAGTAAAGTTAAAGTGTTCCCCTCCATAGTCCCAGTTGAGCATGACTGTCAGTCCATATCGGAAGAAAGTGAGTGACTTTGAATACTATCCTTCTTACTGAACTGAGTCAATTGTTTAGGGCAATCCCTAGTCAATACTGGAGACAAAGCTGGGCCTTCTGGACTGTCTAAGCCCCCAGCTTCATCCCTGGAGCCAATGCTCCCAGAAAGTGAAGTGCAAAGCATCAGATCAGATGAAATGGAATCATTGTGCATGGTTGAACTGTTTGAGCTTTCAGGGAGAAAATGATAGATTGGGGCAGACTGGTGATACACCCGAACAAGAAGAGTATTTTGGTGCCCTGACAGTCCACTGCCAGTGTCGAAGCTCTCCATGCGAGCCAAATGTTGTGGACTCAGAAACTGTAACTCCTGGAGCTGAAAGTGCCCCAAGTTCTAGCCTCTCTACCCCCATGGAGACTCCCTGACAAGTGAGGACAATGCTGAAAATGAGGCTCAGAGTGCAGAGACTATCTGAGTTCCCCTAGAAAGTGGTCGAGCTGTAAGCCTGTGGTGCACCTCAGTTATGATTCACTTGGGAGGCCGTGGACTTGCCTCTCAATGTTGTCCATAAAGGATGTGTATGTCTGAGCTCATTGCCCAAACTGAGCATCAGTGCTAACTCAAGTTACTTGTGTTGCCCTCTAAGTATGGTGCCTTGCCCCATCCAGCCCCAAGGTAACTGATAGGGAAGGGCCCCTCTCTTCAGGTTTCATGTACAAGAGGTAATAACTTGAGTTATGGTATAATGTAAGTGTAATACTGCGTAAAGAGTGACGTACTGCAATGTTTCAGAAATGTGTTCTTGGTAAAATGATATATTGACTGATGATTACATGTGCGAGCCTAATGCAAATGTATATGGTTGCAGTTGAAACTTATGAAGGTACCTTGACGTATGACGCTCAAGCTTTCCCAGGCCAGGAAGGGTGTAACCCCCTGCAAATGTGGGGTTCCCAAAAGACTTCAGGAGCTTGCTTGAATGCTCCAAGCCTGAATGGTGTTTGGCATTTAAGCCATTTATCAGTGAGTGTTTTTAGAGCCTCTGGTACTGTCTCTTTAAGAGCTGTCTGCTTGCAGACATAATTAGTTGTATGGGGGACTGTGTGCTTCTCTGAGTACCACTCGAGCTGCTGCCAATTCACTTCATTTTTGCAGTCACTAGAGTGCAAAGGGAACCTATCTGAAAGATGTAACTGTTTGCCAGAAATTATTTAGAGTAATAATGAAATTACAGTTTGTCTAACCTGCTTTCTTTGCAGTCAGAACTGTGTCTGCTAGTTCCCCATTCTAGTTTTGAACTGCTGAACTGGACCAATCAGTGTGGGGTAAGCTAGCTTCTAAAATGATGCCTTGGACGAATCAGAACTTGGACTCATAATCTGAGCCAGCCACAAGAGGATTATGGGCAGTGACTCTGGGAGATGTAGTTTAGACTTCAGTGCCTTTTTGGACCAACAGCAGCAGTCTATTGTGAGTGACAGCCAATCCAGTCAGAACTGGGAGGAACTCAAAGGAAGTGCCAGTTCGTCAGTTGGAGTTCAGTTGAGCTTTGGCAGTGAAGAGGAAGGAGCCCTGTGCTTTTTCAGTGTGCAGTTTAGTCAAAAGCGTGTGTAAGGCCGGAGTTCGGTCTGCAGCTGTGTAACAGCTTGTTAGGACTGAATCCGTCCTGTGAGAAAAGAATCAAAGGATCTCTGAAGAGTAGAAACCAGGCTCACCCTGTAGAAGACTGGAAGAATTGCTGAAAATTGCACTCGGTCTGTCAGGAACTGAATCTGCTGTGTGTTCTCCGGGTATTGTGCAGTAATTGCGATCGGGATACAGATGCAGCCTGCCTGGTATAGTACTTTCTTTATATGGATGTGTGAAGAGGTTTGTGTACCTCAAGTGAGCCCTGCTGACATTGAAGGACCCTATCTTATTTGGAGGTCGTGAGTACTAATTCAGGGTTGCTCCCTGTTGATTGCCACATTAAATCCAAATGGAATTACTGTACTGCTTGACTGTTTAATTCTCCTTTCTCTCTGTGAAAAGGGCCCCTACCAGCTGCCACGGTTTGGACTAGCCACTAGGGCTTAGGTACCCAGGGACAGTAACTGATAGGGATAGGCCTGTGCACAGAGCCATAGGTAGATTATTAGAGTGATAAGCTAATTAACCTGATTTCCCTGTCCTTGTTATATCCCCTAAATAAATCAGAGCTGCTTGTTTCAGCAAAGTTATACTGCCTGAGGTATTTGTCTATGTTAAAGTACTGTACTGTGATTGTTGCACTGTATCTCATTTCACAGGAGGTCCCAGTGCCGGAACCAGACCTGGGGGTAAGTGTATACTGTGAAGGTAATTCTGATATATTGTGTGGGCCACTAGTGGGAAGAAAGGGGGGTTGCAGTGTCCCAGAGGGCTGTGACCAAGTTAGTTTAACTATTGCAAACCCTGACCTCTGGGTGGAGGCACCCGCCATTGGATCCAGGCCCCTCAACCTGTTAGTGGCAAATCAGGCAGGGGTAGTAGCCCCTGGGATAGCGCCATCTAGGGGTTACACCTCCTTTGCCAGCAAATAGGTCAAAAACCACCAACCCACTGTCCCCTTTCTGTCATCCCCCCGCCACCACCTGAAGGTGAAGTATAATCATGGCATGGTCAAAGAAGTAAATTCAGCGGTGGGAAGCTTCCCTAACCAAATCATACTGCACCCTAGAGATGCAGATTTAGTCCAGCACTCCCTTCTCCGATCGACTTACGCCTCCCTCTTGCAGACCTATGCCCCCGGAGTGGTCCATGCTGGCTCCATGAAAGAGTTAAAATCTCCCCCCATGGTCATGGTGACAAACTCTATTTTGATAGAATTCAGGGTCATATACAGCTAGACATAAAAGCTTCCATATGAAACAACCTTTCCATGCAGTGTACCATGAATAAATACATAATGCCTCCCCGACTCCTGCACACTTTATGTAATATCGAATCCTATGTGCTTCATGCTAAACTGTAACCAATGTATTCTATGTGCTACAAGCCAGACTGCATCCAATGTTGCTGTCAATCATTATGCTATAATCTATGTACCTTGTACTACTAGTGGAACTGTAACAATTGTCATATCCCTGTTTTCCTCTGTAACTTGTATAACTATAATCTCACCCTACTGTGTACCTGGCTAAATGTAATTCTCTTGATAACCTGCGTGTTGTCTCCCTCTGTACCCCCTCCTCCCAGGTCGCACCGGGAGATGAGCATCTTCTTGCTCAGTGTGCCTTTCCTGGTTAAACAATTTCAATAAATAAATAAAAAGATTGCCACTCCCCATTTGTGAGAGCTGTAACAGGCTGCACAGCAGTCCCCACCCATCCTACTAGTTTCTTATACTCCTCTTTCTTGAAATGTGGCTCCTTTAAGAGAGCTACCTGAGCCCTTTCACCAGTAAGTACCTTCTTATGCTTATAAGCAAAAAAAAATCTCCATAAATTCCATGAGATAATATTAATTTCAGACCCATTAGTTCCCCATACCATCAACAAGGCCACACAACAAGCCACACATTCTTGTTGCTCTTCCTTGTCTTCCCCTCCCCCTATGATAGCAATCCAGCAGGAATCCATCTTTCTTTTTTTTGTATTCTCCTTCTCCATATCTCCTCTGTTGGTCTCTCCTTCAGGCCATCTATGGTCTCTTCCTCCAACTGCTCGCTTGTACCCCTTGCCACCATCCACCACCACCACCTCAGGTGGCAGCCACCCTTGGGGTAACCCGGTGTGACCCTTCCCTGGATGGGTTCTCCCCCTCCGAGGAGAAAGGTGCTGGTAGGGGCCGGCCAGCACAACTACTTGGCCCCTCGGGTGCTGCTGAGGTGGTCTTTCAGGGGGCCCGACCAGGGCACTCATGGTGGTGGAGGGACCGGATGGCCATCATCCAGTTGAGTGGAGGAGAAACTTTCCAGTTTTCTCCCGGGGAGCGCAGTGTGACATAACGTCTAGGTTTATGTCAACATCCGCCATGACCCCCAGTTAACTGGTCAACGCACTCTTATAATGCCGGTCTCCACCGGAGTCAGCAGATGCCGGACCACATCCCCACCCTACTCCTGAAGAAGGCGAGCAGTCATCAGATGCTTGAGCCTTCTCCTATCCCCCCCCCCGGCCGGCCCTCCAGTGACCCGGGTCTGCTTCTGAACCTGGGTTGTTGGCATCACAAGCAGAAATCCAACTGCTGCACCGATGAGCTGGCCCGGAATCCATCTTTCAATCGTTATCCGAGTTACATCTTGTGCTGTAGCTTGGAATTAAGCACATACCTGCAAACACAACACTGAGCACCCCTGAAGCCATCAGGGATCAAAACCAGTAACAACATATAACATGGTTTAGCATTTCCCTTCCCTCCATCGTAGCGTCTTGACAGTCATAAGCAGACCAAAACTCCTGCTGTGTCCATTCTACCTCCTGCCTCTACTTCCACCTTCCTAAAGCACATTCTTATGTTTAAGTGAATTTTAACAGTGAACAAGGCCTATTCCCAAGCCAAAATAACCTTCTTTTCACCCTGCTCCTATTTTGGTTCCATGCGTCTATGGAAGCCCATATCAAACTTTATATACTTTGTGTTATGTAAAGATTAACCCATGACATGGTATGGGTTTACTGAGCAATAATCCAAGCCGGGGGTGAGGCCGCGGGCCACAGGCCAGGTGACTTCAACTGCTCATGCATGGCTTAATGCTCAATAAACCCATGCCCTGGAGTGGGGTTAATTCACTTATAAAATGGGCAACTTTATGTTAGAGGTTTACCTAAATAAATATAAAAAAAATCCCCACTGTCTATATGCATTTGTAATAAAACAGTTCTTCCACCTGATGGGCTTGTCCTAGTGAGGATGCCATAATTGTAGTTCTCCACTAGGTGGATTTGTCCTAATGAGGATGCCAGAGTTGTAGTTAGAGATGGGTGAAGTTTCGCTTGCAGTGTAGAATTTCACCCGTGAATGGCGAATTCCGCCATTCGCGGGTGAAATTCCGCACTTCACATTGACAACTTCACCACATCTCTAGCTTTCTAGTTTTTTACATGTCTTTCTGGTGGAGTGATCCGACTAAGTCACTTTACATTGCTGTCAATCAGATTTGTAGTTCAGCAAGGCAACTGTGGGTTTACTGGGGATTAATCAATGGCCAAATGATAACTTTTAACCAACGAGATTTGGAGAATTCTGACTTTTTCCAGACCATTTTATAAATTTATTTCATATCCATAAGCTAATGGTGTGCCACGTCTGACCATCTGCCCCCTCAGGACAGCATATAATGAAAGGACCCAATGGTCAATCGCACCTGCCATACCCCCCAAGCTGCTACCACGGCTCCACTCCCCTAAGAACCGCATACAAGATAATCCCCAATGTCTATTTTGAGGGTGACTGTGTACATTAATGTAATGATGATATATTGGTTCATTATAACTAGTCCTCTTTGGGCAATCCTCAGAAAAAAGCCCTGGGGGGGGGCAGGATAGGCCCTTATACACATGCTCTGACCCCCCTTCCCACAACTTACCCCTCTGTATTTTGCTTCCTTTTTCTATCGTCCTCCCATGAGGATCCCCACTCACCAAACAGTTCTGTCAGTATCAGTGGATGTTTCCTGCCCTGCCATGTGGTCAACGCGCTAGACCACCACCTCCCTATCCCAAATAGCAGAGAAGTCAGCAGTCCCATCTTGTAGCAGTACCGGGGATCCTTGATGCTAATGCAACAATTAAAAGCATTCCCCTCAGCTGGGGCAAAGTACTCGCAAATGGTCTTTAGGCTGCCACACCCTAGAGCTCTCCACGTGGCGACAGGAGAGAAAGCCTTTCCACGACACGCATATTTGGATGGCAATTCAGTGAAAACACAAAGTCAGGTTAAATCAGGTCAGCGCAGAAAGCTTTCTTTCCTTCAGCCAACGTGCTTTCTCAGACCCTCCATGAAAAAGTGGGCCTTTTCTACCTCCCTGAAGGTGTAGTTAGCTCCTTCATACCCGATTTGCCCCTTCACCGGGTATTAGAAGGCAAAGTCTATTTTGCTGCCACGCGGTTCTTCCAACATCACTGCAAATACCTTCCTCTTCTTTTGCAGTCGCGCGAGAAATCCTCATGCAATGATAGTCTTTCTCCTTCAGAAATAATTCCCTTCTTTCTCTGGTATGCTGGCAAATTCTCTTGCTAGTCTCCAAAGTGATGCAGCTGAAAGATGATTGGGGAGGGGTGCATTCGCAGACAGACTGAGATCCAAGGTCCTGTGATTCTGCTCAATTTTAAGCCTGCTGCCTTTTACCTGTAGTCCCAAAAACTACAGCTGTACCACCATACAGAAGTCGTCAGCACTGGGTCATTCTTTGCCTCTGGTAGCCCTCTCAGACACTAGTTACTCCATTTGTTGTACGTCGGCAGAAAAAGACCAATGGTCCCTTCAGCCTGCCTAGTTTTCCCCTACTCTACCCCATAATCTACTGTCCAGACACGGTTTTTCACCTCTTCTTCTCCTTCCTTGCTCCTTACCTTACAGCTACTCCCCTAAGAAAAGAACAGTTATGTAAGATCTTACCGTAACAGTAGATCTTCGAGAGGATCTTGGTCACCAGGTCACACCGTAGGAACTTCACCACCAGTAAAGCAGGATCCATATGGAAGATTTTCCATCAGTACAACTGGGATAGCCCTCGCTGACATCAGTTGCCCACATCATTAAGCCTATAAAGGCATGAGTGGCCCTGCTCCCTTCTCAGTTCTTTCCCCTGGAGACCAAAGAAGCAAACGCGTGCTATGGGAGACCGAAGAGAGAAAGAGGTGCCCAGGCTAAAATAAAAGGCCAGATAGCCAGTTCTGAGAAAGAGGACCCCCTCCCAAAAAAAAGAGGGATGGTGGGAGGGAAGGCTGACCTGATGACTGTGATCCCCTTGAAGATCTACTGCTACATACAGTAAGCTCTTATGTAACGGTGTTATCTTCTTCGGGGTCATCTCAGTCATTAGGTCACACTGCAGGAACAATTCCCAAGCAGTTACAGGTATAGCAGAACAGTCTGGGAGGTAGGCAAGCCTAGGTCTATGACAAAAGGCCCTGAAGAACAGCCCATCCAAAGTCTGCATTGGCTTTGGGAAGCAATGTCCAGACTGTAGTGCTTGGTGCAAGTATGGATGGTAGTCAAGGTGGCAACACAAATATCAACTGCTTACACTCATTTCAACCAAGCTACAGAGGTAGCCTCGCCCCTCTTGGAATGGGCTTTACCACCCAGGCAACCCTTTGCCATAATTGTTGTAGCACAACGCAATACAATTGGCCAACCGCTTGGACAAACATTGTTTGTGTGGATTCTCTCACCAACAGTGAAGGTTCCTATGGTGTAATCTGAGACTGAGATCCTTTGAAGATCTACTGTTACTGTAAGTTCTTACGTAACTGTTCTTTTCTCCCCAAGGTGGTGTCCAAGTTTACCTGAGCCAATCTATTCGCCTTCCTGTGTATTTCCTGGAGGTGTTAATCTGAGGGAGAAGTATGGTTCCATACTCTCTACTGCTTTTTGACTCTGCTGCTACCTCCCACCTACTTGGTGACAGGGGTACATGGTGGAGCGGGCAGGCGACTCTGCCCCCCCTCCCTTGGAGGAGCTCAGTCTTGGGACCTCCACTTTCTCTTCATCCCGTCCCTCAGCAATCCCCCACATTTCCCTCACCATAGCAGGGCTGAGGGTGAAGGGTGAGGATTTTCCCTCCCCGGAGACCAACATCTAGGACTCCTGGGGCGGGGGTGCAGGTGCCGTGGGCAGTCTGCAGCCTGCCAGGTCCATTTTACACATTTTCTCCCTGCCCTTTGCCATGGTTGCTAGCATGAATGTGGAGATGCACACACGCAGCGACCTGTGGCATGCTCCATACTCTAGTTGCTCCCGACTGCACTACCTCTGAGCCTCCACCCAGGGGCAGCCCCGTAGCGGGAGTGGCTGGGTTTACACCCGGGAGGGGAGAGCTGCCCTACAGCTACTCAATCCATCTCCTAACCCCCCTCCCCAATGACCCTTGACAACCCGGGCTCTGCTCCTAAGTCCGAGTTGCTGTTATGCATAGAGGCATCCAGCGCTTCAATCCTCTGCGCCATCAATGTAATGGCTCCATACTTTAGATGTGTGCAGAATTCTCAAGTATTACCTGCTCTGAACTAAGGACTTGCAGAAAGTCAAATCACTTTTTGTTTCTTTCACTCAGGAAAGAGAACACAATGCAATTTGCCAACCATTTGGATAAACATTGCTTAGAAACTGAAGCGCCCTTTCTACCTGGGGCAAAAGAAACAAACAACTGCTTAGACTTTCTGACCACTTAGTCTGAAGCAGATAATACTCACATTTCTACGCACATCTAGCATATGGAGCAGTGCTTCTCCTGGATTGGCACACACTGCAAAATAAACAGGAAGGTGGACAGACTGATTAAGAGTGAACTCAGAAACCACCTTAGGGAGAAACTTAGGATTTATGTGCAAAGATACCCTGTCTTAATGAAAAATCAAATAAGGCTCCTTGCACCAGAGGGCCTGAAGCTCTGCAATTCTTTAAGCAGAAGTAATTGCAATTAAAAAGAGTGCTTTCCAGGAGAGAAAGCACAAATCGTGAAGTCGTGATTGGCTCAAAAGGAGACAGGGTCAACTTTTCCAAAATAAAATTTAAGTTCCAAGCTAGGACCAGAGAATGGATTAGGGGTTTTAGATGCAGGATGCCCCTGGAAGGTAATACGGAAACATTCAGCTGAGCAATCGTGCTATCACTCACGGGCTCATGAAAGGCAGAAGTAGCCAAAAGGTGAACCTTGAAGGAGGGATACTGGAGGCCTGAGTCAGACAAAGAAATCAGGTAGTCCAGGACATGATTCACAGGACACGTGAATGGGTCTAGGGAATGTTTGGCAGCCCAGATCGCAAACCGCTTCCACTTCATGGCATAAGTGGCATGGGTGGATGACTTGCAGGCAGCCACCAGAACGTCCGCTACCCTGTTAAGAGACTGCAAAACCTGGTGATGTCTACGTCCTCAGGAGCCATGCATGCAGATGGAGGGACCTGAGCTTGAGATAGACCAGGGTCCCCTGATCTGGGGTCAGCAGATTACTGAAAAGGGGCAGAGGGACTAGAGGCTCATCCGCCAGTCTGAAGCAGAAGGAACCATATCTCAGAGGCCTGAATGGAGCTACTACAATCATGCTCGCTCTTCCATCTGTAGCTTGATCAGTACCCTCTGTATTAGTGGAAAAGGGTATGTGTACAAAAATCTCCTGCTTCAAGAGAGGGACAACGTGTCTCACCAGAAAACTCCAGGCCCTGGATCTAGTGAGCAGAAATTGAGCAGTTTTGTGCTGAACAGGGATGCAAAAAGGTCCAACTCTGGACGATCCCATCTGTCGAACAGATCTTCTGCTATGGATGAGAGAGGCTCCCATTCATGTCTACTGGACTGAGTCCTGCTGAGACTGCCCGGCAGGGTGTTTAGGACACCTGGCACGTGGTCTGCAGAGTGTCAGACTGTGCTCCAGTGCCCAATACCACACTCTCATGGCCTCCCTGCAAAGGAGGTACGAGTGAGTCCTGCCCTGCTTGTTGATGTAGTAGACTACACTCAGTTTGTCTGACTGCACCAGCAGTTGGCCTGGAGCAAGGTGTTCCTGAAAATCCTGCATGGCATACAGCACTGCTCTCATCTCCAGGACATTGATATGCAAGGCGGCTTCCCATTGGGACCAGGAGCCTTGGGTTTGAAAAGGACCCAGATGTACCCCCAGCCTACACCCTAAGCATCCATGGTCAGGATCTGATGCAGGGAAGAACTCTGGAAAGGAATCTCTTGAAGAAGATTTGAGGGGTCCATCCACCACTGCAGTACCTTACAAACTGGGGAGGAGACCAAGAATAGTTGGTCCAGCTCGTCCATGCGCAGGTCCCACTGCACTCTGAGGGTCCTCTGAAGGATGTCTACATTAAGTCTGGCCAGTGGGATGGTGGGAATGGCCAGCCATTAGGCCCAATGGCCTTAGGTACAGTCTGGCAGGGATGTATCGACTCTGAGTGACTTCTTGAGCCTGGGCCATAAGGCATTCTGCTCTGTTTTGAGGTAAGAAGGCCTTCCCCTGATCAGAGTCCAGGACTGCCCCTATGTACTACAGTCTTTTGGACTGTACAAAACAGACTTGAACAGACTGACCATTATGCCCAGAGAGTGGAAGAGCTGGAGAGTGCGTTCCAGATTCAGTAGGAGCCGTTTCCTGGACAGAGCCTTGAGAAGCCAGTCGTCCAGGTAGGGGGAGACATACAGACCCTCTCTTCTGAGAACTGCTACAACTGATGATAAACATCTGGTAAAGACACGTGGCACAGAGGATAAGCCAAAGGGCAGCACTTCAAACTGGTAATGCTCGCCCTGAAAGGCAAAGTGAAAAAACCTCCTGTGAGGAGGAAAGACCGAAATGTGCAGGTCAGCATCCTGCAAGTCCCGTGAGCAGAGTCTGTCCCCGGTTTTGAGGAGGGGCATGAGGCCTGGCAAAGTTACCATCCAGAACATTTTGTACTGGACAAAAAGACAGAGGTTCTTGAGATCTAAAATGAGTCTCAGATCACCGGTCTTTTTGGGGACCAGGAAACACCTGGAATAAAACCCCTGGTTTCTCTGTCACCTTGGCACCAGTCCGATTGCCTACTTGTGCAAAAGAGACTATACCACCTCCCGGAGAACAGACAGGTGGGCCAGGGAATAGTTTATGGGTAATGGAAGGGTATCTGGAGGCTGCTGAATGAGCTCCAAGGTGTGATCACTGTCTATGATCTGCAGCATCCAAGCATCTGAAGTTATGGTTCGCCACTGATTCAGATGGAGAGAGAACCGATCTGTGGCCACCATCTCTTGGGTCTGGACCAGAGGAGGGGGTCTGGCAAAAAGTGAGGCTGAGGTGGGACAAGCTGTGTAGGCTGGTCAGTCATTTCTGGGATGCTTGGCTGCCGCTCCAGTATTAGAGGGGGCGGGCAAGGAAGATTGGGCTCTGTACTTGCCCTGGATGCAGGGACCTGCACCTGGTCTATTGGTCCGTCTATAAAAAGTAAAACACCCTCTACCATGGGGTTGAGTGTGGTAGAGAGAATGGACAGACTTGATGGCTATGCCAGAGGCCTGCAGATCATTAATGAGGTTCTAGACATCAGGGCTGAAGAGCTTGGTGCCACTGAAAGGGGTGTTACTCACCTTGTTTTGCACATCAGCTGCAAAGCCAGAGACCCTAAGCCATGAGTGCCTACGACAGACCCTCCAACTGTACCATTTTTAGAAACATAGAAACTTAGAATTTGACGGCAGATAGGGACCGCTTGGCACACCCAGTCTGCCCATTTCCCTACCTACTGGATAAACTGCAGATCCTAGTTAACTAGCAGCCTACTTCTTCCTACCCCCAACCCCTAGAATTGCCTTATGACTGTCCCATGCATGCTTGAATTCTACCACTGTTTTTGACTCCACAACCTCCTTCGGAAGGCCGTTTCATGAATCCACAACCTCTCTGTGAAAAATACTTCCTTAAATTACCTCTGAGCCGCCCCCATCTTCAAATTAGCCCCTTGTTCTTGCACACCTCTTTTTGGAAGATGCTACCCTCTTGGACTTTGTTGATTCCCTTGAGGTACTTGAAAGTTTCTATCATGTCCCCCTCTCCCTCCTTTTCTCGAGGCTATACATATTAAGCGCCTTAAGTCTGTCTTCATATGTCTTCCGGTGCAGACCCTGCACCATTTTAGTTGCCCTCCTCTGGACAGCTTCCATCCTGTCTATGTCTTTGTGGAGATTGGGTCTCCAGAACTGCACGCAGTACTCCAGATGGGGTCTCACCAGCTGTCTGTACAGAGGGATAACAACTTCCTGTTTTCTACTGGTGATACCGCTCCCTATGCATCCCAGTATCCCCCCAGCCCTCCTTGCTGCCCTCTCACATTGCTTGCCCACCTTTAGGTCATCTGATATGACTACCTCCAGGTCCCTTTCCATTTTTGTTGTTGTTAGTATCTCACCCCCCATTGTGTACTCTTTCCCATGGTTTTTGTTTCCCAGGTGCATTACCTTGCACTTCTTAGCACTGAATCTAAGCTGCCATACATCTGACCGTTCCTCTAACCTTGCCAAGTCCCTTCTCATCCTTTCCACCCCACCTTGTGCATCAACTCTGTGGCAGATCTTTGTGTCATCTGCAAAGAGACATACTTTTCCTTCCAGTCCCTCTGCAATGTCGCTTATAAAGAGATTGAAGAGGACCGGTCCTAATACTGAACCCTGCGGTACCCCACTAGTAACCCCCCTTTCTTCAAAGTGGACTCCATTTACTATTACTCTCTGTGTCCTATTCTCCAGCCAATTCTTTACCCAGGCTGTCATCTTGGGACCCACCCCAGGCTGGCTAACTTGTATATTAATCTTTTGTGTGGGACTGTGTCAAATGACTTGCTAAAGTCTAGGTAGGCCATGTCCACAGTCCCTCCCTGATCTACTACTTTGGTCATCCAGTCAAAGAAATCTATCAGATTTGTCTGGCATGACCTTCCGCTGTGAATCCATGCTGCCTTGGGTCCTGTGCCCCTCTGGCCTCTAGATACTTGACAATTCTTTCCTTCAGAAGTGATTCCATCATTTTCCCTATCACTGAGGTTAAACTAACAGGTCTGTAGTTTCCTGCTTCTGCCTTGCTCCCACTTTTGTGAAGGGGAATCACATCTGCCCTCCTCCAGTCCTCGGGTACCACCCCACCCTCCCATGATTTGTTAAAGTGGTGTCACTAGTTCTATCCTTAGTTCTTTTAGAATTCTGGGATGAATCCCATCAGGCCCCATTGCTTTGTCCACCTTCAGTTTTAAGAGTTCTTTCATAACCCTTTCTTCTGTAAATGGGCTGGTATCAACTTCTGTATCCAGAGTGTTTCTACTGTTTGTTTTAGGTACCTCCCCTTCTTCATTTGTAAATACTGAGCAAAAATATTTGTTTAGTATCTGTGCCTTTTCACAGTCACCCTCGCCCACCCTCCCTCCCTTTATTAAGTCTCACTATCCTCCTTGGTCTTCCTTCGCTCCCTGATGTACCTATAAAAGGTTTTATCCCCTTCCTAACTGAGTTGGCTATCTTTTCCTCAGTTTGGGCCTTTGCTGTTCTGACTGCCTTCCCAGCTTCCTTTTGCTTTAACTGACACAGTTCTCTGTCATGCTCCTTCTGTGATTCCTTGTACTTCCTGAATGCTTTCTTTTTCTCTTGAACCTTCACTACCACTTCCTTTGAGAACCATAGTGGTTCTTACATCGTTTTGTTTTGTTTATTTGCTTCACACAAAGGCTTGTTACCTCTGTGATGGCAGTTTTTATTATTCTCCATTGTTCTTCCACCCCTCCTTCTTTCCCATTTGCTAGTGCATTCGCTAGTGCATTCCTTAGGCACTCACCCATTTTAGCAAAGTCAGCCCTCCTAAAGTCCAGTACTTTTGCCTTTGTATGGCTTGACTTTGCTGTGTTTATTGTGAACCATACTGTTCGATGGTCGCAAGTTCCCAGATGGCTACCCACTTCTACATCTGTGATCCTCTCTCCATCTCCATTTGAGAGAACCAGGTCTAAGATTGCTCCCTCTCTAGTGGGCTCCAATACTAGTTGTCTAAGGCATGCCCCCTGTAGGGCATCTAGAATAACCCCACTCTTCGAAGTGGCTGCTGCAACTGCACTCCAGTTAACATCTGGCATATTCAGATCACCCATCAGCAATATCTCCTCTTTTTCTGCCATTCTGATTATACTTTCTATCATTTCCTTGTCCATTTCCTCCCCCTGAGAAGGGGGTCTGTATACAACCCCTGTGCAGATTGTGGTGCCGTTGCCTGTCTCCAAATTTACTCACAGTGCTTCTTCTCCTTCCTGTTTACCCTTTTGTTCTGTTGCTTTGATTCCTTCCCTTATGTAAAGAGCTACTCCTCCTCCTCTTTTACCCTCCCTGTCCCTCCTGTAGAT
Organism: Neoceratodus forsteri; assembly: GCA_016271365.2. Classification (NCBI taxonomy): domain Eukaryota; kingdom Metazoa; phylum Chordata; order Ceratodontiformes; family Ceratodontidae; genus Neoceratodus; species Neoceratodus forsteri. Next base: position 738,968,502 of record CM057459.1, read on the forward strand.
AGTGTATCCTGTTATGTTTACATCCCAGTCATGGTTTTGTGTGTACCATGTTTCTGTGACTGCCACGATATCCAGATGTTCCTCCTCCATCAAGGCCACTAATTCAGGAAGCTTGTTACCCAGACTATGGGCATTGGTACTCATTGCTCTCCATTTTTTTATGGCTTTATCTTCTTTTCCAGCATCCCCCACTGACCTTTCTACCTCTGTCTTTTTCTCATTTAGTACCCTGTTTTGTAGGGAGAGGCTGGGATTTTCCTGCTGCTTATCAGTGCCTCCCCCCTTGACTAGTTTAAAAGCTTGCCAATGAAGCATTTAAACCAATTGCTCAAAAGACTTGTTCCCTTCCTGGACAGATGCAGACCATCCTGCCAGTATAGGCTGGTGTCCCTTCAGGTGGAACCCCAGTCCCCAATGAAGCCAAACCCCTGTGCGTCACACCATTTTTTTAACCATTCATTAAACTGCATGGTGCAAAGTACCTTCACCTCGCCCATGCCATTGACAGGCAGCACCTCTGAGAAGGATACTGTGTGCGCTACTTGTCTTAGGCCCCTCCCCAACTCTACAAAATCCTCCTACACTGCTCTAATATCATGATGAGCCAAGTCATTTGTCCCTAGGTGGACAATGATGTCCAGCTCAGACTCCCGTGCAGCTGTTCTCGTGATTCTGAGGATGCGCTTCCTGTCCCTCCAAGCCATGGCACCAGGCAGGCACCTTACTTCAGTTTTCCCTGCTCCCCCCAGTTCTATCCCCCTAATAATTGATTCCCCCATCAGGAGCTGCTTCCTTTCCCTGTGGTGTCCTCTGCCTCCTTCCTGTGGGCCTCCCTTGTGACAGTTGTCCTCAGCCTCCTTAGTCTCCTCTGCAGGTGCATCTATAGGGGAGCTATGCTCCCCCAGAATGGTGTATGGATTGTGGAGTGGAACAACTGACTGGGTGTGCCTCTGTTCCACCATCCTCACCCTCCCTGAGCACACTGTGGTCCAACTGCTTAGTGGTGGTGGCTCTGGTGCTCCCTGGATGGGGGAGGTTCCCTTCCTACTGTCCAGTGTGGCCTGGGGGAAGGTTCCCTTACTACTGTCCAGTGTGGCCTGAAGACGAGCAACTTCCTCCCTCAGGGCAGAGAGTTGTCTGCAAATTGGGCAGCATCTCAGCCTCCAGAAAGACTCCTGGAAGACTGCTGCCCCACAGTCATTACATTGCACTACTCCCCACATGTTTATATACTTTTTTTGTGTGTGTGTGTGTGATTGGTTTGTTATATAGAAATATATATATTATACAATGTGTATGCTTACATTGTCAGTGCAGTGTGCTAGAGAGGATATTACAGTGATATGCACCTTGCACTCTTGAAGAAATGATGTCAGAACCCCAGGTATAAAGGAACTATTTCCAGGGTGGGTGGGGTGAGGTGGGCAGGGGTTGGGCTAAACTGTGCCCCTCACGAAACAATCAGCTAAAAGCTCTGACCCACCGCTGATGAATGCCTTCCTGTCAGCAAGATGCCCTACACAACAATTTGACAGAGAAAATACCCTGCTAATCAAACAGAGAAAAATCTAGACATCCAAGTCAGACACAGGTAAACCTCCCCAGCCCCAAAACAGCCTGGTGGTTCATGCTCTGAAAGCAGTCAGCCTCAAAATAAGTCAGCTGTGCTTTAAACTCTGGAAAACTTCCTCAGATGTAAGCAAGAGAGAGATTTGTTGCAGATATCTAGTCCAGTATAGTATATCCCATGCAGCTTCTCAGATGTTTCAAAGCACACCCTGTTACCCAACTTGGAAGAAGATGGACTTCTGTCTGAAACAGAATCACACCAGTAGTTTATAGTAAGTATAGTGATCAATGCTGGAATGTTCAAGCCAGAACAATTGGCTGTGATGCAGGTCTCCCTGACTTGTGAAGACAGTTTCCCCCACCTCAGGCTATGTCTGGCATCCAATTACAAACTGCAGCCTTTGCTATTTTAAAGTACACAGCCACCACCAGTAAATATTGCAAAATATATTGATGCAGACTGTCACAGAATACTAGTAGACAGTCCAGTTAGCCACAAAGATAAATCAAATATGCAGTTATTTCAACCCTTCTGAAGATGCTCACAAGATAAGCAGTTTTGAAAACCCTTTCCTGAATGCCGGTACAATACCATATTTTTAAGATTGGTACCGGATCCTGCCTGGATCACACCGTGTACCGAATGTGCCGCCTCCCAGTTAAACAATTTTAATCCCACCTCCCTCAAGTCTTTACTTTTTGCTGGAGCACTCAGCACACATTCCAGAGTGGGAAGCGTCCAGGTCCCCATGGTAACCACCACTTGCACTGCTCAGTGGCGCCTTTTCTGTGTCACCCGACACCACCGGCAGAAGGCTCCTTGACACTGACCCCTCGAACTTGATCACTGCAGCTGAGTGCTTGTTGTTGTGCAGCTTTGCCCTTCCCCTGACTCACTGAACTGGCAGGAAGTAGTGTCAGGAGATCCTGAGTCCAGGCAGCCTGAGCCACGGTGGAGCGCTTGATTGTCTGGTCACACTTTAATAATAAAACGGTCGGGTCTGTCACCGAGTCACCACTCTCACTGCAGTAGCTGCGACTCGAAGCTTCAGAGCATCATCGGTGGGTGATCACTGCAGGACTAGGAGTGGACTAGAGTAGTGTCATTGATTTTAACCAGGCGCACATCTCCGACGACAGATCCAGATGGCATCTCTCTGCAGGTGAGGGACAGGGTGCTGGTTAACAATGGTGATGCTCTGGCTGGGGCAGCGGGTATTTAACACTCTGAGGGGGTCTGACAGGTGCACTGACACTGTGACCGATCCCAAAAAACACTCAAAAGGGCACTAAAGTCACGGTGATCAGAGGGTATGTTGCAGCTCTAATCTAGCAGTGGTCCTGCTGCAGGCAGAGATGGAGATAGTACCAGTTCTGAGGAGATCCAGGTTCAGGCCAGCCCGAGTGACAGTCGTGGCAGAGTGCTAGGAGCGAGCCACAGTGGAGCGATTGTGTCCTGTCACAAATTAAATTAAAACCGCTTGAACCGCCAGTCAGGTCACCAGTCTGGCACTGTCAGTCTTCAGAGCAGCAGCGAGTTGAGCATCTTCATCACCTGGGGAGCAGAGGAGTGGAGTGACTGTCAATTAACCCACTACACAACATCTCTCCCAATGGATTCATCTCTCTGCAGGTGAAGGGACTTGGAGGGACGGGGTCAGCAGGGTGTGAGAAATTATTCTGCCGTGGGCTGGGTTGAGGTTGAGTTGTGTCAAGCGATGCTGATTGCTGATGCTCTGCTGGGTGGCTGGGTTGACACTTGGGGGTAGCTAGTTCTTCTGCCATGTTTTCGGGGCTGGGGGTTCTTGTTCTAACTTCTGCCAGGCAGGATGGTTTTCTAAAGGGCAGCCAGGGGGGTCGTTCTGTCACTGAAGGACCATTTGCTAAGGTGCTGTAATAACAACAAGAAATGCATTGCAGTGCACTAGCTACATTAGTCTGTGTCACCTGACCATGGGGGAATGGCAAGAGCAAATTACACACAGTTGCCCTGCCCTTATCCAGTCTTCTCCGAGGTGGTGCTGTCTACACAGAGAATGTGCTGTAAATTCCTTCACATTTTAAGCTAAATTCATACTACCCTAGGTTAAGATGTTAAATCAAAAATAAACTTTTCTTTGATTCCTAACTGTAATGCTTCATCCAGTATTTTAAAATTTTGAATTGCCCCTTGAAATAAAACTCATTGGTAAATGGGGGTAGCTCATTGCAGCACAGAAGCACAGAAGTGCACCTATTTTGATCTGGGAAATGTTGGAGGGTCTGTAAGGAAAGCATATGCTGGTGGCAGCTGCCCAGGCTACTGTTTTGGCCATATCATACAGGGCCCTTGAGGAGATGTTTACCGAAATCCTCTTTGGTTTGCAGGCACTGGAGCAATTCCTGCTTCTGGGTGCCATCAGGAAGAGCTTGAGCAGCAGCCTTGCCCTTTCTCCAGCTGGCGTTCTGGAACTTGACCATGTGTGACAGATAGTTTACAATCCTTCGGCCCAAAGTAGAGGAGGCGTAAACTCTTTTACCCCAGAGGTTGATCCTGTGGGATTCCTTGTCTGGGGGAAGGGAACTTAGGTGCTTTGTCATCTTAGACCTGTCATGGGCTGCCTTGATGACCACCAAGTCATCTGTGACCTGGAGAACAAAATAAGGAAGGCCTTGAGGGGCATTATAAAGCTTGTCTACCCTGCGTGGCATAACTGGCACCATATCTGGACTGTGCTAGGCTGCTGTGGTGGCATTTTTCAGGGCTGGCAGCACAGGAGGAATAATCTTAGGGGGAGATTCAGGAACTTCCAGGAAGTTCACCAGGTCTTTCCTGGTATCAACCTCCTCCTCAGTCTGGAAGCCCACAGTGGCTGACAACTGCTTCATAACATTGAAAAAGTGGCATCCTCAGGAGGAGACCTTGAGTATGCTTGACTGAGTCTTCAGTGACTGAAGAGGCAGTGGACTTATCAGAGATGAGGATTTCTGCCTCTTCATCTGCAATTTCATCAGGAAGGATGGGATCAGATGGTAGTCCTCCTCGACATCGACCTCCTCGTCACGGTCTGGCATTGGAATGATCATGGTGGCCCAGGGAGCCTCCCATGAACAACGGTTGCTGTCGACAGTGCTGGTGGCGAGGGCCTATTGAAGGCATCTAGCTGCTGAACTAGTACATTAGTAAACTTGACAAGTACTTCATTCAGATCCATGGTCAACATCGACGAAGGGGATTCGACGGCATAGTAGCCAATGATCCTCCATCCTGTGAGCCAGATGAGCCTGTAGCTCTCGGAGAAGGAGGGGCAGGTCTCAACGGAGTAGTCGTTCATGATGAGCCTGTCGACAGTGGAGGGGCCAATGACCTAGAGGTCAACAGCTGAGCGCCCTGTGAGTCGGGCAGTGGAGCTGTCAGTATGGGTCTGGTAATAACAGAAACCTGGGCAGCTGGCCTCTTTGTTTTGGTAGTTGCTGACAACGAAGAGCCCCTGAAGAAAGAGAGGCTGACGAGGGAATGGGATGGCCACCGAGAGGGAGTGGTTGTGATCCTGGTTCTTTTTGTGACTTTCCCTGAGGAGACTTGTCTCAGGCCTTGGGGGCCTGGGAACTTAAGATACGGTGGACAACTGAGCGTCTGGGCTCCTAGAGGACCCTGCCCGGAGCTGGCTACCAGTTGTTCCACGAATTGTTTAAAAGTCTTCCTGCATCGCCCGAGGGTGGTTTGATTAAACTTCTGGCAGAGCTCACAGTCGGAGACGTCATGGTCAGGCCCAAGACAGCAGACACAAACAGGGTGTTTGTCTGTAGAGGCAATCTTCTTTCTGCAGCAGCAGTGATGGAAAAGAAAAAAGGAAGAATTAACTCTAAATGTAAACAAAAAGAAAAAAAAATCTCTACAAAGATTTAGGTAAGGGCTGTAGGAAAAATCCCGCTGTAGACCGAAAAAGGTGCAAACACTGTGACGAAGCTTCTGTGGAGAGTGTACTTGTAAGTCGGTATCAGGAAAGAGCTGAGGAGGGAGCGGGGTCATCCACGCCTATATAGGGTTGGTGATGTCGGCGGACGTCGACAGTGTGGGAAGCCCCAGTTGCACTACTGAAAATCTTGTGTGTGGATTCCCCTTCACCAACAGCGAAGGTTCCTAAGGTGTAACCTGATGCCTGAGATACCCCCGAAGAAGAGCTTAGGGTTTGTACACAACTACACTGTGCCTTTGTGAAAAATCAGGCTCCTCACACCAGAAAGCAAGACACTCGGAAATCCTTCGGGCAGAAGTGATAGCAAATAAAACAATGCTTTCCATGAAAGAAAGTGTAATTCATGTTGTTACTGGCTCAAACAGACACAGGGTAAATTTCAAACAAAATTTAAATTCCAAGTCAGGATAGGGGTACAGACTGGAGGTTTTAGATACAAGATGCCCCTGAGAAAAGTATGGGTCACATCTAGCTGAGTCACAATGTGACCATTCACGGGCTCGTGAAAGGAAGATACAGCTGAAATGTGCACTTTGAAGAAGGCATATTGCAGGCCTGAGTCTGACAGTGATATCATGTAGTAAAGAATCTGGCTCACTGAACAGGTGAGAATCCAGATGATGCTTGGCAGCCCAGATGGCAAACCTCTTCCCCTTCACGTCATAGGAGGCCCTAGTGCAGGGTTTCCTAGCTGCCATTAGGACATCAACCACCTTCTAGGAGACTCCAAATCGGGCAATGACTATGTCCTCAGGAACCAGGCATGCAGAAGAAGGGACCTGAGGTGTGGATGGACCAGGGTCCCCTGAGCCTGCGTCACCAGATCCCTGCAGAGGGGCAGAGGCACTGGAGGTTCTGCTGCTAACTGATGCAGTAATAGAAATCATATTTGCCATGGCCAGAAGGGTACAACCAGGATCATGCCCCCCATCTGAAGCTTGATTAGCACCCCCTGATTTAGAGGAAATGGAGGGAAGGTGTAAATCAACCTTGCACTCCAGGAGAGGGACAACACGCCTCGCCAGAAAACTCCAGGCCCAGCATCTAGCCAGCAGAAATTGGGCAGTTTTATGCTCAGTGGTGATGCAAAAGGTCCATCTCTGATGACCTCACCTGTTGAACAGATCTTCCATGACACAGATGATAGGAGCTCCCATTTGTACATCTTGGACTGAGTCTGACTGAGTCTATCTGCTGGAGTGTTCAGCACGCCTGGGAAATGGACTGCCAACAGTTCCAGGTTGTAGTCCAGTGCCCAGTGCCAGACTCTCATTGCTTTCCTGCAAAGGGGGTACTAATCTGTCCCCCACTGCTTGTTGTTATACTGTAGTATACCACACTGATTGTATGACTGGATCAACAACTGGCCCAGAGAGAGGTGGTTCTGAAAGGCCTGCATGGCATACAGGACCGCCCGCATCTAGAGGATGTTTATATGGAGGGATGTCTTGATCTGGGACTAGGTAACCCGAGTCTGGAAGTTACTCAGGTGTGCCTCCAGTGCAAGCCAGAGGTATCCATGGTAAGAATCTGCTGGGGAGACTAGATCAGGAATGGGACCCCTCTTCAAGAGATTTTGGGAATCCATTCACCACTGGAGCATCTTGAAGATTGGAGAAGAGACCAGCACTAGCTGGTCAAGGTCATCTGTGCGTTGGTCCCACTGCACATGGAGTGTCCACTGGAGCACCTGCATGTGTAGTCAGGCCAAGGGGACAGCAGCAATGACCGTAGGTATGAGTCCCAGAAGCCTCAAGTAAACCATCACGGAAACATAGCGGCCCTGAGTCACCAACTGAGCCTGTGATATAAGGCACTATGCTCTGTATGGAGGCAGGAAAGCCTTGTCCTGTGCCGAGTCCAGGACTGCATCTATATACTGCAGCCTCTGGGATGGGATCAAAACAGACTTGGGCAGGTTGACAGTGATGCCCAGGGAGTGAAACAACTGAAGGGTCCTCTCCAAAGTTCAGAGGAGCTGATCCCTGGATGGGGTTTTGAGGAGCCAGTCATAGGTAGGGGAAGTCATATAGGCCTTCTAGCCTAAGGGCAGCAGCTACCACTGGTAAACATTTTGTAAAAACCTGTGGCACAGAGGATAAGCCAAAGGGCAAGACTGAATTGGTAATGTTCACCCTGAAAACCACCTGTGTGGTGGCAAACCAAAATATGCAGGTAAATGTCCTGCATATTGAGGGAACACAGCCAGTCTACCTTTCTGAGCAGGGGCAGCAGCCCCAGGAGAGTTACCATGTGGAACCTCTTGTACTGAATGTAGCGGTTGTGGTCTTTAAGATCTAGAATAGGCCTCAGGTCTCTGGTTCTCTTGGGGACCAGGTAAAACCTGGAATAGAACCCTTTGTTCTTCTACCACCTGGGCACTGGCTTGACTGACCTTTTCTGCAGAAGAAAGTGTACTCCTGCTGAAGGACCGCTACGTGGTCTGGAGGGTAGGTGGAGGGTACTGGAGGAGTCTCTGAGGGTCATTCCAAAAGCTTCAGAGTGAGACCCCTTTCTATAATCTGAAGAATCCAAGTAAGTTATGGTTTTTCATTGATTGAGATAAAGGGAAAACTGACCTCCAACCAGCACCTCTTGGCTGGAATGGGGGGGGGTCAAGGAGCCAGGTACAGGTAGATCTGGCCTCTGGGTCATTTCACTGCAGGACTCAAGGAGCATGAAGGGATAGGCAAGGCAGAACTGGCCTTCCGTTTACCTGGGAGCCAGGAGCCCTCACCGGGGATGCCTTGCCAAAGGATGGTCACTGTCTGCTCCTGGGCTGGGTATGGTAGAGTGAATGGGCAGACTTAATAATCCTACCACAGGCCTATAAATCATTTATGTCCTGGACATCACTCCCGAACAGCTTTGAGCCATTGAAGGGGGCATTAAGCACCTATTGCTGGACATCTGCCATCAAACCTGATACCCTCAGCTAAGTGTGCGTACTAAGGCAAAAACCTATGGCTAGCAGCCCTGGCACTGGTGTCAGACATGTCGTACAAGGCCCTGAGTGGGTGTTTGCTAATATCCTCAGCAGCCTGGAGGGACTTAGGGACCTTCAGTTTCTGGGAACATTCTGGGAGGGCCTGAGCAGTCACCCTGCCCTTCTTCCATATGGTATTCTGGTACTTGACCACATGGGATAAATAATTAACAATCCAGAGCACCAGAGAAGAGGAGGCATAAACCCTCTTACCCTGAAGGTCAATCTTCTGGATCCGTTGGATCTTGAGAGCCCAAAGCCCCTTTGGCAGAGGACCTGGGGAAGCATCAGGCCTTGAAGGAGGGGCTGGAGTCAACCACCAGAGGTCAACGACCGAGGTACCAACGACCCGAGGTTTGATGGCAGGCCTCCCTAAGAAGTGGAAGGAGGTGCTGTCAGTATGGGCATGGTAGAAGCAGAGGTCCAGACAGCAGAGGACGTCAGCGCAGCTGCAACCAATGGAGTAGCCCCAGAGGAAGAGGAAGAGGAAGAAGCTGTCAGGGAACAGGAGTGCCACTGGGGGGAGTGGTTCTGGTCATGGTCTTCCTTGCAACTTTTCCCCAAGGACATGTCTTGGGCCTTCAATGCCCGGGAGCTCGACAAACCCACCAGTGACTGAGAAGGAGGGACTCTGGAGGACCCCTGCCCAGAACTGGCTAGCTGCTATTCCATGAGGAATTTCTTCAAAGCATTTTTGTGTTGCCTGAGGGTTGTAAGGTTGAATTTTTGGCAGAGTTCACAGTCGGCAATGTCGTGGTCAGGCACAAGACAGCTGACACAGAGGCGATGGTCATCTGAAGAAGCAATCTTCTTTCCACAGTGGCAGCAATGGAAGAGAGATGTAGAAGGAGTACTCTTGACATAAATGAGGTAAAAGAAATCTCTTCTTAAAAGAGATTATCAGAAGTTAACACTTTAGAAAAATGTAGGCAAAATGACGAAACTCCAATGGAGCTTCTGTAGAGATCGACGCGAGAGGAGTCAACGCTGGGAAAGAACTGAGGAAGGAGCAGGAAGCTCACACCTTTATATGGTTGATGACATCGGCATGGCTGGCCCCAGTTGTACTGCTGAAAAATCTTCCGTGAGGCTCCTTCTTCACCAACAGTGACATTCCTATGGTTTGACCTGATGACTTAGATCTCCCTGAATCCATTAAGCTTTTTACTCTGTCATAGCTGTGCCTGAACCTATTAATGTTTTTTTATGCTCATCACTTGTGATGGTAGACTATGCCACAGCTCAACCACTCTCTCGGTAAAGTAAAACTTTCTAGTATCCTTCCGGAATCCCCCCTCCCCCCCACCAGCTTACATTCATGTCCCCTTGTTTTTTGAGCTGCCATTCCTGCTAAATATTGTAGTTCTTTGCAGTTTACCTTGTTTATTCCTTTTAGGAACTTGAAGGTTTCTATCATGCCCACCCCCATTTTCTGGCCTCCAGAAGTACATGTTCAGTGCCCTGGGCCAATCTTGGTAAGATCTGCCCTACTGACTCCAAATCATTTTGGTTTCTGTACACTGCACTGTCTCCAGTCTGTCTCTGTCTTTCCGCAGGTGGGGACTCTGGGAACTGGGCACAGTACTCCAGATGGGATCTCACCAGTGATCTATACGGAGGTAGTATAGTTACAGTTATAGTTCTCCTGATAATCCAGTTGGTCACGCAATTCCTCCATCTCTTTCTATGTGGTCAACCTTCTCCACAAGGGGGATGTAGCTTGTCCTCCACCATGGAAATGTGGTTCTCAGCCTCTGTGAGGTTAGCGACCTGCCCGGCCAACTGCTCCTTCAGTTCTTTCAAACTGCCCGCTAAGTCATTGAGCTTGGGGCCAAGTGTCTCCATTACTTGTTCTGTGACAGTCCTGCCCAGTGCCACTATCTAAAGCACCGATACCGTAACCATGCTGCAGCCCTCCAGCGGCATCCCACTGCAGCTTTCTTTCCCTGATTTTTTGTGCACTGTGACAGTTTCACCATTGCTCCCACCAAATACTCTTCAATACCAGGTTTGTTCACTGATCTGAGCCAAATGTGGGTTTTTGACCAGGTTTCAATCACTTTTAAAGGAAACATCAGACAGCACAAAAGGGCAGCAGTTTCTGCAGAAATGTCTGATTTAAAATGTTCAAGTACCTGTGTCCAATGGTATCTTATTTTGAAATACCCACATCGACTGTCATGTCTCCGAGCTGCCAATGGCCATCTTGCTCACACCAGGCAGCTAATGAGTGACAGGGCATAAGCAGATGGCTACCAACTAATGGCAGAGTTGGCAGCCCTCATTAGTACATATCCTGCACGCTGAAAGCCACCTGTTGTGCGCAAGATGGCTGTGGGTGGCTCATCGACATGACAGTTGGCACAGGTCTTTCAAAATAAGAAAACACTGTAAACAGGCACGGAAAATTTTACTTACTGCTGCCCTTTTCTATTATCCAGGGTTTCCTTTAAACAGCTATTTTAAATCTGTAGCGATGGAGTTTTGGAGACTGTGTCCTGCTCTTTGGCTGCTCATCAGAGAAATGACTTTGATGCAGATACCTGCAGCCACAGTGCAGGCTGCTGCATTGAAGGAATCCACAGAGGCCTTTAGCAGGTGACTGTTGCACTAGATGACTTATTTAACAGCCAGCAGTATTTCTTTCTTGGCATCCGTGTCTGGCAGAGCCTAGTCCAATACTTAAGCTGGACAGAGGTGTACTCATACTTGCAGAAATAGCCTTGATAGCTAGCTAGTCTCATGCCTAGATGTACCAGACACAGAGGTAGGCTTTCCCATGGTGTCCACTTTGTGAGACTCCTTATTAGTGAGGTGTGCTGTACTATGAACACACCGCAAAACCACGTGCTCTGTTATGGCAGCTGGTGCCCACTCATAAATAAGGACACATGAAAAGCATAAGTGTAAGCACTCAAACAGAGAAAAACAAAAAGAAATGCAACAGTAATAATTGCTAAAATCATGGTTTATTGGGGAAAAAAACGAGAAGAGGGGTTTTGAGCTGTGCTGCTTGTTTTTTTGCCAATAAAACATGAGTCTAGCAAATTCTGCAGTTGATTTTTTTTGTTTTGCACTGTACATGACCTTGTCATTCTCTGGAAGGATCACGATGGCAGCTACTATTTTAGGGGCCACATGCTTCCTGTCTTCCTGTTAGGGACAGCGGCCACAGTAGCAGGCTTCCACCAGGCAGCCTCTGACAGTTTCTCTAAGGCAAGCTGAATGGGAGGTAAAATAGAGACTGGGATATTAGGCATATTTAGGAACTCTGGCGGTAGGCATACAGCTTGGTCTATAGCTGCTGTCTCAAAATTTAAAGTGTTGTCCATGTTTTTGAGCAGAGCTTGCCTGAGGAGCTGTAACAAGAACTTGGTCAGGGTTCTCTTACGTCACAGACATTGTCATCCTTGTCCCCATCTGTAATAATGAGGTCCAGATCTGACTCATTTCCTTCTATCCCCATAGGGCAGTAGGAGACCCTAATGGGCAATGACGCAGGCCTTGACAGCACCAGCAATACCAGTTCTGTCACCAGGTAGGGTCTCTGGAACTGCACCAACAGTACGGGTCCTGAAGAGCCCAGCCCTGGCACTGGACATGTCCTGCTGGCCCTAACAGTGACCCCATCACCGAGGCTGGAGTCAGAGTCAGAGACAGTGCACCTAAGTCCAATTATCCTGAAGATGGTGCCAGCACCATTAATGGTGTCTTTGTACTTATATGCTGAAACCACTGCTTCATAAGAGCCACCCAATGGTTAAACTGCTGAGGTCTGTGGCCTTGTGCTTTACTATACACCTGGAACGGCTGCTGTGCCAATACAATGATACCCTCGTCGGTGTTACTGCTTGCATAGACTAATGCACTGGGGTACAGGCATCGATAACAAGCTATTTTTACACACTCAAGGTTTATGACAACCACAAATTGCAAGACAGAAGCATGGGCATTACAAACTAAGGGTGTGTAAAAAGAATTATAAATCATGTTACCTTAGCCAATCAAGAATTGTTTTTTCCCCAAACATTCCATGTACTCTTATAGCCATAACAGGGTGTCTCATACACACTGTTCTAAAGTTCTGAAGTTCTATGTTCAGTTGGCACAGTCCATTTCCCACAAAGGGGATTCTCTAATATTCTGCAGTCAAACATTTTGATTTTAAATTCAAGTTCATTTAAAAAAAAAAAAAAAGAAAGGTCTTTAGTATGCTTTATAATATGTTTATATGTACAGTTCCTGTGTCTCTAGAGTTTTTCTCAGGTCCTTTGTGTGCCAGAACTACTCAGCTTCGCTTCGCAGTTCTCACACCCGAAGAACTCGAGAATGCACTCGTAACCATAAGAGACACAGTAACTGTGCATATAAATACATAAACAAGTTTACATTGCCCACCTATTTTTTATTAGGTTTTAGAAACAAGGGAGCCCCAGCTGTGAGGGAGACTCGATTGGGATGATTTGCTGTTGGATATGTGAGGGAAAGGGATAATGGCAGCAGGCAGTTTTTAAGCATTACAAAAGTTTCATTATATGGTGTGATGTCACAGCAATCTATAATCGACAATGTCATACCACAGTATAACAACAACCTGTAGCTTGTGAAAACTGGATAAAATCTCATCTATCCAGTTTTTGTCACAAAGCAATATACCTTTCAAAAATGCCTCCTGAGAACCTGTCACAACTTACATCGACAAGGTAACACATCCTCTCAGAGTCCTCCTCTGGCACTCCAATTCCCAAGGCCTCAAGCTCCCTCTTTGTCTCTTCCAGCTTATTCCTGACCTGGTTTGAGATGGCTGGCAGGGACCGCTTTAAAAGAAAAGGGTAAGGGTAAAACGTTACTCATAACAGCATTTTTTTTTTTTTTTTAGATCAAGGAATTTAAGCCCCTTAGCACCACCAGCCACCCAGCCAGTCCAGCTCCATTGCCTGCTGACCCTGGAACTCACCTTGGCTTGCAAAATCCCCTACGGATTACCCTCCATGGCACAGCCGGGGGTGGGGGCATCCTCCCCACCTCAATGTCCCAATACAGATAAGGGGTGCCACAGCCTGGTAGGCGGTGTGGGCCTGCAGCAGGACTCATCCTGCTGGTGGGGTGTTTCTGCTTGTTCTCGCTCACCCCACCCACCTCCCAGATATCAGGGGGAGTACCAATGTGACCTCACACACTGCAAACATATTCCTTTGTGTCATTTGTGGGCATTCTGGCTGCTTTGGTAGGTGCTTTTTCTCTTTTAAACAACTGAGCATATCTATTATGCCTAATACACTATAGTACATCAAACCTTTTTGAGCCATCTCAGATTTTTTATTTTCTCCTATCTTTTGGAGGAGTATTTTTTTTTTTTTTGGCTGTGGCAGCCTGTCAATGGTGTGGTGCTGTGATCCTGTTTGTAGTTTGAAGAACCTTCTGTGATGATAATTTCTACTGGTTTATCAAAAAATTAAAAATATATTTAAAAACCTACATCGGCTTAGTATTTTTGTCAGCTGTTTGTTGCTGCTCAGTGGCAGATGTTCTGGCATTGGGTTCTGGTTTTGTGAGTAGCAGAATAGTGAACTCATAAATTTCATTCAATCCACTGATTTCTGGAGTACCAGGAATACAATTTTAGAATAGCAGTGTTATGTAAATCTTACAATGTAAATGTTGATTTGGATAATATTATATAACAAGGGAGCGCTCCCAACCAATCGGAGCGCTCCTTTCTTCTGCACGAGACACTCTTATTCCATGAAGACCGCCTCACATGCAGATGCCCTGGAAACAGACACGTTCCAGGACATTTTTTTTAATTATATATTATATATCGAGCTCAAGCAATAGTATATTATGTCCTCCAGAGGCGCTTGTTGCTGTGTAACAGTGGTTTCACTTGCGTTCAACTTGAGCCAGAAGAGCTCAACTTCACTTTACTGTTCTTGCTCCAGCCAAACGTGTGTTAAACTACTCTTATACAGCAATGAGTGGCTCTGAGGGACAGATCAGCATATATGATAAAAGTGAAATAGATATTTATATATTTTCTTGTATATATTTACACAAGATTAAGGGGAGTAAGGGAGGTATAGGAGAATATTAAAGTGGAATTTATTCAGTTACCTTTTGTTTCATCTTGATTTATGCTAGTGCTGAATGTATGACTGTGTTTAGTATAGCAGCACGGGAGTGAATGGATACCTCACTACAAACAGGATGTGACATTATTGGAGGGGATGTGGTCTGGAAGTCATTATCTTAAGGCAGGAAACAACATTCTGGATTTCATCTTACAGTTAGTATTAGATGGTGCACTACTGCAAAAGCATGTGCTCTGGCAGAATAAACTAACTTAACTCTCTACATCTCCTGTACATTTTGCTTGTCTCTTATTCGCTAATCCACTGTAAAACTTATAGTCCAAGAGCCAGGTGCATTCATCTATGTGTCTAGGTCTGAAAGATTTGATGACTGTTTGTTGTGTAAAAAAAGTGTGTAGAATCCAGATTTACAACTCGTATTCGCTCAAAGTTGAACGTTTTCTTGGAAAATGCACTTCTTCAATGAAAAAATGAACTGTCAGTGAAAATTGCATATATTTTAATTAATGGTTCCTTCTTTAATTTAAAGTCACTGTGCGGGGATATGAATATCTTTGGAATGCTTGATGCCACTGTGTGCTTGATGTAACATGCTGTATTTGGCCTTACTCATTCCCATCTGTTATGGAGCTGTGAGAGCTGAAAGGCCCTGATGATGGGATGAGTGCCAGAGAAGGAGGAGGGGAGGGTGGAGGAGAACTGACGGCTAAGGGCCAGTAGCTGGGTGTGCTGGATTTTTGTAGCGTATCCCACCACTGGAACTATGGGTGGGGCCCTTCAATTCACTGTGCAGGGATATGAATATCTTTAGCTGTGAGAGCTGAAGGCCCAAAGAATATTGAATTCAGATCCACCTCCTCCAACTCAGAGGTGTACCTGGAAGCACTCAGGAGAGGAAAACTCCCTTTACCGGAGGAAACCTCTGAGGAACCATGACCATGGTTGCCCTCCTTCTGGGCATAGTAAGAGGAAATGGAAAGAAAAGCTGATCGTAACTCAGTTCAGAACTGGGAATGTACATTTCAAAACAAGATGAAGTCCATCTTCCAGACGCTTGATGATGTAGGCTGGTACTTTTCTTGAAGCTGATGATGCGACTCCTATGCAGAAAGAATGTCCTGAATAAGCAAGAGGGTTATATCCTAGGCACTGCAGAAGATGTCAAACAGAGTTCATGGAATCTTTAGTAGTTAGAGGTAATTTCTTGGATGATGGCAGAAGAGGAGAATCAGGTGAAGAACAACAATGAAGATGATGCAGTTGGTCCAGAAAATAAACAGGGCACCAAGCATTAGCCATAGAAAATAAGATAAGTCCACTCTTTTCATGAGTCTGACTGTTTTGGATGAGGAAAGGTGAAGGACATAGTGGTGGAATGTTTGTTGACATGTTTTACTCTGAGGAAGTGTGGTGTCGATGAGCTGAAACTGTGAACTCTCCAGGTCATAGAAATCCGTAAAATGCGAGACAGATAGCAGCTGAAAGAGTAGTATTGGAGTTGGATATTGAATGATCAGATCTCAGCAAGTCAATCAGTTGTTTGAATATGATATCAATAGGAAGACGGGAAGGAGGACACTTGATAGAAGACCTGTGAATGCTTGTGAGTAGTAGCTTGACTGCTGGGTGAGACATAAAGGAAAGAAGGCTGGGACAGACTGGCAAAAATGGAACTGAATTCCTGCTAGATATTGACGAATGGTCGTATGGGATAGATTACGAGTCATATGACAATATGTAATGAAAGCAAGTATGGTAGTCAAGGAAACTGGCATGGCAGAAGTGGCTGTTAGAGTGCAAAAAGACAGGTATTTCTTCCGAGCTGTGGTATAGGCCGATTGCATGCTGGTAGACAGAGTGGACCACATAATGGCATTGACTGTCTTGAGATAACCAGTTATGACATGATTAGGTCTTGGAACTGGGGGGGGCGGGAGTAGCTAGTGGGTCTGCAGAAGGCAGTAGGAACTGGAAGTCCTGAAAGTGAAATCGGGAGAGATGATCAGCTGCTATATTGAGGGATCCTGGAATATGAAAACATCATAAGCAAAAGTTATGTATGAGAGAAAGCCATGTCAATCTCCGCAGGAATAGCATGATTGAAGGAGACGATGATCTGCCTCGGTTAATATCAGCTGTTGCTTCATTGTCTCTGTAGAATGATACAGTGGTTAATGACCAAAGATGTCCTTAGGTAAAGGCTGCTGTAACTATGGGATAGATTCAAATAACAGAGAAAGAGGTTGTAGCTGTAGGTAAGGTAATTGAAGGAATTCGGATGGCCATGGTGCGGAAATCAGAGGTATTTAAATGGCTGAGAAACCAAAGGCAGGAGAAGCATCCATGAAAACACATGGAGAAAGTTAAGGGTACTATCCTTATAAAATACAGAGCATCCATTCCACTGATCCAGGAAGAAGTACCACATGGAGAGGTTGGATGTCGTAATAGCAGTGAGGGAGATGTCATGGTGCAAGGCCGAAATGAAACAGAACAAGTCAAGAAAGTAGGATATAAAGGCCCGACCCTGTGGAATGATAGGGTAGCAAAATTAAGGTGACTGAGACTGCATCCCATAGCATTGAAATTATTACAAACAGGGCTACCAACAATAAAGGTGACAGGGTAGCCATACCTGTCGTGGAGAAACGAGAAGTGCACTTGGATTATGAATGGTTTGAGTAATGGTCAGTCCAGAAGAGGTGGAAAGTAGAAGCTAGAAGCATCGGCACAGATGAAGGGCAAAAGCAGCAGTATGAGAAAATGAGCCACAAAGCTGACAGGTCAGAGCTTGCTGACTGGCAAAGTGGTGACAAAACATTTCATTGTCAAGGGATCCCAGTCAGGTGGACAATAAAGTGAGTTAGCGCGCAGCAGCCTTTGGCAGAAAAGGACTTGTGATAATCAAGAAATTAGTACCACCACAGCAGATGCCAAGATCAACCACCAAACAGAGATAGGCATCCAGTTCATCCCTATGAGTCGGAAAAGTCAAACTGAGGATATCTCTTAGAGACTGAATGCCAAAACAAACACTGGGAGAGTTAACTTTTGGATAGCCTAGGGTCCTTGGAATGTAGATGACAGAAAAATCCCACAAGATATAACTCTGTTTTCTATAGTATCATGGGAGGATATGAGTAATGAAATGAGGTTGACATCCTTCCCGTCAATAATATCCTTACGGAGATGACTGGGCACCAAATGAATAGGAGACACAGCTGGCATGGAGCCGGAACCAAGCATACCTGGCATGGCTGGAACCCTGAAGACAGGTTGATGTAGTATGGGCTCAGGAGCAGAAGCCAGAGACGGAATAGGTAGAGGAACCAGTGGGACATCCTGAGGCTGAACTGGAATGGGGAGACTGAGGAGGCAGCACAGGAAGAGGCACATGACAGTTTTCGAGCACGGTGAGACAACTGGAGATGTCAAACACTGATGTAGCAAGTTGGGAGAGGATATACTTTAATTCAGTGAAGGCGTCTGTATCAGGACTCAAGGGTGGAGCAGGTAGTGGAGGGGAACCACGATTTAGTCCCTTGAGTAGTAAGTCACTCAACTTGTTGTCTTGGCATGGGCATTGAAAGCGACACCAAGTTTCATCAATTGCCATCAAACGAGGGACGATCCAATCTTTCAGTGAGTGTTTAGTTTTGGCAGTGCATTTCCTGGGGACAGGAGGAAGTGGAACAGGTCCCTCTACTGAATCTGTGGATGCCATGACAGAGTAGATGCCTGAATTGAGGACCTAAGCTACGTCAAATCGAAGTAAGCGTGGCCAGTAAGGCAAGCTATAGAGGAATGTACCTGAAAAGGTAGTAATGAGGTGCCCCACTTAGGCACCGGACAAACAGAGCAGCTAACAGGAACCTCACATAGGTGCTGTTAGTGGAGGTCAGATGAAATTAGGAGCCTCACAGAGCTTTTGAATGAAGGGCCAAGTAGAAAGCTGAACTGGCTGAGCTGTAGTAGTTCCAGCACAAAGGGAGCACAAGTAAACCCGCTACAAGCAGGCAGTGGCAAAGCAATGGGACAGAACCACTAAGTTGCAGAGCAGAGGAATGCAGGAGTGCCTAGGCTTGAGAACAGACATCTAGGAAGCAATCCAGAAAATCCAGGAGGCTGCAGGAGGGAATGGAGTGACGGTGAACTGCTCACCAATGGCCATCACTTGACAGGGCCAGGCAGTGGAGGAAGTAGATCAGAGGAGAGCCGGGCAGACTCACCCTGTAACAGCACAAGAGAACAGACAGAAGTCCCCAAAAGAAAGAGCAGCAGGAGACAAGAGAACCGGAGAGAAATGAAGGAAGGGGGGCTGGGGTGCCAGCGGCAGAACCACGGTGAGGAAGAGACACAAGAGCAGAGGAGGAGCAAGCGGTGGAGCTGTGGGATGAGGAGCAGAGAAGAAAAGAAGGAGAATGGAGCACAGAGGTAAGAAGACAACAGAGTAGACGAAGCGGTAGGCAAGGGAGAACAGAGCAGTGAGGAGAACCACACGCTCAGCCCAGTGCCAAGAACTGACGGCTAAGTGTTGGTAGCTGGGCATGCTGGATTTTTTGTAGGAGGGTATCCCCACCCACTGAACTATGGGCGGGGCCCTTCAATTCTATAACCTTTTATTGAAATACTACAGACATTGAAACAAACAGCAACATATGTATCAAAGGTTTAATATTAACATTATTTATTTTAATCTATATTTAACTTGAAACAATCAACTTTTTATGACGTTTTATGAACCCAAGTACAACAATCAGTATTTTTGTCCACTGTCTTCATTATCTGACATGTTAAGCAAATCTGTCTCATCAACATCGACATCACAGTCACTGTCGTCATCTTCTTCATTTGAATTGTTGTCGTTTGTTCAGTTGTTCACTTAAGGCTGGTGGTACAACTTCATGTGAACCACGCTGGCTTGTATTTGCCATTCTCATAGGTCCAGCCATTGTCCTCTGGCTTCAGTAGTGTAATTTGGTTTGTCTGTGTTTTTCCATAGCAATGAAATGTAATTTGCACGGCAGATGTGTTATGTCAGAGTTGGTTTGCATGGTGGCAGCGAGCTTGTATTTGCTCCTTTGATATTTTCTAAGGGTGCGTCTTTGTCACTCAGTCGATACTTGACGTTGAACATACTGTAGCGGGCTGCATTGACACACTTTACTTTCTGTCCACAAGGTACACACAAAGCTTTCAACTGTATCCTCAGTTTCTTTAGACAAGTGTGACATCCCAGTTTTCCAAATGCCTGTGTGTACTCTGTATTCTTTCCATAACTGCTAGAGGTAGCACCTTCTCCTTGCCTTTGAACACTGGTGAATAGTCACCCCTGTCAGTGCATGGAGACCTGGTAGAGCTGCACACACGCAGGTTTACCTAACTCTGCTGACAAACGGATACATCCATGAATCTTCTTGTGTTATTCCCTGAATGGTCAACGTCCGTGTGCAGTTTGAGATTGTCGTTTAGACTTGCATGATACAGCAGAATGACCAGAATATCAGTATCATCTGCCCTGACCACTACATGCACATCTTCACCCTCATTTTGACTGCAAATGTAGTGTGTGTGTTGCATGATTCTTGTGTCTGCTTCCGTATGTTTGCTTTTTATTGCTTTGCACTCTAGTCTGAGCATATGTCCAGCTTCCACTTTGTATAAGTAACAAGTTTCTCCTACTGCATACATGAGCTTTTTATCACCTAGAACTTCATGGTACACATCAGAATTCCATGCTGTAGCTAGAAAACCTAGGAGTGCCGTCTTGAATGAAGATGAAGACAGGGATCCAACAAAGTCTCTTGGTCGGCTTTGGTCAGGACCAGTTATGAGATAGGACAGTGGAGTGATGCTATGCTTCCTCTCTTGTTCAAGATCTTTGATTGGTGGTGACTTGTAATCACTGACAACGTGGACTTCATTCACAGAAGTACAGCAAACAAGCAACAGGATGGTTTTGCCATTGGTGGCAGGTTTGTAAGACTTCTGATCAAGAACATGACATCAACCACAGTGGCATTTACAGCATTGAGGTGGCTACTTTGACTCTGGACTCAAGTTTCTTCAGTAGTGTTGACCTCATTGTTATGTTCATTGATCCATCAATGTTTCCTAAGGAGAGGGGTACCGGTTAGGCAAACACCATCATACGCTCAACTGTTGAAGTCGTAGATGGATATAGCAAGCATCCAAAAGGTCTCGAGTTCCTTTTCAACTCAACGATTTTCATGTCCTTGTTCTTAATCTTCATCTACATTGCATCATGTGCAAAGTTCTTCAACTTCATCTTTGATGGGTTCCTTGAACCTACTGTCTTTGGTAATGCATTTGACTCTAAACACATGATGCATCTGAGTATATATCTCAGTAACCTGTAAAACTTTGTTTGCTACGCCTTGTGATACTGCTTTTCCACTATCTACTGAATAAAGTTTGCTGTCCTCAAACGTATCCCGGAATGGATTCGTGGAGGAGTCCACTGTGTTGAACAGCTTGTTTAGATCCTTTGAATCTCATTTAAACTCTAAAACTCTTCAGCTCTTGGCTGGCTTCTTCATGGCTGACAAGACCAACTTTTTCCATAAGACTTTCAACAATTTTACTTGATGCGATCACAGAATGTTCCACCTCCTCCTTGCATTGATGTTCTGTGTCAAAGAAGAAATCCCAGTTAGTCTTGATGCAACATCAGCATTAATTGTCTGATCCAAGGTCAAGTCTATATAATTTCTACAACCCTCTTTGATCTTGCAATGGTTAATGCTCCATTCTCAAATTGTTTCCTTAGTCAAGGGGGGTCTCATCCATGTTTAGCAAATTCATAAGGTAGAGGGTCATCCACTTGGCATAGTTGTGGTGCCCAGTTGCAGAAATAAAGGGTATCATCTTCTCAAGCTATATACAAAGAGAGGCAAGTCATTTGTCCTGATGGAACGGCAGAAGAGTTGGTACAACTCTACCAAACTGCAGTACTGCAGCCAAAATTGGTAGTTGTGCCATGCTCACCACAGTGTGTGGAATCTGAGAATGTTTCATATGCTTCCATGAATGTCTTGAACTCAGCTGTATTCTCTAGGTTCTCCAGTGAGGAAGGCGATGGGTCATTAAGTAGCTGCTGCAGATGCTTTGAGATCGGTAAGTCTGACAAACCTTTATATTGTAGAAGCACTGCAGATGTTTAATTCTGAATGCTGTTGATAGCATTGGGTGAAGCCTCTTTGCCCAACTGAAAAATGTTCCTTGAAGAAGTCCATTCAGGGATCCCAATACACCACTTTCAACAAGAATGTGGCCTCAACCAGAACCTTCTGGAGGTATCCAAGACCTTTGAAATATGCTAATTTTATACTGAATGGCCCAAAACATATGAAAGGTCTGTCATATTCCAGGGACTTTGTGGACTGAATTTGTAGTGCAGGTTTGCTATGGCCAAGTCATAAGTAATAGGTATATAGTCCTCCTGGCATTCATCCATAACCTTGATAGCAGCATTCATGGTGTCTTGCATTATATTAAGTCTTGTAGGAGGCTTTCCTATAGGGTCCATGTATGATATGATATGCTGTGGCAGGTCATCTACAGAAACAAGGGCATTCCATCCATGCCACATTGGAGTAGCATCCATACTTGCACAAGATATTATCCAGGTAACGTCCCTTCTCTTAGCTTGCATGAGGTTTTTGGTTCAGAGATTTCTGTCACCTTATATTGATACTGTTTTATTTTGGTTTTCCAGATGTATATGGTCGAATGTCTTTCTCGTTAATATCAAGAGCTCTTTTCCACTGAGACGCTTGAATGTGTCTGGGTACAGTGTCTTGTTCCTGTCATGCCACTGGCTGCAATATCTGCTTCTTTATTAGCAAATAGTCTTCATCAAAATCTTCAGCCTTTATCTTTGATGTTCTGTGTGGTTTGCTCTTTGATGTTAAAGATGGCCCAGCCTAGCCATGGGCATCAAATTCTGATCCTTGCTTCTCTGTGTTTGTTTCTATTGTGTATCTTTCCTTTTTGCTGGTGCTTGGTCATCCATGTGCGTTCTTGGCATAGCTTCTTCAGACCTTTCTTTGGGTACAGCTGTCTCCTCAATACTGGATGGTATGTTCTGGTATGCTATACTACAGTGTCATGCAAGTATCATGACACTAAGTGTCTGTCATTTCATCATAATTGTCGAAGCCAAAGCAGTGGCTAAACCTGGCTGTATGAGCAATCAATCTGGTGTAGTCATATTCTCCTCTGTTATATTGGTTGCACTGCAGTTTTGAGTTTCTCCACAACATGGTAACTGACATAGTGACCAAACCTGTTGAAAATAATTAAAACTTTCTTAATGCCTGTCATGGATTTAATACCCATGCCCAACAAGAGGTGTTTTTGTAGTTTGATTATTCACCTTGACACTGAAAATACTATGTCATCTGCAATAGACTGAACTATCCTCTCCTGTTGTTCACTGCCCACTTCTGATGAACCCGTGAGTACAGTTCATAGGAATGTCTGACGAACGGGTGGCAGTTTTACATTTTCTTCTAAGTCTTCAACTTTAACTTTGGTTTTATTATGAGGCTGTACCTTCAGGAGTTCCAACAACTGTTCTATTATGTGTTGAGCTGCTTGTGCTTCCCTCCAGTCAGCCTGTTTCTTAGCAGACCTGATGATTGTACCGCTTCTAATTTTGGTATCAAATATGATACCATCTTTAAAGTGATCTGCCAGTTCTGACTGCAAGCTCTGTGGGTCATAATTTGTTTCACGCCCACTACACTCCATAAGAATGTCCATGTACCGTTTGTGCAGAGATAGCAATGATTCTTCTCACATTCCCTTAACAATTATGCACTGCACACACTTAAGTCTGGAAAAGGCAACCTGGTGACTGTCCCTCAAGTGACTGTATTCACATTTTGTAACTGTGCCCTTTATTCGTTCTGCCTTTTTTACATACTTGTTCTTACAACTGTTGTGGTACTTCACTTATTTGGCTATGAGATCAATACTGCATACCATCATATCCATTTGTTAATCGTCCATTTCTTTTGCTGCGTCTTTTATGTTGCCTGCTGCCCCATAAGTTACATATGTTGTAGGATATTCAAAAGTCTCCTTTGGCCCCTTAGGATTCCTTTTCTTGTATGATTTGTAAAATATACATTCATTTGGGAATATGCCTGATGTAGATGCTGCAGATTCAGATAGAGCACTGTGAACTTGGGAGTGAAGCAATTTTGCTGGATAACTCTTTGCAATGTCTTTTTTTAAAAGTTTTATCAGCTGCAAGTTTACCGGAACTCTTATATGCAGTGAAGTTCTTGTAGCAGACATAATGATATCCATGGCTGCTGGAGTAACATTCAGGCAACACAAGACACACCATGTTGTACTTTGACAGTGTTTGATTAGAACACCTTTCCTTTGCATCTACTACTTTCTCCCAGTGAGCATCATCAAAAGGTATGGTCTGTGCTAACTCCTGGATCAGTGTGTAAGATGCATCGCCGCTACGGTTTGTGAGAAGTCTTGCTAGCCATCTCTGAAACATTAAATAAATTACATTAATAACTACGTAAACAGAGTATATTAAATAAATTAGATAACATCAGAACTGGACAGGGGAAAGCCTGTGGATGTATTATTCTTGGACTTCAGCAAGGCGTTTGACTCTGTCCCCCACAATGGTCTGGTAGAGAAACTGACGGGGTTGGGAGTAGGCCCTTTGATGGTCAGATGGATTGAAAACTGGCTAGCTGGACGCACCCAGAGAGTAGTGGTCGGTGGGGAGCTCTCTAACCCAGAGGTCGGTATGGGGGTAACAGAGGGGTTTTCATTCTAAGTCCGACTTAATGCATACATATCGGACATCAGGAGGGTATAGGGTGTAAATGAGTCTCTTCCTGATGACTCCAAGATGGGAGCAGTAGTTGAGGGGGAAGAGGGGAGGTTGGCCCTGCAAGGGGACCTGAACACCCTGGAAAGCTGGGCTCACACATGGAAATTAAATTTCAATATCACCAAGTGCAAGGTGTTACATCTTGGATGGGGAAACCCTAAACACAGGTACACCCTGGGAGGGGAGGCATTGGAGGCCTCAACAGGGGAAAAAGACCTAGGGGTCATGGTGGATACATGTATGAATAACTCTGAGCAGTGCAGGAGAGTGGCTAGCAAGGCAAACAGGATGTTGGGATGCATCGTAAAGGGGATCACCTCTAGGAGCAGGGAAGTGATTCTGCCGCTGTACAATGGACTGGTTAGACCACACCTTGAGTACTGTGTACAGTACTGGAGACCACACTTGAAGAGGGACATACAGCTCCTGGAGAGGGCAGAGGAGGGCAACTAAGATGATAAGAGGACTAGGGATTTGACGATGAGGACAGACTTGAGGAGCTCTGCCTGTTTTCATTGGCGGAGAAGAGATGGGGGACATAATTGAGGTCTTCAAGCACTCAAGGGAATAAATAGGGCAAACATGGAGGGATCTTAGACTAAAGCAGGGAGGTATCACCAGAGGGCATGGTTTGAAGCTGGAAGGGTGAGGGGGGGAAGAGGAGGAGGTTTTTCACTGAGAGGGCGGTGGACCCTTGGAATGCGCTGCCTGGCGAGCTGGTTCAGAGATCCACAGTGAAGGGCTTCAAGAAAGGGTGAGACAGACACAGAAAGCAGATGTATCAGACGATGGCCTGGCCCAGAGGGGTGGGGATGGATGATAGGGGTTTCTGGAACACAAGGGGTGGGGGAGGGCCTTGGCACCCAACTAGGGATCTGAGATTTGAGCAGACTCGATAGACCATAAGGCCTAATCTGCTGGCAATTAGTATGTTAGTAAATAACTAAGTAAACTGAGTCCATTACATGAATGTAAAACTTGTAGTTACTCTTAAGAAAAGTGCATTTTCCAAGAAAACGCATAACCATGGACAAATAAGAGTTGTAAATCTGAATTTATGCACGCTTATACAGTTAAGTTTAAGTTTATTGGCAGGAAGACTCCATTGAGCAATCTCATTTTCATGGAGGTCCTGTAAGGACAACATTAAACAGTGTACAATAAAAGCTATGACATAGCATACAGGTACAATAATTGGTAGAAACAAGCATTTGTCAATGCCAAAAGTTCACCATGCATAGAGATAAGGAAATGTGTGAAGAGTGTAGCAGTCCAGGAAGAGTTTTATTGATAATGAGCAATAGAAAGTTGTATGACAGCTGTACTGTTCATGAGGTGGTGTGATAAAAAAAGCTATATTGAAAATTTGGAGTGAAAATATTGAAAATGACCACAGTTATACAAGTGTGTAGAAAACTGTGAACAACCAGGTGTAACTTGGCCATTTTTTGGAGTTGTGTCACCACATTTTCAACATGGCCTTTTTGGTACCTCACCTCATTAAGAATGCCACTGTCATTTTGTTCACACATGCTAAAAGTTGATTTCGCACACTGACTGCGCCATTCTGGGCCACAGGTGCAAAAACACATGTTGGGCAAGATGTGAAAAATGACAGCTGTACTGTTTATAAGGAGATGTGAAAAATATCAATGTTGAAAATCTGGAGTGAAAATATACAAAATTAGCGAAGTTATGAGCGTGCATAGAAACTACACAATGCATACTGGTAATGCAGGCATTTTTGGGAATTTTTCCACCAAATTTGCAATATGGGCTTTTTGGGACCCCACCTGATGAACAGTCGCACTGTCATTTCGGTAATCGGTCCTGAAAGGTGATTCCATGTAGTGACCGCAAAATCAACTTTTTCGGGACTGAGAAACAAAATGACACCGACATATTCACGAGGTGGGGTCCCAGGAACCCCATGTTGAAAATCTGGGGCCAAAATTCCTAAAAATGGCTGAGATATCAACCTAAGTTGAAACCCTCCATTGAGTCCCATTATACAGGCTTACCAGATTCCTCAGTTCCTAGTTTGGCTTTGAAGAGTGCAGGCGTATCCCAATCCAGTGACGATCATGGCTCCCGACCTCCAGAGGGTAGGTATGGGTGGGGGCTTGGGAGGTGGGTGCGGTGGAGGAGGAGGGACTGGGGAGACTATGCTGAAGGTTTTTTACAGGTAAAATTAAAAAAAAGACTTCGGTGGACAGTTTTTCTATTTTACAGGGATTTTTTTTTTTTTTTTGAAATTCAAGTTTATTATTTCACAATTACAGAGCAAGTTGCACATAATACAAAAACATCAGAACACAAATAGTAATATGATTGTACTCAACCTGCCCCTTCCCTCCCATGTCCCTCCGTCTTGCATACAATCATCAGTACAAATCACTTATAGAGGCACATTTGCCTTTATACTATTATACTAGGTTAATCCTAGTGTTGAGTAGTTATCCTTATACCATCAGGAAGACGAGTTAATTGCTTGCAGTAGATACAGAGTGCAAGGTCTCCCATGTTGTGGATTACCTTGGAAGCCAGTTTTCATGCTGGCTCCCATTTCCTGCGCTCAGATTGAATAGAAGCTCCCGAAGCCACTCAAGGGTAGCTTAGCGGAGGTCATCAAGCCAATGTCTTAATACCACCTTTTTAGCGAGGAGAATATGGCAGCCATATAATACCTTCTAGACTTCACCTCTATTCTTTGTAATCCTCAATTATTTTATTTATTGAAATATTCAGAAAGACCTTTGAGTCAAAGACTCATTTACAAAGGTTCCACGTCATACATAGACGGTACGGGACAAATATTACATTATTACATAACATTGGTTACACATTTGTTCTTGATTTACAATGATTAGCACAGCCATAAGGTAGCAGAGAGGTTCTGAAGAAGGCTGTTTGTCAAATAACTGCTCAGAGAACATTAGATATGGAGGACACAAAAAGTTGTTAAGCAAATTTCTGGTGTGAAGTATTCCTCAGTGCCGAGCAATGGATCCACCTTGGATTTAATCTTGTGCCACACGGCTATCACTGATGTGTATTCCCAAAATATGTGACGGAAGGTACCCTCCTCCTGATGACATCTATTGCAAGTAGGGCTAGGAACCGCCTATTTTATGAAGCTTGACTTGTGTCCAGAACTAGTTATTCAAAAATTGGAATTGCATCACCCTAAGGTGGTCCTGAGTAATGTATCTGTAAGTATTCTGCCAGATAATGGGCCACTCAGATGCCCGCCTGGGAATTGTTCTTCCCAGTATTTAGGAATCTCCACAAGATCCACATATGCTTGGTCAAATAGTGTTGAGCAAAATCTAGACACTGAATGTGGTTCCCATACTGCCTTGGATAAGGATTCAAAAATCCTCTAGGACTGGTTCTGTTTTAAACCCTCCTTGTATTTGGATTAGCAAGTGTCTTATTTGAAACACCTTAAATATTTGGTTAGGGCCCGCTCCGTGTCGTGCAAGAATTGAATGCACCGAGACACACACTCCCTCCTGTAGCAAATCTTTGATCTGCACCCCACTCAACGAGGGAACGCATGTATCAGTGATCACTGTGCCCCCATCTTCAGATTACGATTTCCACAAAGAGGCTGATTTTGATCTTTGCAGGGAGTATATTTGATAAAGGAGCATAACTGGGCATGAATTTTCAGTGAGGTGGCTATTGGAGTAAGTGGCAGTTCCTTAGGAAGGCATTTTTGATTGCAGTATAAAAGAGCAGTTGGGTCAAGGCTTACCTCTCTAATCATCCCAATTTCCAGTTTCACCCATGAGGGAACATAGGGTAAATAAATTTCTTCCTCTGGTGTCAGCAGCCACTTAAAATATTTGCTAGCATTACTGGCCCAATAACACATTCTGAAGTGGGGTAGTCATAAACTACCCTTAGCTTTGGGAGCGGACAATTTATGATAAGCTCTGTGGGGTGCGTTCCCTTGCCAGATGAAGTCAGAGATCATCGAGTGAGTCTTAGAAAACCACTTTAGGGGTAGCCAAATATTAAGCATGTTAATGGGATGTAACACTCTGGGGAGGACATTCATTTTGATTAAATGTATGCGTTCCCAGAGTGACAGGGGGAGTTTCCGCCATCTGCCCGGATCCTGTGTTACGTCATGCATGACCGAGTCCAAATTAAGTTGAATCATCTTGGACTCACTCCTCGCCAGCATAATACCTAGATATTTTAGTAAGTGCTGACACCATTGAAGACCCATTTCAGAAATATTGGTTTTCTGCAGTTTCCTGTTAAGTGGAAAGACTGTGGTTTTCCCTACATTTATTCTATAATTGGATACTTTACTGTAGTCCTCTATGATCTCCAAGACCACCGAGAAAGTCTCCTGAGGTGTTGGAGATGTAGGATATCGCCTGCATATGCGGACACTTTCAACTCCTGGGTACCAATCTTCACCCCTTATATCCTAGGATTGAACCTGAACCTGCAGAGAAGTCGTTCCAGATATATGTTGAAAACAAGAGGAGATAAGGGGCAACCCTGCCTTGTGCCTGAAAACAATGGGAAAGTGGAGGAAAAAAGCCCATTGCAGTAAATCCTGATGGTTGGATGGTTGTATAATGATGAGACCCACTTAATGTAAACAGGAGAGAACTCCAGTCTATGCATGACAACAAACAGGAATTGCCAATTCACCCTGTTGAATGCCTTCTCCGTGTCCAGGGACAGCAGGCCATAAGGAGAGTCTGAGTCCCTGGACATGGAGAACACATGGGACAGTTTGTGGAGATGATCCGATGATGTTCTCCCTCTCATGAACCCTACTTGATCTGGGTGAATGATGTGAGGCATAACCTTGCTCAGCCAGTTTGCTAAAATTTTAGCCAGGATTTTAACATTGCAATTGATCAGAGAAATAGGGCGATAGCTAGTGACTCTATCCGGCTCCTTTCCTGGTTTGGAGATAACTACTATGAGGGCTTCCAGTAAGTGTCTATCAATTATGTTGGACTCAAGTATGCTACAAAACAGCCTCTTCAACCTGGGAACCAGCTGCTAGGCAAAGCATTTAAAAAAGTTTGGGGAAACCCATCTGGGCACGGAGCTTTGTCTAGAGATAGAGATTGAATGGCCTCCAAAATTTCAGACTCTGAGATGGGAGAAACCAACCCTCCTTTTAGGTCATTTGGAATTACAGGCATCTAGATGGAAGATAATTATTCCTTGACAGTTTTATCTTAGGCTGAGAGCTCATAGGGCTATAGAGCTCTATAATAGTTTTCAACTCATGCACTATGTCTCCAGGGAGTAATTTAACAGAGTTATCTCTCTGAGATCTGATACACTTTATAATTTTGGAAGACTCTACTGCCCTGAGTCTCATAGCCAGTAGGCGCCAAAGTTTCCTTGATCAAGGTATGTCGCTTTGTTTTAAGAATGCCCTATTCTGCTTTGTCCTCAGAATGTCATTATATTGGCTTGTGAGACATGTTAACCTCTCTAATTTCCTCTGGGGTAGTAGGTGAAAAGTTTTTCTATGTTCTAATTTGTTCTAGGAAATGCAAGGCTTTTCCTTCCCTGTCCTTCTTCCTCACAGCTGCAATTTTAAGTCCTCTTAAAATGCACTTGAGGGCTCCCTGCTCTATATTCCTTCTCCTTGTAGAGTTAAGATTGTCCTTAAGGCATAGGTTGATTCTCTGTTTGATTCCTCTGCAATCTGATTGGATTTAAGTAGTTGGTTATTCAGTTTCCAAATGGGTTGTTTGGGAAGATTGGGGCTGAGACCTAAAGAACACCTGACCAAAGAGTGGTCTGAAATAACTCCAGAGTCTATAACGCACTCAGAGGGTCGAGAGGCGAGTATTGCTCACTAAAAAATAATCAATTCTTGATCTGGATTTATGAACCTGTGAGGTGAAAGTAAACTCCTTGAGAGTAGGGTGTAATACCCTGCATGGATCACATAGTCCTGTCTGGTCCATCAGGTCTCAAATCGCTCTCTGAGCCGGAGTCAGCTCTCCAGGTCTCTTCCCTCCTTGTCAAGATCAGAAGAAAAGGGAAGGTTCCATCGCCTCCAGAATGATGATGAGGTTTACAAAGGGACAAAACATCCAGCAGAGTCATGAAAAATCTGGTGAGTCTAGATTAGGCCCATATACGCTACCCAGTGATACTTTCGTCTCTCTAAAACACCCACTACTAGCACATAGCTCCCACGGAATCTATTATACTTTGTTCACACAGAAAGGGGTGGCCCTAGAAATTAAAATCGCAACCCTCTACTGGCTGGAACTGTTCCTCGCCATGAACACCTGCCCTATAAACTGTCTTCTAAAGAGATTAGCTTCAGACTCAGCATATGTGTTTCTTGCAGGCAGATCACATTCCCTTGAGTAATTGCAAATGTTTAATAAGCTTATACCTTTTGGTTTTATTCCTGGAGCCTTTCACATTCCATGAGATCCATACATAGCTACTCCCATGGTACAATTTCTGTTTTCAGTGATTATATCTGAGTGCACCTAACACAAACTCTTTAACCCTATGTTCCATCATGCCTTCCCCTGATGGTGTCTCTCTTACATTGCTGAACTATATGCAAGGCACTCCCTCCCCTCCCATCCATGCCTCTCCCATCCTTGCCCTGCCCAGTAAGCAAATGAATCTGACCAATGTATCCAGTCATCCCTATCCCTATCCCAAAGCCCGTCCCTAGGTAATATTAAAGCAAAAAACTGAAGAAAGGAAAAATTAGAAAAGGTACTCTCCCCCCGCCCGCCCAACACAAATACTGCTCGGCCCGTGATCGCCAGATCAAACCGCCCATCCATCTTCGCTCCATGCCTCCACCCATTTAATCATCCCTGTTTTGCGACAATATAGAGAAGGAAAGAAAAAAATAAGCTAGTTTCCTACCCAATTAGTACCTCACAATTACAATTATTGTATCCCTATCTCCATGGGCCTACTGAGTGAAACATAACTATCATAAGGTCCTTCCATATAGGGGTCATTGAGCCCTCAGACCCAAAAGGGATATTTTCCCCATATTAGCAACTCTAGATAGGGTAGGGGGCCCTCTAATACAAATTAAGGAATCCCATCCTCATTCAGCTCCACAACTCCTCGCCGCTTTACCTGCTATATAAACCTGGCTCTTGGCAATAGAAGGGTAAAAGGAATCATTTGGTGCTTCTATAAATAAAAAGCTTGGATTAATATAACATTTTAGCTTCTTCAGATGGCTTTCTCCACCCTAAAGACTTCAAACCCTTGCATCAATGTAACCCTTCAAATCCCCAAATATTCCCTGCTTTCAATAATAAAAACCTTAGGAAATTATGCAATTTAAATGGTTCCAGACAACAGGTACTAAATTAATGCAATTACAAAAAATGCAACAGTTCTCTGAAACAAAAGCCACAAATTTTTTTGAAGCACAAAGTCCCCTGTGCATTTCGACACACCACGTATCCATTAAAAGATCTAGGGAAAACTCCCATGTTATTGGTGAAATTCGGAGCATAAAGTACTTGAGTAGCATTTAAAAAAAAAGGGGTGGAATAGAGGAAAAAAAAATAAATAAGGGGGGAAGACAACATAAGCCAGAGAAATGTTCAGACAGTTCCTAATGTTAATCCAGTAACAACAAGGTCTGAGACAAAGTTTGCAGTGGTCCATTCTCAATTCGCAAAATCTGTCTCAAAAGAATGTTGCAATTAAATGTGGGACTCTTACTTCAGAGCCCTTGCTAAAATATGTAGATAATGTCCGTGCCAAAACAGATAAAATAAAGACTGCTTCCACAGATACTTGCAGTGCAATAAGGTTCATATTGTTCTGATGGCCCTCTAGTGGGTATAAAAGGTCATCATTCCATCACGGTGATGGGAAGATTTCTGTACGAGTGCACAAGACATCAGTGGCCATCGGAGAGCTATTTGCCCTGGAGTGATTCAGACAACAATTGGGTAGAGGAAGGCACATTTGATGGGCAGTCCACTCTGATAACCATACTAGAATTGTGTCCCAGAAAACATGGCCTCGCAAACAGTTCACTCCATCCTTCACTCTATAGCCGCTCAGAGCTCGAGAGTTCACAAAGGTGGTAGGGTATTGCAGTTATATCACAGATAGAGTCTAACATCCAGCATACAAAATCTTATCTGACACATCAGTTTAAACAGCTAGCTACCTTAAATAGGGCTAAGGCCTGCAACGATCCTTAAACAGTTCTGAAAGGCCAATTTGAGACCTTCTGCTGCAGAACTTGCATCCTCGTAGGTATTCCAGGAGCCGGACAGAAGAACTTGTAGTCGAGCCAGATACCCTATACGAAAATGAATTCCTGAGGCAATCAGTTTAACCAACAGCGGTGGTGGTGGCACTCTTGGTGCATCGAGACTGGGAGATCTTGAGCTACCCTAATTGTGGCCCCTTCCAATTTAACCTCTTGAATCTCTTTTATTTTATTAAAAAAATGCTGCCTCTCAAGATAATTTAGGAAACAGAAAATGAAGGGCCGAGGTAGGGCGCCTGGTGGAAGCATTGCTCTAAGTGCTCTATGAGCTCTTTCAATCATGTAGTTGGGGCCGAAGAGAGTGGGGCCTGCCAATCTGATGAGCAGTTTTTGAGTGAAAACAATGGGATCGGCTCCCTCTTCTCTCTCCGGGAGGCCACTAAGAACAGCATTGTTCTGCCTACTCCTCCCTTCAAGATCCTCAATCTTACTTCCATTTTGTTTAGTTTTTGTCTGAGTGTCACGATCTCCGGAGCTTGCTTTTAAACTTTCTTTTTCATCGACACCATGCAGGCTTCGGTATCACTAGCCCTCTTCGAGAGATCGTCTAAGGACATGGTTACTGCTTTCAGCTCCTCGGTCAGAGTGCGGAGCTCATCTCCAAAGGGTTTGAATTCTGCAAGGAACCACGCTAAGGTGAGGGGTTCGTATTCTGGTGCAGTCAGGTCCATTTCTGGGCCACCGGCAGATGATGAGGCCTTGGATTTTTTTGTAGTATTTACTGGCGATGAAGGTGGAGTGTGTTTCGACTGGGATTTCTTCATCTCAACATCCATTTATCAGGGTCCTCAGATAAACAGCTCCCAGGTATAAACCACAATCAGGCAGGATGGATTTGTTAATCTAGATGCCGCTTGTAATTGGAATATTTAAGTTTAATTGAGGCAGATGGCTGGAGCAGATGAATCAGGCTGCTAGTCCATTCCTTGCATCACGTGACTCCAGGGATTTATTTTTTAAACATTTAGGCACACTGGGGTGGGCTCCCAGTGTGCCACACTAGTGTGTGTGTGTGTGTGTGTGAGGGGGCATGCCATTACCGACACAGGGACTGGGCACCCCGTTGTCGGCTAACAAAATAGATGTGGGAGGGCTGCATCCCATATAGGGAGTGGGCATCCCAATGTCAGAAAGGGGAAATTGTTTACCCAGGAAAGACACACTAAGGGGCTACAGGGAACGGGGAAATTATTTGACCAGGAAAGAAACGCTAAGGCTGCAGGGACGGGGAAATTGTTTAACCAGAAAAGACATGCTAAGTGGCTGCAGGGACGGGGGAAATTGTTTACCCAGGAAAGACACGCTAAGTGGCTGCAGGGATGGGGGAAGTTGTTTACCAGGAAAGACACGCTAAGCGGCTGCAGGGGCGGTGGACATTTTTTTAACAGTAAAGACACACTAAGCAGCTGCAGAGATGGGGAAATTGCTTAACCAGGAAAGACAAGCTAGGCGGCTGCAGAGATGGGGGAAATTTTTTACCAGGAAAGACAAGCTAAGTGGTTGCAGGGATGGGGGAAATTGTTTACCAGGAAAGACACACTAAGGCTGCAGGGATGGGGGAAATTGTTTACCAGTAAAGACAAGCTAAGGCTGCAGGGACGGGGGAAATTGTTTACCAGGAAAGACAAGCTAAGGCTGCAGGGATGGGGGAAATTGTTTGCCAGGAAAGACATGCTAAGGCTGCAGGGACGGGGGAAATTGTTTAACCAGGAAAGACACACTGAGCTGCAGCTGAAGGGCTCGCATTTCAAAGGACAGAGCCGCTCGCAGCATCGGCTCTGTCCTTTGAAATGTTTGCCAAGACCAGCCCCTCAGCAAAACAGTGTCATCAAGACACTGCCTGCTGATTTGCCGACCATAGACTGGGCCCTGCAGCACCGCTGGTCATTGGGCTGGCACCCTCACATCTCTGTTAGCAACTCATATCAATATGTTCAGCTCGTAAGCCAAAGGCTACTAACTTAAAAAGTGCATATATTTGGTTAAGAAAAACAATAAAACAGGTTGGAATCCAGTGCCCAGGTAAGCAGCGGAGACATACCATATGGTAACAATAATTGGTAGGAAATGTATACAGGGTCAATGAAAAGAAAAACAATAGTGAAGCATACAGGAACCAATTCATATTAAGATGGAGAACAAAAAGTAGTATCAGTAAGAACTTATACAACTGCTGTCAGCTTCCCAAGATGGCCGGGCGTGCAGGCAGGAAGGAAGGAAGGGGAGAAGGAGAAATACATAAATTCTGATGAGGAAGGAGTCCAACTGAGGGGGCAAGGGATAAGTGCAAAGAAGTTGCGAGAGGATTTGAAAGAGCAAGAGAGAGAGTTAGCAGAATGATGAGAAACAGTCTTCAAACCTTTCAACCCAGACACATAGATAAATGCACCTGGCTCCTGCTCTATTAGCTAACCTCCTCTAATTAACTCAGTAGGAGCTCGCTTCTCCCTCTCTCCTCTCTCTCTCTCTCTCTCTCTCTACTTTCCCTGAACACTTCTTTTCACACCCTCTCCCATGAAAACAATGGCAGCCTCACAGCCCCACTCAGTTTATTTACCCTGCTCATGATGTTTACGCTAGCAGGCCAACAGGCATGGCCACCCCTGGTCTCCTCATTCACTGCAGTAAATAACATCTACACTGTATATGGCACAGGCACAAGAACAGACTCATTCGTGATTGAAAGTTCATGGTAAAATCTCTAACCCTATTTACAGCTCATTGAATCTTGGGAACCCTGCCTTGTACCCACATCTGTCACTCCTATCTTGCTACCCTACTAAGCAACATATACCAATAAACCGCTTCATGAACACTCAAGTACGCGCTATTGCACACAAACAACTGAAGGAACATCTCAAAAGGCTCATATTGCTATTATTACTACTCTCTGGCAAAATCCACCCTAACCCGAGTCCCTCAAAACAAGCACCCTATGGTGGAAGAAAATCAGGAGTACTTACGCTGGCATCCCACAACATCTGCAGCCTACTGGCTAAACTGGACAACCTTCGTGTCTGGGTTTCACAATAAAACCCAGACATTCTCTTGATTGTCAAGACATGGCTCTCAACTAAAATAGCGGAAACTTTCATTATCTTGCCAGGCTACACCATATTCAGGCAACACAGGCTTACCAAAAGAGGAGGATGTACAGTTTATATAAATATAATACTGGGCATGCATCACCAGTGCCAGATTTAGGAACAATATACAGATACTAGATATCAAAATCTTACTTGGTGCACATAATGAAACTCTCACGGCAGCAACAGTCTATATCCCACTGAAACAAAATATTTCAGGACTTATCGCAGTCTTGGATTGCATCTGATGCCTGCACTCCGGTGTGGAAATCATCATGTTGGGTGATTTCAATGAGAACTGGTTATTCCCTGAAGCAAGCACCTACAAGGATGCTATCACTGCTGAACACTTTACACAACTTGTTGAATCCCCAACTAGAACAGACTGAAGGACTTGGACTTGTACCCTACTGGACTAGGTTCTCTCAATTGTCCTGACTGCAAATCAAACACCAACATCCTCCCAGGTGCTATTAGTGACCATTTTCCTATCCTGTGCAATTGGTCGAATAAGTTCACTAAGCCACCAGCGAAAACAATCACTAGCAGGGTCCTACTCTGGGGGCATATCGAGCCTCTAAAATTACAGCTATGTAAACAAGACTGGTCCCTGACTGACACAGCTAATGACGTAAACACAGCACTTGACTATTTCATCCATCACTTTAATGCCACCTGTGACACCCATGCCCCTTTCAAAACATGCAAAGTTAAAGGCACGAGTAACCCGTGGATCATTCCGGATCTTATTGAGCTCATGAAGAACAGAGATGACCTGTGGCAGCATGCAAGGGCCACAGGCAGGCAAATAGACATTAAGAACTATAAAAGAGCCAGAAATGATTGCACCCAAGTGATCCACAACCAAAAGAACCAGTTTTACTGTATCATGTCGCAACAGTGATGGGAGTACAGCAACGACCATCACAGTGACATTTTTGGAAGTTCGCTGTGATGGTCCACTGGGTTCCTGACACTGCTGCCTCTGGGGTGTTCACCCCCTCCCCAAACCAACTCCAACTCGAAGTTGGTTAATATAAGTGTGGGAGGTGCAGTTTGCAGCCCTGCAGTGGGGGGTGCAAAGTGCCCTCATTGAGAAAAACAGGCTAGTCACCTGCAAAAGTAGTTCTAGAAGTGGTATATGCTGTTCATTCACACCAGTTGGTATCCCTTTCCCTTTAAATCTTGCTGGAAGGTCTAAAGCTGGCTCCTCCCACCTATTCAGGTGGTATATGCCTCAGCTCTGCCCCATGATGTCAGACTTTCCCGCTGGAAGCAGAAGTTGTGCGTCGAAGTCAGGGAGGTCAGGTGGGTTCATGTGAATGAACAACACATACCACTCCTAGAACTACTGTTACAGGTGAGTAACCTGCTTTTCTAGGATCGTGGCTACGTTGTTCTGTCCACACTAGTTGGCAGACTCCTAGCTGTTCTCCAGGAGGAGGGAGGCAAGGCGGGCATCCCCCACTTAGGGAACAGAGACTGGAGAACTGAGGCCCCAAAACCACCATCCTGACATGACTCTACGTCGATGTGGTAATGGGCAATGAAGGTGTTTGCTGACTTCCAAGTAGTAGCCCTGCAGACATCCTGGATAGGGACATCCCTAGAAGCAGCCACCGACGCAGCAGTATGGCAGGTAGAATGAGCTCTTATCCCTACGGGAGACTCCTTGCCCGCCAACCTATAGCAGAGATCAATGCAGATGTTATCCATCTGCCAATCATTTGCTTGGTTGCAGATCTGCCAGGTGTGGCTTCAGCATAGGTGACAAACAGATGGTGAAGCTCTAGTACAACCAGGAGGGAGCTCACAATAAAGTTGGGTGCTGGAAAAAATGGAATCATGAAGTAAATAAAATCACACTCCAGGCTCAAGAGAATTTCCACTTTACTTAGAAAAATTCAAGTAACAATTGAATACAATAATAGGGTTACATACCAGTGAGTCACAAAAAACTGCCCAGCACTTCGAGACCACTAGGATCTCTCCCTGAACTTCAGCCGTTCACTCCTTATAATGAAAGCGCCCATCTCAGGTCCAAAGTATGGACCCTGTACTCAGCCTCCGAGGTGTAACTGGGATAGTACACCAGCAGAGTCAACACCTGATTAAGGTGAAACTGACACAACCTTCGGAAGGAACTTTGGGTTGGAGCGCAGGACAACCTTGTCCCTGTGGAAGACCAGATAGGGCAACTCAACAGAGAGCGCCTATAGCTCCCCAGTCCTTCTGTCTGACGTGATAGCCACCAAGAAGGTGGTCTTCCATGACAGATGTGACATCTCACACCTGTGCATCAGTTCGAATGGCTTGCCCATGAGCTTTGCCAATACCAGCAGTAGATCCCACGGAAGTGGTGGTTCTCACACTGGAAGGGGAAATGTGGCCAAGTCCTTTAAAGCGCCAGACCACCTTTTCCTGTACCACGTCTGCTGACCGGCCCTTGATAAGCAGAGATAGCTGACAGGTGCACCTTAAGGGTCATAGACCGAAGAACTCCTTTGGAGAGAGATCAAAGGTAGTCGAGGATGCTGGCCACTGGACAGGACGAAGGGTCCAGGCCCTTGCTCTGACACCAAATGGAGAATCTCTTCCATTTGCAGGCAGAGCACATCTTGGTCGACTTCTTCCTAGATATGTGTGTGTGTGTGTTGGGGGGGGATAGGGTAAAAGAGGGGTGGAGTAGAGAGGGTGGGAGGAAGAGGAGGGGACAGGGCTGAAAGTAAAGGGGAAGGGGACAATGGACATGGTCTCACTGGAATACAAAGAGAGCAGGTGGAGGTGATGGGGAGAAGGGGAGGGGGGAGAGTGAGAGGAAGGGGTAGGGTGGAGAAAGGGTGAGGGGAAGCAGTAGGAAAAGAATAAGGAGGGGAGAAAAAGAATAAGGAAGGGAGAAAAAAAACTACCAGTATACATACTATCTGCCAAGAAAGCCATAACCCGCAGGTGGATGACTCCTATAATGCCAACAATAGGGGAATGGCATGAGATAATGATGGACATATATCAATTAGAAAGACTTACAGCTGGCTTACATGATAAGTTAAACCTATTTACAATGAAATGGCAAAGATGGGTATGGTATATGGACCAGATAGATCCAGGATTTGCCCCTTGATATTGCTGTGTGGGCAGAGACGAATGGGGTGCTTCTGTTGGGGGGGGGGTGCTATTAGCTATGTTATATGAGTATCTTTTAACAGAAAAAGCTGAGTTCTGTGGAGGTATCTTGAATTTATTAACAATTTGTAATGACCTTCACTGCATTAATTGGAATGATATGTATTTTTCTGTGACTTAAGTCATATCTTAATTTACGATACCAAGGTATTATTAAGGATTTATACTGAATGGTGATATGTGTGCTTCACTTAATAAAAATTATGTTTAAAAAAAAAAAACTGAACAGAAGCACCTGTTCAGGATGGCAGCTTTTTTGTCCTAATCCTCACTATCTCTCCCCTTGCTTTCCTCTTCTCACTTATATATATATATAAACTTGTTAATAGAAAAGAACTGGTAGGCCCATCTAGTTTGCCCTATTTTTCCCTTGCCTATTACCACTCCCCAGATCCTATTTGGTTGGCCATGTCCCTCTCTGCTCCTATTCCTCTACTAATTATGCCCATCTGCCTAATCCATGCATGGTTGAAGTGCCCCACTATCTTCAGCCCCACCACCCCTTTTGGTAGGCTGTTCCTGATGTCCACCACCCCTTTTGGTAGGCTGTTCCTGATGTCCACCACCCGTTTTGGTAGGCTGTTCCTGATGTCCACCACCCCTTTTGGTAGGCTGTTCTCGACATTCACCACCCTTTCTCTGAAGAAGTATTTCCTCACATCCCTCTTAACCCCCCAAGCTTCACTGCAAGCCCTCATGCTTTGGCACTCCTCCTTCTCTGAAAGAGACTCCCATCCTACACCTTGTTTACCCCAGTGAGGTACTTACAGGTCTCAATCATGTGCCTTCTTGCTCTCCTCTCCTCCAGGGAGTACCTGTTGAGCTCCCAGAACCTCTCCTTGTATGGTTTCTTGAGCAACTCCCGCACCGGTTTGGAAGCCCTCTTGTGGACCACTTTCACCCTCTCAATATCCTTGCAGAGGTGTGGCCTCCAGAACTGGACACAGTACTCCAGGTGGGGTCTCACCAGTAAACGATACAGTGGCAACATCACCTTCCTTCTGCTAGAAATCCTCCTCCCTATGCACCAAGCATCCCACCATCCCACTAGCCTTGCCTACTGCCCTGTCACATGTGATTATCAGATATGGTTACCCCAAGGTCCCTTTCTTGCTTGGTGACTGTAAGTACACCCCCATCTTATATACAGCTCCCAGTTTCCCCACCCCAGATGCATAACTCTACACTTTTTGGCACTGAAACTCAGCTGTCACACCCTAGACCATTCCTCTAGTTTCCCCAGATCCCTTTGCATTCTCTTTACCCCTTCCTGGGTGTCCAACCTGCTGCAGATTTTTGCATCATCTGCTAAGAGACACACATTCCCCTTCAGTTCCTCAGCAGTGTCGCTTATGAAGACACTGAAAAGGACAGGACCAAGTATTGAACCCTGTGGCACTCCACTGGTCACCTTCCCATCCCCCGAGTGACTGCCATTTACCACCACCCTCTGCTCCTATCCTCCAACCAGTTTGATATCAGTTTACCACCTCCCTAACCCCCAGGCTGCTGTTTCTTTGTTAACCTTCCATGCTACAGTGCCACAGGCGTTCCTGAAGTCCAGATAGGCCACATCCACTGCCCTCCCTGACCCACCTCCTCAGTCACCCCGTCAAAGATATCGGTTAGATTTGACTTGACCTTCCCCCTACCTCATGAAACCATGCTGCCTGTGGTCCTGCAGCCTACTTGCCTCCAGGTACACTATCAGCCTCTCCTTCAGGAAGGTCTCCATTAATTTCCCCACTACTGATGTGAAACTTGACTGGCCTGTGATTGCTATGTATCTGAAAAGTCTTATCCCCTTTAGCTACCCCTCTGCCAATTCTTTCCTCCATCTACACCTTTGCTCCCCTCCCTGTCTTTCCTGCTTCCTTCTGTTTTTCTTGGTATACCTCCTTGTCCCACTTCCTCTGTATTTCCTTACACCTTCTGAATGCCACCTTTTTTCCTTCACCTCTTCCTTAGAGAACCAAAACTGTCTCTTTTTTCTTCTGTTTTCACTCACTTGCTCTACGCAGATGCTAGTTGCTTTAGCTGTGCCATCCTTTAGTTTTGCCCACTGTGCCTCCACCCCACCCCACCCTGGCAAATAAAAAAAAAGGAAACCTCAGGTAATACAGTGTATTTCCCCTGGAAAGGAAGCAAGATTTCTGGGTCATTAGGAGAAGGGGGCCTGGCATGAGTTGGGGTTGGTGTGTCCCCATGTGAGGGACCTGGTATAGGAGCCTGTTTCTTTGGGCCGTTAGGGCTATCAATGCACTGTCAGAGGGAGGGAGGCAGGCATGGCCGGACCAACTAATCAATTTAACAGTGATGTCATAATGCTGACTTGCTTTTTCCTATTGTTGTTTTATATGGGCTCAGTTAAGACACATGCAGGCACATAGTGGCCCGCAGGGGAGTGCTCCCCCTATCTGGGAGAGTGTCATCATATAAATGGTCTTGGAAGTGCCACAGCTCCAAGGACCCCATATGGAGGTTAGGGTCTGTAATGGAACTGTTGAAGTGTGACTGGACTAGATCCAGTAAAAGCTAAATATTTATGCCCCTTATATCAAGGGTGGTAACCTGGCAACAACCATGCAAGTAGTTCAGAATAGACAGGCCATGGGAAATGGTGAGGATGGAGACTGGAGCCCCACTTTGAAATGTGATGCATATAGTGCGGTACAGCTAGTACCATGCTTTAGGACCTGAAAGTGAATGAGACAAAGTGGCAAGGGAATGTCCTAGCAATTGTGTACCAACTAGGCAGCTTAAAAATGCGCCCAGCTTGATCCCAGCTCCAGATTTGGACTCCATCTGTGTGTGGTCTCATGTTACTGTTGGCCCAGCGTATGTTAAGGGTGCCCCTGGGGGCGTGGCCAACTGCCGAGTCCGATACAGCAACTCATGTATGCTCTGCAGATCTAGTGGGTTTAGACCATTAATAATATAGTTTAAACTGTTTAAATATCGAAAATATTGCCAGCAATAGTTAGATCTTACCAAGGAGAATCTATAGATACCATTCTGTTGGACTTTATCATCTGAACTCCAGAGTATGGGGAGGCAGACCAAACAGGCGATTGGTGGGGGAGACGGTGCCCGGCCGAAGGAGCAGCACCTGGGAACAAGCAAGGAACAGCAACCGTCAGTTGGTGAAGCAATCTCGCCTCAGACTACCAATGCGGCTCTTTTGTAAGCAACACAATCCCTGGACAAACGAATGGAGGATTTGCAAACTCAGCTTAAAACACTTGATAGTAAAACAGGTACTCTCAACTCGGAGACCCAGAAAGCAACCCAAATGGCCGAAAGGGCACTGAATGTTTCCACAGGTCTCACGAAGGAAAACGGCTTGCTCAGAAGACATCTTGAAAATTTAGAAAATGCAGCAAGATCGATGCAAGTACGAGTCCTTGGTCTTCCAGAGATTGCAGAAGGAGATAATCCTAAGGAATTTCTTAAAACCTGGCTCCAAGAACAGTACCAAACCTCTCTGGATATATGTATTCTGAAAACCTACCGAATTACACCCGGGGCTCCTGTACTCAACTTGCCACTAACAAAACTCCACCACGTACACTCCTGATAATACTGTCTGCAGTTATGGACTGGGACGAGAAACTATTAAAGGCAAAACAAAAGGGACTGTCTGAATGGATGGGCAGTAGAGTTCATATATTCCCGGACCTCAGCTACGAGACTCAACAACATCGCAAGGGATTCGATAGTATTTGTGTGAGGCTATGCCAGCTGGGAGTGCACCATCTACTGCTTAATGCAGCTAGTTTAAAAATTATCTATGGAAATAAAACTTATCAATTTGCGGACCCAAAAGAAGCAAACAAGCTGACACTGAAAATCGAGCGAGAGTTCAACGCAAGAGAGCAGGAGGATGAGGAGGACTGGGCTAAAAGTTAAGCAAGGTACAAGTTTGTTGACCCTGAGACTGTAGAGCATCTAATCCCCTGCTCCATAAACTCTATGAATAACATTTGTTTAAAGCTCCA
The DNA here is from genome assembly GCA_016271365.2 of Neoceratodus forsteri. Lineage (NCBI taxonomy): Eukaryota > Metazoa > Chordata > Ceratodontiformes > Ceratodontidae > Neoceratodus > Neoceratodus forsteri. The sequence continues at coordinate 739,011,548 of CM057459.1, forward strand.
CGTGCTTTGCTCTTCATGGTCAAAATAACTGGATTTTCATCAGGATGACTCTGTTTTTGTAGGCTTCTCACTATGGGGGCAATATGGTAGACCTCATGGATGTTAAAAGAGGTGTGGGGGCGACAGCTTCTCCTCCACCATGGTGAGGTTTGCACTATAAAAGAACTCCATGGCAAAGCGTGGCTGCACTCAAACTTATAGCAATCTTCCAGCATTGCTGCTAAGATCATAGTACACTAGTTCACGGTTTGTTTTTAATTGATTTTTGTAAGAAATAAATGGATAGCTACACTGATATCGTAGTGAACAGCTCTTTTATTGGCACATAGTGCTGAACTACGGTGGCCAGGATGGGTGCTCCCTTCAGTACATTATCCACTAACACCCACTGCACAGTGGTAATTGATACCCTTCTCCTGCAAGGTGAAACTGGGATTTGCCCAAGTACACATTCAATCACTTCACTATCAGTCTAGCATTGCTTGTAAAGTGCTTTGGGGGACACTGTGTATGAAAAGTGCTATATAAAAATGCTGATTATTATTCTCTCTGAAGCTCCAATTGAAACTGAATGTTGAATGTTACACTAAAACCCTGTTCTAGTTTAAAACTACATAGAAACATAGACATTGATGGCAGATAAGGACCGCTTGGCCCACCTAGTCTGCCCATTTCCCTACCTACTGGATAAGCTGCAGATCCTAGTTAACCAACAGCCTATTTCTTCCTACCCCCCACAAGAATTGCCTTATGTCTGCCCATGCATTCCTGAATTTCCCCACTGTTTCTCTGAGGGAAGGCCATTCCATGTGTCCACCACCCTCTCAGTGAAACAATACTTCCTCACATTGCCCCTGAGCCATCTCCCCTCTATCTTCAAATTGTGTCCCCTTGTTCTTGCACATCTCTTTTTCTGAAAGATGCTACCCTCTTGGACTTGCTGATTCCCTTGAGGTACTTAAAAAGTTTCTATCATGTCCCCCCTCTTCCTCCTTTCCTCAAGGGTATACATATAAAGTTCCTTTAGTCTCTCTTCATATGGCTTCTGTTGCAGACCCTGCACCATTTTAGTTGCTCTCCTCTAGACTGCCTCCATCCTGTCTATGTCCTTGTGGAGATAGGGTCTCCAGAACTGCACACAGCACTCCAGATGGGGTCTCACTAATTGTCTGTACAGAGGGATAACTTTCTGTTTTCTACTGGTGATGCCTCTCCCTGTACATTCCAGTATCCCCCCAGCCCTTCTTACTGTCTTACTGTATATTGGGGGCAAGATGGCAGCGATGCTGTGCCGCGATCTGAGCGTTTTAACGCTGCCCCGGGAAATCCGTATAGCGTGTTTTTAGAGTTTGTTCGTTTTTAGTTTTTTACATTTTCAGCTATTTTTTGTTTAAGTTCTCCGGTTTTCTCCGGTTTGCGGTCGATTCACAGGAAATAACTGGGGGTTTTCAATACTCTCTCTGCATTCTCCCTGCATTTCTGAATTCCATACGGTGATGGACTGCATCTATGTGTTTTTGGTAAAACTGCGGCCGAGGTCCCTGTGTTTCGAATCCCCCTCCTCCGTTAGTGCCGGCTGTTGTCTGGAATAGTGTTGGCGCTTTGTTGGAGGTCTCCTCCTTTGGATTAAGGGACTGGCTTCATTGGTGTAGTGGAGCAGAGCAGAGGATTGGTACCGTGGGGATTGACTGTTTTTACTGCTGCTGATCGGACCTGCGGTGTTCGACCTGATCCTGAAGGATTGTGGAGCTTGAGAGGGGATCTCTCCCTGGTATTGGACCCGTTTTTTTGAGTCTTTTGTGTCCTGGATAGAGTTTGGGGGCTGTCAGCTCCTGGCCTCCTTGTAGGCCCTTGGCCCTTATCTGTGGGCTGCCCTCTGGACACCTATCCTCTGTAAGGTGGGTGGGCTGGGAGGCTGCCGCTATTTGGCGGCAGGCCTCCTGGCTCTTCTGATCCACACCGGTACAGCTGGAGAGCTGACCAGGCGGCGGTAAGGTCCGTTGAGAGGAGGGTTGTTTTTAGGGTTAGTCCCTGGTACCGGCAGTGGCCTTCTGGGTCCTTTTTTCTCCGTGGATCTACCTTTGAAATTCTTCTTTTTTAAAAAGAAAAAGAAGTTTTTAATACACTGATGCTGTTAAAGCTTTCCTGAGTCGGACTTCCGTGGGGCTCTTGAAGAATGAGACAGTTTGAGCAGCAATTCATCGTGGTGGTGAGAGCCCACGTGGGATTGTAAATCTAACTGTACTCTTGCTTTTTATTAACTTTTTGGGACCTGTTCACTTCAGTTTACTATTTTGGATATTTTTTCTGCCTGTTTTGATTCCTACTGGGTGGTGAGAGCTCCTTTGTGGGGTCCAAATCGGTGGGGAAACTCTCTTTTGTCTTTGGGGTTTTGTTTCAACTTTAATTTGTTTCGCTGGTTGTTGGAAACTTGGGTGAGAGTCAGGGTGTCATATATGGACATTTTGCAGTGGAAGGTGGGAGCTCCACTGTTTTAAATTGTCCTTTAATACCTATCTGAATGACTATTATTGTTAAAGAATTATTACTGTTATTGTCTGTTTGTTTAGATATCTTGATTGTATAGTTTAATTTGTGATAAGTTGATTTGTGTTTTATGTTTCAATATTTTATTTTTATTGAGATTTCGGGTGTTTTGAAATCATTGTTTTGGCCTGTTGTCTGTGGATGCATGAGATATTGTTATTCTACCCCGTCATGCACTATTCATCCATGCGCTCTTCATGCCCTCCGCCCTTTCTTTACCCCCCTTTGCTTTTCCTGTTTATCAATGCTGTAGGGCTCTAGGAATTAGCTGTGGTGGGGTTCGGAGGGGCTGGGCGTGAACAGCGGGGATGGTGGTAGGGGTGCCCGTGATTGTGTGGTTAAGTCCAGAAGACGCCTGGGGTGAAATGAGTGCCAAACATAGTTCTGCTTGTTTGGTTCCCATACCCAAGGGCACCACCACTTTTAAATGGTGGGCAGGTGCCGGCTTCCCAGGAGTCCTATCCAACTGGGCAGTATTGTGCAATGCCAGGTCCGTTGTGAACAAGACTGCTATTGTAGCGGACTTGGTTGGCGCGGCGGACCTGGTCTGCATCACGAAACCTGGCTGGATAGTAATGCTGCCCCAATCTTGGAGGCGGCAATTCCAGCTGGGTATTCGGTGATTCACCGCCCGAGATTGGATCGCAGGGGTGGGGGGGTTGCGGTCTGTTTCAAGACCAAATTGGACCTCACTAGTGTTCCAGTGGAGGAGACCAGATCTTTTGAATGTGTCGTGGTGGCAGGTGGGGGCTATAGAATGGCGCTCATCTATCGTCCACCCGGTGACGAGAAACTATTTCTAAAGGAAGTGGCGGATTTCGTCGTCAACCTGGTATTTGGATCACCTAGGTTGATGGTGCTGGGCAATTTCAATGCCTGGATCGACGATGAACTCTCGCAATTTGGTCAGCACTTCCTCCAATTGATGTGTTCATTGGGCCTCTCACAGGTGGTTACCTCTGCCACCCATAAACATGGCCATTCTCGATCTGGTCTTCCTGCTGGGTTGGAGGCCTCCGATGTGGGGTGGAACCAGTCGGATGGTCTGATCACCACACTGTGAGGTTCAATTTATGCACCCCCCTCCGCAGACCTACCCCAGTGGAGATGGTCAAGTACTGCCCTTTACGGGATGTTACTCCCACTGGTCTAACTGCGGTTCTTGACCTATCAGAATTTCCTGGGTTCAGCTTAAATCCTGAAGCGATGGTGCTAGCCTATAATAAGGCTGTCACCTCCGCCTTGGATTTAATTGCCCCCACCTGTGTGCAGCCTCTCTCCCTTTGCCCCCGATCCCCTTGGTTTGATCAGGATCTGAGGGAGTTGCGGAGATCAGGTCGCAGGTTGGAGAGATGTTGGCGGAAGTCTGGCTTAGATGCCGACCATCTTATTCTCCTAGAGCATTATAAACTCTATCAGTCAGCAATTACTCATAAGAAGGCAGTGTTCCTGTCCGGAGAAATTGCTGCTGCTCAGAACTGACCGGCCCAGCTCTTTCGAACCATAGACAGGCTGTGCAACCCAGCCTGTCTGCAGATTAGTCGTGCCTTTCATAGATGCAGTGTGTGGGCTCGCTCGATTCTTTGCAGATAAGGTGGCTGAGATTTGCGCCGTCCCCTCCATGGGAGTTGCGGTGGTCCAGCCTATGGTCACTAGCACACCATTCACCTGGAGTTCCTTCATAAGGCTGGAAATCGAGGATGTTGTGAGGATTGTCCAGGGTATGCGCACCACTAGCTGTAGTTTAGACCCGGGTCCCACAGGCCTGATCATGGGCTGTGGGGAGGTTATCTTCCTGGTTCTTGCCAGGATAGTCTGGTGTTCCCTAGACACTGGTGAATATCCCCGCTCCCTGAAGGAAGCGGTGGTGACACCAGTGTTGAAAAAGGCATCCTTGGACCCTGACTCCCTGGCAAACTACAGACCTATCTCGAACCTCCCCTTTGTTGGGAAGGTAATAGAGAAAGTGGTGGCAGCCCAGTTGGACAACCATCTTACCATTCATAACATCTACGATCCTCTTCAATCAGGCTTTTGAAAGAGGTACAGCACTGAAACTGCGCTGGTTCAGGTCCTCAATGATCTCTTGATAGCGAGAGACCAGAAAAAACGGTCCATTTTGGTCCTTTTGGATTTGTCAGCAGTATTTGACACCGTAGACCATGGGGTGTTGCTTGAGCGCCTGAGATGCATCTGTGGTCTTGGGCTTGGTGCACAGATGGTTTACCTCTTTCCCCACGGGTAGAACTCAGAGGGTGGTATCGAGTTTTTCCTCTGATCCACCGCCTGACCTGTGGAGTGCCTCAGGGCACTGTGCTGTCCCCATGTTGTTTGCGGTGTACATGCTCCTCGGAGACATTGTTAGGCGATATGGGCTGAGTTTCATTGCTATGCCGCGATGACCCAGCTCTATCTGTCTTTTCGGCCTGACCAGAATAGAGCACTCTCAGTGTTTAACAACTGTCTCAGTGAGATCCAGGATTGGATGAGGTCCAGTTGGTTGAAGTTGAACTCAGGGAAGATGGAGGTGTTGGTTGTGGATCATAGCCACCGGACTGAGGGGTTGGGGGCACTTCAAACCTCTGGTTTATTCCTGGGGGATGCGGAGCTCCCGACCTCTGAACGGGTGCGATACCTGGGGGTGATTATTGACGATCAGCTGACACTGCGTGCGCAAGTGTCGGTGGTTGTCAAGGTGTCCTTTTACCATCTTAGGAACATCGCCAGGATCAAGCACCTTGTTCCATCTGGCGACCTACCCACTCTGATCCACGCCTTTGTGACCTCGCGTCTGGACTACTGCAACTCCCTTTACTTTGGGCTGCCTGGGGTTGATATCCACCGCTTGCAGCTAGTGCAGAACTCGGCAGCCCGGTTGTTAACGGGGACTCCTCATTCCTCCCATATTACACCGGTGCTCCGAGATCTGCACTGGCTGCCGATCCAGTGGCGGATCACCTTTAAAGTCGGATTGCTGACTTATAAAGCCCTACACGGGTTGGGCCCTGACTACCTGAAAGAGCTTCTGGTGCCTTACCTCCACCGATCGAACCACTCCGCTCTGCAACGAGGGGTTGCTAGAGATCCCGAGGGTTACTTTAAAATCCTCCGGTGCCCGAGCTTTCATGTTTGTGGCGCCGACTCTCTGGAATTCTCTACCACGTTGGATTAGAGAGTGCATGACGGTGGAGGGTTTTAAAAAGGGCTTAAAGTCCTTTTTATGGAGCAAGGCATTTGCTGATAACTTGTATGTTGATTAATTGGTGTGTAGCCAACTTAGTTTTTAATATGTTTTAATATGTTTTATTCTGCATTTTATTGTAATGCGCCTTGGTTTTGAGAAAGGCGCAGACAAATACAGTTATTATTATTATTATTCTCACATTCCTTACTAACCTTTAGGTCATCTGATATGACTACCCCAGGTCCCTTTCCATTTTTGTTGTTGTTACTAGCCCCCCCCCCCGGCCATTGTGTGCCCTTCCCCTGGGTTTTTGTTCCCCAGGTGCATTACTTTGCACTTCTTTGCACTGAATCTAAGCTGCCATACTTCTGACCATTCCTCCAACCTTGCCAAGTCCCTTCTCATCCTTTCCTCCCCACCTCGGGTATCAACCCTGTTGCAGATCTTTGTGTTGTCTGCAAAGATGCATACTTTTTCTTCCAGTCCCACTTCAATGTTACTTATAAAGACATTAAAAAAGACCAGACCCAGTATTGAACCCTGCGGTACCCCACTAGTAACCCCACCTTCTTCAGAGTAGACTCCGTTTACTGTTACCATCTGTGTCCCGTTGTCCAGCCAGTGTTTTACCCAGGCTACCACCCTGGGACCTACTCCTATGCTGGCTAATTTGTTTCTTAATCTTTCATGTGGGACTGTGTCAAATGCCTTGCTAAAAACTAGGTAGGCCATATCCACAGCACCTCCCTGGTCTACTACTTTGGTCACCCAGTCACAGAAATCAATTAGATTCGTCTGACATGACCTTCCCACTGTGGATCCATGCTGCTTTGGGTTCTGTGCCCCACTGGCCTCTAGGTATTCAACAATTCTTTCCTTCAGAAGTGATTCCATCATTTTCTCTACCACTGAGGTCAAATTGACGGGTCTGTAGTTTCCTGCCTCTGTCTTGCTCCCACTTTTGTGAAGAGGAATCACATCAGCCCTCCTCCAGTCCTCAGGTACCACACCATCCTCCCATGATTTGTTAAAAAGGGTAGTCAGTGGTGTCATTAGTTCTCCCTTTAGTTCGTTTAGAATTCTGGGGTGAATCTCGTCAGACCTCATTGCTTTGTCCACCTTCAGTTTTAGGAGTTCTTTCAGAACTCTTTCTTCTGTGAAAGAACTGGTATTGACCCCCCTATCCAGAGTGCTTCCATTGATTGGATTAGGTACCTCCCCCTCCTCTTCTTTTGCGAATACTGAGCAGAAGTTTTTGTTCAGTATCCCTGCTTTTTCACTGTCCTTCTGTGCCCACCCACCCTCCCTCCTCCCCTTTATTCAACCTCACTATCCCTCTCTTTGTCTTTCTTCACTCCTGATGTACCTATAAAAGGTTTTATCCCTTTCTTAACCGAGTTGGCTATCTTTTCCTCAGTTTGGGCCTTTGCTATTCTGACTGCCTTCCCCACTTCCTTCTGCTTTAACTGGTACAGTTCTCTGTCCTGCTCCTTCTATGTTTCCTTATATTTCCTGAATGCTACTTTTATTGCTAGCCTCGTTCTTCTCAGTGCAGATTGTTTGGTACAATTTCTCTAAAGCAATCCGTTTTAAATCCCCTCAATGATGTAACAGAGTCTGGGACATGAAAAATCCTTACTGCAACTATTGGTGTTTTCAAATACAAACTACGACAGTGCCTTATCTCAACCAGCAGCTGTGACTGCCTCCACTAACACTCCTCCTGTGCCTCAAGGGCACCCTAGCACTCTTATCTCATGTCTAACCTACTCATCTGACGTGCTCTTTCCTTAGCACTTCAGGTCACCACCCTACCTCACAACCTTTGCCACCTCTACCCTACCCATTCTGTATACTCCCCCCACTCCCTACCCACCCTCTAGCACCCTTACCACTATCCTCCTACTATCATCTCCTCTCATGCAACCCAGTAGGGTGCCCTAACTTTGACTCAGGCAAATTACTTGCTGCCGATGATCCTAAATTTGGTGTGTTCACTATAGGAATGCTGTCTAAAAATGTACTGCTGTATTACTGTATCTTACTGTTACCCTGACTAAAACATGTACTACTGTTTTGATGTACCTTTGTCCTTGTAACTGACGTGGAACCCATAAATGAGCAACTGCTCATGGGTGCAATCCAAGAGCTCAATAAATAAATAAATAAATAAGTGTTGTTTTATAAAAGTGTTTCTTTCATGTTCTATATAACTTAAAGCAGTGTCTAAATGGCCTTATAGCACCTAGCTATCAGCTGTAATTTAAAGTTTTAACTAAAAAGGTTTTTTAAACTAAAAAGGGTGTTTAACACTAACTTCTTTAAGGAATTTACTTTAAAGGATACAATCCTACTAGTGAGACTTAAGTTCTCACCTGCAGGAGGCATGAGCTGCAAATATAATGTTTTGAGTTACTTTTATTAAAGGATATATACCCTTCTGTTCCATATAGGGCGTATGATAAATATAATACATATATGGTGGTAATCCTCGCTCACGGTGATTTGTGGCCTTTAGAAAGATATCGTGATTTAACAGAGTTTGGGACATGAAAAATCCTTACTGTAATAATGATGTAATATGAGTAGTGTGATAAGAAATTGTGATGTGTCTTTCTACGTTTTACTTGCTGTACTGCATACAAGTAAAGCTACTAATAAAAATAAAAAATAAAAAGTGTGCCCCTACCCCAGGTTCCACACCCGTGATGGCAAGGTAAAAGACGCAGGTACAGGTTCTATTAAAGTGGGTGCTCTTCTTACAAGAGATGCCACCATATACCCCTAGACAAGGGGGATGCCCTACCCTTACACTTGACAGCACAGTTCACTGTTTGTTTTTAACAGATTTTTGAAGGAAATAAATTGATAGCTACATTGATATCTTAGTGAACAGCTGTTTTGTTGGCACATAGTGCTGAACTACGGTGGCCAGGATGGGTGCTCCCTTCAGGGAACAATGACTGGTTGTCGACAAAAATTTTGTCAAACAACCAGACAGCGAAACCCGGCAGGTCGACCGCTTTTCACTCTTGGCTGCGGATCCAAAGAAAACAAATTGTTTTCTCTGGGACTTGGCCCCCGAACTTCCCACTAGGATTATCAACTCCGAGTTGTAGCTGATTGGGGTGGCAAGACCCCTGACAGACAGTGCCGGGTTCCAGCGCAGACACTACAGTGACGTGGCGCTGTAGTCATTGTAGTGTTTGCTGCAACGGTGTCGCTGTCGGGGGGGGGGGTATACGCTCCCTTCAGTACATTCAGTTAACATCCATGGCATAGTGGTAATTGATATCCCCCATCTGCAAGGTGAAATTGGGATTTACTCCATTCGAGGAGGTAGCTATTAGAAGCAAGTCCACAATTTGACTCACCCTTGCTGTTCAAAGACCAGTGAGAAGTGAGTTTGAGTCAAGGCACCACAATGGTGCACTGTTGTATTCAGAAACTAACAGGGGTATAACCAAGGTAGAGGGATGAATCCCAGGCAGGAAGAGCGGGGGAAACAAAAAACTATATATTTTTTTTTCTACAAGACTTTCTCCCAGGTTGCAGGTGGGCTCTCCAGCCCCTAGTCACCTTACCAGCAATCTAACACCACCCCCAGGACTCACCCACCACAGAATCCCCCAAAGATCACCCCCCAACCAGGGTGGGGCCAGGGAGGGAGAGCTGTCTTCCCTACCCCAGAAACATGCATTCAAATTTTCAGTGGGGATCCCAAATGGTGGGGCAGGCAAAAGCTGGTGAGCAGGGCACCACATGCCTGCTCCCTTATTTTCCAATTTTTCTGGTTCCCTTCTTGACCGGCAGCATGCAATAATGCTAGGTATGCGTGTGCATGGAGGCGCACAAGCATCATGGTGTCTATTGCCGTCCGGCCCCTTTCAAGTTGCTTCTGCTGCCCTGCCACCATGTTCGTCCCCCTTCCCCAGGAGAGGACAGCAGTCACATGACACTCAATCGACTCCCACCCCAGCCTCCCCCAGTGACCTAAGCCCATTGTCAAACCTGGGCTGCCAGCAGTGTGGGATGTGTGGCGTCCAGTGTCTCAACCCTCTGTGCCACTGGGCCGGCCTATAGATTTTTGGTTTTGTTTTCTCTCAACATAAGTCCCAGTCCCTAAGGGGACATGAAGGATAAAAGAGAGAGAGGCTTGAGTCTCTGCACTAGCAAGACAGAAAAATACCTTTGCCACCTATGTCAGAAGGGTGAGCTGAACACAGGCCCTGATTCTGCTTAGAGAGCGGGATGGTAGAGGGTCATGGTAACTCTATGGAGAAGATATTCCGGAAGATCTCCAGTTATGGTAAACATGGACGGTGATAGTAGGTGGGAAATCATCAGGAGAGGGGTACAGGATGCTATCAGCACCAGTGCAAGAGTAAGACAAAAATGCGGTAGGGCCCGAAAACCCTGCTGGTGGACCAGGGAGGTCCAGGAGGTGGTGCAGGGAAAGAAGGCAGCCTATAGGCAATTCAAGTGCTCAAGGAGTGAAAGGGATCGAGGGGAGTCCGAGCTGATGGCTAGAAGGGCCACTAGGGTGGTGAGGGCGGCTAAGGCAAGGAAGGAGCTGAACCTGGCCAGGGAAATTAGGAGACGGAACAAGGGATTCTTTAGATACATTGGAGGAAAAACGAAGGGTGAAGGGGCAGATTAGCAGGATTAAAACAGGGAAGAGATGGGCACAAGACCCGGGGGAGCAGGCTGAGGTACTAAATGAGTACTTCACCTCAGTTTTCAACAAGGAAAATGGGGGTGCTGCATCATACATGGGAGGAGACAGTGAAACTGAGATGGGGGGACCCTGACCGATCAGCGGGTCTGGGGAGAGGGGGAGGCATCACTGGCAGGAGGGGGAAGGCTAAGCAGGGAGAGGAGGTAGCGGAAGTGGAAATCACAGCAGAGAGAGTGAGGGAAGCCCTCAGGTCCCTTAAGACGGAGAAAGCACCGGGGCCGGATAAATTACATCCCAGAGTGCTGAAGGAACTTGTGGATGTCCTGGCGAAACCCCTGGCGGAGCTTTTCACCATCTCTCTGAGGACAGGGTGGGTGCCCCAGGACTGGAAGGTGGCACATATAGTGCCTATCCACAAGGGGGGATCAAGGGAGGTGACAGGGAACTACAGGCCTGTCAGCCTGACATCAGTGGTGGGCAAGGTGATGGAGGGCATTGTCAAGGAGAGGCTGGGGGGACCTGGAAAAGTCAGGGTGCCTGGACGATAGACAGCATGGATTTGTCCTGGGGAAATCATGTCAGACAAACCTTGTGGAGTTCTATGACTGAGTGACGAGTGCCTTGGACCTGGGTAGACCAGTGGACGTCCTCTTTCTAGACTTCAGCAAGGCATTTGACTCTGTTCCTCACATGGGCCTGTTGGATAAGCTGGGAGAAATGGGGGTGGGGAACCAGATAATCAGATGGATAGGCAACTGGCTCCAGGACCGGACCCAGAGGGCCATAGTTGGCGGGATAGTCTCATCCCCAAGGAGGGTCATTAGTGGGGTCCCACAGGGATCAGTCCTTGGGCCCCTCCTGTTCAACACCTACATCTCTGACATAAGGACAGGTATCAGGAGTGAGATGAGTCTCTTTGCGGATGACTCAAAACTTGGGGGGGTGGTGGTGGCTGGGGAGGAGGGGAGGGTGGCCCTACAGGGGGACCTGGAGGCTCTGGAAAGATGGTCTAGAAAGTGGAAGCTGAGGTTCAATGCAGGGAAATGCAAGGTACTGCACCTGGGAGCCAGAAACCCAGGCCAAGTGTACACCCTGGGGGGGGAAATGCTACAAGTCTCGATGGCTGAAGAGGGACCTGGGGGTGGTGGTGGATGTCAAGATGAACAACTCAGAGACTTGTAGGAGGGCAGCAGCCAAGGCCAACGGGATGCTGGGATGCATTGCTAGGGGGATCACCTCCAGAAGGAGGGAAGTGATACTCCCTCTGTATAACTGCTTGGTGAGGCCGCACCTCGAGTACTGCGTGCAGTTTTGAGGCCACACTTAAAGAGGGACATTAAACTCCTGGAGAGGGTCCAGAGGAGGGCAACCAAAATGATTTGGGGCTTGGGGACAGGACCTATGAGAAGAGGCTCAAGAGCTAAATATGTACACATTGGAAGAGAGAAGGAACGGGGACATGACAGAGGTCTTCAGGTACATGAAGGGGTAAATAGGGGAGGAACAGTCAGGGTGCTTTGAAGAAAGGAGGAGGGGCCACTAGAGGGCATGGGTGAAAGCTGGAGGGGGAAGATTCAGGGGAGAAAGGACGAGGTGCTACTTCACTGAGAGGGTGGTGGAGCCATGGAATGTGCTGCCTAGGGAGCTGGTGGAGGCAGAGACGGTGGAGGGGTTCAAGAGGGGGTGGGACAGGTACAGGGGAAGGGTTCTGGAAGCAAAATCCAATGCAGCGAGAATATCCAGAACTGGGAAGGGAGAAGCCAGAGAAGGTGAGAAGGGCAGCAAGGTCAGCTCTCAGGGTGGGGGCTGACCAAACGAGCAGACGCGAAAGACCGTTAGGCCTATTCTGCTGGCATTTTAGTATGTTAGTATGTAATTTTCTATCTTCCCCAGAATTTGCCTTCTACATGGAGTCCCACTTATGGGTCCAGAGTACCAAGCTCCCTTGCTGTGAGGGAGGAGCCTGCTCACCATGACACTACAAAAACAGCATCAGCCCTCTGCCGGGGGAGAACACCTATAGGAGATGGGATGGCTGCTGTTGGTCCTGAGGGACCAATGACTAGTCCAGAAGAGGCAGTGGTTTCTGGAGTACAGGAGGAGGAAGGTTCTCCAATAAGTACCTCCTCACCCACAGAGAGAAGAAGTGTGGCCCTAGCAATGAGAAATGAGCACCTTTTGCCAGGCCTACCGTGCCAGTTGTGACAGATGGAGCCAAGACATCTATCTGATGCAGACAGCATATCCCACAACTGTAGAGGCCACCTAGTTGGTGTCTAAGATACCCTCGTTTAATGCTATGCTGTCTCTAGGCCCCAAATGGAAGGGTCTACTGCTCCTCTGGTGACCATATTATCAGGCATGGGAGAATGCAGAGCACACCCCTGAAGTCACACATGGCGCTGGCCTGATGTGCCAATATTGTTGGGAATTACTGGACTGAGAAATACACCTTTCTCCCATACTCGCACTCTGGGGGTTGGTCTTGTCTTGAGTGCCTTGACCATTGCTAGGTCTGGAAGACCTGAAACCCCGAAGGGGTGAGATAGAGCACCCAAAGACCCATTTTTTTTTTATTCTTTTGATAACCGGGTTAGGCTCACTAAGCCCAAGTGCTGTTTTCAGGGGTGACCCAGGAACACTGGGGAGGTTAAGGGACTTGCTCAGGGTCACACAGTATGCAAGTGGAGGTTGTGGGAATCAACAACAGTATACCATATCTGGAGGTCCCCGAGAATGAGTGAACTGGTGTGGGGATGCCTCCACACAGTCCTAGTAGCCTCTTCCCTGGCTCTCAGCCATGGAGGTATGATGCATATGTCCATAATGACTACTCCTAGGAGATCCAGAGGAAGGGCAACTGTATCACGGTTTGGTATGGCATTGTTGCCCAGCGCCTGAATCATCTCCCCCATGAATGGCTGGTACAGCACATATTCAGCTAAAGAGGTCAGATGAATGCAAGGTTTGTTGTCCTCAGAAGAGGATGTTGAGGGAGAGGAGGCACTGAGTCTGTCCAAGTTATGCACTGGGGAAGGAACCCTAAATTGGGCCCTTGGGTGTCCTAGTACCATAGCTATATGGTGCCAACCCAAGCACAGTACTAGTCCAAAGACAGCAGCCCCAGAGGGCTAAAGAATGTACAGAGCCAGCATGGGGTCATTATGTCGCGGCCAAAACCACGCAATACAATGATGCCGCATGCAAAATGGCATGCGGCAAAATAGGTTCGGATGGAAACGCCAACCAGAACACAGTGCACACCACTGGCAACAATGCCAAAATCATTGTTTATGCAGGAGGATCCCCACCCCCCCCGCATCCCCCAAACTAAAATAACCAACTCCAAGGGGGGTGTGGACAGAGGGGAAAAAGGAATAAATGGGAGTGGGGAACGACGGGGAGTCAAACCCCGATCCCTGGGTCTCCACTGTACCAGGTGCTTGTACCTTAGCCACTCCACCACATTAGCAGCTCGGCCAGGCACAGCACTTCTAGCATCTTCATTCCTTCCTCCAGTTCCTAGAATGCCACAGTGGTAGCGGTAGTTTCTTACCGCTATTATACCCCTGTCGCTGTACTGCATTCTACGCTTTAGACCGCCTAGTTATTCATGCACTGTTTCAGCAGCGTTATATTGACCTGGTACTTACAAAGCCTATGTAGCCAGTCCCAAGGTGAATCTGCTAAAGGAAGAGGTACTGAAGGGGTACCTCTGCCTTGGGACAAACCCTGAGGCTCTGGTGATATCCCTGCAGAGAAAGGACTCAACCTCCTCTCCTTAGTCCTTAGACCTCCTGAAACAGAGCCTGTCTTTGAAGGTGGGGGCTGGAAAGTCCCATTTCAGTGTATGGACAGTGAGGGTTCTCTTGTCCATGCTAAAGCAGGTGTTGCAAGAGACTACTTTGTGGTTTAGTCTAAGGTGGGAGCAGAGCTGATACTGCTTATCAAAACTGATGGATTTACCACACGGACACAGATTAAAAATGAGGCTCTCTGTAGTCCCCTTTTTCTTTTTTGACAAACCAGACATCACAGAAAATAAAAGAAAGTGTGACAAGGAACTACGGGGACGAACATTTGAGGAACTGAGATGTTGATTTACTCTCAGTGGGCACTATGCACCAAGCGGGCAGGGGTACATGGAAAAGTTGCGTACCCCGCCCATGACACTTCACACCCATGGTCAGCTGCACCCATACCAGCAGTCACAAATGCTGGCCTCCTGTCCGCAGCTCCCCCAGCAGCACACAGGACTCTGCAGGGTGGCTGGGGGTGGAGTTGCCAACCCGGGCGGGCATCCAATGGGATGCCCATGCCGGGTCCAGCAGCGGATCCCTCACGCTGCGATGCATGGGTCAAGGGTTGTGTATGCCTACTGCAGGCACCTGGATCCACATGGCATGGCCCCTATGGCCAGTAGGTTCACTGGCCAAGCCACAGCAAACGGTGCCCTCCCGGCACACCACAGGACAACGGCGTCAGGACCCATCTCCAGCCGCATCGGCAGCTGTGCCCAGACCACAATGTGTCCCTGTACCCCTGAGCCACTGTAGGTGGGCATGTGCTACAGTCCACCCCCCCGTGACATCCTGATGCCGCTGCTACGCTGACGGTATGGGCACTCTCCCATCCCACTGCCTCTGCCCTCACCGGCTGCCTAGTGGGCAGAGACAGCATGGAGAGCACTGCTCTAGTTCTTGGCATCCAACAGACTGAGGCCATGGGGGTGCGCAGAGGGTTATGGCAGGGTCTACCCTGGCATACCCTATGCCGCCCTCCATACCTACGCAGCCAGCACTACAAGGTTTAGTGAATACTGCATAGTGCTGACACCCTCCCCGGAATGCCCTCAGTGCGGTGCGGTCTGTGGATGTGGGGGATTGTATGTGGTGGGCATGCACGCCCCCGTTTGTGCATCCTACACGAGGGGCGCACTGGGTGCAAGGTGGCTACGTGCTCAAGTTACACAGCACATAGCCACACCTGAGAAGAACAGAAATGAGGTAGGTGTGGGAGCTGGCTATGGTTATTAGCAGGTGCATGGCACCACGCAGTGTAGTAATAGTAGTAGTATTATTTATTTATTTTTTTTTGTATATTTAGTTCTTGGATTATAAATACCTTTGAACCTTTGGTTCATTTACAAAGGTTCCACATCAACATGAGAAGTATAAACAAACATAGGGATCAAATAAATGAGAAATCCATACAGTTAATAACTGATCATCATAAAACACTGACAGCAACAATTACATATAAAGTTGGTTCAGGTTGCACATAATGGGTACAGAAAACATCGAGAAAATTGGCATCATATGTAAAAACAGTAGGTACAATAGGTCCAAGTAACATACAGTCATTCGGTACAGGTAGCATAGTCCTAAATTACAGGGAGAACATAATCAAGGAGATGTACAACAAGGTGGGAGGAGGGGAGCAGAATAGCAAGGGGTTTGATGAACACCACAAAAGGTGTGCAGTGTAGAGGGAGAATGAGGAGGAAATGCTGTCAAGATTGTGGCATTGTCATGAAGTGCTAAGCAACAGAAGTGCCGTGGCAAGGAGGGGAAGAAGGGGGAAAGGGGAAGGAGGCGAGGGACCAAGGGTAATGCAGTGAGGGTAAGTGGGTGGTATGTGGAGGGGGGAGGTAAGGAGGGAGAAGGGGAGGGGGGGGAGCAGAAGAGTGTGGCAAATGGAGGAGGATAGTCGGGGAAATGAAAAGTGTTTGGGCCAAAGGTAACACAGGAAGGGTAAGCAGTAGGGAGGGAGGGTGAAAGAGGAGATGTATAGGAGTGGAGGACCAGGTGGTTAGAGGAGGGAGGGGGAAAAGGTGGGCAGGAAGGGGAGAGTGATCTAGTGGGTAGCAGGGGCCTGAGGAGAGAGCGGGTGACCCATAGGCCTAGGAGGTGCAGTCACACTTATTGAGATTAGTGAGGTGCTGACGTAGTTTGTGCTTGTATGGGCCAAGTTTATTCTCATCTGAGACTACAGTAAGGAGGCCATTCATTAGTGTTGGGGCCCTGCTAAAGGAGGCATGCTGAGCCTAAAATCTTTATTTTTAGTCAGGAATCAGTTGACAGTAAAACGCCATTAGGACAAGTCCTATTTACAAGGTGCTCCTGAGTCATACATAGTATTTAAGTTTCACTCGTGCAGATCCACAAAACACACACGCAGAACATATAAAACGGTACACATTTTTTACAAGTATGTAATCAGGTATTCTCATGAGGGGTGGGTCCTAGTTTTAATCAAAACATGCACATCTAGTTGTCAGTTCTTACGGTTGTATTAAAGTTTTTCAGAATTTCGTAAATATTTTAGAATTGTTAGCTCACTACCTTTTTGTGTAGCAAAAAAATCAGAAAGTAATTTCTCCATATGTTGTTTTTGGAGTCTGAATCTGATAATTAGGGCTATCTAAGGATACCACAAGTTGGTTTTATAGTTATCTCTGTAACCGCTTGCAAAAAGTCAGGATTGGAGATGTTCTCTCAACTAAGCAAATAATCCGGTCAGGTGTTCCCCAAGGATCAATACTGGGTCCCCTACTATTCAGCATTTTTTTTTAATAAGCTTCCTGCTGTTTGCCAAGACCAGAGCCTTCTGTATGCAGACATAACGCACTCATTTTCAGCAGCAACTCTGATCGCCTACTTCTAGAGAACCAGCTGCACAGCAGCTCCGCGAATGTTGAGGCCCAGTTCAATTCACAGAAGCTCATACTTTCAACTATAGAAAAACTAACAATGTTATTCCACAGCTTGCATAGCAAGCATAAAGTCCAGGCAACTAACCATCACAAACTGTTCAGGCGTTGCTCTTGAACAGACACAACTGTTAAATTATCTTGGTGTTACCCTAGACAGCACCCTGTCTTATGCCAATCACTTAGACAATGTCGCCAAAGCTGTGAATATTTGAATTGGTCTACTGTTCAAACATAAGCGCTGTCTGATTACTGAAGCACTCAACCTGGCAATCCAAAGTTCGGCAGTCTCCATCATCGACTACGGGCTAGTAATCTATGGAACTGCTACTGAAACTGCTCTATGTTGGATATCTCTAGCTCTCAATAAGGCCTGTCACCTCCTTACAGGGGCTGCATGCCTCTCCTTACCTGCAACATCTATATGAGCAGGCTAATTGGCTCCAGCTTAAGGGCAGTTGCCCAGCAAAAAAGTCTCCCTTGCCCTCATGCCCCCAAGGGTTCAGAGGATCCTCAGTTCTCACTGCAACTCCCGTCAAATGAGAGCCTCTGAAAATGTATCTTTCAAAGTACCCCACAGCCGTACTTCCCAAGGTCAGTGATTCTTTGCATCCAGAGCCCCTCAGTGGTATAACTCGCTTCCTTGTGAAGTCTCCAGCACAATCACTCTAGCTAGGCCCCTTCAAACACAAACTGTGGCATCACCTTGTAGCTAGTGCTACTTGCGTTTGTTTCAAGTAAAATTGATAAAGGCCAACTGCCCTCAGACTACATTTTCTATCACTCTTCCACTCCCTCTCCCCCCATTCCTACTGGATTGACCCCTCACTCGATTACCTGATGCACACTATTCCCTTTCATCCTACCCCCCACCTCATTCCCCCACCACCACCACCCCTCCCCATCCCACTCCTCTGTAGCTCTCAACTACTTAGCTTCCATCCCACCAATCATATAATCCCTTTAACCCCATCTTTCCTCCTCTCCCTTTCGCTCCCCTACCTCTCTCACCTTATCCTACTACCCTCTCTCTCTCTCTGTCTTTGACATATCTCGGCTGCATTTTCCCCAAATGTATAGTAAGAAAATCTGCCCCTGTACTATATAGTCTCTTTTCTAGCTCTTTGGTATTTAGTCATTACTCAGGCATACATTGTACAGTGCCTGCTTTCTGTTTGACTGTATACATTCACTTATTTTTTTCTCCAGTCTGTTACTTTATGTTTGTATGTCCTTTGTCCTAATCTGTATTGTACCCCGTATGTGTACCATGACGTGGAACATATGCAAAAGAGCTCTGAGCTCAAAGGTGTTATTCCAAGATTCCAATAAATAAAATAAATAATCCCTAAGTAATTTATGTTTCCTTAAATTATGTGGTCTATTTTTTCAAATAAGTAGGAAAGTTTCTGAGTAGTCATTGCCTTCTTAACTTGATTCATCCAAAACATTTTATTTCTTATTATAAGCAAGTTTAAGTCCTCATAAAGTTTACAATGGTAGGTCCATTTATTTGTTTGCAACGCAAACCTTGCCAGTTGGCTATATGTGACCTCTATTTTCTTTAAATCTGTGGCACTGGCAAATCCATAAATATGGATGCCATAGTCTATAATGGGTACCAAGATCTGGTTGATGAGAGACCATCTCATTTGCTTATCCAGGCAGTGTTTTGTTCGCCTTAAGGCCCCTAGTCTACTACTAATTTTCTTTACAATTTCATTTATGTAGTAATCAAACTTTAACCTACTGTCTACCCAGAAGCCCAGATATTTGTATTCCATAATCTGGGCCAAACAGTCTACAGTTGTGGTTTTGATTTCCAGTGCCTCAGTCCTCAGTGCCACTGGGCCAGCGAGAAGACTGATTTTGGGGAAGATCTGTGGTATTATCCTCTTACCCCTCCAGACCCACCACTTGTATAATCTGCTGATTCATTTTACTTACCCTAATTTGAGCGACAAGCTCTGTGGTCAGTCTACCAGCCAAGCAGTGAACAGATGCCAGCCTTTCTTCTAGAAGCTGCCTAGAATAGAGGAAAAGTCAGCCTGTAAATTACAGCCTTAACATTTAGGCACAAATTAAGACAAACAAGAGATGACAACCTCTGGGCAGGGTAATTAAACTGCCTGTTACTCTGCTGCCACTGTTGCCCTCAGGTTCAGAATGTAAATTCTGGTACCGCCTGTCACAAATGCACTCTGCAGATCAGGCTCTCTGCTCTCAAAGTGCAATAGTATTCACAGGAGACAGACAGGGTAACCCGCCTGTGTGTTTTGGGTCCAAATCACCTACTAGTCTCGAGTCCTGGGGGTCAAATGTGAACCTTATGCTAGTACACCCAATTAACATTCTCAGATATATATTATCTTCGGGTAAATGCAATATAATATTTTGCCCAGTGGCACCCAGGCAGGTTTCCAAAATGTACCCTTATGACTCAATATAAGACCTAGGTATATTCTTACCTTTAGCAAGATTAGTAACACATTCAAGCCCTTAACAGCTGTCAGACTTAAACACTGGTTCAGCATTCACATGCAAAAGAAAACTGAGAAGACACAGGCAGTATCTTAAGGAAAATATTGTTTACTAAAAATTGTAAACTAGGTAAAATATCACACAGAGAACAAATACATCAATAACTTACAGTCACATAAAATAAATGGGAAGTTACAGAACACAGATACACCTACCACAAATACTTAAAAGTTCCAGCTGAATTATCTTTCTAAAGTGCCTGGTTACCAGTCCACAGACTAAGTGTGTCTTTGATTTTCAGAGAGTCCTTCTTTCACAACTTGTCAAAGGCAGGCCAGTTCAAAAGTCAGTTTTCTCCACCTCCTGGTGATGTCACCCATGAGGTCACTGTTAGATCTGTGACAAATCTGTAATCTGAGTATGGATATCCACCAGGCAGTCACATACCATACATATTTTATTTATAACACAAATATCATACAACATAACAATAAGCAGGTGGCAGAGCATCACACTGCCATCCAGACTAAGTGGTGTAGGTAGAAGAATCTGTAGACATAGCCTGTAAATGAATGTTCAGGATCCAGGGCATTACTGCTGAACACAAGATAAGAGCTGTAGATGCATTCCAGCCACAACTCTGCAAAGGCCAGATGCTATGAACAGTTCTGTGGACCACTTCATTTTGTATTGATGTTTCTGCACGAACCACTGCTCTATGCCGGGCCTATTTGTTTGGCTTCCATTAGACACTCATAAGTATCCCTCCACTATCAATTCATATCTGGACTCTTTAGGGATACAACAATGTGTGCTTTGTGACTGAGCACCCTTAAGGAAACCTTCTTGAACGTCACTCCCGTTCTCCCTATTTACTGACTGCATATTCTCTTGCAATCCAGCTGCCATTTGAGTGCTGGTCCCTGCTCCAGTCGAGTGTTTGTTGATGGAAGGGGTGCAGATTTCCTACGGAGCGTTATTTGAACTGGCGCTCATGAACTGTGCTGTGGCTGTGCGGGCTTTGGTGAGGGAGTTGCTTGTCTGGCCAGTTGGGCCAGCTGAACATCTGGACTTGGAGCTGCTTGGACTCCAAACTGTGATATTCTCTTGAGATCCAGCAGCCATTTGAATGCCGGTCCTTGCTCCAATCGGGAACTTGCTGAAGGAAGAGGGAGTGGCTTTTCTCTTGTATTTCTTGTTTGGTTACCAGTGGTCCTCCACTGTGGCCCTTTCCCTAAAAGGCAGCTTAAGGGCATCATACTCTGGGCATCAGCATGGAGCAGCATTCGGCAGGAGACTCTGAACCACAGTAAGACACAAGTATCCTACAGCTACATTTTGTCTTTGGGTTTGTTTCACTATGTCATGTACACTGTATTATCCCTGCAGTTATCTAATGTTTTATGTTGTGTTTGCTAGTTCATATGTTCATTCAATACTCAATGTAGTTTAGCTAAGCTTATGCTATGTATTACAAGCTTTTGTGTTAAATTTTGTCAAACTGATCAATTACTTGTATCTATAAATTGAATTTAATGTGGTGTTCCTATTCTTATTTATTTATTTATTTATTTATTTATTTAAACATCAGTTTAGCAACCTTTGAGCCAGAGGCTCATTTACAAAGGTACCTCATCACACAGAGGACATAAGAACAATAGCACAAGGGACAACAGCAATTACACGAGAAAGATACAATTCAGTTACAATTTTGTTACAGTAGAACACATAACCCATGAACAGAATACCTAGGATGCAAGAGCTTGGGGATGGGGGTGCAGGTAGAGGAAGCAGAGAGTGACAGGAGGAGGATTATTAAGGAGGGACGGGGGGTGGGGTGGTGAGAGCCGCTCAATGAGCATTGTCAGCAGTGCGTATATATATATATATTTTTTTTTTATATGTTAGCGGCAGTTGCATTTGCATGAGGCAAGTAGGAAGTTTCTGAGCCTGGGCTTAAAGCAAGCTAAGGTTGGTGAGTTTGAGACACTGGCAGGGAAGGAGTTATACCAGTGGGGTGCATGGTAGGGGAACGCCCTCTGCCCTTGAGAGGTCCTGGCTCGCGGAATGACTAGGGTTGCTCTTGAGGAGCTGCGGGTGTTTATGGTCGGTACAGATCGTCGAATTGTGTTGGATAGGCCTATGGGGGAAAGGTCATGCAGGGCTTTAAATGTGAGCTGGCAGGTCTGATACATGAGACGCTCGTCCAGGTTGAGCAGGGTAGCCAGGGTGTACAGCTCACATGTGTGAGTGAGTCTGGGGGCACTGGTGATAAGTCTGCAGGCCTTGTTGAGTGTAAGGCGAACCTTGTTGAGGGCAGTCTGGTCTGCTGAACCATAGACTGGAAGGCCATAGTCAATGAGGGATATGACAGAGGAGGTGACAGTCAGGCGGAGGGCATCAGGAGGAGGCATTTCTTGTGTCGGTAGAGAATGCCTAGCCCTGTGAGTTAGCTGACAGAATTTAGGAATAGATATATGCCGTGGAAAGAAAGTGCAAGGTCAAAGGTTATTCCAAGATATTTATAGGACTGAACAGGGTCAATGAAGTTGCTGGGTGTGGGTGGATGGATAGGGGAACTTACTGTGCTTATTTTGGGGTGGGAGAAGAGCATCGTTTTTGTTTTTCTTTAGGTTGATAACAAGTCGGTGCTCAGTGAACCAGGTCGCTGCAGAGTCAAAAGCTAGTTGGAGGGAGTTCTGCAGCAGCATGGGGTCATTGTGAGAGGCAAGGAGGACAGCATCATCCGCATAGAGAAGAATCTTACCCGCACAACTGCTGGGTAGGGAGTTGAGAAAGAGGGAGAATAGTAGGGGTCCAAGAATTGAGCCCTGCGGCACTCCAGAGCGAATAGGGCAGGTTTCCGAGAGAGTACCGTTGACTTTCACACGTTGGGAGCGGGCTGAGAGATAGCTGGTGCACCAGGAAACAGGTCCAGAGGCAAAGCCTATTTGGTCGAGGGTGTAGAGCAGGAGAGGATGCGAAATGGTATCAAAGGCTTTAGACAAGTCAATGAATATGGCACCAGCCAGGGCACCAGAGTCCAAGGAGGCATGGATGAAGTTGGAAAATTCCAGGAGAGCTGTATTGGTATTATGACCTGCTCTGAACCCGTGTTGTTCAGGGCAGAGAACATTGTACTTACGAAGGTAGTCAGAGACTTGGGAAGCCACAATTTTCTCCAAAGCCTTAGAGAGGGGGGGGAGAGGATCGAGATGGGCCGGTAGTTACCCGGAAGAGTCCTGTCACCACCTTTGTGGACAGGGGTAACTGTGGCAACCTTCCAGGCAGCAGGGAATTGTCCGAGACATAGTGATTTGTTGAAGATGCATGTGATAGGTGAAAGGACCTGATCCAGGACCTGACGTAACAGGCAGGGATCAAGTGAGTCATTACCGACAGTGTTACCTTTTAGGGCTCTTAGCAGGTATGGCCTGGTTTCTTGTATGGTGACACGATGCAGGTGGAAGGGGGGGCGAGTGATGGGTAGTGGAGCAGAAGGAGGTGGCGGACTGAAAAAGTTACCAGGGAGTACTGAGCTAAGGTCAGTAAAGGAGTTATTGAAGTGAGTGGCAATGAGGGCAGGGTCAGAGGAGTCAGCACCATTGATGTTAAGAATCGAGGGAGAGGGGGACTGGGAGTTGCCATTCAGTAGCTTGATGTTGTCCCAAAAGCACCTGGGGTTCCCCCAAGAGGAGGTAAGAGAGGCTTGGTAGCATTCCGCCTTAGCTTTGCGGATGGCCCAGGTGCACTGGTTGCGGGCGGCAGCATAAGACTGTCTGTCAGCTGGACGGCCAGTAGCAACAGCAAGGTGCCAAAGGTTGTCTCGCTTGCTTAAGTTGCCACAGCAGGGCAGGGGTGATCCAAGGGGTATGTCTCACTTTGGACCTCCTAGCAGTTATGGGAGCAAAGATGTTGCAGGCAGAGTTGAAGGTGTTCACAAAAAAGGTCAGGGCCCAGTCAATGTTAGTTGCGCTCGTCAGAGGGGACCAATCAGTATGAGCAAGAAAGTGCTTAAGGCCTTTGAGTCCCCCGGGTCTAAGCCGCTGTTAACTGTTGAGGTTTACCCTTGAGCTACTTCATTTGGTGACAGGATACTTTATCTATGATATTCGTTTCTGCTTGAGTTTAACAGTGCACTGGTTATAGTTTCTCTGCTCTATCTGCCTTGTTGCATTCCTACTGCCTTCCCATCCCTGATGACATCATACATCACTTACATTTCCTGTTACTGATCTCATTTCTCTATACTTCTAATTTTCTGCCTCCATTTGATCTTCATTATGCTGTTAACTTCTATTGTTTTTATCTTTCTGCAACCTGCTGAGTCTTCCTGTATCTGCTCTCTCACTTTTCCTTCTCCTCTTCGCCTACTCTCCCTGCCTCCTCAATTCCCTCTCCCCCCCACTTCCATAGTGACTTTTGTGTCAATTTCTTCCTTCTCCTTGGCTTCACTCAAACTCTTTGGTGCCTTCTGTCCTTTTTCTGTTCCTGTTCTTCCTCGTCTCCCCCCCATTTCCAAGCAGCATAATTGTGCTTTTAAACTCATTGTTAGCTTACTACTTTTGTTGGCAGGTGACATTGAAATTAATCCTGGCCCCATTACACCGTCACCTTTTCAACTTCCCAAAGGTTTGAGGGTGGCGTATTTAAACATCCATAGACTCCTTTCAAAATTTGAGTAGTTACCACCTATCATGCTTAACCTTCAGCTGGATGTTCTAGTTTTATCCACAACCTGGCTCTCCTCTAAGGTCCAAAATTCCATTTTAACCATATCTGGCTACACCCTAGTCTTGCAAGATCGCTCTAAAGCAGTGGTGGTGCAGTTTACATATTCACTAGGATCCAATGTACTGTACGACTGTTCTTGCTGTCTCTTCCCCCGAGATGATCCTCCTTAAATCCTCCCTTTCCGTCTTTATTCCCATCTTTATTGCTGGTGTTTACTGCTGCCCTGGTGCATCTTTTCCTTTAGTTACTGAGCTTCTTTCCTCTATCTGTTCTAACTCCTTGACTGGTGAGCTACTTATACTTGGTGACTTTAATATATACTGGCTCTCCCCAAGGCCAATAAATTTTCACAAAATATAAAGAACTGCAGCTGACCCAACTGATTTCTGAACCCATATTTAAATTTGAAATTCTTAAACTACTTTCTGCTAGACTGAGTCCTCGCTTCTCATACCCACCATGTAGTGGATGCAGGTATCCTTCCTGATGCATTCAGTGATCATCATATGGTTTACTGTATGCGCAAGTTACATCTCCTAAAGTCTTTTAAGTCATTTGATTTGGCCTCTCTCCCAGCTGATCTTTGGTCAATTGACTGGTCCCCCATCTCTGCAGCCAGTGATATAAATTCTACCCTACATTACTTTCAGTCTAAATTCTTGGCTGTATGAGATAGTCATGCACCTCTGAGAAAAACCAGAGTGCGGGGTTCATATCTTCTTTGGATATCGGTTGAGGTACTTACCTGGCTCTGCTCCAGAGACATTGCCTGATGTACTTTCAAAATCACTGGCTCCTAATCTTCTTTGGGCAACTATTGACACCTTTGCAAGGTCTGTAGCAAAGCCATCAGACTTGTGAAGCTTGAGTATTTTGGTGCCATGCTCCAAAACAACATTAATAAAACCTTCAAGTTCTGGAAGGTTATCCACTCCCCTTTTGCCCCTCAGACCTAGTCTCCATTTTCTCCTCTTGGTGGCTCCCTTATCTCTGACCTTTCTGCTATTGCTACTTCTTTTAACTCCTACTTTACTACCTGTGGCCTTTTCCTTATCCCTTCCTCCCGCATCCTCTTCTTTCCCTCTTTCTGCCTTCCTCTCCTCTTTCTTCTTCCTTCTCTCCTATCACTCTCCCAGTTTCCTTAAACAGTCTGCTTGCCCTTAATCCACTGGAGGGAGGGAGTCCTGATGGACTTGACCCTAAAGTTATCCTTCTCTCAGCACCTACCATTGCTCTGCACATTACTCTACTTTTAAATCTTTACTTCTGCTACTGTTCCTGAT
The DNA here is from genome assembly GCA_016271365.2 of Neoceratodus forsteri. Classification (NCBI taxonomy): domain Eukaryota; kingdom Metazoa; phylum Chordata; order Ceratodontiformes; family Ceratodontidae; genus Neoceratodus; species Neoceratodus forsteri. Next base: position 739,037,167 of record CM057459.1, read on the forward strand.
GTTTGGAAACAGGCTATTGTCATACTTATTCACAAAGGTGGTTATCCCACTTCTCCTGGTAACGTCTGCCCAATATCTCTCCTTCCTACCTTGGCTAGGTTACAGGAACACATTGTTGTTCGATCTCAGCTCACTTCATTTCTTGACAACTCCTCTTTTTTCACTCCTTTCCAGTCTGGTTTTAGAAAACTCCAGTCCTCTTTTACCACCCTCCTTCGGCTCACTGACTCCACACTTACAGGTATGGATCAAGGACTGATTACCCCTGCCATTTTTGTTGATCTTGTTAAAGCTTGTGACACTGCAGCACATCCCCCTCCTTCTGAACAAACTTAAAGCTGTGGGCCTCTCTGACAATTCAATCAGTTGGTTTCATTCTTACATTGGTACATAGATACACAGATACATAGACAGTGTCAGCAGATAAGGGGCTATGGCCCACCCAGTCTGCCCATTTGAGCTTGTAAGTTCAGTTTATGTTTTCCTAGAAGTCTGTTGCCCCCTTACCCCTGACCTCCAGAATTCCTTTATGTCTATCCCATGCATTCTTAAATCCCGTGATTGTTTCAGCCCCCACCACTTCCTCTGGCAGGGTGTTCCACTTGTCTACCACCTGTTCTGTGAAGAAATTCTTCCTCATGTTTCCTCTGAATCGTCCTCCCTCCAACTTCATCCCATGCCCTCTAGTCCTGGAACATCTTTTTCGCTTAAAAATAGTGTATTCCTGCACCCTGTTCCTCCCTGTGAGATACTTGTATGTCTCTATCATATCCCCTCTCTCCCTCCTCTCCTCCAGGGAGTACATGTTCAGTTCCTTCAACCTGTCTTCATAGGACTTGTGATGCAATCCATGCACCATCTTTGTTGCCCTCCTCTGAACCTTCTACCCTGTCTATGTCCTTACGTAGGTATGGTCTCCAGAACTGTACACTGTACTCCAGGTGGGGCCTCACTAGTGTCTTGTATAGCAGAATTATGACCTCCTTTTCCTGCTGGTGATGTCCCTGCCTATACATCCCAGCATCCTATTTGCTTTACCTGCTGCCTTGTCACACTGTTTCCTACCTTGAGGTCATCAGAGATGATAACCCCAAGATCCCTTTCCTGCTTGGTGCATGCTATATCCTCACCCCCCAACTGATATATTGTGCCAAGGTTTTTGTGCCCCATATGCATTATCTTGCACTTTGCATTGAATTTCAACTGCCAAACCCCTGACCATTCTTCAAGTTTCTGCAGGTCCCTTCTCATTCTGTCTACACCCTCTGGTGTGCCTACTCTGTTACAGAGCTTTGTGTCATCAGCGAACAGTGAAATTCTGCCTTCTAGGTACTGCACAATGTCACTGATGAAGATGTTGAATAGGACCGGTCCCAGCACTGATCCCTGTGGTACTCCACTGGTCACTCTTCCCTCTGTGGAGTGACAGCCATTTACCACCACCCTCTGTGTCCTGCACCCAGCCAGTTACCTACCCACCACACTACTGTCCTGCCCACACCCATATTCCCCAGTTTGTGTAATAGTCTTCTATGTGGCACAGTGTCAAAGGCCTTGCTGAAGTCCAGATAGGCCATGTCCACTGCCCTCACCTGATCCACCTCCTTAGTCACCCAGTCAAAAAATTAAACGAGGTTGGTCTGACATGACCTCCCCCTGGTGAAACCATGCTGCCTTGGGTCCTGTAGTCCATTGACAACCAGATGTTCCACCAATCTCTCCTTCAGCAGTGCTTCCACGATCTTCCCCACTGAGGTGTGAGGCTGACTGGTCTGTAGTTCCCTGCTTCCCCTTTGTTCTCACTTTTGTATAAGGGACTACATCTGCTGTCCTCCAGTCTTTGGGTACCTCCCTGTTTCCAGTGATCGGCTAAACAGGATAGCCAGAGGTTCAGCCACCACCTCTCTTAGTTCTTTAAGGACCCTGGGGTGCACCCATCTGGCCCCATTGCTTTATCAACTCTTATTACTTCCAGTTCCTTCAGGACCCTTTCATGTAAAGGGACTTGTGTCCATTTCTGCACCATTCTCACCCTTGTACTCCTTCAGACCCATTACCTCCTCTTCCTCAGTAAAGACTGAGCAGAAATACCTGTTCAATATGTCAGCTTTACTGTTGTCATCCTCCACGTGGCCCCATCCTCCCTTCAGTCTCACTATCCTCCCTTTGTCTTTCTTTTCACTTATGTACCTGTAAAAGGTTTTGTCCCTCTACCCACTGATTTTGCAATGTGTTCTTCTGTCTGAGCTTTGGCTTCCTTACTGACCTCCCTTCTACTCCTGGTACTTCTCCCTATCCCCTTCTGCCTGTGCCTTTTGTATTGCCTGAATGCAATCTTTTGGCTTTCACTTTCTTTGCTACCTCTTTGGAAAACCATAATGGTCTCCTCTTCCTTTGCTAACCTGCTTAATGCATAATTCTGTTGTTCTTGTAATCCCATTTTAAATACTTCCCACTGTTCCTCAACCCCTGATTCCTGTCCCATTCCTCTAATGCCTCTTTCAAGTATCTCCCATTTTCCCAAAGTCTGCCCCACTAAAATCCAGGACATGTTTTTGTGTGGTTTGGTTCTGCTCTTTCTGTGATTTCAAACCACAATGACTGGTGGTCACTGTTCCCAGGTGCTCCCCACTGTTACCCCCATCACACTGTCCCTGTTTGTGAGCACAAGGTCCAGCATTGCCTTCTGCCGAGTTGGTTCCATGACCAGTTGCTTGAGGAAGGCACCTGAAGGGAGTCCAGGATAAATCTGCTCTAGTTGATGCTGCTGCTGGGATGCTCCAGTCCACGTCCTGAAATATTGAAGTCTCCAACCAGTACTACTCATCTTTGTCTGCCATCCTTTGATGGCTAGCATCAGCTCCCTATCTGTTTCTTCCTCCTGGGCTGGTGGTCTATAGACCACACCTGTAGCGGATGGCTGTCCCCATTTTCCTTTCCAGCTTAACCCACAGTATCTCTCCCCATTTGTTCTCCTCCTAGATCTCTGTGGCCCTTATGTCATTTTTTCACATACAGTGCCACCCTCCTCCCTTCCTGCCTGCTCTGTCTCTTCTGAATATGTTGTAGCCAGGTATGGCCATCTCCCAGTCGTGATTATCATTACACCAGGTTTCAGTGATGGCCACAATGTCCAGGTCTGACTGCACCATGACAGCCTCCAGATCTTCCATCTTGTTGCTAAGGCTCCTGGCATTTGCACACATGGCTTTCCATGATTTGACCTCCCTAGACAGTTTTGCTGTTCTACTCCAGCCCCTTCCTTGGTTGTCCTTTATCCCTGGTTCTCCTTGCTGTCTGCCCTTCTGCTGAATTTTGCCCCTTTTCTGCCTATCCACCTCTTGGACACTAATCTCCATCTTTTGCACACTGCTCTGCAGAGATAGCCACTCCTCTGGTTCACTGGTTCCACTGCTAGCTGTGGGGTGAGCAAGTAGGTACCTCCTTGCTGGCCTGCCACCCCTTTGCTAGTTTAAATGCTTGTCAATGTAGCATTTAAACTTATCATTGAGTGCTTGATTCCTCCAGGATGGATGCAGGCCGTCAGGCTTGAACAAACCTCCATCCCTCCAGGTGGGTCCCCAGTCACCAATGAATCCAAACCTTTCTCACAGCACCAGTTCTTCAACCATGAGTTAAAGTTCCTGGTGCATGCACTCCTATAAGGCCTTTCCTCGCAGGTAGTACTTCTGAGAAAGTGACAGAAGTAGCTACTTGCTTGAGACCCCTCCCCAATTTCCTAAACTCTTCCTGAACTTCCTTTGGCTCACCATTTGCCAGGTCATTAGTACCTAGGTGGACAATGACATCCAGCTCACCCTCCCGTCTTGCCTTCCCAGTGATCCCCAGGATCTTCCTTCCTTCCATCTCTCCATGCCGTGGCACCTGGTAGGCACCTCACCTCCCTGTCCTCCCCCTCCTGTGTTCCTAGCTGGATCCCTCTTATGATGGAGTCCCCCACCAGGGTTCGCTTCCTCCTCCTCTGGGGTCCACTGTTTTCCCCGCTGAGGTCACCTCCTTGGCAAACCTCCACATCCTTTCCTTCCACTTCTCTGGGTACCTCTATTTGGTTGTCCCGTTTCCAGTGTGGCATATGAGTTCTTGAGTGGAATAGGATCTGGGATGTGCCTCTGCCTGACCGGCTTAACCCTCCCTGAGCCCACTGTCATCCAAGTGCTCCTCGTTCTCTGCATCCTCTGAGGCAGTTGCATTGACTGGGTGGTCTCTGGATAGGGTGATGGTACTCCTGACCCAGTTTACTTCCCTCTGGAGTCTGGCTACTCATCCGCAGTCCAGAGAGATGCATGCAGATAGGCAGCACTCAGTGTCCAGAAGGTCTACTTGAATATGGCTGCCCCACAGCCACTGCATTTCACCACTCCCCACATTATACTGCAATTATACTGCTATTCCACTACTTGTCTGCTACTGAGCTCTCCTAGTTCCCTTTTATTAATTTACTGTCCTAAAAATCCTGCCACTGATCCTCAGATAATTTTCTTAAAAAAAAAAAAAGAAACTAATAAATAAATGAGTCAAAACACTTGTGCTGAGGGTGGGCTTCTTCCTCTATGCCCTCCTACTTCACACCCCTTACTATACCCTGTGTTTAGCTCCTGTCAATCAGATTTAACAGGGCATATAATTAGAGTTGGGAGAAGGAGGGGGGCAAAATTTGGAGCAATTAAAAACAGCACAGAATTACACCACCACTACGTTTTAAATTTTCAACAGCCCAAAAACAATTCTGAGTAAAGACAACAAAGAAAGTACAGTGTCACTAAAAGCCCACAATCTAAGTTTAAAAGAAAAATAGCAATTACCAGTTACTTTAAAGCACTGAATTGAATATGTTTCCTTCCTTCCCCTTCTGTCTAGGTCTGGTAGGTCTCTAGCTGTCTGGATAGGAAAATCTATTTAATCTCCACTTCCTATTAGCTCAGGTGTCCCTCAAGGGTCTGGTCCTGGGTCCTATTCTCTTTTCCATGTTCTTAAATGACCTACTCACTGTCTGTTCCTCTGCGTCCATTCAAATGTACGCTGATGACACAGTTCCTTTTGCAGCTGGCTCCTCTCCCCATGACCTTACCTCCCAGCTACAGTTGGATTTTGACAACATTCAGCGCTTTTTCAAGTCTAACCAGCTATCCTTCGATGCCCCCCCCCAAAAAAAAAAAAAAACAGTCTCCATGACCTTTGGCATCCATCAGAGGCTTGCCAAACTTACTTCTCTCCCACTATTTAATACCTTTGATGGTGCTAAAATTTAAGTACCTCAGGGTCTGCCTTAACCAGCATCTTGATTTCTCAGTGCATACTGATACAATTCACCATAAGCTTCACCCTAAGTTTGGTGCACTGTACAGGAAAAAAGTGAGTATTCCACTTCCTGCCCACAGAGAAATCACATTAAAAATAATTCTTCACATCTTTGACTGCAGAGACTTAGTCTACAGCGATGCCCCAAAATCCTCCCTTGTCAGACTGGACCCTGTTTTTCATTCTTCTTGTCAGTTTGCTTTAGATTGTCCCTCTTGTACTCACCACTGCTCTCTTCACTCAGCCCTTTCTCTCCCCTCTCTTGATGCTAGGCGCCTTTATTGTGTCTCATTTTTATCCAAATTCTGGTCTGGCACCCTTCCCTCTTATCTCAGATCCCATCTATCCTCTCCCTCTTCTTTCTCCTACCCTCTCCACAACAATACTTCCCATTCTCTTTATTCCTTCTAGAAAATCTGTTGCTGGTTAATCTGCTTTTTTCTTAACGCTTTCCTAAACTTTGGTCCTCCCTTCCCCTTTCTAGTCTATCTGCCTCTTTCCCTTCATCCCTAAAGTCTCTTCTTTATGACTTTTGTTATCCTTCCTACAACTGTTTCTGACCCTTTCCTCTTCTTACTCCCCTCTCTAGTTCTGCCCTGTCCATTCTGTTCCACTATTTTTCCCTTCTATACATATTTATTTTATTTAAACTTTGGTAACCGGGAAAGACACACTGAGCCGGGGCTCATTTATAGGTGCAACTTGACACAAAAGAGTATGTTATATTTTCTAACTGCGTTTATTTACTAATTTGCCTTTAATATTTATGATTCTGCTTGTAATACTATATCATTGCATTTGACTTCTTGTATTTTTAGTAATTTTATTGTTTATATATCTCCTTCTCCCCCTTCCCCAGGACACATCTGGAAACCACCTGTTATCAGCTCAGTATGTATTTCCTGATTAAACTTTTAAATAAATACCCATGGGAATGAGACCCCTCCCCCATCAGCCCCAAGCTATACCAATGGGCTAGCAGCAATAACTGGGGCACATCAATGATTTTTAAATTAATATTTAAGAAAAGAAAAGCAGGATTAACTGACTCATCAGCAATTACAATTTTCCGATCCCCCATATAAATGTGAGTTAGGCAGAAACAATTAGAGAGGCACAGAAGAATATAAGTGCACTGCCTTTCTACTCTTAGAGGTGTGCTGTCCTGGAAGCACATGAGAAGGCATCTCTGTTCCTCCCCATAATTCCTGCTTGAAGTCCCCAGAACATGAACCTCTTTTTGCCAGCAGTCCTTCTCGCATAGATCACCCTTACTCTAATAAGCTTCCAGTCCCTATTCAGGAAAGCCATACTTATCAGTCCTTCAAAGGATGACTCAGAGAGTGCCCCCCCCCCATACACAACTGTACCTGCTTCCACTGAGTTAGTATTAGCCTATGCGAGCCAAACAGCCTCTGCATCCCCAAACCTAACGTGATGTACTGTATACTGTGAAACTGCATGGCTGCACTTTGTTCTACTGAACTGTATGTACAAATTTTTATTCTTCCTCAGAGCAAAGACTATTGTACAAATTGTAACTAACATTGTTCACACTGTCTCTAGTGTCCTCATGAAATCTAATGTTGTGTAATGTGAATCCCATTTATTGTATGTAACTTATCCCGAGTCACTCCTGAAAAAGGGACACAAGTCTCAGTAAGCCTAACCAGTTACCAACATTTTGGAAGGGGGTAGAGGGTAGGAGAAGTGATTACTGTGGTGTAGTAATGGGGATGAGAAGGGAGGGGGATACTTTGTTTCCACGTAGCTCCCCAAGCTTTGAAAAACGTTTTCAGTGGAAGACATCAATGTGACTAGAGACAACAAGGCAATGATCCAGTCAGACACTTAGGGCTCAATCCTTAAAGGGGCAGAGACCCCTTCTGGAGGTGCTGTGGTCAGATAAAACCCACAAAAAGCCTCCTACACACATGCAGAGTACTGCATGGCACCCTCAACAGCTATTGCACCAGTCATCTGCACCTTATCCCACTCCACCTGCCTTGTGACCTACAGCCACTCAGATGAACACGAGGCAGCAACATTATGCCACTGGGGATGAAGCAGCAGCACCTGTGCATCCTCACAGCACTGCTGCCCTCCTGTTTTGTTGGACCCTACTACCCTACCAGGTTGCTCCCATCCCTCCAAGATGACATGGAGGGCTGGAGGATAAAACATTCTTTAAAGAGATATCCCACAATATCCAGTTCTGCTCATAGCATGGGGTGCCACTCAGGTGCTGACCTGAACGTCTATCTTTTTGCTTGGTGTCAAGACCCACTACACCAGTGACTCCTGTGTGTGCCTCTCCATGTGCAAAGCAGAGACACTATAAAGTTGTGGATTAGGCCAAGTGCAGCTGAGTTCTGGGGTTTGCACCCTGCAGCCCAGATATGCTCAATTCACATGTGTCTGGGCAGTTCTTGTGAATTAGGCCATCAGGAATGTGTTCAAGTGGGAAGCCATCTAGAGTCATGATGATCAGAGTGGACTGGAGCTTGGCCAGTCATTGTCTGGTACCAAAGGTCATAAAGATAATTTTATTTGCATTTAGAGTGAGTTAGTGTGCACAGAATCAGCAGTGTGATGTTGTCAGGCATAGGATATGTGGACAGGGGTTCACCCATATTTGAGTGCAGTCGAAACCCGCACAGTCAAAAAAACATGCTAAGTGGAGACCCCAAAAGTGTGTGGTCAAAAACCATGCTAAAATTAAATGAACTAACTCCGAACTGCACACACTGTTCTGATCGTGCGGTTTTTGACCTCGCAGCTTTTTCTTCTCGATCTTGATGGGATACCACGGACAGGTATAGTTCAATATTTTTACCACTGCCATTTATTGCTGCTTTAATCTGGTGTGTAATACTGTATATGTCGCTCATGAAAAACATATAATAGAGTTCTATAAATAAATTTTTTTTTTATTTTAGTTTTTGTTGACCGGGTAAGTGCACTAGACAAATCCTGCCTATTTTCAGGCACGACCCGGGGGAAGGGGATACAGATGAATGCCAACTGACCTTGAACCAGATTAAGCTGTTGGTGGTATTTTTAGTGAATGAGGGAAATTTGGCCAGGACACTGGGGAAATTCCCCTACTCTTTTCGATAAGTGCCACGGGCTCTTTAACATCCACCTGAACTACCACCAATCCAGGCAGATGGGACCTCGGTTTAACGTCTCATCCGAAAGACGGCACCTCAGAAGTGCAACACCCCTCTCATGCTGCACTACAGTTATCAGTACTGGGATATTAACCCAAGTGCCAGATGTGGGAACTGAACCCACAGCCCTCTGATCTCCCGGCCTCAGAGGCAAGTGTGCTACCTACTGAGCCACTGACACTGCAAATGGTACATGGGTTTGGCAGGAATTCCAAAGACAGCAATTAAAACAAAAAACCAAAACAAGTTTATGAGGGAATTGTGCAGCATTAATAATGCTGTGAATTAATGCCATAGAATGAGGTGCAGCCATGGAACATTCTGCCAGCTGAAGTGGTGGGCACCTAAACTATCAATGGTTTCAAACACAGCTAGGAGAGAGTGAAGGTCTTACTGGCTGATGAGTGCGGCAGTGGTAGGGTGGGGAGTATGAGGTGGATTGTGTGAGTTAGAGTCCTGTATGGACAATAGGTCCTGAGTTTGTTTGGGTTTTATGGCAGACTGGATGGACCAATGGTCTTTTTACTACCACCATTTTTATGGCTGTGGGCGGACCCTATAGCCATCTTGCTGTATGTAGCTGGAAAAATGGGATACCGAAGCACATTTTAGTACTTTTCAGCGTGTCCTTCCACAACAACTGAAAATCACTGCCCAACTGAATAAAATACTCCATTCGCTCTGCTGGGTTTCTGGAACTCAAGACCTGTCAAGTGATTTTAACATAAATAGCAATATACTGTAGTATCTAAGATAAGGATTCCAGCCCCCCTTACATGTGTCTAGCAAGCCTGAGAAACATAAGCAATGTGTAGCATAACTAAGTTAATTAAGTTCTAATGCATGTACAAGAGGTACTTTGCTGTCTCAGGAAGTGTCAAAAGCTTGTAACATAAATAACATCTGATCATTAAGATAAACACTCCAAATTCCATGCTGCTTAAAGGAGAAGTCTCATGTATGCAGTGCTGTGTATTTGCTTACCTCACTTCCCCATGTCAAATTCATGGCGTTACTATAAAGTGCCGGACTTGTAGCGGCTACTACATGATATACGGTAATACGTTGCATATTGAAATACTAAGCAAGCGACCCAGCAGTAACATTTACAAAGTTGCAAAATGAATAAGCATCTACCGTGATGTGTTGCATGTTGAAATACTATGCAAGCGACCCAGCAATATTTATGGAGCTGCAAAATTAACAAGCATATTACATTTAGCACAAAAAAAGTGACATAAGCAATCCAATTTACAGGACTCTGCCGGGTTGGGGGTGGAGCCCCCCAACTAAGCCAAATTTAACTAAGCAAAACTCAGCAAAAGAATGGAAATTATTGCACAAAACCGCCTGACCCAGCAATAATACAGTATTTACAGAGCTCTGCCGGGGTGTGTGTGTGGGGGAGGGGTGACACTTGGACAGCTGGTTCTGATCAATGTATCATTTTTTGTAATATAAAAATGGGTTATGGACTGTCTCTCTTGAGAAATGCTGAAACAGCATGTGAGCTCGCACACGCGCACACACACACAGGTTTTAGATACAAGGTGTTACCTGGAAGGCCAGAAGCTAATTACAGACTTTTCTAAGTTAATTATGGCTTTAACTACTAAGAGGGAAATCAGTATCCCTTTCATGATGTTTTGAGGGGGAAACAAGGTTTAGTATACTGGTGCAAAATCATAAATGCTTTGATGTCTGTGTGAGAGGGGATACTGCTCACAGATCAGAGAAAATCATTTAAAGAAAATGAGTTGTGCTGAGGATTACAGAATTTAATACTTTGAAAAGACATCCTGTTTTTGTATAAATATATATTTTTATATATATTCTGACAGGGGGGAGCTAGGTGACCTCATGCAAAGAGGTGGGCAAAGCCAGCCTTTAGACAATATTCTGTTTTACTTCTGACACTTCTATCTAGACTCTGACAAAGAAACATCTTTGAGCACTTTAAACAGGTATTTAGAGAGAGAGAGAGAGAGAAAACTAAGTACTGTAGTAGAAACTGCATTATTAAAACCTTGTTCTTTTAAGTGGTTCTTGTGATAATAGTTCTGTATTTTAGGTTTTACATATTTTTTATCTATTTTAGTAAAACTCTATTTTTAGAGCCCACTTGGTCTGTCTTTGATTTGTTTCTTTTACAAGAAGAGTATATATGGTTAAAGCAGACACTGTACATAAACTTGAATGGTGATACCAAACTGGAAAAAGGTAGGCATTTTAAATCTGAAGTCTTTTATTACAGTTTTTAAGGGTTCATTTCTGTACACCTGGTTAGGTGCCCGTAGGCAAAGATATCTGACCCCCTGAAGACAGAAATATCTGAGCCTGTGCACTGAGTATGCTAGCAAGTGGTTCACAGTTTGAATCCCTCCAAGACTTGAGACCAAAGGGTGATTCGAACCCCCAAAACAGACAGGAGGGTTATCCTGTTTCTATTAACTATTCACAAGACTGCACTCGGAGGTTGGCACTTTGGGAGTAGAGGGCTGATCTGCTGAGTGGGTTTGTGACTGGGTGGAGCACCCCAACTAAGCAAAATTAAATAAGCAAAACTCAGCAAAAGAATAGAATTTATTACACAAATGCTGGTCTCTGAAATATGCTGGTATTTTGCTTAGTTGGGGGGTTCCACCCCCCCAACAACCCCGATAGAGCTCTGTAAATATTATTGCTGGGTCACTTTATTGTGCAACAAATTCTATTCTTTTGCTTACTTAAGGGACACTGCCCCCAGAGCTCTGTAAATATTACTGCTTGGTCTTTTTGGCTGAAGTTATTTGTTTGGTTGTTTATATTCCTGTAGCCTGTAGTGGTGTAGTTCCTTGTTGCTGCTGTGTGGCGTAAGGACGCTAGTCTGCATGTAAGTACTGTATTACAGGGAGCTTTTCTAAAAAGGCGCAAGGAAGTCCGGCACGCAAAAGTATCTCCAAATGCATTCCCTCGGTTTGTATTTCCAGTCAGCTATTATGTTTTAAGAAGCATTTGAAAAGTAAAGAATACACTTTTCAAACTAAGTCATCTAGCTGTCCATTTTCCTAGCTGTTAAAAAGAGGATGTATGTCATCTGTACAAATGAAGCCTTTGGTGTACTTCTCCCCCACAACATGTTGCAGCTGTCTTGCAGTGAGAACTGAGCAGCACAAACATTTTTTTTTCCTTGTGAATGAAATAATGTTATATGTATTATGTTTTATGCAAAAATATAGGCTACTAGTATTACTACACACTGTGTGAGGGGCATGACAGGGCTATCCTAAGCCATTGCAAATTTAAAATGAAATACAGATAGTAAGCATTGAAAACTATATGATTTCTTCTGAGCTGCTGCTTTGGTGACATCAGGGAATAGGAGGGGTTGTATTACAAGTGCCTCATTTGCATATAAATGGGATCTGGCTTGAGACTTTACAAGGTTGTGTCAGAGCCTTAGAATCAAGATAAGTGTTACAGCAGAAAACAAACTCTGGTCAGAGCTGATATGGCTGTGGAGAGCTTTTGGGATCGTTTTATCCATTATTTCTAATGAATTTGCACAATGCAGATCTGCTGAGAAGCAGTTTCAATGTGGTCTTTCTTTTACATATTTTTATAATGCATTTTCCTAGAATATGCCTGCTGATTGCTATATATTTAGCCTGGATAGTTCACAGAAGATATGGCACTTTATTTTCAGTGGGGCTCTACATCTACACAATATTATGCTACATTGCAAAAAATCAGAACACACTGAAATATTTTACATCTGGACTAGGCTACCCTGAATAAATATATTATAACAATGGCAAAATCATGACCCCACTGAAAACAAGATATTGCATCTAATCTGGGACATCCTAAGTAAATACAGTGCAAAAATGTATAAAATGAAAATCCCTATGACAATGAGATGTAGCATCTCCCTTGCACTATCCAGGATACAAAACGTAGGATAAAATATATTTAAAGGAACTCTAATATAAACTGAACTTCACTGTGATCACGGACATAAACAATTTCTTTCTTGTTTTATAACATATTAAATTGCTGTATTTATTTTGAATGTTGTGGCCATGAGGATGGTGTGTAGTGTGTGTGTGTGTGTGTGTGTGTGTTTGTGTTTGCAGTAGCTCAATATATTTTTGTTTCCCAAAAAGCATAGTAAAAAATGCCTGCTGATTGCTATATATTTAGCCTGGACAGTTCACAGAAGGCCTGGAATATGTCTGAGACAGTGCTTATCAGATAGTGTCTTAAAAGGTTAAAACAATGGTGTAAATCTTTTTAGATTTGTTGCTGGGAAAGGGTGACATTTATGAGGTATGAAGTATTTAAATGTCTCCAGTTTAACAGGCAACCAATATTTAACAAGCTGTTTCAGTTTCCTAATAGTCATCTGCTAGGCAACTTGGAGTTCTGTCTCCAACATTCAAAACAGAAAGAAGGGGGTATTTATTTTAACTGGCAAAGTGATTTGTAGATGTGGAAGGATACATTGAACACTCCAAAAAATAAACTCCAAAAAATGTGTTCCACGGTATTCCACGGCACTGACAAGCAGCAGGAAAATCCTAGCCTCTCCCTACAAAACAGGGTACTAAATGAGAAAAAGACTGAGGTAGAACGGTCAGTGGGGGATGCTGCAAAAAAAGGTAAAGCCATCATAAAATGGAGAGCAATGAGTACCAATGCCTGTAGTCTGGGTAACAAGCTTCCTGAATTAGTGGCCTTGATGGAGGAGGAACATCTGGATATCGTGGCAGTCACAGAAACATGGTATACACAAAATCATGACTGGGACATAAACATACCAGGATACACTATCTACAGGAGGGACAGGGAGGGTAAAAGAGGAGGAGGAGTAGCTCTTTACATAAGGGAAGGAATAAAAGTAACAGAACAAAAGGGTAAACAGGGAGGAGAAGAAGCACTGTGGGTAAATTTGGAGACAGGCAATGGCACCACAATCCGCACAGGGGTTGTATACAGACCCCCTTCTCAGAGGGAGGAAATGGACAAGGAAATGATAGAAAGTATACTTAGAATGGCAGAAAAAGGGGAGATATTGCTGATGGGTGATCTGAATATGCCAGATGTTAAATGGAGTGCAGTTGCAGCTGCCACTTCGAAGAGTGCAGTTATTCTAGATGCCCTACAGGGGGCATGCCTTAGACAACTAGTACTGGAGCCCACTCGAGAGGGAGTAATATTAGACTTGATTCTCTCAAATGGAGATGGAGAGTGGATCACAGATGTAGAAGTGGGTAGCCATCTGGGAACTGGCGACCATCGAACAGTATGGTTCACAATAAACACAGCAATAGAGTCAAGCCATACAAAGACAAAGTACTGGACTTTAGGAGGTCTGACTTTGCTAAAATGGGTGAGTGCCTAAGGAATGCACTAGCAAATAGGCAGGAAGGAGGGGTGAAAGAACAATGGGGAATAATAAAAACTGCCATCACAGAGGTAACGAGCCTTTGTGTGAAGCAAATAAACAAAACAAAACGATGTAAGAAACCACTATGGCTCTCAAAGGAAGTGGCAGTGAAGGTTCAAGAGAAAAAGAAAGCATTCAGGAAGTACAAGGAATCGCAGAAGAAGCAGGGCAGAGAACTGTATCAGTTAAAGCAAAAGGAGGCTGGGAAGGCAGTCAGAACAGCAAAGGCCCAAACCGAGGAAAAGACAGCCAACTCAGTTAAGAAGGGGGATAAAACCTTTTATAGGTACATCAGGGAGAGATAGTGAGGCTTAATAAAGGGGAGAGAGGGTGGGCAGAGGGAGACTGTGAAAAGGCACAGATACTAAACAAATATTTTTGCTCAGTATTTACAAATGAAGAGGGGGAGGTACCTAAAACAAATAGTAGAAACACTCTGGATACAGAAGTTGATACCAGCCCATTTACAGAAGAAAGGGTTCTGAAAGAACTCTTAAAACTGAAGGTGGACAAAGCAATGGGGCCTGATGGGATTCACCCCAGAATTCTAAAAGAACTAAGGGTAGAACTAGTGACACCACTGACTACCCTTTTTAACAAATCATGGAAGGATGGGGTGGTACCCGAGGACTGGAGGAGGACAGATGTGATTCCTTCACAAAGTGGGAGCAAGGCAGAAGCAGGAAACTACAGACCTGTTAGTTTAACCTCAGTGATAGGGAAAATGATGGAATCACTTCTGAAGGAAAGAACTGTCGAGTATCTAGAGGCCAGAGGGGCACAGGACCCTAGGCAGCATGGATTCACAGCGGGAAGGTCATGCCAGACAAATCTGATATATTTCTTTGACTGGGTGACCAAAGTAGTAGATCAGGGAGGGGCTGTGGAGATGGCCTACCTAGACTTTAGCAAGGCATTTGACACAGTCCCACACAAAAGATTAATATACAAGTTAGCCAGCCTGGGAGTGGGTCCCAAGATGACAGCCTGGGTAAAGAATTGGCTGGAGAATAGGACACAGAGAGTAATAGTAAATGGAGTCCACTCAGAAGAAAGGAGGGTTACTAGTGGGGCACCGAGGGTTCAGTATTAGGACCGGGTCCTCTTCAATGTCTTTATAAGTGACATTGCAGAAGGACTGAAGGAAAGTGTCTCTTTGCAGATGACACAAAGATCTGCAACAGAGTTGATGTACAGGGTGGGGTGGAAAGGATGAGAAGGGACTTGGCAAGGTCAGAGGAATGGTCAAATGTATGGCAGCTTAGATTCAATGCTAAGAAGTGCAAGGTAATGCACCTGGGAAACAAAACCCAGGGAAGAGTACACAATGGGGGTGAGATACTAACAACAACAAAAAATGGAAAGGGACTTGGGGTAGTCATATCAGATGACCTAAAGGTGGGCAAGCAATGTGAAAGGGCAGCAAGGAAGGTTGGGGTATACTGGGATGCATAGGGAGAGGCATCACCAGTAGAAAACAGGAAGTTATTATCCCTCTGTACAGACAGCTGGTGAGACCCCATCTGGAGTACTGTGTGCAGTTCTGGAGACCCAATCTCCGCAAAGACACAGACAGGATGGAAGCTGTCCAGAGGAGGGCAACTAAAATGGTGCAGGGTCTGCACCGGAAGACATATGAAGAGAGATGAAAGGAGCTTAATATGTATAGCCTCGAGGAAAGGAGGGAGAGGGGGGACATGATAGAAACGTTGAAGTACCTCAAGGGAATCAACAAAGTCCAAGAGGGTAGCATCTTTCAAAAAAAGAGGTGTGCAAGAACAAGAGGGCACAATTTGAAGATAGAGGGGGCGGCTCAGAGGTAATTTAAGGAAGTATTTTTTCACAGAGAGGGTTGTGGATGCATGGACAGCCTTCC
This sequence comes from Neoceratodus forsteri, assembly GCA_016271365.2. Classification (NCBI taxonomy): domain Eukaryota; kingdom Metazoa; phylum Chordata; order Ceratodontiformes; family Ceratodontidae; genus Neoceratodus; species Neoceratodus forsteri. Next base: position 739,052,963 of record CM057459.1, read on the forward strand.
AGAGGAGGTTGTGGAGTCAAATCAGTGGTGGAATTCAAGCATGCATGGGACAAGTCATAAGGCAATTCTAGGGGGTTGGGGTAGGAAAAAGTAGGCTGCTGGTTAACTAGGATCTGCAGCTTATCCAGTAGGTAGGGAAATGGGCAGACTGGGTGGGCCAAGCGGTCCTTATCTGCTGTCAAATTCTATGTTTCAAATTCTATTCCATTTTTCAACTACTAACAGCAAGATGGCAGTAGGCTCCGCTCACAGCCATAAAAATGACTGATCTCATATTGACATACTTGAAACAATTGATGTAATGTACAAAAAATATGCCAAACTGAACAAAGCATTTCCCTGCACGGCACTCTCCTTTTCCCTGTATTTTCCATGTAAAACTCAGACAAAACTCCTGTACATTTTCCTGTATGCTCAGATCAATACATGTACACAACTGATTTCATTATGCCTGTTAGTAAAATCACTATAACAAATGTTAAGGCTGTTTTATGCATTCTTATTTATTTAAAATTGTAAAACTCACCTGCAACACATCACAGAGGCTCTGGGAAAAATTTTGGAATCTCTCAAGCTTTGCTCTCAAGGTTCACATGTCCCCAGAAACTCTTGATGTTATTATACCCGTTGCAATGTACTGACACAGGATAGCCTGGCTGAGATGCAGTATCTCATATTCAGTGGGCTCATACTTTTATCCATTTTGGCAATGCACTGACACAGGATTGATTTGCTGAGATGCAGTATCTCATTTTTGGGGGGGGGGTCCCAATGTTACTCATTTTTACAATGCACTGATGATACAGGTTAGCCTGGCTGAGATGCAATATCTCATTTTCAGTGGGGACCTTACCTTTACCCGTGTTTACATCGGTTTTACCATAGTGCTGCAACATTGTTCCCATCGACATCCCCGACAGTGACAGACACAATGCTGAGTGTCAGCACTGTTCTGTGGGGGATGTCTCTGTTTTCTTATCCCCCCGAACCCCCCAGTTTCAAAATATACAACTCCGAGTCAGAGATGTCTCGGGAAGGGGGCACAACACCAGGAGATGCACCGCCAGTGTCTCTAGGGACCAGCACAGCGACCCTACGATTCTGGGCAAAATCTGTCACTGTGCTGGTCTTTGCGGTTGTGGAGTTGACCTATGTTCGGCACACTGTTTAGGTCTGCGTGCAATGTATTGACACAGGATAGCTTTGCTGAGATACTGATGATCGCTGTGTGCAACATGGCGGCGCTGACTTAAACTTATGCATATGTGAGTATCGCACATATGTAGTCATATTAGCACTGCCATGTTATGCACAGCTGACTCTGTGGCAAACTGTGCATGCGCGAGTATCATGCATGCACAGTTCTGCAATCACTACAGTATCAGTTACGTCTGACTCCACTGCGGCGAGAGCACCGCATATTGTTTTCAACGCTCTTGCCACTCCTAAAAGCTCTCCACAGTTGTATCGGCTCTGACCAGAGCTTGTCTGTGTTTGTCAAAGTCCTGCTGAAGCTGAGCTGCTAACTTGGAAGCTGAAGGTCTGCAGGCAAAAAATAGTGTCGTCCGCATTAATGTGTCTGCAATCTGAATCACAAGCTTAACTAAATTTCATATATAATATCAGCAGGTTTCTCTTCATAAAGTTTTGTCACCTCCTCAAAGAATGAAACAAAATTTGTTTTACATGCTTTCCCATTACTACGTCCGGATACAGAATTTAAATTCTGCTTCTTTTTTTTACATGAGTGACAATCCTATCTGATAACTGCATCCATTTTTCTGCGACTGATATTAAAAAAGCAGTCAGCCGAAAAAAATTAGCGTAAGATACATTAACAATACCAGCAGTTTACACTGATGAATCGCAGCATTCACGTTAAAAGAAAGAAAAAAAACTGCTTAACCTTTTTTTCTGAATGACTGCAGGTCCAATGAAAATGAAGCTGTTACTGGTCTCTGACCCACCCTGTTGCTGTTATACCAATCACAGTAAACAATATTTTCAGACGTATATCATGACTGATATAGCAGGGCGTGTGTCGGGGACCAAGAAGAGTCGGATTCTTTTTTGGGGTGCTGTGTAATTCTGTGTAAATTACAAAAAAAGGTTCAGGAAGTCTGCCTTTTTCATCCTGCATAAGTAGTCTTCTATAGGCATGGAGATGTAACCACCTAGTCACCTGGAGTTACTAGAATTCAATCAGGTTAGCCATAGGAAGGTAAAGACCTCATTAGGAGCTCTAGGGAGACAACATAATTGTTTACTCAGCTTGCCTGGGAAAAGGCTGGATTAAGTCATTTAGAATTCTCGCAGCAGCATAAGCCACTTTGGAACCAGCTGATCTGGGGAGTTTTAAAATGTTCGGACAGTAGAGAAGTCAGTCTGTAGTTAGCAGTGGAACAGAGAGGAGCTCTAGAGTAAGGTTCCAGCTGGTTAGCCTTATGGCTGACTGGGTAAGGACCTTGGCAGATTTTCTCACCCTAGTTTGGAGAACAACATCGGTGGCAACTGAAGTGGTGGAGACCTGTCTGAATGGATTGTGTTTCAGTGGTGCCAAGGGGCAATCCCCTGAAGATCCCAATATGATTCAGCTGCCAAAAGAAAAGGTGTGCAGTTTGGATCTGTGAAAAGCTACCTGAAGGAGACAGTTTTTTCCTTCAAGTTCTCCATGTCTGTAAAAGAAAGTAACTAAGCTGTAAGTACAGATTTATGGAACTGAGTTTGGGGGTTGGTTTGAGGTGTACGTGCCCACAGATAAGGCAACAATGTATCTGTCAGGACCAATGTTTCACCACAACAGTGTGCTGAATGTTTGAAGTTCAAGTTTCAGATGCCCTTTAGCATTTCGTGGGAAATGAAGGATCCAGTTTGGTGTGACGCAGAAGGAAGGGTAGAGACTGAGCGTGAGATAGGGCTGGGCATAACCCCAGTATGATTCTCCAGTCAGTGCTGATTCACGTATGGGCAATAGTTTAAACAGGGAATATTAATGGATGTCACTGCTCCAGGATACATATTTTTCTTAAAGTGTGTGGAAACTCTCACAAGAATTGCACTTTGCTAGGAAGTTGGAAATATGTGTACTAAAGTGTGTGGCAACTCCCACAAGAATTGCACTTTGCTAGGAAGTTGGAAATATGTGTACTAAAGTGTGTGGCAACTCCCACAAGAAAGTCACTTTTGTTCGATAAGAAATGTCCAGGGATGCCTTGACCATAGGTATGGACAGTTTGAAATGTGAGAGGGAACGTTTATTGAAATGTGAGAGGGAACGTTTATTGAAATTGCCCTAACAGTGTTGTTCTCGAAGAAAAGAGTTCTGATCTGTGTCTGTATAGTACCAAATCTGGGAGTCCACCCTGTTTCTGCATTGTGTTACCAACATGTTTGTCAGAATAAAGCCATACTTTACAATCCCAATTCATGTGTGGACATTAGATTTCTGTTGCCTGGCACCTCTCCCCAGAACCTGGAATAAATGTAAATGTTATTTTGTACCGTAAACCCCCAACCTTTTAGACTGCCGTGTCGGTAATCACCTCAATGCTAGGGATGATGCCCTTTTTTTTCTGTTTATCCCATCTGGTGGCCTATTTGCCCTGTTTGTGGCACGGATGGGGGACTCAGTTGCCAGACGCTGTTGGTAGCTGGGGCAGGGGTTGCACAGATATTCGTCTTTATATGTGAAATGTAATGTAATTAGTGGCTGGTGTTTTAAAGCCCTGTATGAAAAAAACAAAAGTTTTGTTGTATGTTTATATGACATGAAAATAACATGTATTTACAATTTACTATTTTTAAACACTAATAACTATTTAAAAGTGTGTTCTTTCAAATGAATACTACGATTTACCAGTACAAGCAGATGGCATAATTTTCAGTATGAAGTTCGTTATGCCAATTGTTTTCCACCAACATGAGGTTGCTGGTCTATTGTTTCTGATGTAGAAACTTTGTTAAATATGAATATTACATACCTAAAGTGCTCATGTTCCCTGAAAAACTCTTGCTCTTTCTTAAGAGCCACACACAGTGTAATTTTCTCATTAATGTCATGCTGTCCACGGCATCTGACAATCATGTATCCTTTCTTTAAGGAGACGGCTTCATTCCTCACTACTTTCAGGACACTGTCCTCTGTCCCTCTGTCAACTAGGTCAGGCTTTGTCAAGACACCTGGGTTTCGAAAGAAAAGAGAAAGAACAATTAAGTAAGAATGTACTTTAACAGTAAATCTTCGAGGGGATCTCAGTCATCAGGTCCCACTGTAAGAACTTCACTCTAGGTGAAGCTGGATTCACATGGAAGATTTTCCAGCAGTACAACTGGGGCCACCCATGCCAACGTTACCTGCCAACTTCATAAACCCTATAAAGGCATAAGCAGTCCTGCTCCCTCCTCAGTTCTTTCCCCTGGAGACTATGGGTACAAACTTGTGTCATGGGTGGGGGGGCATGGAGAGAATGAGAGGTGCCCTGGTCTAAATAAAAGGCTGAATGCACCAGATAGCCAGTCTGAGGCAAAGACCCAAACAAGGGGATGTTGGGAGGGAAGACTGACCTGATGACTGAGATCCCCTCAAAGATATACTGTTATGGTAAGTTCTTACATAACTTCTGTCTTCTTCAGGGGTATCTCAGTTATCAGGTAGCAGGTAAAGCACAAGCCGAGACAGGGGTACGGATTGGAGGTTTCAGGTGCGGGATGCCCCTCAGAGAAGTACGGGAAACATCTAGCTGAGCCATGGAAAGACCATTCATGGGCTCATGAAAGGTGGAGACAGCCGAAAGGTGCACCTTGAGGGAGGAATACTGAAGAACTGGAGGCCTGAATCCAACAGAGCTGTCAGGTAGTCCAGAATCTGGCTCACCAGACATATAGGAGGGTCCAGATGGTACTTGGCAGCCCATATGGCAAACCTCTTCCACTTTATGGTATAAGTGGTCATAGTGGAGGGCTTCCGAGCTGGCATGAGAATGCCGGCTATCTTCTGACAGACTCCAAACTGGGCAATGGCTATGTCCTCAGAAGCCAGGCAAGCAGACGAAAGGACTTGAGGTTCAGATGGATCAGGGTCCCCTGAGCCTGCATCAGCAGATCCCTGGAGAGGGGTAGAGGCACCAGGAGTTCCGCTGCTAATTGTTGCAGTAACTGAAACCATATCTGCCATGGCTAGTAGGGTGCAACCAGGATCATGCTGGCTTCCCTCTATCTGCAGCTTGATTAGCACCCTCTGAATCAGAGAAAATGGAGGGAAGGCATAAAGGAACCTCCCACTCCAGGAGAGGGACAATGTGTCTCACCAGAAAATTCCAGGCCCTGGATCTAGCAAGCAGAAATTGGGCAGTTTTGCACTGAGTCAGGACGCAAAAAGGTCCAACTCTGGATGACCCCATCTGTCGAACAAATCTTCTACAATGGATAAAGTACAGTTATGTAAGAACTTACTGTAACAGTAGATCTTCAAGAGGAGCTCTTAAAGCAGGTAATAACTGGTAGGATCAAGGCACCAGACACTAGGACCACACAGACACCATCTAGCTAGCAGTTATTAGCGGGGGGCCGCCACTGACGTCGACACGCCAATGACTGCCAATGGTATAAAAGGGGAGGTCCCACAGCCCATCCCCAGTGCTCCCGCTAGAGACCCCAGCATGCAGAGAAAAAGGAGAACAAAGGAGGTTCCTCTTAAATGAGGAAAGCAGAAAAGCTGCAATAGAGAAACAGTTATCAGGGGGAAGGATGGAGGGAATGCAGTGCCTGCTGCAAGAGCTCCTCTCTAAGATCTACTGTTACAGTAAGTTCTTAGGTAACTGTACTATCTTACTTTGAGGGGGCTCCTGCAGCAGCCAATAACTGGTAGGACTGAATCCCAAGCAGTACAGGAACAGACACAGTCACGGGGTGGAGAACAAAAGCAGTCATAGGGAATTTTAGGACAGGAGACCCTGGACAACTGCAAGCCCGAAGTCAGCCATACACCTGGAGACAGTGGCCAAACTGCAGTGTCTAATGATAGTATGGACAGAACTCCAAGTGGCAGCTGTGCAAATGTCTGCAGCAGATACATTTCTGAAGGAGGCAACTGAGGCAGCCGTAATCCTGGTAGGATGGCCTTTGACCTGGCCTGGCTGAGGCTTGTCGTACTTGTGGTAACAATACACAATGCAATTAGCTAACCATTTTGATAAACAATGTTTGGAAACAGGAACTCCTCCTTTCCTGGGAGAAAATGAAACAACTAGTCAGATTTTCTGATAGAGTGGGTGTGGTCCCGGTACAAACGGAGCACCCAATGAACATCTAGAGTATGGAGTACAGTCTCTCCCTGATTAGAATACTCAGGAAAATGAACAGGCAGGTGAATGGATTGATTCAAAGTACACTCAGACACCACCTTACGCAAAAACTTGGAAATGGTCTTCAAAGATACCCTGTCTTTGTGGAAAACCAAGTAAGGCTCTTTATACATCAGCGCCTGAAGCTTGCAAATTCTTCGAGCTGAAGTAATAGCAACTAAAAACAACATTTTCCACGACTGAAAGCATAGCTCACAACTTATGACAGGTTCAAAGGGAGGCAGAGTGAGCTTCTCCAAAGTAAACAACAGTTCTATGTGATAACAGCGATTGCGGAATAGTGATCGCTGTTATGGCTAATGTATATTGCCAAAAATGAATTTCGGCGATGCACACTCGCAGTGACTGGAAAGAAGGCACCCGAGATCCATGGGTGTATTTTTTTAATAGCCTCCCATACCCCCCTACTAAAGGATTCTCAACTCCAGGGGGTGCATGTTGGGGGGGGTGAAATACTTTAAAAAAGAAAAAGCTGGCTTCTGGCAAAAAAAAAAAAAAGACGCCACACCAGACCCGAACCCTGCACCTCCCAACTGATGACCCTTCCCACCACGCTAATGGACCAGCTCAGCAGCCGCCCACCACACCCCTTCCCACATACATTACCTCCCCTTCCTCCTCCCCCTGCGCATGTGTGTGTGCACATGTATTCCTCTCATCCTACCTCGCCCACCCTGGTATCCAGGCACTACCCTGCCAGATAGCCCTGAACATAGGTGCCGTAACTGAGTCACCATTTTTGTATGGTGCTCAATTATAGAAGCCATGTTCACTGGATACCATAAACAACAGATCCCATGGTGGGACAGGGTCCCTAATGGGAGGTTTCAAATGAAGCATACCATGCAAGAAGGTGCAAGACAAGTCCAACTGGGCAATACTCTTGCCATCAATAGGTGCATGGTACACAGAGATGGCAGAAAGGTGTACCTTGATAGAGGAATAACCTAAACCAGAGTCTGAAAAGGACAGGAGGTACTCCAGGATGAGATTCACTGGACAGGTAAAGGGATCCAACTGCCAGGTGGCAGCCCAAATGGAGAACCACTTTCACTTCATGGCATAAGTGGCTCTGGTAGAAGACTTCCTAGCGGCCAGTAGAACATCTGCCACCCTAGGGGAAACCCCAAAGTGTGTGAAGGCTAAGTCTGAAGGAGCCATGCATGGAGAGGAAGGGACTTGATGTCCGGGTAAATCAGAGTGCCCTGCTCCTGAGAGAGCAAATTGGAGCACAGAGGCAAGGGAAGTGGAGGTTCCATGGCTAGTTGTTGCAACAACGGGAACCATATCTGGTGTGGCCAATAGGAAGCTATCAAGATCATGTCTACTCTCTGACTGCAGCTTGAGAAGGACGCTCTGCAGAAGTGGAAAGGGAGGAAAGGTGTACAGAAACCTCCCTTCCCAAGAGAGGGATAATGCATCTTGCCAGAAAACACCAGGCCCTGGATCTAGGGAGCAGAAACTGGGCAGTTTTGCATTGAGTAGAGATGCAAGACATCCAGCTTGGGTCGACCACACCTGTTGAAGTGATCCTTGGTGACAGAGGTTAGGAGCTCTCACACATGCATCTTCAATCTAGACTGGCTTAGGCTGTTGGGCAAGAAATTTTGGATGCCTGGAACATGGACTGCCGATAGGACCAGGTTGTGTTCTATGGCCCAATGCCAGACCCTCATGGCCTCTCTGCACAGGGGGTATGAATGAGTCCCCCCTTGCTGGTTGAGGTAACAGACTACTGACATGTTGTCTGTCTGGATCAGGAGAGAGCCTGGAAGCAGATGAGACTGAAAGGCCCGAAAGGCAAGAAGGATAGCACACATCTCTAGCACGCTGATGTGGAGATGCTGCTCCTGTGGAGACCATGTCCCTTGGGTCTGATGGTTTGCCAAGTGGGCACCCCAGCCCAGACTGGACACATCTGTCATGAGAATCTGTCGTGGAGACTCCACCTAGAAGGGAATCCCTCTGATAAGGTTGGAGGGGTTCATCCACCAGGACAATGTCTGATGCAGAGGGTTGGATACAAGGACCTCTTGTTCCAGTTCATCCATGCACTGGTCCCATTGAACTTGGGAGGGTCCACTGAGGCATCCTCATGTGCAGACCAGCTAGGGGGACAGTGACTATGGCCACTGCTATGTGTCCCAGGAGCCTGAGAAATTATCTGGCTGGAACCTGGCGTGACAAAGAAACCAAGTGAGTCTGCGCCCGCAGATGAACTGCTCAGTCTGGAGGCAGGAAGGCTTTGCACTGAGCTGAATCTATGACTGCCCCTATGAACTGTAGTCATTGACTTGGCAAGAGGGAGAACTTGGGCAGGTTCAGCATGATGCCCAGTGTCCAAAACAAATTGAAGGGGATCGCCATTGTCCGGCACAGCTGGTCTCTGAGAAGCCAATCATTCATATAGGGTAAGACATAAAAACCTTGTCTCCTGAGGGCTGCAGCCACTACTGCTAGGCACCTGTTAAAGACCTGAGGGACAGAGGAAAGTCCAAAAGGCAGGGCCCTGAACTGATAATGGTTCCCCTGAAAGCAGAAGCAGAGAAATCTCCTGTGGGGCTGGAAAACCTGGATGTGGAGGTAGGCATCTTGCATATCCAAAGAACTTAGCCAATCTCCTTGCCGAAGGGGGGGGAAGGAGACCCTGAAGGATGATCATCCTGAAGTGCTTGTATTCTATAAACAGGTACCACGGGTCTTCTTTGGGACCAGGAAGAAATGGTAATAGAAGCCCTTTCCTCTTTGATTTAGTGGAACACGTTCTATGGCTCTTTTGAGCAGAAGGGCCTGGATCTCCTCCTGGATAAGGGCGATGTGATCCGGAGGGTAATGGGAGTGCAAGGAAGGGTTGTCTGGGGGGTATCTTCTGAAACTCAAGAGAGTGCCTTTTTATGTAAATTGAACCACCTACTGATCTGAGGTGAGCCAGTGCCATCCATCCAGGTAAAGGGAGAAGCAACCCCCCACTGCCTCCCCCAAAGATTCTGCTGGGGGGGGGGTGAGCAGGAAGTCATGCTGAAGAACCTGGGATGGGCAGGGTGACAGAAGCGGCCCTAGGGGCTCTAGAGGCTGAGGGTCCTGTCGCCTGGGAGGTGGCCTTATGTCTGAAGGCTCCTCTGGGCTGCTGACATTGGTGGAGTTTTGGCTAAGAGTGGTACAAAGAGTGTACCATCTTTAGAGCCTGACCCAGTTCCTGTAGGTGAAAGGTAATATTTTGAATGCCCTCGCCATAGAGAACTGCCCCCCCAAAGGGAGCATCAAGGATTTTGGCTTGCACATCAGGTGCAAAGCCTGAGATCCTAAACCAGGACTGGTGGCATATACACACGCCAGTGCCAACTGCCTGCCCGGCTATATCTGCAATATCGTAGGACACCCTCAGTACCCGATTGCCAACATCTGACCCAGACTTGAAGAGCTGAATCAGCTGGGACCTGGTGGGGTCACCTGGGAGGGTTTGCAACAATTCCAGATCTTTGTCCCACAGGGCATTCTGGTATTGGACCATATGGGCTAAGAAGTTCAATGACCGGACTGCCAAGGTGGCTGAGATGTAGACCTTCTTTCCTAAGAAGTCCATCTGCTGAGACTCTTTGTCTGAAGGATGTGTGCTAAGGTGTCTGGGCTGTTTAGTACAGTCATGGGCAGCATTCATGACCACTGAGTCAGTGACTGGATGTTCCCTGTAAAAGGGCTTGTCCCTGGGGGCATGATAATATCTGTCTGCCTTCTTAGATAAGGCTGTGGTGGAAGATGGGTGATTCCAAGTGGCCCTGTTGACATCCTTGAAGAAGTCTATAAGTGGAGGGATAACCATGGGCAGTGTCTCCTTCTTACAGAGGAAGGTGGCCAGGCGTCAGCGCTCTGGATCCAACGCCTCCAAGTCCCAGCCAATCAGGGTCTGGATGTGCCTCATGACGTCCAAGAAGGTTGGGTCATCAAGAGGGGATCTAGGGGTATCCCTGGATTCCTATGGCTCCAAGGGTAACTCTGAATCCTTGGAGTCCTCCTCCTCCTCTGAGGAGTCATCTCCGCCAGGCAGATCAGTGTCTGGGACCAGCATCAGTGCCTTCTTGCGATGGTCCCCTTTGTCGACAGGAGACTGGGGAATAGGATGAACCCAGTCCAGTGAGAAAGAGGGTTCCCATGGCGGAGGGGTAGGGGGCCTCCTCTTGGGATCCTTGTTCTGCATAAAGTCCCACTATGTTGTGAACAAGGCATTGTAATCCAAAGGAGGTGGGGAAGGAAGACAGCGCCGGACAGGGAAGAATTGGATCCCCCGACATTGGTCCCTGAGGTAATGCATGCTATGACATCGGTCCCTGGGGAACTGGCTGAGCAGGTGAAGGCCCTCGTGGTGAACGGCTGGCTGGTGTTTGTCTTGAGGGGCCCAGCGTCAGTTCAGCAGGCATCCAGAAGGAGCAGCTGGGGCTTAGCCAGTGGCAGTGAAGGCGCCGATGGAGTTGACACAGAGGAGGCCGGCGATGGCTGAGGAGAAGAAGGCTGATGCTGGTCGGGTGAAGTAGCCAACACAGGGGTCATCTGCATAGGGGAAGAAGCTTCCATCAGAGATAGAAGCGTCGCCCATGAAGGAGAGGTAAGCACATGCCCCAGGTGTCACCTGGAGGCACTGGCCCCGGAACTCGGGACTGCCGTAGGCAACTCTAGGCCACTACCCAAGGAACCGGTCAAGCCACCTGGCTGACAATCTGCAGGGAAAAGGGGCCTGAGCTTCAGGGGCTTAGGGGCTGGGGACAGAGTCTGAAGCCTGGAAGAGCCTTTGCCACAGATGGTGACGAGGGCAGGAGGTGAAGACATGGGCAGCCCAGAGGGACTGAGGGCTGCCGGTGAAGGAGAGACTGACCTCCTGTGGGAGGAAGATTCAGAAACAGCCAGTGACTTGTGCGGTGACCTGGAGTGAGAAGTGAACTGGGGCCAATCCCTATCCTTGTCACGGTGCTTGTGCTTCCCACTCAACTTCTTCTCTTTGAGGGATGAAGAAGTCAAAGCCCCGGAGGCCAGGGAGGAAAAAGAGCTTTTTCCCTGGAGTTCCTTCTCCATCATGGTTAACTTCTACTGCAGAAGGAAGGCCTGAAGAATTTTCAAGTGGTGTCTCCGTGTGGCCTGATTGAACTCCTGGCAATGCTGGCAGGCCTCAGTGTCCTGGTCAGGGCCTAGAGAGAGCAGGCATAAGGAGTGGCTATTCTTGGAAGGGATCTGCTTGCCACATGCACACTTTGTTTGCCAGTAAGAAGATGTTACTGGAGAAGAAGACATGCAGGAACTTGAAGAAAAAGTAAGAAAATAACTAAACACGTCAAAACGCTAAGAAAATAGCAGTCGACAAGAAGCAGGAGTCCGTGGAGTCCAATCTGCACAGGTTGACAGCAGAAAAAGAACTGGGGATGGGCTGGGGAACCACCCCTTGTATACAATTTGAGGACGTCGGCATGCCAACATTGGGGGCAGGCCCCCGCTAATGACTGCAAGATAGACGTTTTCAATGTGGTCCTAGTGCCTGGTGGCTTAGCCCTACTGGTTATTGCCTGATGAAAGAGCCCCCTCAAAGTAAGATCAGAAGTTACCATTCATGCATTGTGGACTGAGTCCAGCTGAGGATATCCACCAGGGTGTTCAGTACACCTGGACTGTGGCCTGCTGAGAGTTCCAGGCTGTTGTCCAATGCCCAGTACCAGACCCTCACTGCTTGCCTACAAAGGAAGTATGAATGCGTCCTCCCCACCTGCTTGTTGATATAGTAGACCACACTGACATTGTCTGACTGAATCAACAACTGGCCCATAGAGAGGTGGTTCTGAAAGGCCTGCATGGCATACAGAACCACCCTCATCTTGAGGATGTTTATATGGAGGGAAGCCTCGATCTGGGACCAGGTACCCTGGGTCTGGAAGGGACCCAGATGTGCCTTCCAGCCCAAGTCAGAGGCATCCTTAGTGAGAATCTGTTGGGGAGACAAAATCAGGAATGGGACTCCTCTTAACAGGTTTTGGGGATCCGTCTACCACTGGATCACCCTGCAGACCAGAGAGGAGACCAGCACTAGCTGTTTCAGGTCATCCGTGCACTAGTCCCATTGCACCAGAAGGGTCCACTGGAGCACTCGCATGTGTCGTCTGGACAGGGGAACCATGGCAATGGCCGCAGCCATGAGGCCTAGAAGCCTTATGTAAACCCTCGTGGAAACCTAATGGCTCTGCTCTGTTTGGAGGCAGGAAGGTCTTGCTCTGCGCAGAGTCCTGAACTACCCCTATATACAGTACTGCAGCCACTGGGATGGGATCAAAACGGACTTGGCCAGGTTGATAGTTATGCCCAGGGATTGGAACAACTGGAGAGGCCTCTCCAGAGTTCAGAGAAGCTGATCCCTGTGCGGGGCTTTGAGGAGCCAGTCATTCAAGTAGAGGAAGACATACAGACCTTCTCACGAGAGAGCAGCAACCACCACTGCTAAGCATTTTGTAAAGACCCATAGCACAGAGGATAAGCCAAAGAGCAAGACTGAATTGGTAATGTTCACCCTGAAAAAGAAACTGAAGAAACCGCCTGTGTAATGGGCACACCGAAATACACCGGCAAGTGTTCTGCATATTGAGGGAGCATAGCCAGTCGCCTTGCTTGAATAGGAGCAGCAGCCCTGGAAGAGTGACCATGCAAAATGTTTTATATTGGGTGTAGAGGTTGAGGTCTTTGAGATCTAGAACAGCCCTCAGGTCTCTGGTTCTTTTGGGGACCAGGAAATACCTGGAATAGAACCCTTTGTTCTGCTACCTGGGCACTGGCTCGATTGCCCTTGTGTTCTGCAGAAGGGAGTGTACCTCCTCCTGAAGGACTGCTGTGAGGTCTGGAGGATAGGTGGAGGATACCGAGGGAGCCTCTGGGGGGTTGTTCCAAAAGCTCCAGAGTGTGACCCCTTTCTATAATCTGAAGAATCCAAGCATATAAAGTTATGGTTCTCCAGTGACTGAGATGGAGGGAGAACCAGCCTCCAACCACCACCTCTTGGTCAGGGACCAGAAGAGGGGAGTCTGGCAAGGAGTCAGGCAGAGGCGCATCCAGACACTGGGACTGATCCATCACCTCTGGGTCATTTTGCGGCAGGACCGGGGGGGGGCAGGCAAGGCAGTAATGGCCTTCCGTTTACTCTGGAATGGGAGCCCGCACCAGACTTGTGGTACACCTCACAGAAAGGATGGGCGCTGTCTGCTCCTGGGTTGGGTATGGTAGAGCAAATGGACAGATTTAATAGCCTTACCAGAGGCCCATAAGTCATTAATGATGTCCTGAACATCCGTCCTGAAGAGCTTTGAGCCACTGAAGGGGGAATTAAGCACCTTTTGCTGGACATCTGCCACGAAGCCTGATACTCTCAGCCAGGCATGCCTGCAAAGGTAAATACCTGTGGTAGCAGCCATGGCACCAGTGTCAGAGATGTCATACAAGCCCCAAGGAGGCATTTACTAATATCCTCGGCAGCCTGTATGGACTTAAGGACCTCCTGTTTCTGGGAACATTCCATGAGGCCCTAAGCAGCCGCCTTGCCCTTCTTCCAGATGGTGTTCTGGTACTTGACCATATGAAATAATGAATTAGCAATCCAGAATCCCAGAGTGGAGGAGGCATACACCTTCTTACCCCAAAGGTCAATCCATCTTATTCCCTGACAGGGGGCAGGAAGCTAAGGTGTTGAGGCACCTTGGACCTGTCGTGCGCCGCTTTAAGACCACAGAGTTGGTCTCAGGTTGGACAGCATAATAGGGCAGGCCCTAAGCGGCATAATAGAGCTTATCACCCCTCTGAGGCATGGCAGGAACCATATCTGTGTGGTGCCATGCCACAGTGGTGGCATTCCTCACAGCTGGAACAACAGAAGGAACGACTTTAGGAGGAGATTCTGGGATTTCCAAAAAGTCCACCAGTTCTCTCCTGGTGACATCCTGTTTCTCAGTGTGGAAGCCCATAGCTGTAGACAGCTGTTTCATAATACTGAAAAAGGTAGGATCTTCAGGAGACTACCTGGGAGTATGCTTGACAGAGTTCTCGCTCATTGAAGAAGCAGTAGACCTGTCTGAGGAAAGAGGTTCCTCCTCCTCTTCTTCAGGGAAGATAAGGTTAGGGTGGTACTCCTCCTCCTCAGTGTTGACCTGTTCCAAGTCAGGGTATGACAAGCGAAGGACCAACAGCAGCTTAAGGGTGCAAGCCGATAAGGCCAAACCGCTATCGACGACAGAGCAGTCAGTGTCACTGGAGACCCCGGTCTGTGTGAATCTAACTGGTTTGCCTGGGCCATGGTTATCTGGGACAAAATAGTACTGAGGTTCTAGGCCGACAAGGGCTGCTTCGACAGCAGAGTCGTTGTCGGTACAGGGCACGGTGAACCATCCATTGGGTCATGAGAACCTGAGGCCCTGGAGAAGTGTCAGTCCTCAATGGAAGGGCTGGGGTTGATGACCAAGGGGTCAGCCACTGAGGGGCAGATGACCCAAGGGTTGATGGAAAACCTCCCTGGGAAGCGGGAGGAGGTGCTGTCAGTAGGGTCTTAGTAGAAGCAGAGGCCTGGACAGCAGAGGATGTTGGTGCAGTCGCAGCCAATGGAATACACCCGGTGGAGGAGGCAGACACTGTTGGGGAATGGGAGCACTGCTGATGGGGGGGGGTGATCTCAGTCGTGGTCTTTCTTGTGAATTTCCCCCCGGAGGGCTTGTCTCGGACCTTAGAGGCCCTAGGAGCTTGACAAACCCACCGGTTTCTGGGGAGGAGGGACTCCAGAGGATCACTGCCCAGAACTGGCTACCTGCTGTTCCATGAGGAATTTATTTAAAGCCTTTTTGCATCACCTAAGGGTTATAAAGTTGAATTTTTTGGCAGAGCTCACAGTCAGAGATGTTGTGGTAGGCCCAAGACAGCAGACACAGAGGCTGTGGTCGTCTGAAGAAGAAATCTTCTTTCCACAGAGGTAGCAACAGAAGAGAGACGTGGAAGGAGCAACTCGCAACATAAACGAGGTAAAATAATCTCGTTAAAAAATTCCAAAAGTTAAAGAAAAGGTGTAAGCAAAAATAGTGCGTACTGTGATGGGGCATCAGCGGAGACCCATGCAAGAGGAGTCGATGGCAGGAAAGAACTGAGCAGGGACGCTCATGTCTTTATAAAGTTGATGATGTCGGCAGTGACATCGAGTGGTGGCCCCAGCTGTACTGCTAGAAAATCTTCCATGTGGATCCTGTTTCACCGATGAAGTTCCTATGGTGTGACCTGATGATTGAGGTACCCTCGAAGAAGATCAGTCTTTTGAGATACCTCAAGAATTTGTAGGTCACCTGTAAAAAGAATCTGTCATCACAGTTTTTTTTTTTCTGATATGGATAGAATAATAAAATAATCATAAAAGAGTGACACTGAATCTTGTAACTTTTACACGGGCAAATGTCACAGATAGAAGGGACATATGTTTTAATGCTCATTTGATGAACAGCACTTCCAAAAGTGCAGCACTCCCCCAGTACAGCACTGAAGTGACGGTCTTCAGAATTAGCCTATGTGTGTAGTGTAAGACTTGAACCCATGGATCTACAATCTGGCTCATGTTAAGCCAAGTAACTGAAACAGTCACTGAACACACCAGTAAATAAATATTTTGGTAAAAACTACTTAAAGGAACACAACTACACAATTGCAGCAGCTTCTGAGCCTTTTAAATAACACTGAAACATAGATTCTATTAGCAGAAAAGGACCATTCAGTCTTCCCTAACCATACTTAACTTGTGGTGGCAGGAGCCCTATGCAGCCCCCAGCTTCCCCCACCATCTCCAGGAGAATATTCCTTTTAATGACACCTGTGTGCCTGTCTCATGCATGCCTGAATCCCAATACTGTCTCTGCCCCCACTACCTCCCTAAGCAACTTGTTCCATCTTTCTACCACCCTTTTTGTGAAGAAATGCTTTCTCACCTCCCTCTTGAAATGTCTCCCCACTAACTTTACTGTGTTCCATCTTGTAATCATGTTTGTACTCAACCTAAAAAGCACCCTGCACTCCTCCCTGCTTATCCTCCAGAGATATTTAAAGGTTTTGACTCAGTCACGTCTGCCCTGGCTCTCCTGTTCTAGAAACACAGAAACAGGATCTGTCGACAGAAAAGGACTGCCTGGTCAACCCAGTCTGCCAAAGTGTTCCCTACCAATTCCACCTCTGCAGACCCATTCTGGTCTCCACCGAACCTCTTTTCTAATATACTCCTATGTTTATCTCATGTATGCTTGAAGCCCCCCACTGTTATATACTCCACCAGTTCTGCTGGGCCTCCGTCCAGTGTTTACCACACTTTCAGTGAAGGAATGCCAGTATTTCCCCACATTTCTCTGGAACATCTCCACCTCCATCTTCATCACATGCCCCCAGTGCTGGTGCTCATCCTCATTTAAAGGAGACTCCAAATCTGAACCCTGTTCACCCCTGTGGGGTACTTGTAGTGCTCAATCATGTCACCTCTTTCTCTCTCTCTCTCCCCCCCCCTTCCAGAGTGTACATGTTGAGATCTCTCGGCCTCTCCTTGTAGGACTTTCCTTGCAAACCCTGCACTATTTTAGATACCTTCCTATGGACAGTCTCCACCATGTCCTTTCTGAGGTGTGATCTCTGAAACTGGACACAGTACTCCAGGTAGGGGCATACCAGGGAGTGCTATAACGGCAGCACCACCTCCCTCCCTCCCCTTGCTGTAGACACCCCTCCATATTCACCCTAGCATCCCACTAGCCCTGCCCACAGTCTTTCACACTGCACAGCCACCTTAAGGCCCTCTGATATAATAACCCCAAGATACCTTTCTTGCCTCGTGACTTTCTATACCACCACCCGCATCATATAGTAAGAAGCAGGGTTTTATGCCCTAGATCCATGATTTTTCACTTTTTGGCACTGAACCTCCCAACTGCCATGTGTTGGACCACTCCTTCAGTTTCCCAACATCACTGCACATTTTCTCCACCCTCACCTAAGTGTTCATCCTAATACAGATTTTGGTGTCATCTGTAAAAAGGCATACCATTACCTCTGGTTCTTCTGCAGTGTGCACTGTCCCCTATAAACAGTGGCAGAGCCAGGTTTGGGAGCGTTTGGGAGCTGGGGGTGCCATTCAGTCAATCATGGGCTCCACAATGGGAACTAAACAATGAATAAAGATGGTGGCAGTGTGCCACTACTCACACTGGGGCAGCCAGGAGGGGTAACTGCCACCCCCAAGCCCCCCCTAGCTCCGCCACTGCCTATAAAGACAATGAAGAGAACTGGCCCCAGAATTGATGGGGGGTTGGGGGCAACTTTTGCCTCCTTAGATTCTACACCTTCCCAGCTACTTTAAATGCTTGTCCAATTAGCATC
Organism: Neoceratodus forsteri; assembly: GCA_016271365.2. Classification (NCBI taxonomy): domain Eukaryota; kingdom Metazoa; phylum Chordata; order Ceratodontiformes; family Ceratodontidae; genus Neoceratodus; species Neoceratodus forsteri. The sequence continues at coordinate 739,070,731 of CM057459.1, forward strand.
TAAACCTCTCATCAAGGACTATGGTCTCTTTCTAAAAGAATGCAGGTGTCTCCCTTATAGAGGCCCATATCTTCCCAAGTTAGTCACCAGTCCCCAATATAGCCAAAGCCTTCCTCCATGTACCATGCCTTCAACCAGTAATTACAGGTGCTGGTGTTGAGTACCCTTGCCTCTCCCCAGTGTAGCACCTTGGAAAAAGCCAACATGCGTGCTGTCTTCTTGAGACTCCTCCCCAGCTCACTGAAATTTTCCTGAACTACGCCTACCTTCTCCCTTGCTACATCATTTGTCCCACGATGGATAATGGCCTCCAGCTCCCTCTTAGCTCCTAATGCCCTTGCAATCCTCTGGATATGCTTTCCATCCCTTCAAGCCAAAGAACCACTCAGGCACTCCACCTCCTTATCCGTCCCCTTCCCAACTTCCAAGTCTATATCCCTCACTACAGAGTGTCTAACCAGAAGCTGCTTCCTCTTGGTTTGGGGCCTCTCCTTTTGGGGTCCCCATTTCTGAGGAGCCCCCTCCTCCCCTCCCACTGCAATGGGAACCTCCTCTCAGTTGGTCCGTTACACCAGTATGGCAAAGGTGTTCCATAATGGTATCGGTGAAAGAGCATGCACCTGTCCTCCCACCACCACCCTCCCAAAGCCCAACAGAGTCCATCTGCTCTGTCTTGGTACCCTGACAGAGCAGTGGTGGACTAGATGGACCTTGGGTGGGACAGAAGGTCTGTTGTACCCTTGCCAGTTCTACCCACAATCCAGTGACCTGTGCTCATAACCCAAAGAGGCGAGTACAGATAGGGCAGTACCTCAATCTCCAGGCCTCCCACACCATTGCACTGCATCATCACCCAAAGCACTACCATCCTTCTGCCCTCACTTAGTACCTACACCAGTTTGGATTACCCCTCTACCTTCTTCCTACTTCCATGGTACTCTTACCCTTTCATTCTGCTTCCCCTGAACTAGTTTATTAACCTACTTTAGATGGGGTTTACCCTGCTCTCCCTCTCCTGCTCTTACCTACCCTTTGTATTTTATTATTTTACTTATTCCTGTCCCTGACCTTACTTTTATACTTACCCTAGAAAGGGTATATCCTGCTTTCCCTGTCCTAACCCTCTTACCTGTTCCTACTTTTCCATGGGAGTTTACTACCCCCTTCACACTTTTCCTGCTGTTATAAAATGTAGTTATCTGCTTCCAAGCTGGATGTCATAGTATTTAGTAAGCAGATGACATATCATCTCCTACCTTTGTCTGGTATCTCAATTACAGAGTCCTCACAGGACCTGCTGTCACCCTCTGGATACTCTCCAGACGACCCACAGCCAGATGTCCCGCTCTTGCTCTGTGCCACTCACGTGATGGGACACGCTGATAGCAAGAGCTTACTAAAGTGAAGTCTAAATGCAGACAATTGCTTCACTTCTACCTAGCATACCCCAATTAACAGCTATCCCCACCGCTAACTGCAAGGACGATTTTCAGCTTCCTTCCCCCAGTTCAAGTCAGCACACTGTTAACAGAACACTGTCAACCTTTTTTGCACAATATTATTTTTTGGTAAAAAACAACATTTTATGATTGCTAACTTCCTCTAAAATTCATCGATGTTGCAGGATCTGCCTCCTTGCTTATTAGAACCGAAATGCATGGTGATGTATAGCCATGCCCAGCTTTGTTTTGCTTCATATCACTGAACTACCCTTAGTGCACACTTCCTGAACATTGGAAGCACCCTCGAAGTGTGCAATCACTCATGACACAAGTCTCCCCTACTCCCACTCCATAATCAGTGGTTAGATTGCGTTGGGGATGTTCCTGAGTCCAGGAAAGATGCAGTGGGAGCTGGTCAAGAAATGAAAACAAACATGTTTTGGTGTAGTAACACCAGAGTGGTGGGCATTCATTTTTGTACTGTTTAAAAGAAAAAAGGGATCTGAATCAAACTACCAGCTGCACCAACAGTCTCTACAGAATGTGAACAATCATCAAATGTGTTTTTTGAATCAGGGACACTTTGAGGCCTAAGGGGGTTGACAGTGTCCCTTTAAGTACAGTGCCTTTTATTCTCTAACTGAAGGTCCCACTTTACCTTGCAAACCCTACATTTCTAATATAGTATCGATCTACTTAGCCCTGGTTAGTAATGTTCTGGCACCCTGCAAGCTGCCTCCTTGTCTTGATAGCAAGAGCTAATAAAGCTCTTAGTAGTTGAGGTCCTTCAGCCTGTCCTTGTAGTTGAGGTCCTTCAGCCTTTCCTCATACGGCTTCCTCTGCTGCTCCTGTATCACCTTCTCACCCTTGCTGCCCTCCTCTGAAAAGCATTCATTCTTTCAATGACCTTTCTAAGGTGAGGGCTCCAGAACAGCATACAGCACTAAAGGTGAGGGTGAACCAATGATTTGTACAAGGGAAGTATAACCACCCCCTGTCAGCTACTGAAGCTACCTCCCCCTTCCAGCCACTGAAACTTGGCTCCTTGCAGTTCCACGTTCCCATTTAGAATAATAAATAGATAGGGTGTTTAAAATCATCAAGAGACAGGGCCTTTTGCACTGCTGTTCCCATTCTGTGGAATGCATTTCCTGCTGTTATTAGAGTCCCCTTCGGCCGGCCCACCAGCACAGAAGTTGGATTTCCGTCTGTGACACCGATGCTCCAGGTTCAGATACGGACTCCAAGAATCGGAGGGCAAGCTGGGGCGGAGGAGGACTAAGCATCCTAGAGACTGCTCTCCTCCTTGGTGGGGGGAAGGTGAGCACCCAGTGCATGACTGACCCCCTGGAAGAGGCTGGGGAGAATACACCTGCCAGGGTCAAGCTGTCAGGGAGGCATGCCAGACATCACACATAGCACATTATGTCATTGCATGCCACACCTACTGGGAGCCCACCATTAACTAAAAAATCACTCCCAGCTCCATTCATGATGTCCCACCTCTCCAACTCTGTGCCACCTTCTGTGACGCTTGGCCGGTGACTGAGCAAGAGTTTACGTCAGTGTGGTCCGGTCCCATGGTCCCATCCTGGGGGGGGGGAGCCAGGGCGACCCTCCCGGTGGTGTTCCCACAGGGATCCTTGTCCAGTCGTCTGTGGGGGACTGTGCCTGCCTGATGGCCCCACACAGATGGGAGTAAGCCTGCATGGATCGCTACTCCAGGTAAGTCTCAGCGGTGGGCGGAGGTCAGGGGAGTCAGGGACTGAGCACTCAGAGGTCTGACATCGCAAAAAGCATAGCAAAGAAAAAAAAAAAAGAGGCCACACCATTATCTACCCTGAATTGTTATGGGAGGTCACCCCCTGCCACTCAGGGGCACACACGCAGAGCACCGCATGCTCAGCATGCAAGTGCGATGACATCACTGCGTCACCCATGCACAAGACGTCTGGCGTGATGTCTGCATGTTCCTATGTGGAGCTTTAAGAAAGGGAAGATGGGAATGCCATTCAGATCCATTCTGATGGCATGGGTGGAGGCTTTTTACCCACTTTTGTGAGCTTCTGTGCAGTAAATCAGCGAGATTACCACCGATATCAGTTTAGGCTGGAAAGTGTCTTGTAAACTTTGAAAGAATTAATAAAGATGCTGTGATATGAATGAAATAACATAGAAACATAGGCTTTGACGGCAGATAAGGACCGTTTGGCCCACCTAGTCTGCCCATTTCCCTACCTAATGGATAAGCCGCAGATCCTAGTTAACCAACAGCCTACTTCCTCCTAACCCTCACTAGAATTGCCTTATGTCTGTCCCATGCATTCTTGAATTCCCCCACTGTTTTTGATTCCACTACCTCCTCAGGAAGGCTGTCCCATGTATCCACAACCCTCTCCATGAAAAAATACTTCCTCACATTACTTCTGAGCCGTCTCCCCATTACCTTCAAATTGTGTCCCCTTGTTCTTGCACACCTCTTTTTCTGAAAGATGCTACCCTCTCGGACTTTGTTGATTCCCTTGATGTACTTAAAAGTTTCTATCATTCCCCCCCCTCCCTTCTTTCCTCAAGGGTATACATATTAAGCTCCTTTAGTCTCTTCGTATGTCTTCTGGTGCAGACCCTGCACCATTTTGGTTGCTTCCTCTGGACAGCCTCCACCCTGTCTATGTCTTGTGTGTGGGTCTCCAAAACTGCACACAGTACTCAGATGGGTCTCACCAACTATCTGTACAGAGGGATAACTTCCTGTTTTCTACTGGTGATGCTCTCCCATGCATCCCAGTATCCCCCAGCCCTCCTTACTGCTTTCTCACATTGCTTGCCCACCTTTAGGTCACCTGATATAATTACCCCAGGTCCCTTTCCATTTTGTTGTTGTCAATATCTCACCCTCCATTGTGTACTTTCCTCTGGGTTTTGTTTCCCAGGTGCATTACTTTGCACTTCTTTGCACTGAATCTAAGCTGCCATACATTTGACCATTCCTCCAACCTTGCCAAGTCCCTTCTCATCCTTTCTACCCCACCTTGTGTATCAACCCTGTTGCAAATCTTTGTGTCATCTGCAAAGAGACATACTTTTCCTTCCAGTCCCTCTGCAATGTCACTTATAAAGGCATTAAAAAGGACCGGACCCAGTATTGAACCCTGTGGTACCTCACAAGTAACCCCACTTTCTTCGGAATGGACTCCGTTTACTGTTACCCTCTGTATCCTGTTCCCAGCCAATTCTTTACCCAGGTTACCACCCTGGGACCCACTCCCAGGCTGGCTAATTTGTTTATTAATCTTTTGTGTGGGACTGTGTCAAATGCCTTGCTAAAGTCTAGGTAGGCCATGTCCACAGCTCCTCCCTGGTCTACTATTTTGGTCACCCAGTCAAAGAAATCTATTAGAGTCGTCTGACATGACCTTCCCGTTGTGAATCCATGCTGCCTTGGGTCCTGTGCTCCACTGCCCTCTAAGTACTCAACAATTCTTTCCTTCAGAAGTGATTCCATCATTTTGCATACCACTGAGATCAAACTGACAGGTCTGTAGTTTCCTGCCTCTGTCTTGCTCCCACTTTTGTGAAGGGGAATCACATCTACCCTCCTCCAGTCCTCAGGTACCACACCATCCTCCCATGATTTGTTAAAAAGGGTAGTCAGTGGTGTCACTAGTTCTCCCCTTAGCAAGCTGAAATTAAAATATCATGTTTAAGTTTTGGACCACTGCCTTGATTAAAGCTACATCTACTGTAGCAAAATGCTGGTGTTATTATGGTGGCCAACTTATCTCATGAAATACTGATAACACAAAGTAAAGAAGATTTTGTGCACTAAATTGTGAGTAAATTAGTATGCTTTTAACAAAAATTGCAGGGGTTTGCCCAGAAAGCTGGGGGCAAGTATTTTTTGTTTATTAGCATTTTAAAGTGGTGCAATAAGAGATTTTTTTTTGCATCAAACATGGACTCCTGCATTCTGATTGAAAAATGGCAAATTTATTTTTTTACTGGTGTTTCAGTTGAAAATGAAAAATCATTGTCCCTAAGTAAGCAGGGCTCCCTTTCTGTTTCCAGAGCCACTCTCTTACTCTCCCTCTTTCTGGGTGGCTTCATGTAGGCTGCATCCATTTACCAGCTGTTTCTAGCTGCTTTCTCATTAAGTGCTCTTTGCTGTATCTTTTTTTTTTTTATTTATATTTTATGCTCCCCGGAAGTTTGCTTCACCCCCCAGCTCACCATCTGACACTGGAGCACACTCCACCATGGGACATCCAACACCACAAGTTTACCCCCTCGTAGTGGAACCATCCTGGGGGACAGAAATGCTCAGGGTACCACTGCAGCGGCTATACCCGGGTCCAGTGGCTGATCCAGGTGGTCCTGAGGCATGTTTTTGTTTTCTTACAGTTAGGTTCCCCCAGAGGGATGCAATGCATAAGGACGCCATGACGCCACCCTGTGCGCCCCCAGGGAAACATTGGCATCTACCCAACCCTCCACCCAGACCCCGACAGGCTCTGGTGAGCCCTTCCCCAGCTCACTGCTAGCAGCCAGGCGTGCACCAAGCACCGTAACCTCCCCCTCCGAGGAGGAGAGTAGTCCCTTGGACACCCATCCTCCTCCCCCACCCAGCTGGCCCTCCAGCAGCCTGAGTTCACTTCTGAACCCAAGTCACTGGCGTCGCAATTGGTTGCACAACTGGCCATTTGCTGCATCTTCTGTGTTTGTCCCTCTGGCTCTCAGTTAGCCACCCTGCTACTGGTGGGCATTCTGCTGCTCATGCAGCTCTGCCTCTCCCTCTGACAAAGTGACAGTACCTCCTTGAGAGGGCCGGGGTTCTAATTTTTTTACTTGCTGGTGCTTCCTTAAATGTCTTCTTCTGCTCCCCTTCTTGACACCAGTACACACCAAACGAAAGGTTCCTGATTTTCAGTGTTCAACAGTCGTTATACAACTCGTCCTCATGCCTACTTCTAAGTTTCCCCATGTTCTTGCATGTCCAGAGATTCTGTGCACTGGTCACCTCACTGCTGGCTCTCTGGCTGAGCTTTCCTTGCACAGTTGATTTTTAAGGTGACTGGACCCCAACAGATCTATGCCTCCTCCAAGAGTGCTTTAATCAATCCCCTCTTCATTCCCAGGTACCATCTGGCCTCCCCATTTGGTGTTTGTCATCTCATACTTGGTGGCCACTGGGTGAGTTAGAGCCATGTCTGTGGTGCTGTTACAGAAAGGCAAGCCCTGCCATCATATCAGGTACCACCACTGAGCTGCACCAAAACCAGGTCCCTCCCCAAGAGCTATAATCAGGATGCTGGGGGTTCTACTTGTGTGGGAACCCTTGGGAGGCACCAGTCTATGCCATGCAATTCTCAACTGCTCTGCAAAGTCTCTGTTCATTTCAGGAAAGTTCATCTCTCTCAATCTTTGTCTCTTCCAAATTCTTCTGATCCTCATGGCTGCACCTCTGGCTGACCAGGCTGGATGTGTCTCCAGCAACAACGAAGCAACAGAATCAATATTGTTCTGTCCACACGGACATTCCTACTCCAAGATACTGTAAGGCCTCTATGACGTCCTGCCACTTGATTAAGGAATGGAAGTCCCTAAACTTCTATCAGTTCTTTGGGACTTAGGCATCCCCTTCACTGCCTCTGCCAAGAAGGAAATGTATGATCGCTCTTTGTCTGCTACCTCATCCAATCTTCCACCTGTAAATACTGGCCTGGATCCTGTTTCTCCATCTACCCAATACCAAGCAGACAAAGATTTTATGGTCTAAATGTACCAAGATCTGTTAGGTCAGCTGCCATCTACTCCTTCACTTCTCTAATCCAATATAACAGCCATCAAATCTCATCTTCCATCAGATTCAATTCTTCCTGGTCCTTCTCACCCTCACAAACCCCCAGGCGGCAATGGACAGCCACAAAACCCTTCTCCCACGACAGTTGTTCCAAGTTCCCTAACTCAGTCAGCATTGATTTTTTTCCTCATTCAGCTCTACTAACTCCAATGGTACCACCAGCTCCTAACTCTGAATCAAAAGGTCCTCCTTGCCTGCCACTTTCTCCTAATGTCCCATCTGGCAATCCTTCTTGTACTTTAACAGTTACTGCTACACAGAAACATAGAAACAAGCTAACAGAAAAAAGCAATAAGGTCTTTGAAGAGTGCTCAATGTGGGGGTGCTTGTCCTTTACAGGTCCAAGTCCCCCCCAGATCATCCACCTGTATCTGTCCCACACACTCTTGAGCTCCCCCTAACTCCATACATGTCTGTGTCCACCTTATCCATCTTGTTCCAGCTCACTTATGGAAGGACAGAGTTATCAGGAGAGACATGAACCTGGTTGCCTTCTCTCATAAAACTGCTGAAAATCAGGTAACGTGTCCATTGTGTTGAAGGCAAAAGACCCAAGACTCTCAAAAAAAGTTATTCATTTCAATAATGTAGTACAGCATTTAGTATGTATTGAGACATACTGTGTGACGCTTTTCCACCCATATGAGAAAAACTTAGTTCCTATTTAGCTACCGTATGGACATTTCCATTCGCTACAGCAGCACCATGTTCTATGATTACCATAAGTCCTTTTCTGCAAAAGCAGCTGCAACACTCTCCCACTTCAATATCTGGATTGGGTGGGCTTCCCTGATTAATGAGCAACAAGCAAAACAAAAGTCGGCACCAGCGATGGGGTTGAGCACACCAAAGGTTTATTAAAGTGCTATGTGCAAAGCAGTGTGCAAAATAGATTAAAAGTGTAGAGACAATGTTGCACCAGTTAAAACAAGCAGTTGCCAATGCTGAATGTTGTCGCGCTGGCATTGGCAGTGGGAGTTGCGGAGCTAGAGATGCAGTGTTCTGATTTTGTGAATGTGTCTCAAAAGGTGATTTTGTGCAGCGAGCACACCATTCTGCGCCACAGCTGTGGAAACACGTTTTGGGCAGGCTGTGAAAAATGGCAGCTGGACTGTTGATAAGGAGATGTGCACAAATGGCAGTGGTGAAAATGTGGCATGAAAATATTGCAGATTGACAAAGTTACAGGGGTGCATGGAAACTGTGCAATGCACACTTGCAACACAGTCATTGTATGGATTTTCGGCACCAGATTTTCAACATAGGCATTTTAGGACCTCTGCTCATGAATGGTGTCATTGTCATTTCCTCAAAGTGTCCCGAAAACTGATTTCACATAGTGACCGTGCAATTCTGCTCCGGACATGCGAGAACACATTTCAGGTAGCTGTACTGTTCATAAGGAGGTATGGAAAAATGCCAGTGATGAACAACTGGAGTGAAACTACTATAAATTCACAAAGTCATGAGCGTGCATGCAAACTGTGCAACACACGCTTGTAAAACACTCATTTTATTGACTTTCGTTCCCAAATTTTCGACATAGGCATTTTAGGACATCTGCTAATGAACAGTGTCACTGTCATTTTCATCATGTGTCTCGAACACAGACTTTCCACAGAGACCACACTATTCTGTGCCGGAACTGAGAAAACAGATTTTGGTCAGGATGTGAAAAATGATTGTTCATTAGGAGGTGCAGAACAATGGCACTGTTGAAAATCTGGAATGAAAATATTAGAAGTTTGCGAACGTACAAGCTCATAAAACAGTCACTTTAAGGAGTATTGTCACCAAATTTTCAACACAGGCATTTTAGGACCTCTGCTCATGAACAGTGTCACTGTCATTTTCGTAATGGGTCCCAAACATTGATTTCGCACCGTGACCGAGCTATTCTGCACCGGAAGTGCGAAAACACATTTCGGCCAGGATGTAAAAAACGACAGCTATACAGTTCACAAGAAGGTGTGGTAAAATGCCAATGTTGAGAATCTGGTGTGAAAATATTGCAAATTCGCTAATTTACAAGCGTGTGTTGCACAGTTGCTATGCACGCTCGTAAAACAGTCGTGTTTTGGATTTTTCCCCCAAATTTGCAACATAGGCTTTTTGAGCACCCCCCTCATGAACAGTGGTACTGTCATTTCATTACGTGATCCCGAAAGGTGATTCCGCGCAGTGACTGTGAAATCACCTTTTGGGACCGAATAACACCATGACATTGCAAGAATTCATGAGAAGCGGTCCCAAAAACCCCATGTTGAAAATTTGGGGCCAAAATTCGCAAAAATGCCTGAGATATGCAGCAAAGTTGGAAAAACCCTATTTATTACATTATACAGCTTACCGGCATTTCCTCAGTTCGCGGTCGGCTCTGAAGAGTGCAGACATGTTCCCGGTCCACCGAAGATAGTCGTGCCGGACTCCGAAGATAAGTATGGGATGAGGGGGGTGTGGGGAGGCAGGGTGCGTGGGTGGGTGGGGGAAGGGGCATGGAGACTACGAGGGACCGTTGCTTTACAGGTTCAAAAGAAAAAAAAAACATTATGGACAGTTTTTTTTTTTTTGAGGATTTGGCATGCTGGGGTGGGCTCCCAGCATGCCACCTAACTGTCTGGGGGTATGTCTGTAGCCGACAGGATTGGGCACCTTGTCAGCAAACAACACAAGGGGAATTGATGCCGGGGGGATTAGGCACCCCTGCCGCACACAAAGAAAGGTGGAGAGAGCCAGGGATTGGGCACCCCTTGGCATTAAACAATTGGGGGTTCGCTTCTGCAGACGGGAGTGGCTCTCTGTCGGCACACAAGGAAAGGGGTGAGGTAAGAGCCGAGGGGCCTGGGCACCCCTCGGCATATCAGAAATGGGGAATGCCTTATGCCGACGGGGTGGGCTCCCCATCGCACATTCGTAGGGGGCAGGGTCAGACGACAGGGGGATTGAACACCCCTGAAGTCGGCAGCCAGTGTGCCGCCATGTGCATAAAGTCACGAGCATGTCAAGAAAAGGACTGCTGCATCTGACAAGCTTTGCTTGGATTGCAGCGGACCTTTTCTTAGATGTGCTCGCCACATTATCTATGCATGGTGTGGCGCCAGCATGCAGGCTGATTGGGGAATGCGGGACGCACCTACTGGTGCGTGCCCTGCATTTACCCAACAGTGACCACGCCTCCAAAGCTGCATTGTCCCAAGATGTTGGCTGCGCAAGCGCGCCAACAGAAAAAAACAAGCAGAGCGCACACTGACTGGACCGGTTTCGCTTCTGTATAGCCTCCTGTCTGAGAAGAAACTCATCTAGGTTACCACCTCTCCTCCTCAGTTTCACCTTCTCAATCCCACAGAAATGAAACATGTGCTTCTGTGGTTTTCTCCATCCTTTCACAGTACTTGCTCCACAAGTGCTGTGTAAGTGTGGAGAAAGCCACACACTTCATTTCAGTCAATTCAAGGAAACATCTGAAATTAATTGCGACAGTACTTCCCCAGTATATTTGGCCTCATGAGTATGTGGCTGATTTTACATACGGAAAACACTGCACCTTTTTAAGGTCTACACAGGGGAGCTCATGCACCCCATCCAAAGAAAAAGACTGTAGCTTTATCACAACATGTACAGTATATGCTCAAACTACACTACAGGAACATGTGTTTCATTTCTGTGGGACTGAGGAGGTGAAACTGGGCAGAAGAGGGAACCAACATGCGCATCTCCTCAGATGAGAGGCTATGTAGATGGTGAACCTGGGGGGACATTACCAACCTGAACTTAATAATAAATTTGACCCTATGTCATTAATTAGGAAAAAGTAGGCGCTAGCTTAGCTACATTTAGTTATGTTCATTTGTTAACCTGTTACTAGTAGCGGAAACTGTACTGTGACTAAATATTTTTCTCTTTTTCTTTTCTCAGCATGAGAGGAATCGTGAGTATAGTGATCTGGACGAAGCTAGATTTGACTGAGCCAGTTACCCGGCTTTGGCCACAGACACTTTTCATGCTAGCCACTCAGCTGTCTAAAGTTTTTCAGAGCTATTTTAGAAAAGTGAAAAGCAAAATTGTTCAACCAGGAAAGGCACACTAAGCCGAAGCTTGTTTCCAGTGTGACCTGGGAGCACAAGGAAGTCGAGTGACTTGCTCACTGTCACAGAGTATGCAATTGTAAAGCTGTGGGATTCAAAGCCAGGGCTGCAAGTTTGCAGCTCAGTGTCCTAAACCACAGCACAATACTATCTCAATTTTAGAAAAATCATTTACTATCCAAAGCCTCCAAATGGGATATACCCAGTCAATTTTGGACTGTCACATATATGTTTTAAAGCTGTTTTGCACTTCAGTCACATCACACTCTTTACACTATACTATCACTTTAAATTATGACACTTAAAAGCAGTACCTGACTGTGCATGCAGGACTCCTGAGAAAGCTAAGAAGCAGATCCAGTCAAGTTGGTGTATTCTCTCATTTTTTTTATAGGCACACTGCCTGTGAATATTAAGTACAATATTGTATCTGCACTTTAATCTGTATTTTGCACACTACTTTGCACATAGCACTTTAATAAAATGTTGGTGTGCTCAACCCCATCGCTGGTGCCAGCTTTTGTTTTGCTTGTTAGTTCTAGTCAAGCTTGGCACAGCCCCTGTGAAGCAGAGTTCTTGCTTTGTTCCCTGAATAATGAACTGTTTTGCTGGTCAACAAGCTTTGAGCTGTACTGTATGCCTATCTTTTCTCATTGTGCTTCCTTATGCCCTTTAAGAGTCCAGGCACCAGCAGCTTCCTCTGCTTCAGCACCCTCTTCTGCCTCTTTACCATACCATGTGCTTAAAGAGGTGTCTTTTATGCTCTTGAACACCTGAATGATCTCCTGTGGTCATTCAGCCATGTTTTCAGCTAGAAGAGCCATACAGTGGTAGCTGCACAAAAGCTGACTGCGGCATGACACGCAGCATTGCACAGTGTTAGCAACTGAATTTTATTTTTTTATTTTATTTAGTTTTTGTTAACCGGGTAGGTGCACTAGCCAACAGGTGACTATTTTCAGGCACGACCCGGGAGACACAATTGCAGTACAAAATAGGTCAGTTTAGTTAACATAATACAGGAAAAGGTACAATGGTACAAGTACAGACATACGATTTTCAAAGGCAGGCATACGGTTTCAATAGGCAGAGGGTACTGGCGGGAGATCACATTTAGGGGGAGAGAGAGAGGAAAGGGAAGGTAAGGGGGATTGTAGGACGACAAGGGAGGGTGTGAAACTGATGAGAGGTGGAGGGTAATGAACAAAAGGACGGAAGATCACAGCCAACGGCCTTGCGGTGCTGGGCAGGGATACACAGCCGGGCTTGCGGAACCAAGGGACGGCAGAGGGGGGGGGATGAACAGCAAGTAGGAGGAAAGAGAGTTGCAGAAAGCAAGAGGATGAAACCAGAGGGTAAGGGGCAAGGAGGAGATTGAGGGACACAGTTTCAAAGTGCAGCATTTAGTGGGAAGGCACAAAGGGATCCAATAACAACGGAGCCGGATCAGGAGAGGCGGCTAGGCTGAAAGCACGTACGGCAAGGGGCAGCGTAATTACGGCTTTAGCGGGAAAGGGCACTAAGAAGACCCGGGGGCTGTGGAACTAAAACCCGGCTGGGCTCAGGGACTCATGCGGCGAAGTACGGCTAGTTGCGGCTTTTGCGGGAAAAGGCGCTAAAAGGACCTGGGGCTATGGAGCTAGAACTCGGCTGGGCACAGAGATGCATACGGCAAAGTATGGCTAGATAACGTCAGGTAGGGGGGAAGAGTGTTGCAGAAAAGCAAGAGGATGATGCCAGAGGGTAAGGGGCAAGGAGGAGCTGAGGGACACAATTTCAAAGTGCAGCATTTAATGGGAAGGCACAAAGGGATCCAATAGCAACGGAGCTGGATCAGGAGAGGCGGCTAGGCTGAAGGCATGTACAGCAAGGAGCAGCGCGATTACGGCTTTAGCAGGAAAAGGCACTAAGACGACCTGGGGCTGTGGAACTAAAGCTCAGCTGGGCTCAGGGACTCGTGCGGCAAAGTACGACTAGTTATGGCTTTTGCGGAAAAGGGCGCTGAAAAGACCCAGGGCTATGGAACTGGAACTCGGCTGGGCATAGAGACGCATACGGTAAAGTGCGGCTAGATACGGGTTGGCGGGAAAGGCGCAAAAGGGGGTTTGGAACTGAGACCAGGTAGGACTGAGGGGGAGAGGAGTGAGAGGGGAAGGGAGAGGGAAAGCAAGAGGGACCATTACCCATTAACAATTAGATACATCTTATGGTTTAGTACTACACAGTAGAACTGACGAAGGATAAAACAAAAGAAGGATTATGTCATAATTACACACAAAGTCAGAAGAGAATAAACAATGTTGGATATGCAGTAAAAAAGGTCAGAATAATATACATATTACAACGTTAAGGCAATTAGGCAGCAAACATGATTGGAATAGAGTGTCCATATGAGAGGTTTGTAAGCATTACATGTAGGTGCAGGCAGTCTTGTAGACAGTTCATTAAAGTGCAATCAGACAAACCAGGTGACAGAGCAATCAAGGAGGTAGGCTATTGAGTATATGGCAAGGAGGATTGATTTAGACAGGTTACAAAGCTTAAGTGGGATCAAAACAAGTGCAATGGTCCATAGAGTATAAGTACGTGCGAAGTCTCCACTTGAAGGCTAGGTGTGATGGAGCACTTCTCAGATCCATAGGCAGTAAGTTCCAGGCGAGAGGGGCAGCGCACCTGAAGGCACCAGCACCCTTGGAGGTACAGCAGTGGGGAACTGATAAAGACTTGTCTGACGACCTCAGGTCACGCGATGGTACTACAGGTTGGAGTAGTTCAGACAATGTGGCAGGTTTTGACACTCTGATTATGGAGTCTGATAGGCTGCAAAGGTAGTATAGCCTCGTAGAGGAAGGGGATAGCCAACCTAACCCTTTGTATAGTTGGCAATGGTGCGTCAGACGTGGTACTTTAGCTGCATATCTACAGACATTATTGTAGGTGGTGTCCCATTTCTGTAGAACGGTTTTATTTGCCATGGTGAGGATAGGTGCACAATAAGACAGAGTGGGTAATAGGATACCCCTGGCAATAGCAAGTTTGGCGGTGGGCGTGAGCATAAAGTTCGTCCTGTAGGCAGCACCCAGCTTACAGTTGACATTCTTACACGACTCCTGGATATGCTGCTTCAGATCAAGATTTTGGTCAAGCTGTATCTCAAGATAGCGGAAAGAACTTACAATCTCAAGGGTGGATCCATTGATATCAGGAATTGTCAGTGGAGATGTGCAGGCTCTAAGCTTATGCTTTGATCCAAAGAGCATGGCCTTAGTTTTGCTAGCATTGAGTATAAGGCGATGAGCTTCAAGCCAGTGCTGTGTAAGGTGGAAGGCTGATGACAGTGTGGAATTCAGGTGAGAGATGTTGTCAGAGTGAGCATATATAACAAGATATAGAGTAGTGAGTTGCCTGACGTTATTACAGTGGGCAGGTTGTTGATAAATAATGAGAAGAGGAGTGGACCAAGAATAGAGCCCTGTGTTACGCCAATATTGATCGTGGTACTGTCAGAGATGGCTGAGTTAAGCTTTACAGCTTGAGACCTGTTGGTGAGGTAGCTACTGAACCAGGACGTTACTGGGGGTGAGAAGCATAGGTTTTTGAGGGTAGCAAGCAGGAGTGGATGATCAACAAGGTCAAAGGCCTTTGTAAGGTCGATGAACATAGCACCTGTTAGCTGCCCTTTGTCCATGTTGAGAGAGCGTCCGATGTGAATTTAGTCAGAACAGTTGCAGTACTGTGGTGCTTCCAAGCCATGCTGCGCTTCACAGAGTGCATTAGTGGAGGTCAATAAATTCAGTGAACTGGGTGGCTACTATCTTTTGAGTATTTTACTCAGTACTGAGAGTATGGCAATGGGTCTGTAGTTTGACAAGTCATTTTTGCTCCCTTTTTTGAAAACTGGCGTGATTCTGGCAGCCTTCCAAATCTCGGGGACAGCACCTGTAGAGAGAGATAAGGTGAAAATCCTGGCAAGTGGGCGGGATATGAGGTTGGCAGCTATTTTCAGGAGTCGAGGTTCCAGGGTGTCAGAGCCCGGGCTAGTGTTCTCAGATATCCCCGACAGTAGTTTGCAGACTTGATTTCCAGTAACCCTTTTAAAGTAAAACAATCTTTTAGAGGCAAGTTGTGGATTGGAGATTATCATTTTGGAGTATGGTTGAGAGTTATCAGGCAGAGATTTAAAGAGGACGTGATAGCAGATGGGTCCAAGAATTGCTAGTTGAAGGCATTGGCAATGGTAGGGAGTCATTGCAGTGGACCCTTGTAGTAGCATGTCTGAGGGGTGAAGGATTGAGGGGTTCGAGGGAAGGTTTTATATGATTCCAAAACCTTGAGGATCATTATGAAGTGGTTAAAAGGTCTTGGCAGTATCTGCTCTTCGCAAAACCTGATATGTTTCTTACATTCGTTTCTATGCTGTTTGTAAGCCTGATGATCACTGGGCAGCCCCGTGGATTTATAATGTTTCCAGAGTTTGTCCCTGAGTTTGAGCTTGTGGAGAAGATCTTTGCTCAGCCACCTAGTTTGTTGCCCCCTGACCCTTCTTTTTATCTTAGGTACATGCCTCCTTTGTACCTCCCCAAACCTGCTGAGGAACACATCCAGGGCAGCCTTAGCACTTGTTGCACTGTAGATGTCGGACCAGTCAATAATAGATATGTCATTGAGAAATGCTTGTACATCAAGCGCTGCAAAGTTGGTGAGGATGATGAGGCGGGACCGAGGAGCAGGCGGCTGACAGGAATGCCAGTGACAGACCGTGGGAGAGTGGTCTGTCAGAGAGTCCGCAAGTACAGTGGTTTTGGATACATGGTCAGGCCTGTTGGTGAGAACCCAGTCTAATAGCGTTCCTGTCTGCGTGTTAGTCATTCTCGTGCATTCTGCTACAAGTTGGTGAAAGTTATATTTTTGGACCATAGATGCAAGGTCGTCTTGATTCGGGCCTAGCCAGTTTAAGTTGACGTCCCCCAACAGGATACACTCATTCAGTTTCACGGATTGAGACTCATGTTGTAGTAAGATCTGGAGACTTTCCGAACCTCCAGTGGGTGGCTTGTACAAACACAGGATGTGCAAGTGTTTGGCTCCTAAGGACAGTGTAGCATGTAGCGATTCACAGCACATGTGGGGGCCAGGATTTGGAACCGCTTTTAATGAGAGGTGATTTTTGTAATAAAGTAGCGCCCCACCCTTTGAGCCACTTGATCCTGCGAGATGATGGCATACCAGGCAGGCGCAGTGGGCATCTAGGATATTGGGTTTGAGCCATGTTTCAGTAAGGCACAGGATGTCAGGGTTAATCAGTTTTGCCCAGGCTTCAAGCTCAGCCAGGTGCCCCATAAGACTCCTTATATTCATATGGGCTAGTAATAGGCCTTTATTAGCTTTGGCTGTGGTTGGTATAGGGATATTATGTGGCGGACCTGGGTTCAACTCAATGTCACCAGCTATCAGGAGCAGCCTTTGGGCTAGGAACTTGAGTAGGTTTCTAGTCAGAGTGTCACGTTTCTTATGTCTAGCCCTATGCTGTAGGTAGTACAGGAGTGACAGGTAGGTACAGCCTTTCTTCAGGAGTGCATGATGTAGAGCGGGAAGGGGGTGACGGTAGGAAAGGAGAAGATTAGAGAATAGAAAGTCCTTTATAGATTCCGTATTGTGATTAGTGACAAGCGACACAGATATGGAGACACCACTTAGACCATACAGGAGACACAGGCAGAAAAAAGAAGCCAAGCCGGAGCGATAGATAGTGACATAAGGAGTCATTTTAGAATGGGAGGAGAAGGTAGCAGGGCACAGGAAAGGAGGAGTATCGGATAGAGCAGTGCTAGGTGCGGCGCAATGCGATATAGAGAGAAAATACTGGTAGGCCTGGGCAAATACTTTGGAAGGAAAAGAAAATAGGACGCTGTGATGCAGGCCAGAAGGCGGGCTTGGTAAAAAAAATAACAGAGCCGTTAGTTTGAAAGAATAGTGAGCTGCCCCTAGTAGAGGCAGAGTATAAGGAGCCAACGGAAAAGTAGACACTTAGTCATATGACCCCCTGGTGTCTATAAAGCTAAAGGGTTGACCAGGGCGGGTGAGGTGGGGGGAAGGTGGGGAGCCGAAGCGCCGGCGGGAAGAGAGCTTCAGGAAGCTGTATTACTTGGCCGCAGTGGCAGTGCTCACAGTCCCTGGGGGTACAAATAGTAGTCCAAGTCCAAAAACTATAGAGTGAGAACAGCCGCTTTCTGTGGAGAGTGGTACTTGGTAAAGTCCCAAACCCAGCAGGAGAGGGCCAGCAGGATGGAGGTCGAGTTAAACGTACCTGGCGGGCTTTTGCGCCTTTAGTGGCACAAGGTACCAGGGTGCGGCTGAGCTCCTGGTTCCCTTCCCCGGGTGGCTTGCGTTCGGTGTGGCCCCTGGCAACAGACTTTCTGGAGGGGCACTTTTGTCTTCAGTGGGGGCTGTTTGTTAAGCGGGGACCCCAGAGGCATCTTTTCAGTCCAAGGCTGGTTCCTAGATCCTGGAGGAGGGTGTCCAGAGCCCCGGTGGGCTTGGAGGGATCCTGAGGGGAAGCAAGGAGAAGCAGATTAAGAAGGCAGCAGAAACAATGGTAGGGGGCATAGGTGATAGAAAGGAGGAGATTAGCAGGTAGAGGAGTAGGGTTACAGGCTTCAGTTAAGGCAGGTGAGTAGGACAGCACTTGAAATAGCTTTTACTAGAACAAAGGGAGTTTAGGAGATTCAAACAAATACAGTACTGTGCTACCACAAATACCACATTGTATCATGCTATGGGTCAGCTTTTGTGCAACTACCACTGTATGTAAGAACAAGTTACTCACCTGTAACAGTAGTTCTAGGAGTGGTAGATGTTGTTCATTCACACTCTTTGGCATCTCCCTTTCCCATTTAAGGTTCACCAGAAGTCTTCAAGCTGGCTCCTCCCACTCACCCGGGTGGTATATACCTTGACTCCACCCTATGACGCCAGATCTTAGCCCGCTGGAAGCCAGGTTGTGTGCGTCCAGTCGGGGAGGTCAGGTGGGTCCGTGTGGATGAACAACATATACCACTCCTAGAACTACTATTACAGGTAAGTAGCCTGTTCTTCTAGGAGCGTGGATATGTTGTTCATCCACACTCTTTGGCAGACTCCTAGCAGTTCTCTGGGAGGAGGGAGGCAAGGCGCACACCCCCTACTTAGGGAACAGAGACTGGAGAACTGAGGCCCCAAAACCAGCATCCCGGTGTGACTCAAGGTCGATGTGGTAATGGGTAATAAAGGTGTTTGCTGACTTTCAGGTAGCAGCCCGACAGATTTCCTGGATAGGGATGTCCCTGGAAGCAGCCACCGATGCAGCAGTATGGCGGGTAGAATGAGCTCTTATCCCTCTGGGAGGCTCCTTGCCCGCCAACTCATAGCACAGACTGATGCAAGATGTAATCCATCTAGCAATAGTTTGCTTCTCTGCAGGTCTGACAGAAGCGGCTACAGTGTAGGTGACAAATAGCTGGCAAACCTCTCCCCAAATTTCCGCCATCCTCTTCTTATAATAGGAGAGAGCACGTCTCAGGTCCAAAGTATGGAGCCTGTACTCCACCTCCGAGGTGTAATTAGAGTAGTATACTGGCAGAGTCAACACCTGGTTAAAATGAAATTCTGACACTACCTTCGGAAGGAATTTCAGGTGGGGGCACAGGACAACCTTATCCCTGTGGAAGACCAGATAAGGGGAGTCCACCGAAAGCACCTGGAGCTCCCCTGTCCTTCTGGCAGACATGACAGCCACCAGGAAGGCAGTCTTCCATGACAAGTGTGACAACTCACACTTGTGCATTGGTTCGAATGGCTTGCCCATGAGCTTTGCTAATACCAGCAGTAGATCCCACAGAGGTGGAGGTTCACGCACCAGAGGGGATATGTGATCCAGGCCTTTGAAAAAGTGCCTGACCACTGTCTCCTGTGCTAAAGTCAGCTGACTGGCCCGTGCCCGGTAAGCAGAAATGGCTGCCAGGTGCACCCTATGGGTCGATGACGTAGACCCCCTTTGGAGAGAGACCAAAGGTAGTTGAGAATGTTAGCCACAGAACAGGATAAGGGGTCCAGACCCTTACCCTGATGCCAAATGGAAAACCTTTTCCATTTGAAGGCATAACATTTCCTGGTCGATTCCTTTTGAAATGCCTCCACCACGGTGTAGACATCTTCGGAAAGACCCAAAGCCTGGAACTCTAGCCACTCAAGTACCAGGCTGTGAGGTGCAGGGATTTCAGGTCTGGCTGGAAGACCTTCCCCTGATTCAGAGATATCAGGTCCAGGCATGTACAAAGCCGCTCCGGGGGCCTGCAGCTGAGTCTGAGGAGATCTGGATACCAGAACTGGCATGGCCAATCTGGGGCTACCGAATCACTTTCGCCTTGTCCCTCCTCACCTTGAGTAACACCTTGTGGATCAAGGGAAATGGAGGGAAGGCATAAAGGAGGTCTGGGGCCCACGGCCTCGAGAAGGTATCCCCCTGCAGCAAGCCCCTGCTTAGGGGGGTGGGCATGATACAGCCTCAGCTTGGTGTTTTCCCTGGAGGCAAACAGGTCCACCATTGGTTTGCCCCAATGGGAGAACAGGCTGTGAGCAACCCCTGGATGGACAGACCACTCATGGAATGTCTGGTCTATACGGCTGAGAGCATCTGCCAGCTGGTTCGAGGCTCTTGCCACAT
Organism: Neoceratodus forsteri; assembly: GCA_016271365.2. Lineage (NCBI taxonomy): Eukaryota > Metazoa > Chordata > Ceratodontiformes > Ceratodontidae > Neoceratodus > Neoceratodus forsteri. The sequence continues at coordinate 739,090,819 of CM057459.1, forward strand.
GGATGGCTAGGAGAGCCACCTCCAACCGGCTTATGAGGGTCCAGATGCAGAGCGCCTCCTTGCAAAGCAGATGGGAGTGCGTGCTGCCCTGTTTGTTGAGGTAGTACATGGTCGTGGTATTGTCCATCTGGACTTGAACCACTTGACCCCAGAGTTGAGGAGCAAAAGCTGATAGTGCCAGTCTGACTTCTCTGAGCTCCAACAGGTTGATGTGGCATTGGGACTCCTCGGGAGTCCAGAACCCGTGGGCCCTGTTGTCCCCCATGGAGACTTCCCAGCCCATGAGAGATGCATCAGTCGTAAGGATGACCATCAGCTCAGGGCGAACAAATGGGATGCCTTCCTGCAACCAGTCTGGGGAGGCTCACCACTGGAGAGCATCCCCCATCTTCTGGGTTACAGTGATCAGCTGGTCAAAATGACCATGGTGCTGAGTCCACTGGGTGACCAGCTCCCATTGGAGGGGGCGCATGTGCAACCTGGCCTAACAGAAAACTGAGGTACATGTCGCCATGTAACCCAGAAGACGCTGAAAGTCCCGGGCAGTGCGCAACTGGCCAACCAGAAATGATTGGGCAAAGGAGGAAAGAACCTCCGCCCTGTCCACCAGGAGCCGAGCTCTGACTTGACAATAGTTGAGCTCTGCCCTGATGAAGCCCATCACCTGAGAAGGCACGAGTTCTGACTTGGCCTTGTTGATTAGGAGGCCGAGTTGGGAGCAGGTCTGGAGGGCCAGATCCCTGGACCACTCCGCATCCTGTAGGAAGTGACCTGCCAGAAGCCAGTCATCGAGGTAAGGATTAATTCTGATCCCCTGACGCCGTAGATGGGCTGCTACCACTGTGATGCATTTGGTGAAGACCCGTGGGGCAAATGACAGGCCAAACAGCATGGCTCTGAACTTGTACAGGGTCTTCTCGACCCTGACGTGAAGGAACTGCTGATAGGATGGATGGATTGGGACATGAAAGAACGTGTCCTGCAGATCCAGTGAACAAAATCACATGTTTCGCTCCAAGGATGGAATGATCTGGGACACAGTGACCATCCGAAAGGTGCGAGACCTGAGATATTGATTCAGGTTGTGGAGATCTAAAATGGGGCACCAGCCCCCCCAGTCTGCTTGGGCACCAGGAAGTACCTGGAGATGAAGCCTGGGTCTGCAGACGGATCCACGATAGCTACCACTTTCTTGTGGAGGAGCTGAGCAATGTCATCTCGAAGAGCCGACTGTGCGCATGCGAAAATCCATTCTTCCCGAGGGGCGTGGGCTCAGCTGGGAGGGTACTGCTCGAATTCTAGAGGCAGTCTCTGACCAACCACTTCTAGAACCCACCTGTCCGTAGTGATAACGGACCAGGCAGAAAGGAAGTGGTGGAGCTGGCCCCCCATGGGAAGACCCAGAGCTGGTGATGGAGATAGGGGTGGCAACCCCATCCCATCACTGGGCAGGCTTAGAGGAGGAGAAGGCTCCAGGACCTGAGCCTCGACCTCCTTTGTGGGCCTGCTGGGGTCCAAGCTTGGGTCGAGGGCACCAAGCTTGAGCCTGCTGCTGATGTTGCTGTTGCTGCCCTCCTTGGTAGGAGGACTGCTGGACCGCAGGGGAAGAGTGCTGAAAAGGCTTCTTTTTTTTCTTCTGCTGGTTCTTGCCTGAAGAACCCTTGGCAGAAGTGGTGTCCAAGGTGGCACTGGACTGCTCAATGTGCAGTAGGTGACCAGCCACTCCTGGGCTGAACAAGTCGGTCCCAAGGAAAGACACATCAGCTAACTTATGCTGAGTATCTGCCGGAAAGGAGGAGAGCCTCAGCCAAGCCCTGCGGTGAGAGGCCACTGCGGTAGCCATCGAGCAGGCACAAGAATCCCCAATGTCCAAGGCCGTCTGGAGCTGCTGCTTGGCCACAGCCTGGCCCTGGTCCCGGACCTGCTTAACCGTGGTTTGCATGTCCGTGGGGAGATGTGGGAGGACTTCATCTAATGACATGAGAGAAGTGTGTCATGGTGACGGCCGAACTGGCCTGATGAAGGCCCAAGGAGGAAGTTGCATAGACTTTCCATGCTGAATGGCCCAAAAGCTTGGACTCCTTATCAGGGGGATGATCAGTGTTGGCAGAACAGCCAGTACGCCTGAACACAGAGGTGGTCACCAGGCTCTCGGCCGAAGGGTGCTCTATGAACCCTGCAAGGGACCCCATGGGCACCGCATACTTGCGGGCCATGCGGGTAGATGGTGCTGGACATGAGGCAGGGCGCTGCCATAGTTCAAGTGCCAGACCAACAATGGCCTCTGCCAGGGTATCCTCTCTCTCGAATGTCCATGAGAGGGAACTCCACCTTTTTTTGGATGGGTTCCAGGGACATTCCTGTGGAATCAGAGATGAGACGGAGGATCCCTTGGAAGGAGGAAGGACCTTCCTCTGTCTCTGTGCCAATGGACGACTCATCATCCCCAGGATGAGAGTGGAGCCCGGTGACATCCGAATCCAAGAAGTTGGGGTACAGCAGCCTGCCGCCCAAATCACCCTCAACCCGCCGAGGGCAGTCTGGTGTGACCGTGACCGACAAATGTCAGGGAAGCCTGGTATGTGGTCAGTCTTCTTTGGAAGGAGCCCCTTCCATAGGCTGCTTAGGCGGCGGCTCCAGCACTATCGGTGGAGAGACCGGTATATGCTGAACCGGAGGACAGGCGGGGGAACCAAAGGCTTCTGTTCCGAGGGGGTCGGCTTCAGCCTGGGAGGCGAGAGCCAAGTAATGGCCGGGGTGGGCGGTGGAGCTGGCTTCTGCCCGGTCAAAATTAGCTGTTGCCACATAAGGTCCTCGTAGCACCGACAGAGTTTCCGTCGGAGCCTTTCCTTGTCCGAGGAGGATGATGACGACCTGTGGCAATGCCTCTTTTTGGAGTGCTTATGGCTCTTCCTCGGCTGTTCGGTCAAGGGGGTTCTGGACCTCGATCGAGATTGGACAGGCTGACTCGGTTGCTCGGGAGACACCGGAGGAATTGGGGAAACCCGGGGCTCCGGAACCAGGTCCTCGATGGTGACACCAGTGGGCTGGGTCTCCTCATCGGGGAACACTAGGACCGAAGTCCGTTCCAAGGAGTCGTAGGCCACGGCTGGTGATAAGGGCTCGATCGTGTCAGGAATAATCTCAACCTCATTGGCCACTTCCTTGGTCATTTGGCCAGACAGAAGGTCAGTGAAGCCTGCGGTCAAGGAAGCGATCTCGACCGAGGTCGAGACCGTATGCTCCTGGAAGTGAGACCGCTCTCGGTCCCAAGAGTGTTTCCGTCGAGACAAAGATGAGCCAGGTTCTTTGTCCCTCTTTCGAGAGCAGGAGGAGTGTGAGCCCACAGGCACCTCACCCTGGATGGGGAGAGACTGGCACAACTCCTTAAAAGAACCCGTGAAGGTGAAGCCTAGGTTGAGTGGAACAAAAAAACCTTAGATTCGCTGAAGCGCGGGAGGCTTCTTTTTCATATGCTTTTATTTGTTCCAGCTGCTCAGCTGGAGTCCGCGGCCGTGGAAACCGCCCACCTAGCCTCCTTAGACTTCACTGGAGGATTCCTTTTCTCCAGTCTCCCCAACTTTAATCATGCCATGCGGTCATCCAGAACGTTGGGATGGAAGGCCAGGCAAAAACTGAAGGATGACGTGTCACGGCCGACACCTAAGCAGTAGACGCACGTGAGGTGCGGATCGGTGCGCGACATCTTCTGGCCACAAAAACACCGGCGAAATCCAGGAGAAGATTTCTCTTACATGATCGAAGATACAAACGCGTGATCGCTAACTCGAACGAGTTTCAATTTCGGTAAAACAGAAGCTTTTGAAGTCAGGGCCTACGAAATGCGAGAGCATGAGGGAGGCAACCTGTATCTTCCAGTGGAAAGGAAGATCTGGCATCATGGGGCGGAGCCAAGGTATATACCACTCAGGTGGGTGGGAGGAGCCAGCTTGAAGACTTCCGGTGAACCTTAAAGGGGAAAGGGACATGCCAAAAAGCGTGGATGAACATATCCTTGCTCCTAGAACAACTTTAATCAACAGACTTGTTTGCAACATGCTCCACATCTGCAGCTCTTGTGGCAATGCTCACCCAACAATCGTACCAAAAGGATCCCCATTCTGTCCCCTCATCTATGCTCAATTCACAGTCATGACACCACACAACAACCATGTCATTCTCCTCTGACAGCTGTTATCCAAGCATCCTTTGAGTACCAGGGTAGACTATTTAATTGATAGCTTTTCCACCAGCTTCCATACATAAATTTAAGTACTTCCAACTTTATCTATTATCTGCAAAAATCTGCAATAAAGATCCTTGAAGATGTCACATCCCTCCAAAAAAAAAAAAAAGAGCCTGACAAGGGATTAATTATCGGACAGTTCACTTAGTTGCCATTCTCTGACTACTGCATCAGTTCCATTAGTGCTGCTGTTTGGAACATCTCAGGAAAGAAAAGGTTAATCAGCGAATTATCTGCTTTATGTTCCACTACAGTCCCCAGCATCAATTCTCTTATTCCCTCAGATAAATACTCCTTGAAATACACCACAGTAGATGATGCCATTCAATTTATAAAAAATGCAGGTCATGATGCATGGCTTGCTAATGTTGACACAGCAGAGGCCTTCAAACTGCTTCTTCATCACCCTTCTCTGACATATTTACAGCATCTACTGGGATAATTTTCTATCTCATCTCTGACTGCAAAAGCAGCCCCAAACTGTTTGGCACTTTCTCCGAATAACTATGTTGGATTCTCCTGAACAAAGGCAACCGTTCTTTCATAATCTATCTTTTAGATGATTTTATTTTTGTGGACTCTCCAACTTCCCGTTCTGCAGCCAGTACATCATGCCTAACTGAATTATTCCACACATACCACATTCCTCTGTCTCCAGATAAAACTACTGGACCTGTAACTACTCTGGAGTTTCTCAGCATAGAAATAGACTCATAACAAGCAGAAGCTAGACTGTCGCAGGATAAACTAACCCTCATTATATCCTTCGTTACTTCAGTTTCTCACAGATAATCTTGTACCGAAACAGTTACTGTTAACTTTGTCATGCATATCATCCTTCAAGGCAGATCATTCAGTTTGTATCATCTACCACTTCATCAGTCTCTTCCCTGGATCACCATATCACCATCACAGCCTCAGCAAAATTTGCGGCAATGGTATGGCATTTCCCTGTGTTATCAAGGTCTTTGCCCGACTGCTTACTATGAAATGTTCACTGATATTACACCTTTCTTTGGCACTTTACAATGCCTGGTTCACTGTTCCATGACCTTCCACCATGACCAAAACCTCTTATTTCAGAACAACATCCTGCTTTGAGGTATACAGTATCATTGCAGCAGCTGTTACATGCAGCGCTTCAGATAACTCATATTTGGACGTATTTTACGTCCAAAAATCAGCTAAAAATGTCCAAAAATGCACTATCTGGAGTCAGTGACGTCCAGTAATATTTCTGTAATTTAATGCTGACTCCTAGTTTTTATGGTGTGGACGTCATCTGCATTTAGTTGCCACTTGCCACTAGTCTGTTGCCTTGCCAGTTGCCAAACAAGTCTAGCCCCGCCCCCACCCACCAGCTCGCCAGTCGCCAGCAGCATGTAACTTAAGTATCCATTGTGTAGCGCATTTGTAAACAAACTCCATCATTTGGCACCAAAGACTTAGTCGTGGGTTGGTTAGAGAGAGAGAGAGAAGTTAGAACAAGGCGACGGAGAGTGGAAAAAGTCGGGCGCCTGGCTGAGCCAGTGAGCGAAGCCAAAAGTTTTTCAAGCTGTGTGAATTGAATCCTCATCTGGACTGAAGAACCAGTGTTGGTTCAGTTGCCGAACTTGCTGACCGGGTCTGTGTAAGGAGGTCTGAGGACGAGGAGGTGAGTGTGGAGCGTGGTGGCGCTGGCGCCGTGGCAGTGCTCCGGTGCACATATTCACTACTCACTGAGCTCAGCATAACTAAGTAGAGTGCAGCCTAGGTACTGATTTTACAGCTCCCTTTTTGTGGACAGTGCATCAGGCTGCCCAGACTATCTGTTGTGGCCCTCCTACAAAATGTACCTCCTCTGTAGGGCCCAAGATACTCTGGGACTGGGACTCTGTACCCCGTTCTGCTAAGAATCTTTTCCCATACACTATGTTGATCTCAGTCGCTAGCTTATTGAAGTATCTGTGGAAAGCACTATGTAATAAAGGTATATTGAGGCTGGGGGGGGTGGAGGAGGGGATTCAGGTACTCACTTTATGGTCCTGTACTTTTCCTTTACCCATGTCCCATGGACATAGCTATGAACCTTGGCTTAGACACCCAATCCAGCTCGGAAATGGCTATGCCTATATGCCTACAAGATCTTCTTTTGTTTATAGTTCCTCCTGCTATGGATTTCTGCTTTTGTGTGTGTTTTAATTGTTACTGCTGCTGTCACTGACTGGATGTGCACAACCTGATAGACTGATCTGCTCACTAGATCCATTCTGCACAGACCCCCCAGGCTTCTTGTAGCTCACATGGCAGTTCAAAACACAAGGACCTAAAATCCACTCTCCCCCCCCCACCGATGACTAACGTAAGACTACACACTTGGAATGTAGTGCACTCAATCTCCATAAAATAACACGCCACTCTTCCAAGTAGTTTAACAATAGTTTATTCGATACTCCAAAACATACGGAACTTGTAATGCCCGACATGTTTCCAAATTGCTTCCTTTCTCAGTAGCCTTCGAGAAAGGAAGCAATTCTGAAATGTGTTAGGTGTTACAAATTCTGTATGTTTTGGAGTACTGAATAAACCATCATTAAACTACTTGGCAGAGTGGCATGTTATTATTTTATGGAGGGGCAGGGGTGAGTGCCCGATTTTCCTGTCCTCTACTGTTGTTTTTAACATTTGTGAGTTTGCCACTTAGCGAATGCAGGAAATCCCACCATTTTGAGAACCCTGTCATGTTCCCCCTATGCTTCAGGACACTGTGTCGATCGGAAATGTCGACTCGTTGACTTTGATATTTGAACAGCACCATGTTCCCTGTTTTGGAATTGAAGTTTGATGTTACCACTCTATTTCTGCCTAGATATTTTTTATTTTTAAAATTACAGCATAATTATAAAAGTTTCTCTCTACTTGTGGATAGAGAGTCTCTTTGGGGGGGGGGGGTTAAATGTACTTGTTGGTATTCTCCCTGGTTATGCAACAGGTCCTAGGACTGTGTTAGTCCTTTTCTTATTCTCCCTACAGGACACACCTTTTATCATTGAAGAGGCTGGCAATTTTCAAAAGACTTTGAGATTCCATTTAATGGAAGTTCATATGGGCTTCCCCGCATGCACTGTGCACACCGTGGGTGGTGGAGAGGTCTGACCCTTTGGACTAGGATCTGACCAGAGGGTCAGGCGTCAGGGACTGTAGAGCATTAAGCGATCCACTGAGACTGCCTGGATTGTAGCGCATCACGTGTGTCTGTGACATGCAGATAAAAATATTGTTACTTGTACTGCAGAGGGAGGTTGGTCATGTCAACATGCCAGAAGCACCTGGGTTCGTGGGCCTTGCCAATGATTAGGGGCTCAAGTTTATGGTTCCCAGTGGCATTTGTACATCCCAGAATTGTAACCCTTTCCTTTTGTTTTTTTGAATCCTACAGCCTCCTTTTTGCTCCCACTGATCAAGGTCTTATCCGGTAAACACTGCCAAAACAATTCAGTTTCATCAGCATTATATTGCGGATTGAGACGGATGGATTGTTTGGCCAATAAGCTACAGTAGCTGCTCAGTGAAAGTGACAACACTGTCATCATTGGCACTTTATTTTATTTTTTTATTTTTTAATTTTTTGTTTTAGTCTTTGGTAACCGGGTAAAGCCCACTGGGCACAACGTAGTGTCTGTTTTTAGGGGCGACCTGGGAGCACTGGGCAGTTAAGTGACTTGCTCAGAGTCGCACAGTATGTAAGTGGAGGTTGTGAGAATCAAACTCAGGTCTGGTCTGCTGGATGTATCAAGCTCGTTCACACCTCGTTCCTCTAATCTCCAGGCTATACTGCCTTAACTTAACTTCTTGCCACAGAACCACAGCCGCCTGATGCCATGTCTGCATTTAAATCTGTCTAGGTAGCTTTCGTGAGCAAGAAAAGGAGACTGGCAGCCTAGTTTCTCTTTGTTTCTATGTTTCTCATGGAAGATCCATGTCTTTTCCTTAAGTACTGGCCTGGAGATGGGAGTCCTCTCTTCACGCACCTGCCGAAACCAAAGGTAAATGGCATAATTGCAGCTGTCCTTTGCACAAGCCCGCATGTTTTTCCTGTTGTCTGTACCAAAGATCCTTCCGTTGTCATTGCAAAGGACTGTAGCTTGTCCTTTGCTTCTTTAATGTCTGTTACAGTCCATTTCCCAATCCCGTATTCAGCTGCACGTGCAACCGGTCGTTCGCCATTTTCCAAGCAGTCCAAAATGCGGAGTTTTTGTGTCACAGTGAGCACTGTATGCTTTCTTTTTGCTATACTGTAGAGACAACTTACTGAGTGAGCACCTGTTTTAAGTGATTGTAAGGTTGTAAGGTGATTGACAGGTACTTGTCAAGTGCCTGTAAGCAGTTCAGACTGATTATATGGGATCGCATGATGGACTGGGTTAAAGTCGGGCTGTCTCTGGCGACACAGCCCAAGTTGTTTAGATAGGGAGTTCCATTAGAGCGAGGTTCGGTTTATCTGGGTTCTACTGTACTTTTCTTTGTTTGAAATAGTTTAAAGGAAAACTGCATGTTAAAATCAGGAAAATATATGTATTACTACCAGTTTTGAGTTCTCACTTCATCCCAGTGTTTTGTTTCTACCTAGACTGAGTTTTTTCTAATTTTCCCAGGGTGTTTTATGACCTTTGGGGGCTGCCAATGCCATTCAGGTGTGTTTTATTGCATCTTCTCCAAGTTAGTCTTCCCAGAGTGCCCTTTGGTTTGATGTCTAATAGCCCCTACAGCAGGCCAGTGTCTTGCTTAGCCACAGCAGAGAAAGAACACAGCAGCCAGGATTCACACTGCTATATAATATACTATAGAAAGTTACGTTTCAACACATACACCCCCCCCCCAGCAGAACACAGCTGGATAATATACCAATGTTTAAGAAACTTGTCATACTTACCCAGAGTCTAGCAATGTGAATCCTGGCTACAGTGTTCTTTCCCAAAGAATTATGGGGGTCTTGAATAGGTTACCACAACATGTAATCAGCAGCAGTATCTCCGAGGATATCTTTAAAAAACAAATTGATTATCTAATCCAAAAGAGCTACAGCTTTAAACACTACCCCAGAGAAGTGGAAGGCAGTTTGCAGGGCAGGGATGGGGGGATTCCACTATATCACCAGGGAACAGTTGGCGTTCATGGGGTTGTAGTGCAACAGGTGGGTGTTGGGCATTCTCGCATGTTATGGGGGTCTCTGCTTCGGGTGGGGAATGGGAACCGGACCACTAACTCACAGGTGGTAAGTATAGTGCTATGGGCTAGGGGGGTTGACTATCAGGGTGTGCAGGGTGCGGTGCTGCTGTCTTCATCTTGGATGCGCTTGGTGAATCCTGCTGTCTGCCTTTTTCTCTTCATAATCTATATATGATGTATGGGGAGGGGAAGAGGCCTTATTATTAACTGAAATCTAGCAGATTACAACCTTGTTATGACATCACTCTGTTAATCCTTCTCAAAGTGGCAGTGTTTCTATAAGGAAACACATTTTTCAGTAATAAGGTCTGTCTGGCAAAAACGGAATGGTCACAACAATCAATGTTCTGCGCTGACACAATCTGTAGTCTATACAGTGTAATATATATATATATATATATATATATATATATATATATGGTCTCGGGTTAACAACTGCACTGAAAACACTTCTTGAGGTTGTCATGACATCTGCAAACCTTTACAAAGATGTCATGGCAACCCTGTGAAGTGTTTACTGCATGGTTATTAAAAAAAGACCATACATTATCCTCTATATTTATGTGTCTATATTATGTATTTATTGCTGAGGCCACGTGAGACCTTTGATTAATGTTTAAGCTAGTAAGAGGTGCGCCGATGTGGTAGACTAAAGCTATTGTTCCTTGATATTTTTCACTTTCCCTATTTCACAGTGTTACAGGATAATGAAGACATCAACAAAAAACAGGTTCTATATCTGTTTACTTTTCTACACATTTGATGCACTCTGTTTTTTTTTCTAGTTAATGACATTTATATTGAGAGAGAGATGCTGATGCAGAAATCCATCCTGAAACCGAGAGAAGATTGCAACTTGCAGTGAACCAACCCCAACATCAGTGCAAGGATCACAGAGTCTGAGAGGCTGAAATCAGACATACTTTTAGGAATTAGGGAAGGGACAATTACACTGCAATGCCAACATATCTTGACTTGAAGAAGGACTGGTGGGCAATTACTCTCTGTTATAGAAGTGGTGGTGCTCAGATATATGGTGGAATGGAAGTGGAAGAGCAAGTCATCACAGACAGGAGTGAGGTGGTGAAGCATAGCTAGAAGGGGGGGTTAAAAGTTTTGGGAAATTTAAGAACACAGCAGTCTTCCAAACGGTCATAAACCAGGCTGTGGCTGTGTGACTCTGTCTGTGAGTGCAGAGATTGATGTCACAAGCTGTGGAGACTGTATCTGGAAGGGGGGGGTGTGGTTGTGTGGATAACAGTTATGGTAGGAAGTGGCACTGCCATGCAATGCAATATCATTACCACCAGGTCCACGTCCACCAGGGGATTGATGGGGACATGCGGACCCATCTTCTGGAGGGTAACCCAGTAAATCCACTCATGAAGCAATAACATAATGTCCATACCTGCAGATGGGATCCTAGAGTGTGACTTTATGAAAACAAATTATCCTTAGAACAAGGGTGGTCTGGTCACCCAAAGCTTTACAACATAACACTTGGCAAATGTATTAACTTCCATTAACCCCATAAATTGGAATGGAGTTCCGTACTTGTTTTGTCACTATGTGACGACAGTCATGTGTGATTGGTAGTAAAGTAGCGTACACATGTTGAAACGACTTTTATAATTGCTTTAGATAACCTGCTGGCTGACAACAACCAACTGTGCATAAACAACACCTCGTGACACGATTTGAATTTTGAGAAGGGAACTGTTGTGACACCGAATATGTCAAGCTCAGGTCAAGCCGGTTTGAAGACCCAAAAGAGAGCCACCACCACCACAAAGTCTTTATTAGACTGCTGGTTAACAAAAAAATATCCCGCAACTCAGTGCCTTGCAACTGACTCTGGAGGGAGTTCATCTGTGAATGGACAGACTGCTGATTGTTCTTCCAATTCCTATAATGAAATGGAAAGTGACAGCTGCGAGCTTGCTGTAACTTCAATTTGTAATTCTGATGACTTTCCTACACTTCAGTTATCAGATAGTGATGACTGTTCTTCTTCTTATGAGTGTATTCCACAATCTGCAATTTCTCAGGGTCACACACAATCATCAGTTGTTCAGAAATCATGCAGTGGTGACACTTGAAATAAGAACAGTCAATTATCAGATGCTATGACATCTGTTGTTATGTGTAATTACAGACATCAGTGGGAAACTGAATTTGATTGGCTGGAGGCAAGAGATGGGAAAATGTTTTGCTCTGTGTGCCGTTCAGACCGCCATCTCACAAAAAAATTTGCTACTAGAGGTGCAGGTGCGTTAATGTGCATGCAGTATGTCTGACAGTAATGGTTCCGATTCCGAGTAGCCTGATTGGCTGACACAAAATGGGCTTTGGCTTCTCCAGTTCACAGTGGTGGTGGCTGCGAATTAAGTGGTAAGGCATGGCATGAATTAGTGACATCCTCACCATCTAGGGAGAGTTATGGTGTGATAACTGGGCCGTTGTGCTGTGACAACAGTCCAGCAGGAAGCATCTGTCTGCCAATCACAATTCATCTTTTTCTACACATTTCATAATCTGATATTGAAATCGGTAGAAAGGATGCAGAATTCGTATTGGCAGACAAATGCTTTTTGTATGACTGGCCCGTAATCACACCACAACAGCCCAGCCATAATAACCTCTTTAACAAATTCATCACATTTCAAAAAAAATTACCAATTTTATTACCGCAATACAGCATTTCAGGGGTTGCTTTTTGTAATCAATAAGACATGACAGGGTGTGCATGGAACAGATTTAACTGCATGGCCAGGGGCATAATTCTGCACAAGGCCTTGGCCGAGTACCTTTAACCCCTGACGTGCGGTAAAATCTGTTCCATGCATACCCTACCTGTCATGTCTTATTGCTTACTTATAAAATGGGAAGCTAAAAACAGCCAGGTTTTAGCTTCCTATTTTATAAGGTGGGTTAATGGCCCTCGCCCTTCTTCAGTGATAGAAGCACTCTGCTACTTATACCCCGTGCCTTCACGCCATCACAGGAGGGCAGGACAGTTATCCCACTATAACACCACCCCTGTCATGCATTATTGCTTAATTCATATTCATCGTAGTTCATCTAGTAAAGGCTTGCTACTTTTATTAATAATTTGTAACAGAAATGACAATGTATGCTCAAGTACGCTGACTTTATGACCTGTGTTTTGGGACTGCACTGTCCCTCCCCACCCAGATGCTAATAAGTTTGATAACTTGTGGCCCGAGATAGCATGGTGGAGCGTAACCAATAGAATCCTGCAGTCTGTCTGTACAGAGAGTGTAATACTGAGTCACCACACCAGTATTTTCTACTTTTAGGATATCACAGAACATACATAGATCTTTGGGATCTCACCAGGTAGGTTTGGTACCAGTACCGCACCAGCACCACTAACATCAAAGCCATAGGAACTTCACTGTCAGTGAATGGGAATCAACATGGAAGATTTTCTGCAGTACATTGCTCCCTCCTCAGTTCTTTTCCATCATCAAGTTGCAAGCACATTCTCCACTGACGAGCAGTGCAGTGTTGGTGGATTTAGCACCTTTTCCAAAGTAGGGCCTACTGCCACTTGGAGTAACATACACAGTAGTATCACACAGTTGTTTCACCGAGTATTACTGTTTTGATATATTTAAGAGCCCATGCATTTTTTGGAAGGATGTCCTGCAAGGACTCCTGTCTTAAGTTTATGGAGTCCCAGGCAGATTCAGTTGCCACGGTCTTCCCCAGGGCTTGCAAGTTGTGCATTGATCCCTTCTTTACCAAAGGGTTGGTGGTGAAGAACTGTCTGCGGATAGAGTGTGTGTGTGTGAGTGACCAGTGCCACCCACAACTATATCGGGCTGGTGAGGTCTTGCTGACGTATCAGATGTGTGGCCAAAGTTGCATACTTAATGAAAATCTGGTGTGTTTACTGTCATTCCATGATGGTGAAGAGTTCCTATGGTGCACTTGGAATCCACCTGGTGAGTGAGATCACCTCAAAGATCTACTCTTTATGGTACATTCTACGTATCTGTTATTTCCTTGTTTCACTGATATATGCCATTTCATTGTATGCATCAAAGCAGACAGCAGCTTAGCCTTTACTGTTTTATCCTCCTCTTCTCCAATTCCATAGTATTTACAAGAAAATAATTTTCCTATTTTAGAAAATTGTCAGAAATCAACCCTCAGGAAGCACAGTCAGACAAAGGACCATCGTATAGCACTGGAAGCAGAGATTCTTAGAAGGAGACTGTATGCAGTTAGCGACAATGATGAGGCAGAAAGTTCAGAAAATAACGATTCAGCTATTAAACTTGTAAAAAACAGTGACTGTAATTTGTTTAAAGTGGTGCACTTTGCAGCAAAGACAGATATGGCAAATTGCAGTGTCAACCAGCTTTTAGATTTTTTGATTCGCTGGACAGGAGGTCAATGCTCAGAACATGATATAAGTGATTACACTGTTCATGATGTTCAGAGAAGTATAGTGAAAGTATTAGATAGCAAAGTCATAAAAGAAGAATTAAAAAGTCCTGTGTTCCGCTTGCTAGTTGATGAATCCACAGATCTTTCAGTCCACAAAACTGTAATAATGTATATTCGATATGTCAGTGAATTGGAAATGAAAACAAAACTAATTGGCAACATCAGGGTAAAGGATGGTTCAGCACACCACTTAACTGAAGCTATTGTAAACAGATGTCAGGCCCTGGGATTCGTCATGAGTAAACTTGTGGGGTTAGGTAGTGATGGGGCTAGTGTAATGATGGGCAGGTCCAATGGTGTTGGTACACTTTTGACTTCACTGCATTCACCTTTTATGGTTCACGTCCACTGTTTGGCTCATAGATTGTCTTTGGCCTGTTCACAGTCCGCTACTCAATTTTGATACCTACAAGACTTTCAGAGTAATATTAATGGTACATATGCCTATTTCAGTACATGTGCTATTAGGCAAGCAAAGCCAGAAGATATGCAAAGGGTGACTGGTACAGTGAAAGGAAAGCTGAAAGAAGCAATTAACATATGTTGGCTGTCAATGCAAAATGCTATAAATGGACTGCATAAATGTTACCCTGCTATTCTCCCTATGCTTAAAGAGGATAGGAATCATGCCAAAGCTCAGGGCCTTCACACGTTTCTCACTACTTATGTTTTTGCAGTGGTTCTATGATATCCTTAAAGTAATGGGAACTCTTTGTAAATCCTTTCAAAAGCAGGATCTACTGTACGTGGATGTGAAACCACAAGTGTTCTATGCAACAGGTGAGTTAGAACACATGGAAACTGAGTCTGGCCCAATCCTGACAGCGTTTCAAGAGGCATGTGAAATTGAGACTAGTGATAGTGGACAAATGACAGCATGTTGGAAAATACAGGAATCTCAGCAAGATGACAGTCAGATTGAACCCAAGTGTTCACATAAAATGACAGCACAATTCTCAAAACTGATGGAGGAGTATCTCAATACTCTTATAAGCAACATGAAGTGTAAGTTGTGCCCAAATTCTAAAACGGAAACACTTCTGGATGCCATTGCCAATCTAACTGACCCATAGTCTGTAGTAGACTGTAATACAGTCAGTGTTCAGAAAAGTTTACAAATTGTTTGTGAAAAATTTGGTTCCAACACACAATATGACAGTGATCAAGATGATGATAGTGAGACAAATATTCATAAATGCAAGCCTTTACTAGATGAAAATTGTCTCCGCTCAGACTGGGCAAAAGCAAAGGCAATGATGCTTGGATGCTATAGGAACCTTAGTTCCGAAAGCTTTATGAGAAGGGTAATTTCAAAGTACTCTGATACAATGCCAGTATATTCTATATTATGTAATATTGCTTTATGCATTCCACTTACATCTGTAGAATGTGAGTGTGGTTTCAGTGTGCAGAATAGGATAAAGACAAAATTTCATTGTTCACTAACAGAAGATAGCCTAGAGCTACTAATGAAACTAAACATGGGGCCTGACTTCTCCGACTTTGAAGTCGATAAATCTGTGAAGTGTTGGAAAAAAGAGAAAAAAAAGGCGCTATATGTCTTTGTGCCAAAAATCAAAAATGAGAAGACTGGAGAAGCCAAAGTCCCAGACAGAGACAGTCAGGTTTCATGTTTCTGGTAGCAGCAGCAGCAGCAGCAGCAGCAATACTGGTGGTAGCTGTGCCATATTATCCAGAGATAGCCGCACATTAAACAATGATTATGTCAGTATGTCACCATGTATCAGCAGCAATACCTGTTCTGACACTGCAGATGATGGCAGTGCTGGTGCCATTGCAGTTTATCATAGTAGCAGTACTAACAGAAGTGCTCATGATGGGAGGAGGGCTGAAGATAGTGAATTAGGTGATGAGGATTTCCTGGAAATAACAGAGGGCATGAATGACAACAATAGCGAGTAATTATATAACTTTCAAATTCGACTCATTTGATTCAGGTTCAGGTGCACTTTTTGAGCCAAATACAACATACTGCTGAGCATTGCACCAGCAGAAGCAATTATCTGAAAACCAGTATTTTAAATAGTAAATTCACTCGAAGTTGTGAAGCAAGCAAAATGTTTATTTTTGTTTGTGTTGCATACTGCTGTGTACTGTATAGGGAGTACGGACAGGGCAGCAGTAGCTGATGCAGGATGCCAACACCTATGGTACCAGCAAGTTCACTTACAAATGTTTTTATGTTTCAAAGTATATTAATTGTGCCTTACCAATTGGAATGTTATTAAATAAGTTCAAGTTAGAAGGGTAAGGTAGGTTTTAAAAGAGCTGTTCCTTGACTGACTATAGTCAAATCTCATGGACGATGCACACACAGCACCATCAGGCTGCAGCATGCGCCCATGTTGGACTTGGCTAGTTGTCCATGATGTGTATTATACACAACACCAGACAGGGCAAGCCAAATACATTGGGTAAATACATCATGTTATTTTGAATTATTATTTAATTTTCACTTTATACAACATCATATATTTCACTGTATTACAATTTCATTAACTTGTTATAAATAATGTTATTTCCACTTACAATCTAGAAATGGAACAGAAAAAAAAACACACAGATAATAACAATGGGCCAGATAGGAAACTTACAATGGAAAGAAAGGCAGCTCTGAGATAACACAAGGTGAAACACAAAACTAATACAATACTGGGTCTGTAACAAACAGTACAGAACCATTGAAAATGGTGTTGTGGTATAGCAAGGACTACTGTTTTAAGTTTATGGAGTCCTTTGCAGATTCAGTTGTCCTTTTGTCAAGCTCTTCTGTATTAAGTTTAAGAAGATCCTTGCAATTGGCTCTAAATAGCATGTGGTGGTGTATGGTATATAGCAGGGAGGCCTCCTGTCTTCAGTTTATGGAGTCCCTTGCAGATTCAATTGTCAAGGTATTCTGTCATAAGTTTAAGAAGATCCTAGGATCTATATACCACTACACAGCATTTCTACGGATTGTTATTATGTTTATCTTGTTTTACCTCAAAACTTCCTTTCTTTCCATTGGAATGTCCATATGTGGCCGGGAAGCCCATTATTCTGAGTTCAAATTTCAGGCTATAAGTAGAGAAAACATTTTGCAATACGTTACATTATAAATTGTAATCTAACTGAAATACATGGTGTTATAAGTGAGGGACCTCACAGTCTAGTAATCCCTGTCAGCAAGCTTATAGGACCCATTTCTCCAAAGTTATTAAGATAATGTGCAATGGTTTTCACAAGCAAAACGGACATACCAGTCAGTAAACATTAATATTAAAAACTAAATGTAAAGCAATGTTTACTGTCATGACTCATCATGCTGCCTGTTCTAATTATGAAAAACATTGCACATGATCTTTACAAAGACACAGGTCCTGTAAGCTTGCTGACAGGTCCCCAGATGACTGCTTTTTTGAACAGGTAGAGAAATCAGGGTTACAAAATGACTAATAACTTTAAAATGAAGTGACACAGAAATCTACTTTTTTGGTATGAGATTTACTGGGGATATGTTTATTCTAATTCTGCAATGTAGCACTTTTGGCCAGATAGTATCAGTAGCTCTGTAACATACTAGATAATACTGTACACAGTACACAAATGATTACTACTAATCTATGCATAGCGATGATATGAAGGTACTCGATGGCATAGCATTATCTACTATATAAGAACTGAACAATTCATGAAATAAACACATTGTCTGAAAATGATTACTGTGTGCTTGTTTTCATTTCTTTTCATTGAGAAATGTATTTGTGTGGATGTAGCATGGATTACAGCAAGGTCTTCAGACGAGCAATGAGTTGACTTTGACAACTAGAGAATTTGAAGCATTTTGACTTCCAAAATTTGGTGTCTGGAATTATTTTGACTTCCAAAAAATTGACAGCTGGAGTATTTTGACTCCAGTAAAACTGAAATGACTTCCAAATGTCAACCCATGGAAGTATTTGACTTCCACCCCAAAAAAAAATATCTGAAGGCCTGGTTAAATGGAGTCCCTTGTAGGTCAACTAATCTGTTAAAGTTTAATCTGATCATCAATCCAGCACAGTCCTCGTAAACAAAGACCATTCCTCTTCCCTGGCAATCATGTGTAACCCCCCCTACCAATTTAGGGTTTACCTAATGTCTTCCTGGACTCCTTAATGCCCACAGTCAGGCTGGTGTCCCGTCTTAAGCAGTTCTGTGTCTTTATGTGAGAGTGTCCTAGTGAGCCTCCACATCTGTCCCTTTAAGAGAATAGCATCTGTGTTTAGGAAATGGTCTGTGCTGGGTTCAAGTGATTTAGGGCTTGCGACTGGCCAGACGGTGATCTAATTTGCTCCATTCTGCAGTCACTACTTGCGCAGAGGGAGCCTATGTAGGAACTGTGCTTATTTACTGTTTATCTGCTATTATATTAAAGATAGAGAAGTTTGTCTAACCTGCTTTGATTGCAACTTGACCATCTGGATAGAAGCCACCATGTTAGGTCCTGGACGTCCAGTAATTGAACCAATCGAACCACTGGGGACCTAAAATGGATCTGTCCCCAGGGGTCTTGTGGGAAGGAAATTCTGCAGTCTTGTAGTTTTATCCAGTTGGCGCCCAAATGGACCTGGAGGGGGAGCCCTTACTGTGACTTACAGCTCCTTTAGCCAACCGAACCTTTAGATTTACAAGGGAAATGCCCTGTGTG
Organism: Neoceratodus forsteri; assembly: GCA_016271365.2. Lineage (NCBI taxonomy): Eukaryota > Metazoa > Chordata > Ceratodontiformes > Ceratodontidae > Neoceratodus > Neoceratodus forsteri. The sequence continues at coordinate 739,109,442 of CM057459.1, forward strand.
CCACGAGACAGTGGATCAGTTAGAGTTGGAGGTTGAAGTGTGAACAGCTCGAGCCTTTGAGCAGCTGCTCCCAAAAGGAGCATAGGGGAATCTGAGAGAAGAGGCTAGACTTGCCTTCCTATCACAGTGTCCTGCACAGACTGCCTAATTGCAGAAATCAGATCTGTCCGATTCCAGCCTGGAACTGCGGCAGAACAGAAGAAGTTGTTTGCCAGAGTAACTTGCGATCTGGACTGAAGACTTGCTCCTGCAGCAATCAGCCCAGCTTGTATGTGAAGTATACTCGGATCGAAAGGTTTGTGCAGTGAAGCTGTTAATTTGCATCCGGACCGAATCCGAACAGTTTACAGAAGTAGTGATTGATTTAAATGTGCTGAACATGTTTCGTGGGTTGCGATTTGGTTCCCAATGATCGAATCTGTTACACCAGCTGGAGGCTTCACCAGCAGAAGATCACGAACTTTGCCAGAACTGTTCGCCCCACCTGGGCCCTGCCATTTCGGCCTAGGCCACTACACCTGCACCAGAGACGGTTTCAGTGAGAGACCGGTTTGGGGATTCGGCCCCCTGCACCACAACATCACACAGGTTGCGACCATCTGGAGGTGTGTCATGTTGGCCCAGCTTCCCCCTGTCCATTGATCATCACCACGAGGCCTACATATTGCCAGTCTTGCATCAAATGTCTGGTAGCGTGAGTACAATCAGGGTAGCACCTTGCAACAAGGGTTTAAATCATCTTTGGTGCCATCTAATTGTTTCAGTTTTTCTTGGGTTTACAAAGGACTAAGCCATCCATCTTGGATTACAAATAATTGGGTTGTTTGCATGTCAAACTGCCTTCTTTCCACCAAGGGCCCCACATCAGCTGCAACGCCGGCCACACCCGGGCAACGCTTCAGGCTAGCCTGTATTACAATCTGGGTACCCAGTGTTGTTGAACTGTATTTATTTGGGACTTAAAGGTGCATGCCAGAAAAACTTGATTCAAATCAGATAACTAATCATTTGGCTAGATTCACGCCCCTTCCTTGTTCACTGCCCCTAAATAAACCCGATTGTCTTTTTCACATTTAACCTGGCTAGTGTGCATATTACTAGTTAGGTTACAGTATTAAGATTGTACTGCTGCATTGCTAACCTTATTTTCCAAGGGGTCTCCAGGGCAGTTGCTGCAGGTCCAGCCCTGGTGGTAAGTGAGAAGGGTGCGAGCACATTATTACTGCTGCCTATTGATTGTGAATTTACCACTGTGTTGCATCTTAGGCCACTAGGAGGTTTGTGGGTGGTTATAGCTTCCCAGAGGGGTATACCACAGCAAATAAACAACCCCAATACCATTTCTCTGGGTGGAGACACCTTATTAGACAACTGAGTCCCCTCAACCTGCATATAGTCATACACAAGGGCATAGCCACCGATATGCCAGACACGCCATGGCATGCTAAAGATCAGTTGTGTGGTAGCGGGAGCTGGCTGGCATCTCCGCATTTCTTTGTGTTTTTTTTTTTTCCATGGGCTTATTCGCAGCCGCTCTTAAGGATTTTCACTTTTTTAAGGGATATGGGGTGGGGTCTAAGCCTGTGATGCGACCCTAGCGGACCTGATTGAGACATATTTTGCCATCTCAATCAGGTCCGTTTGCTTAGAAAGGGGGCGGGTCGCACGGGCTCTTTAAATGCCCACAGAAAAACAGCCTGGCCCTGCACTAGTTTGTTGTTCCTTTCTAGTCTACTCTGGACAGGAGATTCGGGAATCGAGATTAAGACACCAGAGCAGAGGTGATAACAGCAGCAGCACGCCGGTTTTGTGGTGGGTAGGAGATTGTTGATTTGTAAACTACAACTCGCTTCAACTCGGAGCTTTCTAGCATACTTGGTGGTGTTGGAGCTGCCTGTTGAGCCTTGGAGTCAGTCTGGAGTTGCACCGGACTGGAGCCACTGCAGTTGGAGAACTTTTACTGCAGTCAGGGCGCGACGGGCGGCAGGTCGGGTGTCTGACCTGGGACATCAGTACTGTGCACAGTATGGCAACAGTCAGTAGTCTCAGTCAGACGGGTGGTCCGGTAGTCCATGAGAGATGCCGACTCGCCGAGCCGAGGCACAAGACAACAAAGGAGACCAGTCCAATCGATGAGTAGGCGGTCTGGCATCTGTCACACGGTCTGCGAGTAAAATAGCTGTAATCTAGTGACTAGTCACTCACTCTGTGTGGATGCCTGGATGGTCTTTGTCCTTGGGGAAGGCGGAAAGCTGTGCCAGTAGGTATATTCTGGTGCCTGGTGGTCAAGCCGCTGCCACCACGCCTGCTGAGAGTGCTATGTGTGTGTGTGTGTGTGTGTGTGTGTGTGTGTGTGTGTGTGTGTCACTATTCTCGGTCTCGAGGGTCGATCAAATCGAAGGAGCTTTGAATGCCGGGCCAGTGTCGGCCCAGAAGCCGCAATCTGACGTGGAGTTGTCTCGGGGTCAGGTCAGGAGTAGCTGAGACTCTGTGAGCGTGAGTAAAGGAGTCAGTAAATGAAAAAAGCAATCACCAGCATTTTATATGCGTGTGTGTGTGTGTGTGTGTGTGTGTGTGTGTATACAGTGTACTAATGTTGCTACATAACTAACATTCCACTAGAATGCCCACATTGTAAAGAGTGTGACTGCAAAACATGTAGCCCGTCATAACTGGTAAGAACATCAACTGCAGTGGGGGGATACAACTGTGGGGAGTATGTCTGAGGGAGAGGGCTGCTTGCTCAACTTGCCCTTCTGATTTCTCATAATGAATACTGATCCCTGATTGCAAGCATTAAATCCAGGTGCCAAGTGCACTGACGGGGTGGGAGGGGGTGCAGAAAGAGAATCCCAGTGTGTCCTCCAGAAATAAAATGCCCACTGACCCCCAGGGTAGGTGCCCACTTTTCCAACCAATGACAAAGGTAGGGTGGAACACGTTTGAGTAAGGAAATAGCTGGGATGGAAGGGATGAGAGGGCTATAAAAGTTTTTTATTTGTAAAAGCAACTTCCTAAATTAGATACAGATTGAAGTAACAAAGACTTCCGACACCATTTTTTGGCAGCCTTATAAGCCTCTTTTGATATGGTGTAAATACCAGACACACACATCTATTCCTCATTGCTAGCATAAAAAATAATTTATCATCTGACACAGCTATATCAATGACGAAAGGTATATTCAACTAGGATGGCATCATTGAAGAGTGTGCCAAACCTACCAGAATGTTTGCATGTTGTATTGTGTAATGCAAATGTTGAGACACCTGCTCTTCTCTGTAAAATAAGGAAGAATTGATCCAGACTGTACAGTGATGCATGAGTTTAATCAAACTATAATCCGGTGAAAAGGGTGAAGGTGAGTGGTGTGGTGCCAGAGGGTGGGGGATGGGACTGTTTTTTTTTTGGGGGGGGGTTGAATCTACTGTAGGTGAACAGAATGCAGGCTGTATTATGTGGTATTGATAGAAATCAGCATGGATTTACAAAAGGCAGATCATGTATGACCAACCAGCTCTGCTTTTACAACCAGTTAGCTCTGCTCGGGACAATAAAATCCTATGTAATATAGTATTTTGAGACTTCAGCAAAGCCTTTGATTTAATGTTTCATTGGGCCATTGCAAAAAACTTTACAGACTAGATATTACTCCTAGATATTTTACAGGGATAGCTTAATGGCTGACAGACTGTGTTCAATGGGTACAAAGAGATGGTTACTTTTCTGCTTGGGGTCCTGTATCGAGTGAAGTTCTGCAGAGGTCAGTGTCTGGTCCGATGAGTTTTAACATTTTCATTGCTGATTTGTTCTTTTAGCTAGAAGGGTGTGTTGCTAAATTTTTAACTGTGGGTGATGGCATGGTATGAGAGGGACACAGGGCTGGGGGGGCTACTTTTGAAGCTGGTTGTCATGTGCATGCAGTTTAGAAGAAGCTGCTGCTGCACAGTTTAGTGGTGGTGTTGATTTAGTTATGAGAATGCCTCACTAGGAGAAGAACTATTTGAGATGATTACAGTATAATCTTAAGACAGCACCCATGTTTTGCCATAACAGGATCATTTTGGCCTTGTCAAGCATTTTATTTATTTGGGGGGGGGGGGCAAATTGTAATATAAATCCAGTTATTTTGGCATTGCCCCTGATTAAAGCAGCAGTACTATGTTAATAAAAAAATCTGCGCTTTTTTGACTGGTTTTTCCCTGTACTCTGCTGCTGAGCATGTACCTGGTATTCTTTCCCACCGGCAATGTACTGTTAGTTACTGAGTAATTTGCTCCTTTATACTTTATGCTTTACATTTCTGCCCCCCATTGACAAGATAGTGGGTGCCATATTTTCTGTGCTTGCATCTTAACTGTAGGTAAACCTTGTCCTTGAGGTGGTCATGGGGAGGGTTAAGTGTGTGGTGGTGGGGTAACACTGATGCCTTGCAATACTGCTGCAGGACTCCATGACTGCAGTGGTCATAATTTTTACTCCCCCCCCAGTTCTTCAGATACAGATTACCAAAAAATTTGGTCTGAAGTGTCACACAGCTCTTGATTGAGAGGGCACAAGGAGTCATGGGTATTGCACCCATTTAGTGACCTCACCGCCTCCACCAGTGCTCTTATTATAGCAGCAGTGTCAGTCTTTATGTTTTATGGCATCGATCTGAGGGTTCTTGATACCAATGCTACTAGTAGTACTCACAGCAACAGCCTGTCCAGGTGTTGCTGGAAGTAACATAGGTATCAAGACCCCCTTAGAAGCCATACAATAAACATAATAAAGGACCGCCACTGCTGCTATAATAGGTTGTAGTAAACAATGACAATCCTCCAGTGGATTTTCGGCAATTTATATCTAGAACCCAAGGCTTAAAATTATGACCACCACAGCCTTGAACTCCCGCAGCAGCACTGTAAGGTATTTTGGGACAGGAGCAGGCCGTAGTGGTTTGCAGGTCACCTTTTTTTTTTAGTTTTTGGCAGCCAGGTAAGGCCCACTAGTCACAAGTGCCTGTTTTTAGGGGTGAACTGGGAGCACTTGGTGGTTAAATGTGACTTGCTGACAGTCGGTCTGTAAATGAAGGTTATGAGAATATGACCTGCATTGATGACACAGAACTTGGTCCAGGATTGTGCACTGCACACCTAGATATTTCCAAGTAGTAATTAAAAACAATAGTTAGTCTGACATCTGTTGGTGGTGGTGTGGTAGTGGCATATCTGTGTGTGTGTGTGTGTGTGTGTGAGAATGGACCTCTGTGGGACTGGCTACCTTGATGAGGTACAGAGGCTTGTCACAATGCAATATTGATACCAAAAGCCAGTCTGTTAGTCTGACACATGGTGGTGGAGTGGTGGCATGTCTAGTGTGGAGTGTGTTTGGACCTCTGTGGGACTGGCTACTTTGAGGTACAGAGGCTTGTCACAACGCAATATTGTAACCAAAAGCCAGTCTGTTAGTCTGACACCTGTTGGTGGTGGGATGGTGTGCTGGCATACAACACAGAAAATGGTGCTAGTGTCTGAGGGCATGGACGGTGGGGGAGGGGTAGCTCACTCTAATGGGGGGTGGGTAGCAGTGAGTCCACTTGGTGTGCAGCTCAGAAATTCCTGGCTACACCCCTGGTCAGACAGGCAGGGGCAGGGGCACTAGCCCTAAGAATAGTGCCGCCTAGGGGTTACATAGAGAGATTGATACGAGTTACACTTCAACATAATTTCTACCTGCACTGCGTATACTGTATATTCCTGGCATCAATAATGGTCCTGCTGACATCCTTTCTTGTTTTGATTTCTAGATATTTAAATGTCTACATCTGGCAGTGAATCATCACATGACTGATTTTCAAATATACTGTGCAAAGATCTGATAATGACATATTTTAGAGGCAAACAAAATATTCTGTCAAGCACTGACTCCATACACCAGACAAGCACATCAAACTGCTTGATCCTAATATGCAATGTTCTGTGCTTTGCAATATATCGACCCTCTCAACCCTGACGTCCATCACGACTTGACATTTGCCTCCTTCTACAACATACCAAACCATTATCTAGCTCACCCATCAGACAATAAATCTTGGGGATTCAGCCCCACTTGTCATTACTCCTTCTTGTCTGTACATCATTGCTTTCAACGCCTCCAATAAAGCTCTTCATGCAAAGCGTGAAGAAGAGTTCCCCTCAAACACCTAAGGGAAGACATCCCATAGAGTTTGATACATTTTGGAAACTCACTGAGCTCCTCCAATCTGGCGTATTTTCTCCACCTACAAACCTGACGTTACAACCTGCCATGGCTCTAGCCGTTTATAGATCTTTATAACCAGGTGGCTTTACTGCTGCATGTTCAACTTTTTCCTCCACATCTGTCTATTGACAGTCAGTCTTTCAAAGACTGCAGAAACATATTTTTACTCAAACCTCCAAAGTGGATCACCTATCACTAGAAATTCATATTATGTATTTCTTGCGTATAACCAGTAGTGTCCCTTCAACATACTTTATCGCCTAGTAACATACCATGCTCACCAGTCATTATCCAAATCTTTTAAACAAGACTGTACAGAAAGTCATTAGCAAAAAACTCCTTGTTCTCAGAAAGCTGACACCTTCCATTCCTGATTAAGAATATCCTCAAACGGCAGTTGCTGTGGGTTTGGCATACCTGCAAAGAGAATGAGGATTTTTAAGAGAAAGCTTTGCCATGATTGACTGATCTGCAACTCGTGGCTATCAGAAACGAAACAGTAGAGATGCATTCAGTAATGCACAAAATGATAATCGTGGTTCACTATTACAAGGAAGAGTGAGACCAAATGAATGTGCACCCCCAATATTGATTACAGAATATTATCCGACGGCATACAGAATAAATATAATCATATACTGTACATAAGATGTGAAACTTTGAACAGTGATCCCACCATTGAAAACCTTTCGTCCATGCCCCAAGAGTGACATTTAAGTGTCACGTGGAACTAACCTTAAAGATCAGAGTGACGTCCCAAGTACTTGGCTACAAACTGCACCAACGGGCTTTTACAGGTACAGTAATTGTGCTCATCGTGTGAACACTAATAATGCCAAATCTTTCAATTATTCATGGACTGGGAAGAAATGTACCATAAGCCAGTTCATCACATGCACCACCAGCAGGGTCGTTTACATTCTGATGTGTCCCTGTGGGCTTGTGTATGTGGGAGAGACCTAGCGTCAATTGAAGCTCTGTATCGAGGAGCATAAGGACAGGAAATACTGACAATGCCATGGCCAGACATTTTAAAAAAGCTTGCCACCTGTGACAACATTATATTTCCGGGGGGTTGAAAAAGTCAGTGTTGAGGTGGGAGGGGGAAATTAGATCCAAAAACGACATCAGAGGGAAGCATTTTGGAATTCCATGCTTAACACTGTGAACCTGGCTGGGATTGATGAAGAACTCAATTTGCATCAATTTTTATACTAACTTGGTAGTTTCTGCATTCTGTGCTTTCAAGACACTGTTGTTCCAGTTCTATTTATGACTTTCCTCAGATTTTTATTATGTAGATCCATTTCATTATTATTCACAGGTGATGACTGTGCTGTCTAGGCACTTACTGTTTCTGTCTCTTTAAGAGACAGGCTTAAAAGCATTAGGTTTTCACTATCACGGCAGCTCTGATGATGTCAGGAGACATCAATACTAAGGTCAGTGTGACCGCTATCATGGATGGCATAAGCGGAGTTTTGGAGGCACTCATTTTATTATTATGGTGAGGTCTGGCACTGTTATAACATTTATTGCTTAGTGGCTTCAAGTGAGAGAAAATACAAAAGTGATCAGGGAATGTGTGTTCCAGTTATTTGGCTTTGCTGATTATGCCTTTCTCACATTAGCCTGCAGCAACTGTGTTTGTGCATTTGATTTACTGCCCTCCCTCCTCAGCTTAAGCTAAGTTTATTATGTGTTTTTTTCCGGTGGCAAATTAGACGAAAAAATATTAACTGCTGTTATGGGATGTTACCTCTGTGGGGTGATTTACATTAAAAAGATGACTCGTTGAAGATCTGGTAAGATGCATTATTTCCTCACACTGCTTTGCTGACTTGCTTTCAGGTTCCTCAGATTCTATGTGTTAGTGAGATACCATGCTCACCAGTCAGCATCTGAATTTCTACTCCAGTCCGAGAAGAATGCCATCATACAGTACGTTATCAGTTCATTTCCCATGTAAGGACCCTCCTATCCTGCCTAGGCTATGAGCCTCTCAAATACTCTGGTCATTCTTTTTATACTGGAGCAGCCACTGTAGCATCAAGACGGAATATTCTAGACCACATAATCAAGATCCTAGGTTGCCGGTCATCCTCCTGCTATGAACTGTACATTAGAAATCCAGAATTTAGCCGGATCCATGGCGCCGAGTGATGGGTGTTCACTCAGCATGCTAGTAGCCAAGGTTAGGGCCTCGAGGCCAGTCATCAGGAGTGGAGACTGGCAGGGAGGGAATTTAAAGCATCCTATGGAAGCTTCCCTCCCAGGGAGCAAGGGGTTGATCTCAGGTCACTGTTAGGCAGCTCCTGGTGGTAGTTTGCGGCCAGCGTTTTTTGGCGGTGTGTGGCCTCAACATACCGCTGAATGCCTCCAGGAAGCTGCTGCGACCAGACCACTATGTGGGAGGTGGGTGGGTTGAGGAAGAAAATGGAAAATGCCTGCTCAGCCAACCGGATGATGGCAGCCGGTCCCCCCACTCACCATGCAGCCCGGAAGTGTCAGAGCTAATCCCTCGTTGTGTGTGCGCACTTGGTGTCAAAGGAATGTCTCTGGGCAAAATCTCCCCTCCCGGTACCCTCCTAGGAGCCCCCCCACAAAGGGATACATTGAGTTAGGAGCCACTGCATGGGGGACGGCAAGAATGGAGACGGTAGCAATTGGCGAGATGGGGAAGTCATAGGCAATCTGAAGGAGTGGCCGGCCGAGGGGACGGGAGGACATAAAGAAATAATGCAAAATGCAAAAAAAAAAGAAAAAGAAATCCAGAATCTGAACTAGAGTCAGCCAGGATTCAATGCTCTTATCACAGTTTCTGCCAGTGACATACTGCAGCATACTGCAGGAACACAGTGTAATCTAATGGCAATTATGGAATTTGTCACACAGGCAAGACAAACATGCCTGTCACATCCTAGCGGACTCCGCTGTGCATCACGGATATACTGTAGACTCATCTCCCTGTAAGCCTGGAGGGTGGGCAGAGCCAATGTGGTGGTTCCCCGGAGGATTTGCCCACAGGGTTTTTTCCTCTCCTAAGTGTATCGGATCCTCACTCTGTGAGTTGCAGGAAGTGGACTGCTGATGCTTTACAGTATAATTGTTGGGCCTTCAGTTCATTCTCAAGTATTTCCTTCAGCCTGGAGGTTTCTTCTATTGGTACCTCTGCTGAAGGTGGAAATTATCAAAGAGAGAGCATGGCCAATGTTACATCAATAAGTACTTCACACATTTTATTCATTTATTTATTTAGTGATTCAAAAAAGACCTTTGAATGCAAGCTCTTTTACAAAGGTTCCACATCACAGATTGCAAAACAAAGAACAATAGGAGAAAGCAAAGGCACATCACAATAAACGGCACAGCTTGGATTCAGAACTTACAGAATAACTCAAAACATAGGTACAAGTTAAAATAACAAGAAAAACACTTTATGAGGGTGGTGGTGGTGGTGGGGGGGGACTAAGAAGCCACAAAGTGCCCTGTCAGTAGTTCAGAGGGATGGGGATAGCTGGCAGTGGGGTGAAGAAAGGCGGTATGAGAGAGGTAGAAACTGTGGTGGAGGTGAAGGGTGGGGAAGAAGGGTGATAAGGTATAGGGAGAAATGGGGGTGAGGGAGGCTGAGCAGAGAAGATGTGCTACAGTAAATGGTGGGGTTAGAAGGGGCATGGGCAGACAGTTTGCATTAGTAATAACTGTTAGGGAAACTCACGGGACTGGGAGTTGGGGGAGGGGGGAAGGCGGGGTGGCGGGTGCCAAAGGAACATGATGCGAACTGATAGCGGAGGCAAGTCATGAGAAGGGACATAACCTTCACATTTAGCCAGCTGCGACACTGAATGGAAAGGCTTGCCTGTGTTCAATGAGGCAGCTGGATAACTTCACCCCCAGCACTTTGTAAGGCAGCCAATCCTTAACCTCCGTGCCTTAGTCTGTTTTGCCACTCCATCCATCCTGCCTCCTCCTCTGGCACTCTCTCTTCCTCTGTAGGTCTTTAAGTTCATTCTTAATTATTTCCTTTCACCTCAAGGTCCCTTCTCTTGCATTGCTGCAGATGGTGGAAGTACCAACAAGAAAGCAAAGTCAAAGTTACTTCACTATGCACTTTATACATTTTTTTATTTTAGTTTTATTTTATTCTTTGGTAACCAGGTAAGGCTCTCTAGGCACAGGTTCCTGTTTTCAGGGGTGACCTGCGAGCACTGAAGAGATTAAGTGACTTGCACAGAGTCACACAGTATGCAGGTGGAGGTTGTGGGAAACAAACCCAGGTCTGTCTGCTAGATGTACCAAGCTCCTTCACAGCTCATTATTCTAACCTCTAAACTGTACTGCCAGCCCAGCTACTGCCATATAACCATCACATTTAGCCACCTGCCACATTAAACCCCACTCGCACCTTAATCATAGAAACACAGAACTTGTCAGCAGAAAAGGACTGCCAGGCCCACCCAGTCTGCCCTGTATGCCTAGCAAGCTGCTAGGACTTTGCTACTGCCTTCCACCCACCCCCCTTCCCAGAACCAACAGACCCCTGTGTCTGTCCCACGCCCTCTTGACCCGCCCCCACAGTTCCCACCTCCTCTGGGAGTCTTTTCTGGTTTTCCACCACCCTATCCATAAAATAAAATGTTCTAATGTTTCCCCGAACCTCCTTCCTACTATCTGCATATCATGTCCCCTTGTTTTTGACTGCTCCCATAGCTGGAAGCTGTCCCCTACTGGTACCCTGTTAATACCCTTGAAATCTGAAGGTCTCCATCATGTCCCCCCTTTTCCTTCTTTGTTCAAGGGAGTAAATGCCAAGGTCCCTTAGTCATTCCTCATATGACAGGTGACTAAGTCCCCTTACCATTTTGGTCACCCACCTCTGGATGCGCTCCACCGTATTCAAATCCTTCCTGAAGTATGGCCTCCAGAATTGGACCCCATACTTAAGGTGCGGCATGACAAGCTGCCTGTACAAGGGCATGATGACCTCCCTCTTCCTGCTAGTTATTTCTCTACCAATACAACCCAGCATCCTACTGGCCCTTGCGACCGCCTTCTCACATTGCTTTACTACCTTTAGGTCCCATGAAATGAACATGCCCAGGTCCCTTTCCAGCTCGGTAACCTCTAGGGCATGTCCCCCACAAGGTATTCTGCATCCTGGTTATTCCTGCCTAAGTGCATGATCTTGCATTTTTTGTGTTAAGGACACTTGCGATTCCTTAGACCATTCCTCCAGTTTCTCCAAATCCCTGCTCATGCTCTCTACCCCCTCAGGTGTATCCACTCTATTATAGACCTTCGTGTCATCTGCGAACAGACACACTCTTCTCTCTAGGCCCTCTGGTATGTCCTCTTTAATCATACTGAAAAGGAGTGGCCCCAGCACAGATCTCTGAGGTACCCCACTGCTGACCCTATCCTCCTCTGAATGTACCTCATTAACAATTACCCTCTGCCTTCTACCCTCCAGCTAGTTTTGCACCCACCTAACCATGAGTGGCCCCAGTCCTAGACATCTAATTTTGTGCAGCAGTCTCCGGTGTGGCACTGAATCAAAGGCCTATCTGAAGTCGAGATATGCAGTGTCTACAGGTCCCCCCCATCTAGTGCCCTGCTGACCCATTCAAAGAACTCTATTAAGCTCACTTGATATGACCTTGCCTCAGTGAACCCATGTTGCTGTCGGTCCTGTAGGCCATTGGCTTCAAGGTAGTTAGTGATTCTCTTTTTTAGTGGTTTCTCCATGAGTTTGCCCACCACTGATGTTAAGCTCACCGGCCTATAGTTGCCCGCCTCCTCCTTGTCCCCACCCTTATGAAGGAGGGCCACATCCGCCCTTCTCCAGTCATCAGGGATCTCCCATTTCCAAGGATGCATTGAATAGACTGGTCAGAGGTTCTGCTAGCTCTTTGCTAAGCTCCCTCAGTACCCTGGGGTGCATCCCATCAGGTCCCTTTGCCTTATCCACCCTCAAACCCTCTAGCTCCCTCAGAACCTCCTCTACCTGGAATGGACTGGAGTCAAACCCCCCACCTCCTCATATGCCCTGATTTCCTTAAACTCCCCTTCCTTTTTCAACAATGAAGACTGAGCAGAAATAGCTATTGAGTATCTCTGCCTTCCCACGGTCATCTTCCACCAACTCCCCTTCCCCATTTTTCGAAATAATTATCCTCGCCCTTGACTTCCTCCTCTCGCTCACATACCGGAAGAAGGTTTTATCCCCTTTCTTGACTGTGCTGGCTATTCTCTCTTCTGTTCTTGCCTTCGCCCTCCTAACCTGCTTCCTTCTACTTCCCCAGTTTGTAGCCCTATCCTCCTTCCTTTGTGTCCTTTTATACTTCCTAAATGCCTTCCTCTTTGCCCTGACCTTCTCCGCCACTTCCCTATTAAACTAAAGTGGTTTCCTCTTCTTCCTATTTTTATTCACCCTCCTGACACAGAGGCTAGTGGCCTCCACTATTGGCCCTTTAATTTGACCCCACTTTTCCTCCACCCCCCTTAGTTCCACCACCCCTGCTAATGCCTGTTGAACACTTTCCCCAATTTCCGAAAGTCCGCATGCTGAAAATCTAGCACCTTTACTTTGTGCCTATGGACCTCAGCAGTCATTTTTACTGTGAACCAGACAGTGCTGTGGTCACTCGTGCCCAGGTTCTCTCCTACAGATATCTCTCACACCCATTCCCCATTTGTAGGGATTAGATCTAGGATCTCCCCCTCCTTGGTTTGTTCCCTTACCAACTGCTTCATGAGAGCTCCCTGTAGGGAGTCCCCAACATCCCTGCCACTGGTGGATGCTGCTGATGGCATGCCCCAATCTATGTCTGGCAAGTTGAAGTCCCCCATCAGCAGCATCTCACCCTTGTTTGCCATCCTCTGGATCTCCTCCATCATTGTCTTATCCATCACATCCTGCTGCTCTGGTGACCTGTATAACAACTCTGTGCATATGACCTCTCCTTTCCCTGTGTCTAATGATACCCATGAAGCCTCAGCCCAACCCCATCCTGCAATGTAATCCTTCACATAAAGGGTGAACTCCCATCCACCCTATCTTTCCTAAAAAGTGCTTACCCCTGGCCCAGTGGCGCTGACAGTTGAGGCGCTGGACGCCACGCCGGCTAACTGAGTTTGGTTGCCGGGGGTTGGCAGGGGAAGGATTGGATTGAGTGCCCGTAAGGCTGCTCTATGATCCCAAGGGGAAGGGCATTGGGATGTCTGGTGCTCTGGTGACCCCTGGTGGAGATTGGGGGCACCGCAGAGTGCAGGCGGCATGTAATGGCATGCCCGATGCTGGCAGAGTTGCCGTGCACTAAGCGTCGGTGGTGTGTACTCACAGGGGAAGGGTTGAAAGAACAAGGAAAAACCCGGCTCGGAGGGATAGGTGATGGCACCTTTCCTCCATGCCCAGCGCCAGGATCCATCTTGGCCAGCTTCATCGATCCTCCACCCGGGCCCCACCTGCACGCCGGAGTCTGTCTCGCAAGGAGCACAAGCTGAGGAGGGACTACCCTCCCCGCGTGGGTTAAACCAGTGGTGCCAGCTGCGGGGGGGGGGAGAGGAAGTATAGGTTGCAGCGACCCTCAGACAGGGCGGCACAGGGATGGGTTGCCTAAGAGAGTTCCCTCGAGCTGTGAAGAAGTAAAAAGATAGTTGAAAAATAAAAGTGCATACCCTGGTACTGCCATGTCCCAATCCTGGCCCTTATGACACCCACGTCTCCGTGATGCCCACGATGTCCAAGTCCGCCTCAGCCATGACAACTGTCATGTCTAGGATCTTATTGCCCAGGTTTATGGCATTGGTGCACATGGTTCTCCATTCGCAGGGCCCCCTATGCTGTTCCCTGGTGTGTGTTGCCTTACCTGCTCCTCTCCTCTGGTTTTCACCATCCTGGGGAGGAGGTTGGTGGCTCCCAGTTCTACTACCCCATGGCATGGGTGAATTCCCATCCCTCCCTCTGAAGTAGTTTAAATTAAAGTTTTGTTTTATGAAATCCCCTAACTTACCCCTTAGCAATGCTGTACTCTTCCTATTTAGATGCAGTCTATCCAGGGCAAATAGGCTCTCATCCCCCCATGTCGTTCCCCAGTCTCCTACTAACCTGTAACCCATCTGTTCACATCAACCCAACAGCCACTTGTTAAATTCCTCAATCCTCAATCTCCTCTCATCAGCTGAACTTTGGCTCTTCTCCTCCTCCTTCTCCCTCTCTTCTTCTACAGTGGCGTGAAAAAGTATTTGCCCCCTTCCTGATTTTCTCTATTATTGCATATTTGTCACACTGGATGTTTTCAGGTCTTTAGACAAAATATAATATTAGATAAAGGGAACCTGAGTGAACAAATAACACTTTTTTTTTTTACTTATTTCATTTATTTAATGAAAAAAGTTAACCAACACCAACTGGCACTGTGTGAAAAAGTAATTGCCCCTAGTTAAATCAACCCAATTAAAGGGATAATTAGAGTCAGCTGATTGAACACAGCCAGGCTTGATTACAGCCAGCCCTGCTCAATATAAACCTCACTTATTTTGGCCCTTACCATCAGAGTCACGTTGCCAGCACAAAGATTCAACAAGCACATTATGCCATGATCAAAGGAAGTTCCTGAAAGATCAGAAAAAATTTGTTGCCCTCTATCAGTCTGGAAAGGTTACAAAGCTATTTCTAAGGCTCTGGGACTCCATCGAACCACAGTGAGAGCCATAATCTCAAATGGAGAACACTTGGAACAGTAGTGAACCTTCCAGGAGTGGGCGGCCTGCCAAAATTACTCCAAGGGCACAGTGTAAAATCATCCAAGAAGTCTCAAAGGATCCTAAAACAACATCCAAAGAACTGCAGGCTACTCTTGCCTCAGCTAAGGTCAGTGTTCATGACTCCACAATCAGAAAGAGACTGGGCAAAATGGGCTTCATGTGAGAGTAGCAAGGCGGAAACCACTGCTAACCAAGAAGAACATAAATGCTCATCTCTCATTTGCCAAGAAGCACCTGGATGATCCACAAGCCTTTTGGGAAAATGTTCTATGGACAGATGAGTCCAAAGTGGAACTTTTGGACAACATGGATCCCATAATGTCTCACGAAAGCAAACACAGCATTCCACAGTAAGAACACCATACCAACAGTCAAACATGGTGGTGGTAGTGTGATGGTGTGGGATGCTTGCTGCCTAAGGACCTGGATGACTTGCCATAATTAAAGGAACCATGAATTCTGCTCTGTACCAGAAAATTCTTAAGGAGAATGTCCAGTCATCCTTCCGTCAGCTGAAGCTGAAGCGTAGTTGGGTCATGCAGCAAGACAATGATCCAAAACACAAAAGCAAGTCCACATCAGAATGGCTAAAAGAAGTAAAATTAAAGTTTAGAGTGGCCTAGTCAAAGTCCAGACTTAAACCTAATAGAGATGCTGTGGTAGGACCTGAAGCGAGCAGTTCATGCTCGAAAACCTACCAAATGTTACTGAATTAAAGCAGTTCTGCGAGGAAGAGTGGGTTAAAATTCCTCCACAGCGATGTGAAAGACTGATATTGAATTATAGGAAGTGTTTGGTTGCAGTCATTGCAGCTAAATGTGGCATAACCAGTTATTAAGTGTAAGGGGGCAATTACTTTTTCACACAGTGCCAGTTGGTGTTGGTTAACTTTTTTTCATTAAATAAGTGAAATTAAAAAAAAAAACAAGTGTTATTTGTTCACTCAGGTTCCCTTTATCTAATATTACATTTTCTCTAAAGACCTGAAAACATCCAGTGTGACAAATATGCAATAATAGAGAAAATCAGGAAGGGGGGCAAATACTTTTTCACGCCACTGTAGATTGATATGCTATGTTGAGGCTTCATAGCAGTTCTCACTTGGCACTGGCATCAAAGGTCATAGATAGCTGGAGTTCTTCCCCAAAGGAAAAAGTCTGTTGGGCAAAACTCACACACGGCTTCATTCAAAATATCAGTTCTCCTTTTCAGCCTGGATTGAAACTTCTTCCTCTAAAACGTTCAAGTATGCACACATTCCTCATGGCACTATCAGGACTGCAATCTCCTTGTAGTCAGAAAGTCACTGTCTCACAGTCTCTCTAGTCATGGAGACTGTGCAAACTGAGTCCAGATTATTGGTTTCACTCTCTTTTATTGAGTTCTGAACTTGATGTCTGATTGGACAGAATGCACCTGGGCTGAACTATGCTTTAGAACCCTGAGCCAGCTGAACTAGAGTTGCATGTGTGCTTCCGCACACTGAGCTGAAAGGGGAAAAACCTCAACCACTGATGGAGTGGGGGATTACATACAAGTCATGGGTAGATTTTGCTCATGTGCCAAGAGAATGCTACTGGTGTCAAAACAGGTCTCACCGGGATGTCCCCAAAGGGGGAGTCAATCTGAAGTTCAAAATGTTGTGTACTCTGAACTGTTATTGGTGGCTGCTGGCGGCTGGGAAGGATGCATCAGTTTGTGTGGTGTGTGTTAAATAAATATGCTACAGTGCTTGAAAGCTCAAATATTGTGTGAGGATACCTGGTTTAAATACAGGATTTGTGACTGTGTTGTCGTAGGTTCTTGGGGGACACCACCCTTCCACCTCACTTGCAGGAAGAAGTCACTGGTGGAGGGGGGGTCACCATGTGCCAAGAAACAAGAACTGAAAACCAACACTGAAACCAAGGCCATTCGCTTAAAAGCGACCCACACATATCTACAGCTTAGCCACCTCATGTGGGTGGGGGCTATATTTATAATTTTATTTACCCAGGATAGCCCAGCTGAAATGCAATATCTCATTGTCAGTGAGGTTCTTCTTGTTTCCAGTAGAGGGTAAACCGAAGCACTGAGAGGTTAATTGATTTTCTCAAGGTCACACAGCATGCAGTGGCTCTAGTGGGATCTGGACCTTCTGGGTAGCAAGCCTGTGCTCTAGCCACTAGTTCGGTGGTTGCAGCACAGGACTGAAATTCTAAAAATCCTAGGTCCAAAATCTATGTGCAGTTGTGTTTCAGTCATCACAGCTATAAAACTTAGTAGAAGCAGGAGCACATTAAAAACAAAATACTGCACCTCAGACGAGTCCCCCATTGTCAAATAAATGAACTGTAACAGAAAAATGACATCAGTACAGATAAAAGTTGTTAGGTACTGTTGCAGCATACCATGTAGCGTTTGGATTCTTTGGAGTGCATTTTCTAATATCCCATCCCTGAATGGCTCAGTGCCATAGTTTACTCTATGACATCACTTATCCATTTATCACAGCTAGTATTCAGAGGGAGCATTATGAATGTGCATCCCTGTGACCACTGCCGAACTCTTCCGAAATAGTAAATCATTTCAATGAATATTTCTGTTCTCTTTTTGGTCTCAGTAGGTTATCATCTCTCATTAATCCTAATACTGATTCAAACATTATCTTCACCAAAGAAGATGTTATTGAAGCCTTGTCACTTGTCAATCAATCATCTAGTGCAGGCCCTGATGGCATTCAATCTAAATTCACAAAAGAAACCTCATCATCTCTTGTTGCTCCCCTGACTTTTCTATTTAACAAATCTATCACTGACTGTCAAATTCCAAATGACTGGTGTCAGGCCATAGTAATACCAATTCATAAAAGGGGTAGCAGAACTAATGTTGTCAATTTTTGACCCATAAGCCTTACTTCCATCCTAGCCAAAGTAATGGAACGTATTATTAAGAAACATCTCGAATTAGAAATTGAACGACTTTGACTGCACAATCAATCTCAACATGGATTTAAATCTGGACATTCATGCACCACAAACCTTATTTCCTTTTATATTAATATCAGGCTTCTGCTTGATAAAAACATTCCCTCAGGTGTAATTCCACTTGATTACAGCAAGACATTCAACAAGGTATCACATTTCAAACTATTAACAAGTTACACTCTTTGAACATTAATACAATGCTTATTAATTGGATTAAAATTTGGCTAACAGAACACAAAAGGTAAGAATTAATTCCATTGACTCTCAAATCGGCCATGTCACAAGTGGTGTACCTCAGGGGTCTGTCCTGGGTCCTACACTATTTGGTATCTTCATTAATGATATGACTATTAGCAGCTCCAATTTTGTCTCGAAATGTGCAGACGATACTAAGATCGGAGGAAGAGTAGATAATTCAGAGAGTATTGAATCACTCAAACTTGACCTACAATCTGTAGAAACATGGTGGGCACACGATAATCTCATGGAATTTAATGTGGACAAATGTGTTGTCCTTCAACTAGGAAAAACTAATCCTATGAATAAATATTATCTAAACAACTCATTAATAAAGTCATCCACTAGTGAATGTGACCAGATTAATAACAAACTATCTTCGTCATTACATTGCACGACAACTGCCCATAAAACAAATATTATTCTGAAAAGAATTAACAGAACATTCATTAATAAAACTGAATATTGCCTAATCCCATTATACACAGCCTATATTCGTCCATGTCTGGACTTTGCATCTCCGTTCCGGAATCCGTACTTGAGAGGTAACATTAATAGATTAGAGAAAGTTCAGAGAAGACTGACAAAAATGATACCTAAAATTTCAGAGCCTGATTATGAAACTAGGCTAAAAAGCACAGGACTATCACCTTTACATTTAAGAAGGTATAGGGATGATTTCTTATTTACATTCAAAATACAATAAAGGATCCTAATGCAACAATGTGGATTATCTCTAGCCACTAAACGTATAGTGGGTAGAATTCATAACAAACAACTCGTGATCCATCGAGCAAGAACCAATAAAAGGGATAACTTTTTTTGTATTAGAGCATCTAGAGCATGGAACAGTTACCTTAAGAACGTGTGAACTGTACCAAATTCGACACTTTTAAAAATCAACTTGATAAATGGTTAAATCATCATTATTGCAGCAATTAATAGCCCACATTGGTGGGGAACAATCGCGATGGGCCTTGTACCTCCTTTTGTCCTATAACATCCAGTAAATCCAGTACCCATGGCATAGTCATCACCAGAAGCAAGGTACAAACTGTGCAGAGGGAAAGTGGGCAACCAGAGGACCAAAGAAAAATAAAATATGTGAGCTATACCTAGTGTTCTTTCCCCAGAGGGGTCTGCTTCCTGAGCCATTTTCAAGGCCTCAGTGGTCGCTATGTCAACGTTGCAAGGGATGACAACCAGATTTATAGTCTCCTGTTTCTTAATGTACGAGCTGATCAGCTGCTTGATCTGAACAAAAAACAGACAGAATAATGTGGTTAGTAATGAAGGACTGTAATTGGTAAGGGCTATCAAATTTTCACAAGATGGCAAGGCAAATTTTATTTCTTAGGCGCCCATTCCTGGAGGCTCTGGGCACCTCACATAAAATCAAAAAAATCCAACAAACAACAACAACAACACATAAAAATAAGACTGCATTAATACAGCTACAGGAATAAGAGTTGGAAACAGGTCAGCTGTCTACCCCATATATTTAAAGGGCTACATCTGGGTAAGCTAAGGAAAAGAGATGGGTCTTAATGCGGCCCTTGAACACCTTGATTGAGGGGGCCTCCCTGATGGCTGGAGGAAGCAAATTCCACAGGATGAGGCCGGCAACGCTAAAAGCCCTGTCGCCGGTGGTTTTAAGCCTCATCCTGGGAATCGCTAGGAGGCCCCTAGAGGAGGATCGGAGGGAGCAGATTGGGGCAGCAGGTGTTAGGAGATCTGACAGATAGCCAGGGCCTAGTCCATGTAGGGCCTTGAAGGTGAGTAAACCCACCTTGAAGATAACCCTTCACCTCACCGGCAGCCAATGCAGTTCATGCAGCACCGAACTTACATGACAAAACCTCAGAAGGCCTGTCAGCAACCTGGCAGATGCATTCTGTACTAGCTGCAGCCAGTGGAGGGTATCTCCCAAGACCCCGAAGTATAGGGCATTACAGTAATAAAGCCGAGAAGTTACAAAGGCATGAACTAGAGTGGGCAGGTCCTCCTGTGGAACCAGGGGACTGATCCTGGCAATGTTCCTCAAGTGGTAAAAACCACTTTGGACAATGGATGACACCAGAGATTCAAATGTCAAACCATCGTCAAGGAACACATCAAGATGGTGCACCCTAGAGGAAGCCATCAATAGTGTTGGCCTCAGGAAAAGTCCAGTTGTCACACCGGAGGCATTCCTAGCATGCCTTCGGCCCGCTCCCACTACCAGAACCTCCGTCTTGTCGGGGTTCAGTCGCAACCAGCTGGAGGACATCCAATCGTTGATCTCGGCCAGGCAGGAGTTAAGCACATTCACAGCACCAGATGTTCCGGGGCAAAGGATAGATACAATTGGGTATCATCTGCATAGCAGTGAAAACCCATATTGTACTTTCTAATGAACTTACATAGGGGCAGCATGTACACTGTGAACAACACCAGCGGCAAAATTGATTCCTGAGGTTCACCACATGGCAGGAGCTTCAGGGAGGAGGAAACATTCCACATCACCACCCATTGCTTCCTGTCAGCGAGATAGGGCTCAAACCAGCAGATGACAGTGTCGGCAAGTCCACAGTACTCTCTGAGATGGTCAAGTAGCACGAAGTGATCAACAGTGTCAAATGCTGAGGAGAGATCAAGGAGCACGAGAAACTGACCCATCTCCTTGATCCCTAGCCCTAAGGAGGTCATTATGCACCTGAACTAGTGCTGTTTCCATGCAGTGCCTAGCTTGGAAACCCAACTGGAGTGGCTCACAGATATCAAAGATCACAAGGTGCTCCTCAAGCTGAAGCGCCACAAATTTCTCAACAACCCTACCCAGAAATGGAAGGTTGGAGATAGGTCGATAATTCACTAAGACGTCTGGGTCAAGAGATGGTTTCTTCAGGAGGAGCCTCACCAGAGCCTCTTTCAAGGAATCCAGGAAGACACCCTCCAACAACGAGCACCGGACAATCAAGGCGAACACCAGTCCAACGGAATCAACACATCCCATTAAGAAACATGTTGGTACCGGGTCCAGTTCACAATATGTGTGCTTCAGTTTCAAAGCAGCCTCAATGACCTCAGCCACCTCCACCGGTTTAAACTCCTCCCAGACAGGTGGAGTGCTTCTGCTACCCTCACGGTAATCACTGTGAATCGTAGTACAACTCACTGGCAGGATTCCTTGGTGGACTGAGGATACTCTGTCAGAGAAGAACCGGGCAAACTCGTCACATAAAGTGACAGAAAAAATCTTTTTCAGCTGCAGACAGGCTGGGTGTAGTAGCCTGTCTACAGTCTGAAAAAGTACTGCTGGTCAGTTCCTCCCTGGACAGGAACTCTGCCTTCTTACAGTTGATTGACCCCTGGTATTCACTGTAGTGAGTACGCAGGGCCAGCTTGTTTTTCTCCAGCCTGGTCCTTTGCCAGCAATTCTCTAACTTCTGAGCCTTAATCTTCATCGCCATGAGCTCCCCATCAAGCCAAGGACACCTCAAGTGAGAAGATCTGAGTCATACACGGACCGGTGCAAGTGCTGTGGACATCACCTTATTATAGTTGGCAACCGCTGCACCCGTGCCACTCGCACATGCAGTGTCTACACTAGATAAATCAGCCACCACCAAAAATCCCTCCGGGGACCATCCCCTCAAAGGGCGGTAGTTGACCATCTCAACAGGGGGAGGGCTCTTGGGGGGAGGGGGGTGGCACCGAACAAGAACTTCACCATGCAGTGATCAGACCAAATGACCCAATCAGTTATGAGGTTGCAAACCTCAAGCCCCAGTGGGAACACCAGGTCCAGCATGTGGCTGCCGTGGTGGGTCACAGAAAAAAACTCTTGTGTCAGGCCCAGAGATGTCATCATCTAAAGAAGGTTGGAACCAAGCCTGGAGTAATTGTAGTCGACCCAGGCGTTGAAGTCCCCCAGAATCAAACATCTGGGGGACTCCACCACCTCCCGCAGGAGGGTTTTCCTTTGTTTTAAATGTGATTTTTTTATTCAGTTTACCAATATACTGTACTTGTAGCATACCGATGTGAAAATAAATACAAAGAAAATAAGCAAGTACACATTATTACATTAAAATAGTCGATTCACTTTCATTATCTCATGGAGATACCCCCATAGGTCACAGATTTATAGGTATCTACCAGTTTAAAACAAACAAAAAAAAAAGGCTGACCTAGTAACACTGAGGGCTGAGGGGCTGGACGCACTACCTCGTGCTATGCCGGTGACCCGTGTTCGGGAACCAGCACGGGCCGACGGGGGTTGGCAGGGTTGGAGAAGGATTGAGTGTCCGAGGGATTGCTCTCCTTCTCCAGGGAGGGGTGATGTCAGTGGTCAGCACTCAACTGGCCCTAGCGGAGGCTGGGGGGCAGTGCGCCGATGCTGCAGAAGAGGGGTGGAGATGGTGCATACACCTGGAGGAGTGCATATCGACATGGATATTTTTATTTATATAAGTCTTTTGTAACTGGGTAAATACACTGATCCAGGGACCATTTTCAGGCATGACCCGGGCCACACAGCCATGCACCAAGTTTCTGGTTAATACGGCGGATAACAGAGGAGATATGATCGGAAAAGGAGAGGGACGGGTTCAGGATACTGTAACTCCCAGATATTTGAAAGTTAGTACATTTTCAAGTCCAGCGTCATCTGGTGAGGCTACTGAGAGGGTGGACCCAGCCTTGGCAACCTTAGGTAGGAAGGGTTTGGATCCAAATAGCATGGATTTAGTTTTTTTTAGCATTAACAATTAGGTGATGTGAGTGGAACCAGGTGTGCGCCACAGAGTAGTTATTGAATAAAACCCTGGATATATTCTCAAGAGCCTTGTCACTAGTGAAGAGGGCAAGGTCATCTGCATAAAATAGGGCATCACAAGAAAGACAGTCTAAGGGGAGAGAGTTTATAAACAAGGAGAATAAGAGTGGGCCCAGGATGGAGCCCTGGGGTACACCGGTAGTAACTGGGAGGGCGGGGGAGGTCGAAGGTCTTACACATACCGACTGAGATCTATCCGAAAGGTAAATTTGGAACCACCACGTGGTCTCAGTAGAGCAGCCAAGGGTGCAGAGGGAGGAGAACAACAGGGTGTGGTCAATCTGGTCAAAAGCTTTAGACAGGTGGACAAAGACGGCACCCGTTGCTCTTCCAAGGTCCATGTTCCTAAGAATATGATTGGTAAACAGGGCAAGGGCAGATGTGGTGGAGTTATGTTTAAAGAAGCCATGTTGCTGTCTGGACAGTAGGTTGTGTGTGATAATATAGTCAGACAGTTGGCGGACAACCCTTTCCAGAAGTTCACTAAGCTGGGAAAGCAAGGATATAGGCCGATTAGTTATCTGGGGATAGCGGGTCACCAGTCTTAAAAATTGGGACCACCCTGGCATGCTTCCAAGTGCTGGGCACTGAGGAGGTAGTCAATGGCAGGTTAAAGAGGTAGGTGAGTGGTTTTAAGATGGTGGGTGATATAAGTTTAAGCATAGCAGGGAAAAGACCATTGCTGCCTGGGATGCCCTGGCTAGGCAGGCTCTTCAGTAGATTGACAGTGTCCCTAGGGGTGATGGTCCAGAAGTAGAAAGAGGGGAGGGGAGGAGTTTGAGGGGTATGGGTGGGGGGATGATCAGAGAGTCCACTGGTCACCAGGGGCGGCAGGTTGCTAAGGAGGGCAGACAGGTCTGTGAAATTTTTATTGAAGGTCTCAGCCACAGCAACAGGGTCGGCCAGACGTCCGGAGGGAGTGTCAAGGTGAATAATGGGGTTATGAGTGTGTGGGTTGAGTAGTGAGCCGACTTCATCCCAGAAGGGATTAGGGTCACCAAGACTATCCCTTTGTTTGTCCTGAAAAAAGGCATGCTTTTTGGCAAAGGCTGACTGTTTACAAAGGTTTCATAGCCGCTGATATTCGTTCCATTGGGCAGGGGAGGGGGCCTTTTTGTAGGCTGACTATAGCTTAGCCCTTTCCCTCATCATGGCCAGGATATCTTTGGTAACCCAGCGTGTTCATCCAAACATAACTCAGCGAGTAGTCAGGGGGCAATGTTGATTTTGGAGATGGAGGAGTGCAGTTGTGAAGAAATTTTCAGCCTCTGACATGTCAGAGAGGGTGTAGAAGGCTGACCAGTTTATCACTCAAACATCATGAAGGAGGAAGGGGATGTCTGGGTAACTGAAATTACGGACGGAGAGTAGTTTAGGGGGTGGGCACTTGGTCTTAGCGGCCCAGACCAGATAGGTGGGGGAGTGATCGCTAATGGCATTGGACAGAGTGCCCGATAAGAGCACCCTGTCCTCTCTACTGGTGATTACCCAGTCAAGAAGTGTATGGTTTTGGGTACTAGGGTTGTGCCTGGTGGGGATGGTGATACTTTGGACTAGGTTATGGAGCTTGAGTTGGTTAGAGTAACCAGGTTCCTGGGCACTAAGCCAGTCCAGGTTGAAATCCCCAAGGAGGATGGTGTCCCTGGTGGGGGAAAGGCTTCCCATCCCTTCAAGGTGGGTGGAGAGACCTGCTGGGCATCCTGGGGGGGGGGGGTTATAGCAACAACCCACATACATCTTTTTTGCTGCAGCTATGGTCAGTTCCACTAGGAGCCACTCGCTGGGTGAGCTAGGGTCAGAGTGGAAGATGGAGGTAGCAGAGAGAGGCTCATGGATGTAGAGAGCCAGCCCACCACCCCTTTTCTTACCAGGCCTGTCATGCCTCAGTAGGGAGTATCCTGGGTTAGTAGGCAGCATCAGAGAGATGGGGTTTTGACCATGTTTCGGAGATGCCTAGCACATGTGGCTTATATAGGGCGACTCAGGGTTCAAGGTCGATGAATTTGGAGTACAGGCTGCAGAGCAGTAATACCCAGCAGGAGGCAAAAGGGACACAGGACAGAGCAAGAGGTGAACCCCTTCCCCTCCACTGTCAGAAAAGTAATAATGGTGTGCGCCACACGTAAAAACTCAGCAGCCTACCGCCACACTCAGGATGCTGTAAACATTTTGTGGGTTTCCAAATCTTTGTGGCCATCATTAAACTGCATAAGAGGGAAAAAAATGTTTTTTCTAACCAACAACTTGCATAGGCATAGCCACAAAAAATGTCCAGAGCAAGAAAATAGCACACACACAATACTCGCTATACTCAGAGTTTGCAAAATCATTAACACATTATTTAATAAATGGTATTTATAAAGTCCTATGTTCAGGTTTCCTCTGTTTCTGAATCCTCTTCATCATACTTTTGTGACCAGTCCCTTTCTGTAACATTATTTATGTATTTGAATAGAATCAGAATTACAATCCTTTGAGTCATAGACTCTTTTGCAAAGGCTCCACGTCAGATAAAAGTAAAGGTACAAATAAAGTAAGAGTATAGAAAAAATATACATACAGTAACAATGTATGATACAGGGTTAGACATTCTTGGCTTAAGTTTATGTTGTCGGTTACCTTAACTGGGAACATAC
Organism: Neoceratodus forsteri; assembly: GCA_016271365.2. Taxonomy (NCBI): domain Eukaryota; kingdom Metazoa; phylum Chordata; order Ceratodontiformes; family Ceratodontidae; genus Neoceratodus; species Neoceratodus forsteri. Next base: position 739,135,112 of record CM057459.1, read on the forward strand.
GGGAGGTCTCTGGTCAGTGCTAAGATAGAAAACAGTATCATATGGTCTTGAGGGCCCCAGAGTCATAATACCAGGGTAGGGGGAAGGGGGATGATGGACAGCAAGGGGGAGGGAGGCTAGCAGCAATCTAACCAAAGACTACAGGAAAACAAATTACTGAGACAAATTAGATTTCTGAAAACATTGTCCTTGGAAGGGAGGGCTGGGGGCCGGCAAAAATGGAATAAAGAGAGGAAGGGTTAGTAACAGTCACAAATGGCGGCGTAAAGTAGTAGGGTTTTGAGACCTGACTTAAATAGGTTGAGACTATGGGACAAGGAGATGGAGGATGGTAAGCTGTTTAGCCATAGTGGAGCCCGATAGTGGAAGGATCTTTATCCAAGAGATGTGCTACAGTGGGGGATGAGAAGGGTATGGTTAGCTGTGTGCCTTTGAGTCCGCCTTTGGGGGGCTGTGCGGATAAGAGGGTGGAGGCCGATTGGGGCTTGCTTAAGTTGTATCTTCTTGGCAAGGAGGCAGGTAAAGTTCTTAAGCCTGCCTTGGAAGTTAAGCCAGCCAGTATGCTTATAGAGCTCGCATGTGTGAGTTAATTTGTCACATCCTGAGACCAGATGGTGAGCTTTGTTAATGGCAAGGTTGATGCTGCGCAGGGCAGTTTGATCGGCTGACCCATATATAACTATACCGTAGTCTACCAAGGATAGGATAGATGAGGACACAGCGAGGTGCATGGCCTGGGGGGGGTAGGCAGTGCTTATGCCTGTAGAGGATCCCTAGTCTAGTGTTAACGGAGGGGAGACCTGTTGTATGTGGGTGAGGTAGGTGAGGGAGGTGTCAAGGTGATGCCGAGATATTTAAAACATGGGACCTGCTGCAGCGCTTCGTCATGAGTGTGTTTTACAACTAGAGGTGCATGACTCTGGGGGCTTTGGCGGTGAGTAAACATCATGGACTTCATTTTCTTGCAGTTGATAATAAGACGGTGGTCAGCGAACCAGGTTTATAGCTCCCTAAAGTAGCCCTGCAGTGCTAGTTGAAGAGAATTTGGGTGAGGGTGTTTCCAGAATACTATCGCGTCATCAGCATAAAACAGCATGCGTCCACTGCAGGATTTAGGGAGGGAGTTTAGGAAGAGGGTGAAAAGTAAGGGGCCAAGTATTGACCCCTGTGGGACCCCTGTGCTAACTGGCTTGCATGTGGAGATAGTTGTGTTAATTTTGACTTGTTGAGTCCGACCTGAGAGGTAATCTTTGAACCAGGCGGTAACCTCTGGGGCAAGGTTAAGGGATGGAAGGGTAAGGAGTAATAGCTCGTGACTGATGGTATCAAATGCCTTGGTCAGATCGACGTAGAAAGTCCCCGCCACTGATCCTTGTTCTATGGCCTAATGAATAAAAGAAGTGAGTTCAAATCTTTCGGATCGGAGTATACAAAAGTTTGTCCACCATACTACATCCAACTTTTTGGTGGAAAGATGTTTGTGAAAAGGGATGTTTAATTCCTGCAATCATTTTTTGCCACCACCAAAACTCCACTTCTGATAGGTAGCAAAACCAGATAAAAAAAAATTAATATTTCTTGTTCATCCACTTCAACGTTTTGCCCTCTACATACAGTTTTCAGCAGTTCATCCGGGTACTGAACTGAAGCAAAGCGGACTAGTAAAGTTTGAGGTTCCAAGTCTTTCAGCCTCCTAAAGGTAATTATGTACAATTTCTCTATTTTATAGTCCTTCTACTGAAGATCAATCCCCAAAGCTTCTGTTAACCATGCCACTTTCGTTTCTTCTGCCTGTGCAACCTCAAACCCCTCAGGCAAAGCGCTGATCGACATTATTCTCCTGAAGTTGTTTTTTGGTGTGTTCTAAACGAGAGTGCCATATGGCGATTTCTTTTTTGCCATAACAGTGCTTCTCTGTGGGCTGAGAGCGGTGGCTATTAGCCGTGTCCCCACTGCTCCAGATGGGCACATTTTATTTACTTATTATTTTATTTGAATTTTCACAACCAGGTGGGCCCACTGAGACATACAAGTCCCTTTTTCAGGGGTGACTTGGGGAATAAAAGCATTCCAAACAATACATTGTAACATAGTACTTTACAGACATTGAACAGGAACAGAAGTGAGACAGCAACAGTGATAGTCTGGTGTGGACATGGAAACAAAATCAGGATATCATTAGGTCCAAAGCAATTCATATTATGGTGCACATGAATGTCTAACATTGGAACATAAGGCACATGCCTCCCCCAGCCATTGGGATCTCTTATGGACTGCGCCCTGTGGCAGGCTGGTAGGGGGATGGCTGCCTCTCATGACACAAATCCACAACTAGTGGCCAGGTGACAGTGTGGGTCAGAGGAAAGCAGGCACGGCTGCGTTAAGCCCACCCCAATTCCTTTTTCATGTCCCTCCCCGAGGCACGCACGCACTAAGGAGTCCCACAGCTCCCTTCCTACCTTTGCTGTTCCCATCCCATCCTACCACCAAGCCTCCGCCTTATGGCAGTCATGCAGTGGAGCCACCAATCCTCCCTCCCCAGCAGACCAGAGCAATACAGCAGAATCTCCATCTTCTCCCACCCCAAATGGCTGCAGCAATCGAAAATCGCTCCCAGTCCTGGATTGCCTGCATGGTGGGTGGTAGCACTACCACCGCACCACTGGGTCAGCTGTATGGTGTTTTCTTGTGCGAGCACTGTGGAAACAGTGAGCACCCCGCCAAGCTGCATACTTCACCTCTGCAACTGCTGTTTTCTGGGCCTCTTTCCCATCTTCCACCACCTGCAGTCTTTGGGAAATAGAATCAAATGTGCTGCTGAGATGCTTAAAAAGTATAACCCCGATTATCCGAATGTCTGGATTATCCGAAATCACCTAATGTCCCCCATGTGATAATCGGGTTTCAGTAATCGCGGTTATAATGTGCTGGTTTTTGGTGTTAAAAGCTATATGGTTTTTAATATGTTTCCTTGTTGCAGCTTCTGACTCACATGCTGTAGTGTAGTCTGCTATGTCTAAAGTGCTCCACTCTTAATTGCCCATTTGCAGGTCGTAGCAATTAACCGGTTTTCAATCATGACTGATCAGGAATTCATAAGGTGTAGCAAAATGTGTGGCTCATTCATTCACTCCCTTAGATGATGGCCAGCAAGTGAAAATGGTGTGTGCTCCCTATCGAACAAAAGCTCCGTGTACTAGAATACCTGGACAGTGGTGAAAAGACAGTGTCTGTAGCCAAAAAATTCAGCATATGCAAGTATGTGATACCCAGACCTCCCAAGATAAAATCAAGGAGTACGCTGCCACAATGGACTGTCCAGATGCCACCAGCAAAAGAAAAAGCATGAAGGGGAGCAAGGATGAGGTGTTGCACAAGGCACTTTACTTATGGTTTATACAGAACCGTGTAAAAAGGTATCCCGATATCAGGACCTATAATGAAACAAAAGGCGATCACCTTCCATAACAACATCAATGGCCAAGATCATATGTTCAGTGCCAATGAAGGTTGGTTAAATTGCTTTAAAAAGTGACACGGGATACACCAGCTTTCTGTGGCAGGAGAACTTTTATCAGCTGCAAATGATAGCATTGCCCCTTTTAGAAAGAAACTGTCCGAGCTCATGGCAGCTGAACAACTTAAAACCTCACAGATTTATAATGTAAATGAGACTGAAGCCTATTGGAATGTGTTGCTGGAGAAGACTTTAGCTGCATGGTCTGACAAATGTGCTCCAGGATTTAAAAAAATAAAGAAAGTCTAACTGTCACAGTTGTACAGAACAACCCAGAGGTTATGGGTGCAAGTACGGAGGACGAGGACACCAGGGAGCAGGGAACCCTGACTGTTCAGGTACCGACAGCATCTGAAACTGTCGAGGCTTTCAACCAATGTCTCTTATATGGCTTGAGAGCCAAGACAACACTGACTATCTACACACTCTGCTTCTTCGTAAACCTAGACTGCAAGCTGTAGAAAAATTAAACAAATCAAAGAAGCCGAGGGCCATAACTCAATTTTTCACAGTGATTTAGGCTACAGAACTGTCTGTGCAAATCATATGATTTTAAATGACGCGTGACTTGACTTTTATTGCATTACTGAGTTAATGCACTGCGCTTTATAGTTTTGTACTGCAAGTTATTTATTAATTCTAGTACTGTAGTAGTTTTTAAAACTGATCTGTTTTAACTTGTGTCACAGTATTATAATTTAACTTATACACCCACAACACTGGGTAGTATGTCCTCCTTTTTTTTCTTTGTTATTTAACCAGGACTAGCACACTAAGCTGAAAGCTTTTTTACAGGTGCGACCTGGGGGCACAGCGAAGTTAAGTGACTTGCTCAGGGTCACACAGTACGCAAGTGGAAGCTGTGGGGTTCAAACCCAGGTCTGGTCTGCTGGATGTCACCAGATTTGCAGCTCAGAGCCTTTAACCACTGCGCTATACTGCCTCCCTTCAGAGTAGAATTACAGCGCCAGTGCGCACAGTATTAACATGCGCATATTGAAAAGAGCTATCTCTTGTTTACCCTAACCCCCGGTTATCCAAATTAATTTCATGTCTCCCACTGCTTTCGGATAATCAGGGTTATAATGTATAATTTTTGCTGGTTTATGAAGATATGTATCATCAGCTCCCATGATGACTTGCATGAGTGGGGTCATGACCTTTGTAATGGAGTCAAATAGGTTTTCAGGGGAGGGGGGGTAAGCTGCGAATAAAATATACTATATTACAGCTGCCGAAGGATAAAGGAGGGGTAAACCTACCAAACCTATTTTATTATGCCATGGCCTCACAGTTTAGGATTATCTGTTATTGGCTTTCTCACAATTATAGATCCCATTGGAAAACATTAGAATTTATATTAAATAACTTGTTTGAAATTGACAAATATCTGTTTGCCCATCCATTAGCTGAAATACCATGAGCTAGATTTACACGGTATATAGCTATATCTCTTAGCTGTTGGAGAAATTGTTGTTCTAAGCATGTCCCCTCTACTGTTCTTTTTTGGCTTAGATCATTAGCCTACAACAAGACCCCCCCCCCATGCCTTAGACAAAACACTCTTAGACTGGGGTACTAAGGGGTTAAAATATTATTAATCAGAGAGATTCTATACCTTTCTAGAACTCCAAACTAGACATTCTATTCCTAGTCAGGCACAATTTTGCTACCTGCAAGTGAAGTTACCCGATCAACAAAAACTAAAAAAAAAAAAAAAAAAAATCGTATCTACTGGGAATGGGGGAACAGTTTCAACGGCTTCCTAACCAGCCCCCTCTTTTTATTTAATATTTAACGATCAATAACAAGGAGCTTTCGGGGCTCATTTAATTGGGAATCTATATAAAGCCCTTTTGGAATTACTTCCTAATGCATCTCTTCAAATCTTAGAATGCTGGAATAAGGAATTACAGGCTGGGGTGACTGCTGAGGAGTGGATGCAACATGTTTCGATTAGTTATAGATTAACTGCCCCTTATTATTGGTGGGATTATTCTTGGAAATGCTGCATGCAATATTTCTGAACTCCTGCTATACAAGCTAAATATATGTGCGAACACACTGGAGTTTGTTGGCAGGGGTGTGGCGAGGCTTTGGCTACCCAAACACATATTTTTTGGACATGCCCTAATATAGGATCATTTTGGCAGGAGATACGATTTTAAACATCCTTTTTGTCAAGCAAAATATTCTCACCCCGCAATTGGCTCCCCTTTCCATTGTTCAAGGGACTATCCGGGGGATAGTAGGAAATCACTAATAATTTCAATAGTGGCAGCAAAAAGACCATAACTAAGTAGTGGCCACGGAGGTTGACTCTTCAGCAGTCTCGGTGGATAAGCCTGATTAATAATATTTATCAGATGGAAATTTTCACAGCATCTGTGAGAGACAGGTCAGCTAGAGCACAGGGATTATGGCCCTGATGGGTACTTTATCAGAGCGAAACTAATCCTGATTTTGTACCATGAATAGATGTGGGGCAATGAAGGACCTGTGAGATGCCATAAGTATCTGTCATGATCCAAAGATGTAGTTTCCCCTACATGGACATACACTTTTATGAAAATGCTATACTGTCTTAGTATATACTATATGTATGTATGTATGTACTGTATGTATGTGTGTGTGTGCGTGTATATATATATATATATATATATATATATATATATGATAGTGAAGACCTGCCTTTTAATTTATTGTTACCTTTATGAGGTGGTGCAGGTACTGTTTATTGTTTATATGTTTTCTATGTTACTCTACTGCTCTATGTTAAAATATTAGTTTTTATATATTTTTCTGTGACCTGATACAGACTGGATGTCATATTTGCAGTATTTTTAATAAAAAGTAGGCTGGGAGGAGAGTTGCTGGCAGTCACAAGGGAAGAATGAGACTTGGGCATCATCATCACTGATGACCTGAAATTATCCAAGCAGACCACTAAAGCAGTAGGTAAGGCTAGAGGGATGTTGGGGTGTATTAGCTGGGGTATCACAAGTCAGAAGAGGGAGGTAATAATCCCTCTTTACAAGACACTGGTTAGGCCCCATCTGGAGTACTGTGCGCAGTACTTGAGACCACACCTTCACAAGGACATTAACCAAATTGAGGCAGTCCAGAGAAGGGCAACCAAAATGGTGTAGGGACTGCATCAGAAAACATATGAGGACAGATTAACTGAGCTCAATATGTATACCCTAGAGCAAAGGAGGGAGAGAGGTGATATGATCGAAACATTCAAACACCTTAAGGGCATTAACAAGGTGAAAGAGTCTAACATGTTTCAGCATAACAAAAATAGCAGAACAAGAGGACACAGCATGAGATTAGAGGGAGGCCAATTGAGAGGGTAATATGAGGAAGTTCTTTTTCACAGAAAGGGTGGTGGATGCATGGAATGGCCTACCTCAGGAAGTGGTGGATACGAATATAGTGCAGGGCTTCAAACAGGCATGGGATAGGCATAAGGGAGCAATACAGATGAGTATGAATAGATAGGCCATTGACAGAGCAAAAGCCGATGGCACATTCATAAGGTAGAAAAAGAAATGGGCAGACTGGATGGGCCTTGCGGTCCTTATCTGCCGTCAACTTCTATGCTTCTATGGAATACAAAAAACGAACACAAAAAAAAGGTTTTCACACCAGGACAGAACAGATTGAAGCAATCTCATGTATATTTAAATTAGGATGAAATTAGTAAAATCCAAGAGAGGGAATCACTGTTCATGCCTACAAACTACACAAGTATATAGAAAAAAGGTTGAGGGGACTTTCCTTTTAAGAACAAGGACAAGGTTGGCTTCAAACTTAGTTCCATTGTACATGCCCGTCAGGCGACAGACTGTGCGAATGACCAAAGTAACTACAAACGACAATCAACTTACAGCTATACTACTAGCCTCCAACTACCAACAAGTTGACAAGAGTTGCAAGCAGCTTTACTTAGTACACAGCTGGGAAGAGACTCAGACTCCTTAGAGGTGCGTTTTATAGGGAAAGGGAAACTTTATTAGCGGGCTCACACAGGACCAGAAGTTGCTTCCTTTTTACTTCAAGCCGACGTGACTATAAGACACTGCTAGTTCATGAGTGTCGGCGAATGTGCGGCGTAGGCAACACACGGCAGAGGCAAGTGGCATCAGCCAGAGAAGACAGGAAGGCTACAAAACTAAAAAACGAATACCCAGAGTTAGACACTTAACATACGAAGAAAGACTGAATGCATTAGGCTTGTATGACCTAAAACTGAGAAGAGACTGAGGCAATTTGCTACTTTTGTAAAATATATTGGGGGGATAAAACATTTATGAATGAGTCTAATATTGTTATGGCCGTGAAACCAAATAACTTTAGATGTCACAATAGACAAATTTGGATTCCAAATGTTCTGACTAACACGAGATAGCATTATTTCACAGTAAGAGCAACCACACTATGGAATTCCTTACCCCATTACTTTGTAAACATGACTACTTTCAAAACCTTTGAAACAGAACTTGATGAATTTCTTTTGGGCTAGTTGAAAATTTACCCTACATTGTGTAGGGAGGGTGGTCTCAATGGGCCTAGAGCCTCATTCCACCTTACAAATACTGAGTAATATCGAATAAAGGCGGCCAGAAATCCTGTACGTGCTCTTTACGCAAATAAGCACTTATTGATCACTCATAGATTGAAACAGTGGAAAGTTAAACAGTGGCTTTGGTTGGACAAGACTATACTAGTAGTACAAAATGTCAGAAACAACCACAAGATATATATATACCTGGAGTTGGCAAATGGGAAAATTGGTTTGTTATGTGATGTCTGTAAGCATCTGCTCAAGACGGAAGCAGGAAATGTTAATACTATTTCAAATGAGGATTGCCTGAATTGTAAAAAATGGCATGTTTAGAAGGGGGAGCTAGGCAGCTTGAAAAAGGAACTGTAGGACTTCCAGTGACGTCACCGAATTGATGGCTGCACCGTAGCTGAGCTCCGCATATCGCCCATTGACTTAAAATCTCCAGTACAGTCTAATCTACTCAATTTAATGAAATATGGCATCTAGATCAGCTGGAGGGAATAGATCGAGCAGACCCACCAACAAAAATATCTCACACAACTGGATCACGGGGGACTGTTAGAGAGATCGCCCCGCAGCAGGTGCGCCTCGCCGGCCAGCCAGTCAGGCCATGAGGCAGACACATACATTTATTTATTTATTTACGAGATTTACCAGGACGGCATATTGAGCAATGTGCTCGATTCCAGATGCTACCTGGGGGCTGAGACCCAAATACATACATGAAATAGATACATATGCAGTACATTATGGGAAAGCCAAGGCTTACCTATAACATTTGGATGATAGTTTACAGACAGGGGTAGATACATACAGTGTAAAGAATGAGAGGAACATGGAGGGGCAACACCTGTTTCGCACTCATTTTGAAACTCTGCTTCAGGAAATAAAGTCCTTTCGGTGTGAAAACAAGCGAGAACTGCAAACGATACAATGACAATTGAAGGTGGTGGAAGAGCGGCTAGAGGAATCGAAAAACTGCATTACTTTCATCAAGGAGGGAGCAGAGTATATCCACACAGCAGTTGAATACCTGCTACAACAACAAGAGGTAACACAGCTAAAACTGCTGGATCTCAAGGCCAGATCTCGGAGAGAAAATCTTAGAATATATGGCCTACCTGAAGGAGTGGAGACAGGCAAGATAAACAGGTTACTCACCTGTAACAGTAGTTCTAGGTGTGGTATAAGTTGTTCATCCACACTTGTTAGCATGTCCCTTTCCCCTCTAAATCTTGCTGGAAGGTCAAGCTCGCTCCTCCCACTCACCTGGGTGGTATAACCCTTGGCTCCACCCCATGATGCCAGATCTTAGCCCGCTGGAAGCTAGGTTGTGCATCGCAGCCGGGTAGGTCGGGTGGGTCAGTGTGAATGTCACAACATATACCACTCCTAGAACTACTGTTACAGTTGAGTAACCTGTTTTTCTAGGGATGTGGATATGTCGTTCTTATCCACACTTGTTGGCAGACTCCTAGCAGTTCTCTGGGAGAAGGGAGGTAAGGCACACACCCCCTACTTAGGGAACAGAGACTGGAGAACTGAGGCTCCAAAATCAGCATCCTGGCATGACTCAAGGTCAATGTGGTAATGGGTGATGAAGGTGTTTGCTGTCTTCCAGGTAGCAGCCCTGCAGATTTCCTGGAAAGGGATGTTCCTGGAAGCAGCCACCGACACAGTGGTATGGTGGGTAGAATGAGCTCTTATCCCTCTGGGAGGCTCTATGCCTGCCAACCTATAGCAGACATCAATGCATGATGTCATCCATCTGCCAATCGTCCACTTTGCAGCAGGCCTGCCAGGTGCAGCTTCAGTGTAGAAGACAAACAACTGGTGAACCTCTCCCCGAACTTCCACCATCCTCTCCTTATAGCAGGAGAGAGTACGTCTCAGGTCCAGAGTATGGAGCCTGTACTCGGCATCTGAGGTGTAGTTCAGGTAGAACACAGGCAGAGTCAACACCTGATTAAGGTGAAACTCTGACACCACCTTCGGGAGGAATTTCGGGTGGGGATGCAGGACAACCTTGTCCCTGTGGAAGACCAGATAAGGAGACTCCAGTGAAAGTGCCTGGAGCTCCCCAGTCCTTCTGGCGGACATGATAGCCACCAGGAAGGCCGTCTTCCATGACAAGTGTGACATCTCACACTTGTGCAGTGGTTCAAATGGCTTGCCCATGAGCATTGCCAAAACCAGCAGTAGGGTCCCATGGAGGTGGAGGATCACACACCGGAAGGGATAGGTGATCTAGGCCTTTGAAAAATCACCAGACCGCCTTCTCCTGTGCCACCGTCTGCTGACCGGCCCATGCCCAGTAAGCAGAGATGGCTGCCAGGTGCACCTTTTTTTTTTTTTAAACTCTTTCTCTCCCACCCATCCGGAATGCTCTCTGGCTACCCCACTCGCCAGACAGCTGCCACCACGCCTGCTGTGTCCCGCGTCTCATCTTCAAGGACGTCAGACTCCCTGAGGATGGGGGGCTTCAGCCCGGGGAGATCGAAGGGGGCAGTGACGAGAAACCAGCGTAGGGCATGTGGTGGCGGCACTGGAGAAGCCATCGCCTATCTGGTGGGTGGGGGCTTTTTCCCCTGTTATGTGCCCTCAACCCCCCAACCCCTGTGCATGGTGCACGCCCCTGACTTCTCAGCGCACGGCAACCCTGCCAGTGTCGGGCCACACTGTGAATATGCTGCCCAACACTCTGCAGCACCCCCGGTCTCCACCAGGGGCCACTGGAATGCTGGAGATCCCCAGAACCCTCCCCCAGGAAAGGAGAGAGGCCCAGTGGGTGCTCAATCCAATCCCGCCCCTGCTGACCTCCAATGCCCAAACTCGCTCCCAAAGACGGGTCGCCAGCGTGGCGTCCAGCACCTCAATCCTCAGTGCCACTGGACCAGCCTGCCAGGTGCACCTTAAGGGTCGAAGACTGAAGATCCCCTTTGGACAGAGATCAAAGATAGTCTAAAATGCTCACCACAGGACAGGACAGAGGGTCCATGCTCTTGCCCTGGCACCAAATGGAAAACCTTTTCCATTTGAAGGCATAGCATTTTCTGGTTGACTCCTTTCTGGATGCTTCCACTATTGTGAGTACATCCTCAGAGAGACCCAAAGCCTGGAACTCTAGCTGCTCAGGTACCAGGCTGTTGGGTGCAGGGATTAAAGGTCTGGATGGAATACCTTCCCCTGATTCACTGATATCAGGTCAGGATATGCTGGAAGACACCTCGGGAGCCTGTTGCTGAGGCTGAGGAGATCTGGATACCGGAACTAGCAGGGCCAGTCTGGGTCTACCAGGATCACCTGTGCCTGGTCCCTCCTCCCCTTGAGAAGCACCCTGTGGATCAAGGGAAATGGAGGGAAGGTGTAGAAGAGGCCTGGGGTCCACGGCCTTGAGAAGGCATCCCCCTGCAGTGATCCCTACTGAGGGGGGTGGGCGTGAAACTGCTTCAGCTTGGTGTTTTCCCTGGAGGCAAACAGGTCTACCATCGGTTTGCCCCAGTGAGAGAACAGGCTGTGAGCTACCTCTGGATGGAGAGACCACTCGTGGGATGTCTCGCCTGTTCGGCTGAGGGCATCTGCCAGTTGCCTTGAGGCTCCTACCTCATGGATGGCTAGGAGATCTGCTGCCAGTCAGCTCACAAGGGTCCAGATGCAGAGTGCTTCCTGCATAGCAGCCGGGAGTGCATGCCACCCTGCTTATTAAGGTAGTACATGGTCGTGGTATTGTCCATCTGGACTTGAACCACTTGACCCCAAAGCTGCTGAGCAAATGCTGACAATGCCAGTCTGACTGCTCTGAGCTCCAACAGGTTGATATGGTATCGGGATTCCTCAGTGGTCCAGAACCCATGGGTTCTGTTGTTCCCCATCTGGGCTCCCCAGCCCATGAGAGAGGCATTGGTTGTGAGGATGACCATTGGCCCAGGGCAGACAAACAGGATTCCTTCCTGCAACCGGTCTAGGACGGTCCACCACTGGAGAGCATCCCACATCTTCTGGGTCACAGTGATCAGCTGGTTAAAATGATCTAGGTGCTGGGTCCACTGGGCAGCCAGCTACCTTTGAAGTGGGTGCATATGCCACCACCCCAATGGACCACGGTGGTGCAGGCCACCATGTAACCCACAAGGTGCAGAACGTCCCAGGCAGGGTGCAAGCACCCAATCAGAAATGATTGGGCAAAGGAGGAGAGAACACCGCCCTGTCTGCCAGGAGCTGGGCTCTGGCTCAGCAAGAGACGATCTCTGCCCCGATGAAGCATGTCACCTGAGAAGGCGCACACTCCGACTTGGCCTTGTGGATCAGGAGGCCAAGTTGAAAGCAGGTCTGGAGGGTCAGGTCCCTGGACCTCTCCACCTCTTGCTGGGCGGAACCTGCCAGAAGCCAATCGTTGAGGTACGGGTACACTCTGACCCCTCGACATCTGAGAGGGGCTGCCACTGCTGCACTGCATTTGGTGAAGACCTGTGGGGCCGATGACAGGCTGAATGGCATGGCTTGGAACTCATATAGGGTTCCCTCTGCTCTGAAGTGGAGGAACCACTGGTGGGATGCATGGATTTGGACATGAAAGAATGTGTCCTGGAGATCCAGTGAGAAGAACCACATGTTCTGCTCCAGGGATGGTATGATCTGGGACAGAGTTACCATCCTATAGGTGCGTTAGAATGGGGCACTAGCCCCCTGTCTGCTTTGGGTCCAGGAAGTACCTGGAAATGAACCCTGGGTTGACTGAAGGATCTGCCACTCGAACCACTGCCTCCCTGAGGAGGAGCTGGGCTATGTCGTCTCTCAGAGCCGACTGAGGGTGGGCTGAAACTCTCTCCTCCTGTGGAGCTTGGCTTGGCTGGGAGGGTACTGCTTGAATTCCAGAGGCAGACCCTGGCCGACCACATCTAACACCCACTTGTCCGTGGTAACAGTGGACGAGGCAGAAAGAAAGCAGTTGAGCCGACCCCCCATGGGAAGACCCAGAGCTGGTGTGATGGGGATAGGGGTGGCAACCCCTATCCCATCACTAAGCAGGCTTGGAGGAAGAGGGTCCAGGATCTGAACCCCGACCTCCCTGTCTGCGGGATAGTGGAGACCTGGACTTGGGCTGAGGGCAACAAGCATGTGCCTGCTGTTGCTGCCCACCATGAAAGGAGGGCTGCTGGGCCACAGAAACAGGGTACCAAAAAGGCTTTTTTCCTTTTCTGCTGCTTCTTGGTGCCAGGGGCACTTTGAGCAGAAGTGGCTGAGTCCAAGTTGGCATTGGACTGCTTGATTCACTGAAGGTGACAATCCACACCTGAGCCAAAGAGATTAGTACCCAGGAAAGGAACATCATTGAGTTTTTGCTGGGTATCCACCGTAAAGGTGGAAAGCCTTAGCCAAGCTCTTCAGTGTCAGGCAACCATGGCTGCCACCGAACGGGCGCAAGAGACCCCAAGTTCCAAAGCCGTCTGAAGGTGCTGCTTGGCAGGCACGGCCCTGGTCCTAGACCTGCTTGACCGTAGTCTGAAGATCCGTGGGGAGGTGTGGAAGAACATCATCTAAGGAGCCCAACAGGGCATGAGAGAAGTGCACCATGATGACGGACGAGCTCACCTGACAGAGACCTACAGAGGAGTCTGCACAGACCTTTCTGGCCATGTGGTTCAGTTTTTTGGACTCCTTGCCCAGAGGTCTATCAGTGTCAGCAGAGCTGCCTGTGCATCTGAACAATGAGGCAGTCACCAACCCCTCAGACGAGTGGTGTTCAGTGAACCCCGAGAGGGACCCAATGGGAACCGCATACTTGTGAACCATACGGGTAGACAGTGTTGGGCAGGAGGCAGGGTGCTGCTAGAGCTCCAAGGCCAGGCCAACAATGGCTTCAGCTACAGGAAAGGCTTCCATGGGTGTATCCCCTCTTTTAAGAATATCTGTAACAGGGTACTCCACCCTTTTCTGAACAGGCTCCAGGGGCATCCCCGTGGATTCTGAGATAGGGCAAAGAATCCCTTGAAATGATGAAGGGCCCTCCTCCATGGATAGACCACCAGTAGACTCATCGTCCCGAGGGTGAGAGTGTAAACCGGTGTCTTCCGTATCTGAATAATCCGGATAGATCGGTTGGCCACCAGGGTCCCCTTCAACATGCATGGGGCGATCAGGCATAAGGGTGACCGACAACCTATGTGGGAGTTCTGGAACTGTCCGGGAATCCTTCATAGGAGCCCCTCCTGAAGGCTGTTTAGACAGTGGCTCCACCACCATCGGTGGAGAGACTGATTTTGGCTAAACCAGAGCGGGTTTAGCTGGCTCCGCGGGTGGAGGAACCGATTTGACCAGTTCCAAGGAAGTCGGCTTCGGCCTAGGAGGTGAAAGCCAAGTAATGGCTGGAGTAGAAACTGTGGCTGGCTTCTGTCCTGATAGAATCAACTGCTGCCACAATAAATCCTCATAGCGTCGACAGAGTTTCCGCTGAAGCCTCTCCTCATCTGAGGAGGACAAGAATGACCGGTGGCGTCGCCTCTTTTTGGAGCGCTTATGCGCCTTCCTCAGCCTGTCAGTTGAGAGGGTCCTGGATCTCGACCTCAATCAGACTGGCCAATTCAGTTGCTCGGGAGACACCAGGGGAACCGGTGACTTGCCCTGATCCGGGACCGGTGCCTCGATGGGAGTCCCAGCTGGCTGGGTCTCCTCATCAGGAAGAGGCAGGACCGGAGTCCTAGTCAAAGAGTCATCAGACTCATTGGGCAACAAAGGGTCGATGGAATCAAGAATGATCTCAACCTCGTCGATCGAGACCTCGGTCAACTGGCCAGACAGCAGGGCCAAGAAGCCAGCGGCCAAGGAAGCAATTTCAACCGAAGTCGATACTGCCGGCTCCTGGGACCGAGATTGCTCATGATCCCAAGAGCGTCTTCGCTGACACAAAGAGTGTTTCAGATCCTTTTCCTTCTTACAGGACTGAGAGGAATGCGAGCCTGCAGGTCCCTCACCTTTAGTGGGGAGGGACTGACACAGCTCTCGGAAGGAACGCGAAAACGTGGAGCCCAGGTTGAGGGGAACAAAAATCAACCAAGAAGACGATTCTGCGGCCTGTGTTGCTGCTTCTTCGAAGACCTGCATCTGTTCCAGCTGCTTGGCGGACCCCGCAGCCACGCAGACCACCCAATGGGGCTCTTTGGATTTAGTTTCTCGGGCCTGCCCAACTTAAGGCATGCGAGACGATCGTCGAGGACGTTTGGGTGAAACGCGAGGCACATCTCGCAAGTCTGGATGTCATGGCCAACACCCCGGCAGTATATGCATGCGGTACATGGATTGGTGCATTACATTTTTTGGCCGCACAGGCACCAGTGAAATCCGGGAGATTTGTCTTCCATGACCAAGTAGCAAAGAGCACAGTCACTAGCTTGAACGAGCCAAAGTTTAGGACTAACCAAAGGGTTATAAGCAAAAAGCGATAGCAAAGAGGAGGCAACCTGAATCTTCCAGCGGAAAGGAAGATCTGGTGTCAAGGGGCAGAGCCAAGGGTTATAGAAACATAGACTTTGACAGCAGATAAGGACCACTTGGCCCACCCAGTCTGCCCATTTCCTTACCTATTGGATAAGCTGCAGATTCTAGTTAACCAACAGCCTACTTCCTGCAACCCCCCACTATAATTGCCTTATGTCTGTCCCATGCATGTTTGAATTCCTCCACTGTTTTAGACCCCACAACCTCTCCAGGAAGGTGGTTCCATGTCCACCACTCTCTCCGTGAAAATAATTTCCTACATTACCCCTGGCCGTCCCCCTCTAACTTTAAATTGTGCCCTTGTTCTTACGCATCTTTTTCTGAAAGATGCTAGCCTCCTGGACTTTGTTGATTCCCTTGAGGTACTTAAAAGTTTCTGTCATGTCCCCTGTCCCTCCTTTCATCAAGGGTATACATATTAAGCTCTCTCAGTCTCTCTTCATATGGTTTCTGATGCAGACCCGGCACCATTTCAGTTGCCCTCCTCTGGACTGCTTCCATCCTGTCTATGTCCTTGCGTCTCCAAAACTGCATGCAGTACTCCAGATGGGGTCTCACCAACTGTCTGTATAGAGGGATAACCACTTCTCTTTTTCTACTTGTGATGCCCTTACCTACTGTATGCATCCCAGTATCCCCCTGGCTCTCCTTACTGACTTCTCACATTGCTTACCCACCTTTAGGTCACCTGATATGACCTAAAGGTGCGTGGGAGGGGCCAGCTTGAATACCTTCTGGCAAGATTTAAAGGGGAAAGGGACATGCCAACAAGTGTGGATAAGAACATCATATCCACATCCCTAGAAGTCAGAGTTTCTTGAGGACTTACTGAGAGATGTTTTGGAGCTCCCACCAAACTTTCACTTTCGGGTGGAGAGAGCGCAACGAGCACTAGCACCTCGAACAGCAGATCCTAAGGCCCGACCACGCTCAGTGGTTCTCAAACTGTCTAGCTACAAAGATAAGGAAGAGCTTCTCAGAGTGGCCTGGTCCAAGAAAACAGTCACCTACAGTACAGCTACATAGAAACATAGAAACATAGAAGTTGACGGCAGATAAGGACCGCAAGGCCCATCCAGTCTGCCCATTTCTTTTTCTACCTTATAAATGTGCCATCGGCCTTTGCTCTGTCAGTGGCCTATCTATTCATAGTCATTTGTATTGCTCCCTTATGCCTATCCCATGCCTGTTTGAAGCCCTGCACTGTATTCATAGCCACCACTTCTTGTGGTAAGCCATTCCATGCATTCACCACCCTTTCTGTGAAAAAAGATTTCCTCACATTCCCCCTTAATCGGCCTCCCTCTAATCTCATGCTGTGTCCTCTTGTCCTGCTATTTTTCTTATATTTAAACATGTTAGACTCTTTCACCTTGTTTATGCCCTTAAGGTGTTTGAATGCCTCGATCATATCACCTCTCTCCCTCCTTTGCTCAAAGGTATACATATCAGCTAGACTGATCTTCAGCAATAACTACCCTATAGAGATCGTTAAGCAACAGATGGCCTGTGCGGGATTACTAAAAGAGTTGAAATCCCATCAGGTGAAATTTCAAACCCCGTACCACTCCAAGCTGAAAGTCTTCTGGGACTCCAGCCCCAGTGATTTATCAAACACCGGAGGAGGCCAAGGCCACGATGATGGAGAGGGGTTGGAAGATCATGGATACAGCTCCAATAGAACAACACACAAGGCCACCGAGAAGCCAGAGGATGGCGGAGGAGTTGCACCACAATAGAAACAAGGCCAAGCGGGCCACCCCGGCAACAGTACAGGATGCTCCTGACATTCGAGGGAAAGAAAGTGGCTAAGAGAGCAGAGGTACCTTTGGAAACCTGAAAATATGCATGTCAGTGTAGCTTTTTGGTTGGCATATGCTCTGATTCCTATCAGAGACTCCCTGAACGAGACTCTAACAGCAGAGCAGGCTTCAAAGCTCAGGGACGCACTGACTCATCAAGAGACATGCTCTCTTTACAATGGGGGGGGGCAATAAATAAAAGACTGAGACTTCAGTGGGATAAAGGGCATTAATAAGTCCCTTGATTGTACTTTTTTTTTTTTAATTCAAGTTTATTGCATATTTAGGCACAAATACACATTTCATTTTACTATTCAGCTTATACAATTACCGCTTAAAATAGGTCAGGGCACCGGAATACATTTCAGATAGTGTCGTAAATTTATACAGTTGCTTAATATCTGTCTCCCATTCAAAGGCATAACCCTCTCAGGTCCTCCTCCCTATAACAAAAGCCAGGTCACAATTATTTATTATGATCACAATGTACCTTCTCAATCCCCAGCTTCTTTTCCATTATTCCATTGATTTCTTCTCCCCCCCACACTATTGGATTCTACCCTTCCCATAATTTTAGCTTTCCAGTCCCTTGTATCATCATCCAGGGTGTCCATTGGGCCACAGATTTTGCAGTTAAGTATATTTTATGGGTCAGCTCCTTTAGATTCTCTATTTCATGGACTATTTGCACCCATTGCTGTACGGTAGGAGGGTCACTGTTAAGCCACTTCCTTGTGATGGCCTCATGGGCTGATGTCAGAAGTATGTTCCATAGATAAATCATGTCCCCCTTCCCTCACACCCGGAGGTATGACCCCGAGCACCAAGTGTTTTGGGCCCATGGGCTCGGTAACTGGAAAAAGGGCTGCCAGTTTTTGTTTTATTTCTCTCCAATATTGTTCCAGTTTCGGGCATGACCAGAATACATGTAGGTGGTCCGCTCATCTCCTGACAGCCCCTCCAGCAAGTCAATGGGCAGTTTTTGTCCCATTTACTTTTAACACTCGGGGTGATGAAAAACCTCAATCTAATTTTCCATTTAAAGTACTCCACATGGGGGAGTATGTAGTCTTATAGATTAGGGTGTAAATATTTTCCCATTCTTTATCTGTGATTTGCTCATCCAACTCCAGTTGCCATTTTGTTTTGGAATTTATAGCTTGATTACTGCCCCCATCCCTCAAAGACACGTAAAGGGCCGAGATGTGGCCTCTTTATCTCCATGAGTTTGTTATGTCATCTATCACCCCTTGTAAACCTGTTGGGGTCTGGTCTTGAGTCTGGTGACTCTGTAAGGCTTGAATGTATGCCCTGATCTGGAGGTATCTGTAATGATCAGCTTGCCTGAGACAGCATCTTTCTTTGAGTTGGGCAAACTCCATTACAAACGCCCCATCCAAAAACTGACTCAAAGCCTCTCCTACCTTCTGAAGGTGAGGTCCTGTAGTGCGGGAGGAAATCCTCGGTCCCAAGCAAACCATCTCATGGATCATAAATCCCCAGAGAGTTCAGGTTTTGACCATAATCTCCTTAGTGCCCATAGGGTATTTCTTATTGTAAATAATAGTGTGTTATCTTGGTTTGGAATTTCGGATATTGCCAGCTTGGCTCCCAGGAGCATTCCCTCCATGGAGACCATCTCCAGCGTCTTCCAACGTGCAGAGTAATCCTGTGTGGACCACAGCAAGGCCCATTTTAACTGGGTCGCAAGGTAGTAATCTTCTAGGTTAGGAACCTGTCTCCCTCCGTATTTTTTGTTGGACTACATTATCGACATTTTGACTCTAGGCCTTTTATGATTCCAGATGAATTTAATGATTACCCTCTGCCAGATTTGAAATTGGTTGTGATGAATTTCCATTGGAAGGCATTGGAACAGATAAAGGAATCTGGGGAGAATGGTCATGGTCGCCGATTGGATTTTTGAATATAGGGGCAGATTCGGTAATTTCCAAGTCTGAATATCATGTCTGGTCTGTTTTATCAGGGGTTTAAAATTTAAAGTGAATAAGTTTGACAGGTGTTTGGGAATTTGAGCACTCAGGTACTTTATTTTATGGGCATTCCATTTCAGGGGGAGTATTTGTTTTACATCAGGAGAGGGCTTGTAGTTAAATTTAAGTAACTCTGTTTTCTGTTTGTTAAGAGAGTAGCCAGAATATTGGCCGAATTTGTCCAAGATGGTCCACAATCTAGGAACAGACTTATCCGGATTAGTTATGGATCAGTTATGTACATTAAAATATCATTTGTATAAAGAGATATTTTATGTTCTTCTCCCTCTACCACCACTCCTTGTATCTCTGGGTACTCCCTAAGAGCCTGAGCCAAGGGCTCAATATAGAGGGCAACTAGCAGGGGTGACAGTGGGCATCCCTGTCGGCTGTCCCTGCCTAGTTCAAACTGCTGCGATACCCCTCCACTCACCCTTATTCAGGCCTGTGGGGAGGTGCATATGGTCTTAATAGCACCCATAAAGGAGGCTGGGAATGCCATCCTATCTAGAACACCAAATAGGAAGTTCCACGCAACACTGTCAAACACTTTTTCGGCATCAAGGCTCATGAAACAGGTGGGGATGTGTCTTTTGTTTACTATGTCTATTATATTAATGGTACGTCTTACCCCTTCCAGAGCCTGTGTGGCTGATATGAAGCCAGTTTGGTTTGGATGAACTATATTGACTAGTATGGGATTGAGTCTGGCAGCAATTATTGCAGTGAAAATTTTATAGTCGACATTCAGGAGAGATACCGGTCTGTATGAACCGCACTCCTTCAGGTTCTTTCCCTCTTTGGGAATCACCGAGATTGTAGTGTAGTTCGGGGTGGCTTTTTCTCCTCTTGCCACACCTGATTATATATATTCTTAAGTAAGGGAGTTGTTTCAGTGACAAAGGTTTTACATAATTTGCTACCCGAAGCCATCAGGGCCCGGACATTTACCGACTTTGAGACTTTTGATTATCTCGGCTTGAGAAATTGGGGTCCCCAGCATCTGTCTCTGATGCTCCGTAACCTTGGGCAACTTCAGCCCCTATAGGAAGTCCCCAGTCTCCCGGGGTGCTTTTGAATCTGGGATAACTGCTTGTAATATGTGACCATGGATTTCACAATCTGGTCCTATTTATTTGAGACCTGTCCTGTGACCGGGTGCTTGAGAGCTGTAATACTGGCCCGTGCCGTCCTCTGCCTCAGGCAGTAGGCCAGTAGCCTAGTGGCCCTAAGGCCACCCTCATAATAGTTTTTGCTTCAGGTAGTGTAGGGCTTTTTCTATTTCAGCTTTCTGGATCATTTGTAGTTCATTTTTAATTTCCTTTATCTCCCCTGCTCTGCTATAACAAATCTTAAGTTTCTGTTGATCTCCTCCCTTGATTGTACTCAACGAATTAAAACATGATAATGGAGTCAGCCCCGGCATCCCCCCACACACACACACACTTCTCCCTCTTCCTTCTTCTGATTATCTTTATTGTCCCTGCTCCCCTGGAGCAACTTACTCCAAATTGATGTTGTAGCAATGGTCAGAGGGAGCAAACAGTGCCTTATATTAACAAATGACTAACGTATGATGTTCAATTCATTTGCTCATCAAGTGTTGCAAGAACCTGAGCCACGAGATTAACATTACCTTACATCAAACAGAACTAGAGCTTTAATGAACATACCTGCACAATTCTGTTCAGCTGATGTTTCTCCTTTTTACATGCAGTCTAACCAGTTTAACATTTCAGGTTTCAGTAGTAACAGTTGCTGTACATAATGTTTAACTAGATCACTGCATGGCTAGTCTTACACCAAAAGTGGAGAATTAATCCAACAAAATGAATACTTTATGTTGGGGGAGGATGATGTGATGACTCACATTGTCCTCAGGAGCTTTATGAATATGTGTTAAAAGCACAGGATTTAAAAGCCTACCAACAACAGTTACTGAATATGTAATATATGGTAGAACGCTGTTAACTGTAGGAAATCATTTCCTAAGGTTGTTTACCCATCGTCCGTCCATTCCATTGTTAACCTATCGATGCTACGTCACATCAATAGGTTAACAACATTGAATGATGCCGGGCGGCTGTCTGTGAAGCCGCGTGCTCAGGCATCAGGTTTTAAACCACACTTCACACCTGTGAAATAGCCATCAGCACACACGGGAGTAAAAAATCAAAGTAAAATGAATTCAGAAATACCATGGCAGTGGCAACATTTTCAAAACCAGTCACTCAGGACCGCAAGTCTTTCTTGGCTTCTGCATTTGACACCGTCATGGTAAGGTTGGGAAAACTTCATTTTCCGATGCAAGTTGAAATGTCACTGACTTATTTACTGAACTACAATACCACCGCAGTGATGCCCATACACTATAAAAGACAATGTATGGGCATCCATGGTCAACCACACTATGCTATTGTCTTGTGGTTCCCATGGTAACCACTGTTAACCTCTCAAGCTTCACTCTCAAGGTTAATGGGGTTACTATGGGAACCACTCGACGACAGCATAATGTGGTTAACCATGGATGCCCATACATTATCCTCTATGTTATGCTATGCTATACTGGGGGGGGGGCAACAATTTATCTCCTGCTGTACCTCGAGAGAATAAGAGAAGACACCTCCACCTGACCTTAAATGATGGGGCAAATAAGAGCGACTCAGCAGTAGCTTAGCCTAGAATACAATTAAAATCTCTGGATCCCTTGCTCGAAAGTAATCAGAATTCGAATTGCACTCGATGTGTCAGCGGTAGCTTAACTGGGACACAAGGGCTGAATTAGAGGTGAAGGTCCCTCATTTGACCTTCAATGGGTGATGTTTATATGTAGCTTTTATGATCTAGCTATGGTCCAGACTTTGTTAGGACCAGAGGGGCCTAGCGGTCTATTTCGCCACATTACTCCTCTTTCTACAGAGGTACTTTTTGGACCTCCTGTAGAATGGATAAGGAAGCTAAGTGAAATGCTCCTCTCCCTTGGAAGCAGTATTGTAAATACATTATAGGTGTAACCCCCCTGCAAATGGGGGTTCCCAAAAGTCTTCCAGGAGCTTGCCTGAATGCTCCAAGTCTGGGCGGTGTTCGGCGTTCAAGCTGTTTAAATGTGGTTCCAAGTGAGTGCTATTTGAGCCTCCGCGTACTGTCTTTTTAAGAGCGGTCTGCTTGCAGACTTAATTAGTTTGTATTGGGGGGGACTCTGTATTTAATGCTCGAATCCTGCCCGAGCTGCTGTCCGTTCGCTCTGTTTCTGCCGTCGCTACATGTGCAGAGGGGGGCTTGTTGAAAGATACAACTATTTGCCAGAAATCATTTGGAGTGACTGAGAAAATGTAGTTTGTCTAACCTGTCTTCATTTCAGCACAAACTGTTTCAGTATAGCTCTTTCATTTTTGTCCGGAACTGCTGAAATGGACCAATCAATGGGTAGGGGTTCCTTAAATGGAGCCTGTGGACGAATCGGAACTTGGACTCAATTTTGAGCCAGCCACTAGGGAATTGTATGGGCAGTGACTCTTGGAAATGTAGTTTTGACTTTGGCGCCTTTTTTTCACCAACAGAGGGAGTCTCATTGTGAGTGACAGCTGAACCAGCTAACAGAATGGTGTGGAACTGAAGGAAATGCCCTGCTCTGTGACTGGAAAGATCACATCAGTTGTGACAGTGAAAAAAGAAGGAGCTATGTGCTTCTGTGGTGTGTAGTTTAGAGCGGGAAGCGCGAGTGAGGCCGTGAGTTTCAGCCTGCAGCTGTTGTGAGTGCCAGTTTGGACTGAATCCGAGTTGTGAGGAGAAAGAAATACCATAAGTGTGGAAACAAAGCTCACCTTGTAGAAGACAGGAGAAATTGCTGAATCGCGCTCGGCCTGTCAGGAACTGAAGCTGCTGTGTGTGCTCCCGGGTATTTTGCAGTAATCGGGACCGAGGAGCAGCCTGCCTGGTATAGTACTTTGCTTCTACATATGAATGTGCGTAGTGCTTGTGGAGAATCGCTGTTTCCAATCCCTATGCTGTGAGTTGAAGCTGGAAGTAAGCCCCAGGCTGTCTCGACTAAACTGCTTGCTATCAACTACAGTGGGGTCCAGTCACAAGGACTTTGTCTCCATGCCTTGTTGTTCTGGCAATCCAGAAGAACATCCACCATCCGGTCCTCAGCTTGGGTATTGTGAGTACAAATCAGGGTATTCCCCTGCAGCCTGTTTTCAATCACAAGTGTGTCATCTAATTCTTGTTGTTTCACTACTTCATGGACTGAGCCATCCGGCTCCAGATTACAATTGGGTGTTGTGCATATATTTTCTTCTACAGGGCCTTATCCATCTGCACCTGCCGGCCAACCCCGGGCAATGGACCTGGCTAGCCCCCCCAACCTGGATACCCAGAGTGTGACTTTTCAGACCCTGTAAGTGTGCACAGTACTGTGATTTAATGCCACCAATTAACCTGATTCCCCCTCCCCTGTTACTGTCCCCTAAAGAAATCAGATTTGTTGTTGTTATACTATATACTGTCTGTGGTGTTGGGACTTATGGAAACAGTATTGTATTTTGCTGTGCATGTTGTTTAACCTTATTTTACAGGGGGTCCTCAGAGACGTGCTGCAGAATCAGTCTCGAGGGTAAGTGGTACTTTATGAGTGAACAGTGTGTATACGTGGGGTATTGGGGCTGTAACTCCTGTGTACTGTGTGAGCCACTAGAGGAAATAAAAGGGGATCTCAGCATCCCAGAGGGCTGTGACCAAGCTAGTCTAACCACTACAAACCCTGACATCTGGGTGGAGGCACCCGCCATAGAACCCAGGCCCCTAAACCTGTCAGTAGTCAAGCAAGCAGGGGTAGTAGCCCTTGGGATAGCGCCATCTGGGGGTTACATCTCAGAGGCACCGCTGGGATTAGCGTCCTCTAGTGGCCACATTTACAAATTACTGTTAAAAATAAATGGATTCCCCAACAGAAGTGGCTGTACACCAGTTGGTGGGTGGTGTACTGGGCAGGAGATCTACTCCCAAAATGCTATACTTATCTTGGATATCCCACTGGGTACCAGTACAGACACTGTAGAGGAAGTATTTTCCAAGGTGGAAGGTTTACAAAATCCTGTGGTGGCAGGTCGACATGCTAATCTGCTCACCCACATTTTCATGGCCCTAGTAGAGTATAAGGACCCCATAGATGGCTCCAAAGTGCCACAGACTATTACCTCAGAGGGAGCCCTCACTGTCTGGAGAGTGATAACTAAGGACAGTAAAGACCCAGGGGGAATGACCCCCCAACCCCAACTATCTGAAACGTTTGAGGAGAAATTTGCTAAACTGTTGCTGGAGGAAGGGAAAACTGTGGAGGATTTAAAGAAAATAATATTGCCACCTGTGGGCGTTCTTCCCCCAACACCCTCGCCCCC
This sequence comes from Neoceratodus forsteri, assembly GCA_016271365.2. NCBI lineage: Eukaryota > Metazoa > Chordata > Ceratodontiformes > Ceratodontidae > Neoceratodus > Neoceratodus forsteri. The sequence goes on from CM057459.1 coordinate 739,159,891, forward strand.
TCCCGCACCCGTTATTGACCCACCTTCTGTGCCAGTGCTAGCCCCTGTGTTTGTACCTGCCATTAGTCATGATTCTTACCGCAAGCTCAAAGTATTCTCTGGCATCCACCCCACTCCAAATGGGGAGGTCAATCTGGAAACCTGGATAGACTCTGCTACTCTTGTGGTACAAGACTGGCAATGCTCTGAGACAGAAAAAAGGGCTCGCCTGGGGGAGAGCCTCCAGGGACCTGCCCAACGTACTTTTCACCCCTGAGGGTCTCTGACCCTGACGCCAAAGCCCAAGAGTACATAACTGCCCTTGCAAATGTGTTTGGGGGCACCACTAGTGTTGAGGCTTTGAAATGGAAGCTTAAAGATGTTAGACAACAGCCGGGGGAATTGTTATCTGCCTATATGGATCGATTACAGGGAATTTTGCAAACCATTTTTCGAAAGGGGGGTTGGACCCGTAGTGAAGTGGACCGGGTAAGACTGGATCATATACTCTGCTCTGCCCAGCAGTCTAGCTGGGTGTTGCTCAAATTGCAACTGCATCAAAGGAAATCTGGTCCCTTGCCTTTCCATGTGTTGAAGTAGGTGTGGGAAGTTGAGGAGAAGGAAGGTTTTTCAGAGCCCTGTGCAGCAGTAGCTGCTACATCCCCTGCCCCAGGTGTGGGGTCAGATGCTGATGGTCTGGAACCACTGAAATCACATGAAAGAACCCGAGACCCAAATGTCAGCCAAGGGAGGGCCCAGCCAGAGACGGATGGCTACCAATGTTCTGCCGTGGGATGAGCTGCTGAGGGAGATTAGGAAAGCAACAGACAGTCTCATCATGAAGGCTGCTCCTACAAGTACGGGCACTGACACTTGCCCGACTGCTTCTGCTATGGGGGTGCCCACCCAGGCACCTCATGTTGACGACAGTTTAAAACTTAATGTCTTGACTATGGAGGTGAGGGAACTGAAGAGATGTCTCCAAATGTCCAACCCACAGCCGGCTGAGGTGGCACCAAGATTTTCTATTGATAGTACCAATGCCACAGCCCCCAATGTGATGCCTCGGTCACCCCAAACTTCAGCAGACATATTTTGCCATAATTGTGGAAAGGATGGGCACATGAAGAGGGAGTGCTGGTCTCAGAAAAAGACTCCGAGAGAATGGTGAGCCGGCTACAAGGAGAGCTTTGGAGCACAAAACAGTGGTTAAGAGGTGCACGAAATGACCGCAGTGAAGGTCCCAGAAATGCTAACTCACGTCCCTTTGTGGCTAGATCATCTGCCAAGGCCCTTGCTACCACCTCTCCAGACTGGTCCAGAACAGTGGGTCCCTCCATGGAGACCACTGTGAAGGTAAATGGAGTGTCTACAAGAGTTGTATTGGACAGTGGCTCCCAAGTGACAATTATGTTTCAGGACTGGTATCAGAAGCATCTGTCTGATGTACCCTTACAACCGTTGGAAGACTGCATGTCTGGGGGTTAAGTGAGAAGGACTACCCCTATTCCGGGTATATCCGAATTTGGTTGTCTTTTCCCACCTCCGTGGCTGGAGTGGCCGAGCAAGTAGAGACCCTGGCATTAGTGTGTCCCCCTACCGGACTGTATAATGGGATTCCTCTACTATTTGGGACAAATGCGCATATGGTTGGCGCAGTTGTGCTATGAGAAACAAGGGTCAAGGACTGGTAGAGCTTTGAGAATCCTGGCCTTGATCAAGAAAGCCTATGAGGCACAGAGAGATGCTGAAAAGTGGACCCAGGGGACCAGTTGGAATTGTTTGGAAGAAGGATCCTGAGTCTCTGATTCTGGCGCCAAATGCCCAGTGTACCTTACAAGGGGGAAGTCCATATCAGAAAGGATGTCAAGAATAAAATCCTCATCCTGGATGCACCAGGAGATGGGAAATTGCAGGAAGGACTGCTGGTCAAGCCAAGTATTTTGCCTGCCAGAGCCCATGCTTATGCCAGAAGGGTAATGGTTCAAGTTCATAATGTGTCTGACAGAGAGATTCGAGTAAAAAGAGGTTGCACCCTGGCTAATGTACATTGTGCAGATACTGCAGTGCTACCCAGTAACAAGTGTTCAGGGGAGAATGACAGAGTGATGCCCGACGTGTTTGATTTTGGGGACTCCCCGTTGCCAGCCGAATGGAAGATGAGAATTAGTAGAAAACTTCCCCAGAGAGACCAGGTGTTTTCTTTAAAGGAATGGGACGTGGGATGTGTGCAAGGAGCTGAGCACCACATCCGGCTGCATGATGAAACGCCATTTCGCGAGAGATCTCAACGCCTGGCCCCTGCTGACATAGATGATATGAGACAGCATCTGCAAGAGATGCTTGCTGCTGGTTTAACACAAGAATCCAGAAGCCCATATGCTTCACCTATTGTGGTAGTGAGAAAAAAGAATGGGACAGTAAGGATGTGAGTGGATTATCGCACCTTGAACCGGCGGACTATCCCTGATCAGTATACAATGCCCTGCATCCAGGATGCTTTCGACTGCCTGAATGGTAGCAAGTGGTTCTCCGTACTGGATCTTCGCAGTGGGTACTAGCAGATCCCGATGGCCCCAGAAGACCGCGAGAAGACAGCCTTTATCTGTCTGCTTGGCTTCTATGAATTCATGAGGATGTCTCAAGGGATTTCAGGTGCCTCAGCCACTTTTCAACAACTGATGGAGAGTGCAGTGGGGGACGTGAACTTATTAGAGTGCCTGGTGTACCTAGATGATGTTATTGTGTTTGGCAGCTCACTGGAGGAACATGAGAGCAGATTATTCAAGGTGTTGAACCGACTGGAAGACTTTGGCCTAAAACTGTCCATCGATAAATGTCAATTCTTCCAAACATCTGTAAAGTATGTGGGACACATAGTCTCCACCAAGGGAACAGAAACCGACCCAAGTAAAGTTGAGGCCTTGACCACCTGGCCACAGCCCTACAATCTAAAAGAACTGCAAAGATTCCTGGGATTATGTGGCTACTATCACCGTTTCATCAAGGACTATTCAAAAGTGATCCGTCCTTTACTTAATCTTACTCAAGGTTACCCTCCTACCCGCAAAAAATACAAGATGTCAGTTTCTTCTGAGCCTGAGAGAATGTATTTCTGTCCCAATGAAGTATTTGGAGCCAGATGGTCACCTGAGTGTGAAGCTGCTTTTCATAAGATTATATATCAACTTACCCACGCTCCTGTCCTTGCCTATGCAGATCCAGCGAAGCCCTATGTCTTGCACACTGATGCTAGCTTGTAAGGCTTGGGGGCTGTATTGTACCAAGAGCACGAGAATGGCCTGAGACCAGTGGCCTTTGCCAGTAGAAGCCTGACCCCATCCGAAAAGAACTATCCTTTACATAAGTTAGTGTTCCTAGCTTTGAAGTGGGCTATTGTTGACCAGTTCCATGAGTACTTGTATGGGGCTAAGATACTAGTAAAAACTGACAATAATCCTTTGACCTATGTGCAGACTTCAGCTAAGTTGGATGCCACTGGCCATAGGTGACTTTCTGCATTATCTACATACGACTATGCTGTTGAATACAGAGCAGACCTGAACCACATAGATGCTGATGCTCTCTTCCGGAGGCCTATTCCCCAGAATTACTGGGTCAGACTGTCAGAACCTGATATTCGAGCACTATGCCAGAAGTTTGACAGGGAGGAACAAATGTCCACGGACGCAGTGGACTGTATGGTGGATTGTTTGGGACCCTCTAGAACTGCATACCTGCTGCTTATTGCCATTTTTCTGCAACAGACATTGGTGCACTGCCTCAGCTGGACAATGACAACATTCAGCAGGCTCAGTCTCGAGATCCCATGATCACATCAGCTTTAGAAGCCCTCTACGCAGGGAAAGATGTGTCCAAATTATGCTCCACTGATTTGAGAACTGCATTGTTATGCAAGGAAGGTCCTAAGTTGAAACTGATCAATAGACTGTTATACAGAGAAACAGTAGACAGAGGGGGACAAATAGACAAACAACAGCTAGTTTTGCCCACTGCCTTTCGAGACCTGGTGCTGAGGTCCCTACACAACCACATGGGGCACCTTGGCAAAGACAGAACACTTGACTTGGTAAGATCCAGATTCTATTGGCCTAAGATGGGGGCTGATGTTGAACAACACATCTGAACTTGTAACCGCTGTCTACAGAGGAAAGCTTTGCCCCAGAGAGCTGCCCCCCTAGGTTACATCACCACCGTTGCCCCCATGGAGCTGGTCTGTATTGACTTTCTGAGTCTGAAGCCAGATCAAAGAAATATCAGTAATGTGCTGGTGGTCACTGACCATTTTACGAGATATGCCCAAGCTTTCCCCACCAAGGACCAGAAGGCATCCACTGTGGCCAAAGTACTTATAGAAAACTTTTTTGTTCACTATGGGGCTCCGCAAAGAATCCACTCTGACCAAGGGAGAGACTTTGAGAGTTGTTTGATTAAAGAGATGCTTTCTCTGTTGGGGGAGCAAAAGTCCAGAACCAACCCTTATCACCCCCAGGGGGACCCCCAGCCTGAACGTTTCAACCGCACTTTGCTAGATATGGTAGGCACCCTCCACCCAAAGGACAAGCCTAGATGGAGCCAACAAATTAGCACCCTGGTACATGCCTACAACTGCACCAAAAGTGATGCCACTGGGTTCTCCCCCTATCGCCTGATGTTTGGAAGAGAAGGCCGACTACCGGTAGATGTTTGTTTTGGAGTTTCCCCTGATGGGGTTCGAGCTGATAACCATTTACAGTATGTGCAAAAGTTAAAGGCCCAATTAAATCATGGGTACCAACTGGCTCAAACCATGGCTGCCAAAAGAAATCTGGCCAACAAGGAAAGGTAAGATAAAAAAAAGTGAAAGCACTGGAACTCCAGGAGGGAGACTGGGTGTTGAACGGGCGCAAGAGACCTCAAGATCCAAAGCCGTCTGAAGGTGCTGCTTGGCAGGCACAGCCCTGGTCCTAGACCTGCTTGACCGTAGTCTGAAGGTCCATGGGGAGGTGTGGAAGAACATCATCTAAGAAGCCCAACAGGGCATGAGAGAAGTGTGCCATGATGATGGACGAGCTCACCTGACAGAGGCCTAGAAAGGAGTCTACATAGACTTTTCTGGCCATGTGGTCCAGTTTTTTGGACTTCTTGTCCGGAGGTCTATCAGTGTCAGCAGAGCTGCCTGTGCATCTGAACACTGAAGCAGTCACCAGCCCCTCAGCTGAGGGGTGTTCAGTGAATCCTGAGAGGGACCCAATGGGCACCGCATACTTGAGGGTCATATGGGTAAACGGTGTTGGGCAGGAGGCAGGATGCTGCCAGAGCTCCAAGGCCAGGCCAACAATGGCTTCAGCAACAGGAAAGGCTTCCATGGGTGTATCCCCTCTTTTAAGAATATCTGTAACAGGGTACTCTGCCCTTTTCTGGACAGGCTCCAGGGGCATCCCCATGGATTTGGAGCTAGGGCGAAGAATCTCTTGAAATGATGAAGGGCCCTTCTCCGTTGATAGACCACCAATAGACTCATCGTCCCGAGGGTAAGAGTGTAAACTGGTGTCTTCCATATCTGAATAATCCGGATAGATCGGTTGGCCACCAGGGTCCCCTTCAACATGCCTGAGGCGATCAGGCATAAGGGTGACCGACAACCTATGTGGGAGTTCCGGAACTGTCTGGGAATCCTTCATAGGAGCCCCTCCTGAAGGCTGTTTAGACAGTGGCTCCACCACAATCAGTGGAGAGACTGATTTTGGCTGAACTGGAGCGGATTTAGCCGGCCCCGGGGGCGGAGGAACCGATTTGACCAGTTCCAAGGGAGTCGGCTTCGGCCTAGGAGGCGAAAGCCACGTATTTGATGGATTAGAAACCGTGGCTGGCTTCTGTCTGGACAGAATCAGCTGCTGCTACATTAAATCCTCATAGCGTCGACAGAGTTTCCTCTGAAGCCTCTCCTCATCTGAGGAGGACGAGGATGACCGGTGGTGTCGCCTCTTTTTGAAGCGCTTATGCGCCTTCCTTAGCCTGTCAGTCGAGGGGGTCCTGGATCTCGACCTCGATCGGACTGGCCCATTCAGTCACTCAGGAGACACCAGGGGAACCGGTGACTAGCCCTGATCCGGGACCAGTGCTTCAATGGGAGTCCCAGCTGGCTGGGTCTCCTCATCAGGAAAAGGCAGGACCGGAGTCCTAGTCAAAGAGCCATCGGACTCATTGGGCAACAAAGGGTTGATAGAATTAAGAATGATCTCAACTTCATCGATCAAGACCTCAGTCAACGTGCCAGACGGCAGGGCCGAGAAGCCAGCAGCCAAGGAAGCAATTTCAACCGAAGTTGATACTGCCGGCTCCTGGGACCGAGATCGCTCACGATCCCAAGAGCATCTTCGCCGAGATGAAGAGTGTTTCAATAGAAACATAGAAACATAGAATTTGATGGCAGATGAGGACCGCTTGGCCCACCCAGTCTGCCCATTTCCCTACCTAATGGATAAGCCGCAGATCCTAGTTAACTAGCAGCCTACTTCTTCTTCCTGCCCCCAACCCCTAGAATTGCTTTATGACTGTCCCATGCATGCTTGAATTCCACAACTGTTTTTGACTCCACAACCTCCTCCGGAAGGCCGTTCCATGCATCCACAACCCTCTCTATGAAAAAATACTTCCTTAAATTACCTCTGAGCCGCCCCCTTCTATCTTCAAATTGTGCCCCTTGTTCTTGCACATCTTTTTGAAAGATGCTACCCTCTTGGACTTTGTTGATTTCCTTGAGGTACTTGAAAGTTTCTATCATGTCCCCCTCCCTCCTTTCCTCAAGGCTATACATATTAAGTTCCTTAAGTCTCTCTTCATATGTCTTCTGGTGCAGACCCTGCACCATTTTTAGTTGCCCTCCTCTGGACAGCTTCCATCCTGTCTATGTCTTTGCGGAGATTGGGTCTCCAGAACTGCATGCAGTACTCCAGATGGGGTCTGACCAGCTGTCTGTACAGAGGGATAATAACTTCCTGTTTTCTACTGGTGATGCCTCTCCCTATGCATCCCAGTATCCCCCCAGCCCTCCTTGCTGCCCTCTCACATTGCTTACTGCAGAGTTACAGGTTCTCATGGCAGAGGGAGAGGAGGACATTGCAGCCATCACGGAAACATGGGCCACCCAATACAATGACTGGGACAGGTTATTTCGTAGGGACAGGATGATTGGGAAAGGAGGGGGGTGGCACTATATGTGAAGGAAGGACTGAACTGTGTAAGGGAGGAAGGGGAGGGGAGGAGGGTAGTACAGAGTCACTTTGGATGCAAATCCAGGATTCCAAGAATAGGATTCTTAGAATGGGAGTGGTGTACAGGCCACCATCTCAGACGGAGGAGTAAGACAGGGAACTAGCGGGACAGATCAGGAGGACCTGCGAGAAGGGTAGTGTGGTGATTGTGGGGGACTTCAACATGCCAGGAGCGGACTGGAGCACCCCAACAACCAGGAACAGAAGGGAGCAGGTACTGCTGGATGCCTTCCAGGACAGCTTCCTGCTGCAAATGGTCAGTGAACCAACCAGGTTAGGGAATACCCTTGACCTTGTGCTGGCAAATTGGGGACTTTGTGAGAGAACTTACAGTGGAGGAACCGCTGTCAGGGAGTGACCACCACTCAGTATGGCTCACTTTGGATATGGGCAAGGAAGGAGTGGAATCTGGCAAAATAGTGCTGGACTTCAGGAGCGCCAACTTTGGGAGGATGGGGGAAGTGGTAAAAGGGTACTTGGCCAGAATTCAATCTAGTATGGACACTAACCAGAGGTAGGAGCTCATAAAGCTGGAGATAGTGGAGGCAACCAAAACCTGCTGCAAAGCCCAGAGCAAGAAGGCTAGGGCTAAGAAACCGAACTGGTTGAGCAAGGAGATCATGGAAAAGGCAAGGAGGAAAAGAGCTGCCTTTAGGAAGTACAAGAAAACAGGGAGGAGTACTTGACAGAATCGAAGGAGGTGACAAGGGCAGTAAGGGGAGCCAAAGCATCTACGGAACTCAGGCTGGCACAAGGCATTAAGAAGGGGGAGAAGGACTTCTTTAAGTACATCAGGGAGAAAAGGAGCTGTAAGGACCACATAGTAAGGATTAGGAAGGAGGGGGGTTGGGTGGAAGCAGGGTGCGATAAGGCTGAAGCACTAAATGAGTACTTCTGCTCAGTATTTACTAAAGAGAAGAGGGGGGTGACACCCAAGGTGGGAGAAATGGCAGAAGCAGAGGGAAGTGGTGACAGATGGGGAAATCATGGAGAGCAGAGTTCGAGAGGGTTTGAAGGCACTGAGGGTGGACAAGGCACCAGACCCAGATGGCATCCACCCCAGGGTACTGAAGGAGTTGGCAGAGGTCCTTGGAGGACCTTTGGCAGACCTATTTAATGCCTCACTACATTCGGGGTGTGTACCTCAGGACTGGAGGATGGCTCATGTGGTGCCCCTCCACAAGAGTGGCCCCAAGGATGAACCGGGAAACTACAGACCAGTGAGCCTCACATCCATCGTGGGTAAGCTAATGGAGACTATCCTGAAGGAGAAGCTGGTGGCCCTCCTAGAGGCCAAAGGACTACAGGACAGCAGACAGCATGGCTTCATATGTGGCAGATCCTGCTAAACCAACCTGGTCGAGTTCTATGACTGGGTAACTAGGCAACTGGACAGGGGCATGCAGTGGATGTCCTGTATCTGGACATCAGTAAGGCATTCGACTCGGTGCCACATGGAAGGCTGGGAAGGAAGTTAGTAGGCACAGGGGTGGGTGCAAAGCTGGTGAGATGGGTAGGAAACTGGCTGCAGGGAAGGCAACAGAGGATGGTGGTGGGTGGGGAGCTCTCACACACAAGGGCAGATAGCTGGGGTGTTCCACAGGGCTCGGTGTTGGGACCACTGTTGTTTGGGATATTCATTGCAGACATATCATGGGACATCAAGAGCAAGATCAGTCTGTTTGCTGATGATACCAAGGTAGGCGCGGTGGATGACCTAGGGGGATGGCAGGGGTTGCAGGAGGATCTGGCAAAGCTTGAAACCTGGTCAGACACCTGGCAACTGGCTTTAATGCCAAAAGTGCAAGGTGCTGCATTTGGGATGAAGAACCAAGGAGGAGTTACCAGCTAGGGGGAGTGCAGCTAGCCCAGACAGAGGATGAGAAGGATCTGGGTGTGCTCATTACAGGGTCAATGAACAGCTCGGCACAATGTAGGAAGGCAGCTGCAAAGGCCAACAAAATGCTGGATTGTATTGCAAGGGGCATATCCTCGAGGAGGGAGGAGGTGATTCTGCCACTGTATAGGTCATTAGTTAGACCACACCTGGAGTACTGTGTGCAGTACTGGCGTCCGTATCTGAAGAGGGACGTTTAAGTTACTGGAGGGGTGCAGCGCAGAGCGACAAAGATGATCAAGGGGCTGGGGGACTTATCATACGAGCAGAGGTTGAAGGAGTAGAACATGTACTCACTGGAGGAGAGGAGAGACAGGGGTGACATGACTGAAACCTTTAAATACATGAAAGGAATAAACAAGACGGGTACAGAGGGGCTGTTCAAAGTAAGGGAGGAGAGGGCCACCAGGTGCCATGGTATGAGACTGGAGCGAGAAAGGTTCAGGAGGGAGATGAGGAGACACTTTTTTACAGAGAGGGTGGTGGCTGGGTGGAATGCGTTACCTGCTGAAGTGGTATGCAGTAGAACAGTGGACTGCTTCAAATGAGGATGGGACAGGACAAGTGGGAGGGTTAATGAAGGGGAAGGGTGGAAGGGAGGGGCAGCTGCAGAATAAGGGGTGCTAGCTGCACATCTGAGCAGCCTGATAGACCTCTAGGCCTTTATCTGCTGGCAAATTTCTGAGATGTTCATATGTTCGTGATGCTTGCCCACCTTTAGGTCATCTGATATGACTATCCCCAGGTCTCTTTCCATTTTTGTTGTTGTTAGTATCTCACCCCCATTGTGTACTCTTCCCCTGGGTTTTTGTTTCCCAGGTGCATTACCTTGCACTTCTTAGCACTGAATCTAAGCTGCCATACATTTGACTATTCCTCTAACCTTGCCAAGTCCCTTCTCATCCTTTCCACCCCACCTTGTGCATCAACTCTGCTGCAGATCTTTGTGTCATCTGCAAAGAGACATACTTTTCCTTCCAGTCCCTCTGCAATGTCGCTTATAAAGACACTGAAGAGGACCAGACCTAATACCGAACCCTGCGGTACCCCATTAGTAACCCCCCTTTCTTCAGAGTGGACTCCATTTACTATTACTCTCTGTGTCCTATTCTCCAGCCAATTCTTTACCCAGGCTGTCATCTTGGGACCCATTCCCAGGCTGGCTAACTTGTATATTAATCTTTTGTGTGGGACTGTGTCAAATGCCTTGCTAAAGTCTAGGTAGGCCATGTCCACAGCCCTCCCTGATCTACTACTTTGGTCACCCAGTCAAAGAAATCTATCAGATTCTGTCTGGCATGACCTTCCTCTGTGAATCCATGCTGCCTTGGGTCCTGTGCCCTCTGGCCTCTAGATACTGGACAATTCTTTCCTTCAGAAGTGATTCCATCATTTTCCCTACCACTGAGGTTAAACTAACAGGTCTGTAGTTTCCTGCTTCTGCTTTGCTCCCACTTTTGTGAAGGGGAATCACATCTGCCCTCCTCCAGTCCTCGGGTACCACCCCATCCTCCCATGATTTGTTAAAGAGGGTAGTCAGTGGTGTCACTAGTTCTACCCTTAGTTCCTTTAGAATTCTGGGATGAATCCCATCAGGCCCCATTGCTTTGTCCACCTTCAGTGTTGAGAGTTCTTTCAGAACCCTTTCTTCTGTAAATGGGCTGGTATCAACTTCTGTATCCGGAGTATTTCTACTGTTTGTTTTAGGTACCTCCCCCTCTTCCTTTGTAAATACTGAGCAAAAATATTTGTTTAGTATCTCTGCATTTTCACAGTCACCCTCTGCCCACCCTCCTCCCGTTTATTAAGCCTCACTATCCCTCCCTTGGTCTTCCTTTGCTCCCTGATGTACCTATAAAAGGTTTTATCCCCCTTCTTAACCGAGTTGGCTATCTTTTCCTCGATTTGGGCCATTGCGGTTCTGACTGCCTTTCCAGCTTCCTTTTGCTTTAACTGATACAGTTCTCTGTCCTACTCCTTCTGTGATTCCTTGTACTTCCTGAATGCTTTTTTTCTCTTGAACCTTCACTGTCACTTCCTTTGAGAACCATAGTGGTTTCTTACACCGGTTCGTTTTGTTTATTTGCTTCACACAAAGGCTTGTTACCTCTGTGATGGCAGTTTTTATTATTCCCCAATGTTCTTCCACCCCTCCTTCCTGCCCATTTGCTAGTGCATTCCTTAGGCACTCACCCATTTTGGCAAAGTCAGCCCTCCTAAAGTCCAGTACTTTTGCCTTTGTATGGCTTGACTCTATTGCTGTGTTTATTGTGAACCATACTGTTCGATGGTCGCTAGTTCCCAGATGGCTACCCACTTCTACATCTGTGATCCTCTCTTCATCTCCATTTGAGAGAACCAGGTCTAAGATTGCTCCCTCTCGAGTGGGCTTCAATACTAGTTGTCTAAGGCATGCCCCCTGTAGGGCATCTAGAATAACCCCACTCTTCGAAGTGGCTGCTGCTGCAACTGCACTCCAGTTAACATCTGGCATATTCAGATCACCCATCAGCAATATCTCCCCTTTTTCTGCCATTCTAAGTATACTTTCTATCATTTCCTTGTCCATTTCCTCCCCCTGAGAAGGGGGGGTCTGTATACAACCCCTGTGCGGATTGTGGTTCCATTGCCGGTCTCCAAATTTACCCACAGTGCTTCTTCTCCTCCCTGTTTTCCCTTTTGTTCTGTTGCTTTGATTCCTTCCCTTATGTAAAGAGCTACTCCTCCTCCTCTTTTACCCTCCCTGTCCCTCCTGTAGATAGTGTATCCTGGTATGTTTACGTCCCAGTCATGGTTTTGTGTGTACCATGTTTCTGTGACTGCCATGATATCCAGATGTTCCTCCTCCATCAAGGCCACTAATTCAGGAAGCTTGTTACTCAGACTACGGGCATTGGTACTCATTGCTCTCCATTTTTTGATGGCTTTACCTTCTGTTGCAGCATCCCCCACTGACCTTTCTACCTCGGTCTTTTTCTCATTTAGTACCCTGTTTTGTATCTTTTCCTTCTTGCGGGACTGAGAGGAATGCGAGCCTACAGGTCCCTCACCTTTAGTGGGGAGGGATTGACACAGCTCTCGGAAGGAACCCGAAAACGTGGAGCCCAGGTTGAGGGGAACAAAAATCAACCGAGATGATGATTCTGCGGCCTGTGCCGCTTCTTCTTCGAAGACCTGCATGTGTTCCAGCTGCTTGGCGGACCCCGCAGCTGTGCAGACCACCCAACAGGCCTCTTTGTATTTCATTTCTCGGGTCTGCCCAACTTAAGGCATGCGAGACGATCGTCGAGGACGTTTGGGTGAAACGCGAGGCACATCTCGCAAGTCTCGGTGTCATGGCCAACACCAGGCAGTATGTGCACGCCGTACGCGGATCGGTGCGTGACATTTTTTGGCCACACGGTCACCAGCGAAATCCAGGAGAAGATTTCTCTTCCATGACCGAGTAGCAAAGAGCACAGTCACTAGCTTGAACGAGCCAAAGTTTAGGACTAACCAAAGGGTTATAAGCCAGGACTTACAAAAAGCTATAGCAAAGAGGAGGCAACCTGAATCTTCCAGCGGAAAGTAAGATCTGGCATCATGGGGCGGAGCCAAGGGTTATACCACCCAGGTGGGTGGGAGGAGCCAGCTTGAAGACTTTCTGGCAAGATTTAAAGGGGAAAGGGACATGCCAAAAAGTGTGGATAAGAACAACATATCCACATCCCTAGAAGTCAGAGTTTCTTGAGGACTCACTGAGAGATGTTTTGGGAGCTCCCACCAAACTTTCACTTTCGGGTGGAGACAGCTCATCAATCACTGGCACCTTGACCAGTAGAGCCTAAGGTCCGTCCACGCTCAATGGTCCTCAAACTGTCTAGCTACAAAGATAAGGAAGAGCTTCTCAGAGTGGCCTGGTCCAAGAAAACAGTCACCTACAATACAGCTAGACTGATCTTCAGCAACAACTACGCTATAGAGATCGTTAAGCAACGGATGGCCTATGCGGGATTACTAAAAGAGCTGAGATCCCATCAGGTGAAATATCAAACCCCGTACCACTCCAAGTTGAAAGTCTTCTGGGACTCCAGCCCAGTGATTTATCAAACACCGGAGGAGGCAAAGGCCGCGATGATGGAGAGGGGGTTGCAAGATCAAGGATACAGCCCCAATAGAACAATGCACAAGGCCACCGAGCAGCCAGTGGACAGCGAAGGAGTTGCACCACCATAGAAACAAGGTCAAGCGGGCCACCCCGGCAACAATACAGGACATATGCAGGATGCTCCTGACATTCGAGGGAAAGTGGCTAAGAGAGCAGAGGTACCTTCGGAAACCTGAAAATATGCAGGTCAGTGTAGCTTTTTGGTTGGCGTATGCTCTGATTCCTATCGGAGACTCCCTGAACAAGACTCTAACAGCAGAGCAGGCTTCAAAGCTCACGGATGCACTGACTCGTTGAGAGACTTACTCTCTTTACAATGGGGGCAATAAATAAAAGACTAAGACTTTAGGGGGGTAAAGGTCATTAATAAGTCCCTTGATTGTACTTTTTTTTTAGTCAAGTTTATTGCATATTTAGGCACAAATACACATTTCATTTTACTGTTCGGCTTATACAATTACCGCTTAAAATAGGTCAGGGCATCGGAGTACATTTCAGATAGTGTCGTAAATTTATACAGTTGCTTAATATCTGTCACCCCATTCAAAGGCATAACCCTCTCAGGTCCTCCTCCTCCCTATAACAAAAGCCAGGTCACAATTGTGATGGTGGTGCTCTGTTGAAGGTGATGTTGTTATGATGAAGATGAGTGCGCTCTACTCTAAGGTGGTGAAAAGAGATGAGCGGGGCACCAGAGGTCCGAATTATATTTCGGATAGGATAACTGCTATCCGGACAAGGAGAGGCAGGAGTCGACTTAGTAGTTTTTAAATGCCCGCAGGGTGGACGTTTTATTTGGAACCAAAGGGGAGGGTAGACAGACACAGTCACAAGAAGGAGTAGGGGCTGCCTGATTAACAATAGGGCAGATTATAACGAGGATACTGAAATACTTTTGATCTACCACTTTAATGTTTACCTCAGCAAATATAACCTGCAGGCCTACTGCCACTCTTATTCTAGTACTAGTTTATACTGTACTCTATACTTTACACAAGAACCCAGTCTTAGGCTACTCAGCACTCATTAGGGTGATCAGCATCATGCATCTACAAAGAGTCCAGAATTTTACAAAGGTCCAGAGATCCGGCGTCTTCGTGTACACTGTCATTCTTCGTTGGTAGCTACAAGGGAAATAAAACAGAACTGTGGAACCCTAATCTCAATTCCCAGCAAGGACCTAGATAAGGCCACTGGGGTGGTGAGAGGTTTGGTAAACAGACCATATATCTTCAGCAAAAGCCCACTCTCTCCGAGGCTGCCGGAATGTAGAACCAAAGCAACTGGTTCCTGAAGTAACACACACTGAAGAAGAGGTTCCTTGGCCAAAACCCACTTCTAGGGTTGCCAAGGATGAAGAAAGACCAAGATCTGCGTGGCGATGAATCCAATGGAGGACTACCACGATCCGACTGATGCTGCAGCACTCCAAGGGCCAGCTGGAATCTGAAGGAACTCTGACAGGACCAGGAACCATAGGAATCTGAAGAGATGATGGTTGAATCTGCAATCCTCAGGTCAGAACTAACACAAAACAAAGAAACGGTGGATGCGTCCCAGACTGGGCTTCGACAGACTCGACTTTCGGCTAACGACCAGGTGGGGGCACAGAACAGGTTCTCCAAGATGAGCTCTCTCTCTTCTGTAGAGGCGACCAACTTGAGGACATCTGGAACAGGAACCATGCAGACGGCACTGTACGGCTGTCGTGATGCGTTCGGTAGACGTACTTTCAAGCGTGAAAATAAGAAACAGCAGGCAACGATTGCGTTGACGACTGATTGACTGGATTTCGGCGGATGACACGAACGGACGGGATGAGTTGGTAGATTATCTTCCTGGAGTGAAGAATGCTGGAAGAATGTCTTCTTCTGAGTAGAGACTGATTCTGAGCACGTGGTGTAACAGACCACACTAGGAGACTGCAGTGTGGTAGAAGACTGAGACTGTCTTCGTACAGTAGTAAACATATAACTGAAGAATGCCCAAAGAACTGTGGAATAGTACAATAATTTGCCAGGGAGAGCAAATTATAACTTCAGGGGTAATTGTTACTGATGAGGGCCAATGTCCAGGTACTCAGGGCAATAGTTCAGGTACTTCAGACAATAGTTCAGGTACTTCAGACAATAGTTCAGGTACTTAGGGCAATAGTTCAGGTACTTCGGGCAATAGTTCAGGTACTTCGGGCAATAGTTCAGGATAAGCAGTACAGTAATCACAGTAAATTCACAGTATAGGCAATTAGAACACTCTCAAATGAACCCCTGTTTCTATAGGTAGGGTACTTCTGGGCTTGGATCCCTTACTGTCCATTGTGGCTGGGGCCTCCCTTTAGACCAGGCTTTACCTCGGGCCTAATGCCCTACCATTACCTCGGGCCTGAAGCCCTATGTTAGCTTGAGCCTGCCTTATTCCACTAGGCTGGGGCCTCCCTTTAGTACCACTAGGCTGGCTTGCCCTATTCCGCTAGGCCGAGGCCTCCCTTTAGTACCACTAGGCTGGCTTGCCCTATTCCGCTAGGCCGGGGCCTCCCTGTAGTAGCACTAGGCTGGCTTGCCCTATTCCGCTAGGCCGGGGCCTCCCTTTAGTACCACTAGGCTGGCTTGCCCTATTCCGCTAGGCCGGGGCCTCCCTGTAGTACCACTAGGCTGGCTTGCCCTATTCCGCTAGGCCGGGGCCTCCCTGTAGTACCACTAGGCGGGCTTGCTCTATTCCGCTAGGCCGGGGCCTCCCTTTAGTACCACCAGGCTGGCTTGCCCTATTCCGCTAGGCCGGGGCCTCCCTTTAGTACCACTAGGCTGGCTTGCCCTATTCCGCTAGGCCGGGGCCTCCCTGTAGTACCACTAGGCTGGCTTGCCCTATTCCGCTAGGCCGGGGCCTCCCTGTAATACCACTAGGCTGGCTTGCCCTATTCCACTAGGCCGGGGCCTCCCTGTCAATCAGGCTTTACCTCAGGCCTGAAGCCCTACGTCAGCTTTGGCCTGGTGCCCCACCTCAGATTGGGCCTGGAGCCCCTCGTTGCATTGGGCCTGGTGCCTTCTCTTTATATTTGGCCTGGAGCCCCTCTTTACAATTGGCCTGGTGCCCTACTTTATATTGGGCCTGGAGCCCCTCTTTACAATGGGCCTGGTGCCCTACTTTATATTGGGCCAGGTGCCCTCCTTTGTATTGGGCCAGGTGCCCTCCTTTATATCTGGGCAGGAATCGCCCTTTTAAATGTATTGCCCCTTTTAATTTGCAGGCTCCCAGTGCCTGCTGTCATTCAGTGCAGCAAATCTACGCCCAAATTCCGCCCCCTAATTAATATTCATAGGCCGCTATGCTGGCCTTGCTTGCTGGCCCCTCCTTTGGGGTGTCACTAATCCCGCCTCCACATACATATTAATTTTCACGGGTCCTAGCGACCCGATGGCCCCCGCAGCGCTCGGCCGCCTGTTGGAAGCGCCTAATGCGCTAATTCAAAAATACAGTTCCCCCTTGAAAACTGGCGGTCAGCACAACGTGTGCTGCCGCCGACTCACCGTTCTGCAGTCTCCGGGAAGGAAGGAGGCAACCCGGAGGAGGGAGGAATGCTGGCAGAGGGAGGGAGAAACGGACAGGCGACTGGGAGGGACGACTAGGGGCCCGAGAAGGCCGACAGGAATTCGGCGATGCAGCGCTTCTCTGCCGACGGCGTGGGACCGGGATATACTTTTAAAATACGGGGAGGGGGTAAAATAAATAAACGAAGGGGCAATTTAGCCCAAAACGCGGCAAACGGATGATTTCCTTTCTTCTGGTGCCCCGATGGCACCGCAGACCGCCGAACTAACGCGGGGCAAGGAGTCTTCAGGCAGGGGAGGCAGCACAGGACCACAGCAAGCCCAGAGGGATGGCTTCAACACAAGGTAAGCCCTGACCTGTCCCTTGACTTCTGTGTCCTGTCTCCTCAACCACTGCCCAGGATCAACTGACTAACTATGGAATTATTTTTAAAAGATAAAACTGCCAGGATTCTGGAATGTCTGGATTGGAATGCTGTGCATGAACCATAGCACAGCATTCCATCCAGGCCATTATGACATGGAATACTTTTTTCTTCTTTACCAAGTTTAAGTGCACAAGGCACTTTTTCTGTGATTACAGTGATTTGTGTGTGCAGAGAGGTTGACTTTTATGTCTAGGGGCCCCCTTCATACAGTACCCTGCTGCCTACCCCTACAGCAGGTACTCTAAGCACCTGTATATTCTGCGTTCATTTAATTATTTTTATTTATTTCTGGAATGACCAACTTTGGGGCATTACAGATTCGGGCCCGCCTAACAATACATGTCCCCATGTATTCCCTTAACATTCTATAAAATCTATCATCTTATCAACCTCTAAAATCTTACTTAATACTCTATGAAGATCTTACTTTAATAAAACATTCTTAAAATCTCTAAAATATTCTTAAAACATCTACTGTACTACAAATTTTTGTTTTAAAGATTTACCCTAAAGTGACTGTGTCTGGGAAATTACTGGAATTAGATCTACCTATTGTACCAAGGTACGAGTTGAGAAACTTCTGTGATATACTTCTAGGAGGGATACCTGCGTTCGATCTTTGAGATCTGTGGGGTTGGAAATCAATAGGTTCTGGAACAGGACATTCTCCTTCAGAAATCCGGTATTTCTGGAGCTTAATACTGGTACATAGTTCGAGCAGTCAAGGGAATGCATATCGAATGCAATCCAGGGTTCTGTACACCAATTTGTTGGTGATTCTGGTTTCCGTATTTTGTCTTTGGTGGACTCCTGCCTCTCTTTCGACTTAGGACTGTCCTGTTCTTTAATGATCACAGTGTCTCTGAAATACTGCAGCTTTTAGTAGGTTGCGATGGACAATTTGGTGCCATGTCCAAATTCTTGTTTGATCTTGTGAGACCGGCAGTTCAGGGTAAGGTATCTCGATGATGTAATAAGGTTCGGTTCCACTTTGAAGAAAGTTTACTACATTTCTGGGTCTTTTCAACATTACCCTTTCTCCAATAAGTAAAAGGTGCAGCTTTGGCCTTGGTATACGTAGTTGGTTTTCTGCTTCTGCCGTGCTTGTTAAATGTGTTTCCAACTATTCTTCCGGCTTCTTGTAATCGTTCATTATGTTCTTGGACCAATTTGTCACTGGCTTCTTTCCTTTAACTTCTTCTGGTGGCACTTCCAATACTAAGTCCATTGGAAGTCTTCGTGTCTTCAAACATCAAGTAGTGTAGGGTATAACCTGTGGAGCAATGAATCGTATTGTTGTACAGATACGTGAGTTCTGAGAGTAAAGCAGGCCAGAAAGGACATTTATATTCTGGTAGAGCCTACTAACATTTCGAAGAAATTTGGTTTATTCTTTCACAAAGTCCGTTTCCTTGTGGATGATGCATGATAGTCTTTAACTACGAGGTCCCATATAGAGCACATAGTTAAGTGAAAGGTTGAGATTCAAGCGATGTTCCTTGATCTGTTAGGATTTTAGTGAGGGTATCCATAAGGTTGTACAAAACATCTCATAAAGGTTTCAGCGGTGGATTCGAGCAGATAGATCCTTTACTGCACTTGCAACTCTGAACTTGGAAAAGTGATCCACCACAGTGAGGATGTAAGCGTGTCCATTTGAACTAGGATCCAGTTAAAAAGTGATCAAGGCGACTAGTTCCAATAGTGCGTTATGACTATTGGATGGAGAGGGCTCTCTGATTCCCTTTTCCTTGCACTTTAAGTTGCATGTTGGACATTCCTCACACCATTTGCTATATCACCGCGCATTCCTACCCAATAGAATCGCCTTCTGATGATAGCTTCCGTTTTCTTGTGACGAAATGCCCGAGTTGTCATGGTATGCTTCAACACTACTGAAGCACTGGCCTTTGGAGCAGCGATTTGAGTTATCCCAGTGTGGGTGGTGGGATCTCTACTCTTTTTCACCAGGCGATCATCCTCTATTGTCAAAGCGGGTCCTGTGCCTCCACAGTTTACGTCATCTCTGTGGTCAATTCCTTCTTTCATTTCTGTTCATGCTACTGTTGCGCAACTAGATCCTTTACTCGACCCATTCTATGGGTCTTGGCATATGTAGTTTCGCCCAGGTTCTTTTGATTAGCAATCACGTCATTTACTTCTGGTTGGTCTTCCTCTCAACCTCCGAACAAATAGACAACATGCCTGCACAATCTCTGCGGTACTTGTAAGAAAGGTGGCATTCAATATTTTCCAGCTGGCTGTCGTCTATTTCTGCTTCTACGTGTTTAGCATCGGGACAAGGCATCGGCATTCACATTCAATTTACCTGGTGATACTTGATGGAGAATCTGTAATTTGTAAAGTCGAGAAGCCCACCTTTGCTCAAGGGCTCCTAGCTTTGCAGTATTCAGGTGTACTAACGGATTATTGTCTGTGAAGACTTGTGAAAGGGTGGCGGTCAAATATTGTCTACATTTTTCAGTGATGCCCAGACTAGCGCCAAGAATTCCAATTTAAAAGAGCTATAGCAGGCGTCGTTCCGCTCAGAGCCTCTTAATCCTCTGCTGGCATATGCGATCACCCTTTCCACCATTTGTTCTTGTGCAAGTACCGCACCTAATCCTCTGTTGCTGAGCGTCTGTATACAATAAATGGTTTTGCATAGTCTGGATATGCTAAGATGGGAGCTTCAGTAAGTATGGTCTTTAGTTGATCAAAGGCCTCTTGTTGTTGGTGCCCCCATGTAACCAGGCGATTCTTTTGGGACTCTACCTTCTGCTGATCCTCTCAGGAGTTCATGCAAACACTGCAATCTTTGCAAAATTTTTAATAAACCTTGGTAGTACCAACAAATCCCAAGAATTTCTGGACCTGTCTGATGGTGGTAGGAACAGGCCATTTCTTAACAGCTTGATCTTCTCTGGGTCTGGCGTCACTCCATCTGCGGAACTGATATATGTCCCAAGTAATAACACTGGTCTGCAGCAGGTGACAATTGGATGGTTTAATTTTCAACCCATACTGGATCAGCTTTTGGAATACTTCGTCCAGGTGGCACAGATGATCTTCATGCATTTGGAATATACGATAATATCGTCCAAATACAACAGCAGGGTGTCAAAGTTCGCTCCCAAGACAATGTTCCACTAGCCTTTGAAAGTTCCAGGTGCATTACACAAACCAAAAGGCATCCTAGTGAATTCAAATAATCCCATGGGAGTAATGAAAGCTGTTTTCTCTGATCCTGAGGTGCCATAGGAACCTGCCAGTATCATGGTCAGATCAAGCGTGGAGAACTCGAATGCTGACTGAAGAACCGTGAGGAATCCTCGATCCTAGGCAGAAGGTGTGCGTCTTTATGGTGATGGCATTCAACTTGCGTAGTCCACAGAACCGGATCTTACCATCCTTCTTTTGACCAGAACAATTGGTGCTGCCCAAGGGCTGTGACTTTCTCTTATCACCTTCGCCTCTTTCATCTCCTTGATCATCTCTTTGACCTGCTGGTACATAGTCTGGTGGAATCAGCCTAAATCTCTCTCGGATAGGTGGATGTCCATGGGTACTGATGTGATGTGTACCCCACGAGCTGACCCAAAATCCAAAGGGTGTTGGCTGAAAGCTTTTCCAGTGCAAAATCACCTCCAAAACATCGGCTTTTGTTTTATGCTGGTCGCTGCATTGCCAGCTTTGATCTCCTTGGTCCACTCTGGTCTTCGGTCTTCTTCATCCCATATTCACGCACCTTCTCCATTTCTTCAGCAGGTTCAACTATATCCTGCAAACATACTGTGTGGATCTGCATGACGCTGGTTCCTACACAGCTGTATGTCATGAGTCCGTAATTGAGCACCGGACTGGTATTCTCCTTGGCTCACATGTGGCTCGCTTCTAGCCACTATTATGGGCTCTTCCTTATTCATAGGGTAGGGTTCTACTAAAGCGTCAGAGTCTTGACCCTCGGGCCACCTTGCTTTGCACCACAAAGTTGTTTGATTGCCCGGCTTTAAGGTTACAGGTCTAGTATCCGTCACCCGTACCTACCGATTTCACCCTCGGCATTGGCGAATCTTTGGTGGCATTGCAAATTGCATATGGTCTGTTGAAGGGCATGCTTCTCCATTCGAGGCACATGGTTGGCTTGCTGCTGAAGGATGCCAATTAGTTCGCCGAAACAATTCTGCAAAATGTTCATCCCGAGAATGAGTGGTGGTAGCTAGTCACTCTCAATGTCGCTCACAATCATGCCCATGCTATGTTGAACGTTAGCCCCGAGCTGTACATCGGCTTCCAGGTATGGGACTTCATCCCCATTGCTTGCAATTAACTTTACCCAAGATCTAGGAGGTGACTTCAGATCATTGGGCGTCCAGTACCTTAAACTCTCTTCCTTGCAGGGTGGTGACTTGTGCATCCAGTGTCCAATAATTGCCATTAGCTCGATGCCATCGACCCTAGACTGGAATCATCGGGCTGTCGCCAACAAAACATGACTGTTCTAAGCGGGACTGTTGGACCTGCATCCGCCGTTCTTCGGGTCGGTCCTCATCTCCGAAGAATTCTTGTTTAAACTTAAGGTGTTGTTGACTGTGACCACATCTCCACTGACATGACCACTCACACCGCACCGGCGACATATAGGCCTACCTTGGCCATCAAATCAATCTGTGGAGCGTCTTCCTTCACTCCTCCTAGAGTGGTTCATTTGGTCGGGCTCTCTCTCTTTCTCCGATGGACCGTAGCTTTTCTTGTTCTTCCATCCAGCCTTCCAGCTTTGCATCTCTTTATGCATTTCTGCCATCTGGTTGGTCAGCATGGAAATCTGTTCTGTCAGCTCTGAATGGTGTTGGCGTCACATCTGTACCGAGCATATCGGGGTCCATAACCTGGGGTCATGTATATGATCATGTTGAATGCCGGCTCGGGTATGCAACAGCTTCTCTTCCTGGCTCTCCTCGTAAGGACACTTCTGGTTGGAGGCCTAGTTGCCAGGACTGATCCTCTTTCCAACCCTTGTCAGTATAGGTCGACCATTGAGTTCCCATAGAGATTTGGGGATATGTCGGAGCTTCCTCTCTAGGATGCCCTGAGACAAATATCTGGATAGCTTTCTCTTTAAAATCCAGAAAGTCCACTTCAGGGTTCTGCAAATGCAACATCCGTAGTTCTCTTTTAAGTCTCACTTTGTACTCCTCTCAAAATTTCTCAACTAGGACTCTGTCTGCATCCCGGACCTCTGCGCGTCTACTCTCTCGATTGCTCGTACAGCTCTTGTAGACTTAATGCAATTTCTCTCCAGGGTCTCTTGAGACTTTTGGAGCACGTGAGAAGAACTTCATCTTGAGGTCGGATACGGTCCTAGCATCAAAAATCTGTTGCAACCTCTGGAGTATCTGGTCTGCTGTGGCTTTTGCTCCACTTGGCCATGATTGGACTTCACGGTGGGCAGCTCCCTTCAATTGCCCAATCAAAATTTCAACTTTTGTGGTTCGGACTTGATACAACCAGAACATGGCTTGCATTTTTGAATAAATTCTCCCAGATTGCTGGTTCAGTCTCCATCTTTCTCTCCAGAAAACTGCGGAAGCCATGGCGCTCCAAAGTAGTATGGCATGGTTAGGGGAGATGGTGGGATACTCCCCCTTCGTCCATCTCGGTCTCCTCCGGACAATCCACTACTTTCCCCCGGCTCCATTGGTGCTTCCTACTAAGCCACACCAACTTTGGACTCCTCGGATAAATTATCTCTATCCTGCCGACTACTCCAATTTTTGTGATGGTGGTGCTCTGTTGAAGGTGATGTTGTTATGATGAAGATGAGTGCGCTCTACTCTAAGGTGGTGAAAAGAGATGAGCGGGGCACCAGAGGTCCGAATTATATTTCGGGTAGGATAACTGCTATCCGGACAAGGAGAGGCAGGAGTCGACTTAGTAGTTTTTAAATGCCCGCAGGGCGGACGTTTTATTTGAACCAAAGGGAGGGTAGACAGACACAGTCACAAGAAGGAGTAGGGGCTGCCCGATTAACAATAGGGCAGATTATAACAAGGATACTGAAATACTTTTGATCTACCACTTTAATGTTTACCTCAGCAAATATAACCTGCAGGCCTACTGCCACTCTTGTTCTAGTACTAGTTTATACTGTACTCTATACTTTACACAAGAACCCAGTCTTAGGCTACTCAGCACTCATTAGGGTGATCAGCATCATGCATCTACAAAGAGTCCAGAATTTTACAAAGGTCCAGAGATCCGCGTCTTCGTGTACACGTCGCTCTTCGCTGGTAGCTACAAGGAAATAAAACAGAACTGTGGAACCCTAATCTCAATTCCCAGCAAGGACCTAGATAAGGCCACTGGGGTGGTGAGAGGTTTAGTAAACAGACCATATATCTTCGCAAAAGCCCACTCTCTGAGGCTGCGGAATGTAGAACAAAAGCAACTGGTTCCTGAAGTAACACACACTGAAGCAAGAGTTCATCGGCCAAAACCACTTCTAGGGTTGCCAGGATGAAGAAAGACCAAGATCTGCGTGGCGATGAATCCAATGGAGGATACCACGATCCGACTGATGCTGCAGCACTCCAAGGGCCAGCTGGAATCGGAAGGAACTCTGACAGGACCAGGAACCATAGGAATCTGAAGAGATGATGGTTGAATCTGCAATCCTCAGGTCAGGAACTAACACAAAACAAAGAAACGGCGGAAGCGTCCCAGACTGGGCTTCGACGGACTCGACTTTCGGTGAACGACCAGGTGGGGGCACAGAACAGGTTCTCCAAGATGAGCTCTCTCTCTTCTGTAGAGGGTGACCAACTTCGGGACATCTGGAACAGGAACCATACGGAACGGCACTGGCATGGCTGTCGTGATGCGTTTCGGCGGACATACTTTCAAGCTGTGAAAACAAGAAAACGGCGGGTACGACTGGTACAACTGATGACGGACTTCGACTTCGGCGGACGACACGAATGGATGGGATGAGTTGGTAGATGATCTTCCTGGAGTGAAGAATGCTGGAAGGATGTCTTCTGAGTAGAGACTGATTCTGAGCACGTGGTGTAACAGACCACACTAGGAGACTGCAGTGTGGTAGAAGACTGAGACTTCTTCTGCAGTAGTAAACATATAACTGAAGAATGCCCAAGAACTGTGGAATAGTACAATAATTTGCCAGGGGGAAGGAAATTATAACTTCAGGGTAATGTTACTGATGATGGCCAATGTCCAGGTACTCAGGGCAATAGTTCAGGTACTTCAGACAATAGTTCAGGTACTTCAGGCAATAGTTCAGGTACTTCGGGCAATAGTTCAGGTACTTCGGGCAATAGTTCAGGTACTTCGGGCAATAGTTCAGGATAAGCAGTACAGTAATCACAGTAAATTCACAGTATAGGCAATTAGAACACTCTCAAATGAACCCCTGTTTCTATAGGTAGAGTACTTCTGGGCTAGGATCCCTTACTGTCCATTGTGGCTGGGGTCTCCCTTTAGACCAGGCTTTACCTCGGGCCTAATGCCCTACCATTACCTCAGGCCTGAAGCCCTACGTTAGCTTGAGCCTGCCTTATTCCACTAGGCTGGGGCCTCCCTTTAGTACCACTAGCCTGCTTGCCCTATTCCGCCAGGCCGGGCCTCCTTTAGTACCACTAGGCTGGCTTGCCCTATTCCGCTAGGCCGGGCCTCCTGTAGTACCACTAGGCTGGCTTGCCCTATTCCGCTGGGCCGGGCCTCCCTTTAGTACCACTAGACTGGCTTGCCCTATTCCGCTAGGCAGGGCCTCCCTGTAGTACCACTAGGCTGGCTTGCCCTATTCCGCTAGGCGGGGCCTCCTTTAGTACCACTAGGCTGGCTTGCCCTATTCCGCTGGGCAGGGCCTCCTTTAGTACCACTAGGCTGGCTTGCCCTATTCCGCTAGGCCGGGCCTCCTTTAGTACCACTAGGCTGGCTTGCCCTATTCCGCCAGGCCGGGGCCTCCTGTAGTACCACTAGGCTGGCTTGCCCTATTCCGCTAGGCAGGGCCTCCCTGTAGTACCACTAGGCTGGCTTGCCCTATTCCGCTAGGCAGGGGCCTCCCTGTCAACCAGGCTTTACCTCGGCCTGAAGCCTCCTCACTTTGCCTCGGCCTAAGCCCTACATCAGCTTTGGCCTGGTGCCCACACCTTAGATTGGGCCTGGAGCCCCTCGTTGCATTGGGCCTGGTGCCCTCTTTATATGGGCCTGAGCCCTCTTTACAATGGGCCTGGTGCCTACTTTATATTGGGCCTGGAGCCCTCTTTACAATGGGCCTGGTGCCCTACTTTATATTGGGCCAGGTGCCCTCCTTTGTATTGGGCCAGGTGCCCTCCTTTGTATTGGGCCAGGTGCCCTCCTTTATATCTGGGCAGGAATTGCCCTTTTAAATGTATTGCCCCTTTTAATTTGCAGGCTCCCAGTGCCTGCTGTCATTCAGTGCAGCAAATCTATGCCCAAATTCCGCCCCCTAATTAATATTCATAGGCAGCTATGCTGGCCTTCCTTGCTGGCCCCTCTTTTGGGGCGTCGCTAATCACCTCCCACATACATATTAATTTTCACGGGTCCCATGCACCGATGGCCCGGTGCTCGGTCCCTGTTGGAAGCACCCACGCGCTAATTCAAAAATACAGTTCCCCCTTGAAAACTGGCAGTCAGCACAACGTGTGCTGCCGCCGACTCACCGCTCTGCAGTCTCCGGGAAGGAAGGAGGCAACCGGGAGGAGGGAGGGATGCTGGCAGAGGGAGGGAGAAATGGACAGGCGACTGGGGGGGACGACTAGGGGCCTGAGAAGGCCGACAGGAATTCGGCGATGCGGCGCTTCTCTGCCGCCGGCGTGGGACCGGGATATACTTTTAAAATACGGGGAGGGGGTAAAATAAATAAACGAAGGGGCAATTTAGCCCAAAACGCGGCAAACGGATGATTTCTTTCTTTGACTGGCACATGAACCGCCGAACTAATGCGGGCAAGGAGTCTTCAGGCAGGGGAGGCAGCACAGGACCACAGCAAGCCCAGAGGGACGGCTTCAACATAAGGTAAGCCCTAACCTGTCCCTTGACTTCTGTGTCCTGTCTCCTCAACCACTGCCCAGGATCAACTGACTAACTATGGAATTATTTTTAAAAGATAAAACTGCCAGGATTCTGGAATGGCTGGATTGGAATGCTGTGCATGAGCCACTTAGCACAGCATTCCATCCAGGCCATTATGACATGGAATGCTTTTTTTTTCTTTTACCAGGATTTAAGTGCACAAGGCACTTTTTCTATTATTTACAGTGATTTGTGTGTGCAGAGAGGTTGACTTTTATGTCTAGGGGCCCCCTTCATACAGTACCCTGCTGCCTACCCCTACAGCAGGTACTCTAAGCACCTGTATATTCTGCGTTCATTTAATTATTTTTATTTATTTCTGGAATGACCAACTTTGGGGCATTACACAATTATTTATTATGATCACAATGTACCTCCTCAGTCCCCAGCTTCTTTTCCATTATTCCATTGATTTCTTCTCTCCCTCCCCTCACACTATTGCATTCTACCAGTCCCATAATTCTAGGTTTCCATTCCCTTGTATCATCATCCAGGGTGTCCATCGGGCCACAGATTTTGCTGTTCAGAAGTTTATTTTATGGGTCAGCTTCTTCAGATTCTCTATCTCCTGGACTATTTGCACCCATTGCTGTAAGGTAGGAGGGTCACTGTTAAGCCACTTCCTTGTGATGGCCTTATGGGCTGATGTCAGAAGTATGTTTCATAGATAAATCATGTCCCCTTCCCTCACATCCAGAGGTATGACCCTGAGCACCAAGTGTTTTGGGCCCATGGGCTCGGTAACTGGAAAAAGGGCTGCCAGTTTTTGGTTTATTTCTCTCCAATATTGTTCTAGTTTCGGGCATGACCAGAATACATGTAGGTCGTCCGCTCTCATCTCCTGACAGCCCCTCCAGCAAGTCAATGGGCAGTTTTTGTCCCATTTACTTTTAACACTCGGGGTGATGAAAAACCTTGATCTAATTTTCCATTCAAATTACCTCCACGGCAGTATGTAGTCTTATAGATTTGGGTGTAAATATTTTCCCATTCTTTATCTGTGATTTGCTCACCCAACTCCAGTTGCCATTTTGTTTGGGAATTTATAGCTTGATTACTGCCCCTATCCCTCAAAGACCCAAGATGTGGCCTCTTTGTCTCCGTGAGTTTGTTATGTCATCTATCACCCCTTGTAAACCTGTTGGGGTCTGGTCTTGAGTCTGGTGACTGTAAGGCATGAATGTATGCTCTGACCTGGAGGTGTCTGTAATGATCAGCTTGCCTGAGAGAGTATCTTTCTTTGAGTTGGGCAAACTCCATTACATATGCCCCATCCAAAAATTGACTCAAAGCATAAAGACCCAGCCTCTCCCACCTCCTGAAGGTGAGGTCCTGTAGTGCGGGAGGAAATCCTCGGTCCCACGCAAACCATCTCATGGATCATAAATCCCCAGAGAGTTTTATGTTTTGACCATAGGGTGTTTCTTATTGTAAATAAGTGTGTTGTTATCTTGGTTTGGAATTTCTGGCATTGCCAGCCTGGCCCCCAGGGGCATCCACTCCATGGAGACCATCTCCAGCGTCTTCCAATGTGCCGAATAATCCTGTGTGGACCAGAGCAAGGCCCATTTTAACTGGGTCGCTAGGTAGTAATCTTCTAGGTTAGGAACCTGTCTCCCTCTGTATTTTTTGTTGGACTGCATTATCGACATTTTGACTCTAGGCCTTTTATGATTCCAGATGAATTTAATGATTACCCTCTGCCAGATTTGAAATTGGTTGTGATGAATTTCCATTGGAAGGCATTGGAACAGATAAAGGAATCTGGGGAGAAAGGTCATGGTCATCGATTGAATTTTTGAATATAGGGGAAGATTCAGTAATTTCCAGGTCTGGATATCATGTCTGGTCTGTTTTATCAGGGGTTCAAAATTTAAAGTGAATAAGTTTGACAGGCATTTGGGAATTTGAGCGCTCAGATACTTTATTTTATGGGCATTCCATTTCAGGGGGAGTATTTGTTTTACATCAGGAGAGGGCTTGTAGTTAAATTTAAGTAACTCTGTTTTCTGTTTGTTAAGAGAGTAGCCAGAATATTGGCCGAATTTGTCCAAGATGGTCCACAATCTAGGAACAGACTTATCCGGATTAGTTATGGATCAGTTATGTACATTAAAATATCATCCGCGTAAAGAGATATTTTAAGTTCTTCTCCCCTATCACCACTCCCTGTATCTCTGGGTCCTCCCTAAGAGCCTGAGCCAAGGGCTCAATATAGAGGGCAAATAGCAGGGGTGACAGTGGGCATCCTTGTCTGGTGCCCCTGCCTAGTTCAAACCACTGCGATACCCCTTCACTCACCCTAATACAGACCTGTGGGAAGGTGTACATGGTCTTAACAGCACCCATAAAGGAAGCTGAGAATGCCATCCTATCTAGAACAGCAAATAGGAAGTTCCACGTAACACTGTCAAATGCCTTTCGGCATCAAGGCTCATAAGACAGGTGGGGATGTGTCTTTTGTTTACTATGTCTATTAAATTAATGATAAGTCTTACCCCTTCTGGAGCCTGTCTGGCTGATATGAAGCCAGTTTGGTCTGGATGAACTATATTGACTAGTATGGGATTGAGTCTGGCAGCAATTATTGCAGTGAAAATTTTATAGTCGACATTCAGTAGAGATATCGGTCTGTATGAACCGCACTCCTTCAGGTCCTTTCCCTCTTTGGGAATCACCGAGATTGTAATGTACTTCGGGGGACTTTTCTCCCTCTTGCCACACCTGATTATATATATTCTTAAGTAAGGAGTTGTTTCAGTGACAAAGGTTTTACATAATTCACTACCGAAGCCATCAGGGCCCGGACATTTACCGACTTTGAGACTTTTGATTATCTCAGCTTGAGAGATTGGGGTCACCAGCATCTGTCTCTGATGCTCCGTAAGCTTGGACAACTTCAGCCCCTTTAGGAAGTCCCCAATCTCCCGGGAGTGCTTTTGAATCTGGGATAACTGCTTGTAATATGTGACCATGGATTTCACAATTTGGTCCCATTTATTTGAGACTTGTCCTGTGACCGGGTGCTTGAGAGCTGTAATACTGGCCCATGCAGTAGGCCAGTAGCCTAGTGGCCCTAGGGCTGCCCTCATAATAGTTTTTGCTTCAGGTAGTGCAGGGCTTTTTCTATTTCCGCTTTCTGGATCATTTGATAGTTCATTTTTAATTTCCTTTATCTCCCCTGCTCTGCTATAACAAATCTTAAGTTTCTGTTGATCTCCTTCCTTGATTGTACTTAACGAATTAAAACATGATAGTAGAGTCAGCCCCGACACACCCCCTACACTTCTTCCTCTTCCTTCTTCTGATTATCTTTATTGTCCCTGCTCTCCCCTGGAGCAACTTACTCCAAATTGATGTTGTAGCAATGGTCAGAGGGGAGCAAACAGTGCCTTATATTAACAAATGACTAACGTATGATGTTCAATACATTTGCCCATCAAGTGTTGCAAGAACCTGGGCCCTGAGATTAACATTACGTTACAACAAACAGAACTAGAGCTTTAATGAACATACCTGCACAATTCTGTTTAGCTGATGTTTCTCCTTTTTACATGCAGTCTAACCAGTTTAACATTTCAGGTTTCAGTAGTAACAGTTGCTGTGCATAATGTTTAACTAGATCACTGTACGGCTAGTTTTACACCAAAAGTGGACAATTAATCCAACAAATTTAATACTTTATGTTGGGGGATGATGTGATGACTCACATTGTCCTCAGGAGCTTTATGAATATGTTAAAAGCACAGGATTTAAAAGCCTACCAACAACAGTTACTGAATATGTTATGCTATACTGGGGGACAACAATTTATCTCCTGCTGTACCTCGAGAGAATAAGAAGACACCTCCACCTGACCTTAAATGTTGGGGCAAATAAGAGCGACTCAGCAGTAGCTTAGCCTAGAATACAATTAAAATCTCTGGATCCCTTGCTCAAAAGTAATTAGAATTCGAATTGCACTCGATGTGTCAGCGGTAGCTTAACTGGGACACAAGGGCTGAATGGGAGGTGAAGGCCCCTCATTTGACCTTCGATGGGTGATGTTTATATGTAGCTTTTATGATCTAGCTATGGTCCAAACTTTGTTAGGACCAGAGGGGCCTAGCAGTCTATTTCACCACATTATCCCTCTTTCTACAGAGGTACTTTTTGGACCTCCTGTAGAATGGATAAGGAAGCTAAGTGAAATGTTCCTCTCCCTTGGAAGCAGTATTGTAAATACGTTATAGGTGTAACCCCCCCTGCAAATGGGGGTTCTCAAAAGTCTTCCAGGAGCTTGCCTGAATGCTCCAAGTCTGGGCGGTGTTCGGCGTTCAAGCTGTTTAAATGTGGTTCCAAGTGCGTGCTATTTCAGCCTCCGTGTACTGCCTCTTAAAGAGCTGTCTGCTTGCAGACTTAATTAGTTTGTATTGGGGGGGGGCTGTGTATTTAATGCTCGAATCCTGCCCAAGCTGCTGTCAATTCGCTCTGTTTCTGCCGTCGCTACATGTGCAGAGGGAGCCTTGTTGAAAGATATAACTATTTGCCAGAAATCATTTGGAGTGACTGAGAAAATGTAGTTTGTCCAACCTGTCTTTATTTCAGCACGAACTGTTTCAGTATAGCTCTTTCATTTTTGTCCAGAACTGCTGAAATGGACCAATCAATGGGTAGGGGTTCCTTAAAATGGAGCCTGTGGATGAATCGTAACTTGGACTCTCAATTTTGAGCCAGCCGAAAGGGAATTGTATGGGCAGTGACTTTGGGAAATGTAGTTTTGACTTTGGCGCCTTTTTTTTCACCAACAGAGGGAGTCTCATTGTGAGTGACAGCTGAACCAGCCAACAGAATGGTGTGGAACTGAAGGAAATGCCCTGCTCTGTGACTGGAAAGATCACATCAGTTGTGACAGTGAAGAAAGAAGGAGCTATGTGCTTCTGTGGTGTGTAGTTTAGAGCGGGAAGAGCGTGTGAGGCCGTGAGTTTCGGCCTGCAGCCGTTGTGAGTGCCAGTTTGGACTGAATCAGAGTTGTGAGGAGAAAGAAACACCATAAGTGTGGAAACCAAGCTCACCTTGTAGAAGACTGGAGAAATTGCTGAATCGCGCTCGGTCTGTCAGGAACTGAAGCTGCTGTGTGTGCTCCCGGGTATTTTGCAGTAATCGGGATCAAGAAGCAGCCTGCCTGGTATAGTACTTTCCTTTTACATATGAATGTGCGTAGTGCTTGTGGGGAATCGCTATTTCCAATCCCCATACCGTGTGTTGAAGCTGGAAGTAAGCCCCAGGCTGTCTCGGACTAAATCCGTTTGCTATCAACTACAGTGGGGTCCAGTCACAAGGACTTTGTCTCCATGCCTTGTTGTTCTGGCAATCCAGAAGAACATCCACCATCCGGTCCTCAGCTTGGGTATTGTGAGTACAAATCAGGGTATTCCCCGGCAGCCTGTTTTCAATCACAAGTGTGTCATCTAATTCTTGTTGTTTCACTACTTCATGGACTGAGCCATCCGGCTCCGGATTACAATTGGGTGTTGTGCATATATTTTCTTCTACAGGGCCCTATCCATCAGCACCTGCCGGCCAACACCGGGCAATGGACCTGGCTAGCCCCCCCCCCCAACCTGCGTATCCAGAGTGTGACTTTTCAGACCCTGTAAGTGTGCACAGTACTGTGATTTAATGCCAACAATCAACCTGATCCCCCCCTTCCGTGTTGCTGTCCCCTAAATAAATCAGATTTGTTGTTGTTATACTATATACTGTCTGTGGTGTTGGTACTTATGGAAACAGTATTGTATTTTGCTGCACATGTTGTTTAACCTTATTTTACAGGGGGTCCTCAGAGACGTGCTGCAGAATCAGTCTTGAGGGTAAGTGGTACTTTATGAGTGAACAGTGTGTATACGTGGGGTATTGGGGCTGTAACTCCTGTGTACTGTGTGAGCCACTAGAGGGAATAAAAGGGGGTCTCAGCATCCCAGAGGGCTGTGACTAAGCTAGTCTAACCACTACAAACCCTGACCTCTGGGTGGAGGCACCCGCCATAGAACCCAGGCCCCTCAACCTGTCAGTAGTCAAGCAGACAGGGGTAGTAGCCCTTGGGATAGCACCACCTGGGGGTTACATCTTGGAGGCACCACTGGGATTAGCGTCCTCTAGTGGCCACATTTACAAATTACTGTTAAAAATAAATGGATGCCCCAACAGAAGTGGCTGTACACCAGCTGGTGGAGTGGTGTACTGGGCAGGAGATCGATCCCCAAAATGCTATACTTATCTTGGATATCCCACTGGATACCAGTATAGACACCGTAGAGGGAGTACTTTCCAAGGTGGAAGGTTTACAAAGTCCTGTGGTGGCGGGTCGACATGCTAATCTGCTCACCCACACTTTCATGGCCCTAGTAGAGTATAAGGACCCCATAGATAGCTCCAAAGTGCCACAGACTATTACCCCAGAGGGAGCCCTCACTGCCTGGAGAGTGATAACTAAGGACAGTAAAGACCTGGGGGGGGGAATGACCCCCCCCACTATCTGAAACTTTTGAGGAGAAATTTGCTAAATTGTTGCTGGAGGAAGGGAAAACTGGAGGATTTAAAGAAACTATTATTGTCACCTGTAGGCGTTCTTCCCCCAACACCCTCTCCCCCTTCCGCACCCGTTACTGCCCCTCCTTCTGTGCCAGTGCTAGCCCCTGTGTTTGTATCTGCCATTAGTCATGACTCTTACCACAAGCTCAAAGTATTCTCTGGCATCCGCCCCACTCCAAATGGGGAGGTCGATCTGGAAACCTGGATAGACTCTGCTACTCTTGTGGTACAAGACTGGCAATGCTCTGAGGCAGAAAAAAGGGCCCGCCTGGGGGAGAGCCTCCAGGGACCTGCCCAACGTACATTTCACCCCCTGAGGGTCTCTGACCCTGATGCCAAAGCCCAAGAGTACATAATTGCCCTTCCAAATGTGTTTGGGGGCACCACTAGTGTTGAGGCCTTGAAATGGAAGTTTAAAGATGTTAGACAACAGCCGGGAGAATTGCTATCTGCCTATATGGATTGATTAGAGGGAATTTTACAAACCATTTTTCGAAAGGGGGGTTGGACCCGTAGTGAAGTGGACCGGGTAAGACTGGATCATATACTCTGCTCTGCCCAGCGCTCTAGCTGGGTGTTGCTCAAATTGTAACTGCATCAAAGGAAATCTGGTCCCTTTCCTTTCCATGTGTTGATGAAGTAGATGCAGGAAGTTGAGGAGGAGGAAGGTTTTTCAGAGCCCTGTGCAGTAGTAGCTGCTACATCCCCTGCCCCAGGTGTGGGGTCAGACGCTGATGGTCTGGAATCACTGAAATCACATGACAGAACCCGAGACCTAAATGTCAGCCATGGGGGACCCAGCCAGAGAGGGATGGCTACCGATGTTCTGCCGTGGGATGAACTGCTGATGGAGATTAGGAAAGCAACAGACAGCCTCATCATGAAGGCCGCTCCTACAAGTACGGGCACTAACACTTGCCCGACTGCTTCTGCTATGGGGGTGGGGGTGCCCACCCTGGCACCTCATGTTGACGACAGTTTAAAACTTGATGTCTTGACTATGGAGGTGAGGGAACTGAAGAGATGTCTCCACATGTCCAACCCACCGCCGGCTGAGGTTGCACCAAGGTTTTCTATTGATAGTACCAATGCCGCAGCCCCCAATGTGATGCCTCGGTCACCCCAAACTTCAGCAGACATATTTTGCCATAATTGTGGAAATGATGGGCACATGAAGAGGGAGTCCCGGTCTCAGAAAAAGACTCAGAGAGAGTGGTGAGCCGGCTACAAGGAGAGCTTTGGAGCACAAAACAGTGGTTAAGAGGTGCATGAAATGACTGCAGTGAAGGTCCCAGAAATGCTAACTCATGTCCCTTTGTGGCTAGATCATCTGCCCAGGCCCTTGCTACCACCTCTCCAGACTGGTCCAAAATAGTGGGTCCCTCCATGGAGACCACTGTGAAGGTGAATGGAGTGTCTACAAGAGTTGTATTGGTCAGTGGCTCCAGTGACAATTATGTTTCAGGACTGGTATCAGAAGCATCTGTCTGATGTACCCTTACAACCGTTGGAAGGACTGCATGTCTGGGGGTTAAGTGAGAAAGACTAACCCATTCCGGGTATATCCGAATTTGGTTGCCTTTTCCCACCTCCATGATTGGAGTGGCCGAGCAAGTAGAAACCCTGGCATTAGTGTGTCCCCCTACCGGACTGTATGATGGGATTCCTCTACTAATTGGGATGAATGCGCATATGTTTGGATGGTTGGCGCAGTTGTGTTATGAGAAACAAGGGTCAAGGAATGGCAGAGCTTTGAGAATCCCAGCCTTGATCAAGAAGGCCTATGAGGCACAGAGAGATGCTGAAAAAGTGGACCCAGGGGACCGGTTGGAATTGTCTAGAAGAAGGATCCTGAGTCTCTGATTCTGGCGCCAAATGCCCAGTGTACCTTACAAGGGGGAAGTCCGTATCAGAAAGGATGTCAAGAATAAAATGCTCATCCTGGATGCACCAGGAGATGGGAAATTGCTGGAAGGACTGCTGGTCAAGCCAAGTATTTTGCCTGCCAGAGCCCATGCTTATGCCAGAAGGGTAATGGTTCAAGTTCATAATGTGTCTGACAGAGAGATTCGAGTAAAAAGAGGTTGCACCCTGACTAATGTACATTGTGCAGATACTGCAGTGCTACCCAGTAACAAGTGTTCGGGGGAGAATGACAGAGTGATGCCCGACGTGTTTGATTTTGGGGATTCCCCGTTGCCAGCTGAATGGAACATGAGAATTAGTAGAAAACTTGCCCAGAGAGACCAGGTGTTTTCTTTAAAGGAATGGGACGTGGGATGTGTGCAAGGGGCTAAAGGCCATTTCATGAGAGATCTCGACGCCTGGCCCCTGCTGACATAGATGATGTGAGACGGCATCTGCAAGAGATGCTTGCTGCTGGTGTAATACAAGAATCCAGAAGCCCATATGCTTCACCTATTGTGGTAGTGAGAAAAAAGAATGGGACAGTAAGGATGTGAGTGGATTATCGCACCTTGAACCGGCGAACTATCCCTGATCAGTATACAGATTTGTTGTTTTACTATATACTGTCTGTGGTGTTGGTACTTATGGAAACAGTATTGTATATTGCTGTGCATGTTGTTTAACCTTATTTTACAGGGGGTCCTCAGAGATGTGCTGCAGAATCAGTCTCGAGGGTAAGTGGTACTTTATGAGTGAACAGTGTGTATACGTGGGGTATTGGGGCTATAACTCCTGCGTACTGTGTGAGCCACTAGAGGGAATAAAAGGGGGTCTCAGCATCCCAGAGGGCTGTGACCAAGCTAGTCTAACCACTACAAACCCTGGCCTCTGGGTGGAGGCACCCGTCATAGAACCTAGGCCTCTCAACCTGTCAGTAATCAAGCAGGCAGGGGTAGTAGCCCTTGGGATAGCGCCACCTGGGGGTTACATCTGGTTTATATTTTTGTTCTTTGTTGCCTGACGAAGCAGTACATAATTACAAAGGTGGATCCCCAGTTGGAGGGTTTACCTAGCAGGTCCCTATTTTTGGGACTATAAAAATAGCTTGGATGAAATGGGAGGCATGGGAGCTTGTGAGCGGACAACGGACACCCAATTTTAGAATTATGCAGACAATAAAATGTACCAGAGCCTAAAAATACATTAATGGCGTTCGCCACAAAAGTAGTGATTTGTTCACAAAATGTGAATGGACTTAACAATCCGATGAAATGCAACAAGGTCTTGTCCTACTTTAAGAGGCAAAAACCTACCTTTTTATTACTACAGGAAACTCGTCTTGGGAGAACAGAACTTCAGAAGCTTCAAAAATTTGGGTGCACACATGTTATTGCATCTACTTACAAAATGGCAAGAGAAGAGGGACAGCAGTTTTGATCCCCCGGTACTCCCACTTCCAGATTAACTCAACATATGCAGATTTAGAGGGGCGTTTGGCAATAATGGAGGGTGTTTTTGAAGGGACACAGGTTACCCTTGTCAGCATATACTGTACGTTCCACTGGGCTCAGATGCATGAACAGCTAGATCACTCTTTCAAAAAATAACAGAGCATCACAAGGGGATACTGATAGTAGGAGGGGATTATAATTTTATTATCATAAGTCAGGCACCACCAACCCAAACCTGCACAGAAAAACCAGGGCCCAAAAGGTGGCCCAGATATATTTGAGAGAAGCAGATTGGGTTGATGCGTGGAGACTCATGCACCCCCACAAGAAGGAATATTCACACTACCCACATCCCCATAGGATGTATGCATGCATTGACTTTTCCATATCTCAAAAGAACACCAATATCGCATAATGAACTGTGAGATGACACCTTCTGTGCTGTCAGATCACTCCCTTCTGACCACTGGTATGAAGTGGGGGGAGCAAAGAAGATGAACCCTATGGATGTTCAACAATTACTTGCTGAACCTTCAAGAATTCATGGAGATGATAGAGAATAGGATGCAGCAGATTCTACAGGAAAACAACTCGGCAGCAGTATCAGTAAGTACCATGTGGGATACCCTTAAGGTGGTCCTAAGAGGGGACATTATTAAGCTTGCGGCCCATTACAAACGGACACAGGCTGACCTGCTATCAAGACTGCAGACTCAATTAAAAGACCTGTCAAAGGAGCGTGCCGGAGGGAATGAGGGAGTACTCCACCTGGTGGAGGCAATGAGACAGAGGATTCAGCACATATTAAACATTAAATCAGAACAATCCCTCCAGTTTTTAAAACAAAAATATTACAAGGGATGATCAGCAGCTACACGCCTACTGGCTCACCATCTTCGGCAGAAAATTACTCAGTCATCAATCACTCAGATTAGATCACCAGACACAGGGAAACTAGAAGCAACCCCCTCACGAATTATGCAAGCTTTTACGCACTTCTATCACACACTTTACACACCAGACCATGTAACAGACCTGCAGAGGGTTCAGGATTTTTTATCTGGGCTTGATCTCCCAACCCTTTCCCAAATGCAATGGAATACATTAAAAGCACCAATTACCAATACAGTACTAGTGAAAGTGATATCTAATTTACAAGCAAATAAAAGCCTGGGACCAGATGGCTATACCAAGGAATTTTACAAGCAGTTTCAGAGTCAAATGCTCCTCCCTGGAGACCAGCTACACTGGGAGATATAAACTATACACCTCTGGTTGACCAAATAACCTTAGCTTTAGAGAGATAGGAAATATTGGCACTCCCCCTGATCCAGAGGGTGGACGCGGTAAGGATGACTCTCTTGCCGCGCCTCCTCTACTTGTTTCAGACTCTCCCCATTCCACTACCGAAAGACCCAATTCGAGAGACAAATAAGAAAATATCCAGGTATGAAAGGGGTGCTCAATGACCAAGAGTACGGTTCACGGTACTCCAGTTGCCCAAGAAAAGAAGGGGGATTAGCCCTGCCAGATTTAGGGGCTTACTACCTAGCTGCACAGGTTTGAATTCTAATTTATTGGTTGCATCCCCAATACCAGGCAAAATGGAGAGACTTGGAGATGAGGGAGGAAGATTTACTCAGTATAACCAAAGTATTACTACAATACCCACCACTACTTAGCAAAGCTATATCTAATAACCACTACACAATTAATACAATAAAAGTCTGGAGAACAGTCATAGAGTCCAAACACTTAGCTCCATATAGACCCCTCCTATACTCGCTACCATATCACCAACAGTTTATACCAGCCCTATTAGACCATGGATTTCGGAGAGGGGAGAGATTGAACTTGCACCCGATGGGGCACTTCATTAGAGGCAGAGACCTGCTGTCAGTGGCAGAGTTACAAACCCTCTATGGTATCCGGGAACAATATGGGCTCTGGGCACTACAGGCCTTAGATTCTGTTAAGAAGCAATTATGAAAACTCCCCCCCCCCAAGAGGACTCCCCACCTACTCTTATAGACACATTCCGAGCTGCCATAGATGGACAGGCAGCTTTGACACACATGCTCTCTTACCTATAGAAGGGAGTGATAGCATACAAAGGGGATTCTCTGGAGAAACTCAGGAAATCCTGGGAGGTAGATCGAGGGATCCCATTAACAGAAGACAAATGGGACAAGCATCTTAGCAACATCCACAAACGGCTAGCCTCTCCTGTATGGAAAGAATTTTCCTGGAAGGTCTCCCTCAGATATTTCGGAACACCAGTAGTGCAGGCAAAATATCTTGAGAAACTGCGGGAATAAGTCTGCAGCACTGGGGCACATTTGCTGGCAATGCCCAAAGTTCCAACCATTTATACAAGACCTAACCATGGCATGCTCAGATTTTTATGGATATACACCAACTTACTCCGTATCTGCTTTTTTTCTCCAATTACCCTGCTTCAAGCAGAGACCCCAAAACAAAAAAGCTATTAACAATCTGTATATTAACAGCTAAAAAGGTAATAACAAAGAACTGGCTAGCACCTGCCCCACTAACAATATCTCAGTAGAACAATATAATGATTCAAGTATATATGATGGAACAGATGACTGCATCTATAAACAAAAGAGTCATTTGAACTGGTCTGGAGGAGATGGGTGATGTACATTTCCTCACACAGACAAGACTTTGTCCCATAATTGGTGTAATTAGCCATAAGAAGCTGACTTTTTGCACTTCTGATATATTTCTGATGAACTTAGGTTTCCTGTATATATTAATGTCAAACATCATATACTGTTATCAAATATGAAATATATTTAACCTGTTAGCAAATTTGTTCCATATCATTCCCCAATACCTTTTATCTTTATTCCCTGCTGTGTACTGTCAGGCTATGTTGTAAATGTTCTGTGTTGTAAGTTTTAATTGTATGTTGTATTTCTTTTTAAAAAAAAATAAAAAGGAAAGTAAAAAAAAAAAGGAAAAGGAATTGTATAAACTAAGGGAACTCAGCGATTTGGAAACATTCATAAACAACATGATAAAAGATATGAACCCTTACACAACAACAGAAGGGGATGGAAAATGTGAATACCTAAGAGTCACACAAAATGAAGTTAGCATTGAAGGGGCCATTTTAAATACAGGCAGTGGGAAAAGAAGAGGAAGGAGAAAACACGCAAAATTCAGAATGGACAACAGTACAGCCAAGGGACATAAGGAAGGGTGGGAGAGCAGAAATCTATAATCCTGAACCAACCCCCCCCCCCCAAGATACCACTGGTTAATAGATATTCCCATTTACGAAGTGTTCCCGAAACTCAAGTGATAAATAACCTCCCGATACCCTCTATTCAGAAAACACATATGCATAACAAATATCAAACGATTGTAACTGGGGACGCTGAGGCTTTTAAATCTGCCCTGAAGATCCATCTATTTAATATGGCATTTTCTGATGCTTGACATTCTGCTGCCTGTTATTACTTATTTTATTTGTTTATCATGTATATACAAGCGCTTTGATAAATGTTGAATTGCGCTTTTTACAAACACATTGATTGAGTGACTCCATCATAACATACACTGACAGAGAGATATGTGGCAATAATAAAGAACTAAATATGGGATCCAGTTTCCCTGGAGCAAAGACTAGGGACATACTAAGTAACCTGGAGGGAGTAATGACTAGTACCCCAGATGGGAATAATACCATAACAATACAGTGGGCACAAATGATATTGGTACAAAACCACTGGACAAGATCAAGGAAGATTTTGTGGAGCTGGGTTGAAAACTAAAAACTTGGCACTGCAAAGTGATTTTCTCAGAACTCCTGCCAGTACTGAGAAACTCAAAGAAAAGAGACCAAAAAAGAACACAACTAAATAGGTGGCTAGATGACTGGACTTTTGCAGAGGATTTTTACTTTCTGAAAAACTGGGAATACTTTAGAAAGCTGCCACCCTGCCAAGTGTGGGGGGGCAGTAGTAGGGACTGGGGAAAATGTTTTGGTCACTGTGAGGGAAGAGGTTGTTGTTTTACCAGACTGTGCACAGGCTGCAGGACATTTTGCAGGCTCAGATATGGAATTGGAAAGTCTGAGTCTGAGTTCCGATTCCATTCTAAGGAAATAATGCATTTGGATCGGAGTCAGAACCAGAATCAGAATGACTGAAATTCCAACTTAGTGCTCACAGAATGGATTCCAGAGAATCCGTGCAACCCTTGTACATACTGCAGGAGTCTTCCGAGCTGTACAGTGTCAAAGGACTTACTTAAGTCTAGACAGACTACATCTGCCGCATGGCCCCTATCCACCTCTCTAGTTACATCCTCAAAGAAGGCAATCTGGTTGGTTGGGCAGGAGCTCAGAATGGAATGGAATGAGAACAACTAATAGCCTAGTGATGCAGTAATAGCACTACCATTACTGCTTTCTATGCCTGAGACCCAAGTATGGGAATGGATTTGAGTTGCCCAGGGGCTGGTTGGAGAAAGGGAGGATAAGACATGCTTGGACAGTTCTCCTCTCTTGTGGAGGGGGGATGCTGCATTTGGCTTTACTGAAGAAAACAGAGGACTGTTGCACACAAAGTACCTTAGTCACAATTGCAAAGTGCTCACAAATATTTTATTGTGAATAAAAAGTGAAACATAAACTTACAGAGCACATCAAGGAGGAGGGCAAGATGGCCAGAGCAAACCCTAATACCCCCTCCCCCCACACTCTGAGGTTTCTACAAGGGACTTCTGTGAGCTTGCTTAATGCCTGCACCAAGCAGAAGCCAATGGTAGCACAAGTGAAACCCACAGACTTGGGAGAGCCCACCTTCAGACACTGATAGGATGTGTGTGAACCTCCATTTGCACCTTTATGCATTATCTCAGGGGAGAACAAAAAGATGTGAACCCCCCCCCGGCCAGCAGAATGATCTCAGCACCCTCTTAGACACTGCACTACTGACTGCAGCACTCACCCACCAGAAGTTGGTCCTGAGTAGGTGGTGAGGTAAGTCTCGGAGAAGGTGGGAGACTGAGCTGGAGGGTGCCGGCAGAAGACAGGGTGACTTCAAAGACAAACACATATATGAAAAAAAAATGAAGAAATGTAATAACCATTAAGAGACTGGGTGGACATTTTCGATGGGCCAAGCCTCCTACTGTTCTAACTATAATATGTTAACCTGATACACCACTCGGAAAAAGAAAGTGAGCCAAAAACATCTACAAGACCTAGAAGATACCCTCCACTTTTTACAAACTGCTGATGAGCAGGGAGATGCCTCAGCTAAGGACCAATTAAATAGTGTCAAGCGAGCTCTTGACATGTTTCTCTTCCATAAAATGGAAGCTGTCCTGTCTTACTAATGTTTTAAATAGTATGAGGTTGGTGAAAGTGGAGGATAGTAATCTCCAGATTTCTTTGGCAAGGAAAAAGCCGTGTCTATGCCTGACCACTTTACAGCTTTCCCAAAAGAAGGGGTGGTCTTGGATTCCCAGATTTTCAGTTTTATTGTGCTGCATCC
Source organism: Neoceratodus forsteri (assembly GCA_016271365.2). NCBI lineage: Eukaryota > Metazoa > Chordata > Ceratodontiformes > Ceratodontidae > Neoceratodus > Neoceratodus forsteri. The sequence continues at coordinate 739,201,744 of CM057459.1, forward strand.
CAGATCTGCTACCTCTTTGTCTGGCATATGGTAGGGCCAGGTCCTCAGCGTCTGAACTTAGAGAGGAACATCCTTCAGTACTGTGATATGACCCAGTATATACCAGCATTTACTGCAAATGTGGATACACAAACGTGGGTATGAGAAGTTTGACAAGACATGGTTGCCACACACAGCCTGTCGGCGCAAACAGTGTGGATATACCCACAGGCCCAACTCGAAGATTTTCCTCTGGCCCATATTGACCATATCTACTGGGACTGGCAGAGGAACAACCTAGTGTTCTCAGGCCAACTCTGCACAGGTACTGCCTTTAAACCATTTGAGGAGCTCCAGAGACAATTCATCTTGGGGTGCTGAGATTTTATTTTTATCTTCAGTTAAGATATTATTACTATACTCAGCCCTCAGACCAAAGAGATCAGTGTAAATCTGTAGCCATTATACAAGTGTTAGCCACCCACACTACAACCCGCATGATGCTCATCCTACTTGCACCAGTTACAAAGCGTTACAGGAATCACAGCAGGAGAGCACGCTATATGTAGCTTGTAAACGGGGGCAGGGACTGCAAAAGGAGGACTGGGACAGAGGATGTTATGAAGCATGCAGAATAGCCTCCTCTCTTATCTGGCAGACTGTCACAAACCCACTCAGCAGGTCAGACCCTCTGCTCCCACAGTGCCAACCTCCAAGCGCAGTATTGTGAACAGGTAACAGAACAGGGTAACCCGCTTTGTCTGCTTGTGGGTCTGAATCACCTTTAGTCTCAAGTTCTGGGGGGGGGGATTCAAACTGTGAACCTTATGCTAGTGTACCCAAATGTACAGGCTCAGATAATCTGATCTTCGGGGGATGCCAGATATCCATCGCCTAACAGCACCTAACCAGGTATCCAAAATGAACCCTTCAAACTCTATAAAAGACCTTAGGTATATTCTTAGCTTTTCTCAACACCATCAAGCTTAGTCAGTCTTAACCGTCTATACATCACATGCAAAACAAATAACTTCGAAGACACACCAGGTAGTCTCTTTAAAATAAGAGGTTTACTTAAAAATGGATAAAAATATGTAAAATGTAAACACAGAACACTACATCACGAAGCATACAATCACTTAAAAGAACAAGGTTAAAGTAGAAACATAAACTCCTACCACAATACAATTAGACTTTTCTATCTAATGTATTACCTTCTTACAGTGCTTATAGTTAGTTCTTGTTTCTAAGAGCCTACAAAGAAATGTGTCTAAAGATCAGACACAGCATAGACTAAACTGTCTCTCTCTCTCTCTCTCTCTCTCCACCCCTTCCATGAGGTCAAATAGCTCCTCCATTTAGAATATAAAAAAATATGTAACCCCTAGGTGGCACTATCCTAAGGGCTACTAGCCTGCCTGCTTGGCCAGTAGCAGGTTAAGGGGCCTGAGTTCTGAAACGGGTGCCTACACCTGGAGGTCAGGCTTGGTAGTGGTCAAGCTAACCTGGGCACAGCCCTCTGGGACACTGCAACCCCCCTATTTCCCCTCTACTGGCCTGAACACTGTACAATAACCACTTTCACAATACCCCTGGTACACCACACAAGTACCCACACTGTTTGCACTTACCACCAGGGCTGGTTCCTCTGGCTTGACCCTGGGAACCCCCTGTAAAACAAGGTTAAGCACAGCAAATAGCAACAGTACAGTACTTTGATCACAAACTGGAACCACAGTCAGATTACATGCAGAAAAAATTTAGATCTGATTTATTCAGGGGACTTGAACAAGGGAGGGGCAAAATCAGGTTAATTAGCTTAAAGGTTATATCAATCAAGCAGTTGTGCATGCGCTTTGAGTCCCCCCACACAGCTCACCTCTGGGTACCCAGGTAGAGAAGAGATGGGCTAGCCAGGAAAGTTGTCCAGGGTAGCAGCTGGTTGGGGCCCTGTGATGGAAAACACAACATGCACAGTACACAATATTTGTAATCCGGAGCCAGAGGGTTTGGTTCGTAAAGGAAACGAAACAACAAGACAATCAGATGACACACTCAGATTAAGTTGCTGTTGTAGGGAACTACCCTGGTATTTACTCATGATACCAAAGACTGGACACAGGCTGGACGAAAATCAAGACTGCAGGTGGTTGATCTGGAATGCCAGGAGAAGCAGGGCCCACACAAGTCACAGAGGCGTCGTTCCTGTTCAAGCGTGGAGCAGGGGGCTCATCCCCAGGCAGGTCTCTCGTCGATGGCTTCTCTGTGCAGTGGGTACTCTGGCTGGGCCAGTCTGGCAAAGCCCAGACTGCATGGAGACAAGTTCGGGAGCAGTCCATTTTGGGCTGGATACAGCTTCCAGCAAGCAGAACACAGTTCACACAGTGGGGAACTAACTCACAGCACTAGCAGCTCATAGCACATTTACATGTCACAGAATTCTGTGAGGCAAAGCGCTCCCGGCCATTATCATAAAGTCTCTGCACACGCTGGGAGCTTAGAGGTAGCTGGAACTCCTGACAGGCCGACCGCATTCAGCAAAAATATTCTGTCTTCTTCAGGTTGAGCCTGGCCCACTTCAGTAGCTTACTTTAGTCACACAAACTTGGATTTAGTCCAAAATAATTCTCTTCTCTCCCTCTCAGGAGCAGCACACCGACATGCAGGCCAAAAACTTAGCCTTTTCAGAGTTCTCCCATGTGGATCTACTCAGGATTGCTGCTCAGAAAACACTTAAGCTCTTTCTTGCTCAGCTTCCAGCTTAGTTCTAACTGAAAACTGCAAGCAACCCAGGACTTCCCCGAGATCCAAAAGATTTGGTTGGCTGAGTTGGCTGTCAGTCAAAACAAGAGCTCCCCTTTAGTTGCAAAAAAGGTGCAAAAAAAGCTCCAAACTAAAGTTCCTACAGATTTTAAATTCAGACAGCTCCTGTAGTCCGGCTACATTTTAGGTCACACCAGTACTATTTGGTCCAATTTGCAATCCAGGACCAAGATAGTGGAGACAAATAAAACAGTCCTTGCTACAAGGAAAGCAGGTTAGACAAACTACATTATCATTATCACTCTAAATGATTTTCAGCAACTAGTTACATCTTTCAACAGAGCTCCCTCTCAGGTTACTTAAGCTGCAATTAGGCAGCTCTTAAAGAGACAGTACACAGAGGCTATACAAGCTCTACTAATCACATTTAAACTGCTAAAACGCAGGACACCAGCCTGGCAGTGAGCATTTAGACAAGCTCAAGGAAGACTTTTTGGGAACCCCCATTTGTAGGGGGGTTACATATACAAAACAGGATGTCCTATCAGGAGGTATATTAAATAAGGTGAGATCAGCAAAAACTGATTTCCCAATATGACTCCTTAATTAACATCCCCTTCTTTGATCTTGAGCAGATCCTCTTTTCCCAAGGATCAAATGATTTCATGTAACTTTAGCACCATGATCGGAACATGTTTTTGTCTCTAAGATATCACAAAAGTTTATGAGCCCTACATCCTGGCAGCTGGTCAGCTCCAATTAAGTCAGATAAGCAGGAGACCCTTAATTAAGGCTCTCTAGTCTTTTTAATTGCCTCCTGGTTTCAGGTTAACACAGCCTGTAGTCTCACTAAAACCTGACCCATGGCACAGCTGCCTTACGGAGAAAAATCAAACACATTTTTATATTACAAATATCAAAGAACAGTCAAAACCAGCTGCCAAGCGTTACAATATATGCCTGGAAACATACAATCCTGTACTTCTGCACCCCTACTATTACTGACCAATTTGGCAAGGGAGGGAGCAGTGCAGCATGTTGGCGAAATTGTGGGGAGCCTCGGGCAACACATACTCATGTCATGTGAGCATACCTACGACCCTTTGTAGCAGACTTAGAGTGGGAAGTCACTGAGGTACTCCTCTCCCCTATACAACTACAGAACCGTACCTCTTCTAAATACACCCTAGGGGACTGAAGGACAGAACCACAAATTATCTCCTAGGTATTCTACTCCTTGCAGCTAAGAAATGTATCACTAGACAGTGGCTTACCCCCATTCAAATGGATATCGCCCACTTGAGGGACACAGTGAATGATATTTATAGAATGGAAATATCATTTTTGGTTTAAATGACAAATCTGAGTCTAGATGGACCAAATGGGTGATATACATAATATTGTATGACCCTTTATTTGTTTCTTAGCTATACAGTATATGGGTTCCCTGGAGGAAGTTGCAAGATGAAACAGGGGGTCTGACTCACAGAGGAGGGAATTTAACTGACCAGGAGATGAGATAACTGGATAACTGAGTAAGCCCTATACTGGAACTAAACCTACAGACAAATGAAAATGTGTTTGCATGGTCATGCAGATAGGAAAGAAAAATCCAAGAAAGGGGTATTACATAGGAGGCGAAAGACTGGCAGCCCAAAACCAGGAATGAGATCTGGGAATCATAGTCTCAGATGATCTGAAGGTTAGTAAGCAGTGTGAGAAGGCAACAATGAAGTCCAACAGAATGCTGGGCTGCATTGAGAGGGGAATCATGAGCAGGAAGCGAGAGGTGGTACTACCACTGTATAGAGTGCTAGTCAGGCCTCACCTGGAATACGGAGTCCAGTTCTGGAGGCCTCATCTCAGGAAGGACATTGACCGGGTGGAAACAACACAGAAAAAGGCAACAAAAATGATTCAGGGTCTGCAGTACATGTCCTATGAGGAAAGACTTAGGAAACTGAATATGTACACCCTGGAGCAGAAAAGAGAGAGATGGGACATGATTGAAACATTCAAGTATGTAAAAGGCATTAACAAGGTACAAGCACAGGAACTTTATCACTTAAAGAAGAGCTCCAGTACCAGGGGACATGACCTCAGGCTGCAAGGAGGGAGGTTCTCTACCAACACCAGGAAGTTTTTCTTCGTAGAAAGAGTGGTGGATGCTTGGAACAGCCTGCCCCAAAAGGTTGTGGGGGTCAACTTTGTGGGGGGATTCAAGAATGCATGGGATAGATACAAGCGAGCCCTGACTACAAAGGGCAACTAGAGTGTCAAAATAGGTCTAAATCAAATGGGCAAACTAGATCGACCTAGCAGGCTTCTTCTGCTGTCAACTTCTATGTTTCTATGTTCGGGGTTCCCCTCCAACCCTCACATCCTCCCCCCAGAAAAAGAAAGAGGCCTGAATGCACTTCTGTTACATAGGGGATCTATGTACTATTGGGGGTTCCTTCCCCTCACCTGCTGTATCAGAGGAGTAAGGGTCCTGCAAGCATATTTACCGTAATAACTTTTCAACCCTGTAATCTAACACGTAGCACCAATCCTCCATGTATTATTGTTTTGTCTAGCGCATAAAATATTTTCAATAAAAATATATTCACAAAAAAATATGTTAACCTGATCTCCAATATCTGCTGGCTGGTTTCCAACGGCGACTCTAGCAATCCCTGGTAGGTCTATCAACGTTAGGTCTGGAGCAGTTCCGGACTCAACCTCTAGGGAGATCAGTTCTGAGCTTATACCAAGGTCTTTCCCAGCCATTGTGTTCTGGGCTGTAATAAATAAAAAATAAACACTGCAAGAAGTCTGTTTCCATACACAATGTCCCATGAACTCAACAAAACAAACAAAAATATACCCTGAGAAACATTTATTTATTTAAAATTTGTCCAGCAAGGAGAGCATGTAGAGCTATGGATATTCCAGTTGCATCCTGGGAAAGGGGAAGTGGGTACATAACAGCAAGCATTTAGGGGCCCACAAAAAGAAGAGTACATAAAATCTATAAAGTTCTGAACAATGTAGACTGAATACTAACATTCAGTCTTCATTCTGCAACATTACTAGACTTCCGCAACATTGCTAGAATGATTCATCTCTTACATTTCCATGGCCTGCCCATTCTACTTCTCTGCTATGTACTTATGTAATAAGGCACATCCAGGCTGGGGGGATATTATTTTAGGATACTGACACTCCCAGGAAGTTAGAGATATCACATCAAATACATCTAACTAGCTCCCAGCAAAGGAATTGTCTCATAGAATAGTAATTGATAACTGGGGCACACAGAACAGATTAGAAGCAGCATAAAAGGGTCAAATGTGGTTGTAAAAAATGAATGTTCCTTCCTCTAGACGATTAATCAGTGTTCTACTGCACAGAAAGACTGACCAGCATCTGTAAAATATTCTGGCACAACAGAAGAATTAAGTGGATTTGTGTATGCACTGGGCAGGCTGGGTGGGCCAAGCGGTCTTTTTCTGCCCACAAATTCTATGTGTGTGTGGTGGTGGGGAGGGTATTATGTTATTTAAGCAATAAGGCACAACAGGATGTTGGTTGCACTAGGTTTACCCCACAGTCAGGGACACTGTAAGGCATGAGGTGAAGGCAGCATTCTTGAAGTTCCTTATTGCTTATATAAAACAGGCAACTTTTAAAAAACAAACACTCCAAAAGTTTTGAAAGACAGAAAAAAAATACAATGTTGCTAAATAATGTAAACAGTCATAGAAACATAGAATTTGATGGCAGATAAGGACTGCTTGGCCCACCCAGTCTGCCCATTTCCCTACTTGATGGATAAGCTGCAGATCCTAGTTAATCAACAGCTTACTTCCTCCTGCCCCCCACTAGAATTGCCTTATGCCTGTCCCATGCATTCTTGAATTCTCCCACGGTTCCCGATTCCACAACCTCCTCAGGAAGGCTGTTCCATGGATCCACAACTCTCTCTGTGAAAAAATACTTTCTAACATTACCTCTGAGCCACCCCCCATCTTCAAATTGTGCCTCCTTGTTCTTGCACATCTCTTCTTCTGAAAGATCCCTCCACAGATGTTTTTCACCTGTCAGTCATCTGTCTTTCTATACATTCAATACACTGTGTGACTGCTTACCATGGAATAGAATTCAAAGCTCTGCATTATTCTAGTAGTAGAATGCCCCCCCCCAAACACACACACACACATAAGGGTTGGTAACATGGAATACATGAATTCAAAATTCTTCAGAGTTCCACTGGCATACACACATAGAGGCCTCAAGAGGAGCCAAAACGTACAGTTATGTAAGGACTTACTGTAACAGTAGATCTTCGAGAGGAGCTCTTGCGGCAGGTCATCACAGGTAGGACTAGCCACCAGGCACCAGGACCATATGTAAACCTTTCTAGCTAACAGTGCATCATGGAGGACCACCCACCACCAACGTCACTCTGCTGACATTGGCCTATCCTATAAAGGCGGGTGGTTCTCCATATCCTCCTCAGTTATCTTGCTCTCTATGTAAGGGAAGGGATCAAAACAATGGAACTAAAGGATAAACAGGGAGTAGAGGAGGTACTGTGGGTCACCCTAGAGACAGGAAATGGCACCACAATCTGCAAGGGTGTTGTATACAGACCTCCATCTCAGGGGGAAGAAATGGAAAAGGAAATGATAGAAGACATCCTTAGGATGGCAGAAAAAGGGAAGATATTGTTGATGGGGGACCTGCATATGCTAGATGTTAACTGGAGCACCTTTTCTGCAGCCACACCCAAGAGCAGGGTAATTCTCGATGCCCTACAGGGTGACATGCCTCAGACAGCTAGTGTTGGAACCCACTCGGGAAGGAGAAATCTTAGACCTGGTACACTCAAACGGGGGCAGAGACAGGATTTCAAATTTAGAAGTGGGTAGCCATCTGGGAACAAATGACCACCAAACAGTGTGGTTCACAATAAACACAGCTGTAGAGTCAAACCATACAAAAGTGAGGGTACTGGACTTTAGGAGGGCTGACTGTCAAAATGGGAGTGTGTCTCAGAAAAGCAGTAGCAAGCGGGCAAGAAGGAAGGGTGGAGGAACAATGGGGAAACATCAAAACTGCCATCACAGAGGCAACAAGCCTTTGTGTGAAGCAAATAAATCAAAATGAAGGAAAAAAAACACTATGGTTCTCAAAAGAGGTGGCGGGGAAGGTTAGGGAGAAAAAGAATGCATTCAGAAAGTATAAGAAAACACAGAAGGAGCAGGACAGAGAACTGTACCAGTTAAAGCAGAAGGCAGTCAGAATAGCAAAGGCCAATCCGAGGAAAAGATAACCAACTCAGTTAAGAAGGGAGATAAAACCGTTTATAGGTACATTAGGGTGCGAAGAAAGAAAAAAGGAGGGAAAAGCAAGGCTTAATAAAGGTGAGGTGGGTGGGCAGATAGTGACAGTGAAAAAGTAGGGATACTGAACGAATACTTTTTTTTTGGTAGACTTTATTTCTACTCTGGTCTTCGGGGAACTCTCTCCAGCATCCTCACTTGCCAATGGCTCTACCTCCGTCTGAAGCTTCTCTACAGATCCCCACCCCCAGCCCAATGGATCCCTGGCTCTGAGCCCCTCGGGTGGGCCACCTCCATGGTGCTCTATCTACAATCTAATGTGCTGGGTTGGAGGCTCATGGAGGAAGCCCGACTTGTTGGAGTTTGGCCGTGGCAGTGGAGGAGACTTCACCTATCCCAAAGACAGGATTTTCCATGTCAGTTTCCCCAGGAGCGCGGTCGTGCATTGACATCTGCGTGGCTATGCCTCTGACGTCTGCCACCGCTCCTCCCCTTATTCAGCTTGATATCTGTAGTGCCCCTAGTCTCCAACAGGGGCCACTAAGATGACAAGCAGACCCCAGAACACTCCCCAGGAGAGGAAAGCAGTCCATTGGATGCTCGATCCTGTCCCTTCCCTACCAGCCCTCAGTGGCCTGAGTCCATTCCCGAACATGGGTCGCCGGTGTGGCATCCAGCACCTCAACCCTCAGTGCCACTAGGCCAGCTACTGAATGAATACTTCTGCTCAGTATTTACAAAAGGAGAGGAAGGGGAGGTACCTAATCCAATCAATAGAGGCATTCTGGATGGGGGTTGATACCAGTCCATTCACAGAAGAAAGGGTTCTGAAAGAACTTCTAAAACTGAAGGTGGACAAAGCAATAGGACCTGATGGGATTCACCCCAGAATTCTAAAAGAACTAAGGGGAGAAGTAGTGACACCACTGACTACCCTTTTTAACAAATTATGAGAGGATGGCGTGGTACCTAAGGACTGGAGGAGGGCAGATGTGATTCCCCTTCACGAAAGTGGGAGCAAAGCAGAGGCAGGAAAGTACAGACCTTTTAGTTTGACCTCAGTGGAAGGGAAAATGATGGAATCACTTCTGAAAAGAAGAACTGTTGAGTACCTAGAGGCCACCGGGGCACAGGACCCAAGGCAGCATGGATTCACAGTGGGAAGGTCATGTCAGAGGAATCCAATAGATTTCTTTGACTGGGTGACCAAAGTAGTAGACCAGGGAGGGGCTATGGACCTGGCCTACCTAGACTTTAACAAGGCATTTGACACAGTCCCACACAAAATATTAATAAACTAATTTTGGAGGCAGTATAGTGAGGTTTAAGGCTCTGAGCTGCAAATCTGGAGACCTGGGTTTGAGTCCCACAGCCCCCACTTGCATAGAGTGCGATTCTGAGTAAGTCACTTAACTTTCCTGTGCTCCCAGATTGCACCTGTAAACGAGTTTTCAGCTTAGTGTGCCACTCCTGGTTAAACAATTGAAAAAAAAAATAGCCAGTCTGGGAGTAGGTCCCAGGGTAGTAGCCTGGGTGAAAAACTGTCTGGACAACAGGACACAGAGGGTAACAGTAAATGGAGTCCACTCCGAAGAAAGGGGAGTTATTAGCAGGGTACCGCAGGATTCAGTGCTGGGTGTGGTCCTTTTTAATGTCTTTATAAGTGACATTGCGGAGGGACTGTAAGGAAAAGTATGCCTCTTTGCAGACAACACAAAGATCTGCAACATGGTTGATACACAAGGCAGGGTGGAAAGGATGAGAAGGGAATTGGCAAGGTTGGAGGAATGGTCAAATGTATGGCAGCTTAGATTCAATGTTAAGAAGTGCAAAGTAATGCACCTGGAAGACAAAAACCCAGGGGAAGAGTACACAATGGGGGGTGAGATACTAACAACAAAAATGGAAAGGGACCTGGGGTACTCATATCAGATGACCTAAAGGTAAGTAAGCAAGCAATGTGAGAAGGCAGTAAGGAGGACTGGGGGGATACTGGGGTGTATAGGAAGAGGCATCACCAGTAGAAAACAGTAAGTTGTTATCACTCTGTACAGACAGTTGGTGAGACTCCATCTGGAGTACTGTGTGCAGTTGTGGAGACCCCATCTCTGCAAGGACACAGACAGGATGGAGGCAGTTCAGAGGAGGGCAACTAATATGGTGCAGGATCTGCACCAGAAGCCATACAAAGAGAGACTCAAGGACCTTACTATATATACCCTCGAGGAAAGGAGGGAGAGGGGGGACATGATAGAAACTTTCAAGTACCTCAAGGGAATCAACAAAGTCCAGGAGGATAGCAGCTTTCAGAAAAAGAGATCTGTGAGAACAAGGGGGCACAAGTTTTTTTTTTAATATACTTTATTTATCCTCCTTGGCTCTGCGGGCAGCCATCTGTCCCTCATCCAAGCTCCCCGGCCAGCACCCCCGGTACGCCCGAGCCCTTATTCCCCCATGATTACCCCTATGGTGGGGCAGAAGGAGAGAGGGCAATCCGCCCCTTCTCCCGAGACACATACCTGGAAGGGAAATTTTGGGTGGTCCCAGCCCTTCCCTTGTAGCCGCGAATGCTTGCACGTGGAGGTGAGCGCACATCATGAAGCTATGCTGCTCATCTCCCTGACTCTGGCACTACCCATGTCCATCCACCAGAGGGCAGTCAAGGAGTGGGACGACGCACCTAACCATCTCCAGGAGAGGAGACTCATCGGCTGCTCAATCCTCCCCCTCCCCTGTCGACCACCAGAGGCCCGAGTTCACTCCCAAACCCGAGTCGCCGGTGTGGTGTGAAGTGTGGAGTCCAGCTCAAGGACAATGTGAGGAAGCATTTTTTCATGGAGAGGGTGGTGTCATTGAGGCACAAGTCAGGAAGCATATGAAAAACCAAGAGCAGTTGTAGAATTCGCAAAAAGCGTTTAATGGTACTAGCAGTAACGTTAAAAAAAAAAATTGTTCAGAATAACTATTTACAAAGGCCAAATAAACAGAGAAGATCCATCTGAGTTTTCCTTCGGTCTGTGTGTGTCTTGCAAGAAACTGCAGTTTTGTTTTAATAAGTCCTTGCAACACCCCTTCTTAACAAGCACCCTGTTTTTTTCTAAAATGTTCTTGAAAATATCAGGCATGTGCAGCTAGAATACAATGTCCCAGAACTGAGGCCCCTTTTCCACAGCTCTTCTGCAAAAGGCTTAAAATTGCATTTCGGGTTAACCCCTTGAGTTCCCAATAGCTTTTTGCAATCATCTCAAACTATACTTATATACATATCAACAGTAACACTATATAATTGCTAAACAATGGGATCCCATTATCAGTTAAATTTCTACATTTCCACATAATTTGCATATATTTTTATACCAGCAGATATGGAAGGGAGGAAAAGACAGAAACAGCAATGGAAGACTGAGATAGCGAGAGGCAAATAATTGCGAGACTGTCGACTTCCAGTGATGTCACCACGATGGAAGCAGCCTGAACCGTAAGCTCTGCAGTCCCCTCCTAAAAATCTGTTGGAATCATCTCGATTCAAATGGTATACCATAGAAATAAAGGTCTCTAAAGTACAAGCTGAATGTCGTCGAAACTTAATAGAAATCAGAGCACAGATATCGGACCACAAGCAGCTAAAATTAAACAACTTCTCCTAAGCACAAACAGGGAAGGTCTGGCGGCCTGCTCCCAGAAAGCTCGCACGGTATAAGACTTCTCTTTGGATTCCTTTGAGGACGAAGATATACAAAGCAGAAAATCAGGAATAACCCTCAAAAATATTCTTTCCTCAGTTCAAAAGATCGAGCCATTGGTTGCAGACTTGAGATACGACATCAAACAACTAGACCAGAAAGTATCGGAGAATTCCTCAAACGTTTCCAAGGTAGCCGAGGCTCAGGAAGCATCAGACAGGATCCTATTATATTTATTAAGATAGGAATGGCAAACCAAAGCAAGACTAGAAGATATGGAAAACAGAGCATGGCGCAACAATTTTCAAGTGCACGGTGCACCGAAGGGAGTTGAGGAAGGCTTCCCCTCGGTAACTGATTTTGTCCAGCACTTGCTGCGGTCCATGCTCTCCCTTCCCTCAGACACACACCTAGAAATGGACAGAGCCCACAGGTCATTGGGACCCAGATCTACAGCCCCTAATGCACGATCTCGATCACTGATAGTGCATATGGTCCATTATCAAACTAAAGACCAGATTTTGCAGGAGGCATGGCGACACAAGGAGTTGAAATTCCAAGGGGCAAATATAGTTTTTGACCATGATTTCTCTACAATTCTGTAAGCAAAAAGACAAAGAATCAGAGGGGTCATCAAGGCCATCAGAGAGAAGAACGGCCTTAGAGCACAATTAAACTTCCCAGCAAAACTCAAGATTCATTTAAAAAAAGGCATCAGAGTTTTTCCCTTGCTGGTTGAAGCAATTCCATGCCTGCACGAATGGTAGATGCAAATACCAGATATAGAAATGGAGAGAACTGAAAAAAAATCTGCATTAGGGAGTCTGGTAAATTGCAGGGCGAAAGAAAGGAGGAAGCATACCTGGAACATTACCGAAAAATATGGCTACAGACTTAAATAACTTACTGAGGCACTCGGGAAGAGCAGAACAATGTCATCAGGCAGAAGCATCTCATGTGGCAGTGAAGGGAAAAATTATCATGATGGAACAAGAGTGAAGCAGAGACGAGACAGTATGTGATACAGGGGGACTTTTTATACATTGGACCTGATCCACGATTGCTAGGGGTTGAATCAGAGAAGTTATGACGCAATACCTAACAAAATGGACCATTAAATAACGGGTATCTTTTTTGTTTCAGGTTCTCCATTACCAGAACATAGTTTTAACCAGGGGATCTGTTAATCCTATAATAGAAGGGGAGGACAGATAAAGAATTTGAATCTGATAATGAGGGTGTTCAGGAGGAGATAATCGAAGGGAAGGGTAAGATTTAATATGCTGGGCTAACTCTGGGTGCATATAAATGAATGAAGGGACTAAATGATGGACATGGGGGTAACTAGATGTGCAAGACAAATGCTAAAACAAAGAGTGATGCACCCAGTGGTTAAGGGGGAGGGGGGGCCATGAGGGCACATAAATGTTTTAATAAAAATCCAACAACCGGGCAGCTGAATAAGCCCAGGTCAGCTTGAATTTGTTAGGCAAGTCATACCATTGCTCGCCGAACCTTATCCCGAGCTTTAAGCAAAGGGAATATACTCTCATTACTTCTAGCATGGGGGGGAGGAGGGGAAGGGCAATGGTTTAACCCATTGTGCCTTCTTTCCTCCTCCGCTCCAGGTGGAAGCTTAACCTAGGAAGTTGTTAACACGCTGCACTAGCAGGTAGTTTTTCTAACGTTTTACCTGCTAGCAGCGGAAAATGTTATTGTAGTTTGCAATTGTTGTATTTGCTATTACTATCTTTTTTTATGGTGCTTTCAAGGGTGCATATTATTAAGCCTATTGTCATTGAATATGTTACTACGTTGGACAACTAGAAATAAGAGAGCTACAGCCAGCTGGAGAAGAAAGAATGACGCTGGGGTCTTCTGTGGGGAAAACCTGAATTTCATACAGGTTCTAACATGAATGGTTTCTCTGTTGTATCTCACAACATAAAGGGAATACACTCTCCTGTAAAACGAACTAGATTGCTGGGAGAGTTGATAAAAATTGAATAGCGATGTGGTGTATTTACAGGAGACACACCTAAATGAAACAGAGCACACTAAATTGAGAAGGAGCTGGGTTGCCAGCGTAGAGGCAGCAGCCTCATCCAATCCACATAAAGCAGGCGTGGCCATTCTGATGAGGAGAGGTTTCCCTTTTAGTGTAACAGATGTGGAAACAGGAATGGAGGACCAATATGTTAGGGTGTCTGGAGACACTGGTGGGGAAATGTCCATTTGGTCAAAATTTATACTCCTAATCAGCATGTAGATATATTCCTAAAATACATTATGCATAAAGTGGCAGAACTGACAAGGAGCCAGGTGATCTTGGGGGGAGATTTTCATGTGGTAGGGAACCAGAGATGGGACAGGTCTTCAGCGGACAGCTCAACAAATATTAAGGCCACTAAGGTTCTTAGGGGTTTAGCCAAAGAACAGGCCTACAAGACCTTTGGCGCTAACAACACAAAGTGGAGAGGGATTATACCTTTTTTTCACCAGCACATAGCTCATATTTGAAGATTGATATGTTCTACACTTAGCAACAATATATGTATAGAATTATAAAATCTAACATACACGATTTTACCTTATCAGATCATGCCCCAATCTCCTTATACATAGTAATAGAACTGGTAAAGAATCAAACAATTTGGAGGCTAAATGTATCATTGTTAAATGATAAAAATCTAATAGAGAAATTAAGAAGTAGTAACAGTGACTTGCCAACAAAATTGCTCCTGTCTTCCATATGGGAAGCTACAAAAGCAGTGATAAGGGGTGAGATTATTAGTCACGCCTCGTATAAAAAAAAGCTTTCAGTGAAGACATACAGTTCCATGTTGGAGAAACTGAAGGAATTAGAGGCTCTGCATAAACAAAATCCCCAATTGCAGACAACCTATAAAGAACTGCTGAAGGTCAGAGAGAACCTAGAGAAAACAGAAAATGAGGGAACAGAGGGGAAACTACGTTTTATTAGCCACAAATACCACATGGTGGGGGGGGGATGTCCTGACTGTTACCAGTTACACAAGGCACAGGCAGATAGAATAGTATCACAACTTAACAATCAGAACAATCCTTCTAAGCCCTGGATGAAGCCATCAGAGATTGCATAACAGTTTTTGCAGTTTTATAAGCAACTGTTCGCAGAAGATAAAATAGGAACAGAGGTTACAGAAAAGACTAAGTCATTTCTTAGAAATATAAAATTACCTAAGTTAACATTCGATATGATAGAAACCCTAAATGCCCCAGTAACAGTACAAGAAGTAAAGGCAGTTACTGAAACACTCCCCACGGGAAAGACCCCAGGTACAGATGGTTTTAGTTCGGACCTTCAGAAACAGTTAAAGGGGACATTGGCTCCCATACTAGCACAAGTTTTTAATGACTACCTAGAAGAGAATAGATTCCCCAATGCTTGGTCAGAAGCCCTGCTAACAGTTATACTAAAACAAGGTAAAACAGGAGAGTCTTGCAGAAATTACAGACCCATATTCCTGCTAAACCAGGACATGAAGATTTTAACTAAACTGCACTCCCTTAGTCTACAAAATTATATGGAATATTTGGTACATATGGATCAAACAGGGTTCATCCTGAATAGGCAACTGACAGATAATATAAGGAAATTATTAAATATAATGCTCAAAAGTGGCCCTACATACTCTGCAAAACTAATTATTTTTTTAGATGCCGAAAAGGCATTTGATCGCCTCAGTTGGGTGTACTTCATTTCAGTTTTGAAACATTTTGGAATGCAGGGAAACTTCCTGACCTGGATTTCCATGTGTTATAACCGACCCACTGCTAAAGTTAAAGTGAATGGTGTCCTGTCAGTTTCCTCATAGAAAGAGGTATTAGGCAGGGGTGCCCCTTGTCCCCACTGCTATTCTCCCTAAGCCTGAAGCCATTGGCTGCTGCAATTAGAACTTCAGATGCGATTCAAGGAATAATTTCAGGCCATACAATGTGTAAACTATCCTTGTACATGGCTGATGCCCTTGTGTATTTGGATAATCCAGAGAGTTCCCTTAAACCATTTATGGAGCTGCTTGAAATTTATGAAAAGATCTCAGGGTTTAAGATAAATAATAGCAAAAGTGAAGTTATGTTACTAAGAGGTGCAATCTCTCAAGAGCTGACGGAGAGTATTCCTTTCTGTTGGGTTGTGTAAGTTTTTTTTCTCTTTTTTTGAAAAATGGACCTCCTTTGAAATGAGCTAGGCTCAATGGAGTATGTAACAACTTTTCCAATTCATGAAATCTGAATAAAATTTTAAACAACAACAGGTGAGGTACTTGGAGATATGGATCCCCAGGTGTCTCGCAAAGTTATATAATGTTAACTACACTCCCCTGCTTTCTCAAATCTTCTCCGACCTAAAAAGATGGTCACACCTCCACCATCCTTTTCTGACAAGATGGACACAATTAAGATGAATGTCTTACCACGACTTGTGTTTTTATTCACTAACCTACCCATACCCTCCAAAGACTAGAAAAACCTTACAAAGAACATTTCTCAATTTATCTGGGTGGGCAAAAAGCCTAGAATAAAATGGCAGATATTGCTCAGAAACAAAACTGTGGAAGGCTGGGGTCTTCCAGATTTGCCAAGTTACTATATGGCAGCCCAAATTCAGATAATTGTAAAAATGGTCAATCCGACTCAAAGAGGAGGTTGGTATAACTTATAAGAAGCAGCTTACAAGGGGGCCCCTCAGTTTCCTTCCTTGGATCGTAACACCAAAGATGTTACATAAAATACAGAATCAATGGACTAAACATACAATGTCCATCTGGCTGAAAACCCGGCAGACATGGGAATGACCTACTCCAGTGTGGACATACCGTCCCCTTAGATTTCTGCCTCACTTCCCAGCAGAGAAAACAGATACCTGCTTCATCAGGTGGGAAACCAAAGGTTTAACATTCTTACACCAATTGATAGAAGGGGAATCAGTAAGAGAATTGTCTGCCATAGAGAGGGAATTTGGAATACCCAAGCAGGACTTTTATCGATATGCAGACATTATATTTTGGCAGAACCAGGAATAGCTGGGGTAACAACAGAACCAGTTATTGGAGTTAGGACAATTTATGAAAAGGGACAAGCAACACAAAACACCTAATATCTCAAATTTATAAATTATTGCAAGAAGAGGCGGGTCTGCTAGTGACCCAAAAAATTCAGGATCGATGGGAGGGAGAATATGGGCCACCCCTGGGAGACGAGAACTGGGGGGAGATCTGGAGAGATATACACAAAACAACAAGCCTATCGAAATGGAGGGAATTTCGATGGAGAGTTTGTGAAAGATATTTCATCACCCCCATGATTTCTAGACATTACACGGCCAACTCTCAAGGGAAATGCTGGAGGGACTGTGGTAGAGAAGGGACACATTTTCATATCTTTTGGGAATGCCCCCAGATATAAACATTTTGGCAACTAATAAGGGTGGCAATCCAGAGATTATTCAACATAGAAAATGGTTTATCCTTTCCAAACTTGGTACTGGGACTGCCCCCCGAAACTCTCCGCTCAGCAACCAGCAAATACCTTTTCTACATTATGATGTCCATGTCAGTGGCTCAGCAGGTAGCACACTCGCCTCTGAGGCTGGGAAATCAGAAGGCTGTGGGTTCTATCCCCACACCAGGCACTTGGGTTAATATCCCAGTACTGACACTGCAGTGCAGCATGAGGGGGGGTGCTGCACTCCTGAGGTGCCATCTTTTGGATGAGACGTTAAGCTGAGGTCCCATCTGCCTGTTCTGATGGTAGTTCAGGTGGATGTTAAAGATCCCATGGCACTTCTCGAAAAAGAGTAGGGGAAATTTCCCCGGTGCCCCGGCCAGATTTCCCCCCAGTCACTAAAATACCACCAACAGCTTAATCTGGTTCAAAGTCAATTGGCATTCATCTGTATCCCCCTCCCCCGGGTTGTGCCTGAAAATAGGCAGAATTTGTCTAGTGCACTTACCCGGTCAACAAAAACTAAATAAATAAATAGTAACAGCCTCAAAGGTAATAACACAAAACTGGCTAACTCCCAAAGAGTCATGTATAAATTAATGGAAATTGAATGTTTTATCAATTAAAAATATGGAAGCTAAAACAGCTCAAATTAGATTACAGGTGGAAAAGTTTAACTCTAGGTGGTTGCCTTACTATAATTATATAGAGGAGACAGAAGGAACGGCGGTGCTAGAGCAACTATTAATCTTGGGGTGGGAGGGAGAATGAAGGGGGGGATTGAGATACCCCATTACTATCTCAGGAAATGCACTTAACAATTAAACATGCTCTCAATGTATTAAGAAGGCACCAATGGTTACAAAGTTGTTTTTTAAACATTCTGTTTTATTTCTTGTTGATTGAACACTTGATTTTTAATTGTATACTAGGTTAATTGTAGAGGTAAGGTTACAAAAAAAGGGAAGAAGGGGGAAGGGGTAGGAAAATGAGGAAAACAACAACAAAAAAAGAGGAGACTGTGAGAGACATGTAGTACTGGAACAAAGTAGTATGTAAAATCATGTGGAAGTATGTCAATTTTGTCTCATAATCGGAAGCTGGAAACGTGGACCCTCTAAGGCAAAACAGAGAGAATGGATTAATTCCCCAAACAATCAGGCTCTTGCTATGGAATTATTTGTTTTATGATAAATTACATGAAATCCCATGTAATGTTTTTAACCTTGCACAAGTTGATGGAGATGCAAACATTATTAATAATTCAATAAAATATAAGTTAAAAAAAAATGATATAAATAAATGAATGAATTAATAAATAACATGTTTAAACAACTTATTTTAATTTACAGTGTGAAGCTCCTTATCCAAAACAACAGCCTTATACATGACTCCCATACTGGGATTTAAAGTGCTAAAAGGCTAATATACAAGCGGCTATGCTTATTATGCGTATTACACTTGGCAGAATGGCTTTCTGATATTTGTTACACACATCAGAAGAGCAAGGCAGTGGCTAGCAGACCACATGTGGTTTTATTTTTGGGACACTGTGCTCACCTGTTGGTTTTCCATATCTTTTTTATGACTCTTCAGCTGAGATACAATTTGGTTCACATGATGTTGTGAAGTTTGGTGACCTGAGCACTATTACAGGGCATTTCTATTGTCCGTTTTCCTAGATGGACTGAGTTCCTAGGATTGTAAATAAAACCACAGATACCTTTGATGCTTTTATGTTGTTCAGCTTACAGAACAATTAGCTGATTAATGTTAATTGTTGAACATATCAAGGCATCTGTTTCTATCCAGCACTGAGGAAACCAGTATTCAAATATCTAAAAAGTCGAATCAGTTAGTTTGTTCCATCAGAACGAGCTGCTGTATCAGACTCATTCTGAGTGAGCATGATTTTTACTGCACTTGTTTTATAAAAGATGTTTTCATGATTGTTTTTATTGGTGGCCACCAGCTGCCAATGTCTATACAAGAGCTAATTTTACGTGATGTTTTCATGTCTGCCTAATATTGTCTATACTATTCTAAATAAAACCATACATGTTGTAAAAAAGAATATTAATAATAATAATTGAGACACTGTCGGGGTGATCAAGTCCCAGGTCTCACAGGAAAATTTGGTTGAGCAACCAGACAGACAAGAGATGGGAAAGAAAAGAACAGAACAGATCCCTGCATTCAAACTCTCCATAACAACTGGGACAGGGTCCTGTTTTACCCTGCCACATACACCCCTCTCCTTAAGAGGGAACCTTTTTAATCAAACCTGTTTCCAAAACTTTCTATTCATTCTCTAACATTAGCTTCTAACTTTCAGAAATTAAGCACATGTGCTGTATCCTTTTTTCTATAACAGTACAGCAAACAGTAAAGTTTAAACTCATACGTTTGTTTTTCAGCCTTCAAAACCCTCAATTCCTGTTCCATATCTTGACAGAAAATCAGCATTGCTATTCTCTTAACCAGATTTGTGTATCACCTTGAATTTAAATGGCTATAGTACCAGGTACCACCTTGTGATTCTGGAATTTTTATCTTTCATTTGGTTAAGGCAACAAAGAGGATTGTGATCTGTTACAAGTACAAAGTCAGTTCCTAGTAAATAAAACTTAAGGGATTCCATGGCCCACTTTGCTACTAAACATTCCTTTTCAATGGTGGAGTACCTTTTCTCTCTATCGTGCAATTTCCTACTTATGTATAGAATAGGATGTTCTTTCTCATCTGTATTTTGACTCAGGTCTGCACCTAGGCCTACTTCTGATGCATCTGTTTGTAACAAAAATGGTTTCTCAAAGTCTGGGCTTCTCAAAACAGGGGCTGAACATAATGCAGCTTTAATGGCTTGAAAAGTTTCATCACACTCTGGGGTCTATTTCACATTATTTGGGTACCGTTTTTTCATGAGTTCAGTGAGGGGAGTAGCAAAGTCAGGAACAAATCTCCGATAATAACCAGCCAGCCCTAAAAATGACCTGACATGTTTCTTTGTTTTAGGGACAGGGCTGTTAACTATAGCTTTTGTCTTGGAAACCTCTGGCTTGACTTCTCTATTTCCCAAAACATAGCCCAAATATCTGGTTTCCTGCATGCCCAATGCACATTTGGTGGGATGAATAGTCAGACTTGCATTTTTAACAGCTTAGATAACTGCTCGTAGGTGTTCCAGGTGGCTTTTCCAGTTTGGACTGTATACCACAACATCATTCAGGTACACAGCACAATAACCAGTGTGAGGTGATACAATTACATCCATGTACCGCTGGAATGTAGCTGGCACACAATGTACATCAAATGGCATGGTGGTGAACTGATAGAATCCAACTGGAGTGGCAAATGCAGTTTTGTCTCTGCATTCTTTAGCTAAAGGGATTTGCCAGGAACCCTTGGTGAGATTGAGGGTACTGATATACCTTGCACTCCCCAGTCTGTCCACCAAATCATCTATTCTGGGCATAGGATAACTGTCAAATTCTGACACTTGATTAAGTTTCCTAAAATCAAGGCAGATTCTAACATCCCCTTCTTTTAGTTTACAATTACCATTGGAGATGACCAAGGCACTCCTCAACTCTTCTACGATACCCAATTCTTTCATTTTTTGTATTTCCTTAACCACGTCAGCTCTTAACCACTCTGGTAACATGCATGTCTTTTGCCTAATAGGGCGAGCATTCCTTGGCACTATCACATGCTCGACCCCTTTTGCTTGGCCTGGTACTGTGGTAAAAGTACTGGTAAATGTATTTAGCAAGTTACGAATTTCTGTGGCTTGTTCGGAGGTTAAGGAAACATTCACCTTTACAGCATCAGCAGTTACAGTTTGCTCCAGTCTATCATAAGCTCCATCAATATATTCTTTATCAGTTTCTGGTAAAACTAGCAAAGCAGCTTTTGGCATTTTTTCAACCCATTTCTTGAGGAGGGTAGCATGGTATATCTTAGTAGGATTTTTCCAGTCGGGGTCTCAATCTTTTATTTAATGGTGCCAGTACGTTTAAGCACTCTATAAGGCCCTTGCCACTTCATTAACAGATTATTTTCTGCTGTGGGTAACCGTAACAAAACCTTTTCACCTGGCTTAAAAATGTTTTCTTTTACTCCATGGTCGTAATATGCCTTCTGCTGGTTTTGGGCCTCTTCCTGATTATTTATTTATTTAGCTTTTGTTTACCGGGTAGATGCAGTAGCCAAAAGACTATTTTCAGGCACGACCCAGGAGGGTACAGAGACAAACTTCAAGAGAACATATTTGTACATAATACAAGTGACATGTAAGTGTTTGAGCAATTAACAGCAGTAAATATGACAAAAGCAATACCGTATTTAAGTTTACATGTAAGAAATAACAATCGGGTCATTTTTAAAGTGACTGAGCAGTATACAAACAATGAGGAATAAAGTGCTGTGAGAGCAAGTAGTAGCCAGGCGGAGTTTGGTGAAAGGGAAGATAGAGTGAAGGTGGAGTGAGGAGGAGGTAATAGTTGGGGGGGATAGATATGGTGTAGTATAGTACAGGTTACCCAGTAAGGTTCAGCTGGTGATGAAAGAGGAGGGCTGTGCAGTTTGAGAAGAGAAGGCACAACAGAAAAAATTCCCAGAAAGGAAAAGTAAATGGAAGAAAAAAAAATATGAGAAGTTAGGAAATTAGATTGAAAAAGTGCTCCCTATTGGAGTGGACCCCAGGCTCTCAGGGGACAACAGCGAGAGGGGTGAGATTGGAAAGTTAGGGCTAGGGTGGTTTGAAACAGGAGCATACATAGGAAGAGATGAGATAGTGGCGTAGTTCTCTCTTAAAGGAGATGTGGGATGTAATTTGATGTAAGGTTAAAGGGAGTGTGTTCCAGAAAAGGGGTGCATAACAGGCAAAGGCATGACCACCTTTTGAAGTGCAATGTCTTGGAATAAGAACAGGGACATGGTCCGCAGAGCACAAAGCATAGTTGGTTTTCTGGTAGAGAAGTAGACTTGCCAGGGGTTTAGGTGAGCGGGATCTGATGATGTTATGAGCAATGGATCCAAGTGCATAAGATCTTAGTTCTTGGGGAGGAAGCCATCCCAGATCTGAGTAGAGAAGACAGTGATGTTTCAGCCGGGGGGCAAGATGCAAAGCGACAATTATTTAGGTAACATCCCACTTTTGTAGACTTGAGTTGCAGGCAGAAACATATGTAACAACTCCACAGGTGAGAGAGGGAAGTAAAATCCCACGGGCAATAGCAAGCCTGGTTGAGGGGGTGAGCGGATAGCAAGTACAGTAGGTGATACCAAGTTTGGAGTTTACCTGCTTACAGGTAGCTTGAATGTGGAGGTCGAAACTCAGAGATGGGTCAAGAGTGACCCCTAGATATTTGAAGGAGTTTACCACACCAAGAGATGTGCCATTAGAGGAGGAGACATTAAAGTGTGCCTGGGAGTGTTTGAGTTTGAGACTGGAGCCAAATAACATAGCTTGGATCTTTGATTTATTTAGAATAAGTTCGTGATTTGCAAGCCACTGTTGGATAAGCAGAAAGTCACAACAGAGTTGAGAGTTTATGTCCTCAATATTATTGGAACTGGTATACAGTACAATGTCATCCGCGTATAGTAGTGAGGAAGTTTTAAGGAGATTAGAGGTGATGCTGTTGATAAAAATTGAGAAAAGCAGAGGACCTCAGATAGACCCTTGGGATATACCAGTATTGATGGTAATCCTGTCAGTGAGGGTGGAGTTAAATTTCACATATTGAGACCTATCGGTCAGATAGCTATTAAACCAGTTCACAACATTTGATGAGAAGCCTAGAGAGGAGTTGAGAGTGGCAGTGAGGATGGAATGGTCAACAAGATCAAATGCCTTGGTCATGTCAATGAAAATGGCCCCCGTGAGCCAGCCAGAGTCCATGGCCACTAGGGTGTCGGATGTGAGTTTGAGCAGGGCAGTAGTGGTACTGTGTCCCTTGCGGAAGCCATGTTGAGCATCAGTTAAGAGGTCATGTTTCAGAAGAAAGTCAGTAGTTTGGATGGCAACTAGTTTCTTGAGAATTTTGCTGAGTGCAGATAGGATGGCAATGGGTCTGTAATTGGTTGGGTCAAGCGGGTCGCCTTTTTTTAAGTACAAGGGTAACTCTGGCTGACTTCCAGACCTCCGGAACAGAGCTTTGACAGAGAAAGAGAGAGTACAAATCTTAGCTAGGGGAGCAGCTATGTGTGGGGCAGCTAATTTTAGGAGCTTTGGTTCTAAGTTATCAGACGCCATGGCTGCATACTCTGAGATGTTTCGTAGAAGTCTGAGAACCTCATTTCTATGGACAGACTTGAAGTGGAAGGTGTGCCCGGTGGATTTTGCTTGTATGACAGGATTTGATGAGGTAGGGAAAGTGGAGGTGTATTGAGTAAGGTCAGCAAACTGCATGTTAAAGAAGTTAGCAATAGTGAGGGGATTGTTACAGTGGATGCCTTTTAGAGACATGTTATTTGGAGTAGCAGACTGATTTGAACCCAGGAAGAACTTAATGTGGGACCAAATTTTTTTCAGATCCCCCTTGGAATCTGTTAATAGATCCTTGCAGTAGGAACTTTTCACTTGCCTGATTTCTATCTTACAGGCATTTCTCAGAGCTCTGTAGGTATGAAAATCTTCTAGTAGACCAGATTTCTTGTAACAATACCAGCTTTTGTCCCTCAGTTGTAATTTAGAGAGAAGATAAGACTTCAGCCAGCGGGTCTGCCTATTTCTTACATGTCTAGTCACAAGATGACTGTGTTTTTCTTGTAGTGCTAGAAATTTGGTCAAAAACATGTCTAGGGCAGACTGAGCGTCCGATGAGCTATAGAGAGAGAGGATCAGTTGGTGCAAGCGACGTCAAACAAAAAGGCCTGAGGGTCAAAATTCGTATAATTATGGAAAGTAATGAAACAGGGCTTCATAGGCTCAGGCCTGCCCTTACCCCAGCTACAGAAGGTGGGGGAGTGGTCAGTGATGGCATCAGGTAGGACGCCAAAGTCAACAATGTTCTCAGGGTGGTTTGTCATTATCCAGTCCAGCAAGGTACTGGTATTTGATTGAGGAGCGGTTCTGGTGGGTAAAGAGATAAGCTGATGCAGGCTGTAGCATTGTAGTTAGTCAGGGCTGTCACTTGTGAGCCTCCCCGCCAGTGTATGTTAATGTCACCTAGTAGAAGAACTTCACTATTTCCTGAGTGAGAAGCGGTTTGTTCGAGTAGCTCATCCAGTCCTTTTAGGCCATGGGTAGGGGATTGTAAGCACAGACAAATATACAGCTTCTTTGTGCCTACGGTGAGGAGGACATGAAGGGCCTCACAGTGGTCTAGGGGAGATGAGCTAATTGTAGAGAGCTGGAGGTGAGACTTGAAATATATAGCTGTGCCACCCCCCCCCCTTTTGGAGCTGGTGTATCATTTCTCAGAAGATTATAAGACAGTAGGGAGCACAGAGAGTCAGGGGTTGATGGCTTCAGCCAAGTTTCAGTGAGGCATATTATGTCTGGCTTATAGAGTGCAGTCCAAGATTTGAGTTCAGTAAAGTTCCGTACAAGGCTCCTGATATTATGGTAAACAGACCTTTAGCATTTGGAATAGGAGCAGCTGTGGGAGTTAAGGGCCCTGGGTTTGGATGTATATCCCCAGAGAGCAGAACAGACAATAAGAGGAGGTACCAGAGCTTGCGATGCAGGAAAGGTGATAGGGCACGGGCTCGTAGGGAGCTGCATTTGTGTGCATAGGCCATCAAATGGACCCTTGTCTTGTTAGGAAGTAACGATGTGGGAATCTCAATGTTCCCTCTAATTTTTAGTCTCTGTGGGTGGGCGACTGATGTGTGTGCGGCACCTTGTGCAAAAAAATTGATTCATGTGCACAAATTGGGTGGCCCAAACAAGTGATGTATTTTATTGCCAGTAAACATCAGAAAATATAACCAAACACTCAAATACTCAATGCAAAGTATAAATATACATTCTGACACAGTCCGAAGCTTGGATGTGCATTGTGCGCCATAACAGTATGAACTGGAAACATGTGTAAACTACAGTATGTACATTTTACAGAGTCTTGCATGCATCTGAAAGGGGTGCTGCTGATGATGCATTGCTAAGAAATCAACATTTACTGTTTTTCTCTCCTGTCTTTCCCATTCTTCTAGTGGACTTATATTTTATTAAGATTAATTTTTCCACCAGATATTAAAAACAATGTTGTTTGCATCAGCATATCTAAATGGCTTTCTTCTTTGTTTGCTCTTAATGCAGTTCATAAGGCTGAAGACTCTTTCACAGTCAGCACTAGAAGCTTGGAATGTAGTAGTAGTAGTAGTACAATTTATTGTTCAGCATAAAGCAGTTACAATATACTAAAATCAGGACAAAATACATAGTAAATATAAATAGACAATAAATAAATCAACAAGGAACTTAAATATCTATACAGCGCAATTCAATTTAACAGTGTCCCTTGAGTACCTTTTCATACAAAAAACCTCCACAGGACTTTAAGTCCCCCTAATAAACTTTACAAACGAGTTGAGATTAAAAAATCTTGCAAAGATCTCTTCCATGTTCTTCTTTTTCATAGTAAACAAATATTCCAAAAGATTCTCCAGGGGAGGTCGAGATCCCCCAGCAGTTTTTTCCTAGTTGATTCGTACCTAGGACACAAGAGTACCACATGTTTAAGATCATCTATAGTCCCCACTCCACATTTACAATATGGAAAAAGTACCCTCTCTCTTTTGTCTGAAATGAATGCATTGAGCATTACAGCTTTCAGTTCCGAATCTTGTATAGATTCTTCTTTGTTTAGGGCAGGTTAAAAAAGATAGATATGGCTCATATCCCCATGAAATCTTTACTTTTTTATAAAATCCATATAGCTTAAGCTTGGAGAGTTGAACATAGAAAGAATTTATGTCATAAGTCAATAAGCCTCAATTTGACATCCTGCCTAATCTCCTCAAATGGTCTTGTGTAAATTTTATATAGGAGGTGGCCCAATCCGGCCGGCATTATTGTTTCCTTAATAAGTTGAATAAAGGGATGTACATATCCCATGCTGGCCAATTTGATGGCTTCCACTACATACATTCTGGGATATCTTTGCTGGGGCAAAAGAAAAAGTTTCAACAGAAAGAGAATCTGTCATTCACAGATGAGAGAATTCAAGGAACGTCGTCCTACCTCCAAGGCAAGAATACAGCCTGGAGTTCCATTTAAAAATATTAAGATGTATCTATAGAGTTTATTCAGAATTATTTCTAATTCTCTAACCTTAGTATAACCCCAGATTTTAGAGGCATATAACATGCTTGTTCTTATTTTGGCATTAACAACTCTTAATACCCCACTCACTGATGACTTACCCATCTTGCTGTTAAATATTTTTAGGGCATTTACAGAAGATCCCATTTTAAATTGAATAGCCTCCAAATGTTTGGTCCAAGATAGGCTATAGGCAAAATGGGCATCTAAGTAGTCATAACACTTAACAGTGTCTATATGGTTATCATTTAGCCTAAAGCCTACCGTATTCTTAGTTTGACAGCCAAAAACTACAATGTTGGTCTTGCCGAGATTAACTTTTAGTTTCCTTTGAGAACAGAGAAATTCAAAGTGAGCCAATTTTCTTTTAAGACCTAGGACTGAAGTAGAGAGCAAGACTAAATCATCTGCATATGCTAAACATTCAGTCCTTTGATCATTAATTTTTGGAGTATGAAATTCTGGGTTACCTAGCTGATCCAAGACTGTATTAATGTAGATGTTCAATAGAGTGGGGGCCAAAATACACTCCTGTCTGCTCCCCCACATTTGTCTCAAATCTATCAGTTAGATGATCATATTGATTATACTGGACCCTTGCCTGCATATTTTCATAGAGTCTATTAATAACATCAAGAAGTAAGACCTCCAACTTCAGATCCCTTAATGTAGCCCAAAGGATTTTTCTACTAATGCTGTTGAAGGCCGAGAAGTCCACAAAACAACAATATAATCTGTTTTTTCTTACTTTAGTATGCTTCCAGATCAGGTGCTAAAGCACATAATAGTGTTATACTGTAGAACAGTCCTACCGGAAACCGTTTGGTGCCTCATTCAATACTGAGCTCTCCTTGACACATGACATCAATCTGCCCAAAATTATCCTAGAGAAAATCTTTTGTGAAACATCTATCAAACTAATAGGCCTATACATCCTTGGGTCATTCTGATCCTCTTTTTTAAAAAATTGGGAAGATAAAACTACCTGCCCAACTGGCAGGGTAAGAGTACCCCTGAACAAGGCCATTAAACAGTAAAAGAAGAAAAGGAATCCATCAGTTGGTAAAAACCTTACAGAGATAACCTAGGACCCCATCCAGCCCTGGTACTTTATTTGCCTTAAGGCCAATTAGTGCCATTGGGATTTCATCCTCTGTGATCAAGATAGGTCTTGGAAAAATTTCATCCTTCTGTATTTTGAAAGCATCAGGTGTCTCCTGCTCTTTATGAGAATAATACAGCTTGGAGAAATGAGATGCCCAAACTTCAGGTGTAATATAGGCTTCAATCCTATTGGCATATCTATTATATCCCTGGACAACAGTATTTCAAAATCGCCTTCTATCCCTATCCAAACAGTCTGCCTCAGTTTTTCCCCAAAGTCCCTGAGTATGTTTATGTCTCTCCTGTTCGAGAATTTTCCTATATTTTTCTCTTTCAGTCTTTAGCAATTTAAAATCTGCTGCAGACTTATTTCTTTTCTTCTTATGCTGTCTTAGTTTTCCTCCAAACTCTTTCTTTGCCTGTAGACATACCGAATTAAACTAAGACTTTTTTATAAAGGGGCCTAGGATGATACGTTGTTTTACATCTAGGTCCAAGTAAAGAATGAATAGTTTCCCAATTCTCCAAAATATTAAAGGCCTTACTTTTGTCAAGGACCAACTCGTGAATATCACCTAAGACTCCTGTACTAAGAATTTCTTTGAAACTAGCTTGATGAATCGGCTCTCATCCAATCCTTTTCTTGTTTGTGACTTCCAGACTCTCTTCCTGTTGTGCCTCACTCCCTAAAGTTCCAAAAGGGCATTTGATGTTAATTACAATAGCACAGTGTGCCGATTCCAATCTATCCATGACCTCTAACTTTTGGATCAGCTTTACTGCTTTCAAATTGGTCCAAACCTGATCAGGGGTTGAAGAGCCAGTAGGTCCTCTACACGTTAAGGATCCGACTAGATCGACCTGAGCTCTACCATTTAAAATACAGAAATTTCTACTGGCCAAGTCCGCTAGCAATTCCCTACCTCCGAGGTTAGATTTTAGATCCTGAGCAGTCCTAGTATATGAGATATTTGGATTAATTATAGATATTGTATGGAGCATAACTGAATATACATCCTCCAAGAAATGAGAAGGAATTCAGGCATTAAAGTCTCCCAAAATAATTATAGGACAAGGTATACTCTTATCTGACAATTCGTCAAGTGCCATTTTCAGATCCTGTATGAAAAGGTCAGCGGGATCAGTAGCTCTATTGCGAGGGGGAAAGTATATATTGCAGAGAATGATCTTCTCTTGTCCCTTGCTAATCAATAGAGCCAAAATACCCTCTGACTTTGTAGAAATGTTAGTGATCTGAAAATTTTGTAAAGTTTTGATAAAAAAGGAAATACCCCCTTTAAACCGTCTAAACTTTTTATCTTTAGTTGCTGGCAGAGTAAAGACAGAATATTCAGCCAATTTGGGAGTTACATTTTCTGTACACCATGTTTCCTGCAGTCCAATAATATCAAAATTATCCAGAAATCTCACTACTTCATGGTCAATTATTTTAAGATGGATGCCCTCAATATTCCATGAAAGTATAGAAAGGGCATCCACATCTCGATCACCAGCTCCCTTATCCAAATCCAGCTGGCATTCAAAGTTCATTTGTTTGATGTTAACTACAGGCTGCATTTGTCAGGCTTAATCAATAACTGTCAGCGGCAAGTAGGTATTAGGGTCAATTAGGTTTCTAAAGTCAATCAGGGGGGTTATCTGCCACTAAGATTGATTCTGAACTATTCTTAGTCTGTTTAAACCATGAAAAGACTTCACCCAAGTCTAACATGTTAACTAAATGCATTCCCAAAGAATCCAGCTTGCTGGCCAAAGAAAGCAAGCTGCTAGCTGTATGAGGATTTTTAAATGCAATATCAATCTGTGTTGTGGGCTCAGGATCTCCATATAACTTTATGGACTCCACCATGTTTCTAGAGATATAAAATCCTAATTCTCTTTCCAAGAGCAGCAACAAAGCTTCCCTAACGTTCCTATGAGAATCCTTGAGTGAAACCTTCCACCCAAAGATAGTTATGGTCCTACTCAGCATACTTCTCTCTGCTTCAGTACGTGATCCTCTATCACTCCCAAGATTTTTCTCTGTGCTATTGTAGCCTTCTCACTCTGCACCTCCCTATAGAGAATCTCTTCTTGGGAAGGATAAGACTGTGTAGGAACCTCTATACATGATAGCTTCATGTTTAGCCTGGAATGCAGCACATACATCAATACATTTAGCCACCATGCTGTACTGCACGTTAGTCAAAGCAAAGTGGATCATGTCAGTAAAGGATTTTAATGATCCTCCTTTATTTTTTCAGCTACTATAAATCTGAAGTCATTGTACTGGCTAACAAGTTCTGCCTGGTCCACTGATGAAAATAAATAGTCCTGATATTTGCTGTACAGTCTCTCAATATTTGATAAGCCAAACTCAAAGCTGCAATGTGGCACTGTTGCAAAATCAAAGGCAGATCAGTCAGCAAGTTCACCTGCAGGAAATCAGCTGTCCAGATGGTCACATAACAGGCCAATGAATTGCAAAATTGCTGTTGTGTTGTGCTTACTTCAGCTGTGCAATTAGCCAAAAGCAGTTTTACTGGTTGGCTCCAGTAGACAGTTTCACCCAGGTACTGGCTTCTGATCTTTTTTTATTTTTGCCCTAGCAATCTGTACAGCTTCAACTATTGTTAGACCACTTTCTGAAACATCTTAGACAACTCTGCCAACTCCAAAAGTACATCGCTTAATACTGTTATGGCAATGTGGTATTCAGGGTTGGACAGCTTCTTAAAGCAGTACATAGCAATAGGATCTTTGATGGATGCATGCATAATTGTATGTGATGTCATTTACCCTAGGTATGGTTTACAATAACTATGCTGGGTATTGTCAAGCTCAGTGGGGGTTTTAAAATGTATTTTTGCAATGTAGTGAGTGAGTCAGTGTGATGTGAGAGAGGAGATGCATTTAGGAGACTGTATTTCTCTTCCATTCCGGATCCATACTAAGCGCAGTCTGAATTTATGAAATTAAATGAAAAGGACATTTTTTGCGCTGTTATTTCTTGTTGTCCATTTTAGAATTACTATCCCCATGTAGCCAACATTGGCAACCTTTTACAAGCTCTGATTCACTGAATCTCAAATGTGTATATAATATGAGGCCCTGTTTTAAAGAGAAGCACAATCACATCTCTCCAGACATATGTACAGTTAGTGTCTCAGCCTGCTAATTGAGAAGGTTATACCCATCCTGGCCCCCAACAAATACATAGAAAAATGACACAAACAAACAGTAGGTTGCTTTGATACTTTTATTGTAAACAAAAACTATAGTTTTCCCATTTTCTTGTACTGAAAAAAAAAATGAACACGCTTTCAACAGTGAGGCTTTAAATCCATTATAAACACATTTTGTACGTGAGACGCTGCTTGGGGAGGACACAGATTACACTGAAGTTGTGCAACTTTAAAACTGAAATAATATAATATACACCCTATGTCAGAGAATCTTTCGCATTGCTTTGTTGGGGGGAATCTACCAAACAAATAAAACATGCCATTTGTGTGAACAGCAAGGGGTTACTGTTCATTATCAAGTACCGTCTTACTGAAAAGAGGTGTCAAGCTAAAAACATAGCTATAACTGCAAAGCCGATTGGTTGGAATTTTGCCGATCGGTTCCATTGTTCAATAAAGGGAGCAAGAGTGAGATTTCTGGCTTGTTAAAGTTAATGGGTTGTGGCCTCGGGGTGGGCATACAATGTTTCTTTCCCATTCACTTTCATGTCCTGCTGTCTGAGTCTAAAATCTGAGTGATGACTGTAGTCACTACTTCATGAACATGAGGATCCCTGTCAGCTGCTTTGTGCTCTACTGCTGAAGCCATGTGCGGGTTATTTCTGACTGCTGTGTGGGCGCACGTGCGCACACCTTAGTAGTAACATAGTGTGGGATCACAGTGAAATGCAGGTCCCAGTACTAGAAGATTTGAAAATGTAAAGTCATTTTGTTGATAGTGTGGGAGAACAGATTCAGCATGAGGGACCTCAATAATTGATACTGTAGGTGTAACAGAAGCAGAGTGCCTATGAGGAGAAATAGCAGTGACTGATTATTCATTTTTCAGGTCCCAAAGCTAGTAGCTCAAAATAGAATGAGGGACGAAAGGAGACTTTGAGCTAGTAAGGGGGAGAGAGATATAACAGAGGGCGATATCTTATTCCAGGGTTAGGTAATCGGATTAGAAGTGTAGGTGCCTGCAAGGGGCTGAGGGGAGAAGCTGCAAGCTGAAAGATAGAAACTTATAGGCAGTTAGAGTTTGAAAAGCTAAAAGCAGTCAAACTATCTCAAGGATTAAGAAGACTGAAATTAGAGTTTTAGGTGCCTGAAAGAGGCTGAGGGGAAAACTGCAAGGCGAGAGAAAAAAGGGGAGAAATAGATAAATTAGACAGCTAGAGGGGATTTAGACAGCCTGGATAATACAGAGCACTAGCTGAGAGGGACAGCAGTGAGGCATTCTGTTGGCAAAGGACAGTATTTAGGAGGCTTTGTTTAGTTAAAAGAGGTGGGCAAGTACAAGATGAGAAAAATAGGAAAAAGAGATAGTACTGGAAGTTCCACGGTTACAGTTTAAACGTAGGAGGAGTAGATCAACAGAAGAAGTGAAGATACAAGCGCAACGTAGTGCACCTATGAATTGGCCCCGTGGTGGCGGGCAGGGGAGAAAGGAGTGAGAGAGCAAGTAGGGTTAGAGTGAGACGATGTGGGCTGGGACAAGTAGAGTATTTAATAGGAGGCCTGGGTGGGGGTGGGAAGAAAATTAAAGTGAGACCCGGAGCCTAGAACAAAAGTTTTTGGCGAAGAAATAGCATCCCAGAAAGCCGGCTTCCAGGCGCATCAATCAGAAGCCTTTGCATTACCTGCTAGGCCAATCAGGAGTCACCAGCAAAAAGGCGCACCAATCGGAAAATGCCGCCATCGACTCTGGAGGAAAAAAAGATCAGTGGCAGTACCTTGCTTCAGGGTCCAGAGAGTGGGACCAGGAGGGCGGCCAGGAGCCAGCAGTTTCGCGGTGATGGTGGAGGCCAGGTAAATGAGACGGGGCACCGCCTGGGTGCAGTATGGTCTAGGGAGAAAAGGAGAGATCAGTGAGAAAATATAGAGGGGATAACACAAAAGAAACTAGAGGGGGTTGGAGACTGGTGGCAGACTGTCAGCAGGGGGGTGGGGGTTCTTAGGTTAGGACAAGGACAGAAATTAGCAATTTAAAGTAAGGTAGGGAGGGGGTTCAGAGGGACAAAGAGGTGGATATGTCAGAGAGACAGTAGGTTTCAGCTTAGGTAAGGGGGATGGGATGGCGTCAAGAGCAGGTTTGAGATACACAGCAGGAGGGGGACTGAGGTCTGAGAGAATAGTAAAAATAGTAAGGGTAAAGGCAGGCAGGCAGAAAGGTAGAAAAGGAAAGCAGTCAGCAGTTTAAAGAAATAAGATGATGTGCCGTATTGGCCAATAACACAGTTTCAATGTAGTTACACTTTTAAAATAATTGCATTCTACAGTAATTAAATTCACCAAAGGAGCTAGCAATCACAGTAAATACAGCTATTACGTTCAATTAACAGGTCATCACAGGCAGAAAAATTAAAGTGAGACCCGGAGCCTAGAACAAAAGTTTTGGGCAAAGAAATAGCATCCCAGAGAGCCGGCTTTCAGGTGCACCAATCAGAAGCCTTTCCACTACCCGCAAGGCCAATTAGCAGTCACCAGCAAAAAGGCGTACCAATCAGAAAATGTTGCTGTCGACTCTGGAGGAAAAAAACATCAGCAGCAGTACCTTGCTTCAGGGTCCTAAGAGTGGGACCAAGAGGGCGGCCAGGAGCCGGCAGTTTTGGTGGTGATGGCGGTGGCCAGGTAAATGGCTGGAAGACACCGCCATGTCTGAGGGCGCCGCTCGGGGCGCTGTACAGTCTTGCTTCAGGGTTTAGAGAGTGGGACCAGGAGGGTGGCCAGGAGCCAGCA
Source organism: Neoceratodus forsteri (assembly GCA_016271365.2). Taxonomy (NCBI): domain Eukaryota; kingdom Metazoa; phylum Chordata; order Ceratodontiformes; family Ceratodontidae; genus Neoceratodus; species Neoceratodus forsteri. Next base: position 739,235,327 of record CM057459.1, read on the forward strand.
GTTTCGGCGATGATGGTGGCGACCAGGTAAACGTCCGGAAGGTGCCGCCGTGTCCGAGGGCGCTGCTCGGGGCGCGGTACTATAGGCAATTTCAACATATTTTGCCAGCTTCTTTCTTAGGGCACACGTATAAGACGTTATAGATCGTTTCTGAGTGGGGTTATCTTCCCAGGTTTCTTTTATCACATCTAGTGGCCCTCTTACTGCCTGCCATACAGCATTTCAAATGGTGAAAACCCTGTTGATGCCTGTGGCATTTCTCTGTAAGCAAAAAGTAGGTAAGGTAAGTACTGGTCCCAATCTTTCCCTTCTGTTTTTACAAACCTTTTTAACATGCATTTTAGGGTTTGGTTAAAATACTCAACAAAACCATCTGTCTGAGTGTGATGGGGTAGGTTCTTATGGCAGTGATATCTTGTAGTCTGTACAGCTCCTTAAGTAATGTAGCCCCAAAATTACTACAATGATCAGTAATAATTTCTTTAGGTATGCCCACTCTGCTGAAAATTTTTGCAAGCTCTGCTGCCACTTTTGAAGCTGTGACAGTACACACTGGAACTGCTTCTGGGTATCGAGCAGCACAGTCACATACTACCAAGATAAATCTATTACCCTTTTTACTTTTGTCTAAAGGACCAACCACATCCATTGCAATTCTCTCAAAAGGCACATCTGTCAAGGGTAGGGGCACCAGTGGCACCTTGTTTTTTTCTAGTGACTGGGGCTATTTTCTGATACTCATCACAGGAAGTACAATAGGTAGCAACATCTTCATGAATTCCAGGTCAGTAAAATCTGTACAGCAATCTGGCAAGGGTACGATCCCTCCCTGAGTGACCAACCATAGGACTATCATGTGCTATCTGTAACAACTCTGCTCAATAGTTCTGAGGTATAGCTAATTGTTCTGTCTGTTCCTGCGTCTGAGGTGTAACCCAAACTCTGTACAGTAACCCATTACATTTTTTAAACATTGGTCCACCCTGTTTTGGTTTCACCCCCAGCTGCTTAAAATAACCCTGGAAAGAAACATTGTTTGCTTGCTCAAACAAAATCACAATCAGTTATCAGTTTAGCTTCAGCATTTTCATATATTAACCCCTTATGTCCATCAGTCATTTGTTGCCACTGTTTCTTCAGATATCGTCTTTCTTTCCAGGATTTCTGGATCTTGGAGCTGTGCTCAAACAAGTCCAAATCAAAATCAACGAAAGAAAGAGAGTCCCCACCATTTGAAATTTTCTTTGTCTGAGCTCTTGTCACCACAGCTGCTGAAACATCAGGATTTACTCCCTCTTTGATTAACTCAGTAAATCCTGGAAAGTCATTTCCAATAGTCACATGTACAGGTAACTTGGGTACTACCCCCACTTTGATTTGATGCGACACACCCTTAATGGTCAGAGTCATTTGGGTGGTGGGATAGTATTGAGTGTCCCCGTGGATGCAGATGACAGCAGTACCTGGTCCTTTTGCACAGTGTTTTCCCAGCACTTCAACATACACTAGGGTTTGTTTGCTTCTTGAATCAATGAGTCCCTTTACAGTCTTATCCCCCACCTTCACATCTGTTTAGTACTTGTCCCAATTTGCTAAAGATAAATCTGCTCCAGTGCCACTCCTCTTACGGCGATTTCTTGCAATATGACCTGGATTACTGCAGTTATAGCAAATAACGTCTTTGGGCACAATTTTGTTACCCCCACCAGAGTTCTTTTCAGACTTGGATTTTAAATGGGTAAAAGAGTGTCTTACTGGTGCTTGGCTTTTACCTCACTGCTATGGTGTCTATCTGGCTATTTCGTAGTCCTCGGCCAAAGAAAAAGCCTTTTCCCCACTTTCTAGTCGGTGTTCCTTTACCGGAAGCTGCACATCTGTAGGCAGGATGTTGATGAACTGCTCCATGGCAAATGTGTCAATGATCTGTGGGACTGTTCTGCCCTCTGGTTGGAGTCAGGAGTTCTCAGAGTCGGGTGAAGGCTTCTCGAGGACTGTCGACTGAGTTGTACTCCAGAGATTGAAATCTCTGCCTATAGGTCTCTCCTGAGATGTCATACCTTTTCAAGATTTCACTTTTTTCCAGGTCATAGGTTTCTGACTGTGCAGTGTCCATATTGCTGTAGGCAAGTTGGGCTTTCCCTGTCAGAAAAGTTAGCAGTCTGATTGTCCATTGGTGGTTTGGGCTGTGGTAACCTTTTCAAAAGTTGTCAAGTACACCTCAATATCATCCGAGGGACAAAATTTTGTAAGTTTAATTGCTTTTAAGTTGCTTGTGTTTTGTTGCTTGTCTGGATCTGTGCCAGATCCTCTGCCTTTGATAGCTTGCAAGGCATCCAGCCATCGCTGCTCCTGTCACTGCATCTCTTCTCTCAACTGCTGCTTCTCTTCTCTCCTCTGTTTCTGTCTCTTTTTGTTGTATAGCCCACCATTTGAAAAAGTCCATCAGGCTTTCAGGTTCTGTCACTGCCTGTTTTTTTTTTTTTGCATACTCTATTTATTTGCCTTTGCAGTTCTAGCCAGCTGCCCTCTCCTTCAGGCGGACAAGTCTCACCCTCCGCCACTCCCTGATCTGCTGTCCATCCACCCCACTGCCCACCTGTACCAACGTATCTCTTCAACAGGGGGCACCCCTACCGGTGGGAGGGGAGATCGAGGTGCCCTTTGGCACCCCCTCACATCTTGGGTGGGTGGTGTGAGCCGACACAGGGGCTTCCCAACCAGGGGAGGTGGGCTGCCATCATCCATCCAACACGAGTGGCCATTTTCTCATTTTCAGGTCCCCCACCCCCAGGGAAGACATGCCGCAGAGCCCTTGTACCTTGCACATGTGGTGTGTGGTCACCCATGCCGTAAAGCGCAAGGCTGAATCCGGCCATGAGGAGCTGCCAAAGCGTGTTGCCTCCACAACCCTCCCCCCAGGAGGAAAGCATCCAAGGGACACTCTTGAGCCCTCCCTGCTGGCCTCTGCTACTGACGCTCCAGGCTCGAGCGCAAACCTGGGTCATCAGTGTGCCAGGCGATCCCCTATCGCTTGGTGCCATGGAGCCAGCCTGCCTGTTCTTTTTTCATAACTCGTGCTGGCTGTACAATCTCAGCTTGGACGTCTGTCTCTGCTAGTCTGGCTGCCATTCTCCTGGTAAACACTCCTGGACTTACTGTTGTAGAATCCATGCCTTTCTTGATGCTTAATCCACACCTTTTGCTATGCTTTCCTGGTACTAGGTCCAGTACCCACGCACAACACTCCTGGCTTAGAGTATGCATGGCATAAATCCCACTGCTAACACCATCTGTCATCGAGACACAGGTCAGGAAGCATAGGAAAAACCAGGAGCTGTTGTAGAATTCGCAAAAAGCATTTATTAGTACTAGCAGTAACATAAAAAAAATTTAAATTGTTCAGAACAACTATTTACCAAGGCCAAATAAATAGAGAAGATCTGAGTTTTCCTCCAAGCTCTGTGTGTCTTGCAAGAAATTGCAGCTTTGTTTTTATAAGTTCTTGCAACCCCCCTTCTTAACAAGCATCTTGTTTTTTTCTAAACTGTTCTTGTAAATATCAACATGTACAGCTAAACACAATGTCCCAGAACTGAGGCCCCTTTTCCACAGCTCTTCTGCAAAAGGCTTAAAAATTGCATTTCAGGTTAACCTCTTGAGTTCTCAATAGCTTTTTGCAATTATCTCAAACTATACTTATATACATTTCAACAGTAACACCATATAATTTCTAAACAAAGTGATCCCATTATCAGTTACATTTCCACATAATGATTTGCATATATTTTTAGACTAGCAGATATGCAAGGGAGGAAAAGACAAACAGCAAGGGAAGACTGAGAGATAGCAAGAGGCAAATAATTGTGAGACTGTCGGGTTGATCAAGTCCCAGGTCTCACAGGAAAATTTGGTTACGTAACCAGACAGACAAGAGACAGGAAAGGAAAGACAGAACAGATCCCTGCATTCAAACTCTCCATAACAACTGGGACAGAGTCCTATTTTATCCTGTCACAGGTGGTGGACACATGGAACGGCCTTCCTGAGGAGGTTGTGGGATCAAAAACAGTGAAGGAATTCAAGAATGCATGGGACAGACATAAGGCAATTCTGGCGGGGGGTAGGAAGAAGAAGTAGGCTGTTGGTTAACTAGGATCTGCAGCTTATCCAATAGGTAGAGAAATGGGCAGACTGGGTTGGCCAAGTGGTCCTTATCTGCTGTCAAAGTCTATGTTTCTAACTGTACTACCTTACTTCAAGGAAGGCTCTTACAGCAGACCATCACTGGTAGGACCGAGTCTTAAGCAGTTTCAGTAACAGAAGGAAACAGCAGCTGAAGGAGGAGGAGGAAAAACAGCAGCCAGAGACTCATGAGAGGAGGCCCTGGAGAACAGCTAGGCCAAAGTTAGCCCTACGCCTAGAGGCAATGTCCAGGCTGTAGTGTTTGGTGAAGGTATGGACAGAACCTCAAAGTAGCAGCTGCACAGATATCTGCAACGGACACATTTCTGAAGCAAGGTGTGGAAGCAGCCATACTCCTGGTGGAATGACCTTTAACAACTCCCAGAAATTCCTTGTTGTACTTTTGGTAACAGAAAAAAACAGGTTACTCACCTGTAACAGTAGTTCTAGGAGTGGTATATGTTGTTCATCCACACGTTCTGGCAGTGTCCTTTCACTTTAAGATGTGCCGGAAAGCCTTCGAGCTGGCTCCTCCCACCCACCCGGGTGGTATATCCCTCGGCTCCACGCCATGACGCCAGATCTTGCCCACTGAAAGCAGAGTGTGTCCATTGAAGCTTGGGCGGTCGAGTGGGTCCATGAGGATGAACAACATATACCACTCCTAGAACTACTGTTACAGGTGAGTAACCTGTTTTTCTAGGATCATGGATATGTTGTTCTATCCACACTGTCTGGCAGACTCCTAGCAGTTGTCCGGGAGGAGGGAGGCAAGGCGCACACCCCCTACTTAGGAAATAAAAACTGGAGAACTGAGGCCCCAAAACCAGCATCCCAGTGTGACTCTAAGTCAATGTGGTAATGGGAAATGAAGGTGTATGCTGACTTCCAGGTAGCAGCCCTGCAGGTTTCCTGGATAGGGATGTCCCTAGAAGCAGCCACCGGTGCAGTGGTGTGGTGGGTGGAATGAGCCCATAGCCCTACGGGGGGGTCCCTACCTGCCAACCTATAGCAGAGATCAATGCAGAAAGTGATCCACCTGCTAATCATCCACTTGGCTGCAGGTCTGCCAGGTGCAGATTCAGTGTAGGTGGCAAACAGCTGGCGAACCTCTCCCCAAACTCCAGCCATGCGCTCTTTGTACTAAATAAGTGCTTGCCTCAGGTCCAAAGTATGGAGCCTGTGCTTGGCTTCCGAGGTGTAATTTGGAAAGAACACTGGTAGAGTCATCACCTGGTTCAGGTGAAACTCTAACACAACCTTCAGGAGGAACTTCGGGTTGGGGCGAAGGACAATCTTATCCCTGTGGAAGACCAGGTAAAGAGACTTGACAAAGCACCTGGGGCTCCCCAATCCTTCTGGCTGATATGATGGCCACCAACAAGGTGGTCTTCCATGACAGGTGTGACACCTCACACCTGTGCATCAGTTTGAATGGCTTGCCCATGAGCTTTGCCAATACCAGCAACAGATCCCAAGGTGGAGTTGGTTCATGCACCGGAGAGGATATGCGATCTAACACTATGAAGAAGTGCCAGACCACTGTCTTCTGCACCACTGACCACTGATCAGCCCACACCCGGTAAGCAGAGATGGCTGCCAGGTGCACCTTAAGGATCGTCGACTGAAGTGCCCCTTTGGAAAGAAACCACAGATAGTCCAAAATGCTTGCCACCGAACAGGTCAAGTGGTCGAGCCCCTTGCTCTGACATGAAATGGAAAATCTCTTCCATTTGAAGGCAGAACATTTTCTATCTCAATTCCTTTCTAGATGCCTCTACTACAGCGAAGACATTTTCAGAGAGACCCAGAACCTGGAACTCTAGCCACTCAGGAACCAGGCTGTCAGGTGCAGGGATTGAAGGTCCAGGCGGAGTACCTTCCCCTGACTGATGGACAGCAGGTCTAGGCATGCTGGAAAATGCCTCAGGAGCCTGTTGCTGAGGCTGAGGAGATCTAAAGACCAAAACTGGTGGGGCCAGTCCGTAGCCACCAGGATCACCTGTGCCTTGTCTCGCCTGACCTTGAGCAGCACTTTGTGGATCAGTCGAAGTGGAAGGAAGGCATAGAAGAGGCCTTGGGTCCACGGCCTTGAGAAGGCATCCCCCTGCAGTGAGCCCTGCTGAGGGGGGCAGGTGCAAAACAGTTCCAGCTTTGCGTTCTTCCTGGAGGTGAACAGGTCCATCTGAGGGGTGCCCCACTGGGAGTACAGACTGCGAACTACCTTCAGATGGAAAGACCACTTGTGAGATACCTTGTCCACCTGGCTCAGGGTGTCCACCAGCTGATTGGAGGCTCCTGCCACATGGATGACTAGGAGATCCACCTCCAGGCTGCACACAAGGGTCCAAATTCAGACAGCTTCCTTGCACAAAGGCAGGGAGTGTGTCCCGCCCTATTTGTTGAGGTAGTGTATGGTCATGGTGTTGTCCATCTGGACTTGAACCACTTGACCCCGAACTAACAGAGTGATTGCAGTCAGCACCAGCCAAACTCTTCGGAGCTCCATCAGGTTGATGTAGCATCAGGACTCCTTGGGGTCCAGAGCTTGTGGACTCTGTGTTCCCCCAAATGGGCACCCCAGCCTGTGAGAGAGGCATTGGTCATCAGGATGACCATTGGCTTGGGGCGGACAAACGGGATCCATTGCTGCAGATGTACTGGGATCAGCCACCGCTGGATGGTGTCCTACATCCTCTGGGTCACAGTGACTAGTTGGTTGAAGTGACCTTTGCGTTGAGACCACTGGCTGGCCATCTCCCATTGCAGGGAGCACATATGCCAATAGGGCCCATCAGATCACGCTGGTGCATGCTGCCATGTAACCCAAAAGGCGTAGGAAGTCCCGGGCAGGGCACAAGTGGTCAACCAGAAATGATCAGGCAAAGAAGGACAGAACCTCCACCCTGTCCACTGGGGGCCGGGCTCTGACTCAGCAAGAGTCGAGCTCTGCACGATGAAGTGAATCAACTGCGAAGGCATGAGTTAAGACTTGGCCTCATTGACTAGGAGGCCAAGATCGATGCAAGTCTGGAGGGCCACTTCCCTGGACCGCTCCACCTCCTGTCTAGTGGGATCTGCTATCAGCCAGTCATCCAGGTAGGGGTACACCCAGACCCTTGATGCCTCAGATAGGCTGCCACCACTGCTATATTCATTTGGTGAAGACCCTGGGGGCTGAGCAGAGGCCAAATGGCATGGCCTGGAACTTGTAGCGGGTGGATCGTCACGTGAAAGAACACGTCCTGTAGATCCAGAGAGCAAAACCAGATGTCCTGCTCTACAGATGGTATGATCTGTGACAGAGTTGCTATCCGGAAGGTGTAAGACCTGAGAAATATTTTCATGTCATGCAGATCTAGAATGGAGTGCCAGGCCCCTGTCCGTTTTGGCACTAGGAAGCACCTAGAGACAAACCCTGGGTGTACCAGAGGATCCACTACCCTGACCACTACCTCCTTGTGCAGGACCTGGGCTATGAAGTCTCAAAGAGCCGACCAAGTGTCTGCAGATACCAAGTCCTCCCATGGGGCGTGGGCTCGGCTTGGAGGGTACTGCTCGAACTCCAGAGGCAGACCCTGGCTGACCACTTCCAGAACCCACCTGTCTGTGGTAACAGCAGACCAGGCAGAAAGTAAGTGATGGAGCAGGCTCCCCGCAGGAGGACCCAGGGGAGGTGCGATAGGCATGGGGGGTGGCAGCCCCTATCCCGTCACTGGGCAGACTTGGATGAGAAGGGCCTGGAGGAGGTGCCACCAGGTCCCTTTCCACTGGGCTTTCAGGCCAAAACCACTGGCTTGGGCAGAGGGCGCCAAGAGTGAGTCTGCTGCCCAGACTGGTGCTGAGCTGGTTTGGCCGCAGGAGCGGAAGGCAAATTGGGCTTATGGTTCTGCTGTTTGGAGCCCTCAGTATCCTTCTGGATGAACGTGACAAAGTCCAAAGTGGCACTGGATTTCTCAATACATTGGAGGTGATGTCTACTCCGGGCCCGAAAAGGTAGGTGCCCAAAAAAGGGTGCATCTGCAAATTTGTGCTGAGTGTCTGCCGTGAAGGTCGAGATCCTCAGCCAAGCTCTACTGCACATGGTGATTGCAGCTGCCACCGAGCAGGTACAGGAATCCCCATTGTCCAGAGCCATCTGGAGTTGCTGTTTGGCTACAGCCTGACTCTAGTCCCAAACCTGCTTGACTGTGGTCTGGAGGTCCGCAGGAAGATGAGGAAGCATCTCATCCAGAAAGCCCAAAAGGGCGTGGGATAAGTGTGCCATAATGACGGCCAAGCTTGCCTGGTGGAAATCGAGCGAGGAGACAGCATAGACTTTCTTGGCCGAGTGGTCCAATTTCTTGGACTCCTTGTTCGGCAGCCTATCAATGTCTCCTTTATGGCCCTAGTGCCCAAACATGGAATCGGTCACCAACCCCTCGGCCGAAGGGTGTTCTGTGAACCCCAAAAGAGAACTGATAGAAACCGCATATTTGTGGGCCATTCGGGCTGAAGGCACAGGGCAGGAGGCAGGGTGCTGCCAGAGCTCCAAGGCCAGGCCAGTAATGGCTTCGGCCACTGGGAAGACCTCCATCAGAGAATCCCCCTTGTCCAGAATGTCCGTGAGAGGACAGCGAGCCCGCTTCTGAACAGGCTCTAGTGGCATCCTCGTAGATTCGGAGACAAGACGGAGGATGCCCATGAAAGATGTGGGTCCTTCCTCCATAGAGAGACCCCCCCACCAACTCCTTGATGACTGGACGGGAGTGCAGCGAGGAGTCCTTGGACTCTGAAGAGTCCTGCATAAAGCGGCCGACCATCCGAGTCACTCTCTACCCACCACAGACGGTCGGGTATGTGAGTGACCAACAGCCTATGGGGAAGTCCCTTAGCCGGCTGAGACTCCTTGGTCGGAGCCCTGGTCAGAGGCTATGGGGGTGGCAGCTCCACCATGATCAGTGGACAGGCCAGCTCTGGCCGAGACAAAATGGTCGTTACCAGCTCCATGGGGGAGGGGCGGTGTCGACCGGTCCCAGAGGCATCGACGTTGGTCTGTCGGGTGACAGCTATGTGACGGCCTGTGTGGAAGCCGTGGATGGCTTCGGACTGGCCAACACTAACTGTTGGCACATAGGGTTCTCATAGCGTTGACGCAACTTGAGCCGAAGCCTCTCCTCAGCTGAGGAAGACGAGGACGAACAGCGGTGGTGCCACTTCTTATGGCGCCAAGAATGGCGCCGGTGGGATCTGCTTGACCCACTGGATGAGGAAGACTGAGACCTCGACAGCTGGGGGGACCAACGGGGGTGCTCGGAGGGAGCTGGGGAGTGCCGTGGCTCCTCCTGTTGTAGGTCGGCAACCTTAGGGTTCGACTCAGTGTGCTGGGTCGGCTTTTAGGACTCGAATCCTAAATAGAGAACTGTCGGCCTCATCAAGCGACAACAGATCAACTGGGTCAAGAAAAATCTCGGCCAGTTTGTCAGCCCACGTCTCGGCTGGCTGGCCTGACGGAGGTACCATGAAGCCAGCAGCCAAGGCCGCAGTTTGGACCAAAGTGATATCTTTGTTCATGATTTACAAATAAAGGGTCATAATATACTCATCAGATTTGCTGATGACTTGAAACTGGGAGGTAAGGTTAATACTGAATCAGACCGAACCAATATGAGAAAAGACCTATACAACAGCATCAATTGGGCTGACAATAATAATATGAATTTCAGTCACGACAAATGTGTGGTTCTGCACTGTGGGAGAAATAACTCCAAACAACTGAATGAGATTCATGATAAGACCCTGGCAGAGGTGGACGAAGTTAGAGACCTGGGAGTTATAATTTCAAGCAACATGAAACACAGTAACCAATGTAGGCATATAGCCAGAAAGTAAACCATCTGACCAGCTGTGTCAAGAGATCCTTCTCTGATCATTCCCAAGTAGTATTGCTGTCTTTATATAAATAATTTGTAAGGCAGCATTTTGATCATTGTTCACAAGTTTGGGGACCAGGCCTAAAATAGGACATAGAAATTTTAGAGAGAGTCAAACATTGGTATACAAAACAGATATTGAATTTTAAACATAGTACATATGATCAAAGACTAGGCAAACTTAAATTGTGGCCCCTCAGCCTGAGATGTCAAAGGGGTGACCTTTTGACTTTATTTAAAATCTTACAAGATACAGAACTATCATCAGAGCTGGATATTAAATACAGAGACAAGATCTATAACTTAAGAATGCACAACAAACAAATACAGTACATTGTTTTGTCGCTAGGACTAACATTAGGAATAATGCCTTCCTACCAAAGGACATAGTCAATCAATCAACCTTTAATGGGTTTAAAAGAAAACTTGATGTGTACCTTACAGAAAGCGAGCATTATAGTTGTACTCACTGAGAAGTGGGGATAGCATACATGGGCAAATTGCCTTCTGCTGTCCTAAAACCACAGTATAACCACAGTCAAAACCGTAGATTCCTGGTACCGAAACCACTTTCGATCCCAAGAACGTCGACGATGAATCTTCTCTTTATCTCTCGACTCCTCCAGCTTATGGGAGTGTGAGCTGTGCAAACCCGAAGGGCCCTGTCCCTTAGTCGGGAGAGACTGGCACAGCTCCTTGAAGAAGCCTGAAAAGGTGGAGCCCAATTTTAGTGGAACAAAGGCAGAAGCTGAAGAGTACTGCTTGGTGGCCCAAGCCACCTCCTCCTTGAAGGTCTTAAGTTGCTCCAACTGCTTGACGGACCCCGCAGCTGCGGAGACCACCCAACGGGTTTCATTGTATTTGACTGGTGGATTCCATTTTTCTGGGGGGCTCAACTTCAGGCAGGCAAGGCGGTCCTGAATGACAGATGACAGAAACAAATGGCAAAAGTCACATGACTAGGGGTCATGCTCATGTCCCAGGCAGTAAACGCACGAAGAGTGCAAGTCCGTCCGTGACATCTTCAGTCTGCAAGGGCACTGGCAGAAACCAGGTGAAGACTTCTTCTCCATTGTGGTCACAATCAAAGATCATGAAGATGGTACTCTAAAGAGTTTAAGTTTTGGAATAAAATTTGAAGATTGGAACACCAGGGCCTACACAGCATGGCAGCGGTAAGGAGGGAACCTGCTTCTTCAAGCGGAAAGGAAGATCTGGCATCCTGGGGTGGACCCGAGGGATATACCACTCGGCTGGGTGGGAGGAGCCAGCTTGAAGACTTTCCGGCACATCAAGGACACTGTCAGAACATGTGGATAAAACAACATATCTACATCCCTAGAACAATGCAATTTGCTAACCATTTAGACTAACACTGTTTGGAAACTGGAGCACCCTCTCTCTTCGGGGTGAATGAAACAAACAACTGATCAGACTTCCTCAAAACCTTAGTCTGGTGTGTGTAGTAACACAAGATTCTATGCACATCCAAAGTATGGAGTAAAGTCTCCCCCTGATAAAAATACTCTGGAAAATAAACAGGAAGGTAGATGGATTGATTCAAAGTAAACTTAGACACCACCTTAGGAAGAAACTGAGGACCGGTACGCACAGTCTGTCTTTGTGAAAAAACAAATAAGGCTCCTTACACATGAGAGCGTGAAGCTTGGAAATCCTTCTAACAGAAGTAACTGCAACTAAAAAGAGCACATTCCACAACAGATAGTGTAGCTCGCAATTCATGGATGGTTCACAGGGAGGTAACGTGAGTTTTTCCAACACAAAATTGAGGTCCCAAGGAGGGACCAGGTCCCAAATCAGAGGTCTGAGATGCAGAAGTCCTCGCAGAAAAGTGAGAGACATGTCGAGCTGGGCCACAGCTCTGCCCTCGACTGCAACACTTGATGCAGCAGGCAGATAGCACCCACTGAAGGAGCAGGAAGGCTTAGAGAACCGCCCTCCCCATCCAGGAGAGGGCCCATATGTCTCACCAGAGAATACCAGGCCCGGGATAGAGCAAGCAGAAAAATGGCAGTTTTACATTGAGTGTGGATGCAAAAAAAGGTCCAACTCTGGATGCCCCCACCTGATGAAGAGGTCTTCAGCTACTGTGGTCAGAAGTTCCCATTTGTGAGCCCTGGAGCGGGAGCGGCTTAGACTGTCTGCCAGATTGTTTTGGATGTCTGGATCACTGGCAGCAGAGAGTTTCAGATCATGCTAAATGGCCCAATACCAAACCCTCATCACCTCCCTGCACAGGGGGTAAGAGTATATGCCCCTCTGCTTATGTAATAAACTACGCACATGTTGTCCATCTGAACTAAGAGCAGACTGGGAAGGAGATGAGCCTGGAAGGCATGCAGAGCATACAAAACTGCTCTCAACTCCAGGACATTGATGTGGAGACCCTGTTCCACATCTTTCCAGGTGCTGTGAGTCTGGTGATTGCACAAGTGGGGTCACCAATTGAGGCCTCAGGCATTTGTCATCAGAATCTGGCGATGGGTCGGCATAGCAAAGGCAACCCCTCTGAAACAGGTTGGCCAGCTCCAGCCACCAGGACAGAACTCGCTGGATGGGGCCAGAGACCATGACCAGTTGATCGAGATCATCCATGCGTTGGCCCCACTGGATCCTCAACATCCACAGAGGGATCCTCATATGAAGTCATGCAAGGGGCACCATGGCAATGGCCGTTGCCATGTGACCAAGAAGACAGGGGGAAAACCCTGGCTGGGACTTGATGGCTGGAGAAGACCAGATGGGCTTGGTCCATCAGACACTCCGTCCTGTCCCTGGGCATGTAAACCATGCCATGAGATGTATCCAGGACAGCCCCTATGTACTGGAGCCATTGGCAGGCAGTCAGACAGGACTTGGGCCTCTTGACTGTGATCCCCAGGGCCTGGAAGAGGCAGAAGGTATGCTCCAGGGTCTGGAGAACACGATCCCAGGATGGGCCCACTAGGAACCAATTCTCCAGGTAGGGAAAGACATAAAAACCCTGCCTCCTCAGGGCAGCCGCTACCACCACCAGGCACTTGGTAAAATCCCAGGGGACTGAGGACAGACCAAAGGGGAGAGCCCAGAACTGAAAATGGGCACCCTGGAAATGAATGTGGAGGAAGCGTCTGTGGGAAAGGAAGATTTTGATTTGGAGGTAGGCATACTGCATATCCAGAGAGCACAGCCAGCCCCCCCGGTGCAGGAGGGGCAGCAGACCCTGAAGGGTGACCATCTGAAAGTGTCTGTACTCTATGAACAGATTCAGATTGCTCAGGTCTAGAATGGGCGTGAGGTCCCTGGTCTGTTTGGGGACCAAGAAGAAGTGGGAGAAGAAACCCCTGACCCACTGAGCCAGAGGGACGGGCTTTAAGGCTTTTTTTGTAGCAGAGCTTGAATTTCCTCCCAGATGAGAGGCAGATGATCTAGGGGGTAGGAAGAGCTGCCCAGAAGAGTTTTGGGATGCCACTCGAGAAGTTCTAGAGTGTGGCAGTGCTCCATAAGCTGTAGAACCCAACTGTCTAAGGTGATCCCCCACCACCCTCCGAGGTGGAGGGAGAATCTACCCCCCTACCACCTCCCCCAGGGTTTCTGCTGGAGGAGGAGGGGGGGTCTGGCAAAGAGTCAGGAAGTAGTAGAAAGCACCAGAAGAGCCAGAGCAGTCATCTGGGGAGTCTTAGCGGCGGCGGCGGCAGCTGGAGCACATGCCGGTTTGTGCTTACTCTGGCCTTTGGTGGGTAGGTGCAACTGTTGATGAGAGAAGCAGCGGAAAGGTGGCCACTGGCTGGACTTAGGCTGTGTATGGTACAAGCAGTGGACGGACCAGAGGGCCCTGCCCGACTCCTGGAAGAAGGAGATCAAGTCCCGAACAGCATCTCCAAAAAGGAGAGAACCCCGAAAGGGGGCATCCAAAATACTAGACTGGACGTCAGAACAAAGCCAGAAACCCGGAGCCAAGACTGGCATCAGGGCAGATGCCCGAGGCTTCCCCTCTGCTTCAGCCATCAACAGCATCATAAGCAGCCTGCAGGATGAGATTCCCGATGTCAAAACCTGTCTTGAAAGTCTAAGCTAATTGCTTCTTAGGGGGATCGTCTGGTAGAGACTGAACCAATTTCCTAGCCTGGTCCCACAGGACATTGTGGTATTGGACCATATCGGCCAAATAATTATTGCCCCTAATGGCCAGGGTAGCTGATGTGTAGACCTGCTTACCCAGGAGATCCAGCTGTCTGAACTCCTTGCCAGAGGGAGAGTGCTGAGGTGCCTAGGTTTCTTGGTGTACTCATGGGCAGCACTGATAACCACTGAGTCAACCTTTGGCTGCCTCCCAAAAAAGGGCTTACTGGCAGGGCCATGGTAAAGGTGATCAGCCTTCTTGGGCACCACTGGAGTAGAAGAAGGGTGATTCTAGGCTGCCCTTGTGACATCATCATATGAGTCAATCAAGGGAGAGACCACCAAAGGGAGAGCCTTGGGCTTGCGCAGGTAAATGGCCAACCGGCGTTGCTCTGGGTCCTGCTCCTCAGTCTCCCAGCCCATGGAAGTTTGAATATGCTTCATGATGTCCAGGAATGAAGGATCAGGAGGGGATTTGGGGGCCGCTTATGGAGCTCCTTATCTTCAGATGAGTCCACTGCAAGGGAAGAAGGGGCCGAATAACCAGGGTCCTTTTCATCCTCTTTGTCCAGCTCACTTTCGGGGGGGGGCTGGTGTCGGCCCACATCGCCACCCGAACCAGCGCTGGACCTGGTGCCTGACGTGTGAGTATCACTGGGACCAGGCCTGACAGGATCCAGAGGAGACTGAGTTCTGGGAGGTCATCAGGGGCAGGGTTCTGCTTCTGCACCAGAGCCCACCAAGAATTGAACAAGACATTAACGTCCACCAGTGGAGGATTGATATGTACTGGAGGATAAGGATAGGCTGATGTTGGGTAAGGATAAGCAGGCATCTGACCCCAATCAGGGCCAGCATCAAGTATGCACATGCGAAGCCCGACGGTGCGGACGGGGCGCTGGGCCAGGCTGAGGCAGTACTGGCGGTGGCCCAACAGGCATTGGCTGTGGGAGCCTGGGAGAGGTCTCCACAGGTGTTGGGAGAGAAGAGACCAGCGCTAGGGGGGGACAGAGAACTCACAGGCGAAGGGTGAGGTAAGATCAGGCATGGAGAAGCACCGGTAGCCAACAGCGGGTGCTGCCCAGAAAGGCTTGTGCTGGTACCCACAGGGTGGAATGACACAGGCAGCACCTTGGCCGGGGGGGGGGTGTTGGCAGAGAAGGTGGCACCTGTAGAACCATCACTGGCTGAGCCATCTAGCTGAGAACCCATGGAAGTCAGTGGCTGTGGAGCAGGAGACGAAGTCCCCTGCCCCAAGAAGCTGCCACCCACCACCGAGATAAGAGCGGGTGACGGAGCCGAGGAGGCCCCAGATGTGAAAGAAGGCTTATGAGGGGACTACGATTAGGAAGCAGACCAGGCCTGGTCCCGGTCCTTATCTCAGTTTTTGTCCTTCCTGCTGGCTTTTTACCAGGTAGAGAAGAGGAGGAAGCCCTGGAGGACTGTGCTGGTGAAGCTGAAGAGCTCCTGGCCTGCAGCACATGTTCCAGCATGACGAACTTCTGCTTGAGGAGATGGCTCAAGAATTTTCAGGCGACGTCTCCGTGTGGCCTGGTTACATTTTTGGCAAAACTGGCAGGCTTCAGGGTTGTGGCTTAGGCCTAGGCACAGGATGCAAGCAGAATGACAGTCCTTTTCTGGAATCTGCTGCAGGCACACTTCGTGGAATGGTCAGAAGACAAGGGAGGTTGAGAAGACATAAACCTGAATCCGATAACACCGATAAATCGATGTTATAACTAAGGAAAACAAGCATTTGTCAGTGCTGAATGTTTACTTGCTGGCTTTGGCATTGGTGGGGTGTGCCTTTGGGTCATCAGGCATAACAGCCATGCCATTTCATCACACCCTACCCTGCAGATACCGACAAGTGTCACGGTGTGCCTTGGATCTTTGGCCCTTATGCTCACCCCATTCCACCAGGAAGTATGGTGAGATGGGTGCAGTATAAGAGAATGGGGTGAACTTTGAGGCCGAAGAGCCCAAAGCACACCTCAATGCCTCTCACTGGCTGCAGGGTGTGGGTGGGGGTGGAGGTGGAATGGTATGAGCATTACAGGCGACAATCCCAAGTCACACCCCTGATGCCTGTCAGTCTCTACAGGGTGGGGCGTTATGGTCGGAAACCCTAACGCCTCAGGCGTTTGTTGGTATTTTCACTCCAAATTTTCAACATGGGTTTTCTGAGACACCCACCTTATGAACAGTGGCAATATCAGTTCGTTAGCCGAACGCTGATTTTGCACAGTGACTATGGCATTTGGCACCACAGGTGCGAAAACACATTTCGAACATGATGTGAAAAATGACAACTGTACTGTTCATGGGGAGGTGTAAAAAATGGCAATGTTAAAAATCTGCAGTGAAAATAGTAAAAAAACTGGAGAAGTCATGAGCGTGCGTAGAAACTGTGCAACTCACACCCTTAATGTAATTAGTTTGGGGATTTTTACAGCACATTGTCAACACAGGCATTTTGGGACCTCTGCTCATGAACAGTGTCACTGTCATTTTCTTAATCTGTCCCGAACAGTGATTTCCCGGCGCGACCACGCACTTCTGCGCAGAAAGTGTGAAAACACATTTTGGCCACGTTGTGAAAAATTACAGCTGCGCTGTTCATATGGAAGTGTGGAAAAAATGCCAGTGGTGAAAATCTGGACTGAAAATATTACAAAGTCATGAACTTACGAGGGTGCGTGGAAACAGCACAATGCTAGCTCGTAACACAGTCATTTTATGGACTTTCGTCACCAAATTTTCAGCATAGCCATTTTAAGACCTCTGCTCATGAACAGTGTCACTGTGATTTTCTTAATCTGTCCCAAACATTGATTTCACACACTGACTGCGCCATTGTGCGCTACATGCGCAGAAACACATTTTGGGCGAGATGTGAAAAATGACAGCTGTACTGCTCATAAGGAGGTGTGGTAAAATGGCAATGTTGAAAATCTGGAGTGCAAATATTAAAAATTTGCAAATGTGACAGTGTGCGTAGGAACTTCATAGCACACGCGTAAAACAGTCATTTTTGAATTTTTTAATTTTTCAACATAGGGTTTTTGGGGCCTACCTCTGAACTGAGACACTGTCATTTAGTACTTCAGTCCCAAGGTGGTTTCTGCAGTGACCGCGAAATCACCTTTCAGACTGAATAACAAAATGACAGTGCCAGAATTCACGAGGTGGGGTCCCAAAAACCCCATGTTGAAAATTTGGTGAAAAAATTCCCAAAAATACCTCAGATATGCATCAAAGTTGAAAAAACCCTATTTATTCCGTTATACAGTTTACCGGCATTTCCTCAGTTCGCGGTCAGCTTTGAAGAGTGCAGACATGTTCCCGGTCCACCGAAGATCGTCGTGCCAGACTCCGGAGGTAAGTATGGGGTAGGGGGTGGGGAGGCAGGTGCGAGCGGTGGGCACGGGTGGGGACGGGTCAGACAGTCAGCGAGGGACTGCTTTCTTTTCTAGGTTTTTTTCCTTTAGGAAGATGACGCGGGACGCTTGCCATACTGGTGGGCTCCTCAGCATGGCAGCTGGAAGTTTTTGGGGGCCAGTGGAGCTAACGGGGATTGGGCACTCCCATCGCCATAGAGAGGTTTGCCATGCTGAGGTGGGCTCCCAGTGTGGCACCTGGAAGTGTGTCGGTGGGTCCGCAGACGGACGCTTGCCACGATGGGGTGGGCTCCCAGTGTGGCACCTGGAAGGCTGTTTGGGGAGGCAGTGGAGCCAGCGGGGATTGGGTACCCCAGCCTTACAGACTGTTGCCACACGGGGGGGCCCCAGGTGGCACCTAAACTCTGTTGGGGGAGCGAGCGCAGCTGAAGGGGAGGGCACCCTGTCGGGAATACTGTGTGTGGGGGAAGACGTGAGCATGCTGGGGTGGGCTCCAGCATGCTACTTGTTGTGGGGGAGGAGCTGTCTATGACAGCTCTTTCACTGCAGTGCCGATGTCAGTATGCAACTGCTTACACGCCAAGTGTTCTTTCTTCAACTGTGCACCGCCAGATTGCAAACGCCTGTCATAGACAGCTCTTACATTCACTGGCGCTGGGGCCGTGCCTGCAAAAGCAGCAGGGCATTGAAGTAAGAGGCACACCTACAAATTCTCGTATGGAGGCACTATGTTTCTTGCACATGCGTGCAAGCAAACATAAAAAAGGAAAATAAAAAAGGCATGAAGCATGAGAAATGGCAGTGAACTGTAGATGCGGCGGTGTCAGTGGTCTGACGTGCATGGGTCAATGGCAGAAAACAATTGAGGATGTGGGGGGCTGCCCGCCTTTATAGAATAGGCCAACATCAACAGAGTGACTTCGGTGGTGGCCAGTCCATTGTGGTGCACTGCTAGCTAGAAAGGCTTCTGTGTAGTCCTGGTACCTGGCAGCTTAGTCCTACCTGCGATGGCCTACTGCAAGAGCCTCCCAAAAATGTATGATCCTCAGTTTTATTTGTTGTAGAGAGTTCTCTGGAAAACTGGTAGGGATAGGAGGAGGATTTTTCATGGCCATCAAAGAAACACCAGCAATGGAAACTCTGAACGGTACCTGATTTTTTTTAAATTTGTGTATGTGTGTGTAAGGAGGGGCTTATGAGTGTAATTAATATTAAATTACCTACCTACTTTAATTTAATGGACTTTAATAATTAGAGCTTAGTTGAAGGTTTTTATATAGAGAATAATGGATGGGTAGCCGGTTATAACGAGGATTTTACACACCCTGAGGGGTGGGATGCCACATAAACCCTGAGAGTGAAGCTCAAGGGGTTTGACATCCCACCCCAAGTGTGTGTGTAAAATCTGAGTTTTAACTGGCTACCCATGTTTTACTTTGTATAATTTCTGGTTTCTATTTTTTTGCCTGTGCAACTTACAGTTTTACTTAGAAAAGAGAATGTCGTTACTAGCAGCTGGTTATAATGACAGAATTATAACCAGCTTTTCCTATGTTAAAAAGTAGAAACCAGTTATTATATACTCATAAAAGGGGCAGCTATGTTTGTGATGGAAATTAGGAAGTAAGTGACTTATGAATTCTGTATCTGAGTTGTCCTGGTTGGCAGGGACTTGTTTTTAGCTCTTGGTAGTAGTCGATTAAGGCCATGGCTAGAACAGAGTTTCCGCCAATCAGGAGGCAGGAAGGTACAGTTACGTAAGAACTTACTAACAGTATATCTTCGAGAGGATCTCTTGCAGCAGGCCACACCTATGGAACTATAGCCATCAGGTGCCAGGACCACATGAAAACTTTTCTAGCTAGCAGTCTACCAGAGGCCGATCATGCTGACATCACATGCTGATGTCACTCTATCTTATAAGAGTGGGCAGCCCCTGTGCCCTCCTCAGTTCTCCCATCACAGATCATAAGCAACTAATCTCCTGCTGGGGAACCAAGGAAGAGCAGATGGTTCCTGTCAATAAATTAAAAAAACAGAAAGGCAGAAGGCTCTCTCCTAAGGGGAATGTAGACAGACACAAAGAGGCCCACTGGCTTGGGGGATGGAGGGTGGAATGGTATGGCCTGCTGCAAGAGATCCCCTCAAGATCCACTGTTACAGCAAGTTCTTGCATAATTATACTACTGTAACCCCCCTACAAATGGGGGTTCCCAAAAAGTCTTCCTTGAACTTGCCTAAATGCTCACTGCCAGGCTGGTGTCCTGCGTTTCAGCAGTTTAAATGTGATTGCCAGAGAGTGTCTGTATAGCCTCTCTGCACTGTCTCTTTAAGAGTTGAGTGGATTGCAGTCGTAAGTAATCTGAGAGAGAGCTCTGTTGAAAGATGTAACTATTTGCTGAAAATAATTTAGAGTGATAATGATAATATAGTTTGTCTAACCTGCCTTCTTTGCAGCAAGGACTGTTTTGTTTATCTCCACTATCTTGGTTCTGGACTGCGAATTGGACCAATCAGTACAGGTGGGACCTAAAATGGAGCCGGACTACAGGAGCTGTCTGGAGTCAAAATCTGTAGGAACTGTAGTTTTGGGCTTTTTGCGCCTTTTTGCACCTGAAGGGGGAGTCTTTGTTGTGACTGACAGGAGGATCAGCCAACAGAACCTTTTGGATCTTGGGGAATTTCCCAGGCTGCTGCAGCTAGTTTCAGTTCCGAGCTAGGAAGTGAAATGAGAACAGCTCAAGTGATTTGGGCATTCATTTTGTGTAGTTTTGCATGGGAGAACTGTGAAAAGGCCTGAGTTGTGGCCTGCATGCCTGCCTGCTGCCCCTGAGAGGGAGAGAAGAGAATTATTTCAGAATAAATCCAAGTTTGTGAGAACAAAGTAAGTCACTGATTTTTACCAGGTTCATACCTGAAGAAGACTGAAGATTTTGCTGAATGCGATCGGCCTGTCAGGATGTCCATCTGCTCTTGAATCCCCGGGTTGTGCAGAGACTTTGCAATTGTGACTGGAGAACGGTTTGCCTGGTACCATAGAATCCTTTACATGTAAATGTGCTGTGTATTGAAAGTGGGTCGTGATTTGGTTCCCCACCATGTGAACTGTGTTCTGTTTGCTGGAAGCTTTATCCACCCTAAATCGGACTGAATCCGCGTTCATCTCCATTCGGTCTGGGCCATGCCATACTGGCCCTGCCAGACTACCCCACTACACAGAGAAAGCCACAATGAGAGACCTGCCTGGGGATCAGTCCCCTGTTCCACGCCTGAACAGGAACGACGCCTCGGCCAATTGTATGGGCCCTGCTTCTCCTGGCACTCCAGATTAACCACCTGCTGTCTCGATTTTCGTCCAGCCTGTGTCCAGTTTTAGATATTGTGAGTAGTCATCAGGGTAGCTCCCTGCAACAACAGCCTAATGTAAAAGTGTGTAATCTGATTGTCTTGTTTTCTTTGCACGAACTGAACCCTCCAGCTCCAGATTATAAATAGTGTGTGTTCATGTTGTTTTCTTCCATCACAGGGCCCCAACAAGCTGCAACGTTCCTGGCTAGCCCACCATTCTCCATCTGGTTACCCAAAGTGTGTGACTGTTTATGGACCCTGAAGTGCATCATAACTGTTTGATTGATAGAGCCTTTAAGCAAATTAACCTGATTACGCCCCTCACTTGTTCAAGTCCCTTAAATAAATCAGATCTAACTCTTTTTTGGATTTACCCTGACTGTGGGTCCAGTTTGTGCTGTTATTTGCTGTGTATAACCTTGTTTTACAGGGGGTCCCCAGGGCCAGGCCAGAGGAAAGCCCTGGTGGGTATTTGTGTGGTATATCAGGGGTATTGTGAAAGTAATTATTGTGTATTGTTCCGGCCACTAGTAAGGAAAGAGGGGGGGTTACAGTGTCCCGGAGGGCTGTGCCCAGATTAGCTTGATCACTACCAACCCTGACCTCTGGGTGGTTACATTTTGGAGGCAACGCTGGGATTTTGTGCCTTCTAGTGGCCAAAAATTACGAATTATTGTTAAAGATTAATGGCTACCACAGTAGAAATGGCTGTACACCAGTTGGTGGGGTGGCGTACTGGGCAGGAGATCAACCTCCAAAATGCTCTACTTATACTGGATATTCCCCTGGGTACCAGTAAAGATACTGTAGAGGGAGCACTCTCCAAAGTTGAATGTTTAAAAAACCCTCTGGTGGTGGGTCGACAGGCTAATTTGATTGCCCAAACTTTCATAGCCTTGGTAGAGTGTAGTGACCTCGTGGACAGCTCTAAAGTGCCACAGACTATCGCCCCAGAAGGGGTTACAGCTGCCTGGAGAGTGATAACAAAAGACAATAAAGACCCTGGGGAGGATGAGCTCCCATGATTATCTGAGACTTTTGAGGAGAAATGTGCTAAGTTGTTGCTGGAGGAAGGGAAAACTGTAGAGGACTTTAAGAAACTATTCCTGCCAACTGGGGGTGTTCCTTCTCCAACACCCCTCTCCCACTCCAGCACCTGTTACTACCCCACCTTCTGTGCCCGTGCAAATGCTGGCCCCTATATCTGTACCTGTCCTTAGTCACGACTCCTACTGAAGGCTGAGAATCTTCTCTGGCACCTTCCCTACCCCCCAAGGGGAGGATGACTGGGAGACCTGGATAGACTATGTTGCCCCTCTAATACTTGAATGACAATGCTCAGAAGCAGAGAAATGAAAGAGGTTGAGTGAGAGCCTCCGAGGTCCTGCCCTGGCTACCATCTGTGCCAAGCAGGCCAATAACCCCCGAGCAACTGCACAGGACTATCTTGATGCATTGGAGAATGTGTATGGGAGCCCAGATTCAGATGAGGATCTGTGGTGGAGAGTAGGAAACACTCAGCAGTACCCAGGGGAGCCATTATCTGTGTTTTTAACTCGGCTTGAAAAGCTGCTACAAGAGTGCCTCAGAAAGGGTAGTTTGCCATCAAATGAATTAGATCGAATTAGGCTGGACCAGATCCATAAGTCTGCTCTGTTTTCAGAATTGTTACTGCTTCAGTTGCGCCTTGCCACCTGATTGGAATCGCCCCCCTCCTATGACGAGCTAATGAAAGAAATTTGGGGGGGGTTGAGCAAAGGCGACCCCATGGGGGAATTGCCACCGTATCTGCTGCTGCTGTGCAAGTGACCAAGAGTGATCAGCCAAGTGAGGCTCGGGGCAAAAGTCGGCACTTAACGAGCACTCTGAGACTGCAAAGGACTTCCTGCCCTGGGACAAGCACTGGAAAGAAGAACTACTGAAGGAAGTCAGAGAGTCGAAGACGGGTGCCTCTGCAAGGGTTTCCCTCATGGAACAAGCTTCTGGTCCCTTTCAGGACATGACTGCCATGGGGGTGGGGGTGCACCCTCAGGCATCCGCTACAGAGGGTAGCTCCACGGCTGGGATCACCGGATTGACTGCCACTCTAAAGGAACTGTTAAGACATGTTGCACCAATCTCACCGCTGCAAGCAGATACTAAACCCCAATCTCTTACTACTGCTTCAGTTCCTCATACGATGTTCTCTCCCAGGATGACCCAGGAGTCTATCATTTGTCACAACTGTGGAAAGGATGGCCATATGAAAAGAGAATGCCGGTCTCAGAAGGACTTAGAAAGAGTAGTAAACAGACTCCAAGGGGAGCTCCAAAAAGCAAATCAGTAGCCAAGGGGTGCCTGAAATGACCGCAGTGAGGGTTCAAGAAACCCTAACTCAAATTTCTTTGTGGCTAAATTGTCTGTCCAGGCCTCTGCTACTGTCTGTCCAGACTGGTCCAAAATAGTGGGCCCTTCAATAGAGACTATGGTGACTGTGAATGGTATTCATACTCGGGTTGTGCTTGACAGTGGATTGCAAGTGACCACTGTATTCCAGGACTGGTATGACAAACACTTATCTGATGTGCCTTTGCAACCCCTGGAAGGCCTACATGTGTGGGGCCTGAGTGACAAGTCTTATCACTACCTATGGTATGTCTGCCTCTGGTTGTCTTTTCCTGCAACTGTAACTGGTCTAGAAGAGCGAGTAGAGACATTGGCCCTAGTGTGTCCCCCCCCACCAGACTATATAATGGGGTCCCCCTGTTAATTGGGACAAACGCCCATATGTTTGGGAGACTGGCGCAACTCTGTCACGAGAAACAAGGGTGACAGACTGGGAGGGCCCTGAGAATTCCGGCTCTGATCAAGACGGCCTATGATTTACAACAGAAACCCGAGGAAGTAGACCAGGATTAACCAGTGGGGATTGTGTGAAAGAAGGATCCCGATTCAATGGTACTGGCCCCTAACACCCAGTGTACCATTCAAGGGGAGGTTCACCTCCGGAAAGATGTCAAGAACAAAATACGAACATACATATGAACATACGAAATTTACCAGCAGATAAAGGCCTAGAGGTCTATCAAGTCTGCTCGAATGTGCAGCTAGCACCCCTTATTCTGCAGCTGCCCCTTCCTTCCACCCTTCCCCTTCATTAACCCTCCCCCTTGTCCTGTCCCATCCTCGTTTGAAGCAGTCCACTGTTCTACTGCATACCACTTCAGCAGGTAACGCATTCCACCCAGCCACCACCCTCTCTGTAAAAAAGTGTCTCCTCATCTCCCTCCTGAACCTTCCTCGCTCCAGTCTCATATCATGGCCCCTGGTGGCCCTCCCCTCCCTTACTTTGAACAGCCCCTCTGTACCTGTCTTGTTTATTCCTTTCATGTATTTAAAGGTTTTAATCATGTCACCCCTGTCTCTCCTCTCCTCCAGTGAGTACATGTTCAACTCCTTCAACCTCCTCTCGTATGATAAGTCCCCCAGCCCCTTGATCATCTTTGCCGCTCTGCGCTGCACCCCCTCCAGTAACTTAATGTCCCTCTTCAGAAACGGACGCCAGTACTGCACACAGTACTCCAGGTGTGGTCTAACTAATACTGTATTAATAATTAGTATTAATAATGTAACTAATATTATTATTATTAATAATAATAAAATTACTGATGTTGGATGTGCCAGGCGATGGAAAATTGCCTGAAGGATTATTGGTCAAGCCCAGCATCTTGCCTGCTCGTGCCCATGCCTATGCACAACGAGTGATGGTCCAGATTCACAATGTGTCAGATTGGGAGATCCGGTTGAACAGAGGATGCACCCTAGCTATGGTACACTGCACAGACACCGCAGTCTTGCCCAGCAACAAGCACCTAGGTGAGAAGGAGAGTGTGACCCCAGACTTGTTTGACTTTGGTGACTCCCCATTGCCAGCAGAATGGAAGGCTAGAATTAGAAAGACTTGCCCAGAGAGACCAAGTGTTTTCGTTGAAGGAATGGGCTGTGGGATGTGTCCAGGGTGTGGAGCATCACATACGCCTGCATGATGAATGGCCATTTCGAGAGAGGTCCCGACGTCTAGCCCCAGCAGACATAGATGATGTGAGAAGACACCTGCAGAAAATGCTCACTGCTAGCATGATACAAGAATCCAGGAGCCCATACGCCTCTCCCATTGTGGTTTTGCGTAAGAAGAATGGGTCTGTGAAGATGTGTGTTGATTATCGAACCCTGAACCGGCGGACCATCCCAGACCAATACACTATGCCTCATATACAAGATGCCCTGGACTGCTTGAATGGGAGCAAATGGTTCTCAGTGTTGGATCTTCGCAGCGGATACTACCAGATACCGATGGCCCCAGAAGACCATAAGAAAACAGCCTTCATCTGTCCATTGGGGTTCTATGAGTTTCTGAGGATGCCACAGGGGATATCGGGTGCCCCGGCCACCTTTCAGCGACTGATGGAATGTGCGGTGGGAAATATGAATTTGCTGAAACGCCTGGTGTACTTGGATGATGTAACTGTGTTTGGGAGCACCTTAGAGGAGCATGAGAACCGACTGTTTAAAGTCCTAGACCAACTGGAAGACTTCAGCCTCAAGCTGTCCATTGACAAGTGACAGTTTTTCCAAACCTCGGTGAAGTACGTGGGGCACATAGTATCTACAAAAGGGATAGAGACTGATCCCAGTAAGGTTGAAGCACTGACTACTTGGCCCCAGCCCCATAATCTGAAAGAACTACAGTGTTTCCTGGGGTTCTGTGGCTACTACCGCAGGTTCATAAAAGACTATTCCAAGTTGATTCACCCAATCTTGAACCTTACCCAGGGTTTCCCTCCTTCCAATTGTAAATACAAAAAAGGGTCAGTTAAAGAACCAGAAAAAGTATACTTCCACCGAGGTGAACTCTTCAGGCCTCGCTGGATGCCCGACTGTGTGGCAGCCTTCCATGAGATCATATACCAGCTCACCCACACCCCATCCTCGCCTATGGTGACCCCACCAAACCCTATGTGCTGCATACAGACGCTAGTCTGCAGGGTGTAGGAGCGGTGCTATATCAAGACCATGAGGATGGCCTGAGACCAGTAGCTTTCACCAGTAGGAGCTTGACCCCATCCGAACAAAACTACCCTGTGCATAAGTTGGGGTTCCTTGCACTAAAATGGGCCATCATTGACCAGTTTCATGAATACCTCTACGGGGCAAAGATATTGGTGAAGACTGACAATAACCCGTTGACCTATGTACAGACTTCAGCTAAGTTAGACGCCACTGGGCATCAGTGACTTTCTGCATTATCAACCTATGATTATTCTGTCGAATACAGACTGGGCCTGAACCATATTGATGCTGACGCCCTTTCACAAAGGCCCACTTCCAAGAGTGGTTGGGTCAGACTGTCTGTACCTGACATTTGAGCATTGTGCCAAAAGTTTGATAGAGATGAACAAATGTCTGCAGACACAGTGGACTGTTTAGTAGATTGCTTGGGCCCTTCTGACACCTGCATACCAGCTGCTTATTGCCACTTCTCTGCTCTAGATATTAGTGCACTACCTCAGTTTGACAATGACAGCATTCAGTAGGCTCAATCCCAAGATCCTACGATTTAGCCGGCACTTGATGCCCTGCGTGCGGGGAAAGATGCGTCTAAGTTACGTTCCACTGACTTGCAAACTGCTTTATTGTTTTAAGAAGGCCCCAGATTGAAGTTGCTCAATCAGTTGTTGTATAGAGAGACAGTAGATTGTAGTGGCAAAGTAGACAAACAACAATTGGTCCTGTCCACGGCCTTTAAAGATTTGGTACTGAGGTCCCTCCACAATCACATGGGGCACCTCGGTATTGACAGAACCCTTGACCTGGTACGATCTCACTTCTACTGGCCCAAAATAGGGGCCGATGTTGAGCACCATGTAAAGACTTGTAGTCGCTGCCTGCAAAGAAAAGCCCTGCCTCAGAGGGCTGCCCCCTTGTTAATATTACTACCAGTGCCCCAATGGAACTAGTCTACATAGACTTATTGTGTTTAGAACCTGATCAGTGGAACATTGGCAATGTGTTAGTGGTTATGGATCATTTCACACCTCCTCTGTGCCACCGTATTCGCCATCCATCTGGCTGCAGTGTCATTTGTGTCAGCAGCCATTTGAAAAATGGTACTTAGCTGCCTCTAACCCAAACCTGGCGATTTCAGCCAGGTCATCTGACAAGGGTGAGGGAGCTTTCTGAGACATAGCCAGGACTGACTGCCACAGTGATGTCTGATACTGGGTAGCATAGGCCTGGAAGGTAGCCTGACATATAGCCAAAGAGGCTGACAGGTACCCTTTTTTGGCCATACTGTCAATCTTCCTAGAGTCCTTGTTTGGAGGGTGTGAGGACAGAGGGACCCTAGCTTTGTCACAAGCAGCTTGCTGAATAACCCCCTGGTGATCTGGATGGGAGAAGAGAAAGTCAGCTCCCTCCCTCTCCAGCTGATACTTTTTGTCCATCCTCCTATCTATGGGAGGAATGGAATTTGGTGTCTGCAAAAGCTTTATGGCATCTTTCTTAAATAATTTGTAAACAGGGAGGAAGAGAGCCTTTGTGGGTGTCAGCCCCATCATTTCTAAGTACTCTACCTCCTCCTTATCCTCAATTTGTTCAGTAGTGGAGATATCCAATGCATCTGCCATCTTCCTGACAAAAGTACAATGGGATGAAAAATCCTCAGACACCCTTGGAGGTGAACCAAAGTCCTGTTCAAGGGACACCTCTGGTTCAATTGGCCTCTCATCATCATCATCACCACCACCATACTTCCCCTTTTTCCTGAGGGGGTGGATGCACATTACTGCCAGCCTGGGGACCCCGAGGAGAGGAAGGAGGCTGTTGAGGAAGAACCATTGCCTATAAAGTTTGGATTATTTTGAAGGCCTGGGCAATCTCTTGGGCAGTAGGTACAGGCAGAGCAGGTACAGAAGTCCCCGGTTTAGCAGGCGAGGGTTCTGTGTACTTTAATTTTTACTTTTTTTAGAAGGAACTGGGGAGTCAGCCAGTTCAGTTGCTCTATTTGTGCCCTTTTCGCCCATCTCAGGGGCAGGGATGGCTGAAGATGTGGGTTCAACCACAGTATCTTGGGGTGTCGGCTGGTTGCAGACGAGGGTCCTCTAGGAAATTTCTTTTTTAGCCTTTCAAGGCGGTTCTCTAAAGTTTTTTCAGGGAGTGTTTTGCATACTTCACATTCCTTGTTTAGATGATCAAACCCCAGACAAACTACACAAAGTGTGCTTGTCTGCTTTTGCAAATATTTCTCCACACTGAGAACAGTTTTTGAAACCGGGTTCAGCGGTTCTCTTTTTGGGTTTCTCCAACATATTGTTAAACAAAGGAGAAAAAAGTAACCGCTAAATAATAAACTTTTTTTTTTTTTTGCCGTCGGTTCTGGAGCCGAAGAGGAACTGATGGAACCGAACCGATGGATAAGATACAGAACCAGGTCAGCGTTTCAGTAACCGAGGTTTATCGGTTACAATAATTTAAATAAAATACATTTAAAAGGCTAAATAAAGGTGTTTTTTAGTCAGAGACCCCGGTTTTAACTAAAACTAACCCGGTTCCCCCACGGTTATACCGGACCGAGAGGAACCGGGAAAATAATAAATTTTAAACGTAACTAAGATTAGTAATACAAAACAGCTAGTAGAGGCAGTAAATGAAAACAAAGTATACTTATTTTCAGTATTTGTAGTTTTCTTCACACAGGAGAAAGTGGATGAATGGCACTCTGAGCAACCAGACTTTTCAGGAGGAGAGAAAAATCTGAAGAAGTTAGAACACAGGCAGTTAGTAGAGGCAGTGTTTGAAAGATGCTCACGTGCAAAGTCTTCCATCATTTGCATGTGTTCTATCTCTCTGGGCAGTCCAGCCCCTCAGGCTTACTGCATAAAGTTAGGAATGTACTGAGCATTACTGGGGTTAGAATAACTTTTTTATTCTGCCTGTGGGTCCTAAGATTCTTAAGCAAAATGCCTAAGATGCTGTTCCTACAAGAAAGGAACCAATTGTGTTTCGGTTTCTAAAATAATGGGAACCAATCCAAATAAAGAAAGGTTAAATAGAAAAAAATACAAGAAAAACATCCTGGTTCCCAAGCCAAAACAAAACCGGGACGACTTCAATCTTAAAGAAAACCCAAAGGGGTTCTAGTTTTTTTTTTTGCTAAAATTGCAAAACAGGTTCCGGAAAGGGAAGCCACTCTTCAACTGTCACCTCCCATTCCCCTGAACTGCAAAAGAAAGGGAACCGGAGACACACACACACACACACACACTCAAATTTAACAAATTAAGTATGCTAAAACCCTAGCTAACCCAGAGTTAATCAAAATCTAACTGGATAAAACAGAAAAATTTAAAGAAAACTAAATCACAGTGTTGAAGAGGGAGCAACTTTGGGGCAATAATGCTTCTCAGGTGGAGAAATAAATCTGCTGTTACATGGCAGAGATGAGAGTGACCACACAGCAGAGTTTTGAATTTCATTCTACGTTCCTTAATCTGCAAAAAATGCTAACACTCCAGGGCAAGCTCTAGCCACAGGACTAAAGAAGATGTTGCTAAATAACTAGTGATGGATTCCGGGGATTTGAGGAGCAATACAGCAACAAACTTTGTTACCTAGCAAACATGGTTTCAAACCATCTTTTAATCAATTAACAAGCAGTGTCCTACTGCTGCCCCACCCAACTTATAACAAAACTTACTTGACCCCAACTGATCTGCAACACACATTTTCATTTATTTCTGTCAATTTAAAAGAATGCAAAGGATCATACTTGACTCCATGGAGCCAAAAGCCAAAACGGTGCCACTTCCTTATTGCTGAGACATGCCTCCACGCTCACACACTTTGTGATGTCAGTATGTAACCCCTAGGTGGCGCTATCCCAAGGGCTACTACCTCTGCCTGCTTGGCTAGTAGCAGGATAAGGGGCCTGAGTTCTGAAACGGGTACCTCCACCCGGAGGTCAGGGTTGGTAGTGGTCAAGCTAACCTGGGCACAGCCCTCCAGGACACTGTAACCCCTCTCTTTCCCCTCTAGTGGCCTGAACACTGTACAATAATCACTTTCACAATACCCCTGGTACACCACACAAGTACCCACACTGTTTGTACTTACTATCAGGGCTGGTTCCTCTGGCTCGACCCTGGGGACCCTCTGTAAAACAAGGTTATGCACAGTAAATAGCAACAGTACAGTATTTTGAGCACAAACTGGAACCACAGTCAGATTACATGCAGAAAAAGTTAGATCCGATTTATTCAGGGGACTTGAACAAGGAAGGGGCAAAATCAGGTTAATTAGCTTAAAGGTTATATCAATCAAGCGGTTATGCATGCGCTTTGAGTGCCCCCACACAGTCACACCTCTGGGTACCCAGGTGGAGAAGAGATGGGCTAGCCAGGACTGTTGCCCGGGGTTGCAGCTGGTTGGGGCCCTGTGATGGACAACACAACATGCACAGTACACAATATTTGTAATCCGGAGCCAGAGGGCTCAGTTTGTAAAGGAAAAGAAACAATAAGACAATCAGATGACACACTCGGATTAAGCTGTTGTTGCAGGGAGCTACCCTGTTATTTACTCACGATACCAAAGACTGGACACAGGCTGGATGAAAATCGAGACTGCAGGTGGTTGATCTGGAATGCCAGGAGAAGCAGGGCCCACACAAGTCGCAGAAGCATCGTTCCTGTTCAAGCGTGGAGCAGGGGGCTCATCCCCAGGCAGGTCTCTCGACGATGGCTTCTCTGTGCATTGGGTAGTCTGACTGGGCTAGTCTGGCAAGGCCCAGACCACATGGAGACAAATTCGGATGCAGTCCGTTTTGGGCTGGATACAGCTTCCAGCAAGCAGAACACAGTTCGCACAGTGTAGAACTAACTCACAACCCACTAGCAGCTCATAGCACATTTACATGTACGAGAATTCTACTGTACCAGGCAAAGCACTCCCCGGTCACAATCGCAAAGTCTCTGCACACACTGGGAGCTTAGGGGTAGCTGGAACTCCTGACAGGCCGATCGCATTCAGCAAAATCTTCGGTCTTCTTCAGGTTGAGCCTGGCCCACTTCAGTAGCTTACTTTAGTCACACAAACTTGGATTTAGTCCAAAATAATTCTCTTCTCTCCCTCTCAGGAGCAGCTGGCAGACATGCAAGCCCAAGACTCAGCCCTTTCACAGTTTTCCCTTGCGAATCCACTCAGGATTACTGCCCAAAATACACTTGAGCTCTTCTCATTCCACTTCCCAGCTCAGAACTAACTGAAAACTGCAAGCAGCCCGGGACTTCCCCAAGATCCAAAAGGTTTGGTTGGCTGATTTGGCTGTCAGTGAAAGCAAGAGCTCCCCCTTCAGTTGCAAAAAAGGTGCAAAAAGTTCAAAACTACAATTTGTACAGATTTTGACTTCAGACAGCTCCTGTAGTCCGGCTACATTTTAGGTCCGACCAGAACTGACTGGTCCAATTTGTAATCCAGAACCAAAATAGTGGAGACAAACAAAACAGTCCTTGCTATAAAGAAGGCAGGTTAGACAAACTACATTATTATTATCACTCTGAATGATTTTCAGCAAATAGTTACATCTTTCAACAGAGTTCCCTCTCAGATTACTTATGCTGCAATCAGGCAGCTCTTAAAGAGACAGTACACAGAGGCTATGCAGGCTCTGGTAATCACATTTAAACTGCTAAAACACAGGACACCAGCCTGGCAGTGAGCATTTAGGCAAGCTCAAGGAAGACTTTCTGGGAACCCCTATTTGTAGGGGGGTTACAAGTAAATGGAGAGTGCGGGGGCTGAGCTCCATAGAGTATAATAGGGATGCTTTTTATTACAGTTTAGACTTCCGATTATAACAAATCAAGGCCACCGCTCAACTAACAAGGACCTTGTTCGTCGAGCAGTGGCCTTGATCTGCTATCACTGGAAATTTAGGTTGTAATAAAATGCATTTAAAAGACATCCCTATGCTACACCACAGAGCACACCCCTGCACTTTCCATTTACTGACATCACAAAACTTGTGAGCACAGGGGTCTGTCTCTATAATAAGGAAGCAGCACCGTTTTGGCTTTCGGCTCCACAGAACCAAATACAATCTTTTGGATTTTTCTCATCTCATGATTCTATTTATCTAAGCGTTATTGCACCTTGAGTGTTCATCTACTTTGTATCCCTGTGTTCCCCCTCATCTAGAAAAAAGTTCTTACTCAGTGTGTCTTTCCCGTTAACCAATTTTCAAATAAATAAATGTTACGATGAGCTGCACTGGAAGGCAGAGCATTCTAGAGAGAGAAAGAGAGAGAGGAGTTTGCTTAAAGTTAAAATGCTCATATCAGCAGCACTGGGCTGAATTCCGACCCCCCACATACCTTTGATCACCTCCGCCTCCACTTCAGCAGGTTCCTTCAGGTCCTTCATGTAGTTCTTGTAACTGATTCGACCCTTCCACCCGTTCTCCTCCCTTCCTTTCTTCAGTTTTAGCTCCAGAGGGCATCTTGTAACAATACCTTTGAGTAAAAAAACAAAAACAAAACACATTCATGAACCTTGTTGATACACTGTGCCCCAGCGACCATTTTCAGGCACAACCTAGGCTATCAAGATGGCACCTAAACACACAGTACAAGCTTGCACTATTTTAAGTGGAGGAGATTAAGATACAAACCTTGCTGCATAATAATATACTGCATCTAAAAATATAAACTCTATATATCTAAGAGATTCCATACTGCTATATCCAAGTTCCGAGGAGTGATGTATATTGTATGCTGTCATTTCTGTGTTTCTGTATTGTCTTTTGTACTGAGTACACCTGAAACTTCAATAAAGTTTACTTATATATAAAAAAGGAGTGTAGCCGAATAAAACACAATAAATAGCAAGTAATTACAAATTACAGCTATGCAGAATGGGACGATGCAGTTTGGTCATCCTCTTGGGAGCATTTTTAGCATTAAATAAATTACAGGAATATCAACATGAGGCCATTATGAGTGAAAACACAATATGTGACAACCATGTAAATGATAGCAACCATGAATTCAGTGAAAAGAAGATGCCTCGATATGGCCAGTTGTGCAAACTGGAAACCAAGCATAAGAAATCCCCTCAACCTTTATTTATTTATTTAAAAGAGATTTACCAGGAAAGACATACTGAGCCATAAAACTCGTTTCCAGATGTGTCCTGGGGAAGGGGGAAGGGATAATTATATAGTAACAAGAAAAAGCACAGTGAGATGATAATGCAATAAGGCACAGCAATGTACAGTAACGTACAATAACGTATTGGCATAGTTAATAACAATACAAATTGATTACATCAGGAGCAGGATGAACCAGTCACTCCCAGGCTGTAAATTCAGGACATGGTAGGAAGAGTCAATTAAACAGGAGGGGACCACAGGGAGAAGATAGGAGCAGAGAAAGGTAGAGAACAGCAAGTATGGAGGAAAGTCTGAGCATCTGCTAGCAGAAGTGCCCAAGGCATGATTTGAACAGAGAAGTGGGGCCTAGAGAGTGGAGGGGGCTGACAATCCATTCCAGAGCCTAGGGGTGGCAATGGAGAATGCTTTTTGACCCATGCAAATGGATGTGTAGGGTTGTTCAAGGAATAGATGCAGATAACTTGAGGTTATGGGTGCAAAGTTTGGGACTGAGGAGTACTGCTTGTGGGGAGTTTTCTTTATCCCTGACCGACTTTTTGACAGGCATCCCAGAAAGTGTTAATGGTGGGCCTGCAGGGGGAGCCAGCCCAGCATCTGACATCTGGTTTAAGGGGCCAACGAGGCAAACCTACAGATGCTGTTGTGGGCTAAGCCTAGAGAATTTGTGATTAGAGGTTTGGGTGTAGACCCAGGAGGGGATGAATTCCAGCTGGCTGAAGTTGAACTTGGGGAAAGACTGAGGTGATGGTTGTGGACCTGGACCGCTGAATAGAGGGGTTGGGGGCCGCTCAGCCTTCTGGACTTTGCCTGGGAGGCTCCCAGCTTCTTACCTCTGAACAGGTGCAGGACCTGGGGATGATTCTTGATGATGGACTGACACTGAGGTCTCAGGTGTCGGCAGTTGTCAAGTCCTCCTTTTACCATCTGAGGAACATCGCCCAGGTCAAGCACCTAATTTCTGTCCGGCAACCTTCCCATGCTGATCCACACCTTTGTGACCTCGTGCCTTGATTACTGCAACTCCCTGTGCCTAAGGCTACCGGGGGTTGATATCTGCCGCTTGCAGCTAGAGCAGAACGTTGTGGCCTGGTTGTTGACGGGGACCCCTTGGACGTGTCACATCACACCAGTGCTGCGCAAACTGCACTGGCTGCCCATTCAGTGGCAGATCACCTCCAGGGTCGGGCCTCTGACCTATAAAGCCCTACATGGATGGGGCCTGTGACTACCTGAAGAGCTCCTGTCCCCTACTTGCCCTGGGCGCATCAAGAACTGCTCGGTTGACGGCTGGCTTGCTAGAGATTCCAAGGGTATCTTTAAAGTCATCGGGGGCCCATGCATTCATGTATGCAGCCCCAGCCCTTTGGAATTCTCTACCCCATCAGCTTCGGGAATGCATGGCCGTGGAGGGCTTCAAGAAGGCCCTAAAGGCCCTTCTATGGCGCCAAGCCTACCCAAATTTATTTTTACTATTTTGTATTCTGTTTTTATTGTACTATATATTCCGTATGTTAAGCACCTTGGCATTGTGAGAGGCGCTCTATAAATAAAGATTATTATTATTATAGATAGTGAGCAGTAGTCCAGAAGGGGGACATGTGTACCCTGGACTATGGCCTTCCGCACTTCAATGGCCATCAGATTATTTATTCTGAAGCAGACCCCTAATAGCAAGGCTATGCCTGTAGTTCAATATACAGAGCAACAGCAAACTATTCCCCCATCAGGCCTTTAAAGGCCACTCCTCCTGGCTAGTCCAGGATTTGTTTCTTTCTCTCCTCCCGCTCTGCTGTTGACATGTTTTTGTGGCGCCTCTGGCCACCGACTCTCTCCCCATCCATTTTTTCCCCCTATCTGCCACTTGTTCCTCAGTCATTCATCCTGTCCCTTCCTTGCCCCATTTCTACCTTGCTTCTCGTCTTGCTCCTTTCTGCAGCCGCTGGCTCTAGCGCTCTATCTCCATCTCCGCTCCCCTCTCTCCCTCTTCTGAGCTTCGACCTGGCGCTTTTCCGGACGCGTTTCTTCTTTCTGTTTCTCCTGTTTTGTAGAGTTTCCCATGCTCTGCCCCTTTTCATCTGTCATGCCATCCGCTCCAATGGCCAACTGGGGGAGTGGGCGGGGCTTTCTCATCTGGTTCCTGGTGGTGTCCACTTTGGATATGCTTTTGCAAGGTCTGTCCTCATCACTCTGGGAGCCACCCACATTCCCTGTGCCCTCTCCCAGTTTCCTTCCCTAGTTCATTTCTGTCAGAGCCAAGTTCTGCAGCTCTCCCCTCCTTCATCCCGTGTAGCCCTCACTCTGGAGCTGACCAGCTGGATGGACATTTCCTCCTTCCCCTTTTTTTTTTTTTTTTTTTTTTTGAGGGGGGCTTTCCTTATTGTTTGGGAGTCACTGCTGCTTCGTCCCTCTCCCTGCCTTCTGGAGTCCAATGCCATCCCTGGGCAGTCCACTCTGCATAGTGCACTCCACCTCTATACCCCAGCGCTGTGCTTTGAATCCTCAGTCGTGTGAACACTGTTTGGCTTGCTGCATCCCTGAATCATGGTAGGTGGACCTGGTTCATTTTCCTGTAATGCCTTGTCTCTCTGTCAACCTCCTCTCACTTCCAGGAATTGTTACCACCACTTGTCCTTCAAAGTTGAGTGACGGATTTTTCCCTATCACCATATAATGTCTCCATGCTGTTACTTTTCATGTGTACTCCGTCAGCTTCTCCCTGCAGAGCCTTCCATGCTATTTCTCTGTACCATCCCATTTTTATGTTTGCTTGCACGCATGTGCAAGAAACATAGGGCCATCATCCGAGTTTTTGTAGGTGTGGCACCCTGTCTTCCAGTTCAGTTAGTGTGTTTGCAGGTGTGGCCACGTTCGCCAATGTAAGCTGCAGCTGTCTATGACAGCAGTTGAAAATGCAGTGCCGTACAACTGAAAGGGAGAGTTCCGCTTCAGTGAGCAGCGATAAGACAGAGTTGATTGGCATATTGCCAGCAAGCCTGCTTGTATACGTCTCTGTTTTCTCTTCCTGGCACATAAATTCAGTTTGAAATGAGGTACGGCTGACGAGGGTGCCAAATCCACCGTCGGCTCAGTGCCCCCCCAACCCACTTCCAGGTGTCATGCTGGGAGCCCACCCCAGCGCAGCAAACCTCTGTATGGCTGACAGGGGTGCCCAATCCCCTGTCAGCTCCACTGCCCACCCCAAAAACCAAAGTTCCAGCTGCCACTCTGGGAGCCCACCCCAGCATGGCAAAAGTCCTGTGTCGTCTTCCTAAAAGAGAAAAAGACTTAAAAACCAAAAACGGTCCCTCGTTGCTTGTCTTGCCCCCCACCCCACCCGCACCCACCCTCTGCACACCCTGCCGCCCCCACACACCCCCACCCCTCTACCATCTCGAGTCCAGTGCGACGATCTTCGGTGGACCAGGAACACGCTCTGCACTCTTCAAAGCCGACCGCGAACTGAGGAAATGCCGGTAAGTTGTATAATGGAATAAAATAGGGTTTTTTCAACATTAATGCATATCTCAGGCATTTTTTGGAATTTTGGCACCAAATTTTCAACATGGGGTTTTTGGGACCCCTCCTCATGAATTCTGACACTGTCATGGTGTTAATCGCCCCGGAAGGTGATTTTGCGGTCACTGCGAGGAACCACCTTTCGGGATCGAGTTACGAAATGACAGTGTCACAGTTCATGGGGTAGGCCCCAAAACCTATATTGAAAATCTGGTGAAAAAATTCCCCAAATTACCAATAATTTACAGTGCATTCGTAGCTTCCAACGACGCCGTAAGTTCGTGAATTTTTTTAATATTTTCACTTCCAGATTCTAACATTGCCATTTTACCACACCTCCTTATGAGCAGTACAGCTGTCATTTTTCACATCTTGCCCAAAATGTGTTTCCGCGCACGTAACGCACAATGGCGCAGTAGGTGTACAAAATCAATGTTCAGGACAGATTAAGAAAAATCACAGTGACACTGTTCATGAGCAGAGGTCTTAAAATGTCTATGTTAAAAATCTGGTGACAACAGTCCATAAAATGACTGTGTTACGAGCGAGCATTGCACAGTTTCCACGCACTCTCGTAAGTTCATGAATTTGTAATATTTTCAGTCCAGATTTTCACCACTGGCATTTTTCCACACTTCCTTATGAACAGTACAGCTGTCATTTTTCACACCATGGCCGAAATGTGTTTTCACACTTCCAGCGCAGGAATGCATGGTCACTGTGGGAAATCATTGTTCGGGACAGATTCGGAAAATCACAGTGACACTGTTCATGAGCGGAGGTCCCAAAATGCCTTTGTTGACAATCTGCTGTAAAAAAATCCCCAAACTAATTACATTACGGGTGTGCGTTGCACAGTTTCTACGTACGCTCATGACTTCACCAGTTTTTTTAATACTTTCACTGCAGATTTTCAACATTGCTATTTTTTTACACCTCCCCACGAACAGTACAGCTGTCATTTTTCACATCCTGTTCGAAATGTGTTTTCGCACCTGTGGTGTCAAATGCCATAGTCACTGTGCAAAATCAGCTTTCGGATAACAAATTGATATTGCCACTGTTCATGAGGTGGGGGGTCACAAAAAAAACATGTTGAAAATTTGGAGTGAAAATACCAACGAACACCTAAGGCGTTAGGGTTTCCGACCATAATGCCCCACCCTGTAGAGACTGACAGGCATCAGGGGTGTGACTTGGGATTGTCGCCTGTAATGCTCATACCATTCCACTCCCACCCACACCCTGCAGCCAGTGAGAGGCATCGAGGTGTGTCTTGGACTCTTCGGCCCCAAAGTTCACCCCATTCTCCTAAACAGAACCCATCTCACCGTATTTCCTGATGGAATAGGGTGAACATAAGAGCCAAAGACCCCAAGGCACACCGTGACACTTGTCGGTGTCTGCAGGGTAGGGTGTGGTGAAATGGCGTGGCTGTTATGCCAGACAACTCAAAGGCACGCCCCAATGCCTGTCAGTATCTGCAGGGTGGTGGTGGGGTTGGCTTCAGTTCAATACTTCACTGCCATTCCTATTATGCAGCTCTGTAAGTCCTACACTACCAATGCCAATGCCAGCAAGCAAACATTCGGCATTGACAAATGCTTGTCACTATTAGTCCCTTCTTGTGGTCTACCATACTTCCGATGGCTCGAACTGCACATTGTCCTCCTCAGGCATATCATCTCCTTTCTGGTCTCACCCGTCCGTGCCATTTTGTTTTGTGTTCCTACAGTGCTTGCTCTCCGCTGCACATTCTCAGTTGCACACTCTCAGATACCTCGTTATTCTTTCCCCCTGATGCCCTGTTTTTCTGCTGCAGGCTTCTAAGCATCTGCAGAGCCACCAGTGGCCCATGTAGTCTCTTGCTCCCTATCTTCCCTACCCTCACATTTCCAGCCTCCTTCCACTCGACACAGTTCCTCCTTTCCTTTGCTGCAGCCTGTTGTGATCTTTGTACCCTTGCACATTCCAGCCTTCCTGGCTATTGCTCTCCCGCCTTCCACCACTCCCTCAACCCTCGTCTCTTCTTCTTCCTCATCCCATGCTTTCTTTTGGGGGTGATTCCCTATCCTGCCATCATCATACCTATTTGTATCCTCCTCTTACCCTAGTCCTAAGTTCGGGACCACTCAACTCGTATATCCTCTACTCCATGTCAACCTCCATCATTACCAATCCTCATCCTTCCTATCCCTTTAATCATACCGGCCTTCAGGGCTTTCACTCCATTATCATACATCATCCATTTCATACCTCACCTCAACCGTACCAGCCTTCAAGGCTTTCACTCCATTATCCTACTTCATCCATTTCATACCTCACCTTAACTGCTCTGGCCTTCAAAGCTTTCAATCTACCATTATTTCTCGTGCATTCATTCTTGATCATCCTCTCCTTCTGTATTGACTTCTCAACTCATCATAAGTTGCGTGCTTTGCCCAGCCATCACTGTCTCTTCCTCTCACCTTGTTCGTTCCCATTCTGCAGTCCATGCCAGCTTTCCAGGCTTCCCTCCATCAGCATGCCTCATATATTCATCTCGCCCCTCCACTAGTCTATTCTGACTCCATTGCTCCTACCTCACTACTCCTGGTACTTCGTACCTCCCCCGTCGGCTGCCGGCTTCACCCGGCCATTCTCGTTCCTACTTTCATGAAGTTTGCTCCACTCCTTATTTGGCTTCCCAATGGACTCAGTTGGCACATACTCCCGCAGTTGCTACTGCGACCTGCCTCCTCCAGACCCTTGTCGGGGTCTCCTTTGCTCGCTCCAATCTATCCATAGGTCTACTCATTCACTTCGCTTAACTGAGCATATCCTTCATATACAGGGGTGTGCAAATCCTATTGCCCCCTGTCCGGGGCAAGTACATTTCCTTGAAGGGCAAGTATAAAAAGAGAGCTAATTTCATTGTAATGAACAAGGGGCAAGTGAAAAATTCAGCTACAGTCATGGCTGGGCAAGTCCTAAAAGTTTTGATCTGAACACCCCTGCTCATATGGGTCCCATGCTACCTCACCTCAACCTGCTCTCCACTCGGAGATCTGCCTTCCATGTCCATTGTTCCATGGCTCTGGGCTAACCTGTAGCCAATGTTCTTGCTGGCACCCACGAAGTTCGCATCTAGAGCATGCAAAGCTCAGAGCGGGGTCCTTCTCCCTGGCCCATGGTGAGAATGTCTTTGCTCTGGGTGGATCTTCAGTCATCCCTTGTTTTGGCAACACCTCTGGATGTAGAATTTATGACTTCCAGCTGCGAGAGGTGGGTCTCTCATCATATGGGCCCCTTTGGCTGCCCAAGGGGAATTGGAGGCACCCTCTACGCCATTCCTCATCAGACCGCTTTTGGTTCACCTGGTCTGTTTCATAGGCTACTGTAGGCTGGCTGAGTGCCTCAGTGGTCATTTCTGTCCTCCTTTGCTTTTGGGCATCTAGTTGCAGAGGTGTCACTCGCAATCCTCTACAGCATTCCTGTAAGAAGGACAGAGTGAGAGCTTCATCTAAATTGGAGTATTTTCCTCTTCCCTCAATATTGACTCTAAATTGCAGTTGCTGAGCCGTCACTAACCAAAATGTCCTTCAGCCTGGAGAGAAGGCAATCTAGGCCTTGGATCCCCAGAGGTTTCCTCCTCAAAGCGTTTTTTTTCCTCTCCTCCATGCCAATGGTCATAATATTTAGATAGGGTTAGTGCT
The DNA here is from genome assembly GCA_016271365.2 of Neoceratodus forsteri. Classification (NCBI taxonomy): domain Eukaryota; kingdom Metazoa; phylum Chordata; order Ceratodontiformes; family Ceratodontidae; genus Neoceratodus; species Neoceratodus forsteri. The sequence goes on from CM057459.1 coordinate 739,275,708, forward strand.
TTCATAGGTTCCATAGTTAGGTCCCGCTGTTGGATCGAGTTGGATGGAGTCAGATGGTGGCCCTGGCTGTTTCCTCTCTCCTTAGGAAGTCTGCCCTTCTGCATCTCGCCAACTTTCATTTTGTTCATTGTCCTCGTCATATCTTGTTATTCACCTGTCCTTCCCATCTATGTCTATCATCCTCATTTCCAGTCTCAATATCTTCTGACTTCTCACCTCTTTGATGCTCATCACCCTTTTAGGTATTCTTTTGGGCTTCTTCCTAAGCTACCTTTAGCCAAGGGAATCATTCCTGTGGCACCTATAGAGGTGGAACCTTTCACTAGGGTTCCTCGCTATCGTACCCCTACAGGGTGATATATCCCATGGATAGAGAGGCACAGCCACAATGTATCCGAGTCATACAAGCTGCAGACATCACCAGTTGCGTAAGCACATTGAATTGCAAGGCTATGCCTGTAGTTCAATGGGCAGAGCAACAGCAAACCACTCCCCCCATCAAGCCTTAAAAGGCCGCTCCTCCTGGCTAGTCCAGGATTAGTTTATTTTGTTGCCTCACCATCCTCCCCTCCTCCTCTTGCGGCACGTCTCTCTTTCCCGTGGGCCTCTTCCTAAGCTACTGTGACAGGGTAGACCAGAACCCTGTCCCATTTGTTGGAGAAAGTATGTAAATGCAAGGATCTGTATTCTTTTCTTTTCTCTCTCCTATGTCTGGTTGCGCAGTCAAATTTTCCTGTGAGACTTTGGACTTAATCAACCCAAACAGTCTCGCAATTCTTTGCCTCTCAGTGTCTCTCTGCTGTCTCTTGTGGTCTGTTTTTCCCCCTCTTGCATATCTACATCTGTTAATATAAGAATATGTGCAAATCAGTATATGGAAATGAAACTGATAATGGGATCATGTTTGTATAGAAAATATCTGGTGTTACTGTTGAAGTGTGTGTGTGTATATATACCTATCTATCTATCTATCTATCTATATATTTATAGTTTGAGATAACTGTAAAAAGCCAGAGGTTTTTGAGCGCAAATGGCTGGAGGGACCTCAGGAAGCTCTCAATGTTCTAGCAGCTCCTGAAACTTACAAAGAACAGGATGCTTGCAAAGGATGGGGGTTGAAAAAGACTTATAAAAACAGCTAAGCTGAGCTGCAACGGAGATTTTTTTTTTTTTTTACAAGAGATTTTATTTTGCTTCTGTATATAGTTATTCTGAACAGGTTTATTTTATTTTATGTTACTGCAACTACAAATAAACAGTTTTGTGGAATTTTACAACTGCTCCTGTGTTTTCTCTATGCTTCCTGACTTGTGCCTCGACGACAGATGGTGTCAGCCTAAGTGGGATTTAAGCCATGCATACCCTAAAACAGGAGATTTGTGCATGGGTACTGGACCTAGTACCAGGAAAGCACAGAGGAAGGTTTGGATTCTGCAGCTGAAGTCCAGTCTGCGAGTGTAAAGCCAGCACAAGTCATGGAAAAAGAACAGGCAGTGATAGAACCTGAAAGTTTGATGGCCTTTTTGAAATGGTGGGCTATACAACAATAAGAGACTGAGACGCCGACAGAAAAAGAAATTCAACAGTTAGAAGTGTTGAAGAGAGAAGAGATTCAGCAACAGAAGCAACAGATGAGAGAAAATATGCAGCGACAGGAGCAGCGCTGGCTTGATGCCTTACAAGCTATCGAAGGCAGAGGATCCAGCACAGAGCCAGACGAGCAACAAAATGCAAGCAACCTAAAGGCCATTAAACTCACAAAGTTGTGTCCCTCAGATGATACTGAGGCATACCTGACAACCTTTGAAAGAGTTGCCATAGCCTGCCAGTGGCCAAAGCAGCAATGGACAATTAGACTGCTATCCTACCTGACAGGAAGTCCAGCTTGCCTACAGCAGTATGGACTTTGCACAGTTAGAAAACTATGACCTGGTGAAAAGCGAAATCCTGAAAAGGTACGACATCTCCAGAGAGACCTACAGGCAGAGACTTCGATCTCTGAGGTACAACTCGGTTGAGAATCCTCGAGAAGCCTTCACCTGACTCCGAGAACTCCTGATGAAGTGGATCCAACCAGAGAGCAAAACAGTCCCACAGATCATTGACACATTTGCCATGGAACAATTCATCAACATCTTGCCTACAGATGTGCAGCTGTGAGTAAAGGAACACTGATCAGAGAATGGGGAAAAAGCTGTTTCTTTGGCTGAGGACTACCAAATGGCCAGACAGATGCCACAGCAGCAACGTAACAGCCAAGCACCGGTAAGAAACTCCTTTTCCCACTTAAACTCCAAGCCTGCTAAGAACTCTGGTGGGGGTAACAAATCTGTGCCAAAAGACGTTATCTGCTATAACTGTAATAAGCCAGGCCATTTTGCAAGAAACTGTCGTAATAAAGAGAGTGGCACTGGAGCAGATTTGTCCTTGGCAAACTGGGGCAAGTACCTAACAGATGTGAAGGTGGGGAATAAGACTGTAAAGGGACTCATTGATCCAAAACCAAAACAGGGTGGACCAATGTTTAAAAAATGTAATGGACTACTGTACAGAGTTTGGGTTAAACCTCAGACGCAGGAACAGACAGAACAATTGGTTATACCACAGAAGTACAGAACAGAATTGTTACAGATAGCACATGATAATCCTATGGCTGGTCACTCAAGGAGGGATTGCACCCTTGCCAGATTGCTGTACAGATTTTACTGGCCGGGAATTCATGAAGATGTTGCTACTTATTGTAATTCCTGTGCTGAGTGTCAGAAAGTAGCCCCATTCACTAAAAAAGACAAGGTGCCCCTGGTACCCCTATCCTTAATAGATGTGCCTTTTGAGAGAATTGCAATGGATGTGGTTGGTCCTTTAGACAAAAGTAAAAAGGGTAATAGATTTATCCTGGTAGTATGCAGCTTGATACCCAAAAGCAGTTCCAATGCGTACTGTTACAGCCCCAAAAGTTGCAGCAGAGCTAGCTAAAAATTTCAGCAGAGTGGGCATACCTAAAGAAATTATTACTATTCAGGGTAGTAATTTTGGTGCTGCACTGCTTAAGGAGCTGTACAGACTGCCAAAAAAACTCCCCCATCACCCTCAGACAGACGGTCTTGTTGAGCTTTTTAACCAAACCTTAAAACGCATGTTAAAAAGGTTTGTAAAAGGGGAAGGGAAAGATTGGGACCATTACTTGCCTTACCTACTTTTTGCTTACAGAGAAGTGCCACAGGCATCAACAGGGTTTTCGCCATTTGAAATGCTGTATGGTAGGCAGCCAAGAGGGCCACTGGATGTGACAAAAGAAACGTGGGAAGATAACCCCACTCAGAAACAATCTATATCTTCTTATATGTGTGCCCTAAGAAATAAGCTGGCAAAATATGTTGAAATTGCCCATAGTAATTAGGAAGAGGCTCAAAACCAGCAGAAGGTTTATTATGACTAAGGGGTAAAAGAAAATGTTTTCGAGCCAGGTTAAAAGGTTTTGCTACTGTTACCCACAACAGAAAACAAGTTGTTAATGAAGAGGCAAGGGCAATATACGGTTCTTAGATGTACTGGCACTGTTAACTATGACATTGAGACCCCTAACAAGAAAAATCCTTCTAAGATATATCATGCTAACCTCCTCAAGAAATGGGTTGAAAAAATACCAAAAGTTGCCTTGCTAGTTTTACCAGAAACTGATAAGGAAGATATTGATGTAGCTTATGATAGACTAGAACAAACTGTAAATGTTGATGCTGTAAAGGTGAATGTTTCCTTAACCTCAGAACAAATTGCAGACATTCATAATGTGCTAAAGACATTTAACAGTACTTTTACCATGGTACCAGGCTGAGCAAAAGGGGTTGAGCGCATAATAGTGACACAGAATGCTTGTCCTATCAGGCAAAATTCATACAGGTTGCCAGAGAGGTTAAAAGCTGATGTGGTTAAGGAAATACAAAAAATGAAAGAATTGGGTATCATTAAGGAGCCGAGGAGTGCTTGGTCATCTCCCATAGTAATTATAAACAAAAAAGAAGGGGGTGTTAGAATCTGCCTTGATTTCAGGAAACGTAATCAAGTGTCAGAATTTGACAGTTACTCTATGCCCAGAATAGACGATTTGGTGGACAGATTGGGGAGTGCACAGTACAACAGTACCCTCAATCTCACCAAGGTTTATTGACAAATACCTTTAGCTAAAGAATCCAGAGATAAAACTGCATTTGCCACCCCTATAGAATTCTATCAGTTCACCACCATGCCCTTTGGTTTACATGGGGTGCCAGCTACATTCCAGTGGTACATGGATGTAATTTTATCCCCTCACACTGGTTATTGTGCTGCGTACCTGGATAATGTTGTGGTGTACAGTCCCGACTGGAAAAGTCACCTGGAACACCTACGAGCAGTTATCCAAGCTATCAGAAATGCAGGTCTGACTATTAATCCTACCAAATGTGCACTGGGCATGCAGGAAACCAGATATTTGGGCTATGTGTTGGGAAATGGAGAAGTTAAGCCAGAGGTTTCTAAAATAGAAGCTGTAGCTAATAGCCCTGTACCTAAAACAAAGAAACATGTCAGGTCATTTTTAGGGCTGGCTGGTTATTATCGGAGATTTCTTCCCAGTTTTGCTGAGTTAGCTACTCCCCTCACTGAACTCACAAAGAAATGGTACCCAAATAATGTGAAATAGACTCCAGAGTGTGACGAAGCTTTTCAAGCCATAAAGGCTGCATCATGTTCAACACCTGTTTCAGGAAGCCCAGACTTTGAGAAACCATTTCTGCTACAAACATATGCATCTGAGGTAGGCCTAGGTGCAGTCCTAAGCCAAAATGTAGATGGGACAGAACATCCTATTCTGTACGTAAGTAGGAAATTGCATGACAGAGAGAAAAGGTACTCCACTATCGAAAAGGAGTGTTTAGCAGCAAAGTGGTCCATGGAGTCCCCCAAATTTTATTTGCTAGGAACTGATTTTGTTCTTGTAACTGATCACTGCTGTTCTATTAAAAGAAATTGATGCAAATGTGCTTAATTTCTGAAAGTAGAAAATGTTAGTAGAGAATAGAAAGTTTGGAAACCTGTTTAATAAAACAGGTTCCCTTTTAAAAAGGGGGGTATATGTGACAGGCAAGCAATAATACCCGTCAGGGTGGGCGGTATTGGACAATACTGGACTGCCCAGGGGTGTAATGAGGCCCGACGCCGCAGGCGGAGGGGCTTATAGCCCCTGGAAGGTCCGGTATTGCCCATACCACCCACCCTGGAGGGTATTACTGTGCTTAGAAAATGGGCACTGCATTTTCTATGCTTGAAATAAACAAGTTTGCATAACAAGACTTTTAATATATTAAGTATTTTATTTGTAGTGTTAAAGAAATTGTTCCCCCGCCTGCTTTTTTTTAACGTTCTTAACTAAGGGCTCTTGCCTTTATTGTTGGTTGTCATGGCTACCCCCACCCCGGCCACAGCAGTACAGGGCTTGTATTTGAAATTTCTTTGGGGTCTGTTTTTTTTTTCTAATGTTTGCAGCCTGTTTCTTTTACTTTTTTTTTCCTTGTTTACTGTAGCGGTGGAGCCATTACCTCGGGGAGATCAGACGTTACGTCAGGCGTGCGTGAAAGCGGAAGTATAATAGAAAGGGACATCGTTTTTAATTTTCCAAAATACAGGCAAGGTTTGCCTTGTTTATTTCATTTGTTTGGCTGCTGAATACAAGCAAGGATCAGCAGCAGCAGCGACCATGGGGAACTTCAACACCGCACTGAGCAAGATTTTCTGCGTTGACCGGACCATGGAGCAGTGAGACCGGATTTAAAATGAGCAGAGTTCGCCTTGGAGCAGCGCGATCATGAGTTCACTGAGAGGGACAAAGTAGCAGTACAACGGGAGCACTCTGGGTTTCAAGTATTCTGAGGTGTAAGTTTCTATTTCAAACTTAATGGACTGACAGCTGAATACTGTGGGAGAAAGCTGAGAGGGTGGGTGGCCATAGGATGTTTCCATTTAGTTAACTTGATTTTGTGGTAGGAACATTACAGCTGTTAGCTGCTGCCAGGTAACACTTTGGGGGGGAGTGAGTGGTTCATAGAAATTGTGCCCGTTGCTACCTAAATGAGTGCTTATTGTTGGGGGGGGGGAGACAAAAGAGAAAATGATGGCAAATACATTTCTTGGGGTGTTGAGTTTGGCAGACATGATGGGTCTCGCTAGATGAAAAAAAAAAATGGCGTCAGTTTCAATTTGTGTGCTCAGTGGTTTAGCCAATGAAGAAACAGGATGGGCACTAGGATACTTGCCTGGGTGTGAGGCAGGCATGTGCTGGAGCTTTTTATTTGGTGGGCATCTACTGAAAGTTAATGTACCCCTGTGGGTACAAGCCAATCAGATGCCTCCAAATAAAAAGCCCATCTTCTAAGGTAGAATAGAACCCTGTCCCATTTGTTGGAGAAAGTGTGTAAATGCAAGGATCTGTATGCTTTCCTTTTCTCTCTCTCCTCTGTCTGGTTATGCAGCCACATTTTCCTGTGAGGCTTCGGACTTGATCAACCCGAACAGTCTCGCAATTCTTTGCCTCTTACTGTCTCTCTGTTGTCTCTTGCTGTCTCTTTTCCCACCTTGCATATCTACAACTGGTGATATAAGAATATGTGCAAATCAATATATGGAAATGAAACTGATAATGGGATCACGTTTGTATAGAAAATATCTGGTGTTACTGTTGAAATGTACTTGGTAGTTAGGACAAAAGAAGGCCGAAGCCCATCGAGGATGTCCTCCACACAGTGTGGATCATTAGTAGATTATATTCTCTCAAGAAGCCAATTATCAATTTTAATTTTAAACGTAATAATATTCGTGCAGTCCACAATTTCCTGAGGTAATGAATTCCATATATTTGGAGCTCTAACGGTAAAGAACTGTTGTCTTTTGCTTGTTCTTGTTGTCTGGATTTCTATTTGTTTGTTATGTATTCTGGGTACCATTTTTCTAGATGGAAAGGATAAGCCACATGAACTCATTAATGTGGCTGATTTTGAATTTTAAATAGCTGAAGGAGATCTCCTTAGTCTTCTAAATTCCAGCCGAATATAACTTTGTTTTATGCAGTCTAGTTTCGTAGTTATAACGATAGAGATGAGGTATGATCTTAGTGGCCCTCTTTTGGACTTTCTCTATTCTTGAAATGTCCTTGGCCAGATAGGGACTCCACAATGGTGAACCATAATCTAAATAGGGTCTAACATGGGTTTTATATAGAGCCATAATACATTCCTCAGATTTAAGAGTAAAAGTATTGTTAATCCTGCATAAGAGGGCATTGGCCTGATTAGCTACCTTGTTATAATGATTTGAGAAAGGTAATCTGTTATCAACCAGTATACCCAGGTCTTTTTCGACGAGGGATTCCCTAAGTTTTATATTGTTAAGGTGGTATGTTTGTTTTAGATTTTTTTTGCCAAAATGTAATACTGAACATTTGGACACATTGAATTGCATTTTATTGGTTGCCGCCCATAATTCAATTTTTTTAAGATCCTTTATAAGGGAACTTCTGTTAATTTCGCTATCAACTCGTCCTCCCAATTTAGTATCGTCTGCAAATTTGGATAAGGTATTCTGTGATGAAATAATAAGATCGCTAATGAAAATACTAAATAAGGTGGGGCCCAACACTGAACCCTGAGGGACTCCACTTAACACTGATTTCTCTTCTGATAATTCCCCATTAACTCTGACGATTTGAGTTCTATTATAGAGCCAATTATTAACCCAAGATACAATACCGTTAGAGAAGCCTAGTGCTATTAATTTATTTATTAATATGAAGGTGAAACCTTGTCGAACGCCTTACTATAGTCAAGCAGAATAACATCCACCGGTATATTTAAATCGAGATTACTGCTGACTAGGTTATAAAAAGCTAACAAGTTAGTTGTACAGGAATGTCCAGATTTGAATCCATGTTGTGAATCATCTACTAGTTTCAGTACCATCATCTCCTCTTCAATTAACTGTTTAATATGTTTTTCTAATAATTTACATGAAATGGAGGTAGGGCTGATTGGTCTATAATTTTCAGCCTTATGGTGCACCCCTTTTTTAAAGATAGGTGTAACAATAGCTCTTTTCCAGTCTAGGGGGACATTAGCTTTTAAGAGATTTATTAAAGATGATGGTAAGGGGACAGCAATATTATCATATGTTCCCATAAGAAACTTGGAAGTAATATTATCAGGACCAGGACTTGTTGTTGGCTTCATAGTTTTTAGGAGTTTAAGGGTATCAGAAATAGTGATAGTATAACCAGAATGTATATTTGTATTGATATATGTTATAGGTTCCATATCTTGTTCAAAGACAGAACAAAAATATTCATTAAACTCAAATGCAGTTGCCTTATCGGAAAGAATAGTTATATTATCTATGATTAATGGACCTATTTTATTTGTGTCACCCTTTTTATTATTTAAGTATGAATGCAGACTTTTGTATGAATCCCTAGTGTGAGTATTCTGAACTCCAGATTCCGCTTAGAGAGAATGATTGATGTTTTTAATTCCTTAAGTGATTTCTTGTACTTGATTAGTATTTCTTCTGATTGTTCAGGTTTGCATTTTTTTAGAATTTTAAATAATTTGCGTTTACGAATACTAAGTTTTTTAATTTTATTGTTATACCAGGCCGGAACCTTGCCTTTGTTGTTATATTTCTTTCTTTCTGGTACATAATATTTTTCTAGACTATGTACAATTTCTTTAAAGAGGCTCCAGGCATCATTAACATTAAGAGATGAGAATAATGGGTCCCATGATATATCTGTAAGATGTTCATTAATTCTTGAAAAATTAGCCTTCTCGTATTGTTTAATCATATGGTTGTTTGTAAAGTTTTATGGGTCAAAAGAATGGAAAATTGAATTCTCATATGATCGCTGTTGCCCAAAGGGTCTAAAACTTGTAAATTAGATATAGAGGCATTCATGTTAGTCATTACTAGGTCTAGAATGTTATTCCCACGTGTGGGTTCCCTAACTTGCTGGGTAAGACCAAGATCGGTAATAATAGAAAGTAACTGTAAATCATACTGATTGAGTCCAGAGAGTGTATCCCGATTTATTGCTGGGAGATTAAAGTCCCCCAAGATAATTACTAATCCCTTATCAGCCATTGAAGTGATTTCTGAGGATAATTGATTAAGATATGCAATGTCGGAAGAGGGAAGGCGGTAGCAGTTGCTTACCAAAATCTGGGGATGTCCTCTGGGTTGCAAGTAAACCCAGATACTTTCTGTTAATGTAGGTAAGGGGGATTCGAAAGATGGAATATTATCAGTCACATAAAGACTCACTCCTCCACCTTTTTTTTCATTGGATCTGTTTTTATAGTAGAGTTTAAACCCTGGGATGTTCATTATCCATTGTTTATCTGAATTTCCCCAAGTTTCAGTAATGGCAATTAGTCCAATGTTAGATTCATGGATCTTCATCTCTAATTCTGCCATTTTAGTTTTATTAAGTGCTCTGGCATTAAAGGATAAGACATTCAGCTTGTATATAGTATTAAGAGATGGCTCCTTAGGCCTGATCTCCCCCTTAGGTTTTAGTTTAAATGTCTGTTAATGAATGACAAAAACTGGTGACCAAGAAGAGAACTGCCCCTTCGGCTGAGGTGCAAACCATCCCAGCAGAAGAGGGAAGGGTTGTCATTAAATTCCTCCCAATGTGTAAGACAGGCTATATCTTGCCTAAGACACCATTTCCGGAGCCATTCATTTAATGTTTTAATTTTTGTTTGAATAAAATGTGAGGCTCGGGGTACTGGGAGAATTTCAGATATGCCGATTTTGCATCCCCTTTCATTTAATAAGTTACAGATAGCAACTATGTCTTGTTTCAGTTGTTGTAGTGGAATTTTGGTAATATCATTAGTCCCAGCATGAATAATAACTAACTGGATTATTACCTGCAGCAGTAAGACAGTTTTAGTCATAGCGGTTATGTCTGAGACCCTAGCTCCTCTATAACTTGAGCAAGTCCTGTTTACTTTATCAGGGTTACATACAATCCGATCTATGAATTTTACCATAGAATCACCCAATACAAAACCTGTGTGGGAGCATTATTATGCAGTGGGGGTATCAACCTGAATGTTTATTGGTTCCTGTCTCTGGTTGCAGCTGATGTCTTCAGCTGAAAGAGAGGTTAATGGCTCATAAGAGATATGCAACGTCACTAAAGGAGAGATGTTAATCCCTTGTGACTGTAAATCAGTTCTTTTGTTAGATTTTGAAGCTGGAATAGTAGACCAGGTAGTAACATCAGGGAATGATGATATTTCTGAAGGGAGGTGGGAACACTCAGGGGTTGAAGCAATCTTATGTACTTCGTTGTGTGTAGTGTCTAATATTGATGTACTCTGGGGGGTTAAAGCAGTCTCATGTGCCTCATTGCATGGAGAGTTTATTTTTAATGCAGCCTGAGATACATTGCCGTGGGGTGAAGTTAAGTTGTTAGCATCTAACAGGAGAGACATATGGTCAATATACTCCTCTAGCGCTTCTATTTCTGGGTCAACAACATACTGGGTAGTATCAGGGGTTGTCTCCACTTTATTAAGAAGTCGAGCAACCTCCTTCTGTAATGATTTTACCAATATACACCTGTCACAGATGTAATTGGCACTCTGTTTGCCAATTGCATACATCTGGCAGGAACTACAATATTTATTGGCTCTTTTCATTGTAGTACCGAGTAGTTCAGACACTAGATAATAATCAAAACAACAGTACACAGTACCTTAGGCTTCCCTTATAAGTGAGACCAATCAGAATATAGTTAAACCGTTGTCCCGAAGTCCCCGATGGACACGATAGACACGCGCTATGACGCACGTGTCTCTCGGCTGCATCTCCAGCGCTTGCGAGACGCTCAGCCTCGCTCGCTAATGCGGTTATTTTATCCAGCTGAACCGGAAGTGTGTCGCTGCGCAACTTCCGGTTTCGCGCTAGTGCACAACAGTCTTGGATGAATGTTAAAATCTAATCTGAAGTCCTTAAAACAGCCAAAATAAGTGGAGAGAGTTTCCCCTGAAGGTAGACACAAAGGAATCAATGTGGGAGGATGTTTCAGTGGAGGACAAACTCCTGAAGTCCTCCTGTATCCCACACTGCCTCTGGCTACTCCAACCAGGAAGTGCTCCCACCTTTACTGATGGTACAAAAGACAGGCACAGAGTAGTTTAATTTCAATAAAAACACAGTAAAGTACAATCAAGGTATATTTAGCAGCACACACTCTCAGTAATAGCAGAATGTATGTGTGTGTATATATATGCATTTATAATTTGAGATAACTGTAAAAAGCCAGAGATTTGAGTGCAAATGCCTGAGCCTTTTGCAAAGGCTAGAGGGACTTCAGGAAGCTCTCAATGTTGTTCTAGCAGCTCCTGAAATTTACAAAGAACAGGATGCTTGCAAAGGATGGGGGTTGAGAAAGACTTATAAAAACAGCTAAGCTGAGCTGCAAGGGAGACTTTTTTACAAGAGATTTTATTTTGCTTCTGTATATAGTTATTCTGATCAGGTTTATTTTATTTTATGTTACTGCAACTACAAATTAACAGTTTTGTGGAATTTTACAACTGCTCCTATGTTTTCTCTAGGTTTTCTGACCTGTGCCTCAACGACAGCTACCTTTTGCCAAGGGAGTCATTTCCGCAGCACCTATGGGGTGGAACCCTTCACTAGGGTTCCTGTATCATTACCCCAGGGACGGTATATCCCCGCGGACAGAGAGGTGAACAGCCACAATGTATCTAAGTCACGCAAGCATACACCATACCAGTTGCGTAAGCACACTGAATTACTGATTAACATGCTTTACTGTTAGACCAATGTGGTCTGAGAATGCAAGGGATGGGTCCGGTGTGACCCTTAGGTATCTAAAAGTAGTTACTTGTTCTAGGGAGGCTCGTCCAGTAACCAAATGACCAAGGAGTATGGGGTACACCTGCATGCTGTTCAGTTGGGGAGTCTAGTTTGAATCTGAAAAGGATCACCTTCCTCTTCTTGGCATTAGGAAGCAGCTTATTTGCACCCACCGGCACAGCAGTAGCTCTACTGCTTGTGGCGCCAATCACCTGAGTTCAGAAACAAAGTCGAGTAATCGGAAGGCTGGCGGGGGGGTAGGAGGAGCATCCGTTTGACTGCTCTTCTCCTCTGGGGTGGGGGACTGTGGCACCCTGTGATATGGCGACTACCAGTGGAGGCTGGGAGAACACCAAGCTGGGACCACACATGTTCAGGGGAGGCAACAGCGGACATCGGTGCACCATGTGTGGGAGCAAGCATGGCCACATGTTTGCCTTCATTGTACAGCTACACCTCCAGGAGAAACCTATGCTGAAAACCCTCTAGCAAGGTTGCTGAATGAGGCCCAAGCCTCAGCCTACACTCTCTGCCAACACAGCTCCAGTGTAAGTCTTGGCCAAGGTCTAAGGGCGATTCAGGTCTCTCCCTGTGGGAAGCTCCACTGTGAGTCAAGTTCTCCCAGAACGGGCAGTTCGGGGAAGTGTGGCAGTGGAATGTGGGTGGTTAGAGACCTGAGTCAGATCAGGGGTATATCCCTGCCCTGGCCAGAGAGCCAGAAACAAAACTGAAAAGAAAAACCAAAAGTAGCTTGTTTGCAGCTGGCCCGCTGGTGCAGCAGTTGGAGTTCCACTTGTGGCACCGGCAACTCTGGTTCGGAAACTGACTCAGGTCGCTGGATGGCCAGCTGGGGGCAGATGGACTGAGCGCCTGTTGGGCTGCTCTCCTTCTCTGGGGGGAGGATCAGGTGATTATCCGGTGTGCGTTCGACTCCTGGTGGAGGCCAGGAGGACATGCTAACACCGGCGCTGGATTGAACCAGGAGCGGGGCATCACTGCACGTCCCTACCCCTGGGGCAGTACAAAATACATGTGTCAACCACCACGAATGATGCGTGCCTAGCACCTCGACCTTAATGTCCCCACCTCCCACCGACCAATTACTGGTCTTAACACACCACCCAGCTCTGAACCCCGCCCTGGGGGGGAATCCAGGGAGGCAATGCCAGTAGGCACCTTTCCCGTCGGAGATGGACTGGGCATGGGCGTCGGCCCCACCTCGAGGAGGTAAGTCGAGGGGTACCGGTGGGTAGGGGTAGTGAAGACGTGGTGTGCAGGAGGGCCGAGAATAAGGTGGCCGGGGCAGTAAAAAGAATACAAAAAAAAAAAGTAGACTGTTTGAGAAGAACCACCTCTGGGCAGCACTGAACCCCCTGAATAGGAAGAAGGACAGTTCATTTGGGTTGCTGGTTCTGTGGTAGAGAATCAAGTTGTCCGCATACATAATCATGCAGCAACCCTTGATTTCCCTGAGGAGGTGCTTCACAAAGATGGAAAACAGAATTAGTCTAAGTATAGACCCTTGCGGTACCCCGCTACTGACCACTAGAGTGTTGGGTGTGCCCCCATGCAGACCACTTGGATTCTCCCACAGAGATAGTCGACGAACTAGGCTGTGGTTGCAGCTGAGAACCTATAGTACTACAGTTTTTCAGGAAAGATGTTGTGGTCCACAATATCAAAGACCTTTGATAGACCCACACATATGGCACTGGTTAGTGCAACTGCATATAGCAACTAATAGGGATATACCCAAGATAAAGGGGCTATACCCTATCCAGGGAAAATGGGGGAGGAGTAACAGGAGGCAAAGAGAAGTGCACAAAACAAAGAATCTTGTTTTCCAAAATATTTTTTTTTTTTTTTACATTTCTTAGAAAAAGCTATGAGTCTCAGAAGAGCAGAAAGAGATAGAGGAGAATAACTCTTTGCCAACAAGGTAGGATATGCACAGGAAGGGGAGAGCTGCCTGGTAACTTTGGCTCTATATAAAGACGTTGATAGTGAGCAAGTGAGTGGTACTCCATGGAAAAGATGCAATGGAAGATCTTTAGTTATGGTAAGTAAGTGTAAGTCCTCAACGGGCTTACCTTATGGGTGGTTTGGCCCTCCACTCTCCCACTGGCATCCTGAGTGGCAGTGGTGGCGTTGAGCCTGACTACCCTGCTGCTGCTCCATGGCCATGGCCACTATAATTTTGGGACCTCTACCCATGTTCCAAATAGGGCAGAGGTCTAACTGCTGTTTCTGTGCCTTTGGGTGCACGGGGGTTCTATTTTGGTCCAGGGAGTTGCCTACATGCCCAGGGCCAAAAATGTAAATAAAAAATATAGTGGCCATGCAGCCACCAGGGCCCAAAAAATTCAAAGGAGCAGCCAGCCCGGTGGTACGGAGGGTTGAGGCGCTGGACACCACAACTCGCCACACTCCAGCGACCTGGGTTCAGGAACGGACTCGGGTCACTCAGGAGTCAGCTGGGGCGAGGAAGGATTGAGCATCCACTAACAGCACTCCTTCCTTGGGGGGGGTCACAGTATCGCGCTGTAAACTGATACCCAGCGGAGGCAGGGAGTCAGTACAGGTGCAATGCTTAACAGAGGGGTGGACCCATGCACAGGGCATCAGACTGCCTCCGTGGAGGTGGAGACAGTCACCCTGCCCATTGCACATGCATGGGTTCAGGGAGAAAACTGGAGGAAAAAGGCAGAGCCGGCAGGCTCCATGATGACCAACTGCACCCGCATCGAACCCCGGCAATCTGGATGTTGCCTTCCCGAGGGTGGGGGGTACCGCAACCTCGCCACCATCCTGTCACGGGGGTAAGGGTAACCTGTGCTGGGTGGTCAGGTGGGATGGGCACAGGAGATGCTGGCCCGAAAGACAAGTCCCTTCCAAGGGAAGGGCCAGAGTTGCCTGTCTGCTCCTAGGAGTAAAATGTATATGGAAAAAAGAATTTAAAGGAGCCGTGGCTCCACTACTAGAAACACCTTATAGGTGAGAAATCGTGGGGGGGAGAGCCATTACAGGAGCCCCGATACCATAAAGGGTGCTCCCACAAATAACTAACTGGTGTCCTGGCTCCCACTGGGCAAGCTGAGCCAAAACAAGGGACAGGTAGCCCTAAAATGGGCTTAACTGATAAGTTATGGGGCTATGTGTGCTGGGGAACAAACAGAAAATAAACATGTGACTACAGAAAACAGGGGGGTAGGGATGCTGGAGTATACTGTAATGAAAAAGGGCACGATAAAGCCCAGGCAAGCAACAGCCAATCAGAAGGGGACAATGTAAATATGATAAACAGAGCAGCTTTGCCCACCGAAAGGGGGACTGCTTTGGGACTTCAGTTTGAGCAAAGTGCAGGAGGGACTGCTGACGGCTTTCCAGCCCTATACCTGCATTCAGAGCCTAACAGCCTATCTAGCTCAGAAATCACTGTAATAGGAGAGGGAGAGGAGAGAGAGAGAGAGCGACAGAGAGAAAGAGAGAGAACACACAAGGGAGCTTGGAGCTTTGCAGGCAGAAATAAAATAAAGAGATTTTGAAGTTTGCTGCAGATGAAAAAGGAGCCAGAGTCTTCAGCCAGGTTAGACTAACTACATTAACACTCTAAATGATTTTCAGCAAATAGTTACATCTTTCAACAGAACTCCCTCTCAGATTACTTATAACTGCAATCCAGGCAGCTCTTACAGGGACAGTACACAGAGGCTATACAGGCACTCTCTGGCAATACATTTAAACTGCTAAATCGCAGGACACCAGCGGGGCAGTGAGCATTTAGGCAAGCTCAAAGAAGACTTTTCAGGAACCCCCATTTGTAGGGGGGTTTCAACCTTCCCTGCCTGGAGAAAACTTGGCGTCCGCGTCAAGTCTGTACCATCCTGTATCAGTTAACATAAACTTATTACTTTACTATACATTTTCACTACACTTCATAATACTATACCCATTCTGACAATACATCAGGCATATTTCCCCACAGGTAATTTACAGATTACTATGCAGAATCATGTAATAACTTCTTGTACATTAAACAATGTCAGAGGGGGCCCTTCCCTACCAGCTAACTTGGGGCTAGACGGAGCAGGGGCACCATACCTAGACTGCAGAACAATTAACCTGGAATTGGTACTTAGGCTCAGTTTGGGCAGTGAGCTCTGAGAAACATAAACCCCTTTGTGGACCACATTGAGAGGCAAATCCACTGGCCTCCCAGGAGAATCATAACTTAAGCGAACTACTGGCTTAACAGCACAGCCAGTCCTTCTGGAGGGGAAAAAAACCACAGCCTCTGTACTCTCAACACTGGTCCTGGAATTTTCATCACTTGTGAGGGGTGCCTCTGCCTGGGTAGGAATGTCCAAACTTGGAGCACTGTCAGACCCTTGCTCTGTAGGCTCTGTTTCTACAACACTTGGCTCATTTTGAAGACACTCTGGCACTGAAGGGGGGGTTGTCAGCACTCTCATAGTGTTCCTCAAGTTCTGGCATGTCACCAGAAAGACTCGTACCATCAGCCTCTCCTTCAGGCAAATCATACAGTTCAATGATACACAAAGACTCTGCATCCTCAGATATGATACTTTGCACTTCACTTTCAGGGAGCATTGGCTCCAAAGATGATGCCAGGGGGTTAGGCAGTCCAGAAGGCCCAGCTTCATCCCCTTAATTCGACATAGGATTTCCACGAAACAACTGTCTCAGTTCCTATGAGGGATAACAGGCATTATCACGCTCACTGTCATCCGAGTTAGACTGGCAGTCACTGTCATTCTGGGCCTGCTGCATGGGAAGTCTTAAATCGGCAACCACGGGGGCAGGCTAACTCCGTCTCTTTCTTGCAGCAGCACGAGTCACTTCTTTCAGGGGAATCAATCTCGGTGGGTTCAGCCTCAATTATAACTTGACCAATAGGTAGCAAGTGGTTACGGTGCATGGTCTTGACAGCTTTGGAGTTATTCTCTGGGTGCACTTTGCACACTGGTAAATCAGCCAACTTTCCAACTACAACATGGGGAAGATGGTGCCATCAATCAGCAATTTTGTATTTACCATGCAATCCTAAATTTCGCAGCAACACACAGTCTCCAGGCCTAAGCTCTAGAGCCTTTACTTTTCTATGTCTTTCTTTGTTGGCTAGATTTCTTTTGGCGGCCATTGTCTGTGCCAGTTGATAGGCATGGTTCAATTGAGCTTTCAGGTTTTATACATAGTGCAGGTAATCTTCGGCTCGGACCCCATAGGGAGAAACCACAAAACAGACGTCAACAGGCAGCCAGGCCTCTCTCCCGAACATGAGGCGGTAGGGAGAGAACCCGGTAGCATCATTCTTCGTGCAATTGTATGCGTGTACTAAGGTGCTAATCTGCTGGCTCCATTTATGCTTATCTTTTGGGTGGAGGGTGCCTAGCACGTCTAGCAGGGTGTGGTTAAAGCGTTCTGATTGAGGATCCCCCTGTGGATGATAAGGGGCGGTTCTTGACTTTCGCACCCCCCATACAGTGAGCATTTCTTTGATTAGCCGACTCTCAAGGTCCCGGCCCTGATCAGAGTGAATTAACTGGGGGGGGCACCACAGTGGTCGAATAAATTTTGCACTAGAACCTTGGCCATGGTAGATGCTTTTTGATCTTTGGTGGGAAAAGCTTGTGCATACCGTGTGAAATGGTCTGTAACCACTAACACATTGCCAGTGTTTCGCTGATCAGGTTCTAAACTCAAGAAGTCTATGCAGATTAGTTCCATTAGGGTGCTGGTAGTAATGCTGACAAGGGAGGCAGCCCTCTAAGGCAGGGCTTTTCTCTGCAGGCAGCCACTACAAGTCCTTACATGGTGCTCAACATCGGCCCCCATCTTGAGCCAGGAGAAACGAGATCATACTAAGTCAAGGGTCCAGTCGATACCAAGGTGGCCCATATGATTGTGGAGGGACCGCAGTACCAAATCTTTGAAGGCTGTGGGCAGGACCAATTGTTGCTCGTCTATTTGGCCACCCTGATCTACTGTCTCTCTATACAACAACTGATTAAGCAGCTTCAACCTGGGGCCTTCTTTAAACAATAAAGCGGTTCACAGATCAGAGGAATGCAACTTGGACACATCTTTTCCTGCACGAAGGGCATCAAGTGCTGGTTGAATCATAGGATCTCGGGATGGAGCCCACTGAATGCTGTCATTGTCAAACTGAGGTAGTGCACTAATATCTAGAGCAGAGAAGTGGCAATACGCAGCCCGTATGCAGGTGTCAGAGGGGCCCAAGCAATCTACTAAGCAGTCCACTGTGTCCGTAGACATCTGTTCATTTCTAGCAAACTTTTGGCACAATGCTCGGATGTCAGGTTCAGACAGCCTGACCCAGTCGCTCTTGGAAATGGGCCTCTCGGATAGGGTGGCAGCATCAATATGATTCAGGCCCAGTCTGTATTCGACAGCATAATCATATGTTGACAATGCAGAAAGCCACTGGTGCCCCGTGGCATCTAACTTAGCTGAAGTCTGTACATAGTTCAACGGGTTATTGTCAGTCCACACCAATATTTTTGCCCCATAGAGGTAATCATGAAACTGGTCGACAATGGACCATTTTACTGCAAGGAACTCCAACTTGTGCACAGGTTAGTTTCACTCTGTCGGGGTCAAGCTCCTACTGGCGAAAGCCACTGGTCTCAAACCACCCTCATGGTCTTGATACAGTACAGCTCCTAGACTCTGCAGACTGGCATCAGTATGCAGCATATAGGGTTTGGTGGGATCAGCATAAACGAGGATGGGGGCATGGGTGAGCTGGTATGACTTTGCGGAAAGCTGCTTTATAGTCAGGCATCCAACAGGACCCGAAAAGTTCACCTGGGCGGAAATATGCTTTGTCTGGTTCTTTGACGGACCCTTTTTTGGATTTCCAATTGGTAGGAGGGTAACCCTGGGTAAGATTCAAGAGTGGCCGAATCACTTTGGAATAGTCCTTTATGAACCGGCAGTAGTAGCCACAGAATCCTAGGAAAGGTTGTAGTTCTTTCAAATTGTGGGTCTGGGGCCAAGTAGTCAAGGCTTCAACTTTACTAGGCTCAGTCTCTAGACCCTCTGTAGACACTATGTGCCCCACATACTTCACAGAGGTTTGGAAAAACTGGCACTTGTCAATGGACAGCTTGAGTCCGAAATCTTCCAGTCGGTCTAGTACTTTGAACAGTCGACTCTCATGCTCCTCTAGGGAGCTCCCAAACACAATGACATCATCCAAGTACACCAGGCATTCCAGCAAATTCAAATCTCCCACCGCTTGTTCCATCAGTCACTGGAAGGTGACTGGGGCGCCAGATATCCCCTGTGGCATTCTCAGGAATTTGTAGAACCCCAAAGGACAGATGAAGGCTGTCCTCTCACTGTCCTCCGGAGCCATCGGAATCTGGTAATATCCACTGCTAAGATCCAACACCGAGAACCATTTGCTCCCATTCAAACAATCTAGAGCATCTTGTATACGGGCATGGTGTATTGATCGGGGATGGTCCGCCAATTCAGAGTTCGATAATCAACACACATTCTCACAGATCCATTCTTCTTACACACAACCACAAAGGGAGAAGCATATGGGCTCCTGAATTCTTGTATCACACCAGACACGAGCATTTTCTGCAAGTGTCTTCTCACATCGTCTATGTCTGCAGGGGCTAGGCGTCGAGACCTCTCTCGAAATGGCCATTCATTGTGCAGGCGTATGTGATGCTCCGCACCCTGGACACATCCCATGTCCCATTCCTTCAACGAAAATACTTGATCTCTCTGGGCAAGTTTCTGACCAATTCTAATCTTCCATTCAGCTGTCAATGGGGAGTCACCAAAATCAAACAAGTTGGGAGTCACTCTATCTGCCTTGCCAGGGTGCTTGTTGCTGGGCAACACTGCAGTGCCTGTGCAGTGTACCGTAGCTGGGGTGCATCCTCTGTTCAACGGATCTGCCGATCTGACACACTATGAATCTGGACCATCACTCGTCATGCATAGGCATGAGCATGAGCCGGCAAGATGCTGGGCTTAACCAATAATCCTTCCGACAATTTTCCATCGCCTGGCGTGTCTAACATCAGTATTTTGTTCTTGACATCTTTGCGGCGGTGGACCTCCCCTTGAATGGTACACTGAGCGTTAAGGGCCAGTACCATTAAAATCGGGATCCTTCTTCCACACAACCCCTACCGGTTCATCCTGGTCCACTCCCTTGGGGTTCTGTTGCAAATCATAGGCCCTCTTGATCAGAGTGGGAGTCCTTAGGGCCCTCCCAGTCCGTCACCCTTGTTTCTTGTGAGAGAGTTGTGCCAGTCTCCCAAACATATGGGCGTTGGTCCCAATTAACAGGGAACCCCATCATACAGTCCAGTAGGGGACACACTAAGGCCAGTGTCTTGACTTGCTCCTCTACACCAGTTGCAGCTGCAGGAAATGACAACCAGAGGCAGACATATCCTAGGTAGGGATATGACTTGTCACTCAGCCCCCACACATGTAGACCTTCCAGGGATTATAAGAGTGCAGTAGATAAGTGTTTGTCATACCAGTACTGAAATACAATGGTCACTTGCAACCCACTGTCCAGCACAGCCCAAGCAAGAATACCATTCACAGCCACAGTAGTCTCCATTGAAGGGCCCACTATTTTGGACCAGTCTGCAAGGACAGCAGCAGAGGCCTGGATGGATGACTTAGTCACAAAGGGGTTGGAGTTAGGACGTCCAAAGCCTTCACTGTGGTCAGTTTGTGCACCCCTTGACCACTGATTTGTTTTCCGAAGCTCTCCCTGAAGCCGGTTCACCACTTTCTCCAAGTCTCTCTCAGACCAGCATTCCCTCTTCATATGGCCATCCTTTCCACAGTTGTGACAAATGATAGAATCCTGGGTCACCCTTGGAGAGAACACTGCATGAGGAACTGAAGTAGTAGCAAGGGATCAGGGTCCAATATCTGCTTGCAATGGTGAGAGGGGTGCAACGTGTCTCAATAGTTCCTTTAGGGTGGCAGGCAATTCTTTGATTTCAGCCTGGGAACTACTCTCGGTAGAGGATGCTTGAGAGTGCACTCCCATGGCAGTCACATCCCGAGAGGAACCAGAATCTTGTTCCATGGGGTGAACACTTGCAGAGGCACTCACCTTCAACTCTCGGGCTTCCTTAAATAGCTCGACTTTCAAAAACTGGGCCCAGGGCAGGAAGTTCTTTGCATTCTCAGAGTGCTTGTTAGGTGCAGACTTTTGCCCCTGAACTCCACTTGGCTGATCACTCTCTGTCACTTGCACAGTAGCAGCAGATATTGGTGAAATCCCCGGTACACCTTTGCTCAACCCCGAATTTCTTTCATTAGCTCATCATCGGGGGGGGGGGGTGATTCCAGTCGGCTGGCGAGGCGCAACTGAAGCAGTAACAATTCTGAAAACGGAGCAGGCTTAAGGATCCGGTCCAGCCTAGTTCGATCTAATCCATTTGATGGCAAACTACCCTTTCTGAGGCACTTTAGTAGCAGCTTTCCAAAATGAGGTACATACACAGACAATGGCTCCCCTGAGTACTACTGGGTATTTCTTGCTCTCCACTACAGGTCCTAATCTGAATCCATTCTCCCATACACATTCTCCAATGCATCCAGATAGTCCTGTGCAGTTGCTTCAGGGTTATTGGCCCACTTGGCATGGATGGTAGCCAGGGCAGGACCCTGGAGGCTCTCACTCAACCTCTTACATTTCTCTGCTTCTGAGCATTGCCATTCTAGTACTAGAGGGGCAACACAGTGTATCCAGGTCTCCCAGTCATCCTCCCCCTGGGGAGTGGGAAGGGTGCCCGAGAAGATTATCAACCTTCG
This sequence comes from Neoceratodus forsteri, assembly GCA_016271365.2. Taxonomy (NCBI): domain Eukaryota; kingdom Metazoa; phylum Chordata; order Ceratodontiformes; family Ceratodontidae; genus Neoceratodus; species Neoceratodus forsteri. The sequence continues at coordinate 739,297,479 of CM057459.1, forward strand.
GTAGGAGTCGTGACTAAAGGCAGGTACAGATATAGGGGCCAGTATTGGCATGGGCACAGAAGGCAGGGCAGTATCAGGTGCTGGAGTGGGAGGGGGTGTTGGGGAGGGAACACCCCCAGGTGGCAGGAATAGTTTCTTAAAGTCCTCTATGGGTTTCCCTTCCTCCAGCAACAACTTAGCAAATTTCTCCACAAAAGTGTCAGATAATAGAGGGAGCTCATCCTCCCCGGGGTCTTTACTGTCTCTAGTTATCACTCTCCAGGCAGCAGGGGCAATAGTCCATGGCACTTTGGAACTGTCCACTGGGTCCCTACACTCTACTAAGGCCATGAAAGTTTGGGTGGTCAAATCAGCCTGTCGCCCCACCACCACAGCATTTGTTAAACATTCAACTTTGGAAAGTACTCCTTCTGCAGTGTCTTTACCAATGTTCAGGGGAACATCCAATACAAGCAGGACATTGTGAGGGTCAATCTTCTGCCCTGTACACCACCCCACCAACTGATGCACAGCCACTTCTGTTGAGGTAGCCATTTACATTTGACAATAATTCGTAATTTAGGCCACTAGAAGACACAAAATCCCAGCAGTAAACCTCCAAGATGTAACCCCTAGGTGGCGCTATTCCAAGGGCTACTACCCCTGTCTGCTTGGTTTGTAACAGGTTAAGGGACCTGAGTTCTGAAACAGGTGCCTCCACTCGGAGGTCAGGGTTGGTAGTGGTCAAGCTAATCAGGGCACAGCCCTCCGGGACACTGTAACACCCCCTTTCCCCTCTAGCGGCCTGAACACTGTACAATAATCACTTTCACAATACCCCCGGTACACCACACAAGTACCAACACTATTCGCACTTACCACCAGGGCTGGTTTTTCTGGCTCGACCCTGGGGACCCCTGTAAAACAAGGTTATGCACATCAAATGGCAACAGTACAGTACTTTGAGCACAAACTGGAACCACAGTCAGATTACATGCAGAAAAAGTTAGATCTGATTTATTCAGGGGACTTGAACAAGGGAGGGGCAAAATCAGGTTAATTAGCTTAAAGGTTATATCAATCAAGCAGTTATGCATGTGCTTTGAGTCCCCCCACACAGTCACACCTCTGAGTACCCAGGTGGAGAAGAGATGGGCTGGCCAGGACCGTTGCCCGGGGTTGGCTGGCATCGCAGCTGGTTGGGGCCCTGTGATGGAAAACACAACATGCACAGTACACACTATTTGTAATCTGGAGCCAGAGGGCTCAGTTCATAAAGAAAAAGAAACAAGCCAATCAGATGACACACTCATATTAAGCTGTTGTTGCAGGGAGCTACCCTGGTATTTACTCACGATACCAAAGACTGGACACAGACTGGATGAAAATCGAAACTGCAGGTGGTTGATCTGCAATGCCAGGAGAAGCAGGGCCCACATGAGTTGCCGAGGTGTCGTTTCTGTTCATGTGTAGAGCAGGGGGCTGATCCCCAGGCAGGTCTCTTGTTGATGGCTTCTTTGTGCAGCGGGTAGTCTGGCAAGGCCCAGACCGCATGGAGACAAATTCGGATGCAGTCTGTTTTGGGCTGGATACAGCTTCCAGCAAGCAGAACACAGTTAACATAGTGGGGAACTAACTCACGACCCATCAGCAGCTCACAGCACATTTACATATAAGGGAATGCTACTGTACCAGGCAAAGCGCTCCCTGGTCACAATCGCAAAGTCTCTGCACACACCGGGAGTTTAGGGGTAGCTGGAACTCCTGACAGGCCGATTGCATTCAGCAAAATCTTCGGTTTTCTTCAGGTTGAGCCTGGCCCACTTCAGTAGCTTACTTTAGTCACACAACTCGGATTCAGTCCGAAAACAACTCTCTTTCCCCTCTCAGGGCAGTAGGAAGACATTAGGCCAAAACTCAGGCCTTTTCACAGAGACTGTCTCAAGCATCTTGCTTCTTCAGCTCCCAACTTAGACCCGCCTTAAAAGAGCAGGCAGTTTGGGGATTTCCCTCAGATCCAAAAGGTTTGGTTGGCTGATTCGGCTGTCAGTCAAAGCAACAGCTCCCCTCCCCTTTCAGTTGCAAAAAGGCGCCAAAAGCTCAAAACTATAATTCCTACAGATTTTGACTTCAGACAGCTCCTGTAGTCCATTTTAGGTCCCACCAGAACTGATTGGTTCAATTCACAGTCCCAGGCCAAATGGTGGGGATAAACAAGACAGTCCTTGCTGCAAAGAAGGCAGGTTAGACAAACTACATTATCATTAACACTCTAAATGATTTTCAGCAAACAGTTACATCTTTCAACAGAGCTCCCTCTCAGATTACTTGTAACTGCAATCCAGGCAGCTCTTAAAGAGACAGTACACAGAGGCTATACAGGCACTCTCTGGCAATACATTTAAACTGCTAAAATGCAGGACACCAGCCGGGCAGTGAGCATTTAGGCAAGCTCAAGGAAGACTTTTCGGGAACCCCCATTTGTAGGGGGGGTTACACCAGCTACCAGTGTATCCCCCCTCGGTGGGGTAAGTGCTGCTTGAGACTGCATTTTTCTGCATGTCTGAGAGACAGTGTGAACTAAGGCTGGAGACTGAGCAAGTGCCTAGTCACACAGTGAAATGTAAGTGAGTGCTGGGGCTAGAGACTGAGTGAAGCCCAGTTGCCACTTGTGTTCCAGAGCGTGTGCAACAGAGGGGTCTGGGACTATGTCTGCCTGTCCCTGGACTAAAGAAGATAACGAACAGAGAGGAAGACGGTAAGGAGCCTGCCTGGTGAAAACCCTTTTACAAAGGTCTCTGAGGTGAAGCTGGCAAGGCCAGGCAGGTGAAGACCAACTTTCTTCAGCCAGTTCTGCTGCTTCCATGGTGCACCCTACAGAGATACTTCCATGGTACCATACCAAATCAAGCCTGCTGAAACCCCCTGTGAACTTCTGATCTGTAAGTATCTCCTGAGCTGCAGCCTTTGGGAATTATTCTTAACTAGCTAGCTAGTTAGGTTACGGGGGAAAGCCCTGGGCTGAACTGCATCCAGTATAAAGCTGTGCTCATTCATCTAAAGTTAAAGGTTGCAACTGTTAAGCAGTTATTTAGGCTCCCCTTGTGTCGACACCTGCATCGTAGTGAAGTACCCACCAAAAAGACTGTGTGAACTTTCTGTGCAGCTGCAAGTGGGAAGTCGAATGCATCTGCAGTTGGGACGTGGAACATTGTGTGGGGTCACATTGCTGAGACAGTTATAGATGTTGTTGCTCTGTTTTCTTCCCTTTTGCCATTCCCTCACAATAAACACTGTTAATTGTTTATGTTATATTCTTGTACTGTGAATCATTGCGAGGGTCGAGGGACTCTAGTTTGTGGGGAAGTGTCTTTAGGGGGCAGCTACTGTGCATTTCCTGGGAGGTGGTAACCTGCAATCTGTCCACCAGTATCCCCTATTACAATCCCAGGTGGAGGCACCACACCAACTACTATCTTGCATTTCTGAGACCCAGGCCGGTCCCCTTGGAGGTGTGTGCAATGTGGACCCAGAGGGCCCCAAAGCAGCCAAAGTGAGTCAAAGGGTTGTTACAGAAGTAACTTTTCTGTCTTCCTCGAATTAATCTTTTCCATAGAGTACCTCTTTTGGGTCAAATTGTCAAACTGACCCTTTGATATGGGAGGAGTCTGCTCACCCTGAAGCTACAGAAAATAGCCTCGGCCCTCAGCGTGGGAGAGAACAAATAAGGGAGTGGGGTGGTTCTTGGTTCAAGGGACCAAGGACTGGTCAGGCCAAGGCAGTGGCTCCTGGTGCACAGGAGCAAGAAGGTCACCTAGCAAATGCCACCTTACCCAAGGGAAAAGAAATGAACCCTGTTATAGTGTGAGACGAGCACCCTTCAGTGGGCAATGGTAGCCAAGCCACCCATCTGATGCAGATGGTTGATCTAACAATCCTATAGGCCACCTCATTTGATCATATGATGCCATCACTTGGTGCTGTGCTGCCTCCAGACCCCTAATGGAAATGTCTATGATCTGCCTTAAAGCTTCACTGTCAGACATCGCAGCGAATATAGTGTGCAACTGCAACCATAGACGATGCTGATAAGCTACCTTGTGTAAGGAGACAGCCAGGAGAGTACATGCCAAGGAAAACACCTGCTTGCTCAATGCATCAAATGTTGCAGAATCCTGACTGGGAGGTCAGTTTATGTCTCGGGCACTGTGGCCCAGTTCAGGTCTGGAGTCCATGAAGCTCCAAAGTGGGATGAGGTATAGCCCCTACAGACTTGGTGGCAATGGTGGAGATTACTGGACCAGCACTATGCAAATAGCGTAAATCTTTCATGAATACAGTGTGTGCTTGTACTTACTGTTGATGTTGGTTGTGTCAGTTTGAGTTAGGCAGCTCCACCCCCCACATCTCGTTTTTTTTTTTTTTTCAGGGGGTGTTGGGGTGAAGCCCACCAACTCAAATAAACTACTAACAAATAACCCAAAGACTGATTTAAGAAAGTAGCATAACTTGATCCCACGTTAGTAGCGTAGGTCTGTCGGTGGTCTGATAATTTCCACTATCTCCTGGTGGGGGCACAACACCTTATAATGTGGTCCCTGGAGGCGGTAGGTGTGGAACAGAGACACCTCCATAATGCCTTGGACATCTGTTCTATGGCACTGAGCCAGGGAGGCCTTGTGCTTGGGGGCAACCAGTTGAGACCTTTTGAGCGGGTGCGGAACCTGGGCATCATGCTTGATAACGAACTGACACTAAAAGCACAGGTGTTGGCAGTTGTCAAGTCCTCATTTTACCATTTGAGGAACACCGCCCGGATAAAGCACCTTGCAGCGCCCGAGGACCTTCCTACGTTGGTTCACGCCTTTGTGTCCTCTCGTCTTCATTATGCAATGCTCTACACCTAGGGTTACTGGGGGTGGATCTCCATCACCTGCAGCTGGTGCAGCACGCTGCGGCCAGGTTGTTGACATGGTTGTTGAGAACTAGCCATGTCGCTCCTGTACTGCACTGGCTGCCAGTGCGATGGAGGATCACCTTCAAGGTCGCGTTGCTGACCTATAAGACCCTACACGGACAGGGACCAGGTTACTGGCAAGACCTCCTTCGGGCCTACTGCTCCCTCCGCCCACTCTGCTCCACCGATGAGGGATTGCTGGGTCCGTCTTCAGACATCAGGTGCTAGGGCTTTTTCTTTTGTAGCCCCGACCCTGTGGAACTCTCCACCTCGTCAGATTAGAGAGTGCCTGTCCACTGAGACTTTTAAATTCTCATTAAAAACCTATTTATTTGGCCTGGCTTTTGGGGACAATGTTTCATTTCATTACTGCTGTCTTTTTAGTTTATATTTCTTTTTTGATTCAATCTTGGTTTCATACTGTATATGCGCTTTGGCATTTGAAAAGTATTTTATAAATAAAATCTGAATGATTGATTGAAATCTGTTTGAACAATGCTTGGTACTAAGAACCCCAAGTAGCTCGAATGGCAGGGCAACAGAATCACAACTTGTATAAATGAGGCATCCCCCCACAGATTGCTGGTAAAGAACGTACTCTGCAAATGAAGCCTAGTGGAAGGATGACTCTTGTCTGAAGAAGACATAGAAGGAGAAGAGTCTTGGAGTCCACCTGAGTTAGGCACCCAGAAAAAGGACCCTGAACCGGGCCCTATCAAAATCCCTGTACCATGATTATGGTACCTACTCATACGTGGTTCTATTCCTACGTAAGAGGCACAGGAGGCCTGAAGAACATGGGCATTCTATCTACCCACTCCTGAGGCACTTGCAGCTGCTGCTGCTTGAGTGGGGGATGAAATGGCCTGTAGAACTGCAATTCCCTTGCCTCAGGAAGGGCCTTCAGACTCCAATGACACCTTCACTCTATGGAAGGATTGAGGAGAGCCTCTCACTGCTGACACTCCAGTAACTGAGGTAGCAAACTGATGGTCTTGGGGAGAAATCCCAAAATGAGTGGAGGGCCTGTGACTGTGCAGGCCCCACTAAGAGGCCAGACTCCAGCTCGGCACAGACGCCAGTGTCTGAACTGGGAGAAAACTCAGCACTAAAGCGGTTATTACTGTCTGAGTAAGCACCGCTAGCAGCACCAACACCAGATGCTCTGATATCTCCGGCACTGAGATCACTCTCAACAGTGCACCGACCCTGGCATCACCATGCTCAACATCGAACTCTGCCTCAGTGTCATTAGCAACACCAAGTTCAAGGTCATCATGCGAGATGGCACCTAACCAGCACTGAACACCACTAACACTGCTCCAGAGTTGGCACTGGTGTCCATGCCACCTTCCATGTCATCACCAAATGGTGACAACAGCCTGGGCAACAACAACAGTCAGCATCTCCATCTCCACAAAAATAGACAAGGCCAGAGGCCTTGACCCCCATATCTGGGGTGGTCCACTGTCCGTACCGGGTCATAATGTCATATGCTTAATAGCATACGCCATTATGCGCGAACCCCGGACCTGTGCGTTCTCCGTGTTGTACCCCCCCAGAGTTATAATCCTAAGTGGGGGGGTCCTGGGGAAACAGCCCCCTGTAATGGGGGGGTGTAGGGGCAGAGCCCCCACAGATCAATAGAAATAAATAAATCGCACAACGTGATTAAATCGCACGGCATTCTGCCGCGTGACATTTTGACCCTGTGCCGTCCACTGTCAAAGATGCTAGACCATCTTAGGTTATCCATTGTCCATCCAGAAAGAATCAGAGGTCCACCCACACTACCACTGGAGATTCCAACACTACCCCAGCAGGGTAGGGAGAGAAGAGCTTCCTACCTCACTTGACTCCTAAGAGAGGGGAGGGTACCTGGGGAAAGACCCAAAGCCCCACCTAAGGATCTCATGGTCCGACACCTGCTGCTGAAGGTTGGAACTGAATGGCCCAGCTTTAGGTAATAAATCTAAAAGCAGTGGCCAAAAGAAAAAACAGGCATTACAGGAGTCAATGTTGTGGCCTCATCCTAGACAAAAGCACTGTGAACGCCCACTGTTGTGGCTAATTTTCTTACCACACATGCAAAAGTGGAAAAGAGAGCCCTGGCCCTTCTTTTTTGATGACTTGAGTATTCTGGAAAATAATAAAACAAGAAACAGACTGCGAAGAAAACGAACATAGGTGAATTGAAGTGAGAAAACTCTTTCCCATGGTGCACATTTGACTGCGGAGCAAAACGGAACTGAGGAAAGAAAGGGGCCAGCAACGGTTATTGGCAGGCACATGTCACCACGCAGTGTCATACAGGCACTGTAGACCAACAGGCTTTGCTGGCACCCTGGCCAAAAAGATTTGCTCCCGCAAGGTCCTAGCGCATTTGGCTTAGACCTCATAGTGGGACTCCAAGGAGAAGACTGATTCTAGAAAGACCTAGAGTCTTGTAATGTAACAGTGAATGACCATAAACAGTTTTTTGAGCATCTAATGGCACAACAGCACACATAACATAAAAGCTGTCCGAGAGTGTTCTGACAATTGATTTTGGCTGGGAGCTCCCTATCAATTTATGTTGTCAAGTTGCCAGGTGAGCTATTAGCAGAAAATAAGTACTTCTCAGATGGCTCTAATGTACAGTGAGAAAGCAATTTTGTAGGACAGTTTTAGTATAGCATTCTGGGAATGTTTATCATGTGGACTAGGACTGTAATGCATTTGCTTTGGTAAGTAGGATTCACTCAACATAAAGTTAATTGAGAATATTATAGTCATAAAACAGATAGGGCATGGTATATGCTGCAAATAAAACACAGAAATATAGATGATGACAGCAGAAAAAGACCAACTGTCCATCCAGTCTGCCCACATTATCCAATCGGACCCCGAAACCTGTAGTTCCTGTGGAATCTTCACTTACCCTGTTCTCCCTACTGTTCTCTGTATTTCTACCTCTCTCATCTTTCCAAGCAGCTACTACACTAGGTACACTAAGACACACTATTACATAGGAGGGGTTCGGGTAACTGCTTCTGAAGAGGAAAAGGATCTAGAGGTAGTGACTACATGTGACCTGAAACACATCTCTCAGTGTAAAAAGGCAGTGGTGAAGGCTAACAGGATGCTAGGGTGTATTGCAAGGGGATTAAGTAGTAGGCAGAATGAGGTTATTTTACCATTGTACAGGTCATTGGTGAGACCACATTTAGAATATGGGGTGAGGTACTGACATCCTTACCTTAAGAAGGACATCAGCATGCTGGAGGGGCCCAGAGGAGAGCAACCAAGATGATCGAGGGTTTACGGGATCAATCAATCAAAGTCTTTATTTAACCAGGCAATCACCATTGAGCAAGCTCATTTTCGAGGTGGACCTGGGTTTGTTAACAAGGAACAAGGGACAATATACATGGGATGCAACACACAAGAAAATAGTAATAATACAAATAAAATGAGATACAATAATACAGTATACCCAAAGTATCAGCAGATAGCATTGACAATAGTATATGTTTGGAATAGAAGATAGTTAGTTTTGGGCAGGACACAATTTTTCATAAAAGTAAAGAAATATACATATCAGGTGCACTGAACACAAATAAAACCTAATATAAAAAGATATATAGTGATACGGTATGGAGAATTTAGAGCTGGAACCAGGGTCAAAGGAATGTGGAAGGGACAGATATGGGGGTAGAAAAAGGGGAGAGGGAAGAGTCGATTACAGATGTGATCAGTCTTAACAGTAGTAATTAGAGTGTGCTTGGACTTATAGGAGTCACTATTTAGGGTAGACAGACACAGTCCTATAAGGAAAGGCTGGGAGCCCTGGGGATGTACTCCCTGGAAGAGAGGAGGCAGAGGGGTGATATGATAGAGACCTTCAAGTACATGAAGGGAATTAACAGAGTAAAAAGGGAAGGTTTCTTTAAAATGAGTGACAACAGCACCACTAGGGGGAAAAGCCTAAAACTGATGGGGAGGGGGGATTCAGAAAGGATGTAAGAAGCATTTCCATATGGAGAGGGTGGTGTCTACCTGGAATGAGCTGACAGAGGAGGTGGTATCAGCGAGGATGGTGGAAGCAGTTGGGTGGGGCAGAGTCATTAGCATAAATTGTAAGGCCAGATCCTGCGTCACTTACTGGGCAAATGCGACAGACCGGGTGGTCTTCTGCTGGCTCTTTCATATGTTCATATACCCTTGGCTCTATCCCAGCTATATTTGAAGCAGTTTTTGGTTTTAGCACCTTCTGTCTCTGCCAGCAGATCATTCCATGGCTCAACCACTCTTTCTGTAAAATAAAATTTCCCTAAATCCTTTTTAAACCTTCCCTCCAATAACCTCCACTCATGGCCCCATGTCCTAGCTTTTCTGTTCCTGGTAAATAGTTCTTCACAGCTAACCATGTTTATCCCTTTAAGGAATCTGAAGATCTCAGTCATATCCCCCTTCTCTCATCTGGTTTTGAGTGAATACATGTTCAGCGCCTTTAGCCAATCCTCATGGTATCTGCCCTCCTAGCTCTGAATCATCTTGGTCACCCTACACTGTACCGTTTCTAGCCAGTCTCTGTCCTTTATCAGTTGGGGACTTAAATACTGGGTGCAGAACTCCAGGTGTGACCTCACCATTGACCTATACAGAGACAGCAGTACTTCCCACTTCCTACTGTCAAACTACCTCCCAGTGCACCCTAGCATCCTGCTAGCCTTGCTCAAGGCTTTGTTACACTGGCTGGTTTGTATAAGAGAGTCACTAATGATGACTCCCAGGTTCCTCTCCTCTGATGTGGTGTCCAGCTGAACCCCTTTCATCCAGCACTCTGTTCTGGGGGGTTTGTTCCCTGGGTGCATCCCATCCCTTTGCACTTATTGGCACCGAATTTCAGTTGTCATACTTTGGACCAATTTTCCAGTGTTTGCTGGTCTCTCCGCGATCCCCTTATCCTCGCCACATTGTCAAGTCTACCACAGAGTTTAGTGACATGTGCGAAGAGACACAACCTGTTCTCAGATGTCACTGATGAACATTTTGATGAGGACTGGGCCCAAGACAGATCCCTATGGTGCTCTACTGGTGATGTCTCCTTCCACTGATCTGACCCCATTCACCACAGCTCTCTGCTGCCTCCCCTCCAACCAACTCCCTACTCACCTTATTATTTCCTTGGCTCTTTCTAGAGCCCACATCTTCTTCAGCAGTCTTCTGTGTGGCACTGAGTCGAATGCCTTGCTGAAGTTGAAGTGGAGTATATCTATTGTGTGCCCCTTGCAACTCCCTGGTTACACAAAGAACACTATCAGGCGGGCCTGCCAAGACCTCCCTGCCATGAACCTATACTGCTTACTATCCTGAAGCCCATTTTTCTCCAGGTATTCCACTAGATCCTCTGACTACTATCCCCATCAGTTTCCCTACCATGGAGGTAAAGGGGAAACTGTTTAACCAGGAAAGGCACATTAGGCTGAAGTTTGTTTCCAGGTGCAACCTGGGAACTCAAGGAAGTTAAGTTGCTTGCTTAGGGTCACACACAGTATTTTGGTGACCGGGTGAGCCCACTGAGACATTGCTGTCCCTTTTCAGAGGTGACCCGGAAGTACAGAGGATAAATCATACAGAACAATGACATAGTACATAAAGATGCAGTGTGAGTTGCTTACAATAGTTGTGAAATAGTACAAATATGATACCACCAGAAACAAATATAAAATGTTAATTTTCATTACAGCACAAAATAGGCAGACAGGCAACATGTAGGATAACAAATAAACAAACAGGCCACACTGAGCAGCATAATACTACATGCAGAGATTTACAAAAGCTACCAAATTCAAAGGAGCAAATTGAAGGTAGCAAAATATTCAGTAGAGGAGCAGAGTTTAGGTAGAAGTAACCAGGACAAGGGCATGGCTAGGGCGGGAGTAGTAGATGAGACAGGAGGTGGACAAGAGTTCAAGGGAAACAGGAGCAGGGTGGAGGAGACAAGATGGACAACAGCAATGATCGGAACTGGGAAAGTAAGGTACAAGACAGGATAGAGGGAGGTAGGGAATTCCAGTTGCGTACCACTGAGTGGGAGAAAGTGTTAAAGTGGTCCTTATCAAAACTGTCATACAAATATTTCAACATTATTCTGAGTATCCAAACTATATATGGAACATGGTGCCCCTTCCCCATTTACAGACATTATATATAACATACAAATCATACAATTACTTTTACTGTGACCTTTAATGTTTAGCATTAGAAATTTACATGGTCACTGGTAGCTCTGCTCATGAACAAAGAAGGGATAGCAGTAGAACGTTTGCTATATTTTTTACCCATTGTATCTATAATTTTGTTGTCAATTTATGAGGTTATTAGGAAATAGCGTTACTGAGCTAGGTATGTGTGGCCTTATTGTAAGCAACCTTATCTAACTGAATACAGTATATGGGTCTTTATACAGGCTGACCCCAAACTCATTAATTTGGCGTATACCCTCAGATCCTCTGAACTATCCTCTCTCGAAATTCCCAGATACTCCATGAAAATGGGTGAACTCTTCTTCGCCATATCTGCTTCTAAAATCAGGAACTCCCTCCCTCACCATGTCAAACTCGCTGTTTCCCACCAGGCTTTCAAAAAGGGTCTTTGGTTCTATCTAACTGTCAATGACATCTGGTCTTGCCCTGCCACTCCAGAGTCTCTCTTGTAACTGCTATACTGGCCCCTTACGGCACTTATCCTCACTTGCACTTGCTCTACTCGACTGCTGTACTAGCTCCTACCTTTATACCATGCAAATGCATCTATTGTTTTTCCTGCTTATCGACCCCCTCAGAATCCTCTACATTGACTCGCTTCCTCCTGCCCACTGTCACTGCATTTACTGATCCCCAAGGTAATACTGGATGTTTTGCTAGCATTTTGTCTATAGTGCACTTAATTTTAATGTAACTTGTTACTGTTCTTCATGTAACCCCTAGATGGCGCTATCCCAGGGGCTACTACCCCTGCCTGATTTGCCACTAACAGGTTGAGGGGCCTGGATCCAATGGCGGGTGCCTCCACCCAGAGGTCAGGGTTTGCAATAGTTAAACTAACTTGGTCACAGCCCTCTGGGACACTGCAACCCCCCTTTCTTCCCACTAGTGGCCCACACAATATATCAGAATTACCTTCACAGTATACACTTACCGCCAGGTGTGGTTCCGTACTGGGACCTCCTGTGAAATGAGATACAGTGCAACAATCACAGTACAGTACTTTAACATAGACAAATACCTCAGGCAGTATAACTTTGCTGAAACAAGCAGCTCTGATTTTTTGGGGATATAACAAGGACAGGAAATCAGGTTAATTAGCTTATCACTCTAATAATCTACCTATGGCTCTGTGCACAGGCTCATCCCTATCAGTTACTGTCCCTGGGTACCCAAGCCCTAGTGGCTAGTCCAAACTGTGGCAGCTGGTAGGGCCCTTCACACAGAAAAGGAGAATTAAACAGTCAGCAGTACAGTAATTCCATTTGGATTTAATGTGGCAATTCAACAGGAGGCGACCCTGAATTAGTACTCACGACCTCCAAATAAGATAGGGTTCTTCAATGTCAGCAGGGCTCACTTGAGGTACACAAACCTCTTCACACATCCATATAAAAGAAAGCACTATACCAGGCAGGCTGCATCTGTATCCGATCATAATTACTGCACAATACCGGGAGAACACACAGCAGATTCAGTTCTGACAGACAGAGTGCAATTTTCAGCAATTCCTCCAGTCTTCTACAGGGTGAGCCTGGTTTCTACTCTTCAGAGATCCTTTGATTCTTTTCACAGGGACAGATTCAGTCCTAACAAGCTGCAGACGGAACTCTGGGCCTTACACCTTTTGACTAAAACTGCACACTGAAAAGCACAGGGCTCCTTCCTTCTTCACTGCCAAAGCTCAACTGAACCTCCAACCGACAAAACGGGCACTTCCTTTGAGTTCCTCCCAGTTCTTGACTGGATTGGCTGTCACTCACAATAGACTGCTGCTGTTGGTCCAAAAAGGCACTAAAGTCTAAACTACATCTCCCAGAGTCACTGCTCATACAATCCTCTTGTGGCTGGCTCAGATTATGAGTCCAAGTTCTGAATTCGCCCAAGGCACCATTTTAGAGCTAGCTTACCCCACACTGATTGGTCCAGTTCAGCAGTTCAAAACTAGAATGGGGAACTAGCAGACACAGTTCTGACTGCAAAGAAAGCAGGTTAGACAAACTGTAATTTCATTATTACTCTAAATAATTTCTGGCAAACAGTTACATCTTTCAGATAGGTTCCTTTGCACTCCTAGTGACTGCAAAAATGAAGTGAATTGGCAGCAGCTCGAGTGGTACTCAGAGAAGCACACAGTCCCCCCATACAAACTAATTATGTCTGCAAGCAGACAGCTCTTAAAGAGACAGTACCAGAGGCTCTAAAAACACTCACTGATAAATGGCTTAAATGCCAAACACCATTCAGGCTTGGAGCATTCAAGCAAGCTCCTGGAAGTCTTTTGGGAACCCCCATTTGCAGGGGGGTTACATTCATGTCTGTCATCAGTTTATATACTCACTGCTTTGTTATTCAAAACTTTGCTGTAACATGCCCAATGTTTATTCCTGTTTGTACATTTTTGTACCAGTGTTATGTTATGTAACTCTCCTGGGTCGTGCCTGAATATAGGCAACACTCTTGTCTAGTGCACCTACCTGGTTAATAAAAACTAAATAAAATAAAAAATATTTTTAGAACCTACTTGAAGCCACTTCAGTCATGAAATGTCGACGGTCTTATTAGCAGGTCAGAATATAACTCCTACTGTTTCTAATAAGTAATTTTTGAGATATATATTCTAACTGAGTTGGGTCCATTATTCCTATCTGCTGCTGTATGCTGTGGATCAAACAGAACTCCTCATTAGCCCTCCTGCTATGACTCCAGTGACGAGCACTTCAATCTCCAGCCAGATAATGTCCAAACAAAATGAGAAACAGTCTCCCCCCAAAAAGGAAACACTTCCATATCACACTATGTTCAGCCTTGAATCAAAAAGGCCTTGGAAAAAGTGGTGGCCTCTCAAATCTCTGACTACCTCTCCACCTACAATGTCCTTTGTCCTGAGCAGCATGGCTTCCGAGCGGGCCACAGTACCAACACAGCCCTCCTAGAGTTCTCCAACTTTCTCCACTCCTCCTTAGACACTGGTTCTCTGGCTGGTGCTGTCTTCATTGACCTCTCGAAAGCTTTGACACTGTCTCCCACCCCCTCCTTCTTGATGCCCTTAGTCTCTCTGGTTTTGCTGCTGGGCCTATCTCCTGGTGCACCAGTTATCTGTCTGACCGCTCACAGCGTGTAAAAATTAATGGGACCTACTCAGACATCTGTCCCATCTTTCTGGGGTTCCCCAGGGCTCCATTCTGGGCCCCTTACTATTCTCCCTTTACCTTAACACCCTTCCACGCTCTTGCTCGGGGAACATTCTATTGTACGCTGATGATGCAGTCATCTTTGCCTCAAGTCGTAACCCTATTGCCCTCCAGGACTCGCTGCAGAAGTCCTTCACTGAAGCCGAGGGCTGGTTCAAGGAACATAGATTGGTGATAAATCTTAAAAAAACAAAAACCATGTTCTTCACTCATCCCAAAACAAGTCCTGCAACTTCAAACTCCTCTTTCACTCTGGGTCCTCATTCCCTCGAACAAGTTTGCTCCTATAAATACCTAGGGATCCATTTTGACCCTCCTCTCCTTCCATGGACACATCGCTGCCCTAGCCACCTGCCACTAATATCCGATTGGGCATCTTACATCGGTATAAACACTGCCTCCCGGAGCTCTTTGACTTCATAGTCACCTCCTCTATCCTGTCCCTAGTGGACTATGGACTGCCGGTGTATGGTGCTGCTGATCAGACCGCACTCCATAAAATTCACACTACTCTGAATAAGGCCTGCAGGTTAATTACTGGAGCACCTAGGATGACACACACCTGTCTACTGTATGCTAAAGCGCTGGTACTTGATCTCGATGAGCGCCTCAAATATCTTACCTGTACTCTTACAAAAAAGACCCTCCTTGGGCTTTCCCCACCAGGATTGACCTCCACCATACGCCGCTCTGTCCCACTAGTTCAGACTCGGACCTCTGGGAAAACCTCTCTTGTTATCCCTAGAGCTAGGACCTCTCACGGCCAAAGAGCCTTCAGCTTTAGGGCCCCTCCTGGTTCAACACACTGCCCCTCCATCTCCGAAGCTCCAACTATATCGTGCAACTTCCTTACGTAACCACCTTATTAACACCCGATGCTGTAACTGCCCCTAGTCAAAGCCGTACTCAATACTTATGACAAAGCTTATTACTAAGCTGCTAAGGACAACATAACTCTGGTATTGTTTGCATCCATCCTACATGTACCAGCTTGTTTGTATCTATGTCTTAATTTACTATTATACTTATGTGTTGTACTGCTATACTGTGTATTTTGGTTTGTCTTACTGTGACAAGGTACCTTTGTAAATGAGCCTATGGCTCAAAGGTTTTCCAAACTGCTGTTTAAATAAAATAAAAAAATAAAATAAAATAAAAAGTGTAACTGCTGCAGCCAGCTCACTCAGCCCCCTCCCCCCCCCCGTTGGATACTCAAACTCATTCAGGCAAAATTGCACTCTCTCTTGCTCTCTCACTCTTCCTCTCCCCCTTCACAACTAAACAAAGAAAGCACTGGATTGGGGGGGGGGGGAGGCTAGAGAGTTATCTTTTTGGCTGGATGGGACTTACTCGAGCTCTCCCAACTCCGATTACATTTTCGAGAAAAACTTAAGATTTAAGGTGCTCTACTGCTAACAAGACTGCCATCTCTGTCAACTTAACGTTGAGCGGGATCATTTTGGTACTGAAAGTGAAATGGGTCATCCAGAGGTACAGCAGCAAGGTCCAGCAAAGGGGCCGCCACCTGTAACACTTCAGGCCGGGGAGTCCTCGGAAAGCTCAGGGCCTAAAAGCACACCAGGATAATCAAAACCCCCATGGAAAACCATGCTGGAGTCCATGCGGGCCATGGGCTCCAAAACAGAAAAAACATTGCAGAAACTTAAGTCGCATGTCTGGGCCATTACTGCATTATCTGGATCGGTAGCAGATACTGACAAAAAGACTACGACTTCAATGCCAGCCTGGTGGCACTGAAGGATGAGGCATCTGCCTTACTTCACGCCGTGCTGGCGACCCGGGTTTGGGAACAATCCCAGGACGCCGGGGGTTGGCTCGGGAGGAGAGGATTGAGCGTCCAATGGACTGCTCTCCTCTCCTGGGAGGGAGGGGGTTTCTGTCACACGCTGCTAGTGACACCTGGTGGAGACCAGGTGCACACGCCGATGGGACCAGCATGGAGGGGAACATTGGGTGGCCATCCTATGGACGTGCGCAGGAATGCTCACATCACGTGCTGGATGGCACTGCACGTCCCACATTCATGGGAGACCAGAAAACGAGAGAAAAGGCCGTGACCCCTGGTAGGTGAAGTACGGTCTAGTGGCCAGCCCCCTCACCAAATGTTGGGCCTTTGGCCTGCTCAGGTACTCCCTCCTTGCCATGGTCACTCAATTAGATTGTAGATAGAGCACCAGATGGAGTTGGCAGTCCCGCCCCAGGGGAGCTCAGAGCCGGGGGGGGGGTCGGGTGGCCAAGTGCAGCAGAGCAGAGATGGGCCCATACCGGGCAGGCCTGGAGGCTTCAGGCAGGTGGGTAGAAGGACGGACCAGATGACCACTCTGGAGAGAGTCCGGGGTGCCAGTGAGAGAAGGGGGCATAAAGAAAGTTGATAAAGAAAAAAAAGACTGTGCCTGCACTTACTGCTGTGGCGGACTTAACAAAAGGAAACGGACTGCTCTGGAGCTGACTGGAAGCCCTTGAGAACGAGCAGTGCTCTATTAATGTCCGCATAGTTGGAGTCTCGGAGGGCACCAAGAGGACAACTCTGTACCATTTTATGAAAACTTGACTGGCACAACACTTAACAGTACCGGAGGACTTTGAATTGACTGCCTTAAAAAATTCCTACAGAGTAAATCGCAAGGCTTATCCGCAAAATCCCTCAGCCATGGACCATCCTTTTGAGAACTACGGGTTCAGAGGTAAGAGACCTTCTTATTGTAGCTGCTTGTGCAGTGTATCCACTAGAAACTGCCGGCTCTGACATCAAACTGTATACCGATTTGTCTTTTCAGACCCGGGCGAGATGCAAGCATATCGACACTACTCGACAGCATCTCCGGGGCCTTGGGATAATTCATTCAGTTCTACTACTGGCCAGGCTCTGCATCATTTATGGCGGTAAGACCTGGCAGTTCATGGACCCGCAGGATGCGGGTTGCTGGTTGCAAAAAGTCGAAGTGGAATTTGCCACTCAGACACCAGAGCATAAGGGTGCACAACCTGCCTCAGATGAGGACTTAAAGGAGGAACATTTTCACCAGCAGAACTGATGCCTAATCCTGTATTATCTGCCTTTAAAGTGTAAAATTTCTGGTAATATACAGAAAACGGGAGTGATCCCTTATGTGAGGTGAGATCGTGGTGGGGCTGTGTGGAAATCAGGGGAATATGACTGTTTTGTTTTGAGGTTCTGACTGTCATGCTGGCAGCATGAAAAAGGCTACATACCAACCACATTGGGGTCTCCTTGTGGCACATTAAGCCCTACGCACCTACGCAGAGGGGAGGGGAAGGGATCTTCTAGGGAGAAATATCCTGTCTGTTACTAGGATCAGTGGGTTGAATTAAAGTCAGCTCTATGTTAGACAGTGTGCCTTGTTACTTAGCCATATTAAGTTAAGCAGTTTTCAGTATATGGTTTCTTTACTACTTATAAATAGTCAGGGAAGTAGGAGAGTTTGTTGGGAGTTCAACACTACTAGACTTTCTCCCTAGTGAAAGAATAAAAGTTCAAATGGCAATATCAGGATTGTGTTAGTTCCCACTCTCTATAGCTACCTCCTATGTTAATAATACATATGACTGCTGAAGCTGGTTGGCGGTTTTACTAAATAATTCTGGGTTTCTCTCATCTGTGGGTCACCCCCATGTCCTACTGTAAAAGATTATATGGTTACTTTACAATGCATATCAAAAGTTACTATTTGCAGGCCGGCCCAGTGGTGCTGAGAGTTGAGGCGCTGGACGCCACACCTCGCGCCACACTGGTGACCCGGGTTTGGGAATGCACCCAAGTCGTCAGAGTTGGCAGGGGAGAGTTAGGACTGAGCATCCGAAGACTGCTCTCCTATCCCTGGGGAGGGTTGAGGGATCCCACCTCTCGGTAGTGGCCCCTGGTGATGATCAGGGGCTTCACCTGAGCTGGTGTGCTTGGCGTGAGTGTGGTGGATGTCAGCGCATGCACCTTCGACGTCACTGCACGTCTGCACTCAAGGGGGACAAAACATGGAGGAAAAATGGGCTGGGCGCAAGCGAGCAGCTTAATAGCCATGCTCATACTGCCCAGAAGTCTGTTGTGGAATCACGCTGGGGGGAGTTCAGTCTCAGCCCGGCTTCGGAAGGCATGGGGGGCCTCCCAGTGCATCAGGGAATGGCCGTACTGACCCACCTTCATGCAAGTGAGCCTGCTGCCCTCTGGGCAGGTCGAGCCAGTGGCTGGATGCCCCCATCGATCGCACCGTGGCAGGGCGATAAAAAGTGATATGATAAAAAAAAAAAAAGCTACTATTTGCAATAATTATCATAGGAATGTGCCTACTGCCATATATGAGTGTAACCCCCTACAAATGGAGGTTCCTGAAAAGTCTTCCTTGAGCTTGCCTAAATGCTCACTGCCAGGCTGGTGTCCTGCGTTTAGCAGTTTAAATGTTATTGCCAGAGAGTGCCTGTATAACCTCTGTGTATTGTCTCTTTAAGAGCTGCCTATATCGCAGTTATAATTAATCTGGGGGGCTGAGTGTTTCTATTCTCGAGTCCCACCTGGGCTGCCAGATAATCGCTCCATTTCTGCCATCGCTACTTGCGCAGAGGGAGCTCTGTTAAGAGATGTATTTGTTTACTGATTATCTGTTAGAATGATAAAGAGATTGTGGTTTGTCTAACCTGATTTCTTTGTAGCATGGACAGTTTCGTTTATCACCACCATTTTGGTCCTGGACTGCCAGAATGGGCCAATCAGTACCTTTGGGGACTCTAAAATTGGGCCTGTCCCCAGGGGTCTTGTGGGAGCAGAATTCTGTAGGATTTGTAGTTTTGGAACTTTGGTGCCCAAATGGACCTGTAGGGGGAGCCCTTATTCTGACTGACAGATACATCAGCCAACCAAACCTTTTGGATCCTGGGGAAAGTCCCAGGCTGCTTGCAGCTAGAGTCAGTCTGAGCTGGGAAGTGAAAGAGTGTACAGCTCGAGATAGTCGAGCAGCAGTGCTGCGTAGATTCGTGCGGAAGAACTGTGAAAGGGCTGAGTGTTGGCCTGCCTGTCTGCCTGCTGTCCCTGAGAGGGAAATTAGAGTTTATTTGGACTGAATCCGAGCTGTGAGAACAATTTAAGCCACTGAATGTGACCAGACTGTCAACCTGAAGAAGACTGAAGATTTGCTGAATGCGATCGGCCTGTCAGGACCTCCACCCACTTCTGAACTTCTGGATTGTGCAGAGACCCTGTAATTGCAACCAGAGAGCCATTTGCCTGGTATAGTGGAATTTCTTTACATGTAAATGTGCTGTGTGCTGTTAGTGGGTCGTGATTTGGTTCCCCACTGTGTGCTGAACTGTATTGTGCTTACTGGAGGCTGCTTCCAGCTCCAACGGACTGAATCCGTATTCATCTCCATTTGGCCTGGGCTTTGCCACACTGGCCCAGCCAGACTACCCACTACACAGAGAAAGCCATGAATGAGAGACCTGCCTGAGGATCAGCCCCCTGCTCAACGCTTTGAACAGGAATGACGCCTCGGTGATTCGTGTGGGCCCTGCTTCTCCTGGCACTCCAGCTCAACAACCTGCAGTCTCGATTTCATCCTGCCTGTGTCCTGTATTGGGTATTGTGGGTAAACATCAGGGTAGCTCCCTGCAAAAACAGCTAAATCTAAAGTGTTGTCATCTGATTGCCTTGTTGTCTTTTCTTTCATGAACTGAGCCCTCCGGCTCCGGATTACAAATAGTGTGTGTTGTGCATGTTGCTTTCTTCCATCACAGAGCCCCAACCAGCTGCGATGCCAGCCTACCCCAGGCAACATTCCTGGCTAGCCCACCATTTTCCTACCTGGGTACCCAGAGTGTGTGACTGTGTAGGGACTCTGAATTGCATGCATAACTGTCTGATTGATTTAGCCTTTAAGCCAATCAACCTGATTATGCCCCTTCCTTGTTCAAGTCTCTGAATAAATCAGATCTAACTCTTTTTGTATTTAACCTGACTGTGGTTCCAGTTTGTATTGAAAGCACTGTACTGTTGTTGTTTGCTGTGTATAACCTTGTTTTACAGTGGGTCTTCAGGGTCTGTGTAATGCAAACAAACAAAAAAATACTATGAAGGGAGACAGGAGAATAAGAATAGTGCACTAAATAAAGGGCAAGTGGACAAGTCGCCCTCCCCCACCCCCCCGAAACCACCACTTGCAACAAGCTGATCCAGTGAGGGTCCATGGAGGTCGAGAAAGCAAGCAGACAAGTCACCCTCCCCTACCCCCCCGAAACCATCACTTGCAACAAGCCGATCCTGCAAGGGTCCACGAAAGTCGAGAGGGCAAGCGGACAAGTCGCCACCCCCCCAAAACCACCACTTGCAACAAGGTATGGGAACTGAATCTCAGCAAGCCAATGAGCTCCATCTCCTCCTCCTCACTAGCGGAACCTGCAGAGTTTGACTTGGTGCCATTTTTTAAATTCAAACCCTGTCTCTGTGTTTGACACCATTGTAATTTAAATTGCTGCTGGCGTACATGTGGAGATAGTTTTTCCACCACTCTCTTCCTTGCATTTGATAATAAGCCTAAATTACTTTAACTGTAAAGATAGGCTGTATGTATGCATGTGTTTTACCCAAGGCTTTGTCAGGAGGTTAAAGGAATTTTATAATAGCAGCCACATTTAAAGTACTCTAAGGATAGGCTGCATGCATGCATGTATTTTACCCAGGCTCTATCTAGAGCTTAAAGGTATTTGCTAATAACAGCCAACATTTAAACTTTTAAAGTACTCTAAGGATTTCAATATTGCAGTACTAAATTTTGCACCCTAAGTTTGCCTTAAGGATTCCTTCACCCTGAACTAGTGTAGGTTAATTAAAAACAGCTAAGAACTAATTCTGTCCCAGAACTAATTTTGTCCCAGAGTGTTTCTCCTGCCAGCCTGCAATTTCAGTCCCCTGTAACCGGATGAACATTAAGGACAGACTCTGTTTTCTAATCAGGCCCCTAGTCTCCAGCTGTACCCCCGCCCACTTTACCTATAAATTCTTACCTGATCTCCCATTTTCTCCACAGCTGATTCTGCGAGGGTCCACGGAGGTCGAGAGGGCAAGCGGTCAAGTTGCCCTTCCCCACCCCCGAAACCACCACTTGCAACAAGGTACGGGAACCGAATCTCGGCAGGCCAAGGAGCTCTGTCTCCTCCTCGCTAGCGGAACCTGTGGAGTTTGGCCCAGCCGAGGCTGTTATTCTGAACCAATCAGCCCACTTCTCCACTAGCAGCCTATACTCGCTCGGCTCTAGGGGCAGATTTTCGGCTTTCCATCATCCACTACTGGCTCTTCCTCAGGTCTTCCTCCCACCGCTTTTTTACTATGTATCCGTCAGTCATCCCCATACTCATGCTGTTGTTCCCAGTGCTGACACCTCCACCCTCTACTTTTCCTGAATATCTTCCCTCATATGGTTGTGACACCCATCTACCCAACTGGCTGCCTCCCGCTACAACTTATCCCACAGCACTGCAAGTGACCTTTTGTCCCACAGCAGCACAAGTGATCCATTGTCACGGCAACCACTTCACACAGAATCCTGCCATCGCTAGGAGCGGGAGCTCTGCACTCTGTGCCTCTCGGACACCCCACTCACCACCCCTGATCCTGCCATCCCCCCCTCGCAGCGACTCCTGATCCTGGCCTCCCCCAGATGCCTGCCCTCCCCATTCCCACATTTTCAAATTCTAAAGGGTCCCAAGCACACAAATCTCACTGCCCCAAAAAGTTGACCTGGAATCCCATCCTCAGGTCTCTTCTCCTCCTCCTCATGTCTGGCAATATACACCCCAACCCTGGACCTCTCACAACCTCCACGCCCACACACTCCCCTGCAGGTGGGCTGCGTATTGCCATCCTTAATGTCTGCAGCTTATTAAAAAAATGGGACTCATACAAGGGATGGGTCTTGCAACATCAACCCGACATCACTGCAATGGGTGAAACCTGGCTCTCCTCCCCTATGTCTGATTCGTCGGTGACCCTCTCCGGGTACAATGTATTCCGGGCTGACCATCAGGGTAAGCAGGGAGGAGGCTGTGCCATTTACATCAAGGACACTTTGCATGTACAGCTACCCCCCCTTCCCTATCTCCTACCCGGACCCCAGGCCCTCAGACTCAAACTTACCCTTGGACGATCCCTCAGCCCCTGTTCATTACTGCTATATACATTCCCCCCAGGGACTAGAAGGTGGCTTTCCACTCTGTCATGTCCTACCATGCCACCTTACCGTCTCATAATGAAAAAATTGTTCTTGGGGACTTCAATATCAATTGGCAGTCTAAATCCACCGCCACATTCATCAATGTAGCCACAGCCCATGACCTAACACAAATATTCCCCTTCCCCACCTGCCTGCACCAGCGCCTGAGGTCCCCCTCCCTACTGGATCTAGTCTTCACAAACCGTCCCCACAAAATCACTAGCACTGCTATTCTCCCAGATGCGATTAGTGACCACTCCCCTGTCCTCTGCTCCTGGACTTGCAAGGCCCATAAGTCCCCTCCAAAAATGATCCTATGACATAAACTTGGCCCTGGTAAACTTACACTCCTAAAAGCTCATCTCAATATGTTAGACTGGTCATTCTTAACAAACAGCCTCGACCCAGACAGAGCCCTTGATCTCTTCATTCATTCCTTTAACGCTGCGACATGTTCGCCCCTCTTGCCAAAAGTATGATCAAAGGGAACCCGGTGCCCTGGATCTCTGACCACCTACTGGCCCCGATGTGGTCCAGAGATTCCCTATGACACCTCTCCAACGAGACTGGCCTGCCAACAGACAGAAGTACAGAGAGGCCCGGAACCAATGCATATGGTCCCTGTGCAAAGCCCAGGCCAAGTTCTACAAATCTGCCCTAACTTCTACCTGGGGTTCAGGGTGTAAATTCTGGAACAATATTAAGGACATCTGTGGCAAAGCCCCCAACCCTGCCCCCATGCAAATCTTGGTCGAAAGGGGCCTGACCTCCGATCCCACTTGGATAGCTACCGCATTTAACCACACCTTCACAAACCTCAGCCACATCCTCCCATGCCATTTCTTTGATCCTCCCCATCTCCAACACCCTCTCCCCCCAGCGCACCCTTCATTTCGCCTATGTTGCATCCCTCCCAGGTCTGCTGAGCCTTACCTCAAAAAAGCCATAAGCCACTCCCAATACAGTAGTGACTCCTTAGACCTGAGACTTCTCCAGCTCACTCTTCATGAGGTGCTAATCCCCCTCACCCATATTATCAACCGGTCTTTCTGGCTTGGGAAATTCCCCACACGCTGGAAATCTGCCTCTATTACCCCTATATTTAAAAGCGGGGACTGTACCTCCCCCAACAACTATCGCCCCATCTCAATTCTCCCTCCCCTAAGGCACTAGAGAGTATCGTCTCTGATCAGCTCACTGACCATCTCAACAAACACAATATACTTTGCAACCAGCAACATGGCTTCCGCAAAGGACACAATATGACTACTGCTCTATTCAAGTTCACCACCCACCTACATACTGCCCTTGACAGTGGTCATCTCTCTGGTGTGGTCTTTATCGACTTCACTAAGGCGTTTGACACTATCAACCATTCCCTCCTACTAACCACACTATCCAAACTTGGTCTTTCACAAGATGCCCTCTGCTGGTTCACCGACTACTTGGTGGATCATTTACAGCAGGTCAAAACTGGCACCACCTTATCCAGCAGGCTGCCAGTCTGTTCCGGTGTCCCACAGGGGTCCATTCTCGGACCATTATTATTAAGTCTCTTCCTCAGCTACCTCCCCTAGTCCTGCTCAGGTAACATCCTACTCTATGCAGACGATGCTGTCCTGTACTCCTCCAAACCTGACCCCACTCAGCTCTACCTCTCCCTCCAATCCTCCTTCAGTGATGCCGAAAAGTGGTTCACCACACAGCACCTTATTCTAAAGTATAAGAAGACTAAAGTTATGTACTTCTCACACCCACTTAATTCCAGGAAGGACCATTGCCCTTAAGTCCTAACTGCCAGCCAGACCACATTTGAACAAGTGGACTCCTAAATACCTGGGCATCACACTTGACCAAGCCCTTAACTTCCACCAACACATTTATCAACTGTCTACAGCCCTCAATATCCAGTTTGGCATCCTCTACCAGTTTAAATATTGTCTTACTCTTGATGCCCTTTGCCTAGCACTCTCCTCCTCAGTCCTCTCCCTTCTAGACTATGGCAAACTAATCTATAGCGCTGCCAGCTACTCGGCCTTATCTAGACTCTGGCTCTCCCTCAACAAAGCCTGTCACCTCATCCTGGGCTGTGATAGTCTAATCCACACATGCTCCTTTTATAATGCCATGAACTGGCTCAACCTTGATAACAGAATCAGGTTTTATACCTGCCTCATGGCCAAAAAGATTACCCTCAGTCTCGCCCCCCCGGCCCCCGGTCTCTCACCTCTAATACAACAGGCCCCATCACACCAACACACCCGTAGTTCAAGCAGGCAACTCCTCGTGGTTCCCCGCTACCGCACCTCACAACTCCAAAGGTCCTTTAGCTACCGAGCCCCTTCCTGGGTAAATAACCTGCCTAATGCTCTCACAAATGTGAACAGAATCAGCACCTACAAAGCCTACCTTAGGACCCATTTACAGTCCTCTAATCCTTGTGATTGCCACTGAACCCAGCCCTGCCCCCTCTATCCCTTCACTAAGGCCTCTGGCCGGCTAACCCCCCCCCCCAATCTGAAACTCTCTGAACTAGCTCCTTAAGGGAGCTTATATATGTAACTGTATATTGAGACTAATACCGTGACTCTACTAGTACCTAAATGTTAGCCTATTACTGTATCTCTTGTATCATGCTTGTTTGCTTGCATCCCATTTCTGTATTGTTCTGTACTGTTCTTTTCATGTTATACCTGTAGTGACGTGGAACCTTTGAAAAGGAGTCTTTGGTCCAGATATTCAAACTGCGCCAGGCTGTGGTGCAAGCCTGGGTGCAGCGCCACTTGACTGCTCAGAGGCATTTACTGGGCGCTATTCAACGGAGCTGCGCCATGGTTCAGCATCGTTGAATATCGCACCCTGGCTACTCACAGTGCACATGGCGCAGTGGCACTGCACCAGCGCAAGTGGCCAGAGTGGAGCTGGGGGATGTGCAAGTGCAAGTTCAATTGCACTAGGTGCAACAACCGTGATATTCAAAATTGCACATGCAAATGGAGCCATAATGTATGCAAGGCGCAAGCCTGGGCGCAGCGCCACTTGGCTGCGCAGGGGCACTGACTGGGCGATATTCAATGGAGCTGCGCCATGGCTCAGCATCATTGAATATCACACCCTGGCCACCCGCAGTGCGCATGGCGCAGTGGCACTGCACCAGCACAAGTGGCTAGAGTGGAGCTGGGGATACGCTAGCGCAAGTTCCATTGCGCTAGGTGCAACAACCGCAATATTCTAAAGTGCACATGCAAATAGGGCCATAATGTATGTAAGGCGCAAATTTGTCCATTTGCATGTCATTATGGCCCTATTTGCGTTCAGGTGCGTCGATCCCCAGTGACTTGTGCCTGGCACCCTGCCAGGCAGCAGCCGTCAGGAACCGACGCCCCCTGCAGCGTGGCAATGTGCCCCACAGCCCGATAATAATGATTCCTAAAGATTCCTATATCACTGGTGGTCCAGTGGACGCTGTCAGCCCTATCGTGGTTTGAGTAAATAATAAGATTCCTATATCCCTGGTGGTCCAGCGGAGCCCTTCCCCCGCCCACTGATCCCCACCGCCGCTCCCCCAGTCAGCGGAGGGCGGCAGCACCCATCTGCCTCCCACGGGCCGACCGTCGGTGGGGCTGTATGCCATTGGTCTCAGCATGAGCCAATGGGCGTACGCTATAACCGTACTACACATTCCAGATATGTGAATGGATCCATTCACATATCTGGAATAGTAATGCGGTATGGCTGCGCCCATTGGCTCAGCGATGGACCAATGGGCACATAGCTCACCGACAGTATCATCGTGAGCGGATGGTGCTGCGCTCCCCGCTGATGGGGAGGCGAGGTGGTCCGCTGGACCACCAGTGATATAGGAATCTTTATTATTTTACTTAAGCCCACAATCGGGCTGACAGTGGTCCACTGGACCACCGGGGATATAGGATTCTATTTTTACATACCAATGCCTGCGATCGGGCATGGGGGGGCGCCACCACGGAGGTGCAGCCGGAGCTCGGATGGCCATCCACAGGTGGCAGCTGGTGTGTTGCGCCCTGCAATACGGCAGCTCACCTGTGGGTGGCTGGCCATTGCTCCTTTTTCTTTTTGATCAACTTTATGAGGTGCAAGTAGGGGTTGCGCATGCATGGCTCAGCACATCCCGGGCCGAATATCGGAATGTGCAGAGTATGCATGGACACGCCCCCCCAACTGCGCCTGCATACATTACTGATGCGCTCTGGCGCATCAGGATTTGTGCCAGGCATAATTCCCATTTGAATATCGCACCGGGCGCATCAGTGGGTTGCACATGGCACAACACTATTGCACCATGCTCAACCCTTTTGAATATCTGGGCCTTTGACTCAAAGGTACTTTCCGAATCCTCAATAAATAAATAAAATAAAACCCAGAGCTCAAAACTGTTTCTTGGGGTGGGGAAAGAGACAATATCTATGAAGCACCATTACACTTACTTTTACCTAACCAAAATAACTTTTAGGGGGGAATTAAGACCCAACAAACATCCTTTTTATGTTGCTTGCATGCATGTGCAAGAAACATAATGCCATCATCCGAGTTTTCAGAGGTGTGGCACCCGTCTTCCAATTCAGTCACTGTGTTTGCAGGTGCAGCCCCAGTTCCCCAATCACTGCTGCAGCTGTCTATGACAGCAGTTGAAAATGCAGTTGTCGTACAGTTGAAAGGGAGCGCTTCACTTGAGTGAGCAGAGCTCCCTCCACCACACACACACGCACGCATGCATACTACATGCTCATGTGCCTTCCCCCTCCCCCCCATGCACATGCTGTATGGCTGACAGGGTGCCCAATCCCCCGTCGATTCCATGCCCCCAAAGCAGCAACATGTGTTATGGCTGACAGGGTGCCTAATCCCCGTCAGCTCCACGCCCCCAGCATCCAGTTGCCATACTGGAGCCCACCCAGCGTGGCAAACATCCTCATTGTCTTATTAAAAAAAAAAAACTAAATGCAAAACCTGTCTCTCTGCGCTATTCCGTACCCCCCTTCCACAACCTGCACCCACCCACTGCGCACCCTGCCTCCCCACACCCCTCTCACCCCATACTTACCTTCAGACCAAGGCGCGACAATCTTCGGTGGACCGGGAACACGAACTGAGGATTGAGGCAGTATAGCGTAGTGGTCTAAGGCTCTGAGCTGCAAATTTGGTGACATCCAGCAGACCAGATCTGGGCTCGAATCCCACAGCTTCCACTTGCATACTGTGTGACCCTGAGCAAGTCACTTAACTTCCTTGTGCTCACAGGTCGCTCCTGTAAAAAAGCTTTCAGCTTAGTGTGCTATACCTGGTTAAACAACTAAATAAAAAAAAAAAAAAATGCCGGTAAGTTGTATAATGGGATAGATTTTTTTTTTCAACTTTGCTGCATATCTCAGGCATTTTTTTGATTTTTGGCACCACCAACATGGTTTTAGACTTTCTCCTCATGAATTCTGTCACTGTCATGGCGTTAATTGTGTCCGAAGGGTGATTTTCGTGGTCACTGCACAAAATCACCGTTTGGGACTGATTAAGGAAATGACAGTGCCAGTGTTCATAAGGTGGGCTCTCAAAAAGCCTATGTTGCAAATTTGGTGAAAAAATTCCTTAAAATGACTGTTTTACGAGTGTGCATTGCACAGTTCCTACGCACGCTCATAAGTTTGCAAATTTTTTATATTTGCACTCCAGATTTTAAACATTGCCATTTTACCACACCTCTTTATGAGCAGTATAGCTGTAATTTTTCACATTGCGTTCAAAATGTGTTTCCGCGCATGGAGAGCACAATGGCGCAGTCGGTGTGTAAAATCAATGTGTGGGGCACATTAAGAAAATCACAGTGACACTGTTCATGAGCAGTGGTCTTAAAATGGCTATGGTTGAAAATTTGGTGAAAAAATTCCTAAAAATGACTTTTACGAGCATGCATTGCGCAGTTCCTACGCACGCTCGTAAGTTCGCAAATTTTTTATATTTTCACTCCAAATTTTCAGCATTGCCATTTTACTACACCTCCTTATGAGCAGTACAGCTGTCATTTTTCACGTCATCCAAAATGTGTTTGCATGCATGTAGTGCACAATGGCGCATTCGGTGTGCGCAATCAGTGTTTGGGACTGATTAAGAAAATCACAGTGACACTGTTCATAAGCAGAGGTCTTAAAATGGCTATGTTGAGAATTTGGTGAAAAAATTTCCTTCAGACAATCTGCAATGTTACTAATGAAGACACTGAACAGGACTGGCCCCACGACCAGTCCCTGCAGCACCCCACTGGTGACCCCCTCTCCCTACACTGCACACCATTTACCACCACTCTCTGCCTCCTGTCTGTTAGCCAGTTTCTAACCCAGTTTACCACCCTTTCCCCCATGCCCAGCCTACCCAGCTAGTTTATCAGCCTCCTATATGGATGGTGTCAAAGGCTTTGCTGAAATCAAGGTAAGCGTTGTCCACTGCCCCACCCTGATTCACTTCCTTTGTCACCCAGTCAAAGAAATCAACCAGATTTGTTTGACATGATGTCCCCCCCCCCACTGTGAATCCATGTTGTCTATGGTCCTTGGCTCCGATGGCTTCTAGATGCCCCACTATCCTTTCCTTAAGCAATGTCTCCATGATCTTCCCCACTACTGAGGTGAGGCTGAATGGCCTATTGTTCCCTCCCTCCTCCCTGCTGCCGGACTTGCGTAGAGGGACCACATGTGCCCTCCTCCAATTCATTCGTGTTGAATGACTCAGTGAACATGGCTGCCAGAGGTACTGCTATATCCCTTCGCAGTTCTCTTAATATCCTCGGGCGTATGCCATCTGGTTCCATCGCTTTGTCCACCTTCAATTTAGTGAGCTCCTGCAGGACTCTTTTGCTTTTGAATGGACTATTGTCCACCTCTTCACCCCCTTGGCAACTGCTGTACTGCTGTGGCCCTTCCCCCTCCCACTCTTCTGTGAATACTGAACGGAAAGACACAGCGGATGTCTTGGGAGGAAGGCATGGAACTATCACTTCCAAATACCTAAACAGCCCATACAAGCAAGCAACATTCGGCATTGACAAATGCTTGTTTATAATGCCCTCTTTCATTTGGTCCATGCGAGGTACATCTCACAAACAGTAGGTGATGTAAAAACAAACCATTTCATTTCCATCTGTGAGGGGGTGTGACTTCCGTAACTCATGGAAGCAAACAGTTTATTTTTAACCCCACCCCCGTTGCATATCCCTTCTTTATTTTAGAAAATACACACATATATGACAAACAAAGCAGTACAAAGTATGGCATGATACAGAGACGGATTTTCAGGGAATCACCAGGGGAGAGCAGGGCTAGGCAGGATTATAAGGCCTAGAATAGATCTAGTACAATCACAGTGATATTTATTTATTTATTTAAAGATTTAACCAGGAAATACATACGGAGCTGAAAAACAGCTTGTTTCCAGATGTGTTCTAGAGGAGAGGGGAGAGGGGAGAAGGAGATAGCTAAACAATGAAAATTACTAAACAAACAAAGTAAAATACAATAACATAGTAATTACAAGCAGTCATAAATATTATAAGCAGAATAGTAAATGGATGCAACTAGAAAACAAAACACTCATACATAATAGAAAGGAAAAACCACAGAACAGCAAGAAGAGGGCTAGAGAAGAGAGTGGAGAAAAAGAGCAAGGGCCATAAGCAGTTGCAGGTAAGATGACAAAAGTCAAAAAGAAGAGACTTTAGGGAGGAAGGAGAAGAAGCAGAATGAATAGAAAGGGGAAGGGAGGACCAAAGTTTAGGAAAGCAGTAAGAAAAAGCAGATTGGCAAACAGATTTTCTAGAAGGAATAGTGAGAATGGAAAATATTTAGAGGGTAGGAGGAAGAAAGAGATGGGGAGAGAAGGGATTTGAGATAAGAGGGAAGGGTGCTGAACCAAACATGGATAAAAAAGAGTCACAATGGGAAAGGCACCTAGCATCAACAGATACATAAAAACATAGGATCTGTCAGCAGATAAGGACTATAAAGCCCACCTAGTCTGTCCATTTCCCTACTTGGTTTGGCAATCCCTACTCTTATCTGAACTGCCTTTCCCCAGCTCTGCTGTATAGCAGGGTGCCTTTATGCTTATCCCATGCAATTTTGAATCTCCATACTGTTTTCACTTCCACCACCTCCACTGGTAGGCTGTTCCATGGATCCACCATTCTCCCTATGAAAAAATACTTCCTAGCATTCCCCCAAGCTTCCCCTCCTCCAGCCTCATGTTATGTCCCCTTGTCCTTGTGTTCTTTCTTCTCTGAAATGTGCTCCCCCTCCTGCACCCTGTTTATTCCTCTAAGGTATTTTAAATTCCCTATCATATCACCTCTCTCCCTTCTCTCTTCCAGCGAATAAATGTTAAGTCAAGAGAGGGGAGAGAAAAGGCTGAGTAAAGAGAGTGGTGGTGAGGATGGGGGCAATCTGAAGCAAAGTGGTAGAAAGAATGAAAAAGGGAGTCCAGTCTGGCAAAGGAGGATTTAGAGGCACTACAATAGACTAAGTCACCATAGTCACAGGCTGGAAGGATCATTTTTAGTATGTAAGAACAGCCTTGAGCAACTTCACATGAAACACATATGAAAATATTAATTCACATGTAATTACAGTGTAGTTAATTCCTACATACCTGCACTTACTGTAGTGTGACTACAAAAGTGGTAATCTAGGGGTTTACGTGGAGCAGTTTCCTGACCTTTGTTGAGTGAAATGCCTTTCTCATACACAAATATGCATCCTATTCTGTACATAATAATGGTTGGTCCAGATAAAGCTATTTCATGAGACAGTTACCAGATATTGCAGCAATTCTCTCAATGTTTTCTGCAGCAAATCACTAAAGAACAGGTGAATATGTGAGCTCCTCAGTTTCATTCCATCACATGTAAACTGTTTTTTTTTTGTTCTCTTATTGTGAGAAAACAGTTCAAACATTCATTCAACTTGACTCACCACTTCCTCGAGGTAGAGCAACGCCGGACAGTGCCTCCAGCACAGAGCTTTTTCCTGAACTCTGGTCACCGATGACAGCGATGGTAGGTAGAGAGAGATCCTGGTCAACCCCAAGAGCTCGCAGTGAATCGATGAGATCAATGCAGGGACGCACTTTCTCCTCATAGTGACTGTACAAGGTGTTGTCCATGTCCTACATTGAAAAACGAAAAAAAAAATGCTTTAAATAATGTGTTAGCTAACTCCATTGTCCTTAGTAGTGGGGCATATGGTTCTCATGTTGGTGACCCTGGATCGTGCCCTGAGCAAGGAAGACAGGAGTCAAGACTGGCAGGGAGTGCAATAGAGCATTGGCACGGACACTCTCCTCCAATGTACAGAGAGCTGCTCCTTGTGATAAGCTGGTGCCTCAACTAGTCTGGGTGAAACTGGCCTGGTGGTGCTGAGGGTTGAGGCGCTGGACACCACACCTTGTACCACGCCCGGTGACCCGGGTTCAGGAGCGAGCTTGGGATGCCGGGGGTCGGCGGGGGTGGGAGAGGATTGAGCACCCATATGGGTTGCTCTCCTTCCCGCAGGGTGGGGTGGGACTGCTCGGCATGCCAGCGGCTTCTGGTGGAGACTGGGGGCACTGCTGCATGGCTGGCTGCATGTAGTTAGCGTGCCCTGACGTGAACAGGGATTGCTGTGCCTCCTACGTCGGGGATGTGCACACGCACGGGAGGGGGGTAGAGGGAACAGAAAAAAAAGGAAAAAAAGTCTGCATGGGTAGGTGACGGCACCTGCCCCCATCCCCAATGCCGGGCCCATCCAATCTGACCTTCCAGGTTCCTCCACCCGGGTCCTCTCTCACGTCGGGGTCTGTCTCAAGGAGTGCCCAAAGAGGAGGGGCAGCCCCACCCCGGAGGGGTTAAGCCGGCGGTACTGACAGTGGAGTAGAGGAGGACGAGAGAGAGGAGGTACAGATGGAGGACTTCAGGCTGGTGAGGATCAGGCAAGATGCCTGAGAGAGGCCCCCCAGACCGTGACCAGAGGTAAAAAGAGTAAAAAAAAAAAAACTAGTCTGGGTGATCTGACACTGGTTAGTACCACCCCCAGTATGCTGAAGTGGTGCATGCTCCATAGGGACAGGGTGGTGAGTGGGATCCACAGCAGTGGAAACATCACTGCTTCCGCTCTCAGGATGATGGCCCACACATCCTACCCATGCCAACTGGCCCCCTTGTGCACTAATGTAGATACCCAGGCAACACCTCTCTGATAGGGGCACTGGCTGAAGTAACAGTCATCATCTGGAGCACTGGCTGTAGTTACCCCAGCCAGTGCCCCTATCAGAGAGGCACTTCCTCTTCTTCTGATGGGAGCAGGGGGAGAGGCACCCTGAGAGGAGTTAAATGAATATTGCAAATAACCTCCACTGCCCTTGGGATTCACTCTTCACCATGAGCTGTGGTTGCCTTCTTCCCAGGTCCTCCAGCGTCCAAAAAACAGATTATTAGAATTTGGCACACTGGGAAATCCACATTTCAAGACACAAATGTGGGGCTTGACGGAGTGGGGGCAGAGGAGCAAGAGATGAGCAAAATAAAATAATAATTTAAAGCAGGGGTAAGACTGAAATAACTGCAGGAGGCAGAAGAGTACCAGAACACTGCTACCAATTACTGCATATCCATCAAAGGGCTATGGTATCAAAGCAAATGGGGGATAAAAGTAACATCGTTATTGCCCTTTTTTGCAGTAATACCTTTTAATTAGAATAACTGAAGAATTTTACACAAGCTTTCAAGACCACCAAGTTCCCTTCATCAAGTGCAGAGGAAACCAAGTAGCATTTCAGAATATATATAAGATAGAGTTCTTCACTTGGGTGACGCAGGTGGTTGACCAGTGAGGGGCAGTGGACATAGCCTCTCTGAACTTCAGTAAGGCCTTCGACACTGTCCCTCACAGAAGGCTATTAAATAAGCTGTAAAGCTTAAGGGTGGGATGGAAAATAACTAGGTGGGTGGAAAAGAAAACTGGTTGGCAGACAGAAAACAGAGAGTGGTGGTAAGTGGGGTGCACTCCAGGGTGAGGGAGTGACAAGTGGGGTGTCCCAGGGGTCAGTACTGGGACCCCTTTTTAATATCTACATCAGTGATATAGCAGACGGGCTGGGGGAAGGGTCTGCCTATTTGAAGATGGTACAAAAATCTGCAATAGGGTGGACATCCGGGGTGGGGGGGGCCATGAGGCAGGACCTGAAGATTCTGGAGGGGTGGTCAGAAATTTGGCAACTGAAATTCAATGCCAAAAAGTATGTTGTGATGCACTTGGGACATAAAAACCCGCAAGCAGCTTACACTCTGGGGGAGAGGAAATGGAAAAAAAAAAAAAAAAAAAAACAGAGCAGGAGAGGGATCTGGAGATTATAATATCAAGCAACCTTAAGTTATGTAGCCAATGCAGCAAAGCTGTGGGGGAAGGCAAACTGAATGTTGGCATGTATTGGGAGGGGCATAACTGGCAGAATGAGGGAGGCCATGGTGAGGCCACACCTGGAGTACAGGGTCCAGTTCTGGAGACCGCACCTATGTAAGGACATAGATGGGATAGAGAGGGTTCAGAGAAGGGCAACCAAGATGGTGCACGGTGTGCAGGGGAAGCCATATGAGCAGAGGTGGAGGGAATTGAACCTGTACCCATGGGAGACCAGAAGGGAGAGGAGGGGACATGATTGAAACTTTTAAGTATGCGAAGGGGATCAATAAGGTGAAGGAGGGGAGCTTATTTAAAAGGAAGGAGGGGGCTAAAACTAGAGGGCATTATCTAAGATTGGAAGGCGGAAGCTACACAGGCAATGTAAGAGGGCGATTCTTCACAGAGAGGGTGGTGGAGGCCTGGAACAAACTTCTAGAGGAGGTGGTGGGGGCTGAAATGGCGGAGGGATTCAAGAAGGCATGGGACAGACATATGGAGTTGGTAAGTGGGGGGAAAGGGAGGGCCCGTGGAAAAGGAGATGAGTGGGGAGGAGAGGCAGACTCGATGGGCCACTGAGGTCCTTTTCAGCCATCAGATTTCTGTGATTCTGTGAAGACTGTGTAGATCCCAGATTGTTTAACAAGGGGAGGATATGGAGGAAGCAATATAATACAGCACATGTGACTACAAGGAGGGTGTGGAGGAAGCAATATAATACAGCACAGGTGACTACAAGGAGGGTGTGGAAGAAGCATTATACAATGGCAAGAAAGAATCTTGGACTGTGATTGGTCAGTCTGGGGCTGGAGCCGTGGTGTTATCAGAGCATAACACCACGGGTCTAGTCTCAGCACTGTGAACCTCCTGACTGATTGCACTGGATTTGGGTGTTTTGGATTGTTTTATCATCTTCTCTTAAGAAACAAAAATAATTTTCCACACTAACAAAAACATTCTTTAAAATTATTTTTTTAATTCTCTATAACAACAAGCCATTGTATAATAGAAATAATGCACTCCAGGGTGTGTGTTTGCTGGGATAACGCCACGCCTGGGACATTGGACGCACTCTGTCTGCGGCCTCGTGCCCAACCCCCCCCCAAGGCGTGGCGTTATCCCAGCACGACACACCCTGTCGTGCATTATTCCTTTAATATAATACAGCACAGGTGACTACAAGGAGGGTGTGGAGGAAACAGTACAATACAGCACAGGTGACTACAAGGAGGGTGTGGAGGAAACAGTACAATACAGCACGGGTGACTACAAGGACATGGGCCTCATGTTATTACAAAGTATCTCCTGGTAGTGACCTGTATTGTAGAACATACAGATGTAGTCTTTGCCGTATTGGTCCTTGTAAGAACAGATCCAGAAACAAATGATTTGATACCTTTTATTAGACCAACATAGATGTAACAAAAAGAACAAAGTGTTTTAGCTTTCAAACTAACAAGTCTTTCCTCAGAAGCTAAATGCTGCTTCTAGCTCTGTACTGTAGAAGTCAGATACCTGCACTTGTTTTTTAATTTTAGTACTGTAAGGGTTTCCTTTGTATATAAATGATACTTGTGTGTTTCTGATATGAAAACCATAACCTAGTGGCTGCTGTTGACAGGGAATGTCACAAACAAGTTTTTTTTTAATCTCAAATGACTTATCTCAGCTTACAAAATGTAATAAATATTAAATACATAAAATTCTAATGGAGGCATTGATGTGAGCTGTAAAGGGAGGCACCCATCCACCCATTGTTGGGAGAAAGGCTGCAGCTAGGGCTGTCCCAACACTGGGGTGTGAAGTCAGGGATCCCAAAGGGGAAAACAGAATAGTTTAAAAACATGGATGCTCCCCTCAACCAAGCTACAAGTAAATTCGTTCCCGTTAACTGCCCATCCAACAAGTCGCTGCAGACACTTAGCTGCAGCTGGAATTGTGGCCCTGCCAAATTCATTCCCAGGCGATTTGCTCCTGCCATAGATATTATAATAAAACCTCCAGGTGGGCACCATTTGCCCACCAGATAACCCAATAAGCCAAGGGTTGTGAAAAGGGCACCTCTACTGCCACTGCTATTTGAGTCCAGTTCAATGTCTCATGGGAGCAAATTATCGGGGAACGAATTTGGCAGGGATGCAGCTGTTGCGGCACTAACTATCCACAGCGACTTATAGAGGAGAGACTTGACCAAACCGAATTGGCATGTCCCCTCTCAACCAAAAGAAGCACTTAAATCTTATTTAGTATAGAAACATAGAATTTGTCAGCATAAAAGGACCATTTAGCCCACCCAGAGTGCCCAGATGTTCCCTGCCTAATCTGTCTCCGCAGACCCTAACTCATCTCTGGCAATCCTCTCACCTCCCTGCCTAATTTTTAACACCCTCCTATGCCTATCCCATGCATGCTTGAAGCAACCCACTGTTTTCAATGCCACCACTTCTTCTGGCAGTCTGTTCGAGGTGTATACCACACTTTCAGTGAATAAATATTTCCTCACATCTCCCTTAACCTCCCCCCCCCAGCTTCATCCCATTGCCCTGGTCCTGGTGCTCTTCCTCATTTGTAAGAAACTCCCCTCCTGCACTCCATTCACACTTGTGAGGTAGTACCTGCTCATCTCTATCATGTCACCTGTTGCTGATTTAATCAGGAGAAGTGGGACAAACGCCAGTAAGTGATGCAATTCAGGCATACACAAAGGATCACAAAGACAAGGGTGATGTAAGAGTCGAAAGCTGTATATGTGCATGCAGATATAAACTGATAGCCATGTCTCAAGGTTAAGATTAGGTGACCAACTGGAGAGTCATGTACGGATTCCTGTGGTACTCCATATAGGAGAAGACAGAAGAGTCAGTATATATTGCTATTATAACAAAATACAGACAGTTAGAAGACTCGAGAGTGAGCATACAGTTTAGGCGATTTACATGAAGAGTGGTACATGTGATCTGCTAGAATAGAAAAAATTCAAAAACCAAACAATTATATCAACATGTGTACTGCTGTTAATAGAGCCTTACAGCTAGAATAATAGATGGGCAGTGAAGGATACGTTCCCACTGAGGGGATACCTGTGACGATAGAGCTTTACAGATAGAATATTAGATGGGCAGTGAAGGCTATGTTCCCACTGAGGGGATCCCTGTGACTATAGAGCTTTACAGACAGAATACTAGATGGCCAGTGAAGGCTATGTTCCCACTGAGGGGATCTCTGTGATGATAGAACTTTACAGACAGAATACTAGATGGCAGTGAAGGCTATGTTCCCACTGAGGGGATCCCTGTGACAACAGAGCTTTACACATAGAATACTAAATGGGCAGTGAAGGCTATGTTCTCACTGAGGGGATCCCTGTGACAATAGAGTTTTACAGGTAGAATACTAGATGGGCAGTGAAGGATAGGTTCCCACTAAGAGGATCCCTGTGATGATAGAGCTTTACACATAGAATAATAGATGGGAAGTGAAAGCTACATTCCCACTGAGGGGATCCTTGTGACAACAGAACTTTACAGACAGAAAAATACATGGGCAGTGAAGGATATGTTCCCACTGAGGGGATCCCTGTGACAACAGAGCTTTACAGATAGAATACTAGATGGGCAGTGAATGGTATGTTCCCACTGAAGGGATCCCTATGACTATAGAGCTTTAAAGATAGAATACTAGATGGGCAGTGAAGGATAAGTTCCCACTGAGGGGATCCCTGTGACAATAGAGCTTTAAAGATAGACTACTAGATGGGCAGTGAGTTGTATGTTCCCTCTGAGGGTATCCCTGTGACGATAGAACTTTATAGATAGAATACTACTAGATGGGTAGTGAAGTCTATGTTCCCATTGAGGGAAGCCCTATAACTATAGAGCTTTACAGATAGAATACTAGAAGGACAGTGAAGGATACATTCCCACTGACAGGATCCCTGTGACAATGGAGCTTTACACATAGAATAATAGAGGGGCAGTGAAGGCTTTGTTCCCACTGTGAGGATCCCTATGGTGACAGAACTTTATAGACAGAATACTAGATGAAAGTGAAGGCTATGTTCCCACTGAGGGTATCCCTGTAACTATAGAGTTTTACAGACAGAATACTAGATGGGCAGTGAAGGATACGTTCCCACTGAGGGGATCCCTGTAACTATAGAGTTTTACAGACAGAATACTAGATGGGCAGTGAAGGATACATCCCCACTGAGGGGATCCCTGTGACGATAGAGCTTTACACATAGAATAATAGAGGGGCAGTGAAGGCTTTGTTCCCACTGTGAGGATCCCTGTGATGACAGAACTTTATAGACAGAATACTAGATGGCAGCGAAGGCTATGTTCCCACTGAGAGGATCCCTGTGACAACACAGGTTTACATACAGAATACTAGATAAGCAGTGAAGACTATGTTCCCACTGAGGGGATCCATGTGACGATAGAACTTTATAGATAGAATACTAGATGGGCAGTGAAGGATACATTCCCACTGAGGGGATCCCTGTGATGATAGAACTTTACACACAGAATAATACATGGGCAGTGAAGGCTATGTTCCCACTGAGGGAATCCCTGTGATGACAGAGCTTTACACGTAGAATAATAGATTGGAAGTGAAGGATATGTTTCCACTGAGGGGATCCCTAGGACAACAGAGCTTTACAGATAGTATAATAGATGGGCAGTGAAGGGTATGTTCCCACTGAGGGGATCCCTGTGACGGTAGAGCTTTACACATAGAATAATAGATGGGCAGTGAAGAATACGTTCTCACTGAGGGGATCCCTATGACAACAGAGCTTTACAGATAGTCCAATAGATGGGCAGTGAAGGCTATGTTCCCACTGAGGGGAACCCTGTGAAAATAGAGTTTTACAGACACAGTACTAGATGGGCAGTGAATGATATGGTTCCACTGAGGGGATCTCTGTGATGATAAGAGCTTTACACATAGAATACTAAATGGGCAGTGAAGGATATGTTTCCACTGAGGGGATCCCTGTGACAATAGAGCTTTACAGATATAATACTAGATTAGCAGTGAAGGCTGCATTCCCACTGAGGGGATCCCTGTGACTATAGAGCTTTACGGGTAGAATACTAGATGGGCAGTGAAGGATAGGTTCCCACTAAGGGGATCGCTGTGACAATAGAGCTTTATACATAGAATAATAGAGGGACAGTGAAGGATACATTCCCACTGAGGGGATCCTTGTGACAACAGACTTTACAGACAGAATAATACATGGGCAGTGAAGGATATGTTCTCACTGAGGGGATCCCTGTGACAACAGAGCTTTACAGATAGAATACTAGATGGGCAGTGAATGGTATGTTCCCACTGAGGGGATCCCTGTGACTATTGAGCTTTACAGATAGAATACTAGATGGGCAGTGAAGGATACATTCCCACTGAGTTGATCCCTGTGACAATAGAGCTTTAAAGATAGAATACTAGATGGGCAGTGAATTGTATGTTCCCACTGAGGGTATCCCTGTGAAGATAGAACTTTATAGATAGAATACTACTAGATGGGCAGTGAAGGCT
Source organism: Neoceratodus forsteri (assembly GCA_016271365.2). Classification (NCBI taxonomy): domain Eukaryota; kingdom Metazoa; phylum Chordata; order Ceratodontiformes; family Ceratodontidae; genus Neoceratodus; species Neoceratodus forsteri. Next base: position 739,337,094 of record CM057459.1, read on the forward strand.
ATGTTCCCATTGAGGGGATCCCTGTGACTATAGAGCTTACAGATAGAATACTAGATGGGCAGTGAAGGATACGTTCCCACTGAGGGGATCCCTGTGACGATAGAACTTTATAGACAGAATACTAGATGGCAGTGAAAGATATGTTCCCACTGAGGGGATCCCTGTGATGACAGAACTTTACACACAGAATAATACATGGGCAGTGAAGGCTGTGTTCTCACTGAGGGGATCCCTGTGACTATAGAGCTTTACAGATAGACTACTAGATGGGCAGTGAATGATATGTTCCCACTGAGGGGATCCCTGTGACAATAGTGCTTTACAGATATAATAATAATAATCATAATAATAATTTTATTTATATAGCGCTTTTGATTTTTCAAAGTGCTGTACAATTTAAAACAATACAAAATCAAATATTAAAATCACGTATCAAACATAAATAGAAACATAGATAAAACCATCAAGTTCAGAAACACTCAATTTTCTATAAAGGCCGTTTGCCAGAGATGGGTTTTCATACCCCTCTTGAATTCCTCCACCAAAGTGCACTCCAGTACCTGGCGAAGTAGAGAACTCCAAAGAGTGTGCACAGCATAAGAAAATGCCCTACAGCCAGATGATTTAAGATTCACTCTTGGAATCTCCAGCAACCCCTCATTGGCTGAGCGGAGTGATCAGCCATGACAGTAAAGAACCAGAAGTTCTTTCAGATAGGCCGGACCCTGACCGTGAAGGGCTTTGAAAGTCAGTAAACCAACTTTAAAGGAGATCTGCCACCGTATAGGCAGCCAGTGCAGCTCGTGCTTGGGGTAATATGACAAGACCTACTGGAGTCAGTCAAAACCCAGGCCGCTGCGTTCTGCACTAGCTGCAGGTGGCAGATTTCAACCTCTGAAAGCCCAAAGTAAAGGGAGTTGCAATAGTCCAGACATGAGGACACAAAGGCGTGGACCAACTTTGGGAGGTCGTCAGACGGAACCAGGTGCCTAACTCTGGCAATATTCTTGAGATGGTAAAAGGAGGCCCTGACGACCGCCGACACCTGTGACTGCAATGTCAGCCTGTCATCCAGGACATCCCCCAGGTTACGTACCCGTTCAGAGGTCGGGAGTGAGACACCGCCAAGCAAAATTCCTGAGGGCGTACCAACAGATGACCCTTCTATCTGGTGACCCAGGTCCACAACCAAAACCTCCGTCTTTTCTGAGCTCAACTTCAGCCAACTAGAATCCATCCACTCCTGGATTTCTTTCAGACAGTTGTTAAACACCGAGAGAGCTCCATCCTGTTCGGGTGCAAAAGACAGGTATAGCTGGGTATCATCTGCATAGCAGTGAAACCTCAGCCCATACCGTCTTACAATGTCTCCGAGGGGCAGCATATACACCGCGAATAGCATGGGAGACGGCACTGAACCCTGAGGCACCCCACACAGCAAAGACGTTGGGCCCGAGGAAAAAAACCCGGATACAACTCTTTGTGATCTCCCAGTGAGGAATGAAGTGAACCATCGAAGGATGGTTCCCGATATTCCGCAAATATGCCTCAGGCATGCTATCAACACCATGTGATCCACTGTGTCAAAGGCTGAAGAGAGATCAAGGATAACCAAGATGGAACGTCTCTTCTGATCTCTCGCCCTCAGAGGATCATTGAGCACCCGAACTAGCGCTGCCGCAGTGCTATGTCTTTTACGGAAAGCAGACTGGAGGGGTTTGTAGATGTCATGGATGGTTAAGTTGTCCTCCAATTGGACTGCCACTACCTTCTCAATCACCTTCCTGATAAAGGGTAGGTTAGAGATGGGTCTGCAGTTTGTGAAACAGTCTGGGTCCAAGGTAGCTTTTTTCAAGAGTGGTGTCACCACCACCTCTTTCAGAGAGCTAGGGAACTCACCTGACTCCAAGGAGCACCAGACTAATCGCACAAGGACTGGACCAATGATATCACTACAACCCAGAATTAGGGAGGCTGGTCCAGGATCCAAACTACAGCATGTAGGGTGCACACTATGGATAGTCCTCATGACATCCACGAAATCAGGTTGACTGAAGGAACTCCAAGAAAACTGAGGTGCTGTGAACTCGCACTGTTCAACAGCATCCCCCCTACACATTACTGGTTGCAGATCTGCCCTGATGTCAGCTACCTTAGTTGTTGAAAAAAATCGAGCGATCTCCTCGCACTCTAATTGCGAAAAGGCTTTCCAAACTTGCAGACAGGCTGGGTTGCATAGTCTGTCTACAGTTCGAAAAAGCTGAGCCGGTCAATTCCGAGCAACCGCAATCTCCCTGGACAGGAATTCTGCCTTCTTACGGGTGATTGCAGATTGATAGACTGAATACTGGTCCCTTAATCTAAGGTGGTCGGCTTCAAGGGCGGACTTGCGCCAGCACTGCTCTAACCTGCGCCCCTGTCTCCGCATCTCCCTCAATGTCCCATCAGACCAGGGGGACTTGGGGTGAAGGGATAGGAGGCACACACGGACAGGAGCAATAGAGTCCAGAGCCACCGTAACAGCCGTATTATAAGTCAACACGAGAGTCTCTGGACTACTGCTCACCAACGCGGGGGACAAGAGGTCAAGGCCTGCTGCAAGGCCTTGGGGAGTAATATCCCGTAAAGGGCGGTACCTAACCATCTCCACAGGGTTAGGCCTTCTCAGGGGAGTGCAAAAACTGAACCTCACAGTGTAGTGATCTGACCAAGCGACTGGTTCCACCCCCAAATCGGATGTTTCGATCCCAAGTAGGAAGATTAAGTCCAGAGAGTGTCCAGATTTATGGGTAGCATTGGAAACCACCTGTGTAAGGCCCAAAGAAGTCATTAGTTGGAGGAAGTGATTACCAATTGTGAGAGTTCATCATCCCCCCAGGCATTAAAGTCACCCAGAACCATCAATCTGGGCGACTCAAACGCCATGTCGACGATGAAATCCGCTACTTCCTGTAAGAATTGCTTCCCATCCCCGGGTGGATGGTAGATGAGAACGATTCGAACACCAATACCTGCTACCACTGTACACTCAAAGGACTCAGTCTCCCCAACCTCTACATTCGTGAGACCCAGTTCAGTCTTGAAACAGACTGCAACCCCCCCCCACCCCTGCGGTCTAGTCTCGGGCGGTGTATCACCGAATACCCAGCCGGAGTCATAGCCTCCAAAGTGGGGCCTGGATTTTCATCCAGCCAGGTCTCAGTGATGCAAGCCAAGTCCACTGAGCCAACAAGATCAGCAATAATGCCAGTCTTATTCCTGATGGACCTGGCATTGCACAACACCGCCCAAGTTGGACGAACCTCGGAGGCTGTCAGGCCCATCTGCCTACTAAACTCAGTAGTGCCCTTTGGTATGGGAACCTGGCATGGCGAACCACGATCTGGATTCTATTTCACCCCAGGGTGCCTTTTGGATCTAACTACCCTAATATGGTGGCCCCCCTCGTCCATCCTCCCTTGTTCGCAGTCCCCCGCCCTCCTCCCTCTCCTACGAGTAATTCCCAGTGCTCTACAGCACTGATACATCTCATATTGGAGAGGGGGAGAATAAAAAGGGTGGAGGACGCGAAGAGAGGAGGATGAATAGTGCACCACCATGGGGATTGAAGGCCAACACATGCCGCTACTGAACAATTAAAACCAAACAATAAACCCACTTACAGTAAGTCACCCAAAATAATTTCGAAAAACTTAATAAAATAAATAAAAAAGGCTACCCCACCCCCAACAAAGAAAATCGAATCTGGGCCAGGCTAGGGGGCAACTAAGATCCTCCTTAGACTTAAAATAAATATAAAGGGTTCTCTCACCACCCAAATTAAGCAAAAGACAGATAAATAAATATAAAATAAAATTATTTACCACCCCTAGCTCTCTCACAACCAGAGGAAGAAGGAGAAAAAAGGATTACTTTGGCACTCTCACTGCCAAAGTACAGATGTAGTCTACAAATCGAATCATAAATAACATTTTAAACTTAAAAACAAAAAGCATAAGATAAAACATCCCCTTCCCCCAATCCTCTCATGACCAGGGAGTATAGGGAAAAAGAAATCAAACTTAGGCAAATAAATGGACACAAGGTCCTCTCACCACCTCATTGTCCGTAAAAAATAAATTAATAAACTTAAAGCAAGTCACAGAGGAAAATAAGAAGTCCTCGCTCCACAGGGCACAGAGTCAATTGTATCCAAGGGCTATGGAGACCCAAAATCCATAGGGATCATAAGTAGGAAGCACAGTCAGTCTATTCATCCAAGCAGGCTTATTTGAAGGGCCAAATTCAGGGAACATCCAGAATACAAGTCAATCAAATCCGCAAAGTTTCCACAATAAATTAGGGCCCCCTCACTCCCAACTAGGAAAACACGACAGGAGATAATGTAGCCCGATAAAACGCCCAGGACAAGCCACATTAGTAGCTCAGCCTGGGAGTCTAGGGGGCACGAAACTTCAGCCAACTCCTTGGCTAGAAGTATTTCAATACCCCCTTCAAACCACAAATCATGCGGAAAATCCCAGTGGGAGTCGGGCCTTGAACCAGTCCTGCAACCAAGCTCGAGGTGACCTCGTACACACCATAGATGACCTGGAATTAACTTGACAAGTCCCCCTCCATCCTTCTTCAACGCTCGTAACACAAAGTGTCTATCTTTAATTTCTACCACTCACAGATCCCTGTTGAAATTCCAGTTTCTCTACCCTCTCACAGCATAATACATCCAAAACAAAGTATCCAGAGTCCCAGTCTCAAATCCATTTGTGGTATAACAACCAGGTGTCCTTCCACTCTGACTTCGGTCGCCACCCAGAGTGAAGGGTAAGGAAAGACCCCACAACACCAGACTGTGGGAACAAAATCCAAGCACTGGAAGAAATCCTACGGGCTCTGCAAGCTCACAGATCCAGCAGAGCACAAATCCCAGACCTGACCCTCGACCAAACGAAAAAGTCAGAGGTAAACACACAGAGAACCCCAGCGCCGACAGTTCTCGTGGTGAGCACCAACCTTCGGCGTTCCAATCGCAGGGCCAGTTTGCTCCGATCCACTCCATGCCTGGTCAAGGTCAGAGTCAGACGGCAGAGGAGCAATGCCAAAACACCAAAGCACAAGAACGATATAAATTAAAACAAAGCTAAGAAAAACTATAGAACATAAAATAAAATAACTTAAAATAACTTGAAATAAAACTCAGAACAACACACGAAGCAGCAGCATGCTCAGCCCAGTGGCCATCTTGTTCAGGTTTATAGTTAACAACCAATAATAATATTAATAGATGGGCAATGAAGGATACATTCTCATGGAGGGGATCCCTGTGATGATAGAGCTTTACAGATAGAATACTAGATGGACAATGAAGGCTATGTTCCACTGAGGGGGATTCCTGTGATGATAGAACTTTATAGACAGAATACTAGATGGGCAGTGAAGGATATGTTCCCACTGAGGGGATTCCCTGTGACTATAGAGCTTTACAGATAGAATACTAGATGGGCAGTGGATGATACGTTCCCACTGAGGGGATCCCTGTGACGATAGAACTTTACAGACAGAGACCTAGACCTTAATATATCAAGAGAAGCATGGTTCACCGCAGCTCTCAGGGCAGTCAAAATCACCCAATCACATATATAGAGAGAATATTCATGGAAGTGTAGGTCCAAATGTTTCAGATCACCGGTACAGTTGACAAAATATCTTCCAGCTGAATATGGGATTTGTTGGAGGGGGTGTGGGTGTAGAATGGCTGATATTGCACATATAATGTGGCAGTGTCCATTTTTGATGCCTTTCTGGATAAATCTTCAAAATGAAATAACAGACAGCCTGGGAGAAAGTGTGGATTTTACAGCTGAGATGGTTTTGTTAGCCATTTACCCGGATCATTCCCCCCATGGATAAAATCTCTGCTGCCTATTTTCTTATTAGCAGCTAAAAAGTCACTTACAAACAAATTGATGCCTCAATACATCCCTACCATACATGACTGGAGACGAATTATGGTATCAATATAACAGATGGAAAGTTTAACAGCTAAGATGAATAACCAGTCTCTGACCTTCACCAGGGAATGGCAGCCAAGGGTACTACATCAGGCAGCAGTAGATCCCGAGTTCTACCAGTAGTATGGTCTGGAGGGACAGGGGAGGGAGAGAGGTAGTGGGAAGAGAGAGGTGTTTGCCATTGATAATCTTTTAGTCTTACCAAGATGTAAATGAAATAAATGCAAATGTCTTTATTCTAATTTTGCCAGTGGATGTAAAAGAAATGTGAAACTGAAGTATTTAACAGAATGTCAATGTTTGTACGGTGGCTCATTAATTTAAAGAGAAATCTCAATCAAGAAAAAAAAACATTTTAAAAAAAGGAACTTTACAGACAGAATAATACATGGGTAGTGAAGGCTACATTCCCACTGAGGGAATCCCTGTGACAATAGAACTTTATAGACAGAATAATACATGGGCAGTGAAGGATACTTTCCCACTGAGGGGATCACTGCGACAACATAACTTTACAAACAGAATAATACGTGGGCAGTGAAGGATATGTTCCCACTGAGGGGATCCCTGTGACAACAGAGCTTTACAGATAGAATACTAGATGGACAGTGAATGGTATGTTCCCACTGAGGGGATCCCTGGGACTATAGAGCTTTACAGATAGAATATTAGATGGGCAGTGAAATATACTTTCCTACTGAGGGGATTCCTGTGACAACAGAGCTTTAAAGATAGAATACTAGATGGGCAGTGAATTGTATGTTCCCACTGAGAGGATCCCTGTGACGATAGAGCTTTATAGATAGAATACTACTAGATGGGCAGTGAAGGCTATGTTCCCATTGAGGGGATCCCTGTGATGATACAGCTCTACACATAGAATACTAGATGGGCAATGAAGGCTATGTTCCCACTGAGGGGATCCCTGTGATGATAGAACTTTATAGATAGAATACTACTAGATGGGCAGTGAAGGCTATGTTCTCACTGAGGGATCCCTGTGATGACAGACCTTTGCAGACAGAATAACAGATGGGCAGTGAGCAAGATCACAAACAGGACTCTACCAAGAGAGAGAATATTTTCTGACAAACCAATCAATCGTGCTTGCTGCGCAAAAGGCCCCCAAACCTCACAAAGGAGCCTTTACCTCCTCTGAAGTTATCTGCTGCCCAAAATAAATTTAAGATTATAGGATATAGGAAGGGAAGGGATAGTATTTAGGCTCTGTGGAATCAAGAGCCCCAACCCTTCCACTTTCCGGTTATTACGCCACCATGCTCAAATGTTTTATGAAGTTACAGTCTGGAGAGAACTGGGCACATTACTTAGGCTAAAACAGGGATGTATTTTGTCCTGCTTTCTTTACATCTTAGATGGACAATTTGAAAAAAATCAAAGCTACCGCTCAACTAACAAGGGCCTTGTTAGAGACTATTAGCTCATAAAATGCGAGTCCAGAGGTGTGGCATAACAGGGAAGTAGAAGGGTTCGGGCTGTCAGCTGCATACAGCCAAAATATGATCCCTCACATTCCTAAGTCCTGGGATCCAAACATTTTTGGGGGGCAACAGATGGCCTCAGTGTAAGTAAGGCTCCTTTGCCCACTTATTGGAAAGAAATTGTAAAGGTGCTCTTCAAGGACCCATTTTGTTTAATATCTATTTGATCCCTCTTGGAAAACAATTACATGTCTTTAGTTTCTTACTTCATTGTTATGGTGATGGTACCCTAATCAATATTTCTCTAAAGTCCTAAGAACATGCTGGTAAGTCCCTTGGCCCATGGTTGAATGCCATTAGTATATATAAATGATGTGCCCGAGATGTCTCTTGGCTTATCAAGAGTATCATCTCAACACATCTTTGTGTTAAAGAACTGTAAAGTGAAGCGGAGTAGTTTTGGAATAAAAAGATGTCTTGAGATGGCACTCTTGATTAGCCAAGATACATCTCATGCACATAATTTAGGCTTTATCTAGCATATCTCTTTCAACTGACAAACAGCACAACAGATGGCATGAGACTCCCCATAAAAACTGGCACCAGCAAAGACAAACAGTGCCACGGTACAGTGGTCATTTCATTTCATGCTGGACTCAGGATTGGTCTCTGTATTTTGCATCAGGATGGCATGTTGGGATGGCAATTTTAGAAACGGGAAATAACCCGACAGAAGACCACCATTCTCTTCCATCTTTCAGCTCCCCTTCAATCACTGTCTGTCTGCTCCTATACGCTTGAACAAATAATAACAAACAATGGCACAACCGCCTTAAAATAAAGTGTCAGGCACTATACTACTACTCCAAGAATCCTTTGCCACTCCTCACCCATTCTGACATTTTTCCCCAACTGCTTGCTGTAATGTCACTGACTGAGAGCACAGTCACAAGGGACTCACCTTTCTACTGGCTGGCTGCAATGTCAATCACCGCCTCTTCCAGTGCCCACTATTTTAATGTGAAAACAGCAGCTCAGTGGCCAAAACTATTATTCAATTCCCAGAGGTCAAAACCTCCCCAAATACCAATATTCGTGACCTGTTACTAGTTGCTAGGTCATTATGGATTTCAACTTTCTGATACAATGCATGTCTGTAATGAAAATCCTTGGCACCAACACCGTATTTGTAACTAGCCGTTGTTTACACATAGAAACACATTTGCATGTAGTCTGCTTCTGAGGTTATGGCACATAAAGATCTCTACAGTGTATAAGAGGTTCTCACGTGCTGCTGCCACGTGCATTCACTTCTATTTGGAATGAAAAAGAAATGCTTTCTTATAGACTGATAAGTGAAAATTTCCGCCAGCTGAATGAAGCAAAAACAGATTATCCCTTTTTGTCTCCCCTCATATATTTATTTTTTTATTTTATTTTTTTTTATTTTTTTTTTAGTTTAACCAGGTATAGCACACTAAGCTGAAAGCTTTTTTACAGGAGCGACCTGGGAGCACAAGGAGGTTAAGTGACTTGCTCAGGGTCATACAGTATGCAAGTGGAAGCTATGGGATTCAAACCGAGGTCTGGTCTGCTGGATGTCACCAGATTTGCAGCTCAGAGCCTTAGACCACTGCACTATACTGCCCTCCTCCATTTACAAAACATCTGCCAGTATTTATTTATTTTTTAAAACTTACATTTATCATTTTGTAAGTAAAAACAATATCTGCAGTAGATATACATGTGGGAGCATACCACTATGTATCAGTCGATAACAATACTTAACAAGCATCTGTCAATGCCGAAAGTTCGCTTGCAGGTATTTGCATTGGCGTTTGACATTTATGCAGGCCCCCTCCTCAGTTGTATCCATGTCCCTTTAGCATCCGTATCCCTACAGAGTACCTCTCTGCAACTCCTCTTGCATCTGATCAACATTTCACCCTCATACTTTTTAAGTGTCTGTCTTAGGAACCCTAACGCCCTGGGCGTGCTCAAGGGAACGAGCCTGTGTGGAAACTGTGCAACTCGCACTTGTAACACAGTCATTCAGTGGAATTATTTCACCAAATTTTCAACACAGGCATTTTGGCACCTCTGGTCATGAACACTGTCACTATGATTTTCTTACTGTGCACCGAACACTGATTTCCCACAGCGACCGCGCTATTCTGCGTCGTAAGTGAGAAAACCCATTTCAGCGAGGATGTGAAAAATGACAGCTGAGCTGTTCATAAGGAGGTGTGGGAAAAAGCAAATGTTGGAAATGTGTAGTGAAAACATGACAAATTTGCGAAGTGACGAGTGCGCGTGGAAACTGCGCAACACATGCTCGTAAAACAGTCGTTGTTTGGAATTTGTGCACCAAATTTTCAACATAGGCATTTTAGGACATCTGCTCATGAACAGTGTCACTGTGATTTTCTTACTCTGTACCGAACAGGATTTCCCACAGTTGCCGCGCTATTGTTCGCCGGAAGTGCAAAATCACATTTTGGCCAGAATGTGAAAAATGACAGATGTACTGGTCATAAGGAGATGTAGGAAAATGGCAATGTTGAAAATCTGGAGTGGAAATATTACAAATTCACAAACTTATGAATGTGTGTAGAAACTCTGCAACACACGTTCATAACACAGTCATTTTATGGACTTTTGCCACCAAATTTTCAACATATGCATTTTAGGACCTCTGTTCTTGAACAGTGTCACTGTGATGTCTTACTCTGTAGAGAACATAGATTTCCAAAAGCAACCGTGCTATTTTGCGCCAGAAGCGCAAAAACACATTTCATGCAGTATGTGAAAAATGATAGCTGCACTGTTCATAAGGAGGTATGGAAATATGCATATGTTAAAAGTATGGAGTGAATCTATTATAAATTTGCCTACTTATGAGCATGTGTGGAAACTGCGCAATGCACGCTCATAAAACAGTGATTTTTTGGAATTTTTTCACCAAATTTGCAACATAGGCTTTTTGAGAGCCCGCCTCATGAACACCAACACTGTTGTTTCATTAATCAGTCATGAAAGGTGATTCTCCGCAGTGACCAGGAAATCACCTTTCAGGACCGAATAACGCCATGACAGTGACTGAATTCATGAGGAGAGGTTCCAATAACCCCATGTCGAAAATTTGGCACCAAAATTTCCAAAAATACCCAAGATATGCACCAACATTGAAAAAAACTAGTTATGGAATTATACAGCTTACCGGCATTTCTTCAGTTTGCGGTCGGCTTTGAAGAGTGCAGACATGTTCCTGGTCCACGAAGATCGTCGCGCGGGCTCCGGATGCAAGTATGGGGTGAGGGTGGGGAGGTGGGTGCATGAAGGGTAGGCGCGGGTTGGCGGGGGCAAGAACTCACCAAAGGACTGTTTTCTTGTTCTACAGGATGTGAAAAAAAAAAAAAAAGGAAACCGATGCTTTTGGTACGCTGGGGTGGGCTCCCAGCATGCCACCTAGGTGAGGGTGTGGGGAGGTGGTAGCGCAGAGGGTGAACACGGGTTTGCCGGGGGGTTAGGGATAAAAATGGATGCTGCTGGCACACTGGGGTGGGCTCCCAGCATGCCACCTAGGTGTTTGCTGGGGGGACGGGACTGGAACCGGCGGGGACTGGCCACCCCCACCGGCCATACAGTGTGTGTGTGGGGGGGAAGCACGAGCACGCTGGGTGGGCTCTAACGAGCCAACTGTTTGTTTTTTTTTGGGGGGCTGCAGCCAACAGGGATTGGGCACCCCCGTCAGCCAAACAGTGTGCTGGGGGGGTTCATGAGCAGAGGGGGATTGGGCACCCCCCTCGACACACAAGGTGGGGGACAAAAGGAGGGCTGGGGAGGACATTAGCAGAGAGAGGAAGCGGGAGGGATTGCCGAGCTGTGCATGACAGCAGTTTGGCAATGTATGCCAATTACATAAACGCTACCACCGCTGATTGCAGTGGACCTTTTCTTTGATGTGAAGACCAACACACTGCTGTCATACACAGTTTGGCATGTACTGGTCCACTAGCGTCTCACTTGCTACACTGATCACTGCATTGGGGAGGAGGGTCACACACCTCCAAACCTCATACTCTTGCAAGACGTTCCTTACGCATGCGCGCAAGCGAACGTAAAAAGAACATATATGACATCTTCCCTTTAGAAAACACATAGGGGTAAGTAAGAGTTTTAAATGTGAGCCACATTGCAATATCATTAGCACACTTCAAAGAAACTCTATAAGGAAAAAAAAAATCAAAGGATGACTGTACAAATTCCTATTTACCAACTGGGGTAAAATCCACCCTCCTTCCCTCATGGAATGCTACAACAGTCCTGATAATGCAGGCCATACCCAAGAGAGAGATTTCCCATTAAAATAAGTAACAGGGGGTGCTGCTGAGCAAACTAGCAGGAGGCAACATCTCTTACTTAGAAGCTCTGTGAACTTTTGAGCTATTTTGCCATTTTATATAAATTTCTTTCCCCTCTTTCACCTAACTAGTTCATCTGAGCATAGCAGAACAGCACCGGCAACCAATATGGGGAAACATAAAGGAACTGTGGCCGCATCTGGGTACTTTTTCCAGCCGAGAGAGTGATGGGAAACTGGGCCCTCTCAGAGTACAGTGCCAGGGGCCTCGAGTGGCGTCTGATCGGAGGAGGTGTCTTTGGTGACAGTGAGCACCACTCTGCAGCATCTGGTTCGGACGGTCCAAGATTTGGACCGAAATTTTGATTCCCTTACCCCTCGGGTTGTTGCATTGGAAGCCCAAATGGAAACGACACAGCAGTCGGTAAACAAACTTGAGACCACAACCAACAAAACAGTAGACGCAACCACTAAACTAATTAAGGAAAATACATGGATGCAGCAATGCTTAGACTTTCTGGAGAATCAGGTTCGGGAGAGAAATGTCCGTATTTTGGGGCTGCCAGAATCTGCCGAGGGTGAAGACCCCCTTGGCTTTGCTAGATCCATTATCCCTGGTGCTTTGGGGAAGAGGAAGATTGGATATCCCTTGAACGAGCCTATCGACTTACCCCCAAGGAGAGCTGGCAGTGAGATGATTGGGCCCCGGACTTTCGTCCTGGTATGCACGGGCACAGGTAACAGACTGCATACTGGCAGAGGCTAGAAGACGTCACCAAATTCGTTATGGAGACACGGTCCTGAACTTTTTCCCAGACTTGGCTTATGGGACTCGACAACGCCGCTGCACCTTTGATGGTGTGAGAAGCCTATGAGGCAACTGAAAGTCCCACACCAACTTCTTTTCCCGGCTAGACTTCGACTTGAGTGACAGGGCAAAATGTATTTATTCAACAATCCGCACGAGGTGGAGAAAATGGTGGACCTCATGGTGCAAGAAAAAGGATTGGTATCCACAGATGAGGAACCAGAGGGTGAGTGATGAGTTGGTGGACTTCTAGTATGTAATCTATTGATGGGGGCTGTAGTAAACTTCAGATACAAATTAAAACGACTGTTAAAAGGGTTGTTGCTCTAGAGCTGGGGAATACTGGGCCAATGTGGATTAAATATATTTTTTTGTTGTCTTTGGTCGGACACAATTCTTTTTAACTGACTTGCAATTTGTTATACAGACTGACATTTCTGTCTGTAATATTTCTTCTGATGGACCCTACCCATGGTTTGACTTTGACAATGGGTTTACTGTCTTTATTTAGGGCTCTGTGTTAGTCCATCCTGGTAGATGGGATAGATCTGGCTCAATTAATATTGTTCTTCTGCTGTTAAAAGTTAAGTGGAGCTTATGTAACAATTTTGATGGTTATGGTCTGTTGAGGGGAGGTGGGTATGGTGCCCATTGGCTGACAGGCTCTCTTGGGCTTGTTGGTTTGGCCATCCCTCCATACCCATCCTTAGGGATGTCGATAGGGAGAAGGGCTGGGGTAAATGGAGAAAATGACAAAGGCAATAAGGACAGGGATGGGGCCAAAAGGGGTAAGGCCATCAAAAAATGGAGGGTAATGAGTACCAATGCCCATAGTCTGGGCAACAAGCTCCCTGAACTGGTGGCTTTGATGGAAGAGGGATGCCTGGATATCGTAGCAGTCACAGAAACATGGTACACAGAGAACCATGACTGGGATGTTAAACCAGGGTACACAACCTATATGAGAGACAGGGAAGGGAGAAGAAGGGGAGGAGTAGCTCTCTATGTAAGGGAAGGGATAAAAGCAATGGAACAAAAGAGTAAACAGGGAAGAAGGAGAGAAACTGTGGGTCACTTTAGAGACTGAAAATGGCACCACAATTCGCACAGGGGTTGTATACAGAACCCCTATGTCGGGGGGGGGAGGGAATGGACACGGATAAGATGAAAGACATCCTTAGGATGGCAGAGAAAGGGGAGATACTGTTGATGGGGGACCTGAATATGCCAGATGTTAACTGGAGCACCTTTGCTACAGCCATAAACAAGAGCAGGGCCATTCTCAATGCCCTACAGGTGGCATGCCTCAGACAGCTAGTTTTGGAACCCACTCATGAGGCAGCAATCTTAGACCTCATACTCTCAAATGGGGACAGTGAGAGGATCTCAGATCTAGAAGTGGGTAGCCATTTGGGAACAAGTGACCACCAAACAATGTGGTTCATGATAAACTCAGCTACAGAGTCAAGCCATACAAAAGTGAGGGTACTGGACTTCAGAAGGGCTGACTTTGGCAAGATGAGAGAGTGCCTTAGAAAGGCACTAGCAAACACTCTAGAAGGAGGAGTGGAGCAACAATGGGGAAACATCAAAACTGCCATCACAGAGGCAAAAATGTGTCAAAGCAGGATCCCATTGAAAATGAGATACTGCATCTCAGCTGGGTTATCCTGGACAAATATATTGCAAAACTGTGTCAAAACAGGATCCTACAGTATCTTACAGGGAGGAACAGGGTGCAGGAATACACTATTTTTAAGTGAAAAAGATGTTCCAGGACTAGAGGGCATGGGATGAAGTTGGAGGGAGGACGATTCAGAGGAAACGTGAGGAAGAATTTCTTCACAGAACAGGTGGTGGACAAGTGGAACACCCTGCCAGAGGAAGTGGTGGGGGCTGAAACAATCACAGGATTTAAGAATGCATGGGATAGACATAGGAATTCTGGAGGTCTGGGGTAAGGGGCAACAGACTTCTTGGAAAACATAAAATGAACTTACAAACTCAAATGGGCAGACTGGGTGGGCCATAGGCCCTTATCTGCCGACACTGTCTATGTATCTATGTACAGCAGAACCCCTCTGAAAAGGAGCTGTATCTGAGATGATGATGTATCCTTGAAAAATACATTATAAAAGCAGGAGGATCACACTGAAAATTGAGATATCGCATCTCACCTCTACTATCCTGGGTAGACATCTCATCTGGTCTATCTTGAGGAAATATACAGTAAAAATACAAGCAGGACCAAGTACAACAGCAATGAAAACGCAAACAGCTGGCACTGACAAATGCTTGTTTTCAACATGCTGTCCCTTGTTTTTCGGGCATTACATGGCTTAGCATCCTAATGTTTGACTTAGCTGCTAGCTATGTTTTCTTCTTTGAGGTCTCTGCTACCAAATTAAAACATTTACTTGTAGTGCCACGCGCTCAGCTAAAAAAAAAAAACACATGGAGATCGTACCTTTTCCGTAAATGGGCCATGTCTACTGAATACCCTGCTGCACCATATCTACGATTCTTCAACTCTGCCTCTGTTTCAGGCTCAGTTGAACATCTTTTTATTCAGAAAAGCTTTCCCAGACAGTCTCGACTAGCCTACTTTAGAAGATTATGTACAGTATTTATGACCATGTGGAACATGGAATCTTATTGCTGCTTTTATTGGTGATACTGTATGGCTTATGTTGTACTGTAAATCCCTTAGCGATGCTTTATTTGCTTTGTGATTAACTGATTGAAGAGGGCCCATCAGAAAAGCCCCTCATTCAGAGCATTAACCAGAAACTGCAGTGGCACCACGGTGCCAGTATAATTAGGGCTGAGTTGGCACTTTAATGGTAAATCATCATTTTAAGCCACTTATATATCAGCCGTTTCTCTACAGATTTTCACAAAATCTTTCAAAAGCATGCTCTGCAGTCCAGAATGTCGATATGGTATAGGTAAATTTTAGTTCAGGTTTTAGTTTTGGGCTAAAGAACAGAAAGCAATGTTAAAATGACGAACTAGTTAAAAAAAAAATAAGGCTGATTCAAGTGCCACTGCCTCTAAAACATGCACAGCAGTCAAGAGTCATGCAAATCTGACTTCTGATTGAAATCAGGGAGCAACGAGTACACTGACAACTAAGCAGTCACCAGAAGTCCAGCCCAGATGCTGCAGACCAGCCCATATCCACACCTATTCTAACACTGGGTGCCCATTCCCAGTATTGGACATTAAATAAAAAAAAAAATGTACTGGGAGCCCAGTCCCTGTAACACAGCCTGTCCACCCCCACATTCTGACGCTGGATGCCCAAGCCTGGTGCTGAACTGTAACAAGTTATAACCCTTCCTCCATTCACCAGGCCAAATGCCCCCCCCTTGCTCTCCCCTCCCAGCCTATACAATAATTAGGCCCCCACCCTAACCCACCCTCTATCGCCCATACCATACTCCCTCTCACAGCTGCCCAAGTATATATATTGATTGTCTCCAATAGTGAGCGACTGTCACAGTCTTCCCTTTACTTCGGGCTGTCTCCATCTTCTCCATGATATGCTAGCATGTGGATGGGTAATGGGGAAAAATACAAGAAACTGAAGACTTAGTCCTTTCTGTTGGGGCAGGGGGGGGCGCAAATTCACAAGTGGTTACTGAGTTGGGGAGATAAGCACCCTTTCCCATTAATTTGATACAGAAATGTAGATGTAACCCCTAGATGGCGCTATCCCAGGGGCTACTACCCCTGCCTGATTTGCCACTAACAGGTTGAGGGGCCTGGATCCAATGGCGGATGCCTCCACCCAGAGGTCAGGGTTTGCAATAGTTAAACTAACTTGGTCACAGCCCTCTGGGACACTGCAACCCCTTTCTTCCCACTAGTGGCCCACACAATATATCAGAATTACCTTCACAGTATACACTTACCCCAGGTCTGGTTCCGGCACTGGGACCTCCTGTGAAATGAGATACAGTGCAACAATCACAGTACAGTACTTTAACATAGACAAATACCTCAGGCAGTATAACTTTGCTGAAACAAGCAGCTCTGATTTATTGGGGGATATAACAAGGACAGGGAAATCAGGTTAATTAGCTTATCACTCTAATAATCTACCTATGGCTCTGTGCACAGGCCTATCCCTATCAGTTACTGTCCCTGGGTACCCAAGCCCTAGTGGCTAGTCCAAACCGTGGCAGCTGGTAGGGGCCCTTTCACACAAGAGAAAAGGAGAATTAAACAGTCAGCAGTACAGTAATTCATTTGGATTTAATGTGGCAATTCAACAGGGAGGCGACCCTGAATTAGTACTCCGACCTCCAAATAAGATAGGGTCCTTCAATGTCAGCAGGGCTCACTTGAAGGTACACAAACCTCTTCACACATCCATATAAAGAAAGCACTATACCAGGCAGGCTGCATCTGTATCCCGATCGCAATTACTGCACAATACCGGGAGAACACAGGCAGATTCAGTTCCTGACAGACAGAGTGCAATTTTCAGCAATTCCTCCAGTCTTCTACAGGGTGAGCCTGGTTTCTACTCTTCAGAGATCCTTTGATTCTTTTCACAGGGCAGTTCAGTCCTAACAAGCTGTTACACAAGCTGCAGACCGGAACTCTGGGCCTACACACCTTTTTGACTAAAACTGCACACTGAAAAAGCACAGGGCTCCTTCCTTCTTCACTGCCAAAGCTCAACTGAACTTTCAACCGACAAAACCGGGCACTTCCTTTGAGTTCCTCCCAGTTCTTGACTGGATTGGCTGTCACTCACAATAGACTGCTGCTGTTGGTCCAAAAGGCACTGAAGTCTAAACTACATCTCCCAAGTCACTGCCCATACAATCCTCTTGTGGCTGGCTCAGATTATGAGTCAAGTTCTGATTCGTCCAAGGCACCATTTTAGAGCTAACACCCACACTGATTGGTCAGTTCAGCAGTTCAAAACTAGAATGGGAACTAGCAGACACAGTTCTGACTGCAAAAGCAGGTTAGACAAACTGTAATTTCATTATTACTCTAAATAATTTCTGGCAAACAGTTACATCTTTCAGATAGGTTCCCTTTGCACTCCTAGTGACTGCAAAAATGAAGTGAATTGGCAGCAGCTCGAGTGGTACTCAGAGAAGCACACAGTCCCCCCATATAAACTAATTATGTCTGCAAGCAGACAGCTCTTAAAGAGACAGTACCAGAGGCTCTAAAAACACTCACTGATAAATGGCTTAAATGCCAAACACCATTCAGGCTTGGAGCATTCAAGCAAGCTCCTGGAAGTCTTTTGGGAACCCCCATTTGCAGGGGGGTTACATAGAAAAATAAAAAAGTTATGGGTGATAGAAAAAAATACCTGGAAAGGAAAGCTAAGCTACAAAATAAATAAAGTCACCAAAAAAGAGACACTGGAAAACCCTAAGCCCATGGGCATGTTAAGTATGCTGTTCTGGAACTTTTTTCTAGCACCCGTATCTTTTACAAGTTTTTTTTAAATCTGTAACCAAATTTGAGGGACAAGGTGGTTACCACCCTCCCCTCATGACTACCCAAGTTACAACTTTCAGACCTGCATGACAAACCTGCTGCTCAGGCCCTGTGTGTAAAGCACTTCCAACGCTGTGCCAATAGCAAAGTGCGCAGCAGGCCCAGGGACATATAGTACAGGTTAAATGCTTTGTGATGGCCCTGAGCATGCTATAGGCAGTGCTCTTTAGTACAGGTTAGGTGTCTATAAGCCATTCATAAAGCATGCTGTAAGGTCCAGTGCTTTACAGCATCATGAAAAGAAGGAAATTCAAGGCAAAAGACTATGTTAAAGAGCACCTCTACCATGGTTTTTAAGTGCTTGAAAGAAAAAACAAGCAGCTTCCTTACTTGCATGGAAGCTCCTCCATTATGGCTGTAAATTTTTTAATTTTGTCCATTTTAGACAGGAAGGAAAGTGACTGTAATTTGCCCCCGAGGGGGCTGGCCACTCAGTCCCTTCTACTGTACCTTATCTCCAGTTACGCCCATTTTGTGACATATGAAAGGGAAGAGCATGGGGGAGCACTCCATTCAGTACTATACAAAGTATTTTTATGTTTGTTGTGCACGCACAGCAAACACTGTTATAGTAGTGGGCTTCAGAAGCCTGCCACTGGCGCATTCAATACAAATCAAGCAGCAGGGGGCTCAACAGGCCAATGAACAGCAAGGCTGATCATGATGCTCTTCTGCTGTTCACAGGCAGAACATCTGTGAAGTTGAAAGGAGTCAAGCAGCTCCTATCACACAATGGCTGGATCCTTTTATCCACGTGACACTGCCCAGCGACTAGCTGAGCGGTATCATTATCCAATGATCCCACGCCATTCTGCCCTGTCCTGACGTTTTTCCTTTTTCCCACCTGTTCCATCCCTCTTCTCAGTACCACTCACCAACCTCGTTTTGCCCTGCCATTTTTGTCTTTCCGCTCCATCCCTCTGCTCATTACCACAAGCCAACACCATTCTCCCCTTCCTTGCTGTTTGTCTTCTGTCCCACCTATTCCATCCCTCTGCTCAGAAACTCACCAACCCCATTCTGCCCTGTCATTTTTGCTTCTCTGCTCCATCTTTCTGCTCAGTACCACCCACCAACCCCATTCTTCCCTTCCCTGCAGTTTGTTTTCTGCCAACCCACTCCATCCATCAACTTAATATCACCCTCCATCCCCATTCTGCTCTGCCCTAATATTTGTTTTCTGTCCCACCCACTCCATCCCTCTGCGCAATAACTCTCCAACCCCATTCTGCCCTGTCATTTTTCTTTGTTGCGCCACTCCATCCCTCTGCATGGTGCCACCGACCAAGCCTGTTCTGCCCTTCCACTCCATCCCTCAGCTTAATGCCATCTTGCATCCCCATTCTGCCCTACCATTTTTCTTTCTTCCCACATGCTCTATCCCTCTACTCAGTACCACACGCCAAGCCCACTCTGCCCCGCCATGTTCTCTGTCCCACCTGCTCCATCCATTGCTCAATACCACCCTCCAACCCCATTCGGCCATGCCCAGCTGTTTTTCTCTGTTTCCCGGCTCCATGCCTCTGCTCAGTACCAGCCATCAACCCCATTTGGCCTTGCCCTGCTATTTTTATGTTTTGTTTATACCTGAAAAGCAGAAAATTATCCTTTGGCATCTTTTGTGGCCAACCCTGACCAATCCCCCCACCCGACCCACCACTCAGCACCTACCACCACTCCCCAACCCCTCACTCACTTAAAAAGAGTCCTACACTGAAAAAACATGCCCTTCATCTTTAGTGCTGACCAGGAATGCAATTAATGTATTTCAATGCAGTTTGAACTTCTACTCAAATCTTTGCCTTTTTATTGTTGGGGGTATATTTTTTCACCAATTTTTTTGACCCACCTCATGAACAAGGTAGGTGACATTTTTCAAATCCAGCCCAAAAAGTGTTTTCGCAGTCGCTCTGCAGAATTATCTTTCCGGCAGGATTTGAACAATTTTCCTGATCAGGTTCATGAAGTGGGGTCACAAAAATACATGGCTGAAAATTTGGGGTCAGAATCTTAAAAAAACACTGGTTATGAAGGTGCATTGAAATCTTTCATCATTCACTCATAACTTTACTCATAACTTTAACAATATTTTGACCCTAAATCTTTAACACAGCCATTTTTTCACACCAACTCATAAATGTGAGGTGTCATCTTTCAAAACCATCCAGAAAGGTGATTTCGCAGTCGCTCCACAAAATCACCTTTTTGACAGGATTTTAAAAAATTTATCTACCAGGTTCATGAAGTGGGGTCATAAAAAGACTGTTGAATATTTGGGATAAAACAACAACGTTCTGAAAGCATAATGTGGCTCTGTGTTGTTACACCTATAGGAGTGCTGGTAGGATTGCTAAGGACGCTCTGATGTCCTGACATCTTTGATGCACTGATGTGCATTTCTTTCAGTTCATTTTCTATGGCTGCTGTAAATTGCTTTGAATAACATGGTGGGGCCTGTTAGCGAGTAAGAGGTCAGGCAGTCTGACCGCAGCCTAGATTTGTTCTTGATGCGGTCACAGTCCAGGATATTACCTTCATTGAGCACACGTTTTACTTTTAAACTTTTTTTTGCAGTGGACCGTGTGGCCTGAGCTACCATGCTGGCCAGGTTTTGACTGTTGTAGAGGAGTAAGGAGCAAAGGGAAGGTCCCAGGTGGAGAAACGCACCACAGCTGTTGTGGCAATAAATAAAAAGGACAAAGCATAGTAGCAACTGGCTAGGGGTATTATTGAAGTGTCATCTTTTTGTAAAAAGAAGCAGTTCTTTTAAATTGTGGAACATGGAGGATGGATGAAGATCCTGGGTATGAGACTGCATTAGCTGAGTGAGCAGGAACAGGCACAGTTGGCAGAAATGCTGATGGTATTTAGAACAAAGAAAAATGAAAGATACAAAAAACTAAAATAGACGGGGTTTTGGAAATGAACTGTGACTGTAACGATGCATAAAGAAGAGAAGTGTTTAGGGAAGGGAGATGGTAAACTGGGAAGGAATGGGTGGTTGGGGCCCGGGAAGGAAAGTGTCTGCAAGTACCGCTGGAGGGTGGGGGGGCACCAGTACATGACAAACTATATGTCTAAATCAGTGATGACAAATGCACTATATGTATAACTCAGTAGTCTCAGATTTATACATATACAGGTAGTTGCTCTGATAAATAGATTTATCAGTAGCCTTTTGTGTCCACCCCAGTTGCATAAATAAGTGATACGCAGTGGAGACCTGTGTAATAAGTTATTTATCCATACAAGTCTGTTAGATCTTGGGGTAACTTCATGAGCGGTTTAAACAGCACATGTATAGATAAATAATTTTGTTTTAATCACACAAAGTTCCCATTGCATATTTCATTTAAACAATCGGATAGGACCTTGTGTGACAGATTATAAACCTCCACCGCAGAAGTTCCATGGCAAATGGTAACCTTTCTGCAGAACTTGGTCCTAAACCGCCAGAGATAAATTGGGGCTTTGCTTACTGGGTAGAAACTGAAAGCTGATCCAACTGCCTTTTATATTTTCAGTGCTTGCTCACCTGTGTGTCCCATGGAATCTGGGCTCACAAGTTAGGAACTGCCACACTGTGGCTGGAGGATCCACCCATCTCAGACCCACCCAGGAACTGTCACTGCTGCCCCCAGCCTGAGGTGAGGAGGTCACACACCAAGCAGCATGGAGTTGTCCTAGACAGACAGTGTAGAGTAGGAGCTGACCATAACCAGGTAAAAAAACATAATTTCAACAACAAGTGTGCTTCTCTGTTCGTTCTTGCCATACCTCTTCACTTCCTGCAGTGTCTCACTAACACAAACTCAAGGGCAGTGGGTGAGAGCTTCTCCTTTACATTTTTTTTGGGGGGGGGGGGTGCTGGAAGTCATGCTAACAGGCCAAAGTCTGCAAGTTTATCAGAAAGCCAAGGTAAGGTTTTGTTCTCTTTTCCTTTTTTGTTTGTCAGTTGGGGGCAATTAGGGGACATGGGTGAAAGCTACAGGGGGGAGGATCGGGGGGAAGGAGGAAGTGTTACTTCACGGAGAGGGTGGTGGAACCATGGAATGCACTACCCAAGGGACTGGTGGAGGCAGACACTGTGGGGAGGTTTAAGAGGGTCTGGGACAGGTATAAGGGGAGGGTGAAGCTGATGGAGACCAAAACAAGGGAGCATCTTTGACTGGGAACAGAGAAACCCGGCGGGCGGGGGGGGGGCAGCAAAATAGGCACCCAATACGGGTGCCAACTATCCAGCAGACACAAAAGACCAATAGGCCTCCTCTGCTGGCATTTTAGTATGCTAGTAAGTTAGTGCTGGGCTGGGTTGTGTAGTGATGCCGGCCCGCTCCACAGTCAATGTGTTACTCTACTTGATTTCCTTCCTGGTATCTTGCTCACAAACAGGGCTGAGATGAGGTGAGAGCTTACTCAGAGTTTTTATCTCTTTGCTGGACTTATGCAACTCAGCCAACTCACCCCAAGCCACCCCCAACCCCAAACCTTCTGCCAGCATTGTTGACAAAGGGAAAGCTACTACCTCTTGCTGAGCAGCTGCCAAAACGGACTGTCCAAACCTGTCATGACCAGATCAACCAGCTTGCTCTCCTAATTTTCCAGTCCTGCTCTGATCCAGAATTCTGTGTACACACATCACTGCAAGAGGGTGATGGCTACTTGTGGTCATCAGACACAGAACTGGTTGGGTTAGGAGTCAGTGTGTGTGGTGGTCAGTGGACGTCAGGAGGCTGCCTTTGTTGCGCTGGCAGCAGTTTCAAAGAGGGGACTGAAAATTAATAAAAATTACTGACAGTGATCAGTAGGTCTGTCAGCCAGGCCTGTCCAGTCAGGAAGAACTCCATGAGAGACCTGCAGCTTTTCTGAAGAGTTGCGCACTGCTATCTATAGCCAACAAATGCATGGCAAATACAAGCAAACATCTGGTGTTTACCAGTGCTTCTTTAATGCTTGTTTCGTGATTTTAAATTGAGGTTGGTAGAGTCAAACAAAAAGCAACACAAGGTTCAAATGCTGAAAAGGAAAATCGGTCACTCACAAACCTTTCAATAACTCCAAGGATATCAAAGTTAAAGTGCTTCGAAAATTTATTTATTTATTTTTTTCTTTTAAGTACTTTAACTTTGATATCCCTAGAGTTATTTAGATGTTCGTGAATGCTCAGTTTCCCTTTTTCAAAATGTGATCACTAGGGTCCCAAGGGAAAGCATGGGCTTCACTGTCACAGTCAAGGGTGGAGCCTGCCCTCAGTCTGGAAACTGAAGCACATGATTGGATGGGGTCCACTTTTCAGACCGTCTTAAAAGAAACTGCTCAAAAAAGAATTAAATATCTTAGAAAGTATACAGACTGGTATGTAACAATATATTGTGATCTAGTGCCTAAGAAGAAAAAAATTACTCACCGTAGTAATCTTCTTTCTTCCAAGGTGTCCTTTAGTATCAGTAACTTTAAGCAGCTAGCTGGCCAGGTAGTACTGCCCCAGAAGTGTGGTTTATGTTAATTAATTAGCATCACAGCCAGTCACGAGAGAGTTTGGGGGTGTGCTGAGGAGAGACTGCCCGAGAAGGCACCAGACTTTTTTCGAAACTAAATGGGCACATGCCCAGCGTTATGAACCAACAGAAATTAAAAATCATGCAAAAAGCATGTATAACAATAAACCAGAGAAACTCTGCTTAAAACTAGGTTCCAAATGGAAACATAGCAAATTTGGGAGAAGACAAAGGCAGAGACCTCTGTAGTCAGTTTGTCAGGGGAGGAAGGGTGGGAGCTTACTGATGCTAAAGGACACCTTGGAAGACCCAGGGGTCCTTATAGCATCAGTAACTTTTAGCAGACTGCAAGCAGTGTGGTTGAGAGGAGGGCAGAGAACCTACTTAGGAAAGAGGCTCTGCAGCACCACCCTTCTAAATCTGGCATCAGATCAAGACTGTACATCTAGGCAGTAGTGCTTAGTGAATGTGTGTACAATCTTCCAAGTAACTGTTTTGTAGACATCCAACAAAGGATGTCCCTTGCAGCTGCTACTGAGGCAGCAGTGCCCCTGGTAGAGTGGGCTCTGAGGCCCTCAGGAGGCTGTTTGTCAGCATTGTCATAACAGAAACGAATGCAAGACACTATCCAACAAGAAATAGTTCTCTTAGTGGCTGGTCTACCTCTACACACTTCCCCACAGGTAAGGAATAGTTGAGTGGAGGAACCCCTAACCTGCTTAGTGTATTCCAAATAGTAGAACAGGGTTCTTTTGACATCCAGGATATGGAATTTCTGTTCCACAGGAGTTGACTTTTCAGTAAAGAACGATGGTAAGGTAATGGACTGGTTAAGGTGGAACTCAGACACCACCTTGGGCAAAAATTTCCTATTTGTCCTGAGCTCAACCATAACCCTGTGGGGAATGATGTAGTTGGGCTCGGTGCAGAGTGCTTGCAACTCTGAAATCCTCCTTGCAGAAGTAATGGCTACCAGGAAGACAGTTTTCCAGGTAACATACTTGAGATGGGCTGTAGCCATGGGCTCAAAGGGAGACTCCATGAACTTGGTGATACACAGATGTAGACTCCAAGGGGGGACAGGTTCCCTAACAGGAGGCTAAAGATGTGACAGGCCTTTAAAAAAACTGTTTGAACACCGTCTGGGAGTAAACAGATATAGACTTTCCCACTGAGAGATAGGCCAATATCGCAGCCAAATGCAGTTTAAGTGAAGAGGGCCTCAAGCCTGAGGCCTGGAAATGAACCAGGTAGTCCAACAGGGTGGTGTCAGAGGCTGAGAAGGGGCTAATCTTCCTGCCCTTACACCAGATGGACAATCTCTTCATTTCACCACATAGGTCTTCTTTGTGTTAGGCATTTTTGCCATCCTCAGGATCTTAAGGACCTGGTCTGAGTACTGAGAAGCAGGGCACTCTAATTCCTCAAGAACCAAGCCTTGAGACAAAGAAACTGCAGGTCTGGATAAGTCACCCCTGAGTGGGGAACAGTCAGGAGTGAGTGGCTGAGGGGAAGGTGAATGGGCCTGCTGTGCGAAAGTGTTAGCAGCAGGGGATACCAAGCTTACCTTGACCAATCTGGGGCCACCAGAATCATTAGTGCTGGTTGAATCCTGAGTTTCAGCAGGACCTTGAAAATGAGAGGAAATGAAGGGAAGGCATATAGGAACTTCCCTGACCAATCCAGCACCAGGGCATCTACTGGGAGAGTTCCCAGGACTGGTACCTGCAGCAGAAGAGAGGAATCTGGTGATTGAGGAAGGAGGCAAACAGATCTATTTCTGGGGTCCCTCATCTCCTGAACACTGTGGCTAGCACCTGCTTGTTGAGGCACCACTTATTGTGTCCTTGACTTATGCAGCTGAGTTCATCCGCCAGGGTGTTGTCTCTGCCTGGAAGGTAAATGGCTGATAGAGTCACCTCGACAGGATATGCCAAGGTCTAAATCTTCATGGCCTCTGTACAAAGGACTCCCGACCTTGTGCCACCACTATGTAGAACATGGCAGTGGTGTTTTCTGTCTGGACCCGCACCGAGTAGCCTTTGATGCAAGGAGCAAAGGATTATAGTGCCAAATAAGTGGCCCTGAGTTCTAGAAGATTGATGTGTGATCTTGACTCCTTTGGGGTCCAGGTGCCACTGATGAGGAATTTTCCAGATGAGCCCCCCATCCTAGCAGGGAAGCATCTTTAGTGATGATTTTTGTAGTGATGATTTTTGTAGGAGGGGAGATCTGGAAGGGGACACTTACTGACAGGTTGGCAGTGTCCTTCCACCAGCACAGGGCTTGAGAGTCGGTGTTACTGGTATAAGTTTGGACAGAACATTGCTCTTTTGGGACCAATGGGATCATAAGTGATATGGTATGTCCCTCATCCTGTACCGGACTACTGGGACTACAGCAGTCATGGATGCCATGTGTCCCAAGAGTTTTAGGAAGAGTCTGGCCAGCCTTGGTTGGCCCAGGGCGAAAGAATTTGCCACTGCTAAGAAATTCTGAATTCGTTCTGGTGGCAAGAAGGCCCTGCTCTGCTATGCATCCAGTTGTGCCCCTGTAAATGTTAGGAGCTGGGTTGGCTCTAAGTGAGATTTATTTAAGTTTACGAGGAATCCCAAAGGAAGCAGAGTGCTTTCTGTGATCAACAGGAACTCCTGGACCTGATCTCGGGTTTTCCCTACTATCAGCCAATTGTCCAGGTAGGGATACACTGAAACCCTTTGTTTTCTGAGATTTGCTGCCACGACAGCCAGACATTTGGTAAACACCCGTGGCGCAGATGTTGAGCCGAATCGGCATGGCTGCAAATTGGTAATGCCTTGAAGGAAACCTGAATCTCAGGAATTTTCTGTGGGACTGCCTTATAGGGGTGTAAAAATAGGCACCCCTTGAGATCCAGAGAGACTAGTTAGTCTCCCTGTTGTAGAGACTAAATGACCATTTTTAGTGTCACCATCCTAAATTTTGGTTTTAGGAGGTGTCTGTTGAGGTATCTGAGGTGTAGGATAGGTCGCCACTCCCCATTTTTCTTTTGGGTGAGGAAGTACCTAACAGGCATTTGTTTTTCTGTAAGGCTGGTAGATTTTCTACCATCTTTTATGCCAGAAAGTTGTTGACCTCCAGCTCCAGCAGGAGTTTTTCTGATGGGGTTAGGGGCTTAGAAAACAGAGAACCCCTTAAAGCTGGTATCTTCTTGAAATGAAGAGGAAGGCCCTTTTCCACTACTTTCAACACCCACTTGTCTGAAGTTATGTGGGTCCAAGCTTGGAGGTAGTGGGATAACCTGCCCCCTACTGGTGCAGGGGAGGCGACCAATGCATTGAAGTCGGAGCTTAGACTGAGATGCAGGGGCCTGGGAAGTGGTTGGCTTTCTCTGGCCTCTCATGCTCTTCCCCTATAGTACCCTCTTGTCAGAGCAGTCATACTGAGTGGGAGGACAGTGGTAGTAGGGCTTAGGAAAATATCCCCTTCCTCTGCCTGCCTTAGGCTGAGACTTTTGGGTGGAAGCCCTTTGCTTAGTCGTATTGCTCTGCAAGTGAACTTACTCATCCACCTTTTTCATGTACTCTTCTGTCCTGGAGTCGAGCAGAAGATTTCGACTGGGTATCCTGTGTCAAGTTTGCGGTCCTCAGCCAGGCAAACCTTCTGAGAGATATGGCCTGGGCCATAATTCTAGATGCAGCATCATTGTTTTTGTCTGCCATATGGAACTGATACTTAGTTGCTTCCAGGGCAGTCTTAGCAGTTTTAATTAAGTCCTGGACCACAAACTCAGACTCTGATTGAGCTATGGCTAGTATAGAGTTTCACAACGCCTTCTGATATTTGGCTGTATAGGCCAAATAGGAAGATAGGCGAAGAAGCAAAGAAGCAGAAGTGTACTTTTTTTTGCAATGTAATCTATCTTCCTGGAGTCTTTGTCCAGGGCTAAGGAAGACAAAGGCACTCCAGCTTTATCACAAGCAGGTTGCTGCACTACTCCCCTATGCCCAGGGTGGACAGTCAAAATGTTTGTGTCTGTTCTTGAGAGCTGGTATTTCTTATCAATTCTTTTATCAACCCCAGGTAAAGAAGATGGGGTCTGTAACAGCTTCATGGTGTTTCTCCTGAAAGCTTTATAAATAGGGAAAAACATCTTTTTAGGAGGAGGAGGGAGACCTTTCATTTTTCTGTATTCATCGTGCTCCTCTTCCTCCTGGTTGGACTCCTGGCCGGGTATGTCAAGAGTATCCACCAGGTGCTGGAGAAAAGTTAGCACAGAGGAATTTTCCTCCTGATCCGAAGGGGAAGCACCAAAATAAGGGTTATGGGAAATGTCAGGTTCCAGGGATTATAATTCCTAAAAGATTATCTGGAGCATCATAATAATCATCCAGATCCTCATCCTCACCCCCTTAGGCCCCTGCATCAGAGGGGGCTGCAGAAGAGTGTTTCCTTGACAGGGCACAAAAAATAGAGCCCATGCCTTGTAAAGTCTGGAAAACATGCTAAGCCTTTGCCATATCTTCAGCAGAGGGCAGCTCCCTCTGAAAATCAGGGAGACTGTCAGGCTGTGTGTGCTAAGACTTCTCTTTATGTTTCTTACCTCCTGCTTCATCACCCTTTCCATTACCGGGAGGAACAGTAGGTAATTTATCTTTATACACCTTTTTGGTGCCACTTCATCAGTGGTGGAATCTGGCTTCCTTTTAGATCCAGGCACTTCATCAGTGCTCCTATAATTTTTATTTTTTGAAGGAACTTCATCAGCCCATTTGGAAGCTCCTGGTTTCGAAGGCACTTCACTAGCACCTGATTTATCACTTTTTTCTCTTGAAAACACTTCATCAGTGCCTCTTCTGGGCTTAGAGCTAGTGGATGCTTCATCAGCACCCCTGTTAGAATATTTTAGAGGCCCCTCATTGGTAAGCCTGGGTCATTTTGGGACTGAAGAGGACTCTTCCTCAACCATCTCTCTAAGCCTCTTTGCTCTGTTTCTGAAGGTTTCAGAACAAAATTTTGAGCAAAGTGAATAGTAATGGTCTGGACCCAAACACTTTAAACACAGAATGTGGGTGTCAGCTTTGGCCACAATCCTGTGACAATTTAGGCAATTTTTAAATCCTGTGGGTCCAGTCCTCTTTTTAAGGATTTCTGACATGCCAATTGACAGAAACCATTTTAAATAGAATGGTTTCACTACCATTAGTAATGGAATGCAATTGGTTCCCTCATGGTAAAGAACTGCTATTTCTGAAGTAAAAAAAAACCCTTAAAAATCATGGTTCCAGAAGAAAAAAAGGGAACTGTGATAAAAGGTTTTAAAGGAGCCATCGAAATACACAAACATGGTTAAAATAAATAAAAATATAGTAGGGAATCGTGGAGGAACCGCGGAACCGACTGATAAACGTGGTTCCTGGGAACTGAAGGGAACCACGATAAAACAACTAAATTGTATTTAGCACAGTAAAATAAAAGTAAAATGAAAGATTTTACCACAGAAGTTCAAGAAAACTTGTTTTCTTGGCCAATTGAGTGGAACATCTCAGAGGTAGTGATGCTCAGTCAGCGGAGAAAAAATTCTGGTGCCTTCTCAGGCAGTCTCTCTCTCCTCAGCACACTCCCAAAGTCTCTCCTGATTGGCTGATGCTAATTAATTAGCATAAACCACACTTTTGGGGCAGTACTACCTGGTCAGCTCGCTGCTTAAAGTTACTGATGCTAAAGGACCCCTGGGGTAAGAACTGTTGTATATAGACAATTAACGAAACTGATATCTAAGAATTCTTTTTATGTTTTATTTATAGTCCCCCAGAAGAAGCCTATTTTGGTGAAACACTGGGGCTTATTTAAATATACATTTCAAGAACATCTACGGTGTGATGGCTTTTTTTGGCCTAGAGTGGCCCACACCCAATCATGTGCTTCAATTTTCCTTTTTTTTTACCATTTGAAAATTGAGGCTGGTATAAACTGAAGCCAGAGTTAAACTAACAAGGGTCTAATCATGTAGCTAAAGGAGCTCCTTGTTTTCACTTTCAAGCACTGAGAAAGGTGCTCTTTAAATCATCAGCTAAGGTTGAAGCTTAAAGCCACAAAAGTAAGAAAAAGCTGTATTAGGGTTAAAGTCACCTGAACAATAGTAAATCGGAGGGTAGGTCTGCACCCTGCTAGTCTCCCGTTATACGACCCTCATTGGCCAATCAGGCTTATCCCATCGCTTCCCCAAAATCTGGAACTCCCTCCCACCCTCAAATACGACACTCCTCCTCCTCCTCCTCCCTTGCCTCTGCCTTACATAATTCTCTCTGCTAGCTGCTCCTGCTACAATCCTCCTTAACTTGTTCCCCTATGAGCCTGCTTCAGCTTCATGCCCACCTCTTTCCTGTAAAACCCTCCCCCTACAGCCTCCCCCCAGCACCCCTTCCTTTCCACCTTACTCTCACCCACCCCGGTCCCTCCACTGTACACAAGTTTACCCTCACTACCCACTAGGCGGGTTCTCTGCATCCTGGAAGGGTCCAGAACCTAGGCAAACACCTTCCTCGACTCCTACTCCCGCCCCACTCTTTCCTAAAAGGGCTGGGTCTCGGACCCTCTTCTCTCCCACCTCCCTCTCTCTTAGTCCTTCTGAAGCCTAATCCTCTTTGCTGCCTACTTCCCTCCTGTTGTGCCCTACCTCTGCTGCCTACAATCTACTTCCCTCCTGTCGTGCTCTACCTCTCCTTGTGCAGGCAGGGTCCACAACATACTGGAAGGGTCAGGCCCTGGCAGACCCTTCTCTTCCCCCTCTCTTCCTTCCTAACGTGCTCTAACTCCCACTGCCTACAACCTTCTTCCCTCCTCTTCATGCTTGACCTCCCCCTGGTGCAAGCAGGGTCCCCAGCATTCTGGAGGGATCAGGCCCCGGCAGACCCTCCTCCTTCACCCCTTGCCTTTCCCTCCTCCAAATCCCCCCTTTATACCCCCCTGCCCTGTGCCTATATGCCCCCACCCACTCACCTCTCCCCCCTCCTTTCTAGCCGTAGTTACTGGCTAACCCCTAATCTCTGATGCACTTATAGTCAACCTTGCACTTTTGTTACACCTTGCAAATTTTGTTCTGTGCCTCTCCTTGCAATCTTGCCCTAGTTCAACCTCCTTGTATTCTATCCAGCCACTTTCTAAGTACAAAGCTATGTCCCGCCAAGTGTTTGCCAATGATATTTGTGCTATTGTATCTAGCTAGTTCAAGACTGTTAACATTGTATTCCATCTAGTTCATACCTGTTAGTATTCCTCCTTTTCAATACTTCTGTATAGCCTGCTCACTTTACTGAATGTAATCAAACTATATATCTATATTGTGTACCAAATATCTATATACTATCCTCATGTTCCCCCACCCCCCCAGGTCAAACTGGGAGATGAGCAACTCGTTGCTCAGTGTGCCTTCCTGGTGAAACATTTCGATAAATAAAATTAATAAATACGGTCTTCCTCAGGGCTCAATGTTCGGGTTCAAACAATCACACAATACAGCACTGGCCTTGCCCAAATGTCCGCACTGTAATAGGCACACAAAAAATATTAACAGAGCTATACTTGGAGACTGGGTGCCAAAGTTAAGGTTGCATCGCCCGATCTTTCAAACCCTGAGGAATGCCTGGCCACAGATTCACCACAGCTCAGAGGACTTCTAGCCCTAATTTTACATTTCATTACTTCTGTGGCTTTAATTTTTAACCTTAACTGATACCTAAATGCAGTTTTTTGCAATGAATATAGAAATCAATAGCTATGAAAAGAACTTTAGGATTATTTCACGTCTACTGTTCTGTATTCCCAGCCATAATCCTCTGGTTTTGACCTTGTCATTTTTTCCATGACAACAGACTGCCATGTTATCAACACTGTCATCAACATTGGATTATGACATAATTTGAAAACAAGTAGCAAGTTTAGATGAGAAAAGTGCGCCTGATGCTTTTCCGCTATAATTATCATTTGCTCTTGATCATACGTGTACATGTATGTATATAACTATTTCCATACATAAAATTCAATAATATCTAAATATGTATTTTTTTTTTTTATCTGTGGGTGTTTTATTCTGGGAATCTGTGCTGCTCAGTGGATGGCACAAGGCCATTTTGGGTGTAGGGTGGGTGTTTCGTTAGGTGCAGAATGCCACTGTGGATGCAGGTTAGACATTCCTTGGGGGGACAGGAGTATGTTTCAGGGGCTAAGTGGGCATTCTGCTTAGGAGAGTAGGCCATTTTGCTGGCAAGCTGGGTGCTCCGTGGTGGGCGAGAGGACATTCTGGGGAA
The DNA here is from genome assembly GCA_016271365.2 of Neoceratodus forsteri. Taxonomy (NCBI): domain Eukaryota; kingdom Metazoa; phylum Chordata; order Ceratodontiformes; family Ceratodontidae; genus Neoceratodus; species Neoceratodus forsteri. Next base: position 739,369,036 of record CM057459.1, read on the forward strand.
AGGGTGGACGTTCCATTGGGGGCAGGAGGCCATTCCAGTGGAAGGGTGGGCATCCATGGGGTCATGAGGATGTTCCAGGGGCAGGGTGGGCTTTCTGGCCAGTGAGTGGTCCCTCTAGCCCAAAGGATGGCCATTCTGGTCAAGTGAGGTCATTCTGACCCATAGGGTGGGCATTCTGGCACAAAGAGTGAGGATTCCTGATGCTAGGGTGGGCATTATGGCCCTAGGGTTATAATTGAGACAGAGACTGGGCACTGAGGTTCAAAGGGTAGGCACTGAGGCACACAGGGTGGGTATTCCAGTCCCCAGGGTGGTCATTTTACCCATCGTTGGTGGGCAGTCCAGCCCCAGAGTGGACACTAAGGCACAGAGGGTGGTCATTCAAGCACACATGGTGAGTATTCTTGCCTTGGGTGGACATTAAGACACATAGGGTTGACATTCCGACTGAATGGTGAGCACTGGGGCACAAAGGGCGGGTATTCTGGCCCTAGAATTGGCCATGAAGCACTGAGGTTGGTTTTCTGGTCCTTGTGTGGGCATTACGGACCCCAGGGTGGGCATTTTGGCACAGAGAATGGGCATTCTGGCACTAAGGGTAAGCACTCCAGCACCAGGGTGGGAATTCTGACACAGTGAGTGTGCATTCTGGCAAAGAGGGCGAGCACTCAAGCAAAGAGGGTGGGAATTCTGGCAATTAGGTGGGCACTTAGGGTACAGAGGAAGGGCATTCAGTCACAGGGTAGTCATTACAGCCCCAGCAGGGTTCTCATTCTGCCACTAGTGTGGGCACTCAGGCACAGAGGGTGTCATTCAGGCACAAGGGATTGTCATTCTGGCACTAGGCTAAGCATTTCAGCCTCAAGGTGGTCATTCCAGCCTTAGAGTGGACACCAAGGCATAGTGGGTTGGCATTTTGGCCACAGGGTTGTTATTTCAGCACCCAGGGTCGGCACACTGGCCCCAAGGTGGGCACTGAGGCACAGTATACTTACTCTAGCCTAGCCTCCAGGGTGGGTATTCCAGCCACGAGGTGGGCATTCAGGCCTTAGGGTGTACATAATGGCAAATAAGGTGGGTAGTCCAGAACTAGGGTGAGCACTGAGGCGCAGAGGTTATTTCTACCAGCCCCCAGGGTTGTCATTCCAACCCCCGGGGTGGGCATTATGGGCCTAGGATAATTATTCAGGCACAGGGGGGCATTCCAACACTCAGGGTAACCATTCCAGCACTCTAGTAGGTATTCCAGACGTAGGGCAGCCACTGAGGCACAGAGAGTGGGCACTCCGGCTGTAGACTGTGCATTTTTTTTTTTTTAATAATAGAAATTTTTATTGGATTTTTTTATTACTAACCAGAATGTGTTACACCCATTTACAGACCATCAACTAGTAACTTACTTAAAGCGAGATGTACACGTCTCTGTTTCTTCTTGTTTATTTGCAGGTCCAGTTGAGAAGCCAACTTAAAAGGGTTGGGAGCCAAGTCAAGGGGAACCCATAAAAAGAGGGAAAGGAGAAGAAATGATCATGGAGAAAGAGAGATAATGAGCTAATTACTGTGTGACATAAAAGCTGGGAATTTTAGTCCTAGGGTGGGGATTCTGGCCCTAGGGTGGTCATTTTGGCCTGAGCGTGAGCATTCAGGAACAGAGAGAAGGGCATTCCAGCCCTAGAGTATGCATTCTGACACAGAGAATGGGCTTTCAGGCAAAGATGGTGTACAGTCAGACAAAGAGGATGGGAACACTGGCCCTTGGGTGGGCATTTAAGCACATGGGGTGCATTTGGCCCCAGGATGGTCATTATAGTCCCAAGCAGGGTGCTCACTCTCCCACTAGAGAGGGCACTCAAGGTGTTATTCAGAAGAGGGTTGTCATTCTGGTCCTAGAATGGGCATTTTAGCCCCAGGGTGATCATTCTGACCTTAAAGTGGTCATTCGGGCATCATGGGCGAGTACACCAGTCCTAGGTTGGCCCTTTTGGCACACAGAGTTGTTATTCCAGACCCTAGGGCAGTCATGCTGGCCTTAGGTTGAGCACTGAGGCATTCTGCTCATTACAGCCCCCAAGGTGGGAACGGCAGCCCTAAGGTGGTCATTTCAGCCCTACAGTAATTCAGGCGCAGAGGGTGGGCAGTTCAGCACTCTCGGTAGGTATTCTAGCCCTATAATGGCCATTACAGCATGGGTATTATGACCTGAGGGTGGTTAGGTTATTTAGGAACAGAGACTGAGCGTGCTGACACTTAACAGTAGGCATTTTGGTCCAAGGGTGGTCATTTCAAAACAAATTGTGGGCATTCTGGCACTCAAGGTAAGCATTCAGGTCTTGCGGTGGACGTTCTGACTCAAGGGTGGGCCCTGAAGCACACAGAGAGTGTGGACACACAGATAGAGGGCATTCCAACACTCAGTGTTGGTACTGAGGAACAGAAGGTGGGCAGTGATGCCCTTAGGTGGTAATTCCAGCCCTCAGGGTGGTCATTCTTGCCCAAGGGTGGGCATTCAGGTACATCAAGAGTAGCTGTTGTGGCATAGAGGGTGAGTATTCTGACCCTATGGTACATTCTGGCACAGAGAATTAGGCATTATGGCCCTAGGGTGGTCATTTCTGACCACAAGGTGGGCAGTGAAGCACAGATGATGGGCACTCCAGCCCCCAGGGTGATTATTTTGGACCTATTGGGTGTGTGGTCAGGCACATGGGGTGAGACTTCCAGCCACAGGGTTGGCATTTTGGCACACAGGATAATAATTCTGGCCCTAAGGGTGGGTACTCTGGCTGTTCTGAACTGTCATTCTTACTAATGCACAATAGGACCAGAAGCAGCTCTCTTTGAATCCCTCAGACTGGGTATTCTGGTCTTAGAATGGGCAAAGAGGATGTGCATTCAGGAAAAAAAGTGGGCATTCAGGCATAGAAGATGGGTATTTAGACACAGAAGATGGGTATTATGGCCCTATAGTGGGCATTCATTCACACAGGATGAGAATTCTAGCCCTAGGGTTGGCATTCAAGCACTCAAGAGTGGGCATTTAGACCCTAGGGCAGGCATTCGATAACACAGAGTAGGCATTCCAGACCCCTGATTGGTCATTCCAGACCAAGGGTGGGCACTAAGGCATAGATGGTGAGCATTCCAACCTTTAGAGTGGGCATTCTGACCTTAAGGTGGGCATTCCAACACAGAGGGTGAGTGTTATGACCCTGGGATGGGCATTATTCAGGGTGGACATTCTAGCCCCTGGGTGGGCAGTGAGGAAAATAAGGTGGACTCTCCGGGTCTGGGTATTACATCCCTCAGGGCAGTGTTTCGGGCCCTAGGGTGAGCATTCAGGCACAGAGGGTGGGCAGTCCAGCACTCAGGGTAGGCATTTTGGCCCAAGAATGTTCATATCAATGCACAAGATGGTCATTCAAATCCATAGGGTTGATATTCCTGCACTAGGGTGTCATGTTGACAGTCAGGGTTGTCACTCTGGTCCCAGGCTGGGTACAATGGCCAACAGGGTGGACATTCCAGCTGTAGGGTGGTCTTTCAGGAACAGAGGGTGGACATTCTGACACCTGACACAAGCATTTTTGCCCTAACAGTGGGCATTCCAACCTGGGGTGGGCACGGAGACACATAGAATGGGCATTCTGGCACTCAGAGTAGGCATTTCGGCCCTAGGGTGGGCATTTAGGAACAAATAAAATATCAATGCATGGAATGGTCATTCTAGTTCAAGGGTAGGAACTGAGGCATAGAAGGTGAGTGTTCTCACCCCAGCATGGGCATTCCTGCACAGAGGGAGGTCATTACAGACCAAGGGTGGGCATTATAGCCAACAAGATGGGCATTCTGACACTTAGGGTGTGCATTCTGGCCCCAGAGTGGGCAGTGAGGTAAAGAGGTTGGGCTCTTTGGCCCTAATCTGGGCATTCTACCACCAAGGGTGGTCATTCTGGCCCTAGGGTGGGCATTCAGGCACACAGAGTGGGCCTTCAGGCTCCAGGGTGGACACTTTGGCACATGGTTCGCCATTCCAGCCTTTAGGGGGTCATTCCTGCCATATGGTGGTATTAAGGCACACAGGGTGCACACTGTGATACTCAGGTTAGGCATTCTGGCCCTAGACTGTGCATTTAGGGACAAAGGGTAGTCATTCTGGCACTCATGATGGACATTCTAGCCCTAGGGTGGGAGTTCAGACACAGGAAGTGGGAAATAAAGAAAAGAGGGTGGGCATTCATGTAGAATGTGGACATTCTGCCTCTACAGTGGGTATTCAGCCAAACAGAGTATTAATTCTGGCCCTAAAGTGAGTATTCAAGAACAAAATGTGATTACTCCAGCCTCAGGGTGGGCATTCCGGCCAGCCTAAGTGTGAACAAGCTGGCCCTAGGGTGGTATTAAGGCACACGGGGTGGGCACTCTGGCACTCAGGTTAGGCATTTCAGTCCTAGAGCATGAAGTCAGGAACAGAGAGAGTGTATTCTGACACTCAAGGTGTGCATTCTGGCCCTAGGGTGTGCATTCTGGCATAGACAGTGGGCATTCATGCCAAGAGGGTAGGCATTCAGGCAAAGGGTGGGAATTCTGGCCCTAGAGTGAACATTCTGTCATGCAAAGGTGGGCATTCCAGCCCTAGGATGGACATTCAGAAATAAAAGGTGATCATCCTGGTCCCAATGCGGGTATTCCAGATATAGGGTGGGTACTGAGTCATAGAGGGTTGTTATTCTGGCCCCAAGAGGTTTAGTCCAGCCTTAGGGTGAGCATTATGGCATAGGGAATGGGCATTAAGGCCTTAGAATTGGCATTCCAGGCATTCTGGTACTCAGAGTTGGCATTCCGACTAATCAAGGACATGGTCTCACTTCTGGTAATGCAGTGTGGTGCACGAGTTAGATGCTGTAGGCCCCCTTTCAAACTGTCAAACTCTCCAGGTAAACACCACACCCTGAAGGAGACACTACAACACTGTAGTGGTGCTGCCAGAAACTCTTTATTCTCTGTTAATGTCCCAACTTACAGAAAGTAGAGCAAGCATAGTCTCCAAAATTGTCAAAATACAATAAGGTGCAAACACAATACAAAGTCGCTCCAGGCAATGTAAATTTCCCAGTACAAATGGAGCTAGATGCATTCCAGCAGCAGGGTGGGCACTAAGGCACAGACGGTGGGCAATCTGGCACTAGGCTAGGTATTCTGTCTGCAGGATGGTCATTCCAGTCCTAGGATGGGCACTTCAGCACACAGGGTAGTCATTCTAGCCTCCAGGGTGGACACTCTGGCCATAAGGTGGGCACTGTAGCACATAGGATCACATTCCAGACCCAGGATGGTTATTTCATCCCTTGGGTGGGTATTCAGGCACAGAGGGTGGCCACTCTGGTACCAAGGTTAGTCATTTCAACCTCCAGGGTGGGTATTCTGGACGTAGGGTTGGCACTGAGGCAGAGGGTGGTAATCCAAGCCAGTCTATTTTCTTATTTATTTCTCAAGTCTAGGATTACAAATACCGTTGGCTCTTTTACAAAGGTTCCACGTCAGAGAAATACAAATTATGGGGAACATCAAGACAGACATTATAACACTGTGGACATTGCAAACAGAGTACAGATTAATACAATTCAAGGGTAGCATTGTAACAAGGCAGCCAGCGGCATTTGTCAGAGAAAATAGACAACAGATTAGAAGTGCCAGAGCCATAGGGAGAGGGAAGAGGGAGAGGGGAGAAGGAATGTAGGAAGGGTGGGGAGAGGGTGAAAAGTGCAGCATTGGGTGTATACCAAGATGTGAGGGTAGAATCCAGTGTGGGGAGGGGGGGGGGACAACTAGAGCAGAAAGGGAAGTGGGGAAACAAGGTTAAGTTGGGCAGTCGCAGGAGCTGTTGGTAATGAGATAGTCCCGGAGCCTAGTTTTAAACATACCAATTGTTGGGGCAGAGGAGATGGTTGGGCTGAGGCCATTGAACCACAGTGGCGCTCGATAAGCAAAAGAGCGTTGTCCCCTGTGAAGTGTGACAGTGGGGGACTTTCAGTAGCTGTAGCGTGGATCTCCTAAGGCACCATTTGTTAATTTGGTGTTGTAACAGAGTTGAGACCCAGAAGGTGCAAGGCCAAGGTAGATTTTTTTCTCCATGGAGCAGGTGTGAAACTTTATGCGGTTTGATAGCTGGAGCCAGCCGGTCTGAGTGTACAGGTCACATGTGTGGGTGAGATGGTGCGCACCAGTGATGAGCCAACATGCTTTATTTAAGGCAGTTGAGAGGCATCTAAGGGTTGCGGTTGTGGCCGAGCCATAAATGAAGAGACCGTAGTCTTACAGAGATCACAGAGATCAGGACTGCAACCTTCAAAGCTTCTGGCGTGAGGTGTGGTCTGTGTTTGTAGAGGAGACCAAGCCGTGTATTAGCAGCTCTAGCTACATTATCTACATGAAGTCCATAGGAGAGATTAGGGTCAAGCTGTATCCCTAAGTATTTGAAGGACCCCACCTGATCTAGAGTGTTCCCCTGGGTGGTGGAGATAGCCAAGTGGTGTAGCTTGTGTGGGTTATGAGAGCTGCAGAAGAGCACAGATTTGGTTTTCTTGTCATTGAGGACCAGTTTATGATTAAGAAACCATGTCACTACAGAACTGAAACCAAGTTGAAGGTTGTGTTGAAGAGCTGCAGGATCTTTGTGAGTGGAGAATACAACAGCATCATCGGCATATAGTATGATCTGCTCAGAGCAGTGGTAAGAGAGGGAGTTTAAGAAAAGGCTAAAGAGGGCCCAGTATGGATCCCTGTGGGACACTCGGCGAACAGGCAGGGTGTTAGAAAAGCGTCATGCATTTTTACTCTTGTGACCCGGTTTTCTAAGTAGCTTTTAAACCAGAGAGAAGAGTCAGGTGATAGCCCGGCATTCAGTAGTTGGTGTATTAGTAGTCCATGGTGTACTGTGTATCAAGGCCTTGAGAGGTTAATGAAACGCCCCTGTGAGAAGGCTGCTGTCAAGGGATTTGTACAAAGCTCCAGTGAACTCAAGAAGGGCCGTGGTGGTGCTGTGACCTTTCTGGAAGCCATGTTGTTGTGGACAAGGTATACTGTATTTATCCAAGTGGTCGGTAAGTTGATCAGCCACGATGCGCTCGAGTGCCTTAGAGAGTGGGGGCAGTATGGAGATAGGGCGATAATTTGAGTGACTAGTCTTGCCCCCACTTTTATGGATGGGTGCCACGGTGGCTGCTTTCCATAGGTCCTGGAATTTTCCACAGCTGAGAGAGAGGTTTAGGATTTTTGTTAATGGACGAATTACCTCATCGAGGGTGAGCAACAGAAGCTTAAGGTCCAGGGTGTTGCTACTAGATCTAGATTTAGAGATAGCTGCAGTAATATAGCGGTGAGCTTCATTCAGCCTTACCTCCCTCAAGTAGAAGAGGGGATGGTTAGACTGAGGGGCTGAGGTATTTGGGGAGTAGGCCCTGTTTTCGAAAAAGTCATGGGGCAGAACAGCACTAAGGTCTGAAAAAGCCGTGTTAAAGATGTTTACGATCACCTTGGGGTCGAGGGTTGAGGATCCATCAACCATTAACGTGGCCTGAGAGGTTTTTGGCTGCTTCCCTGTGACATCCTTGATACTATCCCAGAAAGCACGACCATTTCCCCATGTGTTGGTGAGAGTGTCTTTGTAATAGGTGGATTTCATTAGCCGTATGGCTTTTGTGCAGGCATTTTGTGCTTGTTTGTAATTTTGGATGTCCAGTTGTTTGCCAGTGGCCCTGGCAACTGCCCAGAGGTGATCCCTTAGTTTTAGCTGTGAGAGAAGAGTCACGGTGACCCATGGGTTAGAGAGAGATTTTGTTTTGTGCCTTTTAGCAGGGGCAAAGAGGCTAAGGCTAGGCAAGTTGGTCCTAGGCTGATATTCAGGTGCAGAGGGTGAGTATTCTGGTACTCAGTTTAAGCATTTCAGCCCTAGTGTGGGTATTCAGGAATGGAGAGTGTGCATTCTTGCACTAACAGTGGGCATAACTGCACTTATGGTGGGATGCCTGCCCTAAGGTGGGCATTCAGGCACAGAGGGTGGGTAATTAATGCAAAGAGCATGGGCATTCAGGCCTGATGGTTGACATTCCAGTCTTAGGATGGGCACTCTGACACTCAGGGTGGGCATTCTGTCCCTAGGGTGGGCATTTAGGAACAGAAGGTGGATATTACAGCCCCAGTGGAAGTCATTCCACCGTAGGGAGAGAAGTGAGGCAGTTCCACCACGACACAGTGACATCTCAGACAGCGAAAGAAACCATGGCGACATCACCGACACCAACATGTCCCTGACAACGACTGGCAACAAGGCGACACCGACCGATGCACTTGTACGCAGCAAGGTGGGGGGCTGCGCCCTTTTCGCACCCCCTATGCAGGGGGCTGTGCTCCCCGCACCCCCCCCCACTTTAGATATCTAACTCCACATCGCACAGACTGTGGAGTTAGATGCATGTACCCCATTACCGCAAAGTCAGTCGCTGTGCAACACCCTTCACCGCAATGTCTGTCACTGTGGAGGTTTTGCTGTCAGGTGGCATTCTGGTCCTCAGGGTGGGTAGTCCAGCCCTAAGGTGGGCAGTGAGGCACAGAGGGTGGGCATTACGGCCCTAGGGTGTGCACTCTGTCCCCCAGGGTGGGCATTCTAGCACTCAGGATGTGCATTATGGCACTCAGGGTGGGCATTCACACAGACTGGATGGTTATTCCGGGCCCCCAGGGCAGTCATTCCATGCTAGGGTGTGAACTGAGACACACAGGTTAAACATTCCATCTTCTGGTGTGGTCATTCTGGCCACAGGAAGGCATTCAAGGAAAAAAAGAGTGATTATTCCTGCCCCAGTAAGTAATCTGACCTTAGAGTAGGCATTATGGCATAAAGGTTAGTCAATCCAGCCCCCAGGGTAGGCATTCCAGCCACCATAGGAATCATAGGAATAATACTGAGCCAAATGGACTTTTGTCCTATATGCTCACCATCTAGTTTTAAATTCTAATTTTATGCATATAATTGTCCCATCTAGATTTAAACTCAGCAGTTGTTTGGCTGGCCACAACCTCCAATGGTATTCTATTCCAGTCATGCACAACTCTTTGATTAAACCACCATGTACTACGTACTTTTTCCCTATTTAATGCTGTTAACAGCATAGGATGAGACCTAGTATCATACACACTTTTATTTAATTCAAGATCAGTAATATTCCAAAGATCATCATTTTTCCAAGCCTTGTGCACTAAGCACATATCCCCTCTTTTCCTTCTCTCCTCCAGCGAATACATATTCAGCTCTCTCAAATGGGTTTCATAGTTTTTCTCTGTCATATTGTGTATTGCTTTTGTTGCTCTCCTCTGGACTCTCTCCAACAATATAATATCCTGTTTTTTATATGGTGTCCAAACCTGGGCTCTAAACTCCATGATTGGTCTTACCAGTGATATGTATAAAGGCATGATAACAGTCCTACTCCTAGATGATATATGTCTTAATATGCAATTTAAGATTTTATTTCCTTTTTGAGCTGTTTTTTGACAATGTGATGAAAAAGACATATCACTAAAAACTGCAATACCCAAGTCTCTTTCATCATATATTGTCTTTAATAGTATATTTCCTAATTTATAGGGTATTTTTGGATTTCTATTTCCCAAATGCATAACAAAACATTTATCACGATTTAATGTCAATTTAAATTTATTTGTCCATATATCTATGTTATCAATTGTATCTTGTAGATTTGATGAATTTTTGCTAGTATTTATTTCTGCACCTATCCTGCAGTCATCTACAAATTTTTGTATCCAGACAGAATCATGCTTTATTTGAAGAGATGATACGTAAAGATTGAATAAGCAAGGGTCCAGCACCGAACCCTGGGGGAACCCACTAGTCACCCCCAACCTTTCAGACAGTTCACCTCTAATGCTCACACGTTGATTTCTGTTTTCCAACCAATTTTGAACCCAGTTTATTGTATATGGATTTATAGTCAAATTTCTCATTTGTTGTAATAATTCAGGATGAGGGAGCTTATCAAAAGCAAGCATTCTGGCCCTATGGTGGGCATTTAGGGAAAGCCAATGGGCTTTGTGGCACAGAGGGTTAGCTTTCAGCCCTATGGGCATTCTTGCACAGAGGACAGGTATTCAAGCCCTAGGGTGGGATCCCAGCACTCAGGGTGAGCATTATGGCTCTACAGTAGGCACTGAAGAACAGAATGTGATCATTCTGGTCCCCAGGGTGATCACTCTGGTCCTAAGGTGGGTACTGAGGCACAGAAGGTGGGCATTCTGGCACCCAGAGTAGTGATTTCTTTCCTTCTGACCCCTGAGTGAGGATTCTTTTATAGGGTGGGCATTACAGCCCTAGGGTGTGCACTTTGTTCTTCAGGGTGGGCATTCTAGCACTCGGAGTGAGCATTATGGCACTCAGGGTGGGCATTCCAGCCCTAGGGTGGGGATTCACACAGACTAGGTGGTTATTCCAGGCCCCCAGGGTAGTCATTCCATCACAGTGTGTGAACTGAGACACAGAGGTTAGACATTCCAGCTCCCTGGGTGGTCATTCTGGCCATAGGCAGGCATTCAAGAAAAAAAAAAAAAAAGAGCGGTTATTCCGGCCCCTGGATAGTAATTCTGGCCATAGAGTAGGCATTATGGCATACAGGTTAGTCATTCCAGCCCCCAGGATAGGCACTGCAGCCCTGCAGTAGTATTTAGGCCACCAGGGTACACACTAGTACTCAGAGCAGGCAGTTTGGCTCTATGGTGGGCATTTAGGGAGACAGTGGGCTTTGTTGCACTGAGGGTTAGCTTTTCAGCCCCATGGGCATTCATGCACAGAGGATAGGCATTCAAGCCTAAGGTGGGATTCCAGCATTCAGGGTGACAATTATGGCCCTAGAGTGGGCATTCAAGAACAGAAAGTGATATTTCTGGTTCCCAGGATGATCAATCTGGCCTTAGGGTGGGCACTGAGACATAAAAGGTGGGCATTCTGGCACCCAGAGTGGTGGTTTCTTTCATAGGGTGGGCATTCACTCCCTAGAGTGGGCACTCTGACCCCAAGGATGGCATTATGACACTTAGGGTGGGCATTTAGGCATAGATGGGGGTCATTCAGGCACAGAGGGTGGGCATTCAGCCCAAGGGTGGGTATTTGGGCACAGAGGGTGGGCATCTGGCCCTGGAGTGAGCATGCCATACGAACATATGAAGGAGCCAGCAGAAGAAAGCTATTTGGTCTACCAAGTCTGCTCGTATTGCAAGGTCCATAGCTTGAGCTAATGTCCCTGCCCTTCCTCCCCACTCCTCTCATCCTCCCTACCCATGAACCTTACCTTCCTCCTATGCCTATGCCAGCCTCTCTTAAAGCTGCCCACTGTCTTCAACGAGATGACCTCTTCCAGCAGCGCATTCTAAGTGTCCACCATCCTGTCTGTGAAGAAGTGCTTCCTGACCTCCCTCTTAAAACTCCCATCCTCCAGCTAAGACTGTGCTCTCTCATGTTACGGTTGCCACTCAGCTTAAAGAGACTCTGCTCATCAACCTTATTTATCCCTTTCAAGTCCTTGAAGGTCCCAATCATATGGGTCATCATAATGTTCTTCCAACACACAGGGTGAGCATTCTGGCAAACAGGATGACAATGTCGGTACACTGGGTGAGCATTCCAGCATACAGGTGAACATTCCAGACCCCAGAGTGGTCATTTTGGCCCTTGAGTAGGGGGTTCCTTTACAGAGTGGTTATTCCAGTCCTAAGGTGAACATTTTGGCTCTAAGATGGGGCACTGAGGCACAGATGGTTGGCATTACATCCCTATGATTGGCACTATGGCCCAAAGGGTGGGTATTTAGGCATTCAAGGTGGGCATTCAGACATAGAACATGGTTATTCCGGGGCCCCAGGGTAGTCATTCAACCCTAGGATGGGAACTGAGGCACAGAGGGTTGGCATTCCAGCCTCCTGGGTGGACATTCATGATCAAAGAGTGGTTATTCTGGCCACCAGCATGGCCATCTCAGTCCCCAGAGTGGTCATTCTAACCCTAAAGAAGCATTTTGGCATGCAGGTTAGTCATTATGGCCCCCAAGGTCGGCATTCCAGGACTAGAGTGTTATTCAGGACACCAGGTTAGGCATGTTGGCCCTAGGGTGGGCATTCAGGGAAAGAATGTGGGCTTTGTGGCACTCAGGGTGGGCATTCCATCCCTAGGGTGGGAGTTTGGGCAAAGAGGGTGGGCATTAAAATAAAGAGGCTGGGCATTTCCTCACTATGACAGGCATTCAAGCACAGAGGGTTGGGTATTCAGGGCCTAGGGAGGGATACTGAAACACAGGGTGGATATTATGGCCCTAGGATGGGCATTCAGGAACAGAGGGTGGTCATTTCAGCACTAAGGTAGGCATTCCACTATAGAAGATGGGCATTCCAGCCCCCAGAATGTTTCTGACCTAAAGTGGCCATTCTGGCACAAACAGTGGGTATCTAGGCACAAAGGGTGGGCATTCTGGCACTCAGGGTCGCCATTCACGCCATATAGTATGTATTCAGATACAGAAGGTGGACATTCTGGTACTAGGGTGAGCATTCCAGCACAGAGGGTGAACATTCAGACATTTGGGCACCCTGAGTGGTCATTCCAGCTCCTAGAGTGGTAAATCCAGCCACGAGGGGGGATGTGGGTGGATTTCTGTATGGGGGTGGAAATTCCAGCCTTAGGGTAGGCATTCTGGCCCTAAGGAGGGTCCTAAATTACAATGGGTGGGCATTCTGGCAGTCAAGGTGGGCACTACAGGCACAGCAGGTGGGCATTCCAACCCTAGGATGCACATTCTGGCACAAAGGGTGATCATTCAGGCAACCATTGTGACCATTCCAGTCATAGGATGTGTATTTTGGCCCTCAGGTCGGCATATCAGCCCTAGGGTGTGTATCAAAGCATAGAGTGGGCATTCTACCCATCAGAGACATCAAGGCTGCCATTCTGGCAGGTGTGGAGCAATCATCTGGGAATTAGTTTGGCTATTCTGGTTCTTTTCAAGATTAAACTGCTACCCTGCATGTCGTCAAATCCAGAACAGCCAGAACACATGCAAATTTGCACCCGATGTTATACCAGTAGGTCTGGCTTTACCTCTTCCATGTGTTCCAGTCATTCCAGGACTTATCTAGTCCCCCTCTACATGCCAGTACAATAGGACCTAGTAACTTATTGATTTCGTTTTGCTCATTTTGGTGCTCATCATCAGCAGCAAAGACATTCTGTATTAAAAATAAAATGGCAGTACACAGTACCTTAAAATGTATTTATGGTGCTGACGGGAATGGGAAGGGCTAGAAAGTACTCCCAATTTTCACACTTCTTGGGGGATACAGAAGCAAATCAACTGAAATTGAACCAACTGAAGCTGTTGCTTGTTTTTTTAATAAATGGAGAAAATTTTATCCAGGACATTACAGAAATTCCCATACTCTTTTTCAAAGCTGCCATGGGATGTTGACTCACCAAGAGCATGGCTTGGAAAGTCCTTGAACTGCCTTTCCGCATACTCAGCTGGGCAAGCGCTCATTCATAGTTAGGGCCACTGGCTGGTTAAATGAGCTGCCTGGTACCTTGCTCAATCTACCCAGGTTTGACTAGTTTAAGAGAGCACCACAGGCAACCCAGGATGCACCGTGAGATGAGCAACTTGTTGCTCATCGTGTTTTTTCTGGTGAAACACTTCAATGAATAAACAAATAAAAAACCCTAACAGTTCAATGCAACTGTAACTGCTAATCACCCTAACTAAAGTCCCTCCCAGTATACTCTTTGAACTGTGCCAGACTCTGGATCGGAGGCCATGTACCATTACTATGCTTGTTCTACACTGAATCTGTACTTGATGGACTATATTATATACTATATAAGGGCACTGTGTACCCTCTGCTGGGCACCTTGGACAGACTAGGTGGGTCAGGCGTTGCTTTTCTGCAGTCACGTTTCTATTTTCTGTGTCTGTACTTGGTTTGACTTCATTCCACTGGAACTCGCTTTGTTTATTTGTAATAACTGGCTTCAGTTTTTTCCCATAGGGAAACCTGGTTATAATTTGTTGTTATAACAGCGAACATGTGCTGGGTTTCCCCTCACAGTCCACATGCACCAAACAATCCCGCACTGACAACTACACAGAGCACCAGTAATGCCTACAGTTTTCTCTACACGGCAGTGGGCACTAACCATAATCTTTGCAAATTAATCTCCACACTGCCAGAAAGACATTGTCTTCCTCCCAGGTCTGTTTACAAAACAAACAAAAAAAAACTCACCTCTTCCATTTACGGCTCTGTAAACCTGACCCTCAGCCAGACCACAACTGCCGTTACCGCACAGCTATTCTCTCCACTGCCTCAATGATTCCAGCTACTGAGACCTTTTTAAATAAAATAAACAAAACGTAAATGTTGAAACAATCAGGAACAGTAATAGACAAGCATCTGTCAATGCTGAATGTTTGCCGATGGTACTGCTGTTCCATCGGGTCTTACTTGTACACATTTGTACTAAAAATTTACCCAGGACACAGCAGATGGGTTGCAATATCTCATTTTCAGTGGTGTCCTGCTTTGACACCTTGTTAGACTGTAACTACCCAGGATAGGGCAGCTGAGAGGCTATATCTACCTTTAAGTGGGTTCCCACATTTTGACCCCAAATGTCCAACAATCTGTTTATTATCGGACGTCATGATAAAGACTGGTGGCATTTTTAGAATCCCATCTGAAAGGTGATTTCGCTGTGTGACTGTGGCAACAAGTTTCCGAGGTGATTTGCCATGTTCAGGAGGTGGGGTAACACAAGGGATATGCTGAACAATAGGAGCCAAAATCTGTAAAAAAAAAATTAAGTTATGAGTAAATGTTGGAACTATTTGTTTCCTCATAACATAACTGTTTTTCACATTTTTACCCCACATTTTCAACATAATCTTTTTATGACCACTCCTTCTGAGCATGGTAGGTGTTGTTTATAAAACAATGGCTGGGAGCACCAACGAACAGCAAAGTGTAAAAACATGGTTTCCCCAAGCTCCATCCTGCCAGAACATAACTGTTAAATATTGGATATCTCAAGTAGCACAAACCCGCTGAGGTGATACCTAATTGTGCCATGGATGATTATTTGGTGCCAACTCCAGGAAAATTGCAGCGCTCAGCAGCTAAAAACTCAAAGAAACAATAGCCGCCAGTGTCAATGGAGGGCCCAGGCCTAATCTCTGTCTCTCTCTCTCTCTCCACAGCTGAAATGGTAGCCCTTGGCCGAACGGTGATGGAACAGGTGCTTGTGGCCCTAAACCCCCGGCTGGATAAGTTTGAATCTATGTTACATGAAATCGCTGAACAGACTGTCTCATGAAACTAAACTGGCAGGAGTTGAAACTCAGATTTCTACCCTGGAGGATGTGACTGGTCCCCTCCTGGAAAAAGTTGCCCAACTGGAGAAGGAGCTGGAAGAATTCAAAGATTTATTCAACTACCAGGAGAACTACCACCAATGCCTGAACCTCCATCTCAGGGGGCTACCAGAGGGAAGAGAAACAACTAGCAGAGTTGAGTTCTGTGCCACAACTTTACCGGCCTTGTTGGGCTACAACTGAAGGAAGGTAGTTTTAAGTTGGGGAGAGCTCATCGGGCCATCATGCCTAAACTGGCGCCCGATCAACCCCCATGCCAAATTATAATGTGGTTTCACAACTTTAAGAACAAACAAGCTGTTTTAAACACCTACTGTGCCATTAAAGAGATGAAATATGAGGGGCACAGACTGTTTATATTCCAAGATTTCTCCCTAAGGCTGCAAAAGTGGCGAAGACTTTCTACCCTATTATGAATAAGCTATGGGAGCTGCATGTGGAGTTCTTTTTCACTTATCTGGCCCTCTTCAAAGTCAAATCTAAGAATGTCTCTTACTCCTTCTGGGAAACAGACAAGGAATCGACCTTCTTACAAGATCTACAGAAAAAGTTTACAAAATGAATTATTGGTGCTGAGGGCCTGTGATGGGCTGTAATTGAACTGGCTATTAGACAGACTCTTCCCCTCTAATTGCTGTATGGATGGATGGATGGATGAAGGACTCCTCTTACCTCCTTGGGCGGGTATCTTTTGTGCTCCCACCCAGACTGGACTCGCTTCCCAGGGGCCATTTCTTGATTTGATGTGCCTTCTGGTCACCAGACTGGACTGCCTGGGAAGTATTACTTTGAACGCTGGTCCACATGTAAAAAGGGCCACCAGAGAGCCGCATCGATATTGGACTGTTGACCAAGTATTTGCCCTGATGCTGCCCTGTGTGTTGGGAGTATCTCCTCAGCGATTTCTATGACCACATGCAGGAAGATGGTGAATGGCAGTGGATAACTGGTGGCTGGTTAAAGGTAGACCATAGGGGGTAGCGGGGATGCAGGCCACATGTTGATGTTGGGAGCCGCACAGCCTCTCCCCGCGCCTCCAGTCCAGTTTCCTGGGACTGTTCTTGTTTTGTAGACATTGTGTGTCCCCCTTTGCTTACTAACTGCAAGTCTGTAAGATTTGGTCCGGTGTCCTAGGGCGGACCATTTTGCTAGAGGGTTCTGCAATGGGGATGGGAGGTGGTGTATAATTTGTACGCTCGGGATACGATGATATGTTTGTATACAAGCTGAGAGCTAGGGGGCTGGGATGTGCTGGGAGGGGGTATCCCGTCTGAGGACTATGCACAGCATGAGTGCCCCATCTCAGTGGGTGCATTCTTGAAGGGGTAGGGGTCATCTGGATGCCCTGGAATGTTGGGGAGACCTCCGGCTGATGGGCTGTTGTTTTCTAGCTCTGCTTGGTAGCTTAGTTGGTGTGGAGCAAGCGGAGTTGACTGTTGGTGGCCTGTTGCTGCCTTTCCAATTTTATAGCTGCATTAGATGGTTAAGGGGAGGTGAGGTTATGGGTCGGGTGGACTGGGATGGCTGGCATCCAAAGGTAGATGACTATACACAGGATAAAGTGAGGGGGGCCCAGTGACCTGTTGACTCGGCAGGCCCCAGGTGCTGCAGATGAGGGGCGGGGGTAGTGGGAGGGCATACATGAGATGCCTTGTGGCACTTCTGTCCTCCTTACAACCTGTTAGTTGAGGTGGTGTCCTGCAGAGCTCTACCTAATATTATTTGCCATCCCTCCCCTGGTTAACTTTTGGGCACTGTTTCCAAACATTCAGATGAGTTCTGGGGGATTGGGGGACGGGGAGTTTGTTTGCTGTATGGGGTATTTTTTCACTACATATTGTGTTGTCAGGTACTTGGATAGATTCAATTTTTATGCTACAATTTATGGGATATACTATTACAGTTTGGTTGAGGGTGTGGGTAGAGGGAAGTTCTACAATGTGTTTTGGGTTATTCAAAATGGGTTTGTTTGACTTGTTATGATGCTTCATGGTCCATTTTTCTATACTATTACATTGATGGCAGATGCACTGGAGATTTCATGATAACAAAGGCGGGGTGGGCGCTCCTCTGTAAGCCTTACACTCTGCCTGAAATGATGGGGTCCATTAATTAAATTACCATTGTATCATGGAATGTCAAAGGGTTTTCCTGTCCAATCAAAAGAACTAGTATCCTGACGGCATTTAAAAGGCAGCGCACACATGTGGTATTGCTGCAGGAGACCCACCTCAGTGATAAAGAGCATGCAAAATTGGTATGGGGGTGGGTCTTGTTATGTGGCCTCCTACAGCTCCCACAAGAGAGGGATGGCAGTCTTGATTCATAAGCACCTCCCCCTGCAGGTGCATTGGCTGGTGGCTGATCCCTGGGAAGGATGCTATGTTTTTGTTGAAGGAGAGCT
This sequence comes from Neoceratodus forsteri, assembly GCA_016271365.2. Taxonomy (NCBI): domain Eukaryota; kingdom Metazoa; phylum Chordata; order Ceratodontiformes; family Ceratodontidae; genus Neoceratodus; species Neoceratodus forsteri. Next base: position 739,386,919 of record CM057459.1, read on the forward strand.
CTTGGGGAAGTGTGTTACCTATGCGAGTATATATGCTCCATCTGTGTTTGACTAATCATTTTATCAGGATATCCTTGACATAATCCCTTGAGAACAATTTCCTGGACTAATACTAGGTGGGAATTTTAACTGTGTGATGCATCCTGAACTGGATCACTCTGAGGGTAGGGGCTGCCATAGAGGTGTCATGCAGCAATGGCAATTGGGGGTTTCTGATTTGGATCTAGTTGATAGTTGGCGGATGGCCAACCCAGGGGCCCGAGAGTATACCTTTTACTCATGCCCTCATAAAACCTGGTCCTGCATAGACTATATTTACATGCCCCGCACACAATATCATAAGATGGTGAAGGTGTGGCACAGTCCTATTTACCTGTCTGATCATGCCATGGTTGGCTTTACGTTGGCAGTGGCAGAGGAACAGGAGGGTCCACCCCCCTTGAAATTCCCCACCTATTTGTTGATGCATCAGGACTTTCATGATTACCTCAAGGAACAGTGGCAGGTATATAAGGAGATGAATTAAAATGCAGATACCAATTTGAGAGTATTTTGGGATGCAGGTAAGGCTTATATGAGGGGGGCCATTATTAGTTTTATTTCTAAGCATAAGAGGGGAAAAAAGGGATAAGCGTTTGGCATTAGAATGGCAGCTTAAGGAGCTCGAATGTCAGGTAGCTTAAGGACATACCAAGGAGGTAGGCAGAAAACTGAATGCTGTGAGGGAGGCAATCAATTTACTCCTGGTTGGGGAGGGATATTTGTCCTTGTTTTTTGCCAGAAGAAACAGTTTTGAGTGGGGTAATAAACCAGGCCCGTTCTTGGTTAATCTGATATGGGGGAAGGGAGGTCCCACACACATCCCAGTGATCAAAAAAAGGACGGGTGAGTTGGTAAAGAATGAGGGCCAGACTAAGGAGGTGTTTCATATATTCTATCAGAACCTGTATAAGGCAGAGTGTACTGGGGATTTGGATGCAATGCAATGGTTCTTAGGCTAGATTTGCCTTCCCTTTCTGAAGCACAGTGAGATGGGTTGGGGGTGGAGATCACCCGAGAAGAGATCCGCAGTGCTATGAAAAGTTTGCAAAATGGTAAGGCTAGTGGCCCTGATGGGCTTCACAGCTGAATACTGTGGGAGCTGCTGCATGAGGTGCGGGAAGAGGGGTCCCTCCCAGGTATGTGCTATGAGGCGGTTATTTGTGTGTTGTTAAAGCCAGGGAAGGAACAGATGGACTGTGCCTCATACTGTATGATCTTGTTGCTTAACTGTGATCTGAAAATTATAGCCAAGATCTTGGCAAATCATCTGGGGTAGCTACTCCCAAAACTGGTCCACACAAACCCGTCTTTCTTCTCACAACCTGCGCAAACTCCTCAATGTGGTGTGGTGGGCCTCTCGGTGTCTGGGTCCCACTTGAGTGTTGTCCATGGACACCGAGAAGGCATTCAACAGCCTAGAATGGGACTACCTATTCGAGGTTTTAAGGAAGCACTTGTGCTGGTAAACGGGAGCCTCATGGACAAGTTTTCCCTCTTTCAGGGGATGAGGCAGGGGAGATTCCTTTCTCCCCTCCTTTTTGTGCTGGCCATTGAGTCACTAGCGATTTGTATCAGATATTCTCCTGCCATACAAGGGGCTCAGGGGTCCTTGTGGAGATCTCACAAAGTCACTCCGTACACAGATGTCTTGTTGCTGTACGTTTCTGAACCCCACCAGTCATTGTTGGTGTTGGTCCAGGTGATCTCAGAGTTTGCTGCCTTCTCTGGTTACAAGCTCAATCTGAGCAAATCAGAAATATTATCTATTGGGAGGCCACAGGAGAGGGGAACAGGGGCATAACTGGGGGTTAAAGGAGGTGTCTGGCTCATTTAAATATTTGGGAATTCACATTGGGAGGGGTCTGGAATCCCTATATTACCTGAATTACACCCCTCTCATAAATACCATTCTGAGTGTTCTAAGGTGCTAGGGGGCGCTGCCCATTTCTTGGATGGGCTGTATCAATCTTATTAACATGTGATGCAGATGCTTCCTATGAGGCCCACGGAGGCAGATCTGAAGTGGGTGGACGGGGTGTTCACCTTCTTGTGGCAGGGCAAACCGCACCAAATGAGCCTTCAACGTCGGTGGGTGGATATTTCTAAAGGGGAGATTAAACTTCCCTGACATAAGGGGCTACCACCTGGCAATACAACACAGGTACATTCAAGACTGGGTAAACTGACCTTCTGAAGCCGAGTGGCTGGACTTGGAGGAGGAAGGGTGCCCAGGTTGATTATCGGCATATTTAGCCAGCAGAGGTTGCCAGGCATACACCAATGTGGGCTTAGCTAATCCACTGGTCTGATGGGTACTGGAGAAGTGGGACCAGATTAGGCATCGTAGGGGTGCAGTAGCAGATACAACCTTATTGGTCCCTGTAGCGGGGAATCCCTTTTTCCTCCCAAGTTTCTCTGATGGACGGTTTAAGGAGTGGGAATCTTGAGACAGAGTTTGTATGGGAGACCTAAACACCAGTGAAGGGATGCACTCTATCACAAACCTATAGGAGATCACGGAATTGCCACACTCTCATTTGTTTCGATACCTTCAGGCCCAGGCATATGGGAGGGGGTTGAATAGGGACCCAGTTACGGAGTCACCATTTGGCCCAGGTGGAGCAGTTGGTCTACGCGGCTAGACGGGATCAAAGGGGGGTGATTCGGAAAGCTGTGTGACAGGCAGTATTTTCCTGACCTCACCCACAAAAGTAAAGCATTATGGGAATGGGACCTTAGGGTCCCTATCATGTGGACTGGAGGCTATTACTACAATCTCATATGGGTATCCTGATCTGTAACAAACATAAACAGTCCCAATTCAAATTATCCATCGATTATACTGTCCCCCTCTGGTCATGCATAAATGTAGTCCTGCGATTTCACCCTTATGTGGGAGATGCAATAAAGAATTAGGCTCCTATATACATTATTTTTGGACTTGCCCAGTCCTGCAGAGTTTCTGGCAGGCAGGGGCCCAAGAAATACTGACTATGTCAGGGCACCAGATTGCCCTGTCACCATGTTTTTTTTTGGGATGGAGGAGTTTGGAGAGGAGAATTAGGGACTGCTCCCTCGTTGGATGCATGTTTTACTGGTGCTAGCACATAAGTGTATCATTAACACCTGGGTCTCGTGCATCCAGCTCATGGACCAGCATTGGAGGGCCTTGGTGATCCAGACCTTGGCCATGGAACGCCTCTCCTTTGTGTTAAAGGGTAAGGGAATGGGTTTCTGCTGTAGTAGAACCCTTTCTGAACTCCCTGCCTCCCTGGAGGCTCAGGTACTGAGAGAGGGACTGATCTAGTGGGCGGGGAGGGGTCCGGGAGGCAGGGTCCGGGAGGGGTTGCTCCAGAGACCCGACTTCTGGGCTTACCAGCCTTTAGGGCTGGATGTGGGGAGGTGATCCTCTTCTACCCTGTGCAAGGCTATTATAGAGAGTATATATTTGAATGTTGATATGCCATTGTATTCTTCCAGTGCCATCTATAGTACACTACTGATATAAATCTTGGACCTTTTTGTTAACCATTTGTTTTCTTTTTTTTGTCTGCATCATGTGTATGCTTGTATGTGATTATTCGTTTGTACACTTTTTGATCATGTGTTGAAAAACTCAAAAAAAAAAAAAAGTATTAAAAAATAAATACTGTAAACCAATGGCTGAAATGTCATTTTGCGCCACAAGTGTTTAAACACATTCTTGGTAGGATTTGAGAGATGACAGCTGTCACATTCATGAGGTGGTGTCAAAAATGGCTATGTTTAAAAGTTGGGGTCAAAAACATTGAAAATTACCACAGTTACAAGCATGACTAAACTCATAACTTTATTTTTTTCTCCTATTTTTACCTCAAATTTTCAAAACAGTCTTCTTGTAACCCCACATAGCCTTCTTTTGAGCCCACCTCATGAACAAGGGCAGAGAACATTTTCAAATCCTGCCCAAAAGGTGATTTTGTGCCACAAATGCGAAAATATATTTTGGCCAGGACCTGAAAAATGACAGCTGTCACATTCTCATGATGCTGTGAAGAACTGGCTATGTTGAAAATTTGGGGTCAAAATATTGAAAATTACCAAAGTTACAAGCCTAGAAACATAGAAGTTGACAACAGAAAGAGACCACCAGGTCCATCTAGTCTGCCTAACCTTCTAACTGTCCTTGGGTTTGAGGTTTCCCTTGCATCTGTCCCAAGCATTCTTGAAACCTACCACTGTGCTTGCCCCCACCATCTCTGCAGGCAGACTGTTCCAGGCATCCACCACTCTTTCTGTGAAGAAAAACTTCCTGGTGTTGGTGGAGAACTGCCCTTCTTGTAGCCTTAGATCATGTCCCTTGGTTCTGATGCCCTTCTTAAATTGGAAGAGATCATCTATCTGCACCTGGTTTATACCTTTTAAGTACTTGAATGTTTTGATCGTTTCACCACTCTCTTCTCTGTTCCAGGGAACACATGTTCAGTTCTTTCCATCTATACCCGTAGGATTTTGTTGCCCTTCTCTGCACCGTCTCCACTCGGTCAATGTTCTTTTTATTTGTTTATTCCTGCATTCGTAAATTTTAATGTAGGTCCATAACTTCTTTTTTTTTTTTTTTTTATATATTTTTGCCCCACATTTTCAATATAGCCTTCTTCTCACCCCAGGAATACTCCAATATTCCTTACTTTTCTACAGTATACTTTTAAGGTAAGATCTGCCCAGAGATAGAATGCCATGCTAATGATGGAATCACTGGCATGAGCCACTTTTCAAATGTTGCCACCTATTAACTGCCTACATTCTAACCCTCAGATTTCTCTCTCCGACTGTCAAGACCAGACACCTGGAGATTTCCTCATCATCTAGTCAGAGAAGCCTTTATTAATAACAAATACTTAAGTATTTTTAATTTATTTTCATTTGCTGCCTCTTATCAGTGTTATTTTAATAATGTTAGTTTATTTAGCTAATTTTGTGTTGTTTTCTCTGTTTCTCACAGTATGGAATGACCGCTGAGGAACCAAGGTACTTTTAGTTAGTTTCAGGGGTTTCCCCCGGTTATTTACTAGTTTTTGTAAATTTTATGTGCTAAAATCTTTGTTTTTTCTTTTAGAACTGATACCTTTGGTTCCGAACCGCTAATTCCGGTTCTATTTCTGTTGGTTTCCGGTTCCGCTCGGATTCCCAGATCGGTTCCTGAACCAACCGCAACCAATAAAATTGTTTTTTTGAATTTAAAAACCTTTAGTGTTTTGGTTGCGGTTTTTCTTCATTATGTCCGAAAAACCTAAAAAGAGAACTGGAGAACCCAGTTTTAAAAACTGTTCTGATGCTGGCCTGGTGGCGCTGAGGGCTGAGGCACTGGATGCCTTGCCTCGTGCTGCGCCAGAGACCCGTGTTCGGGAACGAGCATGGGTTGCCTGGGGTTGGCGGGGAGGAGAAGGATAGAGCATCCGTTGGGCTGCTCTCCTTCTCTGGGGGCTCACTTCCCGATGCCCGACTGCCCCCTGGCAGAGGCTGGGGGTCAGGGCATGTGGTAACAGCATCAGGAGGCGTCTGGGCAGATGCCTAGGGGAGAAGCGTGTGGATGCATGTGCCTCTGCCCCGCTGTCTGTCATTGCGCCCATGGCTCAGCCGAGGAAGCGAACAACGAAAAAGGTGGCACCTCTCGCACAGCGATTGCCATCCGTGAGTGTTCATTGGGAGCTGGCAGCAAACTGGATCCGTGAGGGTAGGGAGTTAGGGGGCTCCCTGCTGCCCCACTGCAGGGGGCAAGCTGCAGGGGTTTCAGAGTTCTAGTGGTCCCGGTCGAGATGGACGGCAGCCGGATCCCCGGATGGGAAGAGAGGAGTACTGGGGGCAGACAGGTGGCCCAGGAGATAAATAAATACACACACACAAAAAAAAAATGTTCTGAGTGTGGCGAAGTTTTTGCCAAGGCAGATAAGCACTCCATTTGTTTTCTGCCTTGGTTTTGACCATTTAAAAACTAATTGTGACATTTGCAAATCTTTTCCAGAAAAGACTGGAAAAACTTCTGGAGAGATTAAATAAGAAATTTAGAGTCCCTCTGGCTCTGACCAGCTGTAACACTCAGGGTCTGTGGGTGACACCACAACTTCTACTGTTTCTACCTGTGATACAGGTAAAGAGACCATCAGAACTGGCTAGCTGTCCGGTTCCAGGAAAAAAAATAAAGAAAACAAAGCACACTGAACCACCTGTGGAAAAGGGGACTTCTGTGATGCCTGCCACTATGCCTTCTCCTTCAGAGATTGCACAAGCAATAAAAATAATGCAAACTTTGCAGGGTCTGTTGCCTGTGGTTTCACAGTCCCCAGTCCAGACCCCTGCACCTTCCAACCCACCCTTCTTTCCTAAGGAGTGTGGTGAGGAGGAGGAGGAGGAACAAGAAGGTGAGCCTGAGGTCTACCCTGAACAGGAGTTTGGCTCCCCTATTCTTCTCATGTTTCCTTTATCAGGAAAATTGCTGATGCCTAGGACATCCCTACCTCTGGAGCTGTAGAGCATGAGGAGGAGGCTGAATATCTGGAAATGATGGGGCTGACTTCTACTAAAAAACTGTCACTCCCCATAAATAAGTTTTTTTTAAAAGAGATATTTTAAAACTCCTCCAAGCTCCTGGATCTGTCCCTCCTTTGGACAAAAGGTTGGATAAAAAGTATCAGCTTGACAGAATAGGGACTGAATTCTTATTTTCACACCCTGACCACCAAGGGGTGGTGCAAGCTGCAGCTTGTGACAAGGCAAAAGTCCCTCTGGCTTCCCACCTCCAGAGAAGGACTCCCATAAAATTGAAAGTATGGCCAAGAAAGATTACCTGTCAGCCTGTCTGGCCATTAGGCAAGCTAACTATCAGGCCTGTGCAGCCCAGTACCGGAAGGCTCTCTGGCAGTCTGTCCTGGACATGGCTGAGAAAGCACCTTCTCTTTCGGCAGACCTAACTGAAACTGCTAGGTTTGGCCTGGAAGCTGCCTAATACCAGTTCCAGATGGCAGCAGACAGTAATGAGACTGCTGCAAGGTGGATGGCAAACACCATCGCACAGAGAAGGTTTGCTTGGTTGAGAGCCACAAACTCATGCAGGATACACAGAATAAGACTCTGGATTTCCTATGGAGGGCAGTTCCCTATTTGGCAGCCATGCAGAGACCTATATGAAGAAGGCGGATGAGTATAAAGCCACCTTCCTTAGCAATTCTGCAAAAGAAAGGCCCTCCACCTCCTCTAGACCTTTCAGTAGGGGAGGCGGGGCAGACAATTTCATTCCAGGCCTTTTTATCAGGCCATGGTACTTCCTCAGGTACCCCAATACCCGCAGCAAGGGTATTCCAGGGGTAGGGGCAGAAAAGGTGCCAGGCATGGTGCCCAGTCTCAACCCCAATCTAAGCAGGACTCCTGACTTCATCAATCAGGCTGCCTCCCCTTTGCCAGTAGGGGACAGGCTGACCCATTTTTTCCAGAACTGGAAAACCATCACCACAGACAAGTGGGTTCTGGAGATAGTGGGTTAGGGCCTGTCTTTAAGTTTTTTAGTCCTCCCCTGTTCAAAAAAAATTCAGAGTTTTTCAAACCAGCTTCCCTCTTGGAAAGCAAAAGGTTGGAAAAAGAGGTGAAACACCTTCTTTCACTAAAAGCAGTGGAACCAGTGCCTTTGCATCAAAGGGAAAAAGTATTTTCAAGTATCAAGGTATTTTCTCACACCAAAGAAGAATGGAGAGCTGCGGCCTATTTTGGATCTCAGGGTCCTCAACAGGTTCCTAGCAAAACCAAAGTTCAAAATGATGACTTTGTCTCTGATTCTACCAGCACTCTGAAAAGGAGATTGGCTGGCATCATTGGACCTAAAAGATGCCTATTTCCACATCCCCATAAGGGAGTCTCACAGAAAGTACCACAGGTTCAGACTCCTGTTAGGTCATTATCAGTTCTCAGCTCTATCCTTCGGTCTCACTTCAGCACCAAGGGTGTTCACAAAGTGTCTGGCTGTAGTAGTGGCTCACCTGCACAGACAAGGTGTCACAGCATTCCCCTAGCTAGACGACTGGCTGGTGGTGGTAAATTCACCACAACATTTTAGCAGAACACCTACAGCTCACTCAGCTTCTTCAATCTCTGGGTTTCCTTTTAAATCTAGAAAAATCTGTTTTTCTTCCTTCTCAGATTCTGCAGTCTATAGCAGCAGAATTGAATACCATAATGGGCAGAGCCTTTCTACCCACAAACAAGGTAAAAAGCATCCTGCAGTTGGCAGGTTCTTTCAGGCTCAATGTCCCAAGGCCTGCAAGGCATTTTCTTCAACTTCTGGGCCACATGGCAGCTGCAACAGGCACAGTGCTAGGCTCCAGGTTTCAGATGTGGGACATCCAATTTCATTTAAGAGCTCATTGGTGCCAATGAAAGGATTCCCTGTCAAAGCCCGTTCCTGTAACAAAAACATTTATCCAAGCTCTTCAGTGATGGAAAGAGGAAACCAACCTCAGAGAAGGGATTCCTTTCCAAAAAGAACTTCCATCAATGATTCTCACAACAGATGCATCCCTCTTGCGCTGGGGGACTCATCTAGCAGAGCACACTACCCAGGGCACTTGGTCAAGTGCAGAGACTGTTTTACACATAAACTTGTTGGAGCTCAGGGCAGTGTTTCTGGCAATGCAAGCTTTCAAACCACTGATACAGTGAAAGGTAGTGCAAGTCAGGACAGACAACACTACCACCATGTACTACATAAACAAGCAAAGGGGAACAAGGTCAAGCCTCCTTTGCACAGAGGCTATGAGAATTTGGATCCTAGCTTACTCACTGGGCTCCTCGCTTCAGGCCATTCATCTGCCAGGCAAGGACAATGTTCTGGCAGATGCCCTGAGCCGAATCAGCCAGGACCATCATGAATGGTCCCTGAACAGGCAAGTGGTGCAGGCCTTCTTCAGGAGGTGGAGTACCTCAGAAATAGACCTCTTTGCCTCTTATCAGAATCACCACATGCCACAGTTCTGTTGCAGACCTCCAGTAGTGGGCATGGTTCCTCTGGATGTCCGTATTCTGGATTGGTCACAGAAGTTCCTGTATGCATTCCCTCTGGTATACAGGGTCCTGTTGTAACTCAGGTCTCAGCCAGCAACAATGATTCTGATAGCCCAAGACTGGGCCAGGCAGCCATGGTACTCCCTGCTGCTGTGCATGTCAGTGGACAAACCAATACATCTTCCCAGGAGGCACAATCTTCTGACCTCCAACCAGGGGAGGCTCCTGTATCCGAATCTCAAGTCACTCAGGCTCAAAGCTTGGCTCTTGAGGACCTAGAGTATGCTGGTTTACATCTTTCTGAACCAGTTACGGATGTTTTAGGAGGATACAGGAAATTCTCTACCAAGAAAACCTATGCTGCAAATGGAAGAGGTTTTCTGTTTGGTGCTCTAGTAGGAGTATAGTGCCAACCCAGGCAGGAGTGCCGTTGGTACTGGACTGCCTGGTCTACGTACATTCCACAGGCTTACAGCCTTCTATACTAAAGACTCATTTGGCTTCAGTCTCGGCCTATGCATCTGCAGGCAAGACTGTTTCTTTGGCATCAAACCCCATATTTAAAAAGGTTCTTCAAAGGCCTTTCTCATATGTTTCCACTGGTGAGAGAACCGGTGCCAGCTTGGGACCTTAATATTTGCATTGCCCAACGCATAGTCCCTCCCTTTGAGCCTATGTTTTCTGTACCTTTGAAGTAGATCACTTGGAAAACAGTGTTTCTAGTGGCCATTACATCAGCTAGAAGAATTAGTGAGCATTAGGCTTTATGCATTGAAAAGGACTACATTTCCTTCCACAGGGATAAGGTAGTCCTAAAGACAAATAGGAAATTCCTCCCCAAAGTGGTTTCAGACTTCCACTTGAACCAATCTATCACTTTGCCAGTGTTCTTCACTGACCATTCTTTTTCTGGTGAACGTAGGCTGCATAGCCTGGATGTCAAAAGAGCTTTGAGCTACTACATGACTGCCACTAAGCCCCATAGACAGGACAGAACATAACTTTTCCTCACTTATGGGGATGTAGGAAAGGGAATTCCAGCATCTAAAAGGTCAATTTCTCATTGGATTGTCCAGTGTATCCAATGTTGCTATTCAAAGATGGACGAGGAAGCTCCAGCAGGGCTTAGAGCCCACTCCACAAGGGATACAGCTGCAACGCTGGCAGCTGCATGGGACGCAACCTTGGTAGATATCTGTAAAGCAGCCACCTGGTGAACAGTACACACATTTGTCAGGCATTACAGCTTGGATATGCAGGCTAGGGCTAATGCCAGGTTTGGTACAGCTGTCCTGCACAGCCTGTTTCCAAAATAGGCTCTTCCCGCCTCCTAAGGTACTGCTTTTTAGTCTGCAGAAGAGTTAGGAATATTGGAGTATTCCTGGGGTGAGAAGAAGAAGTTACTTACCATAGTAACCTTGTTTCTCCCAGGGGATACTCCAATATTGATAACTCTCCCACCCTGCCTTCCCATTTAAGAACCAGTGGTCTCTGTATTCCATGCTGTACTTTAGTGTTTGCATGCCACATTCTACTTTTATTGGAACTTGTTCTTTAGTTTTCTCCTTTTCAAGTGACTCTAATATAGGAGCTTGGGGTATTGTTTATGATAAGTTTATATTTCCTCCAGTTGAAGGTCTGGGTGTGGAATTTTGAAGTTAAATTTTATATATTTTAAATTTTGGGCCCTGTCTTTACAAGCATCCACGAAATCTGAGGGTTAGAATGTAGGCAGTTGATAGGTGGCAGCATTTGAAAAGTGGCTCATGCTAATGATTCCATCATTAGCATAGCATTCCATCTCCAGGCAGATCTGACCTTAAAGGTATACTGCAGAAAAGTTATGAATATTTGAGTATCCCCTGGGAGAAACAAGGTTACTATGGTAAGTAACTTTTTCTTATGACCCCACCACATGAACAAGTGCAGAGAAAAGGTTCAACTCCTGCCTGAAAGGTGATTTTATGCAGGGACTTTGGCATCACCTTTCAGGATGCAAAAATATATTTCTGCCAGGATCTGAAAAATTACAGTTGTCACATTCATGAGGTGCTGTGAGGAAATGGCTATCTTGAAAATTTGGGGTCAATATATTAAAAATTATCAAAGTTACAAGTCCGCATTCGCAAATTTCAATGTAGGCATATAACTTTGTTGTTTTTTTAATATTTTTACTTCAAATTTTCAACATAGCCTTCTTATGACCCCACCTCTTAAACAAGGGGAGAGAAAGTGTTTATTTATTTAGTTGGTTAGTTTTTGTTGACCGGGTAAGTGCACTAGACAAATTCTTGCCTATTTTCAGGCGCAAAGCCGGGGTTGGGGGATACAGAGGAATGCCAAATGACCTTGACTCCGATTAAGCTGTTGGTGGTATTTTTAGTAAATGGGGGGAAATTTGTCCAGGACACCGGGAAAAATTCCCCGACTCTTGCACCAGGGGGCTCTTCTTCTTCTTCCTATGAGCAGGAATGGAGGAGCCCAGTTTGGAGCCAGACAGAGGAGGAGGAGGAAGTGCTGATGTAGCAGGGGAGATGGCCTCCTCCCCTACCTTTGGATTGCTAGAGACCCAGCCTGATTTGGAGATTCTGTTGCCTTTAACTGGAAATGGTATTACATACTAACATACTAAAATGCCAGCAGAATAAGCCTAATGGCCTTTCATGTCTGCTCGTTTGGTCAGCCCCCACCCTGGGATCTGACCTTGCTGCCCCCCTCGTCCTCTCTGGCTTCTCCCTTCCCAGTCCCGGATATTCCCACTGCACAGGACTTTGCATCCAGAACCCTTCCCCTGTACCTGTCCCACCCCCTCTTGAACCCCTCCATGTCTCTGTCTTGACACCCTTGATATTTTTGTTTTGACTGAAGACCTGAGCTGACTCGGCGGAAATGTCTGAAAATAAATCTATTAATCTGAAGGATACTGAGAACAGTTTGCTGGTGCAACTTCAACAAGAAAAAGAATGACACTTACAGGAGCAACAGAGTTTGAACGCAAAATTGCTTCTTTTACAGGATGCCTCAGCTGCTGTCAAGCAGCCCATCTCCCCTGTCAGCAGATTCTGTGACGTAGAAGCATCAAACACTCCTGGTGGGCCGGGTGAGTCCACAGATATCTCCTCTTTGAAAGATGTTATTGTCGATTTTCAGTTTAATAAACAGGCTGACAGTTCCCGCGTTGATATTAACGTGTGCCCAAAGCCTACTGAAGTTAATAAAGGAGTATAGAATTTGACTACACCCATGTTTCTTGCATCTAATCTACAGGGGAATGAGATGGAAACTGATGAATCTAAAAATCGAGCTGATTCTTCTTCGGACAGCAACATGAATAAGGCATCTGGGTTTGTCTTCAAACATACCCAGTCAGTGCCTGACATTATAACCAGACCTGTCGCTACACAGCGAGTAACATTTCAAACAAATAATGTGCAGGACAATGCTACAGTGTTTTCATTCTCTGTAAAAGAATCAACAAATAGGAGTGGGATCAGAGAGGATGTTAGAGATAAAAGAGCTGCAGTGACTTTTGCAAACAGAAATATCCAAAAGGACATCCCTCTAGAGCATGCAGAGGAACATAAGTTTCCCACAAGACTACACCTTTATCTATATCGGCAGCACTTCAAACTGCCTTTGCTATTTTACCTTTCCCTTCAAGTGAAATCTGGTCAACTGAAAAAGCATTACGTGAGTCTGGATGGAAATTAACATCTACTGGGGCTTGGCTACCTGACCGTGATTGGAATCTAAAACTCAAGTTCTCTCAAAATTCACCAGAATGGCAACCACCTAATCCTATCCAGGTTCCTGGCTCTCAACCGGTTGCGCCCATTTCATCTTAAACAGTACTTATCCAAAAGGATTCTGCATTAGAAAACAGAAGTGACCTGAGCATTTCTGGAATGGATAATCCCAAAACTGACAGTGATTCTCACCAACCTACTATTTCTAGGGTGGTACTCCTAGGTTTAGAGAATTCTGTTCCAAACTCTGAGACACCTAAAAAGCCTTTACTTTCTGACTTACAAAATCTAGGAAAGAGGCAGCACCTAGGAGGAATGCTGTCAGGAGTCAATATAAGGGGATACTAGAGTATAGGCCAGACAGACACTATGTGGGGAAGTGTCTTTTAAAAGATTCTCTTCATTTCTTCCCTATGGACGTGTTTGCATTCATAAATGTATCTGGGGAAGATAATTACAACGTGTTTTCATACGGCATATGCTCTGGACTTCTTTTGGGAGCGACATACACAGGTTAAGTTCTCCTTCACATGGACCCCCTTCTTAGTGATTCCTTTAACCAAGCCTTTGATTAAATTTACTACAGTAATGTTTAGGAAAGAGGGGGTCTATGTGGAGGACATTACTTATTGGTTATCGCAGAGGTGCAAGATCTTGAGCAAACCAGAAGCCATTCCTGATCCCGAAAAGTTTTGGACAGAGGGCTGGAAGAATAAAATAAAACTCAGGCAGACAATCAGGGAAAGAACATGTGCCAAACTCCTTTCTGTTGGGTAGAGATCAGGGGGTATGTTTTTACTCTGGTCAGCCTCAAGCTTGCTGTAAGTATGGGTCCAGGACTCACCTGTCTAGCTCCTGTGATACATCACGCTGTGACAATTGCATCGAAATAGGCCATATTACTATGCAATCTGCCAATCATACCAGGTGCGACCTGTGCAAAGAGTTTGGTCATGTTTTTGGTGAATGTCCCTGGGCAGCTAAAAACAAGGCCACGTGCATAAGCTCAGAATTGCTGATTCAGCAGGCATAGGATACTGCTTCAGAACATGAATCCAAAATGCCTAATCCAATCCCCACTGCCTTATAAAAAAAATAAATACAAGCTCATATTCCCCAGGTTAGGTCTACTTCAAAAACTTCTTTAAACCAAGCAACCTTAGTCCCAATTTGTTTTGAGGACTCCAAGGACCAAAACCAGACCCAGTTAAACCTTTTGCCCCTTCCCCGGCACTCGGGAGATGTTCCTCCTGAATTCAAACACCAAAACCTCCTGTCCCTCCGGTGACATTTGAATTGGAGAATTCATATGCTGCCTTAATTATGCAGTGAGGGGAGTCAGAGATGGAACAGGGAGACTCTGACCCTCCTGTTATGGAACATGTTTCCCAAAATCAAGGCATGGTGGGATATAGGAGAAAAAAGAGGAAGAAAACTGCCTAATCAAAATTTCTTTCTCTGCTTAAAGTGTGTTCCTTAAATGTTCACAGCATTTTAAATGCAGTGAAAAGACAGATGGTGTTCAGTTATATACATGAGGAAAAAATGGATATCTGTTTCATCCAAGAAACCTGGATGATTTCAAATGACCAGGAATGTTTTTTAAGGAGGAATGGTGGTGGAGACTGTCTTATTAGTCCTTTGGAGCAGACTGTGCAAATGGGGTTGGAATCCTGTTTAACTCTTATAACGTGACGCTCATTAAATTAATAGATTTGATACCAGGGAGGGTATTAATTTTGGATGGTGGGTGGAAAAATCTAGATTGCAGATTTGTTAATGTGTTTGGGTCACAGACCAAATCTGAGAAAGTGAATCTGTTTAACACCATACAACCCTTTTTGGTAACATCCTATAAAATAATGCTGGGGGGTAATTTTAATTGCGATATCCAGACGGGGGATTCACATGATGGAAAAAAATTTATTGTCATTCTCACGCTTTATCCAGAGTCATAAGCACATCTGATTTATTACATTGTAGTACATTTCTGAAAACAGGGACCAGGTTAATGGAGCAAATATGTGACCACAATTGATTTTTTTTTTTTTTTTAAAATCGGCCCCAGTTCAAATGTTCTATATTACCCATAGAATTTTCTGACCACCTGATTCTGGTGCTTGAGTTTACAGACCTCATAACAGCCCCAACATGTACAAACAGATGGAGAATGAATATCTCTGTCCTAGCAGACCCACAGGTTAGAACTGGGCTGCTGGAACCGATCAGGGCTAGAACCTCTGCGAGTTTTTTGTATATAGATTTGGGATAATGGTGGGGAGACTCAAAAGCAGATTTGAAATCCTGGCAAATTCAATATGGGAAACAGAATGAACATGACAAATTTCTAAAATATTTACAACTTACAGTTAAAAAAACTGTACACTTTGGCTCATTCTACCGGACATGATTATTCTCCCCAAATAAACATTCTAAAAGAAGAAATGAAGCAGTTTCAATACAATAGAGCGACTACTATAAAAGCTATGCTACAATGTGGGACTCAACCCCCCCCATAGGTGACCCCTTTGAAGCCTGTAAAAAAAATGAAGGACTCTATGAATTTTTAAGTTTTAATTAATCAATATGGAGGGATGGCTTCCACTACAGATGACCTTTATAGTCTCATTAAAGAATTTATAAACTGTCATAACCCTTCCAAAATCCCTTTAGAAAGTGAAATAGAGGCTTTCTTATAGAATTTAAACATCAACACATTTCCAGAGGAAACTAGGGATATGCAAAATCCTATAAGCTGCACTGAACTAGAAATGGCTATAAAAACACTTAAGGTTGGGACCTCTCCGGGGTCTGATGGACTACCCAGTGAATTTTATAAAACTTTTTGTGAGGAGTTATCTGCATGTTTAGTGACAGTATTTCTTCATTTCTTTTCACAGAACACTATAAGGCCCTCCTTTTTGGGGGGATTATTAGTCTTCTTATTTAAATCCAGAGACAGGACTAGAATTCAAAATTGGAGGCCTTTCATTATACTAAATACTGATTACAAAATTCTTGCCTTAATGATTATCTGTGCTTGAATTGAGCATCTTACATTAATGAGCCAATCAAGATGTATAATCTCTGTGGATCAAGAAAAAGCTTTTGACCACGTGTTTCATCCTTATTTGTTCACCACATTAGCAGCATATGGTATACCCCTTACAATACTACAGCATTTAAAACTACTTTATAGTTATACCATAGTCCATCCTATAATTCATAGACAAATTACTACTGGGTTCAAGGTCACTACAGGGGTCAGACAGGGGTGCCCTTTAAGTCCCCTCCTATATATCTTTGCACTGGACCCTTTACTTGGCAATTGACTAAGTATCCAAGCTGGGAAGGGATACAAGGGATAGGGACAGAAAATACTCATAAAATGCAAGCCTATGTGGATGATATTTGTATATTATTTGCTGATTATTGACAGTTTCTCTCTGTTTTGCAAAAAATGACTGATTTTACATATGTTTCGAATGCTAAATTAAACTTAAATAAATGTCAAGACTTATTTCTAGGCGCTGGACATTCCAACTCTATACAGATAGATGGTATAAAAATCTCTTTAGATCCTCTTACGATACTTAGAATATTGTTTGGACTTCAGAATATGCCCTTGGATAACTGAAATAGGGTTATACAAAATATTGAACCAAAAATATTGAGATGGAGACATTGGAAAATGTCAAAACTTAAAAACATTCAAGTATTAAAACAGTTTATTATTCCCAATATGCAGTATGTGACCATGATTTTTCCTCCACCAACCTCTTTTGATACCAAGATATATAGCTTATTTTTTTCAAAAACTTTGGGGGAACAAATTAAACCCAGTAAAACAAAGTTTTATGTATCTCCCGAAAAAAATTGGGGACTAGGAATGATTAACTCCATAGTATTTTTTTCATTGCTTATTTTTTATGCAAACAATAAAAAGTGGCTTAGAAAATTTTGAAGCCACCCACCACAAATGGATTGCTCACACCCTGCACAAATATTTTCAGCCTTGGTCTGTGCCCTCTCCAAATTAAAAACCATCTTCATATACCAGAATATTTTAAACCAGCTGCTCAAAAACATTTTAAATGGAAATTGGCAAAACAATTCATTCTACAGGAAACATGTCCACATTTTTACCAAAAAGTAATCAAGATTGTATACTCTGGAAATCTCAGTTTCAAAAATTGTCCCCCGATAAAAACTCGGTCTTGAACCAACTGACAAATAAGAGGACCTTTCCCCCCTGATGTGGGAAACCCTATGGTTATCAGTTTGTGGGAAATTAAATATTAGGGGGAAATGCAAAACATAACATTTTGGAAGAAAGGAACTGTCCTCTCTTAGCCTGCATAAATCAAAAAGAAACGATGGAGCACTTCTTGTTGAATTGCACTTAATCAAAACCTTTATGGGATTTTTTGGCAGTAAAATGGAATATGAGGTGACTCACACAGTTGTCTTATGATGTTTTAGTCTTGGGACAATTTACCCAAAATGTATCTCAATATCATGAAGACACATTGATAGTTTTGTTGTTTACATTTTTATTTATGGCAAGCTCGGCGTCAGTGGGTTCTTTACCAACATCGCATGCCCTATGATGTCATTTGCACTTTGATCCAAAAAGCTATGGGGGCAGTTTTTCATAAAGATGTGACATTACATTAATCTTTATAAGTCAAACAGTGGTGGAAAGGGTTTTCAATTTTTCTTAAATTTAAATAGGAAGTTAGGGGATTGGAAAGGATATTAAAAAAAAAAAAAGAAACAAAATTATATTCCATCGAAGATTGTTTAATATCAGTGGATTTAATATCGTTTGACAAAATCTAGCTTTTTTTTCCGTGTAAAAATTAGGAATTTATTTTTTCATATACGATTAGTATAATGAAGTACTGAATTATGCCTTGGAATTTCTTTTCCTTTTTTATGATTTAGTATGCTGTAATACTGGTTTCTTTTTTGGTTCAAGGCTTAATATCGAGAAGGTATGAATTAAATACTTTTTTTAAATTTATGATTTGTAAAATAATTTGGGTGATTAAACATTCTTTGTAATGTTTTGTTTCTGATGTTATGAAAATAAAAAAATTCCCTACTCGTGGGTAGGGGGAGCTGCTGAACTCAAGGCTGCTGTCCCAGAGGATGGTCATTCTGCTGGTGTACCTATAGGTGAGCAGATCTCCCTCCCTCCCTCCCTACAGGTCCAGCTCAGGAGATCAGTGCTGATGTAGTGCCTATGGAAGAGTTAAAAAAAAATCCAGAAATTGCAGGAAATGTGATACGCCATACAGGTATGAATGATGAGGAATGGCTGAAAAAGCTTTTTAAAAGAAAACAGAGCTATGGTAATGGTGGTCATACAGACTGATAAGCAGCAAAATGTGGAGCTGGATGCTGACACTGTAAATAAAGAGAGTAGAGGAGAAACAGCAGCGGTAATGCTTGTGAAAGATTTAAATACTGTGCAACACCCTGATGCAGCTGACAGATGTGGTTATCAGGTACACTGCGTAGTGACAATGCCGGGGGAAACTTTTGACAAGCAAGGCGATGACACACAAGCATCAAAGGAACCACCGCCCGATGACTCAGCGTCTACTGCAGCAACAAACACGGTTCCTGGAAGTGGCCCGAATACTGCTTTCATTACCACAATGCAGGATGATTGTCCTCAGATTCATATTCCGGATGTAGGTACTGTTTCCACTTCCATTTTTTATTTATTTATTTTTTCCCCCAATTGTTTAACCAGGTGAGACACACTAAGCTGAAAGCTTGTTTACAGGTGCACCATTTCACAGAATGATGAAGATTCATCAGCATGGAAGCAGTTAGTCCTTAGAAAAAGGGCAGGCAGGTCCCTCGGGGCAGCAAACTACACTAATGGACAACATGCCCCGGTCTTTGGAGCGTTTACTGAGGGAAGCAGGTTGGAAATGTACTGAAACAGGAAAATGGATTCCTGACCCACAGCATAGCCCAAATACAGGTTACTCACCTGTAACAGGAGTTCTAGGAATGGTATATGTTGTTCATCCACACTGTCTGGCAGGTTCCTTGCCACTTTAAATCTTGCCGGAAGGTCTTCAAGCTGGCTCCTCCCACCCACCCGGGTGGTAAAACTCTTGGCTCCACCCCATGATGCCAGATCTAGCCCGCTGGAAGCCAGGTTGTGCGTCAAAGCCGGGGAGGCCGGGTGGGTCATGTGGATGAAAAACATATACCATTCCTAGAACTCCTGTTACAGGTGAGTAACCTGTATTTCTAGGGACATGGATATGTTGTTCATCCACACAGTCTGGCAGACTCCTGGCAGTTCTCCGGGAGGAGGGAGGCAAGGTGCACACACCCTACTTAGGAAATAAAGACTGGAGAACCAAGGCCCCAAAACCAGCATCCCGGCATGACTCAAGGTCGATGTGGTAGTGGGTGATGAAGGTGTGTACTGACTTCCAGGTAGCAGCCCTGCAGATTTCCTGGACAGGGATGTCCCTGGAAGCAGCCACCGATGCAGCAGTATGGCAGGTAGAATGAGCTCTTATCCATCTGGGAGGCTCCATGCCCGCCAACCTATAGCAGAGATCAATGCAGGAGGTGACCCACCTGTCTATCGTCTGCTTGGCTGCAGGTCTGCCAGGTGTGACTTCAGCGTAGGTGACAAACAGCTGGTGAACCTCTCCCCGAACTTCAGCCATCCGCTCCTTACAGTAAGTGAGCGCTCTTCTAGGGTCCAAAGTATGGAGCCTATATTCGGCCTCCGAGGTGTGATTGGGGTAGAACACCGGCAGAGTCAACACCTGGTTAAGGTGAAACTCTGACACCACCTTCGGAAGGAATTTCGGGTTGGGGCACAGGACAACCTTGTCCCTGTGGAAGACCAGATATGGAGACTTGATGGAAAGCGTTTGGAGCGCTCCCATCCTTCTGGATGATGTGATAGCCACCAAGAAGGTGGTCTTCCACGAAAGGTGAGAGATGTCACACTTGTGCATTGGTTCAAATGGCTTGCCCATGAGCTTAACCAATACCAGCAGTAGATCCCACAGAGGTGGAGGTTCTCTCACTGGAGGGGATATGTGATCAAGGCCTTTGAAAAAGCACCCGACCACCTTCTCCTGCACCATCGACTGCTTCCCGGCCCGCGCCCGGTAAGCAGAGATGGCTGACAAGTGCACCTTAAGGGTTGTCGGCTGAAGCCCTTGCTGAGAAAGGGACCACAGGTAGTCCAGAATGCCTGCCAAGGAACAGGAGGAATGGTCCAGGCCCTTGCCCCGACACCAAATGGAGAATCTCTTCCATTTGAAGGCATAGCATTTTCTGGTCGACTCCTTACGGGACGCCTCAACAACGTTGAGGATCTCGTCGGAAAGACCCAAGGCCTGGAACTCTAGCTGCTCAGGAACCAGGCCGTCAGGTGCAGGGATTGAAGGTCTGGATGGAATGCCTTCCCCTGATTGACTGAGATCAGGTCTGGGTGGGCTGGAAGCCACCTCGGGAGCCTGGAGCCGAGACTGAGGAGATCTGGATATCAGAACTGGTGGGGCCAATCTGGGACTACCAGAATCACCTGTGCCTTGTCCCTCCTTGCCTTGAGAAGCACCTTGTGGATCAAGGGAAATGGGGGAAAGGTGTAGAAGAGGCCTGGGGTCCACAGCCTCGAGAAGGCATCCCCCTGCAGCGAGCCCTGCTGAGGGGGGCGAGCATGAAACAGTCTCAGCTTCGCATTCTCCCTGGAGGCAAACAGGTCCACCTGAGGCATGCCCCAGTAGGAGAACAGATCTTGTACTACCTCCGGCAGGAGAGACCACTAGTGGGACACAGCCCCTATCTGGCTTAGGGCATCAGCCAGAATGTTGGAGGCTCCTGCCACATGGATGGCGAGGAGATCCGCCTCCAGGCTGTGCACGAGTGACCAAATGCAGAGAGCTTCCCTGCACAGAGGCATGGAGCGCGTCCCGCCCTGGTGGTTTAGGTAGTGCATGGACGTGGTATTGTCCGTCTGGACCTGGACCACTTGACCCCGTAGAAATGGAGCGAAGGTGGTAAGGGCTAGATGAACTGCTCGAAGCTCCAGCAGGTTGATGTGGCACCGGGACTCCCGAGGGGACCAGAGGCCATGTGCTCTGTGCTCCCCCAGATGGGCACCCCAACCCATCAGAGAGGCATCGGTCGATAGAGAGACCGTCGGCTCAGGGAGGACAAATGGGATGCCCTCCTGCAGATGTGCTGGAACGGTCCACCACTGGAGGGCGTTCAACATCCCCTGAGTCACTGTCACTAGCTGATCCAAGGGATCGAAGTGCTGTGACCATTGGCTGGTCAGCCCCCATTGAAGGGGATGCATGTACCAACGGGCCCAATACACCACATTGGTGCAGGCCGCCATGAGGCCCAGGAGGTGCAGGGAGTCCCGGGCAGGGTGCAGTTGCCCAACCTGAAATGATTGGGCAAAGGAGGAAAGAACCTCGGCCCTGTCTGCCAGGAGCCGTGCTCTGGCTCGTAGAGAGTCGAGCTCTGCCCCGGTGAATTGAATCACCTGCTTTGGCACGAGTTCCGACTTGGCCTCGTTGATGAGGAGGCCAACCTGAGAGCAAACCTGGGGGGCCAGATCTCTGGACCACTCCACCTCCATTCTGGAGGAGGCTGCAATCAGTCAGTCATCCAGATAGGGGTACACCCGGACCCTTCGGCCCCGCAGGAATGCTGTCACCACTGCCATGCATTTGGTGAAGACTCTGGCAGCTAGGGAAAGGCCGAAAGGCATGGCCCGGAACTCGCAGAGGGACTCCTCTGCCCTGAAGCGGAGGAAGCTCTGGTGGGATGGACGGATTAGGACATGAAAGAACGCATCCTGGAGGTCCAGAGAACAGAACCACATGCCTTGTTCCAAGGATGGAATGATCTGAGTCAGAGTAACCATCCTGAAGGTTCGAAACCTTAGGAACCTATTCAGGTCATGCAGGTCTTGAATGGGGCGCCAGCCCCCCGTCCGTTTCGGGACTAGGAAGTACCTGGACACAAACCCCAGGTCTGGTGGAGGATCCGCCACCTTCCTGATCACCTCTTTTTCAAGGAGCAGGGTGATGTCGGCTCGGCGAGCTGACAGAGAGGCTGCAGACCCCGTAGCCCCACAAGGGGCGACGGCTCAGAAGGGCAGGGCCTGCTCGAACTCCAGGGGCAGACCCTGTCCTACCACCTCCAAAACCCAGCGGTCCATGGTGATAGCGGACCAGGCAGAAAGGAAGTGGTGGAGCCATCTCCCCACAGGGGGAACCCAGAGGGGAGTGACGAGGCTGGGGGCGACACCCCTCAACCCGTCACTGGGCAGGCTTGGAGGAGGGACCAGCCGTGGGACCTCGTGGGCCTTTTCCTCCCTGCTTCCTGTTAGAGGAAGCCGCAGGCCTGGCTTTGGGATGCCAAGCGCGAGCCTGCTGGCCCTGATGCTGATGTTGTTGGGCCGGACGTGCTGCAGGCGCAGAAGGGCGAAATGACTTATGTTGTTGATGATGGCCCTTGTCCTTCTGGGCAGAGGTGACCGAGTCCAGGGTAGCACTGGACTTTTCGATCCGCTGGAGGTGGCCTTCCACTCCAGGGCTGAACAGGTCAGTCCCCAGGAAGGGGACATCCGCCAGTTTATGCTGGGTATCCGCCGTGAAGGTGGATATCCTCAGCCATGCTCTGCGGCGCATGGCCACTACAGCCGCAACTGATCTGGCACAGGAGTCTCCAATGTCCAGAGCCGTTTGGAGCTGCTGTTTCGTCACCGTCCTTCCCTGGTCCCACACCTGCTTGACCGTGGTCTGCAGGTCAGCCGGGAGATGAGGGATCACCTCATCCAGGGAGCCCATGAGGGCATGGGAGAAGTGTGCCATCAGCACGGCCGAGCTGGCCTGGCAGAGGCCAAGGGAGGACGCAGCGTACACCTTGCGCCCAGCATAGTCCAGCTTATCGGACTCCTTGTCAGGGGGCTTATCCACATCCCTAGCGTTCCCGGAGCGCCGGAAAATGCTATCGGTGACCAACCCCTCCACAGAGGGGTACTCCGAAAAACTGGACAAAGAGCCGGTAGGGACCACATACTTCCTGGCCATCCTGGCCGAAGGCGCAGGACAGTAAGCTGGCCACTGCCAAGGCTGGGCCAACAATGGCTTCAGCCACTGGAGAGGCCTCCGTGGGCAAATCCCCTCAGACCAGTATCTCCGTCAGGGGATACCTGGCCCTCTTGGATACAGGCTCGAGCTGCATCCCAGTGGACTCCGAGATGAGCCGAAGCAGACCCATAAAAGACGATGGACTCTCATTCATCGACTGCCCTCCTGAGGACTCCAGATTAAGGGGCCTGGAAAACAGGGAGGAGTCGTCGTCGGACTCTGAAGAGTCCGTGAAGAGCTGCCTGGGGCCTGAGCCACCCTCCACCTGCCTTGACCCGACCAAGAGTCCTTGGTCAGCGCCCCCGATTTCAGTTGTGGAGGCGGAGGTTCCACCACAATCGGTGGGACAGCTGGTTTCGGTTGAACAACCGGCCCAGGCTTGGGCACCTCAACTACAGCGAGAGGTTGTTTCGGACGTTCAGGTGACAGCCACTTGATGGCCGGGGAAGGCGACGGCATTGGCTTGTTCCCGGACAAAAGTAACTGCTGCCACATTAACTCCTTATAGCGTCTACAAAATATGCGCCGAAGTCTCTCCTCTTCCGAGGAGGAAGATGAGGACGAGTGACACCGCCGCTTACCTCGGTTCTGAGACCGAGACCATCGATGGCGGGATCGGCTGGACCGAGACGATGTCCGAGACTGAGACAGAGACCCTCGGTGTTTCTGAGGGAGGGTCTGGGAAGGGGCCGGGGACACCCGCTCTTCCCTCGCCTTGGGAGCCTTGACCGGGGACTCCAGCACGGGAGGTGCAGGCAAGTCCTCGGTCTCCACCGGGGGAACTGGTGAAGAAGGGTTGTCAGTTTCATCAGTCGACAGCCCGTCCAATGGGTCGAGTAAAATCTCGACCGCATCGACGGGTGTCTCAGCTGGCTGACCTGACGGGGACACTGTGAAGCCAGCGGCCTTAGCTACAACCTTGACCAAAGTCGAATGTCAGTTGTCCGGGGAAGGGGACCTCTCCCGCTCCCACGAACACTAATGGTGGGACTTACCTTTCGAGTCCTTCTTTTTGGACTGAGAAGAGTGTCCTCATGGCCCCTCTCCCTTTGTGGAAAGGGACTGGCAAAGCTCCTTAAAAGAAGCCGTGTAGGAGGATCCCAAAGAGAGTGGGATAAATGCCGCGACCGAGGAAGATGAAGATGCGGCCTGGGCCGCCTCCTCCTCGAGGGTGATCATCTGCTCGACACTGCCAATGGGCCTCCTTGGACTTCACGGCGGGTGCTTACTTCAGGCAAGCGCATAACGAAGGCAGCGCAGTCTTCAGGACGCTAAGCAAAAACGAACGGCATAACCTCCGCAGGCCTGCGTGGTCATGATCTAGCCGAGGCAGTAGACGCACGTGGAGTGCAGATCTGTCCTGGACATTTTCTGCCCACATGGGCACCGCCGAAATCTGGGAGTCGATTTGTCCATCGCAGCCATGAGGGAGTAATTAGACCAAAGTCTTGAAAACTTTAGAATTAGTTTCGGGTGAACCGAAGAATTAGGATCCAGTCTATACGCAGAGCGTTAAGGAGGGAACCTGAGCTTCCACGCGGTAAGGAAGATCTGGTGTCATGGGGCGGAGCCGAGAGTTTTACCACCCGGGTGGGTGGAAGGAGCCAGCTCGAAGACCTTCTGGCAAGATTTAAAGCGGCAAGGAACCTGCCAGACAGTGTGGATGAACAACATATCCATATCCCTAGAATACCAGGCTTGCAAGACCTGGGGGAAAAATCTATGCCAAAGACTATCATTGAGAATCATATGGGGGTTCTCCTGTCCCTAACTTTATTACTGACTCTGACTTAGATCTACATGATGAAGATGTGCAAACTATACCTATGGATACTACACATCTACAAAAGGGTGCAGCTGCAAACTAGCTCAGACTCAGGGGATGAAGGGCCAAGTAACCATCAGCCCTCCTGCGGGGACCAAATGGAAATAGAGGCCGAACCCCGGCCCTCCAGGCCAAATACAAGAGAACAAGCCAGAACGAACTGGGAAGAATTCAGAAAGAGAGATTACTTTTCTCATTGACCTTCCCCAGCACAGCAGAGAAATGCAGTTAGACTGCAATATTTAGGGGGTTTGGATAGCATTCCGGATAGAATTTATGTGAGGAGACAGCTCATAAAAGAATCTTTGGACTTTTTTACCAATGAAATTTATGCATTCATTCATATATTTGGGGATAGTCTATATGATATTAGTTTTAAAACTCCCCAAGGCTTAGATAGATTTTGGTCTAAGTACGAAAAACTGAGATATACTGCTGTATGGTTATCATTTAGAACGACACCTCTAACCAAACCTGCAATTAAAAATGTAACAATTTTATTCCGGAATGAGAATGTTGCTATCCATGATATAACACACCAGTTGCAGCAGATGTTAAATGTTGGGCCCTTCTCAGCCCATTTTAGATGAGGAACACTTATGGACTGGAGGGCGGAGATACAGGGTAAGATAGAGAAGCACAATCCGGTGCCCAGTACATTTACCAAGTAGTTTATTTTTGGGAAGAGAATGGGGGCGTTATTTCTATTTTGGTCAGCCTAAGACATGTTTCAAATGTGGTTCATTCTTACATTTGAGCTCTGCATGTGATCGTTTAAAATGGAGTTTATGTTTGTCATATGGGCACTCTAGTTCGGACTGTCAGAATGATTTAAAGTGCAATCTATGTGATGAAACAGGCCATGCTTATTGCTCCTGTCCTTGGGCCACGCAAAACAGGAATGATCATCCTGATCAGGACTCTCTCCTTACAGAAGCACAAAAAAAAGGATATTGCTGCTCATCACAAGAGGCACAGCAAGCTTCTAGTAATGTAAAGCAAAATGTGGCACAAGTTGTTCCGTTAGAGCCTTGAATAACTGTGGGTCAGTACAGCACCCCCCCCAAACACAACCAGGCCTCAGGGTATGGATGGAGAACATTCTATTCCATCCTCTGTAGGTCCAATAAGGGATACTGGAGGAAGTATACCAGACTTCGATACTATGGGAGGTAATACAATAGAACAAGAGTTATGCCCCCCGCCTGACATGACCATGGTATCAAAAAAAGAGGGCATTACGACAAAAGAGGTCTAAATCTAAAATAGTTAAAGCCTCTTCTCCAGTACAGACTATAACACTGAGTAATAAATATGAATAGGGATGTAAGTTTGTCATGGATGAGGTTTTAATGACTCATTGTTTGTTCATGAAATCATTAGTAAACAGTAGTAAATGTTGTGGCACTGTTTACTAGTGAAAGTCACGGAAGTCCTGAATAAAGATCAAACGTCATGGAATCAATGATGTGTATGACTGCCATGACAAACTTACATCCCTAAATATGAAATCCTGTTAGTTGGGACACAAGAATCTGACCAGGGAAGGGAATCAGAAACCTCATCTCAGCCAAGGAGGTCTTCTGAATCTGAGGGAGACGCCCCAGCCCAAGAAGTAGTAAGGGACAGGACAAAAACATTAGGGGTTAGAACCAGAAGTGCCAGATTGGGGAAACCAGTTTAATTTATACTTACAATAGCATGGCACCCAATCCTGTACTCCAAGTTGCTACCCTGAATGTTAATAGCCAGAAAAATTCTAGGAGACTAGTAACACTGTGAATATTGCAAGGTTACAAATTTGATATCTGTTTTTTCACAAGACACAAGGTTAAACACTTCCTCTTTGGTACAGGCAGCTCAGAAATTATGGTGTTGAGGCCCTTCCTTTTTTCATTTGGGATGGATCTGTGCAATGGGTTAAGGATACTATTTCGGGGAGATAGGTTCAAAATTCTAGACTAGTGGAAATCCAGACAGGTAGGGCCTTATTAATAGATTTTTTTTCTGAAAATACTTCCTGGAGAGCTATAAATATTTATGCTTCCACCAAGAAAAAAAAAAAAAGAGTTGATTTGTTTAGCACCATAAAACCTTTTTTATTTACTACCAAGCATATAATTTAGGGAGGGGATTTTACTTGTGTTGTGGCTTGCCAAGATAGGAAGCATGTACAGACAAGGATTTCTGTGACTCTAATTCCCCGAAAAAATAATTTCTAAGCTGGCCGGTGGCGCTGAGGGTTGAGGCACTGGATGCCACACCTCGCACCATGCCGGCGACCTGGGTGCAGGAATGAGCCTGGACCGTCAGGGGTCGGCGGGAGGATTGAGAGTCCGGAGGACTGCTCTCCTCTCGCGTGTGAAGGGTACACGTCCCACTCGCTGATTGTCCTTTGGTGGTGACTAGAGGGCAATATGGGTTGAGAGGTGCACTCTGATGTGATTATGTCAGTAGGATGGGAGATGGAAGAAAACCAGGAGGAACATGAGCCTGGCAGGGTTCCATGACAGTCCACCGTGCCACGGGCAGACCCGTGTGGTTCTGGATTGGGTCTCCGAGGAGGGAGTGCTATCTCCTCGGCCCCTGCCATGGGGGGGGGGGTGGCAAGCCGCAGGGGAAAATGCTGGGGGAATCACCTGATAGTGGCGCGATGGGACCCGAGAAAGAGTTCCTCCCTTAGGAGGTTCAAAGCACCTGCCAGCGCTGAGGCAGAAAAATAGCTTATATATATATATATATATATATATATATATATATACACATATATATATATATATATATATATAAAATTTCTACAGTAGGACTACAGGATACTTACAAAATGCTTTATGCTCAGGGATGGCATACTTTTTTTAAAGGATGCCTATCCACTAGGATAGATTTCCTTTTTACCTCTAAAATTGTGAAGGTACATTGTGCCAAGACCTTTCCAGTTGAAACATCGGACCATGTAATAGTTGCAGTTACACTGGGTTTACAAAATCAAGTTTCCCATGGAAAAGGGTATTGGAAACTAAATACAACCTTATTGGAAGACAAACATATTGTTTCTCAGATTCAAGATTTCCTTAAAGCAAGAATGTCCATAGCAGGTTTAGTAGATGACTTGACCACATGGTGGGCAGATACAAAAAATGAATTAAAAAAAATACGTTGTCTCAAATTGCTTCATTAAACAGTACTAAACAATATAAAAAATACTTAACACTGTGATCCAATTGGCTAAACTTCATTCCATTATAACACATAGCAAGTTAATTTAACTTCTCAAGTGAATAATATAAAAAAGGAAATGGAACATATGCAATGTTCTAGGGCCTCTTCAATGTTAATAGAACATAGAATTTGTTCACCGTGGACAACTAGTTTTGGGGATGCATTTGAAAGCTTCAATTCTAGGGCAGAAGCAAGAACAATGGCATCAGTCTAGACATGGGGTGGAAAGGTGGTTACAACCATACCGGAAATAATAAGAGAAATTAATTCTTATTTAAAAGAAATGTATACTGCCCCACAACTTGAGGAGAACAGTATGACTGATTTTTTAAAACTCCATACATACACCCGATTCACTTTTTGAAGTAACAAATAACTTAACTCTGCCAACAAATAAGATGGAAACTGAACTTGCCATAAAAAGTTTAAAAAATGCCACAGTCCCGAGTCTAGATGGGCTTACATCAGAGTTTTATAAAAAAAAATTAATACAGTATTAGTAGAAATCCTAGTACTAGTATATAATTGGATATTGCAAACAAATAAAATAGATTACCATCTGTGCATAGCAGCACAAATTTTCTTCCATTAAAGAAATGATCGGAGTGACCTAAAAAACTGGAGGCCACTCAATTTACTTTATACTGATCTACAGATTTTGATAAAGATCTTAGTTATGAGACTCACTTTAATAGCACCTCATCTAATATCAGTAACACAAACCTGTTCTGTTTCAGGAAGGTCCATTTCAGATAACCTCTTACTTATTAGAGAGTTAGTAGAACAGGGTAAGGAGGACAAGATTTCAGGATATATATATACCGTCATTAGATCAAGAAAAGGCTTTTGACAGAGTCCCTCACAAATTCATAGAAAAGGTATTACTTTCATATGGGATCCCAACAGAATTTAGTAACTGGATAATTACTATTTATAAAGTGGCAACAGCCATTCCTTTGGTGAATGGGCACCTGGGATCATATATACAAATTAACAGAGGAGTATGGCAGGGTTGTCCCATGAGCCCCCTGTTGTATTTTGTTTGGATCCCCTATTAAGACTTTTGCAGCAAGATGGCAATATTATGGGCATCCACCCTAAGGAATGTGCATTAGAAGTTAAAACATCAGCATATGCTGATGGCATATGTTTATTTCAGATCAGTCTTCAGGGAACTTGGCTATGAATAGAATAAAACAATATTCAAAGGTGGCAAAGGCAAATATAAATAAAACTAAAAGTATTGTATATCCCTTGAGTGGTTCAACAGCTCCATTGGAGTCCTCACAGGGAATTCCAGTGTCTGTAGAACCTTTTAAAGTCCTAGGTATTACTTTTGGGAGGGGAGATAATAGTAAGCTAAACTGGGAAGAAAAACTGGAGCATGCTAAAAAGAAAGTTCAAATCTGGAAGTCATGGCAACAAATGAAAAAAAAAAGAAAGTTTTAGTAATTAAAACTTTTTTTATTCCCAATATTTACTTATTTAAGTACAGTGTACCCTATCCCTATAGCCTTAGAAACAACATTATTAAGTTTAGCGTTTCAAGTAATCTGGGGTAGCTGGTTAAACCCTATTAAAAGGGACATCCTATACCTGCCAATACAGAAAGGGGGTCTAAACTTATTGAACCCAATTTCACTTTTTTATACTATGTTTTTTCATAAAAACAGTGGATCCAACAAGGTCATGTTCGGCCATATGGACGTTTTTTGCAGCTATTTGGTTAAAACCTTTTTTTTACAGTTTGGACTTCTCCTATGGGATTAAAACACATTTTTTAAGAAAAGTCAGGTTTTTTTTTTTATTTTATTAAATCATTAGCAACCGAGCTCAGGAAATGGAAATTGGAATCTGGACAAATTGTGCAACAGTCCAGAAAGCAAATTTACTCTTGCATTCAGAATCAAGGTTTTAAATATGACTCCGGTATTTAAAGGAGTATCTGAGGTACATTATGGGAAAATACTGAAAACACTGCAAGGCACTATGATACCCCCTAGAATGTAGGACATGGTATGGTTGGGCAGCTATGAGAGACTAAGGGCTAGATATTCAAAGGGGTTGCACTGGGGCAGTATTCAAAAGAGGGAATTGCGCAGTGCAATTCCTGATGTGCCGGGTTGCAAAGAAAATGTACGCATTGCATCTCCAGGGGGCATGCCCATGCATATGTGACACATCCAGATATTCAGCCCGGGATGTGCAGTGCATATGTTGGCACAACCCTGAGCTGTGCCACATACTGATGCGAAAAGTTGAGCCCCCCCAAAAAAAGACAACCTGTGGCCACCCACAAGCGAGTCGCTGTGCTGCAAGGCATAACACAGCAGCTGCCAGCCATGGGTGGCCACCCGCCCCCCCAGTACACCGTGCAAAGGCATCTATAACGTCCCTGGATGTCCAGTGCCCCCCCCGTTAGCCCTGATCGTGGCAAAATCCATCTTTTGTATTCCCTGGTAGTCTAGTGGTATCCCCCTTCCCTCCCCATAGCCTGATCGCCGAGAAAAAACTGCTTATTAATTCCCTGATAGTCTAGTGGTACCCTCCTCCCTCCCCATAGCCCAACTGCCCAGAAATAACTGTTTACTAATTCTCTGGTAGTGTAGTGGTACCCCCTCCCTCTCCGTAGTCCTGACTGCGGCAAAATCCATTGTCCAACAGTCCTGGTCTAGTGGTTCCCCCCAACCCGCCCCAGGGAATTAATAAACATTTCTTTCTCAGTGATCGAGCTATGGAGAGGGATGGGGGTACCACTAGACCAGGGGTTCTCAAACGGTGAGGCCAGCCTCCCTTGGGAGGCCCCAACCTGTTCCAGGGGAGGCTTAAGCAAGTCTGAAAAAGTACCGTATTTAAATTTTGAGTTTTATATATTTTGTGTGAAGAAATGAAGCAAACTGAAAGAGGAAAATAATAGGTGAATTTTATGTATTTATTTACTAATATCTGACAAGGGAAGGTGAATGAGACAAGGCTCATTTCAGGAGGAAACAGAGATGGTAGTGTGACTCATGAAGGCACTGCAACAAGGGGTAACAATGGTTCAAGAATGAAAATAGCAGAGCTAGTAGGCTGGTCTGTTTGGGGGGGTACAATAAGCTGGATAATAATATTTGTTTTGTTTTATTTATTTGTCATTCAGATAACACCTTTGAGCACATGAGCTCTTTTCAAAGGTTCCATGTCAGTATAAGACAAAGAACTGAATATGAGCCAAGTAATCAAAGGGGTTTCAATTTATTCATGGTGTACTGCTCAAAGTACGGTACGTTATTTTTCTTTGGGGAGGCCCAAGATTATTTCAGTTTTAGGGGGAGGCTCAGACTCTTTTCCATGGATTTGGGGAGGCTCACTGTGACAAAGTCTAAGAACTATTGCACTAGACTACCAGGGAATTATCTCATCTCTTTTGAATGTATCCCGGAGTTGCACCAGCACAACTCAGTTGCACTATGCCACCACATGCGCCATTGCCAGGTGCAATTCTGAATATCGGGGCCAACGTGTTAAAGGAAATCCTAAACACGAAAGTCAGGCAGAGAGGATACGCCCCAGACAGACTTGTATAGCCACTGAGGAAACCATGGAGCATTTTTGATGCAATGCCCCTATGTCTGTAAATTGTGGCAATAAGATGGGAAAATATAAAGTGGCAAATTGTCACATACGAAGAATTAGTGGGAGAGTTTTCTTTGCAGCAGTTAGATATTGACAAGGGAACAGTAAGATTGATATTTACTTGCATCAAATTTGTATTATGGTAAACACGATGTAAATTTGTATTACAGCAACTGCATCAGGATCCTGAACAAGTCATTTTGATTTTACAGTATGAATTATACAATCAATGTTTATATGAGAAACAATACTTGATTAAGACTGTTTGGATTAATAGATGGAAAAATGTGCCTTTTTTGAAAGATACAATTGGTTGATCCAGTATAACTCAGAGAAAAGTATGGTTAAGTTTTAGGATATGTGTTCTATTGGAAATATCATGTTTTGTTCTTCAAAATGTGTAAATATTATTGTGGATTGGATTTTGTTGTGTATATTTAATAAAACATTCCCCTACTCTGCCTGCAGGGGGCATTGCTTCCTATGAGCACATTTTCCAAGATGGCCACTCAGAGTGGTGTGGTGGAGAGGATGGAAGTACTAGAGGAAGAGGAGCAGGCCTCCTCCTTTGTCCTCTTATCGCAAGAGGCTAAAATTTAAACTGAAATTGGTATTGATGAAATGGAAGAAGACTTAGGTGAAGAAATTTGTGTGTCCACAAAAGACTTGAGCCAACAAACTGATCCATCGGACAGATTTGCAAAAATGATCTGTGAAAAAAATCCTAGTAACTTTAGAATGACCCGAAAGGAGATGAAAGTAAAACATGCTGAAGTAGAACACTGACACACTCACTACAAAGCGAAACTGGAGTCATCCCATATCTCTCTCGTGCTGGAGAAAAAATCTGACAGCTACCTCGATGATGCAGGAGCATCAAACAGCCCAATGAGACGAACCATGGCGCCAGCTCAGGCCATTCAAAATGCTCAGGTAAATACCTCAATTTTAACTACTTCCCCTGAGAATAAGGCAGGCAGCGATAACATCAATAAAGATGTGTGCCAAAAGCCGAGCGGAGTAGGAAATGAAATGCCTGTAGCTATATTGGAAAATGAAAATCAGGGTAAACACTAACAATATAATAAACAGACTGCTAACACTGGTTTATTTAAAGAACCACATGGGCACGATGTAAAAACAGTATCTGAAGGAAATAACTATGGGCTAACGTTGTTAAAAGACAAAGGTACTTTGAACTTAGGTACGATCTACCAAAGAGACCCAAACCAACAAACTGATATTATAACCTTCTTTTTTACTGCCCGCCCTCAGCCTACTAAATCTTGGCCTGTATTTGAGACTAAACAGAAACGTGCAGCAATTATTTCAGCTAAAAAGAACATTTCTTTAAATGTTGCAGCATCTGGGGATGATTGAAGTGAACAGATTCTGGGGGGGGGGGCTGACAGAAAAAAATACTAGTGCTCCCAAGGACCTATGCTCCAAAAAGTGTTCACCCTGCAGCCTCTAAACATGGACCCCTTTGCTCAGTGGTCACCTGAAAAAGCACTTTTGGAATCCGGATAGAAAAAACTACCAAACGAACAATGACTCCCAGATCCAGACTGGGACAAAGACAATTTCCTTTTAAACTCTCCAGAATGGCGCCCACCTGACCAACACCAGGTATCTGCAACAGAAACCCTTCCAAGAACCCCCCAGGACAACACTGAACTTGTCTCTGATATAATTTCTAAGGAGAAAAATAATAATGACTGTACTAAAATTGACAATGTGGTACATGCTCAAGGGATCTTACCAAACCTTGTGCTCCCCTCCTCCCAGGGAGGAAACCCAGGCAGACAGAGAAAGGCCTCAAACAAATCTTAACATGGCAAATGACAGGAACTCTGCCACCCCTGTGGCACTGAGGGTTGAGGCGCTGGACGCCACTCACGCCACCCCGGCGACCTGAGTTTGGGAACAACCTCGGGTCACTGGGACCGGCCGGGGGGGGGGGGATGGCTGGAGAGGGATTTCCCCTCCAGGGGTGGATGCCTGCTCCTCCATAGTCCCACACCCATCGGGTGGAGGTCCGATGGGTGCACAGCTGGCAGGAGCAGCAATGCAAGTCTGGGGTGGGGTGGAAGGAGTCACTGCATTGTGGCATGCGCCTCCACGCACATGCACAGATGTGTACGCCATGACCCCAGGAAGGGGAGAAAAAGGTAAAAAAGGAAAAATGTATATAAAACAAAGAAAAAAAATGACAGGAACTCTGGGAGGTCAGAGGACCCCCGAGACTCTTGTTATCTAAATTATTTTCCAGATCAAAAAAAGGAGCTACCCTGCGAAGGAACACAGTCAGCATAAGGTATAAAGGGGGTTTAGACACAACGCCTGACAGGCACTATGTTGGGAAACTGCTACTGAAAGATTCACTCCATTTCTCACCCAAAAGAGGTTTTCGCTTTTATAAACATCTCTAGCAAGGACAATTTTGATGCGAGTGTTAGATCAGCATATGCATTCGAATTGTTCTGGCAGAGATACAACTTGATAAAATTTCCCCCCTTATGGTCCCCTTTCTTGGTTATGACTTTAACTAAACCTTTGATAAAATTCATTACCGTTACATTTCGAAATGAGGGTGTGCATGTTGACAATATTTCTTATTGGTTATCACAGAGATGTGAGGTTTTAAGCCCACCTGAAGCCATATTAGATTCTGAGTTTTTCTGGACCGGGGGATGGAACTATAAAGTCAAACTCTGACAAAATGAAAATGAGATTGATCACATCCTCAACTCATTTCTTCTAGGCAAGGACAGGGGTGTATGCTTTTATGCTGGACAGCCAAGAGCTTGTTATAAATGTGGGTCACGAACCTACTTCTCTAATATCTGTGACAAACCTCAGTGTGACAACTGTGGAGAGGTGGGCCACATCAGCATGCAATGTGCTAATCTCACAAAATGTGATCTTTGTGAGGAAACAGAACACATATTTCCTGAATGTCCTTGGCCAGCCAAAAACAAAGCTTCAGCTATCAGCCCAGACTTATTAATACAAAAAGCTCAGGATGAAGCCATTCCCTCACCACACTCCAAGGACGGAGAACCAAATCCTCCACCCCCACCCTCACCTTTATCCGCCCACAGATGGGGGGGGCATACAAGTTAGGCCCACCCAGACTAAGAAGGAGAGTGATGTTAAGGACCCATAAGAGAATATGAGCCATGACCAACTGATCCCAGTCTGTCATAGGGATCCACAGGATGAGCCTCAGGCTGAGAAAACAAACACCCCTATGAAACCCATTCCAGCCCCCACGCCCAGGAGATGGGTTACCATTAACACCAAACCCCTCCTCCCTGAACATACAGACATAACCCCAGCAAATCCTTTGCCCCTTTAGCTACTGATTGGGGGGAATCAGAGATGGAAACCTGGGGTAACAGACAACCCTGCTCCAAATCCTGAAAACCCCTCTGAGGCCTTAGGGTATAAAGGGAAAAATAAAAAAAAGAAAGAGACAGTTTCTAAATCGAAGAACTTCTGGCCAGCTTGAACATTGGTACCTTATTCTGTTGCTGTCTCTGCAACCCAGTAAAAAGACAAGCCATCTTCCAATTTATTTCTGAAACTCAGCTAGACATCTTCTATCTCCCAAGAAACCTGGATGAATTCAATCGACCAGGTGAGAGCATTCCAGGCCGAATGGACAAATGGACCTTCATATTGATTCTTTGGCCCAGATAAGGTAGATGGGGTGGGGATTATCTTCAACTCATTTTCTTTTTCCTTGACCAGGCTTATTGATCTAATCCCAGGGAGACTCTTCATAGTAGACAGAAAATGGGAAACTAGCTCCATAGGACTTAGAAACATCTATGGCCCACACTCAAAGGCAGAAAGTGTAGATCTGTTCACTCAGGTGCAACTGTACCTATTTACCACCTCCCAAATTCTTGTAGGGGGCAATTTTAATTGTGACCTCCCCAAAACAGATAAATCCCAGGAAGGAAAGAAAACTTATTGTGACACTAACGCCCTCCAGAAATGTATGGAAAAAGCAGATTTTATCCCGTTGAAATTTTTTTTAAAAGGCCCTAACTATTCTTACAAAAGAGGTAGACTCACCTCTAAAACTGACCACTTTTTATTTCTAAAAATCTGCTAAACCCAGTCTTGATCACTATTCCCTCAGAATTGTCAGACCATTTACTATTAGAAGTTCGGTTTAAAAACATACCGCTCAACAATAAAAAAAAATTCAGGTGGTGGCTTAATACTTCTTCCCTGCAGGACCCCCAACTTCAGGAAAAGATTAAAACTATCTTGTGGGCCAGAGCCTCAGTCTGCAAATTATATGATGATACTGGAAATAGTGGATGGACTCAAAATCTGAAATAGCAAGTTGTTTCCAGAACTATGGAAAACTGAAATCCAGGAACCATTTTTTTAAATATCTAAAACTAAGGAACCACCTGCAGTACCTTTATTTATTTAGCTTTTGTTAACTGGGTAAGTGCACTAGCCATAAAATGACTATTTTCAGGCAAGACCCAGGAGAGTACAGACATGCAGAAACTTAGCAGGATAACAATTTATAAGTGCTTTACATACAATGAGTTAAAGAGGATACAATATATTGGAAAATAGAAAAGTAAAGCGCTTTACATACAATGAGTTAAAGTGGATACAATATATCAGAGACATACAGAGTAGACCATTCATAAGTTCATAGTTGCCTACCTATGCAATGAATAGAGAGGACCTTGGACAATAAATTATCAGGTGACATATCATATAAACAAAACAAGGTACACAAAGACAAAAACAGGTAATACAAAAGGAAGAAATAACAATTGAGAGCAGGGGGTGTCATTAAGGAAAAGGTCGGTAAGTGAGGAAAAGGGGAGCAAGCCATGAAATTAGATTATATGAGTATATGTAAGTGTAAGGGAGATGCCTGCAGTGCAAGATTGTATATGGGCAGGGAAAGGGAGCCAGGACAGGCTGAGGCAGTAAGAGGGTTATATAGAGGTGAGGAAATACTATTGTATGGCAAGAGACATCAGTCAGTAGGTAGGGTGAAAGCAGGAACAGGTATCAGCACTCAGCAGATTTGAGCGCAATTTTCTCTTAAAGCATGTGTGGGAGCTGGAAAGCCTAATGTCGAGGGGAAGGGAATTCCAAAGTTGTGGAGCCGCATGCTCTAATGCAACAGTTCCTTTCCTAGTGCAGCACCTCGGCAAAGTCAGAAAGGATTTATCAGCTGATCGTAGACCATGGAGTGTGTCCTGAGGAACAAGCATAGCTGCAAAACATATAGGGGTTTGATTTCAAATTATTGAATCAATAAGAGAGCCAAGGTAATATTTCCTACTAGCTAACGGAGAGAGCCAGCCAAGATCATTATAAAGTTGACAGTGGTGTTTAAGCCGAGGAGCAGAAGAGGCATAGCGACATATGTTGTTATATGTAGTATCCCATCTGAGTAGGTCAGTTTTATGAGCAGCCCCAAATAAGGGAGCCCCATAGGTTAGGGTGGGGAGCAGAATCCCCCTCGCAATGGCCATTTTAGCTGATGGCATGAGCATATAACTAGTCTTATATGCAACACCCAGTTTGGAGTTTACAGCTCTGCAAACAGACTGTACTTGAAGATTAAGATGAAGAGATTGATCTAGCAGGATGCCCAGGTACTTGAAAGAGGTCACACATTCCAGTAATTGGCCTTCTAAGTCCTGCCTTATACCTTAATTGCCACCAGTAGGCAAAACTATGACATGCAAATAGACAAATTAAAACTAGAAATGAAGGAATTTCAGTATGATAGAGCCTGTAGGATGAGAGCAGAACTACAATAAGGGACCCAAAAAAGTCCATTAGGGGATCCATGCGAAGCATTTGAAACACAGAATGAGGCAATGGCCTTACACAGCCTAAAAAATGAAATGAACGACATAGTGACTTCCAGAGAAGATTTACAGAAAGAAATCCTTAAACTAATTCAGTCCTATACAATGACAGACCCTCCACAGCTAGACAAGATACAGGAATATTTGTATTTATATTAGAACCCAGATCCCATCAATAAACCAAATTAACTTAACATCCCCCATTGAAACTTCTGAAATGAAAGCAGTTATAAATAAACTAAAACTAGGAACTTCCCCGGGCCCAGATGGGCTCCCTTATGAATTTTACAAAACCTTCTCAGCAGAAATTGCATGTTGTTTACAGAGGGTTTATTCACATTTTTTACATGCCCAACATATCCCTCCATCCTTCACCTCTGGTTTACTTATATTTTCATTTAAAGCAGGAGACAGGAACAATTTATTCAACTGGAGACCAATAACCATACTGAATTCAGATTTCAAAATTCTATCACAAATCTTTAATAACAGACTTAGAAATATAGCCAGTCAAGTTATCCACCCTTCTCAACCCTATGGTTTACCTAACAGGAAAATACAGCGTTCCTTCATGGTGATCAGAGATGTAACTGAACACTCAGTTAAAAATCAGGCAGGAATCATCATTTCACTCGACCAAAGCAAAGCATTCGACAGAGTCCACCACCTCTTTCTCTTCCTCACCTTACAATACTATGGTATCCCCAAGGAGTTTATTAACTGGTTAAACAAACTGTACTAGGACACAGAGAGTAATAGTAAATGGAGTCCACTCAGAAGAAAGGAGGGTTACTAGTGGGGTACCGCAGGGTTCAGTATTAGGACCGGTCCTCTTCAATGTCTTTATAAGCGACATTGCAGAAGGACTGGAAGGAAAAGTATGTCTTTTTGCAGATGACACTAAGATCTGCAACAGAGTTGATGCACAGGGTGGTGTGGAAAGGATGAGAAGGGACTTGGCAAGGTTAGAGGAATGGTCAAATGTATGGCAGCTTAGATTCAATGCTAAGAAGTGCAAGTAATGCACCTGGGAAACAAAACCCAGGGAAGAGTACACAATGGGGTGAGATACTAACAACAACAAAAATGGAAAGGGACCTGGGGTAGTCATATCAGATGACCTAAAGATGGGCAAGCAATGTGAGAGGGCAGCAAGGAGGGCTGGGGGATACTGGGATGCATAGAGAGCATCACCAGTAGAAAACAGGAAGTTATTATCCTCTGTACAGACAGCTGGTGAGACCCCATCTGGAGTACTGTGTGCAGTTCTGGAGACCCAATCTCCGCAAAGACATAGACAGGATGGAAGCTGTCCAGAGGAGGGCAACTAAAATGGTGCAGGGTCTGCACCAGAAGACATATGAAGAGAAACTTAAGGAGCTTAATATGTATAGCCTCGAGGAAAGGAGGGAGAGGGGGGACATGATAGAAACTTTCAAGTACCTCAAGGGAATCAACAAAGTCCAAGAGGGTAGCATCTTTCAAAAAAGGTGTGCAAGAACAAGAGGGCACAATTTGAAGATGGAAGTGGCTCAGAGGTAATTTAAGGAAGTATTTTTCACAGAGAGGGTTGTGGATGCATGGAACAGCCTTCCGGAGGAGGTTGTGGAGTCAAAAATCAGTGGTGGAATTCAAGCATGCATGGGATAGTCATAAGGCAATTCTGGGGGGTTGGGGTAGGAAGAAGTAGGCTGCTGGTTAACTAGGATCTGCAGCTTATCCAGTAGGTAGGGAAATGGGCAGACTGGGTGGGCCAAGCGGTCCTTATCTGCCGTCAAATTCTATGTTTCTATGTTACTCTTCAGCTTTAGTGCACCCAATTATAAATGGAGAAATTTCAGATGGTATAAAAATTCAGGCAAGGGTACAACAGGGTTGCACCCTAAGCCCCCTCCTCTATGTGTACTCCTTTGCTCCACTATTACAGACATATTGGATCACTGGAGTGGGATCCCTACACCCTCTGGGGGGGGGACCTGAAAGTTCAAGCATATGCTGATGACATCTGGATCTTTATGACAGAAAAAAACCATATCCCAACTCTGCTCAGACAAATACAAGAATGTTCTAAGGTCTCAAATTCAGTCCTAAATACAGATACATGTAGAGGCCTGACAATTGAACCTTCAACCCTAAGAAGGGAAGAAGTACACAGAATAAAAATATCACCAGATCCTCTAAAACTTCTAGGGTTACTATTTGGTCCCCAAAACCTCCCTGAGGAACATGGGAAACAGTGATTCAAAAGGCAGAAAACAAAGTGTTAAGATGGATGAACCAGAAACTCTGAAAAATAAAAAGAGCCCACATTATTAAAAACAAATTCCTACTGCCATGTATGGTATATGTAGCTATGATTTTTCCGCCCTGTAAAGATAGTGACTAGGATCCACGCCCATTTCTTCCAAATGCTATGGGGAAGCAGGCTGAACCCTGTCAAGAGATGCTATACCCATCTCTCCAAAGCACAAGGTGGGTTAGTGATGGTCGACCCCATCACCTTCTTCTATGGCCTTTGTATTTCCCAAACAATGAAGTTAGTTCTCACGCTTAAGAATCCCTCAGTTAGTTGCTGGAGCACTAATAACCTTCAGGATTATTTGCAAAAATGGACTGAAAGAGAGGTCCCAATTCCCCCCCCCGACCACCACCACCATTTGAAGGTCCCAGGCTTTATCAAGCCAGCATTACAGAAAATGTATAAATGGACACTGACAAAAGACCAGATCTGTTGGCTCTCAGGGCCGAATCTATACAATCATGTCATGTCCCAAACTTACCCAACTGAACTTAAATTCAAAAACTAACCACAGTCCCTGATTCCAGGAGTCCTATAGTAGTTTAAAAATGAAAGGATCCCAGTCCATATGTGGGGGATGCTATGGCTTTCTGTATACGAGACTAAATATTAGGGAAAACCTCAAACACAAGGACCAAGAGGAACGGGTATGTCCGTATAACTCATGCCTTGCCATAGAAGAATCTATGGAACACTTTAGTTTCCTGCTCTTACGCAAAACCATTATTTATTTACTTATTTGTTTATGGCAACTGGGTGGGTGCACTAGGCATAGGGATGCCTATTTTCAGGCACGACCCGGGAGGATACAAGTCAAATAAATGAGCAACAACAATGTGACGTAGCATGTAGAATAGTTAATACAATGCAAGGGTGGTCAGAAATACAAACAATTTGTGAGACAGTGAATACACGGTTGGACAAAGTCAAAAGAACAAATACAGTTCAGGGATATACAAAATATAAACAAGTGCAACACAGGTACAGAGCTGACACTAATCAGGTGTTGTGGGCAGTATACAGTAAGTGCCAATCAACAGGGCCAATAATCATAGTAAGAACGGGAGGGGGAGGAGGAGGAGGGGACAGAGAAGGAGAGGTAGATAGGAGTATGTAGAGGAATGGTGAGAGTAGAGTAAGATAAAGCATAGGTGAAAGAGAGGGATGTAGATGAACTTAAGGTGAATGGAAGCAGATACAAGGACTTGATGCAAGTAGATGTTCACGGTTGAGTTTCTTAAAGTCAGCATGAGTAGGGGCAAGGCAAAATAGTTTGGGGAATGGAGTTCTAGAACTTAGGGGCTGCATAGGAGAATGCACGTGCACCCATAGAGGTTTTACACCTAGGGATGTAGAGAGGGGTTTGGTCATTAGAACGGAGCCCATAAGGGGGGGTTTGGGAGTGTAACAAACAGGCAAGGGATTGAGGGAGGCCTGATCTTGTTATACAATCAGACAGCCATAAGACAGGCATCGGTGAGCAGCAGGACTGGGCCATTTTAGGTCAGCATAGAGCCAACAGTGATGTTTGTACCATGGAGAGGCAGAAGAGTAATGGCAAATGTTATTATAGGTGGTGTCCCATTTATGGAGGGAGGTCTTTGATGCGCCTAGGTAGGTGATTGAGCCATAGGCCAAAGACAAGAGCAGAAGGCCTTGTGCCACAACAAGCCTGACTGATGAAGTGAGGACAATAGCTAGTACAGTAGGCTGCCCCGATTTTTTGCACTGACAGATTTGCAATTAGCGGTGATGTGGAGCTCAAACTCCAGGGATTCATCGAGAAGAATGCCCAGGTATTTGAAGGAACTAATGCTAACTAACGGGGATGCATCAGCACAGGATATTTTAAGGGAGTTACAATTCACTTTTAGTCTAGCAGGAGAGCCAAGGAGCATAGAATGGGTTTTACTTACATTAAGAACAAGGTGATTGCCAGTTTGGCTTATGTTGGGCAGAAATGGGAATTAAGACTGGCCAATATCTCTGAATTATGACATGCTGGTACTCAGCTACTTTCCCTAACTTCTACATAGACATGAAAAAGGGACCTTAACAGTAGCTGGATAAGCATTAAATTCTTATCAGTCTGTGGACTTTTAAGCAGGACTGCTGACTTGACCTGACTTGTTTAACAAGTGTTGTTTTGTGTGGGGGATCCATAGAGGAAGCTGGATATTCATTTATCTTTTCTACAGGTATTGTGAGCAGCTTCTGGAAGGTTCTGTCTTTCTCAGCCAGGATCAACTTACAGCTCACAGAGGCTTAAATACCAGGGCTTCTCACATAGCAGTACTGCAGAAACAGTTGGGGCTGGTAGAGGTTGTAGGAACCTGCTTTTCCTGAGCAGCTGGGAATTTTAGTAGCTGGATAAGCTTTAAATTCTTATCAGTCTGTGGACTTTTAAGCAGGACTGCTGACTTGTTTAATGAGTGTCGTTTTGTGTGGCACCTTCCTCCGGAGGAGGTTGCAGTGCTTGGAGGTGCAGTGAGGGGCAGACACAGGGCTGATACACTCTCGTGAGAGTTGGGTGTGGCCCAAATCCCTCTACACCCCTCCCTTCCCAGAGCACAGCTCATTTATAGGGGAACACCTGCCCTGCAATTGGAGGTAAAGGCTTCAGGTGCAGCTCATGTCATTTCTAGCCACTGGGGGTGGGTTTTAAGGCTGGGAGAGAGGAGCTTAAGGAGTTGTAATCTTCCCCTGTAAACTAACTCTTAAGGTAAATAGTCAGGTGGGGAAAAGTTCAGTCACCCAAGCGTTGCAAGTTTAAAGGTCTGCATGCTGTATGGGGGGGGGGATTGCCTAGGTATATATAAGTACTTGTAGCTCAAGAAACTGTAGAGCCACTGAGTTGGTAATTGGGCATAGAAAAGACTGCTGTGATGATGGGGAAGGGACCACACATCACTAGAGCAGGTATCTTTGGGCGGGTGGTTGGGTGCACGGGGTGTGGTGCGGCCATGATACTGGACTGGGCTTGGAAGTTTGGGGGATGCCCAGTGTGCTACCAGCTGGCACAGGCTTGAGGAGGCAGAGGGGATTTGAAGGCAGCTGGGAGGGGGCTGGGGAGAGGATTGGAGAGGTAGGAGGCAAGCAGTCACCTACATGGAAGCACTAGGTGTTGGGGCCTCCCAAGCTGGGGGAGGAGTGAAGAGTGGTGCTCACACTAGCAGAGGAGGGAAGGGGGTACACAGAGGGCACTCAGGGACCCTGGCAGATGGGGCCCAAAAGGTGGCAATTTCCACAGCAGTAGGCAAGGGTCTGGGGGTGTCCAAAGGAAACAGAGAGGCAGTAGGGATGGGAGGGGCACTCGGGGATGGGCTAAGGCTCAAAAATCATTTTAATCCTCTACGCCAATTGGTAGAAGAGGGGGGTGTGGGGGAGGAAGAGGAGGAGGAGTATGATACTGCTGCTGGTGTAGCTGAGGCAGGGACGGATAGAATGGGTGTAGAGGACAAGTGTCAAGGGCACAATAGAAGGGGTCCCAGATAGAATAGGGGAAGAGGGGAGAAGAAAAAGAAGGATCAGGGGAACAAGGTGGAGACTGATGGTATGGAACGGGGAGTACAACAGGCAGGAAGGCACAGGACGTAAATGGGATGATAGCGAGCAGAAAGCCAAATAGGCAAATGGACAGGATGGATAGATCAGTAAGGAGTGGGGAAAGAGATACAGAGAAAGATACTCGGGTGGGGGGATAAAGAAGGCCAGGACATGGGTAGAGGAAGTGACCAGGGACAGTAGTGAAGGGGCTGCCTTCAACACCCAGACTGTGGGAGGTGTGAGGAGCCTGTTGAGGGGAGAATCCAGACGAAGGGATGAGGAGGGGCATGGAAGAAGGGGGAACCCGAGGGGTGAACAGGAAGACAAGGGGGAAGTTAGAGTACTGCTATTGGGGGACTCCATGATCAGAGGCATACAGTGGGAGGGGCAGGAGGAGGGTAAAACCTGTCTGATCAGAACCAAATGCCACCCAGGC
Organism: Neoceratodus forsteri; assembly: GCA_016271365.2. NCBI lineage: Eukaryota > Metazoa > Chordata > Ceratodontiformes > Ceratodontidae > Neoceratodus > Neoceratodus forsteri. Next base: position 739,430,713 of record CM057459.1, read on the forward strand.
CCGACAGTGCACAACGCCAAGCATGAGTTGTATTCACTGGCAAGGGAATGCGGGGGGACCCTGGACATTCTAGTGCACTTGGGAACAAACAACATAAATGGCAAAAGTGAACTAGAAATTCAGGCAAGGTTCCGGGAGTTGGCCGGGGTATGCCTTTCCATAGGCTGTAAGATCTCCTTTTCAGAAATCCTGCCAGTGCCAAGGGCTAGTGGGGAAAACAAGATGAAGATTAGGGAGATAAATCAGTGGCTTAGGGAGTGGTGTGGGGAATTAGGGTATGGCCAGGTGGGAGACTTGAGAAGATAAGGGGCTGTATACTAGGGGACAGGCTCCACCTTAATTTGGAGGGGAAGGAAATCCTAAAGCTCAAACTAGTTGGGTTCATCAGCGAAAGGTGGGGTTTAAACTTGTGAAGGGGGGAGGATCAAAAAAGGTGCAGTGCCAGCGAATACGATAAATGAGGGACATGGTCTCCACTCTTCTAGGGGGCTAGGGAGATATGTGACTGGGTCACCAGGTAGGGTGTAGGAGCTGAGAAATGGGAGCTCAAGGGGGGAGAAAGGAGAGGAGGGAAAAGGGGTGGAGAGTGGTCCTGATAAATGCCAGGAGCTTAGGAAATAAAATGCCTGAGCTCCAGGCAAAGCTAGTTGAGGGGGAGGTAGATGTGGCAGCAGTCACTGAGACCTGGGCCACTCAAGGGCATGAGTGGGACCTACATCTGGAGGGCTACACTATGTTCAGAAAAGATAGGGGGTTGGGAAGGGGTGGTGGTGTAGCACTGTTAGTCAGAAATGGCATGGGTACTGGAGGGGTAGAGGAGACAGAGGGGAATGTGGAGGCTATTTGGGTCACCTTGCTGATGCAGGGGGGTAAGAGAGTAAAGGTCGGAGTGGTATACAGACCACCAGCACTGGCAGAGGTCTTAGAAGAGTTTGGTGGCAAATCTCAAGGGACACTGTAGATTAGGAAAGTGAAGGGTAATAGTAAAGGGGGGCCTCAACATGCCAGAAACAGACTGGGGGGACTATGACATCACCAGTGGCCAGAGAGCAGAGGCTGCTGGATGTCTTCCAGGATGTGTTTCTGACACAACAGGTGGGTGAGCCAACTAGGGAGGCCCAGACACTGGACGTGGTCCTGGCGCACAGTGATCAGATTAGGGGCCTAGAGGTGAAGGACTCTTTGGGTGGGAGTGATCAAGCCACAATCTGGTTCTTCCTGGACCTGGGGGGGCAGGAAAGCCGAACAAGGATGGTAGTAACCGACTTTAGGGGTGCAGACTTCAAGGAGATGGGAAGGATCCTTAAAGATCATTTAGACAGGATAAGGCCAGATATGGATGCTGAAAGCAGGTGAGGGATCATTAGGAGGGGAATACAGGGGGTTACCAGATCCTGCGCAAGGGAAAGGCGTAAGTTTGGTAAGGCCAGAAAACTCTGCTGGTGGACCTGGGAGGTACAGGAGGTGGTGAGGGAAAAGAAGGTGGCCTACAGATGCTTCAAGTGGTCAAGGAGTGAAAGGGATCAGGAGGAATATGAGCTGACAGCCAAGAGAGTCACCAGGGTGGTAAGAGCAGCTAAAGCAAAAAAGGAGCAGTCCTTGGCCAGTGGGATCTGGAGGGGGGACAAGGGGTTCTTTAGATACATAGGGGAAAAAAGGAAAGTAAGGGGGTAGATCAGCAAGATAAGGGTAGGGGATGGTTGGGCACAGGAGGCGGGGGAACAGGCAGAAGTCCTAAATGAGTACTTTGCCTCAGTTTATACCGGAGGATGGAGGACTATGTCTTGCGAGGGAAACGGTGGCAAACCGGAGCAAGGGGTGAGACCGGTAGAGACCAAGAGCCCTGATGGGCCTGGAGAAAGGGAGTGACCACCACAGACAGGTTGGGGCCCCAGCAGTGCATGGTGAAAAGGTGGAGGACGAGGCTGAAATCCCAGTAGAGAGAGTAAGGGAGGCCCTCAGGTCCCTTCAGATGGAGAAAGCACCTAGGCCAGATGGGATACATCCCAGGGTGCTGAAGGAACTGGCAGATGTCCTGGCAGTCCTTCTAGTGGAGCTTTTCAACATCTCTCTGAAGACTGGGTGGGTGCCCCAAGACTGGAGGGTGGCCCATGTCGTGCCAATCCACAAAGGGGGGGGGTCAACAGAGGAGGTAGGAAATTACAGGCCCGTTAGCCTGACATCGGTGGTCAGCAAGGTGATGGAGGGTATTCTCAAGGAAAGGCTAGGGGGGTTACTGGAGCAAACTGGGTATTTGGATGATAGGCAGCATGGCTTTGTCACAGGAAGATCATGCCAGACAAATCTTGTTGAGTTCTATGACTGGGTGACAAGGGCCCTGGACCAGGGTAGGCCAATGGACATCCTCTTTCTGGATTTTAGCAAGGCGTTTGATTTGGTGCCCCACAGTGGCCTGCTGGCTAAGCTGAAGAAAATAGGGGTAGGGAGACAGTTGCTAAGATGGATAGGAAATTGGCTCTCTGAGCATACTCAGAAGGTGGTGGTTGGAGGGTTAGCCTCATCTCCAAGGAGAGTTACTAGTGGGGTTCCCCAGGGGTCAGTGCTGGGGCCACTCCTGTTCAACATCTATATCTCAGACATCAGGAGTGAGATGAGTCTCTTTGCAGATGACTCAAAGCCAGGTGCAGTGGTGGATGGGGATGAAGGGAGGGTGGCCTTGCAGGAGGATCTGGAGGCTCAGGAAAGATGGTTAGGAAAATGGAAAGTAAAATTCAATGCAGGGAAGTGCAACATTCTGCACCTGGGAATCAGAAATCCAGGCCAGGGGTATACCCTGGGAGGAGACATGATTCAAGTCACGGAGGGTGAGAGGGACCTGGGGATAGTGGTAGATGTCAAAATGAACAACTCGGAGACCTGTAGGAGAGCAGCGGCAAGGGCAGACAGGATGCTGAGATGCATTACCAGGGGGATTACCTCCAGAAAGGCAGAAGTGATCCTTCCATTGTGCAACTGCTTGGTTAGGCCACACCTTGAGTATTGTGTACAATTTTGGAGACCACATTTAAAGAGGGACATTACACTCCTAGAGAGGGTCCAAAGGAGGGCAACCAAAATGATCTGGGGCCTGGGGGAGAGGACCTATGAGGAGAGGCTCAAGGAACTTGACATGTACACCCTGGAGGAGAGAAGGGAAGGGGGGGGGGACATGATAGAGGTCTTTAAGTACATGAAAGGGATCAATAAAGGAGGCCCAGTCAGGGTGCTCCAAAGGAAGAAGGGTGCAGCAACAAGAGGTCATGGGTGTAAGCTGGAAGGAAGCAGGCTCAGAGGGGAGAGGAGGAGATATTATTTCACTGAAAGGGTGGTGGAGCCATGGAATGCACTGTCTAGGGAGGTGGTAGAGATGGAGACTGTGGACGGGTTTAAGATGGGATGGGACAGGTACAGGGGGAGGGTAAATCTGACCAGGCACAATACAGATGGAACATCTGGGACTGGGGACAGTATAACCCAAGGGGGGTACAAAAAAAATCGGCCCTCAGTGCGGGTGCTGAAAATCGAGCAGACTCGAGAGACCATTAGGCCTATTCTGCTGGCGTTCTAGTATGTTAGTATTCATGTGTTGCTTTAAGGTCTATCTATGGCAAACAAGATGCCAGTGTGTCATTTACCAGAGAATAATGACATAAGCTACCTACAGTTCACTAAAGAAAGACTTGTCCAGTTCAGCCCGCACCTCAAACAATAAATACGTTATATAAAAAAATCCAGGAGCACCTCTAACACCAAGACGTTAGGTAGTTGGTGCCGCTAATAGGCAGGTCTGGCTCCCAGGCAAGCAGGGTCTGCTTGCGTTGCGCTACTGCGTTGGCTGCCAGATTTGGGGGTATGGCTTAATAGTGGCTTAAAAAGAGATGCTTTTTCACCCCACACCACTTCTACATGAGCAGGACACAAGAAAACACTGAATGTAAGTAAAGGAAAGATTTAAATATTTTAAGAAGGTTGCCCGTGATACAACATATCTGAACAGTATTTTAGATTAAGTATTTTTCCTTGTATGTAGGAATTAAAACCATGAGCGCTTCTGACGGCTTGGAAATGGCATGAAAATGGATTATAAGGTTAGCATGTAGCAAATTACCATTATGGTTTTTGTTGCTTAAATTTGTATAGAGCATTTGGAAAGATGAGCTGTAGGGATAGTGTTGAGTTTGAAATTGCAGGCGATTTTTGAGACGGAATCAGAACTTCAGTAGTAAACTGAAAAACCAAAAAGAAAAGGATACTTCAAATAACATAATGATGGGGTAAATCTTGAGAGCATTTTTTGATTGTGATGAATTTATGATGTACCTTTTTATTACAAAAAAAGAATAGACTGTTTCAAGTCATTGCTGAATTGGCTCAAAAGCGTCGGAGTTATAGAATAAGAAAATTAAGTAAGAAGTTAAGGTTAGAGCTTTGAAAGTAGTTTAAATTATAAGAGGGAAAAGGTGTAGTAGTTAATTTAAGACATAATGAAAGTCGTATAAGCCTTTTATATCTATGTGTTTTTGGTTTTCTCAGTGTCCTCTGGAGGGAGTCAAACAATGAATGTTTGCATATAACACAGCAGAGAACAGAACGATTGATAAAATAATGTAAGGATATACGGCGTCTCTTTTAATGTAGTACTCACATCAGAATCATTCTTTTTGTAAGCTAAATGAGTATTTGATTTTGACAGTTTTTATGTTATTTACCTATTATAGAAAAAACAGTCTTTACTGAAGAAGGGTTTCCCTGAAATTTTGATAATTATATGGACTGGGAGTGATTTAAGTACCTTTGAATAAATAATTTATATGGAACAAACAGTTGAATCATTTATTTAAGAGTGAGTGGGACAATTCATAACCAATATCTTTTTTGCACTTAGGCTACCTATAGTGTAATGGTTGAAAAAGCTATGCTTGCAGTATATAACAAGCATTTGTCAATGCTGAATGTTGATTGCATTGGTTCGTTGAGCTCACTCACTGCCCCTCTGCTTCTCTCAGTGCTGCAGGCTGTTCTTTTGTACTGGGCTCCTGCCTGCATTGGCACCTTTTTCTGCACACTAAGAAATCTGCAGCTGTCCTGACAGAGCTCTGTTGAGGTGGCTCACTCCCCCTCTCTCACTCGCTCATTCTGTTTATCCTGGCACTGCAGGCTGCCCTTTTGTACAGGGCTACTGCCTGCATTGGCGCCTGTTTCTGCCCACAAAGAAATCTGCAGCAGTCCTGACAGAGCTCCGTCGAGCTCACTCAGTCCCCAATCCTCACTTGCTCGCACTGCTTCTCCACCGCTGCAGGCTGGTCTTTTGTACTGGATCTTGCGTTGGGGCCTTTTTCTGCCCACAAAGAAATCCGCAGCTGTCCTGACAGAGCTCAGTTGAGCTCAGTCACTCCCTCCTCTCACTCGCTCACTCTTAATCTGTCCCAAACACTGATTTCCCACAGCGACCGTGCTATTCTCTGGCAGGAGTGCAAAAACATATTTTAGCCAGGATGTGAAAAATGGCAGCTGTACTGTTCATAAGAGGTGTGAAAAAATGCCACTGTTGAAAATGTGGCGTGAAAATATTACAAATTTGCGAAGTTACAAGGGTGCGTGGAAACAGTTCAATACATGCTTGTAACGCAATCACGTTATGAAGTTTCGTCACCAAATTTTCAACATAGGGATTTTAGGACCTCTGCTCATGAACATTGCCACTGTCATTTTCTTAACCTGTTCCGAACACTGATTTCCCACAGCGACCGCGTTATTCTGCGCCGGAACTGCGAAAACACATTTCGGTCAGGATGTGAAAAATGACAGCTGTACTGCTCATAAGGAGGTGTGAAAAAATGGCACTGTTGAAAATCTGGTGTGACAATATTACAAATCTGTGAAGTTACTAGGGTGCATGGAAAGAGCACAACGTGCACTTGTAACACAGTCATTTGATGGGCTATCATCACCAAGTTTTCAACATAGGCATTTTAGGACCTCTGCTCATGAACAGTGTCACTGTCATTTTATTAATCTGTCCCAAACAGTGATTTCCCACAGCGACCACACTATTCTGCGCCGGAAGTGTGAAAACACATTTCGGACAGGTTGTGAAAAATGACAGCTGTACTGTTCATAAGTAGATGTGGGTAAATGGCAATGCTGAAAATCTGAAGTGAAAATTTTATAAATTCGCGAAGTTATGAGCGTGCGTGCAAACTTCAAAACGCACGCTCGTAACACTGTCATTTTATGGAGTATTGTCACCAAATTTTCACCATAGGCATTTTAGGACCTCTACTCATGAACAGTATCACTGTCATTTTCTTAGTCTGTCCCGAACACTGATTTCCTACAGCAACTGCGCTATTCTGTGCCGGCAATGTGAAAACACATTTCAATCAGGATGTGAACAATGACAGCTGTACTGTTCACAAGAAGGTGTGAAAAAATGCCAATGTTGAAAATCTGCAATGAAAATATTGCAAATTCGTGAAGTTACAAGCGTGCATAGCAACAGCGCAACACATGCTCATAAAACAGTCATTTTTTTGGATTTTTTCCACCAAATTTGCAACATAGGCTTTTTGAGAGCTCACCTCATAAACACTGGCACTGTTGTTTTCATTAATTGGCCCTCAAAGGTGATTCTGCACTGTGACCGTGAAATCATCTTTCAGGGCTGATTAACGCCATGACAGTGCCAGAATTCATGAGGAGGGGTCCCAAAAACCCCATGTTGAAAATTTGGTGCCAAAATTCCAAAAAATGACTGAGATATGCATCAAAGTTGCAAAAACACTATTTATTCCATTATACTGCTTACCGGCATTTCCTCAGTTCGAGGTCGGCTTTGAAGAGTGCAGACGTGTTCCCGGTCCACTGAAGACCGTCGCGCCGGCTCCGGAGGTAAGTATGGGGTGAGGAGGGGTGTGGGGAAGCAGGGTGCGCAGTGGGTGGGCAAGTGTTGTGGGAGGGGGGCAGGGAGACCGCCGAAGGACCGTTTCCTTTACAGGTTAAAAAAAAAAAAAGACATAAGCGGGACCGTTTTTGTTTTCAGGGCATGTAGCATGCTGGGTGGGCTCTAGCATGTCAACAGACATGTTCTTGGGGGGCAGCTGTAGCCGACGGGAACTGGGCACTCTTGTTGGCATACAACAAAAGGAGGGCCACATCATGCAGACAGGGATTGGACACCCGTCGGCACTAAGGGGCGCCAAGAACTGAGTGGGATTGGGAGTGGGATCCCCATCGGCACATGAAATGGGGGCATAATGCTGACGGTGGACTCCCGTCGGCAACATCAAGGGCAGGCCATTGAAGCTGGCCGAGGGGATTAGGGCCCTGTCGGCAAACACACCCTGTTGTTGGGCGCATGCCGAGGGAACTAAACCCTCAGCACTGGGGGTTCTTATTGTTTAGAACACGGCGGCAAGCTGCCTACTGTTCACAAACAATATTGCACTTGAAAGTTCCACCCAGCAATGATGGGTCGCTCTCTCATTGCAGCAAATGGCTGATGCTGCAATGACGAGGCTGCCCCTGATTGCAGCGGCTAAATCTTTACAAGTTAGTGGCACGCTGGCTGAACTAGTGTCAGCAGCAGCATGCCACGGCATTGGGGGAAGCGGTCCAAGCCTTTAAAGCTGTGGGGGCATTGGCCACAAAAGTGCCACGCCTCCACAACCTGCTTCTGGAGAAAGCTGCCACAATATGTTTCTTGCGCATGCGCCCAATCAGCATAAAAAGGATGTGGCTACCCATCCCACTTTATAAGGTCCATAAACGGTAGCAGGGCCTATTTAAGTTTATAAAGTTTAAGTGATCTCAAAGAATCAGAACTGTAAGCTATCCATCATTCACCTTTCAAGAAAAATGTGTGTTTATGTAAAGTAACTAAACTAGAAATTTATTTAGCTACATTCTTGCAAGGTAACAAAATAAATGACTTAAGTGGAGTGAGATAGCATTATAAACATTGTCGCTGATCGTATTAAAACAAAAAATTTAAATACCTACAGACATGCATGTATTTTCTTTGATGTGATTGCAATAAAAAATTCCCCTACTCTTTTCGAAAAATGCCATGGGATCTTTAACATCCACCTGAACTATCACCAGAACAGGCAGACGGGACCTCAGTTTAACATCTCATCCGAAAGTCGGCACCTCAGGAGTGCAGCACCCCCCTTCATGTTGCACTGCATTGTCAGTATTGGGATATTAACCCAAGTGCCCAGTGGGGATAGAACCCACAGCCTTCTGATCTCCCTCTGATGTTCAACTCCTGCAAGAAACACAGCAACCATGAAATCACCTTTTGGGACAGATTTGCCTAATTTAACAGCTATTGTTCATGAGGTGGGGTCCCAAAAAAGGCATATTGAAAATTTGGGGCAAAAATATTCAAAAATGGCCAAGTTATGCCACTGAATTCAAAATCCCATTGAACTACAATGAATCACATACCTGATTTCCTCAGTTCGTGGTCCAGCTTTGAAGAGAGAAGACATGTCTGTGGTCCACAGAGGATTATGACGTTGGACCCCCAGTGTGTAAGTAAAGGTTTGGGTGTGTGTGGGGTGCTGGGTGCTGAGTGGGAGGGTCGCATGGGAGGATGAATGGTGCAAAAGACATCAATAGACATTTTTTTACAGGGTTAAGAAAAAGAAACACGATGAGGGACATTTTTTTTTTATTTCAGATGGCAACAGTGACACTGGGGGACTGTGCACCCCCAGTGTCAGAGTTATATTTGTGGGGGGGTTGCTGAGAGGGAAAGTCAGGGGGACAGTAACAGGGGTGGCAGCAACAGACAAGGTGGTGACACTGGGGGATTGAGCACCCCAGTGTTATGTTTGTGGGAGGGTGTGGAGTGGTGGGTGCTGAGACGGAAGGTTAGGTGGGGGGGGAGACAGTTAGAGGGGCACCAGCAACAGACATCGATGGATGGTTTTCTTTGTTACAGATGGCATCTACAAGAGCACAGGGCTCTTCCTGGATTTTGAAATTCCTCAGCAGACTGATCATGACAGATCAGCTATGCTTGCTAGGTGGCGTAGATCAAAGGAAAGAGTAAACTCATGATTGGGTCAGCTTTTTCTTTTAAAATACATGAAGTTTTCACCCAGCAAGCCAAAACTGTTGTCATGATAAGCTTGGCTGATGATTGGTGTGGCCAAGATGCACCCCTTGCAGACCACACTGCATTAGACTGACAGTTTATTTATTAAATTTAAATTTTGGTAACTGGGTAAGCCCACTGAGACCATGACAGTCCCTTTTTCAGGGGCGACATGGAATTAGTTAGAAGTGTCTAGAGGGAAGCAAAAAGAAAAATACATGGAGTCCAAATTACAAGAAATCCATAATAGACAAACTACAGTTCGAACAATTTGTTAGATACATACAATCACAATATTTAGCCACATCTTTAAGCGCATACCAACGCAGATCTTCAATATTTTATGCGTATTCTGTCCGGAGGATAGATTGGCATAATCCCCTAAGGTTCCTGACAGGGGACTAGCTGTAGCATAGCACTTAGTCCCTCCACTCAGGTGAGTCTTTAGCCCTTTTTTGAAGCCCCCAAGTGAAACACAATCCTGCAGTTCACTCTGGAGATTGTTCCAGAGTTTAGTGAGGGCTATTCTAGTGGATTGCTGAACTAAACATAGAAACATAGAGGCTGACTGCAGATAAGGACTGCAAGGCCCATCCAGTCTGGCACATTTATAAGGTGGAAAAAGAAATGGGCATCGGCCTTTGCGCTGTCAGTGGCCTATCTATTCATACTCATCTGTATTGCTCCCTTATGCCTATCCCATGCCTGTTTGAAGCCCTGCACTGTATTCATAGCCACCACTTCCTGAGGTAGGCTGTTCCATGCATCCACCACTCTTTCTCTGAAAAACAATTTCCTCACATTCCCCCTTAATCAGCCTCCCTCTAATCTCATGCTGTGTCCTCTTGTCCAGCTATTTTTCTTATATTTAAACATGTGTAACAAGGGATAAAGAAGTGTGTCCCAATATTTCAGGCTAACCTCATTTTGGTCTAAAACATAATGTATCTGTGTAACAAATAATGGCCTATTTAATTGAATCATATTAAAACTTGTAAAGCTACAAGTTTAACTGAGCCACAAGTTGTAATATTAAAGTGTCTTTTGATATTTGTACTGACCATGCGAGTAATAGAAAACAGGTGTCTTGAGTGTCTGCACAGACAGAAATACAAGGATAGAGTTCAAGTTACCCTTTTGACTATTATTAGGACAGACCAAAGTGCTTGTGTGCACATTCTTAAGTCCAAACCTATTTCTTCCTCCTAGACCTTGGTAACTGGTAATGACAACTATTACTAGCCTTATATAGTAATATAATTTACACTGTCAATACGTTTGTGCTGACCAGAGATTAACTCATACATATACTTGTAACCCCCCTGCAAATGGGGGTTCCCAAAAGACTTCCAGGAGCTTGCTTGAATGCTCCAAGCCTGAATGGTGTTTGGCATTTAAGCCATTTATCAGTGAGTGTTTTTAGAACCTCTGGTACTGTCTCTTTAAGAGCTGTCTGCTTGCAGACATAATTAGTTTGTATGGGGGACTGTGTGTTTCTTTGATTGAGTACCACTCAAGCTGCTGCCAATTCACTTCATTTTTGCAGTCACTAGGAGTGCAAAGGAACCTATCTGAAAGATGTAACTGTTTGCCAGAAATTATTTAGAGTAATAATGAAATTACAGTTTGTCTAACCTGCTTTCTTTGCAGCCAGAACTGTGTCTGCTAGTTCCCATTCTAGTTTTGAACTGCTGAACTGGACCAATCAGTGTGGGGTAAGCTAGCTCTAAAATGGTGCCTTGGACGAATCAGAACTTGGACTCATAATCTGAGCCAGCCACAAGAGGATTGTATGGGCAGTGACTCTGGGAGATGTAGTTTAGACTTCAGTGCCTTTTGGACCAACAGCAGCAGTCTATTGTGAGTGACAGCCAATCCAGTCAAGAACTGGGAGGAACTCAAAGGAAGTGCCCGGTTTTTGTCGGTTGGAGTTTCAGTTGAGCTTTGGCAGTGAAGAAGGAAGGAGCCCTGTGCTTTTTCAGTGTGCAGTTTTAGTCAAAAAACGTGTGTAAGGCCCAGAGTTCCGGTCTGCAGCTTGTGTAACAGCTTGTTAGGACTGAATCCGTCCTGTGAAAAGAATCAAAGGATCTCTGAAGAGTAGAAACCAGGCTCACCCTGTAGAAGACTGGAAGAATTGCTGAAAATTGCACTCGGTCTGTCAGGAACTGAATCTGCTGTGTGTTCTCCCGGGTATTGTGCAGTAATTGCGATCGGGATACAGATGCAGCCTGCCTGGTATAGTGCTTTCTTTTATATGGATGTGTGAAGAGGTTTGTGTACCTTAAGTGAGCCCTGCTGACATTGAAGGACCCTATCTTATTTGGAGGTCGTGAGTACTAATTCAGGGTCGCTCCCTGTTGAATTGCCACATAAAATCCAAATGGAATTACTGTACTGCTGACTGTTTAATTCTCCTTTTCTCTGTGTGAAAGGGCCCCTACCAGCTGCCACGGTTTGGACTAGCCACTAGGGCTTGGGTACCCAGGGACAGTAACTGATAGGGATAGGCCTGTGCACAGAGCCATAGGTAGATTATTAGAGTGATAAGCTAATTAACCTGATTTCCCCCTGTCCTTGTTATATCCCCCTAAATAAATCAGAGCTGCTTGTTTCCAGCAAAGTTATACTGCCTGAGGTATTTGTCTATGTTAAAGTACTGTACTGTGATTGTTGCACTGTATCTCATTTCACAGGAGGTCCCAGTGCCGGAACCAGACCTGGGGTAAGTGTATACTGTGAAGGTAATTCTGATATATTGTGTGGGCCACTAGTGGGAAGAAAGGGGTTGCAGTGTCCCAGAGGGCTGTGACCAAGTTAGTTTAACTATTGCAAACCCTGACCTCTGGGTGGAGGCACCCGCCATTGGATCCAGGCCCCTCAACCTGTTAGTGGCAAATCAGGCAGGGGTAGTAGCCCCTGGGATAGAGCCATCTAGGGGTTACATACTAAAAGGAGAATTGCCTTTTAAGTTGATGTTTGTACTTGTCTTGGACCAATCATAGACAACCATAGGAAATGATAATACTGTCTTCCACTATATAAGCAAGCCACCATATACTGTTAGTTTGAAGAATGAAGAATGAAAAATGAAAAATGTACCACCTGTAATAACTCGCTATGATTATTATAATCATTAAATTCTTCCGCCATCAGCCTCGTCTCCGTTCGTCTCCTTTCTAAGTATTTGTAATAGATAATTATAATTTTTTCATAACGCTACAACATGTTAGACTCTTTCACCTTGTTAATGCTCTTAAGGAGTTTGAATGTTTTGTTCATAACACCTCTCTCCCTCCTTTGCTCAAGGGTATACATATTGAGCTCCGTCAATCTGTCCTCATATGCCTTCTGATGCAGTCTCTGCACCATTTTGGTTGCCCTTCTCTGGACTGCCTCAATTTGGTTAATGTCCTTGTGAAGGTGTGGCCTCCAGTACTGCATGCAGTACTCCAGATGGGGCCTAACCAGTGTCTTGTAAAGAGGGATTATTACCTCCCCCTTTCGACCTGTGATACCCCTACTAATACACCCTAACATCCCCCTAGCCTTACCTAATGCTTTAGAGGTCTACTTGGATGATTTCAGGTCATCGGTGATGATGATGCCCAAGTCTTTTTCTTCCTTTGTGACTGCCAGCAACTCCCCTCCCGATCCATATGTGGTTTCAGGGTTTCTCTTCCCTATGTGCATGATCTTGCACTTCTTTGCATTAAATCCCAGTTGCCACTCTTCTGACCATTTTGCTAATTTATCCAGATCTCTTCTCATTCTGCCCACCCTATCTGGATCATCTACTCTGTTGCAGATCTTGGTATCATCTGCAAACAGACAAGCCTTACCCTCTAGTCCATCTGCAATGTCACTAATGAAGATATTGAAGAGGACTGGCCCCAGGACTGATCCCTGAGGTACCCCACTTGTGATTTGCATCTCTTCTGACTGTATACCATTTACCACCACTCTCTGTTTTCTGCCCGTCAACCAGTGTGCCACCCGGTTGACCAACTTCTTGACCCACCCCAAGTCTACCCAGCTTATTTATCAATCTTCTATGTGGAACAGTGTCGAAAGCTTTGCTTAAGTCAAGGTAGGCAACATCAACTGCTCCCCCTTGGTCCACCACTCTGGTTACCCAGTCAAAGAAATCTATGAGATTAGTCTGACAGGACCTTCCTTTTGTAAACCCATGCTGTCTTGGATCCTGTGCCCCTATGGATTCCAGATGTTGCACTATCCTTTCCTTAAGGAGTGCCTCCATAATCTTGCCCACTACTGAGGTAAGAATGACTGGTCTGTAGTTCCCTGCCTCCTCCCTGCTACTACTCTTGTGGAGTGGGATCACATGAGCCCTTCTCCAGTCTTCTGGGACCTCTCCTGTGCTCAGAGACTCACTAAACAGTTCTGCTAATGGCTCTGCTAGTTCCACCCTTAGCTCCTTAAGTACCCTGGGATATGCATGCATCAGGTCCCATTGCCTTGTCCACCCTGAGCTTAGCGAGGCTCTTGTAGGACCCTTTCTTTTGTGAAGGGGTAGTGCTCACCTCCCCCCGTGTCCATGGTGCCGAGCTGTGGGCCCTGCCCTATCTTCTCTTCAGTAAATACTGAGCAAAAGTATCTATTTAGGATAAATGCTTTTATAAGGTCCTCCTCCTCACGTACCCCCTTTTCTCCTTTGAGCTTAGCAATCCCCCCTCTGGACTTTCTCCTTTCACTAATGTATCTATAGAAAGTATTGTCACCTTCTTTTACTGATCGTGCTAGTGTTTCCTCAGTTTTGGACTTTGTCTGCCTTACTGCCTTCCTTGCTTCCTTTAGGGTAGTTTGGTATGCTTCCCTATCTTCATCCCACTGTGTTCCATTATATTTCCTGAAGGCCAGCCTTTTGGCTCTGACCTTTTCTGCCACTGTATTTGAGAACCAAAGTGGTTTCCTTCTTTTGCACTTCCTTTTCTAACACAATGGGATGTTACTTCAAGTATTGCTTGCCCATTTTGCCTGTACCCCCTCACCTGTGTTTCTTTTTGCCAAGGCTAGCTTAACTCTGTTTGCCATCTTATCAAAGTCAGCTCCTCTGAAGTCCCATATTTTTCTCTTGGAATGGGATGATTTAGATGTAGTAGCCAAATTGAACCATACCATGTGACGGTCACTGGACCCCAGGTGACCTTCTACCTGGAGATCTGTGATCCCTTCCCTGTTAGTCAGTACTAGATCTAGAATAGCCCCGTCTCTTGTGGGATGTTGTACCAGTTATTTGAGGCCCTCTCCCTGCAGGGACTCCACCATGTGTCTAGTTCTGGCAGATGTTCCTGCTGGTATTGACCAATCTGTATCCGGCATGTTGAAGTCTCCCATTATCAGAACCTCCCTTTTAGCTGTCATGTTTTGTATATCTTCAAACAGTAATGAGTCTATGTCCTCTCCTAGGTCTGGGGGCCTGTAGACAATCCCAGTTCTTATGGCTGTCCCATTTCCTGTTTCCAGGGTGACCCACAGTTATTCTGGCTCCTTATGTGTATTCTGAATTTCTGTAGCTTTGATATTTTCATTGACATTTTATTTTTTATTTTTATTTTATTTAAACAGCAGTTTGGAAAACCTTTGAGCCATAGGCTCATTTACAAAGGTACCTTGTCACAGTAAGACAAACGAAAATACACAGTATAACAGTACAACACAGTATAACAGTAACTTAAGACATAGATACAAACAAGGGGTCAATCCACCCCCCTTTTTGCACCTTGGTGTCCTCTGAACAGTACATAGCCAGGTACTGAAGTCTCCCAAGTGTGGTTACTGGTAAACCATGTCTCACTAACTGCTACTATGTCCAGTTTAGCCTCTGACATTATTGCCTGCAGGTCTGGGATTTTATTTCCCAAGCTGTGAGCATCTGCGTACATTTTCCATTGACCAGATTTCAGTGTGTTAGTTGTTGGGTGACCTTGGGAGGATCTGGCTCTGGGAACTTCCAGGAGCTTGCGATCTGTGGACCTGAGCTGTCTATTTGTTTTTGTGCCCAGCAGGCTCCCCAGACTGGGGGAAGGGATCCGGTTGCTGTGGCTTGTAAGCCAGACAGAGTGAGGGGTATGCCAATCTCCCTTCTAGGGTTGGCCAGTTTATAGTGCTCAGCATTGTACAGTGGTGCTCCATGTGATTCGCTCTGAAAGCAAAACGACTGACTCTATGATACAGAGTCCTCCAGTGCTGCAGTTCTGTTTACCTTAGTGTTTGCAGCAGTCGATCATTAGAACAAAGTGGGGAGAATAATCCCATTGCTGACCACAATTTTAGATTCTTTGGTCAGACAGCGGTTAAGCCTATATAGGGGACCAAGCTTCTGATTTACCGTTTTGGTAAGGTGATCAATATGTTTCCAGAATGTAACATCCTGATCTATATACATTCCCAGATACCTTATGCTTTCTACCACTTCGATCTCTGTCCCATTAACGGTGGAGAGAGACAGGAGGTGCAATCTCTTTGTGCCTAGATTCTTAGGTCCAAATAGCATTGCCTTGGTCTTACTGCTGTTCAGAACTAATTTGTTAGTCTAAAACCAAACGGCACTCTCATAGCAAGATGTTCGCAAGGAACATTGAACCACTGAACTTGCTAGCTAGTTAACCTAATTTACTGCATTCTGTACTAACTGGGTGCCTCAGCACTCTAAGCTATAGTCTGTGTGTTGCTACTTGCATCTCTATAACACCTGTGTTGTTGCTGTATTGTACTGTAATTTCTGTGCATCATCCGATGCTGTATACATCCTCCCCCTCCCCACCTCCTCAGGACACATATGGAATCGAGCGGTACTCTGCTCAGTATGCCTTCCTGGTGAAACTCTTATGTAAGTAAATAAACATACTAACGAGCTATGGTCTCCACAACTAAGGACAATATGCACACTAGCACCATCTAGTGGTCATACAGGATTACACACAACAAAATACGTAAAACAAATTGTTGCCGTATTGGTCCTTATATAATAGGCACTATATAGGTGAATTAATACCTTTTACTGGACCAACATAAATTAAAGAGAAATCTTTAACCTACACCTCGGGTGTGCACTAAATTCTCGTTATGCACGCCACCAACGTATTACCGTATATGTTAAGTTGCTTTGCAGTCTCTGCTATTGACGTGGAGCCTTTGTACAACAGCACTTGCACTCAAAGATATTAACTGAAATTGTAAATAAACAAACATCTCATCTGAAGGAGGGCACACCCAGGCAGTACAGCATCCTCTTAATATTTAGCGTGTGTCATCGTTTAAGGTGCGAGCCCAATCCCTGTATGGGAGTAGAAATCAAGACCTTCTGGTCGGGGGATGTGCTACCGAGCCACTTTGACACACCACTAGCCAGACTGTGCGCGGTCTACAGCTATGCGGCCCCAAACCCCAGATTATCCCCAAAGGGTAGCTTTGAACTGCCCCCCAAAAAAAAAAGTTCCCTGAGCCATGTATTTAACATTGGGTAAAAACATCAGGACGCCACGCCAACAGCAAAATCGCGTAGGTTTGGGTTACGTCGGTCAGATAATGAAATTATTTATCTTATCCTAATCCATATGGGTAGAATGTTTCTGTGTAGTTAATTTATCTCCGCAACTGAGGTCAGTCCTAAAGTAGTCGTGGCGCAATAAGACACGAAAACAAACAATATTGATGTCACCCACAATTAATATTATATTTTATCGCATCTACGTACGATAACCCGAGAGCGAGCCCGAGACTTCTGACACTGCATTTACAAGGAATCAGTGTTACCGGGTAACAAGCACAGATCTCCACTACCGCTCCAGTTATCCGGCAACACTAGGCTCATGTATACCAGGTGAGAGAGAGAAATAGAGGTGTACGCTACTATGCTGCCCTTAAAAGATAGTTTTGCCTCAGCTGGTTTGTTAGATTGCACTCAGCAGTCTCTTCTCCATTCATCCTTACTGTTTCGCTAAATGGCAGCACCGGTTAAATATTATAGTCTACATGAACCAACACTGCCAGCAAATAATGTAGCCTACCTTAAAGGAAGGAATGATCACGATGCACAACACTACTGCGGTATCGGCTGGCTGTACCTTGGCGGGGAGGAAGCAAGCTCCGAATCCAACCTGAAAATCACAAAAACCAGGCAGCTCGAAAGGTGATGACTACAACCCAGCAGCAGCAGCAGCAACCCGTCGCTAGGAGACTAAACCACGTGCTCCCCCGGCTTTATCAATTTAAACCCCTCAAGCCTTGTAAAGTTTCAGTTTCGTTTCTGCAGAACCAGAAACTTAGATTGGTGATGGGAAGACAGAATTCAGTTCGGATGCAGTGCGTCTTTTTTACTGATGAGTTGGCCCAGACACAGAGTACTGCAGCAAAACTAGTCCAGAGCAAGTTGTGCTTCCTAAAACGTAAACAGGTGTGCGTGTGTGTGTGTGTGTGTGTGTGTTACATCTGTAGTATATGAATAATCACTGTAGTTCCAACCGTACTTCTCAGCTGTCCCTGATTTTTTGCCTTAAATTTTCACTCTTTCCCTCCTAAAAATTGTGTTTCCGTGACCAAACAGTGGGGATTGTAAGCACAAAATAATGTTAAACATTAAAGTTGTAGACTTGTTCTTACTTAGACAAATGTTTTACACTAAACCTTATTCTACCAGCTTCCTGAGTTGATATATCCAATTTTGAAGATGTGTCCCTGATTTTCAACCTTTGTCTCTGATTATTTTAAGCCTTGTCCCTGATTTATGAGGCAAGAGGCTGAGAGGTATGCTTCCAACAATCTGGCATAGTGCTATGATTTTTTAGGATGAAATTTACCCTTATTCTGCAAAGGTTTACCGATGTTCTTAACAATGCAAGAGCTGTTTCTGGACAAACTGTCAGAACCTTGATTGAATTAACTTGACCAAAACATTACTTAACAATTTTATTTATATTTTTATTTATTAAATTCTCGGATTACAAATACCTTTGAGCAGAAACTGCTCGTTTACATAGGTTCCACGTCAAAGCATGAGGGTCAACATACATACAGAGGCAGTAAAAGAATGCACAATAAACAACTAAAAGAAAAAGATACTCAGTTATAATGTATGGTAAGTGCCTATTAACCACCATAATCAGCAGTCACACAGCTTTGTTATGCACTGTTTAGAATTTTAAAAGTTGTTAACCACACTTCGGAACTTCCAAACAATGGCATAACAAAAAAGAATGCACCAGAGTTCCATAATTCTCACACATAGAATGCAAACGTTTTTTTGACCATACACTATAAAAGATGATGGCTGGGGATCGGGTAACAACCACGCTGAAATCACCTCTAAGTGGTTGCTAGGGCTACAGTAAACCTCTCGAGCTGCGCTCTCGAGGTTTACCATGTTGCCCTAGCAACCACTCGAGGTGATTACAACGTGGTTATCACCTGATCCCCAGCCATTATCCTCTATATAACATACTTTGAGATAATATTCATATAACGAGCAGCTTGAGTAGGCAGCTGGCTGCGGTAACAATAAGAGATAGAGTGCACCATAGGCAGTTAGTATTGCAGGCGTGCGACCGGGAGAGGAAGCTGGCAGGCTAATGGGCCACTGTCAGATGGTGGTGGAAAATGTCTTGTACCAGTGGAGATGCAAAGCAGGAAAGGAGTCACAAGGGAGGCCTGGTGCCAGAGGGAATGAGTCTGGGAAAGAGCGGGCTGTGAGACTTGAGTGAGCTGGGAGGTGTTTAGAGACATCTCTGTTCGGAGGAGCAGTCACATTGAGTGGTAGAGGTGAGGTAAAGTTTGAGATTCCTTTTGAAGGGTCCACGTGTAGTAGAGGAAAGTGCTTCTTTATTGAGGGAATTGAACCATTGAGCAGCTCTATAGATAAAGGACCACTGACCCATGGAGGTATGACATCTGGGAACCTGAAAGGTTAGAGATTTGGCACCACATGTTTGTTGAGTGCCACTGTAGGTAGTAAGGAGTGAGCTAACACCAGGTGGCATGAGCCCGAGGAGAATCTTTTTGGTAAGTAAGCAGGTCTGGTATTGTATTCTGCTGAGTAGAGGTAGCCAGCTGGCCTGTGCATAGAGGTCACAGGTGTGAACTTGTTGGGCCGCACCCGTTAGTAGTCTACAGGCTTTGTTGAGAGAAACTGAGATCCTGCGGAGGGCACTTGTTGAGGCAGAGCCATAGATGGCAAGGCCATAGTCAATGATAGAGGTGACAGAGCTGTAGAGGGCTAGTTTAAGGGCATCCGCAGGCATACAATGCTTGTGTTTGTGTAGTAGTCCAATCCGTATATTGGTGGTCTTGGCAACAGTGTCAATATGCCGAGTGTAGGAGAGGGTACTATCCAGGGTAATACCAAGGTACTTGAACTCCTTGACATGTTCAAGTGGGTTCCCAGCATGGTTCTTGATGGTGAGGGACAGAAAGTTGTGACTGCTCAGTCGGTTACAGAAGGACATGGCTTTAGTCTTGCTGTGGTTCAGGACAAGTTTATGAAAATTGAACCAGTCTTCAATGCGCTTGAAGTTGAGCTGCAGCTGGGATTCAAGGACTGTAATGTCATGGTGGCTGGAAAACAGGACTGCATCGTCTGCGTAGAGTAATATTTTTTGGTGGCAGGCACTGGGGAGATTGTTGATGAAGAGGGAGAAGAGTAAAGGGCCCAGAATAGACCCCTGGGGGACTCCGGAGCGGACCGGTTTCTCATCCAAAGAGATCCCTGCAATCCTTACACATTGGATACGCTTATCAAGGTGGCTGGTGAACCATGGAAGGGCATCGCTGGAGATCCCAATGGAGGACAGTTGCTTGAGCAGTAGAGGGTGGTTAACTGTGTCGAATGCCTTGGTAAGTTCTATAAATACTGCCCCTCCACAATTCCCTTTGTCAAGCGTGGCATGGATGAAGGTTGTAAATGCCAGTAGTGCAGTGGTGGTGCTGTGCCCTTTTCTGAAGCCTTGCTGCTCTGGGTGCTGTACATTGTACTTATCCAGGAATTCAACTAGTTGGTCCAACACTATTCACTCCAGCACTTTAGATAGTGGGGGGAGGAGTGAGATAGGTCTGTAATTGGTGTGCAGTGTCCTATCTCCACTTTTGTGAACCGGTGTGACAGTGGCTTTCTTCCAGAGAGAGGGGAAATGGCCCAATCTAAGCGAAAGATTGAAGATCTTTGTAAGTGGTTCTAAGATTTCATCGAGGACTTGTGCCAGCAGTTTCAGGTCAAGGGAGTCACCACTGTACCCTTGTTTGCTGATGGCCTTTTGAGTGTATTTTCTAGCTACTTGTGGTGGGACCTCCTTAAAAAAAACTTTGGGGTTGTATGTTCTAGTTGAGGGGTAACTTGGGAGGAGCTGGAGGGGAGGTCATCGAAAAAATTTGGTGGAAGGACACTGTCCAGGTTTGTAAATGCATCATTAAAAGTGCTGGTGATGGTACCTAGGTTGAGTGTAGGAGTGCCATGAAGGTTGAGCATAGTGGGTGGTGCTTTAGGATCCTTGCCTGTGAGTTCTTTCATGTTGTTCCAGAATTTGTTTCCCTGGCCCCAAGAGTTGGTCGGAGCCTCTTTGTAATAGCTGCATTTAGCATTCCGTATTTTTCGAGTGCAATAATTTCTGGCTGCTTTGTACAATTGTATGTTTACTTGCATCAGAGTTGCACAAGCACAATGCCAGAGGTGGTCTCTGTGCTTGAGCAGAGTTAAAAGGTCAGTAGTAACCCAAGAATTGGTCTGTCCTTTGACCGTCATCTATTTCACTGGTGCATAGATGTCACAGGCTTCGTTGAAACATTTGATAAATAGGTCCAGAGCTTTGTTGGTGTCACTGAGGGAGTCAAGCACTGCCCAATTCAGCCTGGTTAGATGGGATTTTAACAGCTGGAGGTGCCCTTGTTTGATAACCCTGGCATAGATAAGCTTGGGAGGGGGCTTGTGGTATTTGTTTGACCAGGAGCAGATGACAGGCAAGTGGTCACTTATTGTATCCGGGAGTACAGAAGCATTGGAGATGCGTTCAGGGCGGTTAGATAGAATCCAGTCTAGAAGCGTAAGGGAGCCTGTCCTACAGTTACACCTAGTGGGGGCATTGACCAGTTGAGTGAGGTGATGCGCCGCAGCTGCATTATGTTGCTGGACCCTTAGATAGTCCATGATGCTATGGAAGCCAGCAACCTGGTCTCTTGGGGGTAGGTAAACTGAGATGACAGTGAGTTCCTTGTTATGTGCACCAAGGAGGATTTTGATTGTGAGGACCTGAGAGGAGTTGCTCAGGCTAGGGGATGGGATGATGTGACCCATAAGGGTATCCTTAAGATAGATGGCACAGCCCCCGGCCCGTTTAACAATCCTGTCTTGCCTGAAAATGCAGTAGCCAGGGATAGAGACTGAGGTATCAGGGATTTTAAGGTCTAGCCATGTTTCCACAACTGAGAGGACATCAGGGTTGTGCTGTAGGATCCATGTTTGGAGGGAATCAAGTTTGTTGAAGATGCTGCAGGCATTGATAGATGCTATGGTGAGTGTCCCTGTCCTTCTGCTTGGTGCCACTGCTGGCTGCCCAGGTGGTCCAGGGATGGGGTGAACATTTCCTGAGAGCAGGAGCAGCATAAGGAGAATTTGTAGGAGAAAGGATTTCAGCATCTTGTAGATACCTGGTGGTTAAGTCATAAGCCAAAATAAATTATCAACAGCTGAGGTCCAGAGTCACAGAATGTGTTAGAATTCCTGAAGGTGATGAACTGTGCCTGCGCATATGCAGGATGTGAAATCCTTTTGTCTGCATGCTTCTTTGTCATTCAAAGAGGTTGTTGAAAAGCCCACATACAGACCATGGAGCAGGTCAGATGAAAATGTGGATTCAAGCAGGACCTAGTGTCACTGAGTTTGTCAGACTTAGTTGCTTGACTTACGTTTTGCTTGGGATAGCTTCCAAAAAGTTGATTTTTAAATGAAAAATGCAGACACCTGGTGATGATGTTTTGCAGAAATCCAGTTCAGGAGACTTTCATGGATGTAGTGAGCAAGAATGGTGTAGTTACTCCAAGCAGAAAACCATGTAAATCCACAAAAACTAAGCTACAGACATAGACAAGCAGCCACCACACAGACGTGGCGGGCTTGAGCAAATAACTATATGAGTCCTACAATTTGTTGACCATTAGTCTTTAAAATAAAGTGCTGCATATTATGTGTGGTTCAGAGCTCAGTGCTTATGTAACATATAGTGTACGGTGGAATGTCGTTCGCCGCCGAAATCCATCTTTGTCGAAACCTTGTAGTTACACACTAGTGACGTTCTCAGTGCAGCAGAATGATTTTTTCCACTGCACTGCTAATGTCACACACACTGTGTCCTCAAGCAGCATTTGACAGGGCTCACTCCATAGACAGGACACATAGCGAAGGAAGCAACGTCGGCTGCAGTACTAATGTTTAGCGTTAAAACGTTCAAAATGCAAAGTTCTTGAACAGTTAAAATGTTAAGTGTGAAAACGTTCAAAATGTAAAGTTCTTTTTTCCTTCTAATAACCCAGTAAAAATGTTTTGAAGCAGAAACATGCTGTAGTAATTTTTTTCCCCCCAAAAAATGATGTTCCACCATACACTATAAAGAAAAGTGCATGGGAGACAGTTGACAACAAGGGGCATGTTTCACCTGCGCTGGCACTATGAGGACAGATTACCTCTCAAGCTGCGCTCTCAAGGTAATCCATCGTCATAGTGCCAACTCGGAGAAAGAATAGCCCTGTTGTCAACTGTTTCCCATGCACTGTCCTATATATTGTAGATGGATGATGTAGATGGTTGTTGGATACAGAGGCCAGCAGGTAAGAGGACAATGTTTATTAGGTACTAGTAGTATATGATTTTGCTTAGGTACTTCAGCATGAGCATAATAGAGTCAATGAATATAGTACATATGAATTGGATATTCTGAGCAATGTGCTTGGATGCTTGAATTTAGTCATTTGATATTATTTGATGGTTTAGGCTTTTTTCTGTATCCCACCTGTTGGGAGGAAGTTTGGTTTAGTATTATGGGCCCCCCCCGTGGGATAAGAGTGCCGCAGAAGGAGGAGGTGTCGGGGAGGATGGCGGGTGAGTGCGACTCGGTCTAAGCTGAGCAGAAGTCTGCTGCTTGAGTTAAATAGTGTGTGGGGGAGGACCTCTTCCCCCACATAAATACGGGCTGCGCCCTTCAATTATGTGTGGTTCATAGCTCAGTGCTTTTGTAACATATTGTAGCTGGATGATGTAAATGGTTGTTGGATACAGAGGCCAGCAGGTAAGAGGACAATGTTTACTAGGTACTAGAAGTATAGAATGATTTGTGCTTAGGTACTTCAGCATGCGTATAATAGAGCCAATGAATATAGTACATATGAATTGGATATTCTGAGCAATGTGCTTGGATGCTTGAATTGAGTCATTTGATATTATTTGATGGTTTTGGCTTTTCTCTGTATCCCACCTGTAGGGAGGAAGTTTGGTTTAGTATTATGGGACCCCCAAAAAAGAATATAATATCAACTATTGTTCTATAACTGACTGATGAATGAGTCGAGCAGGAATACACCCCAATAATGCTATGAATAGATGATCACCTCTTCCAACTCGAGAAAGTGTGACCAGTAGCATGCAGGAGATGAAAACCCCCCTTGGGGGGAACCTCTGAGGACCTATGGCTACTGACCTGCCCGTCCTTCTGGGCATACTAAAGGAGAGAGATCTTAATTAACATATAGAATTAATCAGCTAATCTGAATTCCAAATTGTAGAACCTGATCCAGAGAAACGGAGCTTAAGAAAGTATTGAATTGTAACATGTCCAGAAGCAATTTCCTCCTAGTAAACTCTGAATTCGAGAATCCATGTACAATTCAGAACGATGGAGAGTGTATATATTGAAAAGACCGGCTTCCAGACTTCAGTTGATAGAAGGCATGAGAATCCAGGGAATTGTATGATGGTGGAGATAAAGTTGATGACTGACAAACTCAATACAGGTGACCAGATGAAATAGTTGTATCCAAGGTTTGACGTAAATGAGGCATGATGAATAGTAGTAGTACAACTTCCAGGTTTCTAGTAATAGAGGGCTTGTGTAGCACATGGAATGGAGAAGGCTTGGAGCCAGGCTACTGACTGACGAATCCAGTTCTGGTAAGTATAGTCTTAGGAATTGATATAAAGGCAACAGCTGTAGAGCTGAGCTGGAATAATGGCAGGCTGTAGATGATTTAATTGGAGGCACTGGTGCAAGGTTAGGAAGCATCCAAGTAGTAGAATATGGCGAGCCCAAACAGTAAGCAAGGTGGTGGACTGCAAATCCGAAGAGAGAGGAGTAGGTAGCAAGGAATGCGCCAACGTAGGCAGGGAGAAGGAATGGGAAATGGCAACCAGCCCATGGCGAAAGCACAGCTTAACTGACAGCTGGTGAGGTAAGAGAGAGAGGCAGCTGATTCCAGGTATGGGAAGTGCAGCCAGACCCATGGAGATCTGCTGGTAGGAAAGAGTGTGGCAGGTAGTCCCTTGACGAGATGCGCAGCAAATCCATCAGCTGGAGAGGTAAGTAGAGAGGCGACTAGCTCCAGGTAACAAGAAATGCAGCCAGACCTACGGAGGCCAGCCATTAGGAATAGTGTGTGGTACACAGCCTCCAGGAGATGTATCTTGAGTCAGTTTAGAGCAGAGTAGTACTGCATTTGTAAGGCAGATGTATAGAATGGAATGGTGCTGAGGACTGACGTATCCAGTAAAACAAGGATGGCAGGGATCACATTGAAGAGACCATGGCAGGGAGATGGCAACTTGACGAGAAGAATAACATCTGAAACTGTAGGTATTCAATGTCTGAGGCAGCAATAACCTGACGAGACTCGAATAGTCGAGCATAAGAGTCCTGGATGGAGATAACTGAAGAGGCTGAGTCAAATGGAGTAGTGTTGTCACAGGGTCCAAAAAGTGGTATAGCACAAACAGGATAAGGAAGTTCTTCAGGAGAAGCTCAACTAAGTGTCCTGGAAAGGCGAAGCAGCAGTAATTCCTTACGGCGGAAGCAGCAGGGCAAAGCATCCAAGAATAGACGATGATCAAAAATACGGCCAGATGTGAATCCATAGGAAAGGAGCTTCTGGCTATCTGACACAGCAGCAGGGAGGCGTATAGTAGAATGTGAATCTCCAGGCCCCAAGCTGGGCGAGGCAGAAAT
The DNA here is from genome assembly GCA_016271365.2 of Neoceratodus forsteri. NCBI lineage: Eukaryota > Metazoa > Chordata > Ceratodontiformes > Ceratodontidae > Neoceratodus > Neoceratodus forsteri. The sequence continues at coordinate 739,456,030 of CM057459.1, forward strand.
AGGAACCCCCTCAGCCCGATGGGCGAAGGCAGGACATAGAAGCAGGCAATTAGTAGGTAATCTTCCCAGCTCGATAGGGGAAGGCAGGTCGTAGAAGCGAGTGAATAGTAGGTAAACCTCCCAGCACAATGGGCAAAGACAGGTCTTAGAAGTAGGCGATTAGTAGGTAAACCTCCCAGCCAGATGGGCGAAGGCAGGTCGTAGAAGCAAGTGAGTAAAAGGTAAACCTCCCAGCCCGATGGGCGAATGCTGGTTACAGCGGTGATAGGTACGGTGCTAGAATAGCTAGTTTTATGCACTGCAGAATCATAGTGATGCTGTAAGGATTAGATTACACATGGTATACAAATGGTAACGGAATCCCGAGCCAATGCTGTGCAGTAGAAGATATGTCGAGGCATACCATGAGGTGCTGAACACTGACGTTTTCTGATGGCAGAGGATGGTAAAGTGGGCGAGGAAGACCCGAGTGGATGAGGTGTGTGAGAGAGCACTAGTACCCTTCCATAATTCTGCTCACTTTGTATGCGTGAACATACCTCTCAACCTTTTCTCCCCCAAATGTGGAACATTGCCTCTAAAAATGTGGAACAAATGAGCAAAATGTGGAACACTTAATCAAATCTTTACCTAGGAAGCTCAGAACACTGTTAAAATGTTTGCATTTATGTTCAGAAAGTCTGTTATTAATTGAATAATATCTTTTTTGCACCATTTACTATAGATTTTTGCTTTAAAATGTTAATACTGAATGTGGGACAGGTCCTCACAATGTGGAACAGGGAGCTTTTGTGAAGTAAAATGAGGAACGTTCCTCGTAATGTGGTACAGTTGAGAGGTATGTGCGTGAAGCCTACTGCAGTAGCATATGTGTGTGACCATGCTATTCTTTTTCCTTCTGGTCTATCCCTCATTCCTTATTTCAGACTGGCCACCTGGAATGGGACATCTCCTTTCTTGCTAAATCCTTCACTGTCTTTCTGCAGATGTGGAATTGTGGTGCTCGACCCCCCCCCCCCAAAAGCAACAAACCATAAATAATGCTGGTGTAGCAGTCTGCAGCCTTAAAACATTTATTTATTGAGGCACAGGAATGTCTGCTGCTATTTTGTTTATATTCCTTGTTTCTATAAAGAAGAAAGGTATAAGACCTTACTGTGGTCTCAGTGTCCATCGTTGCACCAGCACCCTTTGACATTGGTGTGAGAAGTGGGATGTTCTGGTGTTACTGGTACCTTCCAGTCTGTGGACACTGAATGCAGGTGGAGACAACGGAGCAGACCCTCAGTAAGCCCAGCAGAGTTCTCACATGGACTATGGCTGCCAAGTATGGAGATCCCTTTGCCTGGTCTGGGACCAGATGTTCGACAGAAAACAGCCAAAAAGGAAGGAGAGCTGCAGGAGGAGGGCAAGGATACCTCAGAACAGACCATTGAAGAACCACCAGAAGATATACACAGCCTGTTGCGTTGGCTATGTGTAAAACAAATTGCTATGGACAAGCAAAGAGAGAGATGGAACTACAAAGGGCTGAGGTACGGTGGAATGATACCCTGTGACCATCTGAGATATAGGGGTACATAATCCACCACCAGCAGAAACCCCTAGAGACATTGGGCTGGATATTCAAACTGCGCCATTCTGAGGCGCAAGCCCTTGCGCTGAGCAAGATAGTTGCGCAGGGGTGTGGCTGGGGCAATATTCAAAGGAGTTGCGCTATTGAGCAACCCTTGAATATCACCCCAGCCACAGCCACTGTGCATGGCGCAGTGGAACTTCGCGCCTCTACTGCAAGTTGTCAGAGTGGAGCATTCAACTGCGTGTGGCGAAGTACCATTGCGCTACGCGCAAAATCATGATATTCAAAAGGTGACATGCAAATGGGGCCACATTCATGCAAGGTGCAAGGGGCCATTTGCATCTGATTATGGCCCCATTTGCATGCCATTAGCATGTAGGTGCGCCGATCCCCGAGGACTTGTGCCTGGCGCCCTGTCAGGCAGCAGCCGTCGGGGACCGACGCATCCTGCAGCCCGATCGCGGGCAGCAATGTGGCTCCCCCACCTCCTCCTGTACATCTCCCAGTGGACTGAAATGCCCGATCGTGGGCAGAAAGTAATCGTAACACCCCCAACATCCCCCTTGTGCCCGATCGCGGGCAGAAAATGTAATAACCCCGACCATCCCCTTGTGCCGATCGCGGGCAGAAAGTCAGTGAACCCCCACGAACATCTCCCTGGTGGTCAGTGGACCGAAATGCCCGATCGTGGGCAGAATGTAAGTGAACCCCCGAAACATCTCCCTGGTGGCTGGTGTCCCCCACCCACCCACCATGAAGCCCCACCACCCGTTCCTGACAGTCCAGATTTCTGAATGAATCATACACAAATCTGACTGTCATGTCGGCGGGGCTGCACGCCCATTGGCTCTGCTCTGCACCGCATGCAGAGCCCTCACCGGCAGTCAGTCGGCGTGGCAGCCGGGCGGCAGGCGGTGGGATGCTGCTCACCGCCGCCGGGGGCAGCGGGTGGGGCCTCGTGGGTGGGTGGGGTGGGGGACACTAGCCACCAGGGAGATGTTTCGGGGTTCAATTACATTCTGCCCGCTGATCGGGTATTTCGTCCACTGGACCACCAGGGATGTGGAACGGGAGGAGGGGGGAGCCACATTGATGCCCGCGATCAGGCTGGTGGGGGTACACTATGCCCGCGATCGGGCTGCTGGGGGGCTATTAGGACTGAGTTAGCTGAAACATGTGGCAGCTGCTGTGTTGCACCCTCGTGCACAGCAGCTCACCTGTGGGTGGCCCTCGACTTAAGCCTTTTTTTTTTGGCTCAAGGTCCTGCAGGCTCAGGTTGGGGGTAGCGCCTGCACAACTCTGCACAGCCCGGCTGAATATCGGGCTGTGCAGTTTATGCATGGTTCCTCCCCCTCCAGTTGAGCATGCATTCATTTGCATTGCGCTGTTGTTCAGCCTGTTTTCAGTGGCGCAACTGCCTCCTGCTCAATATCGCAGAATGGCGCAATTTAGGACTTGAGCATGCACAACCCTGTTGCGCATGGTGCAACCTTTTGAATATATGGCCCATTAAGTTGACTAAACTGGGTGCAACCGACGACAATGAGGCATACATGACAACATTTGAGCGAATAGCTCAGGCTTGTGGGTGGCCCCGAACCCAATGTGTCATCCGCTTAGTGCCTTACCTATCCGGGAAAGCCCAGCTGGCATACAGCCACATGGACAGTACCCAGGCAGAGAACTACAACGCTGTTAAACAAGCCATCCTACAAAGATACAACATCAGCCCCGAGACCTATCAACAGCGCTTTAGGACTTTCAAATTTCATAATGTGGACACTCCCCGAGAGGCCTATACCTGGTTAAAGGACTTGTGTCAGAAATGGCTACAACCAGGGGTGAAGACCATGGAACATATCCTGGAAATGATCATTCTGAAACAGTTTGTTCATATCCTGCCCTCAGATGTGTTCAGGTATGGGTGAGGGAACACCGGCCAGATGCTGCAGAAAAAGCCATCACACTAGCCGAGGATTACCTTACGGCTCATCCTAATTGTCAACATGGACATCATGGATCCGGTGTAACCCCACCCACAGTAAGGCCTGTTTCTTCTTCTATTGCTTCATCTGTGACTGAAGGGGATACTAAAACTGTCCCACTAATGTAAAATGGACCCCTGACTGTGAGAAGGCCTTCTGTACCATAAAGGCATACTTGTGTGCAGCCCCCGTACTGAGAAGTCCTGATTTTACTCAGCCTTTTATGGTACAGACAGATGCTTCAGACTCGGGTATAGGAGCTGTTTTGTCCCAGATGGTAAATGGAGAAGAACATCCCATCATCTATTTAAGCCGAAAACTGCATGAAAGAGAAACACGCTATTCGGCTATAGAAAAGGAATGCCTTGCCATCAAGTGGGCCATCGAAGCCCTTAAATTCTATTTATGGGGAGCTGAGTTTGAAGTATTAACAGACCACAACCCACTCTGCTGGCTCCATGTAATGAAAGATAAGAACCCCAGAATAATGCGGTGGTATTTGGCCTTACAGCCATATAAATTCACTGTACTCCACCGACCTGGTACTGCTAATAAGAATGCAGATTTCTATGTCCTGTATGGGGCAGATCAGTGCACAGTCAGACCTCGGGGAAAATGCAAGTGAAGTGAAAGGTCTGTATAGCCTTCATCTGTTGTTTATTTTGTTTCAAAGGGTCTCTGAGGTGGAGCTTTGGGAGTGGTGGGTTAAGCTCCATCTCCTCCTTGGAGAGAGAGATCTGATGATTGTGCATACGTTTTACCAAAACTGGAAACTATAAAGGATTAGTATACTAAGGGTATAGTTTCCTCTTAAGTGGGGAGGAGTGTGAGAAAGCACTAGTACCCTTCCATAATTCTGCTCTCTTTGTATGTATGAAGCTTACTGCAGTAGCATATGTGTATGACCATGCTATTCTTTTTCCTTCTGTTCTAGCTCTCATTCCTTATTTCAGACTGGCCATCTGGAATGGGACATCTCCTTTCTTGCTTAATCCTTCACTGTCTTTTTGCAGATGTGGAATTGTGGTGCTCGCCTAAAAGCAACAAACAATAAATAATGCTGGTGTAGCAGTCTGCAGCCTTAAAACATTTATTTATTGAGGCACAGGAATGTTTGCTGCTATTTTGTTTAAATTCCTTGTTTCTATAAAGAAGAAAGGTATAAGATGTAGTGCACTAACAGTTTAGTAACAGACTAGGTTGGTTGTCCAATCCAAACAGGTTTTGCTGCTAAGTCCAGTGCTTTTTCATAGCAATGCTAATAAACAAACAAATGCAGCATGAAGTATTTTCTTTAATATATTGTGACTGAGGCTGAGTGAGGTGAGCCATGTAACAACTGCTGTGTGTGCTGCTTGCTAGCCTTGCCCTGCCCTTTTTACTAGTTCAAGTTAGAAATTCAGACAATTGTAAACAGAAGTTCAAACATGTTGCAAATGTGTAAGTCACCTGCCTTAGTAACAAGTGTTTGATCTCACTTATAATACATGAAGTAAGCAGTTCTTACCCAAATAATGAGAAATCCAAGCCTGGTAACAAAGGTGGGTCTGTTTGGGACCTGTTCAGATCCCTGCTATGTTCTGCTAGAAGCCAGCCATCCCTCTCCACTCCATTTTTATGCTGTGTGTAAGTGGAGGGAGGGGCTAGTCCAGAGATAATGATGTTAAAATTGTTCAGGCTTGCTTCTTTTTGATTCTATGAATATGTTAGATGTATAAATATGTAAGGTAATGTGTGCACACTTTTGGACCTAACAAAAGAAAGGTATAATTTAAAAAAATATGTTTAAGGTTTAAAAGGGGCGGAGTCTGATGTGGTCACCTGATGGGTTCCTAGTATAAAAGGGAACTCATCCTGTGGAACATTCAGATTTTGTTGGAGGAGCAGTAAGTGCTGGTCTAAAGTGTTAGTCTGCAACTCTTCAGACTAAGACTCTTTTTGAATCCAGGACAGCTCATTGCTGGAATAGTCCTTGGAAGACTGGAGTATTGTTTTGTATTTTTGTATCTTTTGTATTTCTTTTGACGTTGCAAGTTCACAAATTTTATTTGGTTATTTACTTGTCTCTACTTAATAAAAGATTTGGCTTGGTAACATTAAGCCTTGCCACCTTACTGTGGTCTCAGTGTCCATCATTGCACCCACACCCTTTGACAAGGTGGCAACTCAAGTAGAAGTCATAAGCATCCGGAACTGTAGTGGATCAAGTGGTAGGCATCAGGTAAACTAAGGAAGGCAGTATGGAATAGAGCGCAGCAGGAAGTAGAGTGGTAGCTGGCCCCATGAAGGCCAGCGGACCGCAACCCATGCAGGGCAGATATGGAGTAGCGAATAAATCAAACAAGCACGAGGTAGTAAAATCCAAAGCCTGGGAGCTGAGTGAGTACAATACTGGTGGAATTAAGTTGCAAAGTATGGGAGCTCATGTCAGAGATGGAATACGCAGTAGAAAAGTAAGAGCCGGTACATAAGAGTAACAACTTGCATGGCCGTAAGCCAAATGAAAAGTCATCCAGCAATAGTGATGATGTCAAATCAGAGCATCCGGTATGGAGAATTCTAGTGGAGAATATGATTGTCCACTTCAGCCAATGACACCTGGTGGCTGATAATGGCAATGCAAAACATTGTTCCTTCCTAAACGGAAACACCGTAGTACATGGTCGGAGTAGTGTACCAGAAAGCAGTAGAATTGAAGGTGCCACAACCACCACAAGGTTAGTAGCTAAACGGTGTCAGGTACCTGAATGCGGCACCACATAGCTGACATTAGGAGCACATGAGTCTTAGCCAAAGGAATAAAGCAGGTAGCAATGCAGGAACGCTAGGAAGCATCCATTACTGAGGGTAAAACGAATGGCAACTTCGAGTAGGAATGTAGGCAACCCAACACGCAGTACAAGGGCTGAAAGTCACAGCCGTTGCCAAGAAGCTGTACAAATTAGTCATGGACAGTTAAATCAAGAATAATTCACAAACGCGGCTACAGTAGGTTCCATGAGCCCAAGCCATTAGAAACACACACTGAGTTAAAGCGACCAAGAATCCTCTGGCGGGGTCTAGGGTCTGAGTAATTAACAAGGGAATCAGACAGAAGTTTTGAGCAGGAAATGGCGTGATGTGGTGGAATGACCTGTTCCAAAAGCAGTAGCAGGAAGGAATATCGATCGGGCGCTTGCACCCGGGACGTTGCAAGGTTCTCCAGACAGCAGGTAAGCAGGCATTGATGGCAGGTGCAGGAGGAGAGCAGCAGAAACCCTTCAGACAGCAGGATGAAGTTGAAAGGCAGGCATAGGAAGGAAAGCAGGGTGGCGGCGAACTGGCATGGAGCCGAGGCCGATGGAAGAAGGGGGGGGGGAGAGTAGGAGCAAGAAGCGAGCTTGAAAGCATGACAAAGAGCAGCATTGAGGTAGCTAGTGAGAACCCTCCCACAAAGAAAGCAATGGACAAAAGCAGAGGGAAAGGGAGAAGGGGTGGGGAAACAACAAACAACGAGACGGGAGAAACATGGGGGGGGGGACAAAGGAGCAGCCTCGGTCCAGGATGGACGACAGTGAGCTCGACTCGTTCTAAACAGAGCAGAAGTCTGCTGCGTGAATTTAGTATGTGGGGGAGGAGCTCTTCTCCCACATAACTATGGGCTGCACCCTTCAATTCTGGCCATTTGCTCTGATTTTTGAAGGTCAGTGCTATGAATCATTCTGAGAGGTTAAGATATATGACAGTCACATCAAAGTACATATGAGTTTGCCAGCAGATTAAAGCCTTATGGTCTATCGATTGTGCAGCTAGCAACCCTTATACTGCACCTGCCCCTCCTTCTTACCTTATCCCATCCCCTTTTGAAGCAGTCCACTGTTCTACAGGATACCACTTCCGCAGGCAACATGTTCCACCCAGACACCACTCTCTCCATAAAAAAGTGTCTTCTCATTTCCCTCCTGAACCATCCCCCCTCCAATCTGAGATTGTGACCTCGAGTGTCCCTACCCCCCCTTAACTTGAATAGTTCCTCCATGCCTGTCTTGTTTATTCCCTTTATGTACTTGAAGGTTTCAATCATATCACCCCTGTCTCTCATCTCCTTCATTGAGTACACGTTCAGCTCCTGCAGCCTGCTCATGCAGGATATGTCCCCCAGTCCCTGGATCATCTTTGTGGCCCTGCGCTGCACCCCCTCCAGTAACTTAATGTCCCTTTTCAGGTATGGTCACCAGTACTGCTCGCAGTACTCCAGGTGTGGCCTAACCAGTGACCTATACAATGGCAGAATCACCTCCCCTCTCCTTGAAGATATACCCCTAGCAATACAACCCAGCATTTTGTTGGTCTTTGCAGCTTCCTTCCTGCATTGTGCTGAGTTGTTCATTGAGCCCTCTATAATCACCCCAGATCCTTCTCCAACTCCTCTGTCACAACAAGCTGAACCCACCCCCCAAACTGGTAGCTCCTCCTTGTTTTTATTTGCCCTGAAATGTAGCACCTTGCACATTTTTGGCATTGAACCCCAACTGCTTGGTGTCTGACCAGGTCTCCAATTCTGACAGATCATCCTGCAACCCACGCCACCCACCTAGGTCATCCACTACTCCAATCTTGGTGTCATCTGCAAACAAACTGATCTTGCTCTTGATGCCCATTGAGATGTCTGATATGAACAACCCAAACACCGGTCCCAGCACTGAGCCCTGTGGTACTCCGCTTGTCACTGTCCTCGAAGATGAGATCTCCCCTCCCATCACCACCCTCTGCTGCCTTCCCTGTAACCAGTTTACCACCCATCCCACCATTTTCTCCCCTGCACCTGTACCTACCAGCTTACTACCCAGCATCCCATGCAGCACTGAGTCGAATGCCTTACTGAAGTCCAGAAACAGGACATCCACTGCATGGCCCTTGTTCAACTGTCTAGTTACCCAGTCATACTAATCCACCAGGCTGGTCTGATAGGATCTGCCCTTGACAAACCCATGCTGCCTAATGTCCTGCAGCCCATTGGTCTTCAGAAGGTATACCAGCCTCTCCTTCAGGATTGTCTCCATCAGTTTTCCCATGATAGAAACATAGAAACATAGAATTTAATGGCAGATAAGGACCGCTTGGCCCACCCAGTCTGCCCATTTCCCTACCTGATGGATAAGCTGCAGATTCTAGTCAATCAACAGCTTACTTCCTCCTGCCCCCCACTAGAATTACCTTATGCCTGTCCCATGCATTCTTGAATTCTCCCACTGTTCCTGACTCCACAACCTCCTCAGGAAGACTGTTCCATGCATCCACAACTCTCTATGTGAAAAAATACTTTCTAACATTACCTCTGAGCTGTCCCCCCTCTATCTTGAAATTGTACCCCCTTGTTCTTGCACATCTCTTCTTCTGAAAGATACTACCCTCTTGTACCTTGTTAATTCCCTTGAGATACTTAAAAGGTAATGTGAAATTGGATGTGAGGCTTACTGGCCTGTAGCTTCCCAGTTCATCTTTGGGACCGCTCTTATGGAGGGGTACCACGTGAGCCATCCTCCAGTTCTGAGGTACACTTCCTGAGACCAGTGAGGCATTGAACAGGTCTGCCAAGGGCCCTGCCAGCGTAACCCCCATTACCCGGAGTTACTAGAATCCCAGTAAAACCTAGTGGTAGGCAGGGAAGACAGCTCGTGAAACTCCAGTTAAATGGATTTCACACTGTCTCACTCTGTTCTCAGTTTCAGCTGAGACTGAGGGATGATATCACCATAGAACTCTTGCAGCTGCATGAGCCACACTGGAATGCTGCAGTTGGAAGTTAGGATAGAATGTTGGGGGAATTTGAACAGAGTCTGTGTGCAGTCTTGGAGAGAGGAAGAGCACAGCAGTCTGTGTGCAGGCTCTCAGAGCCTTAAGCTCTGTTTTTAGAGCTACTGTAAGGGAGGTGTGTGTTTCTACTGTAAGAGGAACACAGAAGCCGATTGTCGAAGTGGTGGAGACCGCTATTACTGGTCCAAGTGCCCCATCCCTGAGGGGATGGTGGGGTTTGCCTGTTTCCAAGGGCAACCCTCCTGGTTCCGGCTAAGGAAGAAGCTGCCTGTTTCAAGTTGTGCTGCAGCACCAGAAGCTGTGGGAGAGAAATTCCTGTGAGGAATCGCCTGTGGGGCACCTGCAACCAAAGGGTGAGTTAGCTCTGACAGAGAGACAATGTTTTTCACCTAAGCTGTTGGAACATGGGGATTGGACTACTTAATTTGTAGGAGGCCTAGTGTAATAGACATTGCCAGTTAATTCAAGTAGGTTCAAGTCCAGCACAAAGAGTGAAGTAAAGTGAGGATTGGACTGCTTAATCAGTGGGGGGCCTAGAGCAATGGGCTAAGCCAAGTAAAAGTATGTTCAAGTCCAGCACAATGGGAAAACAAGACAATTAGAGGAAATGTGACATACATTTAGCCTTAAATCTACATTATCAAGCTTTACAGAATGAGATGTTTACTGTCCAGAGAAATAGGCAGGTATGAATTGTGAGAGCGAGAGGTGGGAGACCCCTCATCAGTAGTAACCAAATTCACCTCTACGGATTTTCTCAGTGGCACCTTTACTTTCTCTCAGGTACTTGGCCAGTGCCTGAGGAAAGTACCCAGATGTGGGATTAAAAGGAGAATTCTCTGACAGAGCTGAGGTGCTCTTAGGCGGTTTAGGGAGCCACCAAAAAAGGTTTCCATGACATATGGAAGGTATCCAAGTGGCCAGCAGGGGAGCCGAGCCAGAGAAAACCCAGAATAGTGTGCGAAGTTCAGGCTGTGTACCCAAAGTAGCATGCAAGTCCGGGCTGTGTGCCCGGTGGGGTAAGAGCCTGAGGGCTGAAGTGTTGAATGAGTGTTCATGATTCTTTTAATCTGCATTACCAGAAGTGTAGCCCTGTGGGGGTCCATCTATGCTTTGTTTGTTCTGTTTGGATGTGAATAAAGCCACACTTTAGAATCACATTTTCTGGTATTGGACATTACAGTTATTGCTTCCTGTGTTCGGAGTTACTTGGGTGCCCCTGTGCAGAGTAGCCAAACCTAGCCCTTGTGCCGAGTAACCTATTCCTCCCCGAACCCAGTCCCCACCTGGTAGTGCTGTCAGATTCAAACAGCATACCGACTGTCAGTTTGCAAAAGGCAGGGGTGAGGGGCTTACATCAGGGTTTCTGCCAGCTGTCTAAGTACCCTGGAATGAATGCCATCCAGCCCTGGTACCTTGTCCACCCTCAGTGCCCTCAGGTCCTCCAGTACTTTGTCCTCTGTGATTCCTCCATCTGTTACCTCCTCCGCCTCTGAGCCTGACCCCTTAGTAGTGCCCCTCCTTTCTCCTTGGTGAACACCAAGCAGAAGTATTCATTAAGCACTTTTGCCTGCTCTCTCCCTGTTTTCACCCATTCCTCTTAATCCTTACTATTTTGTCCATACAACTCCTTTTCTCCCTGATGTACCTGAAGAATTCCTTCTCTCCCTTCTTGATGCCTTGCACTAGCCTGAGCTCCTTAGATGCCTTGGCTGCCCTTACTGCCTTCGTAACCTCTTTAGATTCCTTCAGGTAATCCTCTCTGTGCTCCCCTCTCCCTGTTTTTTTTTGAACTTCCTAAAGGCAGCTTTTTTATTTCTTACTTTCTCCATGACCTCCTTGCTCAACCAGCTAGGTTTCTTGGCCCTGACTCTTTTACTCTGGACCCTGATGCAGGTTTTGGTTGCTTCCTCAATCCCCAGTTTTATGACCTCACACTTCTGGTTAGTGTCCACATTAGTTTGGATTTTGGGTAGATACTCATTAACTACTTCTCCTATCCTACCGAAGTTGACCCTCCTGAAGTCCAACACTCTTGTATCAGTTTTTACTCTCTTCTTATCCATTTTCAGTGTGAACCACACTGAATGGTGGTTGCTCCCTGCCAGGGTTCTTCCACCCCCCAGCTCCCTCACAAACTCTCCATTTGCCAGTATGAGGTCTAGGGTGTTCCCTAACTTGGTTGGCTTGCTGACCATTTGCATTAGGAAGCTATCCTGGAACGCATCCAGAAGTATCTGCTCCCTTTTATTTGTGGTGGCTGGGGTACACCACTCCACTCCCTGCAGGTTGAAGTCCCCCACAATCACTGTGCTTCCCTTTCTGCAGGCCCTTCTAATCTGCCCTGCTAGTTCCCTGTCTAACTCCTGTGTCTGATATGGTGGCCTGTACGCTACTCCCATCCTGAGAGTCCTATTCTTTGAATCCTGGATTTGCATCCATAACAACTCTGTACTACCCTCCTCCTCCTCCTCACGAACACACTTCAGTCCTTCTCTCACATACAGTGCCACCCCCTTCCCATTTACTGATCTCTGCGGAATATCTTATACCCTGGTAATGCCAGGTCCCTGTCCTGGTAATGGGTGGCCCATGTTTTGGTGATGGCTGCCATGTCCACCTCCCCCTCTACCATCAGAGCCTGTAGCTCTGACATTTTGTTCCCTAGGCTTCTAGCATTCAAGGTGACCACCCTCCACACTTTTCCCCCTGCTCTATACCTTCCTAGCATCCCCTCTAGTACTCTTTTTTCCATTGCTTCTAACATGGGGAGTAAGCTCATTCAGCTTCTCTTCCTGTGGATTCTGCATGCCTCCTGCCCTCTTGCCACCCCCCGCTCCTAGTTTAAATGCCCTTCTTTTGCTATGTAATCCCCCGTCCTCTGCTTTAGTACCTTCTTGCCTTCCTCACTTGGGTGAAGTCTATCCTTACTGTAGAGATCACTGTCCTCCCACGTCTCTCCTCACTAACCCACCAGCCCATAGCCTTTGGATTGGCACCAGATTCTTAGCCATTTGTTAACTTTCTCTATCCTCAGTTTCCTTGCAGTGCCTGCCCTGGGCATTGGAAATACTTCTGAGAAAGCTACTGATCTTCCTGCCTCTTCACATATTGGTCCTAGCTCCTCAAACCTCCCAAACTATCTGTCATCTCTCTCTCACTAGGTAATTTGTCCCCACATGCAGAACTGTATGTGGTTTCACCCTACCCCTCCTAGCAAACTTTAGAACAGACTGACTCACCCTTTCTGCTGTCATTCCTGGCATGGCCTCCACCCATATGCAACTGTGCCTCTCTCTCTCTCTCTCTCTCTTGCTTCCCCATCTGACTCCTCTTAGTATTGAATCTCCCAGCACTAGGATTCCACCCTGTTTTCCATGAGCTACATTCCCTAATCTCCCTTTATCCCAACCCCTTCCACCAGACTCCTTCTCATCCTCCAGCACAGTTGTTCCCCCTTCCACCCCTGTTGAATCATCCCCAGTTGTTCTGCCCATTCCATGTTCCTTCGGTCTATTTTTAGTTTCTCCTCTGATCGCAGCCTCTATCACAACACCCAGTCCTTCCAGTACTGCAAATCAATTTTTTGATGCCCCCTCACTACCACATACTTTCTTCCTATTACCAGGCCCCCCCTCGCTACTGCTTCTATGTCCATTATCTCCCCCTCATCCTCCATTTCCCCCTTTTCTGCTCACTTTTGACCCTTGACCTATGTTCCTCTGTCTTGGTTCCTTATCCATTCTCTTTTCCTGCTCCTTCCCCTTATTGGCTCTATTTGTCCTTCCTCCTCAGTTTCCCATCTACTTACTCCACCTTTTGGGTTGTTATCCACTGCTGTCCGATGTTTCCTTCTTAGCTTCTCCTGTAGACCTCTGATCTTATTTTTAAGCTGCATTATTTGCCTGCTCACCAAACAACCCCTCACTCTCCATGAAATTCTAAGAAAGACTGGTGCTCTACAGTTGTTACAGCCTACCACCCTACCCATCTCTCTATTCGCCCACCAGCATCCCCCACACTCTCAGAAGGAAGCTCACCACATCCCCATGCATCCTCCCTTCATCCATGTCTAGTTTTGTTCATGTTCCACCAGTACAATAAATATTAAAAATAGCAAAACGGCACCCATACCACAATAAAAATGAACAACAAATGGAACCAACCATATAAATATTTATTGCAGACGTGCAAACATGCAAAAAAGTTACTAAAAATGAACTAACGTTACACCTGGTACACTGCCAGGCTTCATCATTTAACATAGCACCATACACCTCCTGGTGCTCTCGATGATTTTTGTTTCTACAATAAATATTGTTGCTAAAAAGATGTATGTACTATCTGTTTAAACTATACCGTAGTTAAAATGTTACACTTATTTTTTTATATACAAGATTATCATGCTCTTTTACTATTCCACTGTCCTTTACTTTTCATCACAAAAATGTATGCCCAGCTAAAAACAATTTTGTAACATAATGTTTACAGAATTTTATTTATGAATTTTCGGAAGACCTTTGAGCATGAGCTCTTTTACAAAGGTTCCACGTCAGGGTGGACAAATAATACAAAACACCAATACAGTAGTTACAGATTTTAAAACAAATTCAGTTACAAAGGTTCCACATCGGGGTGGACAAATATTACAAAACACCAGTAGAGTAGTTACAGATTTCAGAACAGATACAGTTGTTACAGGATTTAGCACAAATACAGTAGTTACAGATTTCAGAACAAATACAGTTATTAATGGGTTCAGCACATTGGGCAGCTAAAGAGTAGTACGAGATTTATTGGCAAGTAGTGGAAAACAAATCAAGTGTCGGAGGAATTTGGTTAAGTTTTGAAAGATTCTAGGGGTGGCTCAGTCCTAGAAACCTCAAGAGGTCTATTGATAGACTATGGTTGAAAAGGTGAGGGGGGGGTTGGGGGCTGTACGCAGAAGCTGAAAGGAGGACTATTAGCTTACTAGTGCTCCTGGCTAGGCTAGGATGAGGGCAAGTTTTCTCGGTGTCAGTGCTGGGTTTTACGGTGGGAGTGGATTAGTCTTTCAGGTTTGTCCTGAGGGAACATGTGCATTGTGAGCTAGACTATAGGTGCTGTTTGAGGACTGTTTTGAACTGTGGCAGGCTGTGTGTTTGTAGTTTTTGTGGGAGTTCATTTAGCCAGAGGAGGGCTCGGTAGGAGAAAGTACACTGCCCAAGTGAGGTTCGCCGGAATGGGATGGACAGTGCTCCATCCTTCTTCCTTCTGGTGATATGGGATGAGGGAGAGGCCTCAAGCAGGTTTTCTATGCAGGATGGTGTTTTTCTGAGGAATGCCTTTTTACCCAGTAGACAGGTTTGATATTTGAGCCCATCTTTTAGGTTAAGCCAGTTAGTGCTCTCATATGCTCTGAGACCTCCACTGGGTAAATTGGCTGGAGCTCTGTGAAGGTTGGAGTAGTGGAGGAGAGAGTTGTACCCTGGCAGTTCTTCTGTGGGACAGCAAGTATTATTGTTTCTTTCTTTTTTGAAAAACCTTTTTCTCTGCCCTGGCTCGACTCAGTGGTGTGCTGTGGGCCTTCTGTCATAGGGCGGTTGGTGCTGTAGTGCTTCTGTTCGTCAAACGGTAGCTGGTGGGCTGCTGTGGGACAGAACGGGTCTGGGGAAGGGCTTTGTGGCTGGGTTGAGGTTGGGAAGCCCTGCTGAGACTATTTTGATATGACTCCGGTTGGAGTGAAGACTGTGAGACTGTGAGGGGACGTTGTACCTAGAAACGTGGATACTTGAATCTGTGGGGAAAGTAACTGTTGCAAGTCCATTGTGCCTGGATTTGGAATCTGGGAAGGCGAGGAGCCCTGATTTTCAATTTTATGGAGAACTAACATTTTGGATTGTGTTGCCTTGCCCAGGACTTAAGGTTTAAACTGTCTTGTGTGGCTTTTTTAATTTTTATGGATTACTTGTGAACTAATTTGATTCTCTCCCAGTGACTTTTTTGAGTTGGACAACGAGGTGGTGAGAGGACCTTGTGTCCATTTATTTTATTTCCTCCATCTTCTGGTCGTGAGAGGACCGGCGGTGGGGGGTTGGGTTGTCTGTTAAGTGGGGATATATTCTACAGTGACAGTGTAGAAATATATAAGTGCCTTCGGTGGTGAGAGAGCTGGGGGGGTGATTTCATTTATTATTTTATTTTCTTTTCTCCCTGGTCGTGAGAGGGCTGGGAGAGAGGGGGAAGGGATATGTTATTGTATATTTTGGTTTTGATTTAATTTGGTTTATATTTATTTTATTTTATCTGTCACTGGGATAGTCTTGACTTTCTTCTGGGGGGGGCTAGAAAGTTATTGATTTAGTTTAGATTATTTATTTATTGGATTTATTTTGGAGTTTATTTGAATTTCAGAGTTATTGTGGTGTTTTAGTATTTTTGCTGCAGCATGTGTCAGCTTACTACCCCCACGACAGTGCGCTATTTATCCTCCCTGCTCCATGCCCTCCACCCTTTTTATCCTCCAGCCCTTCGGTATGATATTTATCAGTGCTGTAGAGCGTTGGGAATTGCCCGGAGGAGAGGGAGGAGGGCAGGGGGATGCGAACCAGGTAGGATGGACGAAGGGGGCTTTCGTGTCAGAGTTGTTAGATCTAGAAGGTGCCCTGGGGCAAAATGGAATGCAGATTGTGGTTTACCATGTCTAGTGCCCATACCCAAGGGCTCTATGGAATTATGTAGACAGATGAGCTTGACGGCCTCAGAGGTTCGTTCAACTCGGGCGATATTATGCAATGCTAGGTCCATCAGAAACAAGACTGGCATTATAGCTGATCTTGTTAGCACAATGAATCTGGCTTGCATCACAAAGACCTGGCTGGATGAAAATCCAGGCCCCACGTTGGAAACTATGACTCCAGCCGGGTACTCGGTGATATATTGCCCGAGATTGGACCGCAGGGGTGGGGGGGTTGCAGTCTGTTTCAAGACAGAATTAGACCTCATGGGTGTGGTTACAGGGGAGGCTGAGTCCTTCGAGTGCACAGTGGTAGCGGGTGTTGGCGTTCGAATCGTGCTCATCTACCGTCCACCAGGAGATGGGAAACGGTTCTTACAGGACATGGCAGACTTCATCGTCGACATGTTGTTTGAGTCACCCAGATTGATGGTTCTGGGCAACTTTAACGCCTGGATCAATGATGAACTCTTGCAATTTGGTAATCGCTTCCTCCAATTAATGATTTCCTTGGGCTTTACACAGGTGGTTTCCACCACTACTCATAAATCTGGGCACTCTTTAGACTTAGTCTTTCTCCTTGGGATTGATGCTTTCGATTTGGGGGTGGAACCAGTCATTTGGTTGGACCACTACACGGTGAGGTTAAATTTTAGTACCCCCCATGAAGGCCTACCCCTGTGGAGATGGTGAGATACCGCCCTTTATGGGATATTACACCCCAGTGCCTTGCGGCGGTTCTCAACCTCTCGTCCCCTTCGTTGGCGAGCAGTAGTTCGGAGACTGTGGTGACAGCCTATAATAAGGCTGTTACACTGGCTCTGGATACTATTGCTCCTGTTCGTGTACGCCCCCTCTCCCTTCATCCTAAGGCACCCTGGTTTGATGGGACGCTGAAGGAGATGAGGAGACAGGGGCGAAGATTAGAACGCTGCTGGCGCAGATCCACCCTTGATGCTGACCGCCTTAGATTGATGGACCATTATTCTGTCTATCAATCTGCAATCTCCCATAAGAAGGCAGAATTCCTGTCCAGGGAGATTGCAGTAGCTAGGAATCGACTGGCTCAGCTTTTCTGAACTGTGGACAGGCTGTGCAACCTAGCTTGTCTACAAGTTCGGAAAGCTTTTTCCCAATTAGAGTGCGAGGAGCTCGCTCGATTTTTTGCTAATAAGGTGGCTGACATCAGGATGGATTTGCATCCAGTGGCTTCTAAGGGGGATGCCGTTGAACAGCATGAGTTCACAGTACCTCTGTCTTCCTGGTGTTCCTTCAGCAGGCCAGACTTTGTGGATGTCATGAGGATTATCCACGGTGTGCACCCTACGAGCTGTAGTTTGGATCCTGGGCCAACTTCCCTAATATTAGGTTGTTGTGACATCATCGGCCCAATCCTTGTGCAAATAGTCTGGTGCTCCTTGGAATCAGGTAAGTTTCCTAGCTCCCTGAAAGAGGCAGTGGTGACACCCCTCTTGAAAAAAGCTACCTTGGACCCTGACTGTTTCACAAACTACAGACCTATCTCAAACCTTCCCTTTATTGGGAAGGTGATTGAGAAAGTAGTGGCGTCCCAATTGGAGAACCACTTAACCATCCATGGCATCTACGAACCCTTCCAATCGGGTTTTCATAAAAGACACAGCTCTGAGACTGCGCTGGTTTGGGTGCTTAATGATCTCTTGAGGGCGAGAGACCAGAAGAGACGTTCTGTCTTAGTTCTTCTTGATCTCTCGTCAGCTTTTGACACCTTGGATCACGTGGTGTTGCTAGCACGCCTGAGGCAGATTTGTGGAATATCGGGAACCGTCCTTTGATGGTTTACCTCATTCCTCACTGGGAGATCACAAAGGGTTGTGTCGGGGCCTTTTTCCTCTGGCCCTATACCTTTGTTATGTGGGGTGCCTCAGGGTTCTGTGCTGTCTCCCATGTTATTTGCGGTGTATATGCTGCCCCTCGGAGACATTATAAGACGGTATGAGCTGAGGTTTCATTGCTATGCAGATGATACTAGCTATACCTGTCTTTTGCTCCTGACCAGGATAGAGCTGTCTCAGTGTTTAACAGCTGTCGGAGAGAAATCCAGGGTTGGATGGATTCTAGCTGGCTGAAGTTGAACGCAGAAAAGACAGAGGTTTTGGTGGTGGACCCAGGCTGTCGGATAGAGGGGTCGCCTGTTGTTGCACCATCAGGAATTTTTCTTGGGGTGTTTCACTTCCGACCTCTGAACAGGTGCGTAACCTAGGGGTTATCTTGGATGGCAGGCTGACACTGCATTCATAGGTGTCAGCAGTCATCAAGACTTCCTTTTACCATCTTAGGAATATCGCTAGAGTGAAACACCTTGTTCCGTCTGACTTGTTACCTATGTTGGCCCATGCCTTTGTGTCCTCTCGTCTGGACTACTGCAACTCCCTGTATTTTGGGCTTTCTGGGGTTGAAATCCACCGCCTTCAGCTAGTGCAGAACGCGGCAGCCCGGGTTTTGATGGGAACCAGTAGGTCTTGTCATATTACCCCGGTGCTGCGCGAACTGCACTGGCTTCCAGTTCGGTGGTGGATCACCTTTAAAGTCTGTTTACTGACTTTCAAAGCCCTACACGATCAGGGTCCAGCCTATCTGAAAGACCTTCTCTTATCTTACTGCCCTGGCCAATTGCTCCGCTCGGCCAACGAGGGGTTGCTAGAGATTCCGAGAGTGTGTTTAAATTCATCTGGCTGTAGAGCCTTTTCTTATGCTGCCCCCACTCTCTGGAATTCTCTACCCCATCGGTTATGGCAGTGCACCTCCCTTGGGGAATTTAAGAGTGGCCTTAAAACCCATCTGTATCATATGGCCTTTTTATAGTATAATGCGATCTGTTTATAAAATTGTGTTTTTTTATGAGTGTTTTATATTGTATTATAATGATAATTGTATGGATTGTATTTTTGTATGATTGTACAGCGCTTTGAAACTTGAAAGGTGCTTTAAAAATAATATTATTATTATTATTATTATATAGAGTGCCAAGTGTGAGTGTAATGGTCTGTGCACAGGGTCAGGCGGCATGCCTTATTTAATGCAATTTGGACCCTGTTGAGTGCAGTGCCAGTGACAGCTCCATAGACCACAAGCCCGTAGTGTATCGTGGGGAGTATTGAGCTGGAGACTGAGATTCGGAGTTCTTCTGGAGTGAGGGATTTCTTATATCTGTAGAGGACCCCGATCTTTGCATTTACTGATCTGACAAGGAAGTCAGTATGGTTCAATACGTGAGAGAGTCATCGATGGTGACCCCTAGGTACTTAAATGATTGTACCTGCTCAATCTGCTCACCAGCGTTATTGGTAATATCAAGGGGAAGGAGCCTGCTTTTATTGTAATGGCTGGAATGGAGCACAGCCTTGGTTTTCTTGTAGTTCAGTAGCAGTCTTTTCCTACAGAACCAGTTGTCGAGTTTGTTAAAGGAGGTCTGTAGTTCCATTTGTAGTGCTGCCTGGGAGGTGCCACTACTCAGCAGCACAGCATTATCCGCATACAGGATGAGACTGGTGTCACAGGCCATGGGCAGTTCATTAACAAAGAGGCTGAAAAGCAAGGGACCAAGGATTGATCCCTGAGGAACTCCTAGGAGTACCTGTCTGGAGCTGGATAATATCTGCCCGATTTTGACTCGCTGACTCCTTTGTGACAGGTACTCATTGAACCAATTTAGGGTGTTTGGTGCCACTCCCAGTCTTTGAAGCTGGACTATCAGTAGAGAGTGGTTGATGGTATCAAAGGCTTTGGTGAGGTCGATGAAGATGGACCCCACCAATTTGCCTTCATCTAGTGCCTTGTGTGCATAATCAGAGTATAGCTTAAAATTTCAACTTCCTTTTCACTCTCTCCTATCTTCTTTCCTTTTTCTGACTATCCTTTTATTCATATCAGGGTGGCCAGCCTGATACTCTTCATTCTTATCTATCCCTTGTCTGAAATGCAGCCTGAACCCCCCCATTTTGTCTTAAAGACATCCTTAAAACATGTTCCCCATTACACAAGTTCCTTAGTCATAATTAAGAAAACAAAGGTATATGTGTACTAAGAGTCCAAGGCTACTGTTCAAAAAGTTATCATTAGGTTTTTGTTTCCAAATGAAGAAAGGAGACATGGTTTTTGTTTAGTTAAGTTGCCATGTGTATCCTAAGTCCTTTGGAAATGAAAATATTGATTCTGCCTTCTTAATGGTTCTGGAATAGAAAGTCATACCCTTGCGAAAACAAACAGATAAAGGAGCACGCCCTTGTCTGTTTGGGTTTCCAAGATAAATGCCCTTTTCTTCTAGTAAAAAAGAAAAAAAGGTATAAAAGGTAACATGATTCCATAGAAATATCAAATATAGTTACCCTGTTTACTGAGATAGGTCCTCAGTAGCTGAGACAGGTGCTGCTACAGGGCTGGCTGCCCACAGACTGACAGGTTTTATAGACCCAGGAGAGAGTGATGTCATGAGGGGGAGGAGCTAAGCTAATGCTCTGACATCATTAGCCCTATAATTAAGCATTTAGCTCCCTTCTGTCTTGGTGTGTTGCATTAAATGAACATATGTTCAAATGATAAGGACTTGAACACATTGTTTGATGATGTAAAACATATGTATGGTGTATCCAAAGGCTCCAGTAGATCTTTTTGCCTTAATAAGGGTGTCACATGACTTATGAGCTGGGCCACTGGAAAATTGCGGGCGCAATTTTTCCGCAATTTCCGCAATTTTCACCCTTCTCTGCACAAAATCCGCAATTTCTTACATTTATGGAATTTTTGACTGAAATTGTATAAAAATATTTAAATTCTCAAGGAAATCTACTCAGATATGGTACACAGACTTGGATTTGACCAAAACAGTACAGTGAGGTGAGAAGGGGTCAAATGTGACTCTGCTTTCATGTGATTACTTCCCTGCTTTGGTTTCAGAATCCTCTAGTCATGCATATGTAGACTTGAACACTTAAAATCTGTGTTAAAGCAGACTATCAGAGAACATTTTGCTGACACAGAAACTGAAACAATAGTTGTGAGAAGAGATGCAAAGTTCCCCATTCACCTAAATGAAGCCTTGATCACAATGCTTGTTTTTGAATGGTAGGGTAGATTTTCCTTGTATAAATACTTTCAATCTGAAAGGATTTTGATTCAAATGTGTCAGGAGTTTGGATGGCCCTGCTGATTATAAACTTGAATGTGCTTCTGAGGGGGGTGGTGACAGGGATTCTTACATGTCAGTCTGCCACAACTGTATACTCACATACTGTACAAAACCTACAAAAGGAAACATTTCTGAAAACATGCTGAAAAGGTTAAGTTTAGTTAAACAGTTACCTTCAAATAGACAAAATAATTGCAACCCAAGTAAAATCACTGCAAACTGAGTAGAACAAAAGTACAATGTATTAAAAACTATTGTATGATGTAATGAAAAGCTATTGGTATGATTTGATACTTTTATCTTGTGATTTTAAAATGTACTTACAGTGCTGATTAAGAACGGTAATAATTTTAACAAAATAAATATTTTTCTTACTAGACCTTTATTAGGCACCCTGGTTATCTGTTTATTTTTTTCTTGCACCAAAGCAAGTAGTTTAAACAGGCTTCACTATTTAACATCTAGAAACTGGCAAAATATGTTATTTCAGGATGTATTCAGTACAGACTAGCTGTAAATTATTGAATAAAATCTAGTTAACACTGCATGACAGATGTCTTGATTTTTAGAAGATATGCTACATAATGATTAGTTTACAGTGCATTTCAAAAACACACATCTTTCTTCATATTAAAGGCATTTACAAGTGGCAATACATTTATTTAACAATTTATGTGATCAATACATGCTGCAGCAAACAATAAAATATTTATTAGGGGGCAGTGGGGATGTATAGTGAACCCCGCAATTTTCCCGCAATATTTGCAAGAAAATCCCCGCATTTTTGGGTAAAATTTTCCGCACTTTTCTAGTGGCCCTGCTTATGAGGTCACCCCTGATTGACTTAAAAAGTGCTCCTCTAGGGGGCTCAGACAGGTGTGGTGATCAGTAGCTTGCTGATCACAGTGAGAGAAGGTTCTAGTGAGAGTGTGCCAGTTCTCACATTGTTCCTTGGAAAGGAGAGACTGCAGGAATTCTTTTATGTTGTCTGAAGGAAGAAGAATAATATCCTGTGTTCTGAAGGTGAGAAGGACTAACACCATTTATTTTCCTTTCTGTATACAAGTATTTTTTTTTGATTTATTGAGACAATAAAATGATAAACGTAGAAGTATGCATTTTTTTGCATCTTAAACTGGTTGTAAGATCTGTTATTGGAACCCACACTACCACAACTGGTGTCAGAAGTGGGATTTCAACCTCAGGGGTATCAGAAGGTGCTCCAGAGGGGGTGTTGCACTGTAAATACCCTGGCAGATGCAACAACCAGAACAAGTGGAGCTGGATGCAGTACATTTGACCAGGTCGGTCAGATTGAAGACTGGAGTGCAGTTGTTGTCTGGGATTGAACCTACCACCAGACCAAAGAAGATGGAAGAAGGAGCAATGGCAGCAGCTGGTACTTCAAAAAGGGAGGAAAGCCAGATGACCCCAGCACCAGAGGACCCGAGCAAGTTATTGAAATGGCTTTGTCTACGCCAAATTGAGATGGAGCGCCACAGAGAAGAAGACCAGAGACAGAGGGATGAAGATCAGAGGATACAGGCAGAAGAAAGACGGAGACAGGATGAAAAATGGACAGCTACTCTAAAAGCTGTACAGGACATGACACGGGGCAGACAGAGAGGACTGTCCCTAGAGACATAAAATTAACTAAATTAACGGAGGTTAATGACATCAAGGCCTACCTGACAACCTTCGAGAGGGTGGCTCAAACCTGAAACTGGCCAGAGATCAATGGGTGATTCGTTTGGTCCCATACCTCTCTGGACGGGCACAGGTAGTTTATAGTCAGCTAAGTGGAGCTGACAGTACCAACTATGACAGAGTCAAAGAAGAAATATTACGTAGATATAATATAAATGCAGAAACGTATAGACAGTGGTTTCGGTCCCAGAAAATGGCCAACCTGGACATCTCAAGGGAAACTTACGCTCGTCTGAAGGACTACTGTGGTAAGTGGTTGCAGCCCACCTCCAAAACCATGGCTAAAATAATGGAACTAATAATAATAGAACAGTTCATCCAGATACTACCAGGGGATGTTCAATTGTGGGTGAAGGAGCATAAACCCGAGACAGCTGAAAACACCAAGTTGGCGGAGGACTACTTGGCAGCATGAAGCACTCGAGCTAGAGGTAACCAGAACAACCCAGGACTATCCAGCACACTGGTAAGGCCACCTTTTTATACTTCTCATAATCAAAGACAATTTTATCGAAGAGAGAGAGAGAGGTGGGAGAACTCCTTACACCGAGATTGTATGCCATGGTTGCCTCGGAAAAGGACGTATAGTGAGGAACTGCCCCAATAAAAGAACTGATTTAGCACATCTTGCCCTAGCTAATTTTGGGTATGTGACCTCAGTGGGTATTGGGGAACAACAAACTTTGGGCCTGCTGGACTCTGGGAGTATACAGACTTTGGTTAGAGCCAATTTAACTCATGATATGCCTAAAAATGACTTGGCTACCACTGTCTGTTGTGTTCATGGAGACATACATAAATACCCCATAGCATGTCTAAACATAACTGTAAACAAAGAAAGCCATGACATGTTGGTAGGCCTTGTTCCACGCCTTCCCATACCCATAATTGTTGGACAAGACTTTCCCCATTTTGATTTATTAATGCAACAACATAAAACCTTTCCAGAAACAGTCAGTGTGGTCACTAGATCCCAGGCCAAAACACATCCCTTACAGGAAGTTTTTCCTTTTGAGGAGGACTATTTCGAAACTGTTAGTGCAACCAAGAAATCCAGAAAGGCCAAGAGAAGAGAAAAAAGGGCCTGGAAGGAACTACAACAGGCTGAAGGTCAATTTTGTATTCCAGGGATTACAGTACAAGACATTGTACAGGACCAACAATATGATAAAACTTTACAACCTTTATTTTCACAGGTGGACAAGGCTGGACATCCTGGACAATCTCGTTTTATACTTAATCATGAAATACTGTATAGAGTTGTTATAGATCCTGATACAGCTGAAGAGATTAAACAACTGGTAGTACCTAGCAAATACAGGGAGCAGATAATGCACCTGGCCCATGACATCCCCATGGCTGGACATGAGGGCAGAGATAGGACAGTACAATGGATCTTATCCCGGTTTTGCTGGCCTGAGGTACATCAGGATGTTACTGCTTATTGTCAGTCATGCCCACAATGTCAGTTAGTAGCAAAAGGGGAAAGAAGGATTTAGTACCCTTACAGCCCATTCCCTATGTAACTACTCCATTCGATAGAGTAGCAATGGATGTGGTGGGTCCCTTATTAAAGAGTTCAAAAGGGAACCAATACATTTTGGTTATATGTGATTATACCACTCGATACCCTGAGGCGATACCAATGAGAACAGTCACTGCCCCTCATATCGCTGAGGAATTGGCTAAAGTAGTTAGCCAGATGGGTATACCTAAGGTTATTTTGACAGATAGCGATAGTAATTTCATGTCTATAATGTTACAGGAATTATACAGTTTATTAGGGGTATCTGCTGTAAGAACATCACCGTACCATCCCCAAACTGATGGGTTAATTGAGCGTTTTAACAAAACCATGAAATGTATGTTGCAGAAATATGTGCAGGAGGAAGGTCGAGATTGGGATAAGTTTTTACCTTACTTACTGTTTGCGTACAGGGAGGTGCCCCAAGCCACCACTGGGTTGTCCCCTTTTACAATGCTGTATGGCGTAACCCTAGGGCCCATTGGATGTTGTTAAGAGCATTGGGAACAAAAGGATAATGTGGCCTGCAAGAACATATTAGAATATGACATCCTTAAGAAAACGATTGGTAAAATATGTGTCCATAGCACACCAGAATGTAGACCAACGGCAAATGAAACAGAAATAATTATATGATGTGGGGCTAAAAACCAAAACATTTGTACCAGGAGAAAAAGTATTATTGCTACTACCTGCTACTGAGAATAAATTGCTGATGCGTTGGCAAGGGCCATATATGGTATTACATCAGACCGGCCCAGTAAATTATACCATTGAAATGCCAGGCCATAGGCCACTTAAACGAATTTACCATGCCAATCTTTTAAGGAAGTGGGTAGAAAAACCATCAACCCCGGTGTTATTCATACATCCTGAACAAGGGAGGACAGAATTAGACATGGCATATGACAGGCTGGATAAAACAGGGAATGAGACTGAAATTCAGATTAATACAGAACTGACCCAAATACAAAGGGAAGAGATTGATCATCTCTTGAAGTATTTTGCAGATATATTCACAAGAAAACCAGGGAAAACAAAAGGGGTGGTACATGAGAAGGGTTACACAATCAAAACCAATCCATCAAAAACCATATAGATTGCCCAAAAAGATTAGATCAGATGTAGTTGCAGAAGTTAAAAGAATGGAGCAAGCAGGAGTTATTGTTCCATCCCATAGCCCCTGGTCTTCACCACTGGTAGCGGTACAAAAAAAAGGAGGAATTAGGCTTTGCCTAGACTTCCGGAAAATTAATGAAGTTTCAGAATTCGATGGGTATCCAATGCCACGCATTGATGATCTGTTAGACCAGATAGGTTCTGCCAAGTATATTAGCACACTTGATTTGACTAAGGGGTATTGGCAGATACCCTTAGCACCCCAAGCTCAAGAACTCACTGTTTTTTGTACTGCACTTGGTTTATATCATTTTACCACTATGTTGTTTGGTCTTCATGGGGCCCCGGCTACTTTCCAAAGGTACATGGATCATGTTTTAAGATCACATAAATGTTACAGCACAGCCTATTTGGATGATGTTGTCATTTACAGTACAGACTGGGACTCTCACTTAATACACCTTAGTGCTGTTATACAAAGCATCAAAGATGCTGGTCTTACCATCAACCCGTCTAAATGTGCTATTGCCAAAACTGAAACGCACTATCTAGGCTTCATAATTGGACATGGGGTGGTTAAACCCGAAGTGGACAAAGTTGAAGCGGTAGCAAATAGTCCCATACCCACCACCAAGCGACATGTCAGATCTTTTCTTGGACTGGCGAGTTACTACTGCTGGTTCATCCCAGATTTCTCAGCAATTGCCACACCACTTACTGACCTCACTAAAAACAAATTTCCAAACAAAGTAAAATGGAGTCCAGCCTGTGAAGAGGCATTCCAAAAGATCAAGGCAATTCTGTGTTCAGCTCCAGTGTTGAGTAGTCCAGATTTCTCTAAACCCTTTGTAGTACAAACTGATGCCTCCGACACGGGGTATAGGAGCAGTACTAACCCAGCATAGTCAGGGAGAGGAACACCCCATATTGTTCCTCAGCAGAAAATTGCATGAAAGGGAGAGAAAATATTCCACGGTGGAAAAAGAATGTTTAGCCATCAAATGGGCAGTAGAGGCCCTTAAATATTATTTATGGGGAAATCAGTTTACAATAGTAACAGACCACAACCCATTATGTTGGCTGAACTTAATGAAAGATAAAAATGCACGTATTTTATGGTGGTATCTGTCATTACAATCTTATAAATTTGTTGTAAAACATAGAACTGGTTCTCAGCGTCAGAACATGGATTTGCTATCATGTTTTGGTGCTGATCAAGTTAGTGCATCCATTCCGGGTATGAAAAATAGAATTAAAAATGGAATGCATGGTGCCAAGAAGGCACAACCCCAGGGAAAAGAATGAATACAAACAGTATTATTATAGGTATAGTAATGTGTTGAATACTGTTTATCTTAAGGGTCCCTGGGGGGAACTTCTGGAGTGGGTGGGCGGAAGTTCCAACCCTTCACAGGGTGGGAGGTCTTAAGGCAACAACTAGTTGGTTGCCTTCTTGTGTGGGGAGGAGTGTGCTAGGATTGTTAATAAACAAACATCAGGCATAGCTTAAAATTTCAACTTCCTTTTCACTCTCTCCTATCTTCTTTCCTTTTTCTGACTATCCTTTTATCCATATCAGGGTGGCCAACCCGATACTCTTCAATCTTATCTATCTCTTGTCTGAAATGCAGCCTGAGCCCCCCCCATTTTGTCTTAAAGACATCCTTAAAACATGTTCCCCATTACACAAGTTCCTCAGTCATAATTAAGAAAACAAAGGTATCTGTGTACAAGAGTCCAAGGCTACTGTTCAAAAAGTTATCATTAGGTTTCTGTTTCCAAATGAAGAAAGGAGTCATGGTTTTTGTTTAGTTAAACTGCCATGTGTATCCTAAGTCCTTTGCAAATGAAAATGTTGATTCTGCCTTCTTAATGGTTCTGGAATAGAAAGTCATACCCATGCAAAAACAAACAGATAAAGGAGCGCGCCCTTGTCTGTTTGGGTTTCCAAGATAAATGCCCTTTTTTTCTAGTAAAAAAGAAAAAAGGTATAAAAGGTAACATGATTCCATAGAAATATCAAGTACAGTTACCCTGTTTACTGAGATAGGTCCTCAGTAGCTGAGATAGGTGCTGCTACAGGGCTGGCTGCCCACAGACTGACAGGTTTTATAGACCCAGGAGAGAGTGATGTCATGAGGGGGAGGAGCTAAGCTAATGCTCTGACATCATTAGCCCTATAATTAAGCATTTAGCTCCCTTCTGTCTTGGTGTGCTGCATTAAATGAACATATGTTCAAATGATAAGGACTTGAACACATTGTTTGATGATGTAAAACATATGTATGGTGTATCCAAAGGCTCCAGTAGATCTTTTTGCCTTAATAAGGGTGTCACACGACTTATGAGGTCACCCCTGATTGACTTAAAAAGTGCTCCTCTAGGGGGCTCAGATAGGAGTGGTGATCAGTAGCTTGCTAATCACAATGGGAGAAGGTTCTAGTGAGAGTGTGCCAGTTTTCACATTGTTCCTTGGAAAGGAGACACTGCAGGAATTATTTTAACATAGAAACATAGAATTTGATGGCAGATAAGGACCGCTTGGCCCACCCAGTCTGCCCATTTCCCTACCTACTGGATAAGCTGCAGATCCTAGTTAACCAGCAGCCTACTTCTTCCTACCCCCAACCCCTAGAATGGCCTTATGACTGTCCCATGCATGCTTGAATTCCACTACTGATTTTGACTCCACAACCTCCTCCAGAAGGCCGTTCCATGCATCCACAACCCTCTCTGTAAAAAAATACTTCCTTAAATTACCTCTGAGCCACCCCCCATCTTCAAATTGTGCCCTCTTGTTCTTGCACACCTCTTTTTTTGAAAGATGCTACCCTCTTGGACTTTGTTGATTCCCTTCAGATACTTGAACGTTTCTATCATGTCCCCCCTCTCCCTCCTTTCCTCGAGGCTATACATATTAAGCTCCTTTCGTCTCTCTTCAAAGGTGCTGGATGCCATATCTACACCTCATGCCGCGACGGCAACCCCAGGTTCAGGAATGGACTCGGAACATCAGGGTGCCAGCATGGGGGGTGGGTTGGAGCAGGATCAAGCGTAGGCTATACTCTACTGGGTGGGTCACCCATCCGTAATCGCACCATCACTGGATGGAGGTCTGGTGGCATGTGCAGGTGGTAACAGAGTGACTGGTAGGGTGGAGCATCCCATAGGGTGCGACATGTGCATGCCTCCACACATGTGCATCACATCGGGGACACGTGGGATTGGTACTGGGGGAGTGCTTTCAAGCACAAAGCCACTACTCCAGCCACTGGAACTTCTGCCCCTAGGCCCCCCAGAACCTCTGCATGTCCCCGGCTCTTCAGCCTGACTCCTTACTTCACCCCTTGACCCCAACCGAGACCCTGGGGAGATGGTGGTGTTGTCCCCTAGATTGTTGCTTGGAGAGCAGTCAGAAGAGCCAACACTGGGTGGATTTAGGCTGTGAGCAATACAAGGTTTGTACCGAGCGTAGAGTCTTGCCCAACTCCTGGAGGCATGAGATTATGTTCTGAGAATTCTCACCAAAAAGGAACGGACCTTGGGAAGTGGCATAAAGGATCTTGGACTGCATAACCGGGGAAAAACCAGAGACTCTGAGCCAGGAGCAGGGACTCCTGTGGCTGCAGCTCTGCCTGCTGAATCTTTTTTTTTCCATACACCCCACCCACCCACACAGGACCCTTGCCACCCTGCTCCCCTGTCATTGGCGGGCAGCTGCAACCCTCCTCATACTGCCCTGACCACCGCTCGAATGCCAGGGTATAGTATACTAGGCATACCATACTAGGCAGTCTGAAATATGTAAATGACTTCATTCACATATTTGGGACTGTCTAGTACAGTATACCCTGCAAGCAATATATTGTACCTGTCATTCAGCGGAGGCCGAGCGGTATGCAGACAGAGGCAGCCACCGATGATGGGGGTGGGTGGGCAAGGGGTCCTGTGGGTGGGTGCCACTGTATCACCAGGGAATTATTTCACCGGGATTTACTCATCAGGGAACGGAGGGGGGGTCCACTAGACTACCAGTGAATGAATTAATATACATTTATCGGGAATCAGGGGTGGGGTTCCACTAGACTACCAGGGAATGAATTAATATACATTTACTGGTGATTGGGGAAACAGGAGGGGGGGCACTAAACTACCAGGGGATGAATTACTATACATTTTTTTTTTTTTTTTTTTAATTTTAGTCTTTGGTAACCGGGTAAGACCCACTAGGCACAAGTGCCTGTTTTCAGGGGCAACCTGGTAGCACTGGGTGGTAAAGTGACTTGCTCAGAGTCACACAGTATGCAAGTGGAGGTTGTGAGAATCAAACTCAGGTCTGGTCTGCTGGATGTATCAAGATCGTTCACACTTCATTCCTCTAACCTCTAGGCTATACTGCCAGCCCCGGTTTTACTGATTTCCGGTGTTCAGGGTATCGCGAGTGAGGTGGGTACCACTAGACTACCAGGGAGATGTGGGTGCTTGTGGACGGTGTTCTGGGTTGGTGGGTGGCCACCCACGGCTGGCGGCTGCTGTGTTGCACCCTGCAAAACAGCAGCCTGCCTGCGGGTGGCCAGGAGTTGTTCCACCACTTCATGGGCTCAACTTTGAGCCCCCCATGTGGTGCAATGCAGGGTTGTGCCAGCATATGAAGTGCACATCCCGTGCTAAATATTGGGATGTGCCACATATGCGTGGGCACGCCCCCTGCATCTGCGCCTCATACATTAACATTGCACCCCGGCGCATTGGGATTTGCACTGCATCAGGCAGCCCTTTTACTATCCCACTGGGGCGCAATACCGGGTTGCACTGGTACAACTCTGTTGCGCCATGTGCAACCCCTTTGAATATCTGGGCCTTTATAAACAGGGGAGGTTTATATCCTGGTTTCTTTTTAATAGAATTTATCAAATAGCAATTTGAGGCATATACTGCCTTGAATGTCATTTGAGTGAAAGAGTTTATAACTTTTGGCCTGTGAGGCAATTCCTCATTGTGTCTTAACTGATATTTATGTTTGATAATTGTTCCCTCTATTTTATCCATTAAATATCTTGGTTCCCCTGCCTTTAGGAGTTTGTGCATTTGGACAGTGGCTCTGCATTTATATGAGCTGCTGCGTGTGCCAATGTGAGAGCAAGCCCAGTTTGCCTTCCCATTTCAACATGCAGCAGCTAGTCAGAAACATCTAACAATGCTACAGCTCGTCTGTGAGAAACAGTTCCTGCTTTCTAACAGATACGGGGCAGTGCTACAAACAGATTTCAGCAGATTTTAAAATAAAAAAAAATTATTTGGTGTAATAATGAGAACACTAATAGTGGTCTACATTTCCTTGGTAATAACTGGACCACGGGAGTTAATAAACACTTCAGCCTTTGGCCCTGATGTTTCAAACAGCAGAAATCCATCAGTGATGGTTTACAAAAAGCATCATCTTCCAGCTAGAGTTTGATGCCCTGGAGATAGAATTTGTGCACATTTCAGAACACAGAATGCTAAGTGCAAACTCTGCAATCTGGTCAAGTTCCCCCCAGCATTCTACAGTCCCCCAGTGGTTGTCCTGTAATCTCAGCAAGGATCCTCATAACACGTGCCTCGCTCCTAGGATGGGGCACCCACCTAGGGGATTTAACGGTAAGTGGCATCTGGAGCCCACAGGAGACTCAGGAGCAGATCCGTCTCCAAGAGCTAAGGGCGATATTGCTGACAATGCAGTCCTTCTCATCCCAGCTACAAGGCTAGCTGGTTCACATTTAGATACTTTGCATAAACTGCATAGACAAGCAAGGCGGAACAAGATCCTTTAAACTGTGCACAGAAGACATGAGGATCTGGGATGTAGCCTGCTCCCTGGATAGAAAGATTCATGCTGTACAACTGCCAGGCAAGGACAATGTCCTCACAAATGCTTTAAACAGAATCATGCCAAACACTAAAAGACCGATTCTTTTAAGTAAATTGGTTGCTAATGCAGTTGCTTCTTTTTGAAAATACAATATTTCCCTTCAACAATGAGAGGAGATACTGCAAAAAAAAATACAAATTAAACAATAAACATTTTACACCTCAGTAGTGCAGTGTATCAGTAGACTAACTGGATTCTAACACAAAATAAGAAACAGCTAAATTAATTTGTTGACCAGAAGACTGGAGTTGTACTTTGGGGCGACTGCTCTCTTCGAGGGAAAAAACAAGTATGACGTTAGGATGCTAGGGGAAGTGTAACCACAGTACAAAGTTTGAACTTAACATTCTGTGTTCCAAAATGTGTATAGGTTCTACCTTTAGGACATCACACTCTGGCTGGAAGATCATGCTTGTTGTAAAATATCATTGCTAGTTCCTGCTGTTTGAAACACTAAGGTCAAAGGTCGAGGTCAGGTTTATTAACTCCCATGGTCCAATTATTACAGAGAAAACCCAGACCACCATTGGTGTTAGCGCTATTATACTGAGAAGATTTATTTTGCTGAAAAGAATTAAAACATCTCTAAACTTGTCAAAGGAGGTGCTGAGAGTGCTGGAAGTTTCCAGGAAACCAGCAACAAGAAACACATACTCCTCTAAGTGGAAGGGATTCTCATACTTGTAACCCCACCTCCTTCTTTCGGAAGGCTTTCCTGAATGGCTCCACTGTCTCCTGTTTACTTCTTCCTTCTCTTGGTGTCCCAGTATTTCCACTACCACAGCCCGAGTCTTGGTATGTCCCCAGGTTCCCACAAACAGCCTCTGTATTTGTTTGGAGCTTTGCTGGGCTCATGGAGCAATTTGCAAGCTGCTGGCATCTTTCCCATGCTGCGTGCATTGGCGCATGTACCAGGAAGGTGCTTTGGAGTTTGTGACCGCCATTGCGGTCAAAACGGAGGAGATTTTCTGTGGCCCTGGTGCCCTGGCTGTGTTAAATAGTGACCAGGGAACTCAGTAAGGCCACAGAGAGGCCTTTTGAAATGTAAATATGAGAGCACTGAGAGGCAATAATTTGGGGCACAAACTGGGCTAATGAATATTTAAATAAGCTCTGCATACAAATTAATGAGGGAACGCTTGTGACTAAGGGCATAGTGTTATGGAGGTAGTGACAGGTAATCTAAAGCATACAAATGTAATATATTGTGATCACTTATAAGGGCATAGAAGGGGCTACATGACTGTGAGGTTTAAAAATATAAAAAAAGTGTTTAATCGGACTGCACCAGGACATTGATTGTGGGGTAGTGTAAGGGCTGCAGGGAAACTGTACATATAGTAACCATGTTTGCAGCCTTCCAGCCAATCCAAGTCAGGATTTACAGCAGAGACTTTTGGAATTTACTAGAGACTTTTGGGGGAAAGGGAGGAACAATTTCTGAGTGCCTAAAATTAAGCCAGTTAAAAGACTTAGACTGTTTTAGACAGCTTTTGCAGCCAGTCGTATTTCTGAGACTTTGCCCCTTGTAAAAGGGGGACGGTTGGGAAAGGGGAGGTCACTTTGAGAAAAGTGCTGGAATCCGGATGAGAAAAGGTTTCCTGTAGCTTGGGGAGATCAGAGAAAGACCTGTTTTGCCTTTCTTCAGCTGGAACACTTGCCTTGAATGTGAGACTGCCAAGCCTGCAATACCGAGCTGCATTTCTCCAAAGAGGGAGAAAAAAGAAGCAATTTCCCTGGAGGTCCAATTCCAGACTGAAAATTGTGGATCAGAGCGGGAAAGATCCTTAGCTTGCCTCTCAGTGAGAAACTGTTTTGCCTCAGATACTGTGGTCAGATTCACAAGCCTGTGATCACTGGAATTGTCTCCGGCCAATTTGCCAGAGGGGAGGCCTGAACTTCTGCTTTGCCAGCTTACCTTTCCAGGACTGCAGATTGCAAGCGGGTAAGCTGTGTGGCCTAAACCTGGACTGCAACAAAGCTGAGCCTGTGATGCCAAACCAAATGCTTAAGAGACTGCTACTGTCTGTAAAAAAACAAGCTGCCAGATAACCAGAGAAGGGAATCGGCTCCTGCAGAGAAGATCCTTACAGATTACAGCCATGCTTGGGAGGGTTGCCAAGACATTTTGGTATGAGTTATGTCAGCTGTGGTCCCTGTATCCTGGTCCTTATTGAAGAGGATGAAGTCCTGCAGCTACCAGCCAGAGGACTGAATCTGTCTCAGAGAGAATCATCCTGGAAATCAACCAGATCCTGAGGGCTATGGTTCCGTGAGTAAAATCAAGGTAGCTCCCTGCAACAAAGCTTAAATTCTTAATTTTACCATCTGATCTTGTTTGCCAGTTTAAAGTGTTCAAAGTGACTGGGCCAACCAGCCACAGATACAAATGTTTTGTGGTTTGCAAAGTGTATTGCTTCTGCTTAATTACCTTTTCTTTCATCAAGGGCCCCAACAAGCTGCAACGCCAGCCACCACATGGCAACACGTCAGGCCTGCACCTAATTAAAATCTGGGTACCCAGCAGCTAACAAAACTATTTAATACAGAGTCGAATTTTATTTTATTGCTGCGGATGCAAAAAGAGTACTTTAATTGTTTATCTAAATTCACGCCCCTCCCTTGTTCAAATTCCCCTTAATAAATTAGATTTACTGTTTTGAATGTTAATCTGGCTAGTAAGCAAATTATTACTCAGTTTCAAGTCATTGCGTCAGTCCAAAGGTATACTGTTACTGCTGGTAAACTGTTGCTTTGCAGGGGTACAGGGCACATGCAAGAGTTTCAGACCCTGTTGTAAGTGAGGTCACCGTGAGCTTATTATTGGCACTCTCCCTTAATGCTAAACTGAATGTAAAGTAAAGTGAATTGGGGTAATTTGTTTGTAAGGTCACTAGTCTGGACTGTGTGTAGGTATAATTTCCCAAAGGGTTGTGCTAGTTTAGCATCTAACCCACATAAAGAATTCTCTGGGTGGAGGTACCGTGTCAAAATATTATTGTTAGGACTCAGACCCTTCAATCTGTGCTTAGCTAGGCAAGCGGGGTAGTAGCCTTCGGGAGAGTGTTACCCGGGTTGCATCTTTGGAGGCACTACTGGAATTATCGACCCTAGTGGCCAAACCACCACAGTTTCATTTTTACCTCAAATGGGAATTGGCGCCAAAATGGAAAAAGCTGTTGCCTCTAGTGTTGAAATCCCTTCTGACAAAATGGCTGTAATCTGTCTGCTGGGTTGGTGAGAGGCAGAAGAGGTTGACCCCAAAAAAGTTTTGCTGTTCCTAGACATTCCCCTGGGCACAAGTAAGAACACTATTGAGAAAGCTCTCACCAAAGTGAAATGCCTAGATTGAGCTGTTTTAAAGGGCCCAGTAGGCTGATTTAATTGCACGGATGCTAACGGTGCTGATGAGATGTAGCAACCCGGTGGATAATGAAAGGGTGCCCAGTGTTATTCGCCCTGATGCGTCCAGAGTGGGGTTGGAATGTAATTACCATGTACAGTGTATGTCCACACTTGAGGGGCTCTCTAAATTTGACAGACTCCAAGGAAAGTTAGCCAAACTGTTACAGGCTGGAGGGCAAATCCTTGAGGACTTAAACACCTGATTAAAGCTCCTCCCGGTACTCCTCCTTCAGGACCTATACCTGTAGCTACACCATCAACTACACTTGCTCCTGCCCCAGTACTGGCACCCATGCCTGTCCCTGTAACTGTGTCTGCACCAGCCCTTGCATCTGTTTATGTGCCCTCAATCAATCATGATTTTTACCTCAAGTTGTGAATGTTTTCGGGCACCCTCCCAACTAATGGGGAGGATGACCTGGAGATCTGGATGGACTCAGATACTATGCTAGTGCAGGACTGGCAATGCTCAGAGGCTGAAAAAAAAATGCTTGGGGAAAAGCCTCCGAGGGCCTGCTTTAGATGTAATTCATTCCCTGAGGGCCACTAACCCCAATGCCAATGCACAGGAGCATTTGACCGCCCTAGAATATGTATTTGGGAGTACTGATACAGTTGAAGAACTGATGTGGAAGTTTAAAGCTGTTAGACAATGAAAGGGAGAGCCTTTATCAGTTTACTGAGCCTGACTGGAGAGACTGTTGCAAAAAATGTTCAGGAAAGGAGGCATGGCCCCCAGCGAGCTGGATCAAGTGAGATTGGATCACATACTCAACTCTGCTCAACATTCCAGTTCGGCACTACTTAAGCTGCGGCTGCACCACTGAAAATCTGATCCTCCACCCTTCTGCATGTTGGTGAAAAAGGTACATGAAGCTGAGGAGGAAGAAGACTCTTGGGATCCCTGTACCACCGTAGCTACTGCAGCCCCTGCTCCTGTCAGTGGGCCAGTCTATGAAGGTCATGAACTCCATGAGATACGTACTTGATACAGTCCTGTATGCACCTGGCTCCTGTCCTGATGAGGTTACAACCAGCTTACAGCAAGACTTCGACAAGGTTCAGCTCTGGTTTGCTGACCATCAACTTTTCCTCAATGTCTAGAAGATTGTCTCCATTACCTTTGGCACAAGGCAGAGGCTCTCTAGGCTTCCCTACCTACCCACTTTCCACACCCTTGATGGGACTTTACTTGAGGACACATCCTTCTTCAAGTACTTAGGTGTTTGGTTGGACCAACACCTAAACTTCTCTGGACATATTGACGTCATCCAGAAAAAAACTTGGTGCCTTGTTCAGGAACCGTAGCTGCATCCCTACTACGGCTAGGCGTGAACTTGTTCAGAAGATGATACTGCCCATTTTTGACTACTGTGACATAGTCTATGGTGCTGCCGCTAAGTCCTCCCTGGCCAGACTGGACACCCTCTTCAGTTCCTTCTGCCGCTTCACCCTGGATGCCCCCCTCGCATCCATCACTACAATCTTCGTCGTACCTTATCCTTCTCCTCGCTTAAAAATAGGCGACTCCACTGTGCTAAATTCACCTCCAAGCACTGGTTGGGTGAGCTGCCTTCCTACCTCATCTTCTCCTTTATGACATCCCCCACCCTCCCATTCCCTTAGATGAACTGACTCCCATATCCTGGTTGTCCCCCCAATCTGGTTACTGTCACCACCTCCCAAAAATGTGGAATTCCCTCCCCCCTCAAATCCAGCACTCATCGTCTGCGTACTCCTTCAACTCTGCCTTCAATAATTACCTTGCACCTAGCTGTTCCTGCCATGGCCCTCCCTAATTCTCTCTTCTAAGCCCTGGACAAACCCTACCCCTCTGTCGTCACCTTCATTTTACCCTGTGAACACCCACCCCCAAAATTTCTAGCTCTCCTCCCTTTCCCCCAAATTGCTCACCCTTACTGGCCTCCCTTGATCTCTCATAGAATGTTAAAGACCCCAAATGCTCTCCATGGGTCTGTCTTCTACCCCCCCCAAGGGCTTTTATCTCCCATCTACTCCCTTTCTCCACCATCCTAAAGGGGTCTCTCTGGGACACTGTCTTATCCCATTCTCTCTGGTCCCCCAGTCCCCTTGCAGGGTTTCTCGCATCCTGAGGAAGTCTGCATGTACACATCTTTTCCCCCTCCCCTTACCTCACCCCTCTTTCCCCTTTCTCCCATTTCTTTCAAGTAAGCATTTGTTTACTTATTAACCTGGCACTTATTATTGTCCACGCTTTCTACGTATTACGCACAACACTGTTGTAGCACTGTTTGTAACTCCTGCCTTACAACTATATGTTAATGTTGATCTGGTAACTTGAACGTTTAGTGTCTCATTCCTATTGTATCCCTTCTCCCCAGGTTGCACTGGGAGATGAGTGACTTGTCTCTCAGTGTGCCTTCCTGGTGAAACATTTCAATAAATAAAGAAAGACAGAATTCAGAGAACTGGGAACTGGTGCCACCACTAAGGCCATCACCAGTAAAGACCCAGATACCCCTCCAAATGCATCTGCCATGGGAATGGGAGTGCATGTTCAGGCGCCCCCTGTAGATGGCAGTAGAAAGGCTCAAATTAGTGAATTGTCTGCCATGGTAAAAGATCTGATGGGATGTAATGTACAGCCCCTAGGTTTAGCGAAGAGGGAGGGAGACTCAACAAGGACCCTCTGCTGTAAGTACTCCTGCCCAAGCTTCAAACATGTATTCTTCACCACCTCCTAACTGTGAATATAGGCCAAATAATAATGTACAATCACAGCCGAGATGGCCAGAAGCTGTGTTCTGCTACAAATGTGGAAAGGATACCATAAATAGGGAGCGCCAATCTAGAGAGGACCCCACCAGGGTGAGAAATAGACTGCTTGTAGAAAAGTACCCAAGGCAAGGAAATACCAGTGGGGCCCTGGCCCAATCATGACACAATGCATTTGTGGCAAAGGCATTTGTTTCAGTTCCTGCAATTCCTGACAAAACTCCACTGAAATGGTCAGATTTAGTGGGACCTACTTTAGAAACTACTGTGCATGTGGATCAAAATTCTGGTTCGAGCTGTTCTAGATAGTGGGTCTCAAGTCACAATAATATTCAAAAACTGATATGATCAGCAGTTATCTGACTACCCAGTATTGATGGACTGCATATATGCATCTACAGGAAATGGTTTCGGCTGTTGTCATCCTGGAGTCACATGGCCCTTATGCTTCTCTAGTTGTAGTCTGGAAAAAGAATGGTTCTGTTAGTATGTATGAAGACTACAGAACTAATATGCCAGACCAATATACTATGTTATGTATACAAGATGCATTGGAGTGCCTAAATGGGAGTAAGTGTTTTTCGGTCCTTGATCTCCACAGCAGGCACTATCAGATTCTGATGTCACCAGAGGACAGGGAGAAGACTGCATACATTTGCCTGATAGGCTTCTATGAGTTCCTCCACATGCCCCAAGGCATATCAGGTGTGTCTGCAACCTTTCAAAAACTAATGGAACATGCTGTGGGAAATATGAACCTTCTCAAATGTTTAGTCTACCTTGACAACAAATAATTGTTTTTGGCAAAACCCTTGAAGTACATGAGGCTAGCCTATTCAAAGTGTTGGACAGACTTGAAGGGTTTAGGTTAAAGTAATCAATTGACACATGCCAGTTTTTCCAGAGCTCCATAAAATATGTAGGCCACATTGTGTCATCGGAGGGCATCCAGACTGATCCTGGCAAGGTAGAAGCACTCACTGACTGGCCAAAGCCAAACAACCTAAAAAAACTGCAATTATTCCTGGGCTTTTGTGGCTCCTATCACCATTTTTTCAGACTACTCCAAGGCAGTGCAGCCATTGTTAAACTTAACTCAAGGGTTACCACCTTCAAATTCAAGAAAAGCGCTGATAAGAAGACTGTAAAATCATACGTTAGACCTCATGAACCCTTTGGCCAAAGATGGACATCAGAGTGTGATGCAGCTGTTCACAAAATCATTTACCAGCTAACTCATGCACCTGTTCTTGCATATGCAGACCCATCCAAACCCTATGTGCTGCATAGTGATGCTAGCCTAAGTGGCTTTGGAGCTGTGCTCTACAAAGAATATCCAGAAGGATTGCGCCCAGCGGCATATGCGAGCAGAAGTCTGATACCCTCAGAAAAAAACTATCCTGTCCATAAATTGAATTTTCTCATTCGCAAGTGGGCAATTGTGGAACAATTCCATGAATATTTGTATGGTACCAAGAAATTGGTTAAAACACAGAACAATCCATTAATCTATGTTCAGAGTCTGCTAAATTAGATACTGTGGGACACCGATAGCTCTCAGCATTATCTACATATGATTATGCAGTGGAATACCCACCAGGCCTCAACCATGTCAATAATGATGCGTTATCATGAAGATCTACCTCCAGTCAAGAGTGGGTACGCATGTCAGAGCAGTCTGTAAAAGCATTGTACCATAAGTTTGATAGAGATGGAACTCCTTCTGCTGAAACTGTGAACTGCTTGGCTGATTGCCTGGGACCTCCTGATACTTGCTTGCCAGTGGCCTATTGTAATTTTGCTGCATTGGACTTAAGTGCCTTGCCACAGTTAACTCCAGCTGATCTCCAAAGGGAACAATATTATGATCCAATGATCAGGCCCATCTTAAATGCCCTCACAAAGGGAGGATATGTCTCAAAATTACGGTCCAGTGACTCCAAGATGGCTTTGCTGTTCAGAGATGGGCCTAAACTCAAACTTCGAGAAAAGTTGTTGTTTCATGAATTAACAGACAGCCAAGGGGAAGTTGTGAAAAGACAACTAGTGTTGCCTCAAAATTCAAATGTGTTGTGTTAAAAGTGCTCCATGATCAGATGGGACACTTGGGTAGAGAGAAAACGCTGGATCTAGCCCGTGCATGCTGGACTAAAATGGGTACGGATATTGAGCAGTATATCAAAACCTGCTGTAGGTGTCTCCAATGAAAAGCACAACTACAGCGAGCAGCTCCTTTGGTAAATATAACCACCAGTGCACCAATGGAACTTGTGTGCATAGATTTTCTTAGCCTGGAACTGGACTAAAAAAAATATTAGTAATGTGCTAATTGTGACAGACCATTTCACATGGTATGCTCAGGCATACCCAACCAAAGACTAGAAGGCAGTCACAGTAGCAAAAGTCCTTTTGGAAAAGTTTGTTATCCACTATGGTGCTCCACAAAGGGTCCATTTGGATCAAGGCCGAGACTTTGAGTGCATACTTGTCAAATACTTATTGTCTATCTGGGATGTGAGACAGTCCAGGACCACTCCCTACCATCAGCAAGGAGATCCGCAGTCAGAGAGGTTTGATAGAACTTTGCTGGACATGCTTGGCACTCTGCATCTCAAAGATAAACCAAAGTGGAGTCAACAAATAAGCTCCCTTGTGCACACTTATAATTGCACCAAAAATGATGCAACAGGATTTTTGCCTTATCACATTTATCTGCCTTATGTTTGGCAGAGAAGCTCGCCTTCCCATTGGTAATCTGTTTTGGAGTTTCCCCGGATGGTGCCCGGTCAAACAGTTACCTACAGTATGTAAAAAAACTGAAAACTCAGCTAAACCATCCATTCCAGCTGGCCTACACTACGGCAGCAAAAAAAATCTAGCTAACAAGGTACATCATGACAAGCGAGTGAAGGCTCATGAATTAAAAAGAGGAGACTGTGTATTAATGCAAAATTTAGGCTTCCGAGGAAAACATAAAATAGCTGACTGTTGGAGTCATATTCCTTACATTGTTGTCAGCAAGTTAAATGACTTACCAGTATACAAAGTGCATCCAGAAGGAGATCCTTGAGCTGTGAAGACCATACATAGAAATCACCTTCTGCCAATTGGGCAAATAGTTTCGGACACAGTGTCCCAGTCTAAGGCTCCAACAGGCCCTGCCACCAGATCTGCTGCTCATAACAAGCAACAAAATTAGACTTCTGCTGTGTTCAACTGACAGATCCTCCTACCAACACTTCCACCGCTGATAATAAGGTTGATTCTGAAGATAGTGACAGTGAGTTTGATGCAGCTTATTACCCTTCTCTCGAATTGTCAGCTGTTTCAAGAAGCCGATCATCCATCTTTGTTGATGAGTCTAACAGTCCAGTAATTTCAGACAGTCCTGCTCTCGCATTTGTACCTGAAACTCCCTAGAGTAATACACAAAGTGTAACATCGGGCATAGCAGACTCCCTTTGTCTGGTGGAGATATCTAAACTCAGCATACCTGAACCCGAAGGAACAAGTAGTGAACCTGAACCAACAGGAACAAGTAGTGAACTTGAATTGAAAGAAATAAGTAGTGAACCTGCCAGTAAATTCGAGAGTGTTACTGAACTAAGTGGGCAAAATGAACTGTTCCAGTCCCCAAAAAGTGTGGCTGTCCCTGAAAATGTCAGTTGTGTGGTGGATAATTCAAACTCTTCAGAGATATCCCTCACAAATGAGGATGAGCCACCAGAAACTAAGAGTGATAGTGACATTCAAGACTAAGGGCCCAAAACTAACAATGACAACTAAGAAAGTGCAGTGGTATCTATTTCTACAGAAGCTGCTTCACTGGCGGACAATGAACCGGGGGTTGCTACCTCGAATGCTGAAAAAGTGCCAGTGACACCTTTGCCACATTGCTCAGAGGTCTGTAAAAACCAGTCATGAAGCTCACGTATGATACTCTTGGAGAACCTGCTAATCTGCCTATAAATGTTGTTGACAAGGGAGTGTACATCACAGCCAATTCCTTGCCCCAAATAGTGTTCACTGCTTCTGCTAACATCCAAATCAAAACCTCCACCCACCCAGCACAAACCCTCTGCCCAGCATTAAAAGGGGTTTATAGGTAAAAAGAGAGCAATAAGGTAAAAATACACTGGTTAAAAGTGGTACATGATAATTCCAGTAAAAATGTGGGTTGAAAACTGCTAGTGCGATTGCTAAATTGTTGATCTATGCCATGGTATATTCTGAAAGTATATGCAAAAAATGTCATGACAATGTAGGTAGTGTATAAAAGTGATAATAATAGCATGCTATACTGTAGATAAATATTATATGTTTGGCCAAACATGTATATGATAAAATGTCTATATACAAATGTGTTATTGGGTTACTAGTCTAATATAGTCTTGGCGAGGATGCCAGTCTTTCTCAGGCAGGGGAGAGATGCAACCCCCCTTTTAGGGGGCTTACCTAAATGGCCCCATCACCTCCTATTTGCCCCTTCCTCCTCCTGGTGTCCCAGCATCTCCACCATCACAGCCTGGGTCTTGGTGTGCCCCCAGGTTCCCACGAATAGCCTCTGTATTTGTTTGGAGCCCTGCTGGGCTCATGGAGCAAGTCGTGTGCTGCTGGCATCTTTCCCATGTCACCGGCACTCATGCATGCACCAAGAAGGCACTTTGGAGTTTGCAACCGCTATTGAGGTCAAAACGGAGGAGTTATTTTGTTGTTCCAGTGCCCTAGCTATGTTAAATAGGGATCGGGGACCTCAGCAAGGCCACAGAGATGCCTTTTAAAATGTAAATAAGAGAGCTTTGAGAAGAGCTAATTTGGGGCACAAACTGGGCTAATGAATATTTAAATAAACCCCATATACATATTAATAAGGGAGTGGTTGTGACTAAGGGCATGGTGTTACGGGGGTAGCGACAGGTAATCTAAAGCATACAAATATAATATATTGTGATCACTTATAAGGGTATACAATGGGCTACATGACTGTGGGGTTTAAGAATATAAAAGGTGTTTAACTCACTGTCACTATCTTCAGAATCAACCTTATTATCAGCGGTGGAAGTGTTGGTAGGAGGATCTGTCAGTTGAACACAGCAGAAGTCTAATTTTGTTGCTTGGTATGAGCAGCAGATCTGATGGCAGGGCCTGTTGGAGCCTTAGACTGGGACACTGTGTCTGAAACTATTTGCCCAATTGGCAGAAGGTGATTTCTATGTATGGTCTTCACAGCTCAAGGATCTCCTTCTGGATGCACTTTGTATACTGGTAAGTCATTTAACTTGCTGACAACAATGTAAGGAATATGACTCCAACAGTCAGCTATTTTATGTTTTCCTCGGAAGCCTAAATTTTGCATTAATACACAGTCTCCTCTTTAATTCATGAGCCTTCACTCGCTTGTCATGATGTACCTTGTTAGCTAGATTTTTTTTTGCTGCCATAGTGTAGGCCAGCTGGAATGGATGGTTTAGCTGAGTTTTCAGTTTTTTTACATACTGTAGGTAATTGTCTGATCGGGCACCATCCGGGGAAACTCCAAAACAGATTACCAATGGGAAGGCGAGCTTCTCTGCCAAACATAAGGTAGAC
The DNA here is from genome assembly GCA_016271365.2 of Neoceratodus forsteri. NCBI lineage: Eukaryota > Metazoa > Chordata > Ceratodontiformes > Ceratodontidae > Neoceratodus > Neoceratodus forsteri. Next base: position 739,499,285 of record CM057459.1, read on the forward strand.
AGATGTGATAAGGTAAAAATCCCAAGTCAGGATTTACAGCAGAGACTTTTGGGATTTACCAGAGACTTTTGGGGGAAAGGAAGGAACAATTTCTGGTGCCTAAAATTAAGCCAATTAAAAGACTTAGACAGTTTTAGACAGCTTTTGCAGCCAGTCGTATTTCTGAGACTTTGCCCCATGTAAAAGGGGGATGGTTGGGAAAGGGGAAGTCATCTTGGAAAAAAGTGCTGGATTCTCAGTCACTTTGTGATTGTATTTTGTAGTTAATACCACCCTTTCTACAGTCAGTTTGGATGGACTTGTAGTCAGAAGTTCTGTTCTTGTTTTGTTTTCTATTCTATAGTTTGCTTTTTTCAATGTATTGTTTGCATATCCTCTGTCCCTGAACCTGTGTACCGTCTCCTGTTTGTGTTTGTTAAACTTTACCTCTGTGCTGCAGTTACATCTTACCCTTACCAGCTGAGAGTAGGGTATGCTATTTTTAAGTTTTGGTTCATGGTAACTCCTTGCATGTAATAACCTGTTTCTGTCTGTAGGTTTCCGCTATAGAGTTGTTTCAAATGTGCCCACATTTAGTGTGATTGTTAAGTCGAGGTAGGCAGTATGGTCCGTGCTGTAATGCATAACAAAACTCAAATTCCTATTTGTGTTTAACTGCTTGTGAAATTCTTTCAAGTCTTCCTCTGTCCCTTTCCATAAAATCAATAAATATGTCATCTATATATCGAAACCAAACTATGATGTTTTCATAGTATTGTTTTTTTTTTTGTGGTCAAGAACTGTGTTTTTATCAAAGGCATACATATATAATGCATATGCGGGAGCCATGGTGCTCCCCAAAGCTGTCCACATATTCTGTTGATAGTACTGCCCATCAAATTTGAAGTAATTGTACTTAAAAATATACTCTGCTAGTTCCTTTTTTTTGGTCCGGTTACCCCTATCCTTGGACCCTCTCCGCCGGCTGCCCCCATGCCCAGGCTTGCTCTCCTGGGCAGAGCAGCTGGGGGGGGCTCCCCCTCCCAAGAGACACTGTTGGGAAGCTCCGGATTACCCCTGGATTGGGGCCATGGGAGTGGAACCTCCCCAGCGGATGGTGGAGGCAGTGGACGGTGGGATAGAGTGGGTCGTCATGCTAGGGGGCCAGGATTTTTTGCATGGTTGCTCCCTTGGGGCGAGGACATGCAATGATGTTCAGCATCTGCCCCACCCCCCTTAACATGTTGGCACCAGTCGCAGCGGTACCCCCAACCTCCGACAGGGTTTCGTAAAGTGCCGGGCACTATTCTCCTCCCTCCCCTGGAGAAGGAGAGCAGTCCCAAGGAAACTCATTCCTTCTCCCCTGGCCAGCCCTCTGACTCCTGGGTCTGTTCCCAAACCTAGGTAATTGGCGTCGTAAGCGGAAATCCAAAAATTGCACTGGCGGTTTGGCTACTCTGCTAGTTCCTGTAATAATATGGTTCTCGGTTTCGCATTTTCTCCTCTCTCATCTAGCATCTTGCCCATACTGTCTACCCTTCTACATGTGGTATTGAAGTGTACAAATCTGCTACGTCTAATGTTACCAAAATTGTTCCTTCTGGTATGGTCTTCCTAGGTATTTGTTCTAGTTTTGATATAATATCCCTGGAGTATTCAGCAAATGTAGTTTTGGTTTCTACCACTGGTTGTAGATAAAAATGTATACATTTGGAGATGTATTCAAACACTGAATTTATGCCAGACACTGTTGGTCTTCCTGGCGGTTTGTAAGCATTTTAATGTGTAACCTCCAGGGGTGCTATCCTAAGGGCTACTACCCCTGCCTGCCCTAACTGTAGCTGGGTGAGGGGCCCAGATCCGTTGACGGGTGCCTCCACCCAGAGGTCGTGGTTAAAACAGTCAAGGTTGACTTGTCACAGCCCTCTGGTTGCTGCAACCCTTCTTCCCACTAGTGACCCGCAGTTCAATTTCTTTGATCACCACCATGCCCTTATCTCGACTCCAGACCAGTCAGCTCACTCCGGGACCCCTGGAAAGTAAGGTAGTTACGCCTACATTCACTGTGCAGTATTTCACCATTAATATACAGGCTAGCCAGAGTACTTTTTGGGCAAACAAGCAATCTGATTTATTTAGAGGAGGTGACAAGGACTGGGGGAAATCAGGGTGATTGGCTTACCACTATAATATACGTTTGTCTACCTAGGGCTCTGTGCACAGGCCTAACCTATTAATTACTGTCTATGGGTACCCAAGCCCTAATGGCTAGTTCCTCGATGCAGCTGGTTGGGGCCCTGACACAAACGAGCATGTAATTCCTGAGAAGATCAGATGGAGCCAGAAGGCTGAACTAGTACAGTCAGCAAAATAACAAGATGATTTTGCCTTTGCTTGCAATCTTTAACAGGGAGCTACCCTGATTCAGTACTCACAACTCCAGCAGAAAACCACTCTTCCACCACTCTCAAGGCTGAGCCTGAGCTTCAAAAGCCTCCTCACACATTTATATGGAAAACAACCGAGGGGTACCATACTAGGCAGCTGCTTCCAGGACCCGACCGAACTCACAGCAAATGCGGGCGTTTCACTGCAGCTTCAACGTCCTGACAGACCGAGCGTGATTCAGCAGATTCTCCAGTCCTCTTCAGGTGAAGCCTGGTAGGTAGCTTTGCTTGTACACAGCCTCCTCTGACTGCAAGCCTGCGGTTAGTTGTGGCTGGCAGATGTAAAATGGCAGCCTCAGGTCTTTCATGCGCTGCCCACGCGAACACTCAGTGGCGCAGAAGCTCAGAGCTACCTTCTCCTTCGCAGTCACAACGCCTCTGCCTCTAGCAGCACAGGGCGATCCTTACAGCTTGGGCGCTACCCGATCTCATTGGCTGGTCACACATGCCAGTCACTTACTCTAGTCCTTAGTGGTGCAAAAAAGCGCCATGACCCATAATGCCACATCCAGGGATTACAAGCTGTGTCCCAATTGGTCAGCTGGCTCCAGCCAGAGTCCTGATTCCTGGTTGGTCACCTCCACGACAGTTCCAATGCCCCTTAGCTACCATTGGACTCCTTGTTACACAGTCCGGGTCCAATATGGAGGGGTACAATACAGAGTCCCAGCTGCAATGAAAACGTTAGGCAACTGCCATTTTACCAATATTATACATATCCTAGGAGGACACTGCATCCTTCACATGGGCTCCCTTAGAGCTCCTAGCGACTGCAAAATGGAGCGATTAGACAGCAGTCCAGGGTGGGACTCGAGCAGAGAATCCCAGTCCCTTATGTGAACCAGTAAAGCCTGCGAACAGGCAGCTCTTAAAGAGACAGTACTGGAGGCTTTAAAAGCACTCACAACGCCCACATTTAGCGGCCTTACGCCGAACACCAGTCAGGCATGGAGCATTTAGGCAAGCTCCAGGGAAGGCTTCTATGAACCCCCACTTGTAGGGGGGTTACAAATGTGTCTTTGGGATACAGCAAAAGGTCTGTTTTCTTGGATATTTATTCATCATAATGTCTTGTCTCCCACACTTTTACCCATCCCATATCCATGAATTAATTTAGCATCTCTTTTATTTATGTTTTCAAATTTTGAGTGGGGCCTTCCTGTAAGTTCTGATAATTACTTTTGTTATTAATAAGGTCTAAACACATCTGTTTGTATTGTTGTTCATCTTGTATAACTAATACCCCCACCCTTATCTGCTGGTTTTATAATTATGCTTGTGTCTTGACTTAAGTGTTGTAAAACTTGCCTTTGTTTGTAACTCAGATTCTGATGTTTTGGTAAGAACTTGCCCTTTTGAATAAACGATTCCATAATCTGTTTCTCTACCAATGAGCAAATGGCCTCAGTGCCATTATTTCTTCCCCCTGGTGGATTAAATTGGGATTTTACATTCAGGGCCTAGACTAGTTGATCTCTGCTGGACTCTCTGCCCCTGCTGTTGATTGGCTCTATTCCTACCTCATGTCCATCAACAATCGGTACAGGTGGAAGGCGTCCTATCATGGCTGCTGCCCATCCTGGCTCCCATCCTCTTCTCCATTTTCCTGAATGACCTCCCCTCTGCCTGTGCCAACTTGTGTATTCACATGTATGTTGATGACACTATTCTGTTCAGCTCCAGTCCCTCCACCGTAGCTGTGGAAACCTGCTTCAGCAGGGCTTCAACAACATTTTGCAATGGTTCCAATCCAACCAGCTCAGAGTTAATACTAAAAAAACAGTGTCCATGACTTTTGGTACTTGTCAGAAACTGGCCAGACTCACGGCCCCCCTGGTTTTCACCACACTGGATGCCCCCCCAATGCAGTTCAGTCCTTCAAGTACCTCAGTGTATGGCTTGACAAAAATAGTATACTTTATTAAAATTTTCAATTCAACATAAAGCATATATCAAAAGCAGCAACTATCAATAAACATTAAGAAATAAACAGTAGGACTTCCAGTGAAGTCATGGAGCTGACCAGAGCCTAGAACCTAAGCTCCATCTCCCCAGGTTTATCTAAATCTCCTAGATCAGCCTAATCTTTACAAATTGTCAGGAGAATGTCAGGAAGAGGTCATAAAACAGACAAGGGCTCCAATAATAAGGCGAAAATGCCAGATAAATCATTGGATGCCAAAGGAATGCCACCAGATCTTCAGGGCTTCAGCAGAAGCCCATCTCCAGTAAGTACGAGAGGCACAGATTACGACAACAACAGGGAAGTGGAGCACCTCTCATGCTCCCATTTTAAGACCCTCCTGTGGGAGATAAAAAGCTCTAGGGCATAGAATAAGAAAGAATTAAAAAATTTGTCACAGAAGCTAACAAAAATGGAACATCGATTGAAACATGCAGAGGAGCACATTGCGGCTGCTGAGGACAGTGCCTCTCAGATCAGCCATGCAGTGAAATCATTGTTTCAGCACACTGAAGCCCTGCAAGCCAAATATATTGATCTTGAGGGGAGATCATGACAAGATAATCTATGATAATCTATGGCTATATGGATAGACTAAGGGAGCCGAGACGGCTCCTTTATCAGCTTTCCTGGATTTACCCTCGGACTACAAGCTCTTCATTGAACGGGCCCACCGCTCCCTTGTGCCCAAACCCTTGGACCCAGTGGCGCAACCAAGGTTAGGAACCTTAATAGCTTTAAAACAAAAAAGAAGATATCTTGAGAAGGGCATGGACCAAAAAAGACTTAATGTATTTATTTATTTATTTATTTTTTAATTTAGTAAACTCTAGGATTACAAGAACCTTTGAGCAGGGACTGCTCATTTACAAAGGTTCCACGTCAAAGGATGTAGGGGAACGACAATACAAAGGAAACAATCGATAGATATATTACATTTCAAGGTTGAATTAAGCATAGTATGTACAGTGGTTTGCAGAGAGAGACAGCAATAGCCAGCATGAGTAAGTTTTGATGGTGAACTGCATATGGAGTGGAGAGAGGTAGGGAGGAGTAAGCAGGCAACGCCATTGTCAGATAGAAGGGGTGGGTGGCATGAGATCGGTGATGGTGGCTCAGGCCTAGTGTCAGCTGAGAGGGGAGTGGTGGGTAAAGGGAGGAGTGCAGGGGGCTGACAAAAGAGGGACAGGAGGCAGGAACCCAGAGCACCACTGTCACCAATACAAGGCGAAGACCATTCTTTAGGAGAGGCAGTCACACTGCGTGGTTGAGGCAATGGAGCATCGAAGTTCCCTTTTAAAGGGACCAAGGGTTGCAGCTGTAAGTGCTTCTTTGTTAAGGGTATTGTAATACTGAGGTGCCCTGTGTGAGAATGATCTCTGCCCCATAGTGGTCCGGCACCTGGGGACCTGGAACATCTGTTGCACAGCTCTCCATGTAGATTGGGTGCTGCTGTGGGCAGTAAGAAATTTTGCAACTCCAGGCAGCATGTGCCCAAGGATAATTTTTTTTTTGGTGAGTAGACAGGCCTGGTACTGCATTCTGCTCTGGAGAGGTAGCCATCCAGCCTGGGCATATAGGTCACAGGTGTGAGTTAGGCGGGGGGCACCTGTAAGGAGCCTACAGTCTTTGTTGAGAGTCACAGACATCCTCCGGAGAGCTGTAGCGGAGGCAGAGCCGTAGATGGCAAGACCATAGTCAATGATGGAGGTGACAGAACTATAGATAGCCAGCCTAAGGGCTTCAGGGGTCAGGCAATGCTTGTGCTTGTGGAGCAGGCCAATCCGTATATTGGTAGCTCTTGCTACATTACCTATATGATGTGAGTACGAAAGTGAGCTGTCCAGGGTGATGCCAAGGTATTTAAACTCAGCAACATGCTCAAGTGAGGCCCTTGCATGGTTCTTGATGTTGAGGAGCAGAGTTTTGTACTTGCACCGTAGGTTGTAGAATGTCATAGTCTTAGTTTTGCTAAAGTTCAGAACCAGTTTATGTGAGCGGAACCAATCTTCAACACACCTGAAGTCATTTTGAAGGTGACTCTCTAGAAGGCTAGTATCTCGGTTCCTTGAAAATAGTACTGCGTCATCCGCATAAAGTAATATTCTCTGTTGGCAGATGCTAGGGAGACCATTAAGAAAGAGAGAAAAGAGTAGTGGTCCTAATATTGACCCTTGGGGGACACCTGAGAGGACTGGCTTCTGGGCTAATCATATCACAATCACTGCACTAGCAAAAGTAACCAATGATTGGATCTCTGCTATAGATGCTAAGAAGGTAACTGGTGCAGTCTTTTTGGACCTCAGCAAAGCTTTTGATACTGTTGATCACAAACTATTAGTCAATTGCCTTGCAAAGTTGGGTGTCACATACCATACCACCCAGTGGTTCTCTAGCTACCTAACTGGAAGATTCCAAAAAGTAAAGGCGGAAGGCTTTTTGTCTGCTGCCTTGCCAGTTGCAAGAGGAGTCCCCCAAGGATCCATCTTAGGTCCTGTCTTGTTTTCTCTGTACATTAATGACTTAGATGCTAACATATCTACGTCCAATCTGCACTTTTTTGCAGATGATACTGTGTTGTATACTTCTGGCTCATCGTTATCTGAAGTCAAGGGAGTGCTTCAAGCGGACTTCACACAACTTGAGCATAATCTAATAAAGGCAAAGCTTCTGCTCAATGCTAAGAAGACTAAAGCGATGATATTCTCCCGCAGTGCTGTCTCAGGCCCCCCCAATACCCTTGCCCATGACTTAATTGTCACCACGCTAAACGAGCCTCTGGAAGTTGTAACCAAATTTAAATATGTAGGTATCTGGATCGACAATAAATTATCTTTCAGTGACCACGTCCAAGATGTCTCTAGAAGGTTAAAAGCAAGGTTAGGTTTCTTCTACAGAAATAGGCCCCTTTTCCCCTTGAACTCGAAACAAGCTTGTACAGGCCACTTTTCTCCCCTACTCGACTATGGCGATGTAATCTATTCCTCCACCACTCTTGCAAATCTAAGTAAACTGGACATCCTTTGTCACCGCAAGGCGACGGTTCATTACCAACTCCCTTACCATTCCGCACCACTGTGACTTATATGCAGCTGTTGGTTGGACATCCCTACTACTAGAAGCCTGCTCCATGCTGGGCTATGGACTCTTAAACTGCTCCTGCAGAAATTGCCAAGCTATCTCTCTTCCCTTATTAGTATCTCACATAGTGCATACTCGTTAAGAAAATCTGACTTTATTATGCTTGACATACCAAGGACACAGACTTCCTTTGGTAAACGTGCTATTGCATATGCCCTTCCCTCCATTTGGAACCAATTACAAACCATACTAGAACTAACTAGCACAGTTTCAATAAACTTCTACAAATCGCTAAGTTCAGCCAAAATAAAAGACACCTGTAACTGTCATTAAGTCTCTTCCTTCCCCATGTGGTCCATATTTATCCACTGGTAAGGTATAATTGATTTGTCATATTAACTGCTTTCCCTTCCCCTTCTACTCCTGGCTTTATCTTTGCTTACACTCCACTGCTACTCTATCAAATCACTCCTCCCCCCCCCATATCAGTTGTAGACTGTTGTTTGTTCTAGCTGCCAAAATACTGTATATGTATTGCACACACCAGTCATCATGTTTCATTTATCAGTATGCAACCTGTAAGTCACTTCCTGTCTCATATCAATGATTACCCGCGGTCACCATATGGTAAACCTTGTATGTATATCCAGCCTGTATCATGTAACGTGCATTTCATGTATATACTGTTATTACCTATCTGTGTTTGTACTTTAAGTGTTTATGTCACAGGACCTCCTTGTGAATGAGCTTGCTCAATGGAGTTTTCCTGCAATAAACTTGAACTTGAACTGAGAGGACTGGCTTTTCATCTGAGGTGACTCCAGCGATCCTGACACGTTGGGCTCTGTCCGCTAGGTAACTAGCAAACCAGCTGACTGCATGTTTGGAGAGGCCAAGGGCAGACAGTTGATCGAGAAGTAGCGGGTGGTTAACGGTGTCAAACGTCTTCGTTAGATCAATGAATACCACCCCACCACACATGCCTTGGTCGATGGTGTCATGGAGGAAACTGGTGAACTTGAGCAGTGCAGTGGTAGTACTATGCCCTTTCCGGAAACTATGTTGTTCAGGGCAATGGATTTCATACTTATCCAGGAACTCCACAAGTTGATCAGAGGCTATACATTCTAGAGCTTTTGATAAGGGGGGGAAGATGGAGATGGGCCTGTAGTTGGTGTGTAGCGTCTTGTTTCCATTTTTGAACACTGGTGTGATAGTCACTTGTTTCCAGAGTGATGGGACTTGACCCAATCTTAGGGAAAGGTTAAAGATCTTAGTCAGGGGTTCATGGGGTATTTAAACTTTTGACTCCCCATAGACCATGATTATCCCCCTGAAGTTCAGCAGGCCAGGCAGCAATACACCCTGCTGCTCCGACTCCTTAAAGGAAAAGGCATATGATTTCAAACTCCGTTTTCAGCTAGGATGAAAATCTTCTGGGATAATGGTCCAAAACATTACTACATGATGGATGAAGCATTGGCAGCCCTGGAGAGCAAAGGCCTCTCATTACCTTCACATGAGGTGGACTGAATCCTTCAAAAACGTAGATTTCAACCGGACTAACTACTTGTTGCTCACTGGAAGAGGTCCCCCTCCCCACTCCAACTCACCAAAGAAGCACTGCAGCAAATCAGTGCCCTGACTAAAAACCAAAGAGAAGCTACCCCACGTCTATTTCTGCACCTGTCATTGAGGGGTCCTGCTAGTCCCAAAGAGGATTCTGTTTTCCATGGCTTGCTCCAACATTGCTGGAGTAAGGACACATTGTTTTCTAGGAAGACCTTGAGTTAGGCTCAGGACACATCTTAGACAGTTGCAGCATTTTGTTAAATGACTTAGACAGGCTTCACTGTAGTTCGACAGTAAGGAGGTTTTGCTCTTCATTACAACTATAAACAAACTCTAGCCAGAGCCAATAGGGCTGTGAAAAGCTACCAAGTGACCAAAGTTACACATGTGCGTAGAAATTATTCAACACTAGGGTGTAACGTGGCCATTTCTTGGAGATGTTGCACCAAATTTTCAACATGGCCTTTTTGGGACCCCTCCTCTTGAAGAGTGCTAATGTCATTTTGTTCACTTGTTCTGAAAGGTGATTTTGCAAAGCGAACGTGCTATTCTGTGCCACGGGTGTGAAAACATGTTTTGGGCAGGTTGAGGAAAAAGACAGCTGTGCTGTTTTGAAGGAGATGTGCAAAAATTGCAATGTTGAAAATGTGGAGTGAAAATGTTAAAAATTGGTGAAGTTAGGAGAATGCATAGAAACTGCACAATGCATGCTCATAACGCAGTCATTTGTTGGAACTTTTTCACTAGATTTGCAACATGGGCTATTTGGGACCCCACCTCATGAACAGTGACACTGTCATTTTGTGAATCGGTCCCAAAAGGTGATTCCGTGCAGCGATTGAGAAATCACCTTTCACGACTGAGTAACAAAATGACAGTGACAGTTTTTGTGAGATAGTGCCCCAAGAACACCATGTTGAAAACTTTGGGCAAAAATTCCAAAAAATGGCTGATTTAACAGCATAAGTTGAAAAACCCATTGAATGGCATTATAGCACACTTACCTTAGAGTCTTCAGTTTGCAGTTTAGCTTTGAAGAATGCAGATGTGTCCCGGTGCAGAGAAGAAGATGGTGCCGACCTTCAGAGGCACGTATAAGTGTGTGTGTGGGGGCAGCGCAGGAGGGGTGGGATGGGGGAGGGAGACTGAGCGATGATGAGGGACCGCTTTTTACAGGAAAACACAAGTGGAGCAATGATGAGGGACCATATTCTCTTTTACAGGAAACAGAAAATAAAACATTTGGGCACACTGGGTGGGCTCCCGTGTGCCACATGATGGGGATGTACAGGATGCCGACATGGGGATTGGGCACCCGATGTCAGTGGAGGGTGGGGGAAAAAAGTTAGGCACACTGGGGTGGAATCCCAGTGTGCCATTTGAGTTGGGGGGCCCAGAATGCCAGGAGCTGATGGCAGCGCAGCGACAAGCATTGCTCATGCAATGCACTCGCGATATAGGGTTACAGTGAATGGCATTTTGCCATTCACAACATGATGGCACCAGCAGAACTGTGCATGCATGTGTGTCACATGCATGTGCAGTTCAAGTCATGGAATGTGAAAGTAACAGCCAAAATAGTGTGACTGTTATTCCGTAGCGGCCAATCGTGGTGGAGGGTTTTAAACTGCGTTGGACTTTTGGATGGTTCCACGATTGTCCATTTTTAAAGCTACTAAGCAATCCCAATAGGCCTGTAGGCTCTTCCCACAGCCCTAAAAAGAAACAATTTGGGACAATAGTCCATCTTTTCAACTGGACAATATGTTGAACCAATTTTGTGACAGATATTCTGAGCCTCCGTTAACTGCAAACCGATTTATAAGCACTGGTTTAAGACAGTAGGTTCCTGCACTACTAAAGACTAAAGTTGAGTTTTTGTTGTTAATGCTGCTCTCCCTACATTTAAATACCACGTGGGGGCCTAGAGGTTGCTCATTTTGTTCAAGTGGTACCTGACAACTGAGACTGGATCTCTTAAAAGTATCCAGCCCGCAGTGCTTCATTTGCCTCATATTGGGTTCAGGGGGCTTGCTTCAGTGCTGTTTCTTTATTTTACAGTTATGAAGGAGCAGAGAGGCAGGATTGGTCTTTGAGTTACTGTTCTTACAGCTGACCCGTTACGGGTTACTCTTAGCTTCATTTGCTGGGAGTGATGAGTAGAGGGTTCCCAGCTAAAATGTTGAGGCCTCAGCTCCAACTTATTATAGCACAGTGAATACCCTTCTCATGTGGGCAGTGAAAATGCTGATACCTTAGTACATAACCTGTGTTTCTTTCAGATTGCCTGTAACAGCTGTCCCAATGAGAAGACAGTTATCCTTTTTTTGTGAAGCAGATGAAACACTTTTAGTGTAATGCCCCCCAAATTGGGGGCTTACCTTGTTGCCTAGTTTGCTCCTGTTTTGCTCCCTCAGCATCCAGTACATCCTCAGTTGCCTGTTTCCTCCTCAAATGCTCCCCATCATCACCACCACAGCTCCAGGTTTTCAGGAGCCCCAAAATCCCCTGAGCAGCCCCAGTGTAGGTATAGCCCATTTTGGGCTCAAGAAAGTTAAAATGCGATTACCTGCTGTTTTGCTAGCACTCTAGTGCTAGCGGGGATCGCACATGCGCATCCAGCATGTTTGATCTCCTGACCGCCGACTTTGTGGTCATTTGGGAGGTGGTTCAGAGGTTCCAGTGCCCCTCCTTTACTTATTGGAGCCCTCCAAGAATCATAAATAAAGAGCGCCACACAGTGCTATGGACCGGGGCTCATGAATATTAATTAGGAAAGCCCAATCCCCTATGAATATTAATGCGATGTCTGCCCTAGTGCAAGTAGCGCTCCTAAAATATTAGCGCTAGGGAGAGGCATAAAAGATTGTAAATAGATGTAAATAAAGGCAGTACTAAAATGGACACTAAAGGGGGTTATTGTCAAAGGGGGAAATTATTTAAATAAAACATTCTCCTGGCAGCCGCAGCTTTTAAACATTGGGACTCAGGGAAACAACCTGTCTGCTGTCTGGGGGCACTTAATTATGTCAGCAGTGACAGGCTCAGGACTGAACAGAAATGTTTAGACTGGGCAGCGTTCAAGAGGGTACAAAAGCAGCTATTAAACAGTGGGGCAAGCAAATAAATACAGTAAATATTCTGGCTGTATTAGGAGGATATCGCTGAAACTGTGTTAAATCTGCAAGAGGACTGTGTATTCAGCAGCCGTTTTAGTGCAGCAGCAGTCAATCGGAAAGACAGGATTTCCAGCCAGGACTTGTGAAACCTTTGCCAAAGTTCATAGGACATTGCAAAGTGCTTATGGGTAAACAGCAGGGATCTAATTTCAGGCGCCAAAACAGGGAGCCTATTGTGCATCGAGTGAGGCTAATGAATATTCATTTTCTGGACTGACAAGAAGGCTCAGCCAATTATCAAGGGTACAGCAAGTAGCTTCAGCCAATGGGGGGGCCTCAGAGGAGCTCTATAAAAGACTGTTTTGCCCGGCAGAGCAGTGTGTGTTCGAGCGGGAGGCCACCACAGGGGTGGGGACTCAGGCCCTTTGCTCCAGAATGGGTCTAGTGATCCCGTGCAAGACCCTCCACAAGGGAGGGGGCTTTCTTCTGCCAGCAAGACAAAGTGGCTACAGACAACAGAAGTCACTAGCCTGCGGGTTGCCAGAGATTGTCCTCCAGGGCTAGTCAGCACCTTTCCACATTTTTGGGAAAACATGAGTGATCCTGAACCTTCAGCTGTGAGAAAGCTATATGCATGTTATACCTCAGTAGTGAGAGTGCTGAAGAAAGCCTGTAACCTCAGAGAAAAGAAAGCAATTTCTGCAAGTAGTCTGAGTGAGTAATCTGTGTCTAACAAGTACAGTACAAGTCTGAGAAAGTCTACGAGGGGCAGAGAAGCCCAGCAAGTTTAGGATGTGACTGGCTGTCTGCACCCTAGTTTAACCAAAGCAGAGAAAGGGTGGACATTTGCCAAGTGAGCAGAGAAGGATCCAGTTTAAGTATATTTTATTTATTTATTAAAAGAATCAGAATTACAAACCTTTGAGTCAGAGACTCTTTTGCAAAAGCTACACGTCCGGGAGATAAAAACAATGATACAGAAAATGACAAGCATATTTGGTAGAAATGAGACAAAATAATAATTATACAGGATGAAAACTATCCAAGGTCAGTTAAACACAATTATATAATCAGACAAAGTAAGAACATGATAGAAATTACGTAAATAGTGACAGACTGAGCAGGGACCAGGAGAAGGCAGTGGGTATGGCATAAAACTAGGGAGGGGGAGGAAGAGATGGGGAGGTGGGGGAGATAAAGAAGAGGAATCGAGTTAAGCAGGAGGTTAGAAGCAATCACAGGAGCTAGAGGAGAGGATGTGTTCCCTTAGGAGAGTTTTGAACGAGCCAAGTTTGGATACAGTTGAGGTGGCAGCCGGTAGGGAGTTTAGCCAAAGGGGGCTCTATAACAGAAGGCTTGCTGTCCAAGAGAGGTCCTACAGTGGGGAACCAGGATGGAGTCTTTATATGAATGTCCAGTGGATCTTTGCAAGGGGGAAGTTTGAAGGAGATTTAGAAACCCAGGAGGGGATAGGCCGAGTACAATCTTTTGAGAGAGCAGGCAGGTCTGATATTTTAACCTGCCATCAAAGTTCGGCCAATTAGACAGAATGTAGAGGTCACAAGTATGGGTGCGCTTGACACAGCCCATGACAAGATGACAGGCTTTGTTTGGTGACACTTTAATCCTATGGAGGGCAGTTTGATCAGTGGCTCCATAGATAGTAATCCCATAGTCCACAAGAGATCAAGTAATCTGAGTGAGTAATCTGTGTCTAACAAGTACAGTACAAGTCTGAGAAAGTCTACAAGGGGCAGAGAAGCCCAGCAAGTTTAGGATGTGACTGGCTGTCTGCACCCTAGTTTAACCAAAGCAGAGAAAGGGTGGACATTTGCCAAGTGACCAGAGAAAGATCCAGTAGGATGAGACAGCAAGGTGAAGCATATCAGTGTGGAGACAGCATCTATGATGGTACAGGGGCCCAATTCTAGTATTAACAGCAGCGCTAAGTAGGTGGATATGTTCATGGAAAGTAAGGGCAGAATCAAGTGTGACTCCAAGATATTTAAAGAAGTTAACTTGGCCAAGTTAGGAGTGATGATGGTTGCAGATTTGCTGTGTGGTCTGCGGGTCACTCCACGAGTGCCCTCTGGCGGAGGCTGGGGGGGTGAGCCGAACGTAGCGTCGCAGGGTGTACACCAGGGGTGGAGCTATGGCTCCAAGAAACATAGCAAAATAGAGACAAAAAACCTCGCCGCTGATAGGCGAAGGCGCCTTCCCTCTGCATTTCACACTCCCATAGTCGGGCCTGAAGTCCTCTCCGCTTTCCACCCCTCTCCGGCCCGGTGTCTCAATCCTAATATAAAGAGTGCCCTGGGTTGGGGTGACCCCTCTACCGGAGGGCAGACCTAGGTGATGCCTGGTGCCAGGGAGTAGTGGAGGAGGACACAGTAGGGCCATGCAAGGAGGTAGAGAGTGTGGCAAGGTAGGGTCGCTGGAGAGAGTTCAGCGGTGTGGGAGAAAAACAGTTTGAAAAAAAAAAAAAGATTTGCAGTGGGGCACCATTATGTTTATTCTGGTGATTAGAGAAGACCTTTACCTTAGTTTTCTTGTAGATAAGTACAAGTTTGTGGGCAGAGAACCAGGTTTCAGCCTCAGTGAATACATTTTGGAGGGCTTGTTGGAGAGTGATGAGGTCTGGGTGGCTGCTGAAGAGAACGGCATCATTTGCATACAGTAGAAGTATTTAGGAGCAGGCCTTGGGAAGAGAGTTCAAGAACAAGCTGAACAGTAGTGGTCCACGGATAGAGCCTTGGGGAACCCTGGACCTCACAGGGAGGCTAGAGGAGAGTGTATTGTTAATATAGACTTGCTGGATCCTGTTACTTAGGTAGTCGGAAAGCCAAGAGGAGGCATCATGTGATAGCCCCAGAGAGAGAGAAGGGACCTAATGAGGAGGGTGTGGTTTACAGTATCAAACACCTTAGTTAGGTCTATGTACACAGACCCAGCTAGGTGTCCTCTGTCTAGAGCCTGGTGAATGAAAGTGGTATATTCCAGGAGAGCAGAGGTAGTACTGTGGCCTTTCTGGAAACCATGTTGTTCAGGGCAAAGAAGCTTGTGTTTAGTTAAATAATGAGAGAGCTGTTCAGCAACAATTTTTTTAGAGTGCCTTGGAAAGTGGAGGGAGGATAGAGATGGGATGGTAATTTCCTGGAAGGGTGCAGTCACCACCTTTAAAGATTGGAGTGATAATGGCAGATTTCCATTGAGGGGGAACTGATCAAGACAAAGGGAAAGACTGAACATTTTTGTGATAGGAGAAAGGACTGCATCAATGGTCAGATGAAGGAGCTTAAGATCTAAGGAATCACCTCTATGACGAGTTTTACTTAGAACCTTGGACAGAAAAAATTTAGCTTCATGGGTAGAAATAGTTCTGAAGTGGAAGGGAGGGATGCCAGAGATGGCGGGGGGGGGGATGGGGAGGTGAAGGAGAGTCAAAGAAGTGGGGGAGAATGCTGCTGAGGTCTGAGAATGCAGCGTTTAGGGAGTCAGCAATTACCAGAGGGTCCCGAGTAGGGGAACCATCAATGTTAAGCAGGGATGGAGGAGGGAACACAGAGGTCCCATTAAGTTTCTTTAGGTTATTCCAGAACTTGTGTCCTGAACCCCATGTGGATGTGAGGGTTTCTTGGTAGTAGGCAGCCTTGGCCTGTCTATCTCCCTAGTGCATAGATTCCTGGCAGTCCTATACAACTGTCTGTCTAAGGATCGGCCAGAATCGAGGGCCTTATACCAAAGGTTATCCTGGGGTGCATACTATCCAGGAGAGCCTTAGAGATCCACGGTGAGTCCTGTACTTTGACAGTACTCTTTGTGAAGGGGACAGATAGATCATAGGCATAGTTGAAGGAACAAATAAAATAGGAGAGCGCCACATCAATGTTAGGTGCAGTGTCAAGTGGAGAACAGTTACAATTGAGCAGATCATTTTTAAGTTTATCAAGCATCCCATTTTTTTAGGCAGCGTTGCTTGGTGACTTTGGGAGGGGATTTTGTTGCCCTAGAAGAGCAATGACAAAGTACTGGCGAGTGATCACTGAGTACATCAGGTAGAATGGAGACATTGGAGAGTCTGTTAGGGCAGTTTGTAAGGATGAGGTCAATAAGGGTGGATGTCCCTGTTTTATGATCAAGCCTAGTTGGGGAGATTATAAGCTAGGAGAGATAAAGTGCCACAATGGCATCCTTATAGGGGCAGCCAAGGAGGACAGCCAGTTAATGTTGAAATCACCCAAAGCGATAACTATAAATCTGTCTGATGTGATAAGTGCCTACAGGTCAAGAAGGGAGTACTCAGAGCATGGGCTCTTCCTGTCATTGCCTGGGAGATCCAGCATGTGTCCGTTTGGAGAGGCTAAATCCAGCACAACCTATAGAGACTTGTTTAATGGTCATGATGTCCAGTGGGAGCTGTGAACTCCAGCAAAGCCACAAGGGACTGAGACTTTGTGGGACATGCTTGAGAGAAGCTGCAGTAACTGTTTTAAAGTACCAAGTCCAAGTATAGTGATGTGAAAAAGAATCTGAATGGAATGGACTGTGAGAAATTGGGTTACCCTAGCCTTAGGGGAAATCACTCATGCCTGAAGGACCATGTCTTGTGATCCACTTTGGGAGCCATTGCCTGGGCTCTGGTTGTGCACTCTGCTGTGCAGAGTGTGGGTGCTCATCCCTAAAATGCATGGGAGCTACCTAGGGTTGACTAGGAACCTCTGTTTTTGTGCTCCATTTCCAGAAAATTGTAGCAGCTTCTAACTGGGTGTGGTGGGACCTTCATCTTGCAGTAAGTAGTTAAGACTCCTATTTCAGGGAATTTGCTGTTAAATTACTGCCTTTGTGTTACCTTGATGTCAGTAGCACTGCACTGCTTGTGTTTTTCCTTGCTGGGATTGGGATTAAAACAATATAACTTTTACCTTTCAACTACTGGTGGAAGGAACTGTGAGCGAGGAATGCTAGGAGCTGCAATTCACTGCTCGTATCAGTTGCTGTCCTCTTGTTTCTTGGCAGCTTTCAGTTGTATCAGCAAGGTCACAGAGAAACAGACAGGGGATTGGATTACTGTTTGCCTGATTTCTGTGCAGGATAGCTGATTGTTTTATTTCTTTTAATATTACAGGGAAGGGCCCACCAGCCCTACCCCATCACACCCACCCCACCCTGGGCTTGTCTACTTTTGTAAGGACTCACCAACTCTGCTGTGACTACTTCCTGTTAGGAACAGGAAAGGGCTGTAACAGCCAGACCTAACACCATAGAGGGGGAGGCAGGGAGTTACAGAAGAAGGGAAGTGAGAAACATAAAAAAGTGGGCTCTAGAATAAGAGTAGACATAGTGGGCAGGAGATAAAATCAGGTGATACTAGAATAATTGGTTACAGTAGCTGCCAGGAGGGAAGCAACAGCCAAATAAGAAGGGAAATAGTGTTGGGAGTGGTGCAGTGCAGTGGCTGTGGGGCAGCAGTATTCAGGAAAACCTTCTGAAGTCTGCGGTGCTGCCCCATCTGCAGGCACCTCTCTGGGCTGAAGGCGGAAGCAACCAGTCTCCGGGCTGAGTTGTCTAAGACTCAGGAGGCCTCTGCCCCCACCTTGAGGCCACTATATGCACACCCACTTGATGTCGAGGCAGAGGTTAGGAAGCATAGGAAAAACCAGAAGCAATTGTAGAATTCGCAAAAATGTTTATTAGTACTAGGAGTAACATAAAAAAAATAACTTGTTCAGTATAACTATTTACATAGGCATAATAAACAGAAAAGGCATCCAACCATCATTGCTCCTGTCGCTACATCTCTTCTATTCTGTGCTGTTCATGTTGTTGCATTTCTTCTTTTCTCTGTACTTCTAAATGTTGAGGCTCTTTTTCTCTCTGTTTCTCAGTCTCTTTTTGTTGTATAGCCCACCATTTGAAAAAGTCCATCAGGCCTTCAGGTTCCATCACTGCCTGTTCTTTTTTCATAACTTGTGCTGGCTGTACAATCTCAGCTTGGTTTTCTGTATCTGCTAATTTGGCTGCCATTCTCCTGGTAACCACTCCTGGACTTGCTGCTGCAGAATCCATACCTTTCTCTATGCTTCCCTGGTACTAGGTCCAGTACTCAAGCACAAAACTCCTGGCTTAGGCTATGCACGGCATAATCCCACTTACGCTGACACCATCAGTCATCAAGGCACAGGTCAGGAAGCATAGGAAAAGCCACGAGCAGCTATAGAATTTGCAAAAATGTTTATTAGTACTAGCAGTAACATAAAAAAAATTGTTCAGTATAACTATTTATAAAGGCAGAATAAACAGAGAAGATCTATCTGAGTTTTCCTTCAATTTCTGTGTGTATCTTTCAATAAATTGCAGCTGTTTTTATAAGTCTCTGTAACCCCCATTCTTAACAAGCATCCAGCTTTTTTTTTAAATGTTCTTGTAAGTTTCAGTTAGGTGCTGCAAGAACACAATGTCTCAGAACTGAGGCCCCTTATCCACAGCTCCTGAAAAAGGGCTTAAAACACTGCTCTCAGGTTAACCCCTTGAGTTCCCAAAAGCTTTTTGCAGTCATCTCAAATTATAACCATATACATTTCAACAGCAACACTATATAATTTCTAAACAAAGTGATCTCAATATCAGTTACATTTCCACATAATGATTTGCATATATTTTTATACCTGCATATATGCAAGGGAGGAAAAGACAGAAACAGCAAGGGAAGACTGCGAGGCAGTGAGAGGCAAAGAACAGTGAGACTATTGGGGTGATCAAATCCTAAGTCTCACAGGAAAATTTGGTTGTACAACTATCAGATCAGAGGCAGAAAAGGAAAGAACAGAACAGATCCCTGCATTCAAACTCTTCATAGCAACTGGGACAGGGTCCTATTCAACCCTGTCACACCACTATCTCAGAGGTAGCCCAGCAAGGGGAGTGGTTGGACTACAGCGGGGTCAGGCAGGGTAAGAGAGGTGGGTCAGAGGCATATCCCCCAGCTGGTGCAACTAAGGAATTCCTATGCTGTGTTTGAGGAATAGGAAGGCCCCACAGGGCCATTTGAGGTTGCACCCAGGGAGGATGAGCAGGTCCTCTGGAATGGAGCCCAAGAGTGGGTAGAGGAGGACCCCAAAGAAAAAGGAAGCTATTCCTAGTGGGGGACTCCATTGTCCAGGGAATAGAGCTAGGAGCTGCTGGAGAGGGGAGGAGGGAGGGAGGTAAAATACCTACTGGGAGGCACAGCTCAGAGGAATGGAAAGTGGATCCACAGGATCACTAGGGTGGTAGCAAGGAGAGGAAAGCTTGATATGATTTTCCATCTAGGGATAAATGACCTAACTGGGAACAAGAAAGAGACAGCAAGGTGCAGAAGGAGTTCAGGGAACTGGGGAAGGGCCTGGGGCAGGTAGCAAACTCTGTGACCTTCTCGGAGGTGCTGCCTGTCCATGGCAATGGGAGGCTAGGGATCTCTGCACCAAGGTCTTCAATACTTGGCTGGAGAGCTGGTGCAGAGAGCAAGGTTTTGACTTCATTGAGGAATGGGGACCCAACTGAGGGGATGCGGACCTGTATGGGGGTGATGTCCTGCATCTTTCCAGAAAGGGGACTGGTGTCCTTAGTGATTGGTTTAAATGCTTCATTGGCAAGCATTAAAACTAGCTGGGGGTGGAGAAAAGGAGCAGGGGAAATCATACTGCCCACCTCCACAGGTTAGTATAGCCAGCAAGGAGGACACAAATATGTATGTAGCCAGAAATGAGAAACATGAATGTAGGTTGCTTACAGGGACACCAGTACCAGTTACAAAGGGAAAGACAGGGGTAGGAAAGATGTTCTATGGGGTTATTAGGACCTTGAATCCAACCCACATGTACTACATATCCATCTGTCTGATGGGCCAGAACTATTTTGTCCCTAATGGCAAATACATCATACTCTCCGTAATCGCCCTCATGCTCATAGGAATGTATTTCTGGGCCCAGATATTCAAACTGCGCCAGTCTGAGGCACAAGCCCCTGCGCTGCTCAAAATAGTTGCGCAGGGGTGTGGCCGGGGTGATATTCAAAGGAGTTGCGCTGTTGAGCAACTCCTATGAATATATATAAAATTCCCATTGCAGGGGGTAGCACCCATTCATTAGAATACAAACTTTTACCAATTAATAAAACATTTAAAAATGTAATTTATGCCAAGCACTTCCTTATTTATTCTGTTCATTAACTGACAGAATGCAGACTTTCTCTTACCACTGTCCCAGTACACAGGGTGGCAGAGCATTTGCTTCATGTGCTCCGAGATCATGGCATTCCCTTCCTGTCCATGTTCGTACTACACCTTCCCATGCCTGTTTCCAGAACTCCATCTGAGATCACTTGTTGCTTTCCTCGGCCTGCAGCTGCACTTAAGATGCCAATGGTCCTCCAAACAAGTGCCATACTGGTCCTCACTTGAGGGGTACCCGCTGGAACTCTGTGTTTGCTTGCTTCTCCGGGCCATACCTGCTTCAGTGTGCCTTGCGGAGGTACTCTTTGTTTTTTGAATTGCCTTTCCATCTTTTTTTGAAATATTGGTATATTGTTTATCAGTTCCTCATGCATGCACTCTGTGTTAACTTGAATTGCCTCTCTGTCTCATCTCTGAACTGCCTGTTTATTGTTTACCTGAGCATCGTTTTATCTGTTACTTGTGTTCTTATCCCCTTGTAACCTCCTGGATCACACCTGAAAATAGGCATTTGTTTGTGTCTAGTGTGCTTACCTGGTTAACAGAAGCTAAATGAATAAATGACACATTCTTACTTCATAACAAAGTGTTTTATAACATCTTTTAAACCTCTGTAGCTAGCTCTAAAACGTGTGTTGCTATAAGGAAGTACCTGGTGGATAAGCCTGCATTCCGTTTAACAGGAAGCTTTCTGACTCAGTAAAAAATGTGTTCTTTTTACTTCCTCAAATAAAATGTCCCCATTCTACACTTAGTTCCAAACTAGATATATTTTTTAAACTATAACATGGTAATGTTACAACTAAATATTGCATTCTTATTTTAAATTTATTTTTAAACTATTTAAAAATAAGGCACACTCAATTTATTATTGGCTAAACAGCAGCTTAAGTCTAAATTATGCTTGGCAATAAGGTTATATTTAAGTTTATTCAGAAAAAGCAGAAGCAAAACATTTTTCAATTGTTGTTGTTTAATTCAGAGAAGAGATAATAAGCCAAATCTATTTGTTGATTTGTCTCTGGGAAATAGACAGAGGGTTCTTGCTCCATCGTGTCCTCTATATCTAGGAAAAGCTACTTCACTGGAATATTTGGATCAGATAGTCCAAAAAAAGGCTCGAGGGGATTGCAGATTCTGCTGTTACTATGCCTTCAGATTTCTAATAGTACATTTTTCTAAATCTGAGCTGCTAAATGCTGTTACTCACACTTTAAACTTCTGAAGTTAAACCTGCTCCTTATTTCAACCTTCTAATATGCCCAGATTCACCTTTAATCCTTCCTTTGTTTACATCGCAAGTATTTGCTGAGGTTTTGTGATCCATGGCGTCTTTCTAGAAGCCCCTGAGTGACAGCATTTGGCAGCTCAGATGTCAAGAGATATACTATTGGAAATCTGAAGGCATAGTATCTAATAAGAGTTGTATAATCAATTGAGAAGTCGCATAAAGCAGGAAACAATAAAAGCAAAATATAGGATATCCAACACTGTATTTGGCCCTGAGGAAGTGGCGACAACCAGGAAACTGTCGCCCCATGACCAAGTGTGGAATTGAAGTTAAAATAAAGCAGCTTTTATGCTTATAAGACTATATGTTCAGTGGAGTTCATCCTTTCCTTATCATTTGAGTTTATGGACTGCCTATACTTAAGGATGACCCAAATATCAAAAAAGAAGGTTTGAAATACCAGGGCAACCTAAACCACCATACATTTTTCTAAGAGAAGGAGGAAACCACTATGGTTCTCAAGAGAGGTGGCAGACAAGGTAAGGGCCAAAATGGTGGGTTTCAGGAACTATAAGGAGACTCAAAGGGAGAAAGACAAGGAGGTATACCTAATGAATCTAAGGGAAGTGGGGAAGGTTGTAAGCTCCTCAATCTGGATACTAAAAAAAAAAAGCATTGGCATTGACGGTCTGGAACCTTTTTTCCTAAAAATAGGCTACCTCCACCTCACTTTTTCAATCTCTCTATCTCCACTGCTTCAGTTCCTTCTTGCTGGAAGTCCGCCCACATCCTTCCCTTATTCAGATCAGGAGACCCGTGCGACTTAAATAACTACAGACCCCTCTCCATATTGCCCATCCTGTCTAAAGTCTTTGAAAAATTTATCTACACCCAATTAAAGCACCAATCTGAAACCTTCTTACTTCTTAACCCAGCACAATCTGGCTTTCAGCCTAAACATAGTACAGTAACGGCACTGGCAAAAGTCAACAATGAATGGGTCTCTGCTATGGATTCTAAGAAAATTACTGGTGCAGTATTCCTAGATCTTAGTACAGCATTCCATACTGTCGACCACAATGTATTAATTAGAAGCCTTATCAAAACAGATGGATTATCAGCTACCTTTCTGGAAGGACTCAGAAAGTTAAAGCCGGCTGCCTATTTTCTGCCTCTCTGTCTGTTGTTAGGGGAGTCCTGCAAGGCGCAAGGCTCCATCCTAGGCCCCATCCTTTTCTCCCTGTACATCAACAATCTCGATGCTCATATAGACAATTCCAAGCTGCAGTTCTTTGCTGATGATACAGTGCTATGCACATCTGGTTCCACTTTGCCCGAAGTAAGGGACGTCTTACAAGCCAACTTTGCTCAGTTGGAACTTAATCTGGTTAATGTCAAACTCCTCCTCAATGCCAAAAAAACAAGGCCATGATCTTCACCCTCAACACCTCCTCCACTGACCCGCCTAAAGACTTTGTTGTCACCTCTCTAGGAGAACCCCTTGAAGTCGTATCCAAATTTAAATATCTTGGTATGTGGCTAGATAATGTTTCCTTTAACGACTCATCTCAGTGATCTGTCCAGAGATTAAAGTCAGGCTAGGCTTCTTCTTCCAACAGGTAATTTTTCCGCTTGGGATTAGAACCAGGCTTGTTCTGCCATTCTCTTCGCATTACTTTGATTATAGCATCTTAATCTACACTCTCAGCAGCTATGCTTGCAAATTGACCTCTTCATTATCGTGCCCTGTGGTTTATTGCAAACTTCCTTACCGAACCCACCACTGCAAAATTTACACAGCCGTTGGCTGGACGCTAATCTCCACTAGATGTACACTCCATGCTGGTATCTGGACTCTTAAGATACTCTTGAACAAGCTCCTGTGTTATCTAAAATCTCTTATCCATATTTTCCACAGTTTGTACTCCCTCAGAAACTCTGACTTCATCCTCCTTGACATACCGAGTACCCGCATCTCATTTGGCAAACGTGCAACATCAACAGTCCTTCCAACCCTTTGGAATCAACTCCAGTCCACACTGAAACTGTTTCTGTCAACTTCTTCAAAAGGCTAGCTATGTCTAAAATAAAAGATCATTGCAGCTGTTTCTAAGCCATTTCTCCACCTTTCCTTCACCCTATGTCTTCTCTACCAGATGTCACTAGCTCTAGCCCATATGAAATTTGCTAAAAAAAAAAGGCCTCTAAGACTGACCCCAATGGTATCTATATCCTTCTCCCCACTCTTCTCTGACCCCTTTTTTTTCTGTACTATACCCCCCTTGCTCTTTCACCATCCATCTTCCTCTTCTACATCCGTTTCTTACACTATATCCTATCCCTTCCTCACTCCATCTAGCCCTCTAGCCCCTAGCTCTTTTTTTTTAATCCCCCCATTTTCTTATGTATCTTATTTTGGCGGTTGGTAATCCCCCACCCTAATGCCTTTTACTGTCCTATGCTTCCTGTACCACCTTTCCATTCCCTAATTTGAGCATTATGTTTCATAACTACCTGAAACTGTATTGAACTACTGTGATGTCTGTTATTATGTTCTTAATTACTGTGATGTTTTATTAATATGCTATATGTAATTGCCTGTACACATGTCACAGGACCTCCTTGTGAAATGAGCTTGCTCAATGGAGTTTTGCTGCAATAAACTTGAACTTGAACCTGAACTTGTAATCGCAAAGGCACAAACTGAGAAAAATGTAGCACAGATGGTAAAGAAAGGGGACAAGCCATTCTTTAGATACATCAGCGAAAGAAGGAAAACTGGGGAGAAGGGGAATTGTAAGACTCATAGGAGTGTTATCTCAAACCCCTTGCCCTGTCCTACTATAACTAATTCTCAACTCCTTAGATCTTTGTAATCATTGCTGAAAAGCTCCTACTTGCAATATTCTGTGCCCTATCTCTCAAACTGTGTGAATATTTCTCCCCTAAGGATCTGCCTACCGTATGTCATTTTGTAATTTTCCCTGCTCATTATACCTGATAGTTCCTTGCAAATATGTGGGGTTTTTTTTGTTAGTATTGTGTTTTTCAGAGTCCACCCCTGCCACCGGACGTCTTCCCCGCCCGCACCACCAGGTATTAGGACCCCTCCCTCTCAGCCCCCTTGACTTACCCCTCATGGTGGGGGGTGGGGAGTGACTCAATCCACTGACCAGGATCCAGTTCAGGGGAGGTGCCCCCCAGCGGTGCGATGAAGGGTCAGTCTTCATCTTCGGGTGGACTCCATTTTGATAGTTTTCTCCCCTATGAAGAGGGGGGCATGCAATGACACTGGTGGAGGAGTGCACATGTGTCTGCACGTGCTCCTCCTGGTGTCTGCCCCATCTCTGCCCCTCTGCTTGTAGTGTCAGTGCACTGCCCCCCAGCCTCTGCTAGGGGCCAGAAGCACACCGAACACTGACATCCCCCCACCCCAGAGAGGGAGAAGGAGAGCAGTCCCTCAGACGCTCGATTCCTCTCCTCCTCTGCTGATCCCCAGTGACCCAAGTCTGTTCCTGAACCAGGGTCACCAGCGTGGTGCGAAGTGTGGCATCCAGCACCTAAACCCTCAACGCCTGTGGGCCGGCTACAAGTATGTGGTTGTTTGTTTTCAGTGAACCTCTTGCCGAACTTTGCATTATGATAATTCCTTGCACATATGTGTCCTGTACCTGCCAACAAATTGCCTTATCGCATGTTTTGTCATGAATCACACTGTTTTGTACCTTGCTTGTATTTTTTCTGTAAAACCTTATTTTGTTTCTGTGTTTTCTCTTATTCCACTCTTTAACCTTCTGGGTCGTGCCTGCAAATAGTAATTTCTGTGGCTAGCACACCTACCCGGTAAACAAAAATAAAATAAATAAAAATAGGGGATACAGGGGAGTGTGATGGAGGAAGTGAGGTGGAGGCATTATGGGTTCAGTTAAGGTCCAATAGTGGAAGAAAGGTGAGGTTAGGGGTGGTTTACAGACCACCAAGTCAAGATGAGGAGAGGGACAGGGAACTGATCTCACAAATATTGGAAGCTGTGGGGAATGGAGAGGTGGTAGTTGTGGGGGACTTCAACCTGCCCAAGGTCGACTGGAGCATATCATCCACAACATGTGCTAAGAGTCAGGTAATCCTGGAAGGACTGAAGAGTGGTTTCCTGACTCAGAGTATCACTGAACCAACAAGAGCTGAGGCAATTCTTGATCTGGTGCTCACAAATGTGGAGCATGTACAGGAAATAATGGTCAGGGAGCCACTGGGTGGAAGCGACCATTGCACAGTGTGGTTCCAGTTGGATATGGGCAGGGAAAGCATCCTGACTCAGACCAAAATCTTGGATTTCAGGAGGGTGGACTTCAGGAATTCTTGACATTATTCCTGAGGATTACTCTTTTTCTAACCAAAAAAGTAATTGGCTATCAGTAGCATCCACCTGTACTAAAAGACTGATTTTAAAATATTGGAAATACCCCAAATCCCCCACTTTGGTAAAATGGATTAATTTGATGGGGTATACTGCCAACAATGGAAGAATCACTTATACCCTGAGAAATAAATTAGACTCTTTTTTGAAGATTTGGGTCCCCTTTTTCTCTCTCCTTGCACTTTAAATACCCCTAATTCTGTTGATAATGATGTGAATATAGTTTATTATATTTATGAAGTACTAAAGTATTGAATTTTTTATTAGGAGTCTGTAAGTTGTTTTATCTTTATCTTAAGTTAAATGTTTTACTTTGAGTTGAAGTTGACTCAGCCTGTTTCACGTCTTACTTAAGTTGCACTTCTGCTAAGTTATACTAAGATGTCTATTGTTATTACTTGCCTAATACTGTATTCTGAATGGAAAAATAGTAATTGTTCTTGTATCTACTGTTATTTGTAAATGCTTTGCAAAGGAAAATGTATTTAATGCAAATTTTCTGTTTTTATGCTATGATATTTATATAATAAAAAATGTTATAAAAAAAGGAAAATGGATGAGGTGCTAAGGAGTCATCTGGTGGGCATCAGAGCAGATATGGGGAGTGAACCAAAGGTGGTCCATCATTAAGGAAGGAATACCAGTTGCCACAGATGAGTGCAATAGGCTCAGGGGGAAGAACACAAGGGCCAAAGCGCCCAGCTGGTTTAGTTCTGGGGGTGCCAAGGCAGTAAAGGAAAAGAGGTTGGCTTATAGAAAATTCAGGAAGACCAATAGAGAGGTGGATAGGGAAAATTACCTAAGGTTGGCTAGTGAGGCAAGTAAGGAAGTCCAGCGAGCAAAGGCACAGAAGGAGCTGCAGATAGCTGAAGGAAGTAAGAAGAGGAGAAGGCTTTCTTTCACTATATAAGTGAGAAAAGGGACAAGAAGTAAGGGATTTTTAGGCTTAAGAAAGGGGTGGAGTGGGTGGAGGATAATGGGGGAAGAGCAGAAATACAAAATGAATACTTCTGTTCAGTCTTCACCAGGAGGAAGGACAGACCAGTGCCTTCAGGAGGGAAAAGAGGAGCGGGGGGAGGGGAACACAGATGTAGTGATAGAGGAGGATAGAGTGAGGGAGGGTCTGCTGGCATTGAAAGTGAACAAATCACCAGGCCCGGACAGAGTACATCCAAGAGTACTAAAGGAACTGGCTGAGAAGCTGGCAGGGCCACTGGCAGACCTATTTATTAGTTCACTAGAGTCAGGCATGGTACTGCAGGACTAGAGAACAGCACATGTAGTACTCCTCCACAAAAGTGGTCCCAAGGATGATCCATGGAATCACAGACCAGTTAGTCTGACCTCCATTGTGGGCAAGCTTATAGAAACCATACTAAAGGAAAGGTTGGTGAAATATCTAGAGGAGCATCGTCTCCAGGATGAGTGGCAGCATGGCTTCATGTGGGGAGATCATGTCAAACAAATCTGATTGACTTCTTTGACTGTCACTAAGGCAATAGACAGGGACCAAGCGATAGACATCCTCTATCTTGATTTCAGCAAGGCCTTTGACTCTGTGCCCCACAAAAAGTTGATCAGGAATCTGGTGGGTCTTGGAGTTGGGGAAAATATGGCTAGATGGGTGGAAAACTGGCTGAGGGACAGAACCCAGAGAGTGGTTGTGGGGGGCGTTATCTGGCATCAAAGAGGTAACCAGTGGGGTCCCACAGGGCTCCGTGCTGTGGCCAGTGTTGTTCAGTGTCTTCATCCGTGACATTGGGGATGGCATTAAAATCAAAATGTGCCTATTCACGGATGACACCAAGATCTGTGGGAGAGTGGACACAGCTGAAGGGATTCAGGACCTACAGGAAGATCTGGAAAAGGTGGGGAGGTGGTCCAGGATCTGGCAGCTTGGCTTCAATTCCAAGAAATGCAAAGTTATGCATATCAGAGCCTAAAATCCAGGACAGAGTACTACCTGGGTGGAGTCCGATTATC
This sequence comes from Neoceratodus forsteri, assembly GCA_016271365.2. NCBI lineage: Eukaryota > Metazoa > Chordata > Ceratodontiformes > Ceratodontidae > Neoceratodus > Neoceratodus forsteri. The sequence continues at coordinate 739,527,286 of CM057459.1, forward strand.
TGATTCAGAGGAAGAGAAGGACCTGGGAGTGATGATCACTAGTGACCTGAAGCACTCCACGCAGTGCAAGAAAGCAGCAGCAAAGGCAAACAAGATGCTGGGATGCATAGCTACGGCGATCAGTAGTAGGAGAGAGGAGTTTATACTTCCCTTGTACTGGTCACTGGTAAGGATGCATCTAGAGTACAGAGTTCAGTACTGGTGCTTACATCTTAAAAAGGACATTAACCTGCTGGAGAAGGTCCAGAGGAGGGCTACAAAGATGATAGCCGGTCAGCAGAGCAAGGCATATGAGGAGAGGTTGAGGGCACTGAACATGTACTCCCTGGAAGATAGGGGAGAGAGAGAGAGAGAGAAGAGACATGATTGGGACCTTTAGGTACGTGAAAGGGATAAATAAGGCTGATAAAGAGAGAGTCTCTTTAAGCTGATTGGCAACCATATCATGAGGAGGCACAGTCTTAAGCTGGAGGGTGAGTGGTTTAGGAAGGAGATCAGGAAGCACTTCTTCACAGAAAGGGTGGCGGACACTTGCAATGCACTGCCGGAAGAGGTCATCTCATTGAAGACAGTGGGCAGCTTTAAGAGAAGCTGGGATAGGCATGGGGGAAGGTAAGGATCATGGGTAGGGAGGATGGGAGGAGTGGGGAGGAAGGGCAGGGACATTAGTTCAAGCTGTGGACCCTGCAATATGAGCAGACTTGATAGACCAAATAGCCTTCTTCTGCTGGCTTCTTCGTATGTTCATATGTTCATAGTATGACTCCTTGTCATTGAGCATCTTTTTCTTTGAAATATGCTTCCTTCTTATACCTTGTTTATACCTGTGAGGTATTTGAATGTTTTTATCATATGCCCCCTTTCCTCCAGGGAGTACATATTTAATTTCTTTAGCCTTTCCTCATAGGACCTTTGATGCCGGCCATGCACCATTTTTGTTGCCCTCCTTTGTACCGTCTCCACCCTATCTATGTCCTTGCAGAGATGGGGCCTCCAATATTGCACACAGTACTCAAGGTGTGGTCTCACCAATTACCACTTTCCTCTTCCTGCTGGTGATTCCCCTACCTATGCATCCCAGCATCCTGCCTACCTTCCCCACTGTTTTGTCACACTGTTTCGCTACCTTCAGGTCATCAGAAATGATCACCCCCGGATCCCTCTCCTGCTTTGTGCTTGTTAATACCTCTTCCACATTTGGTATGTTGCCTCCGGGGTCTTGTGCTCCCTGTGCATTGCTTAGCATTTTTTTGCGTTAAAACCCAGCTGCCAAACCTTTGACTACTCTTCTATTTTTTTAGATCGCTTCTCATTCTTTCCACCCTTCCTGGTGTGTCCACTCTGTTGCAGAGTTTTTTATCATCTGCAAACAGGCATACTGTACTTTCCCTTCCAGCCCTTCTGCAATATCCCTAATAAAGACATTGAAGAGGACTGTCCCCAGTACTGATCCTTGTGGTACCCCACGGGTCACTTTTCCTACTCCAGAGTGGATGCCATTTACCACTACTCTCTGATTCCTGTTGCCCAGCAAATTTACCACCCAATTTACAATTTTAGGACCTACTCCTAGGCTCCCCAGTTTGTTTAAGTCTTTTGTGCGGAATGGTGTCGAAGGCCTTGCTGAAATCCAGGTAGGCCAGGTCCACCGCACCTGTCTGGTTACCCAATCAAAGAACTCAGTCACGTTTGTCTGGCAGGCCCCCCCCCCCCGTGTGAAACCATGCTACTTCTAATCCCGCAGATTATTGGTAACATGATATTCCTCAATCTTTTCCTTCAATAATGATGCTATTACCTTGCCTACCACCAATGTCAGTCTGACAGGCCTGTAATTTTCTCCCTCCTCCCTATTTCCACTCTTATGAAGTGGGCCACATCCATCCGCCCTCCTCCAATCTGTCAGAACCACCCCTATTCTTAATGACTGGTTGAAAAGGGCCGTCACAGGTGCAGCCAGCTCCTCTTTCAGTTCCCTTAATATCCTGGGGTGCACTCCATGTGACCCCATTGCCTTGTCCACTTTTAGCTTTGTTAGTTCCTTAAGCACTGTTTCTTCCACAAAAAGGCCTGTGTCCACTTCCCATCCCCTTGTCCTTTAATTCTTGGCCCATTTCCTACCCCCTCCTCCGTGAATATTGAACAGAAGTATTTGTTCAAAATATCTGCTTTTTGGTGGTCCTCTTCCACACTACCCCCTCCTTCTCCCCCTCAGTCTTACTATTCCTCCCTTCACCTTTTTTTTGTCTCGTATATCTAAAAAATGTTTTATCCCCTCTTGTCACCAACTGGGCGATCCTTTCCTCTGTTTTTGCTTTTGCCCTTCTAATTGCCTTCCATGCCTCTCTTTGTTTCTCTTGGTAAGTCTCCCTATCTCTCTCCTTCTGTGTCTGGTTGTACACTCTAAAGGCCCTTTTTTTTGCCCAAACCTTTCCGCTACCTCTTTTGAGAACCATAGTGGTTTCTTTTTTCTTTTGCCCTTGCTAACCTGCCTGATGCAGAGGTTTGTAGCTTGCACAATGTCCTCTTTTAATTTTGTTCACCATTCCTCGACTTCCCCCAGTTCTTCTAGCCCTGCCAGGGTACTCCTGAGGCATTCGCCCATTTTCTTTAAATTGACCCTCCTGAAATCCAGGAACCTTGCCCTTGTGTGATTCACCTCTGTCCTAGTTCATATCTCAAACCACACTGTACAGTTGTCACTGGTCCCCAGGTGGTCCCCTACTGTGACTTCAGCCACACTGTCCGCATCTGTCAGCTTTAGGTCCAGTACTGCCCCCCTCACGTGTGGGTTCCAATACAAGCTGCTCGAGGAATGCCCCTTGCAGGGAGTCTAGGATGTGCCTACTCCTGGCGGTAGGTGCAGTGGGGAGGCTCCAATCCATGATCGGTAGATTAAAGTTTCCCACTAGCAGTACCTTTCCCTTGCTAGCCATCTTCAGGATAGTGTCCGTCATTTCCTTGTCTACCTCTTCCCCCTGCACTGGCAGTCTGTAGATTACTCCTGTTCAGGTAGCGTTCCCTTTCTTTTTCTACAGCGTGAACCAGAGTATCTCCTTCCCTCCCTGCCTCCCCCCCACGTTTCTGTGGTTTTTATGTTATCCTTTACATAAAGAACCACTCTTCCCCTTTTCTACCTACCCTGTCCTTCCTGAAGAGTTGATATTGCCATATAGCCACCTCCCATTCCTGGTTTACATTGCACCAGGTCTCTGTGATGGGGACTAGGTCCAGGTCTGATTCCGCCATGGTCTCCTCTATGTCTGCAAGCTTGTTCAGATTTCTCGCATTTGCGTACATGGCTCTCCAGGCTATGTTGCCACCCTCCACCTTTTTGCCCTCCCTTTTTGTGTCCACTATGTGTATTTTTTTTCTTTCTCCTTGCACCCCTTTGCATTCATTGTTATTTGCTCCCTTTTGGTTTCCTCTCCCTCCAGATACTCTTTGTTTGCCTCATGAGCTTGTGGGGGGTGGGCAGCTTTTGTTTTCCTGCTTCTTTCAGCCTCCCTCCTTGGCTAGTTTAAATGCTTGCCAATGAAGCATCTAAACTTCTTATTAAGGACTTCGGTTCCACTCTGGATGGGTGCAGCCCATCGCTCTTGTATAGCCCCTCACCAGTGGTGGGGCCCCAGTCCCCAATGAAGCTGAACCCCTCCTGGCCACACCATTACTTCAGCCATGCATTGAAATCTCTTGTGCAGCATTCCCTAACCTCCCCTTGCTGAGGACAGGTAGCACTTCCAAGAAGGTCACAGGACGTGCCACCTGCCCAAGACACCTTCCCAACCCTCTAAACTCATTCTGCAGTGTTCCTATTCCTGCCTTATCTCTTGCTTGGTCATTTGTCTCCAGATGGACAATGACATCCAGCTCCCCTTCCTTGTGTAACCCCCTGTCGGGGGGGGGGCTTACCTGTGAGCCCGCAAAAAAGGATTGTTTTTTGTGGGGGTTTAGTCTACCCCCCATTCTTTTTTGGGGGGTCCTGTTTCCTGGCTTGCCCCTTTGTTTTAATTCTCTCCTGCTTGCCCCCGCATTGGTTTTCTTAGAGCGGGGCAGGGGGAGCAAGTTTGTGGAGCCGCTGGCATTTGAAATGGCACTGTGCATGCACAGAAGCGCATTTTTGTATGCATTTTTCACTGGCCTTTCAGTGTGCCACTCCGGTGGTCCTGGTCTCATTGGGAAATAAAGAGGGACCAGAGACACAAGCAGGACCGGAGAGGCAGCTGGAAAGCAGAAGGAGCCATTTTTGAGAGTGCCAATCACGCTCAAAATATGGGAGCTGCCTCATTAATATTCATGAGGCAGCGTCCCTTTAAAGTAGTGGGTCCTGTCTAGCACTGGGGAAAATTGAAGAGGTAGTGCTAGGATAGGCCAAAAAAAGACAAAATTAAGTATTAAATAACTAAAGCAGGGTGTGCAGGGGAAAAGGAAAGGCTGCACCCATCAGGGAAAAGAAATGTTTACTGTGGGTGCAGCAAGGAAATACAGAGGCTGCACTGGGCTATGTGTGTGCTGCCTGGGGGCAATAAGAAACAGCAGTAGCAACTGAGAGAGGGCAGAATAAATGTGTTAAATGATGCAATCGCTATGCAGGGCACAGGGGTGGCTACAGCTGTGTGAGGAAAATGTTGAATAAAGATAAAAGGTTTGGCTGCAGGGACACTTGAAACGTGAGATAGTGTTAAAATGTGTGGACATTATTTACAACTACCACCATGTTTTGCAGCCATGTGACACCAGCCAGCCAACTACCAAGCCAGGATTCTTGCCAGGGACTCTGGGACTGTTTGAAAGGACTTTTGGGAAAAAATACTGAGGAATGTTTAGGCACCTTTTTCTGAACCAATGAGGCATCAAGAGAGCCTCATACATATTCATTTTTGCCTAAGTACAGTGGCTTCAGCCAGTGGGAAGCAAGGAAAGGGCTCCAAATAAAGCAAGGACAGTTTGAGTCAGCTTTTTTGGAGCTCCTCCAGAGGGAGGGGGGCTCCTGCCCCTGGAGAGATTGGGGCTGTGAGATTGGCCTGCCTGGGGGCTGCCAGCAATTTGTCCCCCAGGACAAGGAATGCCTGCCCCATCAGGAAAAGGAAGAAGCAGCTTGGCAGAAAGAAAAAGGAAAAGCTGCAAGATTCTGAAAGTTCTGTATTGTTCTGAAATTGCTCCACAGTGGGGAGAAAAGCGCAGCTCAAATGGGAAAGAAAAATCTGCAGATTGCAAAAAAAAGAGGTTGTGTCCTGAGCCTGGCTAAAAGGACAAAGGTTGGGTCTAAGCCTGGAAAACGAACAAGCTGCATTCTGAGCCTGGAAAAATAAAATGAAGGTTGTGTCTAAGCCTGGGAAAAGACGGAGTACAGAGGGTGAGGAGCAAGAAGACATGAATGTGCATAGAAAAGAAAAAGGAAGAGTAAGTCTCCTCAATCCAGTACCTGCACGGTGAGAACAGGGACCATGAGTGCAGGTGATAATGCGTGAGCCAGAGCGAGAATGTGACTGTGTTCAGGTTGAGAGACTGTGAACACAGTAGGATAGAAAGGTGGTTTTCAGAGATTCGAGTACCTGTTGTCTGCTCCTAAGATACAGCAAAGAGAGAGACAAATAGCTGTGGCTACACACCGTGGCAAAGAGATAAGAGAAAGAAAGAGAAGCAGAAGAGAATGTGCTAAAGGTTTCTGCTGACACCCAGGGCCAGGTGGGGAACTTGCTATCCCTAATCAAGTGGGGTCTGCCGCTGCAGGGATCAAGGGTCTTGTACCCAAGTGCTAGGGTGCTCTGACTGGAGGGAGTTGGGCCGTGGGGCCACTCCCTAGTCTGAGTCCTCTGTAGTTGACAGACCTTGCACATGTGCCCTGCACTGGAGCCTGTAATGGGCCGAAGGGGACAAGCTGCGAGATCTGCTAGCAAGAGAAAGAGAGCGCAAGCTGCAACCTCTGTGCCCCCTGTTCAAGCATTGTGCCCGGTTCTGCCTGTGATCCATTCATCCCCAGGACTTCAGTGAACTGCGCCATCCAAGGACTAAATCTGCAGAACTTGAGTAAAAAAGCAGAAATTGCCCTGCACCTGGGGACTGTAAATATGTTGGCCCACTAGGGCAGGAGGTAGAGCTAAGGAGTAGAGGGAAAAGGCAAAGGTTTAGCTGTAACAGAGAGAGAGAAAGAGAACTGTACGAAAGTTATTTACTTAATTCAAGTAAGCACGTCAACGCCAGCTGCCAGCTGCACCTCAGGCCTGCAACTTTAAAACTGGGTACCCAGGTATTGGACTTTGAGGAAATGGACTAGGACCAGTGGGTCTGGGCAGCAGTTAGCTAGTTAGACAGAGATAATGGCTGCATTGATTAAAACATGGGATTGAAATTAAAAAAGGAAAATGTTTATTTATTTATTTATTTTAGTCTTTGTTAACTGGGTAAGGCCCACTAGACACAAGTGCCTGTTTTCAGGAGTGACCTGGTAGCACTGGGGAGGTTAAGTGACTTGCTCAGAGTCACACAGTATGCAAGTGGAGGTGGTGGGAATCAAACCCAGGTCCGCTGGATGTACCAAGCTCATTCACAGCTCATTACTCTAACCTCAGATGTGATTTTGGAAAGGCAAAATTGAAGTGCTTACTTAAACTCTGTTCCACTTACCTTCATTGTAAGCCCTCTCCCTGTAAATAAACCATGAAGTTATTGTTTTGCAGCAGAGACAAAAATACAAAGCCTGATTTTAGTGAACCTGTCTATTGTCTGAGCTGGAAAAGGTAAATATAATTAAATGTGGGGAGGCTTCAAACCTGGTAAGTCCGCGCCTGGGGTAACTGTTGGGGAGGTGAGTTGGTAAGACATTTCAAGGGTTGTACTGCAGCTAATCAGACCCACTTAAAATGTACTCTGGGTGGAGGCACCGCCATTTTTGTTTTAGCCTTTGGGAAAGAACTCCCCCCCCCCGCTATAGCTATGGGAACCCCGAGCCTCTATCCTGGCTAGTGTCCACCCAGGTAGGGGTGGTGGTCCTCTCCTGGATGTCGTTGGAGGGGGCTACATCATGGAGGCACTGCTGGGATTCTTCTGTGCCAGTTACGCCCAACATGGACCCCCCCCCAGCTCACTAAAATGGTGCTTGTAAGTAGCGGAAAAATAGAAAACAGGTTATGAAAAGTAATAGAGAAGTGATTTTGTCACCAAAACTGGCCTTGGGCTGTTCATCACTGGTTGATGAGGTAGTGGGGAAGTGCATGCCCCCTAGTGGTCAAAGGTGGACGTTGCGCCAAAAGTTGTGCCACTTAGGAATTAACAGTGTCAAGGGTCCTCAGGGAGGGTTAACACCATCTAAATCTTTGAGTTGATGAGGTAAGGTGTAAACTGATGGAAACAGATGATTACTGTAAAAAAAATGAAAAATGTTTGATGTTAATAAGAGTAGGTAACCCTATGTATAAAGTAGGATGTCATAAGTTTTGGCAATACTGTAAATGCGGATGGGTTAGAGGGATGATTTGAGAGTAAATCCCTAGTTTGGTGTGTATGCCAAGTATTTAAAGGGAGGGAGAGTGTAACCCACCTGTTGGGGGCTTACCTGTGACCCCTGAAAAAGGCTTGTTTGTCCCAGGGTTTTTTGTCCACCCCCCAATTTTTTAGGGCTGTGGGTGAAGCCTACAGCCCTATTGGGATCAGATTGTAGCTCTAAAAATGGCTGATCATGGAACTCCTTTTTTAGACATATGGAAGTATCCCTCCACAGCTGCAAAATAGTGCACTCCCCTTCTGATTTTTGCTATTTGCTGTTCTATGTTAAAGGCATCTGAAGAGAGGAGGATGCTACTGTATTGTACCTCTGAACTTCTTAGGATGCTAACAAAAAAAAAAACTTTTGAAACTGCTGTTTCTAGCCCCTCAATTGAACCTTTGCAGGGCTGCAGACTTTCAGCAACCTAGGGGTAAACTCATTATCTGTTGTACTGGAATTTATTGAAGCTTTGAAACAGTTAGGCAGACCACAGTGTCAGATTACAGACAGTCCAGCTGTAGCTATTTTTTCTGTTTTTTTTTTAATTATTTTTCTGTTCAACCTTTGTAAATTTGCTATCCAGTGCTAGTGAAAGGTGGGGACTTATAACACCTCTGTTTATCCACAGCATCAGGTTCACTACTGATTGCTAAACTAAAGCTCTTTGTTTATCCACAGGGACAGGTACTGTGCAGCTTCCCCCATCCCCCACTCACTTGCTGTGATAGATTCAGTGCTGGTAAAAAGTAGATAAACCCTTAGGTTTATCCACAGGTGCAGTACCATGTGGGGCAGGCTCAGTGCAAACTTACCTGCACTGTAATGGATTTAGTGCTGGTAAGAGGTAAGAGACTGATATCACTTTCCACACTCTCTGCATATAGTCCTGGTGAATGGTGAGAGACTGCCAGAACTGGGGACTATAGCATTTTGTTTATTTACAGTGGCAGGTTGCACACACACACACACACACACACAGCATGCACTCTGACTAAATAAATTCAAGAGGGCTGAATTAGCATCATGCCAGTTTATGATGATAGTGACTGAACAGCATTTTATGGCACCAACAAGAAAATAATAAATTGCTATCTGAAATGTTTATCCAAAATAATACTTGAGTGAAAGTATGGACATTTTTTTCAATAAAAGACATTTTCCATATTTGACCATTGCTTCTTAATAGTCATATAATATTACTTCAGTATGTAATATGCATTTTAAATGCCTGGGCCTGGTGCTATTTGGGCTCTTTATCTCAGATATTGCACACAGAGTTGGGAGCAGGATTAGTCGGTTCGCAGATGATACCAAAATGGGGTCAGTGGTGGATGAAGAGGATGGATGGGAACAACTGCAAGGGGACCTAACCAAACTGGAGGTGTGGTTGGAGAAGTGGCAGCTGGGATTCAATGTAATAAAAGTGCAAGGTTATGCACTTCAGGACAAAGAACCCAAGGGGGGGACTACTGGTTGGGAGGGGTGAGGCTGGGGATCCCTGAGGAAGAGAAGGACCTAGGGGTGTTGATAACAGGGAGCATGAACAACTCTGCCCAATGCAGGAAAGCAGCAGCTAAGACAAACAGGATGTTAGGCTGTATTGCAAGGGGTTTCTTGTCCAGGCATAGGGAGGTGATCCTGCCCCTCTACAGATCTTTGGTCAGGCCACACTTGGAGTACTGTGTGAAGTACTGGTGGCCATATCTGAGGAGGGATATTAAGTTACTGGAAGAGGTGCAATGGAGGGCACAAACAAGTTACAGTGGATGGAGGGCAAGGCCTATGAAGACAAGCTGCATGACCTGAATATGTACACACTGGAGGAGAGGAGGGCTGGGGGGATATGATTGAAACATTCAAGTATTTGAGGGGGATAAACAAAGCCAGTACTGAAGGGATGTTTAAACTGAGGAGGGGTAGGGACATGAGGGGGCAGAGACTAAGATTGGAGGGCAGAAGATTTAGGAGGGAGATGAGGAAGCACTACTTCACAGAGAGGGCATTGTCTAAATGGAATGCTCTACCTGAGGGGGTGGAATCATGTAGGACAGTAGGAACTTTTAAGAGGGAGTGGGACAAAGTAAGAGGGAGGGTCTGGGTGACGGGGGCTGAGGCCGTCATGGGAATGACAGATGGGGAGGGGGTTGGGACAGCTGCAATCTAGGGTGCTAGCTGCACACTTGGGCAGACATTGATAGACTGGGTGGTCTGTTTCTGCTGGAAGATTCATATGTTTGTAAATATTTAACTTGTAAATACTGTTTATACTTGTGTTATAACCATGTTATATACAGCAGCAAAAATAATCTCTTTCAAAATAAAAGCTCAAAAAGGGAATATTTTTATATTGGAGATATAGATATTGTAAATTTATAGTTTGCCAGGGATGTTGGTAAAAATCTGGGAATGTCGCATTTCCCAAAGCTTTCCAAAGTTTCCCAACCTCATATGAAGTTTGCTACCAATTTCTGAATATTAGAAAATAGTGCGTTCTCTCTGCTAAATCACCTTTTGGGACAAGTGAAGAAAATGACACTAGCACTCTTCATGAGGGGGGTCCCAAAAAGGCCATGTTGAAAATTTGGTGCAATACCTCAAAAAAATTGCCATGTTACACTCGGGCATTGCATAATTTCTATGCACATTTGTAACTTTGGTCATTTGGTAGCTCTTCACAGCTCCATCGACTCTGGCCAGAGTTTGTTTGTAGTGGGTCCCATTTCCTGGCTTGCCCCTGTGTTTTAATTCTCTCCTTCTGCCCCCACGTTAGTTTTCTTAGAAAAAATGGGACTGGAGGAGCAAGTTCATGGAGCTGCTGTTGTTTAAAGTGGCACTGCAGGGCTGGCAAGCTCTATGCATGTGCAGAAGTGCATTTTTGTACAGCTCTTTAAGCGGCCTTACAGTGTGCCACTCTAGTGGTCCCGGTCCTTTTGGAAAATAAAAGAGGGACCAAAGACACAAGCGGGACCAGAGAGGTGGTGGAAAAGCAAAAAGAGCCATTTTGTTAACGCTAATTGTGCCCAGAATATGGGAGCCTCTTCATTAATATTCATGAGGCACCGTTCCTTTAAAGTAGTGGGGTCCTGTCTAGTGCTGGGGAAAAATGAAGAGGTAGCGCTAGGACAGGCCAAAAAAGACAAAATAAAATATTAAATAAATAAAGCAAGATGTGCAGGAGAAAAGGAAAGGCTGCACCCGTCAGGAAAAATAAATAGTTACTGTGGGTGCAGCAGGGAAATACAGAGGCTGCACTTGGCTATGTGTGTGCTGCCTGGGGGCAATAAGAAACAGCAGCAGTGACTGAGAGAGGGCAGAATAAATGTGTTAAATGATGCAGTCACTATGCAGGGCACAGGAGTAGCTGCAGCTGTGTGAGGAAAATGTTGAATAAAGATAAAAGGTTTGGCTGCAGGGACACTTGAAATGTGGGATAGTGTTAAAATGTGTGTACATTATTTACAACGGCCACCATGTTTTGCAGCTATGTGACACCAGCCAGCCAGTCACTGAGCCAGAATTCTTGTCAGGGACTCTGGGACAGTTTAAAAGGACTTTTGGTAAAAAAATACTGAAATGTTTAGGCGCCTTTTTCTGTACCAATGAAGCATCAAGAGAGAGAGAGACTCATACATATTAATTTTTGCCTAAGGATAGTGGCTCCAGTCAATGGGGAGCAAAAAAAAATCTCCAGATAAAGCTGGAACAGTTGGGCTTTGAGTCACTTCGGTGGGAGCTTCTCCAGAGGAAGGGGGGGTTCCTGCCTCAAAAAAATTGGGGCTACAAACTGAGCCTGCCTGGGGGCTGCCAGCAATTTGTTCCCCAGGGCAGGGAGTACCTGCCCCATCAGGGGGAAAAAAAGCAGCTTGGCAAAGAAAAAAAAAAGCTGCAAGATTTTGAAAGTTCTGTGTTGTTCTAAAATTGCACCACAGTAGTGAAAAAAAGCACAGCTCAAATAAAAAAACCTGCAGATTGCAAAAAAAAAAAAAGAGGTTGCATCCTGAGCCTGACTAAAAGGACAAAGGTACTGGGTCTAAGTCTGGAAAAAGACCAAGGTTGCGTTCTAAGCCTGAAAAAAACAAAAACAAAGTTGCATCTAAACTTGAAAAAAGACAGAGTACGGAGGGTGAAAAACAAAAACTATAAATGTGCTGAGAAAAAAAAGATGAGTAAGCCTCTTTAATCTAGTACCTGCACGGTGAGAAAAGGGACTGTAAGCGCAAATGATAATGTGTGAGCCAAAGCGAAAATATGGCTGTGTTCAGGTTGAAAGACTATAAAAGCGAAAAAATGAATAAGTGGTTTTCAGAGATTCGAGTACCTGTTATCTGCTCCTAAAATACAGCAAAGCAAAAGACAGGTTGCTGTGGCTACACACTGTGCAAAGAAATAAAAGAAAAAAAAAGAAGCAAAAAAAAAAAATGTGCTAAAGGTTTCTGCTGACACCCAGGGCCAAATGGGGAACTTGCTAACACCCATCAAGTAGGGTCTGCCACTGCTGGGGATCACGGGTCTTGTACCCGAGTGCTAGGGCACTCTGACCAGAGGGGAGTTGGTCCATGGGGCCACTGCCTAGTCTGGGTCCTCTGTAGTTGACAGGCCTTGCACACATGCCCTGCATTGGGGCTTGTAATGGGCCGAAGGAAACAAGCTGTGAGATCTGCTAGCAAGAGAAAGAGAGAGCAAGCTGCAGCCTCTGTGCCCCCTGTTCAAGCATTGCGCCCAGGTCTGCCTGTGATCCATCCATCCCCAGGACTTCAGTGAACTGTGCCATCCAAGGTCCAAATCTGCAGAACCGTAAGCAAAAAAGCAAAAATTTCCCTGCACCTAGGGACTGTAAATATGTTGGCCCACAAGGCCAAAACATAGAGCTAAGAATCAGAGAAAAAAGGCAACGGTTTAACTCTAACCAGAGAAAGAAAAATGTAAAACAATTAAAGTTACTTAATTCAGGTAAGCGTGCCAATGACGGCTGCCAGCTGCACCTCAGGCCAGCAACTTTAAAACTGGGTACCCAGGTACTGGACTTTGGAAAAATGGACTGGGACCTGCAGGTCTGGGTTTGGGCACCTGCAGTAGTTAGCTGGTTAGACAAAGATAATGGCTGCTCTAATTAAAACATGGGATTAAAATTAAAAAAGAAAAATGTGATTTGGGAAAGGCAAATTTAAGTGCTTACTTAAACTCTATTCCACTTACCCTCATCCTAAACCTCCCCCCTGTAAATAAACCATAGTGTTATTATTTAGCAGCAAAAATAAATCCAAAGCCTGGTTTTAGTGAGCTTGCCTATTGTCTGAGATGGAAAAGGTTAATGTAACTAAATGTGGCAAGATTTCAAACTTGGTAAGTCCATGCTTGGGGTAACTGTTGGGGAGATGGGTTGGTATGACATCCCAGGGGGTTGTACTGCAGTTAATCAGACCCACTTAAAATGCACTCTGGGTGGAGGCACCATCATTTTTGTTTTAGCTGTAAAAAAACAAACAAACCAACCCTGTTATAGATATAAAAACCCAGGCCCCTATCCTGGCTAGTAGCCACCCAGGTAGGGGTAGTAGCCTTTTCCCGGAAGGTGTCAGAGAAGGGCTATACTTGCTACTGGCCTAGTAATCCTTGGGATCCTCCCTCCATCCCTCCAAGCAGTGCCTCCTTGTAGGCACTTTACCTCCCTTTCCCCCTCACTACCTGTCCCCAGATCTATTCCCCCTGATGATGGAGTCCCCCACCAGGATTTGTTTCCTCCTCCTCATCTTGGATCCTCTGTCACCTACCCAAGGGGCTCCAATGTAGAGGACTTGCTCATCCTCTGGGGTCACTACTTTGGGTGCTCCTGAGGGCTGTTCCTGCTCTGCCAAGATGGCTTAGGAGTTCCGTGGTTGGACCAGATGGGAGATGTGCCTCTGCCCCACCTCCTTCACCCTCCCCGAGCCCACCGAAGTCCATCCACTTCTCCTGCTAGGCAACCTTCACGGAAGCAGTGACAGACATGGTGGTCCCTGGGTGGGGGAAGAGGCCCCCCTGAATCCAAGCCAGCTCAGCCCGGAGACTAGCAACCTCCATCCTCTGCCAAGAGAGGTGCTTGCAGATGGGGCAGCACCGCAGTATCCAGAAAGTCCTCCTGAAGATAGCTCCCCCACAGCCACTGCATTAAACCTCTCCCAGCATCTTCCCTCTTTAATGCTTAACTGTCATTGCTATGAAATCCCTTTTTTGTTTTTTTCTCTCTCCCCCCTTTATTGCGTGACTGTCTTTGCTCTAGCCCCCCCTTTTTTGTCTCCTCCCTTCTGTCCTTTCCCCTTCTAAGTTGAGCTTGTGATGTTCTCTCTTCTCTTCCTTTCCTGCTTGAGTCTGACCTCCTACAGTGTAACTGCTTTTTCAGCAGCTGTAGCTCCAACTAGTGTGGGAGGGATCTACCCTCAAGTCTGGTTCAGGCGCCCTGTTTGTTCTGCTCTTCCTGTTCCTGACTGGAAGTTCCAGGTGTTAATCAGATTGTACTGAATACTTTATTATGCCCTAGACTAGGGTGGGAAGGCAATATGTGACTGCTTCCCCCCTGTCTTATGCGCTGGTCCCCTAGTGATTAAAAAAAAAAAAGAGCAAGAATCCTGCAAGTCAAGGAGTATTGAAATACAGTGGCCTATTTGAGTAACTCCCTTTTTCATGTGCACCCTCTCCGATGTCCCACTGCTACTGAAGCAACTCTGTAGAAGGAGACAATGAAATAACAGAAACATTTATTTATTTATTTAAAATTGGTGACTGGGAAGGACACACTGAGCCGAGGCTCATTTCCAGGTGCAACCCAGATACAGAGTAAAAACAATACATAAGTTAAACATGGTTACAGTAAATGTAATTTACAAAGGATAATTTTTACAAGAGGATAATATGGTGCAGGCATGATGTATACAGAGGTGACATAATATAATGAGGTACATAAATGTGATGAAAGATTTTTGTTTTAGGGCACTTGGTGGGGGAAATAGCAGCAAGTAGGGGAGAAGCTTGAAACAGGAGGGTAGCCAGCTCAGGCCAAAAAAAAAAGCAAAAGAAAAAAGACCAAAGAAGTCTTTAGTAGTAGCTCCCTTTAGGTTATGAATTCCAGCTGTACAAGCAAATAGCAGTTTACCCCACTGTCGGTCCCCTGTAAAAGTAAGGGAACGTTGGACGTTATGAGTGTCCTCTGACACTCTGGCAGTCTTTTTAAGCTGTGACATTTATTATCAACATGGGGTTTACAGCAGTGTCTTATGTTCGAAGGTGGCTTGTATTTCAGTCAGCTGTTGTAGTACTGCAATTGACAGTCAGCTGTGAGTGCTTTAAAAGGCATGCCGATAGTGAGGGCAGTAGAGACTTCACATCTTTGAAGTTCGAGCTGTCATACCTGTTAGGTGTCAGTATCTCAAAGTGCAAATCTTTCTGTCTGGATTTCAAGCTCAGTACTGCCAGGAGAGCTGAAAGGAGGGTAACCGTCCTGTGGCAGCTGCCCTCCACATAGATGAAAAACAGCTGATACAGTGGCAGAAAAAGCTGGGGACCCTGGAGAAAAAGGTGTCTGTTGTCAGATCCATGGGTTGATGAAGCTCCCGTGATGGTGGAAGTAGAGAGGCATGATACCCTGCGGTAGTGGCAGATCTGGCCAGCTGGGTAACCTTGCAGCAAGAGCAACACTATCATGTTACTCGTAAGTCTATTGCTTTGAAAGCCAGGGCACTAGTTGAAGACCCTGCATTTACCGCCAGCAGAGGATGGGTGGATAAATTCTTATGGCACTGGGGATTCACCATAAGGCCAAGAACCACTGTTGGTCAGCAGCTACCAAAGGCCTTTTGCCCTAAGATTGTTAGTTTTGCTTGCTTTTGTGTCTGTCAGATCTTGTCTTATCAACTCATGCCTGGCATGATAGGCAATATGGACGAGGCTGCAATATGGACCGGCACACCTGGTAACAAAACTGGAGAACTTGACACAGTCTGTCCCTCTGTTAAGACTGACCATGAAAAGCAGAGGGTAACCATCTGTTTGGCAGCCATGGCCAATGGACGTAAGTTACATAGAAACATGCAAGTTGTTGGCAGAGAAGGACCTCTTGGCCCACCTAGTCTGCCCTATTTTCCCTACCTACTGTGCCACCGCAGACTCTACTAATCTCTGGTCTTCCCCCCTTGCCCTATTTCTAAGGTCCCCTTGTGTCTATTCCATGCATGGTTAAATTCTGTTACCATTTTAGCACCCACGACCTCTGCTAAAAGACTGTTTCAGGTGTCCTCCACTCTTTCTGTGAAGAAGTATTTCCTCACATCTCCGAGGAGTCTCTCCCCTTCAGCTTCATAGTGTGACCCCTTGTCCTCAAGCATCTGTTTCAATGTAAAATGCTACCTTCATGTACCTTATTTATACCTGTGAGATACTGAATGTTTCTGTCATGCCCCCCTTTTCCTCCTGTCCTCTAGAGAGTACATATTTAATTCCTTGAGTCTTTCCTCATAGGGCTTTTGATGTAGGTCCTGCACCATTTTGATTGCCCTCTTCTGTGTCACCTCCACCCTGTCTATCTGCTTCAGGAGATGGGGTCTCCAGAACTGGACACAATACTCAAGGTAGGAACTCACCATTGATCTATGCAGGGGTAATACTACCTCCCTCTTTCTGCTAGTAATACCCCTCCCTATGCACCTGAGCATCCTGCTAGCCCTTCCCACTGCCTTATCACACTGCTTTGCTACCTTCAGGTCATCAGAAATGATTACCACCAGATTCCTTTCCTGTTTTGTGATTGCCAAAACCTCCAAAAGAAAACTGTCACCATTTGTCAGTACCAGGTTCAGTATTGCCCCCCCATGAGGGGGTTCCTTAGCTAGTTGCCTGAGGAATGCCCCCTGGCAGGGAGTCCAAGATGTCCTTACTTCTAAGTGTTGCCGCAGCCCGGAGGCTCTAGTCCACATCTGGTCTGTTGAAGTCACCCACCAGCAATACCTCCTCCTTGCTTGCAATCATTTAGATTGCTTCCAGCATATCCTTATCACTTTTCCCCCCTATACTAGAGGTCTGTAGATCATTCTTGTGTGAATAGCAGCCCCCTTATGTGTCTCCAGGGTAGCCCACAGTACCTCTGCTCTTCCCTGCTCTCCCTGTAGTTCCTTAGCTTTTGTGTTTTCCCTCACATAAAGAGCCACTCCTCCCCCCCTTTTATCTGCCCTGTCTCTTCCAATTAGAGTATAATCTTTTTATGACTACATCCCAGTCCTGGTTCTCATTGCACCAGGACTCGTTAACTGCGACTATGTTCAGGTCCACTTCTGAGATGGTGGCCTCTAGATCTGGAATCCTATTGCCCAAACTTCGAGCATTTGCACACATGGCTCTCCAGATTGTACTGCCACCCCCATTCTTTTTCCCATTTGCTCTCCCTTATTTCCACTGGTATTCTTCTTGCTATCTCCCTTTCCTTCTACCCCCTGGATTTTTATGTCAATTTGTTCCTTCTGGGATTTTTCTCCTTCTGGATTCCCACTACTAACTTTGTAAGCCTGGAGGGGGGCAGTTTATGTCTCCTTTCCTCATTCTGTGCCCCCTCACCCCTCGGCTAGTTTAAATACTCTCCAATGTAGTATTTAAATCATTCACTGAGGACCACAATGCTCCTCTTAGATGGATGCAGGCTGCCAACCCTGTACAGGCCTTTATCCCTCCAAGTGGTGCCCCAGTCCCCTAGTGAATCTGAATCCTTCCTCTCTGCTTCATTCCTCCAACCATGCATTGAAGTTTATGATGCAGAGAATCCTGTCCTCCCCCTTGTTGTAGACAGGTAGCATCTCTGAGAAGGTCACAGATCATGCTAATTGCCTAAGGCCCCACTCCAATTCCCTGAACTCCTCCTGAACTATTGCTGGCTTATCCTTAGCCAGGTCATTAGTCTCCAGATGGACAATGAGATCCAGCTGTCCCTCCCTTACTGCTGTCCTAGTGATCTTTTTTCCTTTTCTTCCATATTATGTTTTTCCTCCTTGTTCTGCTGAAGATATCCATCCCCCTGTGACACTTAGACAACTGGTTCTGATTGCTCTGTGATTTTGTAATATAAACATGTGTTATTGAGTGTCTCTCTTGAGACATCCTGTGCTCCTGGGATGACCACCCCCCCCCCAGGTTTCAGTTCAAAGGACAGGATATGTTAAACAGCAGATCTGTGTTGTGTTAACTTCCAAGAACTCGCATTTTATAGCCTGGTTTAGGATCTGTGTTGCTTGAAGCCAGGAACTAAAATATCCATTTTATGACGTCCTCAGGAAAGGCAGTTAATTTCAACTGGTGCTGAAAAACTGTGTTGCAGCTAGGTAAGAAAACTGCAGAGCTGTAAAAGTTATGTGATGTCTTTGATAAAAGCAAGAAAACACACTAGATCAAAGGAAAGACTCAAGATCAAAATGTCATATGGGGAAACGTGTTTTTGCTGATGTCACCTTATTTAATATACCCCCTGAGTGATGGGACATCCTGTGGGCATTAATTTTTATATTTTACAGGGAGGAGCTAGGTGACATCATGGAAGGGGCAGGTTTAGAGACAGTTTAACTGTGTTCTGTATTTTCACTTAGAGGCATTCCTATTTGGATTCTCTTGAAACAACAGCTAACTAAAGTACTGTAAGAAGGTATACATTAGATAGACAAGTCTAACTGTATTGTAGTAGGAGTTTATGTTCATATTTTACCTTGTTCTTTTAAGTGATTGTATGTTTTGTGATATATTGTTCTGTGGTTACATTTTACATATTGTATTCATTTTAAGTAAAACCTCTTATTTTAAAGAGACTGCCTGTGACTTCAAAATTCTTTTACCTGTGAGGTACAGATGGTTAAAGTTGACACTGTTCATAAGAATAATGGTATACCAAACTGGGAAAAGGTAAGAATTTATCTAAGGTCTTCCATGGAGTTTTTAAGGGTTCATTTTGTATACCTGGTTAGGTGCCCGTAGGTGAAAGATATCTGGCATTTCCCAAAGAGCAAAATTATCTGAGCCTGTACAGTTGGGTATGCTAAAAAGAGGTTCACAGTTGGAATCCCTCCAGAATGTGAGACCAAAGGCGATTCGGACCCACAAAATAGACAGGAGGGTTACCCTGTTCTGTTACGCTTTTCACAATACTGTGCTCAGAGATTGGCACTGTGAGAGTAGAGGGCCTGACCTGCTGAGTGGGGTTGTGACAGATTGGTTGGCAGCGGTGTGCATAATTTTGGTAATACAAGCTTTTATTGTTCAGTGTGTCAGCTTAATATTGTCAGCTCACTTGCAAAACAAGGCAATGATTTATTTAAAAAAAAGGACACAGAACTATATCACTTGGCTTACAGTCAAGTTCCTACCTGTTTTATTTTTTTTTTTTAAAGTGCAAGTTAGAGTAGCCATAGTTAGGGAAGAAGATGGCTTCCAACTACAGTGGGCACACAGTAGACTGTTGTGCAGGGACAGAAGAGTCCTCTATGAGGTGGAAGCCACCAAGCAGAACCTTGTGGATGCCCTGATGGTAGCAGATACCCAGAGCATCGAGTCACAGACAGTGACTGTAAGGGACTGGACCTTGAGTGTGGAAGGGCCAGAGGCCAGTGCAGTGTCCAGATCTGATGAGGAGGGCAGCAGGGCTAGTGCCAGTGAAGGGCCACAGCAGCAGGGGAAGGTCACCAGCATTCTGGAGCCAGAAGTACTCAGGCTGCAGATTGAGTTACGCAGAATGGAGCTGGAGTTCCAGAGGGAGGCAGAGTGAGAGAAGTGAGCCACAGAGGAGAAGAGGGAGCGTGAACAGCAGGAGGCAGAGCGAGAAAGATGAGAGGCAGATTTCTAACAGCGAGAGGCTGAGCATGAGGAGCATGAGTGCCAGTGAGCTGCAGAGGAGAAGAGGGAACAAGAATGGCACGAGGCAGACTGTGAACAGTGAGAGGTGGACCGTGAACAGCGTGAGCGCCAGAGGCAACATGAACTGGAGAAGCTACAACTCCAACCACCAGCACCACAGTAGGTAAGTGGCTTGGGTTTAACTGGAACTAGAGGACTGGGTTACAAATTGAATTCCAAATTGATAGCTGAATTTAAAGAGGGGGAGGATAGGGATGCCTTTTTAAATTCCTTTGAAAAAGTTTGTATTCAGGCTAAAATTCCTAGGGAGTCCTGGAGCTTCCAGCTATTCACACTACTTACTGGGAAAGCTCGGGATGCATTGGGTCAAATGGACAATGAGGACAGTAATGATTACAGCAAACTTAAAGCTGCACTGTTAAAAAAATTTAAATTACCTGCTGAATCATACAGAGTTAAATTCCTTAAACTCAGGAGAAGCCCTGACATGAGCTATGAAGAGCAAGCCATGAAACAACATCAGTTCTTAAAACGTTGGAGGGAAGCAATTGAAGCAAACAATGTAGATAAAATTGAAAATGTGATTCTGTTAGAACAGTTTTTCTGGGCATGCCCAGCAGAGCTGAAAACCTGACTGGAGGACTGAGATCCCAAAATAGTGCAAGAGGCTGCTGAAGTCTCGGACTGCCTGGCCAAGAGCAGACCTGCTCTGAGAGCGAATGGGGTGGGCGTGGCAGCGCAGAAAGGGAAAAGCGCGCCTTCAGGGCAGCTAAAACCCTCACTACCTCTACCAAAACCAGTTAGCCCCAGGTTTCAGAGAAAAGATTTCTCTGAGAAAAGAAATGAATGTCTGTTGTGTAAAGAAACTGGGCATATTGCCAAACAGTGTCCCAAAAGGGCGAGCAATACACACTTGGGGCTAGGAAAGAAGTGGGTTGTTTGTGTGTCCCTGGAAGTATGCCTGCGAACATGAGGGAACACATGCACCCAGTCATGGTGAATGGTGTACTGACGCAAGGGTTAAGGGACACAGGGGCATCCCTGCCATTGGTAAAAGGGGATCTGGTACAGCCTGGTCAGCTTATACCCAATAAATATATCACTGTACAAGACTTTACTGGTGGGAAGAAAACATTGCCCTTCGCTAGTGTTCTTCTAAACTAGGTTGAAACGGAACTGTGCAACAGGTGTCTGTAGCCAAAACCTTAGCAGTGGATGTCATCCTTGGCAACAGTCTCGAACAGGGGATGGTGTGCGCAGTTACCCATAGCCAATCGGTAAGGGAAAATTGTAGTTCCCTGAACCTCACAGAAGCCATTGTGGAAACCACTGGGAGGCTGGTTCCCCAGACTGTGTCACCTGATATTGAGACTAATGAAAAGGGGCTAGAAATTTCCCCAGTAGCAGTTAACCACACAGCTACAGAGGGTTACTCCGAAGAGGGAGGGGTGACCCATTGTCAGAGGGTTAGGAATGACAGTGATCCTGAGTGCCCTGACGCTAGTACTAGGGACCCTAGTTTAGAGACTGAAGGAAACCTGTCCCATACCTTAAGAATGTGTAAGGTGTTTGCAGCTGCTCAGAAAGTGACACTAGTCTAAAGAAGCTGAGGGCTTGGGCAGGCTCTGACAGAGCACAAGGAGGTGACAGTAAACATAAAGCTTATTGGGAAAATGGACTGATGTAGACTCAGGCTGTGCAGACAGAGGGAGGGGTGCTAGGCATGCAGCTTGTCATTCTGCAGGGGTATCGTGAGCAGTTGCTCAAGATTGCACATGATATTTCATTGTCTGGTCATCTGGGAATCACACACACTATGCAGCGGTTGGCCTAAAATTTCTATTGGCCCAACTTCACCAAGCAGGTGAAGGAGTATTGCAGGTCTTGTCACTGTTACCAAGAAACAGAGAAGGCGGACAAAAAAACCCAGGCCGCCCTGATTCCATTGCCCATAGTGTAGGAGCCATTCCAGAGGGTGGGAATGGATATTGTGGGGCCTTTAGATACCCCTAGCTCCTCAGGGAAGAGATTCATCCTGACTGTGGTGGATTATGCCACCCGGTACTCAGAAGCAGTCGCCCTATCCTCAGTGAGGACAAACAAAGTGACAGATGCCTTACTTGGGATTTTCTCCTGTGTTGGGTTTCCGCAGGAGGTTATCACTGATCGAGGGGGTTCCTTCATGTCGAACCTGATGAAATGTTTATGGAAGAAGTGTGGGGTGGTGCACAGATGCACAACACTGTATCACCCACAAGCCAATGGGCTTGTGGAAAAATTTAATGGTACCCTGAAGTCAATGCTCTGGCATTTGCTGAACATCATGGGTGGGACTGGGAGAAATACCTTCCCCACCTGTTGTTTGCATACAGGGAGGTGACCCAAGAGTTGACAGAATTTTCCCCCTTCAAACTCATATGGACGCCGGGTACGTGGGCCCCTAGATTTGATCCGGAAGGACTAGGAAGGCAAGCACGCCACCCGGGAACTCCCATAGTGGATTAAGTCCTTAGGTTTAGGGAAAGGCTGAAGGAGTTTATGGGGACAACCCAGAGCAACCTGGCAGCTGCCCAATAGAAACAAAAAGTGTGGTATGACCGCAGAGCCAGAGCTCACTTGTACATGGTAGGTCAGAAAGTCATGGTCCTTATTCTGATCCGGAAAGACAAGCCCAGTATTGTCCAGCCACTCCTCCTTCTTGACATCCTTTGAGGTAGAGATGGCAGACTAGGTGGTCCCTGGGTGGGGGAGTAGGTCCTCCAAACCCATGCCAACTTGACCTTGAATCTGGCAACCTCCTCCCTCAGTCCAGAGATGTGCACACAGATGGGGCAGCAACGTAACCCCCAGAAGGTCTCCCTGTAGACTGCCACCCCACAGCCACTGCACTGCACCACTCCCATCATTCCTACTCTCTGTAATTTTTACCCTTTGAATTCCTTTTATTCCCTTACCCTATATAGGAGCCAACTTAACTCCCCCCAACTCTAGATAGAGTGCTTCACCGTTTATCAAACTGTTTTTTTTCTAAACCCTTTTCTGCCTTATCCTAGATAGCATGTTTAACCTATCCCCACACTTTTGCTGACTTTAAGCCCATTTCTATCCCTACTCTAGATAGGGTGTTATCCTAATCCAAACTTTTAGCTTACTATAAACTCCTATTTACCCCTGCCCTAGATAGGGTGTTTCACCTATACTCAGCTCCTGGCTTGACCCCAACGCCCCCTCACTCCTTTGTGTTATGTGAACTATGGTAAGAGTATAACAAGAACATTACCTCCCTGCCTCCTCCTGCTCTGTCTAGTCACCTAATTGGTTCCTGTACTGGTCCCTCACTACCCTTCTGAGGAGCAGAGTGCCCTGCTACCAGCTGCATCATTGGGCTGACTCCGGTGGGCAAGTTGCCTACTTGTCCTAAAGGATGAGAGAATCCCTAAAGAAACCCTGGGTGTCTTGGGAGTGGTGGTTGCAATGGAGAACTGAAACATGAATTAAGAACTTGTCGTATGTGTAATGGACAATACTGATGTAAGCCCCCCTTTGTGGGGCTTACTACATTGCCCATAAGGAAGTCAGGCTAGCATGGGTGCCAGAACCCGTAGTTCAGGGTGGGATCCTGGTATCTGGGTATAAAGGGCTGCCACACAGTGGGGAAAAAGGGAGTTCAGAGTTCAAGGAGGTCCGTGAAGAGTTGAGGGTCAGAGCAGTCAGCCCATGGTGGCCGGATGGGGCAATAGCCACCCTGGCCCCCCCTTATCAGGGAGAATGGGTCTCCATCAGTAGAGACGCTGCAACAGCTGTTGAGAATTTAGGTGCTGTCTGCACCCAGCAAGAGATCCCAAGGTCCCAATTCAAACTGCCATGGAGTGAGTGGAGCTGAAACCTAACTGGAGGCTTGTTACCATGACCCTCAGCACTGGGACAGGTGGCTGTGGGAATCCGTGAGGCTGAAAAGGAAGGTGACTGCCAGGGATGGCTGCAGCCCGGAGAGTGAGAGGTAGAGCCGTGGGGACCTCAAGGTGGCAGCTCGGTGATCCTTTGTCATTAAGTTCCATGTCCACCTGGAAGGAGTCACCGTGTAGCATGTCAGAGCCCTTCTTCTGCTCTACCGGAGCTGCAGAATGGTGTGTGGGACCACCGAGAGCAGTGTTTCCTTTGTTTGGGTCTGCTTTGTGGGGTGCCTGCAGAAGGTGTATAGCATCTGCCGGAGAGTTGAGGGTGTGCGTATTAATTTTGGGACAGTCAGCCATTTATCCCTCCCCTGTTTAAGAAATGGGTCACCAGCAAAGAAAATCAGAACCCCGTAACCATGAGTTGGGAGGTCCTGTGGGAAAATGCCTTAGTTTCCTGGAGGTCCGAATAAGCTTTGTATGGGCTGCTTCCACCACGTATCTATCTGAAAATCATCATTGGTTCCGTATGTGAAGGTAACATCAGAACTTTGTTTTTTTTACCAAAATCTAAGAAATGTACTGTGGTACTTTGTTTTTTTTACCAAAATCTAAGAAATGTTCTGTGGTCTCCACCACTGATCAGTTGCAAATGAATCAGCTATGTCCCCCATGCTCCATGGAGTGGCAATGATGTTATTGTGGCTTGAGCCTTTAAATAATTTTATGGCAAATAGTTTGGAAAAATAAATCCAGCCTGCTTTGCATTATTTTCAGTCTGGACAGCTACGTTCTTACAGATGAACTAAGGTGAATGAATGCCTGTCTGTTGTTCCCATTAACCAGTTTTGCCTCCCCAGTATCTGCATGGCTGCACCCTGTTTCACACTGCAGAACACCCTGACAGAGCCATTCCATCACTGTTGGACTCCTGGAATTCAAGTACGGAACTTAATATCATTTGTGATTTCCGGACTGTGTTTCTGGCTGTAATGTACCCCCTTTCCCCACGAGTTTACCATCTAAATACCCCTAGACAAGAAAAGGGGGCTTACAATGTGGGGGCTTGTCCAGGATCCTTTTGGGGTGCTACAGACTTACCTGGGATCATCTTGGCTGGTGCAGCCTGCCGGGGAGAATTTTGGAGGCCCTGTTGGGATGCTGTGGGAGTTTTGTACCTTGCCATGTGAACTGTGCCCTTCATGCCTAGACAACATGGTGACTGGTGTTTCGTGGCAGAGAATGTGCTTGCATACATAATTGATTGCGCTGAAAGGATTGTGGTTGGTGGAGGCTGGGGGTGGCTGGACACGTCACAAGGGGCTACAGGAGAGACTTTGTGAGGAGAAGTGCCATTTTGACCCATTTCACAGAGGAAAAGAGAGAGAGAGTGAGGGAAAAAGCTTCAGACAAAGGGAATGGAGTGAAACATTTAGTGTCATGGCTGTGGGTGGAACCGAGACTGAATCAGGAAAGAAAAAAAAGACTGAGTATGAGCAAAATGGCCTCAGCTACCAGTCAGCCTACTTGCACGGTCACAGCCTCAGAGTCTTCGCTGACTTGGCTTTGGAACATGTTGGAGAGGAGTTCAGTGAAGGAGAAATGTGTAATGTGCGGCCACAAGGGAAGTGGCATAGTGCACTAGCCAGTGTGTCTCCAGTGCTCTCGCAGTGCTGCTCCTTCATTGACTGATATCATGCCACCTTATGTGCCCCCATGGGGATGGGAAGGACCTTCTACTGTAACTCAGTGTGAGATCTCCACTGTTGAGCCACTAGAGAGCTGGGAGGAAGTTCAGGAGAGCCTCCATCAAATGGAGTCAGTGGGCAAAGGCACAGCCATCTGCCCAGCCCTTCCCCACCACCAGCTGCCTGTGAATCTCCCCATGGCAGAGGGAGGGGCCATGGGTGGAAATCTCAGCTTGATCTCCCTGAGGCTGGACACCCTGGTGACCCACCCCTGGCTGTGGTAGATGGCCTTGTAGCTGGAGAAAAGATGTCTAAACCCTTGGAAGGGAAAGAGGAACAAGTGGTTGATCTGAGGTCTGATGTAGAAGTTGAAGCCATACTGGAGGAAAAAGGATCCAGCTCTGGGTCAGAATCCATGGTGAATGTGTCCCTGGATCAAGAGCCCACCTGGCTGGATACCCTGTCTCACCATTATGGAGATCTGGTGGTGCAGTGGGACAGCCCCATCCCCATACTATGCTACTGTTGGGGGTGCTGGGGACTACCCCTCTTTTGCCGAAGAAGAGCCATCATTGACTAGCTGATATGGATGCCTTATGCCCCACAGATATCAACTGTTTGTGGTACTGAGAAGGGAGCTGGCTGGCAAATGGACAGGCCCCATGGACCAGCATCAGATCAATCCCTGAATGGTCACAGTCAGAGAGGTAGGTGAGACGTTGACTCAAGACGGAATACCCCAGGGAGACTATCCCTACATCAAGTGAAAGGATGTGGGACATCACTGAGGTCTGATATTCTGACTGGGTATTTTATGGTACTATTGAGAAGATTGCTCTTTGGAATAAAGTGGGGCCCTGCGACCTTGCATATGACAAGCAAAAAGTGATTACCACTGCCAGGTGTATGTGCACTTTCACAGTTTGGACTGGGGTCACACCTTTTAAATTCTTTGCTTTGGTGCAGGACAATTCTGGGGCCTGCTGGAAGTGCTATGTAGCCAGCAAGGACAGTATGGGCACAGAATGCACCAAGCCTGAACCATTTTATTATGCTTCCAAGCCTGCTTCTGGGGGAAAGAAGAAAAAGAATTGAGCCCCTGCTTTCAGTGCCTATGTGGCACTGCTGTCAACTATGCTTGACCCCCAATGAATCTTGAATGAAATCCTTCCATTTGATAGTTAAAATAAGCACTGTGTTATGATGAGTTGGGAGGGGGGATGGGGGTTTGAAGAAACTGTTTGGAAAAACATTTTTTTGTTGATTTACCAAATAGTTGTAGATGTGGGCTGCATTAGTGCCTTATACAGAAGGACAGATATTGGCACCTGTAGTGTATCTGTTCTGGTTTAGAATGAACAAAGCATATAAGTGTAGCGCAGCCTTATAGGAGCCAGTGAATGGACACTAATTTGAAGTGGGCTCCTTAAAATGTACACTGGCATTCACATAATAAACTGTGCACCATCGTGCTGTTAGTAATATCTGCTTAGTTATCATATAGAGCTTTAGGATAGTGTATCCTTTAAAAGTTAGTGCATGACAGAAACATGGCCTGCTGTGAAGGGTGGGTTGGTTAGGTGCAGCCGTGTGAAAGAATGGTGGTGGGTGTACGTGTGTGTGTGTGTGTGTGTGTGTGTGTGTGTAGGAAGGTTAGGATATGAGGGGAATTCGTGTAAAAAGGAAATTTGGGGAATTAGGGGAATCTGGGGGGAAAAAAAGCAGCAGTCAGTAGTAAGCCATTTCATGTATTTTTACTGTTTGGTGACTGAACCCACTGTTTTGGGGTTAAAGCTGTTCAATCAAATATGTTTGTTGCTTAATGTATTTTGCTTATCAAATGCACCCCCTGTATCTGGAGTGCTGTGGGTTTTTGTTCTACATAGTGGCAGCCACTCTCTGAGGGGGAGGAGAGTTTAAGTGATGCATTCATTTGGAGAGGGGTTGGACACCGCACCTGGCAGTGCCCGGCAAGCCATCTGAGAGAACCCAGGGCGGGCCACCATGACCATCCCCGGGTGTGGTGCACCTTTTTGCCAGTGTTGGAAAATAGTGTTGGGCTTGCCCACCGAGTTTCATAGGTATACCATTCTATGCGATTATTCCAGCAGAGCCATGGGAGAGTGCGCATTATCCTATCTCAGTTCACTGCCCCAAGGTAGCTGGTGAGGATCTTCACTGGGAGAAGAAGTCTTCTGTGTGGGAAGCATGTAAGCCCCTCATTTGTGGGGCTTGCTACATAGCGCTTAAGGTAGTCAGGCTAGCATGGATGCTAGGACATGTAGTTAAAGGCAGGAGCCTGGCATTTGGGGATAAAGCACCACCATGCTGAAGGAGGAAGGGAGTTCAGAGTTTGAGGAGATCCGTGAAGAGCTGATGGTTAGGGCAGTCGGCCCGTGGTGGCCAGGTGGGGCGATTCCCACCCTGCCCCCCCATCGGGGAGAAAGGTTCCCCATCAGTAGAGATGCTGCAGCCGCTGTTGAGAGTTTGTGTGCTGTCTGCACACAGTGAGAGGTCCCAGGGTCCCGATTCAAACTGCTGTGTAGTGAGTGTAGCTGAGGCCTGACTGTAGGCCCATTACCATGATCCTCAGCACTGGGGTGGGTGACAGTGGGAATCTGTGAGTCTGAAAAGGAAGGTGGCTGCCAGGGATGGCCGCAGCCCAGAGAGTGAGAGACCAAACGATGGGGGCCTCGAGGTGGCAGCTTGGGGATCCTTTGTCATTAAGTTCCCTGTCCACCTGGAAGGAGTCATTGTGTAGCAGGTCAGAGCCCTTCTTCTGTTTCATGGAACTGCAAAATGGGGTGTGGAACCACCAGGAGCAGTGTTTCCCTTTTTCCATTCTGCTTCGCAAGGTGACTGCATCTGGCGTGCAGCATCCACCAGAGAGTTGAGGGTGTGCATATTATTTTTGGGACTGGCAGCCATTTAACTCTGCCCTGTTTAAGAGATGGGTCACCAGCGAAGAAAATCAGAGCCCCGTAACCATGAGTTGGGTGGTCCTGTGGGAAAATGCTTTAGTTTCCTGGAGGTCCGAATAAGCTTTGTATAGGCTGCTGCCACTACGTAGCTATCTCAGAATCATCATCAGTTCCCTATGTGAAGGCGACATTGAAACTTTTTTTTTCAAAAATCTAAGATTTTTTTTTTTTAGTTTTTGTTGACTGGGTAAGTGCACTAGACAAATTCTGCCTATTTTCAGGCACGACCCGGGAGAGAGGGATACAGATGAATGCCAACTGACCTTGAACCAGATTAAGCTGTTGGTGGTATTTTTAGTGAATGAGGGAAATTTGACCAGGACACCGGGGAAATTCCCCTACTCTGTAGGGTGGAGTTTCTGTTTCTGGCTGACCAGCGTTATGGCGCACACGCATGGAGCAACACCTACCTGTGATGAAGAGCCATCTGTCTCTTTTGGTTTGGACTCGCAGAATGTAACGATCCCTGAGGTACGGAGTGATGCTTTGCAGAACATTTTTGTAAGAGACCTTAAGAGCGTGGGTTGCTCTACTTTGGATTCGACTAGTTTTGACACGCTGAGTACTCGAGAACCGGAGGAAACCTTGGGAGCAAGTGCATTAACTTGTTCCCCGAACGAAAATCTCGGCTGCAACTGGAGTAACACCAATTCTTCCCCAGCCTCTTCCGGTCTTTTCCCGAATGAGTGTGTGTTGCGAACGCCTGCATTTGTCCTGAATTAAAACTAAAGTCAAATTCTGTTATTGCACCCTGTCAGGATATTCCTACGACCTCTGGTGACGCCATGACTTTTGCATCAACAGAATCTTGCTTAACTCCTGATTTATTGCAAGAGAAGACGGCACAGACAAACGATCCTTGGGATGTGGAAACTACTCTGCAGGAAGCAGGATGGACACGATCTGTGGAAGGGAAATGGGTCCCAAATCCGAACTGGACACAAACTGAACCTGCTTCAGTACCATCTGAGAACAGGCCAGCACCTAACATGAGCTCCAACGAGGTACCTAATTTTCAAAAAGACAGTCCTGCTGTTTTAAATGGTGTTGGTGGGGGTGGTATGTCATGGGGAGATTTAATGGAAGTAAATGAGCAAACTTCAACTGTTATTGACGGCTCTTATCTCTTTAGGGACCCCCCCCGTGTTGCCTCCACTTCTAAGGACACTCAAGCACAGATGCCTGATAATAGTATCTCCATGAATGATATTACCCCACAAGCTGTGTCGGAGTCATCCTCCTCTGATCCCCTAACCTCCTCGAGTGCTTCAGGTCGTCCTCCAATATTATCAGATTTATTTAAAAATAAATTGGAGCCAGCTCCTCGGAGGAATGCTGTCCGCCTCAGATATAGAGGGGGGCTTGCGGAGTTTCCAGATAGGTATTATGTTGCCAGGACTCTCTTGACAGGCAAACTGCATTTTGCAGCATCTGATATCTATGCTTTAATCCATATATCAGGAGAAGAAACATTTGATATCAGTTTTAAGACGTCTGCTGGCCTGGACCGTTTCTGGCATCTGTATACTATTCAAAAAAATGACCCTATCTGGACTCCTTTTCAGTAATACCTTTAACTAAGCCTACGATAGGACAGTTACAATAATGTTTTGAAATGAGGGAGTGAGTATGCGATATCTATCATTGGTTACAGAATCATTGTAATGTTTTATCACCCCGAAGCTATTTTAGATGATGAGGACTGTGGACAGGGGATGGAGGTTCAAGGTTAAACTTTTCAGAATAATTCGAGGTTATTCATTTGCCAAACAGTTTCTTCTTAGGAAAGGATAGGGTGTTTGCTTCTATGGAGGGCAACCACGAGCATGTATACAAATGTGTGACACCACACATTTGAGCAGTACGTACGACTTGCTCAAATGTAGTTTTGTAGTGGCTATGGGCATCCTAGTGTATCATGCATGAATGTCTTTAAATGCAATCTATGTAATGAAAATGGTCACGCTTACCATCAGTGTCCCTGGGCAAGCAGGAATAGATCACAGAGCTGGGATCCGGAGTCTCTGGTTCATAAAGCACAGGATAAGGTTCAAGAATGTGGAATTATTGTGGCCACGGCCTTAGCACACCCCTCACAACCAGCTCTGCCCATACACAATGAGGTTGCCCACCCTGTGTCTGATCCCTCTCCGGATCCTCCTGCTATGGTCTCTACACCTGCCATGGACAATGATGGCTTTCAAATAGCTAAATGTGTTACCAGAGCTACTACCCGTAAATCCACTAAACCACCTGACATCCCTACATCGAATAATTTTGCCTGTTTGAAGGGGGATAGGGAGATTACAGATGGTGATTCGGATGCATCCCTATTACTTTCTGATATTGATACTCCTGCTCTAAACCCCTGATGTTACCAGAAAAAACTGTCCAAATCTAAAAAGGGAGTAAGAAGAGAAAATATTTCTATAACAGATGGTAGTGGATAAAAGTCATACTTATATATGGACCTCCGTAACGCATCCCTAAATGTCTGTAGTCTTAAAAGCTATAAAAAAAGATTATGTTTTTTACAGTATGCCAGTTCTCTGTGTCTGGACATTTTGTTAGTACAAGAAACTCACCTCTCTGACCTGCATGCTATCGACCAACTCAAAAGTGCATGGTATAAAGGGCTCTCTTACTGGACTTTTGGACCGGATTTGGCGGATGGAGTGGCTATTCTGTTTTATTCTACGCGGTTTTCAGTGATACGACTACTGGATGTTCTCCCGGGGCGAGCCTTAATACTAGATGTTATTGCATATGCTTCCCCGATTAGGTTAATAGTCATCTATGGGCCACAGCTTAAAACAGCTAGAATAGCCTTATTAGACTTAATTAGGCCTTTCCTTTGTACCAGTAAACACGTTGTTTGGGGTGGGGATTTTAATATCTCCATAGATCTCAAACGGAAGGCAACATCAGGGAGAAAGGTGTATTGTGATACTATAGCACTAACTAAACTAGTGAAAGAGGCGCACCTAGTAGATGTCTACCGAAAGTTACACTCTGATGCAGGGTACACATATTTTCGATCAGTTTATTGCACTAGAATTGATTATTTTTTTGTCTCATGTAGTCTGGTCCCTATTTCGGTTGTTGTGCATCCCACTGCAATATCAGATCATTGCCTTCTGTCTTGTAGAGTCATCATAGATTCATCTATTGTTCCCATTGCACATCACACATATTGGAAACTAAATAGCTCATTGCTTTTTTCAGTCAGTACAATCTTCTGTGCGGCATATCTTTCAGGCTAGGGTATCGGTCATGGTATTTTATGACTCTCTATGGGGTTGGTGGGTGGATACGAAAAAAGATCTGGCCAAATTTTTTGCAACTATAGGAAAGAGTGTATCTGGGGATGCCTATTTTAATTATTTAAGATGTCGAAACCAGTTGTATAAGTTGATGTCACTTCAATCCACATCATTAGTAGATTATTCGCTCAGATCATCAGACTAAAGCAAGACATGTCGTCGTATCTATTTAATAGGGCCAAATCTCTAACATATGTTATGAACACAGGTACGGTGCCTTCCCCAACGGAGGACCCATTTTGTGCCTTCAGGAGCAGACTTCAGTCCACAGTCATGATCGGTTTGCAGAATGACCATGGCACAGTACTGAGATCTATCCCGGACATGAAAAATGTCATGTCGACTTATTTGCACAAACAGTTTTGTTCGATATCCTCGTTTAACATTACTACATCTACATACCCTAGTTTCAAATTCCCCAGGATGCCACAACACTTTTCTTCCATCCTGACGAGTAGAATCTCGCAAGAAGAAGTTACTGCTGCTATTTCAGACCTGAAGCTAAAGGTCTCCCCTGGGCCTGACGGGTTGACACATGAATTTTATAAAACATTTAGGGTATATTTGTTGGAGATCCTAACTCAGGTATATAATTACCTTTTAGACTCCTTAGATGTCACAGCGGATATAGGTATATCGGCATTGAAATTCATTTATAAGAAAGGGGACAAGACGTTGTTGACAAATTGGAGACCATTACATTTATTAAATACGGATTATAAAATTCTTTCTAAAATCTTATGCTCTAGGCTGCGAAGAGTGGCACCTGACTTAATTGACATGGCCCAGACATGTGCGATTCCAGGCAGATCTATTTATTCAAATCTGTATTTGTTGTGGGACATTTTTGATTTACGAACACGTAAGCAGTTATTTGGGTATGTTTTTTTCCTTAGATCAGTCCAAAGCTTTTGACTCAGTACATCATGAGTTTTTATTACATACATTAGTACTATATAGTATTCCGGAAAAGTTTGTTTCATGGATCTCATATTTGTTGTCATTAGCGCACTTCTTTCCAATAATTAATGGGTTTTGTGGGCCTACATTAACACAAAAGGTTGGGCTTCGACAGGGTTGCCCTCTGAGTCCCCTTTTATATGTGTTCGCTTTGGATCCCATTATTCGCACTATTCAGGAGAACACACGAATTGTGGGGATATCCCCACACCCAAATGTAAGCCCTGTTAAAATATCTGCATATGCTGATGATGTGGTTGTTCTGGTCTCCGATATTCTTTCCGGTACATTAGCTCTGCAAATATTTCAGTCTTTTACACCACTTTCGGGTACTTCCTTGAATTTAGAGAAATGTGTCTGTATTTCGCTGCATCAAGAAGAGGGGAACGTGGATCTGATCGCTGGTATTAGGTTAAGTATTTTCCCCACAGAAAATCTTAGGAATTTGGTTTAATACTGCATGTGACCCCACATATAACTGGGATGCAAAACTAACTATAGGAGAAAACAAGGTGCGTTTATGGAAGACATGGAAGCTACATAAAAAAAAACCAGTGGTGATAATAAAAAAGGTTTTGCTTCCGATCTTCTGTTTCCTTAGTCATGTATATTGTCTACCAAAAATCATGGAAACCAGACTCATGAGCCTTTTTTTTCAAATGTTGTGGGGCAATCGCATTAAAAGACAAATTACATATCTCCCTATTGCACGGGGGGGATTAGGGATGATCAACCCTTTGCTTTTTTTTCTCTCCTTTTTCCTATATAATATAATACGCAGTTATGCAAGTGCCACAACTATACATAATAACTGGGTATCGAACACAGTTGAACCTGTCATGATAGCCTGGGTTGATCTCCCACCTGTGTTGTCGCGAATACCTTCTGTCCCGTTATATATGGTTGATTGTGTTAAGTTTTGAGATCCTGGAAAATCTGTAAAACTTCTATAATACACTTGACCAGGAAACAGTTATATATATTTACTACAGATAAATGAACCTGTTTTAGAGTTTCCTCTATGTAGCCCACGCAAACAGCCACATTGAATATTCTCAAAGATAGTAGAATTCTAGCATATGTGGACATTTCTTGGCTAAGAGTCATGGAAATTGCAAGTCCGGGGAAACTTGAAACAAATCTACACAAGATAGGTATTGTCCTAAGCCATGTTGTGTACGCTAGAAGAGACTATGGAACCTTTCTTATTTACCTGCCCTGACGCCCAATTACTTTGGAAAACCTTGGCAAACAAATGGCAATGGCCCTTTTTAAGTAGGATTACTTATTCAGTTCTAGTTTTAGGATTTTTCACATTGTTGGTTTATATCCCAGTACACTGAGAGTTATCTTTGCAATTTGTAAATATTACATGTGCCAGGCAAGGTGTAAATTTGTATTCCAGCAGCTCAGACTATCTCTATGGGATGTAATACGAGCTATAGAAAGTGCACTTTTAACCCTTAAAAGGAAAGAAATGCAGTGTTTATCAACTGCTCAGTATGCACGTTACTGGAAGGATATTCCTGTTTGAAAATTGTTGTAAAAAATATTTTCTATTTTGAGATTATACATTTTGTTTTTTTGTTTTGTTATTTATTCTGTTTTGAATATATATTTTTCTGAACTTTTTTTCATAAGCTATATGTTTCTTGGATGATCTCTTTTGTGTTGTACACAGTATGTAACAGATGTTATGTATGCACTCAATAAAAAAATTCCCCTACTCTTTTCGATAAGTGCCATGACATCCACCTTAACTACCACCAATCCAGGCAGATGGGACCTCAGTTTAACGTCTCATCCGAAAGACAGCACCTCAGAAGTGCAGCACCCCTCTCATGCTGCACTACAGTGTCAGTACTGGGATATTAACCCAAGTGCCAGATGTGGGAACTGAACCCACAGCCCTTTGATCTCCCGGCCTCAGAGGTGAATGTGCTACCTACTGAGCCACTGATACTGACAAGTACCGTGGTCTTGGCTACTAAGCAGTTGCAAATTAACAAACTGTGTCCCCCATGCTCCATGGAGCAGCATTTATGTTATTGTGGCTTGAGCCTTTAAGTAATTTTTATGGCAAATAGTTCGGAAAAAATAAATCCAGCCTGTTTTGCATTATATTCAGTCTGGACAGTTACGTTCTTGCAGATGAACTAATGTGAATGAATGCCTGTCTCTTGTTCCCATTAATCCGTTTTGCCTCCCCAGTATCTGCATGACTGCACCCGTGTTTCACACTGCAAAGCACCCTGACAGAGCCATTCCATCACTGTTGGACTCCTGGAATCAGGTCCTGAACTTAACATCATTTGTGATTTCTGGACTGTGTTTCTGGCTATAATGTGCTCCCTTTCCTCATGAGTTTACCATCTAAATACCCCTAGACAGGGAAGGGTGGACTTACATAGGTATGAATTATATACACATGGAAATAAGCATGAATTGTCTTTATAATCCTATGTACTAACGCTTGATAGAATCTTTAAGATTATGTATTGCATTTTCTAGATGTTATATGTTTTGTATCGTGCAGTGAAATATATATATTTTACTATTTTTTACCAAGTATATCTTATAATTTACACAGGACCATCTTGTAAATAGGACCCTTGGGACCTAATGATGTGTTCTACCAAATTATCCTGTATAACAATAAAAATGTTTACTACTATGTCATCCAATGGCTGGATGAGTGAAGAACTGACTCTCCCTTGTCAAACAAGCATTTGTCAATGCCGAATGTTTGCTTGCTGGCATTGCCATTGGTAGTGTAGAAATTACAGAGCTGCATAATAGGAATGGCAGCGAAGTATTGAACTGAAGCCAACCCCACCACCACCCTGCAGAGAGTGACAGGCAATGGGGTGTGCCTTTGGGTCATCAGGCATAACGACCACGCCATTTCACCACACCCTACCCTGCAGACACTGACAAGTGTCACGGTGTTCCTTGGGGTCTTTGGCCCTTATGTGCACCCCATTCCATCAGGAAATACGATGAGATGGGTGTGGTATAGGAGAATGGGGTGACATTTGGGCCTGAAGAGTATGAGGCACACCTTGATGCCTCTCACTGGCTGCAGGGTGTGGGTTGGGGTGGAATAGTATGAGCATTACAGGCATGAATCCCAAGTCACACTCCTGATGCCTGTCATTCTCTACAGAGTAGGGCGTTATGGTCGGAAACCCTAACGCCTCAGGCATTCGTTGGTATTTTCACCCAAATTTTCAGGGCGGTTTTTTGTGACCTCTCTAATTCCTTATGAACAACAGTGGCAATATCAGTTTGTTACCTGAAACTGCTTTTGCACAGCGACTATGGCATTTGGCACCACAGGTGCAAAAACACATTCTGAACAGGATGTGAAAAATGACAGCGGTACTGTTCATGGGGAGGTGTAAAATGGCAATGTTGAAAATCTGCTATAAAATCTTAAAAAACTGGTGGTCACGAGGTGTGCGAGAAACTGTGCAACGCCACCTGTAATGTAACTAGTTTGGGGTTTTTTTACAGCAGATTGTTAACACAGGCATTTTGGGACCTCCAATCATGAACAGTGTCAGTGTGATTTTCTTTATCTGTCCCGAACAATGATTTCCCACATCGACCATGCATTTCTGCGCTGAAAGTGTGAAAACACATTTCGGCCATGTTGTGGAAAATGACAGCTATACTGTTCATAAGGAGGTGTGGAAAAATGCCACTGGTGAAAATCTGGACTGAAAATATTACAAATTCATGAACTTACTAGGGTGCATGGAAACTGCGTAATGCTCACTCGTAACACAGTCATTTTATGGAGTTTTGTCACCAGATTTTCAACATAGCCATTTTAAGGATCTCTGCTCATGACCAGTGTCACTGTGATTTTCTTAATCTGTCCCAAACATTGTTTTCGCACACCAACTGTACCATTGTGCGCTACATGTGCGGAAACACGTTTTGGGTGAGATGTGAAAAATGGTAGCTGTACTGCTCATAAGGAAGTGTGGTAAAATGGCACTGTTGAAAATCTGGTGTGCAAATATTACAAATTTGCAAACCTGCCAGCTTGCGTAGGAACTGCGCAATGTGCCTCCTAAATGAGTCATTTTTGGGAATTTTTTCACCAAATTTTCAGCATAGCCATTTTAACACCTCTGCTCATGACCAGTGTCACTGTGATTTTCTTAATGTGTCCCATACATTGATTTCACACACCGACTGCGCCATTGTGCGCTACATGGGCGGAAACACGTTGTGTGTGAGATGTGAAAAATGACAGCTGTACTGCTCGTAAGGAGGTGTGGTAAAATGGCAATATTGAAAATCTGGAGTGAAAATATTGAACATTTCAAACTTCTGGCGTGTGTAAGAACTCACAATGCACACTAAGTAAAACAGTCATTTTGGAATTTTTTACCAAATTTTCAAAATAGACTTCTTGAGAGCCCACCTTATATGAACACTAGCGGAGTGTCAGTTTATCAATCAGTCCTGAAGGTGATTTCACGAAAGTGATCATGGAATCACCTTTCGGGCCCGAATAACTCCATTACAGTGACAGCATTCAAGAGAAGGGGTCCCAAAAACCCCATGTTGAAAATTTGGTGCAAAAATTCCAAAATATGCCCGAGATATGCATCAAAGTTGAAAAAAATCCTATCTATTACATTATACAGCTAACTGGCATTTCCTCAGTTCGCAGTCGGCTTTGAAGAGTGCAGATGTGTTCCCGGTACATCGAAGATCGTCGCGCCAGACTCCGGAGGTAAGTAGGGAGTGAGGGGGGTGTGGGGAGGCAGGGTGCGCAGTGGGTGGGGGCAGGGAGACTGCAAGGGACTGTTTTTCAATTTACAGGTTTTTTTTTTTTTATTATTAAGACAACGCAAGACATTTTCCACACCGGAGTGGGCTCCCAGCGAGGCAGCTGGAAAGGCTGTTTGGGGTGGCTGGAGCCGACGAGGGATTGGCACCCCCATCGGCCATACAGGCTTGTGCCATGCTGGGGTGGGCTCCCAGCATGGCAGCTGTAAGACTGTTGGGGGGGGCTGGAGCTGATGAGGGATTGGGCAACCCCCGTTGGCAATACAGACGTGTGCCATGCTGGGGTGGGCCCAGTGTGGCACCAGGAAAGCTTTTGGGTGGCGGCTTGAGCCGTGGGGCATTGGGCACCCCATCAGCAATACAGTATGGGGAGGCCATAGCACTAATACGCAGTGCGCGTGTTGAGGGGAGCTGTGC
This sequence comes from Neoceratodus forsteri, assembly GCA_016271365.2. NCBI lineage: Eukaryota > Metazoa > Chordata > Ceratodontiformes > Ceratodontidae > Neoceratodus > Neoceratodus forsteri. Next base: position 739,564,699 of record CM057459.1, read on the forward strand.
TCACTGAAGCGGAGCTCTCCCTTTCAACTGTATGCCATTGCATTTTCAACTGCTGTCATAGACAGCTGGAGCAGTGATTGGCGCACTGCGACTGCGCCTGCAAACACACTGACTGAATTGGAAGAGGCTGACACACCTCTGGAAAACTCAGATGATGGCACTATGTTTCTTGCACATGCGTGCAAGCAAACATAAAAAGGGGTGGGGATCCATGTCTTCTGGCAAGTGTTTCCATGTACAGGATGCCTTTCATTGTCACTTATTGCTAGCTGTAAAGAAACCTGCAAAAGCCAATCACTGATGTCATCCCCAGCAGCTGCACTAAGGTCTTACAGCCTGTCGACATGAGCTGGAATTCTCCCATCAAGTCAGCCTACAGAGAGTGTTACACCCAATGGATGGCAACGGAAGAGCAGGAGAAAACAGCGCCGGCAACCCCAGGGCACCAAGCAAGGACAAAATCATTAGGTGGATCAAGCTGTCCTGGCAGGCAGTCACACGAGAAATGATCATAAAATGATTTGAGGTACTGAGCATAGCTGAGCAGAACAGTTTTTACCACGCTGTCAGTGTAACCTTTATTGACCCCATTTGTACCTTTTTTCTCCTAGGTGTGTGCTGTCATAAGCACAGACCCTGACATGATCAGCTGTAGCTGAAAGTGTCCATGGTGAGCTTATTACAAAGTTTGCCAAACTGAAGACAACAGCTGAAGCTTCAGATGCCTTTATGGTGTGACTCTACATCCCTCCCTTACTTTCAGTGAACACATCAGTAATGCAGTAACAAAAATCCACCAAAAGCTACGTGCGGCCTATCACCACAATTGATATCTGACTCTGAAGCTCACCTAGCCGCTGCACAAGGAAATCTGCTGCTCCTTCTTGATTACTGCTCCCCTGTATACTCAACTGTGCCCCCTCCACTACACATGCACCTGAACATCACATATAACCAGGGCCCCTGGTGTTCTGTGGCAGAATTTTCTGATTTCTGCGGCAGGGCTCCTTGACTTCTGTGGCAGCATTTTCTGATTTCTGAGGCATGATTTATTCATTTCTCTGGCAGAATGCTGTCCTGTTATTGGCTAAATATAATGTGATGTCATCGATAACATCATATGCTGAGCATAGAGGAGGGGCTTCAGGATAAACGAGGTGGGAAAGAAAGCCTGACAGTATGAAAAAACAGTATATTTATATGAAAATTCATCAAAAACAATGAATTCTGCAGCACTATATATATTCTGAGGCATGATGCAAATTCTGCGGCAAATTCCACAACCGAAGAAACGCAGAATTCCAGGGGCCTTGCATATAACTCCATTTGTCACTTTGCCCTTCAAGCCCCTTTCTCCACCCACCACTGCTCACTATATCAGTCTGTAGGCTGGCTCACACTTCAGGGGTGTTTTGACTTCGCAATGGGCTGTCTAGTTGACAGCGTACTCAGGAACTTTCAGCTGTCTCCTTACTCCGCTCTACTGTCAGACAATGTGTCCTCTTGGTGCCTACGGGCTTCCTCAGTTCCCCCTCTGGAAGTCCCTCACATCACTACTTCTATGGGTAGCAAAGCTTTCTCTGTCTCTGCCTCTTCCCTCTGGAATAGACTCTCATTGTCCATCCGGTCGTTCACCTCCCACCAGTCCTTCAAACCAAGCCTAAGAGAGTGGCTGCTGGCGGGGTCCACTTGTACCTGTAATGGTTCCCTAGACAGATCCAGGGCCCATAACCTGCCCTAGTACCCACTACCTACCAAACCAACCACCCCCCAGCATCCATCCTACTGAGCCATCAGGATGTACTGACTTACAGGATTTAGCCATTCTCTGTTAGCACTTGATCCCTTGCTTTACCTACTACTGTAGTTACCAGGTTTCCCTGCGACTGTTTGTTCATACATTTGTATGCACCATTGTATAATGTTAAGGTCTCCAACACAATGTATTGTTTTCTTTTTTTTTTTCTTCTGACTTGCTATGACGTACTCAACCTCAGCTAAAGATTGTTTTCATCAGTCTTGTTTTCTTATAACTGTATTGTATTGATTACTGTTTTGATCTATTGTATTTGTGTGCTATGGCTGGTCGTGACTGAAAAATGGTCCTCTGGATCAGCTTGCTTACCCGGTTAACAAAGACATACATAAATAAATAAATACCGAGAACACTGACACTGAAATTGACAATGAGCCTATCAGCTGTTCCAATTCCGGTCTCGGTAGTGATTCGGAGGTCTTGGGCACTTTTAGTTACTCAACTGAAAATGGTTCTAGTAATTTGAAAACATATATTAAAAACTACAACAAGGCTGACTGTCAAAATATTCATAAGCTGCTTAGCGAAATAGAATAGGAAAAATTTTTCCAAGACACAACATGGAAGTTTGCTGGACCACTATTTGTAGAATATTAAAAACTGCCGAGGATTGGTATGTCCCAAACAAACTGTTACGTTAATAACATAGGAGAGATCCCCAATTAGATGACAAACAAAATAAGGAAGCAAATCAAAAGAAAAGAAAGAGCTTTTCATAAATATAAAAAGTGCAAAACTGAGGCATCACTAAATCTATACAAAAGTGAAAAAAAAAAGACCAAAAAGGTGATTGTGACCGAAAGACACAATCTGGAATGCCTAAAGGAATGCCTAACTGCCATGACAAAATGGAATCCAAAAACCTTCTTTTCATGCATCAAGAACATAAAGAAAAACAATAACTCCATGTTAGTAGTAAATGGTTCAACAGTAAACAGTCCCCTTGAAATAGCTGAGGCCTTTAATACATATTTTGCAAAGGTATGTAGCCCAAGTGCCATGTGCCAGTGAGCTACTAACCCTGCCTGTTGGCCTTCTAACAGGTTAAGGGGCCTGGGTCCTGGTACGGTGGTGTTTGAGGGTCTTATGCCAAAGATAATAAAAATAGCATGGTGCCTCCACCCAGAGAAAATTTGATGCGGGTCAGGTGACTGACTGGCACAGCCCCCTGGGATGCTGCACCTACCTACCTCCCTCCCTCCCCTACCAACCACCCCATACACAGGATATACAACAATTCAGTACCACCATAAACCATGAACAGTAATGCTTGGACAGACTCAGAGAATTCCTGCACATGCAATTTCAACAGTAAACCACAGCTTTATTTGGGGGAAAGACTAGGGAAGGGGTACCAGGACAAAGGATGGCTGTGGAATAAAAAAAAAAAAACTGGTTAGTGAAAATAGGCAACAATGAAATCCTTGTGAGCCCACAGGCCAAGCCCTCCCCCACTAGTACCAGTGTCCCCAAAATGGTCTCTAGGGGCACCCACTAGATGTAGGCCTGATCGGTGCCGCGGGTTGGCTGGCTGTTGGGACCCTGAAAATAGTTTAGAAGAACTTGAAGAATGAATAATAGAACAATTTCCCCTTTTCCCTCCCAGGAATCAGGTCCTGGGTACTCACGGTTAGTCGATCACAGCACCAGGGGAAATGGAGCTCCTTGATATAGTGCAGTGTAACCCCTCTACAAATGGGGGTTCCTGAAAAGTCTTCCTACAGCCTGTCTAAATGCTCACTGCCAGGCTGGGGTGCTGTGGTTTAGTAGTTTAAATGTATTGCCAGTGAGTGCCTGTGTAGCCTCTATGTACTGTCACTTTAAGGGCTGCTTAGTTGCAGTAATAATTAATCTGGAAGGGGGGGGCTAAGTGATGTCATGCTCGAGTCCTGCTGGGGCTGCTTAAAAGTTGCTCCGTTTCTGCCATCGCTAGTTGTGCAGAGGGAGCTCTGTTGAGGGATGTAACGATTTGCTGAAACTAATTCAGAGTGAGAATGATAGTGTTTGTTCTAACCTGCCTTCTTTGCAGCAAGGACTGTTCAGATTACCTCCACCATCTTGGTCCTGAACTGCCGAATTGGACCAATCAGTACCTGGGGACTCTAAAATGGAGCCTGTCTGAAAGGACTGCGTGGAATGCAGGCTTGGGAATTGTAGTTTTAGGCTGTTGGTGCCTTTTTGTACTGAAGAGGAAGCTGTTGCTTGACTGACAGTCGAATCAGCCAACCAAACCTTTTGGATCTCACGGAAGTCCCCAAGCTGCCTGCTGTTTAAGGCAGTTCTGAGTTGGAAGTTGAGAGAGGAGCAGCTCGTAAGAGTTCGAGCGGTGATCTGTGTAGTTTTGAGTGGGAAAACTCTGGGAAGGGCTAAGTTGAGGCCTGGAAGTCTGCCCGATGGGCAGAGTTTCTCTTCTCCTATCCTGATCATGAAGGGGTGGTGCAAGCTGTAGCTAGTGACAGGGCCAGAGTACCACTGTCATCTTTTCCACCAGAGAAAGACTCCAGGAAAATTGATAGTACGGCAAAGAAAGGGTATTTGGCTTCCTCTCTAGCCATTAGGCAGGCAAATTACATGGCCTATGTTGCCCAATAGCAGAAGACACTATGGAATTCAGTGATGACAATGGTGGATAAAGCACTTCCAGGACTGTAGGCTGACTTGGCAGAAACAGGCAGATGTGGATTGAATTCCACAAAGTACCAGTTTCATATGGCAGTGGATGCCAATGACGCTGCTGCCAGATAGATGGCATTAATTGTGGCTCTGAGAAGATTTGCCTAGCTTAGGGCAACAAATCTGTCTCAGGACACACAAACCAAAGCCATAGATTTCCCATGTGAGAACAATTTTCTTTCTGGGGATAAGATCGGGGCTTACATGAAAAAGATGGACGAATATAAGACAACCTACAAAAGTAGTGCTGCGAAAGAGAAACCTTCTACCTCTTATAGACCACAAGAAGGAGGAAGTAGGGTAGGTCAGCCTAAACCAGACCATTTTTCCAAGCTCAGGCTATTCCTGACTACCAACAGCAGAGAGGGTACTTCAGGGACAGGGGCAGAAGGGGCTCTAGGCATGGAGACCAGGCCTCCCAGGCTAAGGCCCAGTTCAAACAGTACCATTGACAAGTGGGTCCTGGAAGTAGTGAGTCAAAGTTCGCCCCTTGGTTTCAAATCATTCCCCAAACTAAGATCAAGAGATTTCAGACTAGCGTCCCCAACAGAGAGGGCACTACTGGAGCCAGATGTGTCCACTCTTGTACAGTCAAAAGCAGTGGAACCTGTGGCTCCCCTCCAAAAGGGGAAAGGGTTCTACTCCAAGTACTTCCTAACCTTAAAGAAAAATGAGGAGTGGTAACCCATTTTAGACCTGAGAGCTCTGAACAAGCACTTAGCAAAGTCAAGGTTCAGGTTGGTAACATTGGCAATGATCCTTCCCCTTGTTCAGCAAGGAAACTGGCTAGCATCATTGGATCTGAAAGATGCCTATTTCCACATTCCCATTAGGGAATCCCACAGAAAATACCTCAGGTTCAGGTTACCTTAAGGTCACTACCAGTTCACAGCCCTGCCATTCGGCTTAACCTCAGCTCCAAGGGCATTCACAAAGTGCCTGGCAGTGGTGGTGGCATACCTGAGAAGGCAGGGCATCATAGTGTTCCCCTACCTAGATGACTGGCTAGTCGTCAGTCAGTCACCACAGCAGGTAAAGGATGCCCTGTCCTTCACCCAGAACACCCTAGAGTCCCTGGGGTTCCTAATCAACACCCAAAGTCAGTAATTCAGCCTGTTCAGGTACTAAACTTCATAAGAGCAGAGCTGGATACTCAGAGAGGAAGGGCTTTCCTCCCCCAGGACAGGGTAGACAGCATTCACATGATCCTTCTGTCTCAGCATACCCAGGCCAGCAAGGCACTTCCTGCAGTTACTGGGCCACATGGTTGCAGCTACAGGAACAGTGCTAGGCTCCAGATTCTAGATGAGAGAAATTCAGTTTCACCTCAGGGCACATTGGTGCCAAAAAGAGGGCTTCACTCTCAAAACTGGTGCTGGTGACAAGGACTCTACTGCAGGCCCTGAATTGGTGGCAAGACAGGGACAACCTCAGAGAAGGGGTCCCGTTCCAGAAGGAGTCTTCCATGTTGCTCCTCACTACAAATATTTCCCTCCTAGGGTGGGGGGGCACATCTCAAGGAGCACACAATACATGGCACCTGGTCCCCTGCAGAGTCACTCCTGCACATAAACTTGTTGGAACTTAGAGCAGTGTGTCTGGCCCTGCAGTTATCTGTATCTCTGGTAAAGGGAAAGCTGGTACAAGTCAGAACAGACAACACCACCACAATGTACTACATCAACAGGAAAAGAGGGACAAGGTCCAACTTGTGTACAGAAGCAGTATAGAGAAAAATACAACAAATATGTTGAGGGTGATACCTTTTATTGGACTAACAAAATTATTTCTGAGACTAACTTTCGAGAGATACAACTCCCTTCTTCAGAGTTTTATCTCTCGAAAACCAGTCTCAGAAATAATTTTGTTAGTCCAATAACAGGAATCAAATGTGACATATTTGTTGTTTTTTTTTCTCTACATTGTTGACTGGACTAACACGGCTACCACATTTCTTCTTTTTTTTGTACAGAAGCCATGAATGTGTGGAGTCTAGCGTAATCCCTGCAGGTGTCCTTGCTGGTCATTCATCTACCAGGCAAGGACAACACCCTGACGGATGCTGTCAGCAGAATCAGCCAGAACCATCACAAGTGGTCTCTCAACAGACAGATGCTGGAGGTGGTATTCTGGAGGTGGGAAACCCCAGAGATAGACCTCTTTGCCTCACATGAGAACCACCAGTTACTCCAGTTCTGCCGCAGGCCACCACCAAGGGGCACAGTGCCCGTGGATGCCTTGGTATTAGACTGGTCAGGGTGGACTCTGTATGCATTTACTCCATTTCCCTTACTGCTCAGGTTCCTGATCAAGCTCTGGTCCCAACCAGCTACAATGATCCTGGTAGCTCCAGACTGGGCCAGGCAACCATGGTAGTCCCTTCTACGCTCCCTGTCAGTGGCTCAACCTATACACCTTCCTCACAGGTGCAACCTCCTAACCTCTTCACAGGGGAGGATCCTGTACCCAAACCTCAGATCCTTCAAGCTCAGGGCATGGCTGTTGAGGACCTAGAGTATGCAGATTTACACCTCTCAGAGAGTGTCCTTAGGGTCCTTAGGGGTTCAAAGCAACCTACCACAAAGGAAACTTTCCTCAAAGAAAACCTATGCCTCCAAGTGGAAAAGGTTTTCTATATGGTGTAACTGTAACAGTGTGGTACCCTCTTAGGCTGGGTTACCAGTCTTGCTGGACTATCTCACCCACCTGCACTTACTGGGCATACAGCCCACAACCCTCATTTCTCCAGTGGAGTAGAGGACTGGGAACAGAGCTACAAACCCAAGAGTCCTGGGTTTGAGACCAGTCTCTCAATAATTTTTTGCCTTTATTGCAGGTTGAAAAAAAAACAAACATGGAGAGACTAATCTCAAACCCAGGACCGTTGAAATTGCAGTCCTGTGCCCTATCCTCTACACCACTACAGAAGTACAACAGCAAAGATGCTTTTTCTTTAGTTAACAAAATGTGTGGATCTGGATACCTGACCTTTGAAAATGTAGCATGTTCAAAAATAAGCTGTACCTATTTTCGCACATACCACACTTTCGAACATCAAGTGTCCAGTTTAGTGAGGGGATCGATCCTGTCCTGGTGCCCAGAGGATGACAGTGCACAATCTCGATAGGTAAGTGTAGCATAAGGGGTGTGTGTGGTGTGGTGGGTGTACAATGGGAGGGTCAGAATGGGGGAGGAGACGGCAGAGACAACGAGGGACTGTTTTCTTTTTTTCAGGTGTAAAAGTTAAAAAGACATTGGGGGGCTGTTTTCTTCACCTACAGGTTAAAAAGCACAGCACATATTTCAGGACACTGGGAGTGGGCTCCTCAGTGTCCCACACTGTAGGGGGGTTCTCATTCATCTCTCGGGACACTGGGAGTGGACTTCCCAGTGTCCCACACTGGTGGGGGAGGTAGTCTTCCATTGCCAGCATGGGGATTGGTCCCCTTGATGCTGGAAAACAATAAGTAAAAAGAATGCAGCTGGGGGAGAGCATCTGACACTGGGAGTAGGCATCCTGATGTCAGATTATATAAATAAATAAAAAAATAAAAGTGCAATGGGAGGGTGGAGGGGTCCCACTACACACCAGGGCAACATAAGGGGGCTACCACTAGACACCAGGGATAAGGGATTATAAATGGGTTGGGGGTGCCACTAGACACCAGAGAAAAGGGGTGGCACAAACCTGATTCCATGGCTGGCAGTACAAGTTCTAGCTGCAGCTGCAGGAGTTAAGAAGATCCCACTGTTCTTACACAGTGAATGTGGCAGAAGCGATCCTTTCGCTAATCTCGGCACCTGTGATATTGGTGCCCAAAAAAGTATTTCTAGTGAAAATATAAATAAATAAACATATCAGAATGTGGCTAAGTGAACCCCATTTAGCTATATTCTGATGTTTGTCTCTTCCATAACATGCATTTTTATATCTTTTCTGTAGTTTGTGTTTCTTGCTAATGAGAGAACAAGATGGTGGACAAAACACTGCTCTGCAAAAATACAGCAGACTCCTATGAAACTATGTCACCCTCTCTGCAAAAACAAGACTACATTGCAGAGAACACAACACAGCTCTGCAAAAATATACCAGGCTCCCTGCGACACTGTGACCCTGCCTGCAAAAACAAAATACCTCTCTGCGACAACAGAAGTATTTTTGTGTGTAACACTTAACTTTTCCCATAGGAAATAATGGGAAAATTAAAAATGTTATAACTTTTGAACAGAGTAATATTTTTTACCAAATCTTCAAAAGGCACTTCTGTGAGCCAAAGGCTTTCTACCCTGAAAATGTCAGACCACAACATAATGCCATTTCTGAGTTACGGCTGCCAAAAAAAGTAAAAAAACTTGTAAATTTAGGATTTGTTGATGATGTGTATCTCCAGAACCACACAATAGAATCACATGATCTTTAACACATCAAGAGACCTACTCCTAGAGATTATGCATGTCAAATATTGTGCAAATCCGTTGAACAGTTTCAAAGTTATGAAGGTTTAGAAATTCAGGTTTAACATAAAACTTTGCACTCAACCCTAACTATACTGGCACTACTACGCCAGTATAATATATATATATATATATATATATATATATATATATATATATAATATGGGGGCTGTGCCCCCCCAACAACTCCAGTAAATGGTTAGTCAGGCCTGGGTTGGATTGAGGTACATGACTACAGTAGTGTGGCATTCTCATAATGTATACGGTGGTGTCCTTAGTCCTCCACTTACACCAGACACACTGTAAGCATGTTTTAACAGCAGACACCAGATATATAATGCACCGTAAGCATGTTTTACCAGCAATTTTTGAAAACTTGTTCTACAGGCTTTAAAATGTCAAGAGCAACATTCCATAGCTGAATCAAATGGAATCAGATGTTCAAACCTGGGGAATCCCTCATTATGCTTTACATATTCAGCAAGCCCAATAGGAGAAGCTGCTCCAAAGTGCGAGGTTTAGAATTTCAAACACCATTTGAACTGCTGCCCTCTAGGTATCACTGCCAGCTCAGCCGAACATCAGATCTTTCTCTTTGCTCGAAGAAGCAAGTTGCCCAGAAGAGCTCTCGTCAGCAACTTGCAACTTTCACATTTTCCTGCAGTTTTGTTATTTTATTCAAACAACTCTGCTCTCTAAATAGTTTTTATTGTGATTTTCAAGTATAATTTTTTATTTTTAGTTACTTTCCTCCTCGTGATCTCTCCTGACAACTCCCATTCTGGAGAACCGAGTTCTTTTCAGCATTTTCAGCTGGAATTACAAAAGACTGGTTTGCTGATTATTTTATGGTTTATTGGTTTTTTTTTTATGAAATATTTGTAAATTGGGTTTTTGTTTCCTTAATGCCCCTGAGAAGCACAAGCCTCCTCAACAGTTCCCACTTCAGAAATCTGTCTTCCCTGTCAGTAGCATCTCCCCTGAGGGAGGAAGTGTTTTCCCTGTTGCTGCTTGTCAGTTTTTTTTCACAACATTTAATAACAAAAAAAAAAAAAAAGAAAAGTACCCTGTCAGAATTATTTACTTAGGCTTCATATTACTTTCATTGGGAAGCCTTTACACCAGTGATATTGTGCATTGCAACAGATTCTTTAACCGATTACTGCTTTTTGCTGTTTGTAGTGGTATAATGTCTTTTATCTCTACCCCTCTGTTTCCCCAGGATGCAGAAAAAGGTTCTTCACAGGTTAACACCCCTAGGACCTCTAGGGACCCATCTAAAGGCCAGAAGAGAACCTCCAGAACAGATCCCAGAATCTGTTCCCTTTAAGAAGAAACAGAAAATTGAAGCATACCACTGCCCCTTCTGTTGAGACGTAAAAGGAGACACCAGTGGACAGTTTGAAGCACAAGCTAAATAAACACACTGCCCTCCTGCTGAAAGGCAAAAGGAGACACCAGTAGAGAACATACAGACCAAAATGATGAAAGCCACTGGCCCTCCTGCCAAAAGGTAAAAGGAAACACCAGTGGACCTACATAAGCAGAATATCAAAAAAGGTCACTGTCCCTCTTACTGAACAGCAAAAAGTGATACCAGTGAACCAGGTTACAGTGCCCTTGCAAGAGGAGGTTGCAATGGTTCTACAATTCTTCCAGGCTTCGTAAGCCATGGGAGACATAATGACCCTATTAGTTCCTCCTCCTCCTCAGTCTCTGCCCCCCCACCCTGGGGGATAGGGGTGATGATTCCTGCTACAAGGAACCTGATGATGAGGGAGACGCCATAGAATCAAATGGTTCCCCCTGTCAGGACTTTGATTCCTTTCCACAGGAATAGGAGGATTATCCATCACACTATGCCTTTATGATGCAGATAGTGGATACTCTGGCTCTTCCCACTCCACAAACAGGTGAGAAAGAAGAGGAGGCGACCACCTGGATATGATGGGGATAAACCCCACAAAAAGGTTGCCCTTACAAGTGCACAGGACACTAAAGAGGAAAATCTGCAACCTTATTCAATCCCCCATATCTGTCACTGGGGTGAACAATAAAATAGATAGAAAGTACCAGCTGGATAGACATAATGCTGAGTACCTCTGTGTGCACCCTGATCATGATGGGGTGGTCCAGGCAGCTGCTTGCGACAAGGCCAGGATCCCACCTCTCTCCCCAGCCTCAAGACAAAGATTCCAGATAGCTGGACAGTATGGGCAAGAAAATGTATATGACAGCCTCCTTGCTCCTGAGACAAGCTGCATATATGGCCTACTCACTTCAGTACCAGAAAGCCCTTTGGAATGTGGCACTGTCCCAGTGTGGACAAATACCAGAGGACCAGGCCCAGGACATAGCAGACACTGCTAGAACTGCCCTGGAAGCCACCAAATACCAGTACCACATGACCGTGGACAATAATGAAACTGCTTCTAGGTCCATGGCCCATACCATCTCCCTTAGGAGGTTTGCATGGGTAAGGACAACTAATTTGTCACATGATGCTCAGACAAAGGGCATAGATTTCCCATGTGAGAATAATTCTCTATTTGGGGACAAAATGGAGACTTACATGAAAAAGTTTCAGGAGTATAAAACCACCTACAGAGGAGGAAAAGGTTACTACACCTTAAAGGCCTCAGGGAAGGGAAGGCCAGGGTAGGGGGTCACTACACAAGACCCTACTACCCCATGCCCATGCTCTATGAATACTGTCACTCGAGAGGTTATTTCAGGGGCAGAGGATGAAGACCATCCCAAAAGTCTGATCAGGCTTTGTCGTCCAGGGCTCAGCCTAAACAGAACCCCTGGTGTGTGTGTGTGTGTGTGTGTCCAGGTTGCCACCCTGCTGCCAATAGGGGGAAGGCTGGCTCATTTCTTTCAGGAGTGAAAAACATCCCTACAGACAAGCAGGTCCTGAAAGTAGTGAACCAAGGCCTCAATTTAAACTTCAAAATGTTTCCAAAATTGTCAGTACACAGTCATTTCCATCACCGCCACCCCAACAGAGAAAATTCTGCTAGAATTGGAGGTCGAAAAACTATTATGGGGGGTCTGGCCAACTGCCGAGCTGTAAGCAGCAACTCTCAATAGTTCTGCAAATCTGCTGGGCTAAACTTGTAAAAGCTATAGCAAAACTAAGCAATTTTGCCATCATTGATTAGATCATGTTGAGTGGAGTATGGCAATACTTTATTTACCTACTTTGGAAAAAAAAACTACAGACCATGGAGGGGCCGAATAAGCTGGTACCTGGTGGTGGAGAAGGAACCCAACCAAAGGAGCAGTGCCCGGGCACTAGCAAAGCACAACCACCACAATCAACTGAAATAGAGATAGTGCAACCCACCAACACGGCTCTCCTTGTGGCTATACAATCTATTGACAAATGGATGGAGGATTTCAAGACCCAGTTAAAAGCACTGGGCAACAAATTGGGTGGCCTTTCTTCAGAGACACAACAGGCATCCTAGATGGCTGAAAGGGCTCTCATGGTCTCCACAGGACTTATGAAAGAAAATCATTTATTGCAACAATGCCTTGAAAATCTGGAGAACACTGCGAGATCCACTCATGTATAAGTCATTGGTCTCCCTGAGGGCATGGAAAGTGATAACCCTAGAGAATTTTTTAAAGCCTGGCTTGCTGATCAATATCAAGTAACCTTCAGCCTTCAGATTTTAAAATCCTATCGTATTGCCCCAAGAGGCTCTTGTTCCCACCTAACTACCAACGAGGCTCCTCAATGCACTCTGTTGATAGTGCTGGGCTCATGTTGGACAGAGATGAAATTTTACTAAAAGCAAAACAGCAAGTTCCTGTAGAGTGGCAAGGTAACAGAGCACGTATTTTTCCGGACCTTAGCTTTGAAACTCAACAGCACGTAAGGGTTTCAATGGAGTCCAGGCATGATTTCGGCAATTGAGAGTACACCATTTACTGCTAATGCCAGCCAGTATCAGAATTGTCTATGGGACTAAAGTGTATCAGTTTGCAGACCCAAATGAAGCTTTCAAACTTGTCCAGAAGATAGAAAGTGAGTTTAACATTAGTGAGCAAAGCACCGAGGCACAATTGACTGAAACTTAAACACAGGTACTGTGCATATTGCCTTCAAAGTTTTCTCCAGAATCTGTCCCCATACTCCATAGACTTTTTATTGTCTACATTTGTTCACCACCCAGGCTGCCTTACCCAGGACAAGTTAATGTTTTAAAAGCTGTTTCAAAGGGTTGTTATGTTTATTCACATATTGGGATAACTTGTCATTTAGAGGGGGCAAAAATGGGGGGTGTCTTATTGTCACTCTGGAATTTATGGGAGAACAGCATCTTCTTCCAAACTGAGACATGTTTCGAGCCATTATTGAACTCGAAGCTATGGCACAGTTACATAAAAAACAGGAGGTATCAAATCATCTTCACCATAGCACATCCTCCACAATGGCTTAAAGAATGTTTTTACTTGGACGTTATATCCAAAACTTGTTTTACCTGAATAATGTTTATCCTTTTCTTTAACTTTTCACATTACTTATTATAGTTTGACGATATATTAAGCAGTCATATTTGCATAACCTAAATGTCTCTAGGGCCTTATATTACTGGAGCAGAAAATGTTATGTTTATTTGTACTAAACCATTGACTGTTTAGAAATGTTAGGTGCCTAGCTTTGCATTATATAGACCCAGTAGATAAAATCTTTCTTTTTTCAAATGTCTTAATTTAAGGTGCTAAAGTTGCCACACTACAGTGATATACCCACTTTAGACTGGGGATGATATACTCTTCTGTTCCTAAATAGGGTGCATACGACCGTTCATTGACAAAAATCTTGTCAACTGACAGTACAGTGAAACCTTTATGTCGACTACATTTGCATAAAGGTAGTCACTGCCTACCATGTTTTCTTTGGGGGGCTTTTCCCCCTGAATCCCCCAAGAAGGGGTCTGTGCCCACCACACTCCCCACTTAATATAATCAACTCTGAGTCAGAACCATTTAGGGGAGCGGTGAAAGACACCCAGATAGTGCCAGGGTCCACCACTGATACTACACTGACCTGGCACTGTTGTGACTGTAGTGTTGGTCGATGTTGACATGTTGCTGTCAGTGGGGTATACCATAGGGGTACAGTCTTGCCCCTATAGTTAGGGTTGAGTAGCCCATTTAATGTTAAACCTCAGATTTTGCCCTTTAATAACTTTGCAACCGATCAATAGATTAGCACAAAATTTGGTATGCACTGTTCTGTGGGGTAGAGCTCTTGATGTAGCAAGTTTATTTCCGGTTGGATGCGCAGATTCTGAGATCTGGATAGTGAAAAAATTTAAAAGTCACCTTTTTTTGCAGTTTTTCCTCATTGCCTTGTGACCAGACAATGTGGAATTTTGTTTAGATTTTTTATGGTAGAAAGAACTTGGGTAACAGAACTGTCACTGTTAGTTTAGTGCAAAAATACTAAACTGTTGCAAAGTTATTAAGTTTTTAAGTTCCCATTATATCCTATGGAAAGTTCATTTTTCAGGATAGATGTCTTAAGTTTGACAAAGGATTTGATCTTGCAAAAAAAGATTTAGTCTCGTGAGAGCATTTTATTTTTCGTGAGAACAAAATCCTTTTTCATGAGAAAAAATTCCTTTTTCGCAAGCTGCCATCTTGCTATTTTTCCAAAAAATAAATGTGAAAAGCACCCAAAATGAAGGTATCTAGAGACACCAACACATGTATCTTGTTCATCAGGACTCTGTTAAGTAGACTGTGAAGTTATTTGGTGGAAGAACAACCTTGCCATGCCTTTTTTAACATTTTAATTCTTTTTCGCAACTTGCTTAGATCCTTTTTCATGAGCCAATTCTTTTTTCATAAGCCAATTCTTTTTTCAATTCAAGCAGGGCAAATCTCTTATTAAAGGAAGCATCAACCCAGTGTGTTGTAAAAACAAAAACAAAGTGTTGTGTCAGCATGTGGTCTGAAAGGAAAACAAAATGGTAATATTAAATGCACGCTGCACAGAACTTTGTGGGGTTTTTTTACATTTTAAGTGGCTGCATTAAAGGGGACTTAAAGGGACAAGAATTGTTTACTTACATGCAGCTGTTTGAAATGTCTCTATTTTCATAAATAATATTCATACTTCTAAAGGATCCCTATTTAACTGTGTCTAAATAAAAGCTAAAGCTGTCAGTTGTGTTTTGTATTGTTTTATTTGTATGGACAACATTCTGTGCAGTTCCTTTCATGGAACCAAGAATTTAGAGTTTTGACTATGTCACTTCATGGTTTTAGAACCCTGAGCACCTTATTGATAAGTTCATGCTTACATTTCTGAACCATGAAGTGACATAGTCAAAACTCCAAATTCTTGGTTCCATAAAAGGAACTGCACAGAATGTTGTCCATACAAAGAAAACAATACAAAACACAACTGATAGCTTCAGATTTTATTCAAGCACAGTTAAATAGTGATCCTTTAGAGGTATGAATATAATTTATGAAAATAGAGACACTTCAAACAGTTGCACATAAGTAATCAATTCTTGTTCCTTTAAGTCCCCTTTAATGCAGTCACTTAAAATGTTAAAAAAACACAAAGTTCTGTGCATATTTTAAAAAGCATCCCAGGTTTGTTACTTTTTTTTCAATTCCCACCAGTGACAGCAGTATAGTTTAGCTTGGAGCACACATTTCACTGTTCTTAATAAGAGGCTTTTCAGTTTTTGTTCTTGTACTTTACCGCAATTGCTCTCAACTTCCCAAGGCTATCAGAGGTCTATGTATTTTCAGTGGCTTCTGACTCGCTCCCAACTCACTGCACAACATCTCTCAGGATTACTTCCGCTGAGAATGGTAGCACTGCCGCATATGCTCCCGCTACCACTCACAACTTACAAGGCATGTTAATCTTTTTGGTGGGATGCCAGAGGACTGAGGAGTTATAACTGTGACTGGCAGCCTGTGGTACTAAAGCAGCAGTCAATTAATTTAACTAGTGCAGAACAGCTGCTTTAAAGTCTGCAGGCTGCCATGTCATCAAAGGTGCATCAGAGTACTCAGTGGCATCTGTGGATGGCAGCAAAAGTATGTAGATGGCAATGGGGCATAATTTAAACAAAAGGGACTTCGCACAGGGGTATTAAAAAAAATAAATGAAGGGGATTGCTGCACAGCAGATCACAGCGTGATTTTACTATCCGACCCATTTTCTTTTTTTTTTTTTTTTTTCAAACTATCCAGCTGGGTTGGATCTCACAAAAAAAGCCAACTCTCCAGCCAGATAGCAAAACCAGATCAGATATCTGTGCATCTCTAGTCACAAATGTCATTTTTTAAATCTTGGCTGAAATGTGTTTTTGCACCTACTGCACGGAAATGGCATTTCAGTTGCGTAGAATTACGTTTCGGTGAGGATTTGAATATTTTCTGCACTGGGTAAATTGAATAGGGTAATAACATAGCTATGCTGACAATTTCATCACTCTTGGGCTATACATGGATATATGCATCTATGGAGGAATGGGAGCGCAGGGCCGTCACGCAAATTACAGTATGATTATAATATATACTGTCTTAAAAAGTAAGGAAATACATTTCAAAGAACTTTGTTAATGCAACAGTTAAGGTTGCCACAACAAAAGTAGGGAAATGTGGTGTCAGGGTTTCACCCTCACACCCCACCCCTACCCTGTGCAGACCAAGAAGCACTGAGGGGGGTGGCATTGGGGTTGTCAACCCTAACACTTACCCCATTCCATTATAAAATAGGCTGGGTGGGTACAGTGTAGGAGAATAGGGTGACCAGTGGGGTTGACGGCTTAAAGCCGCGATGCCTCTTAGTCTGTGGGGTAGGGTGGGGTGTTAGGATGAAACCCTAACACCACATTTCCTACTTTTGCTGCAGCAACCCTAATTGATGCATTAACAAAGTTTTTTGCAATTTATTCTGATAAGGTAGTAATCCCTGCTCATAGCAGAAGTGTGGCCTTTCCGATATTGGAGGCCATGCACTAACAGGTGGGAATAACGAGCCAAAGGGGCATATCCCACCCACAGAGCTCTGCACTCATGGACAGGTGCACACAGGCTGTTATGCATGAATGGCCACCACCTGTCTGTGGCCCCGCCCCGCCCTGCCTACAGGAGGTAGAATAGTGGACAGAGGCGGACATCCAACTGGATTCCCTTCCTGGGTCTCTGAGTGGATTACTTGCTCAGTAAGGTATGGGTTTGGGTGTGTGAATAGCTCACACATGCACCTGGACCCGTGCTGCCATGCCCCTGTGTCCAGTGTTCCCCCTGCCTGAAATTTGCCCTTGTGGCCGTGCCCACCTGGTGCTCAGGTATCCGCCTCCAGCAGCACCACTGCCCCATGTGCAAATACACCCCCCACATGGCTGCCCCAGCCCTAGTCCCAGTGTGTTCAAATCAAGCCCCCCTCATCATATGTCAGCCTTGTCCCCGGTATGTTCAAATCAAACCCCCCACCACATGTCAGCCCCATCCCCAGTATGTATGAACATCCCTGCCCCCACAGAGTGCTCAGGTAACACTACCCCAACCTTGTACCCAGTACCACAGCTGCAGCATTGGTGGCCAGTGACTTCCCCCCGGGCACTAACACCATCGCTCGGTCTCTGTACCTGCCAGTTGGTGCCACAGCTCAGGACAGCTAGCGGCACAGCCCTCCACACACCACCTTGGCAGCTGTCCAGCTGACTGATGCTGGGAGCCGCTTCTGTATATAGGCAATGTGCTCTCCACATCTGTTGGACGGCTGGTGGCTGAGGAGGTGTATGGAGGGCTGGACCGCTGGCCATCCAAATGATGTGGGGAGCATATTGCCTGTATATAAACGCGTGCTCCCAGCATCAGTCAGATGGACAGTGGCCAAGGAGGTGTGCGGAGGGCTGTGCTGCTGGCTGTCCTGAGCCATGGCACCGACAGGCAGGTATGGGGACCAGGGGGTGGTGTTGTAGGTGCCGTGGGGGGCCACCGGCTACCAATGCTGCAGCTGGGGTACTGGGTATGGGAGTTGGGGTAGTGTTGCTGGGGCACCTCTGTGTGTGCAGGGGTAGATGTTTGTACATAACTGGGATGGGGTGGACATGTGGTGGGGGGGTTGCATTAAACATACTGGGGACGGGGCTGACATGTGGTGGAGGAGGTCTGAGTTAGACATACATGGGAGGGGGCTTACATGTGTTTGGGGTTTATGCTGTGCTCACAGGGGTCTGAGGCAGACATGTGTTGGGGGGTCCCTGGCATATGGGACGGGGAGGGGTTGCCATTGGGCCAGTGGGTTTGCCACTGATAGCCTGGACCAGGCAGGGGACTGTGAATGCACTGGCATGTACAGCAGTTATGGCAGGATTCCCCCTGCAGTAGCCTGCTCACACTTATGCCCCCCCTGCGAGCAGCACTACATGCCTTTGTGAATTGTATGTAATGCTGGCACATGCCCTGCCCACCCAGGCGCATTGCTGACCATTCGGCCAGGGGATCTGAAGCTTAACTGACTTGCATGCCATTTGTGAATGCTGCCAGGGTCCGCAGGGCACCCACTTCACGGCATTCATGCCTATCTATGCCTATGCGCCCATTTTTCATGGCATGTAGGCATCGTGCATAGGGCCCTATGAATGCAGTTGCACAGAGATAATTTATTTTTTTCTTTTGGTTTTTCCATATAACTTTATCCTCCCGGGAGCCCTGACAGGTGGCTGTGGTCTTCCTTTGGAGACTCACCTCTGGCTTACCTGTGGCCCCGTATCACTGACCCAGTCAGTCCCCCAGGGATTGCCCCCCCTCCATGGTGGGGCCAGAAGGAAGGGCACTGGCATTCCCACTCCCAAAGACCCAATCCATGTGCACCGGACCAACCCCTGTGGAGACACAGAGGCCATCACGGAACTTGCCAGGCTCTGATTTTCCATTTTTCTCCTGTCCCCCCCGCCAATGTAGTGAAGTCAGCACATGTCTCTTAACCCATACTGCCCTCTAGTTACTGCCAGAGAGCAGTAAGTGAACAGAACAGATCTCCCTCCCCCCCTGAGAGGGGAGAGCAGTCCTCCAGTCCTCCAGACGCTCAATCCTCTCTCACCCCTGCCGACCTGAGCTCGTTCCCGAAACTGGGTCACCGGTGTGGCACAAGGTGTGGTGTCTAGCACCTCAACCCTCAGTGCCACTGGGCTGGCCCAGGTAATTTCTTTTCTTTGATAACCCCTCAGTGAAGTACCAGTGTTTGGGACATAAATCATACTTACTGTAAAAATGAGATATTCTCAATCTGTGTGTATTGTGATATTAAGGATGTGAAATGTTTACTTATGTTCTACTTGCTGTACTGCATATAAGTAAAGCTTAAATAAATTCTTACAAAAAATGAAAACTCCTATTGGTAAACGCAGCAGAAAAAGTGCCCCTGTCCCAGTGGGAAAAGGGTCTTTACTCAAGGTACTTCCTGACAAAAAAAGAAAAATGGGGACTGGTGACCCATTCTGGACCTTAGATTCTTGAACAAGCATCTGGAAAAGTTCAAGATGGTCACGCTGTCCACAGTTATACCATCCCTTCAACAGGCGGATTGGCTAGCATCCCTGGACCTGAAGGAAGCATATTTTCACATCCCCATCAGGCCTAGTCACAGAAAATACCTGCAGTTGAGGCTTCCCTCAGGTCACTACCAGTTCACAGCTCTTCCTTTCGACCTGTCATCCGCTTCCAGAATGTTCACAAAGTACTTAACTGTAGCAGCAGCACATCTAAGGAGAGTGACAGTTTTTCCTTACTTAGATGACTGGCTGGTCATGGGAAAAATCACACTAGCAGGTCAAAGACTCGCCCCTTCTCACTCAGCACACTCTGGAGAGATTAGGATTCCTTATAAATGTGCAAGTCTCAGACAAACTCATTGCAAATACTTGACTTCATAGGAGCAGAATTGGATGCACTGCAGGGGAAAGCTTTCCTACCCCAGGAAAGGGTGAAAGGGTGAAAAACCTTACAGACCTGGCTAAATCCTTTGCCATAGGTCAACCCAGACCAGCAAGACAGTTCCTTCAGCTGTTAGGATGTATGGCATCCACAGTGGTGGTGGTTCCAGCAGCAAGATTTCAAATAAGGAACATTCAGTTCCACTTGCGAGCCCACTAGTCCCAAAAGTGTCAGCCCTTATCCAAGCTAGTATGTCACAAAGACCCTGTTACAAGCCTTGGAATGGTGAAAAGATGGGGAAAACCTTAGAGAAGGGGTATCTTTTCAGGCACGGGCTCCTACAGTCATCCTGACTATGGATGCTTCCATGTTATGCTGCGGTGTTCACCTAGGAGACCTCACTGTGAATTGGGGTGTGGTCTCAATGGGACTTCAGGGAGCACATAAATCTACTGGAGCTAAGAGCAGTGTTTCTAGCTGTTCAGGCATTTGCAGCACAAGTCAAGAGGAACATTTATACAGGTTAGAACAGACAACGCCACCACCATGTACTACAACAAGCAGGGAGGCACAAGGTGTGCACAGAAGCTATGAAACTGTGGAGTCTAGTATGTTCACTGGAGGTGCACTTCACAGCAATCCACCTCCTGTACAAGGACAATGTCAGGCAGATTCCCTCAGCAGGGTCAGCTGAGATTGTCATGAGATCATCATGAATAGTCACTGAACAGGCAAGTGCTAGCCACTGTCTGCAGGAGATGGGGCAAACCACAAATAGATCTGTTCACTTTCAGAGACAATTTTCAGCTCCCCTTCTGCTGTTGCTGGCCTCCGGCACTGGATATGAGTCCCACGGAGGCTTTGTGTCTGGATTGGACAGGGAGGTTTCTGTACACCTTCCCTCCATTCCCTCTACTGTTGTGAGTTCTCCTGAAGCTGAGAACACAGTCTGCAACCATGATTCTTTTTGTTTCTGTAGAGCTTTTTGCTCCCTGTTGCTGCCTCCCACCTTGCTTCGGCAATGGGGAGACATAGCATTTTCTGGTTTTCTTCCTCCTATTCCCAGGGACCCAGAACATGGTCGTGCATGCCCATGGAGGGTAGCATGCACCCTGTGGCTCCAGTAATGACCCCTCCTCCCCACCCATCCTAACGCCAAGTCTCCCACTGGGCTTGGCACTACCACCAAGCCGCCACTTGGTAGTAGCCAAGAGCCTGGGAGACTCCAGATCCCTTCCTGGGAGAGAAGAGCTGCCTGTCAGCAGTTCAGTCCAACTCCACGCCCTCCCCCTCAGCTAACCCACAGCAACCTGAGCTCACTTCCGAACCTGGGTCCCCAGCATGGTGTGAGATGTGGCATCCAGTGCCTCAACCCTCAGCACCACCGGGCTGGATGCAACCATGATTCTAATAGCCCTGGTCTTGATCAGACAGCCCTGGTACTTTCATGTACTGACTCTGTCTGTCAGGAAACCCATAGGCCTTCCTTTGAGGTACAACCTGCTGACATCTCTGGGCGGAATAACCTCCCTGAACTTCAGTTCCCTGCAGCTCAAAGCCTGGTTCTTGATTAGCTAGAATATTCTGATTACCATTTCTCAGAGCAGGTTCTGCATGTCCTAAAAGTGTCATTGAAACCAGCTGCTTGGAAAACTTATGCATCCAAATGGAAAAGGTTTTCATTATGGTGTGCCTCTAAACATCTCAACCCCCTTCAGGCTGATCTGCTTACACTCCTGGGCTATCTTTTGCACCTGCAAACCTTAGGTCTCAGACCTGCTACCTAAGGGTTTGCTTAGTGGCTATTTCTGCCTGTATGTCAGCAGGTAAGCAGAAAACAGTGGCATCACACCACATTTTCAAGTGGTTCTTTAAGGGTCTCCTACACCTGTATTCTCCAGTTAGGGAACCCATCCCTCCATTTGATCTGAACGTCTGTATAGCTAAGCTTATGGAACCTCCTTTTGAGCCAATGGCCACTGCAGATCTGAAGTATGCCACATGAAAGACAGTCTTCCTGGTAGCCATCACTTGGCCAGAAGGGTGTGCAAGTTACAGGCCCTCTGCACAGACCCAAACTACATCATCTTCCACTGGGACAAGGTAGTCCTTAGTACTAGAAGAAAATTCCTTCCCAAAGTGGTGTCCGAGTACCAACTGACCCCGTCCATCACCCTTCTGGTATTCTTTATGGAGCACTCCAGTACTGGCAAGCAGAAGCTACACAGTCTGGATGTCAGGAGGTCTCTGGAATACTATCTGGAGTGTACCAAGGACCATAGGTTTTCCCACACTCAGTTGTTCCTGACCTATGGTGAAGTGAGGAAGGGCAGTCCAGCCTCAAAGAGAACTATTGCCCCACTGGATTGTCACATGCATTCAATTCTGTTATTCTAAAGCTGGAAAATAGCCTCCTCAGGGTCTTAAGGCTCACTCCACATGTGGTATTGCTGCCTCTGTGGCAGCTGTCAGAGATGTTCCCTTGCTAGAGATCTGTAAAGCAGCTACATGGAAAACAGTTCACACCTTTACAAGACACTACTGTCTGGATGTACAGTCCATAAGAGATGTCAGGTTTGGCACTGCTGTTCTTCAGAACTTTTCCCCAAGCAGGTTCTATACCCAGCCTCCCAAGGTACTGCTTTGTGGTCTGCACATGTTAAGCATAATGAGGGATTCCTGGGGTTTGAAAAAAAAAAATTACTTATAGTAAAAAAAGAAACTCAAGTGACTGCTCGCCTGGGACATACTGACACCCGTAGTTAGGGTATGATTTTAAAGAAGCTGTAATTTGTTACAAGAGCAAAAGCTTAAAAGTACTGTATATGTAGCACCCCCCCACACATAAACCCTCAGTACATCACATCACTCTGATGCTTTGTCATGACCCCAACCCCACAACTCCAGTGGCTCCCTACAGATGAACATGTCAATGAGCACACCTCCGCTGAATCAAGAGGGTCCAATGGGGCAGGAAGAGAATGCCCCCAATATAGAACAACAAACCCCACAAGAGATGGAGTATATGTTCCTGAACTTACCGATAGTGCCCCAGAGGACACTGTACCACAGATCACGAATAGTGCGGTTTGCAGATGAGGTACCAGGAGGGGTATTAGAGGGAAGGGAGGAGGGGTAAGATTTGGAAACAGAGAAAACAGCTAATATCAGCACAAGATAGGACAGATACAGAGGAGGAGGTACGGGGGGGGTGCTGTACGACCAGAGGGGATACACCCGCAGGGGGCAATAAATAGTGCCACAAATGAAAATGAAGATCACATAAATGATAACTGTAGTGAAAGAGTGAATAATTTGGTAGTGAACATTTTGGACTATGAATTATCAAATGTTGAAGTGTCTATCTTAAATAAAGGTCTCTCCTTTATCCTCATGTGTCATCTGAATGAATTTGACAGAGTAGTGGACCTTAATGTGTTAGTGGCTCAGTAGGTAGCATACTTGCCTCTGAGGCCAGTGGATCAGAAGGCTGTGGGTTCAGTTCCCACACCTGGCATTTGGGTTAATATCCCAATACTGACACTGTAGTGAAGCATGGGGGGGGGGGTGCTGCACTTCTGAGGTGACGCCTTTTGGATGAGATGTTAAACTGAGGTCCCATCTGCTTGGATTGGTGGTAGTTCAGGTGGATGCTAAAGATCCTATGGCACTTCTCAAAAAAGTAGGGGAAATTTTTATTTGATTGACAGTTAGAAAGTAAAACATACAGATCTGTTATCTCATGGAAAAAAAGAAAAACATATTCATAAGGTTTTAAAAGATCCTACATGGACACAAACCAGCTTATCTTGAGTCATTTGCTTCATAATGGAGGAAATACCACTTTTTTTTCCTTTTCTTCTTCTTTCATCCCTCCATTTTTTCCCAAACATTTTGTTGAACCAGACATACAGAAACATTTATACACCAACAACTAAATACAGAAATCATATATTATTTCTTATTTCCCACTTCTGATGTTTCTTATACTCAAGCCTACATCGCCTCCCCAATTTTTAATACAAGTTAGGTAATTCTAGGCAAAATAATTTTCCCCCTCTATAATTATCTGATAGTTCTGCCAGACTGCAATTTAAAGATCTACATTGGGGACCTAAACCCATTTCCTCATGCTACTTCTTCAAATAATATTATTGGTAGAGCTTTCCACTAACTGAGCACCAAAGGTTGGTTGGTTTGTTTATTAAAGGTAAAAACCAATTGAGTAAAAACTCATTTGAAATGGTAACCTTTACAAAAATACAAAATACAGGTCAACACTCAACATAATACATACAATCAAACAAACAACAAACATCAATACAAAAACATAAAAGAAAAAAGAATATCAATAACAATTACAAGGTTCCTGTATAGATATCAGGTGTCTTCTTAGATGGGATGTTGATAAGAGCTTATCAGTCTTTTGCTTATATTCATGAGGAAGGCTATTCCAACATATCAGAATATAATTACTAAATAAAAATTGGGAACGTTTTGATTTTACAAGTGGGACAACCATATCCGCAACAACTTGATTTCTCAATGTCAATTCAACACTTCTAAAGGAAAATCTATTACTTTGATATATAGGGACAGAACCCAGCCCACATTTATAAGCAAACAGCTGTTTATGTATCATTCTTCTCCTACCTAATGATAAACAGCCTAATATTTCATACAATTCACAATGATGAGTAAGTTTTGGACACCTGAGAATCAGTCTGACAAGACGATTAACTAGAACATCTAACTTTGTTATTCAATCCCTAGAGGCTCTGTCATATAAAATGTCCCCATAATTGATTAAAGGGAAAATGTGCATCTTAACTATCAGGTCCAATGTCACAGAATCTAAGCAATTTTTGTTCTGAAACAGGAAACCCACCTGCTTATTAACCTGGGAGATCAAATTATCTACATGCAAATTTCCTGACCCATAATTATCTAACCAAAATCCCAAGTATTTATATTGGTTAACTAACTCTAACCCCTCCCCTCTGTTATCCACAATTTCCTAAGTCAAGCCATCTTTCCACTTCATAGAAGCCCCAAAAACATGCATTTAGTTTTTGAGGAATTAAAAGTTTTAACTTAGAGTTAACAAAGTACTTTTTCATATTGTTAAAACTTTTCTGCAGTGTACGTTGTATTACTGAAACTGATTCATCCGAACAGTATAAAATGGTGTCATCCGGCATACAGGTGGTAACGAGAGGCCCCCACATAATGCCCAAGATCTTTCAGATATACTAAAAATAATAAAGGGCCCAAAACTGATCCTTGGGGCACCTCCTCCGTACCACCTGCATAGCCGATACAATTCCATTTACAGCTGTTACCTGCCGTCTGTCAGAATGATAGGCGATAAACCAATCCAAAACTGAATGGCTCATCCCTACCTCGGACAGTCTCATAAGCAAATTCTGATGGTCAATCATGTCAAAAGCCCTGGAGAGAGCAACAAGAATTGCACCAGTATAACATTGGACATCAATTGCCTTGCCAATCTCATTCAGGGCCTCCGACACGGCTATCACAGTGCCATAAGACCTACAAAAACCTGACTGATATGGATCCATCAGTTTTTCTCTTTCCAAGTACTCCATCAACTGTCTTACCAACGGTTTCTCCAACACCTTACTAATCAGAGGTAATATAGATATAGGTCTATAGTTGGACAGTCGACCAGTATCACCCCCCTTAAAAATGAGGACGATTCTGGCCGACTTCCAACCCTCTGGGATACATCCCTCCTATATCAAACGATTGAACAGGTAGGTTAATGGATCTGAAATGTGAGTTGCTGCATATTTCAGCATCCTTGGAGACAAACCATCAAGGCCACTACTCCCAGAGACGTTTAATTGCAACAAAGTTTCTAAACCTCACCACTCAATATGGCATCAAAAACAAATTTAGAGTCCTCTTCCATACGATTTACAGGGTTAAAAAAAGGTTCACTATGGCTATCAAAGAAATCTCCCGACTCTATAAAATCATTAAACCTATCAGCAAGTGGCAACTCTCTCCCGAAGGATTCCTTCCCAGATAAATTAATAGGTGTCTTCCCCTTTGTCTGTCCCTTTAATTCCCTATAAGTCTCCAAAATTTCCCAGGTTTCCTTATTGATTCTTTGGTTTTGGCCTTCTAGTACTTATTTTTAGTATCCCTTAGTGTGGCCACATACAGGCTTCTTGATCTCATGTATTGTTGCCAATCACAAAACTTTCCCGAAGCTCATGCCAGGGCCCAAGCATTATTTTTAGCAAGCCTCAACTTAAAAAGTTTAGTAGTATACTATGGGGCAGAATTACCTTTTATTCTCCTAGTAATATCTGGCATATGCCTGTTACATACAAGGAGAAATTCTGACACAAAATAATCCCAAGCCAGGTTTATATCGGGTATTACTTCTAGACGATCCCACTTAACATTCCCTAGGTCTGCTAAAAAGGAAAAATAATCAAACATTTTATAAGATCTTAACTTCAAGAGCCTAGAGGGTTCTTTCACTTTAATTTTGCCTTTGATACAGTAAACAATATTATGATCACTAAACAAGTCTGCCTCTACCT
Source organism: Neoceratodus forsteri (assembly GCA_016271365.2). NCBI lineage: Eukaryota > Metazoa > Chordata > Ceratodontiformes > Ceratodontidae > Neoceratodus > Neoceratodus forsteri. The sequence goes on from CM057459.1 coordinate 739,591,153, forward strand.
CAGAAGAAACATAGTTGTTGGGTCAGTTTGTAAGACTCACATCAATCAAAGAAGAATCACCAGGATTATGAATATTAATCCTGGTGGGTTCTGAGATTAATTGGTACAACCCAAACTCCAAAGCCATTTTCCTGATTCTTTGGGATTTTACAGGGTGCAACCAGTCAGCATTTAAGTCCCCCAGAACTAACAACTCATGGGAGAAAACAAATGGGGCTAGTGCATCCTGCAATAAGTCAAACGCTTGCATTGTTGTGTTAGGTGGAAGATACCCCCCAACCACTAATAAAGGTTTCCCTGACCCAACATTAAACTCCAGTGTCAGATATTCAAGGTTTACACTATCCAAATTTAAAAAAATTTGAATAGGGGAGAATTTTTCCAAATAATAAACCATAATCCCTCCCCCTTCTATTCCTATCAACCCTTTTAAAGTCATAACCCTGTAATTTTAAATCTCAGTCATCATGGGACTTACCCAGCCAGGTTTCTGTAAAAACCATAATCTCAGGTTTATTTTCTGTTAAGAAATCCTTAATTAAATCAGACCTTGGAATGATACTTCTTACTTTTGAGTGCACAATTAGCTGACCGTGATGAATCTTTAAATTGTCACTTAAGGGACCAGGATTTAAAGCAACATCCCCACTTTGCATCAAGAACAAAAGAATACATAGCTTTGGTAGTATTGACTTCCTTAATACCTTAATTATCAATGGAGTTCAGACATTCTTGATTTCATGTCCCATTTCCAGTCCCATTCCAACCCTGTTACAATAATGTCTCAGCTTTACCAACATCAAGTTTGGAATTATATTTGTTAAACAGGCTGTCCCAGGATTGGGGCCTTCCATGTCAAGCGAGTCAGTATACAAACAAGTTCCTCCTTGACTCAGTACCACGCGACCATTGACATGCAAATCCCAGTCAGGGCGCCTGCCAACCACCTCCCATTGCAACATCCCAAACAAGACAACTCCTAAAATCAAATACATTAAAGACCCCATAGGAAACCCTTACTTTAAAATTCTAAATTACATTAAAGGACAAATAAACAGCACTTTTTTGGTACCTGCTAGCTGATGTTGCTCTTTGTCGATCAGTAGTTCATGCCAGCGATTCTCTCTCTGCCAAGTCTGAAGAAAGTTTGTTGCTTTGATATTTTTTAATCACACTCATAATTTTAGTGTGTTCTATATTCATATTGCTGGTCTGCTTATCCCACCCACGTGTCTTGGGGCTCCTGACATCTTACGCAATGATGTCAGTGTAGCGAGTCATCGGAAGTCTCAAACATGCAGTCGCAGCACTTCACTGCATTTCGCCTTGTGATGCAATCAATTTAAACAGCAGAAATCTGAGATGAACATAAAGTTGTGTTGCCCAGTCTGTTTCTGGACTCCAGCTAAAGGCATTTGGGGAATTTTGTTCAATTTTTTTCAGTATGCTCAGATTCAAACATCCCCCCCCACACCTACATTGACACCGAAGTTTTGTACCTCATTAGAACAAGGGTCTTTGCTTTGGCCTGCTGGCTAAATATTTTTCTCTCTCAGACAGAATTTTGGACCATATTAGCATTAGAATCCTTTGTCATAGCCTCCTAGGCACAGGTCTTTTGTGTTTTTTTTTCTCTGCTGGGGTATCCCAGGTCTGTGTGTGTGTGTGTATTGGGGGGGTATTATGTGTCACAGTGACACAGTTTGGTGACTGCAGTCTCTATCTACAGCTATTGCTTGGTCACTTTGGTTGCCCCTCAGTGGTTATTTCCCAGCAACTAATTTATTCTGCCTCCCAAATGGCATCCTTCTCATTTCTAGTCCTGTGCAGCAGTGTGTTGCTATTCCTAATCCACTTGTCGGACAGTATCCCTCCCAGCTGCCTAAGGCTGCTGCCTCATTGGACTGCCATGAATTTGCAGTAGTTTGGGTGTCTCATCCTAAACTGACCCCACTCCTAAAATGAAGATATTTATATTTACTACTGTACTGAGGCTTGTGAATAAGTACAACTTCTATACCCAGTATAACTGCCCCATTACTGTTGACATTAGTGGCATATGGTCTCATATCTTTATTACCTTGAAATTATGAGGCAGTACTGAATTAAACATTGGCTCCTCAGTCCCTCTTAGTAGCTTTAATCCTCATTGAGCTGTTGTTAAGGGACTAAAAATTGCCCACCTTGATGTCCGAAGTCTACTAGTAACCATACTGAGTTAAAAGCTTGAGTTCCCCAGTACAAACTGGATATACTAGATATTTCAAATCCTGGCTCAAGCCTTCTACACTTGATTCTGCTACTTCCTTGACAAATGGCAATTGAGGTGTGATCACCCTCTCCACTAAAACGAGAGAGGGTAAAATGTAATCTATTGTAAGGAGCACCTTGAATCTCTCAGCAGTACCTATCCCTGAACTGCCCATGTGTGAAGCACTGCACTCTGTTCTACTATTAGAGGGTACAAAGAAGCTCCACATTATGCGCCTATAACCTTCTCAGCAGTGCAGTGGCTGGCCTAACTGAACTCCTTAAACATACTGGCCAGATATTCACAAAATCAAACAAAAAAGTCACTGCATTTGTTTGGGGCTAGCTGCTCCTGATTCACTGCACCAGTTAGACAAAGGGTTCCATCTGATTGTAGCACCTATTCTCTTTTGCTTGGTCAGATGTTCAGACTGTACCAGGCAATGGTGCAAGTGGGGGCCCAGCTCATCCGAGATGCACAAGGACAGGGTGATATACAACGATGATGTGCCAAGGTGCATCGCCGTTGCCTATGGCATGGAATTAGCATGGTGCAGTGACAATGCACCAGCGCATTCCCCAAACAGGGAGGACTGGGAATGCGCCAGCACAACTGTAGTTGTGCTGGGCTCAGCAACTGCAATATTCAAACTTGGGCATGCAAATGGTGCCATAATGTATGCATGGCACAAATGGGGCCATTTGCATGTCATTATGGCCCCATTTGCATGCATTTCACTAGGCAGCCTGGCAAAATGTGCCTGGCATCCTGCACAGCCAATGTCACCATGCAGTGCCACCCTGGCAGGTTAGTGTCCCCCCACAACCTTTACGTCTGATCATGGGCATTAGTATGAAAAAAGAAAAACCTGGTGGTCTAGTGGTCCCCCCCATTCCTGTATGCCCGATCATGTGCTTTTCACATACAAATGTAAAACCTGGTGGTCTAGTGGTTCCTCCCTCCCCAGCCATCCAGCCCTCTATCATCGATGGTAGCAGCATCACCACATAACAGCCTAGTTGCATGACAGCTACAGATGATCTGTAAGTTGGTTCACAGTGTGACCAATGGGCTTGTAGATTATATTGTACCATAGCAGGCACAAATCATATCTATTAATATATTTGTGCCTGTGTGGTATAGTATAGTTCAGAAGCCCATTGGTCCACATTAGACCAATAGGCTTACCGATCATATTGTAAGCGGTCATGCATCCGGCGATATGGGCGGTGTGCTGCTGCTCACCGATCATGGGGGTGCTGGTGGCTGGGTGTCCTTTGTGGGTGGGAGGGAGGGAGGGGAACTACTAGACCACCAGGTTTTACATTTTTATCTCAAAAGCTCGAGATTGGGCATACTGGAGGGAGGAGGGAACCACTAGACCCCAAGGTTTTTCTTATCTCATACTTATGCCCATGATCAGGCATTTGGGAGGGAGGGGGATCCACTGGACCACCCAGGGGGGTTTGGGTGCTTGTGGACAGTGTCCCTGCCGGGCAGGTGGCCACCCATGGCAGGTGCGTGTTGTGTTGTGTCCTGCAATACAGCAGCCTGCCTGTGGGTGGCTAGCATTTGAGCCAGGATTTTCTGGCTCAGCCTTGCGCCCCCCGAATGTGGCACATCTGGGGGTTGTGCCAGCAAATGCGCCACACATCCCGGGCTGAATATCAGGATGTGCTGCATATTCATGGGTTCGCCCCCTTCAGATGCTCCACATACATTAGCAATGTGCCCCGGCGCATTGGGACTTGCGCTGCGCAAGGCATCCTTTTGAATATCGCACCGGGGCACATTGCGAAGTTGCGCCAGGCACAAACCCTCTGAGTATCTCAGCCACTGCCTCCTGTGTTGACAATATTGAAGTAATCTTACTCTGTGACCTCATAAATTGTAGTGAAAAAGAAATAATGTGATCTACTAGGAACTGAACCCAGGTCTCCAGAATAGGTCCTGGTGCTCTAGTCTGAACTATGGGCTCGCATGATTGGTTGGATTTGAGTTTCCTGGACATACTTCCTTTCTCTGGTATTGGAATACTGCAATGTAATCTATTACTATATATATTACTATATTGCAATACCAGAGAAAGGAAGTGTGTCTGGGAACCTCAGGTCTAACCAATCATATGAGCCTGTAACTCAGTGGTTAGAACACCAGGATGGTATTCCAGAGGCCTGGCTTCAATTCCTAATAGGTCACTTTATTTCCTTTTCACTGCAATTTGTGATGTAAATGTAATTGTCACTAGATTACTTCATCCTTTAGAGGTGTAGTAAATCTATTTCTTTGAGTTACTATGCAGAAATGCACCTGACCCCACTTATTTCAGACCCACCATGCTTTCTGTTGCTACATGTCCTGCTGTATGGTTAGTTCCCATATTCAGATAGTGCTCTGTAGTTCTTGTTTGGGGGACATAGATGCATGCCTGTATATGGCCACCTCCTCTGATCAGATGGGGCATGCCAGCTCTCAGCAAAGTGTCAAAGTAATAGTAGCTTGCCTACCAGTGGCACTGAGGGTTAAGGCACTGAACACCACACCTCACACCACGCTGGAGACCCAGGTTCAAATGCAGATTTGGGTCATCGGGGTCAGCCAGGGGGAGGAAGATTGAGCATCCCTGGGACTGTTCTCCTCCGGGGAAGGTGGGGAAGGAGTACGGCATAGGTGCTGGCTCCTGGCAGAAGCTAGGGGCAATGCAGTTCAAGAAGCAGTGAAAGGGTCTGTGCCAGTGGATGTCTGACGTGCAGCATGCTGGAATGCATGTTGCAGCATCCTTGTCATCTCTGCATGCCTGTGCTGAGGGGGGGGAATTAAGGGAAAAAGTTTCTTAATCCTGCAGCGCTCGTGATGGTGTCCCTGTGGCGCTGCACTGGATGCTCCAGGAGCTCCCTCTGGCCCGGACCCTTTGGTCTTCTGCGTTGTTGTCTGCAAAGTGGCCTTAGAGGGGGAGATGTAGGGAGGTTGTGGCTCTGGACGGTGCCTGGTGCTGGATCTGCCAGGGGGGCCAGATTGGGGGACCATAGGACCACCCCAGCCGAGGAGGTGAGGTGAAACTAAACTAAAAAAAAAAAAGTCCTAGCAGCTCACTAGGCATACTGGGCAAATTGTGTGGGCCTGGCGGTCCTTTTCTGTTGACACATTCTATGTTTCTCAGAAAGGTAATACAGACAAGTCTTGCTTCACATGGACTTTCTGTGCTGAAATCTGTGTTTTCGTCTCTGGGAGAAGGGGAAGATACACTCATTCTGCCGCACAGGCACCTCCTATGGTTAGATGTGGTCTTCCGGTTCTGGGAGGGGTAGAGAGCGTGGCCCTCAGGAACGGGGAGAGGCTCATGTCCTGCTGCATGGGTACCTCCTGTTTTCAGATGGGTCCCTGTATCTGTGGGATGGTGAAGAGACATGATCTACTGCATGGTTACTTTTGGGGGTCAAATCACACTGGCCCATCTAGTCTTCCCCTTTCCCACTCCCCCATTCATCATCACTTTTATGAGCCCTCCTCTGTGTCCCACTTCTCAACCCCATATGTCTGTCCCATGCCCTCTTGAATCCCTCCACCATTTCAGCCCCAACTACCACTTCTAGTAGCATATTCCATGCCTCCACCACCCGCTCTGTGAAGAATCTGAAGCACCAAGGGAGGTCGACTGTGAAAATGTTGACCTCCTGCTCAGCAATGCCACAATACCGCCGTAGGTATTGTGCCACCCAATTGAGGAGTGTCTGCAGGGGGCTGTGCTCCCCGGACTTTAGGAATCTCAACTCCAGGTCGCAGTTGGTCCGGGGAAGGGGCAGAACACTGGGGGAAAGCGTAACATGAAAAAGGACCATTACAGCGACTGTCACTGTAATGGTCTTTTTTTGTGTTATGCTGTTGGAGTGTCGAGCTGAAGGGGTGCACCGGAAGAATCACCCCCTCACATTGCCTTTGTATCTCCCTCCTTCCAATCTTAGGCTATGCCCTCTAGTTTTAGCCCCTACCGTCCTTCTGAAGAAGCTCCCCTCGTTCACCTTATTGATCCCCTTCACATACTTAAATGTTTCAATCATGTCTGCCCTCTACTTTCTAGTCTCCAATGGGTACAGATCCAGTTCCCTACACCTCTGTTCATATGGTTTCCCCTGCATACCATCATCATCTTGGTTTCTCTGTTCTGTGAACCCTCTCCATCTGCTCAATGTCCTTTCGTAGGTGCGGTCTCCACAACTGGACCCTGTACTACAGGTGCGTCCTCACCATGGCCTTGTGTAAAATGGCATCATCCTCCACTCCTGCGAGTTATGCCCCACCCAATGCATGCCAACATTACATTTGCCTTCCCCACTGCCTCGCTGCACCGACTACCTACCTTGAGGTTGCTTGATATTATAATCCCAAGGTCCCTCTCCTGCTGTTTTATTTTTAATTCCTCCCCTTCTTGGTGTAAACTGTTCTCTGTTTTTTATGCCACAGGTGCATCGCAGCACACTTTGTGGTATTGAATTTTAGTTGTCATGCTTCAGACCATCCCTCCAAAATCTCCAGGTCATGCCTCATGGCCTCACTCCCCCCCCCCCGGATGTCCACCCTAGTGCAGATTTTCATTAGGGTTGTCAGAACCCTCTGAAGTTCTGGGTTCTAGTTCTAGTCTAGAACTTTTCAAAAAGTTCTAGGGTTCTAATCTTTTTTAGAACTTTTTAGAACTTGAACCCTAACTTGAACCCTATTTTTTAATTGTGCTGCCAGTAATGAAGATAGTAATAAAATACATGTAAAGGAAAAACTGTTCAATTTAAGAGGGAGAGAAATTATCACATGTGACATTGATAGGAATACAACTAGGTTTATCTATGATTTCTTCTGTTTGCTAAAGCCAGCAACTTAATACATAACAGGCCCACCCACCCATATGTTAAAAGTTTTCCTGCTGCAGCCGCCTCATAGTTCCTTAGTGAAAGAAAGAGGCACATTAGCCATTTATGTACTCAGTTATATATACTCATCGTCATGAATTATGAGAAAAAATAACATATTACCTAATCTCAGCTATTTGCTGCTTTCTGTTTTAAATGAGTAACTCAAAAGTTGCTATGTTTAAAAGAAAGCTTTTATAACAAAGTCAAGCCAAGGTACTGCAGCAGCAGCACGTGGAACTGCTGCAAAACATATTATGTCATAACGTAGTCAGTCAAGACATTTGAATAAAAAAAATATGCCAGTCATTGTTGCTGGCAAAAAATGCATGCAATTTTCTAAGATAATGCATACATATACCAACATTCTTGTTGGCAAATTGAAGTAATACATACAACTTTCTAAGATGATGCATTTTTGCAGCTGATATGTCAATAAAATCTGTATTTCTGTCACATAAATAAGAAAAGTGGTTTCCTCACCACATACTAACTTAAGGAACATTTAATGTAGCTGCAGCAGTTGGCATGTGATGTTTAAGGGACAGTGTCTGTCAACCCATTATGTATCATATCATCTTGTAAAGCAAAAACACTTTATGATAGGTCACATTCAGTGAAAAACTGCTGATGCAGATTTTCTTTATTTCTGATTCCTTTATTTTTTAAAGGGACAGGACAATTGTATGCTAGGTGGCAGCAGTTTGCAAATGTATTTAATAAGAAAAAAAATATATATATATATATATATATGCTTATATATGTATAGTAGGTTCAGTCTGTCATCATCTTTTCCTCACTATCCCTAGTCGATCAGCTAATCTGTAAAATGAAAGGACTAAAACAACACCCACCTTTCACCCCATCACCCATTCCACTTTTCTTCCACCATCCTAATCTGCAGTAGCACCTATACCACCCTAACACCCATGTTAAACCAACCCACAACCCTCACCCTCAAGCATGTATTCCACCTTCTTCCTCACCCAAATGTTTAAACTACCCCACACTTGGCCATGAACTACCATTCTGTCACCCTTCTCCGTCCCTCACCCATGTTAAAACCCAGTCCCCAACCATCACCCATGTACTAGCATCCATGCCATCTTTCTCCCTCTTGCATCTATGTTAAACCAACCTACAGCCTTTTCCCACCCTCCAGCATCCATTCTACCCTCCTCCCTCTTTCAATTGCTAAAACTACCACATGCTTACTCAAGAAAAATGAAACTCTTGCCTCCAAATGAGCCATACTTAATTGTTCCTTAATAAACAACACTTAAGTGAAAAACTGTCTTTTCAATTGCTTTCTTCTTATGGACAACATTCTGTACAGTCCTCTTCATGGAACCAGTAATTTGAGAGTTGTTGTTATTATGCCATGGTCTGTGTACAACAGAATGTTAAACACAAGCTATTGTAGTATGAGACCTATGCTTACAGAATATGTGCTCAACCATGACATAGGTAAAACTCCAGATGACTCTTTTTCCTGGAAGAGACTTGTAACAGGATGCTGCCCACAGAAACATAACAATACAAAATACATGTAACCCCCTTGTTACCCAGGGTTACTAGAATCCCAGTCAGACCTAGTGGTAGGCAGGGAAGGCAGCTTGTGAAACTCCAGTTAAATGGATTTCACGCTGTCTCACTCTGTTCTCAGTCTCAGCTAAGACTGAGGGATGACATCACCATAGAACTGTCGCAGCTGCATGAGCCGCAATGGAATCTGCAGCAGGGAGTTGGAATAGACTGTTGGGAGGTTTGAGCAGTAATCTGTGGTCAGTTGGTGTTTGGAGCTTGCTGAGAGAGCAACATAGTAGCTCTGGTTAGGCTCTTGGAGCCTCAGCCCTGACATAGGGCTACATTCTGGGAAAAGGGTGTGTGTCTCCACCAAAAGAGAGACACAGAAGATAGTTTTTAAAGTGGTAGAGACCGCTGAATCGGGTCTCAGTGCCCCATCCCTCAGGGGATGAGGCAGAAAGGTTTTCCTGCATATTCCAGGGGCAACCCCCTGGGTTTTCTGCTAGTAGAGAAGCTGTCTATTTGTTCTAGAGTTTTTGGGAAACAAGAAGATTGGTGAATCGCCTGTGGGGCACCTGCAACCGGAGGGTGAGTTTCTGCTCTTTCTAAAGGGCCTATGGTTCTCATCTTGGGACTTGTGTGATAGTGGGGATTGGACTACTGAAGTAGTGGGAGGTCTAGAGTAATAGGCTTAGCCAAAAGTAAAAGTATGTTCAAGTCCAGCACTTAGCAGAAGTCAAGACATGTAGAGGAGATGTGACATATGTCTACCCAGTAATCTACATTGCCAAGCTTTCAGTAAACAGTTGTTTAGTTTCCAGAGAAATGGCCGGGTATGGATTGTGGGAGCTGGAGGTGGGAGACCCCCCATCTTTAGTGACCAGGTCCACCTCTACGGATTTGCTCTGTGGATTTCTACTTTGCCTCAGGCACTTGGCCAGTGATGAGGGAAATACCCAGACATGGGATTGGAAGGAAAATTCCCTCTAGGAGTCAAAGGCTCTAAGGTGGTTTGGGGAGCCACAACAGGAAAATTGGTTCATTTCCCAAAATGGACCGCAGATCAACTGGCCGGTGGGGGAGCTGGGCCCGTGGGGAAAAACCCAAGTAGTGTACAAGTCGGGCTGTGTACCCAAAGCTGCGTGCAAGTCTGGGCTGTGTGCCTGGTGGGTTCAGAGCCTGAGGGCTGGAAATGGTGAAGAAGTGTTCTGTTGTCTCTAATCTGCATTACCAGAATGTAGCCCCGTGGGGTCCGCTCTATGCTTTGTTTGTTCAGTTTGATGTGAATAAAAGCCACACTGTAGAATCCCATTCCTGGTTCTGGACATTACAGTTATTGCTTCCTGTGTTCAGATTTACTTGGGTTCCCCTTGCAGAGTAGCCAAACCCAGGCCCTCTGTGTCGAGTAACCTCATCCTCCTGAACCCAGTCCCCACCAGGTACTGCTGTCAGCTTTAACAGCATGCCACCTGTCGTTTTGCTAAAAAGGCAGGGGTCCGGGGGTTGCATACAGTTTTTCCCATAATTTTTTATTCAGTAAGATAAGTTACACATGGATCATTTTGGTTTATGGCTAACATTTCTGTAATTGAAAAAATAATAAACAGCTACCAATTAGAACTCATTGTTTCATCCTCTTTAAAATTGAAAAATAGACCGCCCCGGTCCCAGCACATACTGATGCACCACAAAGTCACAGAAGGTAAATCCAAAAATATATGTTTGCACTTTAACTATAAATAATATGATACAGAAATGATTGACATGACAGTGTCCTTTTTATGCCAAATTTGGGCCTCTTCCCACTGATGTTAAAATTGCCCTGTATATAAAACTTGTTGACTTTAGACCCTAGCTATAAAGCAGTTTGCCATGAAATGGGTGAAAGTTTTAGGAATATATAGTCCAAGGTAGTAGATCAAGAGGAGAGACAACCAAAGTCATCACAGTCTGTAAAGTTTCTTTTTGGTGCAGAGAGACTCTGTCCCACAAGTATTTACCAGCCGCCACCATCTGAGTTGTCATCACCATCAACATCCACAACATCAGTCACTTCAGGATCAGTTTGTATACTCTTGTAGGGGTGCGAAAATCTTGACTTATTAACTTTAATAAAAGTTAACGTGTGTACATTTTCTGGCAGCAACCTATTTCTGGTGTCTGTCACAATACTGCCAGCTGTACTAAACACGCATTCTGAAGAGATACTTGTTGCAGGACAACCAAGATATTTACAGGCTTCATCATACAGCTCTGCCCAAATCGACTTTTTTGATCTCCAGTATTCAAAAGGGCATACATCAATAGGAATAAGCAGTTCTTGCAGGAAACTGTCTACCACGATGGACAGAGACTGCTCAGAAGAGGAATCAGCATAAGCTGGTATGGCAGCAATTTGGGAAAGGTTTTGCCACAGATTTAGGTTGCTACTAAGGGTTGAAGAAGTGGCAGTTGTGGAACAACTACTGTTAATGTTTAATGACTTTCCAGTTCTGTATCCCTTTGTGAAGATGAACCTGCATGTTGTGGTGATGACAACCTGAGGGTACTGTGCGTGTCTGTGTTTTGACTCCTGTGAGTGCTGCAGCTCATCTAGCAACAGACATTTGTACTGCTCTATATCATCTGTTTTGGAAGATGTATAGCCTTGAACCTGGGATCTAAGAGAGTTGCAAGGATGTAGAGTTTGATTTTGTCATTGCAACTAATTTGTCATTGGTTTTGAAGTGCTCGCTCATTCTTTTCTTATTCCCATGATACAGGTGACATGTTGTCTGAGCTTCAGATCTGCCTTTTTCTATTTGTAGATTTAGAACACTAAGATGATGTAAATCAGCATTATGAGTAGGATAACCTGGACTCACAGATGTGCCTTCAGAAGACATGTCCCTTGTAGCTGTCTCAAAGGAGCTAGGATGCAGCACACTGTCTCCATTAATTTCCACTGCAGCACAGACAGCATAATGCCATCTCTCAATAATGTAACTGGAGCAATATCTTGTACAGCTTGCTTTTGCTCCAAGAGGCACTGCAGCATATAAAGCATTGAGTTCCAATGAGTGGAAACATTTTGAATCAGCTTTTGCTGGGGCAGCTTGTGTTTTTTTTTGCAGTTCGGACAATGTCCATAGAACCTTGGTTGAATGTGAAAAGTGAGTCACAATTTTTTTGCAAACAGCAATCATACCATACACTTGTGTTTCATTGCTGAGAAATCCCGTGACAATTAAATGTAAGCAATGTGCAAAGCAAGAAGCATGCATAAATCTTCCATCCTGTACTGCTTTCAAGATGTTGGCTCCATTGTCACTTACTATGAAGCCACATTTTAGACTGTGAGAATAAACCCATTTGTCAAGGAGGTCATTTAAATCCTGCAAGATGTTTGCAGCTGTATGACGTTGCCCAAATTTCTTTATATGCAGCAGCGCCATCTTCTGGGGTGTCTTTGTTTTTGAAGAACCACTAGAAAACATGACCCAATGAGCGGTAACGGACATGTAATCTATGTTTTGAGTGCTGGTTCACTTATCAGTTGTGACATGAATAACCCCACCCTCTGAAGTTTTAAGTGCAAGCATCACTGTCGCTTTTAAAGCCTGATAAATGTTTGGTATTTCAACACAGGAAAAGTACCTTTGATGAGGAACATTGTAACGAGGCTCTGCTAGTTTCAAGAGCTCCTCAAAATCCTCATGATCTACCAAAGAGTATGGGAGAAGGGCTCCAGCTAGCAGTTCACCAATTCTGTGATTAAGATGAAGGGTCTTTGGATGATTTTTAGTAAAGGTATTCTTCCTTTCAAATGCCTGAGACAGTGTTAGCTGTTTACAACATGTCCCTGCTGGTTTATTATACACTGTGCTTCAATGGGCAGATGGACGCTGGGATGATGGACTAGAACTTATACATTCAGTGCCATCACTGGATGTGCAACTGGTACTAATGGTGCTGGCATTGGTGGTAACAGTGATCCTAGGGCTGGCAGTGGTTCTATATGCATCAAGTTCAGACAATTCAGTATCCATTTCAGATTCCTGATCCTTCTCATGTGCAGTCAGGAAGATGGAGGACATGGATTTTGGACGATCAAGCAAAACTGAATGCTTTTTCAGATGGCGTTTAAGAGCTGTAGTACCAAGGCATGACACAACTTTACTTGGTTTACACTCTGTTTACACAGGAACAAATTGCTCTGCATGGATCAGTTTTACTGACAGAGAAATAATTCCACACCTCAGATGTGACAGATTTTGTTTGAGTGCTTGTAAGATAGCTAAAGACTGTTTGTGTCTTTTCACCTGTCCTAACAGAACCCAGGACATGCTTTTGGAAAGTAGAAGAGGGCAGAAGACTCTGATGGATTTTCATTGCTGGCCAACACAGAAGTGGTGGATTCAATGGATATGTCCTTTTCATTGTCAACAGTGCTGGATGTATTTGCAAGTGCACTACCTGATTCATTGACAGCAGACTTGCTCATTTCACTTTGTTGAGGAAGTAATGATATGTCGCAAGACACAACAGTGTCGGACTGAGACAAAGAGCTACTGTCTGAGTCAGAGAGGGACTCACTGTCACTTGCATTATTGCTGCTAGTCACAGGGGTCTTAACAGCATTAATGGCATACCTTATTGTGCCTCTCCATGTGACCCCAGCAGCTGTACAGGTTTTCTTAAAAGGTCCCCCTTTACCACACTTCACTGTTGCTCTTTTGCTGTTTCTTGAATTTTTATCACATGAAACATTTTGGTTATTTCTGCTAGCACCAGGATCACCACTACCACCAACACCTGCTCCAACACCAGCACCAGATGCTTCATCTATGTTGTGTCAGACATAACAGTACCAGTATACTGCAGTGAACACACCCACACAATTCCTGTGTAAGAAAGCAATGTGATCTGTGATCGCTGGCTACAACTCCAAAATTTTATTTTGGTTGTGTGACACTGTGATGCAGTGGACTGAAAGTAATTAAAGAATATGACGGTTTGCAACTGAAGGATCCCAGGTTCAAGGCTTACAGAATGATTGGGCTGCTGGGCATAGGCATACACATAGCAGTCAAGGGGCGCATATCAGCAGGGTGATGGGCTGACCACAGGAGACGGAGTCACATACACAACTCAGGGAATGAGAATTATATTTCTACACTTCTGTCATGTAAGGGTTATACCAACACACAACTGGCCACTGGGCTTCTCTCTGTGACACACATGGGTAGGGTACAGTGCAGTCAAGAGGCACACAGCAGCAGGGTGATGGGCTGACCACAGGAGACGGAGTCACATACACAACTCAGGGAATGAGAATTATATTTCTACGCTTCTGTCATGTAAGGTTAATGCCACCACACAACTGGCACTGGGCTTCTCTCTGTAACACACACACTGGGTAGGGTACAGTGCAGTCAAGGGGCACACAGCAGCAGGGTGATGGGCTGACCACAGGAGATGAAGTCACATATACAACTCAGGGAATGAGAATGATATTTCTCCACTTCTGTCATGTAAGGTTAATGCCACCACACAACTGGCCACTGGGCTTCTTTCTGTAACACACACTGGGTGGGGTACAGTGCAGTCAAGGGGCACACAGCAGCAGGGTGATGGGCTGACCACAGGAGACGGAGTCACATACACAACTCAGGGAATGAGAATTATATTTCTACACTTCTGTCATGTAAGGTTAATGCCACCACACAACTGGCCACTGGGCTTCTCTCTGTAACACACACTGGGTAGGGCACAGTGCAGTCAAAGGGCACACAGCAGCAGGGTGATGGGCTGACCACAGGAGATGAAGTCACATATACAACTCAGGGAATGAGAATTATATTTCTCTGCTTCTGTCATGTAAGGTTAATGCCACCACACAACTGGCCACTGGGCTTCTCTCTGAAACACACACTGGGTAGGGTACAGTGCAGTCAAGGGGCACACAGCAGCAGGGTGATGGGCTGACCACAGGAGACGGAGTCACATACACAACTCAGGGAATGAGAATTATATTTCTACGCTTCTGTCATGTAAGGGTAATACCAACACACAACTGGCCACTGGGCTTCTCTCTGTAACACATACTGGGTAGGGTACAGTGCAGTCAAGGGGCACACAGCAGCAGGGTGATGGGCTGACCACAGGAAACGGAGTCTCATACATAACACACAACTCAGGGAATGAGAATTATATTTCTACATTTCTGTCATGTAAGGTTAATGCCACCACACAACTGGCCACTGGGCTTCTCTCTGTAACACACACTGGGTAGGGTACAGTACAGTGCAGTCAAGGGGCACACAGCAGCAGGGTGATGGGCTGACCACAGGAGATGGAGTCACATACACAACTCAAGGAATGAGAATTATATTTATACGCTTCTGTCATGTAAGGGTAATACCAACACACAACTGGCCACTGGGCTTCTCTCTGTAGCACACACTGGGTAGGGTACAGTGCAGTCAAGGGGCACACAGCAGCAGGGTGATGGGCTGACCACAGGAGATGGAGTCACATACACAACTCAAGGAATGAGAATTATATTTATACGCTTCTGTCATGTAAGGGTAATACCAACACACAACTGGCCACTGGGCTTCTCTCTGTAGCACACACTGGGTAGGGTACAGTGCAGTCAAGGGGCACACAGCAGCAGGGTGATGGGCTGACCACAGGAGATGGAGTCACATACACAACTCAAGGAATGAGAATTATATTTCTACGCTTCTGTCATGTAAGGGTAATACCAACACACAACTGGCCAATGGACTTCTCTCTGTAACACACACTGGGTAGGGTACAGTGCAGTCAAGGGGCACACAGCAGCAGGGTGATGGGCTGACCACAGGAGATGGAGTCACATACACAACTCAGGGAATGAGAATTATATTTCTACGCTTCTGTCATGTAAGGGTAATACCAACACACAACTGGCCACTGGGCTTCTCTCTGTAGCACACACTGGGTAGAGTACAGTGCAGTCAAGGGGCACACAGCAGCAGGGTGATGGACTGACCACAGGAGACGGAGTCACATACACATCTCAGGGAATGAGAATTATATTTCTACGCTTCTGTCATGTAAGGTTAATGCCACCACACAACTGGCCACTGGGCTTCTCTCTGTAACACACACTGGGTAGGGTACAGTGCAGTCAAGGGGCACACAGCAGCAGGGTGATGGGCTGACCACAGGAGACGGAGCCACATACATAGATAACACACAACACAGGGAATGAGAATTATATTTCTAAGCTTCTGTCATGTAAGGGTAATAACAGCACACATCTCGGGAGATGGGAGCAGGGAGTCACATACACAACACAGGGACTCTGGAGTGGAGAAGCAGAAGTCTCACACACACACACAGAGGAGTGGTGTCCAACAAAATTAACTGCCTGCCTTCAGTGAGTGCCTTACTGCCAGTGCCTTGTGCTGTTGTATAAGGACTGATAAGGACTGGAATTTTTGAGGGGGAAAGTCAAGAGAAGGATCCCCCTTAGCAGTGCAGCACAATGAGCTTGAGTACAGTCCTTATATACTCTGTCCTGACAAATTTATTTGCCTTTTTTTTCCCCTTGTTATATGCTTGTTGCTGGCAGCTGCTGAGTGTGCACTGTGCAGTGCTGCAGTTTCACAATCACATTTCACAGAGGTTCTTCTTTCTGTATTTTTTTTATTCTCTCTCCTGAGTCCTGATATTGATCGATCCCTTCCCAATTCCTGATTAGTCCCTCCATCTGAACCTCCCCTAGTCCCACACCCGACCGTTAATTTATTGAGCCTTTTTTTTCAGCCTTTCTCGTTCTCGGTCTCTCTGGCCTGGGCTCGGCCTGCCCCCCTTCCCCTTCCCTTCGAACTTTTCAACGTTTGCTTAGCCCTTTTTCACAGGAAAATGGAGGATGGAATTTTTTAAATAATTCAATAAGCGTTGCAGCAACTAGCAAGTGCTGCAGTCCGATTGCAGCCACACCGACCTGGGCCCTGGCCTAAGTATTGGGCAAGAATGCTGGCTGCGGTAGTAGCTGTACACTACAGTTAAGTATTGCTCAGGCTGCTGCTGACTCCTGAAATCCCCAGGATCAAATGGCGCTCTCGGGTTGCATCCGTCTAAATAAATACCCTCCACAGATCCTGCGGCTCGCGCAGCTTACTCGACCCCCATCTGACCACATAGTAAATGGTCAGGTGGTGAGGATGACTTCACTTGAGCGTACGTAAGTACGCTACGCAAGCGAAAAGTGTGAGACAACTCACGGTGGAGTAATCTGGCAGCCCCAACAACACTGCTGCTGCTGCACCCCCCCACCACATCGGGGCTGCCACGTGCCTGCTGGACATGCCTCCACCCCACACATACCCCCACACCCCCCTCACATCGGGGCTGCCTGCTGGGACGTGCCTCCACCCTCCTCCCCACACACATGTCATCAGCTGGGGCCAGGAAAAAGACGTCACGGGAGTTGGGAGGACTCAGATTCGAACTCTTTTGCAAACCTTTTATTAGAACTCGAACACCAGGGTTCGAGGAGGGTTCGAATCTTTGACGAACTAGTTCTGACAACACTAATTTTCATATCATACATGAATAGGCACACCATTTCCTCCAGACCTTCCACTATATCATTGATGTAAGCAATAATATACTCAGAGTGGGTGTTATTGGGATATAACGGACTGCCCAGGGGCGTAATTAAGCCCAACGTCACAGGCAGAGGGCCTTATAGAACCTGAAAGGTCCATTATATCCCGTAACCCACCCTGGATGGTATTATTGCAGTTAGAACATGGGCTATAGTTAACTGTTTTATGTTATATTTAAAAAAAATTAAAATAAAAAAGTTAAAAAGGACTTGCAAGTCAATTTTGTTGTAAAGTAGTTACTTTGGCATAGTTGCCAGTATAGGGTGCTTTTATTGCCAGTAGGTGGTGCTGCTGTTTGTGATGAGCATGTCTCTTCCCACCCCCGATTGGGAATGTGATATCGTCTGTGGTGCTCTGTGCTGTTGTTGAATATAAATGTATCCTTTGCCTTGTCACTGGGACCTAGGGGTACCCAGTAGTGACAATGCTATGGTCCCAATTGGGCCCAGGGCTCTGGGAGGGGCAACTGAGACAACATGGAGATGTCTGTACTCCATTTCACCTGTCACAGTGGACTTCCAGATACAGTATCGTGCTTCTACAGGTTCCACTGGATACTAACTGCACCTATCATCGTTGTTTTCTGTAGCGCTCCACATTGTCAATGGGTAATCAATAATACCGTTTATGCCCCTCCAGCAATCTGATATCCTTCTTCAGAAAGGGACACCTGAACTGCATGCAGTACTCCAAATGTAACAGGATCACATCCCTGTTTCTGGATGAGATTCCTAGCAATACACCCCACTATCTTGTTTGCTTTAGCTGCCACCCTTCCTGCACTGAGCCGAGTTGTTCATGTTACCCTGTTATGATCACACCTAGGTCCTTCTCCTCCTCCTTTGTGACCTCTTTCTGAACCTCACCCACCTGGTAGCTCATCCCTGGTTTCCTAGGTCCGAAGTGCATAACCTTGCACTTCTTTGCCTTGAAGCTTAATTGCCACTTTTTCAAGAACCCTTCCAGCTTGATCACGTCCTCCTGTAGACCCTGCCACCCCTCTGTCATCCACCACTGCCACCACCGCCCCTATCTTGCTATCATCTGTGAACAGACTGATCTTGCTCCCAACACCATGTGAGATACCTGTTATGAATAACTCAAAAAAACACTGGACCCAGGACTGACACATGCGGCACCCTGCTTGTCACCGTCCTTGGGACAGAGAGTGCCCTCACCACCCATTGCCACCTCCCCTTCAGCCAGTTCACAATCCAATTTACCATCTTTGTCCCTGCCTCCACATATTACAGCTTACCCCATCCTCCCACAAGGCACTGAATCAAAGGCCTTGCTGAAGTGTAAATACAGCACATCCACTGCATGGCCTTTATCCAGTTCCCTCATTACCCAGTCATACAGTAGTATTCAAGTAGGTTGGTCTGGCAGGATCTGCTGACTGTTCCGCATGGCTTAGTATGGGCCCCGGTGTTATTTTCGATATTTCTTGCATACGTTTCATTCCATTCCCTCCGCAATGTCACTTATAAAGACATTAAAGAGGACCATTTCCCAGTACTGAACCCTGTAGTCCATTGACTGTTACCCTAAGAGTCCTTTTGTCCAGCCAGTTTCTTACCCAGACTACACCCTGGGACCCACTCCCAGGCTGGCTAACTTGTTTATTGATATTGTGTGTGGGATAGTGTAAAATGCCTTGTTAAAGGGTAGGTAGGGCACGTCAACAGCCCCCCCCCGGTCTACTACTTTTACATATTAAATTATTGTTACATATTTTACATATTAAAGGGGATCAGAATGGGAAGTAAGGTGGAAGGGCATAGTTGTGTATGGCTACAGTCCATATGTGGATTAACAGTGTGAAGGCCCATGCAGTCAGTTTTGCAATGTGCATGGAGGGGTAGGAAGACCACACATCTAGTGGTACACGTGTACATGAATGAGCTGGGGTGGAGTCAGTCAAAGTATTGCGTGACATGTTCCTGGATCTTGGTAGGCAGTGTGAATAGATGGTTGTATCGGTTGTATTTTCAGAGGTGCTCCCATTACCATGTGTAAGCATGCCAAGGTAAGGTAGTATTTCTGAAATCAACAGTTGGTTGAGGTATTATTCATGATCTAAGGGGATAGGGATTAGTAGGTGACTGGTGCCGAACCTCGGACAACAATGATCTGTATGTGTTGGTCATCCTGCAAATGTGAATTTGAAAATAGGAAGGGGTGTGGGCTAGTTTACAGCTGGTAGGCAGGCATTCCGGATGGGGGATACACATCAATCACAGCATTCTCTCTCTCTTGTTTTTCCAAACTCTGTTTATTCGTCGGCTATACTGAGGCATACCTCAGAGGTGTCTACGCTATCTTACCCCTTCTACTCCCCACCGTGGCCGACCACACTGGATCATCCTTCCCTCCAGGGACTTCCCAGGGCCCCGGATCACCCTCCCCCCTTGGCGGCGTCTTTCTGAGATTAGAGTGCCATTCCTCTTGGGAAGTTGGCTGTGGATCCCGGTGTGGCATAGCCGAGTATTAGGGATGAGAGGTAGATCCCTGAGGCCCTCGTCATCTCCTTGGTGAGCTGGGGTGTTTCTTGAGTTACGCCCCAGACATTGGACATGCAGTGCCACCAGCCCATGGTGTGGATGTTCCCACCCACGTCTGGAAGGCATCCGTCAGATGTCTTCCCCTATGCGTGAGCCCTGCATGTTGCAGTGCCTCCGGTCTCCACTGGGGGCAGCTGCAATGCTGGGCTGACCCTGGAATCCTCCCTGAGAGGGGAGAGCAGTCCTCTGGATGCTCGATCCTCTCCCTCCCCTGCTGACCACCGCTGGCCCCGACTCGTTCCCAAACCCGGGTCGCCGGTCTGGCACGAGGTGTGGCATCCAGCACCTCAACCCTCAGTGCCACCGGGCCAGACTCATCAGTGTTCTTTGAGTGTGACCAAAACCATTGTACTAACTTTTTATCCTTTCTAAAGGCACATTAAAATATGATTACACTTGTCACTGATACAGTTTATTAGATTTAGTACTTATGTCGATTTAGATACAGATGAGTACAGCAACTGTATTTGTTGACAATTAATGCATAAAACTGAACACTTGATCATTAAAGGGACAAGATAATCAACATGTCTTATGTTCAAAGTCAAATCACACAGTGGAACAATACACTACTAACCAAGACAGTTCAATGATTACAGTGCCTGTTAACAACAAACAATTTTAGAAGGTAATCGTAATTAGTGCAATCTTTTTCACTGAAAATCAACTCACTATGTCTGTCTAGTAACAAAAAACACAATAAATGAGCACCACTTTATGTGTGATCAGTAAATATTATGTAACTGGTAACCATGTCTCTATAAATCACTTTTGGGCACACTGCTGGCTGGTTTTTCGTGCCACAGTCAGTGGCAAGAAGAGGACATTGGCTGCATTGGCGGCTGGTGGGCTGAATGTGGGGCCATTTTCGGGCCACTGTTGGTGGCAAGGCAGGAGAGTTTGGCCACATTGGTGGCAAGGGGAGCAGAAACAGAGGAAGAGAAGTGCGGATGGAGGCGCAGTACAGCGGAAGGTGGTCCACCGCTGTCAGTGGTGGAAACAGTACGGGAGAGCGCTGACGGAGTAAGGGTGTCCTGATTGGAAGCAGAGGAGGTTGAAGGAATCTGCCAGCCAATGAGGTGGAGCGGCAGGGACAGTAGCAGCTGGGAAAGGAGAGAGAGGAATTGGAGGGTTCCACCAGGGGATTAGTTGCACGTATGGAGGAGACAGGGGTTTGGAAAAAGAAGGATGGGAGGAGTGGGCAGATGGGGTTCGGTTTGATAGGTAACTGGGGTTCAACATGGGAAGAAGAGGGGTTGTTTGCCCCTGATCGACTGCATCTGAGCCAAGAAGGGGTAGTTGTACTGAAGAGTAAAATGGAGGACTTTATAGTAAGGAAGTTAAATTTAAACTAAATTATGGGGGAGGATTATGACAGAGCTACCAAAACAGGCTGAAAAATTGATAGGCTATCAGACTCCCCCCCCCCCCGGACAAAGTAGACGTGAGGGAACCTAGAGACAAAAGGAAGGGGTTGAATGGGGGAGAATAGGGAACCAGCGTAGTAAGGCAGTGGTGAAGGGAAATGTTATGCTTGTCTGCATTGCAGGGGGCTTTACCAGCAGAAGGAGGGAGGTTCTACTACCACTGTACAGAACTATGGTGAGGCCGCACCGGGAGTATGGGGTGCAGTTCTGTAGACTGCATCTATGGAGGGATGTTGAGATGATGGAGTGGATTCAGAGAAGAGCAATTAAGGTGGTGCGAGGGACGCGAGGGAAACCACATGAGCATAGGTAGAGGAAGCCGAATCTGTACCCATTAGAGCCTAGGAGGTAGAGGGGGGACATGATTGAGACCTTTAAGTACTTAAAAGGGATAAATATGGTTAAGGAGGGGAGCTTGTTCAAAAAGACGGATGGAGCAAACATGAGGGGGCATAGCCTCAAATTAGAAGGTGAGAAATACAGTGGCAGTGTCAGAAGGCAGTTCTTCATGGACAGAGTGGTGAAGGCCTGGAACAGACTGCCAGAGGAGATGATGGGATCTGCAATGGTGGAGGGATTCAAGGGAGCATGGGACAGACACGTGGTTGGGAGGAGGGGAGAAAGTCCAGCGCCAGTATAAAAGGGGAGGGTTCAAGGGAGTATGTAATAGGGCAGACTAGATGGGACAATGTGGTCATTTTCTGTCATCAAATTTCTGTGTAATCTATGTAAAATTAAATGAAAACCATCAGGCTAACTGTATGTAACTGTCATAATAGGATGGCCAACAGAATATGCCCGGATACTGTGGTACAAGTAACCATTACAACAGTCATTGGATCCGGCAAGTAACATGGTGTGGAAAAAACACTGGCCCACGAAACAAAGCTGGGCTAACATAGAAACCTACAAAGTCAGCTTGCAAAAAAAAAAAATAAAAACAGAATCACGCAGACAGACAGCATGCAGTATGAGGTATGGACACCATGGTGTCCTGTGTCCAACAGCTCATCCGCTGAGTTCCGGTACAAGCAATGATACAGCGGTTTCTGTTCCGCAGTGGCCTCCCCCAGAATATCAGTAATCACTGCTCTTACTCCATCTACCACCACTCACACAATAAGCTGTATAGTGCAACATAACCCTTGGATGTACTGGTACCCCCCCACTCCCCAGGTAGTCCCCTAACACCTCGCTCCAACCGTCACCACGACCAGTATTGGCCAAACAGCACAGCACTGAACAATCCTCAGCAACTGGCTGCACAACACAGCTGCCATGAATAAGCATGTTCCCACTCTCAGGGTATGTGCTCATTCATTGTAGCTAACTAGGGCAGCTGGCAGTGGTGGTGAGCGGAGGGATGTGCTAGGCGACTGCTAGGGGTCATTGTGCCAGTGTGAGACTACAATAGGTGTGGTGGGGGTTGGCCAGTACAAAACAGGGATATGTTGCAGTGTACTACCTACTGTGGCAGTGGTGCTGGTGGGTGGTAGACGCGCAATAGTTGATGGCGGGGCGGTGTCACTTTAGATCAGTACTCTGTCTACTGTTGTTGGTACCACAGCTTGGCGGTGTGACCAGTGGTAGTGCAGTGGAGAGTCACATACAAATGTATGGGTAGTTTGTAAAAGGCCTATTTTTTAGTACATTGACTCAGTCAGCTAACACAATTAAAGACATCAATACGAAGTTTAATTTTCCTCAAGGACTGTTAAAGGTTAATACAACTCATCATTGAAACAGTGGCTGTGGCCTTCTTTGTGATCACTAACCTTATTAAATGGATATGTTGTCTACAACAAAACAGTGAGATTAAAAATCTCACAATAGTATAATTTGGTCTGCTATGCAACACAACACAAAATATCATTAGCTCTTGACCCAAGTTTAATAATAAACTGAACATTACATTACAATTTACTTATTATTTTTTCCCGGCAGGACCCCGCCACTTTGTCAGCCCTGGTCATGGCCCCTGGAAGCCTCTGCCACTATCTATGGCTGCTGGGGTCCCCCAGTCACCCCCGGCTTACCCCCCAGAGGGCGGGGCCATGGTCACGTCTTCCGTGATCACGGAAATAGTATCTAGTCTGGGGACCCGCAGCAATAGTGGTTATGCGAGGTCTTCCAGAAGGGCTTCATTTAGACAGTGGCCCTCACCCGCCTATGTTTTCCTGTCTTTTTCCTCACGGAGGCAGGGACGTACAATGACGCCAGCGTCCGCCCCGCCTCCCAGAGAGATTAGTGTCGACAGCGTGAGATCTCCCAGCCTCCACCAGGAGTCCTCAGTGCTCCGAGTGCTTCCCTCACCCTCCCCCTGGAGAAGGAGAGCAGTCCATAGGACGCTCCATCCTCCTCCCCCTGGCCGGCCCTCCGACAACCTGGGTCCATTCACGAACCCAGGTCACCAGCGTCGCAAGCGGAAATCCCACCGCAGTGCCAACGGGCCGGCCAACATTACAATTTATAACAAACTAATATAATGTTTTTGATAAAAATTAGTCCTCAGCTACATGACGTGGTTCTTTGAATCCTGTATACTCTTCTGATGGGAATGCAGCCCTAATTGCAGACACGACACAGGAAGGCAGGACTCTACTATTATGTCTTCCGAGCCTGCGCCAGATCCACCACACAAATTTGCGATGTGCCACAAAGCGAAAAGACCTGTATAACATAAATAAGAAACATACATTGAGTGAACATGACACATGGAGACTGGATTACAGCAGTTGAATGATGAGGAACTACCAAATAAAGGATAGTCATGACCTGTGAGAGAGTAGAGAGAAACTCAGAGGGGACATGATTGGGTCCTTCAAGTACTTGAAAGGAATAGCAAAGGTGGAGAACGACAATCCCCCTTACATAACTTACTACTCGACAGCAGAGACAGGCCACATGGTCTTTAAAATCTGCTGGAGTGTGCAGCCACCAGCTGCCTTTTTTTTTAGCAGCTGCTCCTCCCCCCTTCACAATTACACCCCCCCACTCAGATGAATGCCAACTGACCTTGAACCAGATGATGCTGTTGGTGAATGGGGGATATTTAGCCATGACACTTGGTAACTTACCAGATTCTTTTCAGTAAGTGCCATGGTATCTTTAACACCGACCTGAACTACCACCAGAACATGCTTATGGGATCTCGGTTTAACGTGTCATCCAAAAGATGGCACAATGGAAGTGCAGCATCACCCCTCACGCTGCACCACAATGTGAATATTATGATGTGTGGGAATGGAACCCACAGCCATCTCACAACCCAAGTGTCATGTGTAGGAATTGAACTCTTGGCCCTCTGACAAGACTCTGCTACCTGCTGAGATACTGACACTGGTGAAACTTGAGTTACAACCTTAACACGATGGGGGCACAGTGTTCAGCAAGAGGGAGTGAGGTTTAGGAGGGAGGTCAGGAAGCACTTTAGAACACATCTGTGATAATAAAGGTGAAAGTTTGAGGCAAATGATAATCCACTTTCTTACATAAGGGGTGGTGATTATGTGGTATCTGTTGCATCTAGAAGTGCTGTTCATTATGACATTGGTCAGTTTCCAAATTGGGGGTAAAGGATAACATGGGGCGGATTGGGATTTTAGGAGTTGCAAGCTACAGTATAAGGCTACAAGCCTCTCAATTGGGCACACTAGAATGAACATTAATAAGAACATACAAAGAAGTCAGCAGAAGAAGGCAATTTGGTCTATCTAGTCTGCTCATATTGCAGGGTCCACAGTTTGAACTACTGTCCCTGCCCTCCCTCCCCACTCCTCCCATCCTCCCTACCCATTATTCTTACCTTCCCCCATGCCTATCCCAGTCTCTGTTAAAGCTGTCCACTGTCTTCAACGAGATCACCTCTTCCAGCAGTGCATTCCAAGTGTCCACCACCCTCTCTGTGAAGAAGTGCTTCCTGACCACCCTCCTAAACCTCCCATCCTCCAGCTTACAACTGTGCCCCCTCATGTTATGGTTGACACTCAGCTTAAAGAGACTCTTCTTATCCACCTTATTTATCCCTTTCAAGTACTTGAAGGTCCCAGTCATGTTTTCTCTCTCCCTCTCTCGCTCTCTCTCTCTCTCCCCTGTCTACCAGTGAGTGTATGTTCAGTGCCCTCAACCTCTCCTCATATGCCTTACCCTGCTGATCCACTATCATCTTTGTAGCCTTCCTCTAGATATTCTCCAGCAGGTTAATTAATAACTTTATTTGCTGGCAATTTGTATGCTTGTTTGTTCATATGAGTTCTACAATTGCCTAGAATATTACAGCAATGTCTATAATTCACAATCTTCATGAAGTATACATTGGTATTACTAAGAAAACAATAATTAAAAAATATGACGTTGTTGAAGATATAGGCAATTTTTTCCAACATATTCAATTTAACATTTGGTGAGTAGACCAACAAGGACTGAAAATTACAATGATGTTGGCAAGGAACAAAACAACTGCAGTAATGCTTCTGCTTCAGTCATGAACTACAAGGGTTATCTACTGACATGGGGTAATGAGACTTAAGGACATGTAAGGGATGCTTCACATTCTAATGGGCAGCTCGCATACTGTTTCAGTGAAGGTCGTCCTTTCAACGGTGCTGTAGTGACCATGGTTGGAAGATCAAGCAATACCAAACTGATGCAGTACAGAGGTGATGATCAATAGAGGGCATTGGTTAATGCAGAGGACTCAAACAAGGTTCTGACAAAACAAAACTAGTTGCTGTAATTACATAAAACAGTAACAAGCAGGTGGCTCCTAACTGAGGCTAAATGGTGGTTGTTGTGGTGGGGAAGGCGGTTGTATCATGGGACACATTGGGTTGGATGGAGGTCATCAGGGACTCCTGGTCATACATACAAAGTAAAGAAAAAAGGGCCAATATCACAAAGGGTTTAGGTGAATGATACTTCACCTCGAGCATCACTGTCAACCAGGGTTCGATAACAACCTAGGTTGCTAGGGTGCAATCATGATTAGGGTGTGTGATAATGAGAAGAGAGAGCTGGGTATCCTCAACTAAGTAGGGGTGTTGTCACCTGCCTGTATTACCGATATCACCGAATTGAGGTTTGGAGACTGAGCAGGCGGACAACAGTGTGATTGGAAGGGAGGGGCATCTTGTGTGGCCTGCGTGCACATGCATCTACATGCGACTCAAGGCCTGGAAATCCAGGGGTAGGGGTTGAGAGAAAACACGCGAAAACTATTTATAACATGGGCATCTAGCTGTCTGTGAGGTGATTGGTGGAGACGCAGCAAGTGACCATTCATTCATTTCTGATACACGAGCAGTATTTGTTTGTAGTGAGTAGTCCCAAAATACAAAAATCAAGCAGCAAACTGAACTAATTATTTCAGGCTCTGACTCAGTCTGAAAGGTAACTATTGTTTTTTTGACCACTAAGTGAACCCACCCACCCAATGGGCCTTGAGGGTCCTAGCATATCCTCCTTTTAACAGAGCGAGAAAGACACATTCTGCTCCGCACAGGAAACTGTGCCTGAGAATGCTAGTAGATACAGACAAGTCCCAAAACACAACATAAAGTACCCCCTAGTCCTGCTCCCACCTGTGTGACACAGAGAGAAACAGATAGCGTGTCAGTGCATCTCCATAGCTTAGGGATCATGACCCACAGACTTCGCAACAGAGATAAGCCATTTCCTGCTTGTAGGAGGTGCAGGATCATGAAGTGCTGCAATGTTATGTATTGCCGTGTGTTTTTCCCAGTCACCCGGCGTGCAGAGGTCCAGTATGCGCAACACGCTGTTCTCCGTGGTGGCAATGACGAAGAGCAAGCGAGTGGTAGAAATAGTGAGTCACTGTGTGACAATATACAAAGCCTTGTCGAAATAAGTAAGAGTGTGTGTGCAGTCAGCGGAAGTCCAGGCCAATCAGCAGGCAAGAACGATCCGACATTAAAGAGACACAAACACCAAATTGCCAGTTGCAGCGAGGGAGACCGAGAAAGTGAGATTAGTCTTACAGGTTACCTGTACTGTGTCTGAAGCAACCCAGAGCATGAATGGGCCTTATGCAGCTCTGTATGTGTGTTTTTGTCCCCCCTCCCTCTGTAGAGAGACTGTGGGTATGTGCAGTGTTCTTGCACCTGTAAGAAGCACAGGGAGATAATAAAAACGAGGGAGAGAGGCAGCAGGAACACATTAAAAGCACAACAACAAGATCGACCTGCTGCTTGATTTACAGTAGTAGGCCTGTTTACCATTAAGTAATGTTAGTAGAGCTATTTTAGGTGGTTTTACTGTGGCAGAACACCAAACACTGTGGTACTGCAGCCAGAAATAGTGGAAGAACACTAAATGGTTGCCACATTTTCTGACTATAATTCCACACATTTTTTTCCAATTCTCTCCACATATGACCCATGTTATAAGCGCAATAACCCACAACAGGGTGTGCTGTTATAGGAGATTAATCAACACCTCAGGTGCTGTGAGGACACTCAGCCTGCGGCCTCATGCCTCACAATGCACCAGAGGTGTTGATTAATCCCAAATACCCGCACACCCTGTCGTGGGTTATTGCTTACAAAATATATATAGGGGGAAAAAGTAAAAATGTAATAAATTCATTTACTCACTCATTCAGAGGAATGGCATCGTCTAAAGGTCCCTCCATAAATTCATATTCAGAATATGATACCAGAATCACGTTTTGGCTGAGATAGTTCTTCCTGAAGCAGTCAAGTTCAGTGATGCAGGAAACCTCTTCCTCTTCACATTTTGCCATCACAGCAGTCACCTCATGGCAGCAAATGCACTTCACCAGCGTCTCCATTCTAGTACAGTTGCCACACTGGCACCTGCAAAACCACAGGTGAAACGTATTAGGGCACAGTACTGATAGTCAAAATTAATGACATCATATTTCAGTGTCCAATTACTGCATCAAAATGTATTACACTACACACTGTTCTGGGTACGCAAAACATATAACTGTGAACCGGATATGGAAGTGTGTGCATTAGCACCACATCTAAACATGAATGCCATACATGCCGTTGTACTGAATGATCATTGCTGCTGTGACACTTGACCATGACAAACTGAAACATGTGGAGTGAAAGTAGGCCATGTGACATACAGCGGGCAAGGTGTGTATAGACCAAGGTATCAATAGCAGAATGTGACAGACCATGAAGACGTTATATAAAACTGTTACTGAGACCTCAAGTGACGTGTGCCATTCATACTGTTACACCTGAGCAGGGACATTCAGTTCGAAAAAACTCTCATGATGAATCAAACACACATGGTAGCGACATTGCACGCAATGTCAATGGTGGACACAGTAATAAGGACTACTTAGATCACTGTGTCTGAGGGGTGCCATGATATAACATTTCAATAACCTCCGTGGCATAAATGTGTAGATGACTGACAGTTTCCACCTGACATGAAATTATACTAAAAGGGATCACAATATGAAGCTGTGTCAAGGGTTTATTCAAAGCAAGGTTGGAGGAAGAATGGAATGATATGGTAGTATTACAAAGAAAACTGGATGGATTTATACATGCGATGGATAGGTTTAACAGATGTTGATTACTTTTGGAGGCGCACCACAATTCATGGCCCACCATGAAGGCATATCTTCAGAGCAAGTCTGAAGATGCACCTCAAAAACATAAGTCTACAAATGTAGACTTGACTGTCTTGACTGCTACAAGCAGGCTGATGTACTGGAGACAGCAGTATAGCTGGCTGGTTACCATGGAGGTACAGTGTACGGTCCCGCCTTTAGCACCATACTAAAGATGCCCCCCCCAGTGCCATATTCTGCTTCACGTAACTCAACAGCAATGGTCCTCACCGGTGCCCCCCTCCCTGTCCATGCCACATCGCTGAGACAATTACAACACACAATCCCTGATGGTCAAGTGCCCCCTTCACTACCCCACCCATGTAGGCAACCCAACCCCACCCCACTTCCACGTACCAGCAGTGGATGTTTGTAGGTGGCCAGCAAAACCCACCCTCAGTCGTCCTCAGCTGCCCGCCAACTGAGCTGTCAGTGAATGACAGCATATAGTACGGCTGTCAACCAATGGGCTGTCAGTGTGTACTGTAAGCTGTCATTCACATCTCTATGAATGACTTTGTGTTGCCTACATGGGTGGGTGAACTCGCCTACGGCAGGGGTGGGGGGCACTACTGTACCACAGAGAAATTTATAGTATATTATTACTGGACTATGGGCAGGGAAGGGGTCCACTAGACTACCAGGTATTAGTTAGGTGTTCTTAATTTATTACAGAAGGGAATATGAGCAGGGAGGGGGGACCACTAGACTAAAGAACACAAAAAAGGAGATTCACACAGAGCAAATGAAAAAACATGAACAATTTATTCAAACACACATATAACAGCTCCCCGGTGCTTCGACCACTAGACTACCAGGGAATGGTTTGTAGTTGTGTAGTTATCATACAACAGGATGTAGGCAGGGAAGGGCAGTAGACTACAAGGTATTGGTTAGGTGTGGTGGATTTATTACAGAACGGGATACGGGCAGGGAGGGGTGACCAGTAGACTACCAGGGAATGGTTTGTGGTTATGTATCACCAAATGGAATACAGGCAGGGAAGGGATGTTTGGTGCATTCAGCCCTTGCAGTGAGCACAACACATTCAGCCAGGCACATCCCTGCTAGAGGAATGCAAATGGCACCATAATAACATGCAAATGGCCACATTGAGCCTTGCATGTCTAATTGGTCCATTTGCATGTCTGGGGCTGTGAATACAAACATCTTCACAACATGACTGGGGATGCACCGCCACATCTAGGGATGGGCGCAATTGTGGCATGCACAGTGTGGATGCACCGAGGGGCATCTTTCGGCCCATCCTCTGTGAATACCACAGTTTTGTGTAGGCACATCTCAGGGGTTCGGTGCAGATGCAATGCAACAAGTTCATCTCATTTGAGAATTCCCACATATATGTAACAGGGGCATGTGTTAAATATGGAGTACTTGCTAACACTGTGAACATCAATGCACTGTTGGGAGACAGCACTGCATTCCATAGGTAAACAATGTGAACACATGCAAATGAATGTGAATGGTGGGTGTGCAATGAAAACACAGGGGTGCTACAGTAAGAAACAACAAGTACAAGACTTTGTATCAGCTGTTTCTTTACATAAAATAAATGGAAAGAGAAACGCAGACTAAGTAACTTGAGCAATTAGCACGTATTATGAAACTTTACACAGTACATCCTAACAGAAAAAAAATTAACAGGATGTCTATACAAATCATAGGCACTGCAGAAATCATTACACACATACCATGAACATTAATTAAATGTGTTGGCATTGTGTCTCTGTGCTATGCAGTACACCAACACAAATAAAGTCAACATGCATTCTTCACCATAATCAAAACATATACTGTATATGTGAGGGTACTGCTGTGAGGTGGGATGTAAAAGAATGTCATTCCTGATGTGAACTAGCACTTATGGGAAACTGGGCTATAGCCATTGCAGCCCACGTGGTTGCCATTACAGCTGCTTTCTCAAAAACTTCTTCCATCACTGAAATACATGCTTGCACATAACATCACAAACCCTAATAGTTCTGATAAATAAAAAAATGTGTACTGCCATGAACAGTAAGGCATGGATAGCAGAAGCAGTCATTCACCCACCATTGGCTTGGTTCTTCAATAGTCCGACAACCCGCAGCTACTTCAGAGCCGTCTGTTTCCTCTTCGGAGGTACTTTCAGCAGCAGCAGCAGCATCTACCAAAACTTCAGACCGCAGGGGCTCAAACATGTATGGTTGAGCAACAGCTAGCAAATCAAATTCCTCACGAAGGTCAGGAACATCCATCTCGGCGATGCTTGCACTGCTTCCTCCCATTCAAGTCGCGCTACAATTACGTCATCGTCTCGAAGCGCACATGCGCGGGACTCATGACTGGAGATTCCTTATTAGCATGGAGTTGTAGAAAGGCACCCAACAACAATAAAATATAAAGACTAATTCTAAAAAAAGGAAAAGAAATTAACGAATTTGGACTCCACACAGCAAACAACAACAGCAAATGTTGTACATTATTACACAAAAGTGAGTCAAATACACACTGAATAAAAATGTCTGTTTATTTGTCCTTTAAGTATGTATCACACTTTCTTGCGCCACTCAACATGCACTCCCTGGCAGTGCTTTTTTTTTATCTGTTGAATCCCCTACCCCCAGAGTGAAGCAGCAGCAGGTAACTGGAGCCCGTTTGCAGGTTTAAAATTAAACAGGCAGTCATAGTCTCGCAAAGTCACTACAGCCCTTCCTTGTGTAAATCAGTTCAGCCAGCACACACAGCTTGATTGAAGATGCTCTCCCAGCACAATGTAAAGCAGCTTTCACCTGCAGTCCAGAATGATGGTGGGGGCAGCATTTTTTTTCTTTCAGAAACAATAATGATACTTCTTTAGTGATAGTTCCTATTAGCCCTGCAAGGGGACTGGCTTTCTGCTGTAACACAAAGAGGCATCTGTTTTGCCATGTGCACCATTTTATTATGGCACATACCACCCTAAGAGTGCCTGGATAAAACATGTTTCAGTTAGTGTCGTAGGCCCCATATAGTAACATCTTGTATGCCATTAAGGCAATCTGAGGACAACCGCAGGCCTGCGCTAACATTTTCCACACATCTTTGATGTGCTTACATTCGAAATGTAAGTGTTCAGTTATTTCTATTTGTGCCCAGCAGCTTTCCCTTAGGCATATCCTTTCTTCCACTTTTTTATGAAAGTGATTCCCTCTCACACTCAGTTTCTCATGACAACACATCCATAATGTGTCTCAGATTTTTTTGGGGAACTCGGGACTCTACCAATTGGTTGATTATCCCTTTCTTCTCTATATTTGAGGGACAAACAAAGCAAGGTGCTCTTAGAAATACAGAATTTAAAATCTGGTCATACATTTTCTTTCTTGTTTGCCTAAGGCAATCCTGATGTGACACTTCCCCAAGTTTTCACTTTCCTAAAACAAGCATTTGTCAATGCCAAATGTTGTTTGCTTATATGTGCTGTTTAGGTATTTGGAAGTGATAGTACCATGCCTAAAAACTGTCATGTGCCCCCCCCCAAGACATCCACTGTGTCTTTCTGTTCAATAGTCACAGAAGAGGGGGAAGGGCAAGGGCCGCAGCAGTACAGCAGTTGCCAAGGAGGTGAAGAGGTGGACAATAGTCCATTCGCAGGCAAAAGAGTCCTGCAAGGAGCTCACTAAACTGAAGGTGGACAAAGCGATGGGACCAGATGGCATACACCCAAGAATATTAAGAGAACTGCGAAGGGAGATAGCAGTACCTCTGGCAGCCATATTCACTGAGTCATTCAACACAGGGGTGGTACTAGAAAATTGGAAGAGGGCACATGGTCCCTCTACACAAATCCAGCAGCAGGGAGGAGGCGGGGAACTATAGGCACGTCAGCCTCACCTCAGTAGTGGGGAAGATCATGGAGACATTGCTTAAAGAAAGGATAGTGGGGCATCCAGAAGCCTTTGGAGCACAGGACCATAGGCAATATGGATTCACAGTGGGGAGGTCTTGTCAGACCAATCTGGTTGATTTTTTTGACTGGGTGACAAAGGAAGTAAATCAGGGTGGGGCAGTGGACAACGCTTACCTTGATTTCAGCAAAGCCTTTGACACTGTCCCACGTAGGAGGCTGATAAACAAGCTGGGTAGGCTGGGCATGGGGGAAAGGGTGGTAAACTGAGTTACTATTTGGCTAACAGAGGAAGAGAGTGGTGGTAAATGGGGTGCAGTCTGGGGAGAGGGGGGTGACCAGTGGGGTGCCGCAGGGATCGGTCCTGGGGCCAGTCCTGTTCAATGTCTTCATTAGTGACATTGCAGAAGGCTGAAGGGAAAGGTCTGCCTGGTTGCAGATGACACCAAGATCTGTAACACAGTGGATACCCCAGAGGGGTGGAGGAAATGAGGAGGGACCTGGGGAAGCTTGAAAAATGGTCTGAGGACTGGCAACTGAAATTTAATTCCAAAAAGTGCAAAATTATGCACCTGGGACACAGAAACCCTGGAGAAAGCTACATGATTGGGGGGGGGGAGTTGCTGACAGTCACAAAGAAGGAAAGGGACCTGGGGGTTCTTATTTCAGATTACCTGAAAATGTCAAAGTAAAGTGCTAAGGCAGCTAGGAGGGCCAGTGACATGCTGGGATGCATAGGCAGGGGTATCACCAGCATAAGGAAGGAGGTAGTGATATCATTATATAAAACCATGGTCGGGCCTCACATGGAGTACTGTATGTAGTTCTGGAGGTTGCATCTACGTAAGGATATTAACAGGCTGGAGATGGTCCAGAGAAGGGCGAATAAGAGACGTGTGGAGAGATTAAGGGACCTCAATATGTACTCACTGGAAGAGAAGATGGAAAGAGGGGATATGATAGAAACATTCAAGTACCACAAGGGTATAAATAAGGTGCAGGGGGAGACATTCTTCCAATACAGGAGGAGTACAAGAACGAGGGGGCATGACATGAAACTGGAACGTGGGAGGTTAAGAGGGAATGTGAGGAAGTCCTTCACAGAGAGGGTGGTGGACATGTGGAATGGTCTGCCTCAGGAGGTGGTGGGAGTGAGCACTGTGGATGGATTCAAGCATGCTTGGGACAGGCATAGGGAATCATAGAAGTACAGCAGCGAGTGGGTCAGAAGCAGTAGTCCAGTACAAGGGCTTACTAGCAGAGTAGATGGGCCAGGCAGTTCTTATCTGTAGACAATTTCTATGTTTTTATATCTGTGTCTCTTATGAATTACAGACAGACAGAGTGAGACACACAAGTATATGCCACCTGCATGTGCTGTTCTCCACTATGTCCTCCCTAACACACTGCTATCCACAGACACACAGAGAGAGGACACAGCACACATTGTCTCTTCATTGCTGCTCCCCCAGTGTCTCTGTCTTCCTCTCTCTCACTGTTACTCTCCCTGTCTTGCTTTCACTATGTCCCTGTCTCTCTAAGCACCGAGCTCTGTTCTTGAACGTCGGGGAAAAAACTCAGTTGCGCTGTCTCACTCTCTCTCTCACTGGGATGGGGGGATTAGGCAGAATGGGACACAGATAACTTGTTGTATGGGAGGTGGGAAAGCAGCACAGAGGTTCCCAAAGAAAAAGACACTGAGAGAGAGACAGAGAGAGAGAGACACACACACCCATATACACACACACACAGCAAATACACAGGTCTGTCCTGCACACAAACTGTAGCACTGTTTTGTGCTGGGGAGCAAGGGGAGGCCACAGACAACAACATCCCAATGTTTTCTCTCTTGCTGTCTCACAGCACATTTCAGCCATGGTGCAGGTGCGGAAGAGTGATGATGCTGTCTCTCATTCTCTCTATCATTTGTGCTCTGAGGGTGGGGAACGGGCAATGTGGCAGCCACAGTTGGGGGGGTGCCAGGAAAGGAAACTCTGGGTGGCCACTGTCTCACTCGCTTTTTTCTCTGCTCTCCTGTATTACAGCCTGTCAGAGGGATACTGCTGATCATTGCTTTCACTGTTTCTGTGGACAGAGACATAGAGAGAGAGAGAGAGAGAGAGAGATGCAGCACATTGCCGCAACTTTGGTACCTACTGTCTCCCACTGTCCGTGTGTGTGTCTCTCTCTCTCTCTGTCTTACATGCCAGACTGCATGGCCACTGTCACTCTCAATTACCTCCTTGCCCACTTGGACTGCTGATTATCTACAAACTGGACAAGGCAGTGGTAGGTGGAACACACATAGATGCTCTGTTGCCGAGCTCACAAGCTACACAGCTACCATGCGTGTCTTGGTGTCTTGCACTGTGTGGTGTTTGTGTTCCCTAGCCATAACTTGTCACACAGACACGAGATTGCTGTACCATTGCCTGACATTGTGTCTGTCCGGTCGCTCTCTCTCTCTGCATCAGACTGCACAGTGGGATCACTTCATCCGACTTGTCCCCATAGCACTTCACCAGTTTGGGAACATAATCTGTCTGTGCTGCTGGACTGCAGTCTGAAAATGCAATCTGACTGCACACAGCATGGACTGGGGCCTCAGAAGCTAGAAATTGTGCAGGATGGTACTGATTTCACCATGGGCTCGGTGCCTGGTGGTCCGCAGGTTGGCTGAGTATGTACACAGAAGTTGTTAACTGTGCTCTGGTTGCACAGAGGTCTGCATTATCACACTGTCAGGTGCTGCCACACAGTCAATCAAATCCATTCAAAAGAAGAATTGTACAGATTTGCTTTAAGGGAAAAAGTGTGTTCTTAGAGCCGAGGGAATATTTGGAACGTTACTGGAGTATTCTGCTATTCCCAAAATGCATGCACAGTCTGAAATGGCCATCCACTCTGACTCTCTGAGCATATCCTACAGCAACGCTTGTCCAACAGAGCACTAGGCAGCTTTGTGATGCATCGGTTAAGCTAAAGTTTCTCTGGTTCCTCCCGTAATTTGTGAGGCTGATAGCAGCACTGCTTAGCCAGTCACGTTAGCAGTCACTGGAGCCTGGCTCGAAGAAATACAAAACATGAGGAGACAGGAGGGTCAGAGGGACAAGAAGGGAGAAATGAGGTACGGAGAACACATGAGACAAATGATGTGTGCAGGGAGGAGGGAGAGACAGCAAGGAAAATGGAGCGATGGAGGGGAGGGGGGCGGCTTTATGTATATGAAATGGAAGAAGTATTCTCTCATTGGAGCGCTTCATTTGTTTCAAATACACAAAGTTCCCACCCATAAACTGTAAACCATTATCATAGTTTACTTGCATGATAATTGGTCTGTCAAAGATGAGCTCAGTGCAGCTGGACCTGCATTGGGCTAGCCAGTGACACACCTCTGCAATGCCATTCTCTGTAACAAAACATTTCTTGTGCAAGCGCAAGAAATGTAAAAAGGAAGAGAAAGGCAGTCAGTGAATGTAATTAGGGAGTAGATTCAGTATTCTGAAGCTTTGATAGGTGGAGGAGGGGAAGGCTCCCACACCCCCAAAGCCATCTCACAGTTCAGACTGACACCAGTATGTTTGCTTGCCTTGCAAATGAACACAAGCATTTGTCAATGCCGAATGGTTGCTTGCTGGCATTAGCAGTGGAAGTGCAGGAGTTAGACAGATGCAGTATAGGAATGGCAGTGAAGTATTGAACTGATGCCAACTCCAAGCCCACCCTGCAGAGATGGACAGGCATTGGGATGTGCCTTTGGGTCGTCGCCCATAACGGTCACGACATTTCACTTCACCCTACCCTGCAGACACTTACAAGTGTCGAGGTGTGCCTTGGGGTGTTCGGGCTTTACACTCACCTCATTCCATAAGTAAATATGCTGAAATGGGTGCAATACAGGAGAATGGGGTGAACTCTGTGGCCAAAGAGTCCAAGGCGCACCTTGATGCCTGTCACTGGCTGCAGGGTGGGGGTGGGAGTGAAATGGCATAAGCATTACTGTTGACAATCCCAAGTCACACTCCTGATGTCTATCAGTCCCTACAAGGTAGGGCGTTATGGTCGGAAACCCTAATGCCCTGGGCATTTCTTGGTATTTCTACTGCAAGTTTTCAACATGGGCTTTTTGTGATCCCACTGCATGGTCAGTGACACTATCAGTTCGTTAGCTAAAAGGTGATTTTGCACAGCGACTGCTCCATTTGGCACCACAGGTGCAAAAACATATTTTGAACAGGAAGTGAAAAATGATAGCTGTACTGTTCATGAAGAGGTGTAAAAAAATGGTAATGTTGAAAATCCAGGGTAAAACTGCTGAAGTTACGAGTGTGCATAGAAACTGCGCAATGCACACCCGTAATTATTTTGGGGATTGTTTACACCAGATTCGCAACTTACGCATTTTGGGACCTCCGCTCATGAACAGTGTCACTGTGATTTTCTTAATCTATCCTGAACACTGATTTCACACAGTGGCCGCGCTATTCTGCACCGGAAGTGCGAAAACACATTTTGGCCAGGATGTGAAAAATTACAGCTGTACTGTTCATAAGGAGGTGTGGAAAAATGCCAGTGCTGAAAATCTGGAGTGAAAATATTACAAATTCGTGAAGTTATGAGGGTGCGTGGAAACTGTGCAATGCACGATCATAACACAGTCATTTTATGGACTTTTGTCACCAAATTTTCAACATAGGCATTTTAAGACCTCTGCTCATGAACCGTGTCACTGTGATTTTCTTAATCTGTCCCAAACATTGATTTCACACACCAATCCCGTCATCGTGCGCTACATGTGCAAAAACACATTTCGGGTGAGGTGAAAAATGACAGCTGTACTGTTCATAAGGAGGTGTGGTAAAATGGCAATGTTGAAAATCTGGAGTAAAATATTAAACATTCTTGAAGTTACGAGCGAGGGTAGGAACTGCATAATGCAAACTAGTAAAAGTCATTTTTGGGAATTTTTTCACCAAATGTTCAATGTAGGGTTTTTGGGGGCCTACCTCATGAACTGTGACACTGTCATTTTATAAATTGGTCACAAAAGGTGATTTTGTGTAGTGACTGTGAAATCACCTTTCGGGACCGAATAACAACATGACAGTGACTGAGTTCATGAGGTGGCGTCCCAAGAGCCCCATGTTGAAAATTTGGTGAAACAATTCCTCAAAATAGCTGAGATATGCAACAAAGTTGAAAAAACCCTATTTATGCCATTAAACAGATTATCAACATTTCTTCAGTTCGCGGTTGGCTTTGAAGCATGCAGACGTGCTCATGGTCCACTGAAGATCATCGCACCAGGCTCTGGGAAGTAAGTATGGGGTGGGGGTGGGGAGATGGAAGTAGAGTGTGGGTGTGGGTTGGGAGGGCCACCGGACTCAACAAGGGACCGCTTTCTAGTTTACAGGTTTCAAGAAGAAATTAAAAACCTTGCAGGAAGGTTTTCTTTTTACAGAGACATTTGGCATGTTGGGGTGGGCTCCCAGCTTGCCCCCTGAGTGTTTGCTGGGGAAGGGGGAGTGGAGCCGACAGGGATTGGGCACCCCATTGGCCATGCTGGATGCTGGAGGGAACACATGAGCTGAGGGAGACTGGGCACCCCCTTGGCACACCACAAATGGGGGTGCGCATCATGCCGATGGGGATTGGGCTACTTGTCACCAAATGAACTAGGGAGGGGGCATGCTGACGGGGATTGGGCACACCCGTCAGCTTTTTTTTTTTATTCATTTATTGAAATGTTTCACCAGGAAGGCACACTGAATGGTGGGCGGTGGCTTTCTGTCAGCTTCTTGGGGACTGTGCGAGGCCGGAGAAGCTGGTGCCATGGGGACACCACACAATGCAGCTGTATAATTGGCTGCTGCAGTCAGGGATGCCCCGCAGCAAAAACAGCTGATTGCGTGGTGATGGGGTGCTCCCTGATTGCAGCGGCCAGAATTTCTTTGATCACAGTGGCCTACTCATTAATGGCTGTCATCGACAGCATGCTCCTCTATTCGCTGAGGCAGAGACCAGCCCCTAAACAGGCTGCTGCCATTCGGCACAACACTGCCGTGCCTCTACAACCCGCTTGTGAAGGAAGCCTGACACAATGTCTTTCTTGCACATGCATACAAGCAACACAAAAATTAGTACTATATGTTGGTGTACCCAGGGGGATTTTCCTCATTGCCCCCAACTGGGGGAGTCCCAATTTTGAAAAAAATATGCACACCTTGCCCTGAAACTTAAGGCCCATGGGTGCTGTTGACTTAACAGTATAGGTACCACATTTGTATACATGAATATTAAGAAGAAAAACAAAACCAGGTTAACCATATTTAGGCCTCCACTTTTTACTGGCCAATAGGTAACTGCTCATTTTATTGGGTTCAACCTGCTACCCCATAGTAGTTGGAAAAACATATTGTAGAGCCTAGCTTCTGATTTTGTTGGCAATGGAAATATGTTGCCTGTATTTAATAGTATAGGGATTATAAATGTTTTTAACAAACAAATTACCAGCTAGTTATATTATTCTAGGCACTTATTGTCACATTTTGTTTGTGCTTTAGCTACCCTTAACCCTGCAGTTGTCAGCTGCATGTGATTTTAATATAAACAAAAACCTCTGCAGTAACTGCTGATGCACTAGCATTGTTTTACTTACAGCGTTCTTGACACTTCCACGGTAGCACTCGGTGTCTTTTTGTATCCCTCATTTTCTTTTTTTTTCTCTCAACCCCTGCCTCATTGCTACACCAAAAGCAAAAGCAAAACAAATGGAACAAATCTGCAGGGTACATGGTTGTTAAGAGATCATCTAGCCATGTGATACTACTCCATCTGACTACATTCACATTCACATACTGACTACATACGGACTAGCTGTAGCACTAGATCGGTTGGGTCAGAGACTGCTTTCAATCTGCACAAGTAATCAGGATTGAATTTCCTGACATTAGCCTCGTTCACCTCAATACCATACTTTGAGTGAAAAAAAAAAGAACAGTTTTTATTACGTCATTTTCCACAGCATACTTGCCAGCCTCAAACCTCTGCTTCACTGTATAGACGTTGTATGTGGCGCATCTTTTTTTTGCAGAAGGTACTGACACTGCAACTCACTGACCACACTCTCAGCAATGGGAACAGACACAGAAACAGATGCAGCAAGATCATCAGCAGTAAGATCATCAATGGAGGTAAAATGCCATTTCTGTGACTTCACTCTGTTCAACCACTTCAGCAGTGACATCGCTAATCACTTCCGTATGCAGCGCAGTAACAAAACTAACAGAGCAGAACGCAAGCTGCATAGAGACAGATAAAGATAAAAACAATGGGCAGTTTAAATGTACTACTAGTACATTACGTGAACATCTAGAACAAACTGACTTTGTTCAATTGATTGCAGAAAGGGCAGATGTAACTTAAGTACCTGTGACTATTACAGATTGCAAGCTCATTTACAGTTCTTGAACTGCAGGAGCTGTGATGGTTACAGATTGACAGTTTGTTACAGTTCATTACACTGCTTGAACTGCAGTAACCGCTAGCACCTTAACTAGTTAGTAACTGAAAAAGATGCATAATCTGGTAAAGAAAAGCAGGCTACATGAAAAGAGCAGTGAGTTTTTTGTTTTTTTAGAATATACCTGTCTTAACACTTGCTGGTTGATCACGAAAATTGAAATACTGCATAGCTGTCTCGACGGCCTTAGCGTAAAATGTAATTGACGTGATTTTTGTCTATTCTACAGTATGAACTATTGTGTTACCTAATTATGTGATTGTTAAACCTTGTTTTGCTCTGCATGTATTATGTCTCTACCCTGAATCAAATTGTATCCCCTGTACATCCCTACTTATTGTAATCTCCCAAGTCGCCCCTTGAAAATAGTAATGTTTTGGCTAATGGTATTTACCTGGTAAACAAAAACTAAATAAAATAAAAATAAATAAACCTAGTAATGGAGTACCTCTTCCATTTATTAATTCTTTCCTCTACTTTTTCTAATACAGTTACCCAGTTTTCAGTAGCCAGGTCTGAACCCATAAAAGAAATTCCAAGTATCTATAATGAGTGTGTTTGTATTTTAATTCCCTTGCCTAACACCCATCAGGATTGGGACATGAAAACCAACTAGGCCATTTACCAAAGGGGTCATGGAAGCTGATTTGTTTAGAATCTTTAACCATTCAATAAATATTAATGGTATTTCATATTGCTGTAGTACTAAAAATAAATAATCATGGGACACTAAATCGATTAGTTTGGTCTAAACTAAGAATATAGCCTCCTGCTGTTGGGGTATCATAAACTTCCCTATTAAGCTTTAGGCTGTCTAACATAGATCTTTGTGGAATTGCACAAGTCTGAGTAGGGAAAATGACATATGCAGCAGCCTGTGTAAGCCTGCTGCATAAAATTGTGGATAAGATCTTCCAGTCACAATTTATCAAGCTGATTGGACGCCACTTATTGATATCTTCTATTGGGCCTTTTTTATGCAGATAGATTAAAAGGCTATCTTCAAGGGTTGTGGGTAAGGATTGTTTTCCATA
Source organism: Neoceratodus forsteri (assembly GCA_016271365.2). Taxonomy (NCBI): domain Eukaryota; kingdom Metazoa; phylum Chordata; order Ceratodontiformes; family Ceratodontidae; genus Neoceratodus; species Neoceratodus forsteri. The sequence goes on from CM057459.1 coordinate 739,632,525, forward strand.
CAATATCTCATTAAATATTTCCTCTAAATATTTTGCTAATATTTCAATTTTTTTAATAGAATTCACATGGAATCTCATCTGGCCCTGATGTCTTATTATTCTTTAAGATGGATACTACAAAAATGATTTCTTCTTTTGTAATGGGTTTGACCATGTCATTCCTTACACCCTGATCTAAAATTGGCACATCAGTTTGTTTCAGAAAGTTTTCTAGCACACCTTCTAATTGAACTTTCTGTCTGAATAATGTTTTTGTGTGCATAGTTATTGCTTTTATTATGTCTGAATTGTTGCTTAGTAATTTCCCTGTATCGGAGATCATTTGTGGCATATACTTCTTTTCTGCTCTATCTTTCCAGTTGTCATAAGGGTTGACTCCTTTTGCCCTGCCCTGAGCGCCATATTGTTGCTCAAAAAAAGGGAACTTGCTCTGTCGTATTGTACTTTTGCCATTTCAGTTTTGATGTTTTTTTATCTGGATGGAATAATCAAACCTCAGTTCTGTAGTTAGGGTTGTTAATTTGTGTAGCCGTCTTCGATTTTCTAAATATTTTATATATTTAGATTGTGATAACATTTTTGCTACTTTTTTACAGTGGCTTTTAATTTCTATTTCTGTTTCAATCCACAAAAGCAAAGGATTATTGTATAATTCATATACTGTGAGCTTGTCCTTTAATAGCCTTTTTAATTCTGCCCATGAATTTTCTTCCTGCAATAGAGTTGTATTAATTTTCCATTGGGCATATGACCCTGGTTTATTTTGGGAAGGGCTTAATTTAATTCTGATAAGACAATGATCGGAGGTTTCTATAGGGATCGCCGTGTGGCTGTTACATGGCACCCACTGAGATAAAAAAAAGAAATCTATACAAGTTGTTAGACGCCCCTTCTGGAAAGTATGTCTGGGGGAAAACTCCCTTGTTTTGCACTATCAAATAACTTGGCTGTAGTTGTCAAGGACCTTAAGAAGTTTGTGTCTGAATACAGCTTGGAGTGGACCCTGTTTTATCGGTGAGGGAAAGAATACAATTAAAGTCTCTCCCTTCCCCCCACCAAAGACTACTGATTTGGTGCTATGCACATGAGGTTTTATTTTTTGAAGTTATCTACCCTTTTAGTTTTAATTGGGGGATTATAAATATTGATTAGCCTCCATTCTTGATGTTTGTATATAACATCAAGAAGAAGCACCCTTTCCTGAATAAGATCTATGAGTCTGGTTACTTTTATTTCTGAAGTGTTAAACAAGACACCTACCCCGAGCAAGTTTCTTCCCCCAATGACCAAAAGGATGGGCCACTAAACCATTATTTTGTGGCTTGTTGTATCTCCTTTAGGGAGTGCAGTCGGGTATCTTGGGCTGGCAATATAGCCTTGAAGCTAAAGTCATGAGCTGTGAAAGAGCTTGGTACATTCAACAAACCAGACCTGGGTTTGATTCTCACAACTTCCACTTGCATACTGTGGGTCTCTGAACAAGTTACTTAACCACCCAGTGTTCCCAGGTTTCCCCTGAAAACAGGCACTTGTGCCTAGTGGGCCTTACCTGGTTACCAAAGACTTAAATAAATAAAATCTTGTATAAAACAAACATGTATATGCAAATTTCTTAATATGGAGAAGGTTGTCATTCTCCTTTTTCTATTTTTTATGCTATTAACATTTATGGTCCCACAAGTTAGATCAGCAGCCATCAGCTAGACGGATGAAACAATAAGGTATAGGGTTATTTAGTGTTCTTTCTTTTCCTAGAGATTTCTTCCTAAATCTCTTTTCTTTTGAAAATCTAGAAGATTTTGAATCTCCGGACAGTATTTCTGTATCCATCATCAGGTTAGGCTGGGATGATGCTTTCGATGAAGAATCAGAGACTTCCTCCGTTTCAGCCCATTGTTTTCATTTAGCCAGAGGGGTGTATCTATTTTTGCATTGTAGAGGTTCCTCTGGACACAACGTGACCCCCAAAGTATTTTTTTTTGCCCTGCTTCAAGTTAGCCTTTTTGAGGCTTTTTGTTTCCAAGGAGCCTCTTCTGGGGGTGGCATATTCTGTTTCTTTTCTGCATTAGAGAGAAGATTTTGTTCCTGGATTATCTGGATGCTTTCTTCTATGATGTCCCCAATGGAATTTACATCATGTGCTAGTGCATACCTCTTAACTGCCACACATTACGAGGTACATCACTCATTTTATCCCTCAGAAACCCTCTGCCCCACATTGAGAAGGTGACATTCCACACTCACCACTGAGAATTTTAAGCAGAAATATATAATAATACAAGATGCTAGGTTATCAGTAAACATTATTAATATTAGTGCACTTATTTCCACAGTATTCTGAGCTAGCAATGCCATGTTTGATGATGTGTCACACATTTTGTCCTCTTGTCACACATTTGGTTGATTAAAGGTTGAGAGGTATGTGCTGGTGCAACTGTCTCAATTCCACTTTCCCTCAATGTTGAGGGTTTTGATGATGAAGTTTGTGCAACAGGCATGGTTTCTAAAGTTTTCTGAGGCACCACTGATTCTTGGGGAGGGGCAACTGAATATTTGTTAATGTGGAGGCTCCATTACTGCTAGACTCTTTTGTTTTTGATGGTCTGACAGCTGCTTGTTGCTGTCCTCTTGTTACTACCTCTTCCTGACCTTCACAATTCTGAGCTGTATTGTTATGGGAGGCCCAAGGGCAATTTCTGAAAGCATGAGTTGTTTCCTCACACAGATTACAATACTGTGGATTTGGACAATTGATGCGTGCATTTCCTATCCTGTGGCAGAGTGAACACCAGCCTATCACAAACACTATTTTTTAGGTGTGTGTAGGCCTCACACCTAAAACAAGATTTGGGTTGTTCTTCATAAAAAATGAACCCTCTGTCCCGGCCAAGACAAAAACAGCTTGGTAGGTACTGTGTGACCCCATTCATTTGGGAGAGTCTGACTCGGATTCTCCAGCATCCTGTCCAGAATTGCTCTGCATCAATGATTGGTTCTGGGGCCCCCAGTACTAGGCATTTGGTTTTCAGCCTGTGTATTCTGTCTGCTACAGCTACCCCCTCATTTTTGAATAGCACCATCATTGTCCTGAATGCAGGTTAAGTGAGTGGGATCGCAGTAAAAGTAGACCATAATGGTGTGCACTTGACTAGTTGGTACCTTTATCAGAATATTTCAAGCCCCATGGCTGTCTTGAAGCTTAGATTAAAATTTGAATCTCCAGATGTATGGATTAATGCACAAATCTCTGTTGGAGAAAAATCCAAGCTTTCTTTTATAAATTTTTTTGCCCATGTATACCTGGTCTGGGAAAACCTCCAGCACTCCTCTGTACCTTAGTCGTACAGCATTCTACCTCTTGGCTTGTTCATATATATATATATATATATATATATATATATGCATCCCTGAGGTCTTGGATTCGGTTGAGAGGAGCTGGTGGAACTGGAGCCAGTTGTGTTACTTCTATCTGCCCCTGGGTGTGTTGTTTGAGTCTGTAGGCTGCCCTCGTCCCCGGGGGGGGGGCTTCCTGCCTATGTTCCCCTTCTTGCACTATCTCTGATTCTTTTTCTATATCTTCTATATTCTGCTCTTCAGAACTTTTCTCTATGTTTGTTACTACTCCTTGTTTCTGTAAATGCAGTGTGAGATTTTGTGTTAGTGAAAATTCTGCAGGGAGTTCTAATAGGTCTATTTGGCCTTCCTCCATTTCTTCCTCATCTTCTCCTGTTGTATTTGTAGGGATTTACCATGGTTTAGTTTCCTCAGGCCTAACCCATCCAGCGTTTATAAGGGCATCAGAAATAGAAATCCCAGTAACTGATACATTTGAGTCATAATTAGGTAAAGGAGAGGTTGTTCCAACTGCCTGAGCATTATGGATTTTACTTGTTTCTTTAACCACAATTTCTGGGTCTACAATAACTTCTTCAGAATTCTCTTCATTTGTGTTATCAATTTCCATACCCAGTTTTTAATTCTCATTTGGTTTACTTTTACATGTGTTATTCCTTACATACGTCTCTCTAGCTGCCCCCACTACAATATTTTGTATACATGAATCAGGCGTACCTGTATAGGGATTAGAACTTCCATTCATAATCCCTGTGACCATCTCTTTGGTGTTCTGAGTTATGTAGCTTGGGATGCATCTACTGTGTCCCTGTCCACTTACTGCATAATTACTTGTCCCACTGCTTATTGCAGCACTCTGCTCATTTGCATACAAGTTTTTCTTCGAGTTCTCTTTAAGTCTGCACCCTTCCTTTTCCAGGAGAAATAGCAAGTATGCTCTCCTGCTCAGGAAATTTTGCTCCTGGATGTTTTCTGCTAGCTCCGCTGACAACAAGCTTTGTGCGGGCTCTGACGGACTTAGTACCACTTCAGGCTCCATCGTAGCACTAGCATCACCCTCTAATGGATAAGCGCTACATTTTTCCTTTCCTTTACTTCTTGTTTCCATTTCTGAATCATCCAGCCGTGTTGGGTGGGGAAGGAGGCAATCTCCTCCACCCTGGATGCCATTCCTTCTTCCTCTTACACACAGACTGAGAAACTGAAAGACTGCAGCTCCCCCTAGAGAAAGGGTAGGGGAATTTCCCCAGTGTCCTGACAAAATTTCCCCCATTCACTGGAAAAACCACAACCAGCTTAATCTGGTTCAGTCTCACTTGGTATTTATCTGTGTGGGATTGTGAAGGGGGAGGGTCAGCTGCAAAGTGGGGTTCTAGCTGCACAGTCAAGCAGACTTGATAGACCATGTGGCCTGAATCTACCGGCAAGTAGTAAGTAAGTAGGTAGTCTGTATTCTCAAAAACATAATCTACATATACTACACCAGAAGAAATGGGATAATATACCATCAGAGACAGATTTAAGTAACATGACAGAACTAAATCATGGAGAGGTTGAAACATCAGAGGGGCTAAAATAGAAGAAAAAATCAGGCTACATTCCTCCAATGAATCAGACAAGTCAATGTGTTTGTGAAGGCCTGTGAGAAGGCTATTGCTGCACTAGCAAGGGAGTCATTTAGACCCTGGAACTACAACTGCACAAGAGAAGAATAAACAGGTAATATATGAATCACTCTCTCTCTCCCGCTATATATATATATATGTACTGTATATATTTATATTATTTATGGATTTTATGCGCTTATGATAGGTGCCATAATGCAGAAAGTAAACGGGCAGGGTATGCAGACCCCCCCAAAACATTCATTTACTCAACTGAAAATAGTAGGTCAACAAGTCTATGCAGTTTAGGGAACTGCCAGTCATCTGATTCACAGGAGTAAAGTTCAATCTGATTATACTGTACAACAATAGGGAAAGGGGAAGGGGCACAGGGACCATTGTTTAACCCGGAGTGGCACTTTAAGCTGAAGCTTGTTTCCAGATGCGACCTGGGAGCACAAGGAAGTTAAGTGACTGGCTCAGGATCACACAGTATGCACCTAGGTGACTGTGGGATTCAAACCCAGGTCTCCAGATCGCAGCTCAGAGCCTTAACCCACTGCACTACACTGCCTCCTAAATCACTCTCACTTTTGACATTTTTTTTGTTTGTTTAACATTTTTATTGGATTTTACACATAAAAAAACATTTGTACACATGACATTAACCAAAAGAAAAAGAAAATCAGGACAGAATACAACTGGTGACAAAAAGCAAAAAGAAACACTTGTACAGACATTATGCTTTCAAATTATATCACCCAGTGAGACAGTAAGGAAAGAAAAAAGACTAACAACTCTGCTATTTACATTTGTCCACATCCTGCCAAAATTTAATATATTTTACTCCTTACAAATCATCTCATATTTTTCAGTCAGATTCTATAGTCACATTAAGATTCCATTCTCTATTTCATTTATACCACCTTTCTCGATCTTAGTTTATTTTAAGTTAGGTTAGGACCCTCCGCTCCCACTTCCCCTCCTCAAGCCCCCATCTGCAGGATTACCGCTTCTTCCTTGGTTAGTGCTGACAGAAGGGGGTTCCACATAGAAGTGAAGGACTCTATCCTACCCTGAATTTGGTAGGCCCTTTTCTCCATTGCCAGGGCACCAATGGTCATAGCACACCATTGTTCAATAGAAGGGTCCTTTGCCAACACCCATGTATTCAAAATAGCTTGTCTAGCCTGTGATAACACAGTCCTAATCCATTTCTTGTATGGGGCCCATTCTTCACCCCTCCTAATTTTTACACCAATATCCACCCCCCATATTCCCCTTCACATGCTGCACCACCTCTTTCCAGAAAATTTGCAGCCGGGGGCAAGTCCAGAAACAGTGCAGATATGTGCCCCTCTGCTCTTGACATCTACTGCACATATCTAATACCTCTGGTTGACTTTTATGCACTACTACCAGGGGGTAGCACAATCTATGAATGAACTTATAGGCCGATTCCTTATATTTGTTCGACATCAATAGGCCCATATGCATTTTGATCATAATCCCCCCAGCTGAAGTCAGAAATTGAGAGCCCTAAGTCTCTCTCCCATCGCTCTTTCATGTTTCTTGTCTTCCCTCACAAACTATCTCAAAGTATGCGGGCCACACCTCCAATCATCCCTTTAGGATCTTCTCTAGCTTTACCAATCAAGACCTCTATCTGTTGTAGTGGAAGTGTTTGGGGCCCATACTTCCTCAGCTTCTTATAGTAATCTCTGGCCTGGAAAAACCTAAACATATGATTATTAGGAATCCCTCTACTCTCCTTTAGCTCCTGAAAAGAGCTTATGTTTAACCCATTAAGGAGATCCCCTACCCTATGTATCCCCCTATTATTCCATTCCTCAAAGCCTTGGTCTTCCAACCCAGGCCAGAAGAAAGGATTTCTATTTAGTGGAAGGAGCATCATTTCTACCTCTGTACCCCCTATCAGTTTCTTAATCTGCTCCCAACTTTCTAGTGTCCAGAACACCATCGGATTTGTTCACTTCTGAGCCAAATAAGCTTTTTTCTCTCCTCTGGCTAAATATGCTGATAGTCGGCCCTGCCCCTCCATTTCTTCTAAATCTATTCAGCTGGCTACTTCCGGCTCCGCTATCCAATCCATAACCACTCTTACTTGTGTGGCCAGATAATAATTCTTTATATCTGGGAAATTTAGCCCTCCCTCTTTTATGTTCAGTTTTAGCCTGCTCAGACTGATCCTAGCCCCTTTCCCCTGCCATAAGAAGTCAGAGAATCCTCTCTCTAGCCTCTTGCTGTCTTTCTTGGTCAAACCCATTGGAAGCTTCTGCAGCAGGTGTAGTATCCTTGGCAGAGCATTCATTTTCTGCAGATTCTTGCGCCCAATCCAAGATATCGGCAGTGCTCTCCATCTTTTCATATCTGTATCATGCTATCTACCATCAGCCTATAATTCAGTCCATATAGTTCTGAGATATTCCTTTCAATGTTCCCTCCCAAATATTTGAAACATGACCTGACTTCCCGTAGGCCCCACCCCCTCGCTTCCTCTTATTTTCCCCTTTCCCACATACATTACCTCTGATTTGTCTAAGTTTACTTTGTAACCTGAAAAGAGGGCAAATCTGTCTATCACGTCCAATATTAGAGGAATAGATCTCTCTGGGTTACCCAGATATAGAATCATGTCATCCGCATATAACGACATTTTATGCTGCTGTCCTCCTGTCCCTACCATTCCCTCAATACTTGCATTCTGCCTTATGGCTATGGCCAAAGGCTCAATTGCGAGGTCGAACAGTAGTGGGGAGAGCGGGTATCCCTGCCTCGTTCCCCTAGACAGACTAAAACACTGTGACAGCCCTCCATTAATTAGCACTGCCACCTGCGGAGAGGTGTACAAGGCTCTCACCTTGTCTACAAACCTTTCCCTCATGCCAAACCTACTCAGAACCTTAAAGAGGTACCCCCCATTCAATGTGGTCAAAAGCCTTCTCGGCGTCCAGCGCCAAAACTGTTGTCACTCCTGGATACCGAGAAGAGCAATCCACCACATTAAGCACCTTTCTCACATTGTGATAAGAGTGTCTGCCCCTTACAAAGCCGTCTGGTCCGGATGCACCACCCATGGCATCAACCCTTCCAAGCGACTGGCTAATACCTTGGCATAGATCTTAGCATCCACATTTAATAAGGATATAGGCCAGTATGCGGCACATTCCTGTGGGTCCCTTCCGTGTTTTGGAATGACACAGATCATCACCATCCCCATGGTGGGAGGGAGCGGGTTCCCTTCCCCTGGTTCCCGGAATACTTCCCAGAGTAAATCCACCATCTTTTGCCCCATTGCCTTATAAAACTCAGCAGGGAGTCCGTCTGGTCCAGATGCCTTACCTACCTTCATATCCTGTATAGCTCTCCTAATCTCTTCCTTAGAAATTTCTTTATCCAATTCCTCCCTCTGCTTCTCAGTAATTTTCTGGAGCTTAATCTCATCTCGAAAAGTTCTCGCTTTACCTAATTGGCCCTCGTACTCACTCTCATATAGGGCCTGATTGAATTTCCTAAACCTTTCCCTAATGGCCTGAGGTTCTTTCAACAGTGTTCCTCCTTCCCCCTTATCTCTTGAATTCTCGTCACCTCCCTCCTACCTCTAATAAGGTTAACAAACATGGGTCCTGGTTTAGTACCCCACTCGTAGAACTTTTGCTTCACAAACCATGTCTGGCTTCGTGCCTGCTCAGCCAGCATGCTATTAAGTGTCCCTCTCACCGTTGCCAGCACCTGGGTACTCCCTTCATCTCCCCCACTACCCTGCACTCCAGCTCCTTGAGCTGTTGGAAAAGCTCGTCATACCATCTATTCTGCTCCTTCCTGTATCCTGCCACATACCCTATAATAGCCCCTCTTAAGTAGGCCTTCCCTGCATCCCAGAAGACCTGTCTGGATGGCGCTGTGTCTCTTTTGAGTACTACATATCTCTCTACTTGTTCTCTAAAGAAATTCTGAAACTCCTCCTTCCCCATCAGGTATAGAGGGAACCTCCATGAGGCAGGCCTCGTCTTAGCAACCTCCATTTCTAATGCCATTGTTACCATGGCATGATCCGAGACATGTATAGGTTCGTGGCCCACATCTACCATCTTGTAGTACCAACAACCTTCTATGTAAATGTAGTCTAATCTCGACCATGTTTTGTGGGGATTACAGAAAAAAGTGAATTCCCTAAGGTTCAGGTTAGCTGTCCTCCACGCATCTAATAAATCTAGTTCTACCACGCCCTCTCTCCACTGTTTCATATACCTCCCCCGCCCTCCTCCCGAGTGATCCATAATTGGGTCCGGTGTGCAATTGAAATCTCCCCCATAATCAGCCCCTGAAATTGTTCCCTTGTTAACAGCTCAAGCAGGTTTCTATAGAACATTGGTTCAAATACTGCCAGGGCATATACACTTCCAAATGTTACACTTTTGACATTTTATTTAAACTAGTGCACCAGCATATTGGGTCCCTAGCAGGACTACAGTTCTGTGGGAGGGCTGATTGGCACAGTATCTAGCGACAGAAATTTCACAAGAGAGCCTGGACCCAGTTAAGTTGCATCATATCCCCACAATTTAAAGCTAGAAAATCTGCCCTGTGGGGTAACAGAAAATAAAACATTAGGAGCTTGCAAACATTCACAAAGTGAGTGGTGTAACTTCACTCCAATACTTAAAGACTACTCTAGCACTGGCTCCAGAACTCTGAGATAAATATTTATATTATTTGGAGCAATAAACATGGCTAGCATGTAAATTGAAATGCAACAGGCACTTTCAAAATTCAATTTATAGAAAACAGTCAGAGCAATATCTAGCTCACATCAGCAGCCTTACAGAGTGGATTTATCCAGATGATACAGAAAATTCACACTTCTTCATCTGAAACAGCCTCCAGGGGATTCAATTGTTCGATTAGTTCTCCAGCAAAAGCGGCCACTGAAACCGGGTCCACAAAGAAGTGTGTTTTGGATTTATGGCATATCTGCAGTCATGCTGGAAAGTTAAGCTGTGCCTCAATGCCATTTTGCAGGAGCTCCTTTTTAGTTTTCTGAAGCCTCTTCTTCCTGGCTTGGATTTGTGCCAACAGGTCCGGAAAGAAAGCCAGTTGGTTTCCCTCCCAAGCAATGTCTCCTCTGGATTGTGCAGCCTGGAGTAGAAGGATCTGAGCATTCGTGGATGATAGAGTGGCAATGGCCATTAGTGGTGTCTGTGCCGAGTCAACTCATGAGTGAGGCTTTTGAGGTATGGCATAAACTTTAAGGACTTTTACACTCAAGTCCAATGGTAATAGCTTAAGGTATTGAAATAGTTTACTCACTGCAGAAAGAATCTACACTTTCCTTGCAAAACAAGGTGGAAAGCCCACAATTCAGATGTTAGTTTGCTTTTGTTATTTTCTTTATTGTTCGTCAATAAAACATTCAAGCTTATGACATTACAACATTAAATATCATACAAAAAACCTTTTCTATAAACAGTCTCCTTAAAATACAATATATCCCACAGTGTTAAAGCGTATATATATTTCCAGTTTGCAATATAAGTATTACAGCATTCCTGAGTAAGACATTTCCTATTTTTGAGTTGAGTCCCTTATTTATCTTTTTCTTATGCCTTATAATCAGAGATAAAAAATGTGCGATCAGTTGTGCTTCTTCTGTACAGCTTGGATGCATAGGACAAACAATGGGTCATAATTTACAACAGCATATCTTATCAACAAATCTTTTAACAATTTCTTCCTGATACTATTATACAGTGGCCATTAAGTTATTACATGAACTATTGTTTCTTGGAACCCTCTATTACATGGACAAAACTTATCTTGAGATGGCATACCGTCTTTAATCAGATTTATGTGAGTGTAGGGGTAGGTAATTCATTCAAACCTGGTCCAAGAAATGCATTTTCTTTTTTTTTATTCTTCTTTATGTTGCTGGGCTCCCATAGCCCTGCGAATGGGCTTGCCTGGCTCCGGCAATCCCTACCCCTCATACTTGGGCCTCCCCGTGGGGCTGCCAGAGGCAGAACTGAAGGTGGCCAGAGGGGTCAGGCACTGGAGCTGGCTCATACGTGGGGGCCAGCATTTTCTGAGCTTTTTTCCCCAGGAGCCGAGGGACATGCAGTGACACAAGGGAGGAACTCCAGCATCTGTCCCCAGCTCCACCCCTGTTGCAGTGCGGTATTCTGTCCCCTAGCCTCCACTAGAAGGTGAACGAGGGAAGAGACTGAGGACAGCCCCCTTCCCAGAGAAGGAGAGCAGTCCTCCAGATGCTCAGTCTTCTTCCCCCACTTGTAATACAACCCCCTATCATTTTTGGATATCTCTCAAAAGATCTGAAAGCATAAGGTTCTCTATGTCCTATTTGTCTTGTCTAAAATGTTTTCAATGCTTCCTATTTCCTAGTATTTTCCTATAGTATATTCCTGTAAAATACACATAGGAAGCATTGAAAACATTTTAGACAAGACAAATAGGACATAGAAAACCTTATGCTTCTAGAGCTTCTGAGAGATAGCAAAGAATGATAGGGGGTTGTATTACAAGTGAGGGAAGAAGGATCTTCTGACGCCAGGCAGGCCATGTCCATTCCCGAACATGGATCACTGGTGTGGTGTGAGGTGTGGCGTCCAGCGCCTCAACTCTCAGTGCCACTGGGCCAGGCAAGAAATGTATTTTCTAGAGGAAGATATAATCGAAAGTAATAAATATTCTTCTAGACCATAATTAATTTTGTTCATATTAAACCATTGAGCTTGTTTCAGAAGCTTTAAGGCTTCCATATATTTTTGTTGTGCTGCTCTAAATAATTTATATTTTACTGTCTTTTGGTACTGGGGTGATATTTGAATACCTCTTAAGTAATCCTCCCATAGATGTTTTAATTTATGGTTATCCAATATTTGAAAAAGTTTTTCCAACCACGGAGATTTGAAGTCATCCTGTCTCCATTTCCATTTTTTCTTTCAGACATTCTACAGGGAATTTGTTAAATGGATTATTGATTATTCTGATACAGTATGATGCCATTCTAGTTTCTACAAGTGTGGTTATGTCTGCTTTACCGAGTTCAGCATGAACCATTGCTGAAGCAGTAGAAATAGGTACCTGTACTAAAGATTTGTAGAAGTAAAGTATTGGTACATCTAGACTGACTACATTTTGTGTTCCCCAAACATTTCCTCCATAAAGAAGCAGTGGATTAATTTTAGTTTCCTGTGCTCTTAATGCTGGGATCACTGTATTGCCCCTGAATATATAATTAAATCACAGGAGAGCTTTTGACACATTTTGCCTTATTACATTGCTCTTTAAGGTGGCAAGTCCATTTACCATTTGAGGTCATTTTTATGGCAGCATGAGCAAAGCCATGCTGACGTATTGCCATGATGTAGGAGAGAAAAATAACTGTGGTAGCATGTGACAGGAATGTGAGGTAGTTGTCCTAGGCTTGGTGTTTTGACTGGTGCTGAGGCACAACTCTCTGCCTCCTGTTTAAAGCAGCAGTACTACATAGAAAAGTCAGTACCACATAGATGTATTTCTTTTAATTTGTTGAGCAGGTAGCTGTTTAAAATTCTGCTGTGCAGTACAAAGTTTAAGCTCAGTTTCTTCTTTGTTTCTCTTTATTTTTGCACTTCTGCCATGTTGTTCTCTGAACCTGTGCTGCCTAGTATACACACACACACACACACACACACACACACTCAGCTTTGTTTACAATTGGTTATGCTTTTTGTGAGTGTGTGTGTGTGTGTGTGTGAGTGTGGTGCATGCTACCTCCTGTGCTGCCCTGTCAGTTCCTTCAAATGTATGCTAAATTCAGTGGTGATTGGGTTAATTTACAAAGGAATGTGAAGGGGGGGTTACGTCAGTTCTCCCATGCTATAATCATTCCCTCTCTTGGTATTTCCAGTCAGCAATTGTGGTTTAAGGAGAATATAAAATGTAAAAAATACACTTTACCCAAATAAAGGCTACAAGTACCACACACTGTGTGAGTGGTGCAGCAGGACTGTTTTAAACCTTTGAAAACAACATAAAATACAAACAGGAAGCATGGAAAACATTTTAGACTAGACAAACAGGACATAGAAAACCTTACACTTTCAGAGCTTCTGAGAGCTATCCGAGAATGATAGGGGGTTGTACTACAAGTACCTCAGTTGCATATACAGCGAGATTGACTTGAATAGTTTAAAAGCTTGTGTTACTGCCTCAGAACCTTGCTATGTGTTACAGCAGAAAACAAACATTTGTCAATGCTGAATGTTGTCTTGTTGGCATTGGTAGTGCAGAAGTTAAAGAGATGCATAATAGGAATGGCAATAAAGTATTGAACTGATGCCAACCCCACCCCCACCCTGCAGAGACTGGCAGGCACTGGGGTGTGCCTTTGGGTCATAGGTCATAACGCTTACGTCATTTCACTGCACCCTACCCTGCAGACACCAAGTGTTGCAGTGTGCCTTGGGGTCTTCAGGCCTTATGCTCACCCAATTCCATAAGGAAATACATTGAGATGGGTGCAGTATAGGAGAATGGGGTGAACTTTGAGGTCAAAGAGTCCAAGGCACACCTCAATGCCTGTCACTGGCTGCAGGGTTGGGGTGGGGGTGAAATGGCATGAACATTACAGCTGACAATCCCAAGTCACACCCCTGACACCTGTCAGTCTCTACAGGGTGGGGTGTTACAGTTGGAAACCTTAACACCCTGGGTGTTTGTTGGTATTTTCACTCCAAATTTTCAACATGGGCTTTTTGTGACCACACCTCATGAACAGTGGCACTATCAGTTCATTAGCGGAAAGGTAATGTTGCACAGCAACTGCGCCATTTGGCACCACAGGTGCGAAAACACATTTCGGGCAGGATGTGAAAAATGACAGTGGTACTGTTCGGAATTATTTTGGGGAATTTTTTAACAACATAGGCATTTTGGGACCTCTGCTCATGAACAGTGGCACTGTGATTTTGTTAATCTGGCCCAAAGGTTGATATCCCACAGCATCCGCACCATTGTGTGCCATATGTGCGAAAATGCATTCTGAGAGGATGTGAAAAATGACAGCTGCACTGTTCATAAGCAGGTGTGAAAAAATGGCATTGTTGAAAATCTGGACTAAAATATAAAAATTGCTGAAGTTATGAGTGTGTGTGGAAACTGTACAATGCACACTCATAACACAGCTGTTTTTTGGAATTTGTTCACCAAATTTGCAGCATAGGCTTTTTGCAACCCCACCTCATGAGCAGTGGCACTGTCATTTTGTTAATCAGTCTGAAAAGGTGATTCCACGCAGTGAAATTACCTTTCGGAACTGAATAATGAAATGACAGTGCATGTGTTCATGAGGTGGGGTCTCAAGAACCCCATGTTGAAAATCTAGTGAAAAAATTGAAAAAAAAATGGATGAGATATCCACCTAAGTTGAAACCCCCCATTGATGCTATTATACAGCTTACCGTGATTTTCTTCAGTTCAAGGTCAGCTTTTGAAGAGTTTGGACGTTTCCCACTCCACTGAAGATTGCTGCTCCAGACATCTGGACATAAGTATGGTGCGAGGGGGGTTGCAGGGAGGTGGAGTGCACAGAAGGTGGGTGTGGGTTGGGGGCGGAGGGGCATCCAGACAACAAGGGACCATTTCCTTTTTTTACAGGGACAAAACAAAATGATGTCTGGGGAATGTTTTCTGTATTTACAGATTGTACAAAAAAATACATTTGGGCACACTGGGGTGGGCTGCCAGTGTGGCACATGAGTTTTTTTGGGGAGGGCTGAAGCCAAACGGGGATTGGGCATCCCTGTCAACAAAAAAAGTGTGTGTGTATGGGGGGGCATGATGCCGATGGGGACTGGGCACCCCTGTCAGCAAACAAATTAAACTGGGGGGGACATTATGCTGATGGGGACTGGGCACCCCCATCGGCAAACAAATTAAACTTAGGGGGGCCATATGCTGATTGGGATTGGGCACCACTGTCAGCAAACAAATTAAACTGGGGGGCATTATGCTGATGGGGATTGGGCACCTTCATTGGCAAACAAATTAGGTATGGGGGATACATTATGCCAACAGGGATTGGGCACCCCGTTGGTAAACAAATTGAACTGGGGGGCATGCTGACAGGGGGATTGGGTGCCCCCAAAAGTCGACTTTCTGGGGATTGTGTGGTGGACGGCATCAGCTGGCACATTTATTGAAATGTTTCACCAGGAAAGGCACGTAAGGGAGGCGTGTCATCTCTGATGCTGCATGATGAGCTTGTCTCTGATTGCAGTGGCACATTTCTTACAAGTTGTGTGCATGTTACATAATTCTTGTGTCAGTGCTAGCATGCTGGCTAATTGGGGAATGAGGAACTCACCTAATAAAGCATGCCCTGCATTCACCAATACTTACACACTGCATTTATCCTACTACCACAAGATGTTGCTTGCGAAAGCGCAAGACAACATAATGACTGATCTCTTTTTGACATATTTAAATTAACTCATGTAATGTATGAAAAATATGTTAGAAATATCCAGTTCATAAATAAACAGGAGTCTTCTTCAAAACATCTGCTGCTAGCTACAGATACAAGGCCAAACATTAGTTTTTTATATGCACTGTGTTAGGACTGAGAGAAACTGCATGTTCTGTGAGTGTGTCTGTGTGTGTAGACACACAACCACAAAAGGACTAACAATTATGCTGAAAGTGTGCAACTCAATGGGTAGTGACAGAAAGTATTTTTTTATTGAAAGTGTGGTACACTGCTGGGATATTTGGTCAGATGTTGGAGGGCTCTAATAGTATCATATTGCAATCTATAACATGTCAGGGAAAATGTTTTCTATGGAATCAGTATGTACGGGAATACCAATTAGATAGTGCTGTGAGGTACTGTGCTAGAGCATAAAATAATCTATGGGATCTAAATGTTCAAAGCTGGGAGTTCTATTCTAGGTTACTGTGACAAATGGATGTGACAAAAATGATTCATTGTCAGGACCCTATCTTGAAGTGCATTCTTCATCACATTTACAATGCTGTGCACCACCGCCTCCCTGCATAATGCTTGCAACATCAGGTAACAAGTGAGCTAGCACTATTGCAGAGCTGTACCCCCACCATGGGCTCTTTCGTACAGAGGTGAAAGCAGGGAGGAGGCTGGCAGCAGGCAGTATGCTGGCAACTATAGGCCCATCAACCTGCATTTGGTGGAGGTACAAGTAATGAAGACACTGTTGAAGGAAATTATTGTGTAATATTTTGAATCCTGTGGCCTACAGCATTTGTGGCTACATGGATTCATTTGGGGGGCAGGGTGGGGAGCTGATATCAAAGTAATCTATTAGTTTTCTTTGAGGGGGTGATGAGGGGTATTAATCAGGGTGGAGTGGTGGATGTGGTGTACCTGGATTTCAGTAAGGCCTGCAATACCTTTCCACATAGCAGTATAGTAAAGAAACTGTGCAGCCTGGGAGTGTGCACTAAAATGTTAAACTGGGCAGAGAATTTGTTGGGGGTTGGCGTCAGTGAGTGGTTGGAAACGGTGGTCACCTGGTGTTGGAGGCATGACCAGTGATGTGCCACAGGGATCAGTACTTTGGTCTGTACTCTTTATAGACATCACTGGTGATAGTAAAGAGAGATACGAAGGTAAGATATTTTTATTTATCTATAAGCACATCGAATTGCAACCCTTTGAGTCATAGACTTGTTTCCAAAGGCTCCACGTCATGCTATAAAGAGTAAAATACAGATAGCAATGAAAATTGAAGGAACGGGTAATACATATGATGGAGAACATTGAATAGAATTAGCAGGGTGATAGTGTCATTCAACAGATGAACTTCAGTCCTATACAAATAGTTGCTAGGTAGTTGTTAACATGTCCATTAGCAGAATGAGCTGTAGTCCTATGCAATCAGTAGCTAGGCAGTTGCTAATGTACAAGCACAGTAACTTCTTATGAGGTACAAAGTGTGCTGTCTCAGGAGAGACGTTATCAAGGTTGGCTAGGCTCCAGACCCTGAAGAGAGGTACCTAGAGGCCTAGGGTGGTTTTGGAAGAGGACACTCACAGTTGCAGATGTACAGAATGTGATTCTTGAGTGCATATGCTTTTTTTTACGGCTGAGACAAAGATCTACCACAGGGTACACACTACTGAGGGTGGGGTACGGTGGAAAACTGAATGGAACAATGAAGACAGAACTATTTATACTTGAAGAGTGGTACAGTATGTGTCATTAAATAGAGAATACTGGACGGGGAACTATGCACAACCAGTGTGTTCTGCCGTAGATGGGTTCTGATTCTCTCTGACTTTGAAAGTGAAGCTTGAGATGTCGGTGGGAATCAGAACCCTGAGTTTGCAGAACACACTGGTTGTGAATAAAGTTGCTCATCCTGTATTTTATTTATTGTATGTAGTACTGCGTTAAATGTGCACGTGGCAGTTATGTTGCTTTCAGAATTAAATTGAGATGTGCGGTTTCTTTAGCTTTCAGAATGAAGTTGTAACACAAAAGGGTTCAATCACATTCCATGTCCTTTGAACTGTGGTACAACAGCATATTAAAAGGTGTGGAATTATACACAGAACAACGCTCTAAAATACATCATACATTCATTGTGGAAAAATGAGAAATCAAATACTTGGTGCATAGAAACCAAGAGGTGGAGTACATGAAGGGGGTACTGGAATGGTAAGCACAAAAGAGAAAAAACTGGGGACTGTCATTTCTAATAACCAGAAATAATCCAAGCAGGGTGACAAAGCAGATGGGAGCGCCAGTGGGATGTTGCTGTGCATAGATATCACCAGCAAGAAGTATGAGGTGTTTACAACACTGTAAAATTAAGTAATTGCTGAATCCTCAACTAGTGTAGTGTGCCCAGTTCTGGAGATCACATTTCCAAATGGAAATGCACAGGTTACAGGTGGTCTAGAGGAAGGCAACTAAAATGGTGCAGTGGCACACTGTCACCACTAAACTTGTCCTGCATGAGAGAATGCCTACAGGGCATGCCAGTGGTGTGGGCACCCCAAAATTTTACATACTTGAGGATAAATATTACCACACTATAGAGGAATTTGGTTGAGGCTAACTACACACCCATCACAGCCTCCGTCAGTGCGGAAACACAAAGATGGACTAAGCTATACCTATCCCTGAAAGACAGGGTAGATGCAGTATGCAAGTTAGTGCTGCCTAAGATAGAATACCTCATGTGCAACCTACCAATCCTTACACATCCAAACTCACTTCTGAATATCAGCAAAGTGATAGCAGGGTTCATCTGTAATGGCAAAGCCCCAATATTTGGAAAAACTAGCTAACGGGCACACTGGTCTGAGGGGAATGGGTCTCCCCTGGCTGCAGGGATGTTTACTAGCATATAGGGGTGCACAAGCAATCAGATGGTTTCTCCATAAAACCCTAAATATCCCTGTATGGGTGAATCTGGAAATGGACCTATCAGAATCCAAATGGCTGGGGAACCTGCTGAGCAAAGGGAGACACCCAATGGGCCACCTTCTTTCTGTTATCTATGACACAAAAGAAGCCTGGCACAGGTGCAAAAATCTCACTCAATATCCAGCCTCCTTATGGGCACCATCTGCATAGTATAGCCCCTTATGGGGTAACCCTGATGTGCTAGTGGGGGGACAAACCATCAACTGGCACTCTTCACAGCAGGTGGGCATCTGTACTATAGCAGCTCTTTATGCACTGGACTCTGAAGCCATGATGTCTTTTCTGTAAATGCAGGCACAGTATCTACTACCCAAAACAGACTTCAGGAGATTTCTCCAGATCAGGAATGAATCCAAGACCCTCAGAGCCACAGCACCTATGGGAGATGGGTGGAAATAGCTGACCACTATGCATAAACAAGGCAAAGTAAAGGGCACTACAGGCAAGATGTATGATATGTTTAGGGACTCCCTACCCAATACTACGATTAAGTGTTAGTTGCAATGGGAGCAGGACCTACAAATAAAGATGGACACCGTAGGGTGGCACTACCTCAAAGATGCCCATCTGGTTTATAGGGACTCTAGGAGCCAGCTTATACACCTTAAGGTACTGCTGAGATGATACCATACCCTCAGACACTCCAAAAGATGGAACTCATGCCCCATTCTGCATGCTGGAGATGCCAGGCCCCACAGGCCAATCTGCTGCACATACTATGGCAGTGTCCCATTCTGGTGCCCTTCTGGACAGGAGTAATTCAGGACTGTTCCAAGATCCTGCAAACACAAGTCTCTGCTACCCCAACCCTTAGCCTCTTGGGCAATACCTCGAAGGTGTCCGACTGTTCCAATCAATCCAAAAATTGGCTCCTCGTGGTACTACTCAAAGCCGAAAGGGCTATCCTAATGAGGTGGTGCTAGAAGCTACCTCCCTCTCTTCTTACAAGGCATATGACAGTGGCTTAGTTAGCACTTTTCGAACAGTTGACATACAGTATTGCCAACCGCACACAGGTTTACCACAAGAAATGGTGCCTTTATCTCAGATCACACCTATGCTCTATCACCACCCCACCACTTGGCAACCCACCCTTCTGGCCCAGACAACATCCTTACTCCACTTTAAGCTTCCACCCAAACTGGTTCACTTCAGTACTTGTAGGCCAAAATGTCCCAGAAACACACTTGCCATGTAGGGTCATTTTAATACTTACCATGTTTGGTCACTCTTAATACTATAGGCTCAGCCCCCCCCACCCTGAACCGGTCAGCAATGGCTGGTAATAGTCAGGAATTTGCTCAGTTCCCTTCTGTAAAGGTTCAACAAGATGAGCCCACACTGCTTCCAGGCCAATGTATGCCCAGGCTGCATACTCCTTTATCAACTCAGGACTAGAGGGTATGGTTCACCATGCAATGGTTGATATTCTTACTTGTTATGGTTAATATAGAAAGGAGCTAATCATCCCAATGTAGAATTCTACTTAGTGTTAAATTCCTTCAGTGCATGCCTATATTTGCAAACAGTGTATCCTATAAGCAAAAGTTAAATATACAACTGTTATCTGCCACATTTGCTGCCAAGTCATCTCTGCTTCATGTACGTTCCATTGTTGAAAAATCATAATAAAATCTTTTATGATTAAAAAAATGGTGCAGTGACTGTAGCATATAGAATAATGGATGGGGAAGTGAATGCTACATAAACTCTGAGGGTGAAGCCTGAAGGGGTTATTAAAGCATCCCACACTGAGAGCGACCATTGCATTCAAGTTGGAAACTTCACCATCTTTTATTTTCTGTAATTGCTGATCAGCAATTTTTTTGGCAAAGTGCATTTGGTTTTGCTGTGTTTCACTCGTGTCAGTCACACACACACACACACACACGCACACACATTCTATCTTTGTCTCCTTCATTTTTTTTTCTTGTAAAGCTTTTTTATTTAATCTGGCATTCATTTTTTTACTGCAGAGCTGGACATTTGTATTGCAGTCGCGATCGGGCTTACCTCAGGCACTTTGGCCTCTGAGCCGTTCCCGGTTCCCGCTGGTAGTTGTTGTCCGCTGTGGGTTCCGAGTGACAGGATCAACCAGATAGGTTGTTTTATTGTTTGTAGGTGAGCTGGTTGATAAAGAGAAACCGATGATGACTCTCGGTCTGGCAGCACCTCGGTACGTGGGATTAGGAGCCACCATATTTCTGAAACTGTTTACCCCGCCCAGTAGCAGAGCACCAGCCAATCAGGGAGTAGCTGTTTTTTGAGTGACTCAGCACGTGCTTGCCATTATATAACCTGTGGGTTATAATGGCTAATTATAACTTGGTCAGCCTATGTAAAAAAATGCTGATCAGTTATTATAAAATAATTATAGCCAGAGACTAAAGTGTCTCATTATATACTCTCTGGAGGTAAGAAGTGATATAGTATGATATGATGTGATAGGGACTTACAAATACCTCACAGGTATAAATAAGGTTCAAGAGAGAAGCATACTCAGATTAAAAGGTGTCCAAGAACAAGGGGTCATGATATGAAGCTGGAGAAGGGCAGATCTAGGCAAAATGTGTGAAAGTCCCTCTTCTCTAATAGGATGGTGAATGCATTGAACATCCTCAAAGCAGAGGTGGCAGGGTCAGAAATGACACTGGCATTCATCCATTCATCAATGAATAAGATATGTATAATGGAACATTGATGCCGTGGAAGTGGTCAGAAAGCTGGCAAATGAGTAGGGTCTGCTGCATTGGTAGAGCATTGCGCTGCATAGAATTTCATATCTTTCAAAATGTTCTTGTACCACACTTCAAAGGTCATGGAATGTGACTGTACCCTTCTGTGGTAAAACAGCATTATGGAACCTCTAGAGACTGCATACAACATTATCATTATGAAAGCCAAAGAACTGCCGTGTGCACATTTCACACAACTGTAACATTGCAAATTTCACATAACTGTAATGACCTATTGTTACAGGAGATCGATACCTTGCCTGTATTTTTGTATTTATATTCTTGTATATTGCCCATCTTGTTTGTAGTATTTTGCATTGTGTGCTTGTGTTATTACTTGCTCACCTCTTTATGCTGCCTGACTGCACTGGATTCTGTACTTTCTTACTGCATATATGATTCACTGCTGTTGTTCACTGTGTTTTACCATTGATTGTGCATGTCTCTGGCCCAGGCCATGCCTGAGAAAGGTCCTTGGACCACTGCACCAACTCGGTTAACAAATGAAAAAAAAATTAGTTTACTATACACTATAAAATACAAGATGAACAACTTTATTCAAAAACAGTGTATTATGCCACCTCATGATCCTGCCTGGCATGGGTCTCTCAAGTCAGTGTGGATACGCAAACGCCAGTGGACCTCTTGGACATGGCACACTTCTCTGCCATGAGTGCCATCTTCAAGGAGAACTTTATTGCAGGAACTGGGTTAGTTACTGGCTGGGGTATAGGAAGCAGATGGTGGTGGTTAATGATATCCTGTCGGAGGAACTGGAGGTGACCAATGGGGTACCTCGATCTGTCCTGGGACTGGTCCTTTTCAAGTTCTTCATTAGTGACATTGCAAAAGGGTTGGAAGGGAAAAGTAACGTCTTAGCAGATGACACCAAGATCTGCAACAGGGTAGACACTCCAGATGGGGTGTAGAAAATGAAGAGGCACCTGGAAAAGCTGGAAAAATGGTCTAAAATGAGGCAACTGAGATTCAGTGTGAAGACGTTCAAAGTCATACACCTGGAGTGCAGAAACCCTGCAGAGAGCTACAAGATGGGGGAAGGGATTGTTGGCAGTCACTAGGAAAGAAAAATACTTGGGGATTATCATCTTCAATGACCTAACAGTGGCCAAACAATGCACAAAGGCTATAGGGAGAATCAGTGGCATGTTGGAGTGCACTGAGGGGTATCACGAGTATAAGAAGGGATGTGGTAATACCACTTCACATAATGCTGGTGAGGTCTCATCTGGAATACCTTGTGCAGTTCTTGAGCCACATCTTCATAAAGATGTAGACAGGGAGGATTTGATTTAAAGAAGGGCAACTAAGATGGTACAGGACTTGCACCACAAGCCATATGAGGAGAGATTGAGGGACCTCAATATGTATTCGCAAGAGGAGTTAAGATAAAGCGGAGATATGATAGAGACCTTCAGGTATCTTAAAGACAAAAATAAGGTGTGAGTGGGTGACATCTTTCAGTATAGAACGAGTACAAGAACAAGGGGGCACAATATGAGATTGCAAGGGGAAAGATAAGGGAAATATGAGGAAGTTCTTCACTGAAAGGGTTTTGGATATATGGAATAGCCTGCTCCAAGAGGTGGTGGAAGCAAGCATAGTAGAGGGCTTCAAGCATGCTTGAAATAGACATAAAGAAACCCAAGAAGTGGGAAAAAGAGGTTAGCTGATGCCAAAATGGGGTCACCAGCCGCTGTTAAAGGTAAAGAAAAAGGGGAGACTAGATGGGGCTAGTGGTCCTTATCTGCCATCAGATTTCTATGTTTCTAACTTTCCCGCATGAGCTCCATGCTCTTCATGAGCAGTGTGACTGGCTTTATGCTGCCGTGTTGGCTCTGATCAGATTTTGTTATACCAAGATACATATATTCCTGAGATATGTCATTGTTTTGGTTATGCAAAAGAAATTTATATTGCCTGTTAGTATTCCCAAACATCATTACTTTGTTTATTTTTACGTGTATCTTTAGATTCAACAGTTCACTATATTGATGCAGTTTATCAGTCTTTTTGCAACCCTGATTGGGACAAGGAAAACAGTACTAAATCATCAGCATATGCTAATGAGTGGCAAGAGTTATTGTTTATTTTAGGGGAATCCCATTGATTCTCATTATCAAAATACAATAATGAGTTTATGTATATACTGAATAGTAATGTGGCAAGCAGGCATCCTTGTTTGACCCTCCAGTTGGTCCTAAAAAAATCATAATTGTTTCCATTGTTATACCTTATTGCCATAGTGGTTTCTGAGTATACTGTAGCAGATATATAGGGATTAATAGTTCTGCTGGCAATCCTTTATTATATACTGTAAAATTTCCCACAATGTTTGTCTGTTGACCAAGTTGAACAATGCTGAGAAGTCTATGAATATTGTAAATAACTTCATCTTTTGTAATTCTGCATATTTCTCAATAAGTGTGCCATGACATATATGTTATCAGTAGTTGAGAAACCAACTCTAAATCCTGACTCATAAGGGATAAAAATAATATATCAGATGTCCATTTTTGTACTTCCTCTAAAACAAGTTTTTTTTCATTAGTAGTTTTTGTGTTTTTTCTCTTTTGCTCCCCAGACCCCAGCAGGCATGCATATGCGTGCACACAGAGACACACACACAAGCCAGGTACTGGCTTGGCCCTTTCCACCCCAACCCCTGGCAATCACCGCTGCCCCCTCCTGCTTACACTTCCCATCAGACTTCCACCCGATGGGAGCAGAACTACGGCGGAGGGCGGACAATCATCCTGGGTTGGGAGAGCAGCCTTTCAGGTGTTCAATCCCTGTTCCCTCCCTTCCCCCATCCCATCAGCTCCCCAATGACCCAAGGTCATTCCTGACCACAGGTCATTGTCATGGCACGAGGTAAGGCATCCAGCACCTCAGCCCTCAGCCCCAATGGGCCGGCAGCTCTAAAATGATTTTGCAAAGATTTTGGAACTAATGTCCCGCTGACTAATTGGCATAAAATTTGAGTGCTCATAAAAAGAACCATTTTTTGTGAATTGGTATAATAGTGTTCTTAGTCCATGATATATGAATGAACTTTTGGGCCAAACAAACATTACAAAAGGCTATTAAGATAGGGGTCCAGAAAGCTTTGTGACTTTTGTATATTTCAGCTGGGAGAGCATCCAGTCTGAGGGCCTTCTTATTTGCAAGATCTGAAATTACATTCTCCACCTCATTTGCAGTGATAATAAGGGGAATATATTCCTCTAATGTTAACCATCTTGGTATCTCTTCTACAAAACTCATTGTGGCTTCTTTGTTGAAAATTTCTTTGAAGTAACCCAGGTCTCCTTTGGTATAATAAGCTCGATAAAGGCATGGTTAACTCATAGAAGACAAAGAGTCTGTGTTAAAGGGGAAGTAAACATTGCAGGAGTCACTCAAATTGTAAAAACACATAAAAAGATCTTTCAAATGAGGTATTGGGCTTACCTGTTGGTGTCAGGAGTCCTGAGATATGAATACCTAAATCATCTATAAATCAAAACAAGGTAGCAGCCATTTCATTGAATCATGAGACCAACAGTGATGTCACTGAGGGGCAAGCAGTAATTAACAACATGCAGCTTGCCCCTCAGTGACATCACTTTCTGCTTAAAAATGGCTGCTGCCTTGTTCTGAATTGCAGATTAATTAGTCATATCTCAGAACTTCTAACACCTAAAAGGAAGTCCAGTACCTCATTTGAACTATCTGTCATGAGCTTTCACAATTTCAGTGACCCCCTGCAATTTTTTCTTCCCTTTTAGGGGAGTCTATTCAGATTGGGCAGATGTGTCAAGTGTGGTGCCTCAGGGATCAGTATTAGGGCCCTGCTTGTTTAACATTTGTGTAACAACTATACAGTACAAACATGATAATGTATGGCTCACAAAATTTGCAGATGACTGCCAGATAGGAGCTGTAATAACAAAAGGGGAGGGGGCAGGGTCTCTACAGCCAGCTCTGGATTATGTACAGAATTGGACCTCCAAATTCAAGTTATTTTTGAACAACGAGAAATGCACAGTGATGCATATGGGTAGAAGAAACCCAGCTCATTCATACACTTTGGAGGATAATACCCTACGGGAAGTCACTGAGGAAAGAAATCTGGGGAGTCTGGTTTCCGAAGATATGTAATTCTCCTCACACTGTAAGAATATCTTGCAGAAGTGGAATCGAATATTGAACTGTATACTTAGGCATATAGAAAGCAGAAACAGGGAGGTGATCTTCCCTTTGTACTCATCTCTGGTCAGGCCCATTCTGGAATATGGGTCAAAAGTCTGGGCTTCCTATAAAAAGGGCAACATAGCCTTGATTGAAAGGGTACAGAAAATGGCTACCCGAAGTATCAGAACTTAAAAGGAAAAGATTATGAGACAAGACTCGGGGATCTAGATCTGTTTCCCTTAGAGTATAGGTGAAAAAGAGGGGACATGTCCCTGGTTCATAAAGCATGGTCTGATGACAAACTGTGGGAACACCTGGGCTTAGAAACCAGAGACCTGGGCCAGGATTCACAAACCATTTAGTGACTAAGTCCCACTCTGCAACTCTAGTGGTGGTTTGAAATCCCCACATCTGCAGAGATTGCGATTCACAGCCACGGCAGTTGCGGAGGGTGCTACGGCTGGTCCCACCGGCCTTAACATCTTTCTGTAGCTGCGGTGATATCCCTGGTAACACCACCCAAAAGCTGTTATAATTCATGGAGCAGGTCATAATCTGGCTTCACCTTTGTGAATACCTGCTGCTGCGGGTTACCTGCAGATCCACAAGAGGCAACCCACTTGTGCTGAGGTTTTCCTGCAGCTGCGGGACTTTCACGAGGTTTGTGAATCCTGCCCCTGGTGTATAACACCTGTGCACAACCCCTTCAATTAAAGGATAGAAAACCCTAATCAGTTAAAAGTCAAAAGTGGTTCAGCCAGCTGGTGGTACATACCTGGAATGGGTTCCCTCTAGAGGTGGTAAGTAGCTCACACATACCTCTTTAAAGCAAAACTAGATGAATTCTTTAGAGAACAAGCACATCTGTACACCATGTGAACATATGGTGAGCATAATGGACAAAAGACTATTTTGGCTCTGTATATACCTATGGTACCTATGCTATACACTGCTAAGGAGGGCTAAACTTCCCTTACTCCTTTAGCTACCATCTTCTGAATGTTTTCAGTATCATTGTTCTGTATAACCCGGTACATCTCTTTCCTCTGTTTTTGAGTAAATTCTACTTTTTTCCTTTTCAGAAATGCTTTATATTCTTTTCTATGTTTATTTAGAGCATTACAATTTGTCCTAGATGGCTGAGCCTTAACTCATCTCATTTATTTCCTGACAGCAACCTTGGCCTAGTGGCATGAAATATACCGTATCCTTTCTCTATTCCCCTGGTTTATTTTTGTATATATCACTTGTTTAATATCCTCATATAATAATTCTAGTTGTATGTCCATTTCTTTCGCTTGTGCACTACCATCTATGGCAAATTCCCTTGGTATTGATGAGTAGTTTAATTTCCTTGTGGTTGTTTCCCACATCTTATCATTAAAGGACAGTCTTTTTTCCCCTAATTTCAAATGTAGCCAATGGAATATTGTTTTGCTCGCCATGCTCGGTGTTGTCACCTGTTACCACCTTTAATTTCAGTGAAGCGTGATCACTTTCGGTTCTCATTTCTATTGTCATTGATTGAAAAATATCATGACTTTCATGGGTAGACATAATTAATATTTCCGTTAGTAGAGAACAAATCCCAAAATAACATGCTCAAACCTTTTATGTTACTTCACACACTAGATTTCCCATTTCTACTAAGGTTGTGGCATATAAGAAACAATCCAAAATACCAGTGCACACCAACCCCCCCCCCACACACACAACATAGCATATTTAAGCTTTCCACTGCCAAAATTGGCTATATTTACTTTTAGCTCCATGTAAGGAGAGGGTCCTCATAGTTTTAGACTGGAATTCCAATGTGAGTAAGGTAAGTCACCAACGTCACGGTGGAACCCATGGTTTAGTCTCTATTCTAACTTTCCAACTTTCAAATGCTTCAAGGGCTAATGTGTGTAATTGACTCCTTTTATACACTGTGCTCCAATCAAGATATTTACACAGGTGTTCAAAGGGAGCATGCTTAAAGGAGCACCACAGACTCCCAAAACTCAAACAAATCAAAAATAGCATGCTCAAACCTTTTATGTTACTTCACATGCTAGAATTCACATTTCTACCAACAGGTGCTGCTGGGTTGTGGCATATAACAAACAATCCAAAAATACCAGCGCACACCCCCACACACACACAATATAGCATATTTAAACTTTCCACTGCCAAAATTGGCTATGTTTACTTTAAACTCCGTGTAAGGAGAAGGTCCTCTTAGTTTCAGACTGGAATTCCAATGTGAGTAAGCCAAACCACCAAAGTCACAGTGGGACCCATGGTTTAGTTCCTGTTCTAACTTTCAAACTTTCAAGTGCCTCAAGGGCTAATTTGCCTAACTGGCTCCTTTTATACACTGTGCTCCCATCAAGGAATTTACACAGGTGTTCAAATGGAGCATGCTAAAAAGGAGCACCTTTCCTGCAGTGTTACTCTATGTGACTCTTTTGTGGACCTTTGTTGTTAATATCATTACCATTTTGATTTTTACGGCTGCATAGTGATGTCACAATGCTGACATATTACTATCAATAGCAGGGGAAAGGACTGACAGGATTTTGAGACTGTGGTCTTCCACTGAGTAGCTTGGCTCATATTATTCTGCTGTTCTCTCCATTTACTACAGTGGTGTTCACCCCTGCCTGCAGTAGATAGCATAGTTTCTAGACCCTATTTAATAATTGTGCCTGTTTAAAGAGCTTACGGTAATAACTGCTGTAATTCCTATTAAAACACATTCATCATTTTAAGGACATATAAGCTAAATAGCTTTGGAACAGCTGCAGTCGCTAACTTCCATAAACAATGAAAATATGATTTTCTTTCAGTGGAACTTTTCAGTCAGCAAGCTGTCCTACATTCCACTGTTGCCTGCTCTCAGATTACTTTGCAAAACATTGGAGTGTTAACCCTTGATAATCTTGATAGTTAATATTCAGCCTTCTTGTGTTAGATACATAGAAGTTGACATTTTATTTTAGATGCCTATTTAGTGAAGTTTCCTGTTCAGACCCATAAAAGTATAGTGTTTTTATAATTTTTTAACTTCCTCACCTCTCTAATTTTATTTTGCTGTCCAATGTTCACCTCCACATTTACATTTTTTACTTATTTGGAACTGCTAGCTAATTTCCATAAACAATGAAAATATGATGTTCTTTCAAATGCACTTCTAAGTCTGCAAGCTGTCAAGCATTCCACTGCTGCCTGCTTTCAGATTACTTTGCAAAACATTGGAGTGTTACCCTTGATTATCTTGGTAGTTATTCTTCAGCCTTCTTGTGTTAGCTACATAGAAGTAGGCATTTTATTTTAGCTGCCTGTTTAGTGAATGTCCTTGTTCAGACCAACAAAGACATTATGTTTTTATACTTTGTTTAACAGTCTCACCTCTCTCATTTTATTTTGCTTTCCAATGTCCACCTCCACATTTATTTTTTTTTCTATTTGATCAAGCATCACATCCTGAGAGGCTAGCAAGGAGGAAGGTTCACAGCTGTAGCTATTGCAATCTGTACGTTGAGGGCCCAGCAATCCTCAGTTTGCTGCCCCTTCATGCACTCAGAGGTCCTGGAAAAGCTTGTAAGGGACTCTGGGTCCATCTTGTCCAATCCCTCACTGTTAATAGTAAGTTAATGTTACAAGGGACTTTGGGGCCATCATATCCAACCACTCAATGTAACAGAGTAATTTAATGTTGTAAGGGACTCTGGGTCCATCATGTCCAACCCCTCACTGTAACATAGTAATTTAACATTGTAAGGGACTTTGGGTCCATCATGTCCAACCCCTCACTTTAACATAGTAGTTAAATGTTGTAAGGGACACTAGGCCCTTTGGGTCGAATTCCCAAACGTTTGCTACAAACTGCAACAATGACAGCTTTCAGCAATGGCCTCTGCATCCTGGACCCTGCGCCTGATTCAGTATCAGACCGAGTCCAGGGGTCTGCATCCTGCAACTTGTGGCATCAGTCCAGCAAATGGTGCAGCCCCCAAGAATGCTGCAAGCCATGGGATGGGTGGGTGGCAGATGTGCCTGTGCAACTAAGCCCATCAGCAGGTTCTGTCCCCCCGATGCCCAGAACCACAATTGGTGGGGCGGTGCTCTCCCATCCTCCTGAACCCTGACAGGACTAACAGAAGACCCCTCATGGGCTATCAGAACCCCCAGCCCCGATCCTTGCCCTGAAATGCTATCACAGTACTGTACATAATAATAAATTACAGCAGCTGTCATTCACTGAGCACATATATTTACTGTGCGCATTCTGAGCAATGCTCAGTCAGTGGCTGGCCATGGTGGTGAGAGGTGGGCTGGCACTGCCAGGTGGGGAGCCACTAGACCCCCAGGGCTATCTTTCACTTGTGCAGCTCATTTATTAATATGTACAGTACTGTGGTGGCATTTTGGGGCAGGGAAAGGTGATTGGGGATCATGCTGGGGATGGGGCTCAGATAGACCATAAGGGCTTCGTTCTGGGAACTATTGGGGTTCAGGACTGGGGTGGGGGTTCAGGTAGCCCATAAGGGCTCTTCTGTTATACCTGTTGAGGTTCTGGGTGGAAGTGTGGGAGATCCACATGGCTCCACTGGCAGGTCTATTGTGGATCTGGGCATCCAGGGGGATATGGGCATGTGGGGGAATATGGGCATGTGTGGGATGTCCACAAGCCCATATGGGCATGGTGTCAGTAATATCTGGAGAACAGGGCTGTTGGGTGGCTGTAGCTTATGAGGTATTTTAAGTGTACATTGATGGGGGCACATTGGCAAACCCCTGGTAGATGACAAAGAACACTTACATCACCGCATAGCTGGTGTAAGTGTTCTTCAACAGATGACCACCAGGGATTCTTTTTGAATCCCAATTTGGGGACTTTGCTGCCACCCTTCCTGAATAGGGTGCAAATGCTGCCTTAAACCCCCTTATGCCATGTTGCAAGGGGGGTTATGGTGCATTGGTCCACTTGGGCACAAACAGCTTTCAGCATGTTGCAGGCTGCCTTTCTGAATCCCACCATGACACAACTCATGACACAAGTGCTACTTGCACCATTGTTTTTTGGCTGCAAGGTGCCTTGTGACCTGAGTTGCCTTTGGTGAATCCAGCCCATTATGTCCAACCCCTCACTGTAACACAGTAATTTAATGTTGTAAGGGACTCTGGATCCATCATGTCCAACCCCACACTGTAACATAGTAATCTAATGTTGTAAAGGACTCTGGATCCATCATGTCCAACCTCTCACTGTAACGTAGTAATTTAATGTTGTAAGGGACTCTGGATCCATCATGTCCAATCCCACACTGTAATGTAGTAATTTAATGTTGTAAGGGACTCTGGATCTATCATGTACAGCCCCTCACTGTAACACAGCAATGTAATGTTATCAGGGACTCTGGGTCCATTATATCCAACTTCTCACTGTAACATAGTAATTTAATGTTGTAAGGGACTCTGGATCCATCATGTCCAACCCCACATTGTAACATAGTAATTTAATGTTGTAAGGGACTCTGGATCCATCATATCCAACCCCTCACTGTAACATAGTAATTTAATGTTGTAAGGGACTCTGGATCCATCATGTCCAACCCCACACTGTAACATAGTCATTTAATGTTGTAAGGTACTCTGGATCCATCATGTCCAACCCCTCACTGTAACATATGAATATAATGTTGCAGAAGACTCTAGGTCCAACATGTTCAATCCCTCACTGTAACATATGAATGTAATGTTGTAGAAGACTTTAGGTCCATCATGTTCAATCCCTCACTGTTTAACAAGAGTTATTGTAAGTCTTAGGAAGTATCTGCATTCCAAAACAGACATATTACTTTATTTTAATTAACTGAAGAAAAGTTAATCCCTCCTGTTATAGGAAGTGAGTGGATTAAAAATGTTTTAAAACCAGACCTACTTTACACCTGGGGTTTGAGCAGTCAACCTCAGCTTGATGCAGAGGAATGATGACTGGGTTTCAACTATCCAGGAGCCCAGGACATACCCTTTTTGCTGAGAGGGCTGGGTGTGGGAATGGGAAAGGGTGAGAGGCAAACACAGAGAAGGGTCTGCAGCAGCAAGAGGCATGCTGATTAAGGCATAGGTGGGGGATTTGTGGCACAAACCCTGAGCAGTCAGAGGCATATGAATATTGCTCCTATTTGAAAACCTGAAGCTGCCATTATTAATATAGCTAGGCAGTCAC
Organism: Neoceratodus forsteri; assembly: GCA_016271365.2. Taxonomy (NCBI): domain Eukaryota; kingdom Metazoa; phylum Chordata; order Ceratodontiformes; family Ceratodontidae; genus Neoceratodus; species Neoceratodus forsteri. The sequence goes on from CM057459.1 coordinate 739,664,121, forward strand.
CAAAAGCCTAACCCCAGAGATGCTTTCACTCCCCCTCCAACACTGGGTGCCCAGTTTTGGGGTTGGATGGTAAACTAAAATGAAAAGTAAGTAGCCACTTGCTGCCCAACCCTGGTGCCACCAAGCTCCCTCCATGCTGACACTAAGCACCCAACTCTGAAGTCAGACAGTAAATTAATAAAAAAGTAGTCAGACAATGACAGCCAAACCCCAATGATACCAACCCCCCATTCTGACACCAGGTGCTCAGCCCCCAGGTCCAAGAGTCAATGAAAAAAAGGAAGCAGATACTGGGAGTCCAACTCCAGTGATGTTTTACAAATAAATATTAGTTGTTTGTTGCACTAATCTAGTGTAGCATTGCTCTCTGCTATTCCTTGTACTATGGCACTTCTGTGTACTTGTTACTCATACAGTACATCAAATAAGAAGCAGCTGTATTCCATAGTCAGTAAAAAAAACTTTAACTAGCTTCATAAAAAAGCACACGCAAATTCATAGGATGAATACTCAAAACAACAAAAGTGCAGTAGTGGAATGAATAGCAGGAAGCAATGCTATGCTAATTGGGCCAAACACAACAAATGTTTCACTCCAGAAGCAGAGCTTCATCAGAATTAGTAACTCAATAAAGAAACGCCCTTATATTATCCACCACCAGTGATGAGTACAAATTTAAATTTTTAAATGAATGTGACGCATTCTCAGGATATGAGGAGGCACTTATAAAATTACAGCCGGCAATTTAGGTACTGGAACGTATAATATCAAACCTAGTATAAACTACCCACAAGGCATATTTACACAGTTGGTTAGTGCATGTAATTAGAAAAATAGCTTTACATATAAACTACAATATTAGGAAAAAAATAATTCATATAGATGTCCATTTTGTGGATGTTGGGGTGAAGCACTGAGAATATAAAATGTACAGCTATTCATTTATATATCGCTTCCCTTGAGAGACATTTTCTTTAAGACTGTGGAACTAGTGAACTCTGCAGTACAATGATTCCAAATGTCAGGAATCTGTTCTAAAACTACATATAAAAAGCAGGACATTATTATACCTGATGCTCAAGAATAATGGATCTATGGGGGGGCTCGCTGTAGCCAAGGTGTGAATGATTGCTTTGAACTTGTGCACTTTCTGTAAGCTTTCTATAGACAATCTTTATTTCCAGTATATGAAGATGGCAAACTTTGCAATAGAAGTGCTTCTTTATTGTATGATGACTAAATTGGCATCTGATATATTAATGTCCTACTTTTTATTGTTTCTTAGAACGCATGCCTGACAAGTGTATTTTGTACTGCACATTTCATTGGATCTACAGTGCTAGAGATTATGCCTTTCTAGCGAAGGAATATATATGAATGAACTGAATATTTTATAGCCTCAGATCTTCACCCCAACATGTGTAAAATGGATTTCTATATAAATGTATTTTTCCTGATATTGTGGTTTATATCTAAAGCTTTTTTAAATAATTGCATGTACAAACCAACTGTTGAAAATATGCCTTGTGGGTAGTTAATATCAGATTTGATGGTAGTCTTTTCATTACCTGTATTGCCAGTTGTAACTTTATAAGCCTCCTCGTATCCTGAGGAGGTGTCACATTAGTAATAGACTGCTAATGTCTCTTTTGCATACATCACTGTATGCCATAATACATGTAATATAACGCATTTTGAATAGAACCTTTAACAACAAAACACTGTGCAAATTCCTGATATGAACATTCACTGAAATCATTTTGCAGCCGTACTGGCTCTGACTAGAGTTTGTTTATTAGTATTGCAGCAGTCTATTTCTGTTTCTTGTGTATCAGGTTTGACTTCCAGTTTTTTCCCTTGAATTGGTTGGTTCAAGGTAGATGGCTTAAACGCATTTAGCTTTTTTACAATAATCTCAGGTGTTATTGCTAGTGGCTGCTTTGAGTTTTTGTTTAATTTGTTTACTAGAATTTTCCCTTTCTGAAGTCCCTTCCTTATTATTTTTAGTTTTAGTTTTTTCTTTCAATTGTTTCCTTTTTTTATTTCCTTTATTATTGTTTCCTTTGGTGGTATCTAGGATACAAATGGTGGAGAAAGACAGTTTGTTTTCCCTTTCACTGATCCATTTTCTTCTGGCTTTTCAGTATCTTATTTATAAGTGCATCCTGTTCCAGTATGGATTTTGGAAGTCCATCCATTCTATGTTTTAAATCATTTATTGCTTCCAATAACACAATGTTTGCCACAATAGGGTATGCCAATGCTTTAATGATATACTTAGAAAGCAGGGATCCAATTCAATCTCCTCCACCTCCCTACCTAACCTTCCAAATACCGTATCTGGTAACCATGCTAAAACTGAATGGTCATTTAATTAAAAATGGATTGTTTAGAATTATTACTGAGATCTAATGGAATAAAAAGATCCAGTTTAGTAGTACCTATCTCAGCTTTTTTGTGTTAACTGGGATACTGGGAATAATGTTTTCCTTAAGCTTCTGTTCTGTTATCTAGGGAGATTCATTTTTCCTTTTATTCCCCATTATTGCAGAGCTATGCATAACTGGAGAGAAGTAAGCTGTTATTTCATTTTTAGATTGTTTGGTTTCTGCCTTTTTCCTTTATTTGTTCTTGCTTTTTGTTTTCCCTTTTTTATTTTTCTCCCTTTAATGTACTGAGATCTTTTTTCTACATTTAGCCCTTCTGCTTGCTCAGTATTTTGTTTCTTTTGCTTGTGTTTTATTACTTAACTCTTGATAAATTTCATAGTTTTTATTCACATTTGCCGTGGTTATTGTATTAGAGTCTGAATTATTTTTATCACCAGTTGCCTTTAATTGACCCGTGATATTTTCCTTAATAGCTTCTGCATATGAAAATATTTTATTTGTTTTTAGCGGTGTTGAAGTAGGTAAAGTTAAATCTTCTGTATAAATACTGCTGTTTTTCACCTGGCTTCTTTCTGATGATTTCCTTCCCACTTCTGGTAAATATTTTTTGTTTTGATTGACGGTATTTATTTAGTCAAACCTATCAACCTATCTGCCCTTATGAACTAAATTTCATCACTTCTAGAATAATCTAATTCTGCTTTTAACAACTCTGGTTGAATACTGAATAAATTGAGAGTGTTTAAAAACATTACACTGGTCAGTTTAGTGCACAGGATTATCAGCTAGAAATAATTACAGTATACCCCAAGGAGTCCTTAAAAAGCTTGAATTTAGCCTTATTCTGAATCTAGTACTAATAAGGGACCTTTAAAAATAAATATGTCAGTCAAACAATATGTGCAAATTGATCTTTCTGCTATAGCGCCTTTCCTCTCAGATGAATGCCTTGCCCAGTACTATCTCCTCTGAAAATAAAATAGGCCATTTTAAAACCACCCTCAGGGAACACCTCCATTCCTTGAGCACCTGCGACTGCTACTAGCCCACCCCCCTGGTGCTCCCTCCAACCATGGAGTGTATGACTTCTCCAGACTTGACTCTCCCCCCCCTTGCTGTTTCCTACTTGATTCCCCCTTCCCCTCTCACCCCCCCTTATGGCATGAACCTGGGCCTATAACCTAAGTCCTTTACTGCTCTTGAGCTGCAACAAAGGATCTCCATCCTGCTAACCTTTGATCATTGCACTTCTACCATTTTCCTCCCCAACTTCTGAATACCTATATTTTACTTACTGCTTGCTAATGTGTAGTTGTATATACGTGTAATTACTGTTCCATCACTGTCTCTGTATTGTAGCTCTGAACACTATTTTGTATTGTTTGTAATGTAATGTGAAGCCTTTGTAAAATGAGTCTCTGTCTCAAAGGTTTGTAATTCTGATACCTCTAATAAATAAAATAAACAAACAAGCAAAGTGTCCTAATCCTGCATTGATAGTTCTATCACAGTAATGCAGAAAACAGTTTTCTTTTTTGGATAGCTTCTGAGTAAGAAAAGAGAATAAAATTATGTACAGCGATAAACTCCAGATGAACTCCAGATATCAAGATATCAAGTTTAAAATACAGTTGGAAGCAGTTCTTTCATGCAAAATATGTTACAGTCTTTTAGGTGAAAGTTGCAAAAAAAAAAGGTCACCACTTTTATTTTCCCAACTTCAGAGTCCCAAGAATCTTTTCGTGCTGAGTCTGAGGTCCGTGAAAGTTTCTGATTAGTTGCGCTGTTTTAAACTTGCTGGGTATCTGATGCCATGGTGGTATCCATATGCTCCAATTTACAGGGTTAAATATCCAAAATGTACTTATTCTAAATGAGAAAAAACAAATTAGAAGATATCAGGAATACGACTTTTGTTACCAGTATAGTGTATTTATACTAAAAACTATGTGCTTATAACTCCATGCAATACAAATACAGGTATAAGAACGAATGATATTGGCATCAACAAAGCTTATATAAAATGCAACACTTTCAATAAACGATCGTCCACTGTCTTTTTACTTCATTTTACACACATGAGTGGTAAAGATTATGGGAAGCAACCTCGATAATTAAAAAAAAATAATAAAATGATGCCACTGGTTTTCTTCAGGCAGTGCACCCTGACATCCTGCAAATCTGAGGACAACCCACTCTCCAAATTGAGTGTGCCCACAGAACACTGACTCCAAGACCATGAGAGGGGGAGAGGCTCAGACCCCTGCTAGCTCATTTCGACTATCGCCAAAAAGACTGATTGCTCGCAGCAGCACACTCAAGAGGCCAATTGTACTGGCAAAGCAGCCAAATCTCAGTTTTTCAAGAATACGCAAAAGAGATGGCTGACAAAAGGAAAGCCTCCACCAAGGTACACAGGGCTATGCATAGACTTGGTATCACATTTTCACTGTGGTACCCGGCTGTCATGCGGATCAACCACAAATGGGGTCCCACTGACCTTCAAAACACCTAAGTACCTTATGGACTTTCTGATGACAACCTGGCCACAAGAAATGAGGTGCCCAGAATCCACAGATGGTAACAGGTAAGATTACAGGGATGCCAGTGCACAGCCTATTATGGAGCAGACCAAAGCCAGGCACAACCAAAAGGCAGCAACAGGAATGTGGTCCCTTCCTCCACGTAGTCACAAAAGACAGCCCTCACATCAACATGAACATAGAGAGCACCTGGAGAGTAGAGCAGGATCAGGAAGTTCCAGAAAGCAGGAAGGACATTGGCGAAGCAGCGCAGAAGAGGATTCATGGCTCCAAGGGAATAGATATACTGTGCTCAGTTCCCCTTCCCCACTCCCTGAATTAAATAAGCTGGCTACAATGGACAATGAGGTGGCTCCCCTAGACCCTACCGAACAGAGTACCACCTGGGTAGAGAGGGCAGTGGCCACATCACTGATTGACTCTGTTGCCAGGAGCCATTGTGGACTAGACCAAATGCCCTCAACCAGCGGTCCACAAGCACCACCACAACAGATGTTAATGAGTCAGAAGAGAAGACCAGCTAGAAATCAGATAAGTGCTTATTTTCAATTTGGGGTTTTGGGGGTGGTGGGAGGGGTTCTCAGAGCTTAGAATGGGACCAGTTCTACCAAGATGCGCAGTAATCCCACAACCTGTAAGCAAGGGACGGTGGCAGGCCCTATCCTTCATCCACCTATCTCATAAACTCTGAATTTGTGGCCTAGGGGCATAGGCCCAGTAAGGCCTGAATGAGTAGGCCTGGGGGCGGTAACCCTTGTTAAGAGTTGTTATAAGTTATGGACTGATGTAAACAATGTTAGTACTGTTCTTCTTAGTGCATTCTGTTCATCGAATATTTATGTTGTACAGCTCACTTCATACAAGCCTGATATAGTAGCCTCTGGGAAGCTGGGAACTGCAGCAGAGAGGAGGGGAATTTTCTTGCTCCACAAGAACTCGTATCCTGTATGCAGGCATAAATGTGGTACTCGTGTAGATGCCCCCATGAGCCTAAACCTGTGTATGGTGGCTCAGCTGAATTGCCCACAAACCCAATCTAAGGGCACTCAATATGTGACCCCCCTCACACTGTAGATGTGGTACGAGTAAAGCACATGTACAGCCTTACACCAGTTGGCTGCCCCAGGATGGACTCAGGCTCCAATTTCTTTTGGAGTGACCTAAATCCCCCACTCCCCACCATACTTTCTAGAAGGAGGCTTAGAGAGATTTACCCAAGAACACCCCGGGAAAGAGACTGTGAGCCTTGGGTGGAGCAGACCGCTCGGCTCTGATACCCTCTGCTCTGCAAGGTTTCAAGCTGTGGCCTGTGTATATAGTTTAATGAAAGTAGTTCTGAGAGTAGTGTGTAATATGGTTTTACACAAATGTTATGTGATGCTGTACATGATGCTTTTGTGGTTAATCTGTGGTTTAGTCTGACTCTTTCAAAGTGTGTATGTTATGTATTGCATGGGTCAATATCTTCCACTGCTGCAGGATGGAAGGCTAGGTCTGACTGGTTCACTCCTCCCATTGGTGACCCATTTTTCATACATTTTTCCTAGACTTAGGGATGGGTGAGATTACCTGTACCTCATGGAATGTGAGAGACCTAAATACCCCTATCAAAAGGAAAAAGTTCCTCTCACATCTGAAAAAACTTAATTCAGTCCTTGTCTTCCTGCAGGAAGCCAAACATGACCCAGCGAGACCATCTTAGGTTGGCAAGGGAGTGGATGGGGCAGGTGTTTCACTCATCAGCCCCCACCCAGAAAAAAAGGGTAGCCATTCTAATCCATAAGATGTTGAGATGGATCCCTATCACCATTGATCAAGACCAGCTAGGTAGATGGGTGTTGGTGCTGATGGATACTCCGCAAGGCCCCCTATTACTGGGCAATATGCATGGTCCCAATCAGGATGACCTTGGATATTTTCATAATATTGCCCAGAGGATAGAATCCCTTGCCCCCAACCACACCCTAGTCCTTCTGGGTGGAGATTTTAATCTTACCCTCGATCCAGTGCTGGACAGAAGTGCTAGCCAGACTGAGCCATATAGTAGAGCATTGACAGCACTCTTCCAGTGGATGAAGGGCATGGGCCTGGCAGGCATATGGTGGATCTTCCACCCCCAAGACAGACATTATTCCTTCTACTTACCGGTTCATAGGTCACACAGCCATCTGGACCTTTGGCTGACATCCCCTCAGATGATCCAGGCATCTCCTGATTCCTACATAGCCCCCATGGTGATATATGACCATGCACCGGTACTGCTACATCTCCTATGCCCCCCAGACCTCTGCCTCCTGGTGGCTGTATCCCCCTCCTTCCCAAAGACCCAGAGTTGATCAAGTGGGCTAGAAAGGTGGCCTCTCTCTTTTTGCAGGAGAACCACGTAGGGGATACCACTCCTGCAAATACCTGGGAGGCATTCAAAGCCACTCTCCAGGGTGGGATCATGGAATATGCAGCCACAAAACGGCATGCCGGGGAGAAACATCTGGTAGCCATGGAAAAGGAATTTCAAACTGAAGAAGTCACTTTTAAAGCAGCCCCACGGGAAACCCTGAACTCTCCCCTGGGGTGGGAAATCCTGAGTGCCTGAATGGACATTAACAACATCCTTATCCAGAAGGCAGAAAAATCCATTCTGCGCCTGAAACATAAATACTGGGAGGGAGGGGAGAAGGGAGGGAAGGTCCTGGCATATCAGCTTTGAAAGGAGCAGGCTGACAGGTATATCTTGGGCCTGCTAGACCCCAGTGGGAGTATGCACACCCAAGGCAAAAACATAAATGTTATAATGCAACAATTTTACAGTACTTCATACTCAACCTCTCGCATTCTTAACCCCATTGGTGTAAAGGAGTTTTCTGCCCCACTGGACATCCCAGGATTACATAGTCAGTAGAGGACCCTACTGGACACGCCCATATCTGATATAGAAGTCTCAGTGGCCCTTCATGTTCTTAAAGCAGGAAAGGCCACAGGTGGCGATGGGCTCAGTATAGACTTGTGGAAATTACTGTCCACTGATATATCTTCCCCACTGAGTAAAGTTTATGCTGGGGCCTTGGATAAAGGCCACTTCCTGCAAACCCTTACTGAAGCGGTGATAACCATCCTCCCTAAGAATGGGAAAGACCCTGTACAACCCACCAGTTACAGGTCTATATCCTTAATTAATGGAGACAGCAAAGTCTTCGCAAAAATTCTGGCTGCTCACCTTAGTCCAATGTTATCCCAACTGATACATCCCTCCCAGGTGGGTTTCATTCCCGATAGATACAGCATGGACCTTATTAGATCCCTGCTTAACATCTCTGCAGTTGCCAAGTCCCTTTCCCCCAGCAGCAGCACTGGCTGTAGATTTCAGAAAGCTTTCGACTCCTTAGAATAGATCTATCTACAGTCAGTGCTGGCACATATGGGGTTTGGCACAACATTCCTAGCATGGATCTGTGCTTTATATTCTGCCTCCACAGCAAGGTTACTGACTAATTCCATCCTATCAGACCCCTTTCCTCTGGGCAGGGGCACCAGGCAGGTATGCCCCCTATCCCCGCTCCTTTTGTACTGGCAGTAGAGCCCTTAGCGGTGGCTATTAGGCAGCACCTACAAATATACAGAATCCCCATTAGCCCAATCAGATATTCTATGCTCATGTATGCAGATGACCTGCTGGTCCCTCTTGCTGATGTAAAAGTATCTATCAGCCCATTATTGGACATGCTAGCCCACTTTGCCACCCTATCTGGTCTTAAAGTTAACCACAGCAAGATGGAAGTAATGCCCTTAAATCTGCTTAACACCAAAGGCATGGTTACACTATACAATTTGAGATGGGTTCCTCACAGCATCACATACTTGGGCACAAGAATATCATGTAATGATTCTTGGTGGCTCTGGGACTTGAATCTTAAACCACTACGAAGTGAGATATGTGCTAAACTCTCCAGGTGGAAGCTACTACATCTCACTATGGTGGGGAAAATAGCTGCCATTAAAATGGTAATTTCTTTAAAGTTACTGTATGTCATTTCACACCAAGCCCTATACCTACCCACTCGGTGGTACACAAAAATTGAGTGTCATTGGGGATTTTATTTGGGAAGGCAGTAAGTCCTGATACAGCTGGAATAAACTGAGGGTGTATTGGAAGGCAGGAGGCTGGTGCCTCCTATTGTTTGAGGGGTACACCATGGCTTACCAGGTCACTCAAACCATCCATTGGCTCCACCCTCACTCTAACTCCTGTCCACAGTGGCTTTATATGGAAGAGGCACAGGCAGGACTGCATAGTCTATCACCACTTCTCTATGGCCTCCCGCTATTGAACCTAAAAACGCACCAAACCATAGGTCCATCTGTCAGCTACTGGGCCAAAGAACATCAGCTCCTTAAGAATAATCCAACTACCCTGAGTTATACACCCCTTTGGGATAACCATCTTATCCAAACTGACAGTAAGTCCCTACTTTGGTCTCACTGGAGTGAACAGGGAATTACACTCCTGCTGTCTGGACATACCTGCGGAAACACACCCAAACTCACCTCTCTAGTAGCATACACGGATGGGCAGCCCTTCAGAGAGAGGTGGCCAGCCAAATATACTCTGATCTTAGAAATGAAATCCCTAACCAAATGTCTGAGTCCAAATCTAAGTGGGAGCATGCTCTGCATATTGAGATTACAGACCAGCAGTGGTCACATAAAATCTGCCCTGACCCCAGGAGTCCGCTCATACAGAATAGGATTCTACATTTCTGGTAGAGGGCCCCAGAGTGGCTGTATAAAGCAAAGCTCTTACTTATGGATTTGTGCTGGAGATGCTTAGCTGACAGAGGGGACCTTGTGCATATTCTATGGTCTTGCCCCCTACTATACCTGTTCTGGTCACAGATGTTATTGCTGATGGTGGATGTTCTGCACAAACCCAGCCCTCATACTGCAGCCTTATGGCTTTTAGGGCTGCCCCCCCCCCCAACAGGTGTGTACTCTCACGCTGAGAAGTGGTGACTGGCTCTGACAGGGATACAGACCAAAAGACTTATCCTGTCAAAATGGAGACTCACAGTTATTCCCTCTGTCACAGGACTGCTGAACTCCCTAATGGTCTTGGCCTCCCTGGATAAGATCACCCAATCACTAAGAGGTACCCCAGACAAGTATTATAAATGTTGGAATCCCTATATGGTTTATAATGACCCCATGAAAGGTGTGGGCTGAAATGCCATCCAATCCTCCCTTGCTATTCTCGTATGTTTACTCATGACCCTGACCGTAGCTTGGAATGAGCCTCAGATAACCTTACTTAAGCCATTTTATGTTTGCTAATATGTGTATGTGCATCATGCTGTGTAGCCAAGATGCTTCGTGATTTCATGTTTCCTTTTGTAGAATCGAATTGAAGAATAGAGTAGCCTTGTGTAGGAGACAGGATGGGACAGGACATAACACTCACCAGGTTGAGCTGCCAGGAAAAGTTGACCCTGGGTTACCCGTATACACCTTGTAGCAGGTTTGATAAGCGCAACGTGGTTCCCTCCTTATTCCAGGTACTCAAACATTAATGTATGTGTATGATATGATAGCTGGCATACTGCCTGTTGTAATAGACATTGTTCCAAGGTATGAAAATGTATTAATGTCACATTATTCACTCCTCTATCTGTAATGTTGACTAACTGAAAAAACAATAAAAATTATTTAAAAAATAAATACATAAATAAATAGCATCTGTGAAGTCCTAACCACATCTCTTTTAGCAGCAGTTACCGTTGTATAAACTAAAAGATGTCTAGCTAGCCGGTATTCCTTGTATACACAAAAACCCATATGGCAACTGATTAAATTTTTACCTGCTGGGCATTGTATACTAGCAAACTGCGTAACTGTACCTTCACTTCATTTTGCTTTACTACCCCTTTACCTTCTGTTTCAATTTCTCCTCATTCAGTTCTCAGTTGAGTGCTCAGTTATGCTCTCTGAGTAAAAATCATAAAAAGAAAATAGAGATAAAAGGAAATAGGAAGCAGAGACCAATAAGCAGATCTGCTCAAATTGTATTTTAATTAAAGAGATTTTTCTCACTAGAACTAAAGCTACTAAACATACCTGCCGTATTTGTTACAATTGCCTGATTGGTGTACTTAATGTACTGGTGGTTTCCAGATTTCAAAGATCCTCTTGCACACTCTCAATCTCAATCTGCCAGAGTAATCAAACTGTAAAAATAAAGGAGGTACATAAATTAAACATTAAGGGCTAGACATTCAAAGTGGTTGCACCTGGCGCAACTGAGTTGCACCAAGCGCAACCCCAGAAATGTGCCCCGGGGCAATATTCAAAAGAGGGAATTGTGCAGCGCAATTCCCGATGTACCAGGGTGCAAAGATAATGCATGTAGCACTTCTCTGGGGGCGTTCCCATGCATATGCAGCACATCCTGATATTCAGCCCGGGATGTGTGGCTTATAGGCTAGCACAACCCTGAGATGCGCCACATACCAGGGCATAAAATTGAGCTTGAAAAATAAGGCTCAAATGGTAGCCATCCACAGGCAAGCTGCCATTCTGCAAGGCGCAGCTCACCAGCTGCCAGTCATGGGTGGCTCCCCAACACTGTACACAAGCACCCAATAATGACCTTGGTGGTCCAGTGGTACCCCCACCTGCCTGTAACCCTGATCACCTGAAGAAATGTTACATCCCTGGTAGTCTAATGGAACCCCCACCCTCCCGTTGCCCCAATCGCCTGTAAACATGACAGAAATAACTCACTGGTGGTCCAGTGGAACCCCCGCACCCTACCCATACAGGACCCCTGCCACCCAGCTCCCCCCCATCATTGACGGGCAGCAGCAAACCCACCTGCATACCTCTGAGGCTGCCCACCGAATCACAGTGTACAGTATCAACTGCAAGTCCATTGGTCCGCACTGTGGACCAATGGGCTTGCAATGCGATACTGTAATAGTCATTCACAAAATGTGAATGAATGGACTATGATGGGGGGACAGCTGGGTGGTGAGATCCTGTGTGAGTGAGAAGCGAGGTGACACTGGACCACAGGAGAGTTATTCTGCTGCTACAGGTGATCAAAGCAATGGGAAGGGTGAGGGGGTACCACTAGACTACCAAGGATAAATAAATATATTATTTTCCGCGATCAGTGTTCTGGGATGGGGAGGAAGGGGTTACCACTTAGACTATCAGGGATAGAATTACAGTACATATAATTTGGATGATTGGAGGGTCGGGAGGAGCAGGGATTTCTACTAGACCACTAGGGATTATACAAAGATGTATGTTGGGCGATCGGGGCTATGGGGTGGGGGGTTCCACTAGATTACCAGGGATTATACAAAGATGTATGTCAGGCAATCAGGGCTACGGGGAGTGAGGGGTGTTCCACTAGACTACCAGGGATTTGACAGGCTTTCCTGTTGGGTGGATGGCGGTATGGGATGGGGAAGGGGTACCACTATACATCCTCTGACAGCACCGCATGCTGTGCAAGGTGCCAGGTGAATTTCTCTGAACCAGCCCTGCACAACCCATGCAAATGGGGCCATAATGACATGCAAATGGCCCCATTTGCACCTTGCATATATTATGGCCCCATTTGCATACTGCTGGCTGAATATCAGGAATTTGCGCACAGCGTAATTCTGTTGCACTGGTGCAGTTCCTATTCCTGGTATTCTGCCCTGTCGGGGATGCACCAGCACATCATATTTGCACAGTACGCATTACCTGATATATTCAGAGGAGGTGCGCCATGGCTCATCTCTTAAATATATCCCTTAGTTGCAACAGAGTACCTCAGTTGTGCTGCACCACCACATGCACCATTGCCAGGTGCACTTCTGAATATTGGGGCCTAAATAAAAGTATAATTTTTAATACTTTTGTCTGTGCCAAAAATGAGTTAGGAACCCACCGTGCACTCCTTTACTATTAACTATACAGGGGTCTAAAGGCATTCGTTGAAGCATTCTGGCATTCTTTTTGTTGACCTCTCTCAGGTGTCTGTGAGCGTGTGGGAGCAGCAGATACAGTAGCTCTCTTATGGCAGACAGTCTATGGCTATGTGAGTTCTTTAATGACATCGACCAGATGTTTTGAGTATGAGGTGCAATTACTTTATTAGATATTTAGGCTTTAATTGACTGTATGGTCCTCTTGGTTCTCTGGATCTTTTGATCTCTGTCCCTAGCTGGGTTTTACCAATCACAGCTAATTAAGATACCCCATGTAATCAGGTGCACTTACTCTCAGAGATCACAGTAATCAGAACCTTTATGATACAGATTTGTTACCAGAATTAAAAGTTACTGCAATTAATTTATGGTTAATAATAATAATAATATTTTTATTTATATAGCGCAATTCCAGTATCAAAGTGCTGCACATAAAAACATATCACAAAACAATTTTAAAAAGTCTTACACAGATTCAACTTCAATTTAAAATTTTTAACCATTCATAAATATCAGTTACTAAAAGCCTGCTGGAAAATATGCATTTTCAAGCTGATTTTGAAGCTCTCCATAGAAACATAGACTTTGACAGCAGATAAGGAGCGCTTGGCCCATCTAATCTGCCCATTTCCCTACCTACAGGATAGGCCACAGATCCTAGTTAACCAACAGCCTAGTTCTTCCTACCCCCTACAAGAATTGCCTTATGTCTGTCCCATGCATTCTTGAATTCTCCCACAGTTTTAGACCCCACAACCTCCTCAGGAAGGCTGTTCCATGCATCACTACCCTCTTTGTGAAATAATACTTCCTCACATTGCCCTTGAACCGCCCCCTTCTATCTTTAAATTGTGTCCCTTGTTCTTGCACGTCTCTTTTCTGAAGATGCTACCCTCTTGGACTTTGTTGATTCCACTGAGGTACTTAAAGTTTCTATCATGTCCCTCCTCTCCCTTCTTTCCTCAAGGGTATACATGTTAAGCTCCTTTAGTCTCTCCTCATACGGCTTCTCTTGTAGACCCTGCACCATTTAGTTGCCCTCCTCTGGACTGCCTCTATCCTGTCTATGTCCTTGGGAGATGGGGTCTCCAGAACTGGATACAGTACTCAGGGCAGTCTCACCAACTGTCTGTACAGAGGATAACAACTTCCTGTTTTCTGCTGCTGATGCCTCTCCCTATGCATCCCAGTATACCCCCAGCCCTCCCTACTGCCTTCTCACATTGCTTGTTAACCTTAAGGTCATCTGATATGATTACCTCCAGGTCCCTTTCCTTTTTGTCGTTGTTACTACCTCCCCCATTGTGTATTCTTCCCCTGGGTTCTTGTTTCCTAGGTGCATTATTTTGCACTTCTTTGCATTGAATCCTAGCTGCCATACTTCTGACCATTCCTCCAACCTTGCCAAGTCCTTCTCATCCTTTCCACACCTCCTTGTGTATCAACCCTGTTGCAGATCTTTGTGTGATCTGCAAAAAGGCATACTTTTCCTTCCAGTCCCTCTGCAATGTCACTTATGAAGACATTAAAAAGGACCCTACCCAATACTGAAACCTGCGGTATCCCACTAGTAACCCCTCTTTCTTCAGAGAGGACTCCATTTACAATTACCTTCTGTGTCCTGTTGTGCAGCCAATGTTTTACCCAGGCCACCACGCTGGGTCCCACTCCCAGGCTGGTTAATTTGACTATTAATCTTTTGTGTGGGACTGTGTCAAATGCCTTGCTAAAGTCTAGGTAGGCCATGTTCACAGCCCCTCCCTGGTCTACTACTTTGGTCACCCAGTCAAAGAAATCTATTAGATTTGTCTGACATGACCTTCCGCTGTGAACCCATGCTGCCTTGGGTCCTGTGCCCCACTGGCCTCTAGGTACTCAACTATTCTTTCCTTCAGAAGTGACTCCATCACTTTTCCTACCACAGAGGTCAGACTGACAGGTCTGTAGTTTCCTGCCTCTGTCTTAGTCCCACTTTTGTGATGGAGAATCACATCCGCCTTCCTCCAGTCCTCTGGTACCACACTATCCTCCCATGATTTATTAAAAAGAGTAGCCAGTGGTTTCACTAGTTCATCCCTTAATTCTTTTAGAATTCTGGGGTGAATTCCATCAGGACCCATTGCTTTGTCCACCTTCAGTTTTAGGAGTTCTTGCAGAACCCTTTCTTCTGTGAAAGGACTGGGATCGACCCCCCTATCAAGAGTGTTTCTGTTAATTGGATTAGGCACTTCCCCCTCCTCTTTTGTGAATACTGAGCAGAAATATTCATTCAGTATCCCTGCTTTTTCACTGTCCCCCTCTGCCCACCCACCGTTCATTCTATTCAGCCTCACTATCCCTCGCTTTGTCTTTCTCGCTATGATGTACCTATAAAGGCTTTATCCCCTTCTTAACTGAGTTGGCTATCTTTTCCTCAGTTTGGGCCATTGCTATTCTGACTTCTCTCCCTGCTTCCTTCTGCCTTAACTGGTACAGCTCTCTGTCCTGCTCCTTCTGTGTTTCCTTATACTTCCGGAATGCTATCTTTTTCTTCCTGACTTTCACAGCCACCTCTTTTGAGAACCATAGTGTCTTTTTATTTCATTTTGATTTGTTTATTTGCTTCACACAAAGGCTTGTTACCTCTGTGATGGCAGTTTTGATGATTCCCCATTGTTGCTCCACACCTCCTTCTAGCCTGTTTGCTAGTGCTTTTCTGAGGCACTCTCCCATCTTGCCAAAGTCAGCCCTCCTAAAGTCCAGTACCCTCACTTTTGTATGTCTTGACTCTGTACCTGAGTTTAACGTGAACCACACTGTTTGATGGTCACTTGTTTCCAGGTGGCAACCCACTTCTAGATCTGAGATCCTCTTACTGCCCCCGTTTGAGAGTCCGAGGTCTAAGATTGCTCCCTCATGAGTGGGTTCCTGCACTCTCTAATCTGACAAGGTAGAGAGTTCCACACGGATGGTGCCGCAAACATAAATGCCCGAGTCCCAGATGTTTTTAGCCGCACCCAAGGAACCTCTAACAACCCCTTGATGTTAAGAATTTACCCTGATTTTAGTATCAAATGCATACGTGGGGGGTCGCCAATAACTGTAAAGGTATGGCACCACACTGCTTGCTTTAATACAAATGTACGGAAGCGAGCAGTGCAGCGCCGCACCTTTACAGTTAATGAAGCCCCCTCCCCCCCATCTGCCATACTTTCAGGTAGCGGACTTTTCAGAGTTAAAATAAAGTATGTTATGGCAAGAGAAAAATGCTGCTTTTACTATAGAAACTATAGAAAGCTAAACTGGGGGGTAAGCCTTGCGGGGGTGGGAGACTGTAATTTGTACTGCTTCTTTAAGAACTCACAGTTTGTCAACATCTACCATTGCCCTGCACTTAAATTTCCCTGTGGCCTCTTGATTCCTCCCATTCCCACTTTTGCTCAGCTGCAGCTACGCGCCTTGTCCCGTCTCTGCCTGGGAATTGTCTCCTTGCTGACTTACCAACAGCACTGTCATTATTTGTACATTATTAACCGTAAATTGTGCCTTTTTGTCTGTTTTGTTCCTGTTATACTGTGTGATATGTACCTCCTCTAAGTACTATGCAACTTGCAACTCTGTATAACTGTTTGGAATTTCCTATTGTACAACACTGTATATGTATTTATTTTTACCTGTTCCTTGATTTGAACTCTCCCGGGTCGTGCCTGAAAATAGGCAGTTCTATCTAGTGCACTTACCCGGTTACCATCAGCAAATAAGTAAAATAAATGGTGACATCAAAGACACTCAAACTTTGCTTTAGTGCTGATGATGTCACCACCCTAACTGGGTGTTCAGAACCTGCTTGTTCTTAAAGCTGAAGGGTTGATTATTCTCTATACACTAACTAGAGAACTTAACAACTGAACCACGGAATACTCCAAACTGCAGAGTAAATGAAATCAGTGACTATGGCATATCATTGCCTCAGAACCAAACCTGGTGCCATCCACAAAGAGTAGGCAGTAACACCACAATCATATATCACCAAATGCTATAATGTCCCTGAGGGAGGATACTGAGTTTACCTGACAATGGCCGCAATTCTCTAAGGGTCAGGTTACACACGCAACCCATCCACATGGCTCTGCCCCCACAGATGGGTGCACTGTGGCTGGCATTCATGACTGCAGGCCACTGTGCACCTTCTGTCTGTGGATCATCCTCCTGGCATGCTAGTGCACAGGGCAGGATTGGTGGACATGGGTGGGCAGCAAATAGGATGCCCGTACCCAGTCCGCTAGTGAATTATGGCTCCATGCAGTGTGGGGGTTTCTGTGACCTGCAAACAGCAACCATGCAGTGACAGTGGGTGAGTGCCTGGGTGGCCACCCCAGACCCACTCTGGTCCAAGAGTCTGGGGCAGCATGGTGTGGGGCCAGCAATACAGTGCCATGGCCGGCAGTGGTACCGTGTGGGGGCACAATGGCTATGCCGGATCCCCCCACATACAGCATTTTTTTAATTTTTATTTACTGAAAAGAATCAGAATTACAATCTTTTGAGTTATAGACTCTTGTGCAGAGGCTCCATGTCAGGTAAAAGTAAAAATACAGAGCAAAATTCAAGAAAGATACACATACAGTAATAGTATAATAATGCAAGGTTAGACAATCCTGGCTTAAGTTAACTTAGCCAGTTACATGAACTGGGAGCATATGGGAGGTCCCGGGTCAAAGTTAAGACAGGAAACAGTTTTGTAGGATCTTGAGGGACCCAGAGTCATAATATCTGGATAGTGGGATAGGGAACATTGGAGTGCCCTAGAAGGGAGGCTAGCAACAATCTAACCAAATTGCTAAATGATATTTACTGAGACAGGGTAGGCTCCTGAGTAAACTGTCTCTGGAGTGGGGTGTGGGTGGCAGGGGTAGGTGGGAGAGATAGAGTGGGTACGGATTTAATTACAGTCACAAGTGGTGGAGTCAAGGAGTAGGGTTTTGAGACCTGACTTAAATTGGTTGAGACTATGGGTCAAGGAGATGGAGGATGGAAGGCTGCTCAGCCAGAGAGGGGCCCGATAGCGGAAGGATCTTTGTCCAAGAGATGTTCTACAGTGGGGGATTAGTAGGTTGGTGTTAGCTGCATGCCGTTGTGTATCGCCTATGGGGGCTGTGCGTATAATTGGATGGAGGCTGATAGGGGCTAGCTTAAGTTGTATCTTTTTGGCCAGGAGGCAGGTAAAGTACTTAAGCCTGCTTTGGAAGTTTAGCCATCCGGTATGTTCATAGAGCTCACAAGCGTGTGTTAACTTGTCGCATCCCGAGACTAGTCGGCAAGCTTTGTTAAGGGTGAGGTTGATGCTGCGCAGGGCTGTTTGATCCACTGACCCATATATGACTATACCGTAGTCCACCAAGGATAGGATAGAGGAGGACACAGCGAGTTGCTTGGCCTGGGGGGGTAGGCAGTGCTTATGTCTGTAAAGGATCTCCAATCTCATGTTAATAGAGGAGGAGACCTGTTGTATGTGAGTGTGGTAGGACAGCAAGGTGTCTAAGGTGACTCCAAGATATTTAAAACAAGAGATGTGCTCCAGCACACAGCCATGTGTGTTTTTTACAACTAGAGGCGTGTGACAATGGGGAATTTGGTGGTGTGCAAAGATCATGGACTTCGTTTAAGGCTGTGTTCAGAGAACCAGGTTTCTAGCTCCCTAAAGTAACCCTGCAGGGCTAGTTGAAGAGAATTAGGATGTGGGTGTTTCCAATAAACTACTGCATCATCAGCATAGAGCAGTATGTGGCCACTGCAGGATTTAGGGAGGGAGCTTAGGAAGAGAGTGAAGAGTAGGGGGCCAAGTATTGACCCCTGCGGGACACCAGTGCAAACCGGCTTGCATGTGGAGATAGTTGTGTTAATTTTGACTTGTTGTGACTGACCTGAGAGGTAATCTTTAAACCAGGTGGTAATCTCTGGTGCAAAGTTAAAGGATGGAAGGGTATGGAGTAATAGCTTGTGACTGACGGTATCAAATGCTTTGGTCAGATCAAAATAGGTAGCCCCAGCCACGGATCCTTGTTCTAGGGCCTCATGAATAAAAGTAGCGAGTTCAATGAGGGTGCTAGAGGTGCTGTGGCCCCTCCAAATACTGTGCTGTCCATGGCAGAGTAGGTAGTGTTTGGTTAGGCAGTCAGTAAGCTGATCCAATATTATTTTTTTAAGGGCCTTAGAGAGGGGTGTTAGGATTGAAATTGGTCTATAATTGCTAGCAGCAGTGGGGTCACCACTCTTCATAATAAGGGTTATTACTGCTCCCTTCCAAGCAGAAGGGAATAGGCAGAGGCATAAGGACAGGTTGAGGATTTTGGTGAGATGAGGTAATGTCACATCCAGGGACAGACGAATGAGTTTGAGGTCCATTGAGTCACTGATATAACAAGAGTTCGCCAGGGCTTTGGTGAGGTAGCATTTTGCCTCATTACAAGTGATGACTCTTAGCCTAAAGGGTGTAGAGATGTTGATGGCTGAGTTGATTGGTGGTGGTGGGGGTGGTAGGGTCGAAGAAGTTTGGAGGGAGGATATGAGAGAGGTCAGAGAAGGAGGTGTTTAAGGCTTCAGAGATAGCCACAGGGTCCTGGGTAGTAACCCCATTTACTGTAATCTGAGCAGGGGTAGGGGAGACAGATTTCCCACAGAGCTCCTTGATATCACTCCAGAACTTTCTCCCAGAGCCCCAGGTGGAGGTGAGGGTTTGTCTATAGTATGCAGCTTTGGCTTGCCGGGAGGCATATGTGCATTTGTTTCGGGCCTCTCTGTACTGTTGCCTGTCCTCCGGGAGCTGTGAATCTAGGGTCTTATGCCATAGGTTATCCCTCTGATGCATCTGATCAAGCAGCGACTGGGAGATCCAAGTGGTGTTTCTTTTTTTTGACTACTTGGTTTGGAGAAGGGTGCGAATATGTCACAAGCTGCATTGAAGATAGCAGTAAAGTAGGTCAGTGCGGTGTCCATGGATTTTGCAGCATGAATAGGGGACCAGTCGCAGGAGGCTAGGTGAGACTTGAAACTTGCTAGGGTTCCTTTTTTTAGTCGTCTATGTTCAGTGACACTGGGGGCGGGGGATTCTAGCGGACCATAGGCAGATAACAGGGAATGGTCACTAATTGAGTCTGGGAGCACAGTGACTTGGGAGATGTTCTTAGGTCTGTTGGTGAAGATGAGGTCTATAAGGGTTGAGGTCCCTTTTCTAGTGTCCCATCTGGTTGGGGAGTTGACGACCTGGGTGAGGTCACAAACAAGGGCTTAGTCTTTGCTGGGGGATGATGCAGATGCTAGCCAATTGACACTGAAGTCTCCTAGTAAGACGACTTCACTCCTAGGAGGGAGGTGGGAGATACTGTCCAGTACTGACTTGAAAGCGAACTTTTGGTTGCTGGGGGGAATATAAAGCACCATAATGTAGAGGGTTTTACCCAGGTTGCCTAGACTGAGCTTGACTGTTAGGGTCTTGGCTTCATGCATAGGTGGTGGCGTGTGGACCTCAAGGGATCGAAGGGAGGATTTTACATAGATGGCACAGCCGCCTCCCTTCTTGCTAAACCTGTCCACTTGGTAGAAGGTGTAGTCACAGAGGGTGACTGCCCCATTGGGTATCTTATCCGAAAGCCAGGTCTCAGATAGAGCTAAGACATTGGGTGTGTTGGGCAATCCAGCCCTGTAGAGGGATGAGTTTTTTGGGAGGCTGTAGATATTACGTGTAGCCAGTAGGAGGCTTCCATGTTTGCTGTTTGGAGAGACAGTAGAGGGAGGCAGTCCAGGGTTGGGTGTATATTACCTGATAGGAGCAGGAGGAGGAGGAGAGCGTGCCATAGAAGGGCTAGCCTGAGCAGTTTTGGAGAGGCATGATTAGCCTGGGAATTAGCGTTTTTTTTAACATGTGTGATAGGGACTGGGAGGGTGCATATGAGGTGGGTTATCATGGTGACAGGAAGATGGGTACCTGGTCGGATGCTAACTGGAAGGGTAGGGGGGCTGTAGCCTGAGGGATAACAGAGTAGTTGTGCAGCGAGAGTTGTGTGCGTGGGGACTAGTTACTAGGTCTGGGAGGGAGTAGGCGCATGAAGGGCAGCATAACATGTGGTGGGCAGGGCATATGGGTAAGCAATCTGAGCAATTTGAGGCCATACCAGGTAATTATGGTGTGGTTGGTAGTGTAACTGCCATGCAGTGGACGTTCTTCGGGGGGGGGTAGGAGAGTCAGTTGGGGGATCATAAAGGCAAACAGGACAGGCATCACAAGTAGTGGTAACATTTTTACTATAGGGATGGTTAGATGAGAGGAGTGGCCACTAGTGGTAAGCTGGTGTAAGATGCTGCTGAAGATGTGGGCTGTTAGGTTAATTTTGTCATGTGATGTGATAGTGCCTATTTATGTGAAAGCTGACCAAGGGTGGTGGTGGTGGGGGCGGCGGGGCAATCCTCAGTGCATTAGTGTGAGAACTCAGCAGCAATGGCCACTCTCAGGCACAATGCAGATCGTAGGATCACTGTACCTGGGCAGATTTGTGGAGATTTTCTTTGGCTCCTGGTGGACTGTGGGGGAGAACTGTACAAAGCCCTCATGACCTCTGTTGTCCTCGGGGGTTGGCTATGGAGGAAGGAGAGGGAGAAACATCCAGGTTATATAGGTAAGAGGAGGGGAGGAAATACTATGGGGCAGGGCTGTCTTGGGCTTTGGGGTTTACAGCAGAAATAGTGTTTGCTGCTGCAAGGGGCTGAATTATATTGAAAGACTTTTATCAGGTTAAGTTACGCAATAATTACGGTAACTTGCTAATTAATTAAAGTAACTTACCTATCAGTTCAGCAGACGTTGTGCAAAATTGGTGAATAATTAAAGCAGTAAATAGGTAACTTGCTAGTTAAAGTAACTTTCCTATCAATTCAGCAGAGGCTTTAAATGGGATGCAGCAGTTAGGGTAACAGTTAAAATTGTGCAAAACTGGTGAAAAATTAAAGCAGCATGCAGTAAAGAACACAGTCATTAAGTTCCAAATGCGAAAAGCTGGATAAAATAAACTGTCTCCACTTGTATGCCGAACCAAAAATGTTTTTAAGAAAAAAGGCGCCAAGAAGCAGTTTTTGAATCCTCAATGCGTTAGTGTGAGAGCTCAGCAGCAACAGTCGCTCTCAGGCACAGTGCAGACCGTAGATCACCGTACCTGAGCAGATTTGTGGAGATTTTTGGCAGCTTCTGGTGGGCTGTGGGGGAGAGCTGTTCAAAGCCTTCACAACCTCCGTTGTCCTTGGGGGTCGGCTGGGCAGATTTATGGAGATTTTCGGCAGCTTCTGGTGGGCTGTGGGGGAGAGCTGTTCAAAGCCCTCATGACCTCTGTTGTCCTCGGGGGTCGGCTGTTAGCCCCAGCATGGTTTCAGTGCTGCTGTGGATGGGCGCCACACGTGGCACACCCCCTAGCATGTCCCTGTCCCAACCCTGGCACAGAGCTGCTAAGGCAGCTGTGGGATCCGGCATGCAGTGCACTAGCACACCGGTTGTGACTGCCGTTGGGGGAGGTTCCAGTGCGTGGCAATCCCCTGTAGGGTTGCCTACACACCCCAGTTCCACAGCACATAGGCAATCTGCATGTTAAGAGAATCCTGGCCAATATTTTTTATGTTAGCGCGCTTGCACAGCCAACATCTTGCGGAAGTGCAGCTTTGGAGGTGTGGTCACTGTTGGGTGAATGCAGGGCACGCACCAGTAGGGGTGTCCCACATTCCCCAATTAGCCAGCAGCAGGGGCTGACACTCTGCCTAGCTAATGAGGTGAAGAAACCACAGAAATGGTTCACTGCAATGAGAACGAAGCTCTCATGCAGCATGACCATAACACACTTCCCCCTACATGCAGGCAACATGGTGGCAGTGATTGCCGCTATTGCCTGTCAACCCCCCCTTTATTGTGTGCTAATGGGGGTGCCCAATCCCCATCGGCATCATGTAACTCTCCCCTTTTGATTGCTGAGGGGTGCCCAATCCCCTCATCACCCTCCCAACAGTTTTCTTTGCTGATGGGGGCCCAATCCTAATCATGCATCTCTTCCTCTCCTTGAATTTTGCCGATGGGGGAGCCCACTCCCCATCAGCATAATGTATGCCCCCCCGTTGTTTGCTTGCTGAGGGGGTGCCCAATCCCCCTCGGCTCCTGTGGCTCCCCCTTTCCTTGTTTGCTGACGGGGTGCCCAATACCCCGTCGGCTAAAGCACCCACCCAGACACTCAGGTGGCATACTGGAAGCCCACCCCAGCGTGCCAAAGCACCTATTAAAATAAGCGGTCCCCAATGTCTTTTATTTTTTAACCTACAAAGCAAAAATGGTACCTTGTACTTTTCCAACCCCACAACCCACACCCACCCATTGTGCACCTGCCTCCCCACCCCATACTTACCTCCGGGTCAGCGATGATGTAGGTGGACGGGGTTTATCTGCACTCTTCAAAGCCGACCGCATGAACTGAGGAAATGCTGGTAAGTTTGATAATGGAATAAATAGGGTTTTTTCAACTTTAATGCATATCTCGGGTATATTTGGGAATTTTTACACCAAATTTTCAACATGGGGTTTTTGGGACCCCTCCTCATGAATTCTGGCACTATCATATCGTTAATCGGTCCTGAAAGGTGATTTCACAGTCACTGCGCAGAATCACCTTTTGGGACCAATTAATGAGATGACAGTGCCACTGTTCATGAGGTGGGCTCTCAAAAGGCCTATGTTGCAAATTTGGTGGAAAAAATCCCCAAAATGGCTGTTTTATGACCGTGCATTGCACAGCTGCCATGCAGGCTCGTAACTTCATGAATTCGCAATATTTTCATGCCAGATTTTCAACATTGTCATTTTTGTACACCTTCTTGTGAACAGTACAGCTGTCATTTTTCACATCCTGGTCAAAATGTGTTTCCGCACTTCCAGCACGCAACAGCATGGTCACTGTTGGAAATCAGTGTTTGGGCCAGATTATGAAAATGATAGTGACACTGTTCATGAGCAGAGGTCCTAAAATGCCTATGTTGAAAATTTGGTGACGATACTTCATAAAATGACTGTGTTACGAGCGTGCCTTGGCAGACTGCAGGCACGCATTTGTAATATTTTCACTCTGGATTTTCACCATTGGCATTTTTTCACACCTCTCAATGAACAGTACAGCTGTCATTTCACATATCCTGCCCAAAATATGTTCTCGTACGTCTGGTGCAAAATAGCGCAGTCGCTGTGCGAAATCACTTTTTGGGACAGTTTGAGGAAATAACAGTGATGCTGTACATGAGTAGAGGTGCTAAAATGCCTATGTTGAAAATTTGGTGCCGAACATCCATAAAATGATTGTGTTACAAGTGTGCATTGCGTATTTCCCACCCACCCTTGTAACTTCGCAAATTTGCAATATTTACATGCCACATTTTCAACACTGGCATTTTTTCTTATACCTCCTTATGAACTGTACAGCTATCATTTTTCACATCCTGCCCAAAATGTTTTTTCACCCTGCACTACCAAAGCCAATGCCAGCACCACAACATTCGGCATCAACAAATGCTTGTTTATACATAAGGTAAATCAATGGGCTTAGGAACTTTAAACGTTTACCACACCCCTTTCCATCTCTGGTGATCAAAACATGTAGCTAAGGGGTTGTTGTAACATGGCAAAAACAGGAGTGCAGGCAACAAAGAGGATTGGTGGAATAGCGTCATGTGCCACAAAAGCAACGCGGCATTATGAGCTGATAATGCCGTGTTGCTTCTGTAATACAAGAACCAGCTAGGCAATGAAAATGAGCAGTGTATTAAAAACAAAAAGCTAAAGAAGAGATTAAAGCAAGTTGTGGAACAGCAAGGACATATCGTAGACGAGGAATAGGACAAATGTAAGAGAGACACAGGAGAAAAAATATGAATGCCAAAGTATAGGAAGCTAGAAATAGAGATAAGCATTGTTAGCGGGGCAGGAGAGTGGGATAAGAGAGTGAGGAAGAAGGTCGCTGAGAGGAGAAGTGGAAAAATAAAGAATAAGAGAAGGGACACCAAGGTAGAGACACAGATACGTGGAACCCGGGGTACAAGGACTGAGGGGCACGGCATGCAATACAAGCGAATACAGAGGGATGAAGCGGAAGCGCATGAAATGTCTAGAGCCTAAAGGTGTATGGCACGACAAATTTAAATTATGCCTGAGTACCGGTAGAAAGGGAAGACAGAGTAGACACCGGGGAAATGTCAGCAGCGTAGTGGAGTGATCAGTGTACACAGAGTCAAGCCAGGTAAACAATGAAAACCACGTTGAGTAAACCGGCATAGTTGTATGCAAATGAGATAGACAGGAAGAGGGAAAAGGAGCAATACAGCAACATCACGGTCCTCCTAACAACAACAGATAACAATCAGCCATCAGAAATACTTTAAATTCGGTAGCAATCGTTAACAAATATATCAAAGTACTAGTATGCAAAAGAAAAAAATAACATATATGTATGTAACAGAGGTTGGCTAGCAGTTCTGAAAGTAACAGTAAATAGAACTGAATAAGTTCCATTGTGGCATTGTGTATGTAATCAGAACAGTAGAAAGACATCTGTGACATCAAAACCCATCTGTAGACCATGTTACAAGCCCATTAATCCACTCCGAAGGTGGCATCTAATGGGGAGTTAATGCATGGTTGGTAGTTGTAGGCACTTGGCCTGCGGCCTTGAGCCACAAGGGCCCCAACCATGCATTAACTCCCCATTAGATGACACCTTCGCCCTGGATTAATGCTTATCTGCTTGCTATGTCTTACCAACTCATGTACAGCATTAGTTGATTTACCAACTTGCAGTATGCCTACATACGACTTAATACCGTGCAAGTTTAAACAAATGTGGAAGCTAAAACACATTTTTACATCCTGGCAAGCTTAAAACAGTAAATTTCCTAGGAGGGGCAGGACCGAAACAGAGCCCAAATCCGAGAGAGAAAGAGGGAGCCGGGAGAGAGCTTAGATCACATACTGTAGCAGTCCTCCAGGTGCGAAGGGCAGGATCGAAACAGAGCCGAAATCCGAAAGTGAGTGGAGAAATGAAACTTAAGAATGCAAATGAGCGGAGGTGAGTGGAGTCACTGAGAGAACGAGCGAGAGATACACACACACACACACACACACACAGAAACTCTGTCATAGCCGGTATGGTTTCAGCCAGATAAACAGGCAACTCTGCGATAGCCGGTACGGTTTCATTTAGATTGCCGCGTTCTCCTGAGGAAGACGAGAGGAGGGGTAGCTAGTTAGGTATCAGCGGTTACTACAGCGGCAGGTGAGTTTTTTTTTTTTTTGGGGGGGGGAACCTTGAAAGACAAAGTATTAACAAAACAAGCAAAGAAAATTACTGAAACTCTTCACACTGGCGCTGATGCCAACGAAGGGAAGCGAGTGAGCAGCTGATGAATTATGTGGCACAATTACTGTAAATATGTGACTGCTTTTTTTGCTCATGACTGCTTACAAAAGTTAAAAACCAGTCGAGAGGCATGCATTTATACAGTACACATTGGCGTTGTTTAGGCAAAATAAAAACGCCATCTGTAGCAATTGCCGTTGTTTAGGGAAAATAAAAACGCTATCTGTAGCAGAGAATACAAGCTAGTTAATCAGATGTTTTATCTTCACAGTAGAGTTTGTCATGAAATGTATCTAATCTAGCTAGATGGATCCGTCACAAAGAACCTTTTCTGTCACCTGCGCCTAGTGATCAATAGAGCCATAGGCTCCAGCCACGAGGAGCTGCAGCTTAACAAAAACAACACTTGACAACTGTCATTGCTTCAGATCTTCTGCTCTACTGGAAATGTTCATTTTTAAATAAATTAAAACCAGCTTAGAAAACGCTAGTTTATAGTGTATGCACTGGATATGTGATGGGCATTTATGAGATATGACATTTATCTTCGCTCCTGGTCAGTGACCTCTTTTGACCTCACTGGTGGCTGCCACTTCTGAAGGTCAAGAGAAAACTAACCACTCATGAAGATCTGTGTCTCATTAACACCTATCACATACAGAAGAAGTACAATTTTTTTTTTTTGGGGGTACTGACGACTATCAAACAGGAAAGGGACCTGGAATTTTTTTTTTTTTATAATAAATTTACCAGGATAGACACACTGAGACAAAAAGCTCATTTACAGATGTGTATTGAGGGGAAGAGGCTGGCTATAGTTACATAATAAGCTAAAAAGTGCTGATAATTCAATAGGCACATTGTAACATGGCTCAGTGTGGACCGGTGAAATGCCGCGCCATGATTCACCTAATGGCCACAGCTGACTGAAACTGAGTGGGTATTAAGCCACAGGTAATGCCCGCTCGGTCAGTACCAGCTGTGGCCATGGAGGCACCCGAGGGTAGCAGCCCACTCCGTGAGCACCGCAAGCCCCCCTGCTGTCTCTGTAGTGACAGCAGTCTTGTCGGAAAGGCAGGGACATCTGTGAATGGGTTTGTGATGCGGATCTCCGCAGAGCAGGGGAATACAGCAGGCGGAGTGGCGGACCTGGCACAGCTGACTGAAACCGAGCGGGTATTAACCCACAGCGCCCACAGGTACCAGCTGTGGCCACAGACAGCAGCACTCATTAGAGCCCGCTAAGTTAGTACCCAGAATGTCCATCAGCGAGAGGTGCAGCACTGAGATAGGAAGAAGAGCCCACAGATGTGAGTAAGTAGCGTGGGAGGTTGCACAGCATGGGGGTCACACTAGGAGGAGATTTGGAAAGTGTAAGTCCTGTGTCGATTCCGACGTTGCTAGATGTAAGGGACCCTCATACCCTCTGTTACAGCTGGCTTTACCATTGCTCAAATCGAAATCCATATGTACAGCTTGTGTCCCCCACTTAAATCCTTACTTGCGTGCGTGTGGCGCCACGCATAACATTCCGAGAGCATTTACTAGGCTTTTGTAGAAATTGACGATAAATACAGTACTTGTTTATATCGGTGTTCGATAATACAACTCAGCCTGTTCTTACTCAGCATTGAAATCTGTTGTGGTGGTCTATAAAAACACGGAGTAAATGGTCGGAAAGTACAGCATCATGTGTAACTTGCAGGACAGTGAGAATAACAGTAGGTAGTGGGAACCAGATATGTAGTGCTGAATATAAAGTGTCAGTGTTCACTGGTCATTATGTGTAACACTAATCGATCTTTGTATAGTGAGGGAGAAAGGTATACATTTATTAATACTATATAAATGATTCTGTATCGTGAAGCGTCACCACGCACGGTCTACGGTCATCTCGCTGTGCTGTTACTACACAAGCGTTTAGACAAATACTACTGTGATGTGACTGCTCTCTGCTCTCTGCTTTGTAGTGAAATAGTGGTCGTACAGTATCCCAGTTGCGCTTGCCATGTTACAAGCGCATTAATCACCTTCAGCCTCGGGCTCTGCCGGGGATTAATGCCCACTGGGCGGTTGGACCCCTCGGGCTTCGCCCTCGGGCACCAACCCCCTCCAGCGGGCATTAATCCACCGGTAGAGCCCTCCTCTGGCAGTGATTAATGCTTACGTAACACATTGGCATAATTAACAACAATACTAATATAATAATAGATAGGTTCAGGTGTATTTCAAGGTAGTAATTCCATCGAGAGGTTCTGGGGACACAGAGAACCTCGAGAGCGAAGCTCGAGAGGTTTCATGTGTCCCCAGAACCTCTCGATGGAATTACTACCTTGTTATGCTAGAACCTATTTGTTATTTATTTTAGTATATGGATGCAAGGTGAATTGGCTCACCTCCATTTAAACAGTGGAGTCAGCGGGTCCATGTGTGTGTTGGCAGGGTTCCCCAGTGCTGTGTGGATGACAGGTGCTGTGGGCTTTCATTTACCGCTGCTTTATTAAACTGTTTGTCGGCGGCGGTATCGGGCGAGCAGAGGAGCTCAAAAATGTTTTTTCCAAAGTGAAGAAAAATGGTTGCTGCTGCTGTTGACCATTCACGCGCTAAGCGAGCGAGCAAGCTGCTATGTTTTCGTACTCATTGTGCCCGCCCACAGAGCAAAAGCAGCCAATCAGAAGGCACACTTTGTAAGACATCTAGGATAGATTTGCGCGTGTGCTCTTCAGCTTTCTTGATAATACTATCAATCGGGTGCTGAACGATACTATTATGGCACTTGAACGATAGTATTATCACTTAGGAACAGTAGTATTATTATCACTCAAGGAGTGATGGTATTGCAAGGATTTTTGTGTGCTTTTCAACCATATTATTTTCACAATCTATATATTAAAACTGAACTTATTAGAGTGTGAGGTATCAGGCACTCCCAGGCTGTAATGTCAGAAAGCGGGGGGTGTTAGTAATCGCATCTAATGACTTAAAGGTGACCACGCATTGTGAAAAGGGGATCCGTCCTAATTCCCGCAGCGTAAAATACCGAATGACGAAATCCCGAGAAAAAAAAATTTCCATTAGTCAAAATAAAGAAGGAAAAAAATACCGAATAACCAAGTCCCGCCTCATTACATGTAAACAGTAAACTCAGGTGGTGATTAGGTCAGGGATAGGGGACATACAAAAAGGGACAGAAATTGAGATAGAGGAGTTTGATTCAAGCCTATTCTGGGAACATTTGGAATGCTTGAGACATTGTAGGGAAGTAATAATGACTCACCAAACTCCAGGCAGTAGCGGCATCAAATCTTTGGGACAGCAGCAGCAGCAGCATCGTAAATCCATCTGTTCATTTTATTTGCTCCATTAAAAGTTCGCATTTTATTTTAAAATTAAAAAAATCCCTGAATCTCTGGGCAGCATCTTTGAATAGGACATCGGCAGCAGCATCAAATCCTCGGGGGCAGCAGCAGCATCGTAAAGCCCTCGGCAGCATCGTAAATCACTTGGGACAGCGAAAGGACCTCAGCACCATCCCTCTGTTCATTTTATTTATTCCATTCAAAGTTCACCTTTTATTTTACGATTAAAAAAATGGCATACATTTTGTCTTCACCGCCAAATATCTGTGCAGCAGCATCAGGTACACTTAAATGCTGAGATTGTGAGCTATCCCTCAAAGAAAATCTAAAGTTGTTCTTTGTTCTTTCACTGTAACCACATTTTGAATTTTTTCCTCCCTTTTGCAGTACCTCTTTTTTGTTGGAGACCTAGGCAGACCCTGAAGTATTTTCTCACAGGTTGTTTCTGTGACCATTGCCTCTTTTTGTAGCTGTTCTATAAAACGGTATGTCCCAACATGAGCAGACCCTATCAAAGCCCCTAGTCGTCGATGCCAAGCCTCAACTTTATTTTGTGTCCTTGGAAATCCCATTTCGACCTGATCTTGGACTGACCAAAATTCGGGAGGGAACATTGGAGGGTTTCTGATGGGTGCTCGGTTTCTCATACTCTTCTGACTCTACCCAGAACGTAATGTTCCTCAAACCACCGAAATAAGAGGGCAGCATTGTCAACATAATAGCTTTCAATTCTTGAAAAGCACTAATAATTTCTCCTGATGGAAGAAAAGCCAGAGCAACAAGGTGTCGTAATAGTAGGCTAAATTCCAAGTTGGTGCCATACTGCTGTGCTAACCCGCTTGCCTGTATCCTCCTCCACACAATCTGGCCCAGGTGGAAAAGACACCCTTTATTTATAGTTGAAGGAAACTCAATTTTGCACGCATTAATAACTGCATGTTCAAAGTCAGTTCTGATGTACTTAGGGGCTAGTATTAAGTCTGTCTTGTCTGCCAAGTCTTGTAGATCCTGAAATAATCTTTGATAACTGCATTGTGACTTATCCGACATAATCACAAACACCCAAGGGACTATCCTGCAAGTTTCCTCAGGTCCCACAGGGGCGTGTATTGAGTAAAGCTGACGGAATATAGAGGGAACAGTCCTAAAAGTCCCATCCATTATCCAATAATGTGCCCTGGACAACCGCTCAATATTTGCCCCAGTGCAGAACAACAAGAAGCGTTCATCACCCACAGTGGTGTCTCACAGCAACCAGTGCTGACCATTCACTGACTGCAACTCCTCGGGCACACTAACCTCTTGAAGTGATCGTGGCTCGGGTGGTCAATGTGCTCTTCTTGTTCACTTTATAACCTGAAGCAATGCCTGCTTCTGTGGCATGCTTTGGCTGAGTTCAGGAGGTACAGAGGACAGTGTATCTTGCACTAGCTGTGAAGGGTTATTGTGTGTTTCTACAGCTCTCTGTTTTAAAACGGACTTTGCTTCTGCCTTCGGTGCATCTGATGCATCTGGTGAATGATTATGTTCCTTTTCATTCACTAGCAGATGCAGGCTACCACGAAGGACAGTAATTGCACGTCCATGGCAGTTCAGTAACTTGCGGCTTTGACAGCACCAGTAATGCCACTCACCATTAATCATTTCACTCACCAGCAGGTACCCGCTAATGCACAGCTTATTCCGTCCTTTTTGTGAAGGGACAAGTCGGCAGACAGGATATTCAACTTCTGGGACCGACATTGTTTGTTGCTGAAAGCCATGGTTGGTAGCCAGGAGACATATATAGCCCGGATTACAGCCTTGCATCTGCGCTCTTTCAACACCGCATCAGTGCAACAGGTAATCAGGTAATCATCACACCTGATGACCTGATGCCATTTTACATTTACGTATATTTCCGATTTTCAGCTACCCCCCCAAGCTGTTGCCCCCCCAAGCTGCTGTCTCCCCCCAAGCTGCAGCCCCCTTGTTTTGCATGACATCAAGACCCCATATCTTGTTAAAGTCAGTCAGCAAAGGGCAAGAAAAGAAGAAGGCACTGGCAACTCAGGTCGAAGAGTCACAGTTTCAGCTTTGTTCTACAACACTGTACATGCTACGCTACCTGAGGCCAACTGAATTCTGCAGCCCCCTTGTTTTGCATGACATCGATACCCCATATCTTGTTAAAGTCAGTCGGCAAAGGGCAAGAAAAGAAGAAGGCACTGGCAACTCAGGTCGAAGAGTCACAGTTTCAGCTTTGTTCTACAACACTGTACATGCTACGCTACCTGAGGCCAACTGAATTCTGCAGCCCCCTTGTTTTGCATGACATCGATACCCCATATCTTGTTAAAGTCAGTCGGCAAAGGGCAAGAAAAGAAGAAGGCACTGGCAACTCAGGTCGAAGAGTCACAGTTTCAGCTTTGTTCTACGCTGCCTGATGCTAACTGAATTCCTCGATGCTCCATTACACTGGTCAGTCATCTGGTCAGTCTGCAGCAAATTCCGATTTTCAGTATTTTTCATAGCGGGATTTCGACTGTATCGGGAAATCGGCAGTTCGGGATGTTTTCTGCGGTAATTTACTGTTCGGTATTTTTTACACGGGATTTTGTACCTAACCCGTGAAAAGGCAGTGGGGAGACCCAGTGGGATGCTGGGGTGCATAGAGAGAGGTATCGCCAGCAGAAAAAAGGAGGTGGTGATACCACTGTACAAAATCACTGGTGAGAACCCATGTGGAGTACTTTGTCCAGTTCTGGAGGCCACATCTCTGGAAGGACATAGACAGGCTAGAGGCAGTTCAGAGAAGGGCAACGAAAATGGTGCAGGGTCTGCACCAAGAGTCATATAAGGAGAGACTAGAGGACCTCAATAAGTATACCCTGGAAGAGAGGAGAGAGAGAGAGCGAGAGGAGGATATGATAGAGATCTTCAAATATCTCAAGGGCATAAATAAAGTACAAGAGAGTAAAATCTTTCAGAAAAAAAGATGTTCAAAAACAAGGGCTCATGATATAAGGCTGGAGGGGGGTACACTCGGGGGTAACACAAAGAAGTATTTTTTCACAAAATGGGTGGTGGATGCACGGAACAGCCTCTCAGTGGAGGTGGTGGGGGCAAAAACAGTAGAGGAATTCAAGAATGCATAGGATAGGCAAAGGGAACCCTAGCAATAGGAAAGAGAGGGTAAAAGCTGGAGATCAAGTAGGATCTGCGGTATTACAGTAGGGAGGGAAAATGGGCAGACTGGGTGGGCCAAGCAGTCCTTATCTGCCGTCAATTGCTATGTTTCTATATCGCCTATTTATATTTCATGATGCTAACAGCAAAAACTTAACAAACAGTGCTTTTCCAATTTTAACTCAATGATATGATTGCTATTTTTATGCTGAATATTTCTTATAAATGAATATTGTCTAGTTTAAAGTCCAGGGCTCACAGATCAGTTTGCCATTATCTCTGTGACTAAAAGGGTACTATCTTGTGAATTACATAAATTCCTATAGAACTTGAACTGCTCTGTTATTAGTAGCTAAAAAATGTACGGGAATAACTTTGCAGTAGCACAATTTTCCTGTAAATTAAAGAACTCCCTGTAGAGCTGGGTATCCTGAAATTCTATTTTATGTTTTTTTTCTCCCACCAATTATTTATCCTCCTGGATGGGCTCCCCTCAGTACTGCCATCAACCCCACCATCCTGCAATCACCTTGTAGCTCACCTGCGCACCTGAGTACCCACCATGGATCCCCCCTGTGGTGGGGTTAGGAGGGGGAAAGCCACGCCCCCACACACAGAAGTGCACACATCCATTCTGTGGCTCTGGTGGTGTAGCAGGTGGATTAATTGGACAGGCTTCATTTGTGCCCATTCTGCCACAATTTTTCCTCCATATTTTCCTCCCTGTTTCCCCACATTGGGGTGGGCTTGTGAATGCGTGTGTGTGTGGAGACATAAGCATGCCACGGAGTCCTGCTGCCTCTTTTTTTTCTGCCCTCCTTGACCCACATTGTCACTTGGCCTCCACTGGGTGCCATTCATTTGGCAGAGCATTCGGACATCCCTCTCTCGGAGAGAAGAGCAGCCTATTGGGAACTCCATCCTCTTTCACCCTGCCCGACCCCCTGTCAGCCCATGCTCATTCCTGAACATGAGTCACTGGGGAGGTAAGGTGCTTACAGCACCTCGGCCCACCATGCCACTGGCCTGCTTTTTGTTCTCTTTTCTATAGAGTTTTTTTCCCATTCTGGTCACATCCAGTGGCAACACCAGCCCTGTCACCATCCTTTTTCATAGAATTACAGGTTATCCACCGCTTGCCCGGGACCATTATTTGGTGGGTGGCAAGGCATGTCAGTCATATAAGAGCCTGTGGGGGGGTGCCAGTGTGGATGACTGGCATTTTCTTTCTGGACTTCAAATTTTCTCCCCAGAGTGCCGGCATGCAGTGATGTGACCACGCATGCCACGCATGCCTAAGTTGAAACACATGCGTGACAGGCATCCAGCAGTAACTCAATTTCCAGCTACCTGGTAGCAGAGCTGAAACACAGGAGAGCTCTGTGAGTCAGGAAGTGGGAACTACAGGTGGGAAAACCAGAAATGTTTCATCTGTAGCCAACCTAGAGCTGAACCAGGTGTCTGGCTTGATGCTATGAGTCAAAATGTTAACGGAGCCCTGGCTACTGCAGGCTGTTCTTTACATAGGAGCTGAACTTTCAGACACTACACTAACTGTTCAGGCTGTCAGTAATGCTTACTTTGAGCATAACTGGTTTGGCTTGACTTGGCTTTAACTTGCTGCTAGAGGTCGAGCTGTGCCATGCAGTAAGCTTGAGCCACTCTGGCTTGCCCACTTCTAGTGGGAACCTGACTGGACATTGGGGACAGGCAGGGCATCATCTGCTCAGCCAGTCTCCACTTCTCCCTTTATTATGCTCCTGGGATGCTGCCATGCATGATTCTGCTGAGCATGGGCAGTCAGTGCTGGCAGCGTGCCATCCCTCCCTTGTTCTGCCAATTTATTTATTTGAAAATTAGTAATCGGGAAAGGCAAACTGAGCTGAAGCTCATTTTCAGATGCGACCAGGGGAAGGGAAATGGAAGGAGCAATTCAACAAAATACGGGACATAACAAGATACAGAATTAAAGTGCAGGCACAATACAGTGCATAATACTTCACAGGTACATGATAAAGTGCATTAAAGTGCAAACCTCTGTACAAGTAACATGCCAAGTGCACATGCAAGATACAACAGAAATTTTCCATACAGTATGATCAGCAGTGAGCAATGCAGTAGGAGGCAGAGGGGTGATATGATAGAGACATTCAAGTACATGAAGGGAATTAACAGAGTAAAAAGGGAGGGTTTCTTTAAATCGAGTGGCAACAGCACCACTAAGGGGCACA
This sequence comes from Neoceratodus forsteri, assembly GCA_016271365.2. Classification (NCBI taxonomy): domain Eukaryota; kingdom Metazoa; phylum Chordata; order Ceratodontiformes; family Ceratodontidae; genus Neoceratodus; species Neoceratodus forsteri. Next base: position 739,699,191 of record CM057459.1, read on the forward strand.
GCCTAAAGTTGATGGGAGTTTCTGAAGGGATGTAAGAAAGTATTTCTATATGGATTGGGTGATGTCTGCTTGGAATGAGCTGCCAGAGGAGGTGGTATCAAGGTTGTGGGAGCGTTCAAGAGAGCCTGGGACAAGCACAAAGGGAACCCTTTGGACCAAGGAAGAGGAGAAGGGAGAGGGAGGGACAGTTGGAGGGTCTGGGCCATTGGTGTAAATTGTAAGACCAGACCCTGCATCACTTACCAAGCAGACATGATAGACTGAGTGGTCTTCTTCTGCTGGCTCTTTTCGTATGTTCATATTAAACTTGAGTACAAACAATGAAACAACCAAAACCACATGATGCCAGTGTAAACAGGCAAGACCTCTTGGGGGAAGTAGAAGTAGGTTGGGGGTGGGAGGAGTTTCAGCTGGTGCCTCAAGAAGCCTGAGGTGGTGGAATGATGGAGGGATGAGGGTAGCAAGTTCCAGAGAGCAGGAAAGCTATAGGAGAAGGTGGATTGCCCAGCAGAGAAATGGGGATGAGGAGTGGAGAAGGTACAGTCATCGCTGGAATGGAGAGGGCAAGCAGCAAGGGTAAATGGGGAGTGATGAGAGGTAGCAAGAAAGGGAACCAAACCAGTACTTGGATATTAAGGAGGAACAGTGTAACTGGTGATGTAATGGTATGTGGATAATGGAAAGAGAGGAGTAGAGTAAAGCAATGATGAGCATGAGAAGGGCAGTTAGTTGCAAAATGACAAGAGGCATTGCAGAGGTATCCAGTCTGGTTAGAGAAGTGGAGGGGACAGTACCGTAGACCACATCAGCATAGTCGAAGACTGGGAGCACCATTTTGATGACCAGCTCATGACAGACAAGCAGGGGACAACAGTCATTATTATGGTACAGGGCACCCAGTTAAGGACAAAGTTTCACATGGATGGCATCAGTGTGGGCTGAGAAGTCAAACTTGCTGTTTAGCAACACATTGAGGTTCTTGAAGGATTGCATTGCTTCTAGAAGACAGACATCCACTATGCAGAAAACTGGAAGTCACAAGAGCCTGGCCAATTTCTGGCTGGTCCCAAAGGTCAAAGACACTGTTTTTTCAGTGTTAATCTGGAGGTGGTTGGTGTGAAACCAGCGCAGAACATTGTGAAAATACTGCTGGAGCAGGTCTTCCACAGGGGACCAGAGGTGAAGATGATTGTGTCATCAGCACACGTGTGTGTATATGTGAGTTGACACATACACATGGGAGGTCATTCAGAAAAATGGAAAACAGGATAGACTTAATATGGAACCCTATGGGACCTCAGCCTGGATGGAAAGGGGTGGTGGTGATGATAAGGTACCTCCAACCTGTTTTGACTGTTGACGTGGTTTTAGGAGTTATGGAGCCAGTCAAGTTTGAGAGCTGTAAGGCAAGCAGAGCTCAGCTTCTTCAGGAGAAACAGTTGGGACACTGAGTCGAAAGCTTTAGCCACATCCACACAAATGGTGGCTGTGATATGCCCCTGATCCATCCCTGAGAGGATGAAGTCAGTGACTTACAGCAGGTGGGAGACAGTGGAATGGTGCTTTCGGAACCAGACTGGAATGGGGAGAGAAAACTTGAAGAGGTAAGGTAATCTAAGAGGCTAGAGTAGAATAACCTATTCTGAAGCTTGGCATGGGAGGGGAGGAGGAGGAGGAAGTTAGGACATAAACTGCCTAGAGAGGCTTGATCACCCCCCTCCACCCCCCCTTTGTGAAGCGGATTGACCTTTGCAGTCTTCCAGGATTGAGGAATGGAGCAGAGGGAGAAAGAGAGGTTGAACAGGTTGCTAAGTGGAGCAGCAGTTGCAGGAGCTGAAAACTGTAGGAGTCTGGGATCAAGCCCGCTAGGGTTAGATTAATGATTGGTTAAAGGGGAACTGTCATCAACAAGGTTTCTTAATGTCTCAGATCCCATAAAAAGTTAATTTGAGTGAGCCATTGTGTTTACTGTGAGTCTTTGCAGTGCCGAGTTATTCATATGTAACTCATTCTGTAATTAAGGGATGGGGCAGCCATATGTTTCAGGCTCCTGACAGGAAATGATGTCACTGAGGAACTTGGCCCTCCATTTACTGTAGGTTAAATAGGAAAGCATTTGTTTTAGTAAATGTGTTTTAAGGTGTTATTATAACACTTTCTACATTTATGATAATTGTCTTGTGTGTGCATTGAAACTAATGAGTTATCACCTTTACATTTCAAACTGTTAGCAAAAATAATCCATCTTTAGTATTGCTTTAACCTCTAGGCTATACTGCCAGCTGATCATTAAAAACTACACATCTCAAGGTTGGCTCTGTGGTGTCAACAGGTATTTTGACCCCATATCAGGATTTCTAAATCCTGGTTGTTTTCATGTCAGTTTAGATTTCTGGGGCTGCCACAGCACCGACTTCTGTCTTATTTCATTCCCTCTCTTACAGCTTTTTCTCTTACTATTTTGGTGCAAACTCCAGTCTACAAGGTGCAAATGTGACTATGTACCTACTGACCTGGCGTCATGGGGACAGCCTTGAAATGTGTAGTTTTTGACTAACAGCTGGCAGTACAGCCTAGAGGTTAAAGCAAAGAGCTATGAACAAGCTTCTTTCATCCAGCAGATTGGGTTTTGATTCCAACATGCTCTTCTTGTATACTGTGTGACTAAAGCAACTCACTTAATCTCCCTGTGGTCCCAAAACACACCCAGAAACAAGCTGTAGTTGTGTGCTTTTCCTGGACAAATACAGTAAAAAGTATCTGAGCATGTGTTATGATTCTGTAAATATTATGGGCTTTCTGTCCAGATTTGACTTGAAAAGAAAAAAAATAGGACACCATTACTATTAATTTCAAAAATACATAGATGGACAACATTGTTAAAACATGCATAATCTAAAGTATATTATTAAAATTTAGAATAATATATATAGGTGGGTGTGTGCAACCAGAATATAATTACTGGTGACCCCAAATATCAACTAGCTTACGGTACTGATCAAATGCCGTAATAACTGGATTTCTGGTTATTATACTCCAAGAAGCTGTAATAACCTGAAATCCAGTTATTATAGTGTTCCAAAGTACTTTCATTTTTCCCCGATGCCTGTAGCACGACCAAGTGGTGTCCAGGGTTGTAAACAATAATGTTGAATTTATTCAAAAACACCAGTGCTGAGTGTAAAAAACATGTCTGATTTAGTCTCGTTGCTACCCAACCATCACTAGGTTGCAGTTGGGAGGGGGGGGCTGCATAACCTATCTTTCCTGAAGGAGGAGAGCTGTCCCCAGGATGCTCAATCCTCCTTCACCTGTCAGACCCCCAAAGCCTTGAGCTCGCTTCTGAACTGGGGTTGCTGGCATAGTGACAGAACTCTATGTGCTACTGGTCCAGCCTCGTGATTTCTGTTACATTGTAAGAGTGGCATCTCTTATTTTTGGCAAGAGGACCGCAAAGTGAAGCACAGCCACTCTGTCTGCCTAAACTATGTGAGATGGTGCCTTCCTACCTTAAGAGACATCTCGCACAGCACCCATAAACTTACTATAAACATGGAGGAACATTAATAGCTTTATAACCCCCTGAATTTTACAGTCTCATAATTGGTAGTTAGCCTATTTGGTAACACTAGTAGTATCAGTTTCAAAAACTGTAGCAGTGTCACACAGGTTTTTCTGTAATACACCAGTGTGCATTATGGAAATTCCTGCTCAAGCCCACAGTTCCAAAGTCATGCCTCATTAAGTCCCTAAGAAATATATATTTTTTTGTATGTGCTTTACAACTCCAATAAAATGCCATTTCCTTCATGAGCGCTATTCACTTGTAAACACATGTAAATCTCTATCTCCATTTGGGTATCCAGTGAACAAAGTGACCGCAATTGAACGATTACAAAAGCAGCAACTCAGTTACGGCACCAGTGTTCAGGGCTACTTGGCAGGGTTGCAACCGGATACCTGGGTGGATGAGGCAGGACGACGGAAGTATGCACGTATATGTGCGGGGGTAGAAAGCAGGGAGGAAGGTATGTGGGGGGTGGCGGGCAGCTGCGGGCTGATCCGCTAGAGTGATGGGGAGGTGGTTGGTTGGGAGGTGCAGGGCTCGGGTCTAGCATGCGCTGTGATTTTTTGCTGGCAGGCAGCTTGTTGTTTTTAAGTATTTCAACCCCAACATACCCCGGAGTTTAGAACCCCTTGCATTTAAAAATAAAAACATAGATCTCAGGTGTCCTCTTGCCGTTCACCGCGAGTGTGCATCGAGGAAATTCATTTTTAGCGATGTACACTTGCCCAAATGGCGATTGCTATTTTGTAATCGCTATTATTACATAGAACTCTCCATTTACTACACAGAGAGCCATTTTCCTCATTTAAACAAAAAATATATATTGTTTGAGCTAGTAATTATTAAAAATTAACTATGGGGTGTACATTTCTTGTGTTTTTTTGTTTGTTTACATGCCCTCTTTTTTATACCTACATAAACCACTCCTGCTTTGCACTCATGGGGCCAGATTCTAGAAGGGTTACGCCTGGCGTAACAGTAGTTGCGCCAAGTAGAATGGCGCATGTAGCAACTTACACCAGCAGTTGTGAAATGCACAATTCTACAAAGTAGCCTGTGACATGTCGCAGGCCACTTGCGCCAAACAGCCGTTAAGCCACATAAACCCCCTGCAACATGGCGCTAGGGGGTTTACGGCAGCAGTTGCACCCCATTCTAGAAGGGCAGCCACAAAGTGCCCACATTGGGATTCCACAAGAACCCCCAGAGGAGATCCAGCAATGTAAGTTACACCAGTATTTAGCTGGTATAACTTACAGACACCCCCGGGGGTCCTGTAGACCTGTTGGCTGTCCAGTGGTCAGTGCACGGTTACCCTCCCCCCATGCCCAGCACACGCCAGCGGGGCCCCACAGGGCTACCCATACCCCAACCCCCAAAACACCTGCTGGCAGGTGCCCTTGAGGGCAGTGCTGCTCATCCCCCCACCCAGCGAACCACGGGTCGCTGGCTGCAAATGCGTAATTACACCCCCGATAGTCCAGTGGCCCCGACCATCATACTTGTTATTAGTAATGCCCCAAATCCCTGGTAGTTTAGCGGCCCCACGAACTGTATAATATTCATAGCGATCCCCACATCCCTGGTAGTCTAGTGCCCCCCCCGAACTGCATAATATTCACAGTGATCCCCGTATCCCTGGTAGTCTAGTGCCTCCCCTGAACTACTACTACTGCAGCCTTACATGCATATATAGTGCTACTGGGGTTAGATGCTGAAAAGGCATTCGACTGGGTTAGCTGGTCTTTTTTATGGCAGACTCTGGAGCACTTTGGATTCCCAGAACAACTTATAAAACAATTACAAAATATTTATGCTTCCCCTAAAGTAAATGTTAAGGTGGATGGGGCACTTTCAGATACATTCCAACTCTCTAGGGGCACCCGCCAGAGATGCCCAATGTCCCCGATGTTGTTTGCTCTATATCTTGAGCCCCTGGCCATTGCTATTAGATCTTCTCGGGACATAGAGGGCCTTCCATTGGGAGGTCACCTGCACAAGATATCACTGTTTGCGGATGATATTCTGCTGGCTCTTACCAAGCCTGAACAATCCATTGCAGCAGTGGCATAACCATGCATACTTATTGTATGCACGGGCCTACAGTTTTTTCAGCCTGACACAAAAAAAAAAAATTCAAGCTGGCCCTTTAAAAATCCTGAGTATTTGGAGGCCGGCTGGACCTTAGCCTTGGTTGGATCAGGGGTTAGTGTATGGAGGTTGGTTGCAGGGGCGTAGGTGGGCCGGTGGGAGTGTGTGTTCGCGGAGACGAGGAGGTGGGGTGGGCCAGGTCGGGTCAAGAGAGAGAGAGAGAGAGAGCCTCGAAAGAGTGCAGTGAAGTATGGCCACTGGCAGCGGCAGTGTCACAGTCAGAAACTTAGTTGGGGGGTTGGGGGAGAACCATCACTGCAGCTTGCACAACAAGCTGGCCTTGCTTAGTGGATTGGGGCCTTGGGGGGAACCAGGAGAAGATGAGTGAATTGCACCAGGGAGGGAGAGAGTAATGGACTGCTCTGATGACCCGGGCCGGAAGTAGCATAAGCAGCACGCTGTCGCCAACAGCAAGGAGGAATCAGGAGGAGCGGGTGGGAGACTGAACAGCCTTCCTGAGGAGGTCGTAGAGTCAAAAACAGTGGGGGAATTCAAGAATGCATGGGACAGACATAAGGCAATTCTAGTGGGGGGTAGGAGGAAGTAGGCTGTTGGTTAACTAGGATCTGTAGCTTATCCGTTAGGTAGGGAAATGGGCAGACTAGGTGGGCCAAGCGGTCCTTATCTGCCGTCAAATTCTATGTTTCTATGTCTCTATGTGACAAGTTGGGCCCAGTTTTGAAGGAACGTGCTGGTAGCTGCGGACTGTGTGGACCGGTGCTGCTGTTCAGTCCTTGTTTTGGTGGGTAAGGGTTTGCCCTTTGCTGGCTATTTTGGTGCTGCTTGCTTCGTGCCTCGGCCTTCTTGTTTGTTGCTGCATCTCAAAATTACTGCCAGTACACCACCACTAGTGTTGTTGGCCAGGAGTCGTGGAGTGTAAGCCAAGGGTTCATGCCTTATGGCTTGAGTAGGATCGGATCATGAGCATTGTGGTCTTGTGGGTTTGTTCATTGGACCGTCAGGCGGCCATGGTCAGACTTAGCCTAGGCTATAGGCTGGCGAGTGATGGCACTTTTGGCACACATGATCACGAAGAAAGTTCGGTCAGAGCAGAGAAGAATACAGACTTCTGGTGGAGGCTGCATGCTCACTGCTGGCTCGGCTGCTGCAAGTTAAGCAAAAGCATTCAAATTCAAGTAGGTCACATAAGTGTTTAAGACAGTGTACTGTCTGTCTGGCATCTGCAACCTAGTCCTGCAAGTAGCCAAGTACTTATTTAACTGGGGAGGTAGACAAAAGGAGTAAGGACTGACTCACTGTGACTGGTGGTGCGGTGGGTGAGGGGTGAGTTATGATGTTGTGGGGGGTGGGCACGGCACAGTGCCAACTGCCAAACAAGCAGAGAAGGTGGTGGGAGGGAATTTCAGTTTGCACAAGACAAAGGGTGGTGCTAAGCTGGCAGAGGCCACATATTATTGTAATACAGACTGATGGAGGAGGTTGAGTGCTCACTGCTGGCTGCTTCTGCTGCTGCAAGTGAAGCAAAAGCATTCAAATTCAAGTAAATCACTGTCACACAAGTGTACTGTCTGGCATCTGCAACCTGGTCCTGCAAGTAGCCAAGTACTTATTTAACTGGGGGCAGTAGATAGAAGGTGTAAGTACTGACTCACTGTGACTGGTGGTGCTGCAGTGGTGTGGTGGGTGGGGGCAGCACAGTGCCAGCTAAACTGTCAAACAAGCAGAGGGCGGTGCTAAGCTGGCAGGGGCCACATACTATTGGCTATTTGATTTGGCACCAGTCAGGGAGGGAGTGCCCGTGAAAAGACAATACACTGTAAAAAGATACTGAGTTGGTCACCCCGGAAGGAGCTTGACAAATATGTGGCCTAGTGGCTGATGCGGTTTTCAGATTTCATAGTTGACTGCTTCAGAACCAGTTGTTCAACCCAAAGATCTATGTTTGTCCTGGAGCTTCTCGGTTGAACCCCAGAGTGTCTGATCACAGAAGAGTGGGACCAGCCTCTCTCTCCACGGGGCATCAGCTCCCTCTTACTGATCTCTCTTTCCCACTTTCTGTTGGGGCAGCAATTAAGTGGACTCACAGGAGACCCCAGGACTTCTCATTACTTTGCCATTTACTTTTTGTTCTTCTTTTAATTTGCTGGAGAGGAGGATTCACAGGAAGGAAGCCCTACAACCTGGAACGCCAGACTTTTATGGCTCACTGGGTTCCTAGCAGGAGTTTGTTTCTCATCAAACTGGTCTCTGTCTTTGATTTGTTTTCCCCATACCATCTTGTTGGAATGATTGACCTCCTCGAGGGGTAGCTGTGGCTTTTTATTTTCTTGTACCAGTGGCAGTAGTTTTACTGAAATAACTGTTTTGCAGTGCACCCTATGTCAAACAGGTCTGCTATCAACGCTTTAATAGCTGCAAACAGTTTCAAAATTGCCATTTAAAAATAAAATTTTTTTTTTAGTCCCTTGGTGAGTGCTCTTTTATGTTGGTGTCTAACTCTGGGTCAGATGCAGTTGGGGAATGATCACGACAGTTTTATGGGTACCACACTGGAGGGTTGGTAACTCTCTTTGTCACAGATCCTAGCCAGGGAAATTGTCTGGACATGGCCTCTCAGTTTCTGGGTGTACCCTCTGTAACCGGGGCCTTTATATTCTTTACCTCCTCCAAGATATTTGTTCTATGCAGTTCCACAATATTTTTAATGTGTGGGGTAGGTGGTTGATGACACTGTTTGACAGTCAGTTGTCCACAACCATTTAAACTGCAGACTTCAACACCCCTGATTCCATGGGGGGAAACATTTCTCTTGAAATTAGGAGTAGGCAAGATGTAACAAAACCGTGTTTTTTCTTCAAGAAAAACCCTATAACTCACCACAGAGCATGTAAGACCCCAGAGCTTCTGGGGGCCTGGCGGCCCCCAAACCCCCGGCTTTTATTTCTCATTATTCATAAATATCATATCCAAGCACCCTCCAAAAATCCTGCTTACGCCCCTACCTGTTATAGTTGGGATGGGAGGGACTCAGGAGGAAAGGAGTTGACAGGCGGGAGGTTTAGGCAACTCACTGAACTGTGGGGACTGCAGAAAGGACTATAGTGCAACTTACTAGGCATGGGGAGGGGGGAACAGGGTAGCTAATTCTGTTTCAGATTACCCCCAAAATGCACCAGAATGCACAAAAAAACAAATAATTTTATGGGGGACTAGGCGACCCCTGGCCTATAGTTTAGATTATTGGTGCATACACTTTTTTTAAGGCTGGTTAGTCCACTGCATCCCAGAGGTATGGAAACAGCTACAAACATTTGGTAAGCTAGCGGGATATAAAATTAACAAATCAAAACACAAGGTATTGACGTACAATTACCTCCCTCCCTCCCACTTCAAAAAAGACTTTCCCTTTAAGTGGCACAGACAAGAGATGAGATACTTGAGAATAAAGCTCACAAGAAACCCCATTCATGCAGCGCTTTCAAATCTCAAACCTTTAACCCTAAAATTGACAGATCTATCTCGTTGGTTACGTCTCCCCCTAATCTTTGAGTAGGATAAATACAATTAAGCAAAATGTATCTCCCTGCATGTTGTTCTTTCTTCAGACACTGCCCTTCACCCCGGCTAAAACATATTTCCAGGCGTGGAACAGAATGATATCCCGCTTTATTTGGCATGGAAAACGTCCCAGAATTAGATATTTTGTTCTGCAACTGGCCAGAGAAAGAGGTGGCCTTAACCTCCCTGATCTCAAAAAGTATGCGATGGCAGCACAGTTAAGGATAGTCCTATACTGTCTAAATAAACAGTATGATTTGATGCACACTGGAAACAATTAGAAGTAACCTGGGGAGACCTATACAACACTCAGGACCTCCTTTTTGGGACACCCCCCAAGTGCCAAGGGATAATGAATTATCCTAAGTTCACCAGGGAACCCTTAAAAATATGGCTTAAGGTCAGTAATGATTACTTTATAGTCCCTGAAAAATTGTTTTTGGGAACACTGAAGTATAATGCAAATTTGACAGCAGGTTCCTCAGGCCTCTATGTAGTTCAATGGCAGAGATACGGCATTTTATTCATTTTCCAGTTAGTGGGCAGAACAGGTCTCCTTCCCTTTGTCTCCCTTCAGAAGGAGTATTACTTGCCCTATAAATATTTTATTTATTATTTACATCTTAAATCATACCTTCAGTCATATGAATGGTCACTTGCGGCCCTAAGAGAAAACCCTACCCAAATAATACAACTGTTACAAGCTCATATCAGAGGAACGACCTCGGATCACTTGATTAGTAAGATATATAAGGCCTTAAATGAAAGACACGGAGACTTGACCAACTTAATCAGGTTTAGATGGGAACAAGAACTGCAGGTATCAATCAGTGAGCAGGACTGGAATGACTCTGCTTTACCAACTATAAAAATCTTTTTCTCACCATACTGGTGTGAATACATGAGAAAACTCCATTCTCATTTCTTCCGTACACCAGCCGTGCTGGCTAGTGTGGGAGAATTAGGGGAGAGACAGTGTTGGAGAGAATGTGGGGATGATAGAACAAATCAGAGCCATGTCCTTTGGTCATGTCCTAAGCTATCCAAGTTTTGTAAGGGGATTCTTGAGGAGTTGCGTGCAATTTATGACACCACTGATTTATTCACTCCCACATTTATACTGGCTTTTATTAAACCAGAAGGTCTGCGAATTGACAAAAACTTACTGAAACAAAGTTTAAAATTTATAACAGCAGCCCACAAAATTATCACTAGATTTTGGTTTACAAATAAAATACCCACTAAAAAAGCCTGGATTGTTTTGTCCAGGGAGATATATGCCCTTGAGCGACTCTTGGCCAAGACGATCAACAAAGTTCAAAAATTTGATGTACAATGGCAAAAGTGGATATCATACCAACTAAATCATTATGATGATTTTGTACCTTAAGCTATGTACTGAACATGTAATTTTGCTCTTCCTTTGCACTGAAAAGATACTCGGGATATGATTTGTGATGCTCCTTGAATTTTAATGACAATAAAATCTGGGAGGGAAAGGGGAGGGCTCATCGGTGCTATGCCTGATTTGATTTGAATGGATAACAGACTAAACTTAAAATGAGTAATTATGATTCTCTGGATACTGAAGTAATAAGATGTTATTTTTTTCCCCCTAATATGACTGCTACAAGTAAACATGTAATGTATTGTGATGTTATCAACTGGTGTTAATAAGTGATGTATTGCTGCCTGTAAAATTGTTGCATTTATAAATTAAATAAAAAGACTAAATTAAAAAAAAAAGAAGACAGTGGGGGTGCTAGGCAGCAGAGGGATTAACTTAAGTGGGGCAGGGCAGGTAGCAGAGCACAGTAGAAGGTAGGGAATTGGCATTCAGCACCAGGCTCGGGGATGGGGGAATTAGCAGAAACAGAGAGAGGCACACCTGCCTATCAAATAGTATTGGGGGGGGGGTCAGCTAGCGAGTGATAGAAACAAGGGCATTAGCAGCCAACACACACAAGTAAAAGTACAGCAGTTAAAATTTAAAGTACTCGACAGTGCTAGCAGGATACATCTAAAAAATCTGAGGTAAAAAATGGCAGATTAGGTACAGCAGAATAACAGCAAAAACAGGCTAGCCAGATAACTAACATAAGGTAACAGTTAGGTATGCTAACAAAATAGAGTACTGGCTAGCTAGCTAACATATAAAAAAAAAAATTTCAGCAAGGCAATCAAAAGAAGCTAAAATAATTAAGCCCCATACAGCTCTACGGCTCAGCAGCCAAGACCTGGCTGGGGAACCTGTGTCCTTGTAACAGTGTGTCCAGTCAGAGGGAGGCAGTCAATGAAACCAACCAGTCAGTAGCATGGAGTCTGTTGGTGCCAAAAACCTGAACACCAGTGCAAGCAGAGGTCTGTACCTGGGAATTGGAGAGTCAGCCGAGGAGTCTTTGTTGGGGTGGGCGGTGGCAGTGCTCAGAAAGCTGCACCGCCAGGAGAGGCGCCTGGTCAGGGGCTCTTCAGTCTGGGAATCGGCAGAGGAGTCTCTGTTGGGGCCGGCAGCGGCAGTGCTCAGAAAGCTACACCGACAGGAGAGGCACCCAGTTAGGGGCTCTTCAATGCAGCTTGTGCCCTTTTCTACCAGCCCCCCCCCATAGTAAGTTATACCTTTGCCATTCCCCTCTTAGCACAAAGGCTTTGCCCTCCACTAACATACAGAACACCCAGCTTCTCCACTTTAGTTCAAATTGGAGCCACAACCCCCTTGACTGTGTCATTAAGGGCTCCATGTGATACATATCTGCCAAGATCTTGTGCCAAGAAACCAATGTAGGTGGTTGTGGCTGTTTCCACAGACATGTTATTGCCTTCTTGGCAGCCAGTAAGTAAGTATATAACAACTAAGGAGTGGGACGTCAGATGTAATCCCGGGGGATGTATTGAAAAAAGTACCATAGTAAGAGTAACCAAATCAGCAGTAGAAGTAAGTTGACTGATATGATCCCTTACCTGTTCCCAAAACTGAGCCCAAACTGGTCAAAAACAAAAATGTGTGTTTGTGTGTGTCTTAAGTTTGTCCACAGAGCCTCCAACAATGTCTAATATGGACAGGAAGGAACTTGGTTAAGGTTGATAGGGTGTCATTTCCAGCTGGTGCAGAACTCAGCAGCTAGGCTGTTGACAAGGCTTCCTCGGGGTTGCCATGTCATGCAGGTGCTGCATGATCTGCACTGGCTGTCTATTCAGTGGTGGATCACCTTCAAGGTTGGTTTGTTGAGCTATAAGGCCCTACATGGACAGTTATCTGCAAGATCTTCTTCATCCCTATTGCCCCTTCCGCCCACTTCGCTCCACCAACAAAGGATTGCTAGAGATTCCCATGGATCGTTTAAAGTCATCGGGGGCCTGAACATTTGAATTTGTGGCCCCTTTCCTGTGGAATTCTCTACCTCATTGGATAAGACAGTGCCTGATGGTGGAGCGTTTTAAATCTGCCTTAAAAACATATTTATTTAATCTGATGTTTGTTTGATTGTATATAAGCTTCTATAGATGTTTTATGCAATTTTAGTGGATTTTATTATACTTTGTACTAGTGTTATGATCCCTTGGGGAATAGTGCTATTTTATAAATAAAAGTTGATTGATTGATCTTCTTCGTCAGACTCCAGTTCTTCCTCACCAGAGGAAGGGGAGCTTCAGACAAGTTTCTCAGATTCAGACATGTGGTCCATCAGGCATTTTGAACTGAATGACCTGGACTTCTTTATTAACAACGTCAGGGCAGAGATACATCTAGGTGTCTCACTTGTCACCACTAAGCCAAACAAACCGGCCTTCAAGCTGTCAACCTCAGCTAAACCATCAACAACGTTCCCTACAGCTCTGGTGATTGAGGACCTGCTTAAAAAAGAATGGCAGGGCCCAGAGAAAATTTACCTTGTACCACAGCAGGTTAACATATTGTTGAAATATGACAAGAAACAATTGGAAACATGGCTGAACTTGCCCAAAATTAACCCTCTCATCTCATCTCTAACAAAGAAGATGATAATTCCTGCAGACGGTGGGGTCACCCTCTGAGAACCAGTAGAAACCAAGGTGGAGTCATCCTTAAAGAAGGCCTTCCAGGCCTCAGCAACTTCCTTAAAGGTGACAATAGGCTAATCTGTTTTTGGCTAGGGCTGCTCTCTCCTGGGCCAAGGAATTGGCTTTTCAGCTGGTAGAGGACTCAGAAAAGAACAAGGCGATGGTTCCGCAATTCCAGCTTATGGGCCTCACCTCTGCTTATTCGGCAGATATTTCAGAGGCTGCATTTCAGTGTGCTGCCAGAACTATGATCTACCAAACCTCTGCTAGGCATAACCACTGGCTGAGAGCCTGGCAGGCAGCTACCTCCTCCAAAGTTCATCTGGTAAATGCTCCATGTAAAGGTGACCTTCTGTTTGGTTCTGCTCTAAAAGAAGCAGTGAAGGAATCCAGAGGGATGGCTAAGGTACACATACTCCAATAAAAAACTAGGGACAAGTCGGTTTGGCAGATCCCGGTGGCCATTTTGTGACCACTCCTACAACAAAGGTCCAAACAGAAGTTTTTTGAACAAACAACTCTGATTTTCCTCCTGTAACCAACACAACAACAGAAATGGAGGAAGGGCCACCCTTGTCACCGGAACTGCTACAAAGAAATTTCAACAGTGAGACAGTCTGGACCCTTCCCCACATAAGAGGCAGACTTTCTGCTTTCTGTGGGGAATAGGTCCATACTACTACCAGGAAATGGGTCCTAGACATCATCAATGAGAGGTATTTAATCGAGTTTGACACAAAGCCTCCATTACCTCATGTCGTACCCTCCCCTCTTTCGACTGACCCCACCAAGAGACAAGCCATGCTATAGGCAATTACAGACTTACTACAGAAAGGGGCTGAAGAACCCATTCCCCTCCCAGAGTTCAACAGGGGCATTTACTTCCTCTTCTTTATCATCCCAAAATTCACCGGTGTTGGACCACAAATTCCTGAATCACTTTATCCGCAACAGATCCTTCAAGATGGAGACTCTGTCCTCCATCATCAGAGAAATCCATCAGAGAGACTTCATGGCCTCCACTGACTTACAGGATGCTTACTTACATATCCCCCATTCGGGACTCTCAGAGACAATATCTCAGATTCAAGGTTCAGGACAGTCACTTCCAGTTCAGAACCCTGCCATTCGGGCTTTCATCTTCCCCAAGAATCTTCTCCAAGGTCCCAGTGACAGTGATTGCACACCTGCACAGCGGGGGAATCCAACTCTACCTGTATTTGAATGATATCCTGATCCAAGCTCCTCAATTTGAACTAGCCTTGCAGGCAGTGGCAGAGGTTGTTTGCTGCCCCTCCACCCTTGGTTTTGACATCAACAGGCAGACGAGCTCCCTGTTTCCAATGTAGACTGAATCATCTGGGGATAGATTTCAAAACAGCTGTGGCAAAGTTTTTACAACCTCCAAGAAATTCAGAGACCTGCTGTCCCTTCTTTAGAAGTTTCAGCACACCTTTCAACTCCCAGCCTAGATGTTGATGCAGCTCATGGAGACAGTGGTTTCTCTGGCAGATACGTTTCTGTGGTCCTTAATTCACATGCATCCAACTCCAGTAACCCTCCTCAAGCAGTGGTCCCTGCACAGACACAGCCAGAACCATAAAGTATCTATCCCACACTTGATGAAGGACAGTCTTCATTGGTGGGCAGAGAGATTGAACAGCATGAGGGTCCACCAGCTGAGATGCTCACATCGAGTGAGAATCACCACCTACACCAGCCTCAGAGGATGGGGTGCCCATCTGAATCTTTTTTCTGTTCAAAAGCAAGTGGTCCCTGTTGGAGTCTTGCCTCAGCATCAGTGTGCTGGAAATGTGAGCAGTCCACCTAGCTCTCCAAAAATTCAAGGACAAGGTTCACAAGCAAGATGTTCTGATCCTTACAGATAGTCTGACCATGATGGCATACATAAACTGACAAGGGGGCACAAGGAGCACACACACATGTTGAGAGAGACTCTCCTATTGCTTCACTGGGTCAAACGTCATCTATCCAGTTTATCCAGTCTGGCTGCTGCTTACATCCCAGGACAAGAAACATCCCAGCAGCCTAGCTCAGTTGCGAGGACATTCTGCAAGGGGAATGGGAACTGAAGAACAGTGCATTTCAGATCCTCACCCACCTCTGGGGCTATTCTCTGGTGGATCTCTTCAATTCCAGATGAAATGACAAAGTTCAACGATTCTGCTCCCTCGCCAGGGACAAGCTAGCAGTGGCTCAAGATGTCTTCTCCCTATACTGGGGTCGATACGGTATGTTGTATGTCTTTCCACCCATTCCACTTCTTTCCAGAGTACTTCACAAGGTGGCTCAAGACCAGGCCCGAAATGATCGTAGTGTGCCCCTGTTTGCCTCGACGTTTGTGGTTCCCACATCTGGTCTACATAGCTAGGGATCCACCACTCACTTTTCAAATCGGCCTGGATCTTCTTTATCAAGATCTATAATGCATCTGAATCTATGCAGTCTGTCCTTCTTGGCTTGGAGATTGAGTGAGAGACTCTCAAGGACCTCGGGTACTCCCCAGCTGTAATTGAGATGATGATGCAATCTTGATGTCTTCTTGTATGGTGTACTACAGAATTTGGCACAAGTTTTTATTCTGGCTTCACTCCAAGGAGCTGGCCAGTCGTTTGGTGTTCTTACCTATCCTCCTTCAGTTCCTCCAGGAGGGCTTTGATATGGGTCTACAATTGGCAGCCTTAAGAGTTCAGGTCTCTGCCATGGGAGCCCATCTTCTGGTGGACATGGGGGAGTTTCTGGAGTCTCATCTTCATGTCAAATGCTTCCTGAGAGCGGCTACCCTAAAGTGTCCCCAAGTGAAATCTGTTGTCCCTCCATGGTGCCTCAATCTGGTTCTCAAGGCTCTCACCAGGACACCCTTTGATACTCTGGGGGAGCCACCTATGCTCCATCTCACAATGAAAGTAGCCTTCCTCATTGCTATCACGTCAGCCAGATAAGTCAGCAAGCTTGGCGCACTATCTACCAAGGAGCCCTGTACTGTTTTTCACTAGGACTCAATAGTCCTCCGAACAGACCCAGGTTTCTTATGTAAAGTCATGTCACTATTCCACTGCAGTCAGGAACTGCTACTTCCTTCCACCCTATCCCCAGTAATGACAAGGAAAGAGACTTGCATACCCTGGATCCGAAACAGGCCTTGAGGCTGTACCTTAAACAAATCAAGTTACTATGAAAGAGGCCAAGCCTTTTTGCTGTCATGGCAGAACCAAATTTAAATAAAAAGGCTTCCAAAGACTCTATCAGCAGATGAATCCGCTCCACCATCAGCATCGCCTAAGGACAGGCTGGGGTTCCTCCCTCAGGTTCGATAAAAGCCCACTCCACTAGGGCCATAGCCATCTCTTAGGCAGAATTCAGGGACACTTCCTCGGCTGACATCTAGGCGGCTACCTGGTCATCTCTACTACACACCTTCATGAAATTTTACAAGCTGGATGTGGCCACCTTGGCTGCGGCATCATTTGGCCATAGGGTTCTACAGGCCGTTGTGGAATCATATCTCACTTCTGCATTCTTCCCGGTTTCTACCCTGAGATGCACTTGTCTTACTGATTTTGTATGTCCCAGCTGTACTGAGCCCTGCAACCAGCATAAGGAGGGAGAAATCTAAATTTAAATACCTGTAAATTTTACTGCTGGTCACAGGGCTGATTCCTTTCCTGAATGTATAAAGTTGGCCACTTAGCCTTTTTCTTTTCTAACGTTCTTTTACAAATTTTGTCTTTATATGAGGTTGATCTGGATTAATCCTGTGACTTCTTTTCATGCTTTGGAAACTGGCTGGCAGGATCTGTTAGGGGAGGAGAGATTATCCTGCTGCTGCAAGTTTATTCATCCTGCCTGCTCTGTGGCACAGGAAGCAGATCCCAGCTGTACTGAGCCCTGTGACCAGCAGTCAGAGAAAGGAAATTTACAGGTATTTAAATTTAGATTTAAGCCACGTAGTGCAATAGATAGAGGTAGAGAGTTCCTGGTTCTGTGCCTTCAAAATGGAGAGGGTAGAGCTCCCTAGTTGTTCCTGTAACCTCCAGAATGGGTTCCCTATCAAATGCTGCCATATGTTGCCCTTAGGGGCATCCCTAATTATAGTAAGCAAGAGAGGGCTGGGCCAGCAAATGATCTTTCTGATTACCTTTATGTAAAAGAAAGGTTTGACTTTGCAGGTATCGAAAATGTTCTCTCCCAGCTAGTCCATCTTGGGCCTGAAGGTGTTCAAATGGGTGAATTCCTCTCATCCAGAAATTAGAATATGTAAGATAGATGCAGCTGATGTTAGCTATGGAAGGTATAATCAATGTGAGTGGGCAAAAATAGTCTTTGTTGAGAAAATTGAGGAAATAGAATATGGAAGAAAGAGAGGGAAGGGCATATGTGCCATGAGGCCTCTAAAGTCGATGAGATGAGGAAAATCCAGGAGTACTGCAAACAGTAGCTTCTCAGTGTGATAGAGGTCATTAATCACAAATTCTGTATGCTTCCATGCTGGGCTGAGCTGGGGATTTAGCAAATTGGGAAGGTGTACTCCCGCTGTATCAGAGGAAGATGCAAGATAGTGAAACATAACCAGGGTCACCTCCACCCAAATAAATGGAGAAGTCATCTTGTTCCAAGAGGTAAAGTACCAGGTAGCCAGAACCATAGGTAAGGTTTGAGAAGGTATAAAAGAGGAGGCAAGGTGTTCATGTGGATCGTCTCTACCTTAGAAAGGAAAGAAAAGAAAGATGAAGAATGCTTCATCTGGTCAAATCTTGAGTGAAGGCTAGTGCTAATGGCTCAAAGTTTAATAAGTCTTGGCGCTCCAGGTTTTGTGGTATCTGAGTGCCAAGATATTTAATTGTAGTGCACCTCTGTTTTAATGGTAGTTGATTACGGAGCATAGGAGATGGGGCATAATTGAATAATACACCTCTGTTGCTTGCATTTAGAAAGAATCCAGAGAGTGACCCAAACATCTGAATGAGTGTCCAGGATGCGGGAATTGAGTTGCCAGTGTCCAAGAGCATTGGAAACACATCATCCTCATTGAATGATATTATGTGGAAGTTACCTCCCTAGTGGGGCTCCTTTAGTGTTTACTGCCCGGCGTATTGCAATTGCTAGTGGCTCTCTGTAGATTGCAAACAGAAGGGACAATAGGGAACACCCTTGTCATGTACCATGCTGTAGTGAGATGGAGGAGGACAGTGAGCCATTTGTTCGAACATAGGCTGTGCGGGATGTATAGAGATTCTAAGCCACATCAGAAAATCAGAAGGGAACCCAAAGGCCGACAGGCTGGGCCAGAGAAAGTCCCAGAACACCCTGTTAAATGCCTTCTTGACATCAAGACGGATGAAAGCCGCTGCAATAGATCTCTGTGTAAGATGTTGCATAAGAAGTAAGGTTCAGCAAATGTTGTCCACAGTCTGTCTACAGTGGATAAAACCAGTCTGATTGGGATGTATAGGTGAGGGAAGGATTCCATCAAGTCTCTGCGCCCAAGTGAACATATATTTTGTAATCCACATTTAATATGGATATAGGGCAATACGACAAAGGGCATGTAGGATTACAACCAAGTTTTATTATAGTAGACAAAGCAGCATAAGATCAGAAGGGAGGAGGTGGGTCTCCTTTTTGCACAGCTTGAAACGTAGATAGAGCATAGGGAAGGAAAAAATATGAGAAAGATTTATACCATTCAGATGGTAACCTGTCAGGACCAGGACATTTTAAGGTGTTCACCTGTTTAAGAGAGTTCTGTTTCTCCTCTAAAGTGATCGGAGCATGGAGGAGCTCCTGTTGTGCCATAGAAAGCATAGAAAGAGGCAGGGAGGATAGAAACTGTCATCCATATTTGGACAGGCCGACTCATTATATAAGTTTTGATTAATGTTGCTGAAATATACTGGTTGTTCCTGTGTGTCCTGGCCATTGTGCCCACTGCTGGATCTTTTAGTTGTGTTATGCAAGCTTGTTTATACCCACAAAGTCTTTGAGACAGCAAGCAGGTGCCCCTAGGCCCACCCTCACAATAGGCGTGCTTTCAAATAGGTCATTGCCTACTGTACTCATATCTAGAATGGCTTGCAAATCAGTCTTCACCTGATGAATCCATGCCTGAGCCCTGGGCAGCCTTATGCTGCAGGTCCTGCAATTCCTTAGTCAGTTTCTCAAATCGTTGGTCCCTTAATCATTTTTTTGGCTGAGGCATACACAAATATTTCCTGCCATAAAATGGCTTTAATCTTGTCCCATAAAATTGGATTGGATATATCCTATGTGGCATTCTCCCAAGCTGCCCATTGGACTGTATGTCCTTAAATTCGCTGTCCCAAAGGAAGGTTTTGTTAAATCTCCAGATGGAGGACTTATGTCTCCTGCCTAGCTTGATCTTATGAGTCATCGGAGTATGATCTGATAGTAGTGAGGTACCATAGGACATATCCTGTAATGTGCAGAAGTGTTCAATAGTCATGAAGAAATAATCTATGCTAGAATATGTGTGAAATCAGGGAGAGTAATATGTATATGCTTTTTTTTTTACTTTTCATTTATTGTATTCAAATAAAACAATACATTGAGTACTCTTACATATGGAAATCACATCAGAGCATAAGGCATGATTGAATTATCACAATCATTCCCATACATTCTTTTACAATGGGGGGACTATATTTAGGTACTGTTTGACCTGGAGTCCCAAAGTGTCCAAAATATGCCAGTTGCTTCAATGGCCCAGGTTAACATACAAAAGATAGTTCTTGAAGGATAAGTCTGCACTAGCCAATAGTGCTAGTAACCTTTATGTAGAATGACACTAATATAGGAATTGATATCCTCACTGCTCCACTTCATTCAGCCAATAAGAAATTGTAGTATAACCCAACAAAAGCACTGTAGCAGAGAATGCGAACTACAAACTATATTGCTCCCCAGGGTACTGCTTATTCAGAGGGAGGGGGAAAAATTGAGAACAGAAACTCCTCATTTTAAATAGTGTTAACCATATCAAAAAAAGATAAAATCACACATGTCCCCACAATGCAAAGCATCAAGGGCTGCATATGCAAATCACCACAGAATGTTATGCTGGTCCAACTTTAAGCAGAATTGCATGGTGCCGAAAGGCCTCTCACACAGTTTGCAAAGGGTGCTAACAGAAAACATAGACACGTGTTTCGTCCTACCAGGACTCATCAGTATGCCTCGTCTGTTTGACACCCCAGTGGAATGGACCAGCTACCCCTAAGGCAGTGTGCCTGGGATATATTGTGGTGAACCCATTAAAATAAAAAACTATTTAAAAGACAAAGAACCTCTGTGCGTAAACACTGAGGCAAGGGTTACCCCAAAGGGCATTTGGCTGGGAAGCCAAGTTTCAAGAAAAGACAAAATCACACATGTCCCCACAATGCAAAGCATCATGGGCTGCATGTGCAAATCACCACAGAATGTTATGCTGGTCTAACTTTAAGCAGAATTGCATGGTGCCAAAAGGCCTCTCACATAGTTTGCAAAGAGTGCTAACAGGAGACATAGACACGTGTTTCGTCCTACCAGGACTCATCAGTATGCTTCATCTGTTTGACACCACAGTGGAATGGACCAGCTACCCCTAAGGCAGTGTGCCTGGGATATATTGTGGTGAACCCATTAAAATAAAAAACTATTTAAAAGACAAAGAACCTCTGTGCGTAAACACTGAGGCAAGGGTTACCCCAAAGGGCATTTGGCTGGGAAGCCAAGTTTCAAGAAAAGACAAAATCACACATGTCCCCACAATGCAAAGCATCATGGGCTACATATGCAAATCACCACAGAATGTTATGCTGGTCCAACTTTAAGCAGAATTGCATGGTGCCGAAAGGCCTCTCACACAGTTTGCAAAGGGTGCTAACCATATCAAAATATTTAAAACTTCCCCCATCTCCAAACCAGCAATCCCTTCCATCAAAAAGAGTAAGAGGAATACTCCATAAAAACTATGAAATAACAATCCAACCCTAAGCAGGGAGCAATATTAGAAAACATTTAAGTTCTCTAGAGTAACTATTCAGCCTTCGTCTTCATCAGACGCCTCAACACAGATCCCTTGAGATGGCTGAATTTGAAATTCAGCTGCTGTTTTTTCAACCCAATGGCCAGCATCCTTGGGGTCTGTGAACTGCCAGCTGTTTTCCCCCATATGTTATTCGGAGACAGGCTGGGAGCAAAAAGGAGTGCACGATACTCAAAGTTCGCAACTTCTGTTGAATGATGTTGAATTGCTTGTGATGGGCCCCGAGTCTGAAATGAAAGGTTGGGAAATAGCTTAACATCTTGTTCTTGGATCAATAATGGATAAGCCACCCTGGCCACACCAATCAAAGCATCCCAAACCTCTGATTCAGTTGTCTTCAGTAGGATAGTTTGTGGCTGGGTAGTATCAACAGGCCACACCATGGTGTTGTCCCAATAGACCTGTTGCAGATCCATCCAATCAAAGTCCTCTGGCAAAGAAAGATTTTTGGCAAGCCAAGTCCATAGAAAACTTAGGAGATGCACTCCATTAGCTCCCTACGGGATGCCCACTATACAGACATTCCCTGCTTGCATTGTGTTTTCAAGTGTCTCCAGCTGACCCCTAAGTTGTTGGTTTTCCTTCGTTTGGAGCACTCCAATAGCTTGCGTGGCCAAAGCTCTCTTGTCCACTTTGGCCACCGAGGTAGTGAGCTCAAGAATCACCGCATCATACCCTTCAAGTTTCGTAAGGGTCTTCTCTATTTTGGCATCCATAGCTCTCACAGACTCCAAAATTGTCTGTCATGGGGGTTCTTTGGCTGGAGTGACTGTAGCTAGCACTGGCGAATTCACTCTAGGGCTTGAGTGTAGTTGTGGCGCAGCAGGCCACTGATGTCCAGATGCTTGTGGCTGAGTATTTTTTGTGTGCCCCATTTTAAGGTGAGTATTGTTCATAAGCTGAGAAGCTAGAGAAACTGCTGGTATGAAACTTAGATCTGCACAGCACTTGAAAAAGCAATTATTTGGGCAAAATAAGAGCTAATGGTGCAGAGCTGAGAGGAAAGCATCCTACCTGGAAGCTGGCTCTCTGGTGCCTCCCATGTATATGCTTTTGTGGTGGGAAAAAAAATGTTGCCAGTCATCGAGTATGCCTAACATTGGGAGCTGACAGCGGAGGAAGGACTTCGCTAGAGAAAGGCAATGGCGAGAGGTGTGAGAGGAATCTAGCTCTGTGGACAGGGAGATATTGAAATCCCCTCCTTAGGTAAGCTGACCTTGTAGCATATCAATCAATTTACCACAAAAGGCTTTAGAAGAGGGAACATTTGCTTGTGGGTGAAAATAAATGTTGGTGAGGGTGACCTCCACCTCAGACAACTGTCCAGTAAGAATTATGTAGCAACCAATGGAGTCAGAAAATTTCTGAGTTAGGATAAAGGGAGTTATGTATGGGATAAGCATCAGTGCTTCCCTTTGTCTGCCTCCTGGATATGAGGATGATAGATTTGGTAGTACCCCTCTGTGGCCAATTTCTGATGTTCAGTGTGGGTCAAGTGGGTCTCTTGTAGATATTTTTTATCTAGCTTTTTGCTGCCCATTGCCACCTCTTGCCTCACATCAGCAATGGGGAGACATAGGTATTTTCTTGGTTTTTACTCCCTCCTAGCCTGGCACCCCAGAGCTTGGTTGTACGTGCCCGTGGAGGTGAGCACGCGCCCATGGCTCCAGTAGTGGCCCCTTCCTCCTGCCTGACCTAATGCCAAGTCTCCCACTGGGCCTAGCGCTACCACCAAGCCACCACTCAGTGGATGCCAAGAGCCTGGGAGACTCCAGATCCCTCCCTAGGAGAGGAGAGCTGCCTGGAGACATCCGGGGAGGGAGTGTTCTTGATCACTCCCTACTGACTCTGGAAGAGATACTGTTTTTTCCGATATCTTGTCTGAGCAGAAGGTTAGTCAAATTGGTTCCTGGGCATTCAAGGGGACAAGTATGTCCCCCAAACTACAGGAGAAAAAAATAATCTAGAGGAAAAATTATGCCAACCAGCATCAAAGGAACTGAAAACTATCATGAGCAGTCATGAAGGTGCTCTTCCCCTCTGTATAACTAATCTCCATTCATAGTTCATGGACAACTGAATGGAAGGCAGTGGATCTTTCTAATTATAAACCAAGGTAAGGCCTGGCAGAAGCTCAAGCTTACAGACCAGGATATCCTAAAAAGAATTGCTCTCACACACCCCACCAGCTCCCTGTTAGGTGATATTTAATAGAGAGCTAAAATTGCTCCTAGGGGGATTGTAAGAATATTTATCTGTCTCTGCTTTCTTTTGGGCTCCCTTGATCCAAACAGCTGTGACCCAATGTGGCAATCTAGCAATCAAAGAGAGGAGATCCCATCTTTATTACCCCATGAGTCTTATTGCCTCCAGTGGGAGTGGGTATTAGTATCTACCTGTCCCAAAAATAACTGCCTTGATATAGAGCTGTTTCACTACTTGAGCAGAAATCAACCATTATAGAGCCTCTGATGTGACGGAAACCTCGCTGTGCCCTTAGAAAAATATTATTATACAATGGCAGAGAAATTTCTTGTATTCTGATTGGTCAGTTTGTGGCTGGGACGGTGATGTAATTGAACAATAACATTACTGTATTCAGTCCAGGCACACAGATGACCGGATGACACGGTGAGAAATCATCACTCCACAAGTTACCACCCTTGTTTTTTTCCTCAAACTGAGCTGCTTGAGTGAGCCGTGCAGATGGTAACTATCACTCACGCGGATAACCTTGTCTTGCCTTATTCTCTAATCAAGAACCTGTGGAAGTACAGAAAAGAAACTTGCTTCAGGGGAGGAAAAAAAAAGAAACACTTATTTTAAGAATTCCAAGTGGCTTTTCTGTTCCCCAGATTGGCATGCTGTGACAGCGCATGCACAGTTCAATGCTGCACTGTACACTTGCTGACCAGAAATTCTCTGGTTCCTCAATGTTTTTCTCTACTCCGCTGTAAAGAGTAAAATAAAGACAGACCCTTTTTTTGCAGTCCACAGAGAATGTAAAAAGTAGGCATAGTAAAAGTGGTGACCCTGAACTGAAAGCCGCAACACAGAGTGAGTAAATGTCAGTGGTGGCCATCCTGTACTGCTCGCGCTTCTCATGACAGCATTACATCAACAGCATCAAATTCAGTTTCTTCGGGTACAAACAAAAAAATAAGACACAGTGTACCGAGAGAACAATGTAGAAAGCTTGGGGGGTGACAACAGTAGACAACTAATGGGAGAGAGAGAGTGACAGACAGGGAGACCACAGACATGTAATAGGCAAACCATAAAACAGCAGCGCCATCTGCTGGACAACATAGAAACTAGGGACTCTTTATTTTATTTTTTTTCTAATAGGTATACTTGCCATGACAACAACAAAAAAAAATACAACAGAAAAGAATTTTAAATATATGTTTCACTTTTTCTTTTTTTTAGAACAAACACGTCATTGTATAATAGCTTCAATCCACCCCAGGAGTGACATTATTACATAATAACACACACCCTGTCATGCCTTATGGCTTAATTGGAAGCAAAAATTCCAGCAATAAGGGAACAACACAGTGTAGACAATTGTCTGGCACTATGCTTGTTAAGGTAAAAGTAGAACTATTTCCCTGAAATCACAACTACAGTAACAGGTTTAAATGGAACAGTTATAGTGGATCTTAGTGACAAATCCCGTGGGAGCAGTCATAAACCATGCATAACATATGTCCCTCTGACATAGAAATAGCATTGCTTCCTGGTCATTGTGGGGAATGCAGATATAGGTTGCATGCTTTTACTGTCAGTTAGCAAGTGGTCAGGTCAGGCAGTGAAGTCCCAAGAAGCTGCCCCTACAACTAGTGTAGTCTGAGTAAGCCGACCCCGTTTCATACACTGAGAGGGCTGGCTGCATCATGTCTGAAAGTCCCTATAATAAAACCCAAATATGCAGCCTTTGTACCATTCGTTCAGTGAATTTAGTCAGCTCTGGCAGTACATAGAAGCAAATAATCAAAACCTTGGAGAAAGGCAGTGCAAGTTGAGGGTAGTATCGGCAAATAACAGAGCACAGACTAAAGTACCTTGGAACCCGTGTGCCAAGAAGGCCTCTGTGTATGTATTTCCTGCCAAGAGCCATCGAGAGGAATGGGATGCAGCAGGGGAAACCAGGGAGCAGGAAGACCAGGAAAACCACCAGAGTGGTAAAATTAGGTTGGTACATTATGGGGGGCATCAGAGTAAGAGGACAAGTGCCGAAGGCCCAGTTGGAAGTGCCACGTTTCAATAGTTACTGCATGAGAGGGAATGACTGTAGCCTCTGGACAGCCACCCCGTCCGAGCAGCAACTATGTAGGGCCAAGGAAGCAAAGATAGCCCACCTCTCAAGAAAGTTCCCTGACTGTGGCTACGTTTGTCACGCAGGCCTGATATCCCTATCAGTGGCCCAGCTGCCACCCCGCATGCCCCACTTAATTCCCAGCCCCCCAAACACCATTCCCCTCTCCTACCAATTTGCGATCACAATAGCTCTGCATTGTTTTTTTACAAATTGGGGTTCGATTCAACTCTGCGTAATGTGGCTAGTTGGGTTGTTATGTCTGCTTTGGCCTTATCTGAATATTGAGCTCGCTGTCTTGTCTGTGAGGCAGAGCGCAGCGTGACAGCTGCAAGCTGGAGGCTATAGATGGTGGAGTGTGGTCTGGAAGTTTTCAACCTCTCAAGGTAAGATCATGTCTGACCTCTTCAGCTGTGTTATACTCTTTCTTTCCTTCTTGCAAAGTGTGCAACCAGTCTGGCCAGATATGGGGTAGTAAATTTTAAGCTGGTTGTGCTTCAGGATTGGGAGCAGTGGTAAATACTCTGGTGACATCACATTGTGCAGGGGGCATAATCATGGTCTATGTAGATCCTCGTTTGACCAGAAAACACTGTTTTGGACTGGCCCAGTGGTGTGGAGGGCAGAGGCGCCTAGTACCTTCTTACTTGCCACACCAGCAATCCAGGTTCAGAAATGGACACAGGTTGTTCTGGGGCTGGCAGTGGGAGGGAAAATAGAGTATGCCAATGGATAGCTTTCCTCCCTCGGTGGAGGGGGTAGTGTGCCCCGCTGCTTGACTGCCACCTGGAGGTGTCCACGTGGTAGCATAGTTTGGGCGCACAAGCAAAAAACAATCATGATAGTTTGAGGACATCTCTGTGGAGGTCATCCGTCACGCCATTGTATGTGTGCAGTTTCAGGGGCAACAAAAACTTAAGGAAACATTCCTTTGGCAACAGGATGACACCCTGGCCTTCACAGGTCCCTCACCGGGTGACCAGACACCCTGCCAAAAGTCCTGCAACCAGAGGATGTCAGGCATAAAAGAAAGTCCAGGGGAAGTCAGGTGATGGGGCTGGGGGGACTGGACAGAAGGGGGCTGGCCATAGGTGACAAGGAGTATAAAATTACTGACGGAAACAAAACCTCTGTTTCTCATTGCCAGGCCATGAGTAGGATTTGCTCCTTTATGGCATAATTAAGGAATCTTACCAGGATGGGGCAGGGGTGAGCTTTGGGTGAAGAGGGCTTGGGGCCTAGTGATCCCCACATCAGGCACTTAGGTTAAATCCCAATACTGACACTGTAGTGCAGCATGAGGGGGGTGCTGCACTCCTGAGGTGCCATCTTTTGGATGAGATGTTAAACTGAGGTCCCATCTGCTTGTTCTGGTGGTAGTTCAGGTGGATGTTAAAGATCCCTAGGCACTTCTCGAAAAGAGTAGGGGAAGTTTCCCCGATGTCCTGGCCAAATTTCCCCCCATTCACTAAAAAAATAGCACAAACAGCTTAATCTGGTTCAAGGTCAGTTGGCTTTCATCTGTTTCTCCCTCCTCGGGTCATGCCTAAAAATAGGCAGAATTTGTCTAGTGCACTTACCCGGTCAATAAAAACTAAATAAATAAATAAATATGCACCTACTCTAGTTCTGGTGGGAGGTCAGGGTCCAGTTCAAGGTCCTTTCTTTAAAAGGTACAAATAAAGTCTTTAATGTCTGAGCCATCAGAGCCCAGAAGCATGTCGTATACCTGAAGATTTGTTTCTGAGGGCTCTATTTTCAAAGTTGTCTTGTCTGGCCATGATTTAGGCTTGCGTCTCTCTAATTTCCAGCAGGGCCACTTTGAGATTATTGACTCGATTTTCTGTGGTGGTCAACTGGTGTTCAGTGTCATCTGCCCTCTTCGTAAGAGTTGCCACATCTTTTCTGAATTCAGAAAAGGGTTGTTTTATTTCGGTACGGAATGAGACCAGCTCCCGATAACATGATCTCTAATTTCAACGTTTTATTCTGTGGAGTCTGGGTATGTTTTGGGCCATTAGGAAAGGAAATACTTATGGCCTGGTCTGATGTTTTGGATAGCTCCGAGCTGGAGATCTCAGTGTGTGATCCACCGCCATCCTCCACTCCATCTTTATCTTTGTTGCGACTTGGATGACTCATTGTGGTAGTTCACTTTCTCATATCGATTTACAGTGATTTGCAGCAGGTTTAGTTAAGTTTAACAGGGATTTCTGAAAAGGGAAATTTGAAGCTAGATCTTTAAGCAGCCATACCACCCGTTACATCACTGAAAGTCCTGTGATCCTTTTTTTTCACAGGCACTAAAGTTGCCAACTTAAAAGAAGTGCAGATATGTGATTATGGGCACATAATTACACAGCTGTACTAGTGTTCTGACCAACCAAAACACTTGATTTGTCTTACACACATTATAAAAGGCTCTAAAATTATTTTCTTTTATATCATTGTAAGACCAGCTCCCCTCTTTTTGTTACTCAGACAAGGCAACAACCATAACTGGCAGAAAATGTATTACCCTTGGCATTAGGGCAACACCTGGCTTGAGCATCTCAGAGGTCGGGGGAAGGGCTACAAAACAACATTTTTATTTTTACCCCGGTCTGGGGAGAGGTGCCAGGTCTATGGTGTGTCTCCTATCTGTGGGGGCCCCAAAAACTCACACATGTACTCAGAGATGGAATGTCCGCAACCAGAAATTTGGGATTTTACTGTATGGCTTTATTCCTGCAGAGTGTTAACAGAAATACAGTGGTGCCCCAGGGCTTGTAGCTGTACAGACACAGATGGCACTCATGTAGCAGGCAAAAACATTTCACAACTCTTTCTTGCAGTACTGAGACTTCTCACAAGAACACTTCTTATGGATGTCCATCCCTTTGATTAGGGATCGCCGGACTTACCAGTGCATAAGTGGATGATTTTCACAGCACTACATTCGAGCAACACTAGATGAACTAAGTTAAAACCTTAGACCATTGCTTGTAACCATTTAGGTCGCTTGAAACCTGGAGTGAGTGATCAGTTCACTCTGGCCAACGCTAGACTCTCTCTGTCATTACCTTTAGGAAAAAACAGGACTCCCTAGCCACAGAGGGGTTACAAGAGACAGCCATAGAGCACATTCTTTGTGCAAGGGTCTTGAGTACCTACATCCTAACCTTGATGGGTTCTGAGCAAAGCTCTAGCCAACCCACAGTCGAACAACAAATGAACCTTGTGCTTATAGCATGATGTTCCCCCCAAGGCGTTTGTAAAAACACTTGAAAATCACAGTTCTCGTACAAAATCTATAGCTTTTTGGTTTGTAAACACACAGTCTCTACATTCTGGGCAGTTCCGTTAGTTATCACAGCCTTTTGGGGATGGCCACACAGTACTCACTGAACCTTCAGTCCCATTCCTCCTTCTGTGAAAAATCTTCACCCCTCAGAGCTTCACAGGATCTGGAAGCCACCACGTCCCACAAAACCAGTCGCTAGTGTTGTGTTTGGTGGTCGAAAATAAGTACCTTAAACACATCAGGGTCTTGGTAGTAAGAAAAACATGCCACACTGAAATCTAGGCCTTCTCTTTTTACTTCTATTCTGCTGCACATACAAGAGGAAACTGACTTCAACAGACACACTGGAAGACTTACATTATTTTTAAAGCTGTACTACACATAATAGCTGGTTACTGAACTAGGGCGTAAAACAACAAACTGAGGGTCCCACCCTCTGACAAGTGGCCTCTGACAAAGCACCACCTGCCTATAGAACTCTCAACTTCACTCTCCAGGCTCCAACTACAGAGTGACTCGTAGAAGACCAGCAGCAGCAGTGCACTGAGGCGTATACTGCTGCAAGAGTTCTAAATTCCATCACATCATCCCCTGACTCAGCATAGCTGAGTAGGTGATGATGTAAAGTTTTTCAGAGAGTTTTAAACCCTCTAGAACTGCCAAGGCTGTCTGCCTGATCTAAAACTGATGGGATCCTAGTAACCCCAGGAACAGGTCAGTTACATCATGTTTTCTGTGCAAACTACTACTAAGATCCCATCTCCACGCACTGAACAGTCATGCCCTCTCATCATTGGCCCAGTCTCTACACTGGCTCTACTATATTGTATTTTATAAAAAGAACAAAAGTACCAAGATATACATAAAGGCGTAATTCTATCGAGTGGTTCTGGTGCCCGACTTAAACCACAAAAGTCACTAGAACCCCCTTGACAGAATCAGATTCTTAGGCATACCTGGATAGGGGTTGACTTTAAATTACTGGCCTGGTGCATGGTACAAATGGCCTTGTGCCAGTGTGTCTCACCCATGACTTGTTAGGCTGGTGTAGTTCTCAGTATAGTAAATCTCTCTCCCACCCATCTCAGCCCTGCGACTCTCCCCACCTAGTACATAGATATCCCCTACTTAGTAACTTGTGCCTTCTAGTTACCTTGGTGATAAACAGCAGTTCATTAAATTTAACCAGTCCAGAGCTGACCTCTCCACCATTTACAATGGTGTTCCTCAAGGCTCCATACTGGGTCCACTGCACTTCACCCTATTTATTAATAACCTGTACAAGTCCATGTATTTCTGCTCCACCCTGCTTTATGCAGATGATATGGTGCTATCTATATACCAGTTCCAAGAACATTGCTGACATTAACTTGCAGCTTAATGCTGACTTTGGTAGTGTTTAGTCTTACTAACTTAAAGCTCATGAACATCATCAAAACCCATTCCATGATCTTTTAGTTGGCACCTAAGCTTGTTCCCCTGACTCAGCTCTTTTCTGCTCTGATAGCTTGCCCCTTACAACTGTAGATTCCCTCAGGTACTTGAGCCTAACCCTGGATCCTGCCCTTGAATTACCTTGCACTTATCTAATGCCTGCAAGTCTGTCAGTTCGAAACTAGGATTTGTTTATAGGGTAAGATATGCCCTGACTCCCGCTGTTAGGCTAAATATTGCTCATGGTGTCTTGTTGCCTAGCCTCAGTTATGCTCTTATAACTTATTCTCAGGTAAGCAAATGTAACATAAACAAATGGAACAGTACTTGTAATAACATTTGCCACTTTGCCCAATGGTGTGTCTCCTTTCTCCTTTACAGCCACCAGTGAAAACTCTCTGTGACCTGTCAATTTAAACCCTAAACCCTGCTTTCTGCTGCCAGCAAGTGACAGCAAGCAGAAAATGCACCCCCCACAGCACTACCATCCCTGAACTCTGGGGGCAAAGGTAGAGGGAAAAGGGTCCTTAAAGGGAGCATAAGCCCCTCTCAAATGAGAGGGGGCTTACACTCTTCTCCCACCCAGGGAATCATTCCCTCCTGGGAATGATGGCAGGGGTCCAGGCGAGCCCCAATAATGGTCTGGGTATGTACATCTTCCCAGCTGTCCCAAGAAACTCATCCTGAAAATTATGGCCAGAAAGGGTCTTTCTCCTACACTACCTACTCTAACCTATTTAAAAATCCTTAAATAATGCTTATATGTGCCAGGAGGTCCCAAACATTTGAAAATAGCTAAATTATGTTTTTGCTTTACAGCAAAAAACAGTTAGCACTTAACTCTAAGAGAACATATAATCAACATTTGCATAAACCACATGAAGTAGAAACTGTAGTTACATTTCCCTTAACCCTGCTCTGGTAGCAGGTTCTTTGTTTAAAGTGCTGCTGTGGATAAATTGGCTCCCTCACTTGGGACAGAAGGAGACTATGTTGGAAAAAACGAGACTAAAGTGGTGGAACCCTATGGTGATCTATGGGCTAGCTGGTATTTGGCTGCTGAACTGGTGAAGCAGTGAGAAGGCCTCTGGATTTATATCTTCATTTTTACTGATTACTGCTGTGGTGAGAGAACAGCAGCTGGACACTTTATTTTTGAGTGGGGGTAAAAGCCCCACTTCTCCAAATTTGGTATTATACAATTGCTTTTGAAGAACTGCACCTAACACTGACTCATATTATTATTTATTTGATTGTGTTTTTACTTTATTGTTGTTATTGATGGTTGGAGGTATATGATTTGTAATTCTATATAGTTATTGATTTTGTTTTTGTTACATATTTTATTGTAACCCCTAGGTGGCGCTATCCCAAGGGCTACTACCCCTGCCTGCTTGGCTAGTAGCAGGTTAAGGGGTCTGAGTTCTGAAACGGGTGCCTCCACCCGGAGGTCAGGGTTGGTAGTGGTCAAGCTAACCTGGGCACAGCCCTCCGGGACACTGTAACCCCCCTCTTTCCCCTCTAGTGGCCTGAACACTGTACAATAATCACTTTCACAATACCCCTGGTACACCACACAAGTACTCACACTGTTTGCACTTACCAACAGGGCTGGTTCCTCTGGCTCGACCCTGGGGACCCCCTGTAAAACAAGATTATGCACAGCAAATAGCAACAGTACAGTACTTTCAGCACAAACTGGAACTACAGTCAGATTACATGCAGAAAAAGTTAAATCTGATTTATTCAGGGGACTTGAACAAGGGAGGGGCAAAATCAGGTTAGTTAGCTTAAAGGTTATATCAATCAAGCAGTTATGCATGCACTTTGAGTCCCCCCACACAGTCCACCTCTGGGTACCCAGGTGGAGAAGAGATGGGCTAGCCAGGACCATTGCCTGGGGTTGTGGCTTGTTGGGGGCCCTGTGATGGAAAACACAAGATGCACAGTACACAATATTTGTAATCCGGAGCCAGAGGGCTCAGTTTGTAAAGGAAATGAAACAACAAGACAATCAGATGACACACTCAGATTAAGCTGTTGTTGCAGGGAGCTACCCTGGTATTTACTCATGATACCCAAGACTGGACACAGGCTGGACAAAAATCGCGACTGCAGGTGGTTGATCTGGAATGCCAGCAGAAGCAGGGCCCACACAAGTCGCAGAGACATCGTTCCTGTTCAAGCGTGGAGCAGGGGGCTGATGCCCAGGCAGGTCTCTCGTCAACAGCTTCTCTGCGCAGTGGGTAGTTTGGCTGGGCCAGTCTGGCAAGGCCCAGACCGCATGGAGACAAATTCAGATGCAGTCAGTTTTGGGCTGGATACAGCTTCCGACAAGCAGAACACAGTTGACACAGTGGGGAACTAACTCACAACCCAGTAGCAGCTCATAGCACATTTACATATACGGGAATTCTACTGTACCAGGCAAAGTGCTCCCCGGTCACAATCGCAAAGTCTCTGCACACACCGGGAGCTTAGGGGTAGCTGGAACTCCTGACAGGCCGATCGCATTCAGTAAAATCTTCAGTCTTCTTCAGGTTGAGCCTGGCCCACTTCAGTAGCTTACTTTAGTCACACAAACTTGGATTTAGTCCAAAATAATTCTCTTCTCTCCCTCTCAGGAGCAGCAGGCAGACATGCAAGCCAAACTCAGCCCTTTCACAGTTTTCCCATGTGAATCCACTCAGGATTGCTGCTCAGAATCACTTCAACTCCTCTCAGTTCACTTCCCAGATCAGAACTAACTGAAAACTGCAAGCAGCCTGGGACTTCCCCAAGATCCAAAAGATTTGGTTGGCTGTTTTGGCTGTCAGTCAAAGCAAGAGCTCCCCCTTCAGTTGCAAAAAAGGCGCAAAAAAACTCCAAACTACAGTTCCTACAGATTTTGAATTCAGACAGCTCCTGTAGTCCGACTACATTTTAGGTCCCACCAGTACTGTTTGGTCCAATTTGCAGTCCAGGACCAAGATAGTGGAGACAAACAAAACAGTCCTTGCTACAAAGAAAGCAGGTTAGACAAACTACATTATCGTTATCACTCTAAATGATTTTTCAGCAGATAGTTATATCTTTCAACAGAGCTCCCTCTCAGATTACTTAAGCTGCAATCAGGCAGCTCTTAAAGAGACAGTACACAGAGGCTATACAGGCTCTGGTAATCACATTTAAACTGCTAAAACGCAGGACACCAGCTTGGCAGTGAGCATTTAGGCAAGCTCAAGCAAGACTTTTTGGGAACCCCCATTTGTAGTGGAGTTACATTATATTTTATTTTGGATAGTTAATTATATTAGTTGGTTTGGGAGGGATTGAGTTATATAGTGTGGGACTGTTATTGTTTTTAAAATGTGCTGGGGTAGCCAAAAGACGGTCAGGCAGTATTCTTCCACCAATCTCAGGGAACTGCGACCTTTTGACTGCCCCATCTTCCAGTGGAGGTCTATAAGCATTGCCAATTTCTTGGAATTGCTAGGAGGAATAGGAAGGGTTGGGGAATTGGGCCTGGTGGGGGAACGGAAAGAGGAGGGACGGATTGGGGTGGTAGGGACCAGGCGACGCCCTGGGACGGAATGGTTCCAGGACAGGGGTAATCCCTGTCTTGTTTCCATACTCAAGGGCCCAGCAATTAATGCTGGTCAGGAGCCGAGGTCTTCCTCAGCATCTCATCCAACCCGGGCAGTGTTATGTAATGCCAGGTCCATCAAAAACAAGACAGCTATTATAGCTGATCTTGTTGAAATGATGGCTCTGGCATGCATCACCGAGACCTGGCTGGACAAAAATGCAGGCCCAATTTTGGCTTCTGCAGTTCCAGCTGGGTTCTCGGTGATTCACTGCCCGAGATTGGATCGTAGGGGTGGGGGTGTAGCCATCTTTTTGAAGACCAAACTGAGCCTTGTGGCGGTTCCAGTATGAATCACCAGATCCTTTGAGTGTATCATGGGAGAGGGTGGAGGTTTCAGGATACTCCTCATTTACCATCCACCGGGTGATGGGGCTTTATTCCTGCAGGCGATTGCGGACTTCATCGTCGACATGATATTGGAGTCTCCCAGATGGATTATTCGGGGGGGACTTTAATGCCTGGGTCAACGATGAACTCTCACAGTTTGGTCAAAATCTCCTCCAGCTAATGACAATGCTGGGCCTTACACAGGTTGTTACCTCCTCTACCCATATAGGAGGTCACTCATTGGATCTGCTGTTCCTTCTGGGGATGGAGATCTCTGACTTGGGGGTGTAACCAGTCAGTTGGTCTGACCATCATACCATAGGGTTCAGTTTTGGGGCCCCCCAACTAGACCTACACCTTCGGAGATGGTCCGGTACCACCCTTTGAGGGAAGTTACCCCAGAGGGTCTGTCGGCGGTTCTTGGCCTATTGGGATTGCTGAGTGAAAGCACGAGTCTGGGGGATCTAGTACTAGCCTATAATAAGGCAGTGGGAGATGCTCTGGATTTGATTGCTCCTGTTCATGTTCGACCACTCATTCTTCGCCCAAGGACCCCTTGGTATGATGGCTCCTTGAAGGAGTTGAGGCGGGTTGTTCGAAGGCTGGAGAGAGCATGGTGGAAGTCCAGCCTCGACGCTGACAGGCTTAGATTGATGGAACACTATGTGGGCTATCAATCAGAAATCTCCCGTAAGAAGGCAGAGTTCCTGTCCAGGGAGATTTCTGCTGCACAAAATCGACTGGCTCAATTCTTTCGAGCCGTTGACAGATTGTGCAATTCAATCTGTCTTCAGTCTGGAAGAGCATTTTCACAAAATAAGTGTGATGAGCTAGCTCGGTTCTTCACAGATAAGGTTGCCAGCATTAGGGCCAGAATCAGCCAGGCTCCCTCCATGAGGGGTTGCAGAAGTCGATGGGAGGTAGTGAACACCCGGTCTGTCTGGACTGATTTCAGCCGACCGGAATTCATGGACATTGTGAAGATCATCCAGATTTTGCGCCCAACCTGTTGAAGTTTGGATCTGGGCCCTACTCACCTATTAGTGGGTTGTGTAGATGCTATCTGCCCGATCCTAGCTGAAACTGTATGGAGATCCCTGGAGAGGGGAGTCTTTCCAGACCCCCTAAAGGAGGCAGTCATTCGACCACTCCTTAAAAAACCCTCCTTGGATGCCGATGATCCATCTAACTACCGACCTGTCTCTAACCTTCCTTTTGTGGGGAAGGTTATTGAGAAGGTGGTTGCATTGCAGCTGGATGATCACCTTGTAATCTCACAATGTCTATGAAGTTCTCCAGTCTGGTTTTAGGAAGAGGCACAGCACAGAGACTGCCCTTGTTCGGGTACGTAATGACCTCCTAATGGCGAGAGATCGAAAGGCTCATACCATTTTGGTCCTTCTTGATCTCTCAGCAGCCTTTGATACTGTGGACCATGGGGTGCTTTTGGAGACCCTGTGGTTCCTTTGTGGACTGTCAAGTACAGTCCTCGAATGGTTTCGATCTTTCCTCGTAGGCAGGTCTCAGAGGGTGGTCACTGGAATTTATTCCTCTGACACCCTTCCCCTGTCCTGTGGGGTGCCGCAGGGCTCCATATTGGCGCCCACGTTGTTCTCAGTGTATATGCTGCCATTGGGAGATATCATCAGATGATACGGCTTGAGTTTAAACTGCTATGCAGATGATACTCAGCTGTATATGTCCTTTGTGCCCGGACAGGCTGATGCGTTCTCTGTGCTAAATAGTTGCCTCTGTGAGATCAATGACTGGATGAACTCAAGCTGGCTGAGATTGAATCTGGATAAGTTTGAAGTGTTGGTTGTGGACTCGGGTCACTCGGGCTCATGTTTTGGGGCTGGGTATATGTCGGGCCTATGGTGTAACCTGGGCATTATTTTTGACGATGGTCTGATCCTGAAATCTCAGGTGTCGGCTGTAGTTAAATCCTCATTTTACCATCTGAGGAATATTGCCGGGTGAAACACCTGGTTCCTCCGGGTGACCTTCCAACACTGGTCCATGACCGAGTGGTATTGATTTTGAGAATGTACATGGTTGCAGAGTTTAAAATATGGTATCTCTTCTCTAAAAAACAAGTAGGCTTGTATATTAAACTAAAGGTTCTGTAGTTTCTTCTCAGTGAAGCCGCCGACTGTAGCGGGAGTGGAGAGAGTGAGTCAGTGGCTTGAGAAGGGAAGATGCAAGCGAGAGTGAGCATTGCTATGCTATGCTATTAGGAGCAATGCTTTCTAAATGTTAATTATAATTACTGTGGAAAGTTACTAAATATAAGTGGATATCTATGGACTGGGTTGGAAGGGGAGCTGAGATGAGTAGGGCAAAGCTTTACTGTGTTGTTTGTGGTTACTGGGGACTGAAGTGCTGGCAGGGGAGTTAGGAGAAAGAACAGTAACATACTACAGCACTTAAAATGCTGCTGCTATTAGACCTTGGGGATTTGGGGAGAACCACTGCATTACACAGTGGGGAGTGAATGATGCTGGCTTTGAGGTTATGGTCTCACCCAAAAAAGTTAGCTTTACTGCTCGTGATGCTGGCAACTCGTGTTTGTCAGGGAGCCTGGGGCATATGGGGCTGGATGGGGGGAGGATGATTGAGACTTCAAGAGACGCTGTTCTGCAGGGAGTTAAGGCAGCAGCTACCGCTGCTTTATTGCCACCTGAGTGACCTCAGATGGCAGTGCAGCTTGAGCTGCTAGTGGGAGGAGGAAGCTGGTTTACACTATGCACAGCCTCACAGCGTGTGCTCCCCTTGTTCCCTTACCACAGCCATCCTTTGGGGGGAATGCAAGAGGGGAAAACCTGTAGGGAGCAGGATGACCCCCCCAGCTTGCAGGCTTCACTGCTCCAACATGTTGCCTCAGCACAAGATGGACCTGTGGGGGAGAGCCACTG
Source organism: Neoceratodus forsteri (assembly GCA_016271365.2). Classification (NCBI taxonomy): domain Eukaryota; kingdom Metazoa; phylum Chordata; order Ceratodontiformes; family Ceratodontidae; genus Neoceratodus; species Neoceratodus forsteri. The sequence continues at coordinate 739,736,440 of CM057459.1, forward strand.
CCCCAACAGAATCCATTGCAGAACTGGTGCGGTTCCATGGCCCTCCCCCCCAGGAGGTGGGGAAAGTGCTTGAGAAGTAGGGGATGAAGCTGGGATATTGGGGTGGAAATGGACAGTACCAGTTACAAGGAGATAAACAATATGAAAACAAAAACTCACCAGAACCACTCTGCATGCAAATGCACTTTCAGAAATGGGATACTGCAAATATTAGTGGGTCAGAGCAAATTAGATACCTCTCTCATGGCTGGACACGTGCAAAAAAAAAAATAAAAGTTAAGTACAAATCCTGCCTGGTCATACAGTATATTTTATTCCTCATATAAATCACTTAAGTTGGCTAGAATAAGTTCTCTGTTCTTTTCTTTTTTATTAGAAAAAAAAAGGAAATTAACGCTTCTCTCCCTGCCTCTGAAATGGAACAGCTTTACTTTTAATGTTACTGCACAAAATGACAACTGTATGCAAGGATTTGGCCCTGAGCACTGACAGGCTGAAATCATGTAAGTGATTTATTTTTGGTTTCTCCTCCAGGGCAGTCCTAGGCGACTACTCCCTACCACACTGGCCCTCCGCATGAAATAGAACACCGAAGACTTAAGCAGCGCGCCCATTCCATTTATGAACAGTCAAGCTGAGCAGAGGTATTGGACGTCATCATAACAAATCATTTTGAAATTGTTTTTACATATTTAAAATACTGAATTTCTTTTTAGTTAGTGTTTTAGGTCCCGAAAGCAGCAATACAATTTGCAGTTCAGCAGTGTATTTGAGTGAGTACTTTATGCTTAGTGATGCTTAGTAATAACCACACTTCAGATCAACATCCATTGTTTTCACACTACACCAGTTGGTACAATAAGCTAATGTAACCCCAGTCATCCAGCATGACATTTTTGTGGTTTCGTGGATTTTGCTCATATGCTGCCAGTGCCATTCTACCGTGTCTGACAACATAGCCTGTGGACCAGAGCTGCTGTTTTCAGAATTACTTTTTGGAGTTAGAAAACTTAAATAGAGCAGGAGACAAGAACAGAGTCAGAAAATGTTCTGTATTTTGGCCGGCCCGCTGGCGCAGCAGTAGTGCTACCAGTTGTGATGCCAGCAACTCGGGTTCAGGTATGAGCCCGGGGAGCTGAAGGACCGGCCGGAGGGTCTGAGCATCCACGTGGGTTGCACCGTCTTCCTGGGAGGGAGGGAGGGTTTGCCCGATGCTGGACCGACCTCTAGCAGAGGCTGGGGCACAGCAGCTCGGTGCTGCAGTAGCAGGGAGGAGCGTGGTTGACGCCAGCACATGCCTTGATGTCATCGCACAACCACGACTCCACAGAAGAAAGAAAAAAGCCCTGAGTCTGCACCCGGAGACAGGCCCTGGTATCTCAGTGGGGATGAATGGGTCACCTGACATATTGGACGTTGGCTGGGGGAGTTAGGTGTCCTCCTCCTCCTCCTATCCAGCCCGGTGGGGTTATCCATGGCTGGGGTGAGCCACCCATGATGCTGCTGAGTTCACCTTGGGGCCCCGAGGATGGATGCAAGCTTAGAGATGAAGGGGGCTTAAAATAGCAAGTTAAAAAAAAAAAGAGAATTTTCCATATTGTGGTATGTTTTTCAATCTGCACCAGACAGGTTGCCAGTGATTCCAATTGAAATGACTAGCTACCTATCATTTGATACAATTCCGGAGGTCGGTCTTCTTTTAATGTGCACTTTTGTGCGCAGCGCACAAGAAACATGTTGAGGTTAGTAGAGTATTGCAGAGATGTGGCAGTGTTTGGCCAATCCAGTGAATGCTTTTAGGGATGTGTCCTTCGGCCACCAATCAACAGGGAAGCTGCCAATGATGGCAGTTTCAGAGCGAGCGCTGGACTTGAAAGAAATCTGCCACTCGAACCATAATTTCATCATTGCAGAGGCAGATCCACCCCCCCTTTCCCGCTAACAGGCACATTCCATCCATGTGCATTACAGTGTACAGTAATGCACATGGCTGGACTTATGAGCAACTCGTTTGCTCAGTGTGCCTTTCCCGGTGAAATAAATAAATGACCTGCACCGCTGCTTTGCATAATTGGTGGCTCCTGCTGCCCACCACACATTCCCCCAAAGCCAACATCAGGGTGCCCAATCCCCATGTCAGCATGCCCCCCAAGCCCGAACATATCTTTTGCCAACAACGGGTGCCCAATCCTGTGTTAGCATCTCCCCCACTATTGTGGCACACTAGGAGCCCACCCCAGTGTGCCAAGTAATTCTTATCTTTTTCTGACACCGAAGCCCATTCCTGGTGTGGATGCGCCCACATCCCCCTTTTTTCAGCACTCAAGTGGTGCAACCAAGTAGCATTGATCCTCCACTAGTCTGGCATCGGGAGCCCACCACAGTGTGCCGAAATCCATTTTGTAATATTTCACACCTGTAAAAAAAGAAAACAGTCCCACAACGTTTTTTTTTTTAAACTTGTAAAAAAAGAAAACGGTCTCTCATCGTTCCCGCCGTCCCTCCTCCCCCCAACACACAACCTCCATCTGTGCATCCCACCTCCCTGTGTCCCTCACCCCTCCCTCACCCATATTTACCTCTGGAGGTCGGGAAGAATGATCTTCTGTGGACCGGAAACATATCTGCACTCTTCAAAGACCAACCTGGAACTGAAAAAATTATGGTAAGCCCTATAATGGCAGTGAATGGGGGAGGGGTTCAATTTAGGTTGATATTTCAGCCAATTTTTGGAGTTTTGGTCCCAAATTTTTAACATGGGATTCTTGGGACCCCACCTCGTGAACGTTGGCACTGCCATTTCGTTTCTCGGTCCTGAAAGGTGATTTTGTGATCGCTGCGTGGAATCACCTTTCGGGACTGATTAATGAAATGACAGTGCCACTGTTCATGAGGTGGGATTCCAAAAAGTTCATGTTGCAAGTTTGGTGAAAAACCTCAGAAAAATGACTACAATAAGAGCGTGCATTGCACAGTTTGTGTGCACGCTTGTAGGTTCGCCAGTTTTTCATATTTTCACTCCAAATTTCCAACATTGCCATTTTTTCACACCTCCTTCTGAACAGTGCAGCTGTCATTTTTTGCATCCTGCACGAAACTGTTTTTTCGCACCTGTGGTGCAGAATGGCGCAGTCGCTGTCCAGAATCAACTTTTGGGACAGATTAATGAAATTACAGTGCCACTGTTCATGAGGGGAGGTCCCAAAAAGGTCATGTTGAAAATGTGGTGAAAAAATTCAAGGAAGTGACTGCGTTACGAGCGTCCCTTACGCAATTTCTACGCATGCTTGTAACTTCTCCACTTTTTCATATTTTCACACCAGATTTTCAATATTGCCATTTTTTCACACCTCCTCATGAACAGTACAGATGTAATTTTTCATATGCTGCCCAAAATGTCTTTTCACACCGATTTCACCAAATGGTGCATTCACTGTACGAAATCACCTTTTGTGATTGAGTAATGAAATGATGGTGCCACTGTTCATGAGGTGGGGTCCCAAAAACCCCATGTTGAAAATTTGGAGTGAAAATACCAAAAAACGCCCGTAGCATTAGGGTTTCCAACTGTAACATCCCTTCCTGTACAGACTGACAGGTGTTGGGGATGTGGCTTGGGGTCGTCAGCCGTAATGCTCATGCCATTCCATCCCCGGCCCCACCCTGCAGCCACTGACAGGCATCGAGGAGTGCCTTGAGGTCTTTGGCCCTAATGTTAACCTCATTTTCCTATATTGCACCCATCTCAGCTTATTTCATTGTGGAATGGGATGAGCATAAGGGCCAAAGAACCCAAGGCACACCGTGACACCTGTCAGCGTCTGCAGGGTGGAGTGAGGTGGAATGGTGTGAGCGTTATGGACAATGACCCAAAGGCACACCCAATGCTTGTCAGACTCTGCAGGGTGGGGGAGGTTGGCGTTAGTTTAATACTTCACTGCCATTCTGGTTATGCATCTCTCTAACTCTAACTAGTACCAATGCCAGTACCAGCAAGCAAACATTTGTCATTGACAAATGCTTGTTGATATACAGATGTAAGGTTCTACTCGTAACCCCTGTGAACTTATTTTATTATTCTATTGGTCAGGATACTGTTCCACTTGCAGAACAGGTGAACTGTTACAAGACCAACTATACTGACACATTTGTGCTTCCTTATTTGACCATTTGATGTGTTTGTGCATTTTATGTGATACTAGCAGTTTGAGTTTGCATCCATTCAAATTATAGCGCAAGGATCCTGTGTGTCATTTAGAGGAATGCCTTTAGTTATGTAAGATCTCATAGCTGGTGCAAATGGAATAAATAATGTGACACTAAACATCATCTAAATGTAGCCCCTTCCCATTCTTTATTCCAGTGCTAATTTTCTTTTAACCCTTGAAAAGCAGATTTATGTAGGGCAATAATGTAGAGAAAAAACAACAAATATGTTGGAGGTAATACCTTGTAATATACGGATTGCTAAAATAATAGCATCGAAAACTATGTAAAAAAATCTTGTAATACACACCAGCTTTCCAATAATACCACACTTCACTGCAATAATACCACTGCCAATAATACCATCGTTCCCAAAACTAATTGATTCCTTTTTGCAAGATATCAGCTAGCACTCACCCTTCTCAACATTCCACCAGGTAAGACGTCGCCATCTTTTCTCATCCATATCTAACAAAAAATAAAAAAATAGGTTACAGTGACTTACTCGGCTGAAATTCCATCTCATGGTTCTGGGGACACAGAAACCTTTCAAGCTTCGCTCTCGAGGTTATCTATGTCCCCAGAACCCCTCAATGGAATTACAGCCTTGTAATTCACTGTAACCTATCTATTATTCTATTTTTATTGGAGTAACAAAATTATTTCTAAGACTAGCTTTCGAGAGATAAAACCCTCTTCCTCAGGTCAAAGTGGAAATTGCTGAACAGAATGACAGATATAAAGGTTGGATGTGGATTCGAAACATAGACTAGCAGTTTACACATCAAAGCACTGCAGTCAGTTTACACTACTTACAAACCGGAACACTCTAATTGTCATTGGAGTGTGTCTGTTGGTTAGCACCCTTTGCAAACTGTGTGAGAGGCCTTTCGGCACCATGCAATTCTGCTTAAAGTTGGACCAGCATAACATTCTGTGGTGATTTGCATATGCAGCCCATGATGCTTTGCATTGTGGGGGCATGTGTGATTTTGTATTTTCTTGAAACTTGGCTTCCCAGCCAAATGCCCTTTGGGGTAATCCTTGCCTCAGTGTTTGCGCACAGAGGTTCTTTGTCTTTTAAATATTTTTTTATTTTAATGGGTTCACCACAATATATCCAAGGCACACTGCCTTAAGGGTAGCTGGTCCATTGCACTGGGATGTCAAACAGACAAGGCATATTGATGAGTCCTGGTAGGACGAAACACATGTTCATGTCTTCTGTTAGCCCTTTTTGCAAACTGTGTGAGAGGCCTTTTGGCACCATGCAATTCTGCTTAAAGTTGGACCAGCATAACATTCTGTGGTGATTTGCATATGTAGCCCATGATGCTTTGCATTTTGGGGGCATATGTGATTTTGTATTTTGTTGGAGAGATCAACTTGTAAAATCAAAGGGCTGTTTAATTTTACTCTGACCCTGGACCATCAATTAACATTTGTAAAAAGTCAAGACAGGAAAAAAAATATATACTATTTTCTTTAGAAGGTATCTGTTGAAAGAGCCAGAGGGTGCTGATGTGAGGGTTTAAAAATAAACTCTGAAGCACTGTTTTAAGCATAATCACTGGTAGTGTATTAAAAAAAACAACATCGTCATTAAATCCTTTTTCTTTAGTGTCAAACTATTGTATCATTTTTAATTCAAATGTTTGCCGTTCCTGACTGTTTTTGAAGTTACCTTTTAACACTCTGACAGTAAAATCACTGGTGCAGTGATCTGGTCATGCAAAATGTTCCCCTACTGGTGTATTTTCATTGTTATGGGTAACTATGAATCTTTGGTGATTCATTCTTGTTTTGAGTTCCTGTCCAGTTTCACCAATATAGCAGCCTTCCTCACATTTTCTACATTGTATCATATATACTATGTTGCTAAAAGAACAGGTATACGAGTTTTGGATTGTAAATGTTTTTCCATTATGAATGACACGTCTCAGGAGAGGTATGTGTACATATATTAGGGCAATATAAATCATATGTTCACTGGCATAGAATGGTCAGCTGGGGTCTACACGTTTCATGAATGCAGTATTGGAAGTGTAAGATGACATGCAGATCCTTCAAGGTTTATGGTCATCTTGAGGGTGCATATAACCTTTTGGATCGAACATATACCTTTAAAATTGTCCATAATCCTTAGTGTGGGTTTTCTCAATTTATTCATAGCAGAACACCAAGGTTTGTTTTTTAATTCCAATTGAATTTTTTAAAAAGCCTTCCTTCTGTAGTTCTGGGTATTTTTGACAGCCTAAAATCTTCTCATTTTTCAGTTTTTGTTACTTGTGTTATATTGTGCCTAGATGTGAGAAGCTAGCACAAATAGCTGGTTGAACACTAGGGAACCCTGTACTGCTTATAACGATTGGTTGAGGGTGTGGTTATTCTAAATAATGCAGTACACCCCAACACATACACCATGCAAGTGTAACCCCTAGGTGGCACTATTCCAAGGGCTACTACCCCTGCCTCTGTATGGCTATGCACAGGTTGAGGGGCCTGGATTCAGTAAAAAGGTGCCTCCACCCAGAGTAATGGTATTGGGGGTGTCTACCTGCTCTGCTATTGTCCTCTGGAAAGCTATAACCACCAACCAATCCTCCTAGTGGCTCAGTACCTGGTACAGCAGTAAATTCACAGTCAGTATAAATCAGTAATAATATGCACACACCCTACACACTTACCACCAGGGCTGGACTTGCAGCAATTTTCCTGGAGACCCCCAGTAAAATAAGGTTAGCAATATAGATGTACACTGTCAGTACTGTAACCTCACTAATAATATGCACACTAGCCAGGTTAAATGGGAAAACAGACAATCAGGTTTATTTAGCGGCCATGAACAAGGAAGGGGGCTTGAATCTAGGCAAATGATTTGTAATCTGATTTGGTTCAGGTTTGGCATGCACTTTTTTAGTCCCAAATAACAGTCACACAACAATGGGTACCCAGGATGGAATATATGGCTAGCCAGAGGCGCTGTCCGTTGGTGGCAAGCATTGCAGCCGGTGTTGGGGCCCTTGATGAAAAGAAAAGCAGTTAGCGTACACAATAACAAGAAGGATATTTGTAATCCGAAACAGTTGGTGCAGTCCCTTGTAATCCCAGAAAGTTAAAACACTCAGATGGAAACACAGATGATTTAAATACTCATTACAGGGAACTACCCTGATTGTACTCATGCTACCAGATTTCTGCAGACAGGGAGGTGATATGGAGACCACATGGTGAAGCAGGGCTGACATGACACACCTCCTCTTCACTGCCTTTCCTCCAGGTGGCTGCAATCTGTGAGTTGTTGTTGCACAGGGGCTGGATCTCCAAAAGCTGGTCTCTTGCTGAAACAGTCTCTGGTGCAGAGTAATAGGTCTGGGCCAGATTGGCAAAGGCCCTGGCTGGGTCACTGGGTGAGCAATTTGGCAAAGTTCGTTGGTCTTCTTGCTGGTGACATCTCCAGCTGGTGTAACAGGTTGGGTCATAGGCAAGCAGGATTCAACCCACGAAACACATTCAGCACATTTTTAAATAAACAGCACTAAGTTTGTACAGTTCGGATAAAGTCCTGTTTCAGCAGTTTCACTGATCAAACCTCTCAATCCGCAATTTGTCTCTCACACAAGCTGGGCCGATTGCTTCACAGTAGCAAATCTTCGGTCCAAAATGCAAGTGGTACATGTACTAGTAAACTTCTTTCTCTTTCTGATGCAGTTTCAACCCAAATCAGAACACATCTGACTTCTGCTATCAGGCAGTCCCAAACAAGAGAAAGGTGGCAGGGAGGTAAGTTAGGCCTCTTCCCGCCGATTCCCCTACGCTTTGTTCAGGGAGCAGCTGCTCAAAAGCTTGAGCTGTTCACACTTCAACCTCCAACTCTAACTGATCCCTGTCTCATGTAGTACTGGGGATCTCCCTTGTAAATACAGCATTCAGGTTGGCTGGGAAAACTGTCAGTCACAGTTAGGGCTCCCCATCCAGGTTAGTTTTGGCGCCAACCTAAAAACTACAAAAACTACAGTTTTTCTTTCCCACGATACACTTGGGCCAGGATCCATTTTTGACCCCCAGAGTCTTATTGGTCCAGTTACTGGAAATATTGGAACTAACATGGTGACTTCCATTCCCAAAGCACAGCTGCAAAGAAAGCGGGTTAAACAAACATATCTACTTCACATATAACAACATATAAACAGTAAATAAGCACAGTTCATATACAGGCTCCCTCTGCATTACTATCGACTACAGAATGGAGCAAATCAGGGCAGTGACTGGCTGGTTGCAAGCCCTAAATCACTTGGACCCAGCACAGACCATTCACTACTCACAGATTTGCTAGTCTCTTAAAGGGACAGGCGCGGAGGCTCAACAGGGCACTCTCATATAAATCAGCAGAATCACACCAAGACAAGAACTACAAACAGATATATGCCTCTATCTCTGAATTCAAACAAAGGGGCAGAGGACACTGCAGAGCAGGACACTGCAGCACAGAAACTAGCACAAAACTCACCCAAAACAGGAACCAAAGCAAAAAAAAGCAAAAAGGAAATTCAAAACACTTCTGATCATAGGAGATTCCATGATTCAGGGAGTTGATACCTATCTCCAGCCAGGGGTAATTGTCAGATGTCTCCCAGGTACACCAGCATGGAGAGACACTGACCGCATTACTAAAATTGTACAGGAAGCAGGAAAAAACGTAGATGTCCTGGTACACATAGGGACTAACGATCTCACCAGCCGGCTCAGTTGTAGAGACCAAGGAACACCTGACTGGGCTGGGTGACAAACTATCATCCATTTCATCTGGCATCTCCTTCTCTTAGATCCTGCCAGTCTGGGAGAGGGGGCAGATGGATGGAAGGTCACAGAAGGGGAGACAGGGGAGCTAAACATCTGGCTCAAGGGCTGGTGCCAGGAAAAAGGACCCAAATTTGTAGGTAACTGGCAACAGTTTTGGGAGCGAAAGTTCTTTAAATTTAATGGACTGCATCTGACTAAGGAAGGAGTCAGTGCATTGGGGCAGAAGTTTGATGTCTTGCAAAATATTTAAACTAGCAAATGGTGAGAGGGGTGCAGCACCTGATACGTCGAATGGGAAGAACACCCCTCCCCCCTCAGCTAGTGATCAAACAGGAGTTCAGCATGTTTGTAGTTCATTTGCATCACCAGGTAAGGAAAAAGGTCCGGCTCCCCATACGACGCACAGGGGAAATGCCAGACTTTGGCCAACAACCAACACACCAAAATCTGGCCAGTGGAAAATCATGTACCCAGATGCTCACAGTCTGGGAAACAAGATCCCAGACCTGCAGGCAATAATGACAGAGGCTAAGCTGGACATAGTAGTCATTAGCGAGACATGGTTCACCAACAACCACACTTGGGAGACTTCAGTACCCGGCTATGTACTGTTCAGAAGAGATCGAGGTGCAAAAAGGGGAGGTGGAGTGGCCCTTTATGTCAATGAAAATATCAAAGCTACAGAAATTCAGAATACACACAAGGAGTCAGAAGAACTGTGGGTCACCCTGGAAACAGGAAATGGGACAGCCATATGAACTGGGGTTGTCTACAGGCCTCCAGACCGGGGGAGGACATAGACACAGTACTGTTAGAAGATATACAAAACATGACAGCTAAGGGGGAGGTTTTGGATAATGGGAGACTTCAACATGCCAGATAGGAACATCTGCCAGAACTAGACACATAGTGGATTCCCTGCAGGGGGGAAGGCCTCAAACAACTGGTACAACAACCCACAAGAGATAGGACTATCCTAGATTTAGTACTGACTATTCAGGAAATATAAGGGAACACAGTTGGATGAAGATAGGGAGTCATACCAAACTTCTCTAAGGGAAGCAGGGAAGGTAGTAGGGCAGGCAAAGGCCCAAACTGAGGAAACATTAGCATGAAGAGTAAAAGAAGGTGACAAGACTTTCTATAGATACATTAGTGAAAGGAGACAGTCCAGAGGGGGGTATTGCTAAGATCAAAGGGGATAAGGGGGCGTGTGAGGAGGAGGACCATGTAAAAGCATCTATCCTAAATAGATACTTCTGCTCAGTATTTACTGAGGAGAAGGTAGGGCAGGGCCCACAGCTCAGCACCATGGACACAGGAGGGAGGGAGGTGAGATTACTGTCCCTTCACAAAAGAAAAGGTCCTACAAGAGCTCGATAAGCTCAGGGTGGGCAAGGCAATGCGACCTGATGGCATACATCCCAGGGTACTAAGGGAGCTAAGGGTGGAACTAGCATATCCATTGGCAGAACTGTTTAGTGAGTCTCTAAGCACAGGAGAGGTCCCAGAAGACTGGAGAAGGCTCATGTGATCCCGCTCCACAAGAGTGGTAGCAGGGAGGAGGCAGGGAACTACCGACCAGTCAGTCTTACCTCAGTAGTGGGCAAGATTATGGAGGCACTCCTTAAGGAAAGGATAGTGCAACACCTGGAATCCATAGGAGCACAGGATCCAAGACAGCATGGGTTTACAAAAGGAAGGTCCTGTCAAATTAATCTCATAGATTTCTTTGACTGGCTAACCAGAGTGGTGGACCAAGGGGGAGCAGTTGATGTTGCCTGCCTTGACTTCAGCAAAGCTTTTGATACTGTTCCTAATAGAAGATTAATTAATAAGCTGGGTAGGCTCGGGGTGGGTCAGAAGTTGGTCAACTGGGTGGCAAACTGGTTGACAGACAGAAAAAAGAGAATGGTGGTAAATGGTATACAGTCAGAAGAGATGCAAGTCACAAGTGGGGTACATCAGGGATCAGTCCTGGGGCCAGTCCTCTTCAATATCTTCATCAGTGACATTGCAGATGGACTGGAGGGTAAGGTTTGTCTTTTTGCAGATGACACCAAGATCTGCAACAGAGTAGATGATCCAGATGGGGTGGGCAGAATAAGAGCGAGATCTGGATAAACTGGCAAAATGGTTGGAAGAGTGGCAACTGGGGTTTAATGCAAAGAAGTGCAAGATCATGCAATAGGAAGAGAAACCCTGAAGCCACCTATAGGTTGGGAGGAGTTGCTGGCAGTCACAAGGGAAGAAAGAGACTTGGGCATCATCATCACAGATGACCTGAAATCATCCAAGAAGACCACTAAAGCAGTAGGTAAGGCTGGGGGATGTTGGGTGTATTAGTAGGGTATCACAAGTCGTAGAGGCAAGTAATAATCCTCTTACAAGACACTGGTTAGGCTTCATCTGAGTACTGCATGCAGTACTGGAGACCACACTTCACAAGGACATTAACCAAATTGAGGCGTCCAGAGAAGGGCAACCAAAATGGTGCAGGGACTGCATCAGAAAACATATGAGGACAGATTAACGGAACTCAATATGTATACCCTGGAGCAAAGGAGGGAGAGAAGTGATATGATTGAAACATTCAAACACCTTAAGGGCATTAACAAGGTGAAAGAGTCTAGCATGTTTCAATATAAGAAAAATAGCAGGGCAAGAGAACACAGCATGAGAGTAGAGGAGGCCAGTTAAGGGGTAATGTGAGGAAGTTCTTTTCACAGAAAGGGTGGTGGATGCATGGAATGGCCTACCTCAGGAAGTGGTGGATATGAATATAGTGCAGGGCTTCAAACAGGCATGGGATAGGCATAATGGAGCAATATAGATGAATATGAATAGATAGGCCATTGACAGAGCAAATGCAGATGGCACATTCATAAGGTAGAAAAAGAAATCGGTAGAGTGGATGGGCCTTGTGGTCCTTATCTGCCATCAACTTCTATGTTTCTATGTAAGACACCAGCCTGGCAGTGGGCATTGAAGGAAGACATTAAGTCTAAACCTCACATTTGTGTGTGTGTGGGTGGGGGGGATTACACGAGGAAACATTTAGCATTGACAAATGCTTGTTAAACTTTGCCTCCATCAACTTCCACTCATGACCCTTGTCTTGTCTTTTCTGTTTCTAGTTAATAGCTTCTCACAATCCACCTTGTTAATTCCTTTCAGGAACTTAAAAGGTCTCTATCACATCCCACATTTCTTGTCTGGTTTCAAGTGAATGTATTGTCTGTGCCTTTAGCTGATCCTCATAGGATCTGCCCTCCTGGCCCTGAATCATCTTGGTCATCCCATGTTGTACCTTCTCTGGCATGTCCTTGTCCTTTTTTAGGTGTCAGCTCCAGAACTGGGCACATTACTCCAAGTATGGCCTCATCAGTGACCTATACAATAGTAACAGCGCTTCCTGTCTTTTTTTCTTTAATTTACTGTACTTTTCCCCCTCATGTCAGGCAGCTGCCATTGATCCTACACACACACACACACACACACACACACACACGGCCCCCTCACTTGCCTTCCTCGGGAGTTGCATCCCCTCCTATGAACACCCTGGCTTAACGCCCCAGGGTGGACCATCGGGAGGAGCAGACATAACAGGTAAGCGCTACCAAAGCAGATTGCAGCTCATGAATGAAGCAGCAGACAATCCCTCATGCATGACAGCTAACCATTCCCCCTAGGCTTACTGGATTGAACTGCCAGGGCATGTTATGCCGGTGTAGAGGCATGGGGGCATCCATCCAACAGAACAGGTCATGACTGATGCTGGCACAGTGTCACTACACCCAGACACTGACCATGTGAAACAACAGGAGCTGCCTGTGGAGACATGCACACCACATGGTACACCACGGCAGAACACACAGGGCAGGAATATGCACAGGACTGCCCCACTGGCAATATGTTCCACACTCCCTGGGGCTGAGGGCACCGACACAAACAACAACCATGCTGCTCACTGTCCCCATCACAAGGCCATGAGAGATGTACACGGATGATCAGCATACTCAAGTGTCACTACCCTGAGCTCTTGACACCTCGGGCTTTGGTACTTTGGTATTGTTGGACAAAAGAAGGCGGATTGCCCATCACGATTGTCCTCCATATTTATGGATCATTCAATGGGTCCCTGATCGATCAACCATTTGTCTAATTTATTTTTAAATGACAGGATATTTGGAGAGTCAAATATTCCCTGCAGCAATCTGTTCCAATTCTAGGTGTCCTTATAGTAAAATAATTTATTCTTTTGTTAGTTTTTGCCCTCATGATCTCTAGTTGTCTGTTATGTAATCTAGCTACCGTTTTTCTGGTAGAGAATTTAATGCCACAGATTTGCATCTGTTCTTTGTTTGCTATTATCTTAAATAGTAGTAACAAGTCCCCCCTTAGTCTTCTTTGGGCTAGTGTATGTAGACCTGTACTTGCTAATCTGGTGGTGTAGTTAAATTTTGATAAGTGAGGTATGAGTTTTGTGGCTTTATGCTGAGTATTTTCAATCCTATTAATGTCTGAGATCAAGTAAGGGCTCCAGAAGGGGGAGCCATAGTCTAGGAGTGGCCTAACATGGGATCTGTAAAGTGGCAGAAGACATTGTTCTGTTCTGGTTACGAATGTTTTACTTATCCTACGGAGAATAGCGTTTGCTTGATTTGCTATTTTGGTGCAGTGGGAAGTTGAAGATAGTTTATTGACTAGGATTCCTAAATCTTTTTCTACTGTTAAAGTTTTAATGGCCGTGTTGTTTAAGTAGTATGTATGTGGTGGGTTATTTTTTCCCAGGTGTAGTACTGCACATTTAGTAATGTTAAAGTACATCTCATTCGTATATGCCCACTGTTCTATCAATAATAGGTCAGTTTGTAATCCAGAATTTATATTTTGATTTATAGCTTTTCCCCCAAGTTTTGTATCATCAGCGAATTTGACCATTTTGTTGTTGGAGGATATATGCATGTCTCCAATAAACAGATTAAAAAGGACTGGTCCGAGCACAGAGCCCTGGGGGACTCCACTAGTCACTCCCCTTTCCTTGGACATTGCATTGTTAACCCTGACCCTCTGAGTTCTCTTATCCAGCCATTGATTAATCCAAGAAGTCAGTATGGGTGAAAGTCCTATGTTAATGAGTTTTTTAATTAGTAGTAAGTGAGAAACTTTATCAAACGCCTTGCTATAGTCAAGTAGAATGACGTCCATGGGTATGTTGTCGTCCAGATGGTAGCTAATGTACTCATAAAAAGAGATGTTTGTAACACACGCAAAACCTTGTTTGAAACCATGTTGATATGTGTCATTTATATTTAGTGTTAAAATTTCATCTTCAATTTTGAGTTTGATAATTTTTTCCATAAGTTTACATGGTATGGATGTGAGGCTAATGGGTCGATAATTTTCAGTTTTTGGGTGGGAGCCTTTTTTAAAGATGGGTGTAACTATTGCGGTACGCCAGTCATTTGGTACTGCTGATTCAAGCAAGGATTTATTGAACAATATTTTTAATGGTCGGATAATAGCACTTTTTGTTTCTACTAGAAATCTGGAGCTAATCCCGTCAGGTCCTGGGCTTGTGTGTTTTTTTAAAGTATTTAGCACAGTTTCAACATCCTTTTCTGAAATTATATTTGTGTTTAATTCAACCTTAGAGGGTGCAGTAGTAGGTATAAAAACAGATTTGTGGGAGTAAACTGATGAAAAGTAGTTATTTAGTTCAGTGGCTGTTTCGATATCTGAAGTAATAGTTTGTGCATTTATGATTAATGGTCCGATTAAGTTGTTACAATTCTTTTTTTCATTTAAATAAGAATATAAAGCCTTGTGAGAGTCTTTTGTGTGGGCTATCTTGAATTCTAAGTTACACTTGGCCATGACTATGTGCTTTTTTAGCGTCTTTACTGTCTGTAAGATAGAAGTATTTTGTTTACTTGAGGTGCTGTCCGTATACGACCAAGAACTTCGTACTTGAGGTCTCCATGGTTTGATGGAGATCTCAAGGAAATGAAGAAGATGGGTCGGAGATTGGAGCGCTGCTGGAGGAAATCCCGCCTGGAGATGGACAAACTGGTCCTGCGTGCACATTATTGTGCATATCAGGAGGAAATCGACCGAAAGAAGACATTGTTTTTGTCTCGGGAGATTGCTGCTGGGAGAGACCGACCAGCCTTGCTCTTCCGGACTGTTGACAGACTTCTCCATCCTATCTGTCTCCAGCCCGGTAGAGTTTCCTCTAATGAGGATTGTGAGGATTTTGCTCGGTTTTTCTCGGACAGGGTGTCTTTGATCCGGCGGGAAGTTTCTTCAGCCAGCAATATCATTGCTGTCAGTGGTCGTCAGTTATGTACTAAGTGCACTCCGCCTGACTGGGGTGAGTTTAGGCCAGTGGAGGATCATGAGGTAATTGAGGTGGCGGTAAATCTGAAGCATACCTTTTGTGAACTGGACCCAGTGCCAACGCGTTTCTTAATGAGATGCATTGACTCTGTTGGCCCGGTGTTTGCCCTGATTGTCCGGTGCTCCTTAAGTCAGGGTGTCTTCCTGGATGCCTTGAAGGAGGCTCTGGTTAGACCCCTTTGTTATTGTATTTGTATTTCTCTGGAATATATTGTTTATCTAATTGTGTTATTTTGAGTTTTAAAAGTTCCCATGCTTCGTTTGTTTTTAGGGAGGGAAGGGCCTGTTCCCAGTTAGTTTCCTCTAGGGTTTGATTTATGCGATTAAAATTGGCTTTGTGATACTGTTTAATTTTGATGTTGTTTATTTTAGGTTGTGAGGGACGTTGCATTGAGAAAAATATGGACATGTGGTCACTGTTTCCTATAGGAGGTAAAATCTTGGCTTCAGATATAGAGGTTTCTAAATTAGTTATAACCAGGTCTAGTATGTTTTTTCCCTAGAAGGCTATCTTACAATCTGTTTTAGACCTTGGTCAATTATTACTGGCAGAAGTTGTTCGTCGTGCTGATTAACTCCAGATAGGATATCCCAATTTATGGTTGGTAAGTTAAAATCTCCTAATATTAGTACAGTATTTTTATTGGCTAGTTGCTGTATTTCTTCGGCTAGCAGCCTAGTGGTATTTAAATCTGAGGCTGGTGGTCTGTAACAAGCTCCAACAAGTAGTTTGTGGGAGCAAGTTACATGAATGTAGGCCCAGACATGTTCCAGTTGTGTGTCAGTTTCTTTTTTATAGGAGTGGATGTCATTTCTTATGTATAGGCTAACCCCTCCTCCTCTTTTTGCATTGTCTCTATGTTTATAGTAATGTTTGTATCCAGGTAATTCTGTTGTCCAATCTTTATCTATACCACCCCAAGTTTCAGTTATAGCAATTATTGCCAGCCCCAGGGTGTGTGAGAGTAATTCTAATTCCGCATATTTAGAGACGGTCATAGATCTAGCGTAGAAGGTAAGAATATTTAAATTGAGATTTGATGGTAAACCTATGTTATTAACTAGAGAATGGGATGAATTCACAGACTCCCCCCTGTTTTTTAGTTTAAATATGTGTTTATGTGTGCATTCATTTTTTGCCCCAGAATCGTACTACCTTGAGTGCCTCTGTGCCGTACAGGAGAACACAGAACAGACGGCCTTGATTATGGCAGAGATGCATGGTTCAATGGCGAGTCAAATCAAGGACATACCTGAAAGACAAACCATGCATCATTCCTACCTGCCATGACCACCCACAGCAGAGGCCAGGACACAGGCACCTGAAACCAGCACCTATGTAAATGCCATCAGCATCCATGTACATGACACCAGCATCCATGTACACTACACCAGCACCCATGCAGACACCCCCACATAGACCTATCCTCTGAGGGATGTGGCTGCCCCATAGAGACAGCCCACAGGCACACAACAACGCAGGGCACAGTTTGCTCATAGTGCCTCCCATGTCGGTGGTGCAAGTACCAGTGCCAAGCATCTTGGCACATGCTGCTTGACCGGTATTGGGTGGGGAAGTAGTCTTCCTCCTTGTAGTGTTCCGAAGCAACCCCCCCCTCCTCTGGCCATGTGGTCCACATGTGTGGAATACTGTGGTGTAGCTGGCATGTACACCGATCACCACTGCACTTGTGTTGTAGTCCCCAAGTCCATGTGATATATGTGGCCACCAACTATACACATGAGTCATGGCAGTATGTTCTGGTGTGTAACCACACCTGTCACACCCTTCTGAAACACATGTTATGTCACAGTGCACTCCCCCACCAGGGATCATACCACTCAGTACCCTGATCCTATCGCTGTGGCTGACTCCTATGTTTGCCTACCAACCATACAATGTCCACATGCCCCTGGGGCACATCTACCCCATAGTTTACCCTAACTGCTGAATGCACTCTGCAGTAGCAGATGCTGTGCCTCCCTCCTGGACTGTAAATGAATGGGTCTCTTGGCCTGCTCGAGCAAATCAATGCTACGAAACAGTTTCTCTTCAGATACTGTTCTTTTTATTCAATATCTCAAGTCCCAATGTTTCAACTAATATATAGGCTTTTTCTGGGGTACTCTAAATTCAAATGAAAAATACAGATATTCAGAATTCGTATTTTCACTTCCTTCCTGGACAGGACACCATCACGCTGCCAAGATCTTGCTGCAGGCACATCTTCAGGAGCAACAACTTCAGCATCTGGATAATCCACATCAGGTACATCCTCTGGCATGGGTTTGCGGCGTTGTATTGCCATGTTTTGTAGCACTGCGCATGCAATAAATATGTATTACACTTTTCGTGTTGCAAACATCATGGTGCCACTAATCCTGTCCGGGTAAACAGAACACATATTCAGCATGCCAAATGTTCGCCAGCCACTGAATAGGTCTGATGGTGTGTCTCATTGTACCTTTCTTCAGCCTCAGTAGTCAGGAACAGGAAGAGTGTCAGGAGATATGACTGCAGGGGATAGCTGTTGTCACCTGTGCAGTGGAATAGAACACAGTTAGTTACAGTACACCACAGCAGGGATGGACATATGTTCCTCTTCACATGTGCAGTCACTGATCAGCCACCCCTCATGGCCAACATGTGTCTCAGACAGTGCCTGTAGATGTGCCTGGTTGAATATGTAGGCATCATGGCAGGAGCTAGGGGACTTTGCCAGCACATTGGTGATGGCACTGTCAGCATTGCATGTCACCTGCACATTAATGCTGTGGAACCCCTTCCTGTTGCAGTATTCCTCCATGTTCTGTCTCGGAGATAATATGGCCACATGTGTACAGCCTGTGACCCTCAGCATATTACATATTAGGGAAGCCATACCTTGCATGGAACCCCACCTTGGTGGCCCACATGGTCTTTTTGGTGGCTGGAAATTATATGCAGATAGAGGCATGACAGACAGGGGCGTCAGTTACCCAGTGCAGTGCATGGGACACAGTTGGCTGACATATGGCTAGCACATCCCCACCCACTTTCTGGAAGGAGGCTGTGGCATAGCATGCCAGGGCACATAGTACCTCCTGCTCCACAGTCAGTTCACAGGACCATGCCATGCTGGGAGCAGTGTCTGTCCCTATCAGATGGTAAATGTCATGAATGGTGCTGTGATCCACGCAGAAGCAACTGAAGCAGTGTGTACATGTGAAGGAGGACACCTGCAGGCATGGACGGTACAGCCATGGCCCGCAGTGCCTGCCACACTCCTGTGTGAGAGTGGCACATCATGCTTGGTTCAGAGATGTTGCTGTTGTAGTCTGAGTCAGGCTTCTACAGTCAGAAGCATGGTTACATCATCCACTTTTGTACCCATGCAGTGATGATGTGACCCATGAGTGCCTTCTGGCCATGCCCTTGTCAAGGTGTGCATCCCACCGAGGTGGGCAGGATATGCATGACCCTATGGCGTTGGTGTCTGTGTGGACTTTGCAGTCGGTGATCACTGGTTAAAGAGGATCCGAGCAGGAACAGTGTACATGTAGGCAGTGTGGTGTCAGGCGGCCCAGTAAGACGACATTCAACACACTCCTGGATGCCAGGGCTGCCCCGTATTTTTATTTGAGTTAGCATAATGACCTGACAGGACAACATGGGTCGACTGTGAAACATCACATGGCCCTTACAGGTGAGCATCGTGATTGGGAGGGGTAGTATGTGATGTACAGTGATGCTGATTTATATCCCCTTCTTCACCATGCAGGGAAAGCCAATGAGGCTGACACTGCAGCTGGAGGAGCAGCGTGGGACTAGTGTTGTTGCCGCTGTAGCACACAGCTGGGTCTTTCACTGAATTGGCTATCAGAGGGCCTGTGGAGGGCGGGCCATGACTACTGGGACATGTACCTGATACTATGGAACATTCTTGAGTCATCACCGTTACGTGTATTTGTACATGCATGGCATGGGGAGGTATGGCCACAGACAGGTTTGTCATGCTGGAGGGGTGGCCATGGCGGTTGGGGACGGTACACCATGAGTGGCACATGTCACCTTAGTATGGCAGGGAATGGTTGGTTGTGTCTGAGGTCCCTTCTTGGAGCACTGGGTCTATGGACATGCCAGTCCTTGCTCTGTTGTTGCTGCTGATCACCCTGTTGGAACAGTGATGTGCTGCCTGGTTGGCGTGACATGCCAGGGCATGGTAGTGATGCTGTGTCCCCTATCTGTGTCATTCTAGGTATTTTGAGGACCTCTTTGTAGGCTCTTCCTGAGTACTATGGATCCATTTGGTCCAGATGCCATCACACCACTATCCTCAAGCTCATCTGAGGCCCGCAGTACTGAGTTCAACTACATTGTGATTCAGGGGGAGGATGTGGCGTAGGTCACCATTCTGGGGCTACACAGGACATTTCTTGTTAGCTTTGTTGCTGCAGGGTGTGTCTGTCTGTTAAGTAGCATTGAGGACACTATATTACATGCCCCATTGAGGGTCTGTGTGGCATTCTGTGGCAGAGGGATGCATGCCACCATTATGGAACCATTTCTAGTTACACGTACATTCACTGTGTACAACAGTGGGGACTGTCCATGGGGATTTTGGTGCCCTGCTATCATGGAGGTCACTGTGTGATATATGCAATACAACGTTTGTGGTCACACCTAAGTCTCAGGCATATACACATGATATGCCTTCAGAGTAAACGACATGCCCTACAGTGTGCTGTGTCTGTGTGGTCTCTTGTCATTGCATGTGCTGCCTGTGCTGCTTGTGTGCTGGGCAGTCGATGGGCATTGCTGCCATGGTGTGTGCAGTGGGGTGCCTACAAGCAGGTGTTCAGCAGTGCTGATGGTGCCAGGGCATACACGGTGGTTCCACAGGAACTCTGTGTGTACCATGCTGTGGGGCTGTTGTATGGGCATGCCTGATGTATTGTGACAGGGTACCTGTGTTCACACACACACACACACACACTGTTACCGCTGTGTGTGAGGCACTGGATGTCCCCTGCTCTCTGGAACTGGGTGCTGCTGCATGCCCTGTAGTCATGTGGTGCACTTGTGGGGCACACCATGTCCAGGGGGGCCATGATCAGGAGCACACAGTGTGTTGGCGGTGGTGTGGCCTGTTGTGGGTAAGGGGGTGCACAGGGGTTGGCAAATGCCAGAGAATGGCATGACATGGGTGGACTGTGGAAAGATGGGGTGGCATAACTTCCATTAAGGTCACGTCCTACTATTGTGTGAACCATGCTCCTGGCACTGTTAGTTCACGTCTCCACCATGGGGTTCTGGCGACTGCCAGCATACGTGGCACCACACCCATTGCCCGAGTCCAGTATGCCTTTGGATACATATCCATCAGCACACAGGGCCTGCATGATGTTTGTATGGGTGGCTGAGCATGGCTGCTTTACACGTTCTGGTCTATCCCTGTGTGGTTGGGTGTGTAGTCGGGTTTACAGCAGGGATCTACCTGGTGTAAATGTGCTTTGACCTACGCATGCAGCTTTTCAGTGTAAACTGTTGGTACATCCGAATTAGATTGCATGTGCAGTGCGTAGTCTTCTGACACCCCCCTTGCGGAGCCTGCCAGGGACTTACGCATGCTGTGCTTACACATAGTGCATGCCATGGCTGAGCATCCCACCGTGGCATAACGTTTGTATGAATCACACTTGCAGTCCTCCGCAGGGCACATACGTGATGCATAGCATGCTATGCATGTTGCAGAATAGAGGCATAAGTACATTACTGCACTTTTTGGCATTGAATTTCAGTTGAAAGACTTTGGACTTACTTCCAGCCTTTACAGGTCTCTCTGCAACTCCTTTAGCCCCTCCATGTTGTCGACCCTACCACAGAGTTGTGTTGCTTCTGAGAACATAAACCTGCCCTGGATTCCCTCTCCCATGTTGCTGATGAACATATTGAAGAAGACTAGGCCTAGTACAGATCCCTGTAGTACTCTGCTAATGACCACTTTCCTCTGATCTGACCCCATTCACCACAACTCTCTGCTGCCTTTCCAGCTGCTTCCAGGGATCGTGAGGGTTTGCACTGCTTCCCCACCCCACTTCCGCCACAGCCATGGTGGAGAATTGCCAGCTGGGAGGGACCCAGAGAGCCACCTCCCAGACCAACTTTAACAAACCAGCAACAGCTCTTGGTACAAAGGGGTGGGCATTCAAAATAGTGCCAAAAACGGGGCTTTAAATTGGGATCCCAGCTGTTTCCTGACCTTTCCAGCTGCTTCCAGGGGTTGTGAGGGTGTGCACTGCCATCCCAACCCCCCCTTCTCTGATAGCTGCAGCAACGGTGGAGAATTGCCAGCTGGGAGAGAATTAGAGACCTGTCTCTTGGACCAACTGTAATCACCCACCCACTGTCCGCAAGACAAAAGGGTGGGCATCCAAAAGAGTGCCGAAAATTAACCTTTAAATCTGAGTCCCAGCTGTTTGTGTACCTTTTCAGCTACTTCCAGGGGTTGTGAGGGTGTGCATTGCCTACTCACCCACCCCCAATAGCTGCAGCCAAGGTGGAGAGTCACTGACCAGGAGAAACCTAGGGACCTGCCTGCTGGACCAACTTTAACTAACCATCAACAGCCCTTAGGACAAAAAGGCAGGTATCCAAAGGAGTGCTGAAAATGGACCTTTAAAATGGAGTCCCAGCTGTTTACTGACCTTTCCAGCCACTTCCAGGGGATGAGGGTGTGCTCTGTCTATCCACCCACCCCCCTCCAATTGCTACAGCTGCAGTGGAGAATCATTGACAGGAGGGGACTTAGAGACCCACCTCCTGGACCAACTTTAATCAACGAGCAACAACCCTAGAAACATAGAAACATAGAAGATGATGACAGATAAAGACCTTAAGGCCCATCCAGTCAGCCCATTTCTTTTTCCACCTTATGAATGTGCCATTGGCCTTTGCTCTGTCAATGGCCTATCTAGTCATACTCATCTGTATTGCTCCCTTATGCCTTTCCCATGCCTGCTTGAAGCCCTGAACTGTATTCATAGCCACCACTTCCTGAGGTAGGCCGTTCCATGCATCCACCACCCTTTCTGTGAAAAAGGACTTCCTGACATTACCCTTTAATTGGCCTCCCTCTAATCTCATGCTGTGTCCTCTTGTCCTGCTATTTTTCTTATACTGAAACATGTCCGACTCTTTCACCTTGTTAATGCCCTTAAGGTGTTTGAATGCTTCAATCATGTCACCTTTGATGTTGTCGACCTCTCGACTGCACAATCAATTGACCAACTTCTTTATGACCTCGCGACTTGTTGACTGCCACATTGTGACCACGATGACTTGTCCGGGGGCATCACGACCATACACGCTTCCATCATATCACCTCTCTCCTGCCTTTGCTCTAGGGTATACATATTGAGCTCAGTTAATCTGTCCTCATATGTTTTCTAATACAGTCCCTGTACCATTTTGGTTGCCCTTCTCTGGACTGCCTCAATTTGGTTAATGTCCTTGTGAAGGTGTGGCCTCCAGTACTGCATGTAGTACTCCATATGGGGCCTAACCAGTGTCTTGTAAAGAGGGATTATTACCTCCCTCTTACGACTTGTGATACCCCTACTAATACATCCCCAACATCCGTCTAGCCTTACCTACTGCTTCAGTGGTCTGCTTGGATGATTTCAGGTCATAGGTGATGATGACGCCCAAGTCCCTCAGGACAAAGGGCTGGGCATCCAAAGAAGTGCCAAAAACAGAGCTTTAAATCTGGGTCCCAGCTGTTTCCTGACTTTTACAGCTGTTTCCATGGGTTGTGAGAGTCTGCAGTGCCTTCCCAACCCCACCCTCGATCGCTGCAGCCGTGGTGAAGAATCACTGACTGGGAAGAACCTAGGGATCTGCCTCCTGGACCAACTTTAACCAATCAGCAACTTCTCTCAGACTGTCTTGTTCCTGTTTAAAGGCCTTAGTTCTCAGCCATCTGGAGCGCTGTGGGTGGGAGTGCTAAGGACAAAATGCTAAGGATTGAGCGCAAAGGACTGAGTGCAAAGGGTGTTGGAAGAGTCTGCCAGGGAGAGTTAGCCAGCAGAGGCAGTCAGCAGCCAGGAACTCTGCCCATCTCATCCCAGGTAAAATCGTTTATGAACAGTTAACTGCATTGTTTGTGGGAGCATTATTAGGGGAGCATATTAATAATAAGTCCTGGCTCTAATCTGTCTGGGTGTGTACCACTGGTTAATGGAGTGGTCTACATCAGCTACAGTTAATAAGCATTGCTTATGTAAAGTTTCATTTCATGCCTGTGTTCTGTGCTATAGCTAGTGTAGCTTAATTTTCAAGGTTGTTTTGCGCTATAGTTAAATTTTACAGCTTACGAACATACGAACATGCAAAACTGCCAGCAAATACAGGCCAACCCCCACACCCCTTGCCCTCCTCTCTCCCCCCATCTTCCAACTGACTAGTATCTTGCCCTTAACCCTATCCCACCCCCTTTTAAAGTTTGCCACTGTTTTAAGAGATATCACTTTTTCAGGAAGCGCGTTTCATCCCTCAACCACCCTCTCCATGAAGAAATGCTTCCTCGCCTCCCTCCCTCCTGACTCAATCCCCCCACCAACTTCAGGCTGTGCCCCCTAGTAATCCCTTCTCCCTTTAATTGAAACCTGCCCTCTGTACTAACCTTGTTGATGCCCTTTAAGTACTTGAAGGTTCTGATCATCACCCCTTTCCCTTCTCTCCTCCCAATAAGTACATGTTTGAGGTCCCTCAACCTATCTTCGTAAGGCTTCCACTCCATACCTCTGATCATTTTAGTCACCCTCCGCTGTACCCCCTCCAGTAACCTGATGTATTTCTTTAAGTATGGGTTCCAGAACTGTATACAGTACTCTGAGTGAGGCCTCACCAGTGACCTGTACAGTGGCAGAATGACTTCCACCCTCCTAGAGGTGATTCCTCTAGCAATGCACCCCAGCATTCTATTGGCTTTTGTCACTGCTTTCTTACATCGAGATGAGTGGTTTATATTCCTTGTGACCATTACCCCCAAATCCTTTTCCCCCTCAGAGATGGACAACTGAACCCTTCTCAGATGGTAACTACCCAGGATTCCTCGCTTCGAAGTGCATAACCTTGTTTCCATGACCACAATGGATGTCAGACTGACTGGTCTATAGGTATCAGGCTCAACCTTGGGACCACTCTTGTGCAGGGGTACCACATGTGCCATCCTCCAGTCCTGAGGCACACACCCCATCTGCAGGGAGGTATTGAACAAGTCTGCCAGTGGTGCCGCCAGGACATCAGTCAACTCCCTCAGGACTCTAGGGTGCTGCCCATTTGGCCCTGGAGCCTTGTCCATGTTCAGTGACTTAAGGCCCTCAAGTACTCTGCTCACAGGGATCTCCCCATCCATTATCCTATCTCCTCTCATGCCAGTGTTGCCCTGCCCCTGTGGTATTGGTCCATCTCTCTCCCTGGCAAAAGTAGAGCAGAAGTACTCCCTGAGCACCTCTGCCTGTTTAACCCCCTTCTCTGCCAAACCTCCATCCTTCTTTATCCTGGTGATTTGCTCCTTGCAGTTCCTCTTCTCCTTTATATACTTGAAGAAGGCCTTGTCCCCCCCCTTAATCCCCTCTGTTAGCCTTAGCTCCTTTGAAGCCTTGGCAGCCCTCATAGCACTGCTCACCTCCCTGGTTTTCCTTGTGCACTTCTCCTTATCCTTCTCTGTTCAGAAGATGGAAGGGGTCAAAATTTTGGACCCCTTCCGTCTCCTGAAGGCAGTTTTTTTCTCCCTCATCCTTATCTGCACCTCCTTTGCCACCAACATGGCTTCTTGGTCCCTGCCTTCTTACTGCGTTTCTTTGTGCAGGTGTCTGTGGACGCTAACAGGCTTCCTTCAGGATGGCCCATTTCTGGATGGTATCCATGTCAGGGGTGATGCTAGCAAATGCCCCCTGAGGATGTCAGCCATCCAGCAGAAGTCAGCCCTTTTGAAGTCCACTGTTTTTGGTTTTGTAGACGTCCCGTCCCTACCCATATCCAGGGAGAACCACACTGTTCAGTGGTCACTACCTGCTAAGGTTCCTCAGTCCATACACCCTGCACGTAGTCTCTATTGGTCAGCACAAGATCCAGGATGTTCCCCTTCCTTGTTGATTCCTCCACCTTTTGTGACAGGAATACCTCCTGGAAGACTTGCAGAATTACCTGCCCCCTAGCAAGGCAAGGCAAGACAAATTTTATTTTTCTGACGCCCAATTCCAGAGGCTGTGGGTGCCATACAGTCAAATGCAAACCATTAAGACACATGAATAACATTCAGTTAATACTTAAAACATAATAAAATGAGGGTTAAATGTCAATAAGGTTTTACAGAAGACGCCCAATAACTTAAAATGGCTGACATGTTCAAACTACCAGACTGTGTCCGGGAATGCCCTGCTAAATAGATAGGTCTTAAGGCAGGCTTTAAATACCTCAACTGAAGGGGCCTCCCTTACTGGTGGAGGCAGTGAATTCCACAGGATGGAGCTGGCGACATTAAAATCTCTGTCGCTGGCAGTTTTCAACCTCATCCTGGGAATCGCAAGGAGGCCCCTAGAGGAGGATCGAAGGGAGTGGACTGGGGCAGCAGGTGTTAGAAGGTCCAACAGGTAGCCAGGGCCCAGTCCATGTACGACCTTAAACGTGAGCAAGCCCACCTTGAAGAGTACCCTCCATCAAACAGGCAGCCAGTACAGTTCACGCATCACCGGGGTGATGTGACAGTATTTAGACTGCCCCCCGAGACCCCGAGGTAAAGTGCATTACAGTAGTCAAGCCTAGATGTCATGAAAACATGTACCAGCTCCCTGAAGCTGTCCTACATGTCCTCCACTCTGCTGCCCTCCAGATCATTAGTGCCTAAGTGCACCACTATGTGGGGCTTCACCCCCTGTCTTCTCACACATTTAATGACATGTTGTCCTACTCTACCTGCTGTCATACCTGGCACAGATTCCACCCAGCTAGAACACTTCCTGGCTCCATTGCCCCCCCCACCTGATACCTTTCACTATTGAGTCACCCAGTATGCTGACCCTCTGTTCTAATCCTTGCAGCCCCCAGTTTTCTCACATAATCTGCCTCTTACCCCGCTGTCCCACCCTCTAGCACTGTCATCGTCCCCTGTTGTCTCTGCTTCCTCCATTGTGTTCTCTCCAGGGATTGTCTCTTTTCTCTCACTGGCATAGCGTTTCTGCCTTCCCTCCTGTCCCCCATGATCTGTGTGATCCCCTCTCTCTCCTATATCCCAGTCTCCCAATCCAATGAACTTTTTCACTCCATCATGCTTGCCTCCTGGCTGGCCTCCCTTTTGCAGGCCACAGTCCCCATGCAGGTCCTTATTCCCCATGCCCCGTTTCCTCCTGCTCTACCTATTTCTCCTTTCCCCCCTGAAGCCTTTCAGATGCACTCCTGACTCCCACCCATGTCATATCACCAGCTGGTCCACTGTTGCCCCCATTGCCCACCCCTCTTGTCTGCCCTCCTAGCCCCCCATCCTCACCAACATTGCTACTTTCATTCAGACTCTGCCCACCATCTGCTTTCTCACCCTTCCCTAATGCCTCCTCCATCCCACCCCACCTTAGCCTCTGCTATCCTACTTGTATCCTCTGATACCCTGACCTTGCCATCAGCCAGGCTGATAACCTCTGTTGTGTTTCTCTTCCCCTTTGCTATTGCCTCCCCCTTGAAATTCCTGCTCTCGAGCTCCTTCAGACTAGCCAGCACAGAGAACCTGTTGCTCTCCTCGCTCACCTCTCCTTGGATTGTCCCTGGTCCTTTGTACTGAATGTTCTGGTTCCGTTCCTTCCCAGGTCCACATCTAACCCTTTTTTTACCATTGTTCACTCCTTTGCCCCTTCCTCTAGTGGCTCATGAGGGTACGGTGGTGCTGGCCTATTTGCTTCCCTACCTGTTCCATTCTCTGCCTGCAGTCTGTGCCATTTGATAATGCTTTCATATAGTCCATTGTTCCCAGCTGGCTCCTCCACTCCCCTTTCTTCTCTTCCTCACAGCTACCTCCTCAGCCATGCAATTCCCTCCTTTAACAGCACAAGCTGCTTGCACACCAAGCACTCCCCTGCCCTTCATGCAATCTTTAAGAAGATGGCAGCCTCGCATCCATTACAGTTAACTATCCTTTCTACATCCCCTCTTGCACTGTTTCTGCTCATCCTCCCCAACCCAGTGCCTGTCCCCACTCCTGCCTGCCCCCAGTCTCTTGCGAGACAGTCAACCCCCTCAAAGAAAACAGCAGCAACCCTTGGCTGTTTTATGCCCTTGCTGGTAAAAGAAAAAAAAAATAAAGTTAAAGTTCACGTCCCTCCAAACTGTGCTCCTGCTGTCCTCTGCTGTGGCCCATTTGCTCCTCCCCACTGCAAACTATGGCAGACAATCCCAGCTCACATCAGTCTAAACTCAGAAGCAAACACAGAATTACTGGAAGCAATTACATCACCCACAGAAGCTTCCAGAAGTGTAGCCTGCAACAGGGCTGCAGCTATGAATTTTGGGGCCCAGGACAAGTCAATCGAAATGGGCCCTTGTTTCCCAAACCAGCTAATGCCAAGGGTAATGCCAGCTCCTCAGGTGGGCCCCTCCTGAGCTCGGGGCCCCGGACAACTTCCCCAGTTCCCCCCCCTTACTGTGGCCCTGGCCTGCAAACTGTGGCAAACAATCCCAGCTTCACCTTATCTAGGAGAGCACTATGAAGTAGTTTTTTTTTTTTACTACTTTTCAATCACAAGAGTGTAGTGTGCATATTTTATTTACTCATTTTTTCTGTACCGTAGCTAAGTCTACAACTACCTATCCGGGTGAGCACTATGAGCTAAACTGGTCATCTGTTTAGTACAGGTCTTTATGGGGATGGGGTTCAGAGGGGTGCAGTCAGTTGTAGCAGCTGTGGGGAGCTCTTCTCTAGGGATATGCTCTGGATGAGGGGGCACTGCCCCATTTGGGTATCCCGTG
The DNA here is from genome assembly GCA_016271365.2 of Neoceratodus forsteri. NCBI lineage: Eukaryota > Metazoa > Chordata > Ceratodontiformes > Ceratodontidae > Neoceratodus > Neoceratodus forsteri. Next base: position 739,764,851 of record CM057459.1, read on the forward strand.
ATAATAGTGCTAGCATATGGGCGACCATCAAAATGGCGAACCATATGAGGGCACTATTATCATGAGCGACCTGCTGGAATAAAAAGAGTGCGACTATGAGGGGAGGGAAGGGCGAGTGGAAAGGGAATATAGCGAGGGGAAAGGGAAGGATATGGAAGAGTTATTACCCTCTAGTGTGCTCACTCTGCCAAGACAACTGTGTGGTGTGGTGGGTAGGGAAGCTGGCTCCGACAGAGCAGGTCCCAGGTTCGGGGCTGGGGGCTGGGAACATTTTGCTTGTTCCTGCGGCTGTGGGACTTACATTTTTTTTAAACTGGGCTGTGCCCCCTCCTCGACATGCACCCCCCTGGAATTGAGAATCCATAATCGGGGGGCACTTAGGGAGGGCGCAGTCCCCCCTGCACACACACTTGCAGTACTGTGTGTGCCCAGTCACCTGCAAGTGCATCTCGCCGAATTGCTTTTTGGCAATAATGCACTTGCCGTAGGCGATCGCTATCATCACATGGAACCCCCCATTTACAGGTTCATGGCAGAGCTCCAGGCTCAGCTACTGGCAGCAACAGTAGAAATATTTCAGCTGCATCACGAGCTCAACAGGGGCCCACCCTCCACAGCCCCATTCCCCCAGAGACCCACTGGTCCATGGGGGCGGAGTGTGACGGGGAGTGGGAGGAAAGGAGAGCAAGGGTAGTCATAAGGGTGTTGTCCAGCTCCTCACCATTCAAACATGGAATCGCTTTGCACTCATAGAGGAGGTTCAGGCACCTGACTGTGCATGGAGGGGCTTCCAAGTCAGTTGATGGGAATGGGCAGGACAATGTGATGGTACCCAAGGGGAGCAAATCTACCAGGAGAGTCTTAGTGGTCACGGACTCGATGATTAGGCTTGTAGAGAGGCCAGCCTACTCATGCAACTGTAGCACTACCACTTGTGGTGCCAGCGACCTAGGGTCGGGAGTGCCCCAGGGAGCTTGAGGGTCGTCTGGTGGAAGGAGGAGGATTGAGCATCTGATGGACTGCTCTCCTCCTCCTCCTCCTCCTCCTCCTCCAGGGAGGGTGGGGAGGTCGATTGCTTTGTTACTGGCTCCTGGCAGTGGCTGGGGGTTGGTGCACAAAGCGGTCACAATGTGGGGTTGGCACAGACGGATGTGCAGCGCATGGAAACGTGCATGGCAGTGTTGTTGATACCATTGCACGCCTGTGCCATGGGAACAAAAAGAGAAAAAGACAATCTCTGGTGCACTGGAAGGCCAGGCCCCACAGCGCTACACCAGGTGCATCCAGGCTGCTCCCTCCAAGTCTGGCCCTTCAGGTTTTCCGCAGTGTGTGGAGTAAGTACCCATTGTGATGTGGCCTGCAAGCAAGTGGAGGAGGGGGTTGAGCACAGGCAGTGCATCCATTGTGATGCCACTGGGGTCAACCAGATAGTGGGAACCATTGGACCACCACCCCCCAACGAGGAGGTGGATAAAATATGTATTTAAAAAGAAGACTGGTAGAGAGGGTGGTGGAGGAGGGGTTGAATGGGAGGGGGATGCTCCGGTGCCTTCCTGGGACATTGGCCATCTGGTACTTAGGATAGGGAGGATACTAACATACTAAAATGCCAGCAGAGTAGACATAAAGGTCTAGCGAGTCTGCTTGAAAGTCAGCACCTGGTCAGGACACTGCTGCTGCCCTCCCCCGCCTCCCCTGTAAATCCCCCGGACCCCATCCCCCATCAGAGTTACACCTCCAGATCTGGCATTCCTCAGCTTTACCTTACCTTTATACCTGTCCCAGACCCTCTTGAATCCCTGTACTGTATCAACAACCACGAGTTCCACAGACTTTGCATTCCATGGGTCCACCAGCCTCTTAGTAAAGTAGTGTCTCCTAGTGTCCCCCCTGAGTCTCCTGCCAACCAGCCTCATGGAATTCCCCCTAGTGGCTCCTTCCTCCCTCAGCTGGAACAATATATTTAGGATGACCCTGTTCACTCCCTTTAGATATTTAAAGACCTCAATCATATTCCCCCCTCCGTCCCTCCTCTCCTCCAGGGAGTATATGTTCAGCTCATCAAGTCTCTCCTCATAGGATCTTTCCCCCAGACCCTATATCATCCTGGTTGCCCACCTCTGGACCCTCTCCAGAAGTGCAATGTCCTTTTTCAAGTACGGGCACCAAAACTATATGCAGTACACGAGGTGCAGTCTAATCAGGTAGTTATACAGAGTAAAAAGCACCCCCTGTCTCCTCGCGGTTATCCCCTGGCAGTGCTCCCAAGCATTTTATTTACTTTAGCTGCAGCCTTCCTACACTGCTCAGAGTTATTTATTTTGGCATCTATGACCACCCCAAGATCCTTTTCCCTCTGAAACCTTCAGATTTTCCACAACCAAAAAGTACTCATAATCAAGGTTCCTAAGACTTGGTTTGCTGGCCAAGGCACTTAGTTTCACCTGAGCTCTTTCCTTCTAAGACTGCTTGAAAGGACAGAGCAGAGAACCTTACCAGAGCAAGGGAAATGGATTAAGACTTCTTTTGCTTCTTTTGGCTAAGCAGATTTATTGTGTGTTGTTATTTTTATTTTGTACGCACAGGGATTGCTACTGTTTATTGCTAACATTTCATTGCTTTATTTTTCTCTGATTCAAATTGTTGTTGCTGGTATATCTTCTTCTGCATTATTACAAGGTGTGCCTACAGGTGTGTGCTAACAATTTCTGTTGTAATCTTCTGATTCAAATTGTCTTTTGCAAGGTATATCTTCTGTTACTGCTGTATTTTTCTCTGTAGCAAATTGTTTCTTACAGGGTATATCTTCTCTGAAATTATTATAGGTGGTGCTTACATTTTTGTGACTTTTTATCATTGGGCTAAGCAAAATTACTGTTAGACACTGTTTTATTTTATTCTTTTTTTATTGAAAAGGTTTGTTGTCTCAGAGGTGTTTCAGTCTCCTTCTTACATTGAAGGAGCTAATTGCTTTCCTCCCACAGCTCTTCCAGAGGATTAGGTGTGTATCTGGGAGGATGAAGCTGGCAAACTGTTAGTAATTTCCAACAGAAAGAAGGGTTGAAAGGTCAGGTTAGTTGATATCTTGAAGTTAGAAGACTTGGTTTACTGGCCAAGGCACCTAGCTTCACCTGAGCTCTTTCCTTCTAAGATTGCTTGAAAGGACAGAGCAGAGAACCTTACCAGAGCAAGGGAAACGGGTTAAGACTTCTTTTGGCTAAGCAGATTTACTGTGTGTTGTTATTTTTTATTTTGTACTCACAGGGATTGCTACTGTTTGTTGCTGACATTTCATTGCTTTATTTTTCTTTGATTCACATTGTTGTTGCTGGTATACCTTCTTCTGCATTATTACAAGGTGTGCCTACAGGTGTGTGCTAACAGATTACTGCTGTAATCTTCTGATTCAAATTGTCTTTTGCAAGGTATATCTTCTGCTGCTGCTTTATTTTTCTCTGTAGCAAAGGAGCTAATTGCTTTCCTCCCACAGCTCTTCCAGAGGCTTAGGTGTGTATCTGGGGGGTGGAGCTGGCAAACTGTCAGTAATTTCCAACAGAACGAGGGGTTAAAAGGTCAGGTTAGTTGATATCTTGGAGGTAGAAGATTTGGTTTGCTGGTCAAGGCACCTAGCTTCACACACCTGGTCTCTTACATTAGCAGGGATCCTGTAAACACTTAGTCTTACAGGTTATTGCTTCCCAAACCAACTACTCTTGGCCATGTTAAGTTTTGAGCATGTTAACATGATAGGTTTGACATTTTATTTATTTATTTATTTCATAATTCGGATTTACAACCTTTGAGTCAAAGACTCATTTACAAAGGTACCTCGTCACAGGGAGGGTAGACAACAATTGGTGGTGAAGTACAACAATGGAGAACATTACAGGTGAGATACAATAAAAGAACACACAAAGCAATTCCAGTAATACAAAGGTGTACTAAGGCTTCAATTAGTTACAATTAGTCTAGCATATAAATAATAAGGTACTGCTAGGGGTTCTAGAGAGCGATACTTGGGAGGAAGGGGTGGTTGCGGAAGGAGAAGGACGTTGTCTGTAAATTGGGCCAGGTGGAGCTCTAGATATGGGCCAGTCAGGGGCATTTACAGCTCTGATTGTCAGTGAAGTGGTTTCGAAGGGTGATTTTGAAGGGGCTGATTTTGGGGATGTTTGTGATATGAGTGGGGAAGGAGTTGTACCAAGAGGGGGCTCTGTGGTGGAATGATCTTTGAGCGAGAGAGGTCCTGGCTCTCAGGACCTGGAAGGTGGCTTTGGTTGCGCTTCGGGTGGCGATCAAGTGGGAGGCCAATTTTAGTGATGCAGCAACCCCCGCGGGGGGGAGCCCAAGTAGTGATTTTTGTGTCAGTATACAGGTGTGGTAGCACAGGCACTTATTTGTAGGTTCAGCCTGGCAGTTTGAGCACATAATTCACATCACTCAGTGCCTTTCACAACAAAAAGACCCCTACAGGCAGCCTGCAATTTGTTGTGTTTCACTGTAATGAGAGCCATTACTTTCCACCCAACCTGATGCAGATGTTCCAGCCCTTGCACCCTGATTATACCATGTTTTCTGCTTGCTCTATGCTTCCATGAGAGCCTCCTGTTTAAAGTCAGGGTATGTTGTTAAACTCTACCAGAAATTCAGTACATATACTGCACAATGTTGTTGTTTCTGGGGGACTTCCCATCTCATTCTTCACTGACAAAATCCAGCGGCCCTCACATACTGCATGCATAGAGTAGCACAAATGATGAGAATCTTGTCAACTCCTGTAGCACCTTCCTGTAGGCAATTAGAAGGTGGGGCAAATATGTATCTCAGTCTCTGGGGGATTTATCTGCAAAGGATTGAAGCATGAATTTTAGCATGGAGAGTTAAAACGCTCACACAAGTCATTCTCGTGGGGATGGAGTGATGAGGTTTTAATTGTCTCGCTTACATTTTTCCCATAAGGTAGTTATCACAGTGGACATGAAATCTGTGTACCCATTTATAAAATTTCTTCAGAACCCACCCCTGCCTGCAAATAGCTATGCATGATGTAATGCGAATATAAAAGAAAAGGAAAGCAAACTAAACAGGAACTGATGAAGAGTACAATCTGCATCTACAGTGGAATTTTATCACCTCATTGTTATATATGAGATCACAGCACTCCCCCCCCCACTCCCTCTTCCCTTGCCAGATCTACTGTCTATGTAACTGTCAAAAGGTACCCCAAGGGGAGGGGCGAGGAATACCAGCATGTAACTTGGGGCACCATCACAACATAGGCACACTATAATCTTTTGGCTCACTCTCAATATCTGTCTGATTTAGAAATAGCCTGCACAGTATGATCCTCCATCCATGTGTGTTCACATCTTGCTTTGCATGCAGGAGTAGTGTGGCCCTGGCCCTGTTGTAAAGATTATCTACCTTTGTGGCAGCATGCAGGCTAGGGCCTGTGGCTTCCGGTAGTGTTTGCAAATTCAAACTACCTTCCTTGACTGGAATCCTGCTTGCACCTGTTCTCTGCGCCTTATTACCTTGCGAGTGGATCCCAAACCCCTCCCCCATGAAGAGAGTGGAGGTCACAGCTAGAGGAAGTAACTGGAAGGTTGGAGGAACTACCTGCAACAGTCAGTCCATACACCACAGAGCAGAGAAGGATAGATTGCAGGAGCCCACCCACTGCAAGGAAGGGACCCCACAGAATTATTTCAGCTGTGAAATGGTGACTGTACCACTGACAAAAGAATTCCTGCTCATATGAGGCAGATTCAAATACTGGAACCTGCTCATTTAGCTTCAAATACTGAAACCATTCCAGCCTGCTAATGAGGCCTGTAGCATCATGAAGTGACAGTATGGTACCACTGATGAAAGCATTTTGGCTCTTGATAGTCCCTACTAGATGAGTGTTTTGGATCCACTGAAGTAATTCTAGCCAAAGGGCACTCAGAAAATCACGCAAGAGTCCAGGTATTCATAAGCATATTGTGTCGATACAGTGTTATGAACCCCTCAGCTAAGTGTGTAACAGATCTGTCGATTTACTCTCAACAAAATACTTCATGCAAGGCATGGTATTTCTTTAAAAGAAGTAAAGATAGCATGAGTCACCTAATTCTGCTCAATCTAATGAACAGCACAAGGTCAATTACAAACACACCCTCTCCACCAGGCCTAAACAGGGGACAAATTCCTGTTAAGCTCATGTACAGGACAGCTCCAGTTAGCAAATGCCAACTAATTTGTGATGAGTCCTGTTTTCTGTATATTGCAGCATGAACTGTCACCAGAGATTAATATACATGTACCTGTATGTGTATGTGTACATATACAGTACATTGACGACTATAATAACATCAATATAGAACATAAGTTAAAGGGGATTGTCATAACTCCCAGCCCTTATTAGTTATCTGAGGTTGACAGTATTTATACAAAATGTGTGTTGATAATTTTCTTAAGTAAATGGGATAGAGAGAGCACTGGGAGAGACACTTAAGAGGGCAGAAAGTCTAGAGGAAGTGGTGGTGGTTGTTGGGGATTTAAACATACCAGATGTGGACTGTAAAAGTCCAATAATGGCTAGTGGAATGATATAGATTCTGGTGGATGCTTGCCAGGAGGCATTCCTAGAGCAATTACCTAAGGGTCCAACAAGGGAGGAGGCCCTGCTGGATCTGGTGGTCACCAGCAGCGAGAGGATTCAGAATGTAGGAGTCCCAGAACCACTCTGCTCCATCGATCACAGGGCGGTAGCATTGGAGAGCCAGGTGGGGACAGGGAAAGAGGCAAAAGGAATAAGGTTATGGAACTTTGAAAAAGGAGATTTCGGCAGAATGAAGGAAAAATTGGTGCATAGCGTGAAGGGCATAGTGAAGGTAGGGGTGCAGAAGAAAAGTGGGTAGCAATTAAGCGTGATGTTGGAAGTGGCAGATAGCTCCATTCCAAAGGTATCCAAGGATAAAAGGGCTAAGGGGTCAGTGTGGTTCACAGCTGACGTAAAGGTGCAGTGAGAACCAAAAGGGGCATTTTCCAAGTATAAGTTCCATCAAAGGGAAGGAAGACAGGGTGAAGTATCTGGAAGCAACAAGAGAAACCACCAGGAAAGTGAGGGAGGCCAAAGCACAGATGGAGGTCTGGTTGGCAGCAGACATGAAGAAAGGAGATAAACCCATTCGTCCAGTACATCCAGAAGAAATGTAAGGTCAAAAGAGGTATAGTGAGACTTAAGAGCAATAAAGGTGGGAGGAGAGGATAAGCGAAAGGCAAAGATGTTGAACAGTTACCTTATTTTTGTTTTGCATTTTCTAAGGAGAAGGATGGACCACTGCCAGATTGCAAGGTTAGGAAGGGATGGAGCAAAGACAAATGGGCAAAGGTCCCGATAACAAAGAAAAATGTGTTGGAAGAGCTAGCAGGGTTGAAAGTAGATTATCTATGGTGCTTGACGACATACACCCAAGGATGGTATGGGAGGGAGCAGGGGTTAATGCAGAGCCACTAGCAGACATTTTCAATAACTTGCTGACCACAGGGGTGGTCCTTAGGGACTGGACAACAGCAGATGTGGTTCTGCGACATAAGAGTGGAAAGAGGGATGAGACAGGGAACTCTAGGCCAGTCAGTTTGTGGGGAAGATCATAGAGTCTCTATTGAGGGAGGACCTTTCAGACTTATTAGATGGGGATGGGCTGCAGGACCCCAAACAGCATGGGTTTACAAGGGAAAGGTCTTGCCAGTGAATTTTTCAACTGGGTTACCACAGCAATAGACAAGGTGCAGGCAATCATTATAGTATGCCTTGACTTCAGGAAGGCCTCTGACTCAGTACCTCACAGGAAGTTGGTCAAAAAGATTAGGAACCTTGGGGTACAGGAAAAGATGGTGAACTGGGTAGAGAGCTGGCTGAGGGGTAGAACACAGAGGGTGGTAGTCAGGGAGTTTTCAGAGGTGTGGGAAGTGATCAGCAGGGTATATCAGGAGTTGGTACTAAGACAGGTCCTCTCAGTATTTCATCTGTGACATAGGTGAAGGTATCAAGAGTAAGAGCTGCCTCTTTATGATGACAGGAAAAGCTGCACAGGTGTAGGCATGGAGCATGGGAGAAGGGAACTAAGGGAAGATTGGTGCAGGTTAGAGACCTGGTCCAGGATTTGGCAGCTGAAGCTTAAAGCTAAAAACTTTAATGCACATTGGGAAAAGAAACTCAAAGATGCAATACAGAATAGGAGGGGTGGTGCTAGGTAGCACTCTGGAAGAAAAACATTTAGGGGTGATGATAGCAGAGACCTTAAAAATGCCTGCACACTGCAACAGGCAGTAAGCAAAGCAAACATAATGCTGGGTTGTATAGGAAGAGTGATACGTAGTAGAAGGCAGGAAGTAGTCCTACATCTGTGCAGGTTACTGGTGTGGTCACACCTGGAATACTGCACAAGGTACTGGAGCCCATATCTGAGGAAAGACTGCAGCAAGGTGGAGGCAGTACAGGGCAGGGCAGGCAAGATGATGCATGGGCTTGGTAATTTGACATATGAGGAAAACCTGCAGGACTTACATATGTACACCCTTGAGAGGAGGAGAAAAAAGGATGACATGACTGAGACGTACAAGTACCTGTATAGGATCAACAGAGTAAATGCCAAGGAACTATCCTCCTTGAGTTTGAACACAAGAAAGAAAGGGAATTCACAAAAGCTGTTGGGAGTGGGGGAAGGGGGAGGTCCAGAAGCACTTCTTCACAGAAAGGCCAGTGGATAAGTGGAATAAGCTACCAGAAAGAATGTGTACAGCCCAAGTCAGTCAGCAACTTCAGGAACAGGCAGGTGAGTTTAGTTAGAAAAAGAGGGACAGTAAAAAAGGGGATGATTGCCACTAGGCCAGGGCAGAATAGTTAGATAAGGTGGGCAGACAGGATGGGCTTTTTTCTCTTGTCAATATCTAGGTATCTAAAGGGGATATCTGATAGGTGGCTGATGGTACCTGACCAGAATTCAACCCAGTATGGAGGTACCTGGCCAGAATTCAACCCAGTATGGAGGTACCTGGCCAGAATTCAACCAAGTATGGACACTAACCAGAGGTGGGAGCTCATAAAGCTGGGGATAGTGGAGGCAACCAAAAGCCCAGAGCAAGAAGGCTAGGGCTAAGAAACCGATCTGGTTGAGCAGGGAGGTCATGGAAAAGGTAAGGAGGAAAAGAGCTGCCTTTAGGAAGTACAAGAAAACAGGGAGGTGGGAGGACAGGGAGGAGTACTTGACAGAATCGAAGGAGGTGACAAGGGCAGTAAGGGGAGCCAAAGCATCTACGGAACTCAGGCTGGCACAAGGCATTAAGAATGGGGAGAAGGACTTCTTTAAGTACATCAGGGAGAAAAGGAGCTGTAAGGACCACATAGTAAGGAATAGGAAAGAGGGGGGTTGGGTGGAAGCAGGGTGCGATAAGGCGGAAGCACTAAATGAGTACTTCTGCTCAGTATTTACTAAAGAAGAGGGGTGACACCAAGGTGGGAAAAATGGCAGAAGCAGGGTGGGAAGTGGTGACAGATGGGGAAATCATGGAGAGCAGAGTTTGAGAGGGTTTGAAGGCACTGAGGGTGGACAAGGCGCCAGGCCCAGATGGCATCCACCCCTGGGTGCTAAAGGAGCTGGCAGAGGTCCTTGCAGGACCTTTGGCAGACCTATTTAATGCCTCACTACATTCGGGGTGTGTACCTCAGGACTGGAGGATGGCTCATGTGGTGCCCTTCCACAAGAGTGGCCCCAAGGATGAACCGGAAAACTACAGACCAGTGAGCCTCACATCCATAGTGGGTAAGCTAATGGAGGCTATCCTGAAGGAGAGGCTGGTGGCACTTCTAGAGGCCAAAAGACTACAGGACAGCAGACAGCATGGCTTCATATGTGGCAGATCCTGCCAAACCAACCTGGTCGAGTTATATGACTGGGTAACTAGGCAACTGGACAGGGGCCATGCAGTGGATGTCCTGTATCTGGACTTCAGTAAGGCATTCGACTCAGTGCCACATGGAAGGCTGGGAAGGAAGTTAGTAGGCACAGGGGCGGGTGCAAAGCTGGTGAGATGGGTAGGAAACTGGCTGCAGGGAAGGCAACAGAGGGTGGTGGTGGGTGGGGAGCTCTCACACCCAAGGGCAGTGACGAGCGGTGTTCCACAGGGCTCAGTGTTGGGACCAGTGTTGTTTGGGATATTCATTGCAGACATATCATGGGACATCAAGAGCAAGATCAGTCTGTTTGCTGATAATACCAAGGTAGGCGTGGTTGTGATGACCTAGAGGGATGGCAGGGGTTGCAGGATGATCTGGCAAAGCTTGAAACCTGGTCAGACACCTGACAACTGGGCTTTAATGCCAAAAAGTGCAAGGTGCTGCATTTTGGGATGAAGAACCCAAGGAGGAGTTACCAGCTAGGGGGAGTGAAGCTAGCCCAGACAGAGGAGGAGAAGGATCTGGGTGTGCTCATTACAGGGTCAATGAACAACTCAGCACTATGTAGGAAGGCAGCTGCAAAGGCCAACAAAATGCTGGGTTGTATTGCAAGGGGTATATCCTCGAGGAGGAGGAGGTGATTCTGCCACTGTATGGGGTCATTAGTTATACCACACCTGGAGTACTGCGTGCAGTACTGGCATCCGTATCTGAAGAGGGACATTAAGTTACTGGAGGGTGCAGCGTGGGCGACAAAGATGATCAAGGGGCTGGGGACTTATCATACGAGAGGAGGTTGAAGGAGTTGAACATGTACTCACTGGAGGAGAAGAGAGACAGGGGTGGCATGATTGAAACCTTTAAAAACATGAAAGGAATAAACAAGACAGGTACAGAGGGGCTGTTCAAAGTAAGGGAGGGGAGGGATACCAGGGGCCATTACATGAGACTGGAGCAAGGAAGGTTCAGGAGGGAGATGAGGAGACACTTTTTTACAGAGAGGGTGGTGGCTGGGTGAAATGCGTTACCTGCTGAAGTGGTATGCAGTAGAACAGTGGACTGCTTCAAACGAGGATGGGACAGGACAACGGGGAGGGTTAATGAAGCGGAAGGGTGGAAGGGAGGGGCAGCTGCAGAATAAGGGGTGCTAGCTGCACATTCGAGCAGACTTGATAGACCTCTAGGCCTTTATCTGCTGGCAAATTTCGTATGTTCGTATGTAAAATTGATGTGGCTAACATTTCTAGGCTCCCTTTTGCCACTGTGGCTAAGACATTTTGATGACTGTAATTGAATGTGGTTGGCTGTCACACCACACTACTGCAGACTGGCACTATCACATCCATCAGTATGTTTGGGCAGTTGGTGCCATACAGTGGAGCAAATTTGTTTTTTTTTGTCTTCACAAAAATCATGAGCAAAGCCTGCTAGATAATGCAAATTCACCCACTGCCCCCTTCAGAACGTGGTATCTGTCAGTCCATTCCTGGCACCAACCTGTGGAGAACCCCAGGATGTTTGAGTCACAGAGACAGGAAAGCAGCGTCAGACCATGTTTTTAGAGTGGCTAATTCAGTTCACAAGTGGCTAAAACACTGGGTGCATTTTAGCCAGTGGCTAATTGTTAGACCCTAGCATTTACTCAGCTGGCATAAAGCAGGACTTGATCATTTGCTGGATGTGGAATGGATATATTTTGTACCCCTCCCCACATAATATTCTTTTACACTTTGGAGCTGGACAATAGTAATTTCTGTTAGTTCTTACTCCTTATCACAGCCTTTTGTGGGAATAAGGAATGTAGAGAAAACTAGACACATATATGCTTAGGGGATAACTAAATGACCATTTTACACAACTATGGGATACTATAATGTATATGGATGTACAAGGTCTTCTGTTGTCTCATAATTCCTAGGAATAACTCCCAAGTATTAGAGAAAACAGCTTTGGAAATAGGAAAAAAATAAGCTCTTATTTTTTTTAAACCTACCATGTTGTGTAGAGGCATGACATCAGACTGTACATGGATGGCAGGTATCCGGGCATCCCTCTGAACTTTGTCCACAAGAAAATACATGCAACAAGCTGTCACTGAGCTAGCAACACTTAGCTGTCTCAACTCCTCTATTCTGTATTACCCATTTGATCATCACACCACTGAGACAATAATTTTGGGAGATTTCAATACCACTACAATATCTGTCACCAGTCACTGGTCCTATAAAGGATGCTTTATCTGCTCTACATCTCACTCAACTCATCAACTCCCCTACCAGAATAAACTATGAGACTGGGACAAGCACCACCCTGGAATGGACAATCTCCAATCACCCTGATCACATATCTAATGTAACGTACACCCTGACTCCCTTAGTGACCACTACCCCATTACCTTCAGCTGGTCCAACAAATTTCATACCCCTCCACCCCAAACTATCTACAACAGAGTGCTGAAATGTGGTCACCTTGATCTTCTAAATCAACAACTACGCTACCAAGACTGGTCACTGCTGGACTCCACTGATGACATAAGTGCAGCTCTTGAGCACTTCATTAAGGTCTTCAATGCTGCCTGTGATATACATGCCCTATTTAAAAAGATGAAGATTCATGGCACAGTGCATTTCTGGATTACTCCTGACCTCATTGCTAGCATGAAACAACGGGACCATCTCTGGCACCGTGGCAAAACCTCAGGTAAACAACATGACCTGCAAACCTATAAAGCCACAAGAAATGTCTGCACACGGGCAATTCGACAGGCAAAAAATAAATACCATAGGGAGATGTTGACCAACATATGAGAACAGCAGGAAATTTTGGTCAGATATCAGGATATCATTGGTAAAGACCCAAAGGTGGCCTTTGTGTGAAGCAAATCAACAAAACACAACTAAGGAAAAAAACGCTATGGTTCTTAAAAGAGGTGGCAGGGAAGGTTAAGGAGAAAAGGATAGCATTCAGGAAATATAAGGAAACACAGAAGGAACAGGACAGAGAACTTTATCAGTTAAAGCAGAAAGAGGCAGGGCAGGCAGTCAGAATAGCAAAGACCCAAACCGAGGAAAGGATAGCCAACTCAGTTAAGAAGGGGGATAAGACCTTTTATAGGTACATTAGGGAGTGAAGAAAGACCAAGGGAGGGATACTGAGGCTTAATAAAAGGGAAGGAATGTGGGCAGAGGGAGACAGTGAAAAAGCAGGGATACTGAATGAATATGTCTGCTCAGTATTCACAAAGGAAGAGGAGGGGGGCTGTACCTAAACCAAACAAGAGAAACACTCTGGATAGGGAGGTCGATACCAGCTCATTCACAGAAGAAAGGGTTCTGAAAGAACTAGTAAAACTGAAGGTGGACAAAGCAATGGGGCCTGATGGGATTCAATCAAGAATTCTAAAATAACTAAGGGTAGAACTGGTGACACCACTGACTACTCTCTTTAACAAATCATTGGAGGATGGGGTGGCACCTGAGGACTGGAGGAGGGCGGATGTGATTCCTCTTCACAAAAGTGGGAGCAGGGCAGAGGCAGGAAACTACAGACCAGTTAGTTTGACCTCGGTGGTAAGGAAAATGATGGACTCACTTCTGAAGGAAAGAACTGTCGAGTACCTAAAGGCCAGTGGGGCACAGGACCCAAGGCAGCATGGATTCACTGCTGGAGGGTCGTGTCAGATGAATCTAATAGATTTCTTTGACTGGGTGACCAAAGTAGTAGACCAGGGAGGGGCTGAGGACATGGCCTACTTAGAGTTTAGCAAGGCATTTGATACAGTCCCACACAAAAGATTAATATATAAGTTAGCCAGCCTTGGAGTGGGTCCCAAGGTGGTAGCCTGGATAAAAAATTGGCTGGACAACTGGGTGCAAAGGGTAATAGTAAACGGAATCCAAAGTGAAGAAAGGAGGGTTACTAGCGGGGTACTGCAGGGTTCAGTACTGGGACCGATCCTTTTTAATGTCTTTATAAGTAACATTGCAGAGGAACTGGAAAGAAAAGTATGTATCTTTGCAGACAACACAAAGATCTAACGGGTTGATACACAAGATGGAGTGGAAAGGATGAGAAGGGCCTTGGCAAGTTTGGAGGAATCATCAAATGTATGGCAGCTTAGATTTAACGCAAAGAAGTACAAGGTAATGCGCCTGGGAAACAAAAACCATGGGGAAGAGTACACAATGTGGGGTAAGATACTGACAACAACAAAAATGGAAAGGGACCTGGGGGTAATTATATCAGATGACCTAAAGGTGGGCAAGCAATGTGAGAAGGCAGTAAGAAGGGCTGGGGGGGGATACTGGGATGCATAGGGAGAGGCATCAACAGTAGAAAACGGGATGTTGTTATCCCTCTGTACAGACAGTTGGTGAGACCCCATCTGGAGTATTGTGTGCAGTTCTGGAGACCCCATCTCTGCAAAGACATAGACAGAGTGGAGGCTGTCCAGAGGAGGGCAACCAAAATGGTGCAGGGCCTGCACCAAACGACATACGAAGAGAGACTAAAGGAACTTAATATGTATACCCTTGAGGAAAGAAGGAGAAGGGGGACAAGGATAGAAATGTTCAAGTACCTCAAGGGAATCAACAAAGTCCAAGAGGGTAGTATATTTCAGAAAAGAGATGTGCAAGAACAAGAGGGCACAATTTAAAGACAGAGGGGGGATGGCTCAGAGGTAATGTGAGGAAGTATTTTTTTCACAGAGAGGGTTGTGGATGCATGGAACAGCCTTCCTGAGGAGGTCATGGAGTCAAGAACAGTGGGGGAATTCAAGAATGCATGGGACAGACATAAAGCAGTTCTAGTGGGGGAGTAGGAGGAAGTAGGCTGTTGGTTAACTAGGATCTGCAGCTTATACATCAGGTAGTAAAATGGGCAGACTAGGTGGGCCAAGTGGTCCTTATCTGCCATCAAATTCTACGTTTCTATGTTCTATGTTTCTGAGATACTTCAAATTTTCAGAAATTACTACAAAGAATTATGTACAGAAACAACCCCTCCCCTGACTCCGCAGGCTGTAGATACCTTTTTGTTGGGCTTAAAGCTCCTGTCTCTGTGCTCCCACCATGTTACCCGGTTGACATGCCCCATTTCAGAGCAGGAACTGTGTACCACAATTAAAAACCTCCCAAATGGGAAAATCCCTGGTCCAGATGCCTATAGCGCTGAATTTTACAAGGGAGCATTACAATTAATAAAGGATCCCTTACTTGTGGCTTTAAGGAAAGGGCATACCTCAGTGGAATACCCTCTGTCCTGGAGACAGGCATCTATATCAGCAATCCTGAAGTCAAATAAACCGCTACATTTATGTGATTCTGATCGCCCAATATCTGTCTTAAATGAGGATTGTAAACTCTACAGTAGAATTCTAGCACATTGCCTAGATGACATCCTCCGCCTTTTAGTTCATCCCAATCAATCAGATTTAAAAAACTAGGAAGACAATTGATAACATTAAGATAGCCCCATATACTTGATTGATCATGCCCATCATTCTAACGCTCCACTAATAATCCTGAGCTTAGACGCACAGAAGGCTTTTGACAGGGTCTCTTGGCTGTTTTTACAGGGGGGCCTGTTGAAGTTTGGTTTTCCTCAAGAACTTTTAGAGAATATTAAAGGTATTTATACCACCCAGAAGCCTTGGTGAAAGTTAACGGCTCCCACTCAACCAATTTCCCTCTGTCCCACGGGATGAGGCAGGGATGCCCCTCTTCCCTTATTTGTTTACACTTTATATGGGAACAATTGCCCACTATTTACATCAGACAACATTGAAATGGGGTTATACAGTCGGGGACCATGAACATAAGTTGTCACACTATGCTGATGATCCCTTATTATTTATCACAGAACCTGAGACATCCCTCGTGGTCTTGGAAAAGGGCTTAAACTTGATAGGACAACTATTGGGTTATAAATTATACCAGAGTAAAAGAAAGTACTGTTAATATAATGTTCCCTCTCCCAATCAATAACACAAACATATCCCTTTAGAGGGGATCAATCCCATATTAAATATTTAGGTATACACCTAACAACCCATCCAAGGGAGGTAATCAAGCATAATTAAGATCTGCTGTTTATTAGAGTTAGGGAAAATCTCTGAACCTGCGTCCAACTTCCAGTTTCGCTACTAAACAGGGTTCAGTCAATAAAAATGAACATCCTGCCAAGAATATTATACTTGTTATACATTCACAACATCCCTTTACCTCTGGATAGGAAGGAAGTCAGTAGATGGAACAGGGTGGTCTCTATGTACCTGTGGCAGGGGCAGGGATCCAGGGTGCCTCTTGGGAAGTTGTAGCTCCCCAAAGAGAGGGGAGGATTAGCACTTCCTAATTTTCAAACATATGTACTGGTGACCCAGTTCACTCATGTGACCCAATGGCTGTGCTCCTCCTGCCGAGCCCTGTGCTGGGTGCAAGTGGAGTGAGCACTGTCGCAGTTACTTCTAGACTATACCACAATATTCCAACTGGAGCCCTGGGATTCACAGCAGGAAGCATCCCAGTACACACCAAATATAGTGACTAACTGAGCAAATTATCTGAGGCACTGTGACAGTTTGCCAGGGGTGAGATGGATAGGTATACTGGCACTAGATTACTCCTTTCTTCCAGCACGTCTGGACCATGGCTTTAAGGGCTGGCTTAGACGGGGTCTTGTTCACATGTTTCAGTTTTACCAGGAGGGCTTCTTCAAATCATTTCAACAATTACAAAGGGAGTTTGCCCTCCCTCAGTGAGATTTTTACAGATATCTTCAGATTTGCATTTACTGGGGTCTTCTGTGGGATTAGATGCCACTGCACTTGTACTCCCCCCTTCATAAAACTGCTGCTACAGGTTTGGGGGGAAACTTCGGCAAGACATTTAGTCTCTTGCTTTTATAAAACCCTAATAAGTTCCCCCACAACATTAATGGATGGAGTCCATGTTAACTGGGAAGCAGAGTTAATGCTAGATTTAACATCTGAGGACTAGCCCCAGATTCGGAATAGACAACATCAGGTCACGAGTTGCTGTACTTGGGGAGAATTCAGCTGGAAGGTGGTGGTGAGGTTCTTTTGCACCCCGCAGATCACTGCTAAGTTTCTTTCTGGAGGTATCTCCACATGTTGGTGACAGTGCAGGTGCGAGGTTTTGAGGCATGCACACGTGTTCTGGCTTTGCCCAGTCCTCTCCCAGTTTTGGAAGGTGGTGGGAGTGGTATTGGGGGAGCTCCTCCCGGACCTGGGTGAGTTAACCCCATAGATAGCAATCTTAATGCACTTTCTGAAACAGTTTAAAAATAAAAATCAGACACATTTGGCGGGTGTTCTTTTTGCAGCAGCAAAAAAACTATCACCAGAAAATAGCTTCAGGCAGATCCACCTTTTATACGAAGCTGGGAAGATGCAGTGTATGATACAGTATTTATGGGCTGGAACACATGACTGCAAGATTGCAGAACAAGATCCCAGTATTTATGAATAGATGGATGGTGTGGTTTACACTTATGGCCTCCCGCAGGCCATACTTCATCCCATAGAAAGAGAGTTGTGAGTGGGGTCAGTGATCGGTCTGGTCAGCCCTAGTTGATAGGAGGTAGGACTGAATGACCAAGATTTTTAGTTTAACATGCCCCCAAGTCCTCCCCTACTTGCAGTAGATGACCAGGAATGATTTAACTACTCCACTTAATAATCCCCCAAAGTTTTTATGTTGTTAAAAGTATTCTAGAAATAACTATGATACTCTAGAATTGTGCACTGTGAATGTCTGTATACAATGTGATGTGATTATTTATGCATGTGCCTTAAAAAACTTAATAAATATTTTAGTTAAAAAAAAAAAAGGATTGCACTGATAAAATAGATTGCACTGATGACATCAGGGGGCTTCCTATGGACAGAGGGAACGGCAAGTAGGGCCACCATCCATCTCTATCAAACAGCGGAAACCTACCTAAGAAAACTAGGGAATATATTATTTAAACAACGAACTAGATATTACAATCTTTTGCATGGAGTAGAGGAAAAAACCCTTTTAAAAGAGGAAACCTCTGGGGATCCAAGACTTAGGTTGCCTTCCCTCTAGACTTGAGATATTTTATTTAGTGATGGCTCAGCTACTGCAATTTGGAAACCCAATTTCAGGGTATTTTTTTCAATTTGGAGGAAAGCTGTTGCTCTATCCCTCTATGGAAAATACTGTGGTGTGGCTACGAAGATAGCTCTGCAGCAAAGGGAAACTCTTGTACAGGAGGCCCTCACCCAAGGCAGGAGAAGAAGTGCAACAACTACTGGAAGGCACTCACCTGACCTCCATGTGGGAGACCTATTGTGAAGGTAGATGTCTCAGGGGCTTCCCTGAGAACTGTCTGAGAATTGAGCTGGGCAGGGAAGGGCAGATTGAGGAGATAAGGTGAACCATAGGCGGTCGTAAGGAAAATAGCTTTCTAAGGTGCCACGGCAGTGCCATAGCCAAAGGAGTGCTCTTGGGTATAAGAACCTCACCCTTCAACAGCGGAAGTCTTAAATTCTACATCAGGAGGTGCCCCCAATGAGTTAGACAACTGAAGCTATGCCAGGAGTGAGGCCATTCCCACTATGGGCCAGATGAAAAGGACTCCTCCCTGAGTTTCACATGCTCAAGATGTGGACTTCATGGGTGCAGAGCAAGGTCATCGGCTACAGGGCAAGCCCTGAGCCAGAAAAGGTAATGGTCATGGTTGGCATGCCTCTGATTTATGAGTGACAGCATGAATCAACTTTGATGTGCTAGATAGGAGGAGGCCAGGCGAAGCTGGCAGCTGAAGATTAGGTAGCAGGTTATTGATGAGGAGGCCGAAGCGAAGGAAGTGGCCTGGGAGAGGCAGGAAGCTGCAGTGTGAGCCATTTGATAGTAATACTATAGCAGCCAGTGGAAAGCAAGACATCCAGTTTCATTAAGGAAACCAAATTGTGATGCCAGTGATTGAATCAATGAGGTTTAGTATAAATGAATCAATGAGGTTTAGCAGATGATTACTATGGTTTGAGCAGCAGTTGATTACTATGATTTCAGCATGAATAGAGAATTTATATGATTAGCATGAATATCTTAAATGTCATTAAGGCTGAGTTAAGTCATTCCAGTAAGGAGCATTTGCAACACAGTATGGAATGGAATGAATATCTTGAAAGTCATGTAGGCTGCAAGGTTAATATATTAATGCATAGATAACTGAAAAGCCATGGCAAAGGAGCAGGGCAAAATCATATAGCTTACATAAAAGCATGCTTCTACTACTTGAAGTCATAGTGACAACACAGTCCCCCACCATGGGAATAACAGAGAAACCACAAGCTGAGCACCATGAGAACAAACAGCAATTGTAAAGTTGATTGGGTAGGGACCCCCCATAATAGAGCTAGTTTAATGACTGAAATCACAGTATGAGTAGAAATCAGAAATGGACTGCTGGCCCAGTGGTGTGGAGGGCTGAGGCATCCATGCCTTACCTCCTGCCATGCCAGTGACCTATGTTCCACAAGCAGATCATCAGGGGTTGGCCGGGGAGGGAGAGGATTGAGCATCCGAAGGACTGCTCTCCTCTCCTGGGGTGGGTGGTGCATTGCTCCTGCCAAATGACTGCTACCAGGTGGAGACCTAGTGATAGTGTAGGACAGAGAGCGTCCCTGAAGAGAGGGTTCTACAGGGCTGCAGCGTGCATGCATCTTCACATGCGCAAGCTGATGTGTGCATCAGCAAGGGCAAGGGAGAAAGTGGAAAATGGAGCTAGCAGGCTTCATGAAGCACTAGCTGCACTGTCCTGATTCCCTAGCCCCACCATGGGGGACTCTGCCTGAGGAAGAGACTGGGTCAGAAGGTGAGCCAGGAATGAACTAAGCCCACTATGAGGAAACCAAAGTCACCTAACTCCTTGGGGGAGAAACTCATAATGGGAAGAAAAATGGACTGCTCTGGGTTGGTAAAAGCATAGTTCAGTAAAAGTATGAAATGGCTACAAATGAGCCTGAATAACACAAATGTAGGAGTGAAGAGTAAATGTAGTAGGGAATGACGCTGCTAGAGCAGCCAGGGAATGAAAGACAGAGTAATACCTGCTAAGAGGAGCTGGTACTGACTGAGATAGATGCAAACAATTAAGGTGATGAGCACAGGGACTGCTACAACAGGGCAACAGCAATTGAAACTGAGAGCACACAGGTAACCAGAACAAAGAAAAGAGGGAGTGCTGAAAGCATGATAAAATGAAATGGTAGCCTGATTCGCAATACATTTGAATATAACACTGCAAAGGGGGCTAGAAAACTAGAGAAGCCCCCCCCCCAAAAAAAAGCAAACAAAGTGAACACAAGCATGGGAGCAGGAAGGAGAAGCAAACAACTTAGACAGAAGCACAGACAAACTGCAGCCAGAGGCAAAATACAGACCTACCTGTAGAAGCAGGAGGCAAAGGCAAAAAATACTGACCCAGAAGCAGAAGAAGCACAACCAGACAGGGAGTCCAGTACAACCAGCACATTTTAGACAGAGAGTCCAGTACAACCAGCACATTCCAAACACAAGGGAAGGTAGGAGACAAACTTAGCAGAAAGGGGGGAGGGGCCTGGGAAAGGTCAGGCCCAGAGAGAGGATGGACAGAGCCTCCAGCCACAAAGAAAAAGTGCTTCGGAAGGAGGCTGGGAGGAACTGCTTATGTAGCTCAGGAACGGGGCGTGGCTGGTTGCTCATCCCATTGAACTACAGGCATAGGCTTTAAGTTATTTCCTTCTGCCTGTATATAAGCCTTTACTCTACCACCTGCCCCGAAGTTAAAGGGTTCAGTAATTTGAAATTATCTGCTGCCGGCAATTCAGGAGGGAAGGCATAGTATTTTGGCTCTGTGGAGCTGAGGGCCTGATGCCCTGCACTTCTCGATCCTGAGCTCCGTCCTCACGTTCTCACGTTGTATAGTGTAAGACTATGGAGAGCACAGGTGAGCACTCCATAGGCTTATATGGGGCCAATTTTAAAATGTCTGTTTGCTGTATTTCAAAGTGCTGATTTGGAAAAATCAAGGCCACTGCTCAACTAACAAGGACCTTGTTACCTGAGTGGTGGCCTTGATTTTTCTGAATCGTCACTCTAAAGTATTGCAGATAGAAGTTCTAAAACTGACCCTATACAAACCTTTATGAAATGGGCTCAGGATTTTGAGCCCACTGATTGGTTATTAGCCTTGCAGTAAAAGTGTCTAGCACATAGCCGGCCTGGTGGCGCTGTGGGTTGGGGCACTGCTACACCTTGTGCCACACCAGCAACCTGGGTTCGGAAATGGACTCTGATCACTCGGGGTCAGCAGGGGAGGAAGGATTGAGCATCTGTAGTCAGCTCTCCTTCATCAGAGAAGAGGGAAAATGCAGCATGCTGTAGACTGACACTCAGTAGAATGTTGGCATTTGAAACATCAGCCATTTTCTTCCAGACTCCCTCACTGCCTACTGCCAAAACTATTCAAAAAATCCTCCATACTGTACCGTGTTGATCTTCAGAAGACCTCACACACCACATTAAAAAATGCCTGTCACGATCTCTCCTACACCCGCCTACCTGCTTCCTCTCCATCTCAACGGCCGACCTGCTGCTCACTATTTCCCTGCCCTAGCCCCTCAACACCCCCCTGCCTCAGACTTAGCTAAAATGTGCATATATAAAAATGATTTAATACAGTACTGCAATCTCCATTCGTGAAGACTTCAATTCTGGCTTTGTTGCTACCGGTCACATGGCAAGCAAGCTGACCCACCAGTGTTTAGTGCTGTGGTGCGGCTTTCCCCATGCTGACTCCTTGCCATGCCACTATATTACCAAAATCAAAATACAACAAAACAACACAGAAACGGATAAAAAGGGGTAAAACAGAAGTGTGTGTGTGTGTGTGTCGGGGAAAGGGGGAGCTACAGAGCCCACAGTAGGACAGAAGTCATAAGATTAAGAAAAAACAACAAACTCATACAGGCAGAGGAACTATTTTATAGAGATGAAACAGAAAGACTTAACTTTTTTTGTTTTAAACCATTTTAATTTTAATTTTGGCATGCATGGACAACTCACATGCCCATTTAATAAGCACAATAAGACACTCTGGGGGTATGCGTTAGACACTTCTAGTGCATGGCCAGCGGCTGAAGGCACAGTGCACACCCCATCATGTCTTATTGCTTACATGGAACATGCCACTGTGCTCTCCATATTCTTATATCACAAAACAGGAGTACTCAGGGGGTGAGCTCAGGACAGGGAAGTGGAAGGGATTGGGCTCTCGGCTTCACAGAACCAAAATACAGTCTATTCCTTCTCGTGTAACCCCTAGATGGCGCTATCCCAGGGGCTACTACCCCTGCCTGATTTGCCACTAACAGGTTGAGGGGCCTGGATCCAATGGCGGGTGCCTCCACCCAGAGGTCAGGGTTTGCAATAGTTAAACTAACTTGGTCACAGCCCTCTGGGACACTGCAACCCCCCTTTCTTCCCACTAGTGGCCCACACAATATATCAGAATTACCTTCACAGTATACACTTACCCCCAGGACTGGTTCCGGCACTGGGACCTCCTGTGAAATGAGATACAGTGCAACAATCACAGTACAGTACTTTAACATGACAAATACCTCAGGCAGTACAACTTTGCTGAAACAAGCAGCTCTGATTTATTTAGGGGATATAACAGGACAGGGAAATCAGGTTAATTAGCTTATCACTCTAATAATCTACCTATGGCTCTGTGCACAGGCCTATCCCTATCAGTTACTGTCCTGGTACCCAAGCCCTAGTGGCTGGTCAAACCGTGGCAGCTGGTGGGGCCCTTTCACACAGAGAAAGGAAAATTAAACAGTCAGCAGTACAGTAATTCCATTTGGATTTAATGTGGCAATTCAACAGGAGCGACCCTGAATTAGTACTCACGACCTCCAAATAAGATAGGGTCCTTCAATGTCAGCAGGGCTCACTTGAGGTACACAAACCTCTTCACACATTTATATAAAGAAAGCACTATACCAGGCAGGCTGCATCTGTATCCCGATCGCAATTACTGCACAATACCGGAGAACACACAGCAGATTCAGTTCCTGACAGACCGAGTGCAATTTTCAGCAATTCTTCCAGTCTTCTACAGGGTGAGCCTGGTTTCTACTCTTCAGAGATCCTTTGATTCTTTTCACAGGGACGTATTCAGTCCTAACAAGCTGCAGACCGGAACTCTGGGCCTTACACACGTTTTTGGACTAAAACTGCACACTGAAAAAGCACAGGGCTCCTTCTTCTTCACTGCCAAAGCTCAACTGAAACTCCAACCGACAAAACCGGCTCTTCCTTTGAGTTCCTCCCAGTTCTTGACTGGATTGGCTGTCACTCACAATAGACTGCTGCTGTTGGTCCAAAAAGGCACTGAAGTCTAAACTACATCTCCCAGAGTCACTGCCCATACAATCCTCTTGTGGCTGGCTCAGATTATGAGTCCAAGTTCTGATTCGTCCAAGGCACCATTTTAGAGCTAGCTTACCCCACACTGATTGGTCCAGTTCAGCAGTTCAAAACTAGAATGGGGAACCAGACCTCTCAACCTCCTGCCTCATAAATCAGGGACAAGGCTTAAAAAAATCAGGGACAAAGGACCAAAATCAGGGACACATCTTCAAAATTAGAGCTATCCACCCAGAAAGCTGGTAGAATATGGGGCTTAGTGCACAATGCATTTTCTAAAGAAGAACAAGTCTGTAACTTTAATGCTTGACATTGTTTTGTGCCTACTGTCCCCACTGTTTAGCCACAAAAACACAAATTTTAGGAGGGACAGAGTAAAATTTTGAGGCAAAATCAGGGACGTCCCTGAAAATCAGGGACACTTGAGAGGTATGTGGGGAACTAGCAGACACAGTTCTGACTGCAAAGAAAGCAGGTTAGACAAACTGTAATTTTATTATTACTCTAAATAATTTCTGGCAAACAGTTACATCTTTCAGATAGGTTCCCTTTGCACTCCTAGTGACTGCAAAAATGAAGTGAATTGGCAGCAGCTCAGTGGTACTCAGAAAACACAGTCCCCCATACAAACTAATTATGTCTGCAAGCAGACAGCTCTTAAAGAGACAGTACCAGAGGCTCTAAAAACACTCACTGATAAATGGCTTAAATGCCAAACACCATTCAGGCTTGGAGCATTCAAGCAAGCTCCTGGAAGTCTTTTGGGAACCCCCATTTGCAGGGGGGTTACACCCTTCCTGGCCTGGGAAAGCTTGACGTCCGCGTCAAGCAAGTACCCCCATAAGTTTCAACTGCAACCATGTACATTTGCATTAGGCTCGCAATGTAATCATCAGTCAATATATCATTTTACCAAGAACACATTTCTGAAACATTGCAGTCGTCACTTTACAGTATTACATACATTGTACCATAACTCAAGTTATTACCTCTTGTACATGAAACCTGAAGAGGGGCCCTTCCTATCAGTTACCTTGGGGCTGGATGGGGCAAGGGCACCATACTAGAAGAGCAACACAAGTAACTTGGAGTTAGCACTGATGCTCAGTTTGGGCAATGAGCTCGAGGACACATACACTCCTTTATGGACAACATTGAGAGGCAAGTCCACAGGCCTCCCAAGTGAATCATAACTGAGGTGCACCACAGGCTTTACAGCTCGACCAGTCTTTCTAGGGGAACTGTTATAGTCTCTGCACTCTGAGCCTCATTTTCAGCATTGTCCTCACTTGTCAGGAGTCTCTATGGGGGTAGAGAGGCTAGAACTTGGGGCACTTTCAGCTCCAGGAGTTACAGTTTCTGAGTCCACAACATTTGGCTCGCATGGAGCTTTCGGACACTGGCAGTGGACTGTCAGGGCACTCAAATACTCTTCTTGTTCAGGTGTATCACCAGTCTGCCCCAATCTATCATTTCCTCCCTAAGCTCAAACAGTTCAACCATGCACAATGATTCCATTTCATCTGATCTGATGCTTTGCACTTCACTTTCTGGGAGCATTGGCTCCAGGGATGAAGCTGGGGCTTAGACAGTCCAGAAGGCCCAGCTTTGTCTCCAGTATTGACTAGGGATTGCCCGAAACAATTGACTCAGTTCGTAAGAAGGATAGTATTCAAAGTCACTCTCACTTTCTTCTGATATGGACTGACAGTCATGCTCAACTGGGACTTGTGGAGGGAACACTTTAACTTTGCTTCTGTAGGTGCAGACTTTCTTGATCTTTTCTTAGCAGCAGCTCTAGTCACTGGTCCAGAGGGGCATCTTCTGGGGCTCAGACTCAATCAGATTTGTCAATGGGCAGTAAATGATTTCTATGCATTGTTTTTACATCTTTTGAATTATTCTCAGGCCTTACTTTGTACACTGGCAGATCATCTAGTTTGCCCACTACAATGTGAGGAGATGGTGCCATCTGTCAGCAATCTTGTGCTTGCCATGCAGTCCCAGATTTCTTAGCAATACCCGATCTCCCTCCTGGAGTTCCTGTGCTTTCACCTTTTATCATACCTTTCTTTGTTGGCCAGATTTCTTTTGGCAGCCATGGTTTGAGCCAGTTAGTACGCATGAGTTAGCTGGGCCTTTAACTTTTGCACATACTGTAAATAGTTGTCAGCTTGAACCCCATCAGGAGAGACCCCAAAACACACATCTACTGGTAGCGAGCTTCTCTTCCAAACATCAGGCGGTAGGGGAGAATCCAGTGGCATCACTTTGGTGCAGTTATAAGCATGTACCAGGGTGCTAATTTGTTGGCTCCATCTAGGCTTGTCCTTTAGGTGCAGGGTGCCTAGCATATCTAGCAAAGTGCGGTTGAAGCGTTCAGGCTGTGGGTCCCCCTGGGAGTAGTGAGGAGTGGTTCTGGACTTTCGCACTCCCACAGAAAGCATCTCTTTGATCAGACGACTCTCAAAGTCTCTCCCTTGATCAGAATGGATTCTTTGTGGAGCCCATAGTGAACAAAAAGTTTTCTACAAGTACTTTGGCCACAGTGGATGCTTTCTGGTCTTTGGTGGGGAAAGCTTGGGCATATCTCGTGAAATGGTCAGTGACCACCAGCACATTACTGATATTTCTTTGATCTGACTCCAAACTCAGAAAATCAATACAGACCAGCTCCATGGGTGCACTGGTGGTGATGTTAACAAGGGGCAGCCCTCTGGAGCAAAGCTTTCCTCTGTAATAGCGACTACAAGTTCGAATGTGTTGCTCCACATCAGCCCCATCTTAGGCCAATAGAATCTGGATCTCACCAAGTCAAGTGTTCTGTCTATACCAAGGTGCCCCATGTGGTTGTGCAAGGACCTCAGTACTGAGTCTCGAAAGGCAGTGGGCAGCACTAGTTGTTGTTTGTCTACTTGTCCCCCTCTGTCTACTGTTTCTCTGTATAACAGTTTATTGATCAGTTTCAACTTAGGACCTTCTTTGTATAACAGTGCAGTTCTCAAATCAGTGGGCGTAATTTGGACACATCTTTTCCTGCATAGAGGCTTCTAAAGCTGCTTTGATCATGGGATCGTGAGTTGAGCCCGCCGAATACTGTCATTGTCCAGCTGAGGCAGTGCACCAATGTCTATTGCAGAAAAGTGGCAATAAGCAGCTGGTATGCAATTCTCAGAGGCTCCCAAACATCCACCATGCAGTCCACTGCGTCCGTGGACATTTGTTCCTCCCTGTCAAACTTCCGGCAGAGTGCCCGAATGTCAGGTTCTGCCAATCGGACCCAATCATTCTGGGGAACAGGCCTCCGGGAGAGAGCATCAGCATCTATGTGGTTCAGACCTGCTCGGTATTCGAGAGCATAGTCATATGTAGATAATGCAGAAAGCCACCTATGGCCAGTGGCATCCAACTTAGCTGAGGTCTGCACATAGGTCAAAGGATTATTGTCAGTTTTTACTAGTATTTTAGCCCCATACAAGTACTCATGGAATTGGTCAACAATAGCCCACTTCAAAGCTAGGAACTCTAACTTATGTACAGGATAGTTCTTTTCGGATGGGGTCAGGCTTCTACTGGCAAAGGCCACTGGTCTCAGGCCATTCTCGTGCTCTTGGTACAACACAGCCCCCAACCCTTGCAAGCTAGCATCAGTGTGCAGGACGTAAGGTTTTCTTGGATCGGCATAGGCCAGCACTGGAGCATGGGTAAGTTGATATATGATCTCATGAAAAGCAGTCTCACAATCAGGAGTCCAGCGGGCCCCAAATACTTCACTTGGATGAAAATACACTCTTTCAGTCTTGAGGACGCTGACTTTTGGTATTTTTGTGGGTTGGGGATACCCTTGAGTAAGGTTAAGTAAAGGCGGATCACTCTTGAATAGTCCTTGATGAGCGCCGATAATAACCACAGAATCCCAGGAATCTTTGCAGTTCTTTTAGATTTTTGGGCTGTGGCCAGGTGGTCAAGGCCTCAACTTTACTTGGGTCGGTCTCTATTCCTCGTGGATACTATGTGTCCCACATACTTTACTGATGTTTGAAAGAATTGACACTTATCAATGGACAGTTTAAGGCCAAAGTCCTCCAGTCGGTCCAATACCTTAAATAATCTGCTTTCATGTTCCTCCAGTGAGCTGCCAAACACAATAACATCATCTAGGTATACCAGGCACTCTAGTAAGTTCATGTCCCCACTGCACGCTCCATCAATCGTTGAAAAGTGGCTGGGGCACCTGAAATCCCTTGAGGCATCCTCATGAATTCATAGAAATAGCCGGACAGATAAAGGCAGTCTTCTCACGGTCCTCTGGGGCCATCGGGATCTGGTAGTACCCACTGGAGATCCAGCACAGAGAACCACTTGCTCCCGTTTAGGCAGTCCAAAGCATCCTGAATGCGGGGCATTGTGTACTGATCAGGGATAGTCCGCCGGTTTAAGGTGCGATAATCCACACACATCCTTACTGTTCCATTCTTTTTCCTCACTACCACAATGGGGGAAGCATAAGGGCTTCTGGATTCTTGTATTACACCAGCAGCTAACATCTCTTGCAGATGCGTCTCACATCATCTATGTCAGCAGGTGCCAGGCGTCGAGACCTCTCACGAAATGGTCTTTCGTCATGCAGCTGGATATTGTGCTCAGCTCCTTGCACGCATCCTACATCCCATTCTTTAAAGAAAACACCTGGTCTCTCTGGGCAAGCTTCTCACTGATCCTCACTTTCCATTCAGCTGGCAGCGGGAGTCGCGAAATCAAACAAGTCAGGCGTTACTCTGTCATTCTTCCTTGAACTCTTGCTGCTGGGTAGCACTGCAGTGTCTGCACAATGCACATTAGCCAGGATGCAACCTCTGTTTACTCGAATGTCTCTTTCAGACACATTATGAACTTGGACCATTACCCTTCTGGCATAAGCATGGGCTCTAGCGGGCAAAATACTAAAGCGACCAGCAGTCCCTCTGGCAATTTCCATCGCCTGGTGCATCCAACATTAATATTTTATTCTTAACATCCTTTCTGATACGGACCTCTCCTGTAAGGTACACTGGGCATTTGGCGCCAGGATCAGAGACTCAGGATCCTTCTTCCATACAATTCCGACCGGTTCCTCTGGTTCTGTTTTTCAGCATCTCTGTGCCTCATAGGCCTTCTTAATTAAAGCCGGAACTCTTAAGCTCTACTAGTCTTTGACCCTGTTTTCATAACACAACTGTGCCAGCCTTCCGAACATATGAGCATTTGTTCCAATCAACAAGGGACACCATCATACAGTCCAGTGGGGGACACACTAAGGCTAGGGTCTCTACTTGTTCGCCACTCCAGCCACGGAGGTGGGGAAAGACAGCCAAATGGATATACCCGGAATAGGGTAGGCCTTCACTTAACCCCCATACATGCAGTCCTTCTAATGGTTGTAAGGGTATCGCCTGACAAATGCTTCTGATACCAATCCTGGAACATAATTGTCACTTGGGAGCCACTGTCTAATACAGCTCTTGTAGACACTCCATTCACCTTTACAGTGGTCTCCATGGAGGGACCCACTATTCTGGACCAGTCTGGAGAGGCGGTAGTGGGGGCCTGGACAACTGACCTTGCCACAAGGGCGTGAATTAGCATTTTGGTGCCCTCACTGGGATCATGTGGTGCACCTCTTAACCCTGATTTCTTCTCCGAAGCTCTCCTTGTAGCCTATATGCAACTTTGTCAGTGTCTTTTGGGGACTGGCATTCCTTTTCATGTGCCCATCTTTCCCACAATTATAGCAAAACATACTTTCTGGAGTTTGAGCTGGCCGGCGCCACACTGGGAGCCAGGGCGGGGTATTACTAACTGGAAACCTGGGTGCCATCTCTGTCTGCGGCGTGATAAGCATTTGGAGACATCTCGTCAGTTTCTCCACTTCCATGGTCAAGGAATTGAGTTTGGAGCTGTTATCAGCAGGAGATACATGGGTGGGTACCCCACCCCATAGCAGATGCAGTCGGATATAGGTCAGGGCCCGTACTTGCAGGCGTGGCCTTCATAAAGGACTGTTTTTGAATTCCCGGATCTCTCTCAACAGTTAGCCCCATTGTGGCATATCTTTTCCTTGTCAGAGCACTCATTGACTGTCAACCTCTGCCCTGAACTTCACTTGATGGGTCACCCTCAGTCTCGGGTCGTAGCCACAGCTGTTGGTGCAGGTACCTCCCGAGGTCGCCTTTTCTCAACTCCTCCAATTTCTCTCATTAACTCATCATAGGAGGTGGGATTCCAGTCGATTTGCCAGGCGTAACTGAAGCAACAGCAGTTCTGAGAAGAGGCAGACTTAAGGATTCTGTCCAGTCTAGTTCGGTCCAGTTCAATGGCTGGCAAACTACCCTTTCTGAGGCATTCTTGCAACAATTTTTCCAGCCAGAGACATACACAGACAACAACTCCCTTGGTACTGTTGTGCATTTCTTACTCTCCACCATAGGTCCTCATCAGAATCTGGGCTCCCATACACATTCTCCAAGGCCTCAAGATAGGCCTGTGCAGTCGCTTCAGGGTTACTGGCCCGTTGCTGGATGTAGCCAGGACAGGACCTCGGAGGCTCTCACTAACCCTCTTTCGCGCCTTCCGAGCATTGCCATTCTAGCACTTGGGGGCAACATAGTCTATCCAGGTCTCAGTCATCCTCCCTTGGGGGTGGGGAGGGTGCCAGAGAAGATCCTCAACCTTCGGTAGAGTCGTGACTAATGGCAGGTGCAGAAATAGGGTCTGCATTGGTTCAGCCACCATTACGGGCACTGGAGCAGGAGAGGGTGTTGGGGAGGAACACCCCAGGTGGCAAGAATAGTTTCTTCAAGTCCTCCACAGTTTTCCCCTCTCCCAGCAACCATTCAGCAAATTTCTCCTCAAAAGTTTCAGATAGTGGTGGGGGCTGATTCCCCCCCGGGTCTTTACTGTCATTAGTTATCACTCTCCAAGCAGTGAGGGCTCCCTCTGGGGTAATGGTCTGTGGCACTTTGGAGCTATCTATGGGATCCTTAAACTCTACTAGGGCCAGGAAAGTGTGGGTGAGCAGATTAGCATGCCGACCCACCACCACAGGGTTTGTAAACCTTCCACCTTGGAAAGTACTCCCTGCACAGTGTCCGTATTGATGCAGGGGATGTCCAGGATAAGCATAGCATTTTGAAGTTCGATCTCCTCCCAGTACACCACTCCACCAGCGGTGCACAGCCACTTCTGTCGGGGTACCCATTTTTTCTTAACAGTGGTTCAGTAAATATGGCCACTAGAGGACACACAATCCAGCGGTGAGCCTCCAAGATGTAACCCCTAGATGGCGCTATCCCAGGGCACTACCCCTGCCTGATTTGCCACTAACAGGTTGAGGGCCTGGATCCAATGGCGGGTGCCTCCACCCAGAGGTCAGGGTTTGCAATAGTTAAACTAACTTGGTCACAGCCCTCTGGGACACTGCAACCCCTTTCTTCCCACTAGTGGCCCACACAATATATCAGAATTACCTTCACAGTATACACTTACCCCCAGGACTGGTTCCGGCACTGGGACCTCCTGTGAAATGAGATACAGTGCAACAATCACAGTACAGTACTTTAACATAGACAAATACCTCAGGCAGTATAACTTTGCTGAAACAAGCAGCTCTGATTTATTTAGGGATATAACAAGGACGGGGAAATCAGGTTAATTAGCTTATCACTCTAATAATCTACCTATGGCTCTGTGCACAGGCCTATCCCTATCAGTTACTGTCCCTGGGTACCCAAGCCCTAGTGGCTAGTCCAAACCGTGGCAGCTGGTAGGGGCCCTTTCACACAGAGAAAGGAAAATTAAACAGTCAGCAGTACAGTAATTCCATTTGGATTTAATGTGGCAATTCAACAGGGAGCGACCCTGAATTAGTACTCACGACCTCCAAATAAGATAGGGTCCTTCAATGTCAGCAGGGCTCACTTGAGGTACACAAACCTCTTCACACATTCATATAAAAGAGCACTATACCAGGCAGGCTGCATCTGTATCCCGATCGAATTACTGCACAATACCGGGAGAACACACAGCAGATTCAGTTCCTGACAGACCGAGTGCAATTTTCAGCAATTCTTCCAGTCTTCTACAGGGTGAGCCTGGTTTCTACTCTTCAGAGATCCTTTGATTCTTTTCACAGGACAGTTCAGTCCTAACAAGCTGCAGACGGAACTCTGGGCCTTACACGTTTTGACTAAATGCACACACTGAAAAAGCACAGGGCTCCTTCCTTCTTCACTGCCAAAGCTCAACTGAAACTCCAACCGACAAAACGGGCTCTTCCTTTGAGTTCCTCCCAGTTCTTGACTGGATTGGCTGTCACTCACAATAGACTGCTGCTGTTGGTCCAAAAAGGCACTGAAGTCTAAACTACATCTCCCAGAGTCACTGCCCATACAATCCTCTTGTGGCTGGCTCAGATTATGAGTCAAGTTCTGATTAGTCCAAGGCACCATTTTAGAGCTAGCTTACCCACACTGATTGGTCCAGTTCAGCAGTTCAAAACTAGAATGGGAACTAGCAGACACAGTTCTGACTGCAAAGAAGCAGGTTAGACAAACTGTAATTTCATTATTACTCTAAATAATTTCTGGCAAACAGTTACATCTTTCAGATAGGTTCCCTTTGCACTCCTAGTGACTGCAAAAATGAAGTGAATTGGCAGCAGCTCGAGTGGTACTCAGAAAGCACACAGTCCCCCATACAAACTAATTATGTCTGCAAGCAGACAGCTCTTAAAGAGACAGTACCAGAGGCTCTAAAAACACTCACTGATAAATGGCTTAAATGCCAAACACCATTCAGGCTTGGAGCATTCAAGCAAGCTCCTGGAAGTCTTTTGGGAACCCCCATTTGCAGGGGGGTTACACCCGTATTTCTGGCGGCAGATAATTAAAATTACTGAACCATTCAAATTTGGGGCAGGTAAGTTTCCTCCTGTGTTTTAATTGGTACAACTAGTGAAAGATTATGAAAGATGCTCTTTAAAAGCACTCTCAGTAGCCCCCAAGCTCTGAAAAGTGTTTTTTATATTCTTTCTTTGTTTCCTCCTGCCTGCCTGCCTGTAAGCCTTTACTGTCCTTGGTCCTTAAAAGGATTCTCAATGGCCCCCAAGACCTGAAAAGAGCTTTTAATTTTTTTTCTTTACTTTCCCCTGCCTGCTTGTAAGCCTTTTCTGCCTCAGTCCAGCAGCCCCTGAGCCCTGAAAAGGTTTTTTTATTTGTTTGGATCTGCCTACTCCACAGGATTTCTCTCCCCAAGCCCTTAAAAGTGCTTTTAACTTTATGCTGCTGCTGCTGGTGGTAGGCGGCCCTTTAAAGGACTATGAGTGCTGTTTTTTGGCTGTTTTAAGCCCTTAAAAGGGCTTAAATCTGCTCTTGGCCTGCTGCTGCTGTTATGATGCCAAGTCCCCGCCAATCTGACTCCCTTCCATGCTGCGGTCTGTGTGCAAAACAGCGCTCATCAACAATGCTTCATCAGGGAGAGATCAGTCCCTAGCAACAACCAATCAGTGCCTTTTTCCCACCTAATAATTTTTTCTTCTGTTAATATTTTTCTCTCCTCCTGTCACCAGACAGCCCCTATCTACTAGATACCCAGCCCCATCACCCCAGTGTCCACTGGAATTTGCCTGCCAACCATTCTTCCCCCAGGGTTTGCCCCTCTCCATCGAGGTTCCCCAACCCCTGTCAGAGAAGGATCCAGTTCCTGCCCGATGAGCCCAGCTGGTTGGGTGCTGGGCCTGCGAGTGTCTGGTGCCATCCTGTTGCTGGTGACATTTTCCTCCCTATGGTTCCCTGAGAGGCATAGTGTGCAGTGATGCCAGGGTGTGCACCGCGTGCTTCCGCACACAGGACATCAGTATCAGTATCGCTCCCTTTGTCCTCTATACAGTTTCGGGTGCCTTTCCTCCAGCTTTTGCTAGGGGCTAGACAATCACTGGGCTGTGCCAGCACACCTCCCGGAGGAGAGCAGTCCTTCTGCCACCAATCCTCCCCCCCTTGACTGGCCCTCTGACACCTCGATTTTGCTTCTGAACCCAGGTTGTCTGTGTCACAAGCAGTAACACTACTGCTGAACCAGCAGGCTGGACGCAGTATTAATTTTTCTATTATTTAGCAGTTACAGAACCCAATGACATTAGTTGAGCAACAGCCCTGCATTTAAAGCTTTGCTCCAGGCTTCTGCTTGGCTAATGCGACTAGGTTCCAGAACTGATAAGTAATTAAGCAAACTTTGGTCATAGCCACAACAGCTGCCTGTGTTATACTATTGATATAATGTGACAGAAGCACAGAAACATAAAAATATGAAAAATATTGGTGGAAAAAATCTGTTACGCTAGCTAATGTGTCTGTTTTACCATATCCTACCCTGGGACCTAATGTCTAGTGGGTTTATTGCCCTCACCTCCCCATCCCCTTGCCCCAGCCGTACTGCTTTTCCCCTTTGTAATTATTAAGCCTTTTACCCAGTCCCAGCCATGTCAGAAACCATTAGTAGTTATTGTACCCGTTGACTCTGTTGGTAGGCTGTTCCACGCAGTATTCAACCACTCTCTTTGCAAAATAAAACTTTTTCAAGTCACTCCTGAATCTCTCCCTACCAGCTATCACTAACAAAAAGTAGAAACAGAAGTTGATGGCAGATAAGGACCACAATGCCCATCCAGTCTGCCCATTTTGTCTATCTTATGAATGTGCTATGGGCCTGAACTTTGTCATGGCCTAACTATTCATACTCCTCTTTATTGCCTATGACTATCCCATGCCTGTTTGAAGCCCTGCACTGTATGCATATCCACCACTTCCTGAGGTAGGTCATTCCATGCATCCACCACCCTTTCTGTGAAAAAGAACTTCCTCACATTCCCCCTTAATTGGCCTCCCTCTAATCGCATGCAGTGTCCTCTTGTCCTGCTATTTTTCTTATATTTAAACATGTTAGACTCTTTCACCTTGTTAATGCCCTTAAGATGTTTGAATGTTTTGATCATATCACCTCTCTCCCTCCTTTGCTCTAGGGTATACATATTGAGCTCCGTGAATCTGTCCTCATATGGTTGCCCTTCTCTGGACTGCCTCCATTTTGTTAATGTCTTTGTGTAGTTGCGGCCTCCAGTACTGCATGCAGTACTCTAGATGGGGCCTAACCAGTGTCTTGTAAAGAGGGATTATTACCTCCCTCTTATGACTTGTGATACCCCTAGTAATACACCCCAACATCCCTCTAGCCTTACCTACTGCTTTAGTGGTCTGCTTGGATGATTTCAGGTCATCCCTGATGATGACACCCAAGTCTCTTTCTTCCCTTGTGACTGCCAGCAACTCCCCTCCCAACCTATCAGTGGCTTCAGGGTTCTTTTCCCTATGTACATGATCTTGCACTTCTTTGCGTTAAACCCCATTTGCCACTCTTCCAACCATTTTGCCAGTTTATCAAGATCTCTTCTCATTCTGCCCACCCCAAGTGGATCATCTACTCTGTTGTAGATCTTGGTGTCATCTGCAAACAGACAAACCTTACCCTCCAGTCCATCTGCAATGTGACTGATGAAGATATTGAAGAGGACTGGCCCCAGGACTGATCCCTGAGGTACCCCACTTGTGACTTGCGTC
Source organism: Neoceratodus forsteri (assembly GCA_016271365.2). NCBI lineage: Eukaryota > Metazoa > Chordata > Ceratodontiformes > Ceratodontidae > Neoceratodus > Neoceratodus forsteri. Next base: position 739,799,914 of record CM057459.1, read on the forward strand.
TCTTCTGACTGTGTACCACTTACCACTACTCTCTGTTTTCTGCCCGCCAACCAATTTGCTACCCAGTTCACCAACTTCTGACCCACCCTGAGCCTACTCAGCTTATTACTCAATCTTCTATGTGGAACAGTATTGAAAGCTTTGCTGAAGTCAAGGTAGGCGACATCAACTGCTCCCCCCTGGTCCACCACTCTGGTTACCCAGTCAAAGAAATCTATGATATTAGTTTGACAGAACCTTCCTGTTGTAAATACACGCTGTCTTGGATCCTGTGTCCCTATGGATTCCAAGTGTTGCACTATCCTTTCTTTAATGAGTGCCTCCATAATCTTGCCCACTACAGAGGTAAGACTGACTGGTCTTTAGTTCCCTGCCTCCTCCTTACTACCACTCTTGTGGAGTGGGATCACATGAGCCCTTCTCCAGTCTTCTGGGACCTCTCCTGTGCTCAGAGACTCACTACACAGTTCTGATAATGGCTCTGCTAGTTCACCCTTAGCTCCTTTAGTACCCTGGGAGGTATGCCATCAGATCCCATTGCCTTGTCCAACCTGAGCTTAGCGAGCTCTTGTAGGATCCTTTCTTTTGTGAAGGGACTAGTGCACACCTCCCTCCCCATTGTGTCCATGGTGCTGAGCTGTGGGCCCTGCCCTGCCTTCTACTCAGTAAATACTGAGCAGAAGTATCTATTTAAGATAGATACTTTTCCTTGGTCCTCCTCCCCACACTCCCCCTTATCCCCTTTGACCTGAGCAATACCCCCTCTGGACTTTCTTCTTTCAATAATGTTTCTATAGAAAGTCTTGTCACCTTCTTTTACTGTTTGTGCTAGTGTTTTCTTGGTTTGGGCCTTTGCCTGCTTTACTGCCTTCCCTGCTTACCTTAGGGAAGTTTGGTATGCCTCCCTATCTCTGTCTCACTGCGTTCCCTTATATTTCCTGAAGGCCAGCCTTTTGGCTGTGACATTTTCTGCTACTGCTTTTGAGAACCAAAATGGTTTCCATCTTCTTTTGCTCTTGCTTTTCTCTCTAACACAATGGGATGTTGCTTCAAGTATTGCATCCTTAATGCTTGCCCACTTTGCCTGTACCCTCTCATCTGTATTTCTGCTTGTCAGGGCTAGCTTAACTCTGTTGGTCATCTTATCAAAGTCAGCTCTTCTAAAGTCCCATATTTTTGCTGTGGAATGGGATGAGTTAGTTCTAGTGGCCAAAATGAACCATACCATGTGATGGTCACTGGCCCCCCTGGTGACCTTCTACCTGGAGATCTGTGAGCCTTTCCCCGTTAGTCAGTACTAGATCTAGGATAGCCCTGTCTCTTGTGGGTTGTTCTACCAGTAGTTTGGGGCCCTCCCCCTGCAGGGAATCCACTATGCGTCTTGTTCTGGCAGATGTTCCTGCTGGTATTGATCAATCTGTATCTGGCATGTTGAAGTCTCCCATTATTAGAACCTCCCTTTTTTCTGTCATGTTTTGTATATCTTCTAGCACTAATATGTCTGTGTCCTTCCCCTGGTCTGGAGGCCTGCAGACAACCCCCAGTTCATATGGCTGTCCCATTTCCTGTTTCCAGGGTGACCCACAGTTCTTCTGGCTCCTTGTGTGTATTCTGACATTCTGTAGCTTTGATATTTTCATTGACATAAAGGGCCACTCCACTCCCCCCCTTTTTGCACCTTGGTCTCTTCTGAACAGTACATAGCCGGGTACAGTAGTCTTCCAAATGTGGTTACTGGTGAACCACGTCTCACTAATGGCTACTATGTCCAGTTTAGCCTCTGTCAATGTTACCTGCAGGTCTGGAATCTTGTGTACATGATTTTCCAATGGCCAGATTTCTGTGTGTTAGTTGTTGGGTGCGGTCTGGTGTTTCCCCTGTGCATCGTAGGGGGAGCTGGACCTTTTTCTTTACCTGGTGATGCAAATGAACTACAAAGATGCTGAACTCCTGTTTGATCACTACCTGAGGGGGGAAGGGTGTTCTTCCCATTCAACGTGTCGGGTGCTGCACCCCTCTCTCCATTTGCTAGTTTAAATATTTTGCAAAGACATCAAACTTCTGCTCCAATGCTCTGACTCCCTCCTTAGTCAGATGCAGTCCATTGAATTTAAAGCACTTTTGCTCCCAAAACTGTTGCCAGTTACCTACAAATTTGTGTCCTTTTTCCTGGCACCAGCCCTTGGTCCACATGTTTAGCTCCCCATCTCCCCTTCTCTGACCTTCCGTCCATCTGCCCCCTCTTCCAGACCAGCAGGATCTCAGAGAATGAGATACCAGACAAAATGGATGACAGTTTGTCAACCAGACTGGTCAGGTGTTCCTTGGTCTCCACAACTGACCGGCTGGTGAGATCGTTAGTCTCTATGGGTACCAGGACGTCAATGTTTTCTCCTGCTTCCTGCACGATTCTAGCAATGCAGTTATTGTCTCTCCACGCTGATGTACCTGGGAGACATCTGACCATTATCCCTGATTGGAGGTAGGTATCAAGTCCCCGAATCATGGAATCTCCTGTAATGTCCCTGTGTTCTTGATTCACCAGTCCTGCTGAATATTTCCTCCCAATCTACCTTGCTGATTCCTTTCAATCAATGAAGGTCTCTAGCAGTCATATTTTCCCACTCACTTCTGGTCCTCAATGAGTAGATGTTCAGGGATAGACCATAGACATAGTTTGACTTTGATATGTGGGGGCAGGGGGCGGGGCTGAATAGGTTACATGTAGCTATTAATTTCTCTCTGGTTTAGCAGATACATTTACATTATCTTAAAGAGGATAGGAAATCAGTTAACATTTCATCCCTGCAAGTAGCTTGATGTGAATACTTCAGCTTTGTGTACATGTTTGACTTTTTGGCAACAGGGTTAGCAATATTATTTTACAGTATTTTTAATGTTGTCTTCAAACAGTAAAAATAAATATGGCTGTTTATGGTCAAGTTCATGTTGTATTTCCTGTCTTTACAATGGTAGAGTGAATGAGGCAGCCAAATGGTGACATTACTGTTCATCCATTCCATGAGCTCACTGAAACACACGGGCTGGTGAAGCTGTCAGAAACTGCCAGCAGCCAGGAAGTGATTTCTTATTTCTTGTATGTACTTTGTGGAATCAGTTCACTTGATTAAAATTTGAGTTTGGTACACATTTTAAAAAATACAGCGAAAGGAAATTTCATTTTTGTCAGCGTATTATGCTGTCATTATTGCAGTTGCTCCTTGGCTAAAAAAAAAAAGAGTGCTTAAAACAGAGATGGTACCGTCACTTTTTCTTTCATTAACACATTGAAATTGCCATCATAATTATTTTAGGTTGAACACACACACAGTGATTAACTCCACCTTTTTATGTTTGCTTGCACGCATGTGCAAGAAACATAGTGCCATCATCTGAGTTTTTGGAGGTGTGGCACCCGTCTTCCAATTCAGTCAGTGTGTTTGCAGGCGTGGCCGCAGTCCTCCAATGAATGCTGCAGCTGTCTATGACAGCAGTTGAAAATGCAGTGGCCGTACAGTTGAAAGGGAGAGCTATGCTTCAGTGAGCAGCTATAAGATATCGCATGCTCATCTGCTCCCCACCGCACGCCGCGCATACTGTCGTATGTTACCGCACCACACTGTATAGCCAACGGGGTGCCCAATCCCCTAGTCGGCTGTGCTGCGCCTCCCAACAGAGTTCCAGATGCCATGCTGGGAGCCCACCCCAGCGTGGCAACAGATCGTATGGTCGATAAGGGTGCCCAATCCCCGCCGGCTCCACTGTCCCCCAAGAGACTACAGGGTGCCACGCTGGGAGCCCACACCAGCATGGCAACAGATCGATGGCCAATGGGGTGCTCATCCCCTCGGCTCCACAGCACCCCAAAACAGCCTTCCAGCTGCCATGCTGGGAGCCCACCTCAGCGTGGCACAAGTCCCGTATCGTCTAAGTTAAAAAAAAAAAAAACTGAAAGAAAAAACCTTCCCTCGCTGACTGTCCTGACCCAATCTCCCCCCACTCGCGCCCACCCTGTGTGCACCCTGCCTCCCCACACCCCCTCCTTACCCCATACTTACCTCTGGAGCTCAGCACGATGATCTTTGGTGGACCGGGAACACGTCTGCACTCTTCAAAGCCAACCGCAAACTGAGGAAATGCCGTTAAACTGTATAATGTAATAAATAGGGTTTTTTCAACTTTAGCGCACATCTCGGGCATTTTGGGGAATTTTTTCACCACATTTTCAACATGGGGTTTTTGGGACCCCACCTTGTGAATTCTGTCACTGTCATGGCGTTAATCGGCCCCGAAAGGTGATTTCATGGTCACTGTGTGGAATCACCTTTCGGGACCAATTTATTAAAATGACAGTGTCACAGTTCATGAGGTAGTTCCCCAAAAACTCTATGTTGAAAATTTGGTGAAAAAAATTCCCAAAAATGACTGTTTTTACGAGCATGCCTTGTGCTGTTCCTACACAAGCTCGTAAGTTCGCTAATTTTCCATATGTTCACTCCAGATTTTCAACATTGCCATTTTATCATACCTCCTTATGAGCAATACAGCTGTCATTTCTCACATCTGACCCAAAATGTGTTTCCGCGCATGTAGCGCACAATGGCGCAGTCGGTGTGCAAAATCAATGTTTGGGACAGATTAAGAAAATCACAATGACACTGTTCATGAGCAGAGGTGCTAAAATGGCTATGTTAAAATTTGGTGAAAACATTCGAAAAATTTATGTTTTACGCATGCGTTATGCTGTTCCTACACACACTTGTAAGTTCGCAATTTTCAATATTTTCACTCCATATTTTCAACATTGCCATTTTACCACACTCCTTATGAGCAGTATAGCTGTCATTTTCACATCTTGGCGTATTTCGCATACCCATGTAGCATACAATGGCGCAGTCGGTGTGTGAAATCAATGTTCGGGACAGATTAAGAAAATCACAGTGACACTGTTCATGAGCAGAGGTGTTAAAATGGCTATATTAAAAATTTGGTGAAATACGTCCATAAAATAACTGTGTTATGAGTGACCATTGCGCAGTTTCCACGCACCCTCATAACTTCATGGATTCTAATATATTCAGTCCAGATTTTCACCACTGGCATTTTTCCACACTTCCTTATGAACAGTACAGCTGTCATTTTTCACACCATGGCCGAAATGTGTTTTCGCATTTCCAGAGCAGAAATGCGTGGTTGCTGTGGGAAATCACTGTTCAGGACAGATTAAGAAGATCACAGTGACTCTGTTCATGAGCGGAGGTTACAAAATTCCTGTGTTGACAATCTGCTGTAAAAAAATCCCAAAACTAATTGCATTACGGGTGTGCATTGCGCATTTTCTACGCACGCTCGTGACTTCAGTTTTTTTAATATTTTCACTGCAGAATTTCAACATTGCCATTTTTTGCACCTCCCCATGAACAGTACAGCTGTCATTTTTCACATCCTGTTCGAAATGTGTTTTCGCACTTGTGGTGCCAAATGGTGTAGTCGCTGTGCGAAATCATCTTTCGGCTAATAAACTGATATTGCCACTGTTCATAAGGTGGGGGGGGGTCACAAAAACCCATTTTGAAAATTTGGAGTGAAAATGCCTGAGGTGTTAGGGTTTCCGACCATAATGTCCCAGCCTGTAGAGGTTGAGAGTCATCAGGAGTGTGACTTGGGATTCTCGCCTGTAATGCTCATAGCATTCCACACCCTGCAGCCAGTGAGAGGCATCGAGGTGTGGCTTGGACTCTTTGGCCCCAAAGTTCACCCCAATCTCCTATACAGGACCCATCTCACCGTATTTTCTGTTGGAAGACCCCAAGGCACACTGTGGCACTTGTCAGTGTCTGCAGGGTAGGGTGTGGTGAAATGGCATGGCCGTTATGCCTGATGACCTAAAGGCACACCCCAATGCCTGTCAGTCTCTGGCGGGGTTGGCTTCAGTTCAATACTTCACTGCCATTCCTATTATGCAGCTCTCTAACTCCTACACTACCAATGCCAATGCCAGCAAGCAAACACTCGGCATTGACAAATGCTTGTTTTAAGTTGGTACAGTTTATATGGCGCTTAACTGCATTAAAGACATAATGCACAGAGATGCAGTCTACCAGCATAATGTATGTTGACTGAGCTCCCCTTTTATATTTTGTCTAGTTTGCAGAAGTGAAAAAAAAAAGCTTACAATTGCAATGTGAATTATTATTTTAAAGTACGAGCTGTTTGAAAAAAGAAAACAAGCGATTTAATGCAGGGTATGTTAATGGGAGCGTTAAGATAATGTGAAATTCTCTGCTCTTGGTGTTTTGTGTGTGTTAACATTTCTGTAATGGTGCCAAAGGAGTACTGAAATGATTGTTTACATGGGTATAACAATAATATAAAAAAAAAAGAATCTGAATAGCATCACTAACTACCAACACACACTCACTCGGTGTGTAAGTTAAAGGAATGAATGGAGCAATTTCACACTTAATGTGATTGCAGCCAGAGTCGACATACAAAACTCCATTGTGTTCTCCGTTTCCTAAGTAAGGTACACACTTATACCATACAGGATGGAAAATGCTGATCCTTGAGTTTGCAGAGCATGAAAGCCCATCTCTCCCCCATATAATCATACTGGCTCTGCCGGAGCATTTACTCATTTTCCAATATCTCAGAAGATGAGTTCAAGAGTGGCCCAAAGTTGGCAGCTAAAACAAATACTATTAAAAAAGACTACTGGATTTACCATGCCTGATTATCCCTCTTTTTTTCCACAGATAGGAGACATTCCACTTTACTAGATTCAGCCTACTTCCCTACAACAACTGAAAAAAAAAACAGGCTAAATAATCATGTGTCCACTGAGCCTAGGGGGCACAAAACTTAACTGTAAAAGACTGGGAATTCAATGATACATTAAATGATATGGGCTGCTGCCTCACATAATCGCACATTATTTTAGCACACTGCTGGGACCACACACATGAACAGAATTCAGTTAGCTGAGTTTCTAGTTGATAGCTCAGCAAATCACAGCAACTGAGAACTGCATGATAAAGCAGAGAAAGTGAAACAGGTCTTTGCTCCGCAATCCTTTCTTCCTTGCAGTCACTGATGCCATTCCCCATGTGTTAAGAAAAAAAAGATGCATTTTGGATGTTGTGTAGATAGATGTTTTAACAGCAACCATGGTGACAGCAGTACTCCACAACTTTCCTCAGCCCTTTCTTCCTAACAGTCACCAATCCCATTCCCCATGTGTGGACAAAAAAGATGTATTTCACATCTTACGCAGACCTTTTAATGGCAGACATGGTGACAGCAATACTTCACAGTCCTGCACAACTGTTTCTCCCAAAGGTAGAAAAAAGAAGTAGAAGCAGACAAGATGCAGTTAGTAAAACCCAGATGTTTATTTAAAGAAATAAAATCCACTGCTAAGCATTCAAGGTGGTATCTGTAGTTATCTGAATGTTACAGATGAGGTGCTACACCATGCGGCCATACTATTTGACAGTGGCTCAGGCAGTTTTTCATGAAGGAATCTACTCTTGTGAATATTCTGTCCCGATATTTGTATTTTTCTACATGTGCTGACAGTCTCAATTTCACTTCTCATCTATGTTTACAAAGTTTTTAACTCCCTTTACTTGCATCTGTGTTTCCTTGTTTTTTTTTTTTTGTATTTTTTGGAGGGGGTGGATATAAAGCCTGTTTAGTACTTCTTGTATTTATAAATAAACACTTGGGGTGGGATATTCAGAAGGGTTGCACATGGCGCAACACAGTTGCACCATGCGCAACCCACTGATCTTGACGCGATAATCAAAGGGAATGTGCCTAGGACAAATCCCGATGCTCCGGAGAGCATCAGTAATGTATTCGGCGCAAGTGGGGGGCATGCCCATGCATACTCTGCACATCCCGATATTCAGCCCGGGATGTGCTGAGCCCATGCAGGTGCAACCCCTACTTGTGCTGCACACAGGTGAGCCCCCTAAAAAAGGGGGCAACAGCTGTCCACCCACAGGTGAGCTGCCGTGTTGCAGGGCGCAACATGGCAGCTGCCAGCTCTGAGTGGCCACCCGAGCTCCGGCAGCACCTACGTGGTAGCGACCCCCCATGCCCGATCGCGGGCATATGTAGTAATAGGAGAATGTCCCACATACCTGGTGGTCCAGTGGACCGCTTGCAGTCTGATCGTGGGCAGGAGTACATTAATATAAACCCTCCCATATCCCTGGTGGTCCAGTGGGCCACTCGCAGCCTGATCGGGAGCATCAACAATAAAATATGACAATCAAATTCATCCCTGGTGGTCCAGCAGTACCCCCTTCTCCACCCGCCCACTGAGCCCCACCACCCCGCTCCCCTGTGGCAGCTCCCCACCCGCCAGCCACCCCGCCTCCCGCCGACTGACTCTGTATGGTAGGGCTGTATGCCCATTGGTCCCTAGCGTGGGCCAATGGGCATGCAGCTGTACCCGTACGCACACGACCAGATATGTAATGGATCCATTCTACATTTCTGGACTGTGTAGTGACGGCACGGGCTGCACGCCCATTGGCCCACACTGTGGACCAGTGGGAGTACAGCCCTACTGTACGGAGTCAGTCAGTGGGCGGCTGGTGGGTGGGGAGCTGCCACCCTGCGCTGCTGGGGGGCCGGGGGTGGTGGGGTTCAGTGGAGTGGGTGGGGAGGGTACCGCTGGACCACCAGGGATGGTTTGGGTTGTCATATGTTATTACTGATGCCCGTGATCGGCTGTGAGTGGTCCACTGGACCACCAGGGATATGGGAGGGTTTTTATTAATATACTTCTGCCGGCGATCGGGCTGCAAGCGGTCCACTGGACCACCAGGGATATGGGAGGGTTTTCATTAATGTACTTCTGCCCGCGATCAGGCTGCGAGCGGTCCACTGGACGACCAGGGATATAGGATGTTCATTTACAATCCCTATGCTCAAGATTGGGCAGTGGGGCACTTTGCCGCTTGTGCAGGGGGCGTCAGTCCCCGACAGCTGCAGCCTGGCAAGGCGCCAGGTGCAAGTCGCCGGGGATCTGCGCACCTGCATGCAAAAAGGGCCATAATGACATGCAAATGGCCCCATTTGCACCTTGCATGCATTATGGCCCCATTTGCATGTACACTTTTTGAATATCGTGGTTGATGCGCCTGGTGCAACAGCACTTGTGCTAGTGCATCCCCCTGCTCTGCTCTGGCCACTTGTGCCACTGCGCCATGTGCACTGCGGGTGGCCAAGGAGTGATATTCAACGATGATGTGCCATGGCGCAGCTCCATTGAAGTTCTCCCTGTCAACGCCCAGGCGCATCCCAGTTGCGCTGCGCCTAGGCTTGCGCCACAGCCTGGCGCAGTCTGAATATCCTGCCCCATGAGTTCTCGCATATAACTAGAAAAAAGGTTAACTCTACCAATGCACTTTATCTTTTTTTTAAATATGAGGTAAAAGCATCTTATTCAGGTTATGTAAAATGGGAGTTTTAGGTAATAGACTGTGAAATGTACTATCCGATAATCACGGGTTATGAATTTCACCCCTTTCTAGAATTAAATAAAATTGAGTTTAGATGTGGCTGTGTGCATGTATATCGTGTAGATAATATTCTGAAGAAAAAACTGAATAGTACCACAAACAGCACCTATGTCTCCACCAGTGGGTACATGATTTAAATGAATGGTGAAGTGTTAAGAACACATGTAATGCAATTGCTGTCAGAGACTATTGTAACGTACTGTGTGTGCTAAATGCTGCTGCATTTTTTTTTTTTTTACAAATGCTGGCTTGCAATGCAGACTACAGCTTGTATATGTCACCCCGATTGTTGCTGAGTGCTGCTTATTGAAAGGGCCACCATAGGATTTGCATTGTTGGAGCTGACAAATGGGTCAAACCTGCTGCAGTCGCACTGCCATATCGTAGAGCAGCAGATCAATCGTGAATGATGTCCATTCATCGTTTTGTGAATAACTATTACAGTATGCACTGCAACCCCACTGGTCCACAGTGTGGACCAATAAGCTTACAGCTGCTATTGTAAGCTGTCATTCAGCAGGTAGCCAGGCAGTATGCAGGTGGGTTTGTGCTACCCGACTGATGACGGTGGGGGAGCTGGGTGGGTAGGGGATCCTGTGGGTGGGGGTGGGAGATGCCACTGGACCACCAGGGATGTTAATGATAGGGTATACTGGTGATCGGGGTTATGGTCAGGGTGGGGGTACCACTAGACTACCAGGGATAATTCTACATATATTTCAGCGATCGCTGCTACGGGCAGGGTGGGGGGCTCACTAGACTACCAGGAATATGATATACATTTATTTATGGTGATCGTGACTATGAGGTGGGAAGGGGTCCCACTAGACTACCAGGGATTCCATATATATTTATTTATGGTGATTGTGGCTATGGTGAGGGACGGGGGTACCTCTAGACCCCCCTCTGACAGCACCACATGCTATGCAGGGCGCCATGTGCATTTTGCTGGCCAGCCCTGCATAACTCATGCAAATGAGGCCATAATGACATGCAAATGGCCCCTATTTGTGGCTTGCATACCTTATGGCCACATTTACATACTGCCAGCTGAATATCAGGAATCTTTGCACAGCATAACTCTGTTGCGCTAGCATAGTTCCCATTCCTGGTATTCAGCCCTGTCGGGGGGAAATGCGCAAGAGCATCCTATTTGCGCTGTGTGCATAACCTGCTGTATTTGGAGGAAATGCACCATGGCTCATCTCCTTTGACTATATCCCATATTTGCACTGGCACATCTCTGTTGCACTGCACCACCACTTGCGCTATTGCCATGTGCAGTTCTGAATATTGGGGCCTATATGTATATTTTGTGTAATCATATAAATTTTTGTTTGTTGGTTTTAAGTATGTCTTATATGTTAATGGGATAACTTTGTAAATAGGACCTTTGGACCTAAAGTTTCATCCTGTATAAAAAATAAAAATTTTAACTTAAGTACACCTTCATGTTTTCTGTTATACAAGAAGCTTTTGTGAGCGTGATATCTGTGGTATATTGCATGGACTTGAGGATCAAAGTAATGAATCTGCAGATGTGAATCTGCAAGTATAATCCATACGTAGCTATCTATGTTGAATCTGCTGTTTTGTTGTTGTTACTATGTTTTACTTCCTGTCCTCAGTATAAAGAATACGTAGTCAGAGTGTTGCTCCAGCATCAGTATGTATCTTTATTTTATGCAAGTTCTATGCCAAACCAGCAATATCTAACATTGGTCACGAGGATTTCAATAATCCTATTTGAGGGAGAGTCTGCTGCAGCTGTAAGTACAATAAACTGCAGAACTAATCACAACAACGAACAATGGCAGGCTACACTGAGAAACTAGAGGCCTTTGATAGTGCTGTGAAGACTGGCCTACATGTATAGAGAAACTGGAACAGTATTTTGAAGTAAATGAGATTCTCCCAGAGAAACATTGCTGCTGCATTATTGGGTGCAGCGGGAAGAAAAACATACAGTTTAGTACACAGTTTGACCGCTCCAGGGAAATCAGCTAATAAAACTTGTAAAGAAATAGTGCAAATTGCCTAAGAGCATTTGACACCCAAACTGTTGGTTGTAACAGAAAGGTTCAGGTTTCACAAGCGGAATCAGCTCGAAGGTGAATCTAGCTCCTTCTTTGCAGCCGAGTTAAAAAGATTATCAGAACACTGTAATTTCAAAGATGGACTTAATGATGCCCTAAGAGACAGATTTGTGTGTGGATTGCTTAATGAAGGCAAACAAAAAAAGACTGTTAACTGAGGAAAATCTCACTTTCAAACATGCTGTTGAAATCGGAGTCGCAAAGGAGATAGCAGCAAGGGATGCAGCCGAACTCCAAACCAGAGCTAAATCTGAAACAGGATCGCATAAAATATCATTAGCATAAGTCAAGGGGCAGTCTACTCAGCAGACAAACCCATGTCATCGGTGTGCAAAGGGATCCCACACCCCTTCTAATTGCCGGTTTAAAGACGTATACTGCAGAAGCTGTAATAAAAAAGGAACATATCTACATGGTTTGCCACACCAAGTGGGATAGAGAAAAGACCAAGTCATTCTGTGGGCAGAGACAGTAGTGATGCAGATTGTGAGAGTACAGTGGCCAACCTGGAAATATATAGTGTGAGCAACAAGGACAGGGTAGCAATTTTGGTGACACCTCAGGTGGCAGGAAAAACACTTAAGAACACAGGGTCTGCAGTGTCTGTCATTTCACATGCAGAATATGAACATTTGTTTTTTAAATATCAGTCTGAGGGAGAAGTCTGTGATATTAAAAATGTATACTGGAGAAAAGACAGAGCCATTGGGACTGCTGCAAGTGAATGTGGAGTGCAACAATAAGCAATGTTTGTTGGACTTGTATGTCATTGAGAAGGGTGGCCCAGTGTTGTGGGGCTGTGAATGGCTATATAAGACTCCTCTGGACTGGAAATCTATTAAAATGCTGCAATTGATCGCACCGGGCTCCACTGGTACAGTTGAGCAGCGGCTGGAAAGTATACCAAATCAGGCATTGGAGGTGTTCAAAGAGGGTATAGGAACCTTAAAACACATGAAGGTTAAAATAACGTTAGTTGAAAATGCACCACTCAAGTCCCACAAAACCCGACCTGTCTCTTACAGTATTCACCCAAAGGTAGATGCAGAGTTGGAACGCCCGAAGAGAGGGGGCATACTTTCAAAAGTGAGCTGGTGTGACCGGGGGACCTCCATTTTTCCTACTGTAAAAAAATGTGGTGCTGTGAGAGTGTGTGGAGATTTTAAAGTCACTGTAAATCCAGTGCTGAAAGTTGAAAAATACCCCCTGCCATGGACTGAAGACATTTTTGCCACATTAGCAGGAGGATAACGGTTCAGAAAAATTGATCTGTCACAAGCCTACCTACAGATGGAGGTTGAGGAAAGCTCCAAAGCATACCTCACAATCAGTACAACAAAAGGTCTGTACCAGTACAACAGGCTAGTATTTGGCATTACCTCCGCCCCAGCTATATGGCAACTGGCAGTGGAGCTAGAGTAGCAAGGTATTCCACGAACACAGTGCTGTTTGGATGACATTATTGTGACAGGAGCAAGTGATACAGAGCACCTGGAAACCCTGAAAAAGGCACTGGAATGCCTAGAGAAATATGGGGTATGAGTCAAAGGATTCAGTAGCTGACTGCGGACATGTCATTGATACACAAGGCCTACACAAATCCCCAGAAAAGATTCAAACGGTGTTGGCTGCTCCAAGGTCAAAGGATGTGTCGCAACTTAGATCATTCCTGGGATTTGTTAACTACTATGGTCAATTTGTACCCAATCTAGTAATTGTATTACACCTGCTGAACTGTTTGCTACAAACTGGTCAAAAATGGTCATGGTCATGTGAGTGAGAAGAAGCTTTTCAGGAAGCAAAGAAACTAGTCACTTCAGACAATGTGCTTGCACACCTTAGCCCATCCCTGCCTATCAAATTAGCATGTGAAGCGTCATTGTATGGAACTGGGGCAGTTATATCTCATGTCATGCTGGACCAAAGTGAGAGACCCATATCATTGACAGTGGCAGAACATAACTATGCACAAATAGATAGAGAGGCCTTAAGTCTTTTATGGTACGTGAAGAAATTAAACCAGTACTTATATGGAAGAAACCTCACCCTAGTCATTGATCACTAACCCCTAGTCACACTTCTTTAACAGGGTCTGTTTATGAAAAGGGGTTACTAATGCCCACCATACAGTGCATACCACATTTTTAAAAATCAAGAACTGTCAGGCACATATTTTTGACTAAATCTGAATGCTGGCTATATGGGCAGATAAATAACATAACTATAGAATTGTAGGGTATCCATATTTTTTTTTTTTGATGGGGTATCCCACTTCATTTTGCTGCCTTTTTTACATGAAAAAGTGTGACATACAAAACACGTTTTACTAATTGTTTTTGCAAGCTTTAGTTACTGTTTTCCATTATTAAAGTAAGCCCATTTACTAATCTGGAGTTGTGTTTTTTATTATCTGTACTCTTTAGCCCATTGTAATGCTCCATTTTTAATTTATGCAGCTTTGTATTTAGTGTGGTGAATGTAACAGTTGGCATCACAGCATGTTACATTCAACCTCATGGCCCCCAAATCTGTAATTGCGCTATTAGCACTTTAAAAGAATTTTTGGCTTCTCTCCTAGTTTGCCTCCTTGTGATAACTGTCTGTGTTACTACTGCCTGATCTATCTTCTCCACAGAAGAGACAGCAACCTTTGACCTTCACTGTACTTGGGTCACATCAGGCCCAATGTTTACCCGTAAGTCTGTGACAGTTGCAAAGTCATAACCTGCCCATTAGAACCAAGGAGCAACCATAGAGGGAGGAGCTAAGCTGTGGTTTAAAATCCATTGTTTGCACATGGCTTCTCCATTTGTAGGGCTACATTCCATGAAGATAAGCACTGCATGCAACAACAAGGGTTGCAGTTACATTCACCACAGTTAGAGTTTGGTTACCATCATTCACTGATTGTTAGGCAACTTTTCAGTGAGCATATTTCAGTGACAACTGCATGTCTAAGGAAAGTGCTGGACATAAATTGTAATAGGGATTATTCAGTGTATATGGGGTGGAGAGTTAAAATGGATTTTCTTTGTGGTGTCACTCGTTACATTCACCACGATATATGGTGTCAACCATCATACCTGCCAGTACTGTTATTATTGTCAAATTCCTCCACGTTTTATAACACTATGTCAGTTATTAGTAGTGGTGTGATAGCCATGAGGCATGTTCAGTAATTTTTTTTTAAACTTGAAACAAATGTATTGTGTCACTTGTTACATTCGCCACGTTATATGGTGTTAAGCATCACACTTGCCAGAAATGTAATTATTGATTTCTTTTTCATGTTTTATAGCAGTATGTCAGTCAGTAATAGTACTATGTTAGTTGTTAGGTAAGTTTAGTACAGTTTTAGTAAGTTAAACATAAGTGTGGTGTCACTTGTTACATTCACCACGGTATGTGGTATCAAACATCACACCTGTCACTACTGTTATTATTGTAAGATTTCTCCTGGTTTTGTAGCACTGTGTCAGTTATTATTAGTAGCATGTTAGCCATTAGGCATGTTCACTAAACTTTGTAAAACTGAAACAAATGTGTGGTGTCACTCTTTACATTCACCACGGTATGTGGTGTTAAACATCACATTTGCCAGTAATGTAATTGTCAAATTTTTTCACGTTCTATAGTAGTATGTCAGTCGGTAGCAGTAGTATGTTAGTTGCTAGGCATGTTTAGTATAGTTTTAGTAAGTGAAACATAAGTGTGGTGTCACATGTTACATTCACCACAGTACGTGGTGCAAAACATCACATTTGCAATTAATGTAATATAATTCTTATAAATATTAGTTTTTCATGTTTTAATACAACTCATTACATGTTTATTAAAGTTTTTACTACTAAAACAAATGTTTTGTGTCAGGTGCTACATTCACCATGGTGTGTGGTGTCACTTGTTATACTCATCACAATACAGTTCTTTTATCTCAGGAACCTGTGGGGCTTTTATCTCCCAATATGTTTATGTTTTCATACTTGGGTCATAATATCTTGAAATGCATCACAAATGTAATCTAGAAATAATTTGAAAATTTGGCCCTCATGTCACACTTTGGTAACCCCTTTTCATGAACAGACCCAACAACAAAAAAGGGATCTCTGTGACAACTGCAGCACACACAGCATTGGTCTCTCTTCTTATCTGGTCATGATTATGACATTGAATTTAAACTGACGACAGCACACACAAATGCAGATGGGCTGTCACGAAGACCACCAGGCAACAGAGACAGAATCTATCGAGTTCATCAATTTATTCCAAATATAGTGCCTTCCAGTGACAAGCAAACTAATCAAGCAGGAAACCAGAAGGGACCCCACACTTCCTCAAGTTTACAAAGCTACACTTAACAGCTGGAAATATACCAAGTCATGAACTGTCACCTTTTTATGCATGTAAAGATGAACTCACTATACATCAAGAATGTGTGATGTGGGGAATCCGTGTTGTTATACCAAGTAAACTGTGCTCAAGAATCTTGGCAGAGCTCTACACAGGCCACCTAGAGGTGGTTAAAATGAAAACACTTGCCAAATGTTTTGTATGGTGGCCAGATATTGATCAGCAAATTGAACAACTAGCTAAGGAATGTGTGAGATGTCAACAGGTATAGCACATGCCTAAGCCAGCACCATTACACCTCAGGGAATGGCCATTGACTGTGTGGCAATGTGTACATGTTGACTTTGCAGGGCCATTTTTGGGAATGATGTTCCTGGTGGTAGTGGATGCCCATTCCAAGTGACTGGAAGTTTTTTGCGTGAAATCTACTACAACTACACAGACAGTAGAAAAACTGTGGAGTTTGTTTGCAAGAACTGGGCTACCAGAACAAGTTCTGGGTGACAATGATCCACAGTTCACCTCAGAAGAGTTTCAGGAGTTTATGAAGAAAAATGGCATCAGACATATTACCTTGGCACCTTGCCACCCAGCCACAGATGGGTTGGTTGAGAGGTTTATATAGATTTTAAAACAAGCCCTGCACTCTGTGGCAAATGAAAAGGGGTAATTGCAGCAGAAATTGGCACGCTTTTTGCTTACTTATCAAAATGCCACACATGCCAGGACAAACCAGATACTTGCAGTGTTGCTCCTGGGATGACATCTTAGGTCACATTTGGACTTATTAAGGCCAGACATAAGCCTACAGGTCAGGAATTGTCAGGCGAACCAAGCTATGGTGAGAGGGATCGCTGCACCCCATCAACTACAGGTGGGCCAAATAGTGATGGCATGTGATTACAGAGGAACCAATGCATGGCTCCCAGTGGTGGTAAGTGCGCAAACAGCTCCTGTGTCCTACACAGTACAAGTGGCACCCAATATCTTCTGGTGCCACCACACTGACCAGTTGAGGGAGTCAGGTGAAATTACACTCCAAACCCAAGAAGCAAAGCCTTTGGAGCCTCCAGTTGTGCATGCACCAGTCTCCTGCCTGAGACAGCAACCATCCCTGTTACACTAGAAAGCAATCAAGCTGAACAGCCCACCCCCGAGGTGGTTCCCGAACTCGACTGTTGCGAACACACCACCTCCTCAGGGTAGTGCTCAAGAGACTGGCAGATGCTATCCAGCAAGGAAATGCAAGCCACCTGAGAGGCTTGATTTCTAAATGGACTTATTGATTGTTACTCCAAACTGCTTGTAAGAGGGTGTCATAAGTAAACAGGGCAATTTCTAATATATATATGTAGTCTTAGGGGAGGTTAGATGTGGTATATTGCATGGACTTAAAGAGGAACTTTCATAACAGTTCAAAAAGTTACAGGTTGTAGTCATTATATGCAGTACTAGACATGAAAAAGTGTGCGCATTTGTTATTTTTGGCCAAGGTTTATGCTGTCTTCCATAATTTGGATTTGTTTTTGAGCCCTGCTGCACTTGCCATTGATGTTTAGTTGCTGGGCTGCTAGCTCCTGATGACATCATTGTAGGATAGGGGGGTGACTCACACTGTGCAATACCATGCAGTTGCAACAATATTGCAAGAGAAACCTATCAGTACTCAGTATACATACTGTGTTCCCCCTTCCCCAAGACACCCTATTAACAATGCATTATGCCAAAATCTAAATGCCTTGTCAGTATGTTTTTTTTCTTGTGTGAAATTGACTCTGCCCTACAGTGATGTCAGCAGTATAACCCTGGGTCCACAGCAACACCAGGCTTGCTATAGAAGCTCTGGTACGTCCTGTAGTTTTTTGGCAGCTCAGAATGCAAAGACTAACTGCAGCAGACAGTAATAAAATACAATTCCAGAATCAATGCAAGAAGGGGTAATGTATGCATGAAAGTCAAAAGGACTGGTGAAGGTCCTCTTTAAGGATCAAAGTAATGAATTTGCTGATGTGAATCTGTAAGTATAATTCACATGTAGCTATGTATGTTGAATTTGCTGTTTTGTTGTTGTTGCTATGTTTTACTTCCTAACCTCAGTGCAAAGAATATAGTGTTTTTCTTTATTTTTATTTTTTATTAACCAGGAGAGACGCACTAAACTGAAGCTTGTTTACAGGTGCAACCTGGGAGCACAAGGAAGTTAAGTGACTTGCTCAGGGTCACACAGTATGCAAGTGTGGGCTATGGGATTCAAATCCAGGTCTCTAGGTTTGCAGCTCAGACTCTTTAAACCACTGCGCTATAGTGTTGCTCCAGCCTCAGTGTCTTTGTCTCTATCTTATGCAAGTTCTATGCCAAACCAGCAATACACTACATTAGAAAATGGCTTAAGTAAAGACAGAAATCTGATTGGCTGAGATGCCAGCAAAACTGGTCAATTATTTTTCAGTAGTACCCAGTAAAAAATAAAATCCACAACATGGCAACCCAGTTGGCACATCACCCAATGAAATCACTGTTCAAAACATAAGCATTTCTTCACGAATGACTGAAAGCAGTGGGAAGTGCTGGTTCTCTCACCCTGCTCGGCAACTCTAGATACAACTGCTAATGACAGCGCCTACTAAAAACATACCTTCAGTCACCTTCAAAATGCTATCAGAACAGGACTTGGACTTACTCTTTCATTTCCAATCTGAGGAAGAGCAGCTAAAAGAACAGGAAAACCTGTCAAGCAAAGAAGAAGTGTCTGTCAGTAAGTCAAAATGGCACCACACATTAACTATCACACAGCTAACTGAAATAGAAGCGGACCGGGACAAAATAAATACAAAAAAACCCCCACAAGTTGGGCAATATCAGTGGTGCATGACTGGGCTAAGGAAAGTGGAACTAACATAAATTGGCACACTGACAGCCCGGCAACACTAAACTCAAACCTTAGAAAATTTTATGCGGAAGTGCGCAAATCAAGCGGCGAACAGTACTCGGTTGCCGGGTACTCTGCTGTTCGAGCAGGCAGAAACAGATGCTTAAACAGCCCTGAAATCTTCCGCAACCTCAATATCATAACAGATCCACAGTTCAAAAGCAGCAATAATGTCTTTAAAAGCATTCTGAAGCAATACCGAAAAGAAAAAAAAGACGAGGCATCACACCATCCGCCCCTCTCTGAGTGTAACCTCGCAAAGCTGAGACAATCTCCAGCATTATCTGTAGACACCACGGTAGGCCTGCTCAACCAAGTGTGGTTTGAAATTCAACTTTATTTAGCATGCCATGGCAGAGAGGGCCTCTGAGAGCTCATGCCCTCTTCCTTCTAACTGCACACAGATGGTCATGGTCAAGAGTTCCTCACTTTGTCTCATAATCCCAAGACAAAAAATCACAAAGACCCTCTGGAAAGAGCTGCACAGGGGATGCATGTATACTGACCCCGATAACCCTGATTGTCCTGTAGCAGCGTACAAAATAGAAACATAGAAACATAGAATTTGATGGCAGATAAGGATCGCTTGGCCCACCTAGTCTGCCCATTTCCCTACCTCACGGATAAGCTGCAGATCCTAGTTAACCAACAGCCTGCTTCCTCCTACCCCTGACTAGAAGTGCCTTATGTTTGTCCCGTGCATTCTTGAATTCCCCCACTGTTTTTGACTCTACAACCTCCTCAGAAAGGCTGTTCCATGTATCCACAACCCTCTCTGTGAAGAAATACTTCCTCACATTACCTCTGAACCATCCCCCCTCTATCTTCAAATTGTGCCCCCTTGTTTTTGCACATCTCTTTTTCTGAAAGATGCTAGCCTCTTGAACTTTGTTAATTCCCTTGAGGTATTTCAAAGTTTCTATCATGTCCCCTCCTCTCCTTCCTTTCCTCGAGGCTATGCATCTTTATTTCCTTTAGTCTTTTTTCATATGTCTTCTGATGCAGACCCTGCATCATTTTGGTTGCCCTCCTCTGGACAGCCTCCACCCTGTCTATGTCTTTGCGGAGACGGGGTCTCCAAAACGGTACACAGTACTCCAGATGTGGTCTTACCAACTGTCTGTACAGAGGGCCAACAACTTCCTGTTTTCTACTGGTGATGCCTCTCCCTATGCATCCCAGTATCCCCCAGCCCTCCTTACTGCCTTCTCACATTGCTGACCCACCTTTAGGTCATCTGATATGACTACTCCCAGGTCCCTTTCCATTTTTGTTGTTGTCAGTATCTCACCCCCCATTGTGTACTCTTCCCCTAGGTTTTTGTTTCCCAGGTGCATTACCTTGCACTTCTTTGCATTGAATCTAAGCTGCCATACATTTGACCATTCCTCCAACCTTGCCAAGTCCCTTTTCATCCTTTCCACCCCACTTTGTGTATCAACCCTGTTGCAAATCTTTGTGTCATCTGCAAAGAGACATACTTTCCATTCCAGTCCCTCTGCAATGTCTCTTATAAAGACATTAAAAAGGACTGGCCCCAGTACTGAACCCTGCGGTACCCCATTAGTAACCCTCCTTTCTTCACTGTGGACTCCATTTACTATTACCCGCTGTGTCCTGTTGTCCAACCAGTGGTTTACCCAGGCTATCACCATAGGACCCACTCCCGGGCTGGCTAATTTATTTAGTAATCTTGTGCGGAACTGTGTCAAATGCCTTGCTAAAGTCTAAGTAGGCCATATCCACAGCCCGTCCCTGGTCTACTGCTTTGGTCACCCAGTCAAAGAAATCAATTAGATTTGTCTGACATGATCTTCCCACTGTGAATCCATGCTACCTTGGGTCCTGTGCCCCACTGGCCTCTAGGTACTCAACAATTCTTTCCTTCAGAAGTGATTCCATCATTTACCCTACCACTTACGTCAAACTGACAGGTCTGTAATTTCCTGCCTCTGTCTTGCTCTCACTTTTGTGAAGGGGAATCGCATCCGCCCTCCTCCAGTACTCAGGTATCACTCCATCCTCCCATGATTTATTAAAAAGGGTAGTCAGCGTTGTTACTAGTTCTTCCCTTAGTTCTTTTAAAATTCTGGGGTGAATCCCATCAGGTCCCATTGCTCTATCCACCTTCAGTTTTAAGAGTTCTTTCAGAACCCTTTCTTCTGTGAAAGGACTAATATCAACCCCCCTATCCAGTGTGCTTCTATTGACCAGATTAGGTATTTCCCCCTGCTTTTCCATTGTGAATACTGAGCAGAAGTATTTGTTCGGTATCCCTGCTTTTTCACTGTCTCTCTCTGCCCAACCACCTTCCTCTTTGTTCATCCTCAGTATCCCTGCCTTAGTCTTTCTTTGCTCCCTACTGTACCTATAAAAGGTTTTATCCCCCTTCTTAACCAAGTTGGCTATCTTTTCCACAGTTTCAGCCTTTGCTAGTCTGACTGCCTTACCCACTTCCTTCTGCTTTAACTGATACAATTCTCTGTCCTGCTCCTTCTGTGTTTCCTTATACTTCCTGAATGCTATCTTCTTTTCCCTTACCTTCCCTGCCACTTCTTTTGAGAACCATAGTGGTTTCTTCTTTCATTTTGATTTGTTTATTTGCTTCACACAAAGACTTGTTGCCTCTGTGATGGCGTTTTTGATGTTTCCCCATTGTTGCTCCACCCCACCTTCTTGCCTGTTTGCTAGTGCTTTTCTGAGGCACTCTCCCATTTTGACAAAATCAGCCCTCCTGAAGTCCAGTACCTTCACTTTTGTGTGGCTTGACTCTACAGCTAAGTTTATTGTGAACTGCACTGTTTGGTGGTCGCTTGTTCCCAGATGGCTACCCACTTCAAGATCAGAGATCCTCTCTCCATCCCCATTTGAGAGTACCAAGTCTAAGATTGCTCTCTCCCTAGTGGGTTCCAAAACTAGCTGTCTGAGGCATGCCCCCTGTAGGGCATTGAGAATGGCCCTGCTCTTGGATGTGGCTGCAGCAAAGGTGCTCCAGTCAACATCTGGCATATTCAGGTCCCCCATCAGCAATATCTCCCCTTCTCTGCCATCCCAAGGATGTCTTCTATCATTTCCTTGTCCATTTCCTCCCTCTGAGTTGGGGGTCTGTATACAAGCCCTGTGCGGATTGTGGAGCCATTTCCAGTCTCCAGGGTGACCCACAGTGCCTCCTCTCCTCTCTGTTTACCCTTTAGTTCTGTTGCTTTGATCCCTTCTCTTACACAGAGAGCTACTCTTCCTCCTCTTTTTCCCTCCCTTTCCCTCCCATAGATTGTGTGCCCTGGTATGTTGACATCCCAGTCATGGTTCTCTGTGTACCATGTTTCTGTGACTGCCACAATATCCAGGCATCCTTCTTCCATCAAGGCCACCATTTCAGGGAGCTTTTTTACCTAGACTACAGGCATTGGTACTCATTACCCTCCATTTTTTAAGGTTTTATTTCTTTTTGCCCCATCCCTGTCCCTACTGCCTTTGTCTTTTTCTCCATTTACCCCTGTCCTTCTCCCTATCGACTGTTCTATTTTGGTGTTTACCTCACTAATTACCCTGTTTTTCTTTGTGGTGGGGCTAGGATTTCCCTTCTCCTCTTCAATGCCTCCCCCCCTTGGCTAGTTTAAATACTTGCCACTGAAGCTTTTAAACCTATCACCTAGGATCCTGGTTCCCCTCCAGGATAGATGCAGACCATCACGCCTGTATAGGCCAGCATCCCTACACGTGGAGCCCCAGTCCCCAATGAAGCCAAATCCCTGAGCTCTGCATCAGCTTTTCAACCAGTCATTGAATCCCATGGTGCGGAGTGCTCTAGCCTCATCCATGCCATAGACAGATAGCACTTCCGAGAACGTTACCATGTGTGCTACTTGTCTAAGGCCCCTCCCTAACTCCACAAACTCCTGTTGCACTGCTCTGATCCCATTCTCAGCCAGGTCATTCGTCCCTAGGTGGATAATGACATCCAGCTCCCTCCCCCATGCTGCTGCTCCCACGATCCTGAGGATTAATTTCCTGTCCCTCCAAGCCTTGGTGCCAGGCAGGCACCTTATCTCGCTTTCCCCTCCCTCCCCCAGTTCTACCCCCCCTAACAATTGAGTCCCCCACCAGGAGTTGTTTCCTTCCCATGTGGGGTCCTGGGCCACCTTCGTGTGAGTCTCCATTGTGGAAGGTCCCAGCATCCTCCTTGGTCTCCACTGCAGGTGCCTCCATAGAGGAACCATGCTTCGTCAGAGCGGTGAATGAATTGTGGAGAGGCAAAACTGGAGGGATGCACCTCTGTTCCACCACCCTCACCCTCCCTGAGCCCACCGTGGTCCAACCACTCCTCTTTCTTGGCAACCTCTGAGGTAGTGGCGGTGGTCTGGGTGGTCCCTGGGTGGGGGAGCAGGTTTCCCGAATCCTTGCCAGTTCAGCATGTAGATGAACAACCTCCTCCCTCAGACCAGAGAGGTGCCTGCAAATAGGGCAGCAGCGTAGTTTCCAGAATGTCTCCCGGAAGACTGCTGCTCCACAGCCAGTACATTGCACCACTCCCCACATATAAACCTATGCTGTCCAGAAACAATCACCTACAACTCTTACCCTCCAACCCGGGAGTGCCTTCCTTCCTTTCAGACACCTATTTCACAAAGGCTAAGTAACAGGTCTAGTCACAACTGACTGCAAATATCTCCCAGCTACAGTTCTTCCCTGGCAAATTAAAGTTAAAACTAAGAAAAGTCCACCCCAAAAACAGAATCAATACTAGTTACTTACACTGGTCCAAAATGTAATAATTCAGTTCAGTGTAGTCTAGAAAATAACCTCCTTGATTCAAGGAAGCTGTGGCTGCTTTCTCACTCTTCCTGTCTTCAATGTGAGAAGGATACTGCAACACTTCCGAGACAAAAAAAAACACACCTTTTCAGCAAAAATAAATAAATAAAATAGGGACAAACATTCATTTTGCTTAGCCTAATGATAAAAAGTCACAAAAATGTAAGCACCACCTGTAATAACTTCACAGAAGATATACCCTGTAAGAAACACTTTGCTACAAAGAAAAATAAAGCAGTAACAGAAGATATACCTTGAAAAGACAATTTGAATCAGAAGATTACAACAGTAATTTGTTAGCACACACCTGTAGGCACACCTTGTAATAATGCAGCAGAAGGTATACCCAGCAACAGCAATGTGAATCAAAGAAAAATAAAGCAATAAAATGTTAGCAATAAACAGTAACAATTCCTGTGTGTACAAAATAAAAACAACAATACACAGTAAATCTGCCTAGCCAAAAGTCTTAATCCTTTCCCTTACTCTGGTAAGGTTCTTAGTTCTGTCCTTTCAAGCAAGCTAAAAGGAAAGAGCTCAGGTGAAGCTAGATGCCTTGGCCAGCAAACCTAGCCTTCCACCTCCAAGATACCAACTAACTTGACCTTTTAACCCTTCTCTCTGGTGGAAGTTGCTGGCAGTTTGCCAGCTCCACCCCCAGATACACACCTAATCCTGTGGAAGAGCCGTGGGAGAAAATGTACATCAACAAACTCCCAGAGAATGCAAAAGCACTTTACTTGCATCCCAGACAAGCTCCACAAAAGTTCCTTGATACCCAATCAACGTGGTACACCCAAGATCCTCTTGGAAAGAATTACCTGGGAGGCATGATGAAGAAATTAAGCAAGGAGGCACAGCTCACTCATCTTTACACAAACCACAGCATTCACAGCACTGCGGTGCAAATTCTTTCCAATGCTGGACTCGAGTCTTGGGAAATCATGACGATTATGGGTCACAGATGTGAAGCTAGTCTCAAGTCTTATTGGAGACCCAAGGAAGAAGATAAAAAAAAATGGAGCGACCTCCTCTCTGGCAAAACAGCAACCACGAACAAAAGCTATCAAGATAGCAGCAGTACAGAACAAGTAAAGGAACAATGGGAACTGCTGCCATCTACTGGAACAACCACAATACACAGCTCCTTCAACATAATGAACTGCACGTTCTCAGCACCTGTTCAATTTATAGAAAATAAAAAGTAAAGCATTACAAAAAGAGCTGCAATTAATTTTTTTTGCCCACACCCAAATTAAAAGTAGAAAAAAACATTCAAAAATGCTTTGTTGTGTTAAAAAAAGTTCAGAAGTGTTTTCTTGTTGGGACTACTTTTCCTTGCAACAGTACTTATTGCAAAAAAATAAAAGTTAACAGTTTAAAACACTTTTTTTTGTTTCACTCTTTATTAAAACACACAGATGCCATTTTCTAAGTGTAATAATATCCTCCAGGGTGGGTATTATTGGGAAATACCGGACCTTCCAAGGGCTATAAGGCCCGATGCCGCCATTACGTCCCTGGGTGGTCTGGTATTTCCCAATAATGCCCACCCTGGAGGGTATTATTACTTACATATCGATGCCTTGAAGTCCTTTGTGAGAGATATAACTACTTTCAGAATATCTTGAAAGATAATTAAGCATGCAATGAACTGCACTCGTCATATGCTGATAGAGACCACTTGAACCAACCATGTTCTCCTAGTTCACTGAGTTATTTAAGACATTGCATGATGGCAGTGTATTGCATTTTTTACTGCAAAGACACTTTTCCACGAGCATGTCCAATGTGTATCGCTCAACTGCACTATCTCTCACTGCTTTAGACCCAAAACTTTCTGCATATCAAGAAACACTTGATAATTGGTTGGCTCAGCATAAACTGAATACAGTTTATCAGTTACATTAAAAGCCCTACTGCAGTACAATTGACTTTAAGAGCATTCTACAAGGGCAGGGTTGAGTTTGTGTGCCATACAGTATACGTACATTGCTAATGGGTAGTCTTCTTTCATCCGCTGCTAAACTCCAGTAAGATGTCCAGACATTATGGATACACCATCATAAAACGTTGCCACTATCAGCAGATTCTGCAATCTGGTTGTCTCAAAAGCTTTCTTTATGGCATTATAAATGCAGTTTGCATTTCTGGAAGCTGAGCAATTAATGAAGCACAAGAACCCGTCTTCAACTTCTAGATTTTCTGCATGTCTGATGCAGGAAGAAAGCTGCTCTGTCTTAAATGACCTGGCCTCATCTGCAAGTACAGTGAAGAAACCAGTCTCACTCATTGCCCCTACAATTTCTTTGCAAACAAAATCTGTACAAATCTGCGGCACTTCATTTTGAAAGTCAGTGCTTGTGTAATTAAAATAACTTTCCTGCATTTTCTTGAAAGATTCATTATACCTTGAAAATAAATCACAAAATTCAAGGAAATTTCCTTTCAGTTTAGGTTCTTTCCCTCATTGTACCCTTGAAACGGTAAACTAAGTGTAGAAAGTGACTTGACAATGTCACAAACCTTGGCAAGATAATCCTGGTTTCTTTCAACAATAGTGTTATGGCTTGCTGGAAGCTTCATAGCTACTGAACCAATTTCTTGAGTAAGTTTGAAGCATTGCCACTTTTCCATACATTTCACATGAATTTGGGAAACAGCATGTTTAGACAACTTCTATAAGAGTTTTTTCCAATCTCTCACACCTTTTTTGATAAATTAATCATCCATATATTGTAGCTTTTCTCAGTATGAAAGTGATGGCATTGAAAGCAGAACATAGCATCTTGTTGAAATGAATATTCAGTCCAAGGAAATTTCATGTAATGGAAAACAGTAACTGATTGGTTGTGTTTCCCAAACATTCTCTTTGGAAAATTGGGCAGATGTGGTTGATTAGGTCCATTGCATTTTTTTCCAAGATCCATAGCCATAGGGACAGTTGAGCTGGTCAAATCATCTCTTTTTGTAGTATCTGTGGTGATAGAAGAAGCATTCATACTCACTACCTCTGAAGATATGAGATGATCCTCTTGCTGTACTCATACTGCTACCAAGGGCTTACCAGAAGCTGATGCTGCTGGGCCTGAAAGTGCTGTAACATCCTGCTGCTGCCGTGGATTAGGCACTGGTAGTTCAGAACAATTTGTTGTTTTGATCAAAAACTTGCAAATGTCCATTATCGATTTTAGCCAACTCAGCCGATTTACAGCTTGCAATAATAGGCTGAATGAAATTCAACCATGTAAGTAGTAATTCAGAGTTAGCTCACTATCGCTAAGTGTGACTGCTCCTAGCTCAGTAGCAGCTCTGACAAAACAGATGCGTTAGATATATAAGGAGTAGACTATGAGGTTTTGTTTTTTTGCTGTAATTTTTTTTTTAATAAACCAAGATGATCTGGTTAGCTGTCTGATAAATGAACAATCTGAGTGAGCGCCCTATCCCCACATTCAAGTGTCAGTTGCTCAGTAGGTAGCACACTCGCCTCTGAGGCTGGGAGAGCAGAGGGCTGTGGGTTCAGTTCCCACATCTGGCACTTGGGTTAATATCCTAATACTGACACTATAATGCAGCATGAGGGGGGTGCTGCACTTCTAAGGTGCTGTCTTTCAGATGAGATGTTAAACTGAGTCCCCATCTGCCTGGATTGGTGGTAGTTTGGGTGGGTGCTAAAGATTCCATGGCACTTATCGAAAAAGAGTAGGGAATTTCCCTGGTGTCCTGGCCAAATTTCTCCCATTCACTAAAAATACTACCAACAGCTTAATACGGTTCAATTTCAGTTGCTTACCATCTGTATCCCCCCTCCCCCCCAGACTCCCCTATAAAAGGGACTTCTAGGCCAAGTGGGCTTACCGGGTCAACAAAATTCAATAAAATAAAAATAAATAAATAAAGTGTAACCACTAGGCAGCGCTATCCCAAGGGCTACTACCCCGCCTGCTTGGCTAGTAGCAGGTTAAGGGGCCTGGGTACTGAAATGGGTGCCTCCACCTGGAGGACAGGGTTGTTAGTAGCAAGGCTAACCAGGGTATAGCCTTCTGGGACACTGTAACCCCCCTCTTTGCCCTCTAGTGGCCTAGACAATATGCAACAAACACTTTCACAATAGCCCTTATTCAGCATACAAATCCCCACACTGTTTGCACTTACCACCAGGGTTGGCCCAACCAGTTCGACCCTGGAGACCCCCTGTAAAACAAAGGCACAGCAAATAACAACAGTACAGTGCTTTTGGTACAAACTAGAACCACAGTCAAATTAGATGCGAAAAGAGTTAGATCTGATTTATTCAGGGGACTTGAACAAGGGAGGGGCGTAATCAGGTTGATTGATTCTATAATTGATCTAGTCAGGCAATTATGCATGCACTTTTTAGTCCCTCAACACAGTCACACACACGCTGGGTACCCAGTTGGTGAGATAGGCTAGCCTGATGCTTTGCCCGGGGTAGGCCAGTATCGCAGCTGGTTGGAGCCCTGCGATGAAATAAAAGGCATGCACAACCACACACAATTTGTAATCCGGAGCCAGGAGGTTCAGTTTGTAATGATTAGACAAAATAATTAAATCAGTTGACACATTTTGATTGAGCTGTTGTTGCAGGGAGCTGCCTTGGTGTTTACTTATGCTACCCAGTACAGGGCACAGCATGGATGAATTAGAGACTGCAGGAGGACTTGGTGGTTTGCCAGGAGAAGCAGGGCCCACACGATTCACTGTGGTGTCATTCCTGTTCATGATGTTGAGCAGGGGGCTGATCCCCAGGCAGGTATCTCGTCGATGATGTTCTCTGCACCTGAAGTAGTTGGCTGAGCTAGTGTGGCAGGGCCCAGGCCATGTAAGACATGTCAGCTATCAGTCTGGGAAGGTTGGATGCAGCCTCCAGTAAGTGTGGCACAATTAAACAGTGGGGAACCGAATCGTGACCCACGAATAGCAAACAGCACATTTATAGTAAAGCAATCACCGTACCACAATGCGGATAGCAGTCCAGCAGCAATATCAGTGTCTCTGAGCAAGACCAGGAGTTCTATGGTGAATGGATGTCCTGACAGGCCGATCGAGTACAGCAAATCTTTGGTCTTCTTCAGGTTTAAATCTGGTCACTCTTCAGTGGCTTTATCACACTCCAATTCGGACACAGTCCAATTACTAAGCCTTTCAAAGGATTCCCTCTTGAGGGACAACAGGCAGGCAGGCCAAACTCAGCCTTTCCACCAATCTTCCATGCGAACTATGCAGGAGCTTCTACTTGAATCACTCGAGCTGTTTACTCTTCAGACTCTCACTCCAGACTGACTGAGCACTCATCATGCCCAATACTCAGCACACAATGAAATCTCGGAGACATAGTCCGAAATAAAGCTTCTCTTTTCTCTCCATGCAGGAGAGCTGAAGACAGGCAGGCCAGACTCAGCCTTCCCGCCAAGTCCCCACACTACCCTACGGGACAGCAGCTCCTCGAGCTGGAGCTGCTCACTCTTCCAGCTCCAGCTCATTTCTGCCTTACTTCTGCAGGCAGCTTAAGAATTTCACTTTGGTCCAAAAGGTTAAATTCGTTGATTCATCTATCTGTCAAAAGCAAGGGCTCTCCCTCCAGGTACATTTAGGTGCCAAAGTCTTAAAACTACAATTCCTACAGAAATTCACTCCCACAAGACCCCTTGGGACAGGCTCCATTTTAGAGTCCCCAAATGCACTGATTGGTGCTGACTGGCAGTCCAAAAACCAAAATGTTGGTGCAATACTGAAAGTCCATGCTGCAAAGAAGGCAGGTTAGACAAACTACCATACTATTGCTGCTAAAGCAGATAAACAGTAAACAGTTACAAATTCCAATAAAGCTCTCTCTGCATAAATAGCTATGGTAGAACGGAGCGATTATCCAGCAGCCCGGGCAGGACTTGAGCATAGGCACACTCAGCCCCCACCCAGATTAATTATACACTGCGATATAGGCAGCTTTTAAAGAGACAGGCACAGAGGCTAACAGGGCACTCGCATGCAGACACTTTTAAAATGCTAAGACACAGGATAGCAACCTGGCAGTGGGCATTTAGGCAAGCCCAAGGAAGACTTTCAGGAACCCCCATTTGTAGGGGGGGGTTACACTAGCCTGCTGTTTTCCTCTTAGACCGTGAAGTAGACTTGACTATTTAGATGATTAAATAAAAATCAAAGTTGTACAGTAGCAAACTTTTTTTTTTTAAACCAGGTCAAGGATAATATGATCTGCTGCTAAAACAGCAAGCTGTGTCTGCTAGCCCCTGCCCCCACCTGGACGGTGCATCATAGACTGATTTAAATTTTGTTTTCCTCTCAGTCAAATTACAATTAGGACGTTGGATAAATAAAACATAAAAAACATAGAAGCCTAGAAGGAATGTTTTATCTCTTTTTGTTTGCTTTTTTCATATCAGATGAAGAGAAAGTAACTGCAAAATTTGCAAAAGCAGAAAGCTGAGGCTGAGTTCCAGCCCCTCCCCCTGCCCCCACAGACGCCACATCTGCACGCTGGGCTTGATTTTTAATAAATATAATTGATATTGTGTTTTTTTTTTCAAATGAGGTGGTTTTCAAATTCTATGGCAGTTCACAAGTTCTGATTTGAAACTGCACTGCAAATTTTAATATCAGATGAAGAGATAGAGAAGATAACTGCAAAAGCAGGAAGTTGAACTTCCAGCCCACCCCCCTTCCCTACCACATGGCCACACCACGTCTGCCCGAGCTGGATTTGTAAATATAATTTATATATATTTTTTTTTTTATTCAAAGTGAGGTGGTTTTCTAGGTGCACGCAGTTGAAAAAAATTATGTAAAATCACAGATAAATGACCGGTCGACACCCTGGTCATAGCCTCCCACTCCATGCACAGAAGCAGAATCTCTCCAAATCAATTCCACGACACAACTGCTGGCAAGGACAGAAGGGACAGTACTTACAGTTGCATGATGTGTGATCATTATTGGCTGCCGTATTCTGTCTGTCAGCAGTGTGCCCTGGCAAGGAGGAAGAATGTAGCACAGTGTCTCATCATGTGATGTAAGTAGGAGCCATGAAACCATCATGTGGTTTACATTTAACAGGACATGCTGGGCTACCACTTACATGTAAACAAACATGCAGCCGTGCTCTGTCCTGGCAGCGACTGATAGCGATGTGCATGAGTGGACAGATGCTTCTACATGTGCGTGCACATGCTAGGCAGAGGGCACAACTTTCTGAAGGGCACAGCATGGCACTTGTTATAAAAACAGAAGACAGCAAAATAAAAAACATTTTTTTGTGTGTGTAACCACAGAAATTAAATGTGTCTGTCTGGACAAATTTTTTTTTGGGGGGGCAACTCCCCCCCACAACCCCAGTCTCCGCACATGGGATAGACATGCATTCAAAGGTTAATAAGAGAGAAAAGATCTACTGTTATCCCAATTTCATTATTGCGATCATACCTATATACCTCTTGTTCAGTTACTATGCTACATTTTTTTGTATGCACCTCATTATTATACTGCTGTTTTGCACTGTTGCTCCCTTTTCCCCCTCCTCACATGTGGCATCCAGTGAAGGAACTAGCTGTTACTAGCTCTGTATCTGTTTTCTGGTGAAACTTGATAGTGTGTGTTTCTTTTCCTACCCCCGGCCCCAAACTCTTCATGTTTGCTCACTGGCTACTGATGTGACTTGCTTGGCCCCCATTGACTCAGTCAGCTAAATAATTTTAGAAACAAAGTTACTGTGTAAACAATAACCCATGACAGGGTGTGTTGTTATTGGGGATTAATCAACACCTCGGGTGCGTTGTGAGGCAGAGTTTCCTCACAGCGCCCGGAGTGTTGATTAATCCCTAATAACAGCACACCCTGGAGTGGATTATTGTGCTTATAACATGGGGTTAACGCAGACTTCAAATAATAAAGGAATGTCATATAAAATCTTGAAAATGTGACTGTTTCTTGATGTGCCCTTCCCCTACACAAAGTAGTCCCATTGTTTTAATCTCAGTGCTGTACTGTACTCAGTTATTACTTGCAACACAAGATCAATGTGTGTGTGTGCACAGATGGCAACGAGACTGTCTAGAGGAAATTGAATATTTATTAATGAAATGTGACATGTTTTCCATGACTACGATGATGCCTCTGCTCAGTACAAGACTGACACTGTGTGCCGTGACTGCAGGAGAACAGTGCGGGGTAGACTGCACTCACTTGAACAACTGGCCGGTACCATCAAAGGGTGCAGGGTCATTGAAGTGCTGCAAGTCATCTGGGAGCTGTTTACCTCCTCACTCTTCACTATGTGACTTGACACAGACAGCAGAGTGCAGCAACTTTGATTTCATGCTGTCTCAGGCTCTCGCTGTCTCTTCCTCCTAACCGTCTCTCTCTCTCTGTGTTGCACATGGTTAAGCTACAGACAGCAAGATTTTCCTGCAGCACACTGTTCCCTCTGTCTGTACTTTCCATTTTCACAGTGTCAGCTCTCATTGCCTCTACCTGCTGCACTTCTCTTGCTCCCCGCCACACACGATTCTGTCTCGTGGGGGGGGGGGCATAATAGGACTCACAACCCAGGAGGGATGATATACGGGGGAGGGGGGGACCAACAAGGACCTTCACCTGCCTCTCTGTCTCTCCCATCTTTCTCACTGTGTCTCCCTTGCTGCTGAGGTGCCTGTATACTACACTTTGGGATCACTGTCATGCTAATTTCACATCGGGGAGGTGACATTACACACTGTGTCACTCTACCAAAGTGACACACAGCTGCTGTCTGTCACTATAGTGAGCGGAGGACAGGGAGCAGACATAGCCGGGGGTGCCACCAAACCTGCTGTGTGTCTCTTACTGTCGCTTTCAAGCACTCATGGGGACAGAGTATGGTGGCACACACTGTTAGGAGATCATGCTTGGTTGGGGGGGCAGGGGACTGCGAAGGGAAGAGAGCCTCTGTAGGATGAGGACAGTCTACACTGTAAAAATAACAAGAAATTGCTCTGACATCAACTGTACAGGCTTGCCGGTGTCAATCCATTGCTGCAGGGCAGAATTACTAAATTTACACATGTCACTTATTACCTGCCACTCCTCTGGCTTTACTAATTGCTGCCCTTCACATTCCTTCAGTCAAGAAAATTAACAAGTCCGGATCTGCCAGACGAGCACTCATTCCCTCTTATGCCTGCTCGCCCTAACTGTGCATATAAGCTGGATTAATGAATAGACAGGTGGCCCACATTATCCAATCACTACACAATCCTAGAAACCCCATGTTATAAATGGGATGTACATCACACTTTGACCTTTCACAAGCTGCATTGAAAATCACACTCCTTTTAATCAGGGCTGAAATTTAGTGTTGTCAGCTGGCAAAATGCCATATACAGTATAAAGTACATGTTGCCAGTTTCTTTTTTCACAGTTACAGGTAGTTGCCTTAGATTGTGCATCTACAGGGGACTGCAGAACACTGACACTAGTGATGCTGTATGATGACTGCTACCAAGCCTATCAGAGCAGTTTTCATATTGGTTCACTTCAGTGTCAGTAATGTTCATCCATACTGTAGAGAGGGGTGCAGGTGTGGGAGGCAGCATGGGATTGGGTAAGGGAGGGCAGAATGTGATGAGGTTAGGAAGAGCATAACACAGTCAAGTGAGGAGTAGCAAAATCCAGTTGGGACAGGAAAAGGAAGAACTCGGCTGACAGAGAGAGAGAGCAGCACAAAACCAAGGCAGGAGAAAGACGACACACAGAAAAGTCAAAAGATTGTAAAAATTTAAGAAACAATACAATTTATAGAAAATGAAGACAAAAATACTGTGAATAAAGAATAAAGCAAAAGAGACCAATGGGAGAGAAGGGCAGTTTTTCCATCAGGATGGGGAGGAGACTGTAGACCTACATAGCTGTTTGGGGGGCTCATAAAAAATTGCTATTTTGAATTCATAGGGGACCCAGAATTAGATAAATTGATTGGATAACCCCAGGCTAGTAAAAATCATTTTACATTTTTACTGTTTTCTTTCTCTCCTCCCATAAGGTGCCCAGGGCACAGCTCACCCAGCTTCTAAACCGGGCTCGGACATAGGCAATCATGTCCTCTGGGCAGCTTATGATGATGTCAGTGCCTCCAGGCAAGGGGTGGCTGCTGGAGTCTACCTCTGGTGCCATTCCTGGCTCCAAGTGTCCAGTTTTGCCCCGGATGTGCATGCTAGTATCTTGTACACCCCCTTCTGTGGGGTGGTCCTTTTTGGAGGTGATGTCCAGGACATTATTTGTACTTTGCAGGAATCTGGGTTGGCCTTAAGTCAGTCCATTCACTCTATCACACCCAGCCTAGAGTGGGTCAATGGCAGTCCTTTCATTGGCACTCCAGCAAGAAAACTTGGGGCCAGTAGGCAAACGGCCAGCAGAAGCACAAGGCCACAACAGCCCCTGTTGCTGACAGAGTTGCTAGAACTCCAACAGCCCCTCAGCCCACGTCTGCCCCCTCCTCCTGACTCCTTACCCAACCCCCCTGACTGTGGCTCCAAGGGAGGTGGCCAGGGGTCGGTTTTCATTCCACTTTGTTGGATGGAGAGAAGCGACCACAGACAATTGAGTGCTCCAGATCATAGCTCATGGTCACACTCTGGAATTACTAGAATGGCCACCCGAAAATCTTCCTGTCCACTCTTTTTATCCTCCAGCACACCTGTCTCTGGTTTGGGAGGAAATTCAGGCTTTTTCTCAAAAAAGAGCTATACAACCTGTCCCTCAGGTTCAGTGGGGAAGGGGGTTTTACTCCCAGTTCTTCCTTGTCCCCAAAAAGACCAGGGATCTCCAGCCCATTCTGAACCTGAGCCATCTGAATCTATACATTGAGTGCAAGCACTTCAGGATGATCACCCTTCAGGGACTGTTACCCGTGTTGCACCACCAGGGGGACTGACTCTGTTCTCTGGACATGTAGGATGCTTACCTGCATATCCAGGTCTTTCCAGCCCATCGTCACTTCCTCCACTTTCACTTTCAGGGAGCCCAATATCAGTTTTGGGCCCTCCCTTTTGGTTTTTCCTTGGCCCCCCAGCTATTTACCAAATGCCTGGTTGTGGTGGCTGCCACATTGAGGAGGCAGGGCTTCTATGTCTTCCCCTACCTAGGTGACTGGCTACTTGCAGCCCCTGATTCAGACCCTGGAATCAACCTTCAGTCTATTCCAGGACTTGGGGATTACATAAATCTGCCCAAATCCTGCTTCTATCCTTGTGAGCACCTCCAGTACATTGGGATGGTCTTGGGCACCAGTCATGGCAATGCCTTTCTGCTCCAGGACAGAGTGGAGCAATTAATAACGCAGGTCCAACTGGTCTCCTCCAGACAGCAGGTCCCAGCCAGGGCCTTTCTTCACCTTCTGGGCCACATGTTGGCAGCAATTGCCATGGTCTCTTTGGCCTGGTTGTACATGCGAGTTCTCAGTGGACCTTGAAGGTCCAGTGAGATCAGCATACTGATGACCTAGGCCAGTTGGTCATGGTCTCCGACCCAGACCAGAGGACTGTGTCATGGTGGTTGAACCCAGCCAACCTCCTTTGAGGAGTCTCTTTTCAGCTTCCAACCCCCTGACAGGTTCTGATGACAGATGCATCCAGCCTTGGCTGGGGCACTTAGTTGGCCGAACATCAGACCCAGAGTACCAGGTCCCCAGTGGAACAGGATCTCCACATCAACATCCTGGAGATGTGGGTGGTCCTTTACATCCTGTAAGCCTTTCAGACTCATCTCCTTCCTGGTCTGCTGCTGGTGCAAATGGACATGTGTGTGGTGTACTACATCAACAAGTGGGGGGGACCCATTCTTACCTGATGTGTTGGGAGGCAATGAGAATCTGGTTCTGGACCATTGAGCACAATCTGGAACTCTCCTCCTTTCACATTACAGGCATCCAAAACATATTGGCTGACAGTCTCAGACACTCCAGGTCTCGAGCTCATGAATGGGAGCTTCTAACCCTAGCAGTCAAAGACCTCTTTGACAGGCGGGGTTGCCCAGGGTTGGACCTTTTTGCATTCTCACTCAATTCAGAACTGTCACTTTTTTGCTCACTTGAACCTGGGCCTGGAGTTTTCTGATGAGATGCAATGTCCCTCTCTTGGAAGGGGAAGTTTCTGTACACATTTCCTCCCATCCCGCTCTTGCAGAAGGTTCTTCTCAAGCTCTAGTTAAAGGGAGCAGAGATGATTCTCATAGCTTCATTCTGGCCACACCAGATTAGGTTTCCCCTACAACAACAGGTAGCTGTGGTACCTCTGGTGCCCTTACCCCTGTGCACAGGCTTGCACTCCCAGAACGAGGGCACCCAGGTCCATCCGGCCCTCTAGTCCCTGCATTTCCATGTGTGGCTCCTGCAGACCTACCTATTGCCTGCTTTGGGTTGTCCTCTAGGGTTGCTAACATCCTGCTGGCAGCCAGGAAGACCTCCACCAGGGCCACTTATGCTATGAAATGGAAGTGCTTTTACATTTTGGCTGCTGATTGCCATTTGGATCTATTCACCTGTCTGGTGCTAGTGAATCAGGTATTGGAGTACCTCCTTTCCCTTTCGGATTCAGGCCTGGGATACTCTTCCCTTAAGGAGCATGCTTCTGCCATCTCTGCGTTAGGGATTGTCATTGAGGCACAGGTCAGGAAGCATAGGAAAACCAGGAGCAGTTTCAGAATTCGCAAATAGTGTTTTATTTTTCTCATTAACAGCAAAATAAAAAAAAATAAATTATTCATTATAACTATTAACATAGGCAGTACAAACACAGAAAACAAAGTCCTTTATCTGAGGATATCTCTAATTCCAAGATTCAGTCTTGCTTTCTCACTCTCCTTGTCTTTCTAGCAAAAGTATTGCTGCTCTTTTTATAAGTCTTTGTCTGGGAACTCGTTAAGAGAGCCTGATTCTCACAGAATGTTCTTGTAAATTTACAGAATGTTCTTGCCAGTTCTGTTCCTCGCAGGTGCAGTAAAAAGAACACAGTGACCCAGAACTGACCTCTTGTTTACAACTCTGTAAAAGGCTTAATAACTGCATCTCAGGTTAACCCCTTGAGCTCCAAATAGCTTTTTGCAATTATTTCAACAGTATAACTATATGCAGTTTTAATCAAAGGGATCCCAGTATCACATACAGTTTTACACAGAGATTCACATGTATTTTTTTTAACTGCAGATATGCAAGGTAGAAGAAAAGACAGAAATAGCAAGGGAAGGCAGAGAGACAGCGAGAATTGCGAAATCCTTGGAGTGATCAGTTCCTAGGTCTCACAAGAAAATATG
Organism: Neoceratodus forsteri; assembly: GCA_016271365.2. Lineage (NCBI taxonomy): Eukaryota > Metazoa > Chordata > Ceratodontiformes > Ceratodontidae > Neoceratodus > Neoceratodus forsteri. The sequence goes on from CM057459.1 coordinate 739,836,963, forward strand.
GTTGCGCAACCAGAAAGAGAGGAGACAGAAAAGGAGAGGCTAGAACCGATCCTTGCATTTAACTCCTTCTGTATAACAAATGGGACAGGGCCTTATTCAATCCTGTCATAGGGATGTCATGATATCACATTTTTAGTATAATGATATTTGTGTAAAAATGATTACAATGTATTGATTATCATAATAATCGGCAGCGTTTTTGATTTTTTTTTCCATATAACTGTTTGGACCCGGTCGCCACCAGCTCCAACCTTTGGATGCCCTGGTGCCCCCAACTCCAACTGCCACTCCCTTCCCCGCTGTCTCACTTGTGGGGCTCTACATGTGGAGAGGTCCAAGGGCTCCTCTTCGCCATTCTGTAAGGCAACTGCAGCACATACCTTCCCCGTGTCTCAGGCCGGCACATGTGCAATGGTGCAGGTGTACAACGTAAAAACGCTGTGCATACTTAGCTCCTCTACCTGGACAGTCAGAAGGCTGTTACTGTTGCATCACCCAGCCTCCACTAGGTGGCGATCGAGCAGCAACTTGCACCATTCCTCCTTCCCAATGCAGGAGAGCTGTCAATGGATGCTCAGTCCTCCTCCATGCAGCCAGCCCTCAAGCAACCTGGGTCTGTTCCTGAACCCAGGTTGCGGCATGGTGGCAGGTGAGGCAGTCAGGCTGTCAGACCTCTGTGTCACTGGGCTGGCATTACATTTCCAATTTTAAAGAAAAATAGTAAAAATCTGGTAGGAGGATGGTGATGAGTCAGGAATCATGGCTGAACCTGGAAAGGGCCACATGGCCGAAAAAGCAAGCTAAGGTGCTTTATCATTGTATATCCCAGTATATAGTGCTGCACAATAATCATGATATATTTTTTTCACAACAATAAATTATCATCAGTGGTAATTATTGTTATATATCATCATACATGATATAACGTACACAAATTGAGGGAAAAGCTGTCACTCAGCTTGAGGTGGCCCACACATTCCAGTGGGGCATTTTGTATTTGAAACCTCCCATTCAGGACCCGGTCCCTCCATGTGACCTCGACTTTATGTTGGAGAAACTCACTTTACCTCCCTTTGAACTGGCCACAAGTTGCGAGCTGTGCTTTCTGTCGTGGAAAGAGCTTTTTCTTGTTGCTGTTACTTCTGCTCAAAGGATTTCTGAGCTCCAGGCTATGATGTGTAAAGAGCTTTATTTGTTTTTTCACAAAGACAAGGTGTCTTTGCGTACTAACCCTAAATTGTTACCTAAGGTGGTGTCTGAGTTTACTTTAAATCAATCCATCTACCTTCCAGTTTATTTTCCTGAGTATTCTAATCTGGGGGAAGGCCTTGCTCCATACTTTGGATGTTCACAGGGTGTTGTGGTATTACATGAACTGCACCAAGTGGAACACTGATCAGTCGTTTGTTTCATTCGCCCCAAGAGAGAAGGGCACTCCTGTTTCCAAACAGTGTTTGTCTAAGTTGTTAGCTAATTGCATTGTTTACTGCTGCCACAAGTACAACAAGCCCCTTCTGAGGTAGTCATGGGCCATTCCACCAGGGATATGGTGCCTCCACAGCTTGCTTCAGAAAATGTGTCTGCTACTGACATCTGTGCAGCTGCCACCTGGAGTTCCGTCCACACTTTCACCAAGTATTGCAGTCTGGACTTCACCTCTAGGTGTAGATACAATTTCGGCGTGGCAGTTCTTCAGGGCCTTGTCGTGAGCTCTTGACTGCTGACTTGTCCTCCTCTTGGTGATGTTATCCTGGTGATACCGGTACTGCTTGGGACTCAGTCCTACTGATGTGGCCTGCTGCAAGAGCCTTCCTTGAAGTAAGATAGTAGACTTACATAAGAACATACTGTAACAGTAGCTCTTCAAGAGAAGCTCTTGCAACAGGTCCTGCTTTCCCTCCCTCCTTCCCACTGTTGTTCCTTCTCTGTGTACCTTCTTCTGCTTGTCTTTTGGCTCTCAGGAAACCTCACTGGTTCTCCATCAGCTGCCTGCAGAGGGTCTCCGGCAGGTGAACTGAAGTGGTGTCAGGGACTGACATCGCTGGGGGGTGGGCCCCCATGGTAGACTGCTAACTAGAAGTTTTCCTTGTGGTCCTAGCGCCTGGCAGCTTAGTCCTACCAGTGTGGCCTGCTGCAAGAGCATCTCTCAAAGGCCTGCTGTCACGGTAAATTCTTATGTAACTGTACTTTTCAGCAACTATTACAGCCTGCTCCACCTAAACACAGCGGTGTGTTTCCCCCCACTGTGTCACTTCCGGTCTGCACTTTGAGAATGGCGCTGCACCTCCTGTGACTACCCCAACTATGGAAGATACGAAAATATACAAAAACAGATAATCATCACTTGTATTGGCACAGTTACACAAAACAAACTACCTGGAAACTATCTTAAACAACAACTAGAAGCATAGATCAGTTAATTCACCCCACTAGCTCTATAATAGAGGTTCAATGAATGAGCACAATGAGAAGTATGCAGCATTTGGGCTGCACCACTCACACGTATGCAAGCAGTTTACTATTTCAGCACTGTTGTCTGCAGGATGCTTGATCACTACATAGGCTGCTGGTAGATGTAGAATATGAGTGGGGAGGGTTAGAGAATGGTTGTAAAAAGAAGAAAAAGTTGTAAAACACTTTACAAGCATACATACAAGAAAATCCAGGTACGATGCACTAAAACAAACAGCCTGTAAATGCAACAGTTAAGTTGGGTAGAATCTCAATCTAAATATTATACTGTACTTTACTGTGTATAAGCATCAAATAACTATAGATTTACCTCAGGAATCACATCATACCTATTGGAAAAAAAGAGATTTGTGCTGATCTTAGTAATTAATTTACTGATTCAAGAATAACAGTTTCTGTGTTGTGTTCACTGACCCTCTGACCCTATACCACAAAAAAAAAAAAAAAAAAAGGACAAGTGTAAAACTTTCTTTGGATTATACTTCTTTATTCACATTATTAGTAGCGGTCAGGAAATCGGAGTCAGAGGGGACATAGAGACACATAGGAACTCTGATCAGGATTGCCTGTTAACAAAAGAAACAAAAAACTACAAGGGACTGCTTTCTTTATTTCAAGTACTGTAGTACCAATACTGGCAACTGGACACCCCTCGGGGTATGGAAATTTGGCTACAGGAAAGTTGGTCACAGGAAAACTGGGGACATTTAAATGGCTGGAATACTGGTCACAGCAGCTGAAGAAGGCTAATTAATTTAACCTGGCTGCAGGACATTGTGTCATTCCACGGAATATATGCACCTATTATACGAAGAAATGCAAACGTATTGCCAACGTGTTACCAGCTACTTTAACATGCTACTTAATCCAGCTACAGGATATTGTGTTATTTCTCAGAATATGTGCACCTATTCATATGAAATGCAAATGTGTTAGCAGCATATTACCAGCTACTTGAACGCGCTACTTAACCCAGCTGCAGGACACTGCATCATTTCATAGAATATGTGCACCTATTACAAGAAATAAAAATGAATTACTGGCATATTACCAGCTACTTTAACATGCTGCTTAACCCATCCAGATAGAAAACTGCGAAGCATGGACAAATAGGTTAGTTTCATTTACATCATGGACTTCACAGCCACTACCAGGGGTGGCCAGAAACTATGCTATCATGGATTCATGTGCACCAAAAAAGTCACACGAAAAAAATTAATTCGTTGGAGGTGTGTAAATCACAGCAGCAATTGTAAGGAGGCCTTGTCAGTTTTACTCACCATGGAGATCCCAGCGCTTGAGCCTCAGCACAACCATGACCCTTCCGAAGATGCAGTGAAGGCAGCTAAATGCAGAGCCTTGATGAAACAGCAGGCAAAAACAGTTCTGATAAGCCCTCGCAGACTTTGGCCCATGTTGCAGCAGCCGCAGATGTCAACATTAGGGCCTTGCTAGGAAAAGAAGACTCCATCAAGTGTTTCTTACGGAACTAACGACTTGGACAGGTGCTTAAGGACCCTGAGACTCTCGATGATCTTGTTCTTGCTGATGAATGGATGCAGGCATCAGGATCTAATCCGGAACAATTCCTCATACATGACAGTGGTGTTGGATCTGATCCAAGGATCTACAAATTTGGAACCTGCAAGGCACTTCATCATCTTGCCTTATCAGACACATGGTTCATGGATGGGAACTATGCTATGTCACCCCCCGATATTTTCCCAACTGTATGTCATCAGATGTCCACTTGGCAACTCTGCAGTGTCATGTGCCTTTGCATTTATTCAGAGAACATCCCAAGAGACATATGAAATGATGCTTCAGAAAGTGATGGAGAAGTAGTAGTAGTAATTTTATTTTTATACAGGTAATAAACCATGTTGGTACAAATCACCATTAGGGCAAAAACAAAGCCCTATTTACTAGGTGATCCTGTTTAAACATAAGGGGCCCAATATTCAAAACTTTGCGCTGGGCGCAAACCATTTGCACAGGTTTAGCGCCAGGTTAGCATGGGTCTGCAGTATTCAAAAGGACAATAGCATATACAAACCGCAATAGCACTGGGCAAAATGATAATGTATGCAAGGGGCAAACTGAGGGGGTGGGACAGCGCAATGCTATATTCAGCGAATAGCACCACGCTAAGTGCCTTTGCACAGCTTAACACAACACATTGCGCAGGCTGAATTACCGCCCTAGAAAAGGTAGTCTTAACTCTGGGCAAACCAGCTTTGCGTGACTTTGTGGCTTTGCGTGACCCTTACCAATGAGTATGACGCATAGCAGTAAGCCAGACATAGAGGAAACATGCTTCTGACTGATGGCCACGCTATGATGCCATCATCTGCCACTGGTCCCAGCCATGCCAGGCAGTAAGTGGTAACCCAGCCCTCAGTGGATACCATGGCAGTGCAGCCATACAATACACACCTGCAGACCATCCTTCTGTGGGCACCAACAGATGCCAGCACACACACGCTGCACTGGGGGTGTGGGGGATGTACAGCTGACCAGTCTGCATCACATACTGGGTGCTACCACATGGCTGGGACAAGCCACGCAGTGCAAATGGTCCAGTGTAGGGAATACCCCAACACCTGTGTGCCTGTCCAATGGTAAGAGCCCCCCCAGCCACATACGGCACAGCTGTACAGACATCACAGCACACACACCCCCAGCAACAGGGGTGTAGCCAGGAATATTACACATGTCCACCAGAGAGCTGCACTGTTGGCCCCCCCCCATTATGTAAACAGTAGCCATAACATGCGCCGCCACGCAACACCAACAATAGGCCCCTCTTGTTTGCCATGTCTGAGTTCCAGTAATCGGTGTCTTCCTGTAATCCTCCTTCATTTATTGCTTCACCTGCCTGGTAAGTTGTTCATGTTTGGGAATTTTGCTGGTGGCATCAGTGCCACATAGCGCACAACAAAGGCAAAAGGGCTCAGCGCAACACGAACAGTCCCCACTTCCCTCTATTTGTTGGTCCGGCCTGATGATTGTAATGTACTCTGCTGAGTACAGTGTGTCTGCCTGCTGACACCCCTACCCGGCAATGTATATGTCACTGTGGGCTTCCTATGCCAGTTGTGCATCGTCTGTGAATCGCATAACAGCAATACAGTACTGTCCACTGTCGGTACACACCTGCATGATGGGGCTGTCACTGTGTACAGTACTGCAGTCATTGTTGCCCACCACATCATAGGCAGTGCTGTGTCCCACACCCCACTGGCCCCCATGTCACTGTACTGTCTGCAGTGAACTGTACAGCAGGACCTACAGTTGGACTATTGCTTCCATCACCACCATCAGTGCCTGTGCTGTGCAATCCCCTGAAGCACATTATACTACACAGTTCTATACATATGTAGCCTGCAGCTACCACCATGCTCCTCCGGACTGACCTACAGGTGGAGCAGTGGGCAGACCCAGCCGGTCCCTGTACTTCCAGACTGACCTACAGGTGGAGATTTGGCACCCTGCAATAGGGCTGGGCAAACTGCATGCAAATCAGGGCATAATGAGATACTAATGTGGGTATTTGCTCACTGACTGCCTAAGTAGGCTAATTTGCATGTCACCTTTCAATATAGCAGATTTTTGCTACGGACAAACGTGATAGCACCGGCAAATGGCTTAGCGCCACCCTAGACCTGTGTAAATGTATGTGCACCGTGCAAATGTTACGGAATCATTTTTAATTTCTGCACACTGTACATTCACATGCACTGATGCTTGCAGCTCTCCTGACTTCACTCCTTTGCTGGCACACACATTGACTACATATTCCACCTCTGCAGTCCTTCTGGTCTCTGTGCACTCTGTTGCTGTTGTGGTTTGCACTTCCTGGTTGCTATGTTCTGGGCTGTCTTATTCCTGGGCTACTTTTGCCCTGCACTCCCAGCCCAGTTTGCCCAGCTTTATTTGCATGCTATATTCAGCAGCTTTAGCCCCAGGCTATTCCTTTTGAATATAGCAGGCTTTTGGGTCTGGGCTAGGTTTGCCCGCCAGGCAGGGCTAATTTAGCCCTGGGGCAAAGTTTTGAATATTGAGCCCAAGGTTTCATTTTTGTTCAATACAAAACATTATGGTGAAGTATGCACTAGGAGACTGTTAACATTTCATACTGTACAAGTGCATCGTATACTCAGTTCTTGTTTCATAGCTGTTAAAAAGGACTTCGGTTTAGAGGCCAATTTCCAGATTTCTAGATTTATATTATTCCAGAGATTTGCCACTTTTTGTGTGAATATCATATCCCCATATCTATTCTTTGAAATGATTTTAGTATATTCCGTGTTTTTATTAGGCCTTATATTTATGTTCAATATTTTGTAATTTATCAACTAGTATTACTGGGTTTATTTTGTTTCAACATAGTGTTTATCAGACCTGCAAAGGATAGCTTCCTCCTGTTTTCTAATGTCAGCCAGTCTAATTTATCATACATTTTACAATGGTGAGTCCTGTAATCACACAGTAATAGAAACCTAGCCAGGTTATTAAACGTGACGTCCACTGTTTTCAGATTTATTGCATTTGAATGGCCAATATATGATATCCATAATCCAAAATGGGAAGTAAAAGTTGATTTACTATTGTGTTTCTAAGATTTTTGTTTAACCAAAATGCTGAACACCGAAAAGAACTTGGTCTACAATTTACCTTTTTTTTTATTTTTTTTGAAACTCAGTTTTTATTGCAATATTACAAATACATGAATGGGCATCTCCAGGGCACAATCAATCTGAAGATGCAAAAATGCTAGTAGTACAGGATTCTGTGCCCAAAACTTTCGGGACAAGATTTAACATTCAAAGTGCCTCAAACAAGATGATAACTATAGCAGAAATGGCTATAATACGTGCATCACTAAAGACAGTGGTGAAAAAGTAGTAAAGACAGTAAAACAATAAATACAATAAAAACAATAACAGTAATGTGCAGATCTGCCTACTGACCCAGCCCTCAGTAAAGCATTGTAGTGCATTAATTTAAAGTAAGGCATATAGAGGATAATGAATACCTTCCCATCAGCAACAAATGTGTTGGATCATCGAGAGGTTGCCTTGGCAACCTAATGAACCTTGAGAGCGCAGCTCGAGAGGTTCAGCCACCAGTGGCAACCTTGAGGTGATTCTACACGCTTGTTACCGGGGGAGGGAGGTATTCATTGTCTTTTATAGTGTAGGATGCCCCCACCAGCAGTAAAACTGACTTTAGAAAGCACACAGAGACACAATAAAGTTGCAGTTAAAATTTGTTTTGGTTTGTTTTTACTTATGGTACCAACAGTGAACGGGAAGCAGTACACATGGAGTCATGACTTTTTTGTATAGTCATCAGTCTGTCCTGCTTCTGTGTGTGGTGGTTCGTCCATTTGGACAGCACTGATCCCCTCCTCCAGTTAGCAGCCGGGAGACGAGAGGAGGAGCTGCACACTTTGCATACGCTTTCTATGCAGCAGATCAGTTGGTGGGCTGGTCTCTGAAGAAGGGTGTCTAGCATGGTGGCAGCAAGCATGCAGAAGTGCACAACACACAAGACAGGCAGAGCAGGCAAGGTCCTTAAGGCACATTGTGGGCTGGGCCAGGGCTACTGTGAGGAAAGGTATGGTGCATAGTGTGAGGCATGGGTGAGGGCAGGAAGGGCAGGGCAAGGTGGAAAGCCATGTGGTGTAACAGCAGCAGCTAGCTGGCAGTGTCAGTATAGGTCGAGCAGCCCTCTAGACAGAGGTTTAGAGAATACATAGGCTGCCATACTTCTACTCAGTTCACTGTCACTAGTTAGTTTGACCGTCATGGTAATTAACTAGCGATCAACTGACAGATTCTGTTTTCAGCACCAATGATCAAAAAGACAAGCGCAGGGAGCAGTTCTGTGTCATGCTTCAGTAGCTACATAGCTACTGCAGCATAACAATGAAAATGGCGTGCCTGATGCAGTATAACAACGCTGGAAGAAGGATCGATTTTTATTAATAACGTTCCATCATACACTATATACCTATTATTAGCAAGGATCTGTAACACCTGAACACATAATTAATTTAAACTGGTAGTAGAGTATGGAAATAGGTAGTTCCAAAACTTTAAAACTAACATTAAGAACAATAACAACAAACAGAGTTGAACACTTCAAGGGGAAATGCCCTTGTACATCCCCTTGGTGAGTTGTGGATGAGGAGGAGATGCCAGATTCACTGCTGGGGAGAATCTTTGTTTGGTAAATTGAGCAAGTCACTGACCAGAGGAGTGGTGTCACCCCCTAAAATAATCTGTGCTATAGTAAAAATCAGAAACTGTAAAGTTAGCACAGATTAGTGGCAGGACAGTAAATTCAGGCAAAGATAGAAATCAGCTGGCCCATCTGCGCAGTGGCAGGGATTCCGCTTGTGATGCCGGCGACCCAGGTTCAGGAACAGATCCAGGTCATCAGAGGGCCAGCCGGGGAGAAGGATCGAGCATCCCTGGACTGCTGTCCTTCTCCGGGGGGGAGGGGGGACTGAGTGTTCGGTGCAGTGGCGACACCCGGCGGAGGCTGTGTGTTCCACTACGCACCGACACCAAATAGGACCACCAGGGACAGGGCGGACGCTGGTGTCATTGCACGCCCCCACCCCTGCCTACAGGGGGAAAAAAACCACTGTGTCCATGGCTGTCTCCATGAAGGCCTGCCCCCGGGCCTTGATTAGCCTCCACCGCTGGTCCCCCTGACTAGTTACTAGCGTCTTGGCGCTGAAAGGGCCACAGTGCTGGAACCCCCACCTTCTGGGGGGCAAGCCAGGGGTGAATGGGGAGTGCAGGCAGTAAGTGGAGGTGAGGGGATCCATGACTAGGATGGACACTGATGGCTCAGGGGCACACAAAAAGTAATAAATAAAAAAAAAAAAAAGGCAAAGATAGAAATTGCCCACTAGAACCTTAATCTGAGATAAAAGGAAAAACAAACTGACGTGGTTAACTCCATAAATGCAGCCTTATTTTCGGGGGAGACACACCAATTCATCTTTTTTGTTACAACACTTATATGGTGATTAAATGTCAAATATTTGATGCCGGACCAGTGGCGTGGAGTGCTGAGGCATCCGTGCCTTACCTCCTATCATGTCAGTGACCCATGTTCATGGTGTGAGCGGGTCATTGGGGGTTGGCTAGGGAAGGAGAGGATTGAACATCTGATAGACTGCTCTCCTCTCCCAGGGTGGGAGGGGTGTCACTCCCGCTGAATGACTGCCACCTAATGGAGGCCTGGTGGTAGTGCAGGACAGACAGTGACCGGAAAGGGAGATTCCTGTAGGGTACAGCGTCTGCACACCTCCATGTACGCATGCTGAGTTATATGTCAGCAAGGGGGTGAGGGAGAAAAAGTGGAAAAGTAAAGCTAGCAGGCTCCACGAAGCCCTGGCTGCACGGCCCCGACCCTGGTGATCCCGGGAATGTTGATTGTGCTCTGGAGGGTGGGGAGGCAGCCTTTGCCTCCCTGGTTTTGCTATGGGGTGAAATCCATGGCGGAAACTGCCTGAGGAAGAGGCTGGATCGGGGAGAGAGCCAGGAACAAACTGAGCCCTCTGAGAGACAACAAGACCCCTCCTGCTAGCCCCATGGGTGGAGAAACAAATAATGGAAAAAAAAAAGTCAAATATTTGTCTACCCATATGCAGAGGTATTTATATTCTGTTACTTGCATTAGTTCTGTGCCATATTTTGTAACTATTTTAAGTCTTGGGTCTTTTACCCTTCTGCCAGTGATGCCCGTATGAAAGGCCATAATTTGTGATTTTTTTTTTACTATTTAACACTAAACCTGAGTTTTTGAGCCGTGTCACCGAGATCCCAAAAAATGGTTTGTAATTATTTTTCTTCTTGTCCATAATCAGTACCTGATGCGACTAATATCATATCATCAGCATAAAGATGGATTTCACAAGTTTATATGAAATTTGCCAATTTACTCATGGAAACCAAAAATAATAACTGGCCCAATATAGGGCCCTGTTGTACTCCTCTATGTACTTTATTTAACTTAGATAAAGGACCTTCAGTATGAACTCTTTGTGTTCCATTTATGATATTCTGCATTATTACAAGGTGTGCCTACAGGTGTGTGCTAACAGATTACTGCTGTAATCTTCTGATTCAAATTGTCTTTTGCAAGGTATATCTTCTGTTACTGCTTTATTTTTCTCTGGAGCAAAGTGTTTCTTACAGGGTATATCTTCTCTGAAATTATTACAGGTGGTGCTTTACAGGTTTTACAGTTTTATCTAACATTAGGATAAGCTTTCAGGGTTACTGCATTTGTTGTTGACTGATTGTTTCTGCTCTTACCTCCTTGTTCTTTCGTCCGTGGTTCTTCTTTTTTGGCAGGGGAAGGGCCCAGCCACCCACCCCCCATCCCCAACCACCCACACTACACTCCTTTTATAGGGTACCACAGTTGTAACATTTCCTGTGGCAGAACAGGAAGGGGCGGATCAGTGGGGCCTCCACAAGGTGATCTCATTTACAGGGCACTAGTAATTTAACTTGTTATAACAAGTTAAACAAAGCACAATTAAACCATTACTTGCATTTTTTTCCTTCTAATTACTCTGACTAGGTTACAAACCCAGCAACTTATTTGGAATGGATTTCATTAACTGCAGGTACTGTGGAACAATTTTCAGAAGGACAGTCTTACAGGATTTAGGACACTGTCCTCACATGCTGGGCCTTTGGAGATCTTAGGTCTCAGCTCGGGCAGCATGGGCAGAGATTGCACGCCTCAAATTTCATATTGAAGAGGAAATACATTATAAGAACCACCCGCCATTTCCCCAGCATCCAACAGAAAAACCTCGACCGCAGAGGGTAGTTGGTCCAGGAGGTTGGCAGGTGGTTAGGAGGAGCAAATCAGGTGCCCATCACTCTCTGCTCCAACACATTACCTCCAAAACCATATAAACACTACAAACAGGTATCTGCCTCTATCTCTGAAATCAAATAAAGAGGCAGAAGACACTGCAGAGCAGGACACTGCGGCACAGGAGCTAGCACAACAATACTCACCCAAATCAGGAACCAAAACTAAACAAGCAGAAAGGAAATCCAAAAACTTCTGATCATAGGAGACTCCATGATTCGGGAGTTGATACCCATCTCCAGCCAGGGTGATGGTCAGATGTCTCCAGGTACATCAGCATGGAGGAGACACTGACCGCATTGCTAAATTGTTCACAAAGCAGGAGAAAACATTGATGTCCTAGTACACATAGGGACTAATGATCTCGCCAACCGGTCAGTTGTGGAGACCAAGGAACACCTGACTAGGCTGGGTGACAAACTATCATCTATTTCGTCCATCTCCTTCTCTGAGATCCTGCCAGTCTGGGAGAAGGGAGCAGATGGACGGAAGGTCAGAGAAGGGAGATAGGGAGCTAAACACGTGGCTCAAGGACTGGTGCCAGGAAAAAGGACACAGATTTGTAGGAACTGGCAACAGTTCTGGGAGCGAAAGTTCTTTAAATTTGATGGACTGCATCTGACTAAAGAGGAGTCAGTGCATTGGGGCAGAAGTTTGGCGTCTTTGCAGAATATTTAAACGCTAAATGGGGAGAGAGTGTGGCACCCCATCGTCGAATGGGAAGAACACCCCTCCCCCTCAGCTAGTGGTCAAACAGGAATTCAGCGTGTTTGCCATTCATTTGCATCACCAGGTAGAAAAAAGGTTTGTCTCCCCATACGATGCACAGGGTAATGCCAAACTTCACCCAACAACTAACACAACCAAAATCTGGCCAATGGAAAATCATGTACACAATGCTCACAGCCTGGGAAATAAGATCCCAGACCTGCAGGCAATAATGTCAGAGGCTAAACTGGACATAGTAGCAATTAGTAAGACGTGGTTTACCAGTAACCACACTTGGGAGACTTCAGTACCTGGATATGTATTGTTCAGAAGAGACCGAGGTGCAAAAGGGGAGGGGTGGCCCTGTATGTTAATGAAAATATCAAAGCTACAGAAATTCAGAATACACATAAGGAGCCAGAAGAACTGTGGGTCACCCTGGAAACAGGTAATGGGACAGCCATAAGAACTGGGGTTGTCTACAGGCCCCAGACCAGAGGAGGACATAGACACATTACTGTTAGAAGATATACAAAACATGACAGCTAAAGGGAGGTTCTGATAATGGAGACTTCAACATGCCAGATACAGATTGGTCAATACCAGCAGGAACATCTGCCAGAACTAGACTCATAGTGGATTCCCTGCAGGGAGGGCCTCAAACAACTGGTACAGCAACCCACAAGAGACAGGGCTATCCTAGATCTAGTACTGACTAACAAAGAAGGGATCACAGATCTCCAGGTAGAAGGTCACCTGGGGCCAGTGACCATCACATGGTATGGTTCAATTTGGCTACTACATCTAAATCATCCCATTCCAAGGCAAAAATATGGGACTTCAGAGGAGCTGACTTTGATAAGATGGCCAACAGAGTTAAGCTAGCCCTGGCAAAAAGAAACACAGGTGAGGAGGTACAGGCAAAGTGGGCAAGCATTAAGGATACAATACTTGAAGCAACATCCCATTGTGTTAGACAGAAAAGGAAGTGCAAAGAAGAAGGAAACCACTTTGGTTCTCAAATATAGTAGCAGAAAAGGTCAGAGCAAAAGGCTGGCCTTCAGAAAATATAAGGGAACACAGCGGGATGAAGATAGGGAGGCATACCAAACTGCCCTAAGGAAGCAGGTAAGGCAGTAAGGCAGGCAAAGTCCCAAACTGAGGAAACACTAGCACGAACAGTAAAGAAGGTGACAAGACTTTCTATAGATACATTAGTGAAAGGAGAAAGTCCAGAGGGGTATTGCTAAGCTTAATGGAGAAAAGGGAGCATGTGAGGAGGAGGACCTGTAAAGGCATCTATCCTAAATAGATACTTTTGCTCAGTATTTACTGAAGAGAAGGTAGGGCAGGGCCCACAGCTCAGCATCATGGACACAGGGGAGGGAGGTGAGCATACTCCCTTCACAAAAGAAAGGGTCCTACAAGAGCTTGCTAAGCCCAGGGTGGATAAGGCAATGGGACCTGATGGCATACATCCCAGGGTACTTAAGGAGCTAAAGGAGGAACTAGCAGAGCCATTAGCAGAATTGTTTAGTGAGTCTCTGAGCACAGGAGAGGTCCCAGAAGACTGGAGAAAGGCTCATGTGATCCCGCTCCACAAGAGTGGTAGCAGGGAGGAGGCGGGGAACTACAGACCAGTCAGTCTTACCTCAGTAGTGGGCAAGATTATGGAGGCACTCCTTAAGGAAAGGATAGTGCAACACCTGGAAATCCATAGGGGCACAGGATCCAAGACAGCATGGGTTTACAAAAGGAAGGTCCTGTCAAACTAATCTCATAGATTTCTTTGACTGGGTAACCAGAGTGGTGGACCAAGGGGGAGCAGTTGATGTCGCCTACCTTGACTTCAGCAAAGCTTTTGACACTGTTCCACATAGAAGATTGATAAATAAGCTAGGTAGGCTCGGGTGGGTCAGAAGTTGGTCAACTGGGTGGCAAACTGGTTGACTGGCAGAAAACAGAGAGTGGTGGTAAATGGTATACAGTCAGAAGAGATGCAAGTCACAAGTGGGGTACCTCAGGGATCAGTCCTGGGGCCAGTCCTATTCAACATCTTCATTAGTGACCTCGCAGATGGACTAGAGGGTAAGGCTTGTCTGTTTGCAGATGACACCAAGATCTGCAACAGAGTAGATGATCCAGATGGGGTGGGCAGAATGAGAAGAGATCTGGATAAACTAGCAGAATGGTCAGAAGAGTGGCAACTGGGATTTAATGCAAAGAAGTGCAAAATCATGCACATAGGGAAGAGAAACCTGAAGCCACTTATAGGCTGGGAGGGAGTTATAGCAGTCACAAAGGAAGAAAGAGACTTGGGCATCATCATCACTGATGACCTAAAATCATCCAAGCAGACCTCTAAAGCAGTAGGTAAGGCTAGGGGGTGTTAGGGTGTATTAGTAGGGTATCACAAGTCGTAAGAGGGAGGTAATAATCCCTCTGTACAAGACATTGGTTAGGCCCCATCTGAGTACTGCGTGCAGTATTGGAGGCCACACCTTCACAAGGACATTAACCAAATTGAGGCAGTCCAGAGAGGGCAACAAAATGGTGCAGGGACTGCATCAGAAGACATATAAGGACAGATTAACGGAGCTCAATATGTATACCCTTGAGCAAAGGAGGAGAGAGGTGATATGATCGAGACATTTAAACACCTTAAGGGCATAAACAAGGTGAAAGAGTCTAACATGTTTAAATATAAGAAAAATAGCAGGACAAGAGGACACAGCATGAGATTAGAGGGAGGCCGATTAAGGGGGAATGTGAGGAAATTCTTTTTCACAGAAAGGGTGGTAGATGCATGGAATGGCTTACCACAAGAAGTGGTGGCTATGAATACAGTGCAGGGCTTCAAACAGGCATGGGATAGGCATAAGGGAGCAATACAAATGACTATGAATAGATAGGTCACTGACAGAGCAAAGGCCGATGGTACATTTATAAGGTAGAAAAAGAAATGGGCAGACTGGATGGGCCTTGCGGTCCTTATCTGCCGTCAACTTCTATGTTTCTATGTTTCTATGTTTCTATATGAGATGAAAACCATTTTAAGACTTCCTCTGAAAAGTTTAGAGTTTCTAATCTTTTTAACAATATTTGATGATTTACTAAATGAAAAGCTTTGGATGAGTCCACGAAGAGCACCCACCGCCCAACCTCGCTCAAAGGGTTAGAGATCAAATCCAGGAGATGGGTGTATGCTGTGCTTGTGGAGTGCCCCCTCCTTAAACCTGACTGGTATTTGGTAATACGATTATATTTTTCCAAATAGTCATTCAACTGTGTATGACTTAGTCTCTCAGCTTGAAGTGTCATGAATTAGGGCACGATGCAGATCCTACTACTGTATTGATTGATTTTGAGATTGCAGTCATGTGAGTGGTGTGTAATATGATAGGTTAACATATCACGATTCGTGGCTGCTTTGTCCATCTCACCCAAGGTACATGGTGCAAAGTACAGGATCTGGGATTCACACAATGCTACAAAGAATCAGAAGAGGTAAAGCCATTTTGTGGTATGATAGACGCTTTGGCTGTGTTGCCTATAGAAGATCTTGAAGAAGGGCTTAACTTTCTCCAGGCTAATACTTCAGAGTGGATGGAGTCACTGTTCATGTACTTCAGCACCACCTACTGTAGAGGAATCGTCTGCAGAGTTTAGCATTCAGCACAGCATAGGGATGACTTGCCACAAGTAACAGTATGATACGCTCCACTACTCTTCCCTCCTGAAGTGTGGAATGTACATCGGGCAACTGTAGATGGTGAACATCAGACAAACAACTTGACAGGAGCATGGAGTCAAAAGCTAGGGGTTTTGGTGGGAAGCAGTCATCCAGTAGTGTGGAAACTCATCACCTTCTTAAAGGTTGATGCAGTCACAGCACATACAAACATATAAAAATGCCAGCAGATATAGTCCATAATGGTCTAGCAAGTCTACTTGAGTGTGCAGCTCCCAGTTTAATTTACTGCAGCTGCCTCCCCACTTGTTTTCTGGCCACCTTATTTGTCCTCCCAGTCTGCCCTCACTCCCCTCCCCAGCATCCCCTAAGTATTGACCGTTCCTTTGACCCTCTCTCAACCCCTCTTAAAGGGGCACTGTCAGCTTAGCCCCTTGTTTTTTTGAAAATTTACCATCACTAGCTTGCTATGCACATAACTGCTGCATTGTTTCTGAAGAATGCGTATAAGTGAAGCACAAAGGATTCCGCTTACCAATTTTTGCTAAATATGACTTAAATATGACTTAGTTGTACTCCTGCTGTCCCAAGTGAAAGTCTTCATGCACCGGAAGTAAGTTTATGTAGAGAAGGTGCTGGGAACGTGCGTCTACCTGTAGCGCTATCACGGCGTGCATATTTTATCATGGCCATTGAAAAAAACAAAACCTCTGTTAGCGCTAGTTCCTCTAAACTTCTCTTGGTATCTGATACCTAAAACTGAGGGCTATTTCTTGTGTAAAACACTATTCAACACTGGTGTCCAAATCCCACGCATGCACAGCAGCGACCAGGTTAAAGATCCTGTGTATGTACGATAATGAGCCACTGCTGTGCATGCACGGGATTCGGGCACTAGTGTTGAATAGTGTTTTACACAACAAATAGCCCTCGGTTTTGATGAGGGGCAAAGCTGACAGTGCTGCCCACAGTGTTCAGCAATATCACCTCCTCTGGCAGTTCGTTCCACCTTGCTAACCACCCTTTCCATGAAATAGTGCCTCCTCATTTCCCTCTTGAATCTCCCCCCCAATATCAGACTGTCCCCCCTCGTGTTCCCCCATTAATCTGAACATGCCCTCTGTACTAATCCTATTCATGTCCTTTAAGTAGTTGAAGGTCTTGATCATATCCCCTCTCTCCCTTCTATCTTCTAGGAAATACATGTTGAGCTTCCTCAGTCTTTCCTCAGACCTAGGATCATCTTTGTCACCCTTCGCTGCACCTGTTCCAGTAATTTGACAGCCTTTGTTAAATAGGGGTACCAGAACTGCACACAGTACTCCAAGTGCAGTCTCACCAATGACCTGTGTAACCCCTAGGTGGCACTACCCCTGCCTGCTTGGTTAGTAGCAGGTTAAGGGGCCTGAGTTCGGAAAATGGGTGCCTCCACCTGGAGATCAGGGTTGGTGGCGGTCAAGCTAACCTGGGCACAGCCCTCCGGGACACTGTAACCCCCTCTTTCCCCTCTAGTGGCCTGAACACTGTACAGTGATCACTTTCACAATACCCCTGGTACACCACACAAGTACCCACACTGTTTGCACTTACCACCATGGCTGGTTCCTCTGGCTCGACCCTGGGGAACCCCTGTAAAACAAGGTTATGCACAGCAAGTAGCAACAGTACAGTACTTTGAGCACAAACTGGAACCACAGTCAGATTACATGCAGAAAAAGTTAGATCTGATTTATTCAGGGGACTTGAACAAGGGAGGGGCAAAATCAGGTTCATTAGCATAAAGGTTATATCAGTCAAGCAGTAATGCAAGCGCTTTGAGTCCCCCCCCCCACCATCCACCTCTGGGTACTCAGGTGGAGAAGAGATGGGCTAGCCAGGACCGTTGCCCGGGGTTGCAGCTGGTTGGGGCCCTGTGATGGAAAACATAACATGCACAGTACACAATATTTGTAATCTGGAGCCAGAGGGCTTAGTTCGAAAAGGAAATGAAACAACAAGACAATCAGATGACACATTCAGATTAAGCTGTTGTTGCAGGGAGCTACCCTGGTATTTACTCATGATACCCAAGACTGGACACTGGCTGGATGAAAATCGAGACTGCAAGTGGTTGATCTGGAATGCCAGGAGAAGCAAGGCCCACATGAGTCGCAGAGGCATCATTCCGGTTCAAGCGTGGAGCAGGGGACTGATCCCCAGCAGGTCTCTCGTCGATGGCTTCTCTGTGCAGTGGGTAGTTTGGCTGGGCCAGTCTGGCAAGGCCCAGACTGCATGGAGACAAATTTGGATGCAATTAGTTTTGGGCTGGATACAGCTTCCAGCAAGCAGAACACAGTTCACATACTGGGGGACTAACTCACGACCCACTAGCAGCTCATAGCACATTTACATGTAAGGGAGTTCTACTGTACCAGGCAAAGTGCCCCCCAGTCACAATCGCAAAGCCTCTGCACACACCGGGAGCTTAGGGGTAGCTGGAACTCCTGACAGGCCAATCGCATTCAGCAAAATCTTTGGTCTTTTTCAGGTTGAGCCTGGCCCACTTCAGTAGCTTACTTTAGTCACACAAACTTGGATTTAGTCCAAAATAATTATCTATTCTCCTCTCACTCTCAGGAGCAGCACACCGACATGCAGGCCAAAAACTTAGCCTTTTCAGAGTTCTCCCATGTGAATCCACTCAGGATTGCTGCTCAAAATCACTTCAGCTCCTTCTTGATCAGCTTCCAGCTTAGATCTAACTGAAAACTGCAAGCAGCCCGGGACTTCCCCAAGATCCAAAAGATTTGGTTGGCTAATTTGGCTGTCAGTCAAAGCAAGAGCGCCCCCTTCAGTTGCAAAAAAGGTGCAAAAAGTTCAAACTACAGTTCCTACAGATTTTGAATTCAGACAGCTCCTGTAGTCCAGCTACAATTTAGGTCCCACCAGTACTGATTGGTCCAATTTGCAGTCCAGGACCAAGATAGTGGAGACAAACAAAACAGTCCTTACTACAAAGAAAGCAGGTTAGACAAACTACATTATCATTATCACTCTAAATGATTTTCAGTAAATAGTTACATCTTTCAACAGAGCTCCATCTCAGATTACTTAAGCTGCAATCAGGCAGCTCTTAAAGAGACAATACACAGAGGCTATGCAGGCTCTGGTAATCACATTTAAACTGCTAAAACACAGGACACCAGCCTGGCAGTGAGCATTTAGGCAAGTTCAAGGAAGACTTTTTGGGAACCCCCATTTGTAAGGGGGTTACACCTGTACAATGGCAGGATGACTTCTCTCCTTGAGGTGATTCCTCCATCACTGGTGCAGAGTGCACACAGACAATTTCCAAATCACTAAGTAAAAAGACTGTACAATGATCTACAGACATGACTCTTGAAAGTGTGTATTGACAGGCAAACTGGTTGGAAGACTGTTGAGGAATTGCTTTGCGGTGCTGGACATAGCATCAGATGGAAGCCCATCGCCAGTGCTGCGGCTAACTGACAAGCACCACCCGCTGAATAGCAGCTCTCAGTGTGAACAAGAACAGAGAAAGAAAGAAATGGAACATTGAAAGTCCTGAGATTTCATTTGCCAGTTAGTAATCATTCTCTTAAGGTTGTGCTAAAGTTCTCCATAAAAAAGTGATGGCAGAAGGGGACCTTACGATCCATCTAGTCTGCCCATTTTAGAGTAACTATCCCCCTTCCCTATTTACTGCTGAGTGCTGTGATGCCTATACAGGAAAAATTAGGGCTTGTTACAGGAAAATGGTTAATTGGATCTGGGAGCATGTGATGATTGTGACTAAACAGCACTATACAGTACCAACAAGAGAATAACTCTGGTCATTTGGTAGCTCTTCACAACCCTATTGGCTCTGGCTAGAGTTTGTTGAACTAGAGACTGGGTCGGATTATTTCTAGCCTCTATAGCCATGTTATAGATAATTCTGCATCCCTTGTTAGTAGTGAGTATCTTATCCATAAAGTGAGTAGGGGGTAACTGAATAATTAGTTTTTTCTTTCAGAATTTGCCTGAGCTGCAAATATTTAAAAAATTCTGTTCTGGGCCACTTGAATTTTTCAATTAAATCAGCAAAAGGCATCAATGTCGCTGTGCTATGATCCAGTAAGTCCTTTATGTATGAAATGCCCCTTTCCTTCCAAACTTGCCAATCCAAAGTTTTCCCCTTCCTGTATAAATATTTTACGCCAGATGAGGCAATGTGGAGAGGGAGCTGGATTCCAATCTAACATCTTAACAGTTCTAGGCCATGCCATCGATGTGGCTCTTAAGATGGGGTGCGATTTTTTTTGTGTGTGTGTGTGTAATATTTTTATTTCATTTTTCCAGAGAAAAGAAAAGAAAAAAGATATGCTTACAGAATAATCAATATTCCAAAGTACATTTTCCTCTTGGCATCTGCTGTCATATCTATATGCTTATTCAGTCTGTTTACATAGTTCTTATACTTCATTTACAGTGTTATTTCTCTAAGTATCATAATAGTTCACAGTTATTCAGTCCATTCAGCTTCTCCTAGTTAGCACATACCAAACTAGGGAAGCCTTAGGTAAACCACTTTCTATTCTCTGTATTTCTGAAAAGCAAATTTCATATATTATAACATAACTATAAACAAGAACCAGAGCCAAGAAGGAATAGATAGGGGATGTGATTTTACTTTTTTTGGTACTTCTTCAAACACACATTCATATATTCATATGTAAAATAATTCTAGGATTTACTCCTTTTAGTACGCACTTTTCAATATCTATCCACCCTGGGATCAAATCTGAATCCTGTAACCATAAAGATTGGATGTTTTGAGAAACCAGAAATGTGCCATATCTTGTCCTAAAGTCTGGATAATTAAATCCACCACTGGGGCTCAGTATTGTGATTGATGACTGGAGGCAGCCAATCAGAGAGTAGGATTCTGAAGGGAAATCCCAGAAACTTTGGGCAGTTGTTTCAGTCTATGACTGGGCTCTGATCCAGTCAGGAGGGCTCTGGGCTACAGGAGAAAGCTTTCAAGACCTTTCACAGGGTGTACTTAGAGACGAGCTGAGATTGCCAAAGAAATACTGGAGAGATGTTCTTGCTGATTTGGAGAAGCTGTGGATTCTGAGCTGTTTCCAGGCATTCTTTTGGATTTTGCTCTGTTACTTGGCACTTGGGTTAATATACCCAGTACTGACACTGTAGTGCAGCATGAGAGGGGTGCTGCACTTCTGAGGTGCTATCTTTTGGATGAGATGTTAAACCGAGGTCCCATCTGCCTGTTCTGGTGGTAGTTCAGGTGGATGTTAAAGATCCCATGGCACTAATCAAAAGGGTAGGGGATTTCCCTGGTGTCCAGGCCAAATTTCCCTCATTCACTAAAAATACCACCAACAGCTTAATCTGGTTCAAGGTCAGTTGGCATTCATCTGTATCCCCCTCCCCTTGGTCGTGCCTGAAAAAAGGCAGGATTTGTCTAGTGCACTTACCCGGTCAACAAAAACTAAATAAAAAAAAAGTGGAGACTTTTGCTGCAGCCATCTTCCAACAGTTTTGGAACTGAGAGAGCAACTTGAACTGGGAAACAGGTTCTCTGAGAACTGTGAGTAAACCAGAGAAAAGCTGAAGTCTGACTTAAAGCAGAGAGAGAGACTTTGAGGGAGAAAGAATGAGCAGGTGCCCTACTGTCCAGGGACCTGTGTCTTGTGTTGAAATGCGGCTGAGGACTGGAACTGCTGATCTAGAGCTGGAGTATGGAGCCTCCTGCTGAGGTTTGGAGAGCAGCACATGTGGAGAAACTGTTCTAGTTGCACAGCGGAGCTGATCTTGTGTTTGAGAATAAAAGAGAATCCAAGAGAGTCCCAGCTTAATTTCAGAGCTAGGTGGGGAACTTACTAACCTCCATCCAGTGAGGTCTTTTGGCTGCAGGGGGCCATCGGTGCATTCTGAGGTGCTAGGGCACCTGTGATCTGTGAGGGAGCAGGGCTATGGAGCCACTCCCAGTTCTGGGCTTCTCTGTAGTTGGTGGGCCTTGTGCAGTTGCTCTGAACTGGGCCTGAATAGGCTGAAGGTGACAAGCTGCCTGATATTCAAAGGGGCAAGTGGCCAGACCTTCAATCAAGCTCAAGTCTTCAGGATACCTTCTGCTGCCCATTTGATTTGCTCACCTTTGCATTGAGACCCTCTGAATTTGTACTGGTGGAAGCCCTCTGCACCAGAAAACTCTTCAGATCTCCAGGACCGTGAGTACCCTGAGCTTGCCCTGGCAATCAGGGGAAGTGTTTAATTGCCACACCAAGTTATATTTTTACTAGGGCCCTGACGCTGGCCAACCCACGGCACCAAACAGGCCTGCAACTCCTGGGTACCCAGACAGGACAGAGGGTAGCACTGGTACCAATGGGGATGGGCATCTAGGGTGGTCTGGCCTGTGGGCCCACATGTTATTAATTGTTGTGAACCAATTCTTTAACCATTTTTCCTTCCACAGTTGTCCCTTTCCAGGTACCCAGGTCCAAGCCCTTCCCCATAATAAAGCTGTGTTTTGTTGTTTGAAATTGCTGTGTGAAGGGTGTTTTGTGGAAATCAACTATAAAGTCTATGTGATATATGGTATTGGGAACTGTTTGATATGAAGTGTGTGGGATGGTTGGAGGGGGAGGTGAGTAGGTACAGCATCCCAGGGGGTTGAACCAGTCACACACCTGGCCCACTGCAACTTACTCTGGGTGGAGGCACCATGCATTTTATTTTCATTCTTGAGAAAGAACCCCCCCCAAGTACCACTGTAGCAGGACCCAAGCCCCTTAACCTGTGTGCAGGTCAACAGGTAGAGGTAGTAGCCCATTGGCTTACGATGCCTGGGCTACACCTATGTTGTCTTAAAATAAGCAAGCCTTTTTTGTCCCTCTTGTTACAAATACTGGCAGATTCTGCTTAAGGAAAAGGCTGAACTAATCTGCTTTTTTTTAAAAATGTTGTTTCCTTAGGGTTGTGGGACAGGGTACAGACTGGTAGGATCAGGGTTGGAACTGAAGAAGGCGCGGACTAATGGCTGAGAAACCAGTCACAGGGCAGGAGAGGGACATTTAAACCTCTTGGCTTTGTTTTTGTTGGTGCACTTCTTTTCAGTGAGTGCAGAACATCTGGAGGAGTTCTGAGTTGCTGGACTGCAACGATTAAGCAAACAAACTCTGGTCAGAGCTGATATGGCTGTGGAAGTTTTTGGGATGCTTTTAGCTATTATTTCTACTGAATTTGCACAATGCTGATCTATGGAGAGGCAGTTTCAATGTGGTCTTCCTTTTACACATGTTTACAATGTGTTTTCCTAGAATATGTCTGCCGATTGCTGTATATTTAGTCTGGATAGTTCACAGAAGAAATGGTATCTTATTTTCAGTGGGACTCTACATCTACACAATATTATGCTGCATTGTATAAAATCAGAATGCACTAAAAACAATATTTTACATCTGGGGGGATATTTTAAGTGCCAGATTGATGCACAAGCAGAAAGATGCGTTGCACAAATAGAGTGCACCGGTCGGCACTGATACAACATTCAAGGAGAATGCGCCACCAGTACAGAGTGTGCGTACAGTGAAGCCCACCAGGATGAAGCACAGCACTGCAGAATTCTGCAGTAGAGTTATTGCAGCAAACAATGCAGTTTCAAAGGGAGTCAATCCCTTTTGTCATGCAGTAAACCTGTGACACTGCGCTTCATCCTGGCAGACTTCATCGTTCCTGTTGAAAATGTGACCCTGGATGGGAGTCGCAGTGCAGGTGGCTGCCAAGTCAGGTGCATCCAAGGTGATCCCAGCTGAATACCTTCCAGGAGGAATGCGTGACACATACTGGCATGCATCGCAGCCCCCATGGGCAATATTCGGCCCAGGAATGAAAACAAACTCATTGAGCATGGAGGGTGCAAAGGGGCCTTATGCATGCTCATTACCAGCCCATTTGCATGTTGGCATGGGGATGAACACACCGGAGCAGCTCTCGCCCCCACGCCATGACCCTGATTGATCCCACGTGGGACAGGCCTTGAAGTCTCTGGTTGTATAGTGGCACTCCCTCCCACCCATTCCACCAGCCCTGATCGTACCGGAGTCCAGGCCCTATTGGGTCCATATTGTAGGGACCTCAATGCCATCCCGAATTGCACCTGTATACACCCACAGTCCATGTCCATAGTGTAGTGATCCCCACTCCCCCTCAACAATGTACAGACAGCCCCCTTCCTGCCCCCCAGCCCATGCCATTGTGACAACTGGCTCTGTAAAGGGATCATAACACTGTATCAGCAGGTGACAGAGCACTCTCAGTGCGATGCTGGAGTGTGTTATACGTAGGTACGAGCTATGTGTGGGTGATAACATCCAGTGGCCATACTACTCAGGCACTCACATTCAGATCCATCATTCCGGTACCATTGCACTGCTCAGTGTGGGTGACGGCTGATGCTGTACCCACTCACACAGGTCCCAAAACAGGCATGTTACTGCTGATCTCCCATTCATTTGTACAGTTGGGGAGCTATCTATAGCCTGAAGCATACACTGCAAATGGTACTACAGGATACTGCACGCCATGGCACCTGGGATACTTCAGAAGTCTGGAGGGTGGCGTGTTACACAAGGGAACAGGGGTGAGTGTGAACTTGCAATGGTGTATGACAGCAGGAAGATACAGCATTAACAAGGCATGCATTGGAGGTCTGTAAATTCCCTCTTCAATTTGCCAGGGACGTACACACACAGCTGCATACACTGGTGGATCTGCAGGTGGCATGGTGCCCCAATGCATAGTACAGACAGTTGGGTCATTCCAGAGTGCAGGTTCCCAGCCTGGGTTCAGTGCAGTCAATGGCTGGCCATGGCAGGGTGTGGAGGGCAGTACCACTCTTTGCAACAGGTTGGGTATGGGGGAGTGAGGGTGTCTGTGTACAGGGGCGGTGGATGGGAGTCCTCTAGACTATGACTATGGACCTTGGTTTCCTCTGTTGCAATCAGGTCAGGGAGGAGGCCCTACACTATAGAGCTCTTCAGGGATGGAGTTGGCTAGATTGGGTATGGAAAGGGGTTACCTGTAGTATAGCGGGGCTGACAGGCTGCTGTGCACCTGGGTGCACATCTGCAGCCTACCTGTGGGTGGCTGGCTGTGTTATGCCAGCTATTCATGGCCTAACCATGGGCTGTGGTGCTCTGGACTGTGAGGGGAAAATTCCCACTGAATATGCTGCAGCACAGCATATGCATGGGATTGCCCCCTCAACTTGAACGGCATATCATTTGTGTGTGCCCTGGCCCATTCCCTTGCAGCCTGCGCACCCTGCATGTTTGAATATCACACTGTTGTGCATTGTTGGAGTTGTGCAGCACATCTCCCTTTTCCCACCGGGATGCACTGCATATCTCCTTTGAATATGGGGTCCCTACACTATGTAGCCTGAATACATTATAAAAATGGTAAAATCATGACCCCACTGAAAACAAGATATTGCATCTACTCTGGGACAGCCTGAGTAAATACATTGCAAAAACATATAAATGAATATCCCTGTCACAATGAGATGTAGCATTTCCACTACCCAATCCAGGATAAAAAATACAGGATAAGAAATATTCAGTGCTCCCAGATCCAAATAACCATTACTCTGTAAGAAACCCTCATTTTCCCTGTGTTTTCCCCACAAGGGCAGAATCAAATCCCTGTAAATGTTTCCATAAGCCACTGGTTCTTTATTTATGACTTTGCTCTTTATTTATTATATCCTTAGCCTTTTATTGGGAAAAGAGCTCTGATTTGCTGCTCAGTATTAATATTATATGTCACGATGGCCTTGGAATGATTTGGATTTATATGCTATGCATAAGGCAAAATGGAGGACTGTATGAAACAACAAATATCAAGCTCATTATTTCATGAATTATACTCAGAATTAGTCATCACAAGTCAGACAGTCTTTCAAAAGATACTAGTAATGTCTGTAAACAAATTTATTGCAAATAGACACATTTCCATATATATATATATATATATATATATACACACACACATATACATACACACAAATGCTATTTTTGCATCTTATAGTTGTTAGTTTGCAGACAAATTATCATTGACTTTTTTCTGTCCACCTGATGGAATCTTGAATGAGTTAAGTAAATGTTTATTATTTTAACAAGGCCCCTTATCCAATAACTCAGTAAATATACACTCAGTGTATCATATTACAAAAATGAAAAAAAAACTGTCTTCTGTTTGTAGTTGTTCGATCAGGAATTTTATAAATGATATAAGTTCTTTATGTCACATCTATGTTAGTCCAATAAAAGATATGAGATAATTTGCTTCTGTATCACTTATAGTTTGTCAGCAGTTAATTTATTAGACAAAGAACCTCTGTGCGCAAACACCGAGGCAAAGGGCTACCCCAAAGGGCATCTGGCTGGGAAGCCAAGTTTCAAGAAAATACAAAATCACACATGCCCCCACAGTTAATTTATTAGATGAGGTCTCCCTTGCTTAGAGTTTGACTGTTTCTGTACCTCTCCCCCAAACACACACACACACTTACTATGAGATCTCAGTAGCTCCTATCTGTTAAGTTTGGGAAGCAGGCCGCAGCACTCTTCTGTAAGAAAAAAAAAATTATGTAATTAGTATGGGTAGTTCACTGAAGACCTGGCATTTTATCAGATAGGTCTTGAGAGGTTAAAAACTGTGTAAATCTTTACAACATTTGCTGGGAAAGGGCAACATTTATGAGGTATGAAACTTTCTTGAAAGATGTTCATCCCCAACTGAATTAGTAGCAAAAAAATGTTTCAATACTAATCATTTAAATGTGCAAGCTGTTGCATTTCGAAGGGGGTAAACAAATCTCCAGTTTAATAGGCAACCGATATTTAACAAGCTGTTTCAGTTTGCTAATGGCCCTCAGATAAGCAGCTTGGAGCTATGTCTCCAACATTCTACACAGAAAAAAGGGATTATTTTACTTTAGTTGTCATAGTGATTTGTTGATGTGGAAGAATACATTGAAATGGCCAAAAAATGAGTTCCACGAAACTCCATTTTCAAGCTACAGATAGCAAAATGGCTGTAGACTCCATCCACAGCCTTAAAAAGCTGAGCTAACCTGCTTTTTTATGTTATTTCCTTAGGGTTGCAGGGTAGGGTACAGATTGGAAGGATGGGGCTCAGAACTGCAGAAGGCAGGAGTAATGGGCAATGACTGGTCAGAGAGCAGGGGAAGAACATTAAAACCTCCCTGCTTTGTTCTCAGCTGTGAACTTCTTTTCAGTGAGTGGAAAACAGCAGGAAGGATTTTGGATTGCTGGTCTGCAACAATTAAGCAAAGAAGATTAGCTAACGTGCTTTTTTCTTTTATGTTATTTCCTTAAGGTTGCAGGCCAAGGCATAGACTGGGAGAATCGGAGATTGAAACTACAATAGGTGGGACTAACAGCCATTGGACCAACAGAAGGTTCCAGGAAGTCCTGATATCTGTATAAATTCCTGCCCACCCAACGTGTCCCAGCACATTTGTTTCCCAGCAGGTGAGTGGAGCAGTGAAAGAGTGGAACAGGTGTAAGATTGGCGCATTAATCATCAGCAGGAGGAGGCGGCAAGAGGAAGCAGAGTACTCTACCAGTGAGTAAAGTAAGGTACCTGTTCACTCCTGTTGTTGCCTTCACAGCTGGGAAGGGTGAAAGGTAAAGGTAGACCTAAAACTGGGAATAAGAGCAACAGCCTGTCTAGGGTAACAGTATAAGGGGATTTACACATGGTATGGTGTGGGCTCAAGTAACAACAAACAAGAAAGGGAAAGCTAGGAACACAGTGGGGCTGGCAGTATAGCCTAGAGGTTAGAGTAACAAGCTGTGAATGAGCTTAGTACATCCTGCAGACCTGGGTTTGATTCCACTACCTCCACTTGCATACTGTGTGATTCTGAGTAAGTCACTTAACCACTCCAGTGCTTCCAGGTTGCCCCTGAAAACAGGCACTTGTGCCTAGTGGGCCTTACCTGGTTACCAAAGACTTAAAAAAAAGTGTCAGTGGTAAGGGTAAATAAGGATTTCCAGGTAAAACAGGGAGTATAGAAGCTGGGAATGCTAGGAGTGCTGCAGTGCAGTGGCTGTGGGGCAGTAGTTTTCACAGTAGTGCTGCTCCATCTGCACGCACCTCTCTGGGTTGAGGGAGGAGGTCACTAGACTCGAGGCTGAGTTAACTAGGATTCAGGGGACCTCTTCTTCCACCCAGCGGCCACCAAGTCTGACACCGTTACTCCAGAGGATGCCAGGGAGGAGGAACAGCTGGACTATGGTGGACTCTGGAAGGGTGGGGGGTGGGTCAGAGTCTCCATTCCTTAACCAGTATCACTACTCAATTCCTACTTCACTCTGGTGAGATGGAACTGCCAGGAGGAAGCATCCATGGGAGTGAACAGGGAGGATGTGGGGGGAAGGCCTCTGGAGTAGAGACCCCAAGGAGGGAGAAAGAGGACCCTGGAGGAGGAAGAAGCAATTTCTGGTGGGGGGCTTAGTTTATTTATTTTACCAGGATCAGGCTCCATTTAGCAAACTCATTTTCAAGGAGGTCCTGGGTAGGACAGTGCAGAAGATAATAAGTGGTTGAGAAAGTTAAACAGTAGGTGTAGCTCAGAGCATATAAAATACAGAATAAGATGAGGATACAATTTGACAGGATAAACTATCTGATGGGGAAAAGGAAAAAAAAGAAAAAGAAAAATGGCACATCCGTTTTGCAATAACATACATCTTGAACATACATATAAATCTTATACAGTCAATGAATCATCAGGTAACATTGCTATAACACACACATGGTTTTATACATATCTTTTTGATCAGTGAGGTAAATAATGTGTGGCTGACCATGCCAGTGAGCGGGACCCCTGAAGTGTATTCCATAATGTTGGAATGACACAGCTTATTGCCATTTTGCCATGATGTGTAGTAACCTTTGGAGGATCAAATAGAAGGTAATTATTTTTCTTTAGGAAGTAAGCTCTATTGGGCTTCTTTGTAAATAGTACTGAGATGTAGCTTGAAACCTCATTTGCAAGTACTTCAAACACGCAGTTAAATGCATTGTTCAGCCTTCTGGTGGCTACAGAAGTCCAATCAATGGACTTATATAGAATACAGTGGTGTGTTCTTGGGGCTGTATTATTAATAAATCTAAGGGCTCTGTGGTGCAGGACATCCATCTTATGCAACTGGAATTATGAGCATTGACCATAGATTAAGTCAACGTAGTCTGAGAGGGGTAGGAATGTAGTTTGCTCTAATCTCCTCCAGGCATAGTGTGGAAGGGCGCACCTCTTTCTAAAGAAAAAGACTTACCTGCTTTGTAGCTTTTTACATAATGCTTCATTCTAACCCCAGGAATCCCTTAGTATGCGTGACTAGTGCAGTTATGCCAGCTGGGTTCAGCTGCTCCAGAGATGGAGTTATGTTAATGATGCCCGGGAATTAGCCAATTAGGTTGTAGTAAGAGAGTGCTGCCTGTAGTTGCTGCTGTACTCCAGTCAGATTAATTTCTCTGTTGACTGGACAAGTCTGCCCCAGAGCGCTCTTTTCAAATTTTGCTTGAAGTAGTTAGTTTTCGGTGTATCAGTCATTTTTTAACCCTGTGCTGCTTTTAGAGTGTTTTAGTTTGTTTTTAGTGCTTTTAGTGTGTTTTCCGAGGTTCTTCAGTTCCCGGGATCCGTGGAAAGTCACCTTCTTTTTCCATGTTCCCACACCTTTTTCTGACTGAAAAATATCACTTCTCAGGTAAAAATTCCACATATTATTTTATTGTAACATTATTTTTCCATGAATACTTCATTTGAAAGCAGTTTTGCAATTTTAAACCATATTTGTTTATTTTACCTCAACTGGGAGCCGTTTTTCAGTGGTTCCAAAGTGCTGGGAGCCTTCTGTTTTTCCATTTTGTTGAACAAACTTCTGGGCCTTCTGACAAATTGGCAGGTCAGATAGACCCAATAACAAGACTGGTCCATTTTTTCCTCCAAATTAGTAAATCCTTTTAAATTGTGGTCAAGTCAGACTGACACAATTCTCATTTAATATTTTGTGTCAAATCACTGTTTTTCTCTCTATGAGCTCTACTTTATATTGCTCAAAACACAAATAAATCAGCCTTAAGGTTGAAAAGTATGGCTTCTCAGTCTGCCTTCCCCTCCATAAAAAATTCGGAAGAGGGGTCCTCCTCTCATCAAAAGTCTAAGGACAGATCCTCCAAGTACCACATAGAAAAGAAGTCTGATAAAAATAATAATGACCAAGCCAAACAAAAAAGATATTCAGAGTAGGTCTCTGATTCAGGGCCTGCTAAAAAGAAACAAAAAGAAAAAAACTTATCACTGCCCCTCCCACTGAAAAGCAAAGGGAGATGCCAGTGTTATAACAAGATATACCCTCTGCGGAGGAAAAGGCAAAGGCTTGGCCACTATACCAATGTTTCAGGCTGTGGGCTCCTCGGGTGCCCCAGCTGATCCTGCCACACCTAGGCCCTCTGGCTCTGGTCTCGGCCAGGTCATTTTCTTTGATGGGATGATGATGAAGAGGAGGTGTTGAAACTCCTGACTAAGAATTTGGTTTTTTCCCATGGCCAGGAGGATTTTTCCTCTCATTTTACCTTTCTCCAGCATATGGTGGACACTCTTGGCTTTGCCTTTCAAGAGTCCATCGAGGAGGATGAGGAGGCAGACTTTTTTGGATATGATGGGTCTTTCTCCTCCTAAGAATCTGCTTCTTCTAGTTCATAAGTTCCTTTACATAACTACTTTCAAACTTCTCCAGAATCCCACCTTCACATCAGGGCTGGATAAGAAAATAGAGAAAAAGTACCAGCTAGGTAACTCTAATGCTGAGTACCTTTACATACATCCAGATCATGAAGGAGTTGTGCAAGCTGTAGCTTGTGACAAAGCTAAGCTGCCTCTTTCTTTCCAGCCTCCAGAGAAAGAATCCAAACGACTGGATACTATGGGAAAGAAATCTTACACCACAGCTACACTCCTGCTTTGCCTCTGTACTTACATGGCATACACAGCTCAGTACTAAAAGGCTCTTTGGAGCTCTGTCCTAGCTATCAGCCAGCAAGTCCCAGATAAAGTGGCTCAGGAACTGGCAGAAACTATAAAACTGCCTTAGAAACCATAACATATCAGTTCCTTTTGTTTTTTTCGATGCCAGTGATACAGCATCTAGAGCTATGGCTCAAGTCATCCCCCTCAGACAGTTTGCTTGGTTAAGGACTACCAGTCCCTCCCAGGACAGCCAAACTAAAGCTATGGACTTCCCCTGTGAGAATAATTCTCTTTTTGGGGGCAAAACAGAGACATACATGAAAAAGGTGGAGGAATACAACATCGACTATCAGAGCAATGCAGTTAAAGAGAAACCCTCCGCCTTCTACAGATCCCAAAGAGGGGGCAGAGGTAGGGGTTATAATCCCAGGGCCTTCTACCCTATGCCAATGTCCATTCTCTTGGATTACTCTCAGATGAGAGGATTCTTTAGGGAAAGAGGTAGAAGGGCTTAGAAACATTCTTATCCCACACCCTCAACAAAAACTCAGCCAAAACAAAACTCTTGACTATAAGGCCAGGTCACCTCCCTTCCGCCAGTAGGAGGAAGGCTGACCCACAACCTCCACCACTGGCACCACATCACCATAGAAACGTTGGTGCTGGAGGTGGTGGGTCGAGGACTTACCCTGCAGTTCAAAAAATGTCCCACTCAGTTGGGCCACAGGACTTTAAAGCCTCTAACTCCCACAGAGAAAATTCTACTAGAGTTAGAGGAAAAGCCTCTACTGGCAGCAAATATAGTGAAAGGAGTCACTCTTTCCCAATGGGGAAAAGGCCTCTATTCCAGGTACTTTCTCACCCAAAAGAAAAATGGGTAGTAGTGACTCATTCTAGATCTCGGGTACCTAAACAAGCACCTGTTCAATCCCAAATTCAAAATGTCTATGGTGATCCCCTCTCTACAACAGGGAGACTGGCTAGCCTTCTTAGACCTAAGAGATGCCTATTTTCACATTCCAATCAGGTCCTCTCACAGAAAGTATTTCAGATTCAGACTGCTCTTGGGCTATCACCAGTTTGCAGCTCTGCCATTCAGACTTTCTTCAGCTCCCTGAGTTTTCACAAAATGCCTGGCAGTGGTGGCAGCCTATCTCAGAAAACAAGAGGTCTCTGTCTTCCCCTACCTGGACAACTGGCTGAGAGTGGACAAGTCCCCCAAAAAGTCAGAGACTCTCTAAGCCTCACACAGCACACCCTGGAGTCTCTGTTGTTCCTAATCAGTACAGAGAAGTCCCAATTTGAGCTAGTTCAACTCGTCAAGTTTATTGGAGCAGAGCTGGACACAAAGCAAGGCAAAGGCCTGCTCCATCTGGACAGGATGGAAAACCTCCAGACCCTGGCACACTCATTTGTCTTGGACTAACTAAGACCAGCCAGGCACTTCCTCAGACTTCTAGACCACATGACATCTACTACATCACTGGTGCTAGAGGCCAGGTTCCAGGTGAGTGATATCCAGTACCATCTCCAAGCCCACAGGTCTCAAAAGAGTGACACCCTATCAAAACTGGTTCCAGTCACAAGGATGCTCTTACAAGACCTGGACTGGTGGAAGGACAAGGACAACCTCAGGGAAGGAATTCCTTTCCAGCAGAGTGAACCCTCAAGAGTGCTCGCTACAGATGCTTCCCTCCTAAGGTGGGGTGCACACCTGGCAGACCAGTCCATAAGCAGGGTGTGGTCTCCCAGAGAGTCCAGATGTCTCATAAATCTCCGCAAACTCAGAGCTGTGTATCTGGCTATCAAGGCCTTTGCTGCCCAGCTCAAGGGTCAATCTGTCCAAGTCAGGACAGACAACACCACTGCTATGTTCTATATCAACAAGCAAGGGGGCACAAGATCCCAAAGCTCTGCACAGAGGCCATGAAGATCTGGTCTCTGGCCTACTGTGTTGGCATGCAGCTCACAGCCATTTATCTGCCAGGTTGGGACAGTGTGTTGGCAGACTTCCTGAGCTGCATCAGTCAGGGCCACCACGAGTGGACCCTAAACACACAGGTGCTGGCCACAGTCTTCAGAAGGTGGGGCACTCCAGAGATAGATCTCTTCACCTCCAAACATAACTACCAGATTCCTCTGTACTGTTGCAGGCCTCTGGTTCTGGGCTCAGTGCCAGTGGATGTCCTGTCACTGTATTGGACAGGGAGGTTCCTGTATGCTTTCCCTTCATTTCTCCTGATTCTCAGGGTTTCTGCTAAAACTCAGAAGCCAATCGGCAATCATGATACTTGGTACTACGTGGTATTGCTTTGTTGATAAGACATAAAAGGCTGGAGCCCATTTAATTGTCTCCTACAACATTAGCTTTACTTTTTAATTGTTTCAATTAATAAAAACTTGTCCAAAGATTTTTTGAAACTTTCAAAGGTGGTAGGTAGCTTGTACCACACACGATGGTAAAGAATTCCACATCCTAGTTGATCTCACAGTGTAGAAATATAATATTTTCACTGTATTGGCTCTACGTATATACAGCTGTTTTTTATGAGATCTAAGATTATTATTCCTATAACTAAACACTATGCCACATTGTTCCATTAGGATAGGATTCTGTAATGTCTTATATAATAAAAACAAGTCACTCCTTTTTCTTCTGTTTTCTAATTTGAGTAGTTTAAGTTTGGTTAAGCGCTCAGCATATGGTAATCGCTCCATACCTCTAATAGATTTAGTTTGTTTCCTTTGGGTTTTCTCAATGAGCAGAATATCCCTTTTATTATTATTTTTTTAACATTGAACAGTTTCTCCTCCTCTGGGCAGAGCAGTCCCCCAATGACACCCGGCCGCTGGCGCCCGCACCCCTGGACCAGGTCTGGCAGGCAAATTTATATGCCTATCCACACAGGCTGGCCAATGACAAGACCCCCCCCCAGGGACCTGGGCACAGATGCCTGGTGGCTATGCCTCTCAAGTCCGGGGGCGCAGGGCTCAGCCATCAGCCAATGTGGTCACTCCACCATTTTTCCTCCAGGTTTTAACCCTGAGGAGCCGGATGTGCAATGGCCCACCATGCTCCAACCCCTGATCGTGCCTTCAACTGTAGTGCACCCTGCTTCCGCCAGGTGCCACTGCAGTGTGGTGCAGAACTCTCACCCACCCAAAGGAAGGAGAGCAGTCTTGGGATGCTCGATCCTTCCTCTCCCCTGCTAGTCCCCGGTGGCCTAAGTCCATTCCTGAACCTGGGCACTGGCATGACTTGTGGCGTCCAGAGTCTCAACCCTCAGCACCACTAGGTCAGCTAGAATATCCCTTTTATAATAGAGATTCCATAGAGGTGACCCATAATCTAGATGAAGAATAATATAGGTCCTATACAACTTTTTTTATGGATCAATAAGTCTGTTAGTAATTAATGAGGTATAATAGCAATGGTCAAAGTAAGACAATTCTTTATTTATCAGTATTCCTAGATCTTTTTCTTTTATAACAGATTTTAATACTGTACCATTTAATGTATAGTCATAGGAGGGATTTTTACTGCCAAAATGCATAACAGAGCATGTTGATTCATTAAATATCATATTATTTTTAATTCCCCAATTTTCAATTTCAATTTCCTATAGGTCATTATGCATAATATGAAACTGTTCTGGGGAGTTAACCACTCCACCCACCTTTGTATCATCTGCAAACTTTGATATAACACTAGTAGCTACTTTTCCCATGTCACTGATAAACAGTCTGAATAAAACAGGACCCAGAACTGACCCCTGGGGCACTTCACTGCTCACAGGTCCCTCATCATAAAACACTCCATTAATTTTGACTGATTGTTTTCAGTCAGTCAGCCAATTAACAATGTAATTATTTATACCCATTTTAGTGAGTTTGTTTATTAGTATATCATGTGAGACAGTGTCAGATGCCTTCCCTAAATCCAGGAGGATAACATCGACAGGTGTTCCTTTATCCATGTGTATGCTTACAAATTCATAAAAGGAGATAAGATTTGTGATACTTGACAGACCCTTTTTGGAACACATGTTGTGAAGTGTCAGTTAATCCAAGTCTATTTATTTCCTTATAAATTTCTTTCTTAAGTAATCTTTCCATGAGTTTCCCACATGAAGATATAAGGCTAATGGGCCTAT
This sequence comes from Neoceratodus forsteri, assembly GCA_016271365.2. Lineage (NCBI taxonomy): Eukaryota > Metazoa > Chordata > Ceratodontiformes > Ceratodontidae > Neoceratodus > Neoceratodus forsteri. The sequence goes on from CM057459.1 coordinate 739,871,974, forward strand.
AGTTTGTTACAATTAACCTATTTCCTTTTATAAAAATAGGAACTACAGAGGCCCTTCTCCAATCTGATGGAACTTGCCCAGACAGAATATAATTATTAAATAAGATAGTTAATGGGCTGGCTAACACCAAGGCTAATTCTTTAAAGACAGTCGAAATAAGGGAGTCTGGTATTGATGAAGTTGATATTTTTAGTTGCTGTAATTCCTCTAGGACCATTTTTTCCTCAAATATTATCTGGTGACTTCCAAAAGTACATAATGGAGTTATGTCATTGTTTCTTGTAATGAATACTGAAGTAAAATAATTATTAAATCATTGTGAAATGTGTTTGTTGTCAGCAATTTCGACTCCTTCGTATAATATATTTGTAATTCTGTTCACTGTACATTTATTGTTATTTATATAAGCATAAAAGCTTTTACAATCTCTTTTTGTGTGCCAACTTTCCTTCAAGATCAGTCTTGGCTTTCCGTATTAGTTTTTTAAATTTTGTTTGTTAATTTTTATATATGAGTTTGGTATTAAGAGACAGATTACTTTTAAGTCATTTGAATGCTTTATATTTTTTTTTATTTGATTCTTGATCTGATTGTTAAACAATAAATGTATAACCCTTTTTTTATTATACTTGTTACGCATGAGGACATATAAGTCTATAGCGTCAATAAGAATTTTAATGAAGGCGTTCCACATAGATTCTACTGCTAACCCTTCAAAAACCAAGTCCCAATCAGTATCTCTCAGCAAGTTTTGTAATTTATGCCAATCAATATTTTTGTAATCTGGAATTTTTGTGTTGTTATTGAATAATGTTCAAGGCCACTGGTTTTTCATTTTTTACCAGAAAACCTGATAAAATTCCAGAATTAGGGATGCCTGAACACCAGTAAAAACAAAGATTTCATGGAATCTGGCATTTTATACCAGATCAGTAAATCTACAAAACTTGTATTTTTCTTATAATTACTTCCTGTGCTATTTTCAATTCACTTTATTTAGTGCTCTGTATATTAAGCCTTCTTTTCTTCTGATTATTTATACACATACTAAAAGAATGACCGCAGAATCCTGGTAAAATCCAGAAATTAGAGTAACAATCACCAGTGCAATTCCAGAATCATGATGTCTTGAAAATGGAATTTCATTGTTTTAATCATCGTAAATCAGTGGCCTTGATAATGTTCTTTTAGAAATTAATGTACATTGGGTAATGTTATTGTCACTAGAATCTAACAGGGCCATAACTAGAGGGTTTATCAGACAGTCTACACAGTTTGTAATTAATAAATCGAGAATATTATTTTCTCTGTGGGCTGTGAAATTAATTGATCACAACCACATGTGGTTACTGTATCCAGTAATTCTTTTTCAAAATTAGTTTTACCAGTCAAATCTTTCCAGCTTATACCAGGGGCATTTAAGTCACCCACCACGAGAATATCACCTAGTTCAGTTGCCACCTTGATCTCATGTAGCAACATCATATTATAATTAATGTCACTATTAGGTGTCCTGTAACATATTCCCAGATTTAGTTTAGGAGTCTGGGTAGTTTTTAAGGTAAGACATAATGTTTCCATTTCCACCTGGTGGTTAATATTCAAGTTTAGACTGGAACAAGATAACTTGTTTGTTACATAACAACAAACACCTCCATCGCGTTTGTGTAACCTATTCTTATGAAATAACTGGAAGCCTGGCAAGTTATTACACCATGTCATAATATCTTCCCAACAGGATTCAGTAACACGTATAAATAGAATAATAGATAGGTTCTGGTGTATTACAAGGCAGTAATTCCATCGAGAGGTTCTGGGGATACAAGAAACCTCTCGGCTCGAGAGGTTTCTTGTATCTAAGTTTCTCGAATAATTCCATGAAGCTACAGAACCTATGTATTTTTTGTAATATATGGATGCAAGGAATTTTTAATTTCTTACTTGTGCCTGCTGTACGGCCTGTGGTCTGCAGAGTTAGTAAGACTCGATGTTGTTCCTCGCTCTCGCTCACACCACCCCACTCCTGCTCCCCTTCCAGTCCCAATCCGCATGTTTCTCTCACAAAAAAAAAAAAGAAACAAAATTCGGTTCACACAGTAGTCACATTGGTAATCCCAACTATACTATTACAAGGACCGGAAGTATAGTATTATTGGGCCGGAAGTATACTATTACGAGGACCGGAAGTATACTATTACGGGACTAACTACTGTATTACAAGGAATTTTTTGTATGAATTTTGGGGGTATTATTTTCACTATCCATATATTACAATATCTATACTGTTGTTTTGTAATAGTATTTGGAGTTCAGCTAATTTGCTTGCATTAAGACTTCTTGCATTTAGATTCAAAATATTAAAGTTGTTAGATGTTCTTTTATTTGTAATACATATTTTGTTAATATTAGTATTTATGTTGCGCTTATTCCCCCTATTTATCAGTTTAAAGGATGCAAAATGATATTTTCAAATGTTTTTCCCAACTTGTATGTGCCTTTTTTGTTAAGGTGTAATCCGTCCCAGCAGTAGTAAGAATTATTGTTGTTAAATGTCTCCCAATGAGTAACAGTATGAAACCTCTGGAGAGTCAATTTTCAAAGCCATTCATTAAATGTTTTTATCTGCTTTTCATTGGCATAATTTGCTCTAGGAACAGGCACAATCTTAGAAAAATGTGCTTCACAATCTAGACTCTTCAATGTGTTACTTAAATTAATTAATTCTTCCTTTAATTCAGTAAGGAACATTTTATTCAGGTCATTTGTTCCAACATGGATTATGGCTAATGGATTTGGACCAGCATTGTTTATGATTTTCTTAGTTTCATTATGTATATATTTTACCCCTGCACAACAAAATGAAGAACAAGTTATATTCTATTTATCAGACCTACTCGCAATTGTATCTATGTATTTGATAATTGGATCACCGAAAACGAAAACCTGTCTCTGGTCCACATGGAGCTCATCAGGAGTCCTTTCTACTACATTTTCTTCAAATTATACTGTATGCTGTATATGGTTCCAAGAAGGGGTTAGGTGATTTTCAGTTTGGTCATGCACTATACTATCATTCACTTGTACTTGACAATTGTTAATTGTTGTTTGAACAGTGGGACTGTGAGAGACATTGGCATTAGTACATGTTTCCACTGATAACGACATGCAATTAGAAGACTGAGAGGTGGCTACAGGAATTAATGGGTCAGATGTCAATGTCGTATTAGCGTTATTTGAATATAAAAGTCCATCAATTACTAAGTCATCCTCATTTAAGTCAATTAGTAGTAGGAATCTGTTGCTTGTTTCAACTGGGTAGCACACTGTTGTCCATCTGATTTTTGATTTTTTTTTTCAAAATTGACCACAGACCAATCAGTAGTGATTGTGACACCACCATCATGATCATCAGGTGAACGTTTCCTTTTCTCAGTATGACCAGGGGTTCCATCAACGACTGGTACTTGTACAGTACTTTCATCAGAGATATTATTCCCAATTGTTTGTTCAGATCTATTATTCAATAACTGTAATTTATAAGTTATATTGTCTTGTTGCTTGTCAATTTGGTCCAGCTTTTTATAGAATGTTAAAATATCTTCTCAACACACTGTTATTGACACATTTTTCACAAATGTACAGATTATAAGAAGGGAGTTTATCAAATAACATGTACATGTGGCAGTTGGAACATTTAAGACCCAGTTCCCCATCAAAGGTTATGATAGTATTGCTTTTAACTGGCTGGGACGTAGAGAGGGGGTGATACAGGTGAAATAGTTGGAGATTCACTGTTAGACATATCATCCATTCTTAACTATTTACAAATATAACCAATATATTTATACGTGTGCCACCACAGCTCAACAGTCAGTTACTGCGTGACTGATGTGGAGCACTGTATGTACAATTAGTATTCTTAAATGTGACTGTTGCTGTACTTACTGCTATTTCCTTTTTCACGTTCCCCGCCTGACGTGCTCGACACTCGCTTAGATTCTGGTGGCTAAAGACTAGGTGAGGCAGCCATGGTACACCCCGCTTCTCGCCCTCTCAGTCAAACCGCCCATTTGCCTACCCCCCCCCCTCACAGTCTCCTGACCCTGCCTCAGATGAGGATAGCATACCCCAGCATAGAGTCTCTTTGCCTCAACACTAGATGCTTGAAGAGCTAGAATTCCCAGTCTCTCAGTATTCATAGCAAGTCCTGGGAATCCTTAGTCTGGCCAAAAAAAAAAAAAGTACCAAAAAGACTTATGCTTTCAAGTGGAAGAGATTTTCTTTCTGGTGTAAAGACAGGCAAACTGATCCTCTGCAGGCTAGCCTGTCCTCCATACTAGACTATTTGGTACATTTGCAAGCATCAGGCCTTACAGCCACATCTCTAAGGGCTCACTTGGCAGCCATTTTGTTGTACATGTCTGTTGGTGAGGAGAAATCTTGAATTTCTCATTCCATCTTTAAAAAATTATTTAAAGGCCTGCTGCACCTTCAGCCCCCACATAGGGAACCTGTTCCCCCTTGGGATTTGAATCTCTGTATTGCTAAGCTGATGGAGTCTCCATCTGAGCCTACAGCTGCTGCAGATTTAAAATATGTCTGCTGGAAAACTGTTTTCCTAGTAGCAATCACTTCAGCCAGAAGGATTTCAGTGCTGCAAGCTGTTTGCACTGAACCTAGCTACATTATTTCCCACAGGGATAAAGTAGTTCTCAGGACTAACAGGAAATTATTTTCCAAGGTAGTGTCGGAATTTCACCTTAATCAGTCTATAACACTCCCTGTCTTTTTCAGACAAATCCACTCCTGGTGAACCCAGGCTTCATAGCCTGAATGTCAGAAGGGCACTGACCTACTACCTGGAGCACACCAAACTTCTCAGGTACGCTCACGCTCAGCTGTTCCTCACCTATGGAGAGGTGGGTAAAAGCAGGCCTGCCTCTAAGAGTACTTACTCTCATTGGATAGTCTCCTGCATTCAATTCTGCTACAATAAGGCTGGTAGACAGTTATCTCAGGGCCTCAGGAACCACTCCACCGGAGCACTGCAGCCTCAGTGACAGCAGCAAGAGACATACCCTTGCTCAACATCTACAAAGCAGCTACCTGGAAGACAGCCACCTTCACAAAGCACTACTGCTTGGATGCACAGTCCAAATCAGATGCCAAATCTGGCACTGCAGTGTTGCAGAACCCTTTTTCCAAAGTAAGTTCTGTACCCTCCTCCAAACTATACTGCTTTGTAGTCTGCACTAGACGAGCATACTGAGGAATTCCTGGGGTGAGAAGAAAACCTTATTTACCATAGTAATATTGTTTCTTCCAAGGGATCCCTTATTATGTCTGACCTCCCACCCAGCCTGCCCTCACATAACCTGGCCGAGACTAGTTCTGAAGTCCTTGCCTTAGGCCAGATTTCTTTCTGTAAAGCAATAAAATGTGTAATGTTCCACAGTGAAGCATGATGTATATAGTTTGTCTACAGGCGAGTTCTCTTTTCTTGTTTTTTTTCCCTTTTTCCTTTTGCAGTACTGGGATAGAATAGATGCTTTATTAACCCTTAGGCTGCTGGAAAATTTAGAATGTATAGGTTTTTAGGACAAGATATCCTGTCGGCAGCAACCTAAGGGTTAATGTTCCTATTGATGTCATTTGTGTATATCATAAATAGTAGGGGCCCAAGGTTTGACCCTTGTGGTGCTCCCTTTTGTATGGGTATGTCGGAGGAGAATATGCCCTTCGCCTTAATTTGTTGCAGCCTGCCTGTTAGGTAGTTTCTAAATTATATTCTAGCAACTTCATCAATGCCAGTACTTTGTAATTTCTGTAATAGTATGCCATGATCTACAGTAGCAAAGGCCTTACTCAGATCTAGTAATACTGCACCAATAATATACTTTTGATCTAAGGCAGTGAGCCAGTCATTTGTGACTTTTGCCAATGCTGTACTTGTGCTATGTTTGTGCCTAAAATCAGATAGCAATGGCATAATGAGATTATACTTCTCTAAAAAGTCCCTTATTTGATTGTTTACTAGCTTTTCAAGGAATTTCTCCAGGACTGGTAGTGTAGATGCTGGTCTGTAGTTAGACAATGAATGTGCATTGCCTGACTTGAACAAAGGTATGATGTGGGCTATCTTCCATATTAGAGGGAAGTTGCCAGTGGCTAATGATAGGTTAAATAGATGGGTGATGGGTGCTGTAAGTTACTTATGATAGATTTTCAGGAATAGTGGGTCAGCACCCACACTTTTTTTGGTGTCGCTACCTAATAACATATCTTCAACATTCTTGTATGTGATTGGGTGAAAAGTGAACTGGTGGACTGGTATGTGCATTGAAGTAGGATTAACACAAGGGAGGGTGGGCTTAGAAGATGCAGCTGAATTCTCAAATGTGAAATCTGCCTTAGCAAAATAATCATCGAATTCTTCCACAGTAAGTTGTTTATTGTTTAAAATGTTGCCCTGACTTTCAAGTTTAATTGGCAGTGTGGGGCAGATGTGCTGCCCTCCATGGATTTTACTGTTTTCCCAAATTTAGCTGGTTTATTTTTGGACTCTTTTAGGGCATTAAGGAAATACTTCTCTTTAAAGTCTTTTATCAGTTGGGTACATTTATTTCTCATTGCTTTAAAAGCGAGCCTGTCAGTGTCCTTTTTGTTGCCCTGGCTATAGACCAGAGTCTGTCCCTCTCTCTTAATGCTTTTTTTTATAATGCTAGTGAACCAGGAGCAGGGTGATACTTTTACCATCCATTTACGTAAGGAGCATGCTTATTTATTACGCCCATAAGCATTAGGTTAAAATGGATGATAGCTTCATGTAGTGATGGGGATAGATAAAACTGTTGCCAGTTTAAATCGTCTAGGTCTGATATAAACTCTGCAATATTCAATTTTGAAGTCATTCTTTTTATGACAAATCTTGATTTGTGTTCTTGTTTATTAGATCCCCTGTTGCAGAATATCACTTTATGATCACTGAGGCCATTATAAAATACAGAGACATGGGTGAATTTTGTGGTCTGTTTGTTAGACTAAGGTCTAGGGTGGTGGTATTTGCGGGGTTTTTAAGGGTTTGGCCTTGTAGGTGCGTTTGACAATTGAGACAGGCCTAATTTATCATAGAAGTGTTTAAGCTGCTCCGCTTTACTGGATTTCCAGTCTAGATTTAGATCCCCTAACACTATGGACTCATAGGGATGCACGTTTACAGTGTTGAGATATGAGGCAACAGATCGAGACCCACCTTTGGTGGTCTATAGTAGCCTATTACATTGATAGTTTCAGCTTTGGACAAATTCAGATTCAATGTGAAGCATTCAAATTCATTTGGTTTTGAGAGTGAGCTAATTTTGTTTGCTGGTTTGAAGTGATACTGGGCTTTATGGTAGTCTAATTTTGTTTCAGGCAGATGAAAGTATATAAATGAAAGGGAGTATGGCTTTGTTTGTGAGGGGGATACGTTTGGGAAAAAGAAAGGGGGGGAGAGAGTGGGATGTTAGGTGCCTACAAGGCGTCACGGCTTTGAGGGATGGGAAGGAGATCCAGAGGATCACTAGGACAGTAGGGTGGGGGGGCAGAGCTAGATGTCAGTGTGCACATGGGACTAATGACCTGGCTAAGGACGAGGCCTGGATACTGCTGGGGGAGTTTGAGGAGCTGGGAAGGGTCTTAGGTAGCGAACTCAGTGGCTTTCACCGAGGTGCTGCCTTTCTGTGACAGAGGGAGGAGAGGGATCTCTGGTTTTGCACCAAGACCTTCAACTCATGGTTGGAGGAACAGTGGTGCAGAGAGGAGGGGTTCGGCTATGTTGGGGACTGGGGGATACACCTGGAGGGACAAGGGCCTTTACAGGGGTGATAGCCTCATCCATCTGGGAGGGGGAACTGCAGTTCTCAGTGGTCAGTGTAGTTGTTACTTTAATGGACATTTAAACTGACCAAGGAGAGTGGTGGAAGAAATCAGGGAAGCAGTAATATGCCCCTTCACTAGCTGAAATAGAAAGCATAGGGAGAACCCGAGGTGAATGGAATCCCCAAGGGTAGGAATTAATAAAGGAAAAAAGGTGGCAGAAATGAAGGGGGTTGAAAAAGGAAGCATTAAAAACAGAGGGGGAAGGATGGAGGGCAAAAGGGAAAGAAGGGGGTATCAAGCAGAGTGGTAACAAAGTCTGGAAGGCCATGTGTGTGAATGCTAGAAGTCTAGGAAATAAGATTTTGGACCTACAGTAGAGGCCATATTGGCAGAGGCTGACCTTGATATTGTGGCCATTACTGAGTTGGGGTGCACTGGAAACTGTGACTGGGACATGGGCATACCCTACCAGGCTTTACTCTATTGAAGAAGGACACAGATTGGGATGGAGAGAGGAGGGGGAAGTGGTGCTTTATTTGAGGGAAGGCATGACAGAATATGGAGGAAGCAGAGGTACTCTGAATCACCCTAGGGATGGGGAATAGAGCCTTTATTTGCACTGGCATGATCTATAAACCTCCAGCACAGGAGGAGTAAAATAAGGTACTAGTGGAAGTCGTCATCAGGATAGCGAGTAAGGGAGAGGTGCTGCTAGCTGATGACTTTAATCTGCCAGATGTGGATTGGAGCCTTCTAGCTGAAGCTTTGGCATGGAGTAGGGCCATCCTTAACTCCCTACAAGGGGCCTTTCTCAGGCAGCTAGTCAAAGAACCCACTAGGGACGTGGTAGTACTGGACATGGTGCTTACAAAGAGGGACATAAATCCCTGAGGCACCCTGCTGGACATCCTCCCTTCCTTGAAGTGAACTCTGTTTACCACCACCCTCTGTGACCTGTACCCTTACCACTTTCTTACCCAGTTTACCACCTTTGGACCCACTCCTAAGCTGCCCAGCTTGCTTACTACCCTCCTATGTGGAACAGTGTTGAAAGCCCTACTGAAATCTAGGCAGGCCATGTCCACTGCTCCACACTGATCTGATTCCTTGGTCAGCCAGTCTAAGAAATTTATCAGATTCAATCAACGTGTCCTCTCCACTGTGAAACCATGCTGCCTTGGGTCTTGTAACCCACTGTATTCAAGATATTCCATAAACCTTTCCTTCAGCAGTGATTCCATTAACTTTCCCACCACCTATGTCAGGCTGACTGGCCTATAATTGCCAGCCTCTTCTCTGCTACCACTTTTGTGTACTACATCTCCCCACCTGCAGTCTCCAGAACAATCCTGTTTCCAGTGAGCTGTTAAACAGGACTGTCAGAGGTGCAACCAGTATCTTCCTGTGCTCTCTCGTTACACCTGGATGCGCCCCATCTGGCCCCATTGCTTTGTCTACTTTCAGATTATCGAGTCCCTTCAGGACTCTCTCCTTTGAAAATTGACTAGTGTCCACTGTAGGCACAATTCGGCCTATAAGCCAAAGGATTCTGACAGAATGCAAAAAGGTACACTTCAGTCTAATCAGCAATAAACATGCACTGAAGAAACAGTCCTGCAAGTGGTTAACCCAGGTACATGGATACACCTCAGTAAAGAGATCACTGGACAACACAGATATTGAAAGAACTTATATCAAAATATATTCTTCAAGCCTTCCAGCTTCAAGAACCTTGGTAGATGTTAACTGGACATATTTTGACTTAAATAAGTTCATGAACTCTGTGGAGAGCTGACAGGCCAAGATTTATTTTAAAAACCAGAACTCAGCATTAATCCTGTCACAGGATCAAAACTACAAAGCTTGCAACAACCCAGACTCTCCAGACAGACACCTTAGGAACAGGTTCCTCAAAGACAACCACAACTGCCTGTTACTAAAGACCATCTGCTACTTCAAACTGCAGCACCCTGACCACAAGTGACATAATTTCCGAACACCTTATTCTTCAACATGCGCAGTGTAAGGTCTTGTGGTCATAAATCTATTAATTTCCATCTTGTGGGTAGGTCAAAAATACAATAGACATGAAGATGCTGACTGAGGTTTTGTGGTTGGAAGATCCCAACACATAGGCTTCAGACCTTGCAATCAGGCCAAGACATCTGCCTGGAGATATGGCTAGGCCAATGAGAGATTGTCAAGTACTTGCTGCTACACCACTCTGAGATACCACGTCAACTGCAGTGAAACAGTATTGCATAAAAGAGGGATCTTGAGAGGCTGAACCTTGTATTACCAACTTGCTTCCTATCTCTACTACACTATTCCTTCTTTAGAAGAAGCATCAACTCCACTTTACTCTCTGACTTCAAGACTGTTAGTCCACTAAAACTCTGCAAAGAACTTTGGCTAATGCCAAGAGAAAGAAGAGCTCTGACATTGTATTAACTTTGTTAAAATTAATTTTACATTCAGTTACAGAAGAAGAACAAGGACTTCATTCCAAGGAACCAAAGGAAAGATACGGCTCATCCAACCTCCAGATCCCATTTCTGGAGAAAGGGGAGAAAAGGCTGGAAGGACTCTTGACTGAGTATATTTAAAGATTTTCAAGGTGTTTACCCAACGCATGCCTTTTAAGAATCATGGTTCCATATTAAATGCATAAAGATAAAATGCAATTGGGTATTGTTTAAAACTAGCAAAAAGATTATTAGTACTAAAGAATTGTGCACTTGTGTTAATTAAGATTGTTCTTGAGAGAACACTGTCTTAGGTCCCAGAGACAAGGAACCAAAAGCCACATACCTATAAAGATTGCAAGTGTGTAAGGGTAAAAACACACATACAGACTGAGTCTACTAAAATATCCAAGGATTGTTTAAATGTTACTGTTTACTAGAAAATAAACTGCTTTGACTTCAATCCATATCAAAGAGAAGTCTGACGTCTCAGTGATTGCCACCATAAAATTAATGAGTGCCTTATACAGTATACTTTTCTAACCAAGAGCAAAAAGAGATTTCCCCTTTTAAATTTATACAGAGACAAAGTTAATTACTGGTAATTGTGCTCACAGAATAAAGGTATCCATGTTGGTGGCCTGAGATTTATGCTAATTCTAGCTACGTCAAGCTATCTGGTTATGAATTGTACCTGAAGCTTTTCTTAGATTGTGTTAAAAAGCATAAAAGGTTAACTTTTAATTAAAACACTAAAGATTCCCTAAACTGCTAGGAAGGAAAAATATTTCCTTTCTTGCAAAAACTACAAGCAGAGGCTGGAGGGAACCACTTCCTCTTTGTAAGATTTCACAAAAACACAGTTTACTCTAGCTACTGTAAAGAACGAGGAAGTGATTACCATCCTCAGCTAGTCAAAAAAAAGAGGAAGTGATCATTCCCTTAGCTAGTCCAAGGAAAGGGGAAGTGATTATACATCTGAGCTACTCACAATAGAAACAATTTAAAACACAAAACACGTTTTAAATATTTTTTTTTCTTTTCTTCTCCTCTTCTCTCTCTTCTGTATGCAGTTAAGATATAAAAATTTGTTTGCATCAGGACTCTTTATGAGGAACCAGGATGATGTACCTCCCACAGCTGTCCCCCATAAATAGTCCCCAGAGGCAAAATATAATCCACCTGCGCTAGAGGCTTTTTATGAATACCCAGTAAAACCCTTTCTGCTATTCAAAAAGAGATAAATATATTTTACCATGAAGCAATTTTTGACCAAAGGATTCCCTTAGAAAGCATACCAGCTAACAAACTACAATGTGCAGAGCTGAATGATTATTTAAGTTGGCTTTTTGACAAGGTCAAAATCAGACTAAAGAAAAAAACTGCTCAACCCTACCTTGATGGGACACACCTTGTACCTGCAGCATAGGATTTGACTCCAGGAGGTGCAAAGCAGGCTATACATCCTAGGGGAGCTTAGTTCTCAACTTGACCAATGTAGACGAGACCAGACCATTAAAGTCCAGGCCTCGGAACTTGAACTAGAGTCAAATAAAGGAAAATAACTGGACCTTCTTAAAGTAAATGAGGCTGACAGAGACAACTTAAAAGCAATCAACCAAAGGTTAACAGAAGAGGTTGGAGATTTAAAACAGCAAATTATCCCAGGGCCTATCGAAATCAATGACCTGCAACAGCAAATAAAAATCCTGAGAGCTTAAATGATCAGACTTCGGACAGAAAAAAGTGAGAGTCAGGAGGAATTAGAGGAGGCTTTGATTCAAATTAAAGCGGCCCAAAAAATTGCTCTGAGAGCCGAGGAACAGGTGCATGAAGCACACTGGGAGACAAATAGAATTCATAAAGCATTTACTGAGTCCCTTGATGCTATTGGTCAACAGCTGGGGTCCCTTCAGCCAGCTGACCTCTTGCTACCTCCTGTCCCAAATACAGCCCCAAAGCATGTAGCAGAGGACCTTGCAGTCTGGACCCAGGATTTGGTTAAAGAAATTCAGGACTTAAAGTTTGGGAGGGGGGCAACCTTCAGACAACCCATAGGCCTCTAATAGCCAGAATAGTACCCCTGCAGGGGCAAGCCAGACATTACCTAGCCCTACCACAGCCGGCCCCACTATTTCCAATCCAGTTACCTCTTACAAACCAGATCCAAAACAATTGACCTGAGTCATAAAGGCAATAGGTACTATCTTCGATCCCAAAACTAGTACTGAGATTGAGGATTTTATCATTGACATCAAATCCCAATTGGAATACTTTGGGATTGATAACCCTGAGGATCGGTTGTGGGACTTAGGGTTTTCTGTTGTATCAGAGGTTCGAGCCTGGATGGCTAGACAGAAACCTGAGAGCAAAACAGATTTTGATAAAATGTGTCCGGCCCTAATCAAAGAATGAACCACTAATCAAAGCCCAATAGCAGCTTTTAAAGAAACATGTCTGGAAAACCAGAGCCCTAAAGATTGCGACAAAATCCTGAGCAGAATGTTTTTCTCAGGAGGGGAAGAAAAACATCCAGATCTGTTTCCCCACCTAAAGGAAGCATTTGTAAAAGGCCTTCATCCCTCTGTTAAGGCATCACTCCAACCATGGAGTGAACCTGATACTCCCATGGAAGACTTTATAGAGCATGCCCAAAGAATGTTTGTAACTGTCTACCCAGATGCAGGCAGAAAACTTACCATGGAACCTCAAAATAAGCTTTTGCCCTTACTAGTGACCAGGCCTCCCTTCAAATGGAAGGAAAAGGTTTGCCACAGACTAGACAGGATGCTATCTCCTGCCTTCCTAGGGATAATAAAAAATTCTCAAACTGGGGAAAGGACAGTTTGTATTGGAACCCTAGATCACATAGCCTCCACGACCCAAACAAAAGAAGGCAGAGGCATCCAAATAGCCCCTGGAATGACTAATCACGGCCTAGCAGAGTCAGGGATACTAACAGCTATGCTATTGAACAGTTAAAAAGGCAGCTCAGGCATTTGTGAAAAGAAGTTTGTAAATTTACTCTCTGAGCTCCACTCAGATACCCAGCACCACATCCTCACTCCTCTCCAACCTTGCATGGGGGGACAATTCTAGATCAGTCAATACAATGTAATTGAGGTAAATGTTAAAACAAGTAAAGATAATATGGTTCTCTAAAAAGGCCCAAAAATGGTTTCAAGAATATATGCTGTATGTTATAAGAGACATGAAAAACATTCTACTTCAGTTAAAAACTGTTATTGTGCGTAAAGCCCTTGTGTCATGGGAAAAGTAGGGTGTCTTTCTGCTGCCTCACCTATACAGGGATAGCCACCTTCGGTCATTCACATCATTAATTCAGTAACACAAGATACAGTAAGCCTATCACATTATTTAATGTATCTGCAAGTAAAATTGAGCCTATGTCTTGGAAAAGAAGGATGTGTGGATGGTGGTTTGTCTAGGTCACCCCTGGAGGAAATCCTCTTTTAATGTTTAGAGCAGAGATAATCTAAACCTTTGAGAATATTTTATAGATTACTGCTTGGAGTTTGCCAGATCCCCTACAGCACCTGAAATGAAAGTGGGATGCTGACTTACAACAGGACAAGCTAACGGGGGAGACTGGGCCCTGGCACTGGGGAAAAGTATATTTTGTTTGCTGAACAACAGACTCAGAGCCATACAATATAATACACAGAACTTATTTCACGCCTACCCTGATGCACAAGGTCAATCCTCAGACCTCAGAAAAATGTCCAAAATGTAGCACCCAATTAGGTACCTTTTTTCCAAATGGTGTGTGTGTGTCATAAAATTAACACCTTTTGGGATGAGCTGAGTAAACTGATGAATAATGTTCTGGGTTGCTCCCTACCACTGGACCCAGTGGATGTTCTACTGGGGGTCCCTAGAGAGGTGACAGGGCCTTCGCAGGCTGCACATCCCCCGAGGAAGCTTGCTTTCACTTTGGGGAAGCAAGTGATAGCACAATCCTGGATGTCACAGTCCGCATCTATGATAGCCCATTCGGCCACTACCCTGCTGCATAATATGAAGCTTGAAACTACACAATATAAAGCCTCTGGACTTGTGCATAAATATGAAATGGTTTGGGCTCCCTTAGAAAAGGCACTGGGGGAAGCCTGGTTTCCAACTTTCTGAGGATTAGGATACGAGGGTGAAGGGTGCAGAGGGATGGCTGGCACCTAGTGCTCAGCTTACGCTATACTAAGTATAGCATATGAATGAATACAGTTCTGTTTTATCTTCGACTGTGATTTACTTGTACTGTTTTTAGTGAAGTATAAATGCACTCTTCTCTACATTTCAGACTGGAAACTGTGTACTAAATTATTAATTACATTGTGTGAATATATGTATGTAAACCATCTGCTGACTTTTAAATAAAGTTCACAAACAATAAGCTGTTATTGTTTTTCCTGAAACCCCTGACACATCTACTAGAGTAGAGGAGAAATGCCATGCTGTTCTTTTCTGGTTTAAGAGCACTAGGAACCGCTTTTGGATTAGGCATGAACACCATGAATTCTGTTAAAATTTCTAAAATAAGGAATACAGTTACGGAACTTTGCAAAGATACGGGTAACATTAAGACGCAGCTCTCTACACAGCAAAAGCTTCTATCAGACATAGGAAGGACTGTAGGAGATACAGTTGTTATGGTTACCCTCCATACAACCCTTCTCAATAATACCATGCAAAAACTCCATAACCTAGCTCAAACTGTAGGTGAAAATCTCACCACCATTCAGCAAACCAGATCAATTGCACAAGAATTGCTGAGGGAAGTAAATAGTGGCATAGGAGATTTATTTTTTTTTCATTTTCATTTTAACTTTTTATTCAAAGAAATTGAATAGGATAACTCAACTGAGACTAGTTCATTTCCAGTGAGGTCCTTGTGCAAAACAACAATAAATTACATACAAACAGTACAAACAACAAATGATATAAAATGTTACAAAACAACATAAGGTGACATATATCTAGTAAACAACCATAATACAAGCGGTTACTATGTCACTGGAATTCTATAGCAGTTGTTACCCTTGCTTCATCTAAAGTCCACTTTTTTATTGCACTGATACAAATTTGTGTATCCCGGAGGGTTGGGGTACTGAGTTCCAGACTTTATGACCACTATATAGTAGATGTTTTCTACCTATTGCTGATCTTATATTTGGGAATTTGTATTCCAGTCCTGACACAGTCCGAAGGCCATGTTTGACAGGTCTGACCACAAAGCAATCAAGGATATAGTCCAAAACGAGTCGTTTTGAGCATTTTGTCATGAACAGCACTGCATGAAGAGATCGCCTTTCTGTAAGACTAATCCACTGTAACCTATCATACATGTCCGTCCTATGTGTTCTTTTTGGGGCATCCAAGACAAATCTAGCCAACTTATGGTATATTACATCCAGCCTAGCTAGACTCCTGGCTGGTGCCCCCGAATATACAATATCCCCATAATCAATTATGGGCACTACTAGTGATTGTAACCCATGCTTCTTGGTAATCTCCGTCATACAGTGCCTATTCCTGTACAAGAGACCCAAACATCTCCCCACATTTTTTTTACTATTATCTCAGTGTGTGAATCCCACTTTAGTGCTGAATCTAAATAAATTCCCAAATATTTGTAAATGTGAACTTGTTCTAATAAAGTATTATCAAATGTTTTAATTTGGAGGGGGTACATTTGTAGGCCTCCTATTTCTCTATCTCATGAATAAAATCACCTGTGATTTTTTGGCATTTAAAACCAATTTTGACCGTATCAAAAATTGCTGTAGCTCATCAAATGCTATCTGCAGAGAAGATTGAATACTATCTGCAGAGGCACCCTCCGAATAATGATGGTGTTGTCAGCGTAATGGCAGGATGAATTCCATGCTATTTAGTTCCCCCAAAATTGATGACAGAAATTTTGAGTGTAGCCACTTCAGAGAAAATAGAGCCACTACATGTGAGTATCGCGTACAGTCTTAAAAGCGCTATTCCTGCCCCTGTGGACTTAGATGAGATGACTATAGCCTTTATATTAAATGTTCTCCTGGTAGAACAACAAAATGTCTATAGGATGAAGACCATTCCTTAATGTGGGTACCTAGCAAGGAGATACCTATGTTAAGATTAAAACTCCACCTGTAGTGGTATACCATGAACTTAACCCAGGTTTATACTTAGTCCCAAACTTACAGATGTATCAAACTACTAAAGAATAACATTGGCTGTGTCCAATACACCTTTCCTAAAGGATATCACTGAGGTTCTTTGTGGCTTTAGCAACACTAATGCCCCAGAAAAATGTAAGGTTACCTTGACCCGTGCAGGTGAAGCTAAAAAGACCCATGCTACAGTTACAGGATCTTAATGGTTAGTTAGCACCAATTTTTTTTACTGAAGTCACTGTTACTTAGACATGGTACTACTACTCAGATTTCTCTACCCAGCCAAAGTAGTACTCATCTCTGTTCCTGCAGGTGCACATACCTGTTTTGAACGTACCACTCTGTAGCCCTTTGATTCAGTTTCCCAGAAAATGGAAATCATTCCCATTTCTGCATTTCAAGGTCATGAATTTTCTTTAGCTGATGACCTTGAGCGAATCTTATATGCCAAGGACCTTCATGAAATTGAGATCACTGTCCGTGAGACTGACCTGGTTATCTCTGATAAACAGTTCAGCCCCAGTGATAAGGAATGAATTCGCATGCCAGTACAATGGCATCTTATCATATTCCTTTGTGTCTTAAATATCACCTTGGTTCTTGCTTTCCTATGGATGCTGTATTCTACCGGCAAGCAACTCCATGCTCACTACATGAGATTTCAGGGTTTATATAACCATGCTCTAGGATTGGAAATGCGACCACGCCCTCCACCAAGATTTATTAACAACCAGCCTAACCCTCCACCCTTAGTTGTAATAAATGAAGAAGAAGAAGACTATGCCAGCATGAAACCCCTTAGGGAAACCCCATAACCCTATAATCTGTATGATCCACATTTAGAAAAATCAGGGAACACATAAAATCTCCAGCAAAAAGATTTCTATGGCAAAGCTTAAGAAACTGCAAAGGCAACGGTTAAACATTAAGAGCTTATTTTAGTATGTTTAGTTAAAGTAAAAAAAGGCAGGCAATGCTTGCATGCTCCCCTATAGGCTGTATTATAGCATAGGTGTTGTAACATTTACTTGCATTAATGATTTTGATATAGTTGGAAGTAATCGTTCCTATATAATGAAAGGATGATATTGGTTAGATATAGTTTAGTAAATATATATCTCAGTATTTTAAGATATTTGTTTAGTAAATGTATACCTCAGTTTTATCTGAGATAGCTCAGGATAGATACTTCTATATTTCTTCTTAGACCTTGATTTAGTAAATATTTGTTTTAATATTTAAAAATTATGGAACTATGATTCTCATAAGCTCACATTGCCATGTTTTGACAGATCCTTGAGTGCCACATCCTTTTGCGAAGCGCCAACATTATGGTGGCACTGCCCCACAAAAGGTGTGTGTGTGGGGGGGAATGTAGGCACAATTCAGCCTATAAGCTGAAGGATTCTGACAGAATGTAAAAAGGTACACTTCAGTCTAATCAACAATAAACATGCTCTGAACAGCCTGTCATAAATATTTATTTCTTAACCTCTACAGCCAAACAGTCCTGCAAGTAGTTAACCCAGGTACATGGACACACCTTTAGTAAAGAGATCACTGGACAACACAGATATTGAAATAACTTATATATATATATATATATTATTATTCAAGTCTCCCAGCTTCAGGAACCTTGATAAATATTAACTGGACATATTTTGACTTGAATAAGCTCATCGACTCTGTGGAGAGCTAACAGGCCAAGATTTATTTTAAAAATCACAACTTAGCATTAATCCTACCAAATGATCAAAACTACAAAGCTTGCAACAACCCAGACTCTCTAGACAGTCATCTTAGGAACAGGTTCTTCAAAGACGACCACAACTGCCTGTTACCAAAGGCCATCTGTTACTACAAACCTTTGAACATGTGCAGTGTAAGGCCTTGTGGTCATAAATCTTTTAATTGCCATCTTGTGGGTAGGTAAAAGTACCATAGACATGAAGATGCTGATTGAGGTCTTGTGGTTGGAAAACCCCAACATGTAGGCTCCAGACCTTCCAGCCAGGCAGGGACATCTGCCTGGAGATATGGCTAGGCAATGAGAGATTGGCAAGTACTTGTTGCTATACCACTTGGAGACACCATGTCATCTGCAGTGAAACAACCTTGCATAAAAGAAGGCTCTTGAGAGGCTGAACCTTGTATTACCAACTTACTTCCTATCTCTACTATGCTGTTCTTTCTCTAGAAGAAGCATCAACTCCACATTACTCTCTGACTTCAAGACTGTTATTCCTCTAAAACTCTGCAAAGAACTTTGGCTAATGCCAAGAGAAAGAAGAGCTCTGGCATTGTATTAACTTTGTTCAAAATTAATTTTACATTCAGTTATAGAAGAAGAACAAGGACTTCACTCCAAGGAACCAAAGGAAAGATTCAGCTCATCCAACCTCCAGATCCTATCTCCCGATGAAGGGGAGAAAAGGCTGGAAGGACTCTTGGCTGAGTATATTTAAAGACTTTCAAGGTGGTTACTTAATGCATGTCTTTTAAGAATCAGGGTTCTATATTAAATGCATAAAGATTAAATGCAATTGGGTATTGTTTAAAGCTAGCAAAATGATTATTAGTATTAAAGAATTGTGCACTTGTGTTAATTAAGATTGTTCTTGAGAGAACACTATCTTAGGACCCAGAGAAGAAACCAAAAGCCACATATATATAGAGTAAAGATTGCAAGTGTGTAAGGGTAAAAACACACAAACAGTCTGAGTCTACTAAAATATCATAGGATTGTTTAAATGTTACTGTAATGTCTGTGATACTAGAAAATAAACTGCTTTGATTGCAGTCCATATCCAAGAAAAGTCTGATGTCTCAGTGATTGCCACCATAAAACTGATGAGTGCAATGTATAGCATACTTTTCTATCCAAGAGCCAAAAGAGATTTCCCTTTTTAAATTTATACAGAGACAAAGCTAATTACTGGTAATTGTGCTCACACCACCTCCCTCCTTCCAATGCTCCTGTTACTTTTTTGTGGCCCCATCCCTTCTGGTTTTGTTCAGGATGTCTGCCTTTTCCTGGTCCCACTCTGTACAGTACCCCTTCCTTTTTTAACCTTATGATCCCAGCCCTGTTCTACTTCTTTGGCTTACATACCTAAATAAACTCTGGTCAGAGCAAACATGGCTGCGCAGAGCAGTGAGAGCAAGTAAAAGAATACTCGGAGCACTTGCTATACCTGCACACAGTAAGCAGTGATTTAATTCATATGGGTCAGTAACTAAAAGTGCAGATCCTGCCCATGAAATAGGGGCTTACCTGATCAGTTCTGATGACGTCCCAAAAGTATTATTGACAGCCGATGGAATAGGAACCATTGTATTGTAGCCAAAGGCATGGTTTACGGTGGTGGCCAGAGTTTGTGTTGCAGTCATTTGCAAGGTGATCTGTAGCTTTTACTTGCTCTCACTGCAGTGGCAGCACTGGCGGCCACTGTGCACAAGATGGTGGCAATGACATAACTGTGCATGCACAGTTTGCATTAGCTGCCATCTTGTGCACAGCAGCCGTCACTTCCACAGTTGCAGTCGGGCACTCTGGGAGGGCTGGAGGTGGACTACTGGGCTGCCCTCGGCCGCCAACATGGCAACTCAAGGGCGCAAGTGATCCACCGTGGATCCCAGGTTGGGCAACTGATTGGCTTCCTGCCCGGGTCTGCCGTTCCACACCCGATCGCCCCTCGCAGATCTGCACACTGGGGGTGCAGGACCATGTGTGGGAGCTACACATTGGCCAGTTTATGAGAATACAACTGACGTGTGGATCTCTTGAGGGTGTGAAGCTGCACAGAGGTGTTATGCACCTTTCACATGTACCCCAGCCCGCCGTCTTGAATAGGCCCCAATAAGTGGAACTGTGCCTGAGCACTGTGGAAGCATGCTAGATAGTGGTCCAGTCATGTGCTTCCACAGTCCTCCTAAAAAGAATGACAGCAATACGTCTGCAGATCTCCACCCATGCAATGGTAAAATGTCTTGTTCCCTTTCATCACTGCCTGGGCTGTTCTCTCTTTAGTTTTCACCTTCACCCTCCTTACTACTCTTCTTGCTTCCCTCTGTTCCCCTGATACACCTCCCTATCCTGCCTCTGCATCTCCTTATACCTTCTGAATGCTTCCCTTTTAGTCTGCCTTTTCCACCACCTCTTTTGAGAGCTATAGTGGTCTCTTTTTCCTCTTGCTTTTGCTCACTTGCTTGACACAGAGGTTTGTTGCCTTCACTGTGGCCCTTTTTAGCTTCACCCGCTGTTCCTCCACCCCAGTCAGATCATCCCTGAGGCATTGCCCCATCTTTTTAAAATGTGTCCTTCTGAAATACAGGACCCTTACCGTTGTGTGGTTCAGTTATACAGCCATCCTTATATTGAACCACATTGTACAGTAATCGCTGTTCTCCAGGTGGCCTGCTACCTTGATGACTGCAACACTGGTCCTGGTAGTGAGTATCAGGATTAGTATTGCCCCATCATGAGTGGGTTCACTGACTAGTTTCCTGAGGAACACCTCCTGCAGGAAGTCCAGGATGTTTCTGCTTCTAGCTGAAGTTACAGCTAGGAGGTTTCAGTCCACATCTGGCAGACTGAAGTCCCCCACTAGCAGCACCTCCCCCTTTATGCCATCTTGCCAGTGACTTCCACCAGTACATTATCTACGGTCGTGGGCAACAATATTGGCGCCCTTGCAGTTTTTTCTAATAATGCACCATTCCTTCCAGAAAATTGTTGAAATTGAAAAATATTTTGGTATCCACATATGTATTTCTTTGGTTTGCAGTGGAATAAAACACAAAAAGCAGAACAATTTACTAAGTCTTAGCTTATTCCACACAGAAATCCTTAAATGGCCCGGACAAAATTATTGGCACCTTTTAGAAGTAGTTAGAAATGATTAGATTTCAAGCAGGTGATTTTCCTTCACTTTGGAATTGAACTCACCTGTGGTAAGATGCAGGCGCCTGCAATACAAAAATCACTTATTCAACCAGTTTGAATAGAGAAAAGGACTCATTCTCTTGTTTTGTGTCACTGTGTATACCGCAATGAGCATGGAGAAAAGAAAGACAGCCAGAGAATTGTCTGAGGAGGTCAGACAGAAGATTGTAGCCAAGCATGGACAATCTCAAGGCTACAAATCAATCTCCAGAGACCTTGATGTTCCTGTTTCCAGCGTACATAATATTATCAGGATGTTTAAGGCCCATGGCACTGTAGCCAACTTCCCTGGACGTGGCCGCAAGAGAAAACTTGATCGAAGATTGCAGTGCAGGATTGTTCGAATGGTGGAGAAAGCACCTCGATCAACTGCCAAACAGATTCAAGCTGACCTTCAGACACAAGGTACGACAGTTTCAACTCGCACCGTCTGTCGCCAACTCAAATGAAAGGGGGTTATATGGTAGGAGGCCCAGGAGGATCCCACTGCTGAGAGAGAGACATAAGAAAGCCTGACTGGGGTTTGCCAAAACACACCTGAACAAGCCAAAATCCTTCTGGGAGAATGTTCTGTGGACAGATGAGACCAAATTAGAGCTTTTTGGTAAAGCACATCATCTCTATGTTTACAGAAAACAAAATGAAGCCTTCAAAGAAAAGAACACCTTCCCACAGTCAAACATGGAGGAGGTTCAGTGATGTTTTGGGGTTGCTGTGCTGCCTCTGGCACTGGGTGCCTTGAACGTGTGCATGGCATCATGAAATCTGGAGATTACCAGGCCATTTTGGAGCACAATGTTGAACCCAGTGTCAGAAAGCTGGGTCTCCGTCGAAGGTCATGGGTCTTCCAGCAGGACAATGACCCCAAACACACTTCAAAAAGCACCCAGGAATGGTTCAAGACAAGACGCTGGACTGTTCTGAAGTGGCCAGCAATGAGTCCAGATCTAAATCCCATTGAAAACCTGTGGAGAGATCTGAAAACAGCAGTTGGGAGAAGGCACCCTTCAAATCTGGGAGAACTGGAGCAGTTTGCACAAGAAGAGTGGGCCAAACTGCCAGTAGAGAGTGCAGGAAGCTCATCCATGGCTATAGGAAGTGGTTGATTGCAGTTTTTTTGACCAAAGGCTGTGCTACCAAATATTAAGTCTAGGGTGTCAATAATTTTGTCAATGCCATTTCTTTTCATTTTCTGATTTAAAAGGATAGATTAAATTCTGAATCAAAAACAAAGGTTCTGTAATATTAACAGAGAAATAAAGAATTGTGGAGACCAAATACTGTATTGTTGTTAATTTCAACTTATGTTTAGAGGAATTTGTGAGTTATTTGAAAAAGTGCAAGGGCGACAATATTTTTGGCCATGACTGTAACTCCTCCTGTGCTGGAGGTCTGTAGATCACGTCAGTGTGAACATACTAACATACTAGTTGCCAGCAGATTAGGCGTTATGGTCTATTGAGTCTGCTCGTGCCTCAGAGCCCTACCTGAGTACCGAAGCCATTCCCCCATATCACATTCCTGTTTCCCCTGACTTCCATCCCAGCCGGCCCTGGGCAAGCCAACCTCTGCTTTATCCCTTTTGTGTACCTGTCCCACCCTCACGTGAACCCCTCCACCTTAGAAGCTAGAACCAGCTCACCAGGCAGCGCATTCCACGGTTCCACCACCCTCTCAGTGATAAACCTCCTCCTCCTCCTTTTCCCCTCATCCTTCCTCTTTCAAACTTCAAACTATGTCCTCTGGTGATACCACCCTCCTTTAGCCTAAAGATCCACTCCTGATTTACCCTATTGATACCTTTGAGGTACTTGAAGACCTCATTCATGTTCCCCCAGTCGCTCCTCTCCTCCAACGAGAACAGGCTGAGCTCCTCTAGTCTCTCTTCATATGTCAACTCCCCTAGACTCCAGATCATTTTGGTTGCTCTCCTCTGAACCCTTTCCAGGAGCTAGATATTCCTCCTCAAGTGCGGCCTCCAGTACTACACACAGTACTCTAGGTGTGGTCTAACCAGGCCATTGTACAGCAGCAGAATCACTTATCTGCTCCTTGAGGTAATCCCCCGTGTGATACAGCCCAACATCCTGTTTGCCTTTACTGCTGCCCTCCTGCACAGCTCAGAATTATTAATGCTGATATCCACCAGGACCCCCAGGTCTTTTTCCCTTGCCGTGGCCTCCAACTCCTCTCCATCCAGGGTGTACTCATGTTTGGGGTTCCCCACTCAAGGTGTAACACCTTGCACTTTGAGGAGTTAAAATTTAATTTCCAGGTGTTAGCCCACCTATCCAGGGTCTCCAGGTCCCTTTGCAGGGCCAGTCTCTCCTCTTCCCCCTCAACCACTGCACCCAACTTGGAATCGTCCACAAAGAGACTCATTTCACTCCCGATACCCACCTGATATTGGGGATGTAGGCATTAAACAGGATCGGCTCCAGGACCAAGCCCTGTGGCACTCCACTAATGACCCCTCCAGGTGTTGAGATCTCCATGCTAACCATTACCTTCTGAGTGTGCCCAGCCAGCCAGTTTCTTATCCATCTGACCATCAATGGGCCTACCCCCATCCTCCCTAGTTTCACCAGCAGGCCATGGTGAGGGACCGAGTCAAATGTCTTGCTGAAGTCCAAGAACAGAGGCTCCATTTCCCATCCTAAGGTGATTGATAGTACTGCCTCCCCCTGTATTCCCTGTATCTCCACTGCTTTTATACCTTCCCTCACATAAAGCACCACATCCCCTCATTTCCTTTCCACCCTCTTCTTCCTCAACAGAATATTGCCTGGTATAGCCATGTCGCAGTCATGGTTTCCAGTCGAGGTGATGGGGCAAAGACAGTGGTGGGGTTCAAGGAGGCATGGGATAGGCATAAGGGAATCTTAGTGGAAGTGGACGGAGGGGGGGAGGTGAATGGGCCAGAGATCATGTAGGATCTGCGGTGATATTATAGGCAGGGAAAAATGGGCTGACAAGGTGGGCTAAGCAGTCTTTATCTGCCAGTAAATTCTGTATTTTTGTTTCTGTGTCCCTGTTTGTAAGCATGACATCCAGTACTGCCCCATCCCTAGTGAGGTCACTGACTAGCTGCCTAAGAAAAGCTACTTGTAGGGAGTCAAGGGTGGCTCTGCTCCTTGCCGAAGCTGCATCTGGAAGGCTGCAATCCACATCTGGCCGACTGAAGTCACCAAGTAGCAGCACCTCCCCCTTACTTGCCATCCTGATGATGGTTTACCCAACTGCCTTATCCAACTCCTTTCCCTGTGCTGGAGGTCTGTATATCACCCCTGTAGTGATAGCAGCCCCAGTGCCTGTCTCCGGGATGACCCACAGCACCTCCAGTCTTTTGTTTTCCTTGGGGTGCCCCTGTACTTCTGTGGCCTTGATTCCCTCCTCCACATAAAATGCAGCCTCTCCTCCCCACCTCCCTTTCCTGTCTCTCCTGAACAGAAAGCAGCCCGGTATAGCCACATCCTAGTCATGGCTGTCAGTGCACCACGACTCCATTATGGCTGCCAGATACTGGCTAGCCTCCTCATGATGGCCTCCAGGTCTGAAATTTTATTTCCTAGACCTCTTGCATTGGCACACATGGGGCGATCCGTACCTTACCCCCCCATCTGCTTCTTTGCCCCCCTCCTGCTTGTGTTTTTCCTGAAGTTGACCTTGGCCCCCCTTCTTTTATTACATTCTCTGTCACCTATCAGTTCCACTTCTCTGTTTTTGCTTTCCTGGTTTAAATCCCCTTGTTCTCTGCCTTGTCCCTACCCCTGTCTTCTTGCTTCCCTGTCCTGGGGGAGTATCCTCCCCTTGGGCCCTCCCTCCTTGATGCCTCATCATTTGGGGAGGTGCAGTTGTTGCCTCCCTTGGTTTTGCAGCTACTCTCCTACTAGTTTAAACACTCATACAAGTAGCATTTAAATTAAGAACTGTGGTCCCCTTCCTGGAAGGATGAGGGCTGTCTCCCTTATAGAGGGCCATATCCTCCCAGATTGGCCCCAGGTCCTCAGTGTAGCCGAAACCCTTCTCCATGCAATATGCCTTCAGCCAGTTGTCAGAAGCCCTAGTGCGGAGTGCCCCTTCCTCTCCTCAGCCGTACACAGATAACCCTTCATCAAAAACCACCATGCATGCCACCTGCTTTAGGCCCCTCCCTGGCTCTCTGAAATGCCCCTGCACTACCACTACCTGAAACTTCCCTGCACTACATTTAATCGTGTTGCATTGTTCTTTTTTTTTTATTCTTTCTATTTTTGCTCCCCTGCAGAGTGGGCCCAACAACCCCCGGTTGCCAGCACCCACACCCCCGGACCAGGTCTGTGCATGGTAATTGCTCCATGTGCACAGGGCCAGCCACACCCTGGTGAAGGTACCTCTTATGTCTGGGAGTGCAGGGCACGGCCATCAGCCACTGAGATCGCCCTGCCATTTTCCACCGATTTTCTTCCCTGGGGAGCCGGACGTGCAATGGCGTCGTGCATGTCCATGCTGATGCCTGCCATGCTCCCCACCCCTTGCTGTGCATGCAGTTGTAATGTGGCTGGCCTCCACCAGTCACCACTACAGTGCGATGCAGTGCCCCTTCTCTCCCCAGAGGAAAGAGAGCAGTCGCAGGACTCTCAATCCTTTCTCTCCCCTCCCAGCCCCCGACAGCCTGAGTCCATTCCCGAACCCAGGTCGCTGGTGTGGCACGAGGTGTGGCGTCCAGCGCCTCAACCCTCAGCACCACCGGGCCGGCCAGTGTTGCATTGTTCTGCTTGCCTTTTTGTCATGGCTACAAATCTAAAATTATTTTCTGATGACTTTGTTGTACTGTACTTTTGTTTCCACTTGCACCTGACTGTATTACCTACTTCCTCATCTCACCCCAGGATTCATCTGGAAATTATCTGTTACCAGCTCAGTATGTCAGAATGCAGTCACAAATGTTTCAGATAATTTCCAGACAATCTATTTAAGGCACAAAATACAGTGCTGTATGCTCTAAGCATGAGTGGGTGTCTTTACAGCAGACCCCAATACTTGAACTCCACCACGACTCTTCCTTAGGAAGAGTCAGTGTGGGAGATAATGCTAGGGTCTGCTGTATAGACATTCATGCGTGCTTAGAGTTTTGTATTTTGTGCCTTTAATAAATGTTTGAGAGTTATCTGAAACATTTGTGACTGCATTCTAATTTGAGCTCCATGTGCTACTACTCTTGTTTGAACCTCTGATTTGTTTGAGGTAGACCACCCCATTGGTAAGCACCAACCCTTTGTGCTGGTTGTGGTGTGTCTTGTTTGGATTTTCATCTCTGTAGCAGTCTATTCTAACCCCAGGAATCCACTGATATTATTACTTTCTGCAGTGATCCTTTAAGCCAGAACTGCCCTGGAGCCAAATGGAATGCTAGGCTAATGATGGAATCTTTAGCTTGTACATTCAATTCAAAAACTGCCAAGTGTAACTGCTTACATTCTAACCTCAGATTTCTTCTCTCTTTTTGTTTAATTTTTCATTTACTGCCTAGTGTAATTGTTATTTTAGCTTTTTACCCCATAGTTTAATTTAGCATTATTTTTTTCTGGTTCCTCGAGGTTCCTGTGAACCAAGAGGCAACCAATTCTTTTCTGTCCAGAATCAGAACCTTTTTTAAAGGGTTCTGATGATATTTTCTGTGTTTTTCTGTAAAATGTATTTTTTGAATCAATGTTTCTCGGTTCCTTGAGCCGTCTCTTGGTTCCGGATCCAGTTGGAACCGATAGATTTGGATTTTTCTCAGTTGCTGAACCGACTGCAAATATTTAACTTGACTTTATTTTTGTCAGTTCCTGGTTCCTGTTTTCTTTAAAATGTCAGATAAACCTAAAAAGAAAACAGGACCTCCTGGTTTTAAAAATTGTTTGAAGTGCTCTGAAGTGTTTGATAAGGCAGACAAACATGATTTATGTTTGCTCTGCCTCGATGTACAGCATTTTTCTTCTGATTGTGAAATATGCAAGTCTTTACCTGAAAAAACAGTGGAAAAACATAAGGAAAGGCTAAAAAGAAAGTTGGAAGAGGGGTCCATGGGCTCTAACCAGTCCACCCCCTCTAAGTCCTTGGCTATTCCTTCCAGAGCCTCAAAAACCACCCCTGAGTCAGGTGAGGGCTCAGGCAAGAGAGGCAATGAACCGGCCTGCCAAAAAACTCAAGAAGACAAAGCACACTGACACCCTGACTGAAATACCTCAAGGGGTCCCTCAGGTGCATGTACCTACTTCTTCGCCTGCTGAGCTAACCCATGCTCTGGCTTTACTACAAGTGCTGTAGGGCTTACTACCCCCTAAGCAGCCTGTGGCTACTCTGGTTGAAAAAAAAAAAATTTGTACCTCCTTTATCTACTGACACAGTGGAATTTGAGGAGGATGGTCAGACAGAGGAGGGTATTGAATTTGAGGTCTCACCAGAACAGGACTTTGGCTCTCCTCCCAGTCCCACAGAGGACTTTTCCTCCCATTTCTCCTTTGTCAGGAAGATGGTGGAAACCTTGGATCTGCAAACAGCAGAAGAAATCAGGGATGAGGAAGAAGCCCAATATATGGAGCTTATGGGGCTGACACCCACTAGAAGGCTTCTACTGCTTATGTATAAGTTTTTCAAGAAAGATGTCCTTGAAATTCTTAAGACTCCAAACACTGTCACACTCACTGATAAAAAGTGTGATTAAAAATACCAGCTTGAGAGGTCAGGGGCTGAGTTTTTATTTACTCATCCTGACCACCAGGGGATTGTATAGCAGGCAGCCTGTAAAAAGGTAAAAACTCCCTCGTCCTCTCACCCCCCCCCCGAGAAAGACTTGGGAAGGATAGATAGCATGGCTAAAAAAGGGTACCTTTTGGCTTCCCTGGAAGTTCACCAAGCCAGCTATCAAGCCTATGCAGCCCTCTACCAGAAGGCTCTTTGGCAGTCCATCTTGGACAATGCAGGGGCTAACCCCTCCCTAACAGTTTCAGAGTTACTGGACACTGCTAGACTGGGCTTGGAGGCTTCCAAGTACCAGTTCCAAATGTCAGCTTATATGAATGACATAGCTGCTCGATGGATGGCAGGTACCATAGCCTTGAGATTTGCTTGGCTGAGAGTCACTAATCTCACCCAGGACACCCAGAGTAAGGCTATGGACTTCCCAGTCGAGGGTCACTCACTCTTTGGTGCCCATACTGGGACATATATGAAGAAAGTAGATGAATATAAAGCTGCTTGCTGCAGTAATGCTACCTAGGAAAGAGCTTCTCCCTCCACTTCAACTTAAGAAAGGGGAGGCAGGGGTAGGTCCTCTTTTAGGAGGCCCTTCTTTCAAGTGCAGGCTGTGCCCCAGCATCAGTACCAGACACAGCAGGGTGGTTTTCATAAAGCCAGAGGCAGAAGGGGTTCCAGAAGAAGATCCCAATCTGCACAACCCCAGCAACAAACAAAACAAAATCCCTGACTTTTCCCTCCAGGCTGCCTCTCCATCTCCCATAGGGGGCAGACTGACTCATTATTTCCAGGAATGGCTGAAAATCACCACAGACAGGTGGGTTCTGGAAATAGTGAGTCAGGGTCTGTCCCTTTATTTCAAATCCCTTCCTCTTCCAAGATCAAAGCAGTTCACACCAGCTCCTTTCACAGAAAGAAAACTGCTGGAACAGGAGTTGCAGGCTTTACTTCTACCAAGGGCAGTAGATCCTGTTCCCCCCAACAAAAATGGCAGGGGTTTTATTCAAGATATTTGCTAACAAGAAAGAATGGAGAGTGGCAGCCTATTCTAGACCTCAGACTACTAAACAGGTACCTGGTAAAGTCCAGGTTCAAGATGGTCTCATTGGCCATGATTCTGCCAACCTTGCAAAAGGGAGACTGGCTAGCCTCCTTAGACCTAAAGGATGCATATTTCCATATTCCCATAAGGGAGTCACACAAAAAATATCTGAGATTCAGACTTCTCTCAGGCCATTATCAGTTCTCAACACTTCCCTTTGGGCTCACCTCTGCACCAAGGATCTTTACCAAGTGCATGGCAGTAGTGGTGGCACACCTAAGAAGACTAGATGTTTCAGTTTTTCCCTACCTGGACGATTGCCTAATAGTGGGAAAGTCTTACCAACAGGTGACAGAGCACCTTCAGGTAACCCATTATCTGTTGAACTCTCTGGGATTCCTTCTCAACATCAAGAAGTCAGTGCCTGACTCCTGTGCAGGCACTACAGTTTATAGGTGCAGAACTAAACACCATACTGGGAAGGGCATTCCTCCCTCAGGAGAGGGCAATAAGCATTCAGGTTTTGGCAAGCTCATTTGTCCTGGGCAAGCCAAAGCCAGCAAGACAGTTTCTACAACTGTTAGGGCACATGGCTTCAGCAACAAGCACAGTCACAGGGGCCAGGTTTCAGATGAGAGATGTCCAGTTCCACCTCAGGGCACACTGGTGCCAAAGGCGGGACTCTCTATCAAGACCCATACCAGTGACAAGGGTGTTACTACAGGCACTCCAATTGTGGATGGAGCTGGAAAATTTGAGAAAAGGGGTTCCATTCTTGCAGGAGCACCCTTCACTGGTTCTCACAACAGATGCTTCCCTGTTAGGGTGAGGTGCTCACTTGGGGGAGCACACCATTCACGGCTCTTGGGAGAGTGCAGATTTCCTCCAGCATATAAACCTGCTAGAGCTAAGAACCGTTTATGTGGTCCTTCAGGCCTTCTCACACCTAATACAGGGAAAGGTGATACAGGTCAGAACAGACAATACCAGAACAATATACTACAGCAACAAAAAGCGAGGGACAAGGTCTACCCCACTTTGTACAAAGGCAATGGAGATATGGAGTCTTACTTACTCTCTAAATGCCTCACTACAGTCAATCCATCTGCCTGGCAAGGACAACACCCTGGCAGATGCCTTGAGCAGGATAAACCAGACCCATCATGAATGGACACTGAACAAGCAAATGATGAACATCCTATTCAGGAGGTGGGGCACTCCAGAGATAGACCTTTTTACATCCCACCAAAACCACCACCCTGCCTCTGTGTTGTTGCAGGGCCCCTGCCAAGGAACAGTTCCCTTGGATGCCCTGATTCTGGACTGGACAGGGAGGCATCTTTATGCCTTCCCTCCTTTTCCCCTGATTCTCAGCGTGCTCATCAAGCTCAGATCACAGCCAGCTTCAGTGATTCTGGTAGTCCCAGACTGGGCCAGACAGCCTTGGTACGCCCTCCTGATTTCTGTGTCAGTGACCAGACCAATTCACCTCCCACAAAGGTACAACCTACTGACCT
The DNA here is from genome assembly GCA_016271365.2 of Neoceratodus forsteri. Classification (NCBI taxonomy): domain Eukaryota; kingdom Metazoa; phylum Chordata; order Ceratodontiformes; family Ceratodontidae; genus Neoceratodus; species Neoceratodus forsteri. The sequence goes on from CM057459.1 coordinate 739,902,708, forward strand.
CCTTTCAAGGGAGGGTCATGTACCCCACTCTCAGGTCTCTCAGACTCAAAGCATGGCTCTTGAGGACTTAGAATACGCAGGTTGGCAATTCTCTGAAGGGGTTCTGGAGGTCCTCAGAGGGTATAGGAAACCTACTAAGAAAACCTATGCCTCGAAATGAAAAAGGTTATTTTTGTGGTGTAAGGACAATAGTGTAGCCCCAGCTCAAGCTGGAATGCCAACTTTGCTGGACTATCTGATTCATCTACATTCCCAAGATTTGCAGCATTCCACCCTGAAAGTGGACCTGGCGTCGGTGTCAGCATACATTTCAGCTGGAAAGGACACCCCCTTAGCATCTCATTCTATCTTCAGGAGGTTCTGTAAGGGACTGTCTCACCTGTTTCCCTCTCACAGGGAACCAGTGCCAGTTTGGGACCTGAACATTTGCATTGCTCAGCTTATACTTCCTCCCTTTGAGCCCATGACGTCTGCAGATCTCAAGTTTGTTACTTGGAAGGTAGTCTTCTTGGTGGCAATCACTTCTGCCAGAAGGATAAGTGAGCTCCAGGACCTCTGTGTGGAAAAAGAATATGTTTCCTTCCACAGGGACACAGTAATGTTGAGAACTAATTGGAAGTTCCTCCCCAAAGTGGTTTCAGACTTCCACTTGAACCAGTCTATTACCTTGCCAGTTTTCTTCACTGAACAGACTAGCTCAGGGGAGCATAGACTTCACAGCCTTGATGTAAAAAGGGCTTTAAGTTACTACATGACTCGAGTCACATGATGCTCGCATCCGAGTAGCAGCTCTCTTGCAGCTGTCCCTTCCCCTCTGCTATATTTTGTTAAAAACTACCTGCATACTTTTTTTTCTACTGTTACATGACAAACTTACCTTCTACTTCTTTTCTGGAGTGCCTGTGTGCAGACATAGCCAGTTCTTTGGAAGAATGTCGGAAGTTGAGATGCGCCAGGCTGCCCTGTGGCACACCCCTCCTCCACAAACCCTGGAGAAACTTGCCAAACAGTCAAAGGCCCAAAGCTTGGGCTCAGGCTCTGGCCAATCAACCACTTCTACCATAGTGCCTACTCCACTTTCTGAAGAGCGCTTCCTCCAAGAGCTAGAGTCCTTCAAGTCCACCTTTAGAGATATCTCTGAAGAACTGAAAATGCTCAGAAGGGACCTTGGAGATATGGGCAGATGGGTCAGCAATGTTGAAGTCCCTACCCCTCTCAATTGAAAAATGGAAGGATTGCTCTGACTCTGATGCGACCCATATGCGACAGTGTATAAGCAAACTCAGGGCCAAAATCAAAGACTTAGAGGGAAGGAGTTGCCTTGATCAACTTGATTATCTTTAGGCTCCCGGAGGGCAAGGAGGAGGCCTCTCCTATCTTATTCATCCAAAAGTTACTGGAAAGAATAGTTGGCCCATCTCCGAATGGCACTGCCTGTATTGTTGAGTGGGCACACCACTTGTTGTGTTTGGTGGCCAAAAATAAGAACCTAAAACATATCAGGGTCTTGGTAGTAAGAAAAACATGCCACACGGAAATCTAGACCTTCTCTGTTTACATCCATTCAACAGCACATATAAGAGGGGACTGACTTCAACACACACACAGGCCCACTTACAGGAAGTGTACATTTTCTTAAAGCTGTACTGTCTCTAACATTTCTTAAAGCTATACTACACATAACAATCCCTTCTGACTTATCTAGAAAGTATATAAGTAAATAGTTCAGAAAATAATATGAACCTATTACAGTTATTACTACAATGTCCATTTAAGTTAGTCATGTCACTAGGCTATATCTCTACAAGTCCATTCTCTTTGGTGGACTTCTTATATGCCCTGACCAACATAGTAGGACTTGAGGCTGTTGCACTGAAATCTGATTAGCATCAGCCATATCTTGTCTCAAATGCTGTGGTTCCACTGTCTCTTCCTGTTCTTGTTCTGGAACAAATAATGTTGTGTAACCCCTAGGTGGCACTATCCCAAGGGCTGCTACCCCTACCTGCATGGCTAGTTGCAGGTTAAGGGGCCTGGGTACTGAAACAGGTGCCTCCACCCAGAGGTTAGGATTGTTAGTGGTCAAGCTAATCTGGGCACAGCCCTCTGGGACACCATAACCCCCCCTTTCCCTTCTAGTGGCCTGAACAATGTACAACAATCACTTTCACAATGCCCCTTATTCACCATGCAAGTACCCACACTGTTTGCACTTACCACCAGGGCTGGTTCCTCTAGCTCGACCCTGGGGACCCACTGCAAAACAAGGTTATGCACAGCAAATAGCAACAGCACAGTACTTTCAATACAAACTGGAACCACAGCGAGGTTAAATGCAAAAATAGTTAGATCTGATTTATTTAGGGTACTTGAACAAGGAAGGGGCGTAATCAGGTTGATTGACTTAAAAGCTAAATCAGTCAGACAGTTATGCATGCACTTCAGAGTCCCTACACAGTTATGTACTCTGGGTAACCAGGTAGGAAAAAGGTGGGCTAGCCAGGAATGTTGTCTGGGGTAGTCCGGCGTCGCAGCTGGTTGGGGCCCTGTGTTGGAAGAAAGCAACATGCACAACACACACTATTTGTAATCTGGAGCCGGGGAGCTTGGTTTGTGAAAGAAAAGACAACAAAGCAATCAGATGACAACACTTTAGATTTAGCTGTTGTTGCAGGAAGCTACCCTGATGTTTACTCATGATACCCAATACAGGACATAGGCAAGACGAAATCGAGACTGCAGGTTGTTGAGCTGGAGTGCCAGGAGAAGCAGGGCCCACATGAGTCATCAAGGTGTCATTCTTGTTCAAGGCATTGAGCAGGGGGCTGATCCCAAGGCAGGTCTCTTGTCAATGATTTTCTCTGTGTAGCGGGTATCCTGGCTGGTCCAGTGTGGCAAGGCCCAGGCCGAATAGCGATGAATACGGATTCACAGTTCAGACACACAGTGGGGAACCAAATCACGACCCACTATCAGCACACAGCACATTTACATATAAGAAATTCTACTGTACCAGGCAGATTGCTATCCGGTCACAATTACAGGGTCTCTGCACAAACCAGGAGTTCAAAGGTGGCTGGAAATCCTGACAGGCCAATCGCATTCAGCAAATCTTCGGTCTTCTTCAGGTTAAAGCCTGGTCACAGTTCTGTGGCTTATCTCACTCTCACAATTCAGATTCAGTCCAAATAAACTTCAATTCCCTCTCAGGGACAGCAGGCAGGCAGGCTAAAACTCAGCCCTTTCACCATTCTCCCACGTGAACCCACGCAGGATTGCTGCTCAAATATCTCGAGCTGTTACTCCTTCACTTCCCAACCAAAATCTGATTAAAGCTGCAAGCAGCCTGGGACTTTCCCCAGAATCCAAAAGGTTCGGTTGGCTGATTTGTCTGTCAGTCACAACAAGGGCTCCCCCTCCAGGTTCATTTGGGTGCCAAAGTTCCAAAACTACAATTCCTACAGAATTTTGCTCCCACAAGACCCCTGGGGACAGGCTCCATTTTAATGTCAACTTGGTACTGATTGGCTCATTTTGGCAGTCGAGGACCAAGATGGTGGAAATAAACAGAACTGCCCATGCTGCAAAAAAGGCAGGTTAGACAAATTACAATATATTTACCATTCTAATAGATAACTAGCAAACAAGCACATCTTCTGACAGAACTCCCTCTGCGCTAATAGCAATGGCAGAAACGGAGCGATTATCTGGCAGCCTGGGTGGGACTCGAGCCTGGGAACACTCAGCCCCCTCCCAGATTAATTATAACTGCAATCTAGGTAGCTCTTAAAGAGACAATGCACAGAGGCTATACAGGCACTCTCTAGCAATAACGTTTAAACTGCTAAAACACAGGACACCAGCCTGGCAGTGAGCATTTACGCAAGCTCAAGGAAGACTTTTCAGGAACCCCAGTTTGTAGGGGGGTTACACCAGGATAACAACTCTGACTCTGGGTATCCCTTTTTTGTTCTGTCTCAATTCTAGTACATAATTGGTCCACATGTTTTTTCACTCTCCTCTGGTTAGTCAGTTGAACGCTATAGACAACATTTCCAATTTTTTTTTCCACCACACCTTCTATCCATCTCTTCAGGCCTGCATATATCCTGACCCACACAAGATCATTGGGTTTGAAGGATCTGGTCTTAGGAAGCATTTTGGTTACTGACGTATAGCCTAGAGGGTGAAGAAGGTCCAATTGAGTTCAAATCTGATGTCCAAACAACAATTGTGCAGGGGATATTCCTGTGACACAGTGTGGTGTTGTTCGATACATCGCAAGAAAGTCCAAAAGGGCTATTTGTATTGCCATCAGTGTAGTAGGATTAGCTTTGTCCATACTCTTTTTAAAAGTGTGAACCAGGCATTCCGCTTCACCGTTTGAACTTGGATGGTAGCGAGGTGAGAAAATATGGCAGATACCACGTTGCTGGCAAAATGCTTGGAATTCAATAGACATGAATTGTGGTCCTTTATCCGAGACAATCATTTACAGAAAACCATGGGTAGCAAAGATAGATTTCAACACTTTAGTGGTACTCTCAGTAATCTTCGAAGACATTTGATGAATTTCTGGCCATTTACAATAAGCATCAGTTAAGAGTAACCACATGGAATTTAAATAGGGTCCCACAAAATCAATATGCAACATTTGCCAGGGTTTTTCAGGTCATTTCCAATGGTGAACTGGAGCTCTTGCCAGATTTCCCATTGAAACAGCACAACCTTTGCATCTTTGCACAACCTGGTATATGTCTCTGTCAATGGAATGCCACCGTACGTGAAGTCTGGCCAGGGATTTCATTTTAGCAATGCCTGGATGGCCTGCATGCAAAAGTGAACACATTTGAGTGATAACGTTGGGGTACTATGACACGCAATCCCTATAGAAGATGGCCCTCAGCAATGGACAACTGCTGTCTCTTTGTACAGTAGGGTTGTAGTGCAGCTGAAAAAGTAGTGCCTTGTGGTCTACCCTCAAGCATATACTGATTCACTTGTTTCAAAATTACATCTTGACTAGTCGCTTTTGCTATGTCCTTGGCTAGTACTGGAAGCTGATCTAACTGTTATAGCTCCATTGCACACACAACAGTAGAGTCCTCCACATCTTTGAATTGCACTGGAAGACTGTCTGGCCCCACCTGGCATACTGATGGCTCCTCTTTAAGTCCCACATTGAACTCCATTTCTCTGGATATTGGTAACCTCGACAAGGCATCCAAATTCCCATGCTGGTCTGTTGGTTGGTATGTAACCTCCAAATTATAGGCAGACAAAATGAATGCCCATCATTGAAGTCTGCTAGTGGCTGTCTCTGAAATTCCTTTTCCTGGACTGAAAATTGTCACTAGTGGCTTGTGATCCATCTTCAGGTGAAACTTGCAACCTAGCAAGTATTGGTGAAATTTCTGGACTCTGAACATAATTGCTAATGCCTCTCTCTGAATCTGGGCAAAATTCATTTCAGCTATAGTATGTTTGCGTGAAGCATGAGCTATCAGCTTTTCTACTCCTTCTGGATCTGTATGGAAAAGGACAGCTCCTATACTCACAGGACTAACATCACAGGCCAATGTGATAGGTAAGTTAGGGTCATAATGAGTTAAATTTTTCACATCGGTTAGAGAGAGTTTGATGGCTTGAGCTGCCTTATTGTGGTCCTTGGTCCACTTCCATGGAGTACCCTTATGTAACAGTTCATTTAGGATAGCACATTTAGTGGCTAAGCCAGGTATGAAATGGTCATAGTAGCGCACCATACCCAAGAATGAACGCAACTCTGAAACATTCTGCGGTTCAGACTTGTGCACAGTGGCTTCCACCTTTTCATCATTTGGACGAATTCCATCTTTGCCAATAGTGTGACCTATGTACGTGACACTTGGTTGACAAAATTGGCATTTTTCTCTTCTGAGTCTGAATCCACTCTGTTGCAATCTCTCTAAAGTCTTTTGTAAGTTAAGTAAATGTTCTGCTCCTGTCTTGACCATGACAGTGATGTCATCCACTACAGTTTAGCACTAAACAAGTTAAGTATCGTAATATTGTTATCGCCGACCATGTGTAACTGCAATTGGAGCTTTATATGAACCAGTATATAGAAAATAAGCAATGGGTGCTCCAACCTGCCCTTCTGCAAGACATGGAGTATGTGAAGGCTATGAAAAAACAATTAATTTATTTTTTTGTATTCAATGATCCTGAGCAGACATCATATAATAATAACTGGGATACACTTAAAGCAGTAATAAGAGGAACCACTATTGCTTATTTTTCTGCAAAAAGGAAGAAAAAGAATGAAAGACAAAAGCAATTAGAAATGGAAATTGACCACTGGGAAAAAATACATATGTCAACTTAGGACTCTACTATATATACAAAACTGATAACAACCAAAATTGAATATAATAAATTAATAACTCAGGTAGCAGAGAATAGTTTGGTAAAAACTAAAGCTAAGTATTATGCACAGAGTGACAAACCAGATAGGCTCTTGGCCTTTCAACTTCAAAAAGAAAAACAACGCACCATTTTTCAAATTAATACAATTGTAGGGGAAGAAACCTGTAAGATCACAAATCCAATTGAAATCAATAAACAATTCTTTGATTATTACCAAAGGTTATATACAGCTGAGAGACAGGAACATCCACAAGCTATAAATGAGTTTTTTAAAGAGATCACATTACCAAAAATAGAAGATGAAGAGGCCCAAAGGTTAGATAGACCAATTCTGGAAGCTGAAATTAAAAATTGTGTTAAAGAACTACCATCAGGCAAAGCCCCCGGACTGGATGGGATTCCTATGGAATTTTATAAAAACGTTTTTACCATATTTATCAAATCATATGACTCAGCTATTTGATAAAAGCTGGAATTTGGGAAAGCTACCCAATACATTCTATGATGCCAGAATATCTGTTTCTTAAAAAGATAAGGACTCCACTCAAGTTTCTTCATATCGCCCTATTTCATTATTGAATTCGGATATGAAAATATTCGCAAAAATAATAGCGAAAAGGATGGAAAAGGTATTAAATCAAATAATAAATGAGGATCAAAATGGATTTATAAGGATAGAAGGATAAGGACAAATATAAGAAGTGTCATAAACCTGATAGACGTTAACAAACAGAATCATTTATTGATTATGGCAGTAGATGCAGAAAAAACCTTCAGTCGGGTGGAATGGGATTATATACAGACAGTTATAGAGAAATTTGGATTTGGGGCAAACTTTCAGAAAGCAATAAAAACCATATATGTAAACCCGAAAGAATTTGTGCACACTAATTCTAACCAGTCAAAGTGCTTCTGTTTAACCAGAGGAACCAGGCAAGGTTGCCCGTTATCACCTTTACTGTTTGCATTGGCTATTGAACCTCTGGCAGTAGCAATACGAACTAACCCAGAGATAGATGGAATATTAGTAGGTTCCAGTGAACACTGAATTAGTTTATATGCGGATGACACCCTGTTATTTCTTACTAATCCACAACGCTCAGTATCAAAAAGTCTAGAAATAATAAAATATGGGGACGCTTCAGGATACAAGATTAATACTAACAAAAAGGAGTTGCTTGTCATAGGAAAACATAATAAGAATACCCTTCCAGTTTCACTACAAACCAGAATTGTCAAAGAATGTAAATACTTATGGGTAGTTATTACTAATGATACAAAAGATTTATATGAAAAAAACCTTTTAAGTATAGTTACAACTGTTGAGAAAGATTTAGAAAAATGGAAGAATCTCTCGTTAACAGTAATTGGTAGATGTAATATAATTAAAATGAATATTCTACCCCGGCTTTTATATCTTTATCAAACACTACCAATTAATTTACCACACAAACATTTTAAACAGATGGAAATGATCATTTCAAAATTCGTATGGAAAGAGAAAAAAACCTAGGGTGTCACAGAGAAAATGACGGCTGGCAACTGACCAGGGGGGTTTAGCACTCCCTAATGTGCACTGGTATTATCTGGCTTCACAACTGGCACAAATACAAAAATGGTTCAGCAAAAACACTACATCAAATAAACAGATTGAGCAAGCTCTACATAATTACATAATTTAGGAGGCAGTATAGTGCAGTGGTCTAAGGCTCTGAGCTGCAAATCTGGTGACATCCAGAAGACCAGACCTGGGTTTGAATCCCACAGCTTCCACTTGCATACTGTGTGGCCCTGAGCAAGTCACTTAACCTCCCTGTGCTCCCAGGTCACTCCTGCAAAAAAGCTTCCAGCTTAGTGTGCTATACCTGGTTAAACAACTAAATAACAAAAAAAATTAATAAATTACAAGCATATTAGTAGTATATTATCTTCAGGGTATTATGCTAAAAATAAAAAGCAAGAAAGTGGGAAAAAAATTGCCTCAGTCCAGACCACTTGTATAGTATGGAAAGAAGCACATAGAATAATAAAGTGGCCAGAATATAAATCTCCCTCAGCACCAATACAGGGAAATAAGCATTTTTAATATTTTACATATTGATAAGGGATTTCATATCTGGGAGAGGGCAGGAGTAAGCACTATTAGTGATTTATTTCACAGAGATATCTTGATGTCATTTCAACAAATTCAAGAGAAATTTAGTCTACTGAGGAATCAATTTTTCAGGTATTTGCAGTTAAGAGACTTAATCCAAAAAGAAGATTTAAATCTGACTGAGTCCCCAGTAGAAAGTATGCTACATATAACTAGGATCAAAATAATTACAAACATATATAAAATATTCCAGAATTATGATTTAACAATGTTAGATCAACTTAAGGCTAAATGGGGATCACAATTAGGTTATAAGATCCCAGATTATATATGGGATAATATAAAAAATACCCATATGATCAATTTTATTCAGCAAAAATGCAGCAAATTCAATTTAATATCTTCCATAGAGCATATTACACACCCTCTAAGCTACACCAAATAAACCCAGTGCTGGATGAAAATTGTCCATGATGTCATCTTAACTCTGGATCCTTGGTTCATATGTTTTTAATCTGTAGAAAATTAACTAAATGATGGGATTCCATCATAAGTACACTGTAACAATCCTCAGATATTAAGATAGTAGTTAATGCTTTCACAATACTTCTGGGAGGAAATCAGATGACTGGAAAGTACACTGTAGAACAAGAAAAGTTGGCATCATTGGGATTATTGGTGGCAAAAAAATGTATATTAATGCAGTGGAAAGATAAGGATCCACCTAATATACAAAAATGGATTAATTTAAAGATAGAATTATACAGGATAGAAAGAGTACACCATTACCTGTTGAAAAAAAGAGGGACAATTTGATAAAACATGGTGTCCTTTTACTGAAGTGATTACTTCTACCAGCACTAGAAGATAAGTAATATCTGGTCCTTACTTTAAATATGATTAATATGAGTATTGTGACTTAGAAATAAGGAAGTCAATGGGAATAGTAAATTAGTATATATCAAGGTTATATAAAGAATGTAAAAATGACAGATATAAAGAATGTAAAAATGACAGCTATGTATGCTCATGTAAGAACTGGTAAACTATGTTAACCATATGTCTTCATTTCAATAAAATATTAAAGAAAAAAAACAATGATGTCATCCAAATAACAAGCAACACCTGGTATATCACCCACTGTTTGCTCAATCACTTTTTGAAAAATAGCAGGTGTGGAACTAAGGCCAAAACATTACCATTTGTACTTGTATAGTCCTTGCAGTGTATTAATCACTACCAATTTCTGAGAGTCTGTATCAAACTCCACCTGAAGGTATGCATCAATGTGGTCCAGTTTAGAAAACCCTACACCACCATTCAGTCTATGAAGAAGATCCCCCTGGTAAGGGTAAGGAAAATACATCTGTGCAAAGTATTGGATTAAGTGTCACCTTAAAATGTCCACATATTTAAACCTTACCACCTGGTTTAGATACCACTACACATAGAGTGGCCCAATCTGAACTTGAAACCTTTTCCAGCACACCAGCTTTTTCCAGTCTGTCCAATTCTGCCCCAACCACTGGTTTAAAGGCAAAAGGGAGTTTCTGTGGTTTACAAAACTTAGGGACTGCATTAGGCTTTGTAACTAGCGTGGCTGTTGTGCAACATCCCAGGCCTTCCTACAACTCTGGATGCATGTCTAAAATCTCTCCAAGCTTGGGCAGATTACTGCTTTGTGGTACCTGGACGGGAGCAAGTAGGCCAAAATCAGCTAGATCAACATGAATGTTTAGGAGAACCTGGGCATCTCTGCCCAAAATGTTGACACCCTTTTTTGGAACCAGAAAAGTTAAAGGTGTACCAGTTTTGTGAGAATCAGTCCTGCGTATCAACGTGGTAAATGAGCCCAGTGGCTGAATTGGTTGCCTTTCAAATGCATGCAGCAACTTATTACAAGGAGACAATGGTGGCTTATCCAGCTTAGACCATGTTTGATGGTTAATAAAAGTAACTGGGGAAGTATAGTGTACCATTAAACACAACTGATACCTCAGTTGTGGCAATTAAAGTAACACATAGAAAGGAGGAACATCTTTTGTTTGCATTTGTGGTGCAATAGAAACCACTGCACTGTCTTGGCCCTCCAAACCGACTACCACGGTTCTCCTGCTCCTGAAAACCTTAGCAATATGCCCCTGATGTTTACATGCATGACACTGAACTTCTCTGAATTTGCACTGGACCTTGCTATGCTGAGACGACCCACACGATGCACATTTGTACTAGCCATGCAGTTTGGGTGGAGTGGTTGTATTTTTCTTTGAAAATAGTGACTTAGACTTAGGTTCATTCTACGTAATTGTGTAACCACATTATTGTTATATATTCTGAGGACATGACTTATCTTTACTTCTCAAGTTGCCCTGCTTTCTGGACAATGTTAAGTCATTGCTGTGGGGTGGGGGTGGGGGGAATGGAGGGGCTTGTATTTTGTTATCATTGTTCCTTGTGCTGTTGTGTGTAATTGTTTGTTGTTGTTGTTCCTTGAAAATGTAATAAAGCATACTAAATTTAAAAAAAAAAGTTATTCATACCTGACTCATACCAAGAACCATAGGCAGGACAGACAACAGCTGTTTCAAACCCCAGGAAATCTTACTGTATTCTGACTTATGCAGTATGGTCTCACGATAGGACTGCCCCGGAGCCAAAATGGTTAATAGAACCTATGCAAATGATGGAATGCTAGGCTCGAGCTCAGTTTTTAAACCACTGTTCCTGATAAACAATTCTAAACCATCAGATTCTTTACTCCGCTTGCCTCAGTAAGACATCTCCAGAGAGCTCTCCTTTATTGCTTGAAGAAACTTGTTTTTTCTCGATTATTTATCAGTAAAATTATTTAATTTGGTATTCTTTTCACTGTAGTGGGTTTTCAGGTAGTAATTGTGTAGATTTTAGCCAGTAAAGGGTAAGTAGTCACTTTCCTCCACAGTTCGTTAATCGAAGGGGAAACTGACAGTCTCCCTTTTTAGTTTTATTGCTGTTTTACTGTAAGTAAATGTGTTCTGACTCAGTGTAGTCAGTTTGTTATTATTTGAATTTCAACTCCTGGTTTGTTGTCCGGTTTGTGTAACCGACAAAAAAAAAAAAAAAAGGGTATTATATTTAGTGTGTTGATTTGGGTTATGTCACAAAAAACTAAAAAGAGAACAGGACCCATGGGTCTCCAGCACTGTATCAAGTGCAGGGAAAGTTTTGCAAAGGCTGATCCACACTTAATTTGTTTGTTCTGTCTAGGGTCTGACCATTTGCAGACAGAGTGTGAAATTTGCAGTAATTTTCTTCAGTCTACCATTGAAATGCATTTGAAAAGACTGATGGAAAGGATGGCTGAGAAGGCTGTTAACCCAGCTGATGATCAACCAGTTCCTCGTCTTCCTGAACTGGGGGAGCTGCCTTCTGAAAAGGACGATAGTTCCTCATCTAACAAATGTACTGCTGACAAGGCTGCTGAACTGGCCATTGCGGTTAAAAGAAAGAAAGAAAAAAAAAAAGCATCAGGAACCTCAAATGAAAAAGACTGAGGTTCCTTCTGCTAAAGATATCACTAACGCGATTATAGTAATTCAGTCTCTGCAGTCCTTGGTTCCGGTTGGCAAGCAACCGCTACCACAAACTCCCAGTTCAAATCCAACTCCCGGTTTAATAGACCAAAGTGGGGAGCAATATGAGGACAAAGAGAAGAGTATGGAGAGGAAGATGAGGATGAGGATTTTGGGGATCCCATTGATCCAGATATTTCCCCTGATCCTCACAGACCAGATTCTCCTGATAGGGAAACAGAGGATTTTTCATCCTGTTTATCATTCATGAAACAGGTTGCTCAATCCCTTGACCTCCCATCCTAGGAGTCCATAGAGGATGAGGAGGAGGAAGAGGATTATAAAGAAATGATGGATGTGCCACCATCAAAGAGGTTGCTGCTGCCACTCCATAAGTCCTTGAGAAAGCAAACTAAGAGGGTATTGCAGACACCAACTTATGTCCCCCCTACAGACAAGAAGGTGGACAAGAAATATTGGATGGCTAAGACTGGGGCTGAATTCCTTTTTGGGCATCCCAGTCATGAAGATGTAGTGTAGTCTGCAGCTTGTGACAAAGCTGGCACCACTCTGGCCTCCCACTCTCCAGACAAAGATTCTAAGAAGGTGGATTGTATAGCAAAAAAAGTATACCTGGGATCTTCACACTGGCTATTAGGCAGGCATCTTATATGTCCTACATAGCCAGCTACCAAAAGAACATGTGGTCCACAGTGCTGCAGATTGCTAAGGCAGCTCCCCCACCCATGGCTGCTGACCTGGAGGAAGCTGAAAAAAGGGGTATTGAAGCTGCTAAGATGCAGTTCAGGATGACAGTGGACTCCAGTGCCACTGTATCCAGGCAGAGGCATCTGCTGTGTCACTTAGGAGGTTTGCCTGGCTTAGAACTACCAGTTTGACACAAGATACCCAGACTAAAACCATGGATTTTCCAATGCGACCCTGTGCCTCTGTTTGGAGAACAAACAGAGGCATACATGAAGAAAATGGATGAATACAAGGCTGCTTACAAGAATGCAGCAGCAAAGGAAAGAGCTTCTAACCCCCAGAAGCATCATGCAAGGGGTGGCAGAGGCAGACCTTCTTATAGACCTTTTTTCCAGCCTTAGGTTTTTATCCAGTATCAGCCAAGGAGATACTTCAGAGGCAGGGGCAGAAGGGGCAGTGGCTGCATTAGCCCTGGTGTCCAACCAGCAGCACAGGCCAAACAGACATCCTGAGGGGACTGTTCGAGTTGCTTCCCCAATTCCAGTAGGGGTCAGGCTGGCCCACTACTTCCTGAACTGGGAAAATATCACCACAGACAAGTGGACCCTGGAGGTAGTGGGCAGGGGCTTGTTCTCAGCTTCAAGGTAATGACAACGCTGAGGTCAAGACCTTTCAAACCCTCTTCCCCATCAGAAACAGCCCTGCTGGAAGAGGAAGTTTCAGCGCTTCTGCTGCAAAGGGCAGTAGAACCAGTCCCTTCCAACCAGAAAGGGAAGGGCCTGTATTCAAGGTACTTCCTCACAATAAAGAAAACTGGTAAATGGTGACCTATTCTGGATCTCAGGTACTTAAACAAGCATCTGTCAAAACCAAAAATCAAGATAGTTACTCTGGCTACCATACTACCCACATTAAGACAGGGAGACTGGCTAGCATCCCTGGATCTAAAGGATGCCTACCTTCATATCCCAATCAGAAGGTCACACAGAAAGTACCTCAGATTCAGGTTGCCATCAGGCCATTACCAATTCAGGGCAATGCCTTTCGGACTGACATCTACTCCAAGGGTGTTCACAAAATGTCTGACTGTGGTAGTGGCACACCTAAGGCAACAAAGGTGTCAGTGTTACATACTACATACTACATACTATTTGCCAGCAGATTAGGCCTTATGGTCTATCGAGTCTGCTCGAACCTAGATCCTTAGTTGGGTGCCGAGACCCTCCCATCCCTTGTGCTCCAGAAACCCCTATCATCCATCCCCACCCCCGGACAGGCCATCATCTGATACATCCACTTTCTGTGTCTGTCCCACCCTCTCTTAAAGCCCTCCACTGTGGATCTCTGAACCAGCTCACCAGGCAGAGCATTCCAAGGGTCCACCACCCTCTCAGTGAAAAACCTCCTCCTCTTTTCCCCCCTCACCCTTCCACCTTCCAACTTCAAACCATGCCCTCTGGTGATGCCTCCCTGCTTTAGTCTAAAGATCCCCTCCATGTTTACCCTATTTATTCCCTTGAGGTACTTGAAGACCTTAATCATGTCCCCCCGTCTCTCCTCTCCTCCAATGAAAACAGGCAGAGCTCCTCAAGTCTGTCCTCGTAAGTCAAATCCCCTAGCCCTCGTATCATCTTTGTTGCCCTCCTCTGTACCCTCTCCAGGAGCTGTATGTCCCTCTTCAAGTGTGGTCTCCAGTACTGTACACAGTACTCAAGGTGTGGTCTAACCAGTCCATTGTACAGCGGCAGAATCACTTCCTTGCTCCTAGAGGTGATCCCCCTTACGATGCATCCCAACATCCTGTTTGCCTTGCTAGCTGCTCTCCTGCACTGCTTAGAGTTATTCATACATGTATCCACCATGACCCCTAGGTCTTTTTCCCCTGTTGAGGCTTCCAGCGCCTCCCCTCCCAGGGTGTACCTGTGTTTAAGTTTCCGACCAAGATGCAACACCTTGCACTTGGTGATATTGAAATTTAATTTCATGTGTGAGCCCAGCTTTCCAGGGTGTCCAGATCCCTTGCAGGCCAACCTCCCTCTTCTCCCTCAACTACTGCTCCCATCTTGGAGTCATCCGTGAAGAGACTCATTTCACACCCTATACCATCCCTGATGTCCGATATATGCATTAAACAGGATTGGACCCAGGACCGAGCCCTGTGGTACCCCACTACCAACCTCTGTAGGGTTCGAGAGCTCCCCACAGACCACTACTCTCTGAGTGCATCCAGCTATCCAGTTTTCAATCCATCTGACCATCAAAGGCCTACTCCTAACCCCATCAGTTTCTCCACCAGACCATTGTGGGGACAGAGTCAAACGCCTTGCTGAAGTCCAAGAATAATACATCCACAGGCTTACCCCTGTCCAGTTCTGATGTTACCCATTCATAGAACTCCACAAGGTTGGTTTGACATGATCTACCTGGCACAAACCCATGCTGCCGACTATCCAGACCTCCCACCTCCTCCAAGTAAACACCCAATTGTTCCTTTAGTATAATCTCCATTAATTTTCCCACCACCGAGGTTAAACTGATGGGTCTATAGTTACCTGGTACTTCCCTCGACCCCCCTTTATGGATTGGTACCACATGTACCTCTCGCCAATCCCTAGGTACCCTCCCTGTCTCAAGTGACCTGCTGAAAAGCTCCGCCAGGGGTGCAGCCAGTATGTCCGCCAATTCCCATAGTACTCTCGGATGAATGCCATCCGGCCCAGGAGATTTGTCTTTCTTTAGGGCCTTGAGGGCAAACCACACCCTTTTGGCGGGGATGGCATCATCCGTCCCTCCACCTTACTGGTCTTTTATCCTTATCCAGATGTGACACCCCTGGGGTACCTTTCCCTCCTTTTGCTCCATTTCTGTTGCTCCCTGATTCCACTCCCTGCGCTTCTATCCCTTTGTGCCTTGCTTTGTAGATATCCCATCCCCTCCTAGTGAACACAGAGGCAAAGTACTGCTAAATACCTCTGCCTGGTCCCTCGCCTCTTCCACCCACCCTCCTTCTGATCTCAATCTGCTGAGATGGCCCTTAGTTTTTCTCCGCTCCCCAATGTACCGGAAGAACCCCTTTTTCCCTCCATGTATCCCCTGTGCCAGCTGCTCTTTACTGGACTTTGCTCCCCTCACCATACGGGTGACTTTTCTAGATGTAAGCTGGTACATTTCCTTATCCCTATCCCCTCTTGTTGTTTTATATTTTTGTAAGCCGCCTTTCTTCTCTGACTGCTACCTGGACCTCACTGACCACCAGCGGGTTTATGTGACCTTGCTCCTTACGCTTCAACTTAGCGCAGATCCTGACTGCCTCATGAAGTCCCCTGCTTTATGACCTCCCATCTCCTTTCCACACTTGTCGTTGAGGTAATCCTCTTCAAGTGATCCTTGAGAATATTTCCCATGCCCATAAAGTCTGCCCCTGAAGTCCACTGCCAGTGTCCTAGATCTCACCCCACTCCCCAATGCTTATTTGAAACCAGACAGTATTGTGGTCACTCCCAGTCAGGGGTCCTGTACAACCATGTCCCTTACCAGATCCCCATCTGCCAGAACCACATCCAAGACATGCCCCTCCCTTGTGGGTCTGTCCACATGCTGTGTTAAGAACACATCCTGGAAGCCATCCAGCAGCCTCTGCTCCTTGGCCACCTTAGAGGACATGGTTCCCCAGTTTGTACCTGGCATATTAAGGTCCCCCATCAACACCACTCCTTCCCCTTTTGGACCACACTGGGCAATGATGTTGTCCAGCAAACCATGCTCTATAACATCACTCATTCCAGGGGGCCTATATGCTACTCCCAGCTTGACCTTATCTCCTGCTGGGGATCGTAAGGTGACCCATAAGGCCTCCACGTTTCCCTCTGCCTCTTCTACCATAGCAATTTCTATGTCATCTCTAATGAACATAGCCACTCCACCCCCTCTGCCCTCTTTTCTATCCTTCCTAAGCATAGTGTACCCCCGTACATTTAGGTCCCAGTCATGGTTTTTGTTGGCCCACGTTTCCGTGACTGCCGCCACATCCACCCTCCCCTCGAACAGCATGGCCTGGAACTCTGGCAACTTGTTTCCCAAGCTCCTGGCATTTAGTAACACTAACCCCCACCCCTTATCCCTGATCCTCCTTGTCGAACCCCACCCAGATTCTTTATACTTCCATCCTCCCCCTGCTCCTCCTGAAACCTCCACCTCCAGTCTGTTTCCCCCCTCCCCCCCTTGGGTTTGAAGGCTACTCCCCTCATCTGGAGGGGAGGGCTCTGGTCAGCCCTCCCTTATCCCTTCCCCCCTTACAAGTTTAAACCCCACCTTTCTTGTATGTAGTCAGCCATCCCTGTTTAAGGACTTCCTTCCCTAATGGGGCAAGATGAAACCTGTCCTTGGCATATAGTCCCTTATCCTCCCAAACTCCATTCAGTTCCCTAACACCCCAACCCATTCTTTTCACCCCACTTCCTGAGCCAGTCATTAACCTCTGTGAGCTTCATTTTTTCTCCACTGAGGCCTTTGGTACTGGCAATATCTCCAAAAGGAAATGTTGCATCCATTATCCCGACAGACTCTGGCAAGTTCTTGGAACCTTGCTTGGATTTCCAAAATGCTATTTCCTATAGATCATTAGTTCCCAAATGCCAGAAATCCGTTTCCCTCCACAATCCTAACCATTTCATACACCATGAACTTTGCTCTGTGCACTGTCAGCCCAGAGATACTCACTACCTTCACCTGGCTATGGCATCCACCCCCGTCCCTCCCAATGGATACCCTTAATCATCGGTCTCCCAGTAACAGAACCTTAACACCGCCATCATCCTTATGGTTACCTCCACTATGCCCTCTCAGCCCCCTCCACTTTATTCATGATCGCAATTTCATGGGAGTCTTCCTGGCTTATTAGAGACCCCCTTGTCACCCTCCCCTTTCTGCCTCCCTTGCTATTTTGCCCACTTAACTTAAACCCCCTCTGAATAGGTGTCCCCTTTAACCCTCTCTTATCTGAACCATTTATCCTGGCCCTGATGGTTTCCCCTTCCCCCGCACCACCATCCCCCCCTTGTAGTAGTGCCCCTGTCTCCAGAGGCTCTCTGTGGGTCCCCTTTAGCTAGGGCCCCATCCTTGGTACTGACCTCCCTGCTGAAGGGGGGCTCCTCTCCCACCTCCTTGTCTCCCAGTTTCTCTCCAATCATGCTCTCCTCCCTCATGTCTGGAATATGTTGCATCTCCCCCATTTGCTTAACATATATGTTTCCCTTCTCCTCTGGGACTATGTCTATCCTTTCCATAGCTGGTCTGTGATGCCCTATGGGTATCTGACTCCCTCCTCCCGGCCTCTGTATAAGTTTCCTCATTTCCACCAACCCCTTCCTCCTCCTCTAGGATGCTTAGTATCTCAAATTTATTGTGACACTCTGTGTCAGCCTCCATCAAGTAACCCGAGTTTCCCCTGACTGCATCTCTAAACTGACCCTCTTCTTCCTCTCTTGCACTGTTCACTTTAGGAGCTCCCTTCCCACAGTCTGCTGTTTTAGGCTTCCGCACAACAGCCCCTCCTGACTCTTCCCCCTCCAGTCTCTTTGAATTCAGAATGTTCACCCTGTACGCTTTCCCCTTAGCATCAACTTCCCTATCTAAGGGTCCTCTGTCCCTAATATCCCCCCTTCTGCTTGCTGTAGCATAATGACCTGTAATTTCAGAGCGTTGCCCCAGCCTCCCCTCAGCCCCACCCTTCTGCTGCCCATATCCACACCCCTTATCCTTGGACACCCCCAGCTCCCACAGCTTACTCCTTAACCAATATACCTCACTTCTGATACAAGATAGCTGTCTACAGAGTGGGCAGCCTCCCTCTCTCCAGGCCCAATTTAGAATTATTGCCATCCCACAGCCTGTGCAGCCTACAACCCTTCCGAAGATGCCTGCCATGGTGGAATATGGCCACCTGATTATCCCCTCTGTTTATAATAGCACACCCCTTTTTCAGTCCCTTTCCTGAGACAGTTTCTCTCATATTGACTGTAGTTATTTACAAACCCATTTCAACCCCACCAACAAAGTTCCAAGTCTCACAAACACATACAGTCCAGTATGTGTTCGGTCCCACTAACAGTGTGTGTAAGCAGACACCAGGTACCGTATGATGTCACAGGCCCACCAACTCCTGTTGCTTCAAATTTCAGTCCCAAACGAAATACTCAGCCCTTCAATCCCAACCCCCAGTGGCTTTTCAGTATTTAAGAAAGCCTACAAAACAGGGTGGGAGGGAGGCTCTTACCAAACACCAGGCAAACAACACATTTAAATTTCCTTCTAATTTTCCCTGCCAAACAACTATCCCCAAACCTACAATATCACAGCCCAAGTAACAGTTCAAATTCAAGGTAATAATTTTTAACACATAGAACTAATTTAACTTACAAACTATTCAAATATTTCAGTTAAAACAAAATATAACTCCTGACCTCTTTTCTACCAACCTGTTGCTTAAGCTCCCAAGTGAACAATGAAAGCCAAGGTAATTCCTGTTTAAAGACAAGTTAATTGCAGCTAATGTCCCTTCCCCCTAACACCAGGCAAACAACACATTTAAATTTCCTTCTAATTTTCCCTGCCAAACAACTATCCCCAAACCTACAATATCACAGCCCAAGTAACAGTTCAAATTCAAGGTAATCATTTTTAACACATAGAACTAATTTCACTTACAAACTATTCAAATATTTCAGTTAAAACAAAATATAACTCCTGACCTCTTTTCTACCAACCTGTTGCTTAAGCTCCCAAGTGAACAATGAAAGCCAAGGTAATTCCTGTTTAAAGACAAGTTAATTGCAGCTAATGTCCCTTCCCCCTAACACCAGGCAAACAACACATTTAAATTTCCTTCTAATTTTCCCTGCCAAACAACTATCCCCAAACCTACAATATCACAGCCCAAGTAACAGTTCAAATTCAAGGTAATAATTTTTAACACATAGAACTAATTTCACTTACAAACTATTCAAATATTTCAGTTAAAACAAAATATAACTCCTGACCTCTTTTCTACCAACCTGTTGCTTAAGCTCCCAAGTGAACAATGAAAGCCAAGGTAATTCCTGTTTAAAGACAAGTTAATTGCAGCTAATGTCCCTTCCCCCTAACACCAGGCAAACAACACATTTAAATTTCCTTCTAATTTTCCCTGCCAAACAACTATCCCCAAACCTACAATATCACAGCCCAAGTAACAGTTCAAATTCAAGGTAATAATTTTTAACACATAGAACTAATTTCACTTACAAACTATTCAAATATTTCAGTTAAAACAAAATATAACTCCTGACCTCTTTTCTACCAACCTGTTGCTTAAGCTCCCAAGTGAACCTACTTGGACGACTGGCTCATAGTAGGCCAGTCACACCAGCAAGTAAGGGAGGCTCTGTCAATAACACAACACATTCTTTACTCTCTAGGGTTCTTGGCAAATCACAAGTCTGTTCTGGAACCAGTTCAGCTGCTCAGATTCATAGGGGCAGAAATGGATACAAAAAGGGATGGATTTCCTACCTTAGGACAGGGTGGATAACCTTATCCAAGTGGCCAGTTCCTTCAAACTTCACATCTCCAGGCCAGCAAGGCACTTCCTGCAGTTGCTAGGCCATATGGCAGCTTCCACAGCAACTGTGTCAGGGTCCAGGTTCCAGATGAGAGACATTCAATTTCATTTAACCCTTTCTGACTGGGAGTCATTATTTCCTGACTGATAGTGAAAGTACTTATGTGCTGGGAGTTGGGAAATGATGACTTGTAACTTTCCTGGGCTGTATCTGTCAATCTAAATGCTGTTAGTGCCTAATTTCTCATCTACACTTAGTTTGACATGCAGTAATCACATTTAAATCAGCGTTACTATCTAAACTTTAGTTAACTAGATGTTTTTACACAAGAAATAGCATGTGTTCTGCTTCAAGTTCATTTAGAGTGCTTCACTTAGGTCATGTGTCAGGAGAACCACATTGATTCGCATTCTGAGCCAAAGCACTGCTGCAGAGATTTGCTCTCACACAACAAAAGCAATCTGAAGAGCCTTTCTTATGTTTCCTTACCATAAATGCAGACACCTTTTTATCTGTTTGTAAATATTTGTAAAACGGTCCCGTAGTTCTGCTGTTTCATGCGCTGTGTTTTTGGAAGTCAAAATCCTGTAAAAGTAAATGATCTTGACGGGTCAAAGTCTGAATTTTCCAAACCACGATCAGAGGAGTCCATGGGTGAATTTTTATGTGATCGGGGAAGAGAATGTAAGACCTATTTTGTTATAGGTACGGAGAAATTACTTGTCTTCAGTCATGTAACCTTCAAAGTTGTAGAGTGAATAAACTGGTACAAGGTATGGATAAAGTGAAAGTGTGTAGTGTGCTTTGCTTTGGAAGCGCATACATTTTCTTGTTTTGTGAGCACTGCTTTTGTTGCTTAGAGCTTCAACAACATTTAGTTTCCTGTAATTTTGTATGACCAGTGTGTTTTTGGCTAATGAACAGTACATTGGAGTTATTCAGAAATAGTTGTAAACCATGTCGATTTCAGGCTTTATTATGTGGCTGAAATTGACAAGCAGATCCCTAAATAAATTAGCAGATAAACTGGTAGGCAAAAACAAAGTGGGTGTTATGTTTCTAAGAATGGTCCACACTGTTTTCATCAAAAAATAATTTGTTTTCCCCACCAATTTCAATACAAGCACCTGATGTGTTACGATCTTTCACATTTTGTTTTGATTTAAATGTGCTATGGCAAAAATAATTACTACCATCACTGAGCTACACCATCAATAAAATCAGCAAGCAGATAGAGTAAATGGTATTTTTATGCAGTTTGTAAGGTATTTGACTGAATAAAACGTTCTTTATTTATTACATTTTGGTCATTAGTATTTGTCACGGGAGATGGGTTCACATTTTTCTGTTCCCTGCAGTACATATGATACATCATGGCATCATGTAATTGCCTTATGTGAGTGAGTAATTTTTTCCAGACTGTACAAGGTAGTGTCAGGTGTGCGGGAGTCAGAATATTACGTTGTTGAAGCTTCCCACGCTGGATATGTCAATTTAATTGATTTTACCACATGATCCAGTTATAATGAGAGCCAATCAGACTAAGTATTTATTTTTAGGGGTGGGATTATTCACTTATTATGTATTTCCATTGACTAAATGTCAGGTGGTTATATAAATTTTGCGCTGTCCTGATGACTGAGAGATTCAGCGCTAATGTTTTGTCAGATCTGACAGGAGCTTATCCATGTAGCGCTGCGTATTCTGACAGAGAATCTATATTTGTTCTTTCGTGCAGAGTTCTAACCAGTTCCCTCTCTAGTAAAAAATCAGTAGAAATATTACCACCTTGAGTGAAACTTGTTTGAAACAGTGAAAAAGTATTTTTGTAACCCTGCAGTGTCACAGAGGGCTGTATTTGTGATTGAGTGTCAAGCTCTGAACATAAAGAGATCTTACTTTTTAGTAATAGTCTAACTGAGATAAATTATGCATTTTATGTCTTCTGATTTTTATTTATTTGAACAGAACTTTTGACTTGAGACAGTATTGGGTCACACTGAGCTGTGCAGTATCATTTTATGATAAGAAGCTGTATCTACATCAACAAATTAATTTTGTGTTAATTTTTAGGAAAAAAAAAGATTCATGCCTTTATATCTGTGACTTGTACTCTGTAGTTTACTGTGACTCTCTGTGTGTCTCCTGCTGTCACTGCCACCTTTCAGATGTCAACAAGCAAACATGTTTGATGTGGCCCTGCTAATTTTTATGTTTGCTTGCATGCATATGCAAGAAACATAGTGCCATCATCCGAGTTTTCGGAGGTGTGGCAGCTCTTTTCCAATTCAGTCAGTGTGTTTGCAGGCGCGGCCACAGTTCTCCAATGCCTGCTGAGCTGTCTATGACAGCTGCAAAATGCAGTGGCATACAGTTGAAAGGGGGAACTATGCTTCAGTGAGCAGCGATCAGATATCGCTTGCTCATGCCGCTCCCCTACACACACAACACATACACACACACACACCGCACGCGCTACACTGGCAGCCCCCACGTACACACTGTGCCGACAGGGGTGCCCAATCCCCGTTGACTGTGCTGTACCCCAAAAACACAGTTTCATATGACGCTGGGTGCCCACCCCATGAGCTACACGTTGTATAGCGATGGGGTGCCCAATCCCCGTCGGCTCCACTGTCTACCCCCAGAGTAGGTGCCCACGCTGGGAGCCCCCAGCGTGGCAACAGATGTGCTATGGCCGACGGGGTGCCCAACCCTTGGCTCCATCCCCAACTAAGTCGTCCTTCTGCCACACTGGGAGCCCACCCAGCCGTGGCAAACGTTCAGCGCTCGTCATTAAAAAAAACAACCTGAAACTTAAAAATGGCCCCTCGCTGTGTCTTCCCCACCACGTGCCACCTGTGCACCCTGCCTCCCAACACCCCCCTCACCCCATACTTACCTCCGGACTCCGGCGCGATGATCTTCGGTGGACCGGGAACATGTCTGCACTCTTCAAAGCCGACCGTGAACTGAGGAAATGCCAGTAAGCTGTATAGTGGAATAGATAGGGTTTTTTCAACTTTGCGCATATCTCAGGCATTTTTTGGAATTTTGGCACCAAATTTTCAACATGGGGTTTTTGGGACCCCTTCTCATGAATGCTCTCACTGTCATGGCGTTAATCGGGCCCGAAGGGTGATTTCGCAGTCACTGTGTGAAATCACCTTTCGGGACTGAGTAATGAAACAACACTGCCACTGTTCATAAGGTGGGCTCTCAAAAAGCCTATGTTGAAAATTTGGTGCAAAATTTCCTAAAAATGACTGTTTTACGAGCATGCATTGCGCAGTTCCTACGCATGCTCGTAAGTTCGCTAATTTTCAATATTTTCACTCCAGATTTTCAACATTGCCATTTTTCCACACCTCCTTATGAGCAGTACAGCTGTCATTTTTTACATCTTGCCCAAAACGTGTTTCCGGCCATGTAGCGCGCAATGGCACATTCAGTGTGCGAAAGCAATGTTTGGGACACATTAAGAAAATAACAGTGGCACTTTTAATGAGCAGAGGTCTTAAATGGCTATGTTGAAAATTTGGTGACAAAAGTCCATAAAATGACTGTGTTACGAGTGAGCATTGCGCAGTTTCCACGCACCCTTGTAAGTTCATGACTTTGTAATATTTTCAGTCCAGATTTTCACCAGTGGCATTTTTCCACACTTCCTTACGAACAGTACAGCTGTCATTTTTCACAACATGGCCGAAATGTGTTTTCACACTTTCAGCGCAGAGATGCGTGGTCGCTGTGGGAAATCATTGTTTGGGCCAGATAAAGAAGATCACAGTGACACTGTTCATGATCGGAGGCACCAAAATGCCTGAGTTGCCAATCTGATGTAAAAAATCCCCAGACTAATTACATTATGGGTGTGCGTTGCACAGTTTCTATGCATGCTCGTGACTTCACCAGTTTTTTTTTATATTTTTACTGCAGATTTGCAACATTGCCATTTTTTCCACCTCCCCATGAACAGTACAGCTGTCATTTTTCACATCCTGTTCGGAATGTGTTTTTGCACCTATGGTGCTAAATGCCGTAGTCGCTGTGCATAAGCAGCTTTCGGCTAACAAACTGATATTGCCACTGTTCATGAGGTGGGGGTCTCAAAAACATGTTGAAAATTTGGAGTGAAAATACCAATGAATGCCTGAGGTGTTAGGGTTTCCAACCATAATGCCCCACCCTGTAGAGAATGACAGGCATCAGGGGTGTGAGTTGGGATTCTTGCCTGTAATGTTCATACCATTCCACACCCTTCAGCCAGTGAGAGGCATCGAGGTATGCCTTGGACTCTTCGGCCCCAAAGTTCACCCCATTCTCCTATACCACACCCATCTCACCGTATTTCCTGATGGAATGGGGTGTGCATAAGGGCCAAAGACCCCAAGGCACACAGTGACACTTGTCGGTGTCTGCAGGGTAGGGTGTGGTGAAATAGTGTGGCCGTTATGCCTGATGACCCAAAGGCACACCCCAATGCCTGTCACTCTCTGCAGGATAGTGGTGGGGTTGGCTTCAGTTCAATACTTCACTTCCATTCCTATTATGCAGCTCTGTAACTTCTACACTACCAATGCCAATGCCAGCAAGCAAACATTCAGCATTGACAAATGCTTGTTTTCTATTGACAAAAGTAGTTCTGTCTGTGTATGTGTACTCCCCCAAGATAAATATATTATTATGTAACAGACTCAACAAATCTGCTTACTAATTGAAAACTCCTGATTTGAGAGTAGCATTCAGATATTTATACACATTTGCCTGTTTCTCTTCTAAGTCAAAAGTATTCCAATCCAAATAACTAGTGCGCTCTATTTTTTGTTTATTCATATTTGTGCTGACACCATTTGGAGAGCTTACAACTTACTACTTAGCTCATTTCTTAATTTGTCTGTTGACTGGCAAATATATTGTGGACTGCTGCATTAGCTAAAAAAAAAAAAAAGATTGTATATGGACATTTCTGAGTAATTTTATCCATTTGCATGCAAATTTATCTGCCTGTCTCATCCCAACCCCCCATATAGAAAAAAAACCTGTGCTAGGAACGCATACATTTGTGTGCGGTGCGTTCACAGGATGTGTATTTGAGATTTGAACTTGTCCTTTATTCATCTCAATCAGTCCTACTCCACTGTAATAAAACAAATAAAGAAAATAGTTCTGTTCCAGTGACACAGACACGTGTGTGTTGACAGGGTGTGTATCTGATATTTGAACTTGTCCTTTATTCCATCAGGGATAGTGGTGTAGGGAAGAGTGATCAAAAGACAGTCCCACTGAGAAATAACTGCATTTCCTTGCACATGTGTGTGTGTGTGTGTGTGTGTGTGTGTGTGTGCTTTATAGCAGTCCACCTCTGAGTTTCTATAGACACTGGTCTGCTGACCCATCTGTGGCTGTGCATCTCGAGCGGTCCTACCCCACTGTAATAAAAAGAAAACAAATAATTGTATCATCAGTTACTATGTCTGTCGCATCTACTAATGCATTTGACTTGTCTGCATCTGACTCATCTGATGGAACCTTTGCTAGGTATGAATCTGACGAGATCCCGCTAGCTATGATGTTATGGCATGAGCGTGCTGAACATTGTGGAGTGACTGACTCTGACTGGTCACCAGAGTCTGATAACATGGACAGCGATACTGATGATGACTTACCACTAAGTCGATACGTCGCTGAAAAACAAGTCATGTGTCTGACTTTGGTACTGACAGTCTGCCACGCAATACACCTACTGAAGACTGTATGGCTCATGAATGCACAGAAATGTTTGTTGCTGAATCTGGAAGTAGTTCCACAGTTCTTGGGAAAAGGCAAACACCTCAAAAATTTACTGATGGATGGGTGTCAGACATAGTTATTCCATCAGAAAAGCGGTTTAGGGGTAAACCTCATGGTGTAGCAGATGGAATTGGCACCAAAAATCCTATTGAAATCTTTGACATGCTATTCACTCCATGTGCCATGGAGGAGATAGTTAGATTCACTAACTTGCAATATTATTATGAGAAAGAAACAAATCCGTGAGCACCAAAGGGTGATTTTCTAACATTGTCAGTTGCTGAACTACGAGCATTTCTGGGACTCATGCTGGCTGCTGGCATTGCTCAGATGAAGGGTGGGTTTAGAGAGTACTGGTCCACCAAATGCCGATTGATCTGACTAGAGGGGTTTTCAGAGGTTTTCCCGCACAATAGATTCTTTGCAATAAAACATTGCTTACACTTTGTGGATGAGAGAAATGCACCCAGGCGAAATTATGTGGATGCAGACCACTTTTACAAAGTGCGTTTCTTGCTTGAGTCGATCATGCCAAATTTCAGGGAAGTGTACCATCCCCATCGTGAACTTTTCTATAGATGAATCAATGATTTGTTCAGAAGGTCGTGCACCTCATAAAGTGATGATGCAGAACAAACCAATTAAATCTGGAATGAAGGCATATGTGCTTTGTGAGGCACACACTGGATATGTGCTCAATCTGAACTTGGTGGGTGGTGAGAAGGCCGAGACAGGGCACAAGATTCATCACGTGGTCATGAGTATGTGTGAACCATATCATGACCTCGGTTATAGACTGTTCATGGACAACTGGTATACTTCCTTTGAAATGTTTAAACTCCTCGAGTCGAGAGCATGGCAGGCCTGTGGAAGAGTACGCGCTAAACGAGGTGCACCTGACAGCTTTACTGATCAAGAAGGCAAGGATATTCATACACTGAAGCATGGAGACTGTATGTACCAGAGTAAGGAAGGGATTGTGGCCTGTGCATGGCGGAATACAAATTCTGTCACACTGCTTTCGACACTGCCTGTTGGCCTTAGCATGAGTCCCATTTCCCATAAAGTGAAAGAGAAAGGAGAATGGAGGATCGGCGTTCAAGTCAATCAGCCTGAAATTGTGACAGTGTATAACCGTCACATGGGTGGCGTTGATCTTGCTGATCAACATCTTGCAGCCTACAGAAGGCACATGAAGGGCTTAAGGTGGCCACATAAGATCTTGTGGTACATATTGGATATAGTGGTCATCAACGCATACCTGTTGTATGCAGAATCATGCCGATTGACTGAAGAGAGACCCTTTACACTCCGTGAGTTTCATAAAACTCTTGCGACTGAACTTGTTGCAGGTAACAGCTTCTGCAAATGCCAGCCACCTAAAAATTGTGACGATGCTACCAGATTCAGCCACAGCCTCCAGCATGGTCCCAAGAGACCAGAGAAGGCATCACGCTGCATGGTGCACATACAGCGATGTGACACCGTATACAGCTGTGCAGCATTTAACATGCAGATGTGTTCAGACCCATGCTTTATCCAATACCACAATCTGGATGACAATGCCTACAATAACCCTGCAAAACATGGTAAAGAACCAACTCGTAAGAAGAAAAGGATGGATACATCAGTATGTCAACATTAGATGCTTAGTTTTTTTTTTCCCAATTATTTAACCAGGTGAGACACACTAAGCTGAAAGCTTGTTTACAGGTGCAACCTGGGAGCAAAAGGAAGTTAAGTGACTTGCTCAGGGTCACACAGTATGCAAGTGGGGGCTGTGGGATTCAAACCCAGGTCTCCAGATTTGCAGCTCAGAGCCTTAAACCACTGCGCCATACTGCCTCCTAACCCTGTCGGGCTCAGATGTTGGAAACATACCTGTACCCTTCTTTTGCACGATTGAGCATCTTCATGTCTGAGAGGCATAATTTTTAACCGTGTTCATGGGTGGGTGGGAGAGACCTGTTCCCTGTTGGAAACACAGCTGTACCATTGTTTTGCACAACTGTGTATCTTCATGTCTGAGAGGCATAATTTGTAACCATGTTCATGGGTGTGTTGGAGAGACCCGTTCCCTGTTGGAATCACACCTGTACCCTTCTTTTGCACGATTGAGCATCTTCATGTCTGAGAGGCATAATTTTTAACCGTGTTCATGGGTGGGTGGGAGAGACCTGTTCCCTGTTGGAAACACAGCTGTACCATTGTTTTGCACAACTGTGTATCTTCATGTCTGAGAGGCATAATTTTTAACTGTGTTCATGGGTGGGTTGGAGAGACCTGTTTCCTGTTGGAAACACAACTGTACTCTTCTTTTGCATGATTGTGCGTCTTCATGTCTGAGAGGCATAATTTTTAACCGTGTTCATGGGTGGGTGGGAGAGACCTGTTCCCTGTTGGAAACACAGCTGTACCATTGTTTTGCACAACTGTGTATCTTCATGTCTGAGAGGCATAATTTTTAACTGTGTTCATGGGTGGGTTGGAGAGACCTGATTCCTGTTGGAAACACAACTGTACTCTTCTTTTGCATGATTGTGTGTCTTCATGTCTGAGAGGCATAATTTTTAACCGTGTTCATGGGTGGGTGGGAGAGACCCGTTCCCTGTTGGAATCATACCTGTACCATTGTTTTGCACGATTGAGCATCTTCATGTCTGAGAGGCATAATTTGTAACCATGTTCATGGGTGTGTTGGAGAGACCCGTTCCCTGTTGGAATCACACCTGTACCCTTCTTTTGCACGATTGAGCATCTTCATGTCTGAGAGGCATAATTTGTAACCATGTTCATGGGTGGGTGGGAGAGACCTGTTCCCTGTTGGAAACATACCTGTACCATGGTTTTGCATGATTGTGCATCTTCATGTTTGAGAGTCATACTTTTTAACCATGTTCATGGGTGGGTTGGAGAGACCCGTTCTCTGTTGGAAATACACCTGTACCCTTCTTTTGCACAATTATGCATCTTCATGTCTGAGAGACATAATTTATAACTGTGTTCATGGGTGGGTTGGAGAGACCTGTTTCCTGTTGGAAACACACCTGTACCATTGTTTTGCACGATTGTGCAACTTCATGCCTGAGAGGCATAATTTTTAACTGTGTTCAGGGGTGAGTTGAAGAGACTCGTTCCCTGATGGAAGCACACCTATACCCTTCTTTTGCATGACTGTGCGCCTTCATGGCTGAGAGGCATAAGATAGCCAACTCGGTTGAGAAGGGGGATAAAACCTTTTATAGGTACATTAGGGAGCAAAGAAAGACAAAGGCAGGGATATTGAGGCTGAACAAAGAGGAAGGTGGTTGGGCAGAGAGCGACAGTGAAAAAGCAGGGATACCGAACGAATACTTCTGCTCAGTATTCACAATGGAAAAGCAAGGGGAAATACCTACTCCAGTCAATAGAAGCACTCTGGATAGGGGGATTGATATTAGTCCTTTCACAGAAGAAAGGGTTCTGAAAGAACTCTTAAAACTGAAGATGGATAAAGCAATGGGGCCTGATGGGATTCACCCCAGAATTTTAAAAGAACTAAGGGAAGAACTAGTAACACCACTGACTACCCTTTTTAATAAATCATGGGAGGATGGGGTGGTACCTGAGGACTGGAGGAGGGTGGATGTGATTCCCCTTCACAAAAGTGGGAGCAAGACAGAGGCAGGAAACTACAGACCTGTCAGTTTGACCTCAGTGGTAGGGAAATTGATAGAATCACTTCTGAAGGAAAGAATTGTTGAGTACCTAGAGGCCAGTGGGGCACATGACCCAAGGCAGCATGGATTCACAGCAGGAAGCTCATGTCAGACAAATCTAATTGATTTCTTTGACTGGGTGGCCAAAGCAGTAGACCAGGGAGGGGCTGTGGACATGGCCTACCTAGACTTTAGCAAGGCATTTGACACAGTCCTGCACAAAAGATTAATAAACAAATTAGCCAGCCTGGGAGTGTGTCCTAGGGTGGTAGCCTGGGTAAAACACTAGTTGGACAACAGGACACAGTGGGTAATAGTAAATGGAATCCACAGTGAAGAAATGAGGGTTACTAGTGGGGTACCGCAGGGTTCAGTACTGGGGCCAGTGCTTTTTAATGTCTTTATAAGTGACATTGCAGAGGGACTGGAAGGGAAAGTATGTCTCTTTGCAGATGACACAAAGATCTGCAACAGGGTTGATACACAAGTTGGGGTGGAAAGGATGAAAAGGGACTTGGCAAGGTTGGAGGAATGGTCAAATGTATGGCAGCTTAGAGTCAATGCAGAGAAGTGCAAAGTAATGCACCTGGGAAACAAAATCCCAGGAAAGAGTACACAATGGGGGGTGAGATACTGACAACAACAAAAATGGAAAGGGACCTGGGGGTAGTCATATCAGATGACCTAAAGGTGGGCCAGTAATGTGAGAAGGCAGTAAGGAAGGCTGGGGATATACTGGGATGCATAGGGAGAGGCATCACCAGTAGAAAACAGGAAGTTGTTGGCCCTCTGTACAGGCAGTTCTGGAGACCCAATCTCCGCAAAGACATAGACAGGGTGGAGGCTGTCCAGAGAAGGGCAACCAAAATGGTGCAGGGTCTGCATCAGAAGACATATGAAGAAAGACCAAAGGAACTAAAGATGTATAGCTTTGAGGAAAGGAGGAGAGGGGACATGATAAAAACTTTCAAATACCTCAAGGGAATCAACAAAGTCCAAGAGGGTAGCATCTTTCAGAAAAAGAGATGTGCAAGAACAAGGGGGCACAATTTGAAGATAGAGAGGGGACAGCTCAGAGGTAATGTGAGGAAGTATTTCTTCACAGAGAGGGTTGTGGATACATGGAACAGCCTTCCTGAGGAGGTCGTAGAGTCAAAAACAGTGGGGGAATTCAAGAATGCATGGGACAGACATAAGGCAATTCTAGTGGGGGTAGGAGGAAGTAGGCTGTTGGTTAACTAGGATCTGCAGCTTATCCATTAGGTAGGAAATGGACAGACTAGGTGGGCCAAACGGCCTTATCTGCTGTCAAATTCTATGTTTCTATAATTTTAACAGTGTTCATGGGTGGGTGGGTGGGAGAGACCCGTTTCCTATTTCAGTTGCACACTTGTGCTTCTTCTTGCATGAGAAGCATAACTGTAATGATAAATACAAATAAATACACAATTCAATATTTCTTTTGTAAACCAATAATTTTTATTGTCTACCACATACATTTACTATGTTGTCTTTGGTTCAATATTTTATTGGTGGACAACAATTTTATGTTCTTAATTATTATGAATGACTGAAAGACCATAACCAGCATAACAATGAGAAAAAACAATTTGACTGCAAGTTTCATATATGTGTATTATCAAAATTGCTTCTTCTCATTTCTTTTATTCTTGAAGAACAAATCTGTTTTGTTCACAACGTAGCAGGTTGATGACCACAGTTCAGTGCAAAAAGAAAGCATTATTTGCCTGTGTAGGAAGTAAAAAGTAAAATGTTAGTCATAGCCTTTGATATAATTTCAGTAATGTATGACCATTCTAATGGCTATAACTGAACTGAGGTTCAAAAGAAATAATAACTCTAAACATTTAGGGCTACATATTCAAAGGATTTGCCCTGGCAAAACTTAGTTGAACCAGTGCAAACCCAGAAATGAGCCTTGGGGCAACACTGGAAGGGTGAATTGTGGAGAGCAATTCCCGATTGGCCGTGGCACAAAGATAGTTATGTGGCGCATCTCCAGGGGGTATGTGCATGCATATGTGGCACATCTCAATATTCAGGCAAGATGTGTGGCGCATATGCTGGCACAACTCAGAGATGTGCTGCATACCTGGGCACAAAGTTAAACATGGAAAAACATGCTGAAGTGGAAGCCACCCACAGGCGAGCTGCCATAATGCAATGTGCAACACTGCAGCTGCCAGCCATGGCTGGCTTCTGCCACCCCCCAGAACACCATACAGAAACACCCACAATATTCCCTGGTGGTTCAGTGGTATCCACTTCCCATCCAGTAACCCTGATCACTCAAAATAATTTTTGTCAATTCCCTTGTTGTGTATGACTGTTACAATATGAATGGCAAACCCATTGGTTGACAGTGTGGACCAATGAGCTTGCAGCACATACTGTAAACTGTCATTGACGAGCAGCGCCGAGGTATATGGGTTGGTTTGCTACCCCTGATGTCGGGGGGCTGGGTGGGCTTGGGATCCTGTGTGGGTGGGGGTTGCCACTGGACTACCGGGGAATTTAACAATACTTTATGATGGTGATCAGGGTTATGGGCGGGAAGGGGGTACCATTATACTACCAGGGAAAAGAAATTAAAGAAAACAACATCGATCGGGGTTATGGGCAGGGAGGGGGGCACCACTAGACTACCAGGGATTTTAAAATGACTTTATAATGGCGATCAGTGGAACGGGATGGGAAGGGGATACTATTGCAGTACCTGGCACTGGGACCACATGCTGTGCAGGGTGCCAGGTGTATTTCACTGGTCAGCCCTGCACAACTCATGAAAATGGGCCCACAGTGACATGTAAATGGCCCCATTTGCGCCTTGCATGCATTATGTCTCCATTTGCATATGGGTGTCTGAGTATCAGGAATTTGCACACAGCGTATCTCTGATGTGCCCATTCCTGGTATTCAGACCTGTCAGAGGGTAAGAAGATGCATTGATTAGCTGTCTACCATTTTGTGACATGGCTAGGGGGGCCCCAAAGTCAAGGAGGCATCGTCCTGTGCTCAGAGTAATGGGCGGCTAAGGCGACGCATATGGTGTTATTGGCACCAAATGGGATGTCTGAACCATGAATGTCATATAGTCCTGAAAGGCTATTAGGTAGAGCTACTTGAAATAGTGTCCATCTGATAAGAAATGAAAGACCCTAGTGGCAGGGGACTCCTAAGGGACAGATTTTCATTTTTTTGCAAGAAATGGCAAAAATCAGCACATCGGTTTACGGGACCCCTTTCCACAGGCAGGCAACATGTTGCCACCAAATATCATATACTGATATAAAGAGCTTATACTAGCTCTAATAAAATATATGGCTTCATGGGTCTACCATTTTGTGACATTGCCAGGGCGGCCCCAAAGTCAGGGAGGCATCGTCCCGTGCTCAGAGTAATGGGCGGCAAAGGTGACATATATGGCATTATTAGCACCAAACGGGATGTTCGACCCATGAATGTCATGCAGGCCTAAGAGGCTGTTAGGTAGGGCTACTTGAAATAGCAGTCCATCTGAGAAGGAGTGAAAGAACCTGGTGGCAGGGGACTCCTAAGGGACAGATTTTATTTTTTGCAAGAAATGGCAAAAGTCGCCGCAACGGTTTACGGGGCCCCTTTCCGCAGGCAGGCAACATGTTGCCACCAAATATCATATACTGATGTAAAGGGCTTTTGCTTAGCTCTAATAAAATATATGGCTTCTTTGGCCTACCATTTTGTGACTTGGCCAGGGAGCCCCAAAGTCAAGGAGGCATTGTCCCGTGCTCAGAGTAATGGGCGGTGAAGGCGAAGCATATGTCATTATTGACACCAAACGGGATGTCCGACCCACAAATGTCATAGAGGCCTAAAAGGCTATCAGGTAGAGCTACTTGAAATAGCAGTCAATCTGAGAAGAAATGAAAGACCCTGGTGGCAGGGGACTCCTATGGGACAGATTTTAATTTTTTGGAAGAAATGGCAAAAATCAGCGTAATGGTTTACAGGGCCCCTTTCTGCAGGCAAGTTATGTGTTGCCACCAAATGTTATATAATGACATAAAGGGCTTGTACTTAGCTCTCATAAACTGTATGGCTTCATCGGTCTACCATTTTGTGACATGGCCGGGAGGGGCCCCAAAGTCAGGGAGGCATTGTCCCGTGCTCAGAGTAATGGGCAACAAAGGCGACGCATATGGCGTTATTGACACCGAACAGGATGTCCGACCCATGAATATCATACAGGCCTGAAAGGCTATCAGATAGGGCTACTTGAAATAGCAGTTCATCTGAGAAGGAATAAAACACACAGGAGTCAGGTGTATCCAACCAGTGCTGCTCAAATTTATTCACATTTATGGCGCATTCTTTTATTTGTTATCACAACCGCCATATGTGCTTAATTTGCATAATTTTGCAAATTCATTTACACCATAGAAAAATATATATTACAGCAATAAAAAATATGTATGACATACATAGGGACATTTACAAAACTGTGGCACTGCACGTGCTGAAATGCATACTACCCATATACAGTATCTCAGAGCCGTTATGAAAAGTGCTTAGGCAAATAGGCACTTTCAATGGGAAAATGCATAGGCCCCATAGGGTTAAGAGATCACTGGCTCCAGAGCAGGGATTCTCTCTCAAACCTAGTTCCAGTCACAGTCACTTTTCTCCAAGCCGTACAGTGGTGGCAGGAAAGGGGCACTCTCAGGCAAGGAGTGCCTTTCCTGCACCACGTTCCTTCTCTGGTACTCACAACAGATGCATCCCTCCTAGGATGGGGAGCACACTTGGGGGATCACATTGCACATGGGAAAAGCAGGAATCTCTCCTGCATACAACCTGTTAGAACTCACAGCAGATCTTACTTCGAGAGGGCTCTTGCAGTAGGTAATTACATATAGGACTGACGCTGGCCGGCGGCAGGACCCCACAGAAAAATTTCTAGCTAGCAGTCCCTGGCGAGGGACCGCCCCCACGTCAGGTGACCGGCGTCATACGATGTCAGTATAAAGGGGCGGTCCCGGACGCCCGCCTTCCAGTTCTTTCCCGCTGTCAGCTCGTGCAGCGCCTCGTGGTAAAGTTCGTGCTTCGTCAGCCCTATCTTTCGTCAGTTTTACTGAAAATTAGTTATTTTTTCCATTATAACATCAGGTCATCGTTGGTGTATGTCGTCCCCTTCACCCTTCGAGCACAAAAACAAGTGTGACTCGTGCGGCACCCAACAGCCACACAAGGACGGCCATTCCCTGTGCCCTTTCTGCCTAGTCCCCGATCACCTGGTTGAGAAGTGCCAGCACTGCCTCAACTTCAACGCGGCTACCCGTAAACAGCGCCAACAGTCTCTGGAAGCCCATCTCCTCAAGAAAAAGATGTCTTCTATTGAAAAGGAGTTGAAAAAACTGAGGCAGGCATCCACTTCCCCTGAAGGACATCAGAAAAAGAAGGACAAGGACAGGCACCGGGAGAAGACCTCCTCTACCGCGTCTCCCGCTGGAGATGCTGGGACTAAGGTAACGCCCCCCCCAGGAGACCGCTCGACGGCCGCCTCCAAGGTTTCGGAGGCAGCATCGGCCCGCCCTTCTGGCTCACGCTCGGGCCTTGCGGGCACCTCCGGGCTAATGGAGGTCTCCGCCCCCGGTTCGGCCACAGGCTTGCGGCCTACTGGCGTGGGCGACTCCTCTAAGTCGGGCATCGGCTCCTCCGATGTCCACATGGAGAGAGTCGATAAGATGCCCAACCCTTCGGGGCCGCGCACAACCTCTACCCCACCAGACCCGGCTGATCCTTCTCGGCCCGCCTCTGGTGATGGCACCCGTAAGTCGGACACCGGCCCCTCTGGCGCCCGCCGGGAGCTCTCCCCTAAACCGCACGTCAGCTCCTCTGACGCTCAGCGGGGGACGGAACTGATGACAGACCCTCCCACGTCCATTGTACCCAGTTCCCCGCAGCCTTTGCTGCCATCTGGGGAGCCAGAGTCACCTCAGCCTGACCCCTGGGATTTCTCTCCTCCATCCCTGGACAATGCGGGGGATCTTTCTCCTCCGTCAGACCCTCCTTCGTTGGAACCGGATCTGACGCCGGCCCCGGCGCCGGTACCTCTGCCGGTACCTCCGACGCTGGACCTGGTGCCAGCACCTCCGACGCCAGTTCTACCAGCTCCAGGAGACATCCCGCTTCTGGATGTTCCCTCTCCATCGGGCCCTCCGCCTTCTGGGTCCCGCAATGTGGACCTGCCCGTGAGGCTGCCGGCCGGGCCGTCTGCTCCAGCAGCCCCCCCCGGCTCCCGGGTACCCACCGTCTTATCCGACGTCGTCATACCCAGGATCGCAGTATCCATCCCCGCAGTACCTGACGCCGGTCTTTCTGATGCCGTGGTACCTGACGCCACAATACCCAATGCCGGGTTTCCCACAGCCGGATTTCGGATACTCACCACATGGGTATAACCCATACACTTTTCCCCCTCCTCCTCCACCTCCACCGCCCCCACAGCCGCCGGTGGATCTGCAGGTGACTCTGGCCTCCTGGTGGCCCGAGACCAAGGCTCAGCTCACCAAGGAGGTCGAGAGCCTCCTTACAATGATGGTGCCACCCCAGGCACCCATACGTCCGAGGCAGCACACTCCCTCACCACCTCCAGACTCCAGAGCTCTCCCCTCTGGGTCCAGAGAGGGGCAGGACACGCGTTCATGGGTACCACCCAAGGAACCTGTTCCTCCCCCGAGTCAGGTAAGAGAGTCTTATTCTTCTTCTTCTTCTTCTTCACTCTTGGATTCCTCTGACTCTTCCGAGGGATGCTCCGAGAGAGACGACGAGCCCCGCTCTCTGTCGAAACCCCGGCCGAGGACTCCTCCGAAGTCTCCTCCAGAGGATCCATCTTTCACGGAGTTGCTTAGAAAAATCCAGGAAGTACATCAGTGGCACTCTCTGGAACCAGATCCTCAGCGATTGAAACTTGCTGAACATCTGGATCTGCCCGTGACAGCTCCTACATTAGTGCCACCCTGGATAGAGCCTCACGCCGACCTTGTTACCACAATATGGAAACAGCCATCGGCGTTAGCCCCACTTCCTAGGAAGTCAAACAGGCTTTACCAGGCTCCTGAGAGTGTTGACTACCTGGACTCTCACCCTCGGGCCGACTCTGTCTTGATTAGCACTGCTCATGGCCGGTCGGCACACCCAAAACATCTGAGCTTGTCCCCTCCTGATAAGGAATCTCGCCTTCTGGACCAGTATGGAAGAAAGATTTACGCCTCCTCCACACTGGGAATTCGGGCCCTGAACTACATCGCCCACATGGGGGATTACCAGAAGGCTGTCCTTACCCAGGTGGAATCCAAGCTGAACTCCTTGCCTGACTCCCAAGTCAAACAGGAGTTAGCCGACCTCGTCCGTTCTGCTCGTTCGGCCAGTCGCCACATTTTGTGAGTGACATACGATGCAGTGGACACTGCCGGGCCGAGCTCCACTTTTGCCGTGGGTCTACGCCACCATGCCTGGCTCCGCGTGTCAGGATTGGTCCTGGAGATGCAATCCACTATTCAGGAAGCACCTTTCCGGTGGTTAGTGCTTTTCGGGGGTGATGTCAAGGACATCATCACCAACTTGCAGGAGAAGGGGACGGCTCTGAAATCTGTGGATTCCATGTACTGTCCCCAACAGCAGTAGCGCCGTCCCTTTTGCAGACTAATTCGGTGAAAGGCGAAACCTCAGGGAAGGTGGGCCAGCAAACGTCGGGCCCCCGCAGCTGCTAAGCGCCCCCCACCCAAAAAAGCAGCGGGTGCTTCAGCTGCAGCACTGCCCCACACCACCTGACTCCTTTCCTCTCCCACCACCTCTGGACTTCCCAGAGGAACTGGTAGGAGGGAGGTTTTCCCTCCACCTTCCGGGTTGGGAGAGGATAACCACGGATTCTTGGGTGCTCCAGCTTATAGCGGAAGGGCATTCCATAGAGTTTCTTCAGAAACCACCCCGCCACCCACCTCTGAAGTTGTCTTATTGAAGGGAACACCTTCCTTTGGTCCCGGAAGAAATCTCGGCCCTTCTCTTGAAGCAGGCCATAGAACCCGTCCCTCTTCATCTTCAAGGGACAGGTTACTATTCCCATTTCTTCCTGGTCCCAAAGAAGACGGGAGATCTCAGACCTATTCTAGATCTCAGTTCCCTGAATCTTTATGTCGAATACAAAGGTTCAGGATGCTCTCCCTGCAGAGCCTTCTGCCCCTCCTTCGGCCGGGTCAATGGCTTTGTGCACTGGATATGCAGGATGCCTATCTGCACATACCCATTCGCCGTTCTCATCGCAAGTACCTTCATTTTGCGTTTCAGGGGGATCACTACCAATTCAAGGTGCTCCCCTTTGGTCTATCCTCAGTGCCCCAAGTATTTACCAAATGCCTGGCTGTGGTAGTGGCCCACCTGCGTACTATGGGAGTACAGGTGTTCCCTTACTTGGACGATTGGCTCCTGGCGGCCTCGTCCAGGGAGGAACTCCTGCGTTTTCTCTCCCTCACCCAGCAGGTTTTCACTTGCCTGGATATTACCATCAGCCATTCCAAGTCTCATCTGGATCCTTCCCAGAGACTACAGTTCATCGGGGCCATCCTCGATACGACCGTGAGCAAGGCCTTCCTGCCTCCGGACAGAGCGGCCTCTCTTCAAACTCAGATTTCCCTGCTATCAGACCGCAGGAGGGTCTCGGCGAGGTCGGTCCTCTGTTTTCTGGGACTCATGGCGGCCGCTATTTCGATGGTCCCCCGAGCTCAACTCCACATGAGGATCTCTCAGTGGACTCTCTGCTCTCAGTGGGATCAACTTCTGGACAACCTAGACAAATTAGTTCTGATCTCATCGCCGATGGTGTGAGACTTGCAATGGTGGATGATTCGAGAGAACCTGTTTCTAGGGGTCCCTTTCTTTCATCCTCCCCACTCCCAGACTCTGACTACAGATGCGTCAGGCGAAGGTTGGGGAGCCCATCTAGGTCCTCATCGGACCCAAGGCTCCTGGTCGAGGCTGGAAGCAAGCTCTCCACATCAGTGTGCCCGAGCTTCAGGCAGTGTTGTATGCTGTCCAAGCCCTTCACCAATACATGCTTCCCAGCCACCTAGTCGTCCAGACGGACTACATGTGCGTAGTGTGGTACATCAACAAACAGGGGGGAACTCAGTCATATCCTCTATGCAGGGAGGCAATGAGGGTTTGGGTTTGGGCAACACAACACGACCTTCACCTAACGGCGATTCATGTTCCAGGAGTCAACAACACTCTGGCAGACAAGCTAAGCCACTCTTCTGCTCAGGCACATGAGTGGGAACTGGACCAAGAGGTACTAGACGATATCTTTCAGCTTTGGGGGCCTCCACAGGTAGACCTGTTCGCCTCTCCCCCAAAATGCAAAACTTCCCATTTTTTGCTCGCTCGTTCCAGAGTGAGGCACTTTTTGGAGTGACGCTTTGTCTCTAAATTGGAGGAACAGATTCGTCTATGCTTTTTCCCCAATTCCTCTGCTCCCATGAGTATTGCAGAAACTAGCCTTAGAAGGAGCATGAATTATTCTGATCGCTCCTTTCTGGCCCAGGCAAATCTGGTTCTCTCTTCTACAACAATATTCAGATGATCCTCCTCTTCCTCTATCTCGAGGTTTGCTGACCCAGGACCAGGGGGACCCTGGTGCATCCAGGACTCATATCCCTTCAACTCCATGCATGGCTCCTGCAGACCTAGCCCAATCCCATTTTGGAGTCTCTTCAAAAGTGGCGGAGATTTTAGTGGAGGCTAGAAAGCCATCCACCAGGTCCACTTATGCGATGAAATGGAAGAGATTCTCTATTTGGGCAGCCTCCAAGAACATGGAGCCTTTCTCCTGTTCAGTGGCCTTTCTGCTGGAGTACTTGCATCATCTGTTCAATCTGGGTCTCAGCCATTCCTCCTTGAAGGTTCACATGGCGGCTATCTCAGCCTACCATGTTCCCTTCGCAGATAAAGCTTTCGCTCAACTGGAGGTCTACAAGACCTTTCTCAGAAGGGTTCTCCATCTGAGGCGCCCCATCTGTACTCCTGCACCCCCTTAGGACTTGAATTTTGTCCTCAAGAAACTTACTCTTCCTCCCTTCGAACCTGCAGCTTCTGCAGATTTGAAATTTCTTTCGTGGAAGACGCTGTTCTTGGTGGCCATTATTTCGGCTCGAAGAATCTCCGAGCTTCAGGCCCTGATGTGCAAAATCCCCTACTTGATTTTCACAAAGAAGAGTTGCTCTTCACACGAATCCTAAGTTTCTACCTAAAGTAGTAGAGTCTACCTTAAATCAGTCCATAGAGCTACCTGCCTTTTATGCAGTACTCTAACCAGAATGTTACTCCATACTATGGATGTTCACGGATTCTGAGATACTACACCAAAAGGACGAAGGATCTCAGAAAGACTGATCAGTTGTTCATCTCTTTTGCTCACAAAAGGGAAGACAATGCTGTTTCCAAGCAATGTCTGTCTAAGTGGTTGGCTCATTGCATCACTTTCTGTTATGACAAGTACAACAAGACCCTCCCGGGTCAAGTCAGAGGCCACTCCACAAGAGGAGTAGCTGCCTCTGCGGCTTGTTTCAAGAATGTGTCTGTAGCAGACATATGCGCTGCTGCCACCTGGACTTCCGTCCATACCTTTACGAAACACTACAGTTTGGACATTGCCTCTTGCCATAGAGCAGGCTTCAGGCTGGCTGTTTTGCAAGGCCTCCTGTCTTGAGGCTTGCATGGCTAGAGCTACTTCTTGGAGTAGTTTCCTTCTCCTGGTGCCTTTTCTTTGTTCCAGACTGCTTGGGATTCAGTCCTATATGTAATTACCTACTGCAAGAGCCCTCTCGAAGTAAGATAGTACAGTTACGTAAGAACTTACCGTAACAGTAGATCTTTGAGAGAGGCTCTTGCAGTAGGTAATACCTTCCCGCCTTCCATCCCCCTAGGCTTTTTCAGCTCTTTTTCCAGGAATGGAATCATCCGCTTCTCTCTCTTGTCTGGGCCTTCCTGGCCTGTGGCGGGAAAGAACTGGGACCGCCCCTTTATACCGACGTTGTATGACACCGGTCACCTGACTTGGGGGCGGTCCCTCGCCAGGGACTGCTAGCTAGAAATTTTTCCGTGGAGTTCTGCCACCGGCCGACGTCAGTCCTATATGTAATTACCTACTGCAAGAGCCTCAATGTTTCCCTTTCAGCTGTCCACCTCCCAGGAAAAGACAATGTCTTGGAAGATGCCCTCAGCAGAATAAACCAGAACCACCAAGTGTGGTCACTGAACAAACAAGTCTTGGGGACCATCTTCAGGAGATGGGGCACCCCAGAGGTGGATCTGTTTGCAGCCCCAAGCAATCATCAGCTCCCACAGTATTGCTGTAGGCCTTCCATCAAGGGCACAATCCCTCTGGATGCACTTCTGCTGGACTGGACAGGGACGTTCCTCTACAGTACGCATTCCCTCCTTTTTCTCTGATACTGAAAGTGTTGAACAAACTCAGAGTTCAATCAGCATCAGTGATTCTCATTGCTCCAGATTGGGCCAGGCAGTCATGGTACGCCATGATCCTATCATTGTCAGTAGCCAAGCCAATCAGTCTTCCCAGGAGGTACAATCTGCTGTCATCCTCACAGGGCAGGATCATGTATCCCAATCTGCAATCACTCAGACTCAAAGCATGGCTCTTGAGGACTTAGGAGTATGCAGAACTGCACCTCTCAGAAAGGGTTATGGATAGCCTGAGAGTATCTAGGAAGCCTTCTACTAAGAACACCTATGCTTCTAAATGGAAGAGATTTTCAATTTGGTGTCAGGGCAGGGGTGTAGGCCATGCCCAAGCCAGTCTCTCTATAGTTCTGGACTATATTGCCCATCTACACTCTACTGGTTTAAGTATTTTCACCCTCAGAGTGCATATGGCAGCTGTTTCAGCTTATTTATCTGCAGGTAAGGCATCTTCTTTGGCTTTGAACTCAGCATTTAAGAAGTTCTTTAAGGGATTACTGCATGTGTTCCCACCACACAGGGAGCCTACTTCAATGTGGGATCTGAACATTTGCATTGTCCAGCTTATGCAGCCCCCTTTTGAGCCCATGTCTTCTGCAGACCTCAGATATGTGACTTGGAAAATAGTATTCCTGTTAGCCATTACTTCTGCTAGAAGGATCAGTGAACTCCAGGCACTGTCCACAGAACCTGGTTACATTGCTGTCCATAGAGACAAAGTAGTCCTGAGGACTAACAGAAATTTTTTTGCCCAAGGTGGTATCAGAGTTCCACCTCAACCAGTCTTTTACTTTGCCAGTCTTTTTAACAGACCATTCCACCTCAGGTG
Organism: Neoceratodus forsteri; assembly: GCA_016271365.2. Classification (NCBI taxonomy): domain Eukaryota; kingdom Metazoa; phylum Chordata; order Ceratodontiformes; family Ceratodontidae; genus Neoceratodus; species Neoceratodus forsteri. Next base: position 739,944,923 of record CM057459.1, read on the forward strand.
AGCGCAGGTTGCACAGTCAGGACGTGGAAAGGGCAGTCTGCTACTACCTTGACCACACAAAAAGTCACAGGCAGGATCGAACTCAGTTTTTCCTCACTTATGGAGTTGTGGGGAAAGGAAAACCTGCCACAAAATGATCCATCGCACGATGGATTGTAGCCTACATTCAGTTTTGCTACAGCAAGGTAGGTAAGCAGTCACACACAGGTCTCAGGGCCCATTCAATCGGGGTACAGCAGCTTCCCTAGCAGTTGCTAGAGATATCCCCCAGTGGACATTTGTAAAGCTGCCACTTGGAAGACAGTCCACACATTCACCAAGCATTATTGCTTGGATGTCCAGGCCAGAGGAGATGCCAGGTTTGGCATAGCAGTCCTGCAGAGCTTGTTTCCTAAATAGGTTATAAGCCCACCTCCAAAGGCACTGCTTGGATAAGCTGCATAAGTCAGAATACAGTAAGATTTCCTGAGGTTTGAAGAAAAAAATCACTCACCATAGTAATCTTGTTTCTTCCAAGGGAATCTTACTGTATTTTGAGCTTCCTCTCTTCCTCTCTTCCTCCCCTACTAGACACATATGGTCACTGCGCTCCAGCTGTGGTAGAGATGTTGCAAACCTGGGGTATCTCTCTCTCTCTCTCTCTCTCTATATATATATATATATATTCGTTCTTCTTTTTGGGGCATCTGTGACCTGAGTCTTAGTAATGCCACTTTGGTAGATGTTTTTCTAAAAAGGGAGAAATTTCCTTAGTGTATATATATATATATATATATATATATAGTTTTAACTCTTTATTAGGGAGGGTTACTATTAGTGTTATATTAGTTGGATATTGCTTAGTGCATGCTTTGTAAGAATCTGATGGTTTAGAACTGTTTACCAGGGACTGTGGTTTGAAAACCGAGCTTGAGCCTAGCAATCCATAATTTGCATAGGTTCTATTAACCATTTCGGCTCCGGGGCAGTCCTATGGTGAGACCATGCTGCATAAGTCAGAATACAGTAAGATTCCCTTGGAAGAAACAAGATTATTATGGTGAGTAACTTTTTCTTCTCACCTGCCTCAAAAAGAACTGTCTCACGATGGATAGTTCAGTGTATCCAGTTTTGCTACTCAAAAGCACGTAAGGTACCCCTGTTAGGCTTAGGGCCCATTCTACAAGGGGCGCAGCTGCCACTGTTTCAGCTACCTGAGAGGTGTCTTTGGTGGAACTCTGTAAAGCAGCTACCTGGAGTTCAATCCACACCTTCACTAAGCATTATAGCCTGGACACCCAGTCCGGGAGTGATGCCAGGTTTGGCACAGCAGTCCTGCAGTCTTTTTCCGAAATACATTAGTTGCCCACCTCCTTGAGGTACTGCTGCATAGTCTGCAAGAGTACTAATATTAGTGGATTCCTGGGGTTAGAAGAAAAAAATACTCACCTGTAGTAATCTTGTTTCTTCCAATGGGATCCACTAATATTATCAGTGCTCACACTGTCTCCCCTGGCAGAATCAGTAAAAAACCTCTCCAGGTCTGAGTGTATGAATAAGGAGTGGTATGCTATCTGCTGGCACTTTTTAATAATGCTTTATAGATTAGTAGGTCATTTTTTCCTGAGGTGGATCTGCCATTTAGAAAAGGGAAATTTTCTTTTCCTGTGATTTAATGCTTACTGATTGCCCCAGTTGGGGCCTTTTTTCTATTTCTATTCTAATTAGATGTTAATATGGCCTCTTTGTAGGTTTCTACGAAATCTGAGGTTAGAATGTAGGCAGTTACACTGGGCAGTTTTTTAATTGAATGCATGAGCTAAAGATTCCATCATTAGCATAGCATTCCATTTGGCTCCGGGGCAATGCTGGCTTAAAGGAGCACTGCAGGAAGTAATAATATAGTGGATCCTGTTGGAAGAAACAAGATTACTAGAGGTGAGTATTTTTTTCCTTAGGGGCTGCCCACTCCGATGTCATATGCCAACATTGCTCCGCCCAGGTTGCCTTCCTCCAGGCCTTCCCCAGCAGTGAGTTCTCCCAACTCTGAGTTGGCTGGTGAAGGCCCGTCAACCCTCGGGTCATCAGCACCCACCCTGCTGCAGCTACCTCCTGGACTGTAAGGTCCTCAGGTGCTGGGCTCCTCCAGCTCTGCTGTGTGAGGCACTGAGTTAATGATACTGTACTCCATGCCCCTGCCATCATAGCCTGTGATGACAGAGCTTCCTATGTCTCACATCAATATAAATGCGGTACGTACCTCCATTACCATGGCCCTTATTCGGCAGCTTTTTCCACAGCCAGGGCCTTTGTCAGTACTGCCATTGAGTGCTGCTTCGGGGTCGATGCCAATTCGATCATCTCGCTCGACGCTGTCCTGGATGTCATTGTAGTCTGTCGTCGGTTGCTGTTCCAGGACCGGTGGAAATTGAGGAGGGGCACCACCCTGACATTATGCTTCCTGATGAGGTTGAAGACCCTGATGTGGAGGCTCTTTCCTCAGAGAGGTCCACTGTCTCTTCAGGGAGCGAGGACCCAGTGAAACACACCCTTAAATCCCCCCCCCCCGGAGGATCCTTCTTTCTTTAACATCATGAAACAGCTGCAGGCAACTGTTGGGTTCCAGACTGAAGAGGAGGACATCACCAGAAGGAACTGGCATGGGGTCATAATGTTGCAAGACATTATGCCACATGGCAAAATTGCGCTGCCAATACAGCGCGATTTCTGCCATGAGACATAAGTCTTTTTTTTACGTTATTTAGTGTGCGATATTATGACCCAGTAGGAAAGGAACCAAGTGGACTTCCTGGAGATTCCTGAATCTCCACCCAAAGTGATCCCTCCACTTTTGCCAGCCTTACAGGATGCTGCAACTGCTGCCTGGCATGGGCCCAGCATGATTTTGGCCATTCTAAGGAGGGCTGGCAAACTTTATCATGCCCCTCTGGGGCACCCCTTCTATGCTGCTCAAACAGACACCGACTCAGTTGTTATAAAAGTAACTTATGACAGGTCCAAGGTGCATAAGCACCTTAGTCCCCTCCCACCTGACAGGTAATCCTGGAGGATTGACCTTTGGAGTAAGAGGACCTTTGCTTTGGCCACTTTAAGACTTTGAACTGACAACTGCCTGTCCCACATGGTCAGGTACCAGAATACCCTCTGGAAGAAGAGCAAAGCTGTGTCACAGGCCCTTCCAGAGGTTCTCCAGAGGCAGGAGCTCCTCAAGTCTCTCCAGGCCACAGAGGATGTTAGCAGACACCTCTTCAGAGCCATTTATGATATGGCAGATGCCAATGCCAGGGTAGCTACCACTGGCATTTGCCTTAGATGGCACTCTTGACTGAGAGTCTCTGGCTTTGCTGCTGATTTCCAGCAGAAAGTTCTAAATGCCCCTTTTTTGGGTGTTAAGCTTTTTGGCCCTGATGTGCAGGATATTATGAATGACCTGCAGGCCTCAGGTAGAGCCATGAGGTCTGTTCACTCGCTGTATCACACTCAACCCAGGAGTCGGCCAAGACCCTCCTTTCATAAGGTCTCAGATAAGTCTGGATCAGGGACCAGACCACAAGGCAAACACAAGGCCAGCTCTGCCTTGCAAACTTTCTCCTTCACCATTGGTGTTCCAGTCAAAATGTCCCAGAGGTAGAGATGTGGTCCCTGCCTCAGGCTCCTCTTCAGACTGACTGCTGGGCAGACTCCTTCTCTCCTGTTCCAAGCCAGAAGGTGGTGGTCGAGGGTCATTTTCCCCTTCACTTGCATCAGTGGAGGGCCAGTACAATGGATGCTTGGATCTTGCAGATAATCCAACAGGATCACACTCTAGAACTTCTGGAACTGCCTCCTGTCATTCCCCCAGTTCCTTTCACCCATCCCCCTTGTGACAGGGTAGAATAGGACCCTGTCCCATTTGTTATGGAGAAAGTGTTTAAATGCTAGGATCTTTTCTTTTCTAAATCTTCTCTGTCTGGTTGTGTAACCATATTTTCCTGTGAGATGTTGGACTTGATCAACCCGACAATCTCGCAATTTTTTGCCCCTCACTGTCTCACTTTTCTCTTGCTGTTTGTTTTTCCTCCCTTGCATATCTGCTAATATACAAAATATGAGCACATTATTGTATGAAAATGTAACCAATAATGGGATCACTTTTGTTTGGAAAATATATAGTATTACTGTTGAAATATACTGTATATATTTATAATTTGAGATGATTGTAAACTCTAGAGATTACTTGAGTGCAAATGTTGAGCCTTTTGCAAAGGCTGTAGGGGCCCCCAAGAAGGACACTGTTCTAGCAGCTCCTGAAACTTACAAGGACAGGATGTTTGCTAAGGATGGGGGTTGAAAAGACTTATAAAAGAGTTAAGCTGCTACTGCATGAGAGATTACAAGAAAAAGGGACAAAGACTGAAGGAAGATTTTATTTTTTATTTCTCCTCTGTACATAGTTATTCTGAACAAGTTTATTTTTTATGTTACTGCTACTGTAAATAAATGTTTTTGGTGAATTCTACAATTGCTCCTGATTTTTCCTATGCTTCCCGACCTGTGCCTCAACAACAGATGGTGTTAGCAGTGGAATTTTAAGCCATGCATAGCCTAAGACAGGAGTTTTGTGCATGGGTACTGGACCTAGTACCAGGGAAGCACAGAGGAAGGTATGGATTCTGCAGCAGCAAGTCCAGGAGTGGTTGCCAGGAGAATGGCAGCCAAATTAGCAGAGACAGACGTCCAGTCTGAGACTGTACAGCCAGCACAAGTTATGGAAAAAGAACAGGCAGTGACAGAACCTGAAAGCCTGATGGGTATTTTCAAATGGTGGGCTATACAACAAAAAGAGACTGAAAAGCAGAGAGAAAAAGAGAATCAACGTTTAGAAGTGCAGAGGAGAGAAGAGATGCAGTGACAGGAGCAGCAGATGAGAGAAGAGATGCAGCAACACTAGCAGCGATGGCTGGATGCCTTGCAAGCTATTAAAGGCAGAGGATCTGGCACAGATCCAGATGAGCAACAAAATGCAAACAACTTAAAAGCCATTAAACTTACAAAGTTGTGTCCCTCAGATGATATTGAGGCATACCTGACAACTTTTGAAAGAGTTGCCACAGCCTGCCAATGGCCAAAGAAACAATGGACAAATCAGACCGGTACCCTACCTGACAGGGAAAACCCAGCTTGCCTACAGCAGTATGGGCACTGCATAGTTAGAAAACTATGACCTGGTGAAATGCGAAATCCTGAAAAGGTACAACATCTCCGGAGAGACTTACAGGCAGAGATTTCGATCTCTGAAGTACAACTTGGTCGACAGTCCTCAAGAAGCCTTCACCCGACTCAGAGAACTCCTGATAAAATGGATCCAGCCAGAGAGCAAAACAGTCCCACAGATCATCGACATATTTGCCATGGAGCAATTCATCAACATCTTGCCTACAGATGTGCAGCTGTGGGTAAAGGAACACCGACCAGAGAGTGGGGGAAAGGGTGTTTCTTTGGCCGAGGACTACCAAATGGCCAGACAGATGCCACAGCAGTGAGGTAACAGGCATGTACTGGTAAGGCACTCTTTTTCCCATTTAAACACCAACCCTGATAAAAACTCTGATGGGGTAAGAAATCTGTGCCCAAAGACATTATCTGCTATAACTGTAATAAGCCAGGCCATTTTGCAAGAAACTGCTATAGTAAGGAGAGTGGCACTGGAGCAGATCTGTCCCTGGCAAATTGGGGCAAGTACCTAACAAGTGTGAAGGCCGGGAATAAGACTGGGAAGGGACTCGCTGATTTGGGAAGCAGACAGACCCTCGTGCATGTTAAAGTGCTGGGAAAACACTGTGCAAAGGGACCAGGTGCTGGTGTCATCTGCATCCACGGGGACACCCGATACTATCCACCACCCAAGTGACTGACCGTTAAGGGTGTGTCGCACCAAATGAAAGTGGGCGATAGCACCAACGTTACCTGTACCTGTGATTATTGGAAATTACTTTCCAGGATTACTGAGTTGATCAAAGAGGAAGTAAATCCTGATGTTTCAGCAGCTGTGGTGACAAGAGCTCAGGCAAAGAAAAATTTCAGATGGTGGGGGCACTTTTTCTTTCAAAGATTTTGATTTGGACATGTTTGAGCACAGCTCCAAGATCTGGAAATCCAAGAAAGGAAGATGAAGCCTGAAGAAACTGTGGCAACAAATGACTGATGAACATGAAGGGTTAAAATATGAAAATGCTGAAACTAAATTGATAACTGATTGTGATTTTCTTCAGAACAAGCTAACAATGCTTCTCTCTAGGGTTATTTTAAGCAGCTAGGGGTGAAACCAAAACAAGGTGGACCAATGTTTAAAAAAATGTAATGGGTTACTGTACAGAGTTTGGGTTAAACATCAGACACAGGAACAGACAGAATAATTGGTTATACCACAGAAGTATAGAACAGAGTTATTGCAGATAGCACATGATAGTCCTATGGCTGGTCACCGTGGGAGGGATCGCACCCTTGTCAGATTGCTGTATAGATTTTACTGGCCTGGAATTTATGAAGATGTTGCTACCTATTGTAATTCCTGTGCTGAGTGTCAGAACGTAGCCTCAGTCACTAGAAAAGACAAGGTGCCCCTGGCTCAAAACCAGCAGAAGGTATATTTTGACCATGGGATAAAAGAAAACGTTTTCAAGCCCGCAACAGAAAATAAACTGTTAATAAAGTGGCAAGGGCCTTATAAAGTTCTTAGATGTACTGGTACTATTAACTATGAGATTTAGACCCCTGACAGGAAAAATCCTACTAAGATGTACCATGCTAACCTCCTCAAGAAATGGGTTGGAAAAAATGCCAAAAGCTGCTTTGCTAGTTTTACCAGAAACTGATAAGGGAGATATTGATGTAGCTTATGATAGACTAGAACAAACTATAAATGCTGATGCTGTGCAGGTGAATGTTTCCTTAACCTCAGAACAAACTACAGACATTCGTAATGTGCTAAAGACATTTAACAGTACTTTTACTATGGTACCAGGCCGAGCAAAAGGGGTTGACCATGTAATAGTGACAAGGAATGCTAGTCCTATTAGCAAAAGGCATACAGGTTGCCAGAGCGGTTAAGAGCTGATGTGGTTAAGGAAATACAAAAAATGAAAGAACTGGGTATCATAGAGGAGTCAAGGAGTGCTTGGTCATCTCCCACGGTAATTGTGAACAAAAAAGAAGGGGGTGTTAGAGTCTGCCTTGATTTTAGGAAACTTAATCAAGTGTTAGAATTTGACAGTTATTCTATGCCCAGAATAGATGATTTGGTGGACAATTTGGGGAGTGCAAAGTATATCTATATCCTTGATCTCACCAAGGGTTACTGGCAAATACCTTTAGCTAAAGAATCCAGAGATGAAACTGTATTTGCCACCCCTATAGGATTCTGTCAGTTCACCACCATGCCCTTTGGTTTACATGGTGCGCTAGCTACATTCCAGCGGTACATGGATATAATTTTATCCCCTCACTCTTGTTATTGTGATGTGTATCTGGATGATGTTGTGGTGTACAGTCCAGACTGGAAAAGCCACCTGAACACTTACGAGCAGTTATCCAAGCTATCAAAAATGCAGATCTGACTATTAATCCTACCAAATGTGCACTGGGCATGCAGGAATCCAGATATTTGGGCTATGTGTTGGGAAATGGAGACGTTAAACCAGAGGTTTCTAAAATAGATGTAGCTAACAGCTCTGTACCTAAAACAAAGAAACATGTCAGGTAATTTTTAGGGCTAGCTGGTTATTATCGGAAATTTGTTCCCAACTTTGCTGAATTAGCTACTCACGTTACTGAACTCACAAATAAACTGCACCCAAATAATGTGAAATGGACCCCAGAGTGTGATGAAGCTTTTCAAGCCATAAATGTTGCATTATGTTCAGCTCCTGTTTTAAGAAGCCCAGACTTTGCGAAACCATTTCTTCTACAAACAAATGCATCCAAGGTAGGCCTAGGTGTAGTCTTAAGTCAAAATGTAGATGGGACAGAACATCCTATTCTGCACATGAGTAGGAAATTGCATGACAGAGAGAAAAGGTACTCCACTATTGAAAAGGAGTTTCAGCAGCAAAGTGGTCCATGGAGTCCCTCAAATTGTATTTACTCGGAACTGGTTTTGTTCTTGTAACTGATCACAATCCTCTCTGTTGGCTTAACCAGATGAAAGATAAAAATTCTAGAATCACAAGGTGGTACCTGGCACTACAGCCATTTAAATTCATGGTAATTCACAAATCTGGTAAAGGGAATAGTAATGCTGATTTTCTGTCAAGATATGGCTCAGGAATTGATGATTCTGGAGGTTGAAAAAAAAACCTAATGCATGGGTTTGAACTGTGCTGTTTGCTGTACGGTTAAAAAAAATGTACATGTGCTTAATTGCTGAAAGCAACAAATGTTATTAGAGAATAAAAAGTTTTGGAAACCTGTTCAATAAAACAGATTCCCTCTTAAGGAGAGGGATGTACGTGACAGGGTAGAATAGAACCCCGTCCCATTTGTTATGGAGAAAGAGTAGGGGAATGTTTTATTAAAACATGTAACAAAAATATTTGTAACAGTTATATCAATTCATATAATAACATTCAAAATTAGTTTTCCTTAAAAATAAACAAATTATCTGAGTGTATATAGGAAATTATTTAAACAGTGAAAGCTATTATTATAACCTAGTATCATAAATTTATCCTATTTCTTCTTTCAAAAAAATGGCAATGTTTTCCATCTTGACATCCATAGTGAGTTATTTAAGATCTATTTTTCATATTTATGTTGCATAATCAATTCAAGTTCCAATATTTGACAAAGCTGCTCTGGAATCTGATTTAATTGCTATAAAAGGAAATTAACTCGAGCTTGCCATAAAATTAATTTAATACAAGACATTATTAATCTTAGTATTATCCCCTTTTCTATTTTTAATCCCTGTAAAGAAAAACCTCCTACTATCTTCTTGTAAGTAAACTTTGCCCACTTTTGCTCTTTTCATTGTATAGCTAACGGTTTCCAGAACTGTTTTACAAAGGGGCAGATCAACAAAAAATGGTCCATAGTTTCCTCTTGTGCTATGCATGACTCCCTTGGACTTTCCGTCACACTTTTATGTTTGGCATTTGCTGAGCCGGCCCGGTGGTGCTGAGGGTTGAGGTGCTGGACGCCACACCTCGCTCCACGCTGGCGACCCAGGTTCGGGAATGGACTCGGGTCGCCAGGGGTCGGCAGGGAAGGAGAGGGATTGAGCATCTGTAGACTGCTCTCCCTCTCTGGGGGAGGGGGGGTTCCCAGTTGTAGGTGCTTCAGTGACCTCTGGTGGAGACCGGAGGGCAGTGCGCTGGCACTGTAAGACAGGGGTGAGCTTGGGGCATGACACCGGGAAGGAGCGCGTGCGAACTCATGCACGCTCCCTTCCATTGGCGTCATTACACACCCCAGCCCACGTTGAGAAAAAGGGGAAAGTGTGGCGCTCGGTCGAGGCAGCTTGATGGCCATCTGAGGAGCTGGCTGGCCTTGGGGGCACCACCGCCCAGATACTGGATCCTGTGTCAGTGGGGAGTAAGGAGGGGCCATGGGGGGCAAGCCGCGGGGGTAGATGGTGGTGGGGGCTTCAGTGGGGTCGGGACAGAGCCAGACGGCGGCCAGAGACGGGCAGATGCTGGGACGTTTAGAGGCAGCCCGAGAGCCACAGGGTAAAAAGTACTAACTAAAAAAAAAAAAAAAAAATGTTTGGCATTTGCCTTAACGTTTAACCTTCCGTGGCAGGTCAGCCATGTTATGTCCCACATTCGTGGGGGAATAAGTTTATCTGTAAATAATGTCTGCACCTTGTTATAATATTCCTCTGATACTCCTTTAAATACTGGATTTATAGAAAAAGCTTGTTCTTGTATGCAATTATATACACATTTTCTAGTTTTATTAACTATTTGATTCTTTTCTAATTTCCATTTTCTTAATTTAGTTATTGTAGGCTTAAACAATTCTAAGCTATGTGTGAGCCTTGTTTTAAGGGCCCCCTGCTGGGTCCAGGTCTGAAAAAAGGAATGTGTCCATGAAGCAGCAAAAAGTGAGCACACAGCTGTGTTAGGTCTGTCTGGGTCCCTCATATTCCAACTAAAAACACTATAGAAAAAGGATATTGGATTAATTAAATTTAATCCACCTTGTTGAATAGGAAGATGCAGTATTTCCCGCTTAATAGGGTTTAGTCTGTTTCCCCAGATAACTTGAAACACTAGACTGAGCATTGTTGCCTCATAGGCTGGAGGAAGAGGGTATATGGCACTTAAATAAGTAAAGATGGGAAGTAAAAAAGGTTTTAACTATCTGTACTTTTTTTCTTTTTTGTTTGCTGCTATGCTTTCCACACCTGAACTTTTTTGTTTTGCATAATCTAACTTTTTTCCCCCAGTTTACATCACTGTTATTTCCTCTCCCAAAATAGATCCCTAAAATTTTAAGGGGTTCTTTTGTTACTGGGATGTTACCTAGAGAATTTATAGGCTGTGTGTTATCACTTAAAGAATAGATAGTACTTTTATGTTTATTTATTTTTGCACCTGTTATAGTAGAGTATCTTTTTACCTTTGCCAGCACTTTTTGTCCTGAAACAGGATCTGCAATACATAAACATAAGTCATCCGCATAGGCATAAGTTTTTATCTCAAAAGCCCCATCCTTTGAGGAAATACCTCTGATTTGCTCATCCTGATTTATAAGTCTTACTAGAGGGTCTATACAAAAATTGTATAGAAGGGGACTTAATGGGCACCCCGTCTTACTCCATGTGATACTGGAATATAAGACCCTAGATGTCCATTCACTAGAGGGATTGTTGTGTTTTTTTTGTATATAGTATTTATCCATTCATAAAATGTATTTGGAATACCATATGCTTTTAACACCTGTATTATGAATCAATGGGACACTTCATCAAAGGCCTTTTCTTGGTCTAATGACATTAGGTAACCTGATAAAATGTTTCCCTTCCCCATCTCCACTAATTCCCTGATTAACATAAGATTATTATAAATACTCCTATCTGCTAGTGTACATATTTGGGCTGTTGAAATTAAATATGGGGCCACTATAGACAATCTTTTATACAATATCTTCATTAATATTTTTAAGTCTGAATTCATTAAACTTAATGGTCTCCAGTTATCTAAATTACTACGATCATTATTTTTGTGGATGAAAATTTGTACAGATACACATAAGTGAAAATCTATTTAATAGAATCCAATTGTATACTTCCACTAAAATATCCAAAAGTACATCCTTGAAGTGTTTGTAAAATTCTGTTGTTAAGCCATGTAACCCTGGGGAAATATCATTTTTCAATGTTTTGATAGTACAATCAATTTTGTACTTACTAATAGGGTCTTGTAGTATCTTTAATATTTCACTAGGAGCAGTATGGAGAGATAAGGAATGTAATAATTCCTTAATTTTCTCTTCATCTAACTGTGGGGTGGCCTACATATGTGTAAGGTATCTATTAATTTCTTTCACTATATCTGGGGATGCCTTTAAAATGTTACCTTCTTGGTTTTTAATGGATGTCATGCTCCTGTCTGCCTCTCTGTCGGTACTCAAAGCAAAAGGGTCACCAAAACCACTTTTTCCTGGGGAACAAATTCTGTGTTCCAACAACATTGAGGAGGCTCTTGAATATTGGATATGTTCCATCTCTTTTTTAATGTTATTTATTTGTGATGTAAGGTTGATTCTTTAGGTATTAACCACACTATACAACTTATGTAATTGGGATCGAATAATTAAATATTTTTTATATTGAGGTGTGTGTTTGGATATTGAAATTTGAGATAACTTAATTTTTATATTGTTTTTGGTATCCACCCACCAGGACTCAAATCTTCATATAATCCTGCAATAGACATCCTAGCTTTTAATAAATCCTGGATTTGTACAGTAATCAAAGGATCGTTCAGCATTGTAGCATTCAATTTCCAATACCCTTTTCCATATGATATGTTATCCTGTGACCCTAAAGCTGCTAGCACAATGACATGAACAGAAGTTTCAATGGGTATTGTTTTTGTACTATAAACCTAAATTAAACTAGAGAAAAATTAAAAATCAATTCTTGTAGAGAGTTTCCCTTTAACAAAGGTATGCCCACCTTGTTCATGATACTTTCTGTATGCATCTTGCAGCCCTACTGTTGTTAGCACATTTTTTAAACAGTTAGTGTTACAGAAGTCTTCGTCCATGCTTGCCCCTCTATCATAGAAACATAGAAGTTGACGGCAGATAAGGACCGCAAGGCCCATCCAGTCTGCCCATTTCTTTTTCTACCTTATAAATGTGCCATCGGCCTTTGCTCTGTCAGTGGCCTATCTATTCATACTCATTTGTATTGCTCCCTTATGCCTATCCCATGCCTGTTTGAAGCCCTGCACTGTATTCATAGCTACCACTTCTTGAGGTAGGCCATTCCATGCATCCACCACCCTTTCTGTGAAAAAGAATGTCCTCACATTCCCCTTAATCGGCCTCCTCTAATCTCATGCTGTGTCCTCTTGTCCTGCTATTTTCTTATATTTAAACATGTTAGACTCTTTCACCTTGTTAATGCCCTTAAGGTGTTTGAATGCCTTAGATCATATCACCTCTGTCCCTCCTTTGCTCAAGGGTATACATATTGAGCTCTGTTAATCTGTCCTCATATGTCTTCAGATGCAGTCCCTGCACCATTTTGGTTGCCTTCTCTGGACTGCCTCAATTTGGTTAATGTCCTTGTGAAGGTGTGGCCTCCAATACTGCCGCAGTACTCAGATGGGGCCTAACCAGTGTCTTGTAAAGAGGTTATTACCTCCCTCTTATGACTCATGATACCCCTACTAATACACCCTAACACCCCCTAGCCTTACCTACTGCTTTAGAGGTCTGCTTGGATGATTTCAGGTCATCAGTGATGATGATGCCCAAGTCTCTTTCTTCCTTTGTGACTGCTAGCAACTCCCCTCCCAGCCTATAGGTGGCTTCAGGGGTTTCTCTTCCCTATGTGCATGATCTTGCACTTCTTTGCATTAAATCCCAGTTGCCACTCTTCTACCATTTTGCTAGTTTATCCAGATCTCTTCTCCATTCTGCCCACCCCATCTGGATCATCTACTCTGTTGCAGATCTTGGTGTCATCTGCAAACAGACAAGCCTTACCCTCTAGTCCATCTGCAATGTCACTAATGAAGATATTGAAGAGGACTGGCCCCAAGATTGATCCCTGAGGTACCCCACTTGTGACTTGCATCTCTTCTGACTGTGTACCATTTACCACCACTCTCTGTTTTCTGGATATCACACAATTGAAATCCCCCCCCCCACACAGGATATATTTAGCTGCGAATAAATAGGGTTTTATCAGCTGGAATAGGTTAACTCTCTTTTTTTTCTTAGATAGGGCATATATACTAATTGCTCTTCATTCTTTGCTACCCCTACTAAAATCAATCAATAATGCCCTCCCTGGTACTATGTCCGTAATTTTGGAAACTTTAAAATGATATCCCCGTAGCATAATTCCCACCCCATGGCAGGTATCTGTTCTGAAAGAAAAATATGAAGGCCCCCCAACACCAAAGTTTTGGGGCAGATTGTGTCAATGCTGTGGTATTTAATCTGGTGTCTTGTATAAAGCATATATCAATTTTTAAATCTTTTAAGATGTTCAAGGTCATTAAACGCCTCCTTGCACTTTTTACACTTTTAGGCCCAGATATTCAAAAGGGTTGCGCATGGCGCAACAGTGTTGCGCCATGCGCAACCCACTGATGCCCCCCCAGCGCGATATTCAAAAGGGGAAAGTGTGCGGCACAAATTCTGATGCACCGGAGCGCATCAGTAATGTATGCAGGCGCAGGTGGGGGGCGTGCCCATGCATACCCTGCACAGTCCGATATTCATCCCGGGATGTGCGGAGCCATGCATGCGCAACCCATACCTGCGCCAGCACAAAGTTAAGCAAAAAAAAAAGGAGCAACAGCTGGCCACCCACAGGTGAGCCGCTGCATTGCAGGGCACAACATGGCAGCTGCCACCTGTGGGTGGCCACCCGCGCTCCAGCTGCAACTCCGTGGTGGCGCCCCCCATAACCGATTGCGGGCTTCATTAATAAAGGATAATCCTATATCCCTGATGGTCCAGTGGACCGCTGCCCGGCCGATTACGGGCGAAGTAAAAAATCAGATGACTCCTGTATCCCTGGTGGTCCAGTGGACCGCTGCCTGCCTGACTGCGGGCTGAATGAAAATGGAAAGAACACTATTATCCCTGGTGGTCCATTGGACCTGTCCACCCGATCGTGGGCTGAATTAAAAATATAAGAACACTATCATCCTTGGTGGTCCAGTGGACCCCCCTCCCCACCCGCTCACTGATCCCCAACGCCCCGCTCCCCCCGGTCAGCGGCGGGCGGCAGTACCCTACTGGCGTGACGCCCACTGACTGACACCATCGATAGGGCTGTACGCCCATTGGTCGACTGCGTGAGCCAATGGGCGTGTAGCCCATACCGTACTACACGTTCCAGATATGTGAATGGATCCATTCCTTATCTGGAATGTAGCATCTGATATAAACTGCATGCCCATTGACTCACGCTGGACCAGTAGGTACAGCCCTACTGGCCAATTGTCAGTCGGTGAAAACAGGCAACAGGTAGGTAAGTGCTGCTGCCCCCGCTGACCAGGGGCGGGCGGTGAGGATCAGTGGGCGGGTGGGAGGGTCCACTGGACCACCAGGGATAATAGTGTTCTTATTTTATTAATTCAGCCCACGATCAGGCAGACAGGTCTACTGGACCACCAGGGATAATAATGTTCTTTCCTTTTTAATTCAGCCCGCGATCGGGCGGACAGGTCCACTAGACCACCAGGGATAATAGTGTTCTTTCCTTTTTAATTCAGCCCACGATCGGGCGGACAGGTCCACTGGACCACCAGGGATAATAGTGTTCTTTTCTGTTTAATTCAGCCCACGATCAGGCGGACAGGTCCACTGGACCACCAGGGATAATAGTGTTCTTTCCATTTTCATTCAACCCGCGATCGGGCGGGCAGCGGTCCACTGGACCACCAGGGATATAGGAGTCATCTGAGTTTTTACTTAGCCCGCGATCGGGTGGACAGGTCCACTGGACCACCAGGAACAATAGTGTTCTTTCCATTTTCATTCAACCCGTGATCGGGCAGGCAGCGATCCACTGGACCACCAGGGATATAGGATTCATCTGAGTTTTTACTTAGCCCGCGATCGGGCGGACAGGTCAGCTGGACCACCAGGGATAATAGTGTTCTTTCCATTTTCATTCAGCCCACGATCAGGTGGGCAGCGGTCCACTGGACTACCAGGGATATAGGAGTCATCTCATTTTTCACTGCAGCCCATGATCGGGCTGTGGGGCACATTGTCGCACTGCAGGGGGTGTTGGTCCCCGATGGCTGCTGCCTGGCAGGGCACCAGGCGCAAGTCATCGGGGATCGGCGCACCTGCATGCAAATGGGGCCATAATGACATGCAAATAGCCCCATTTGCGCCTTGAATTAATTATGGCCCCCTTTGCATGTCAACTTTTGAATATCGCGGTTGATGCGCCTTGTGCAGTGGTACCCATGCCCACTCTGGCCACTGGCGCTGGGGCAGTGCCACTGTGCCATGTGCACTGCAGGTGGCCAGGGTGCGATATCAGGATGCTGAGCCATGGCGCGCTCTATTGAATATCGCCCAGTCCACCCTCAGCAGCCTGGCACAGCTTGGAATATCTACCTAGTGTTTAATGTAGGGCTGTAGGGTGGACATGAGTCATAGGAATAATTCGCCAACCAGGAGAGCCTCCTTCATATTAAATTTCTTTTATCCTGGATTATTAGAAAGGGCACTGCTTCTGGTTCTTACCCCCGATCTTTTAGTTCTAAGTCTGAGCCTCTTTTTCTGAATCAGAGGAATGGAGGGGCTGCGAAGATGTTTCAGAATCTCCTCCCTGTTCAGATTCATGTGAGCTATGTGAAAGTGTTTCATACTTGTTCTGTAATGGGATAGCCTGGACAGGGGAAGAAGCTTTAACAATTTTTGATTTAGATTTTGTTGCCTTATTGCCCTCTTTCTTGATAAAGAAATCATATCTGGAGGGGGCATAGCAGCCTGTTTCCTACCTTCTACTTCTAAGATTTAGGGGTCATACTAACTGGGTCAGAATTTTGAGAAATGTCCACTGTTTCAGGAAGGGAATCTTAGAGTTCCTGAGATGTTGGTGCTTGTTCTGGAGGCCGTCTTTCCTCCGACTCGGGGGCGGGGGGCATGGAACCGGATCCTCAGGTACCTGTTTCTGTGCTGAAATATCTTTTTTCAGCTTCTGTTACTATCCTATCTTGGTCAGGACCATCATTTCTATTATGAGTGCCCACGAACATGCTCTAAAAGCATGTCCCATTTCGTCACATAGATTACATTTTAATTCATTCTGGCAATCTGTACTTGCATGCCCATAGGCAAAACTTAAATTACATTTTAAGCGGTCACATGCTGAACTCAGATGTTGAAATGAACCGCATTTGAAATAGGTTTTAGGCTGACCAAAGTAAAAACAGTGACCTCTTTCCCTACATAAAAAAAACTGTTAGGAAGATGTACTGGGCCCAAGTTGTTGTTTCTTAATCTAACCATGTATTTCCACCCCCCTGTCCAGAAGTGCTCCTCATCAAAAATGGGTTGGGGGGGCAAGAAGCTCACACCTTTTCTGTAACCAATAAGAAATATCTTGTACTGATACTGTTTCATTTTGAAACAAAATTGTTACCATTTTTGTAGTAGGTTTTGTCAGGGGAATGGCTCGGAATGGTAGCCACAAGGCAGAATACCACAGTTTGTCATATTTAACCCAGAATCTATCTAGGTTTTGTGGTGTTTGAAAACTGATATCAAAAATAAACTATCCCCTGAAATGTGAATTAACACATAGATCTCATTTGTAAAAAAACCTAGAGACTCTTTAATTAAATGTTTCCCCACATATATTCAGTCAGGCTGTACATCTAGTCCTCCTAAATACTGTAGCTGAACTGTGTTTCTTCTCTGGTTAGGAGGTGGCTGTTGAGGGAAGTGGTCTCTCCGACTAAACCTTTCCCACCTAGTTCTGGATTGTTCCCTTGCATCAAGGGGAGGGCCTTTGTCCTGTTCCGTATGATCACCCCGTGTTTTCTGTCCATTATTTGCCCCTTCATCCTCAGAAGAGGAGCTTGTAAGTACTGTAACTTTTTCCAGGTTACTAGTAGCTGGTGGGGATACCTGCATGTCCTCAGCATTAAGATTCATATTAAAAGTTTGTTAAAAAAATCCTTAGATACACTCTGTAATTTTCCTGTTTTAGGGCTTTGATTTTGTTTTGAGGAGACTCCGGGAATGGGACTATGCTTAAGATCAGGTATCCATTGTCCAGTATCCCCTTTTTTCCACCCTGCCTCTTGCAATGTCTGCTCGAGGGATCGTGGCATTTTCCCTGTTATAGGGCTCAAAATGTTCTCAGACCTTCCTTTTCTAAGCCTCAATCCGTGATCTGCAGTTTGTTGTACATTTATTAAATTGGTGCCTTCACCTTGTTCTGCTAAAGGAACACTTGAATTTTCTACTGCCTCCAAGCGCTCTGACTCCATCTCAGTTTCAGCATTTCTATGCGCTGAGTCATCCGTCAGCACAGCTTTTGAAGTGCCTGCGTCATTGGCCTGTGTGTCAAAATCAATTCGGCGTCTGTCAGATGCAATAATGCCCGGCTGTTTTTTAGTCAAAACTTGTACTTCAGGCAAACAGTCAACATTTTTATTTGTTTTAAAATCTGTTTCTTCTCGGGAAGGTATGTCAGTTGGGGCTATTGTTGATTGTGTTTGATCTACAGACTGGACATTTTGCAGCGATTCAGGCCCGCCTGGTTCTTGGCACACAGAAGCTCTACTGTTTTCACTGCCAGCCATTGTAGCATTAAGCGAGTTCTCCACATCTGTCTGCAGTGATACTGGAATCGCAGTGTTTGTAGATTTGACTAAATTTTGCATTTTGAAAAGTTTATCACTTTTTCTAAAGTATTACAGACATGTTTTGCTTTATCCAGTTGTCTCTGTAAATCCTTTTTCCTTTGCAATTATTTTAATTCCTCTGCTTGCAGCTGATGCATTATAAAAGCATCATCATCATTCTCTGTAGATAAATTTATAGCCTGACATACCTCTGAGTCTGATTCCATACAAATATCCATGATTGAGTTGTCTTCTTGCGCATTTTGCTTCTCCAAATTATTCTTCTCCTGTTGAAATTCTTGTTGCAACATTTGCCTTTCAACAGCCTCTAGATTACTGTGGCCTGGAGAGGAGGCCTACTCTCCTGCCACAAACAGATCCTCTCCCATCGCAGCAGCCTCTTGCAATATGAGGCCAGGGGAGGAGGCCATCTCCCCTGCCACATCAGCATGTCCTCCTCCTCCTCTGTCTGGCTCCCAAATGGGCTCCTCCATTCTGCTTCCAGGAAGTCAAGCCCCCTGCTGGCAGAGTAGAGGAATTTCTCCAGTGCCCTGATCAAATTTCCTCCCATTCACTAAAAATACCAACAACAGCTTAATCTGGTAAAAGGTCTGTTGGCATTCATCTGTATCCCCCTTCCCCAGGTCGTACCTCAAATTAGGCAGAAGTTGTCTACTGCACTTACCCGGGCAACAAAAACTAAATAAATAAATAAATAAAGTGTTTAAATGCAAGGATCTTTTCTTTTCTGTCTCTTCTCTGTCTGGTTGTGCAACCAGATTTTCCTGTGAAACCTCAGGCTTGATCAACCCAACAATCTCGCAATTCTTTGCCTCTCACTGTCTCAGTTTTCTCTTGCTGTTTTTCCTCCCTTGCAGATCTGCTAATATACAAATATGTGCAAATCGTTGTATGAAAATATAACCAATAATGGGATCACTTTTGTTTGGAAAATATATAGTATTACTGTTGAAGTATATATATTTATAATTTGAGATGATTGTAAACTCCAGAGATTACTTGAGTGCAAATGCTGAGCCTTTTGCAAAAGCTGTAGGGGCCCCCAAGAAGGACACTGTTCTACCAGCTCCTGAAACTTACAAGGACAGGATGTTTGCTAAGGATGGGGGTTGAAAAGACTTATAAAAGAGCTAAGCTGCTACTGCAAGAGAGATTACAAGAAAAAGGGACACAGACTGAAGGAAGATTTTATTTTTTATTTCTCCTCTGTACATAGTTATTCTGAACAAGTTTATTTTTTTTATGTTACTGCTACTGTAAATAAATGTTTTTGGTAAAGTCTACAACTGCTCCTAGTTTTCCCTGTGCTTCCCAACCTGTGCCTCGACACCCCCAAATCACCTTTCAGTGCTCCAGGTGGAAGTCACTTCATTGCTGAGAAAATGGGCTATAGAACCAGTACCCAGTACCCAGGCAGCAGTGGAACAAAGTGTTCTTCTCCCATTTCTTCCTGGTTCCCAAGTGCACTGGGGATCTGAGGCTTATTCTAGACCTTAAAGAACCAAATTGTTACATCCACTAGAAAATGTTCTGGATCGTCACCCTACCGGGCCTTCTCCCTCTGTTGAAACAGGGCGATTAGTTATGCTTCCTGGATATGCAAGATGTCTATCTTCATATCAAGGTCTGCCCCCCCGCACAGGAGGTTCCTGTTCCAGGGGGAACACTACCAGTTCCGGGTTTTGTCCTTTGGCTTATCCTCTGTGTCATAGGTCTTTACCAAATGTTTAGCTGTGGCCTTTAAACATGATGGCCTGTACATTTTTCCGTACCTGGACGACTGGCTGCTGAAAACTCAGTCCTGTGACATGCTACTGCTGATCCTGGAGCATACCCTTCAGCTGTTTCATTTCCTAGAGATAACTGTCAACTTACCCAAATCTGTACTGATCCCATCCGAATGGCTGCAATACATAGGGGTGGAGTCTGCTCAGGGAAAGACCTTCCTCTCTCAGGACAGGATGGAATGTTTAATGAGTTAGACTCAATTCATGACCCAGAACCGTTATGTTACAGCCAGGGAATTTCTGAGGCTGTTGGTCCTGATGGCAGCCGGCATTGTGACCGTGCCTCTGGCCAGACTGCACATGCAGTTCCACAATGGACATTGAGAGTCCAGTGGGACCAATGCACTGATGACCTGGATCAGCAAGTCCTGGTATCTTCTCTGGTATGCAAGGTGCTTCAGTGGTGGAAGGAATCCAGCAACCTCCTGAAAGGAGTTCCCTTTCTTATTCCATCTCCCCAGCAGATCCTTACCACGGATGCCTCTGGCCTCATTTGGGGAGTGCACTTGGGTCCTTTTTGGACCCAGGGGATCTGGTCCATGATGGAGACTCACCTCCATATAAACGTTCTAGAGATGCAGATGGTCCTGTATGTTCTTCAGGCCTTCCAGAGCTATCTTTCTCTGGGTCCCCTGCTGGTGCAGTCGGACAACCTCAGTGTGGTCTATTACATCAACAAGCAAGGAGGAACTCATTCGTACCCCCTGTCAGGAAGTGATGAGAGTCTGATGCTGGGCTGTAGATCATGGTCTAAAATTGTCAGCTGTCCAAGTTTCAGATGACCCAAATGCCGTGGCGGACAGTCTCAGCTGATTGCAGTCCAAAAGGCATGAGTGGGAACTGCTGTTCTCGGTCATGGAAGACCTGTTCGGTAGATGGGGTCATCCAGATTTGGACCTTTTTACATCCCTGCTCAACACAAAACTGCCACATTTCTGTTTGTGAGATCCAGGGCCTGGAGTTTTCTGGTGAGACGTGTTGTCCCTCTCCTGGAAAGGGAGGTTTGTTTATGCCTTCCCTCCCCCCTTTCCTCTGATTTAGAGGGTGCTCATAAAGCTCCAAATGGAAGGGGTCACTCTGATTCTGGTAGTGTCATTCTGGCCATGTCAGATATGGTTTAATTACTACAGCAATTGGCTGTAGCACCCCCAGTTCCCTTGCCTTTTTGCCAGGACCTGTTGACACAAGTGCAGTGAACCCTGGTCCATCCAGACCTCAAGTCCCTCCGGTTGCATGCATGGCTTCTGAACATGTAGACTTTGCCCAGTCTGGGGTCTTCCAGAACATGGTGGATGTCCTGGTGTCTGCTAGAAAACCGTCCATCAGGGCCACTTACTCAATGACATGGAAGAGATTTGCTATCTGAGATACTTCCCATCATCTGGACCCTTTTTCCTGTCCAGTTAACCAGATTCTGGAGTATCACCTGTCCCTGTTAGAGGCAAGTCTCCAGTGCTCCTCTATTTCGGTGCACCTGTCTGCCATTTTGGTCTTCCATGAGCCCTTTGAAGGGCACACCTTGGCCCAGCTGGAGGTGACCCATACGTTTTTGTGAGGCATTCTTCATCTGAAGCCTCCTATTTGAAACCCGGTCCCAGCTTGAGACCTGAATTTTGTACTAGAGAAATTGACACTGCCTCCTTTTGAGCCAGCCACATCTTGTGAGCTATGCTCTCTGTCATGGAAAGCATTGTTTTTAGTTGCTGTTACTTCTGGTCAAAGAATTTCAGCTCTACAGACTCTTATGTGTGAGCAGCCTTATTTGATTTTCCACAAAGACAGGGTGTCTTTGTGTTGTACCAGCCCTAGGTTTCTTCCTAAGTTGACATCTGAGTTTACTTTAAATCAATCTATCTACTTGCCTGTTTATTACCCAGAGCATGCCAATCCAGGGGAAGCATTGCTCCATACTTTAGATAGCATAGAATTCTCAGGTACTATACACACTGCACGGAGGACTGCAGAAAGTCCTCCCAGTTGTTTGTTTCTTTCATGCCCGGGAAAGACTGCATTCCAGATCTTACTTCAAGGAAGGCTCTTGCAGCAGGCCACACCAGTAAAACTAAGCCATTAGGCACCAGAACCACTCGGAAAACTTCTAGCTAGTAGTGTACCATGGGGACCACCCACTGACGACATCAGGTGTTGATGTCAGTCTATTCTATAAAGGCAAGCAGTCCCCCAAACCTACCTCAGTTCTTTTTCCACCATTGACCCATGCACATTGGACTTAGTGGACCCTGCAGCTACAGTTGACCACCATTACTCAAGCTTGCCGCACTTTTTTATTTTCCTTTTTTCTTGGGTGTTAAACATTGATTTTTCAGTGTTTTCATCTACCAGTTTAAGTCGTCTCCACCAGCCTTGTCTTCTGGTCGCTCCACAACACCAAAGCCTGCCAGATTTGCCAAAAAATCAATCAGGCCACTCAGAGACCATCGTTTAAAAACTCTGGAGAGCCACCTTTTGAAGCAGAAGTTGGTCGCAATGGAAAAGAAGCTGCAGGCTAGGAGCTCTTCAGCCTCACTGGCACAGTCCTCTGGGGCCTCCTCTTCTTCTTAGAAATCCAGTGGGAAGCAAAGGACCAGGACAAACACCAGGACCGGGACCAGTCTGCTTCCTGCTCATGGTCCCCCCACAAACCTTTGACCGTAATTGGGTCGTCCTCCTGCAGGGGTCAGCCCTGTCAGCCCTCTTTTCTACCAGTGGCTCAGCCACCCACCCTCATTGCTGTTTTAGGGGTGGCTCCTTGGGGCAGGGGACTTCATCTCCTGCTCCCCAGCCCCTGACGCTCAGGCTTATATCTTCCATGGGCTCTCAGCCAGGTGGCTTGGCCGCTGTTGGTTCATTGGGCATCAGTTCCTCCACCATCTCCCCCCAGCCATGGTGCTGCCTTCGTCAGTCCCACCTCTGGGACCGACGTTAGTCCTTCTAGACAACACCTGTATTAGGCTACCACTGCTTTTTCTTCTTCTCCAGCATCACCTCTGCCTTTTTCAAGGGGTCTCCTTCCCCCCAGGTGCTTGCCTCTCTGGCTAGACCTGCACTGGTGGTCCCATACCTTGATGCTCCCAGCCAACACCCTCCACCTCAGGTCCCTGACCAAGACCTGGTGGAGCATCGGTGCTCATTAACTGCCTCCAAGCCCTTCTGCTGGTCCCCCCAGTGGTTGCAGTCGAGGTCTTGGTCCTATTCTCGTGGGTTGAGTGGTTTCTGCTGACATCGGTGCTCCCGCTCTCAGCACCAAGGGAAGCGGTGCCACCACTACTCTTTATTCTCAATCTCCTTGAGTGAGGAGAGGCTTCAGCGTAAATTGCATTAACACTACGAAGACCTCATGTGGTAACAGCTGGTGCTCACCAGTATGAAGCCGGCTCCGGCTACTATGCCGGCCATCACCTGGCTTTCGCCTGACAGGCTGATGCCTTCTCTGCCTATAGAGCTGACTGTAACGGTCCTGGCATGGACACTCCTGGTGTCTCCTCCAATCCGGATGGAGCTGCTGCCTCCACAGCCGAAGGCTGGTGTTCTGACCAAGGAGTCTTGACCAGCCAAGGGGCTTCCCCATTGGCTTTTGGCCACCGTCTCCCCGATCGTCTGTGGAGGATGAGCAGGGACTTGGGCGGTTGACCCCTCTTTGACAACTCCTGGGAGTTGGAGGGATCTTTCTTGCACTCCCACCCAGTTGACATGGAGTTGGTGGGGGATCTCTTGCTGGACAAAGGACCTACTTCTGTTCTGGGCCTTCTCTGCTTGATCTCTAAGTCCACGGGTATGAAAATGGAGCTCATTACTCATTGGCCGAGATCCTCGACTGGGGAGATATTACTCATTGACCGAGAGCCTTGACTGGGGAGATACTCTTACAGAGGCATTCCCAGTGGTGGAGGCCATTCTTGGCCCTGCCTTGGAGCACTGGCAGCAGCCCCTCCTACCCTGCTCCCTCTGCCCAGATGGCCCATATGTGTGTGGTACCTACCGATTCCCTCTCTGGATTCAGTGAACACCTCTCAGCCAAGGAGTTGGTGGCTGATTCTGTGTTTAGGTGCTCTGGCAACACTGGGGATGTTGACAAGCTGCCCAATAAAAAAATCCAAGAAGTTGGACCATGCAGCTAAAAATGTCTATGCTGCCTCCTCGCTTGGTCTTCACCAGGTGAGCTTGGCCCTCCTTATGGCCCACTTCTCCAATGCCTTGCTGGGCATCCTGGATGAGGTGCTTCCTCATCTGCCGGCGGACCTTTAGACCAGGGTCAAACAGGTCTAGGACCAGGGTGGGGTTATAGCAAAACAACAGGTGTGGACAGCCATGGAAACTGGGGACTCTTGTGCCCGCTCTGTGGTGGCTGCAGTGGCCATGTGCCACAGGGCTTGGCTGAGGAACTCGACCTTCATGGCATCCACTCTGTACAAGTTGGCAGATCTCCCTTTCCTGGGCACTGACTTGTTTGGGTCTGGGGTTGAAGGTCACCTCACCTGCACTGGGAAGTCCAATGCCACCTTGGACTCCGTGACATCTGCCCCAAAGGACACCAAGGGCTCTAAACAGCAGCAGAAAAGAAAGCCCTTTCAGTCCATCTCCACTCCTGCAGACAAACCAGCCCAGCTGCAGGCTGGTCAGCAGATCCAGGCCTGGTGACTTTGACCAAAGTCAGTGTCCTTGGTTATCCATAAGGCTGGGGGTAGAGGTTCCATTGGTTCCTTGACTGGTCCCTCCTCCTTCTCCAAGCCTGCCCAGTGATGGGATGAGGAGTGCCTCCCTCATGCCTGTCACACCTCCCCTGGGTCCTCCCATGGGGGGCCGGCTCTGCCACTTCCTTTCCACCTGGTCCACTGTCACTACAGACAGATGGGTCCTCGAGGTAGTGGGTCAGGGTCTGCCTCTGGAATTCAAGCAGTACCCTCCAAACCGAGCCCTTGCCCCATGGGAGGACTTGGTATCCACAGACATTCTGTCAGCTCTTTGAGATGACATAGCCCAGCTGCTCCACAAGGAGGTTGGGATTCCTGTCATGGATCCTCTGGAACACCCAGGGTTTATCTCCAGGTACTTCCTTGTGCTAAAGCGGATGGGGGGGGCTGGCGCACCCCATTCTAGATCTGCATGACCTGAACTAGTTTCTCAAGTTGTGTACCTTCAGGATGGTAACTCTGTCTCAGATAATGCCATCTCTGGAGCAAGACATGTGGTTTTGCTCCCTGGGTCTTCAGGACGTGTTTTTTCATGTCCCAATCCATCCGACTCACAGAAGGTTCCTTTGCTTCTGAACAGAGAGAGCCCTCTGAGAGTTCTAGGCCATGCCATTCAGCCTGTCCTCAGCCCCCAGGGTCTTTACCAAGTGTATTGCAGTGGTGGCAGCTTACCTGAGGTGTCGAGGGGTCCGGGTGTACCCCATCTGGATGACTGCCTGATTGCAGGTCCCTCCAGGCAGGAGGTGGCACGGTCCAGAGATCTGGCTCTCCAGACCTGCGTTTCCCTTGGCCTCCTGGTCAATGAGGCCAAGTCTGAAATCGTGCCTTCGCAGGTGATCCACTTCAATGGGGTGGAGCTTGACCCTTGCAGAGCCAGAGCCTGGCTCCCAGTGGACAGGGTGGAGGCTCTTTCCTTCTTTTGCCCGATCCTTTCTGGTTGGCAGTTGCGCCCTGCCTGAGACTTCCTGCGCTTGCTGGGTTACATGGCAGCCTACACCAGCATGGTCCATTGGGCCCACTGGAGAATGCATTCCCTGCCTTGGGAACTGGCCAGTCAGTGGTCTCAGTATGAGGGTCACTTCAACACTGGTCACTATGACCCATCAGATGTGGGACGCCCTTCAGTGGTGGTTAGTCACAGAGCATCTGCAGGAAGTGATCTCATTTGTCTGCCCAGAGTCAACAGTCATCCTGATGACTGATGCTGCTCTCATGAGCTGGTGTGCCCACTTTGGGGACCACAGAGTTCACTGGCTCTGGATCCCTGAGGTGTCCCAATGCCACATCAACTTGCTGGAGCTCCGAGCAGTTCAGCTGGCACAGACTATATTCACTCCTCCCATTCAGGTCAAATGGTCCAGGTTCAGATGGACAACACCATGACCATGTACTATCTCAACAAACAGAGCGGGATGCACTCCCTGCCATTGTGCAAGGAAGCTTTCTGCATATGGACCCTCGTGCGCTATCTGGAGGCCAATCTCCTAGCCATCCATGTGGCAGGGACCTCCAACCAGCTGGCGGATGCCCTCAGCTGTGTGGGTGAGGCATCTCATGAGTGGTTTCTCCACTCAGAGGTAGTACACAGCCTGTTCTCCCAGTGGGGCACCCATCAGGTGGACTTGTTTACCTCCAGGGAGAGCATCAAGCTGAAGCTGTTTTGCACCCACCCTCCTCAGCAGGGAACGCTGCAGGGGGATGCCTTCCTGAGGCCCTGGACCCCAGGCCTCTTCTATGCCTTCCTTCCATTTCCCTTGATCCACAATGTGCTTCTCAAGGCCAAGAGGGACAAGGCACAGGTGATACTGGTGGCTCTGGACTGGTCACGCCAGTTTTGGTACCCAGATCTCCTCAGCCTCAGAAGCAGGCTTCTGAGACATTTTCCTTTGCCGTCTATCAATCAGAGGAAGGTACTCCACCTGGACCTTCAGTCCTTGCACCTGACAGCCTGGTTTCTGAGTGGCTAGAGTTCCAGGCTCTGGGTCTCTTGGAAGATGTCCTCACTGTTGTGAAGGCATCTAGGAAGGAGTCGACAAGGAAATGCTTTGCCTTCAAGTAGAAAAGGTTCTTCATTTGGTGTCAGAGCAAGGGGTTGGACTCTTTGCCCTGTCTGGTGGATAGCATTCTTGACTACCTGTGGTCCCTCTCTCAGTCAGGCCTTCGATCGACGACCCTTAAGGTGCACCTGGCAGCCATCTCTGCTTACCGGGCATGGGCCGGTAAGCAGTCGGTGGCTCAGGAGAAGGTGGTTTGGTGTTTTTTTAAAGGCCTTGACCACATTTCCCCTCCAGTGCATGAACCACCACCACCTTGGGATTTGTTGCTGGTTTGGGGAAAGCTCATGGGCAAGCCATTTGAACAGACGCACAGATGTGAAATGTTTCACCTTTCATGGAAGACAACCTTCTTGGTGGCTATCACATCAGCCAGAAGGATCAGTGAGCTCCAGGCGCTTTCAGTGGAGTCTGCTTACCTGGTCTTTCACTGGGACAAGGTTGTCCTGTGCGCCAACCCGAAGTTCCTTCCGAAGGTCATGTTGGATTTTCACCTTAACCTCGTGATTAATCTGTGGGTGTATTTTACCAACCACACCTTGGAAGCTGAGTACAGGCTCCATACTTTGGACCTGTGGCGAGCGCTAGCCTATTATAAGGAGCGCACTGCTGGAGTTTGGGGAGAGGTTCACTAACTGTTTGTCACCTGCGCTGAAGCTGCACCTGGTAGACCTGCAACCAAGCATACAATTGACAGGTGGATAGTCTCCTGCATTGATCTCTGCAATAGGTTGGCAGGTAGGGAGCCTCCCATAGGGTTAAGGGCGCATTCCACCCATTATTCCACTGTGTCGGTGGTTGCTTCCAGGGATGTCCCTATCCAGGAAATCTGCAGGGCTGCTACATTCAAGAATTAAAGTTAATAATTGGATTGGTTTGCTTGCCACCAAAGGTCAAGACTACTGAATTTGATTGTCTAACTCAAACACTGCAAACATTCACCATGGGTAGAGAGCCAGTTCTAATTGGTGATTTTAATGCTGCTTGGAATAAAATTAGAGGGAAAGCTCTATATCACAGTTTAGCTCCATTAGTATTAACACAGGGAATAAATAGTTCAACCAGAAAAACACACTTAGATAGTGAAGGGAATATTTTGGATTTGATTTTTGTCTCAGGAAGATTAGATATGGTCTTCACTGAAGTAAAGGATCCTATCTTTGGGGACCATAGCTCAATCTCCTGTACCTGTGCATTTAAAGAACACATTGGGTTCCCCATTTTAAAGGGAAAGGTTAAAATAAGATGAAGATCGCTTAAACGTTATAGTAAAGAAAGATTAATGAACAAACTGAACAACATAAAATGGGAAAGATTGTTTCACATTCCAGAATTGGAATGGGCAATTAATGAATTCATGCAGGTTTTCTTGGAAGTGTGTGATGAGCTAGCACCATTTAGAGATATTGTCAACAAGGAAACCCATGTCCCATGAATAACTGAAAAGATGAAACAAAAAATAAGAATTAAAAGAAGACTCTGGAAAAAGACAAACAAAACTCTAGACGGGGATGATTGGGCATGATACAAATTGGCCCGAAATAATCTGAAGACACAAATTAGGAAACCAAAAAACATTATTATGAAAATAGGGTCAAAGAAAATTCAAACCCACGAAAATATTGGGCACTAATTAAGTCTTTTGAGAAACCAATAGAAAATTGATTACCAATACAAATACTGGATAATGGTAAACTATTGTCCCCGATGAAATCAGCTGAAAAGCTGAACCAGTATTTTACAACATTACCAGACGTTGTTATACTTCATCAGGGAAGCATACATCAACAGGATTATTTAAATGATTGGCCCTCAAGTAAACAAATATTCCGGTTTAGAGTCATTACATGTAAGGAGGTGAAAGAAGAATTAAAAAAATTAAATCCCCATAAAGCACATGGCTTGGACTTTATAAAAAATAGATTCATGCCTGACTCAGTTGAAATAATTGCCCCCGTTTTGACCAGGCTATTTAATTGGAGTTTAATTGAAAGGAAATTTCTGGAACAGTGGAAAAATTCCAAAGTGGTACCAATATACAAGGGAGGACTATCCACTGAACCAACAAATTATAGACCCATAGCACTGCTCTCCATGATGTCGAAGGTCTTGGAGAGATTGGTATATAAACAGTTGAGTGAGTATGTAGAAAAGAATTCTTTGATAACTAGTTACCAATCAGGTTTTGGAAAAGGCCATTCCACCGACACAGCGCTCACCGACCTTGTGGGTAACATCGCCACACATTTAAATGAGAACAGGTCGGTGGGCGCAGTGTTTATGGATCTCTCCAAGGCCTTCGAAACTGTGGACCACAGTATATTGCCATATAGGATGGCTGAGATGGGAATAGATGGAGAAACCCTACCATTGTTCCAATCCTATTTAACATCTAGGACACAACAAGTACAGGTGGGAAGTTCCTTTTCCACTCCAATGCCTGTTTCAAAAGAAATGCCGCAGGGCTGTATTTTGGGGCCATTAATGTTCATCATGTATATAAATGGCCTGGACAATATAGTTGAACATAGTAGTTTAAGAATGTATGCAGGTGATACAGTTTTGATAGTTCATGGGGAAACCTTACAAGAAATGGAAACGTATCTTCAGACTGATTTCAGGGGACTAGAATTTTGGTTGGTAAATTCAAAACTGGTGCTTGATAGAAAAAAAACCAGAACAATGGTTTTCTCACATAAGGGGACAAACAATAATGCCCCCCAGGACATGCATATTAGAACTATTACTAACGAAGTTCTAACCCAAGATACTTCATATAAGTACCTGGGAGTAATTATAGATGAACATTTGAAATTCAATTTACACATGGATACATTAGTTAGTAAAACAAACAAAAAACATGGGGCTTTTAGGAGATCTAAACACTATATGGATCAAAAAATGAGAACAAAAATAGTTACACAATTAATAATCCCATGTATAGATTACAGAAGTCATTTATATGGGATGGCAGATAAAAAAAAGTCTCCAGAAAATAAATGTTACTTACAATAATTTGGCTAGATTTGTTCTGAAGAGTGACTATTTTACTCATCATTGTGATTTGTTAGCTTCCTTATAGTGGATCTCATTAGAACAAAAACGAAGATTAAAATGGCTAAATCAGATTTATCAGACTGTTTGATTGGAAACTCCCAGGTACTTGATGAATAAACTTCAAAAAACTGATTATAAACACGATCATAACCTGAGGGATATAAGGAGTAAATATAAACAAAAAGGATAAAAAATAGATTTGGGACCTTGACAT
Organism: Neoceratodus forsteri; assembly: GCA_016271365.2. Lineage (NCBI taxonomy): Eukaryota > Metazoa > Chordata > Ceratodontiformes > Ceratodontidae > Neoceratodus > Neoceratodus forsteri. The sequence goes on from CM057459.1 coordinate 739,974,791, forward strand.
TTATGGATAAAGTTATACATTTATGGGATCCATTAAAAGAAAGTATGAAACAGATACAGGGTATCACAAATTTCATGCATGCTGTTAAACATGAATTAAACAAGAAATGCATGTGTAATGACTGAGTTTGATGATTGATGGACTATTTACATGCCCATGGTTGCTTGGTGAAAATGATAACTCATTAAGAAGTTCTGTTATATTATAGAATGTTTTTCTTTTATTTTTTTAACTTTTATATGTTAATCTTATTTACAAACAGGACCATCTTGAAAATGGGTCTTTGACCTAATGATGTGTATGTAAGATCTTTCTTGTATAAAAATAAAATATTACTACTACTACTACTACTACTACCTGGAGATCAGCACACACCTTCATTTCCCATTACCACATTGAACTCGAGTTATGCCGGGATGCTGGTTTTGGGACTTCTGTTCTCCAATCTCTGTTCCCTAAGTACAGTGTGAGCACCTTGCATCCCTCCTCCTGGAGAACTGCTAGAAGTCTGCCAGAAGTGTGGACAGAACATCATATGCATGTCCCTAGAAAATCAGGTTACTCACCTGTAGCAGTAGATCTTTTACGGAATGATCTCTTGCAGTAGGTTATTCCTCTTGGGAGATTCCAGCAAAGGGCGCTGTTCACATGGCAGCTTCTTCAAGCAGTCTTTCTCAGGGACCACCCACACATGACATCACTTCCCTTGCTCCTATATAAGTGGGGGCAGTCCTTGGTATCCTCTGTTCATTTTCCCGCCAGCTTCAGTTCGCACAATAGCTAGCTCTATCTTCTGTGTAGCAGTTATCGATGAGAACTGGATCAGTGAATGTCTAAGAAAACCTTTATAAAAAAGCAAGCATTGTTTCGTTCCTGCTCCTGTGGCAGGAAGATTTTTAAGCCTGATCTTCATTTATATTGTGCAAGGTGTCTGGGACCCACACACAACACTACCTCCTGTGCTTTCTGTCAGGAATTTAACCCAGCAATTCGTTGTAGACAGTTGCTTGAGCTTCAGCACTTATTGATGGAAGAACAGGTTACCCTGTTTGAGCAGAACTTGGGGGCTCATCCTAAGGGCTCCCTGGTTCAGGAGTCTCACTACCGGCATAAAAGGGAGAAGCAGAAACACTCCTCATACTCCCAGCAACGCCGCTCGTCGACGATGCCTTCTGGTACTTTTGCACCATCAACAGAGCATTCCTCGTCGACGGGGACAGTTCCCCCATTGATGGAGCATTTGTTTTTGCCTTACCCATCAATAGGAGCACATTCCCCATCGATGGAGTGTTTGTTTCTAGCTTTCTTATTGATGGGGACAGTTCCCCTATCGATGGAGTGTTCCTTTTTGCATTCCTCGTCAACAGGGACAGTTCCCCAGTTGACGGAGCGTTTAATTGTGCCTTCCTCGTAGACTGGATGAGTTCCCCTGTCGACGGAGGTGGACCAGACACTTAGAACAGTGCATTCCACTGGTCCCCTATCGATGAAAGCCTCATTTTTATCATTGACGATGCATGTTTAACAGGCAACAAGACACACTGTTGCCCCATTGATGGGGATTCATTCTCCGTCGACATTTTTGCACCATTTTTGCTTATTCTTCCTCTGCCTCATCAATGGCGGCAGGAGTTCCTAGGGGCAAACCACCATCTTTTGCCATGCTCTGCACCCCTCCGCCTTCTCAGGTGCCTTCATACAGGGGTGCAGCTGCCCTACAGAGAGATTCAGGGATCTGTTTTACCGGTGCTCATCTGGATACCTCCCATTGCCCTGTATCCTCTCTTACACCTATTATTACCACTAGGCACCCTCCGGCAGTGGATCTTCCACCATCACAAGTGCCGAACATTCAGTGCATTGTACATACAGTACTGCAATCTATGGGATACAGTCAATCTCCGGTTGCGACACCGGTTCCTTTGTCCCAGCGTTCTCCCTCCCCTCTGCCTTAAACGGCTTCATCCCGAACTGGATGTCTCCTCCACCTCCTCTTTTTGAGGATTCCCTGTTGGATGTACCCAACATGGAGGGTGATTTTATAGAGGATGTAGATGAAGAGGAATTCCTGAATGTAGACTTTCAGGACCCGGTCTCTCAATACTCCTTTATCTCCTCGCTGGGCGAGGATCCGCCTGCCTCTTGGGCTGTCTTCCCTCCGGATGACCCCTCTCAATGATATGATGGTGCAAATCCAGAAAGTCATGGGGTTCATCACTACAGAGCAGGATAAACAGAGATGGGACATGGTGGACTACCTCAAGCTGCCCGAGGACCCTGTCCTGGTCATTCCTCCCTTAATACCCACTTATCAAAATGCCATATCTGAAGCTTGATGTTGGCCTTCTTCTGCCCTGGCCACCCCTCGTAAGGCTGACAGGCTGTACCAAGCCCAATTGGACCATTAATATTTGTCCACAAATCCTATGGCTGACTCAGTGGTCATTATGGCCACCCATGATCATACCAAAAGGCCTAAGCATACCAGTTCTTTGCCACTGAATAAAGAATCTAGGTGCCTTGATTATCTAGGCAAGAAGGTTTTCACCTCTGGCACAATGAATATAAGGATCCTAAACTACATGGGCCATATGGTTAAATACAAATGCACCCTGAGTGCCATAGCTATGGACATTCTTAACAAATTGCCTCCCTCCCAGGATAAGGAGCAGTTGTTACAAACTATGCCAACCATTACTTCCATTTCTTACCACCTGCTTAGGCTACATAGAAACATAGAAACATAGAGGTTGACAGCAGATAAGGACCGCCAGTCTGCCCATTTCGTTTTCTACCTTATAAATGTGCCATCGGCCTTTGCTCTGTCAGTGGCCTATCTATTCATACTCATCTGTATTGCTCCCTTATGCCTATCCCATGCCTGTTTGAAGCCCTGCACTGTATTCATAGCCATCACTTCCTGAAAAGGCTGTTCCATGCATCCACCACTCTTTCTGTGAAAAAGAATTTCCTCACATTCCCCCTTAATCAGCCTCCCTCTAATCTCATGCTGTGTCCTCTTGTCCTGCTATTTTTCTTATATTTAAACATGTTAGACTCTTTCACCTTGTTAATGCCCTTAAGGTGTTTGAATGTTTCGATCATATCACCTCTCTCCCTCCTTTGCTCAAGGGTATACATATTGAGCTCTGTTAATCTGTCCTCATATGTCTTCTGATGCAGTCCCTGCACCATTTTGGTTGCCCTTCTCTGGACTGCCTCAATTTGGTTAATGTCCTTGTGAAGGTGTGGCCTCCAGTACTGCACGCAGTACTCCAGATGGGGCCTAACCAGTGTCTTGTAAAGAGGATTATTACCTCCTCTTCCACGACTCTTGTGATACTCCTACTATCACACCCTAACATCCCCTAGCATTACCTACTGCTTTAGAGGTCTGCTTGATGATTTCAGGTCATCGGTGATGATGATGCCCAAGCCTCTTTCTTCCTTTGTGACTGCCAGCAACTCCCTCCCAGCCTATAGGTGGCATCAGGTTTCTCTTCCCTATGTGCATGATCTTGCACTTCTTTGCATTAAATCCTAGTTGCCACTCTTCTGACCATTTTGCTAGTTTATCCAGATCTCTTCTCATTCTGCCCACCCCATCTGGATCATCTACTCTGTTGCAGATCTTGGTGTCATCTGCAAACAGACAAGCCTTACCCTCTAGTCCATCTGCAATGTCACTAATGAAGATATTGAAGAGGACTGACCCCAGGACTGATCCCTGAGGTACCCCATTTACGACTTGCATCTCTTCCGACTGTATACCATTTACCACCACTCTCTGTTTTCTGCCCGTCAACCAGTTTGCCACCCAGTTGACCAAGTTCTGTCCCACCCCGAGCCTACCCAGCTTATTTATCAATCTTCTATGTGGAACAGTGTCGAAAGCTTTGCTGAAGTCAAGGTAGGCAACATCAACTGCTCCCCCTTGGTCCACCACTCTGGTTACCTAGTCAAAGAAATCTATGAGATTAGTTTGACAGGATCTTCCTTTTGTAAACTCATGCTGTCTTGGATCCTGTGCCCCTATGGATTCCAGGTGCTGCACTATCCTTTCCTTAAGGAGTGCCTCCATAATCTTGCCCACTATTGGTGAATTGGCTACAATGCAATAGACACTTCTACAAGGTTGTCTGCCAGGGCATCACCTTATGTTGCCATGCATGGCTTCTAGTATCAGGCCTAGTCCCGGTCATCCAAATGAAAGTCGTCAATGCCCCTTTCTGCAGCGACAAGCTGTTTGGCCCTGGTACTCAGATCATTCTGGATGACCTCCAGGCCTCAGGTCGTACTCTAAGAATGGTCCAGGGTCTCTACCATATCCCCTGGACCCCATAATCATACTACAATAAAAGGGGTAACCGTTACAAGTCCTGCTACTGGGGTACTTTTTGGGGCCATGGTCAAAATACAAGAGGCAATTCAGCCACTGCCCGTCCCTCCTTTGCCCGTCCCTTAGGTGGGTCCGGTCCCTCCCATGCTCAATGACCTCCTAGGGCTTTCCCCCTTGCCTCTTCACCCAAATCTCAGAGGTGGTCAGGGGTTATTTCGCCCTTCATTTGGAGGCTTGGCAAAAAATAACAAAAGATGCATGGGTGCTCCAGATAATTCAAACTGGACATACACTGGAACTAACTTCAATACCTCCTTCGCTTCCTCCTTGGAAGCTTCAGTTTCCTCAGGAACATATTCCTATACTGCGAGAGGAACTGACTGCCTTACTGACCAAACAAGCCATTGTTCCAGTTCCATTGTCTCAACAAAAGGGTTTTTACTCCCATTTCTTTCTGGTACCCAAGAAAACTGGAGACTTCAGACCGGTACTGAAATTGAGACCTCTAAATCTGTACATCCAGTACAAACACTTCTGGATGGTTACCCTGGTGTCCATTTTGCCCCTCCTGCAAAAAGGAGAATGGATGTCTGCTCTGGATATGAAGGATGCATATCTTCATGCCCCCATTCACCCAGCCCATCAGCGATACTTACGCTTCCACCTGCTGGGCCAGAATTACCAGTTTCAAGCTCTACCCTTCGCCCTGTCCTCAGGCACCCTGGCATTTACCAAATGCCTAGCAGTGGTTGCTGGGACATTGAGGAAACGGGGTCACTTTGACTTCCCTACTTAGACGATTGGCTAATAAAAGTAGACACCAGAGAACATCTGCTATCCTCCCTCTTGGAGACCCTTCAGTTGTTCCACGATCTGGGGATTATGGTGAACTGGCCCAAGTCCAATCCTCAACCGACCTAATTGCTCCAGTATATAGGAGCTATACTGGACATGACTGTTGCCAAGGCCTATCTACCCCCTGCTCGTCAGGATGCCCTGATCGGCCTGGCCTCACAGTTACAATCATGAAAGGTGGTTGCTGCCCGTTTCGTGCAGCGCCTCCTCAGACACTTGGCTGTGGCCATCACAACCATGGAGTTCGCATGTCTTAGGATGTGTCCTATCCAATGGATTCTGCAAGAACAATGGTGCCAAAAAACAGGGCAATTCAAAGACCCCATCTGGGTAACTCCAGCCCTCAAGGCTGCACTCACATGGTGGACACTCCTCTCCAATCTCTGTCGGGGGATTGCCTTCTGTGTCTCCCCTCCTCATCATACCCTGACAACAGATGCCTCTCTAGTAGGATGGGGTGCACATCTTGGTCCATACCAGACCCAGGGCACATGGTCTCAGAGTCACAATCACTGCCATATCAATCGTTTAGTACTGAAGGCAGTCCTTTTTGCTCTACAAGCCTTCCATCCTCATCTGACCCCAGGTCACATACTGATTCATTCAGACAAGATGACAGTGGTCTATTACCTCAACAAACAAGGAGGGACACATTCTTGATCCCTTTGCATGGATGCAATCCAGGTGTGGAATGAGGTGACCAAACAACGCCTGACACTGATGGCCGTCCATCTACCAGGACATCACAACCAGTTAGTGGACCTTTTGAGTCGCTGGTTCTCTGCTCACAAATGAACTCTGCTTGACTCGGTCCTCCAGGATCTCTTTCACCTCTGGGGAAAGCCTCAGCTGGACCTGTTTGCATCCCCGGACAATCACAGGCTTCCCAAATACTTCTCCATTATCCTGAACCTAAAGAGAAACTCTATAGATGCTCTGTCCCAACCTTGGCTAGGACGCTTCTTATATGCCTTCCCACCAATCTCTCTCATTCTATGCACATTACTGAAACTTCAGATGGAGCCTGCCAAGATTATTCTCATAGCTCCCATGTGGCCTCAACAGGCATGGTTCCCACTGCTGTAACAGTTATTGATTGCAGAATCTGTTATGTTGCCATTCAGGCCGGACCTGTTGACACAATGCCAAGGCTGTCTTCTGCATCCCAATCTGAAGACCCTGCATCTTCATGCCTGGCTCCTGAAAACATCTTTGTAAATAGACTACAAGTCTCTTCTTAGGTAGCTGATGTTATACTTGCTGCCCAGAAGTAGGCCACCAGGGATACTCATAATTCTAAATGGAAACAATTCTCCATTTGGTTCGCTTCTAACTCGCTGGACCCTTATTCTTGCCCTCTTACAAAAGTCCTGGACTATTTAGCCTCCGTTTATTCTGAGGGCCTCAGTTACTCATCTATAAAAGTCCACATGGCTGCCATCTCCGCTTTCCATGAGCCTTTCGATAGCTGACTTTTGTATCAACATCACCTAGCCAAGATGTTTTTAAAAGGCATCTTACATCTGAAGCCTCCTGTTCGCCATCCCATTCCTCCATTGAACTTGAATTTCATGATTGAAAAAATGACAGTGGACCCCTTTGAACCAGCTGTCACTTGTGATTTATGTTTCCTTTGCTGGAAAACGTTATTTTTGGTGGCCATCACTTCTGCTCGATGAATTTCCGAGCTTTATGCCCTTATGTGCAGGGAACCCCATCTTATCTTTCATAAGGACAGGGTTGTGTTTCGCGCACTAACCCCTCCTTTCTACCAAAAGTGGTTTCAGAACAAACCTTAAATCAGATCTTGGAATTGTAGGTCTTTTTTGCTGGTCTACTCCAATCCAGGTGAGCATCTTTTGCATATGATGGATATCCATCGTATCCTTCGTTAATATACTAATCGGACGAAGTCAATTCGCAAAACCTCACAACTGTTTGTCACCTTTGCCCCAGGTCGTCAAGGTCTTCTGGTTGCAAAGTGCACCCTCTCTTGCTAGCTAACACATTGCATTACTTTTTGTTACAAGAAATACGACAAGCCCCTACTGGGTCATATCCAGGCTCATTCCACTAGGGCCATAGCGGCCACAGCGGCTTGTTTTAAGGGTGCCTCCATCACTGATATTTGCAATGCGGCCACCTGGGTCTACCACCCATACCTTTACCAGGCATTACAATCTGGATATTGCCTCGAGACACAGAACGGCCTTCAGCCACACTGTCCTACAGGGCATCCTATCATAATTTTCCTCCCACATAAGCATAACTGATGGGAACTCTCCCAAGAGTAATAACCTACTGCAAGAGACCATTCCATAGAAGATAGTGCGGTTACGTAAGAACATACCATAACAGTAGCTCTTCAAGGAATGTCTCTTGCAGTAGGTCCAATCCCACCCTCCGTCCCCCTGCCTCCTCTAACAGGGAAACCTGATCTAAGGACTTAGGACTGGGACTCACTGGTACCTCGGTTTCCCTTGATCCTTACCTTTGTGAGCTGAAGCCGGCGGGGAACAGGGGATACCAGGGACTGCCCCCACTGATAAATGAGCAAGGGAAGTGATGTCATGTGTGGGCGGTCCCTGAGGAAGACTGCTGGAAGAAGCTGCTGTGTGAACAGCGCCCTCTGCTGGAACCTCCCAAGAGTAATAACCTACTGCAAGAGACATTCCTCAAAGATCTACTGCTATGGTAAGTTCTTACATAACTGCACTTTCTAGGAGTGATATATGATGTTCATCAACACGGACCAACCCGACCTCCCCTAGTTTTGGCACACAACACTGCTTCCAGTGGGCAAGATCTGGTATCATGGGATGGAGCCGAGGGAGTTACCACCTGGGTGGGTGGGAGGAGTCAGCTTGAAGACGATTACGGCAAAGTCTCAAAGGGAAAGGCAACTACTGGAAGTGTGGATGAACATCATATTCCACTCCTAGAACTACTGTTACAGGTGAGTAACCTGTTTTTCGCGTCTACTACCCTAGCTATTTGGGCCCTTTATTACCTGGCCCATATGGTTCAATATCAAAAGTCCTCTGGGACCAAGTTAGGGACCTAGTACAGACATTGCCCGAAGACCCCACCAAGACGCAGCTTGCCCAACTCTGAAGTCAGGCTTGACTGTCGGCTGCCATGTTCTCCAGGCTGCTTATGATGCCGTGGATGCCTCCGGGTGTGGGGCAACTGCTGGAGTCTGCCTCCATTGCCATTCTTGGCTTCGGGTATCCAGATTTGCCTCAGATGTGCAGTTGGCATTTTGGATGCCCCATTCCAGGGTCCTGTCCTTTTAGGGGGGAGGGATGTCCAGGACATCATTTCCACCCTTCAGGAGTCAGGGTGAGCCCTTAAGTCAGTTAATTTGTTCTATCACACCCAGCCTAGAGCAGGCCACCATCAGTCCTTTTGTTGGTCCTCCCACAAGCAGTCCTGAAACCAGTCTGTCAAAGGCTAGCATGAGCGAAAGGCAATGTCGGCCACTGTAGCTGCTGCTGCCAGAGCCCCCGGGGCATCTGCAGCCACCCTGCCAGCACTCTACCCCGCCTCCTGACTCATCCAATCCACCCCCCTCTGGCCAGGGATCTGGGGGAGGTGGTCAGGGGTCAGTTCTCTTTCCACCTAGATGAGTGGCCTGGAGTGACAATAGACACCTGGGTGCTTCAGATCATACAGCACGGTCATATGCTGGAGTTTCTAGAGTGGCCTTCAGAAAATCCTCTGGTAAACTCCTCTTACCCCTCAGTCCACCTGTCGCTCACCTGGGAGGAAATTCAGGCTGTCCTCCATAAAAGAGCCATAGAGCCCATCCCTCCAGCTCACTGAGGAAGGGGGTTTTAATCCCACCCTTTCCTCATTCCCAAAAAGACCGGGGATCTGTGGCACATCCTGGACCTGAGCCACCTGAATCTATACATTGAGTACAGATGCTTCTGGATGGTCACTCTCCAGGGGCTGTTACCCCTTTTGCACTGGGGGGATTGGCTCTGCTCTCTGGACATGAAGGATGCTTACCTGAACATCCAAGTCTTTCCTGCCCATCATCGCTTCTACTGCTTCCACTTTCAGGGAGTCCCTTTTTAATTCTGGGCCCTCACTTTTGGCCTTTATTTGGCCTTCCAGGTCTTTACCAAATACCTGGCAGTAGCAGCAGCTGCTCTGTGATGGCAGGGCTTCTACATGTTCCCCTACCTGGACAATTAGCTGCTAGTAGCCCCCTCCAGGACCAGCCTGATTCAGACTCTGGATTATACTTTCCATCTTTTTCAGGCCTTGGGGTTACTAGCAGTCTGCCAGAGTCCTGCCTCTCTCCTTACCAGTGCCATCAATACATAGGGACAATCCTGGACATCAGTCAAGGCAAAGGCCTTTTTGCCCAAGGATAGGGAACAGTGACTGATGGAGCAGACCCATTTGGTTTCCTCCAGTCGTCGGGTCCAGCCAGGGTTTTCCTGTGCCTTCTGGCCTACATGGCGCTAGCCATTGCCATGGCTCCTCTGGCCTGCCAGCATATGCTGGGTCCTCAATGGACCTTGAGGACCTTGAGGCATAAAGGACCATTTGCATTTCTGGGACGTTGATATGGAGACACTATTCCATATCCATCCAGGTACCCTGGGTCTGGTGGTTGGCCAAATGAGCACCCCATCCCAGGCCGGACGTATTTATCATGAGAATCTGACGGGGGTGTGGGGGTCATGAGCTGAAAAGAGACTTCCTGAAGGAGATTGGCCGGCTCCATCCACCACAACGGAACTCTCTGGACTGGCGTCGGCAACATGTTTGTTGCTGCAGCATGGGTGAACCACATCATCTGAGGCTTAGCAGCACCATGTATGTCTATGTGTGTATGCATGCATGTGTGTATGGCGGGGCATATATGAAGAAGTGCTTTAATCTACTCTCACAGATCACAATGTATTATTACTGTATATTCTTAACTTACTATATTGTATGCACAGTACAGAGAACTGCATCTTGAGCCGCTGTCTCAAACTGCAGAGACTGCTACTGTATTTTTATGTTTGCCTGCACATAAATGTGAAGTAAATGTTGTGTCAGTAGAGTGGCATTTTTGAGGTGTATCACTGTTGGGTTCAGTGCAGCGTAGACTGCAGTGGGCTTGACAGTAATAGCCCAATGATCAGTGAACTAATCATGACCCTGTTCTTGGTTTGCTGGGTGGAAACTTTGTGTAGTTGAAAGGAAAGAGCCGCACCAGTTTAGAGCTGCTCTATCCTTTCATCTGCATGATGCCGCTCAGCAACCAGCTGAGCAGCATCATGATCAGCCTGCTAGTCCTCCTTCCCAGCCATAAAAACAATCCCACTCTTGGCCAAGTATCCCTCCAACTTCCCCATCACTCCCTGTGCCCCTGTCAATCACCTCTGCTAGGTATCCCTCCCATCTCCCTATCGCTTCCCATGCCCTGTGCCCATTTCAAACAGATCCCACCCTCTGAGAAGTATCCCTCTTACCTCCCCATCACTTTCTGTGCCCTGTAAATATTAAACCAACACTGGGGTGCCCAGTCCCCAGTGTCAGTACCTGAAGTAAAGAAGCCATCCCTTGTAATCTTTTTTTTTTATAGCATGTAAAAAAGAAACAGTCCATTGTTGTCTGCTGCCGCTGCCTCATTGCTATTAACCTCCCCCACCCAAACCACCACTCAGCATCCACCACCCCTACCCCGTACTTAACTACCAGGGTTCCAACACCATAATCCTCTCTGGACCGGAGACATGTCTTCACTCTTCAATGCTAGATTGGAAACAGTATTATATTGTATAATATACTGTATTATATTGTTATTCCGCTGTTCTACATTGTTACCATTTGTGTTATTGCACTTTTATTTGCTGTTATTGCACTTGTGCTGGTTGTATGTAAATGCCTGCATGCCTGTCCCCCGGTTACACCTGGAAACGAGCCTCAGCTCATTGTACCTTTCCAGGTTATCCAACTTTTAAATAAAATAAATAAAATCAGGTAAGCATGGGTCAATGTATTTCAATCTGTTTTGAACATGTACTCATAACTTGGTCATTTTTTAAATATTTTCCCTGAAATTCTCAACATGGCCTTTAGGGACCCCACATCATGAGCAAGGTTGGTGAAATTTTTCAAATCCAGGACAGAAGTACAGTCATTCTGCAAAATCACCTTTTGGGTGGGATTTGAAAATGTCCACCTACCGGGTTCATGAGGTGGGTCATAAGACTATGATGATAATTTGGTGTCAAAATATTAATAACAAAGTTATGAACATACAGTGGTAGTCACATGAAAGTTTATTGGTACCGCGCGCGTGCATCATATCCGCAGTGGCGGTATACATGTTATTCAATGTATACTGCATTTACGCGAACGCTCGATACCGCGGTTACCAGTAAAGTTATTGAATGATTACCACCGTAGTTCTTTCAACACTCAGCTCATAGGTTTGGTCATTCTGGCATTATGACCGCAAATTTTGAACATAGCCATTTTTTACACCACCTCATGAATGTGACGTGTGATTTTTTAAAATCCTGGCTAGAAAGTGTTTTCACGCTTGTGGCATGAAATTACCTTTCAGCCAGCATTTTATAAACAACACCTGTCATGTTCAGAAAGAGGGGTCATAAATAGACTGTGTTTAAAATTTGTGATCAAAATGTCGCAAAAGAACAAAGTTATGAAGAAACATTGAATTTTTTCAATGTTTATCCATGACATTGTAATGCGTGCAGATTTTGGCCCCCAATAGTCAACGTAGCCATCTTGTTACCTCACTTCATGAGCTTGACAGATGTAATTTATCACATCTCCGATAAAACATGTTTTTTTATTTGCTCCGTGAAGTCACATTTTGAATGGGATTTAAAAGATTCTGCCTGCCGTGATCATAAAGTGGGATCATAAACTGGCAGTGTTGAAAATGTGGTGTCAAAATGTCAAAAAACAACAAAGTTATGAGGAAACATTGAATCTGGTCAACGTTTTGATTTTTTGCAGATTTTGTCCCCAAATGTGCACATAGCCCTTTTGTTACCTCACCTGATGAACATGACAGGTGTCATTTCTCAAATCCCATCTGAAACAAGTTTTCGCTATCCCTTTGTGAAACCATCTTTCAGATGATATTAAAAAAAAATCCACCTGTCTTGATTATAACATGGGGTCATAAAAAGACTGTGTTGAAAATGTTATGGTCAAAATGTGAAAAAACAACTTATTTATGAAGAAACATTGAATTGCCATTTAATTGTTCCTTCCAATATTTACTCATAACTTTATTTTTGCAGATTTTGGCCTTTAATGTTCAACATATCCTTTGTGTTACCCCACCTCATGGACATGACAGGTGTTACTTTTCAAACCCCCTCTGAAACATGTTTTTGCAGTTGCACTGCAAAATCATCGGATGGGATTTAAAAAATATCAGTTGGAAATTTGGGGTCAAAATGTGGGAGCTCACTGAAAATTAGATATTGCCTCTTAGCTGGCCTATCCTGTGTAAATATAATCTAAAAATGTGTAAAAGCCTGGCACTACTGAAAATGAGATTACTGCATCTCATCTGGTCTATCTTGGGTAAATATATTTTAAACAGGTGTAAAAGCAGGACTGTAGTACAACAGAGCTCCCCCCCCCCACACACACACACGCACACACTGAACTGTGCATCTATGCTGCTCCATCCTGGGGAAAAATATATTGTAAAAGATGGACCCCACTGGAATTGTAACTTGCCTTTCAGTTAGGGTATCCTGGGTAAATACCTTATAAAAATGGATAAATGCAGGGCCCCATCCAAAATGAGATATTGCATATCAGCTGTGTTATCCTGGGTAAATCTAAAAACTGGGAAAAGCAGGATTTCACTGAAAACAAGATAGCATCTGAACTGTGCTATCCTGGATAAATACAGTACAAAAATGTGTCAAAGCAAGACCCCATTGAAAATGAGATATTGTATCTCAGATGGGTTATCCTGGGTTATATATTGCAAAGCTGTATAAAAACAGGATTGTACAGCAGAACTCCACTGAAAAGGAGATGTTGCATCTCAGATGATCTGTCCTTGAAAAATAACTTATAAAAGAAGGACCGCATTAAAAAAACAAGATATTGCATCTTGTGTCTGCTATCCTGGGTAAATACAGTATAAAAATGTGTAAAAGCAGGACCTTATTGCAAATGACACATTACATCTCATCTGGTCTATCTCGGGTAAATGTCTAGTAAAAATGTGTACAAGCAAGAACTAGTACAACAGCATGCAAGCAAATATTCGACATCAGAAAAAGCTTGTTTTCTTAGCTAGAAAACAAGACCAACACATGTAGCTGGAAAGGATACAGTTTGTGAAATGCACCAAATTTCCATAGCTAGCTTCTTAAGAGGAAGAGAACTGTTTTAACAACTTAAGTAACTTTTATTGCTCTAAAATCTGTTAAATATACTGTGCGTGTTATGTTTTCAGAAATGGATGCCACACTGTTCAGCCAGTATGAGGAGAAAGTGCGCCCATGTATCGACCTGATTGATTCGCTCAGAGCCTTGGGCATAGAAAGAGACTTGGCTTTACCAGCTATTGCAGTCATTGGTGACCAGAGTTCTGGGAAAAGCTCAGTTTTGGAAGCATTGTCAGGGGTTGCTCTGCCCAGAGGGAGTGGTAAGTCGCTGTTGCATGGAATTATTTTTTATATGTCATGTATTTTGTTTCTTAGTTAGCTGATCGAAACAGCTTTGACTAGTCCCCCATCACTTTGTGTGGTGTCATTGATCTGGCCCTTGCATACTAAACTCCAAAGTTGGCTGGCAGTAGTCTAGAGGTTAGAGTAATGAGCCATGAATGAGCTTGGTACATCCAGCAGACCAGACCTAGGTTTGAGTCTCACAGCCTTCACTTGCATACTGTGTGACTCTGAGCAAGTCACTAAAACGCCCAGTGCTTCCAGGTCGGCCCTGAAAATAGGCACTTCTGCCTAGTGGGCCTTAGCCGGTTACCAAAGACTAAAGTAAAATAGAAAAGAAATAAAAGTTACTACTGCCTAGGCAGGGGTCGAAATAAGGGGGCGCTGAGCGCTAAATTGCACCCAGAATCCTGCAATTAGTGCCTGCAGCCGTCACTGTGAAGGATTCAGAGGTGCTGGATGTAACGCTGTTTCCATAGTGCTTGCCGCGGGTATGCTCTGAGGTGCTGCTGTGCTATTTCCGTAGCGCGGAATGTATGTTCTTTTGAAACTGTGGGGAGGGGATGGACTGAATCTGGAGAGGAAGTGTTGAGGAGCTGGAAGGGGGAGCACTGTTGCACACAACAACAGGGAGGAGGGACTTGGCAGTCTGAGTTGGGAGGTTGCATGTTCCCTCTGCACCCCCCACCCCACCAAGAGCCTCACAGATTTGTTTCTGGAGTCCAATCAGAATGTAGACTATGAGTGTACGCTGTGTAAGACTGGCTGGCAGTTTTGGTGGCAGTGAGTTGGTGAGGAAGGTTCTTGAATGAATCCTGCTACACTGTGCTTACCCGTTCTGTTTGGATGTGTTTCAGGCTCCAGGGTCTTTGTGCTGTGCCTGGGTGGGTGATACTTGAGGGGTGAATGGACGAAGAGTGCAAGAAGTTTGGACCACATAAAGTCACTTCAGTTCTTTTTGTACTTTGTTGGGTTAAAAAGACACAGGTTCGGATTTAAATTGTGCCTGTGGCTAGGGAAGCTATGTTTCTTTTTCCTTTTCACTTAAAGCTGTGCTGATGTGTATTGGTGTTTTGGTAAGACCGTAAAGATAATTGTCTTTTGAAGTGTGTACTTTGTAATTTCACATGTTATATTTTTTAATGAGCATTGTCTACTCAGTCCCCCTCACCCCAGTCCTGGAAATAGTAACTCTCGCTAATCCCCTTCTTAGTCCTTCTGCCATAGGGCATTTTGTTTTTTTAGGTCTGTTTTATCCTTAGGAAGTACCAGTGAAAACTGAAAACATACAGTGCCACATAGGTGTTTAGGGGTGGCTGCCTGCTGGAGCTCTTGAATGTGTTGTGCAGTACACTTTCTGAGACTCTGTGAGATGGAAATAATTAGTTTTCAAATATCATGTATCACAGCTCTTTCAAAATGAGAAAACAGGAAACCAGCCATACATTTCAGAGTTTAAGAAGCATTTTTTTCTGTAAACTAGGCTTACTTATTTCAAAGCACAGAAGTTACACTTAGATAGTACCGACTTCCACATTTTCTGAAGTTTTAAACATTTTTTGGGGCAGGGGAACAGGAGCAAATCCAATTTATTTTTATTCACATGGAGTAATTCTATCAAAAATAAATCTGTATTACTGTCAGTCCTACAGCACCCACGTGGAATGTGGATGTCAGCTTCCGTTTAGAAAAAGTAACAACTTTCGCTGTCCAAACCTAGGACCACCTTGTAAATGAGCATTATTAAATGGAGCCTTTTCCTGGTAAAATAAATCCAGTAAAATACAACATCAGACAATAGCCAGAAGTTCACAAGACTGGGAATTCCTGGCTGGACAGACTCTTTAGTGGGGGAGGGGGGTGGTCTGTGTGGTGAAATTGAGGACATCTTAACATGGGACACTAAAGAGGTGTTTTGGCAGTGAATTTTATAAAGTTACTTGACAAGGTACAACCCGGGGGAGTACAGAGTAAGTTTAATTCACAACAATAACATTTTATTTGTGAAGAAATTGGAAACAGCTCATGTGCAAGACAGAATTGGTGACTGTAACAGGGTTGTAACAATCGACTGCCACTCAGAATGCAGTTAATTGGGTAACTCGGTTTCTGAGTTCAAAGGAACAGGTTTATAGGTTGGGTAACATAACAATACCACATTAATATGTGTTTTCTATTACTTTTCGGAACTTTTCCTTTATTTTTACAGCTGCAGTTGAGCAGAGCCTGCAGCTGTTTTGAGGGAGCTCTAAAAACAAGCTACCAGATTCACACCATGGAATGCTTCCATTTTGGAGTTTCAGAGTGATCCTTTTGCAGTTCCAAAACAGTCTGCCAAGGGTGCACTATTTCTTTTCCTTGTGACTGCCTGCTGGTGTTCCCCCAATCTTCTTGAGTTTTACCACCACTTAGCCCAAGTCCTTTGGTGCCTCTGAGCCTCTGTCCGGCCCTGCATTCTTGGTTTGCCCAAAAACGGGCCGGAGGAGCAAGACTGTGAGCTGCCAGCATTTCCCCATTCACAGGCAGGCTGACTGATGGTAGCGCATGCACGGAAGCGCCCTCTATTTACAGACTGCGATTGCAGTCAAATGGAGGACAGTCTGGTGGTCCCGGTCCCCTAGTTTGCCCAATCGGGGACTGGTGACCTAAACAAGACTAGTCAGAAACCTTGCCAAATTGTAGATATGGAGTCTAAAACAGGACAGGTTCAGGGCTCATGAGTATTAATGAGCACTGACATTCATATTCATGAGCCCTGAACCTGTCCCGTTTTAAACTCCACATCTACAATGGCAAAGACTCTGACGCCTTGTTTAGGTCACTGGTCATTCTCTTTTCTCGATCTCCCGAGGAAGAAACGCCACTGGCCCTTCTCTCTCTTAATCCTTCCAAAGGCTTATCGCCGGATGAACTTGACCCTAAACTCCTCTACCTTTCAGCTTCTGCTATAGCTTACCCTCTCTCCTTGATCTTAAATCTTTCCTTCTCGTCCTCATCTGTCCCTTCATCCTGGAACATGCAGTGGTCCTCCCTCTCCCAAAGGGTGGTGACCCCTCCTCCCCTGCATATTTTCGCCCAGTCTCCCTACTTCCTGCCCTTGCTAAATTCCAAGAACAACTGGTCCTCTCTAAGCTAACCTCCTTCCTCGATGACTCTTCCTTTTTTACCCCATTCCAATCTGGTTTTCGGCAGAACCACTCAACTACCACCTCCCTACTCAGGCTCACTGACTCCATCCTCACTGGGATGGATAATGGCCTCATTACCTCTGCCATCTTTGTCGTCCTTGCCAAGGCATTTGAAACAGTCTCCCATGCCCTAGTTCTTGACTCCCTTATGGCTTCTGGGTTGTCTACTTCTGCCCAAAACTGGTTTAGAGCTTACCTCTCAGACAGAAAACAATCAGTCAAGATCCAGGATACAATCTCTCCCCCCTCTCTATTTCAACTGGAGTCCCACAGGGCTCAGTGCTTGAACTCATTCTCTTCTTCATCTTCCTAAATGACTTGCACTCAGTATGCTCCCTCTCCACCTCTATCTATGTGTATGCTGACGACATTGTCCTGTTCTTGTCTGGCAAATGCCCTGCTGATGTTGCAACCATCCTTCAGCTTGACTTCCACCAGGTTCAGTTATGGTTTGCCTCACATCAACTATTTCTAGATGCAAAAAAAACTGTCTCCATGACCTTTGGCACTAGGCAGAGACTCTACCATCTTTCCATACCCAGATTGGGACAATATTAGAGGGCACCTCCTCATTCAGATACCTTGTGGTTTGGTTGGATCAACACCTCAACTACTCTGGCCACATTGATGCCATCCTGAAAAAATTGCGCCCCAAGCTTGGTGCCTTATTCAGGAACCTTAGTTGTATCTCTCCTTCAGCGCGATGTGAACTAGTCCAGAAGATGATCCTCCCCATTTTCGACTACTGTGATGTATTCTATGTTGTCGCTCCCAAATCCTCCCTAACCAGATTGGACACTCTATTTAACTCCTTCTGTTGATTTGCCCTTGATGCTCCATCAGTGTGACCTCTACCGCACGATTTCCTTCCCCCGCTTGCCAACAGGTACCTCAGTCATTGTGCCAAACTAACTTCTAAATTTTGGTTAGGAGAACTTCCCTTCTACCTTTCATGCCCACTCTCTTCCCCACCTCCCCCTTCCCACTCCCTCAGATCCTTGATACTCACACTTTGTTGGTTCCCTGTTGTACCACTCTCATTGGTCAGTCAGGCTTTACTCATCATTTCCCACAAATCTGGAGCTCCCTCCCCCCGAAATACGGCACTCCTCCTCCCACTCCCTTGTCTCTGCCTTACATAACTTTCTGTAATTTAACTGGTCCTGCTTTAACCCTTAACTGTCCTCCTGTGCCTCTGCTCCTCGTCATGACTCACATCATCTATTAAACCTTCCACCCCCAGCCTGCATCTCAGCATGCTCTCCTCCCCCTTCCCCA
The DNA here is from genome assembly GCA_016271365.2 of Neoceratodus forsteri. Taxonomy (NCBI): domain Eukaryota; kingdom Metazoa; phylum Chordata; order Ceratodontiformes; family Ceratodontidae; genus Neoceratodus; species Neoceratodus forsteri. The sequence goes on from CM057459.1 coordinate 739,993,132, forward strand.
CTATGTACTATGTTCTTCAGATGTGCTACTTGTAATTAAATGCATATTTCACAGGTACTGTATGATATATTTAATTGTATGTTATGTTACAAATGTGACTGTATGATTATTTATTATATGTTTTAACTGTATGTCTTGTTACAAATGTAATTGAATGTTTAATTTCTTGTATATTTTAAATGTTAAACTGTGTGTCTAATTCTTCATCCAGTTGTACGTCTCCCCAACCAGGTCATACTGGGAGACGAGCAACTTGTTGCTCAGTGTGCCTTCCTGGTGAAACATTTCAATAAACAAATAAATAAATAAAAATAACTGGCCTCTGATTAGCCGAACTAGGGGACCAGGACCACTGGAATGTCCTCTGTTTGACTGTAGTCTAGGCCGGTAAATAGAGAGTGCTTCTGCACATGTGCTACTGCCGGCCAGTCTGCCCGTGAATAAGGAAATGCTGGCGGCTCGTTGAACACAGCAGTGGTGGAGAACCTGACCTGACATCTCTGTGAGAGGCCATGCCTTCAAACCATATGGAAGAGAACCCCTTGCAACACTTAGTTTATTTACTGCAGCTATGCACTAGGTTCACAATGGCTTGAGCAGGACTGTGTAGAAATTTAGCACAGGTGATGACATGTATTTTTGCTCAGTGAACATTTGGAATCCCTTGTAATATATAGTGTTTAGTTAGACTGCATCTTTCAGTTGCTCGGTACAGAACCACTTTGTTATCGCATGGCTAGCACCATAATTTACTGACCACTGTGTGTACAGTAAAGATTTAAAGATAAGCTCCCGAAAAGCAAGGACTGATGCATGTCTATACTTGTAAACCAATTAGAGGATTATTTTCTGTTTAGTTCGTAGGAGATTATTAGGCTTTTCAGTCAAACAGTAACAGTGATGTGAGTGCTCCAGGGCCTGCAGCAGTATTACCATCATCATGGTGAGTGGGCGTCTGTGGTTAGGAAACGCCCTCCCCCACCAGTTGATGTTTCACTTACTGAGGAAGCAGCTTTTACATGGGAACTATGGGCTTCACTTAAAAGACTTGGTACCTTTTGAATAGTTACACTCTTACAGTTGTCCCATGGAAGAAGCAGATCACACTGATCCTGTCTTCTGGTGGCCAGCCAGGCTACGAGTGCTACAGTGATCACAGCAATACCAACATTAAGTCACCATTGGTGGTGGTTGGCTGTGGCCAAGGAATGCCTCTATCTCTCCACCACATGCCGTTTCACTCACTATGGGAGCAGCTTTTACACACTGAGACTCTGGACTTTATTTAAAAGACTTGCTACCTTTTGAATATCTGTGCCCTTTTAGTGGGTTCAGCAGGGAAGCAGGTCATGTAATTTGTGTGCCAATCAAGCTGCCCTGAGCCTGTTAGCCCAGTCCAGTCTCGTGGTGACCAGTCAGGCTATGAGTTCTGCAGGGACTGCAGCAGAACCAACATTGGGTAGCTGTGGGGAGTAGCTGGCTGATGTAGGTCACATATTCAGGGAGCCAGTCTGGTTACCCTAACCCTGACAACTGATCCCTTAAGGGCCTGTCCACATTAGGGGCCAATTTGAAAACATTTTGATAAATGTTTTATAAATCGGTCCCTAGCATGGTTGTCAGAGTGTCCGCACTGCATTCTGACAATCATGTTTGCCCAAGCAGGTTCCCATGCATGATTGTAGCACCAACTCTAAGCATTATGGGTGCCGCAGTGCACGATGGGATACCCACGATTGGGCATCAACACCAGCTTAGAAGAAAATTATATCGCCAGAACCGGGGGATATTTGCCAACTTAGCAATGACTGTAATGTATTTTTTTCTCACTCCAGCAGTTTAAAATGGGTGTTTTCTCACCTGGTAAAGGCAATTGTGTTTGTTTATATCCATGGCACTCCAATCATTACCTCATGGGCCTTAGTCCACCTGATAGGCTCTAGATGCACATGTGACCCAGGATCAAATTTTGTCGATACACCTAGGTCCCAGAAGTCCCTGCTGTCCAGTTCGATTTTTCCAAAGCTAAAAGAAAATAGTTATTCACACAATCCCTCATAACCTACAGAGGAAAGGAATCATCCACCCAGAAGCCAATGAAAGCAAAAAACTCTAATTTAATTACCTATTGGAACAATTCTAATTCAGACGCTATGCTGTCTGACTATGGATTTACCACAGTTAGCATTAGTTTAGACAGAAAAAGACAGACCTGACGGATTCCGCAGCAGCTGCTCCAAGAACAGGGTGGGATATGAAGTGCCATAGATGTAAACTAACACAATCACCTTTACCAGATGAGTAAACACCCATAGTGTTATGTTTCTATCCATGGCACTCCAATCATTACCCCATGGGTCAATTAAATAGCAGTGTACACCCATAACTCAGGGTGGGTTCTAGTGAGCGGCTTGGGAACCCTGGGTAGAGGCAGTCAACAAAACCTTTTCACCAAATGAAACTCTCTGTCTGTATAGAGTCAGTAGTTTGTAATGCTTGGTAAAGGTGTGGATAGAGGACCAAGTGGCCACTCAGCATATGTCCTCTGTGGAAATGCTGGACCTTTCCGCCCAGGAGGTTGCAATAGCCCTTGTGGAGTGTGCCTTTATATCCTCCGGTGGAGTCAGGTTCTTGGACTTGTATGCTTCCAGTATAGTCCTCTTTAACCAGCTGGTGATTGTAGTCTTGGATGCTGCTTGCCCATGTTTTTGGCCTTGAGCCACTATGAAAAGTCTCTCTGTTTTCCTTATCGGTTGTGTTTTATTTATGTACAAAGCTAGGGTGCCCCTCACATCCAAGCTGTGAGGTGTACTTGCCCTCCCTTCAACCAAGTTGTCTAACAGTGTTGGAAACTCTATGGTCTGTTCGGAGTGAAAATTAGTGATGACTTTAGGCATGAATGTCGGGACAGTTCTCATGGAGACCCCTTCCACAGTGAACACTGTGAAGGGCTGCTTGAAGGAGAGGACTACCAGCTCGCTAATCCTGTGAGCAGAACAGATCACTATTAGGAAGCAAGTTTTTAGGCCAGTCCAGTACAGCTGTGCTTCCTGAATAGGCTCAAATGGAGGGATTGGTAAGGGATTACAGTATGAGAGTTAAGTCCCAAAGGGCAACCCTTACCCGTTGACTTGGGCAGATATTTTCCACCACCTTTAGGAATCACAGTACATCTGGATGAGATCCTGGCAGAGTTTGTCCGATCTGACCCACTGCAGCCCCTATGGCTGATAGTTGGACTCTGAGTGAGGCTGGGGAGAGTCCTCTGTCTAAACCTTGTTGGAGATAAAGTAGTATAGTAGCCATATCTACTATTCTTTGGTCCAATCCCTTATTTATACTTCGAGTCGAGAAAAATCCTCCACTGTCGACTATAGGTGGAGGTGGTAGAGGGTTTTGTAGATTGTAGAATTGTGCTGATTACTGACTCATGATAACCGTCTTCTAGCAGTCTCTGCCTTTCAGGAGCCAGGCAGAGAGCGTGAGTGTCCTTGGTTCTGGGTGTAGTATCGGACCCTGTATGAGGATGCTGTGTCTGTGGGTTAGGTGCCAAACATCCAATGCCATTGCTGTTGCCATTGCAAACCAGGCCCTCCTTGGCCAGTAAGGGGTGATGAGGATGTTGGTCCTCCTTGAGTGTCGTATTTTTGTGAGAACTTTTAGAAATCAGAGGAATTGCAGGGAATTTGTATGACTGGTCTAGTGTCCATTATTGGGAGAGGGCATCAACTCCCGACGATTGTGGCTCCCTGTACTGGGAGAAGTTGGATTTTACTTGAATGTTGGCCGTGGATGTCATCAAGTCCATGGTCACTAGTCCCCACCTTTGGTTTATTGATCTGAAGATATCGGAGTGCAGTTGCCACTCCCCTGGTTGCACCCTCTGTCTGCTGAGCCAATCTGCATGCATGTTCAGTTTTCCAGATAGGTATACTGCGTGGATATGGGTGAGGTGGAGTTGTGCCCACTGCATTACTCAGCTCACCTCCCTCTGCATTGCCAAGCTGCCGGTACCGCCTTGTTTTGTGATGTTTGCGACTGTTGCTCTGTTGTCTGCCCATTCCAGAAGGGACCTCCCAGTGATTTGTGTCCAAAAAGCCAGCAGTGCATGGTACACTGCTCTCATTTCCAAGAGTTTAGTCTCTGTCCATCTTCCCTGAGCTGAGGACCGTCCTAAACATGCCCCCCAGCCTGTCAGACTTGCGTCTGTTTCCATGATGATCTCGTAGGTTTGTTCGAGGTTGACTCCCTTGCTTAAGTTCTGTCTCATTATCCACCATGTTAGCGATATTCTGACCTGTTGGGTCAGTTGGATCCTGGTGGACAGATTGTCTTCTGTTGGTACTGCTTGTTGCAATAGGCAGCTCTGAAGAGGGTGCATGTTCCATCTGGCCCAAGGCACCAGATCGATACACCACGCCCTGCATCCTAGCACCATTGCCACCTGTCCTATGGTTGGAGAGGGTGTCTTCCTCAGGTTCTTGGTGATCTTGATTAAATTGTTCACTCTGGCAAGGGATGGCCTTGCCTTTCCCTGGGTTGTATTTATGTTTGCTACCAGGTGGTCGATGGTTTGTGTCGGAGTCAGGGAGCTTTTGGCAAAGTTGACCATCCAGCCATACGATTGCAGAGCATTTATCACTAGTTCTGTGTCTCTCTGGAGTTGTGACCTGCTCCAAGCCTGAATCAGTCAGTTGTCCAGATACAGGATGATGTTTATTCCCTTCTCCCTGAGATGTGCCACCAACACAAAATTTTTGTAGACACTTGGAGCAAATGCCAGGCCAAAGGGTAAGGCCTAGTACTGGAAGTGTTGGCCGAGGATTTGAAATCTGAGGTACTTTCTGTGGGACTGCCTTATGGGGATGTAGAGGTAGGCATCCTTGAGTTCAATTGAAGTCAAATAATCTCCTTGTGGAGTCTCCTGAGTGTGGACCTGAGAGTTTCCATTTTGAAGCGATGGATTGTCACATGCCTGTTTAGAAATTTTAGGTCCAGGATGGGCCTCAAGTCTCCATTTGTTTTTGGGATGAGGAAAAAAATAGAGTAGATCCCCTGACCCTGTTCCTCCTCTGGTATCACTTGGATAGCTTTGTTTTGCATCAGTTCTCTCAGGATATCTTGGATTTGATATGTGGATGCCTGCCTTCTTGAGACGGAAGACAGGATTACTCTGTCCCTTATCGGACTTTTTGACAGTTCGATGGTGTACCCCTGGATGGCCACATCTCGAACCCACTGGTCTGACGTAGAGTGGTACCATTGTTTCTGGAAGAGGGCTAGTCATTGTCCTACTGGAGGTGATGTCAGGGGTGTCATTTGCCTTAATGTTGTTGAGGCTGTGACTTGTGTCCGACAGTTGTCCGAGTCATTGTTGGCTCATTTTTCCTCCTCTGCCTATGCCCCTGAACTTCTGTCTGGAGAACTTTCCCCTGAACGAGGATGAGTTGTGGTTGTAGGAAGAGCGTTGATGGCTATACCTTTTTCTGCAGGAGGAATTACTGCTGGAATTGGCCCCTTGCCTATGGGCCTGGAACCTGTTGCTCCGAAATCTGGGACGTCCTGACAGGAGGTACATCATCCTGTTTTTGTCTCTTCTTAGGTCCTTTGCCTTCTTCCTTTTGCTTCAGATATTCCTGAAGGCCCTCCCTGAAGATATGCTTGACTTTCAGGGGTAGGTTGACCATGAGGGATTTGGATTCTGAATCCGCCTCTTGGAGCTTAAGCCACAGGCCCCTCCGAGCTCTGTTTGTGAGAGCTGATGCCCGGGCATTTAACTTTGAGTGCATTGACTGCCATATCCCCCATGTATTTTGCTGTATCTAGGGTACAGTTTCGAAGCTCTTTTTCCCTAGCATCGAGAGTGACACTGTCCATCAGTTCCTCGAGTCAACGGATTTGGGATCTGGCTGCATATGTTGCAGTGTTGGCCACTTGGGCTGCCAGCCCTGACATCTCAAAAAGCTTTTTGAGCATGTCCTCCAGTTTCTTGTCTGCAGGATCCTTTAAGGTGATTGTGCCACAGGGCAGCACTGTTTTCTTGCTCAGCGCAGCAGTCTGGAGGTCAATAGTAGGCACAGTGCACCACAGTTTAGCCTTATCCTCCTGGATGAGCTACATATGGTTCACGTTTCTCTTTTCAGAAAGTCTCCATGGTTCCTGTGATTTCCACTCTTTATTGAAGATGTCCTCAATGGTCAAACATATGGGGAAGGAGTCCTTAGTAGACTGTTTTTGTTGGATCATTGGATCCAGCTTTTTTTTTTTTCCCCCTACTCTCTTTGGCATGGTGGGACTTCTTCTGGGTATCCCTAGACTGAGCTCCCCTAATCCCTCCCCAGGTAACCACCATGGAGCCGCTTGGACTTACCTCCATGCTGCCTCGGCCTACCCCCCTGGGCGGGGAGGAGGGGGGTACCGCACTTACGGCCCCTCCAGTCCATTAGTCTTTGTCAGGTAGTCCGGTTGCGGCGACCATTGGTGGCCCGGTTATGGGTTATCTGGGGCAGTCGGGACCCGTCCTACCTCCTCCAGGCGCCTTTTTCCGTTTTCTGTCCCCCCATGGGATCGCAGCACTCTGGGAAACCTAGGGAGTGAGACTGGCGTGTGCTTGCTTCCGTTTCCGGCCCATATCCTCCACCCCTAATGCGGTCCCACTACACCACCACCCATGGCCACCCAGGTGGCGTTAGAGGAGCTCTTGGGGACAGGCATCCCTCCCACTCCCAGAGGAGGAGAGCAGCCGTTGGGTGCTCGATCCTCCTCTCCCCTGCCGGCCCTCCAGCTACCCGAGTCCGTTCCCGAACCCGGGTCGCTGGCGTCGCAAGCGGAAATCCAACCGCTGCACCGACGGCCGGCCCATTGGATCCAGCTTTGATTCAGGTTGGGGGGAGGAACCTCAAAGCCCACTGTGGTTTTGATTGCTTTGACGATTCCTGGCACCAGGTTGAATGGGCATAGCTTGGATGTAAGGGCGGAAGCATCCATTTCCATGGGTTCCTCATCCTCCTTGTCTGATTCTGCATTGGAACCCCCATCCCCATTGTTATTATTATTTGGTCCTCGCCCCTGCAGTTCAGTGAGGGACCCTGCCTGGTCCCTCAGCTCTCCTGGCTGAGGGTGACTTGATTCCAGCTGTGGCCTCTCGAGGTGGTTCATCTGGGCCCATGGGTTTGTTCCCGTGAGGGACTCTAGTTTCTCCATCATCTTTAACATGAATAATTGCTGGCTCTCCATCATAGTCGCAGCTGCTTGTTGGGTCTGAAGGCCCAGAGCAGATGGTTCTTCCATCCATGAGGCCCCACTTGCACCTAGCAGGCCATGATCAAGGGAAGGGGATTGCTCCAATGAGGACTCCTCTTCCTCTTCGTGTAAACAGGCTGGACATTGAGGTCTGGAATTATGGGGCTTCAGTGTAGTGCTTCAAGTACTGCACTTCTTTACCTTGGCCATCTGGGAACAGAAAAGAGGGAGAGAGAGAGAGAGAGAGATGGAGAGGGCGAATATTTTGTCCTAAGGCCTCTGAACAGGCCCTCTGCCTTGCTGTGTAATTAAATATCACGGAGTTCTGGGGTACCCCCCTTGTAGGTACAATGTAGGAGGTGGAGAAGGTGAGGTGCCCACAGTTATCAATGGAACCCACTTAAATCTGAAGCTCCCAGAAAGGCAACACATGAACAGATTCGTAGGAAGAGTGGGTCCTTTCTCGAATGGAATCGTAATAATTGAATGGCTAGGCAGCTATGGGAGGTGCCTTGCCATTCCTCAGTCAATACCTGGACCCCAAAGAGATAATCCAGCCGAGTCTGCAAGAGACTGGTGGTCGTTAGGGCTACTGGGGTGGTTATGGCACTAACAGATCTCTTCCCCATATTGTTCTGTAGCGCTGCTCAATTGCCGTCACTAAGATGGCGTCTCTGTATTGCGCATGTATGGCTGTGCATAAAATGGCAGCCGCATCATGCCTGAGGGATGCCACCTGGTTGTTGACAAGATGACACCCGAAACACTGCACATGCATGGCCGAGTGGACTTGGTGGCCTTGCAATGTGGTAGCATTGCCCAGGAGAAGGAGAAGCCAGGGAGGGGGGAGGCGAGGCAAGATGGCCATTGCTCCCTAGACAGAGAGGACTACCGGGAAGATCTGGCGTGCCACACAGCAACAGGAGGTGCCGTTTGGGGCATGAAGTCAGTCCTGGAGTTGAGCAGAAGGAGAGGAGGCTCCAGAACGTTCCGTGTGAAACGGTAGGCCAAATATACTTTTCCTTTTCAAATTAACATAGTGTGGCTTTGCTGATTTCTGGCTCTCCACTGGAGGAAACTCTTCTGAAGTCAGGAGAAGATGCTGCTGGAGATTGCTAAGCAGGGATTGACAGCGCATGACCCTTATGCTTTCCCAGTTGGCCGCTACGGAAGGGCCAACCGGAACCAGTGAGGAACCTCCGCGACTGCACTCCCAGTTAAGGAGAGAGGGAGCATGGAGCGAATCAGTCAACTGCTTGATCAGCTGCTAGGTAGGGGCCAATTGAGAGAGGAGGAGTAAGGAGGCCCACAAGACACTCCCCTGCAGGAGGAAGTTGGGGGGTGAAATAAGGCCAGCTCTCTAGTGAGAGGGCAGCTCCCAGAGAACATAATGGGGCCTGGAAGCGGCTGTGCCATCCCCGCTTGGGAGGAGGGAGGGTGAGGCTTCTCTGTGCTGCAGGAAGGCTGGTGTGCAATTTAAAACCTCGTGCACCATACTCCAGTTGCAAGCAACCTAGGAGCTGTCTGAAATCCATTTAGGTCAGGGCGGACCTCAAGAAATCGGAACGGGGGAGGGGGGGCAAGAACCATTTCCCATCCAGGGAACACTGATCCACTACAACAACAACCAATATGATTAAATTCAAAGTATCAAACAGTAAAAACAGTCAGCAGTCTGGAACCAAGAATATTTTTATTATCTGAGGAACATCACTAGGGTCAAGCACCTTGTTCCATCCGGCGACCTTTCAACGCTGATCCATGCCTTTGTGACCTCCCCCCACCTTTATCTAGGGCTTCCCAGGGTTGATATCCGCCACTTGCAGCTAGTGCAGAAAGCTGCAACCCGGCTGTCGACGGGGACTCCTTATTCGTGTCACATCACGCCGCTGCTGCGCGATCTGCACTGGTTGCCTATTCAGTGGCGAATCACCTACAAGGTCAGACTTCTGACCTATAAGGCCCTGCATGGACTGGATCTGGACTATCTGCAAGAACTCCTGTGCCCTTACTGCCCCAGGTGATGTCTCCACTCAGCTGATGAGGGGTTGCTAGAGATTCCCAGGGTGAGTCTGAAGTCATCGGGGGGCTCTTGCATTTATGTATGCGGCCCCAGCCCTGGTGGAATTCTCTACCCCATCAGATACAGGAGTACATGACCGTGGAGGGTTTTAAGATGGCATTGAAAACACAACTTTTGCTAATTGCCTACCCAGATTGATTATTTTAGCTTGTTCTTAGTTCTGCTGTTTTTTTTGTTATTTGGTTTTATAATCATGTATTTCACCGTTTTTATCTTTCTGTTTATTGTTCAGCACCTTGATAAATAAAGTTTATTATTATTATTATTTTTTTTTTTTCATATTCTCTGGCTAGTCCAGATACCCTGCTTGTGAGGAGGGGATCTAAAGTGGGATCAAACCAACAAACATTTGTGCATCTAGAGCCTATCAGGTGGGCTAAGACCCATGAGGTAATGATTGGAGCGCAATGGATAGAAACATAACACAATCATCATTTTTTTCTCTGGGTGGGTTGCCTTAACCCGTGTTACAGTACGGTTTGTGTACACACTGCTGTTAACATGGATTAAAGCAACTGTGCTCATCTAAAACCATGCTAAAGACTACCTCTTTAGCAGGGACTTTAGAACACTGTTGTGACACAGTTGTAACCATGTTGCTTTGTGGACGCAAACCGTGTTCCGGGAGCTTAAAACAGTTTAAGGCAGTTAAACCATTTTAAGCTTCCTAGTGTGTACAGAGCCTTAAAAGTCATCTGCCTAAAGTGGCCCTCAGTGCAGCAGGCTGGACAGCAAGGGTAGAAGCATAAGGCATCATATTGGATGTATTAGTGCGGTTTGGCAGACAGCAGCAAATGATGCCCCCCAGTGTAAGTCTGCATAGGTCTATACTTTACATTGAGTAGTGCTCTTTAAACCTAAGCTTTATGTAAGCAGAGAAGTACAGTCTTCAGAATACTGCTGTATGCTAAGCACCTACTATCCGTTGCATACCAGTGTAGGGCAAGACAATCTCAAAGTTCTGTCTTTACTACTTAGTAAATACAGTCATGCTTCCTTAAACCATCTTGGGCTGCTACCTACAAGTTTCTAGTATGCCAGTTAGTATGTCTGCATCTCTATCCAAGTAGTGCTGCTATTGGGCTCTGCCCCCTTTTATGCTCCATCTTGCCAATTGAATTCCTCCCTGGAGCGTTGGTCGTTCAAATGCCTGATGATCCCCTAATGATTTTAAAATACCACATCTTCTGTTAAACAATAGTGCACATCCTGACTGCTTTATATCTGGTTTCTATGTACAATCTAAGAGCACTATGCGTGATGCCAACATGCCACGTAAACTGGGCATAATGGCACTGATATGCATGAATGCCATGGAGCAGGGTCCTGCGGGCCCCACATGGCATTCATTAATGGGGCACAAGGCAGGTACACGGCTACTCCCCCAGCTGCTCAGAATGCAGCATGCCGGGGGCTTTCTGGGGGGTGTCGGCACTATGTGGCATACAAAAAACAGCACAGTGCTGGGTGCAAGTTATGACAGCCGGGACCCTGCCATAACTGTGTGCACACCCCCATGGATGTCACCCGCCGGTTGTGGCAGGACCAGTATTCAACCCCCCCCCGTGCTGCTGCAGTCATAGGGCCACTGGGGATGGTGGTGCTGGCTGTTAGAGCAGGTGCCCATCCACCCTGCCATGCCGGTATTGCCATGGATCCATGGGGGAGGGACCATTCTCTATCACCTCATGAGTGCAAGGGATCCATTATGGGACCCGGGTCAGGCAACCGATCGGATGCCCGCTCGGGTCCATGACTCTGCCCTGGCCACCCTGCGGAGATCTGCACGCTGGGGGGGGTGGGGCTGCAGACAAGTGGCACCTGTCTGCAGGTGCACAGCTGCATGGGCAGTGTACATGCCTTTGGCACATACCGGCGCCTCATTCGTGCATTGTGCCCTAAGACTGCAATGCAGTTAGCAGCATGCCTAAAGAAATTCACTAGATGTTAACATTCTTACATGCCATAATTATTTATAACCATTGCATCACTATGTCCTCTTTTTACTTGCTCTTAACAGGGGATATCAAATTAAATCCTGATCCACATCTACCTGCTTCTTACTCTGTTCAGCTTCCCTGGATTGCTAATAAAGGCATTGAAATTGTGCACTTAAACAAGTGTCTCATAGCAAATGTGAGTCTCCATCTTGGAGCAATACATCCTATGTATCATTGAAACCTGGTTAAGACCCTTTATTCCTGGTAATGAATGCTTTATTTGGTTACAATTTTATCATGAAAGATCATCTCATCTCAGAAAGTGGAGGGATATATTTTAATTCAAATCTACACCTAACAGAAACATATCACACTAAAGCACCAGTGCCTACCATTGAAGTTTATCATACTATTCTGTTACTGGGAAATGTCAAGACACTGTATCTCATCTGTGTATATATTCCCCTCACTGGTGGTCAAGCTGCACTTCCCCCTTAAGTGATCAATTGGGTCATCCATAAAAAAATCAATGAAGTGATTTTAAAATGTTTTTTAATATTGATTTGCCCAGCAACAAGTGAACAGGACTTGGCTCATTTAGAATAAACCTGGTTCACATAATAAAGAAACCTACTGTACAAGGCTATCCAAAAATGGAGTGTGTGCTGCATTAATCGTTCGTGTTCTCACTAACAAAGACAGAATGATTAGAAACAGGGTACTATGTGATGTAGCTAGTAACCACTTCCTAATCTACTGCATCCGGGGATCAAATCTCCCCAAACTTCCCCCCCTAGAATAATTCCCTTCACACTCTTCCTCTTCATCTTCCCTTTTGCCCCCTCCTTCCACTACTGTCCTCCTTTTAACTCTTTTCCTCCCTATCTCCCCCTTCTCCCCTTCACTACTACCTCCAGTCTATTCACACTATCCCTCCTCCCCACTCCCTACCCCATCTTTTTTCTCATCCTTTCCTATCTATCTTTCTTGTTTAGCAATTTGCCATTTACATTACTGTATATAATGTACATAGCTGTGCCTTTTACTTATCAGATTACTGCACTTTGCTTATGTAACCCCAGGCCGGCATGCTGTTGCCATCCGACAGCAATACCAGGTGGGCTGGGTTCGGAGAGGAATAGGACACTCGGCACAAAGGCTAGGTTTGGCTACTCTGCACAGGGGCACCCAATAACTGTAATGTCCAATACCAGAAGGGGGATTCTAAAGTGTGGCTTTTATTCACATCCAAACAGAATAAACAAAGCATAGATGGACCCCAATGGGGCTACTCTTCTGGTAATGCAGATTAAAAGAGACCAGAACACTTCCTCATCACTTTAGCCCTCAGGCTCTGAACCCAGTGGGCACACAGCCCAGACTTGCATGCTGCTTTGGGTTACACAGCCCAAACTTGTATACTGTTCTGGGTTTTCCCTGGCTCGGCTCTCTTGCCAGACACTTGGACACCTTCCATACTTCATGGAAACATTTTCTAGTGGTTCCCTAAACCACCTAAGAGCACCTCTGCTCCATCAGGGACTCTTCCTTTCAATCCCATGTCTGGGTACTTTCCTCAGGCACTGGCCAAGTACCTGAGAGAATGCAAAAGGTGTCTCAGAGCAAATCCATAGAGGTGAATTTGGTTACTACTGATGGGGGGGTCTCCCACCTCTCGCTTCCACAATTCATACCCGGCCATTTCTCTGGACAGAAACACCTCATCCTTTAACACTGTACTGTGTAGATTCTTGCTAAATGTATTTCACATTCCATCTACTTGTCTTGCTTCCCATTTGTGCTGGACTTGAACATACTTAAATTAAGTGGCATTGTCCATTACTCTAGACCCCCCACAGGTTAAGCAGTCCAATCCCCAATTTATTTCTTTCACTTTGTGCTGGACTTGACCATACTTATAAGTGGCATTGTCCATTACGCTAGACTCCCCACTGATTAAGCAGTCCAATCCCCACTTTCCAACTGTACTTGGCTGTCTTGTCCTGACCCCACAGTAACAGTCCCTTTAGTTTCCTTCTATTCAGGTGAAAACACTTGGCCCTTTTTCAGAGTGAACTCACCCTCTGGTTGCAGGTGCCCCACAGGCGTTTCCTCCACAAGGAATCTTCCTCTCAGAGCTTCTGGTTCCTCAGCACAACTTGAACAGGCAGCTTCTTTTCCTTAGCCGGACCCAGGTGGGGGTTTCGCCTGGAAAATAGGGAGACACCTTCCCCCCATCCCCTCAGGGATGGGGCTCTGAACCATTGAAAGCAGTCTCTACCACTTCAATTACCAGTTCCTGTGTTCCTCTTCAGGTGGAAACACACACTTTACACAAAAGTAGCCCTGAAACAGAGCTTAAAGCTCTGAGAGCCTGCACACACTCTGCTGCAGTACAGTCTCTACTTAGATTGCATGCACACAGACTGGCTTCAAATTCCCCAACGTTATACTCTAACCTCCAACTGCAACATTCCAGTGTGGCTTATGCAGCTGCGACAGTTCTAAAATGATGTCATCCCTCAGTCTCAGCTGAGACTGAGAACAGAGTGAGACAGTGTGAAATCCATTTAACTGGAGTTTCACAAGCTGCCTTCCCTGCCTACCACTAGGTCTTACTGGGATTCTAGTAACCCCGGGTAACAGGGGGGTTACACTTATACTGTGTATTTATCCCCACCCCTGTTCCCCCGGGACACAACCGGAAATGAGCTTTATGGCTCAGTAAGTATTTCCTGGTAAAGCTCTTTCAATAAATAAATAAATAAATTTAGGGACTATTCCAAGTTTGACACCCCCTTCTTTCCAGCAGACTTAAATCTGATTGACTGGTCATGTTTCTGGAATACCTCTGTCATAAATGCTGCACTATTGCATTTGACTACTCAGTGTATCTCTACCTCCACAACAAGTATGTTCCATATGCAAAAAAGGAAGACAAGAGACATACACACCTCATGACTATAAATGGGGAATTACTGGCTCTATTCAAGGCCCAACATAAATGTTGCACATGTTATAAAGTCATTGTGTCACGATTAGGTATGTTGTAAATTTAAAATTCACCCATGAATTGTGGTGAATTTGCACGCTACACACTGTGTTGAGCATTTGTGTAACAGCACAACACAAATTTGTGCTTTGTGGCAATTTATTTATTTTTTATTTATTTAAATGTTTCACCAGGAAGGCACACTGAGCAACAAGTCGCTTGTCTCCTGGTGTGACCTGGGGGGAAGGGGTACAATAGGAATGAGACATTAAGCATTCAAGTTACAAGATCAACATTAACATACAGTTATAAGGCAGGTATTACAACAGTGTTACACATAATAGGTAGAAAGAGTGGATAATAATAATAAGTGCCGGGTTAATAAGTAAACAAGTGCTTACGAGAAAGAAAAGGGGGAAAGGAAATGGAGGGGTTAGGTGGGGGGAGGGGGGAGAGTCATGTCTCAGGAGACCCCTTCAGTATGCGAAGAACCCTACAAGGGGACTGGGAGGACAAGAGAGAAAAGGATAAGGCAGTGTCTCAGAGAGACCCTTCAGGATGTGAGGAATCCTGCAAGGGGTCTGTGGGGCCAGATAGAAAGAGGGAACAAGGCTGTAGGGACTTAAAGAGAGAGGAGAGAGGAGAGAGAAGGAGGAGGTGTAACTTAATTGCTAGGAGGGGGAATAGGACTTTACCCAAGAGAGGACCCTTCAGGATGTGGGGTACCCTGCAAGGGGGTTGGGGAAGGTCAGTAGATAGGGATTAAGAGAGTGATAGGAGAGGGAGGGAAGGAGAATTGAACCCTTGAGGGGAAGAGAATTCACACCTTTGGCGGGGGATGGGACCTAATCAATAGGCCATCAGGATGATTTGGACCCTCCTAGTAGTCATGGAAAGCCAAGATAGTGGCTAGATAGAATAGGAGAGATATGCTAAGGCTCAGTTTGACCCCTTCAGGATGATGAGAATCCTGCAAGGGGATTGCGTTGGCCAGGGAGAAAGAATCCTTTAAGGGGGACTGTGAAGACTAGGAAGAAACGTAGATGGGGGAAGGGAGCTATGCCTAGGCCCAGTAGGACCCCTTTAAGGTGCTGAGAACCCTGCAAGGGGACTGTGAGGGCTAGGGAGAAAAGGTAGAATGGGGGAAGGGAAGGAGAGGAGACATGCCTAGGCACAGTAGGGCCCCTTCAGGATGCTGAGAACCCTGCAAGAGGACTGCAAATGCTAGGGGGACAGGTAGATGGGGAGGGGGAAGGAGAGGAGACAAGCATAGATGCAGTATGACCTATTCAGGATGCTAAGAACCCTGCAAGAAGACTGCAAGTCTATGGAGATAGGAGAGATTTAACTCCTATTTTGTTTCTGTTCATAGTTCAGACCATGCAGATACCCCTTCTATGGTTAGTATGGGTGACACAGAGTACTTTACTAGGCAAGAGGTTATACAGAAGTTGCATAAGCTTGACATCTCTAAGTCAGCTGGTCCAGATGGACTGCATCCAAGAATGCTCTATGAGATCAAGGAGCGGTTAGTAAAACCCATGTATCATATTTTCAGTTTGCCTCTCAATAGTGGAGATGTTCCCCTTGATTGGCAGACTGCTATAGTGGTTCCGGTGTACAAAAGGGAAATAGGTCTGAAATTGGCAACTACAAACCTATAAGTCTTACATCCATTTAAGGAAAGGTACTAGAATTACTTTATTAAAGACAAGCTATAGACAGAATTGCAAAGCATGGGACTAGCAGACAAGACTCAGCACGGTTTTAAGAAACAACGTTCATGTGTAACTAATATGTTAGTCTTCTATGACAGGGTCAGCCAGCTTTTGGATAAAACAAAGCCAGTGGATGTAGTCTACCTGGACTTCAAAAAGGCATTTGATAAGTGTCTCATGATACATTAATAAGTAAAATGTTTTTTCTGAATAGTATAGTAATCCAGTGGGTATGAAACTGGTTGGTCGATAGAAATCAGAGGGTAAGAATTGGGAGGCACCTGTCAGGTTACGCAAAGGTTTCAAGTGGTGTGCCACAGGGATCTGTGCTGGGGCCAATACTGTTCTCCCTGTTTATATCTAACTGTAATAATGGTATTTTAAGTGGATGCACCAAATTTGCTGATGACACCAAAATTTGTAATGAGATCTCTAGTAGTGAACATGCGGAAATACTTCAGGAAGATTTGAATAAGCTACAGAATTGGGCAGTGAGAAACATAGTGGAATTCAGCACGGATAAGTGTGCAGTTACGTATCTAGGATCAAATAACAGACAGCGTGAATATTTCCTAAATAATACAAGGTTGAGGGTGGCTGTAACAGAGAAAGACCTGGGTATTATTATAAGAAATTACCTTTCATCTGAAAATCGCTGTATAGCAATTGTGAAAAAGGTTAATAGGATCCTAGGGGCTATTAGGAAATCCTTTACAACTAGGCATAAAGCCTGTCTTTTACCACTCTATAAAAATCTTATTAGGTCCCACTTGGATTATTGTAGCCAGTTTTGTAGCCCCTATCTGAGAAAGGATATCAATATCGTGGAGAGGGTACAAAGACAACTAACTAAAATTATATCAGGTCTGCAACATAAAACCTGCAATGACAGGTTAGTGTCTCTGGGGTTGTATCCTTTAGAATTACGTAGAACTAGAGGGGACCTACTCCTTACATATCATATATTTAGTGATAAGGAGCTGTTGTCAGGGTTGGGTTTAGTACCAGCAGACACAAACTTCAGCCTAAGGAGCCACAACAAACAGCTAAAATTGTCCTACCCAAGAAGTAACCGTTAAAGATATTTTTTTTACCCAGATAATAATTGGAAAGGCTTTGCCTGGAGTTCGATGACCAAGCAGCCAGCCACTCCCACTTCCTGAGCTATATAAGCAGTTCTTCTCAGCCTCATTGTGAAGCACTTCGGCTCTGTCTGTCTGTCCTCTGAAGTGGTTGCCCCCCCCCCGCTCCTGCTTGTCTGCTGGATTTCTGTGTTTCTTTCCTGCTTCTGGTTTGTATTTTGCCTTCGGCTGTATGTGCTTCTTCTGTCTTTGTTCCACATTTTCTGTGTTCGTGTGTCTTTGGTTTTGTCTTTCTGGGGGGCTTTGTCTGTGTTTGTGTGTCTTTGGTTTTGTCTTTTTTTGGGGGGGGGGCTTTGTTTCTAAGCTCCTAGCATATTGCTCCAGAGCTCCTACTACTTGCTTTCAGTTACTCACAACTCTCAAATTACTTGTACTGCAACTGCAACCATTATCTGCGTGTTTCAGCTCAATCATAGCTGCTTCCATGTTGCTTACTAGTTTTCACCTGACTCAGGCTTACTCAGAACCCTAGCTATGCAGCTCAAATCATGCTCTCTCAACTCATTCTAATTACCTCATTACAGCAGTCTCATTGTACTGCCTGGTGACAATGCTTTCAGAGCATTGTACCTCCTTTTATTTTGTTTATTGCAGTTACAACTCAGTGTAATCAATTGTTTCCACTACTACTGCTACAGGCCTAATTGCTTACTGCTACTGCTTTGTTTACTCCCATTGCTGCTGTACCGTGTTCTACTCTGAGGTCAGCTAAAAAGCTCCTGCTGAGGCTGTTAAACTAGATTTCATATCTGCATGTGGTTCTCGGCACTTCCATCACTTTCTTGTTTGCCTTACAGCGGGGACTGGGAAGTGATTGGGGAGTCGTGGCCCCATTTGGCTAATTATTTCTGTTCTAAATCTTGCCTTCACTACTGAAAATCCTCAGAGTATTTGTCACTTTGATTTGGCTTTTAAATGTCTGTCTGGCTTGCCCCATTATTCAGTGCTGTTTCATTGCTACTACGTTATGCAGACCTATGTGCAGATCCACTTATTACTACTCTGTTTAATGACCTACGTACAGGTCCACGCTTGCTTACACAATCAATTACTCATGCCTACTGCATCCTCTCAATTTCAGCCTCTGGGATGTCTGCTGCACTCAATCTGCTTTTGACCTTGCAAGGTCTCAGCACTCACTGCTCATTATGATCGGCACACCTGTGCTCAATCAGCTTGACAGCTTCTCAGCTCTCAGTCTAATTCTGGGGCATGTCAGCCATTCTGTTCTGGTGCAGGGTTCCTGCAGCTGATGGTCTCGCTCTGCATTTAGTTCGCATCTTGAGCATGTCCAGCATGGGGCAGGATCCTTCTCACCTGGTCCATAGCTGGGAATGTCCTTGCCCCAGGCTTGGCTTTAGCTGCCTGCTGCGCGACAGCAGATCCTGGTGTAGAATTTAAGACTAGCAGTGAAGGGTGGTTATGACGATCTCCTTTGGCTCTAGTGTTCCACTATAACGGTTGTCAATTGACTTTAGTGGTTTTCCTAGCAAGGCACCTTCACCACATTCTCCCTACAACTGCCTCTGGTTCACCTGGTTTGAGTTTAGGGCGGGTAGGCCAGGTGAGTACCTCAGCAGTTATTGCTCTTCTCCTCTGTCTTGGTTGCATACATTGTTGCAGAGTTTTCTTGCAACACCACAGTGTTCCCACTAGAGGGTTGGAATGAGAGCCTTCCTCCAAATTGGAATATTTTACATCTCCCTTTAATTGGGTTTTCCAAACTGCAGCTGCAGAGTCGTCACTAAATAAACTATCCCACGCCTGGAGGGAAGGTGACCTAGGCCTTGGATCCCCAGAGATTTCCTCCTTATAGGGTTTTTTTTCTCTCCTCTGTTGCTTCAGGTCATAACTGTTAGTTAGCGTAGTAGTATCCGCTAGTTTCTTTAGGTACGTTCTGCTGTTGGATGGAGGTGGAGGATGTCCTGCCATTCCCTCTCTCCTTGGAGGATCCCCTCATTCTTAAAACAAACAATCAGTATCATGCTATGCAAATCTGGGCATTTCATTGTGTTATGAAACTGAGCATCTCATTACATTATTAAACTGTCTATGCTTCTCTACTACTATGTTACAGTTACTGCTCCTACGTCACAGTTACTACTTGCTCATAAGCTTTGTGTCACCTCATTCTTTGGGATATGATTGTACTAAATTTTTTTGGGGATTCCTAAGGTACCTTTAGCCACAGGAATCATCTTGTGGCACCTCTGGGGTGGAACCCTCTCTGAGGTTTCCTTGCCTTTGGTACCCCTACAGGGTGGTAATTCCTCTGGAATAGAGAGTGTGAATGGCCAAAATCAAACTAACACAGTTGCAAAAGCATAACACTATACTGGCTGCGCAGGACATTGAATTGGAAAGGCTTTGCATGGAGTTCAATGGCCAAACAGCCAGCCACTCCAACATCCTGGGCTATATGAGCAGTTCCTCTCAGCCTCATTGTGAAGCACTTTTTCTTTGCCCCACTATCCTCCCCTCCTCCTCCAGCAGCAGCACTTCTCTCCTTAGGAGGATTCCTAAGGTACCTTTAACCACGGGAATTATCCCGTGGCACCTCTGGGGTGGAAACTTCTCCGAGGGTTCCTTGCCTTTCGTACCCATAGAGAGTGCGAATGGCCAAAACCAAACTAACACAGTTGCACAAGCATAACACTATACTAGCTGTGCAGGACATTGAATTACCATTTGGAATAAACTGCTCAGAGATATAGGGAAAGCAGAAACCTTTCAGATGTTCAAGAGAAAATTGGATTCATACCTACTGGGTACAATCCAGGAATTTATATAACCCCTAATGGGGAGATAGGCCTTATGGGCTTCTGGCCTTCCACCTGTCTAAGATACTGAGTATGTTACTGAGTATGGTGGTGGGGGAAGGGAGTAGATGAGCGATAAAAGCCCCTTGGAGAGGTAGGAGAGGGACTCATGGAAAGCATTCAGGGTCCCTTACATTCTGTGAGAGATCAAGGGGGCCCATTAAGGGGGATCAATTTGGGGGAAGGGGTGGAAAGGTAGAAATTTGGGGGATGGGAGTGCACAGGGTAAAATGAAGGTGATGGCAGAGGGGTAGGGTTTGTCCACGGCTTAGTGGAGGGAATTAGGGAGGGACATGGCAGGAGCAGCTAGGTGGAAGGTAATTATTGAGGGCAGAGCTGAGTTAATGGAGTAGGCAGAGGATGAGTGCCAGATTTGAGGGGGGAAGGAATTCCACATTTTTGGGAGGTGGTGAGAGTAACTGGATTGGCTGATTTGAGTGGATCTGTGGGGGACTACCAGGGTGTGGGAATCGATTGATCTAAGGGAATGGGAGGATGGGGGTGATATAAAGGAGGAGGTGAGGTAGGAAGGGAGCTCATCCAACCAGTGCTTGGAGGTGAATTTAGCACAGTGGGAGAGTCACCTATTTGTAAGAGAGGGGTAGGATAGGGCACGATAAAGATCACAGTGGTGGGTGTGAGGGGGGCATCCAGGGCAAAGTGGCAGAAGGAATTGAAGAGGGTGTCCAGCCTGGCCAGGGACTACTTAGGGGCAGCACCATAGACTACATCACAGTAGTGAAAAATGGGAAGTGTCGTCTTCTGAACAAGTTCACACCTAGCCGTAGGAGGGATGCAACTACAGTTCCTGAACAGGGTATCAAGCTTGGGCCGCAGTTTTTTCTGGATGGTGTCAGTATGTCCAGAGAAGTTTAGGTGTTGGTCTAGTCAAACACCTAAGTACAAATAGTAGGTGTGGTGACGGTTGTCTTTATTAAAATGTAATTCAAAATACTTTTTTAGTGTGGTGTCCTATTTTTGGCTTAGTGTGCGCTAGGAACTTATGACAAAAATAGTTTATGTGGTTCCTGTAGCACCACTTTGTCCATGTACACGCTCCTCAATAAGCTGACAAACACCTAAGTACCTGAAGGAGGATATGTCCTCAAGTAAAGTCCCATCAAGGGTGTGAAAAGTGGGTAGGAAGGGAAGCCTAGAGAGTCTCTGCCTTGTGCCAAAGGTCACGGAGACAGCCTTCTTGGCATTGAGGAAGAGTTGATGGTTAGTAAACGAGAGCTGAACCTTGTCGAAGTCTTGCTGTAAGCTCGTTGTAACCTCAGCAGTACAGGAGCCAGATGCATACAGGACTGTATCATTGGCATACATATGTATAGCGGAGGAGGGGAGCAAACAGAGGAAAGGTCATTTAAGAAGATGGAGAATAGGAGGGACCCTAATACAGAGCCCTGGGGGACACCAGAGGCATCCCAGATCTTAACTGATTGGGTTCTGCCACTAAGTTAAGCCTTGAACCAGTTTGTGGTGGAGGGAGATAGGCCAGTTGCCAGGAGTGAGTCGAGAAGAAGGGAGTGAGAGATTGTGTCGAAGGCCTTGGCCAGGTAGACAAAAGACAAAAATGGCAGAGGTAATTTGGCCATTGTCCATCCCAGTTAAGATGGAGTCTGTGAGCCGTAGGAGAGAGGTGGTGGTTGAGTGTTTTTTTCCTGAAACCAGATTGGAAAGGTGTGAAAAAGGAGGTGTCAGATAGAAAAGAGGTGAGTTGGGAGAGGACAATGTGTTCTTGAAGCTTGGCAAGGGTAGGGAGGAGAGAAATGGGGTGATAGTTGCCAGGGGATGTGGGGTCACCCCCTTTGGGTAGAGGGAGGACCACTGCATGTTTCCATGAAGAGGGGACCGAGGTAGTAGAGAATAAGCGATTTAGTATTATTGAGAGGGGGTAGGCAATGGCCGAAGTGGAGAGGGAGAGGGAGAGGAGTTTTGAGTCAAGGCCATCAGGGAGGCACCTTTAGAGGGGGTTGATGGTGATGAGGGCACTTAGGGTATCATTTGGAGTTATAGTAGTGAAAGAGAAGGGGAGGTGGGAGGGTGGTGGAGGGGGCACATCTGTAGAGGGTGGGGAGGGGGATGGGTAGGAGGGGAGTGATTTCAGTAGCTCAGTGACACAAAAGGTATAGTATGACTTAAATTCCACAGCTACGTCTGGTGGATCGGACACTAGTGAGCTATTTACTTTAAGTACTGGGGGTGGGTTGGGTGAGATGAGGGGGTTAGTAGGGTGTGGACCACCTTCCAGAACTTTGAAGGGGAATTTATATTGGTGATGAAGGCAGATTTGAAATATTCGGACTTGGCTAACCTTGTAGCCGTTTTGTAAGCGTTTCATAGCACGCGGTGGTTCGCGAGGTTATTAGGATGCTGTGTAGCTTTATGATACTTCCAGGCTCAATCTCTAGCCTTGAGGCAGGCTGGAAGTTCAGGGGTTATCCAAGGTAAGTGGTTACCTCTGACTCTGGTTTGTTTGAGTGGGGCAAAGGCATTCCAGTTTACAAGAAAGATTTCTTTGAAGTAGACAAGGGCCTTATCAACCGAGGGGAGGGAGGTTAGAAGTTCGAAGTGGCAAAGTTACTCAGGAGCAGTTTAAGGTTTAGAGACTTGAAAGAGCGTAGTTGTGTGGTTTTGTGTGGTGATTTAGTTCTGTGGACTTTCCTAACTATGAGTATTGGGTTATGGTCACTGAGAGCATTGGAGAGGATGCCAGAGGTGATGACGTGGTGGGGGTGGGAGGTAAGGGCCCAGTCGAATAGGGAGTGTTGTTGTGTCTTGTGGTTTGGGTGGGTGGGTTCGAAGATCAGTTGGGAAAGGTTTAGGGCTCAGATTTTGTTTTTAATTTTGGTAGTTTTAGGTGACAACCAATTTATATTGAAGTCACCTAGGTTGAATAATCCCCCAGAGCGAGCAAGGGAAGTGATGGAGGTTAGGCGGTCTAGCGTGACCGAAGGATGGACATTTGGGTGGCAGTACATGCTGGCTATGAACAGTGAGAGAGTGAAGGGGAGGATCACATGGATAGCTAGGGCATCATGGGTCTCAGGACTGGAGGATGAATAGATGATGGAATATTGGATGGAGGCTAGGACATAAATGACCACACCACCACCCCTGCTAGCATGGTCTTGCCTTAGCAGTGAGTAGCCAGGAATGGAGACCAAGTGGTCAGTGATAGTGCTCCTTAGCCACGTTTCTGAGATGATTAGAATGTCTGGTTTTAGAGTGCACACCATGGTCTGAATCTTTTTGCAGAAGCTGCGGGTGTTTAGATGTAGGATCTTTAAGCCCTTTGGGAGGGCTGAGAGAAGAGAGCGGGGGGAGGTAGTAGAGGAGGAAGCACCAGAGGAGGTAGGGGCGATAGGGCCTGGGTTGGGGGTGGATATCCCTGGCAGAGAGCAAGAGGAGATTGAGTATGAGAAAGTGGAGCTTTGGGGAGATTGAAAGGGCTGGCAAGGAAGTTGGGAGTTTTGAGGAGAAGGGAGTGGATGAGTGAGGAAGAAGAAGGTGGACAACTGCAGTGAAAGTGGACACTGTTATCAAAGCTGCATGAGGATTAGTGGTAGGGTGAGACCATATTACAAATGGGAGGAGGGAGTGATAGCATGGATGTGGGTAGGGGATTGGAGATAATAGCTGATGGGGGTGGGAGAGTTATTAGGAATATATGAGTAGTGAGCGAGTGGAGGTGGTAAAAAGAGGGATATGAGCAGAACAAGGGGAAGAGAGGAGAGTAGGGGTAGGTCCAGCAGAGGGATTTGAACCGCAGGTGGCGGTTTGTTCAAGGGAGAACTCCTGGCTCGAGGAGGGCAACAGAACCCCTGAAGAAAGAAGGGAGAGAATTGCTGCAAATAGCACTCTGGTATGATTTTTTGATGTGACTTGCAGTGAAAATTCACCGCAGAGTGGGAGAAATATAAATGACATAGAAATTAATGTTTTTGGAACTATATCAAGCAGATCATGGGCATAAAGTGCATTGGTAGTCTTCATGATATGGAAATCAATGACACACACTGTAATAATCTGCTCACTATTGCTATCACTTTTAATACATTTTTCTGACCTGTCTACCTTTACTAGTTCCTATTGTTTCCCCCAGTCTTCCTTAATGACTGCTTCTGTACTGTCTTCTCACCCACTACTGGAACCAACCTACTTCCTTTCATGGAGGCAGTATAGTGTAGTGGTTAAGGGCACTGAGCTGCAAACCTGGAGACCTGGATTTGAATCCAGGCATCCCCCACTTGCATACTGTATTTTCCTGAGTAAGTCACTTAACTTCCTTGTACTCCCAGGTCACACAGAAACAATATCTGGTTTAGTGTGCCTTTCCTGGTTAAACAATTTCCCCTTCCCTTCCTTTTTGTGTTTCCTTGCCATAGGCATGGCAAAGATATTTGCTTTCACTACAAGAGAATGTATAGTGACTTTGAACTCATCAACCTGTCCCAGATCTAGATTCATCAATCTTTTTCCCATTTCTGCCTCTTCTTCACTTGTTTTATTTCTCACTTTGAAGCCAATTGCAGGGCTGGAATGTACAAAGTGGAACCTGCTTTGTTCATGTATAACCTACTAGAAGCATATCTTGTGCTTTTTGTAACGCTCTTGTGATGTTACATAGAAACATAACATTTGTCAGCAGATAAGGACCACTTGGCCTGCCTAGTCTGCCCCTCTTTTCCCTGCCTATTCTGCCACTGCAGAGCCTAACTGGTTTCTGGCCCCCCACACACACACTTTGATACTAGTTTTCTTTATACCTATTCCATGCATGCTTGAAGTGCACCACTGTTTTTGCCCCCACCACCGCTGTTTGAAGATTGATCCAGACATCCACCACCCTTTCAGTGAAGAAATACATCTTTAGATTCCTCCTAAATGTTCCCACCTCCAGCTTTATTACATCCTCCCTAGTTCTGGTATTCTGGTACACCTTCTTTTCTGAAAAATGCTCCCTTCCTGTATACAATTCACCCCCATGAGCTAGTTAAAGGTTTCTATCCTGTTTCACCTGTCCCTCCTGGCTTCCAGGGTGTGCATGTTTAGATCCCTCAGTCTCTCCTCACAGGACATTTGGTGCCGCCCCTGCACCATTTTTTTTTTGCCCTTCTTTGGATGGCCTCTATCCTGCCAATGTCCATTCTGAGGTGTGTTTCTCCAGAACTTGACACAGTCCTCCAGGTGTGTTCTCACCATTAACTGATACAGTGGCAACACCACCTCCCTCCTTCTGCCGGTAATACCCTCCATATGCACCCAACATCTCACTGGCTTTCTTTATTATTTGGTTTCATTGTCTTGCCATGTTAAAGTCATCCATAGTGATTACCCCTAGATCTCTCTCCTGTTTAGTGTTGATCAACACCCCCCAATTCTATACTGTGCCTCTGGGTTTCTGTACCCGAGGTGCAGGATTTTTCACTCTTTTGCACTTAGACCCAGCTGCTACACCCATGACCATTCCTCGAGTTTTTAGGTCTCTATTCAATCTCACTTTGAGGGGGAGCTCTTGCAGCAAGTATTACACATAGGACTAAGGCCACCAGGTGTTAGGACCCCACAGAAAAATATTCTAGCCAGCAGTTGGTGGCAGGGGACCACCCCCGATGTCGGCTGCACCCAGTGTCCAGCGTGGTATAAAGGGGGTGGTCCCCCGGCACCATCTCAGTTCTTTTCTCACCATCGACCCACTTATTTCGACTCCACGGATGCCTTGCCTTCACAGTCGACCACGCTTTTTGTACTTCGAATAAATCTTTTTTTTCCTCTATTCCATCGACTTTTTTGCATGTCTTCACCCTCCCCACCATGGCGAAAGTCAAAGTGCCAGTGCGGGAAGCAGATCCTGGCCAAGGACGGCCACGAGGCCTGCCTGATCTGCCTAGGCCCTGACCATTGGCTTGACAACTGCCCGCACTGCAAGAAATTCAATAACAAAACTAGGATCCAAAGAGCCAACGCGCTGAAGGCCTACCTGTTGGAGAAAAAAGTAGTGGCCATGCAGAACTCCCCATCGGGGCACAGCTCTTCGTCTTCTGCCTAGGAGTCTCCCTTCAGGGAGAAGCTGTTGGGAAGGAAACACCACCATCACAAAGAAAAAGATAGGCCCAGGTCAGAGTCCCATCCCAAATCTCCTCATAAGGCTTCGACTTCTTCGGCCTCCGGTGGGAGGTCGGGGTTGGTCCCTCCAACTTCCGCTGGGGCCAGCATTAGGAAGATGTCCCCATCCTCTACCAGGAAGCCTAGAGAGCAGTCTTCATTGTCCGGGCGCTCACCTGCACAGGTTTCCCTGGCCCGCCGACCCCACAAGGCCTCTCCTGGGTGACCCAGGAGGGACAGTCACTGTCAGGTAGGCCTAAGGAAGCAGGCTATAAATCCAGCGGCTCATCCGACAGGCACAGAGAATCAGATGACTCCACCAGGTGACAGGAGACAGTCCGCCATCGAACGCCTCCTCCTCCTCCTCCAGCTAAAGGGGGTTCACATGCAGTGACAAATGTCCCTTAAGCCAGGCGTCCTTGCCAGAAGGACAGGTCCCAACACCCAATAAGAGGCGGTTGCCAGCTAATGACCAGATGCCCGACCCTCTACCAAAGGATTGGTCACCAGAGGACACACAACCTATGCTGGACACCGGGTGGACAATAGGTCAGCACCAGATACAGCGTCCGACCTGCAGCCCAACACAGCAAGAGGGGCCTTCCTCAAACAAACGCCTACCCCGAATGTCCCGAAAGGTCCGACGCCTGGCCCCTCTAACCTGATGCCCGCTCCACCAGTTGTCCCTTTAGCAGACGTCGGAGCCCTATTCACCTTGTGGTGGAATACAGTTAAGGATGACCTGCTGTATAGGCCCCCGGATACTTCTCCCAAGGAAACCTCGGTGGCACCTCCTCCAACCCTGGACAACCGGATGCCTGGCAACGGCTCTCGCTCGTCGCCGAGTCCTAAAGGCAAAAGGAAATGCTGACCATCTTCTGTTCCCTCCTCGAGCGGTCATCTGCCTTCAACCTCAGGAGAGGATGAAGAGGATTCGTCGTCTGAATCTTTAGATGATGAGGACTATCCTCCTCAGTCCCCGGGACCGAGGGGCTCCCCCAGGGCCCTCTTTCCTGGACATAATGCGCATATACAGACAATTTATGAATGGGACACAGAAGAACTAGACCCAGAAAGAAAAAGACTAGCTACATTTCTGGGTTCCAAGGACCCTAAGC
The DNA here is from genome assembly GCA_016271365.2 of Neoceratodus forsteri. Lineage (NCBI taxonomy): Eukaryota > Metazoa > Chordata > Ceratodontiformes > Ceratodontidae > Neoceratodus > Neoceratodus forsteri. The sequence goes on from CM057459.1 coordinate 740,020,297, forward strand.
CGCTGGTCATCCCTCCCCTGGTTGAACCCTTTCAAGATGTCACCAGGCTTACATGGAGAGACTGTCATCCACATCTGCTGTGCCTAGAAAGGTGGCTAGGTTATACAGGTCTCCTAAGGAGGAACCCTTCCTGGGTGAATACCCCAAGGCTGACTCGGTGATGCTCGCTGCTGCCCATGGATGTGTCACCCAGCTAAAGCAGCTCGGCACCCAACCCCCGGACCTGGAATCCAAGAAATTGGACCACTGGGGTAGGAAGGTCTGGTCTTCCGCCACAGCAATTATCCATTCCTTAAACTTCTTGGCCTACATGGTCACGTGTCAGAAATCCTTGTGGGAAAAGACAATGGAATTAGTTAAAGTCCAGCCAGATTCTGATGGAAAGAACGAACTGTTGGCCTATATCCAATCTGGTATGGATGTCGATAAGCATGTCCTCCGGTGCGCTTATGATTCTGCCAACATGGCAACTAGGGCAGTGGCTTCAGGGGTCTGCTTAAGGAGACATGCCTGGTTAAGTGTGTCTGGCTTCCGTCAGGATCTCCAAGATGCTATCTTGGAAGCTCCTTTTCAGGGCCCAGTCCTTTTTGGCCCAGAAGTCGAAAACATCATTAAGGGCCTTCTGGATTCGGGAAAAGCGGTTGCCTATGTAGACAAAATGTACAACTTGGAGCCAAAAGTGACAAGTCATCGCCCTTTTTGCAAGACACAACAGCAACATGGAAACCGCCAATTCCAAGGCAAAGGCTTCAAAAGGCACAGCTATCTGGCCCCCTCAGGTGCCCATGGCCCAAAACAACCCAAGGCACCAAGTCATCCCACGTCAAACCCCCCTAACACTGCATGACTCTCAGCTGCCTCTGCCCCGTCATCAGTGCTTACAGGTGGAAGAAGTAGGAGGAAGGTTCTCTCGCTAACTTCCAGAATGGACCAGTATCACATCAGATGCCTAAGGCGAAGCTGCCTGAAGCTCACCCTATAAGCAAGGGAACTACTGTGCCCTTTCAGGCTGTTCCTCTCAAGCAAACTGCATCTGCAGTTTGAAAACCTGCCTAAGGCAAAGCTTCCCGAAGCTCACCCTACAAGTAAGGGGATTACTGTTCCCTTTTGGGCTGTGCCTGTCAAGCAGACTGCATCTGCAGTTTGAAAACCTGCCTAAGGCGAAGCTGCCCGAAGCTCACCCTACAAGTAAGGTATGGGTTGGAACTCTTTGGCATCTACCCCTGGAGAAATCTCACTTGCTCCTGTTTGCCAATTGAGATTTTCCCCACACTATGTGCAGCAATCCAGAAGTCCTCTAGGAACTGCTGCCAAGAAATTAATGCAAGTACTGATCGCTGCTCGAAATGTTTTTATTTCTCATTTTAAGCAATGTTTAGTCTGATGTAGAGATTTCCTAGAGTTGATTTAAGTTTTGATAAGAATTTTTTTTTGTGTCCAGTTTCCCATTTGCAGTTTATACAGATCTGCCACTAGAGGCACCTTATTTTTGCCTATTAATCCTCCAACCCACTTGTCCAAGTCGCCTCTGCCTTTTTCCTCTTCTAATCACCGTTATCCCCCTCCTTGTTTCTCACTTTTAACATAATGTACTTAGGAATAAAAAATAAAAATAAAAAAAAAGAAACACCGGTATAATTAACCTTGCACTATGCTTGGGACCTTGCGTGTACCCTTACTGCTGCACTCCTTGGTATCATAATGTCTCTTATAGAGGCTCTATTTCCTAGAGGCATTATATTGCTCTCTCTGTTGACCCTATCTGACCTTGCCAGTGATAGGTTTCTAACATCTACCTCACCAGCATTGGATAGTATTCATTTATATCTTTATAGTACTATTACCAATGCTGTGACCCTCTTACTATGCCATGGAACCTGCATTCCCCTGGTGACTGGGGGGTTGCCATTTCATCGCCCTATCTGGCTACCCCCTTTGGCACTCTTCCCTGGGATCTTCAACTTACAAGCCAACTGTAAAGCATGCTCAACTCAGAGGAAGCTTCACAAACTCAGCAACAAGCAGTTAAAGGAATATCTGAGTGGACTGGCCTTACTGTTGCTGCTGCTCTCTGACAATATTCACCCCAACCCTGGCCCTCCACAACTTACGGCATACCCACAGTCATCTACTGGGTTACTTAAAATTGCCTCACTTAATATATGCAGTCTCCTCCTGAAAATGTACGTACTGAATGCATGGATCTTACAACATAACCCAGACATCCTCGCAGTTGTAGAAACATGGCTTTCTCCAAAAATAGCGGATGCTTCAAATTTCCATCCCAGGCTACACAGTCTTTAGACAGGATCATCTCTCCAAGCGTGGGGGTGGTTGTGCGATCTACCTCCATAACAACCTTCAAGGTCTCGTCCTAACTCTGCCCAAAACTGATGACCATATGCAAGCCCTTGCCATAAAAGTGCTTTTAGGTGCACACAATAAAACCCTTACTGTGTTTTCAATCTGTATTACTCCCAGACAGACGGCTTCCTGTTTTGATTCACTCCTGGAGAGTTTTGGCTTTCTGAGTCTTAATTCGGAAATTGTCATGTTAGGAGATTTCAGTGTCCATTGGTTGTCTCCTGACACAAGCCCTTTCAAAGATGCAGTTTCAGCAGTGCACCTCACCCAGCTAGTCAAGTCCCCCACTAGAATCAACTATAAAACTGGGACAGGTACCTTACTGGACTGGGTGCTCTCTAACCATCCTGATAATATATTGGACACAACCATACTCCCAGATGCCTTCAGTGACCACTCCCCAGTCTTGTTTCATTGGTCGAACAAATTATGTAAACCACCCGCTAGAAGAATTATCACCAGGGTACTCATCTGTGGGCATCTTAACTCACAAAAAACTGACCTGCGTAATCAGGACTGGTCAATGGTTTACGCTACTAACAATGCTGACATTGCCCTCGACCAATTCATTCTTCAGTTCAGCGCCGTGTGTGATAGGCACGCCTCCCATAAAAAGCATAAAATCAAAGGCCGCTGTAATCCCTGGTTCTCTCCGGACCTCCTTGAGCTTCCGAATGCCAAGGGCCATCTATGGCACAGGTCTAGGTCCTTGTGTAATCAGGCCAACATCCAGAGGTACAAAGTGGCTAGAAACAACTGCATAAGGGCTATTCGTGCAGCTAAAAATTAATATTATAAGGAAGCGTTCTCTCGACCTGGAATGATGGCAGAAAATTTTGGACTAAAAAGAGGTTGCTGGGAGAGACCTCAGATCTGCTCCTACCATGCTTAACATTGATGGTGTACCCTCACTCGACCCCAAACTTATTGCTAACACTTTTAATAGTGCCTTCACGGACCTGAGTGGTGTCCTCCCACCTGGCTACTTCTTTCACCCCTCACAAGTGACTACTCTGGGAAAGAGACTCAGCCCCGTTCTCATCCTTCTTTCTACTTTGAAACCCTCTCAGCCCATGAAGCTAGGAATTACCTACTTAAGATACTAGGGAAATCGAGATTTAGAGGTGACACCCTGGATCTTAAGTTTGTAGTCCTTACACTGGATGAAATTCTGTCACCTCTAACACATTTTATTAACATGTCATTTAGTTACACTCAATTCCCTCAGAAATGAAAATCTGCCACTGTGACATCAGTTCATAAGTCTGGGGATCACACAATTACTGGGAACAACAGGTCTATCGCTATTCTGCCCCCACCCACGAAAGCTCTTGAGCGTATAGTGGCTGACCAACTGGTTGAATACTTAGAAAAATATCAGCTACAATGCCCGCAACAATACGGGTTCAGAAATGGTCATAGTACCACTACCGCCCTTCTGGAGTTCACGGGCTTTATTCACCACTTCTTAGATCAAGGACACCTGGTCGGTGCTGCTTTCTTTGATTTAACCAAAGCTTTTGATACAGTGAATCATGCCCTTCTGGTCGAACAGCTTGCCACCATTGGCCTAGCTTGTGACAGCATAGCCTGGTTTGAAAGCTACCTGCACGACTGTACACAGCAGGTGAAGACTGGTAACACCCTCTCAGATAGCAGATCTGTCCTATCTGGAGTTCCTCAAGGATCCATCTTAGGCCCTCTTTTATTTAGCATTTTCCTCAACAACCTTCCTTACTCCTGTCAGGGTCACATCCTTTTATATGCTGACGATGCTGTCCTGTTTACCAGGGATCCAGACCCGAAGGTTCTTGAGTCCAGGCTACAGAGTAATTTTGCAGTCGTAGAAAGATGGTTCCATAAGCACAAGTTAGTTATGAATAACAACAAGACTAAAACTATGCTGTTCTCCAGCTCCCAAAATAGGCGCAGAACTTACCCTCTTTCTATCACCAACGAAGAGGGCTCTCCCCTGGAGCTAGTTCAGCTCTTTAAATATCTGGGGATTACAACTAGTAGTATGATGACCTATGCCTAGCACATTGACAACATTGCTAAGGCTGTTAGCCCCGCATTGGGCTACTTTACAGGCATAAGCAATGTTTGACCCCAGAGGCTCTTAACCTGGCCATTCAAAGCTCTCTTGTCCGCTTATTGATTATGGCTTACCAATCTATGGATCAGCTACTGAAACAACTCTTCACCGCATCATAGTTGCACTCAACAAAGCATGCCAGCTCCTTACTGGCTCAGGCTGTCTGTCCCATACCTGCGACATGTACGCTCAGGCTAACTGGCTCCAATTCAAAGGTAGACTCGTGTACCAAACATGTTTACTGTCCAAAAAGTAAGCTTAGGCAAAATGCCCCCTGGTGTGCAAAAGCGTATTACCCCCACTATCTACCGTCATTGCACCAGAAGCTCTACTAGCCAGATTTTTAATATACCCCGCTATCGCACTTCTCTGGGACAGAGGTCCTTTGCCTACCGTGCCTCGTTATGGATGAACTGTCTGCACCTTAGCATCACTTCAGCATCCACCTTGGGCTCTTTCAAGGTTCAACTTAGGCAACAAATAGTTGCTGATGCCAGTTGTGACTGCTTCCAATAACCTTCCTTCTTGTGACCAGCATGTATACTAATCTGCTCTCCTGACCTTATGCATAACTGTTCTCAGCATGTAAATAACTGTTCTGAGTTGCTAATCATTCTCCTTTTACACTTCCTCTTGATCTCTTCCACTCTTTTCCCTCACCCCTCTATGGCTTTCCCCCTACCCCCTTTTACTCCCACTGTCCCCCTCCTCCCCCTCATTATATATCCTGAGCTCCCTTGCTCACTCTAAAATACTTTGTCCCATACCTACGCACCTCTGACGAGACCCCTGGGCTGATGCCATCCCTTACCTTGTTGATTATTAGATATTATTAGATATTAGGCTGAGTCTGTTCTCATTTTTCTGTTTCATACTTTTTTCAATTTGTATTGTCCTCTGACATGGAACCTGTGAAATGAGCTTGTTCTCAAAGGTGTTATCTGAAATTTCAATAAATAAATAATAAAGATCAGTGGGTACTGCAAATCATTCAGAGGGGTTATGTTATGGAGTTTCTCAGTGTACCCCCAGACAACCTACCAGTCCCCTCCCACTACTCGGCTGGTCATGCTCTTCTCCTGAAGCAAGAGATTCAGTCTGTCCTCCAGAGGAAGGCTATCCAGCTGGTTACACCCGCCCAGCGGGGTAAAGGCCTCTACTCCCAATTTTTCCTGGTATCCAAGAAAATGGGAGACCTTCATCCCATACTAAACCTCAGTCAGCTCAACTAGTTCATCCAGTACAGGAGGTTTTGATGGTGACCCTAGCAAGCCTTTTACCCCTTATTCATTGAGGAGACTGGCTATGCTCCCTAGACATGCAGGATGCATACATGCATATAAAGATCCTACCCTCTCACAGAAAGTTTCTACGCTTCCTTTTTCAGGGTCAGCACTACCAATTCCGGGTTCTACCCTTTGGCCTCTTGTCAGCACCCAGGGTCTTCCCCAAGTGTCTGGCACTGGTAGCTGCAGCCTTGAGGAGAAAAGGCCACTTTGTCTACCCCGTCTCGATGACTGGCTCATTTCAGCCCAGTCGGAAGACCGGCTAGCCGATGCCCTGAGGGAGACAGCAGAGTTGTTCCATTCTCTGGGCATCACTGTAAATTGGCTAAAGTTGCAGCCTTGGCCCTCCCAACGGCTGCAGTATATTGGGGTGGTCCTAGACACCAGCCAGGGCAAAACCTTCCTGCTGGGGGACAGAGCTGTTCATCTGATGGACCTGACCTGCAGGGTCCAGGCATCAGACAGAGTCTCAGCGAGGGTAACCCTGCAGTTACTAGGGCACATGGCAGCCACCATAGCCACAGTAACCCTTTCACGATTGAACATGAGGACCCTACAGTGGCACCTCAGAGTTTTTATTTGTTTATTTATTAAATTGTGGTGACCGGGTAAGCTCACTGGGCCCCGGAGGTCCCTTTTTCAGGAGCGACCCAGGATTTACATGGAACAGAAAGTAAAATAGTGAGCATGAATTACATGTGTTACAGGCAAGATATGATATGGTTCAGCATAGTGAAGCAGTGAGGACGAGTTACATGTTATTACCAGCAACATACAGTCATGATACGTGAAAAATAAGTCGGGGGAGCTGCAGAGTTGTTAAATAGTACTGGATCAACCAGGGTCAGGAGAGGACCAGGGAAGCCTTAAATCTGAAGGGTGGTCTCAGGGGTCGTTGCAGTGGTAGGTACTGGCTATCACCATGTGGTCCTTGAGCTTGTTGCAGAAACATTTGATAGAGGGTGCTTCCTGCACATTGGGAGGGAGTGTGTTCCACAGGGTGGGAGCAGTGTGGGCGAATGACTTACCACCCACCTTGGTCTTTACTCTGAGGACTTGGAGTAGTGTTTGTCCTGCAGAGTGGAGGGGCCGGGGATTAGACTTCAAAGGGAGAAGTCCAGAGAGACTGGGTGGAGGAGCCGGGCTGATTAACTTGTAGGCTTGGCATAGCAAAGGGTACTGGAGGTGGGCGGCCAGTGAGGGCCAGTTGAGTATGGATTGGGTGTCGCAGTGGTGATTCCTGGGGTTTACCAGGGAGGAAAATCATGCCACCTTGTTGTAAAGCACTTGGAGTCTGGTCTTCTCGGTCTTCACCAGCCCATATATGACTGGGGCGGAGTATGTGAGTGTCGGGAGGAGGACGCTAGTGGTGATAGCAACCATGGCTTCCGGTACCAGCTGGCCTTTTAGTTGGTAGAGGGTGCCTAGTTTCCCATGTATAGTTTTGGTAACTTGGTCCACATGGTATTTAAGGGTGAGACCCTGGTCCAAGGTGAGGCCTAGGTATTTCAGGGAGGGCACTACTTCTACGCAGGCGCCAGCCGCGGAGGTGAGGTGTAGGAGTTCTTTTCTGTCCTGACCGAGGGATCTGGGACCTAACAACGTGGCCTTGGTTTTGTTCATGTTAAGGACCATTCTATTCTCAATGAGCCAGTTCTCAAGGGATTGTAGGTCACCTTGGAGTAAGGGACTGAGGTTTGCCAGGTTGGCAGTGGACCGATAGATGGCATCATCGTCCATGTACTGGATGACAGTGAGAAGAGGAGGGGCCGAGTATCGATCCTTGAGGCACCCCCTCTTTTAGTGGAAGTGAGTCAGATATGGCATCCTTCCATTTTACCCTCTATGTGCGGCCGGTTAGGTAGCTTTCAAACCACCTTAGAGCATGGCAGTCAAGGCCTATGTTGCCCAGCTTGGCTAGGAGCAGGTCATGATTGACCAGGTCGAAGGCCTTGGAAAGGTCTATGAAGACCGCTCCAGTAGGGGACCCCTTGTCCAGGTCACAGAGTACTTCTGTTGAGAATTTGGTCAGGGTGGTATCATTCTCACGCCTGGTCCTGAAGCCATGCTGAGAGGGAGCCAGAAGTTGATGGGCCTCCAAGTAGTCTCGGAGTTGTCCATAGATCAACCTTTCCTGGAGTTTCGATAAGATGCAGAGGAGGGAGATTGGCCTGTAATTGCCAATGGACTCCCGTTGGCCTCCCTTGTGGATGAGGACCACATGGGCCTGTTTCCACTGTTCAGGGACTCATGGCCTCAATGGGTTCAATGGGACCGGGGCTCGAATGATTTGGACCACCCTGTTCGAATCTCAGAGGCGGTCCCTCGCTCCCTTCAGTGGTGGCTTAATCCAGTTCTCCTCAAGCTGGGAGTCCCTTTCCAGAGACAGAGCCCATCGCAGGTCCTGGTGACAGATGCTTCGGGTCTCGGCTGGGGTGCCCACCTGGGTGGACACCAGTCAAGAGGATCTTGGTCTGTCACAGAACGGTCTCTACATATCAACGTGCAGGAGACGAGAGCCATTCTATGCGCCCTTCAAGGTTTTCAGGATCAGCTCTCCCGGGGCCCACTCTTGGCCTAGTCAGACAATATCCCAGTAGTCTTTTACTTGAACAAACAAGGGGGCACTCAGTCATATCCCCTATGCAGGGAGGCCATGAGAATTTGGGACTGGGCAGCAGAACACAATCTGCACCTCACGGCTGTTCATGTGCCAGGAAGTCAGAACGTTCTTGCCGACAGTCTAAGTCACTCTTGTTCTCTGAACCATGAGTGGGAATTGCACCAGGAGGTGGTAGACGACCTTTATGACAGATGGGTCATCCAGAGTTGGACCTCTTTGTTTCCCCGTGCAATGCCAAACTGCCAAATATTTGCTCGCTAGACCCAGGGCCTGGTGTTTTCTGTTGAGATGCATTGTCCCTCTCCTGGACAGGGAGGTTCCTCTATGCCTTCCCTCCCTTCCCTCTCCTTCAGAGAGTACTGCTCAAACTGCAGTCAGAGAGAGACAGAATGGTTCTGGTAGCCCCTTTTTGACCTCGGCAGATCTGGTACCCACTGCTGCAGCAGTTGGCCACAGAGTCCCCTGTGCAGCTGCCTCTCTCCACTCACTTGCTGTCCCAGGAGCAGGGGACACTTGTCCATCCTGCTCTGTGGTCTATTCATTTGCATGCCTGGCTCCTGCAGTCCTAGCAGAAGACAGTTTGGGGGTATCAAGAAGAGTGGCAGAGATCCTAGTGGCAGTGAGCAAATTTTCCATCAGGGCAACCTATGCCATGAAGTGGAAATGTTTCTGCCTGTGGGCAGCAGCACACTCCCTAGATCCTCTGGATTGTCTGGTCAAGCACCTGCTGGAGTATCTTCTCCATCTCTTAGACTTGGGTCTTGGCTACTCATTCGTAAAGGTGCACCTTTGTGCCCTTTCGGCATATCACGCACCTGTGAAGGAGAGGACTCTAGCACAGCTGGATGTGTGCAAGACATTTTTGAGAGGTGTCTTGCATGTCAGACCCCCAAGAAGGGACTCTGTCCCTGCTTGAGACCTTCTTTTTGGTTTAGAAAAGTTCACCCTGCCCCTCTTTGAACCAGCTGTGACATGTGAGCTACGCTTCCTTTTCTGGAAAGTGTTATTTTTTGTTGCCATTACTTCAGCTGAGAGGGTTTCTGAGCTTCAAGCCCTTATGTGTAAAGAGTCTTACCTTGTGTTTCTCAGGGACAGGGTGCAGCTGTGTACAAATCCTAAGTTCCTCCTGAAAGTGGTGTCCAAGATGACCCTGAACCAGGACATCCAACTTCGGGTTTATTATCCAGAGTTCTCCAACAGGGGAGAAGCCCTGTTGCACACTCTGGATGTTCACAGAATTCTACATTATTATATTCATAGAACTAGTTCTGTTTATTAGACAGACCAGTTGTTCTTCTTCTTTACTCACAGGAAGGCAGGGATTCCTGTCACCAAGCAGACACTAACCAGATGGTTAGTCCGCCACATCACTTTTTGTTATCAGAAACATGGCAAACCCTTACCAGGCTTGGTTAAGGGTCATTCCACAACAGCAATGGTGACCTTGTTTGCTTCGCTACAAAACATCTCCTCAGCAGACCTGTGCACTGCCACTACCTGGAGTACTGTCCATACCTTCATCAGGCATTACAGTCTGGACGTAGCCTCTTGGAGGAGAGCAGGTCTCGGACTGGCAGTCCTTCAGGGCCTCTTCTCCTGAATAGTTATTCCATTCAGTTTCTTCTGGTTTATTCCCCCTCCCATCTGACCTGGGCCTATTTTTGGATACTGCTTGGGAATCAGTCCTATGTGGAACACCTGCTGCAAGAGCGCCCCCTCCAAGCGAGATAGTACAGTTATGTAAAAACCTACCATAACAGTGGATCTTCGAGAGGAGCTCTTGCAGCAGGTGGCTTTCCCACCCTCCAACCCCCAGGAAGCAGTGTCATATACTACTCTCAGGTAGGGGAGACCCTCCTCAGTTCTCCATCACTTTCTGCTGGGTCTCCGGTGGGAGAACTGAGATGGCGCCGGGGGACCGCCCCTGTATACCAAGCTGGACGTTTTGTGGAGCTGACATCGGGGTGGTCCCCTGCCACAGACTGCTGGCTAGAAGATTTTTCAGTGGGGTCCTAATGCCTGGCAGCTTTAGTCCTATGTGTAATACCTGCTGCAAGAGCTCCTCTCAAAGATCTACTATTACGGTAAGTTCTTACGTAACTGTACTTTTTCTCCACCCCCCCCCCCCAGAGTGTCCATCGCAGATCTTGGTTTTATCTGCAAGGAGACACACCTTCCCTTCCAGTTCTTCTGCAGTGTCATTTATAAAGACATTAAGGAGCATTGGACCCAGTACTGAACCCTGAGGAACCCTGCTGGTAACTTTCTTCCGCGAGAAAAGTGCCATTGACCATCACCCTTTGTTGCCTATCTGTCAGCTAATTATGTATCCAGTGTACCATTTTAGTTCCCATTATCAAGCTTCCCAGTTTATCATGAGTCTGTTACGTGTCATGGTGTCCAAGGCTTTGCTGAAGTCTATGTAGGCCGCATTCACCACTTCCCCAGATCTATTTCACTGCTCACTCAGTAAAAGAAATCTACCAGATTTGTCTAACATGATCTCCTTCCAGTGAATCCATGTTGCCTTGGTCCTGTAACCTGCCAGATGCAAGGTTGTCTACAAGTTTTCCTTTAGAAGTGACTTCATTAGTTTCTCCACTACTGATGTCAGACTGATTGGCCTGTAGTTGCCAATCTCTTCCTTGTTGCTTTCCTTATGGAGTGAGACTACATCTATCCTTCTTCAGTCCTCTGTGACCACCCCTGTATCTAGTGAGTTATTGAACAGGGCTGTCAGAGGTGCAACCAGTACAACGCTGAGCTCCATCAATATCTTTGGATGTACCCTACAGCCTTGTTCACTCTCAGATTCATGAGTCCCTTCAGGACTCCTTCCTCTTTGAATGTATTTTTTCTACCTCCCTCCCTTCAGTGGTTCTGTAACCTGTATGTAGCCCATCCCCTTGCCCTTGCAATGTGAAGACAGAACAGCCACATTTGTTCAGGATGTCTGCTTTCTCCTGATTATGCTCTTTACAGTCTCCCTCTGCACTCCTCAGCCTCACAATTCCTACATTTTTTGTGATAACAACTTTATTAGCAAAAAGATAAAGATATAACAGTCAAATTAACAATGAAAATGAACACCTAAAGTTCATAATAAAATATAAAATACTAGTACAAAAAGGGCATCATGTATCAAAGGACCAAACAATATACTAAGTAAATGTATAGGCTAGTATCATAGAAAATACCAACACAGAAAAAAAAAATGTAACAGTAACAACAAAATTAGGAAAAAAGACTAAAATCTTTAAGGTAAGGCATGGGTAAAGACAAACTAGAACTCTGCTGCATAAAGAATTCCCAGCAGGGAATCTGATGACAACTTAATGTCCAAACCTGCAGTCCAGACAGAATTTACAGGACAAATGCTGAATCAGTTTGCAATTTATAAAGTACCCATCTTCTCCAGGTCTGCTTGAATACTGGCATAATATTTAAAAATACATAAATTCTTCGAGCTGATAAATAGTATCTGCTAGCACTGACCATGGATTCATCAAGGGGGGCCAGGCTGTTGCTGGAGCCATAATTTAGTAATCTAGACAAATGACAAAAGATGTTTAAGGGCTTTATTTGGGGTAGGGGACATCCCAGGATTAGAATAAATCTCCTTTATCTACCCAAGGCGAAGGGGGGATTAGTGCTCCCGAATTTGCAAGGATATTGGTGTGCTGCACAGATGACGGTGGCTCTGTTATGGGGTAATTTCCAGTACGATGCACTACGGAAAAGGATAGATATATCCAAACAAATAGACCCACAACTAGGAGCCATCCTGTTCATGAGGGGGGATGAGATTCATTTATTTATTTACATTTATTTATTAGCTTTTGGTAACTGGGTAAGTGAAAGTGGAATATACTGGCACTAGGGCAGTGTTAGAGGGATGGAGTAGAGGGACTAAGAGGGGAATCACGTCGAAGCAGATGTGGAGGCATAGATGGCTGGTGTATGATATTCAGTTCATGCCAGTAAAACAGGATGTCTGGTACAAAAGACAGATACAAGGGAGTCTGGTATCTCCAGCGCAGCTGTTTACAGAGTCCACCATGCTGTCTTTTGAAGCAGCCAAACAACAATTTGGATGGGAGGAAGGGGACCGCTTAAGATTTTATCAAATCAGGGACTGTATACAGGACAAAAGGAGGAAAATGGGCCTGGCAGGACTAAAGATGGGGAAGGTGCATCATTCCAGAGAATTTGGGCATCACCAAATGGTGAGAGGGCTATTTCAATTATATACTCAAGCTACATAACAGATCTACAGTTCTCCTCAAAATACCTCAAAGACAAATGGGAGTGCAACCAAGGAGTGGCTTTAACAAACAAACAATGAGATATAGTCTGGGAAAATACATGGCACACATCAGTCACGTGGAGGGAATTCAGATGGAAAATCCGAACCAGATATTTCCTAGTACCCATGCAGGCAGCTCATAGGAGCCAGGGGAGTTCAAAGGCTTGCTGGAGGGGATGTGGAGAAACACAGGCCATACAGGCCCACATTTTTTGGCAGTGCCCAGAACTCAGGGATTATTGGAAAGAAGTGAGTGAGCCCCTAGCAAATGTATTCATAATACCAACACCACCAGGCCCAGAACATCTACTGTGGGGAATACGCCCACTGGGGATGAAGGGAAAAGATGAAAAATATTTATGGGCTATCCTCACTATTGCAGCACTGAAGGCAGTGACAAGGAAGTGGATGAGAAGGGAACCACCGTCCCTAGTAGAATGGAGGGGGATAATTGTAGAGATCCAGAGTCTGGAGAAGTTAACGTTGGACCTTAGACAGAGGACACAAATATTTCAAAACCAATGGCTGAGGCGGCTCCTTTATGAGGGACACCTAGATTCCCCATGAGTGCGAAGCTTGACACCATGGGAGAAAGGGTAAAGGGAGGCACTCTGAAGAGAGAGAGAGAGAGGGACTAGTAACATTTATGAGATGCTAGCAATGAATAATTGTTCTGAGACTAATATTAGACCAGAAAGAAGAATAAATAAAAACTCGGAGACCAATTGCACCACAGGTAGATATTTCTGTTTAGTAACCTGATATATTGTGAATATGTTTTTTTTTTTTTTTGTATTTTTCATGTAAGGTTTATGAATGATTTCTAACTAAACAAGCAGATATATGCCAATGACGTAGATAATGATATGTAAGAGGATGTAATTGTTGAACAAATGTTATAACAACAGAGAGTACAGTATCACTTATAGATGTTAACATAATTAGACCTGCAAGATATGTATGATTATACCTGATATTAATATTGAAAAATGTATATTGAATTAAAGAAGTATAAAAAAAATAATTTAGTAATCACTTGTTTTGTTCAAACCAAAAGGGTCAACAAGTGCTTGATTTGCCCGCCTCTAACATTTACAGCAGCAGGGGTATATGTAAGAGGACCAATGTTGGAGAAAGAGGTGATGTAATATTAACCATCGATGCTAGAGTGGTTGAAATAGCCATCGAATAAGGTCGCAAGAGAGGGCAGGACCAAATAACATGGATGTGATCAGTCCTACTCTCACCTCAAGCCCACCAGCAAATGTCAGCCTGCTCTTCTAGGTATTTCATTGAAAGTACAGGGGTCTTGAAGAATTGCATCCAATACTTCCAAGCAAACTCTTTTAAATAAGGTGCCTTCAAGAGTTTGTAAGTTGGAAGAGAGTATTTCACCCATAGGGAATCTGTCATAAGAGATCTGTAGATCCTTGTTTCATTGGTTTAAAATGGAAAGTGTAGAGTCTTTTGACTGGTCCCTAAGAATAGTATAGAGTCTGCTAATAAGATGCTCCTGTAATCCACCCTGCCGGTGAAACAGAATCAGTGCAGTCAAAGCTGGAAGTGAGTCTGAAAAGCACCTACATGAAGAGGGTAGTGTTTGTATGTATGCATGGATCTGTAAATACTGGTAATGGTTAGAAGCCGGTAGGGAATATGCAGCACATAAATCTGACAAAGGGTGTACCACCTGAGAATCTAAGATCTGGCATAAATAAGTTAAACCGTGCCGAGCCCACCACCATAAAAAAAGTGTCTGAGACATTTTTATTTTATTTTTATTTAAAAGTTGATAACCAGGAAAGGCACACTGAGCCAGGGCTTATTTCCAAGTGCGACCTGGGGAAATGGGGTACAGGAGAATAAATAACAATCACATAATATAAGCAGTTGAAGACAGTAGAGACATCACTATAACAGACAGGAGTATTGAGGACTAATGCAATACTAATATACTAAGTTTGACCTGTATACAATGAGAATCTAAGTGTGTGTGAATCAATACAGCTATACAGTTATGTACAAAGCGGCTGAACAGAACAGCTTCAGAATTATGCTCAGGGGCGAGGGGGAGGGGGAGGCAGGTGTAGGGTGGGGGAAGGATGAGTTCGATTTGCTGTCTGAGGGGATGGGAATGAGGGGGAGTCTTGAAGGGTAGGGAGTAATTGATTCCAGAGGCGGGGGAGATGGGATGAGAAGGCAGAGAGGCCTGAAGAGGACTGGCTCTGAGGGATGGAGAAGGTGTGGGGGTGAAAGGAGTGCAGGAAGTAGGAAGGGAATGGGGCAGGAGTGAGGGTGGAGGTGAGGTAAGGGGGAAGGAGGTCGAACCAGTAGTTGGCAGTGAAGATTAAGGAGTGGATGTGTCTTCTGTGTGAGAGGGAGGGAAGGTTTTAAGGAGGAGAGGAGAGAGCAATGATGAGTCCGAAGTAGGGAGTTGGTAGCAAGGTGGCAGAAGGAGTGGAGGAAGGTATATAGGCAGGAGAGGGTGGTGGTGGGGGGGCTGAAGTAAGCAATAAGGCACAACAGGATGTGCATGGAACACATTTTACCGCATGGCCAGGGGCGTAATAAAGCTCGAGGCCCCTGGCCGAGTGCCTTTAGGCAGTGGTGTGCAGTAAAATATGTTACATGCACACCCTGGAGTGTCTTACTGCGTTTATAAAATGGGCTACATTTTTTAATGTATTTTTCCAGTAAGCAACTAATTTTTTCATATAGATTAAACACATTTAAAATTAGAATTTATGTTAAAATAGTCCTTCCGCCTATTGTACAATGACGTCATTCTGTGCATTTTGAACAAATGTTGTCCTTTACTGCTATCAGCAGTTCTGTTTTCCAGCTTGCTCCCCAGTTTCCAGCACTTCTCCCCAAGCTATTTATAAAGTAAAATGACTGAGACGGGGCCCTGCCTGCCATTGAGACAGAATTTCCAACTTTTTTGTTTTAATGCGACTAATAGCAACATGGCAGGACATTAGGAGTGGTCAGGGACTATAGAGAAGCAGCAGGGACCGAGTATACAACATTTATTTTTAGTTAAGTGAGTCACAGGACCCCTATGTAGGGAATGGTATCGGGGAGAGTGACAGCTGTTGACAAGGCATGTCCGGCAGACACGGATTCGGTAAGGGACACACTTTTCTGTAATAATGTGGGCTCTTAAGCAGTAGGAGAAGTGGTTAAAGCATGGGGCCCAGCAGCACAATGACAGACAGAGAAATGGGAGCGTTAGCAAGGGAAAAGAAGGTGATGGAGTTTAAAATGCCAACATTCTAATGGCTCCTGATTTCACTGTGAAATGTGGTCCTGCTTCTTTAAACCTTTTATTGCCTGTGCATGAAACACGTTTCATGCATCGGCAATAACCAGTCAGGAAGCTGGATTTTCACTCCCCATTTTATAAGCATAGATAACATCACCATAATCGAACAGGGGGAGGATGGTCTTGGAGAACAGGATGTGACGGAGGTGAAGGGGGATGCAATCCTTATTTAACATATTAGTCTGCATCCATGCCAAAGCTTCCAGGAAGGGTATCCCTTTTCCAAGGAGCTTGGTACAAACCAAATGCCATGCTCAACATGTCATTGCTGTAGAACAAAAAAAAAAAATAAGAAAAGGGAAGATAACCTGGGGGAGAAAAAACAAAATATGACCCATATCATGAAGATCATTGAGAGTAAATTCTATATCTTTCCAACATGCTAGGTAGTTTATAATAGAGGTCCAGAGACAACATAAGTGGAGCTGACAGGCTAACGCATGCAGATGAAGATTAGCTAATTCATCCCACCCTGAGCAGGAGATAAAGGTAAAAATCTAGGTCTCCATGTAAAACAAGATATCAGTCTTTGCCAGTCCCAAAAATAATAACTAGAAGGATAGAGTGGGAGAGTTTGTAAATAAAATAGTATCCTCCGTAACATATTTAATTGGCTAACTTCCACCCTCTTCAAGAAAGAAATACCTAGCAGTGACCAATGACTCAAATCCTCTGCGACCACTGCAATCAGGACTCATAATTAAGTAGTTCTAAATGATCCAGATGTTTAGCTAGGTATACAGAAAGATATTTCAAAGAATTTCAGTTCTGTCGAATGTTAAATAGATCTTTAATATCAGGGTGGGGTATAATTAAAAGTGAACACCTCTGTTTTATGCCTGTTTAAACCGAAACCAACTACATTATCAAATCAGACTAAAATTTCAGAAAATGTCAGGAGAGATGTAGTACAGTCCGTAATAGTAAGCAAGATATCATCTGCAAACAGGGCTATTCTGTAGTCCGGTCCTCCTAGGGGAATTCCCTGTATACTAGGGGACTGGGAGCACCATATATGAGAAGCTAGTGGCTCTATATACAAAACAAACAAAACTGGTAAGACAGGACATCCTTGATGGGTGCCTCTCCCTAACGTAAAAGGCCCAGAAATAGTCCCACTAATTTTAACAAAGGCAGCAGGACAGTGATAAAGAAGCTGTAACATAGTAAGAAAATCTGAAGGAAAGCCAAATGCCTTTAGTGTAACCCATAAAAAACGCCATGACACACGATCAAAGGCCTTCTCTGCACCCAAGCTAGCTAGGACCATGGGCATTGAGTGCTGTTGGACATAGTCTAAAAGAATTAATGTTCTTTGAACATTATCATGGGCTTGACATCTACACACACACTGCCTGGTCCTGGTCTAGGAAAGAGGGAAGAAGGCCCTTAAACCATAGTGCCCAAATAGACATAAATAGTTTATAATCAAAATTCAGAATAGAGATGGAATGGCATGAAGCTGGTATAGTGAGATCCTTACCTGGTTTAGGTCGGGCAGTAATAATGGCATACAATCCAAATACCAGTGTACTAACCCTCCCCAGCATAGCATATCTAAACTTTCCACTGCCAAAACTGGCTGGTATTTTGGATTGTTTGTTATATGCCACAACACAGCAGCACCCCTAGGTAGAAATGTGAATTCTAGTGTGTGAAGCAAAATAAAAGGTTTGAACATGCTATTTTTGGATTTGCAGTAATAATGGCATACTGCGAAGATAGTGATGGGGAATCTTTCTCCTGGGGGGAACGATAAAAGCGAAGAAGCAGCGGGGTCAAAAGATTGCAAATAGAAGAGGTTTTGTAAAAGTCAAATGGAAAACCATCAGTACTCAGGCATGTACCCATTTTGGCTGACCTGATGCCGTAAAGGCTCTCCTCCATGGTAATAGGAGAGGTAAGTGCCCGAGCCTGCCCAGAGGAAAGTGTGGGGAGTAGGCCTGGCTTCGAAATGAGTGTATTTGTTGCTCTGGAGACAAGGGTCCCTCAGGCATGTACTGTATAAAGTAGAATAATAGGTCCTAAATATGTTCAAAATCAGCTCAGTTATGGGCGAATGAACCTGTTTCTGGATTGTGAAGCTTAGTTAGTTATAGTAGCCTGTACCTTATGGACTCTGAGGCATCTATCCAGGCCTGAGCACCCCGGGGCCCCACCCTCTGAGATAAAAAAGACCACATTCTTCCTTTTGATCAAGAAGTTTCTGAAGGCGGTCCTTAGTCTCTAATAGCTGTATGTGGTCTGAAGTGTCCCCTTGCAGGAGAATCATCTGTAAAGTATGAAGAGTACGTTGAAGTTCCTGCAATTTATGTTCACACACCTTATGTAGGGCTGAAGCATGTGCTGTGATAGTGCAGTGAAGAAGAGATTTAAGTATGTCCCATAAAATGCTAGGGGTAGCTCTCCCATTTGAGGAACAGAGTGCAGGAATACACTATTTTTCAGCGAAAAAGATGTTACAGGACTAGAGGGCATGGGATGAAGTTGGAGGGAGGGCGATTCAGAGTAAACATTAGGAAGAATTTTTTCACAGACTGGGTGGTTGACAAGTGGAACACCCTGCCAGAGGAAGTAGTGGGGGCTGAAACAATCACAGGATTTAAGAATACATGGGATAGACATAAGGGAATTCTGGAGGTCAGGGGTAAGGGGCAGCAGACTTGTAGAAAAACATAAAGTGAACTTACAAGCTCAAACGGGCAGACTGGGTGGGCCATAGGCCCTTATCTGCTGATAGTGTCTATGTATCTATGTATTATCATTATCCATGAGAAGCCAAGAGACTAGGCTCTATAATTTCTCAAGAAGTTCTTGATCACGTAGGGGTCCCATGTGCAGATACCAAATAGTCTGGCGTGTAGATTTTCCTAAAGAATAAAGGGCACACAGTGCAGTATGGTCAGATAGGTATAATAAGCCATGCTGGACATTGCACAGGGTATCCACGTGCTCGATTGTTCTGCAGAGCTAGTCCAGTCTGGCATAACTGCCATGATGGAAGGAATAATGCATATAATCTCTTTGTAAGGCATGAAGATAGTGCCAGGTATTGAAGATACCTAGTTGACGTAGGGTTCTGCACAAATAGTTTTGTGCTAGAGAAAATAAACAGGACTTCAGGTTAGAAGCATCTAAATCGGGATTCAGGGTAAAATTCAAGTCTCCTTCCCAAATAAGTTGCCCAGACAGACTGCCAAGCAATGCAGAAAAAAAAGAAGACAGGACTCTACGTTCCATACCGGGAGGTATTCACTAACATAAGAGGTCTGCCATATAAGGTACCTGTAACAATAACATACTGTAACTTCCTGCAACACCTGCATTGTAGTTGTACATTTCAAATGGGAGACCACATCAAAGGAGGGTCATAACCCTCCTTCTGTGATGGGATTTATGAGAAGAAAAAAGATCTGACTGAATCTGAGCTGTAAGTATTTTTTATCTGGAGACAAATGAGTTTCTTTAATAAGTACAATAATTCGCACGTTGTTTCCAGAAATACTGAAGGAGATGGTACCATTTAATAGGGTTGTGTATCCTGTTTACATTTTAAGACAATACTGTTGTGAAAAATTCCATGGTGAAAAATTAACAATAGTGTACTTTAACTGGTTGCTCCCAATCTAAAACAAAAGCTCTCATCAACAAACCACCCCCTAAATGAAGGAATACCCATGCATTGCCACAGGTTCTAATACAACAGTACTGAGGGAAAGCCTGTAGAAATTGCACAGTCCAAACAGGAACTAAGAAAAAATATTCCAGCCAAAAAGCAAACTGCAAACAGAGCAGAGCAGAGTCCAAAATCTGAAACAGCCCAAACCATAAAAAATATAAGATAAACCACCATGAAATTCCAAGGTAGGGGGCAGTGTATAAGTCATAGCTGCTTAGTAACATCTGAAGGTGGAAGGACATTACAGTAGGTTTAGTCAGGCCATGCCCATGTCCCCAAGGTTCTTAAATTAAAAACTCAGAGCTAACTGGTGCCAATGGCTCTCTAGGTAGCTTCACGTGAAAGCTCCCACACATTTCCAAAACTCCAAATCAACTAAAATGAGACCAGGCAGGCCTGCCAAGGATTACACAGCCAAAGCTACACATAATGGAGCAATGAGGGAGCCTGAGTCAAAACCTAGAAAATAAATGAAAAAGGAATCCCAAAAAATACCCACAAAGGCTGGGTAAAAGAGAATATAAAGGTACATGATAAGGATAAAAGGGCATACTCCCTGCCTTAATTCTCATTATTTTCACCTGATTTTAACTTAGAAATCCTGAAGAAAGCCTAGTAGTGGCTGCAGGGTCCCCCATATAAGAACAAGCATAAGCAGAGAAATGTCAAATTCCCTTTACTAGGAAAAGAAAATCCTTTTAATAATCTCAGTCTGCTTTTCTTGTTTTATTATTTCCTTGTTCTGTAGGACGAGCTTCATGTTGCCGTGCCCGTCATGCTGTTGGCCTGCTCGGCCTCTCTGAATCAGTGGACGAATCTGGATTATGTGTACTCTGGGTGGGAGAGGACGGCCCTCCCTTTCTGGCCCTGTCATGGGGGGGGGGGGCAATCCATGGGTGATAGGGTCCCCCAACACTGGAAGAGACTCAGGACGGCCATGGCTGATGGGGACAGGGCTGAACAGCTGCCCCTACCTGTCAAGGCATACAGAAACCTATATAGGAAAAAAAATATATCAACAACCTCTTGATCTCCAGAACAGAGAGGTGTTAAAGACATTTTTAAGGACAATTTATACCAAGAAAAAGGCTTTCAAGATACTATCTCAAAGAAAAAAAACTACTTTTTCCTGATGGGGCTCTCCATGGTTTTGTGACAACTATAGAGTCCAGACCCACTCCCTACTGCCATCTTTAAGGATAGTTTATACCAAGAAAAAGGCTTTCAAGACGCTGGGCTAATTTTGAAAGGAGTGAGATCCACACAAGTTGCTTGCATCTAAAGAATTTTATGCAAGGAGTGACTTGTGCCACAACTTACGCCAAACAGGATTTTACAATGCAGCCTGTGTCAGATCCAAACACTGCTGCACAAAATCCCCCCCTTGCACCAGAGTTGTATCAAACAACCCAGTGCACCAGGTCACAAGGGTTCTTGCGCCTCGGCAGGGCTGCAACATCCCCTCTTTTACATATACATTGGAGTGCCTGTTACAGAACTATGCCCCCGATCCCCGATGTCCCCCATAAAAAATAAAAACATCTGCCCTTGGTGGTCTAGTGGATCCTTCCCCCGATCTCACCCATTACTGTGTATATACCCTTCCCTGGTGGCCGAGCATACCTCCCTCCCTAGCCAAGATCACTCCCATATAGTATGTGATCACTGTCCCTGCCCGTCATGCTAATATAATTTTTTATGGGGGACAATAGGGATCAGGGGGCATATATATGTAATAGGAACTCCAATGTATATGTATTACAGTAACACTACTGCAAACGCACCCCAACGGGTGCACACAAATGCACATGTATGAGCACAACTGTCTCTCCAATGCCCCAACTGCCACCTCCCATGCCCATGGTGTGCTCCTATTGTCCCCTGTAGGACTCCATCCCACTGGTGTAAGCCACTTAGACCACCTCCTGACTGGTCTAAGTGGTGTTCCTTGCTGCGTCCATGGTGGGGTTTGTAAAATCCAAAAAAAATGGGCTGCTGCAGCCTCACCATGCTGCAAGCCCCCTTGTGAACTGGTGCACTGGGTTGTTTGATGCAACCGTGGTGAAAGGGGGCTTTGGTGCAGAAATGTTTGGATCTGATGTAGGCTGCATTGTAAAATCATGTTTGACGCAAGTTACGATGCAAGTCACCTCTTGCATCAACTGTCTTGATGCAAGCCACTAACATGGCTCTAACTCCTTTTAAAATCAGCCCAGTGTCTTGAAAGATTTTTTCTTGGTATAAATTGTCCTTAAAAATGGCAGTAGGGTGTGACTCTGGACTCTATAGATGTCACAAAACCATGGAGAGCCATGTCAGGAAACATTCTTTTTTTTCTCTTGAAGATAGTGTCTTGAAAGCCTTTTGTAGGTATAAATTGTCCTTAAAAGTGGCTTTAACACCTCTCTGTTTTGGTGATCAACAGAGTGTTGATATCTTTTTTTTTTTTTCCTAAGTAGGTTTTTATCTGCCTTGGCAGGTAGGGGCAGCTGCTCAGCCCTGTCCCCATCAGCTGTGGCCATCCTGAATCTCCTTCGGTATCAGGGGACCCTATCTTCCATGGATTGCCCGACTCAGTGGCAGGGCCAGGAAGGGAGGGCCATCCTCCCCCACCCAGAACACACACAATCCATATTCATCCCTGGATCCAGAGAGACTAAGCAGGCCAATAGTATGACAGGCAGTGCATCAAAGCCCATCATCCATATTTTACCTCCTATTTTCTCCCTTGGGCATCATGTGCATGCAGTGAACATGCTGTGCTAGTTCAGCCTCCGCAGAGGTGCCCCCAGTGCGCTGCATGTGTGCCCTCCCCACTACTGTGGCTTGCACACATTGCCATCTGAATTTCTCCAGATGGCAGTCAAGTGGTGAGGCATGAGATCCCCCTCCCCACGGGAGGAGAGCGGTCCTGTGGGCACACAATCCTCCCATTTCTGGCTGACCCTCGAGCAACCCATATCTATTCCTGAACCTGGGGTCATAGGTGTGGGACAAGGTAAGGTGCCCATGACACCTAAGCCCTCTACACAACTGGGCTGGCTTGTGTTGATATCTTTTTGTTTCAGATGAAGGACAGCATGTTTTTGGTACACTGCTATTCAGAGCTCTGGAGGCTTGGCTTCCTCTCAGAACTTTTACGGCTGCATGGGCAGAGCTCCACAGCCATATTGCTTTCATTCTGTCCTAGCACTGTGAAAGCATGTGACCGGAAAGTGTTCCAGCAGTGCTGAGGCACAGTTCCAATCCTGTGTGTTTCTATGGCTGGAGAAACTAACTTGTGCATGTGCAATTCTGCACCTCCCCGGCCATCTTCCATATGGCTGACTCTGGTGTGGCGAGAGCTCCGATTACTGTTTCACTAAGCTCTCGCTGCTCTGAGCAGCTGTACTGGCTCTGACCAGAGTTTATTAGGTATTGGCTTCTGGTTGGCCACAAAATGCCAGTGACCAAGAGCTATTCATGGCTCACCATTGGCAAAACCTTATTTTGACCCCTGCCTAGGACAAAAATGCCCCTCTTTGAAGGTAATGTAAGATGCTCCCATCTTTGGTTCTCAGTCAGTCACTACTGTCTCATGAGTTTTCTACCTACCCAGAGAACTTGTTCAAGTACAAACAAGCCCACATTGCCTGCAAACAAGCCTGGAAGCAGATTGAGGCAGATTGTTTTGCTTCCAACTGGCAGAAAAATCTTTAACTCCTCGTCTAAATTCTGAAAGGACACAGTAAGGCACTGCATACTCTGGTTAGCCACAGGTGCCATCTGAAATCAGGTAATCTTTAACATAAGAGTCACAGAGGATGCACTCAGGAGGACGGAAAAAAATCTTGAAAACCATGCAGTTTATTTACAAGATAACGTGGAGGTGTAAACTCAACCAATTTAATACAAAGTGGCAACACTGAGTGTGGTATATGACTTCAGTGGATCCGGAGTTTATAGCTTGAGACCTTTATGGCAGGAAGTGATGAGGTGCTGCCACCGTGGGGCAGGGGGACTCTTGCTTCCCACCCATTGTTTTATTGTATTACTAATGGGAATGGGTTCTGTAAATGTCTACCAGATTTACTATTGATCTTCTGCCCCTCCTTATATTCACTGAATAGCATCTGAGTTGAAACGTTTGCTCATGATAAAGTTGAATTTTTCAGATGGATATAGTATATAATCTTTTGTACAACTAGTGTTATATGATTGTAAACTGTAATTTGTTATATGTGCTTCACTCAGTAAAAATTTAATACAAAAGAAAGATAACATGGACGAGTGGTAAAATTACCCCAGTGCTTTAAACATTAAGCTACTATTGATCAGGGTGCCACTCTTACGAAGCATGGCTTTACATGAAAACCTCTTCGGTTATAGAGACACAAGAAGGAAAGTCTTTCGGGAATGTCTCCCTGCCATTCAGCTGGATCCAGCAGTAAACTTTAAGTCCATGTATATATCTAACTTATTTTTAAATCAGTCAGAAGGTCTTGCTTCAGCAGCCTCAGCTGGTAAACCATAACCGTTCCAGGTGTTGACAGCTGTAATAGTAAAGTATGCCGCTGCTGAGAAAGTATTGAAGCTTTTAGTTTTGATCTGTCACTTATGCCCCAGTGTTGTGGTCTTTGTTTTTAAAAACAATTCCTGATTCATTAGCATTGCATCGTTAACAATATTGAACGTGAGCCGTAAGTCTCCTCCCACCCTTCTTCTTTCCAAACTATGCGTTTTTAGATCTACTAACCTTTCCTTGTATGTGAGATTTTGAATCTGTTTTATTAGCTTCGTGGTTTTACCCTGTATATTTATTTGTGCCCAGATGTCCTTCTTTCAGTGCAGGGACAAAAACTGTGGTGAGTAATCTAAGTATGGACGCACATATGAATTGTACAATGATACAGTCATCACCTCTCTTGATCTACAGTACTAGTAAATGCTTTTCTGATGCATCCAAGTATTTGTCTTGATTTCCTCACTGTCCAGTCGCTGTGAGTACCTGTTTTGAAGTCATCTGTAATTTGAATTCCCAAATCCCTTTTGGTTGTGCTTTCCATAATTATGTTTCCCTCTATGTAATATTTTTCTTTTTGATTTTCTTTCCAAAGTGGATCAATTTATATTTGTCCAAATTTAATTTTACATTCCACTATTTTGACCCATATTGATAACTTGTTCAGGTCCTGCTGTAGTGATTTTATTTCAGACATTGTACATGCTGCTCCGCCCCCAGTTTACTATTGTTGGCAAACTTAGGTTGTTTGTGATACTGTGGTGAAGATAAGCTATAAATACACTGAATAGTGTTGGGCCAAAAACTGTTCCCTATGGAGCCCTACTGTGTACCATAATAACTGGGGAGTTGGATCCTAAAATTCTGACAGCCTGGGTTCTGTTGCTTAACCCATCTTCTGCCCATTTTACATTGTTAATACCAAATTTATAGTTACTCATCTTTTTCAAAAGTATGTTATGGGGTAGTTTGTCCAAGGTTTTGCAGAAATCAAGATAAAACACGTCTACAGGTGTTCCTTTGACATCTCACTGACTGGCTCATAGAATGTAATTAGATTTGACACACATGATCTTCCCTTTCTAAAGGATACCTGAACCACATTTTACATATCATGGGACAGATTTTCAGATGGTTCCGAATGTAGCAAGCTCTGGGTGCACCGAACACGACGCACGAGGCTTGCGTCATACTCCTTACTGGTGATTCGGATTTTCTATCCCCTGCACCAGTTGCCACAGGTTAGACCAACTTTTTGTGGTCTAGCTTATGGCAATCCTGGGGGCATTTTTTACGGAGCTTGCGACAGATATTTGGCACAAGTGGCTGTAAATCACGGAAACTGATGCAACTGTGCCTGAAATTGTAAAATCAGGTGCAGTTGCAGTGAAGGGGCTGGGCACACCACCTGAACTTAAGTGTTGTGGCACAGGGCTTGCACGCTTTGAAAATCCAATACCATGTTTTAAAATAATTACTCCATAGCCTTGTAAAGGAGAGACTTTTGTTTAATAAATGCAGTTTCAGTATAAATATGAAATAGGATAAATGCAGTTTTGTAGTATTTGAAAATTGTAAACGATGCCTCTCTTGACTAAAAAATTCCAGTCTTTAAAAACCCTAAAATGGCTGCTAACGTGTAGTATGATGACAGCAATGTGGATTCAGCCCTCGGTTTCTTCATGGCTGCCCTGTCTTCAGGGCAAACACTTTCTGGTCACCACATGTTGTATTAGGGGTTGGAACTCTAAATGGCTCAATAAGGAACTGCAGACACTCATGAGGCAACGAGACACAGCTTGGGTCTCTTTTAAATCATCTCCATCCCCCACTAACTGGAACAACTCTCTGAGATTCAGGAATCTCTGTAAGTGAGAATCCAAACTACTTAAAGCCTCGTTTCTTAAGACCCAGCACAACCACCACCTTTGGGACCCCAGTCGGTTCTGGTCCTTTGTAAACTCCTTCATGAAACCTTGCTGTAGGCTGAATACTATTATTTTTGTTTTGTAAACCTTATTTAATTCTCAACAAGCTTACAGGTTTCCATTATTGTACAATACATTACAATTCCATCTGTAGGGAGTAAGTTAATCATAATACAACAAAGTTTGTCTTGGTGTCCATTAAAACAGTATTCTACACAAATTTCCATAAAGAGTGCAAGTATCTATTCACCAAACTCATAAGTTATTCCTGCATGAGGTCCTCAGCCCCACCCTACTAGGAGGATAGGGCCTGGTTTCCCCACAGTGCAGGGTATGGTGACATCAATGGCTCCCCCTTAAAAATGTGATTAGCGTATTCCTGTTCCTCCTCACCGGTCCCCTTCCCCAAGACCAGCCACATCAGTTATCCATAACACTCACATATTCCCCCTGTATACCAAATAAGATTTCCAGCTGTACACATTGTAAACCTAGAAAGAGGGGAACCAGGGTATTTGCATTGCTTTCTCTAGAGGTCCCCACATTTTTTTATACTTCCCATGCTTATTCCAAACAGTATATTGTATATGCTCTATTTTCATACAGTAGTTTGTCCCAGAGAGCCACCGTGGGGGTGGCCTCCAACCTTCAGTGTTGTGCTAGTGCCTATTTCCCAACTATCCCCAGACACCAGAGGGGGTGGTTAGGTCTAGTACAGGGATGGCTGCAACTGTTTACCCCCAACAAAACTTCCTTGGCTGAAAGCATTTTGTGCGTATCCAGCACTCGATTTAACAGGGTAATGATGGCCTGCCAGGAGCTGCCTACCCTTGGACAGGACCACATCATGTGGAAGAATGATCTCTCTTCTATTTTGCATTTTG
The DNA here is from genome assembly GCA_016271365.2 of Neoceratodus forsteri. Classification (NCBI taxonomy): domain Eukaryota; kingdom Metazoa; phylum Chordata; order Ceratodontiformes; family Ceratodontidae; genus Neoceratodus; species Neoceratodus forsteri. The sequence goes on from CM057459.1 coordinate 740,047,288, forward strand.
GACATTTATTCACTCTCTCTGGGTCTGTCTTGCGAGCCAATGCTGGGATAAAATATGTTCTATGTAAAACATTATAATGGATTACTCTAAGTCTGTCATTGACAGAGCAAGCCATTCCTCCTCTTCTCAGGGCTCCCTCCCATTCACCCACAGTGAAGGGTAGTCCTCCCAGAACCCCCTCCCACCAAGTTTGGAGATTTGCAAGGGGTCCTGTAATACCCCTAAGATAATCTTATAGCCTTTAGTCAGAGGGCCAGGCTCCAGTGCTCAAGGACAGCCGAAAAGCATCTCCTCCATCAGGGATCACCTGGGAGGGCAATGGCCGCCACTTTTGGTTGCCCCTCCTGGTTTAGCCTGCACCTTAAAGTAGGCAAAAAAATTTGAAGGATGCAAGTTATGGTTGTGTTCTAATTGTTGATATAATATCATACTTCCTCCTTCAAAGAGCTGTGAAATAAGGTTTAACCCCTTTTTCTCCCACTCTCTCATTATTTTAACTGGGCCTGATATTCAGTTTTGCTCCCAAAGAGTAAATCTGATATTTGCTTCTGGAGAAAAGGTGGAAGGGAGCTGAATTAGAGTGTGTGCTGCAGTCCAGGATCTCAAAGAAGCCCTAGTAAATGGATTTCTAATCCCTTTAATCTGTGCCTTTGTTAGAGCTGGAGCAAAAAGGGCATCATAGAGAGGAGGGCCATCTGAGGGTTCCTCCAGTTTCACCCAGGATCTTGTGGCACCCCTCTGGGGGATCAAATCCTTGAGAAAGGCCAGTTGTGAGACTAGGTTATATAGACGAAAGTTGGGTAAGCCCAAACCTCCTCTTTCCACTGGCTGCCACAACACTTCTTGTCTTATGCATGGTCTTTGACCTTGCCACAGCAGGGTAATAATACAACCTTGAAGGGCCTTGAAGTATTTATTAGGGATGTGGACAGGCAATGTCTGAAAAAGATAACGACATTGGGGTAGGAGGCACATTTTGACCAAATTTACTTTGCCCAAAAGCGTTAGGGGAAGCTAGCTCCATCGCTTGCAATCCAACTGGATTTTTTGCATTAGGGGTTTGTAATTTAATTCCCCTACCAATGATAGTTTTCTGGGGAGACAGATCCCTAAATATTTAAGTTTTGTAGAGGGGTTAATATAAAAAGTTATTGATAGTTATAGGGGTCCTAGTTCGCCTCATTGACAGCCATTTGCATTTCGCCCAGTTGATTTTATGGCCTGACAGGGGGCCATATACCTGAAATAGGTCAGACATGGCAGGAGGGCTTTCTCAGGGATGGCTATAAATAGCAACACATTGTCTGCAAAAAGGGAGATTACGTGGTGTTCACCATCATGCTCATAACCCTGGATGTTGGGGTGTCGACGAATTGCTGTAGCAAAAACCTCTATAGTTAGTATATATAAGAGTGGAAAGAGGAGACAGCCCTGTCTAGTCCCTCTAGTCAAATCAAAAGGTGGAGAGATATGGTTACTGGTTAGAATTTGTGCCCTGGGAGCTTTATATAGAGTTTGTATCAAGGACCAAAACTGAGGCCCCAACCCAAACCTTTCCAACACGGCAAACATAAAAGGCTACTCAGCCCGGCCAAAGGCTTTTTTGGCATTGAGTGCCAAAAGGCCCTGACCACCCCCCCCTCACTGCCCACTTCTCCATGATGCTTAGGGTATGGCAAATGTTATGTTTTGCCTGGTGCCCCTTAATGAAACCATCCTGATCCAGATGCACTAATTCTGGTAACACCTGTTACAACCTGGTAGGCAACAATTTTGCAATGACCTTATAGTCTGTATTAAGTAAAGAAATAGGGAGGTAAGAACCGCATTTGACAGGGTCTTGTTCAGGTTTTGGAAGAACAGTGATGGTGGCTAAGGTTTGTGAGTTAGGAAGGTGTCCACCCTCTAGTGTCTCCTCCATTATCTGACACATAAGTGGATAAAGTTCCCCCAGAAGGTCCTGTAGAACGCCACCAGGATCCCATCAGGCCCATGGGCCTTACCTGATCTGGAGTTCCAGATGGCATCCAGAATCTCCTGCGGTGACACTGGACATTCCAAATGCTCTCTCAAAGACTGGGTCAGGGTTGGTAAAGGAATTTCTTTCAAGAATGTATGGGGGGTTAAATTTAGGAGTACTTCAGAAGTATACAGCTTTTCGTAGAAATCTTGAAATGTTTTATTTATAGCTTTTTGATCTGTGGTTATAACCCCTTCTCATGTTTCTATATTAATAATCACTCTGTCTGCCTTTTTTTCTTTAATTGAATTTTTATTAAGAGATTGACATGCAGATATAAAGTAGCACAGAGGTTACAATTATGCATGGAAGTAACTGAGATGACTGATTATGAAAATAACATTTGAAGTGATGACATTCTTGTGTTCACTTGGTTTTTACATATGTAAGACATCTTCACAACCTTTACTAATCAAATTGTGAGTAGAAGAAACACAACCACATTATACTGATTTATCTTCCCACGCCTCCCATCCCCACCCCACCCGATTGGAGCAGTGCCCTCATTCGGTGTCCCTACAGTATTCTTATGGAATAAATGTATCATCAATTTGGCCATATACCATATCCACTGTTGCCACCTCTGGTTAAAAATTGGTAACTTATCTGCAATTCCTTAAGTTAGTTTTTCCAATTGATAAATAGACAGTACAGTTTCCCTCCAGTCTGTTTTCGTTGGTATCGTGGGTGACATCCATCTTCTAGTTACTGCCTTTTTGGCGCCCATAACAACATAGGTAATAGAGTTTTATACCAGGAAGGGGAATGCAGGGACATCATCATTAATAAGATCATTTCGTCTGTGAACTCCACATTTTTACCCACACAATCTCTTAACTCAACCTGGAGGGAACACCAAAATGGAGTTAATGAAGGACAAGAACAAACACGTGCCCCAAATCTGACAACTGACACCGGCAGCCCCTCCAACATACCCCATATTGTGCTGGAAGATATTAAGTCAGTGTCACTGGAGCTTGCAAATATCTATTTCTACACTTCCTAGAACATTCTATCCGTATCACTGTATTTGTAATCTTAACAGCAGGAAGGGCAGTTTGTAGCCAAGTGTCAATGGGGTGATGATCCCAGGTCTCAATTCCAACTCTGTAAAATAGAAGAGGTGGAATCTCCCAGTTGATCAAGCTATATTTTGTATAGTTGGTCTATTAAATGTGTTTCTAAAGCACCATTATTGTGATGAATTGTTATGCTCAGGAAGGGGGGCTTTGGGGTCAGGAGGCAAGTGTTACTTTCTAATTGCCGATTTAAATAGTCTCTCACCTACATATATCTATGTTTATCCCTCAGTGTAAAACCATAACTCCTCTGAAGGGACTCAAAAGGAATTACTCCATCCGAGTTCAGGAACTGGTATATATAATGCAGACACAAATGACGCCAATTCTAATATTAACTGCTCACCTTTGCTCATTCACAAACTATAAATGGATTTCAAATAAGGGCTCTGACTTGTTGTTTTATTGATGTATGCCATACACAGTAGCACCCCTCTTTTAAAATCCCATTTATAGTTTGTGAATGAGCAAGGGTGAGCAGTTAATATTGGATCTGGTTTGTAAATGGAGAAGTATGGCTTTCTCATTTATCTAGCTCCCCAGCAGCTACCTGCACATTGGCTGGGCACACACCTTAATTAAGCTAGGTTTTGAATAATGCACCTTATAAAGGTAAGCCATTTGAGGCAGATGCAGTTTAGAATAGGGACCCAGCTGATGGGTGGTCTACCTTAAAGTTGGTATCTGGGTGACTTCACAGCAGGGACCTGAGGTGACTACTAAGAGACCCCCACTCCTTTTGAAATCAAAATAGTAAGTTGTCAATCCAGGCTGAAAAAATATGTTTATTGTTACATTTTGGGGGGGGTGCAAGGTGAGCTCTGACTTGTTTTTTCTTTTTTTTTTCCAAATGACACCAGTGTTTCAAAGTAATGTCTAAGCGGTTATGCTGAAAATTTTCATCTGTCGATAAGAGCTGTGTATAGAAAAATATATTTGCAAAATTATGGTGATTTCATAAACCATACCATACCCTAAGCGTTTGTGCTGTAATATGGGTAAAATGCCTGAGATGGGAAGTATATTTGTTGGTGGAAAACAAAATAGAAGCTTTGTCATGGAGGTCATTAACTGCAGTCTCAATGTCCTTCCACAGTGCCTTATACAGTGGGGATGGCCACAGGAAGATTGTCCTAAAAAGTGCTGCTTTTACATGTAACTCAGGATTAGGAAGATTCACACCTCCTTGGGCCAAGGACAGTTGAAGTACCGATAACCGAACCCCAGGTCGGTTGCCACCCCAGATTAAATTTGAAATAATTTTATTCCAAGAGGTATAATAAAAGTGAGCTGGTAGGCAGAGAAGAGTCTGGTGTAGATAAAGTAATCTCGGTAGTATATTCATGCATATTATTTCTATTTGTTGAAAGAAAGAGAACATTAGTTTATCCCACTTATTTAAATCTTCCTAAATTGTCTGTGTAAGGAATTTATAGTTAACTAATTCAAGGTTATGTAGATCTTTTGGAATATAAATCCCTAAGTATTTAATTTTCAACTTAAACCATTTCAACAGAAACGCTCATTTTAAAGAGCTAGATAAGATAAAATTAAAAAAACCTCCGTATTATTAAAGTTTAACTTAAATCCCACCAGCACCTCAAATTGATCCAAGATGGCTAATACTGCTGGTATGGACTCTTCAGGAGACAACAATGTCAAAAGAATGTTGTCTGCAAATAATCCAATCTTATATTCAACTTTGCCGAGTGGCATTCCCTCAACCCCCACTTCCCTACACATATCCACAGCCAAAGGCTCCATATAGAATGTGAATAGAAACAGGAAAAGAGGGCAACCCTGCCTCAATTGTATAGGAGAGGTCAATGAACCATTTACTCTAATATAGGCCCATGGATTGGAATATATAGTTCGCAGCCAGGTCAAAAATGTATCTGGGAAGTGAAGGACCAACAGGGTGTCCCATAGAAAATCCCAGGACACCCTGTCGAATGCCTTTTCAGCATCAAGGCTAAGAAAAACCGATGGGATTTTTCTGGTGTGTACATATTCAACCAGCAGTAATGCCCAGCGAATATTATCCATTATACAATGGCAAGAAAGATTCCTGGACTCTGATTGGTCAGTGTGTGCCTGAGACAGTGATGTTATTATACAATAACATCACTATATTGATTTGTTAGATAAGGATTCCTTTTTTCTCTTCAGAAACAGATATATTGCCACACTAAAAATCTACTAAGACCTTTTTTAAATATTTTTTTTATTTTGTATAACATCGAACCATTGTATAATTGCAATAAGGCACTCCAAGGTGTGTGTTATCATGTAATAACTTCACTCCTGGGGTGGTGGAAGCACTTGGCTTCACCTCGTGCTTTAACCCACCCCAGGAGTGACGTTATTACACGATAACACACACCTTGTCGTGCCTTATTGCTTAATCATGTTACAGGTCTTAATAAAGCCTGCCTGAACAGGATGTATCAAAGACTACAATATGCCTTCCAGTCGAGTGGCCCAAACTACCATGTAAATTTTATAATCAGTATTTAGTACTGAAATGGGTCAATAAGAGGAAGGTGCTATTACCACTCAGACCCATGATGGTGGAGGACCCTCATCATCAGACACCTCTCTAAAGGTTGAAAGCATAGTGGGCAATAGCAACCCTGCAAATTTCTCATACCATTCAGAGCCATATCCATCAGGACCAGGACACTTCTGGGTCCTGGTAGCCTGTATATGGAATAAGATCTCCTCTGTGCTGATAGGCCTCTTCAGGGCTTGTTGCCTACTAGACACTGTCCATCTTTGTCCCCTTCAAAATATGTTCCTGCTCTAGCAAGGAAAAGGTTCCTTTCAATACATTTTGATAATATTTGGTTCAGTTTTCCGTTTAGAAGTTTTAGTTCTCCTAAGGATGCCCCGTTTCCCCTTAGCATCACCTTCTTTTCTAAAACAACTATCTGCTTCTTCAGATTTTTCTCAATCTGGGTTTCTGTTTTACGCTGATGAGTGGCATAGGAAATGGCCTCCCCCCCTATAAAAAACTCTCAGGGACTCCCAGGCCATAATCACCAAGGTGTCCCCCACCTTATTAAAAAAACAAATACTTTGCTAGTGCCTTAGACATTTGATCCTTGAAGGTCTGGTCAATCAATAGTGTGGGGTCTAGGTGCCACTGACTGGTTGGTGTCTCCCCTGTGGTCACACCAGGATGGCCCCAAGGGGGGGTGTGGTCAGAGACACAGATAGGTCCATATTCAGCACTGACCCTCCCTCGTAGCAGGCCTGGTGAGACCAACATGTAATCTATTCTTATGTAAAGACAGTGGGCATGAGAGAAAAAGGAATATTCTTACCCTTAAGGATGGAGCTGGCACCATATTTCAGTTGGAGCCCTTTCCTGGGCTAGGGACTGTAAGGCTGCCACACTTTAAGTCTTCCCCTCATAATTATATTATCTGGAAGAGGTGCTAAGGTCATGGCCATGTAATGAAAAAACTCTGGGCTATGATAGTTTGGGCTGTATAGGGACATGAAGGCAAGCTGAATCCACAACCACATAGCGGTCCTAAGGGTCAGATATTGAGGTGTGTATGGAACCCTCAATCCAGGGAGGAACCAAACCATGACACCTCTAGCTTTGGAGGTGAAGGGTACCACCAGGAGACTTCCTCCTAATGAATTTGCCAATGTATCCGATTCTTCCTTGGTCATATGGGTCTCTTGTAGAAAGAGGACGTCCCCTTTTTCCTTTTTAAAATAGGTCCAAACCCTTTTTCTCTTTACCACCATCTTAAGGCCATTGATGTTCCATGAAATAAACTTTAACGGTCCTATAGTTTAGGTAAAAACAATATGTCTGCACCACGATCACATACAATTATGCTACATCTCTCCCTACTTTCACCTTTATTGCTTGCTAAGCTTTTTAACTTTTTGGAAACCAAACACCAAAACAACACATATACCCTTGTTATCCTGAGTTTCATATACCCCACCTTCCCTCTTCCTGTCGCATAACCTCCCGCCCCCCACTGAACCACTCCCCCAATACCTTCCCTTCCCTTCCCCAATTTCCTTGACTAGATTGCTTTCTAAGACTCCCCCTTGTCCCCGTTCCCTCATATTCATCCCCTTTCCTTGGCAACCCATTACAGTGCATCCCTGCACATTCATTCCCTTCCTCGCTAATACCCCCCACAACTGCCTTCTCCACTTGCATAGTGTATATACTGCTGACAAATAAGCCCCCAGCCTCCAAATCCAGCCCTGTGTAGCCCACTCCTCCAGTACTTCTCTAGAGAACCCAAGTACTCTCGGTGCCCACTACTTCACATGGAATGAGCCATTGTGGAGCCCACCACCTATGGACACTTGCTTTCTCCAAGAAAATATGAGAGGCATCCTAATAAGGTGCCCCCCTCAGGGAGGAAGAGAAGGGGGAGTGGGATCAAGGGGTGTCACCTGACCCCAGTCACAGAGTAACTGTTCAGTGGGAAAGAAAAGAAAACATTCTTTGGGCAGAGGTTGGAGGGTAGAACGTTTCCCATCTGGAACTCCCTGAATGGGGGCCATTGTTGGCCCTCTTCCACCCACCATGTTCAGTACAGATTGCTGTTAATTGCTCAATCAGTGAGGAGCTTAGACCTCCACTCCCATTTTGCATCAAACATACAATAAAGTTGTGCCCCCTTGTTATAATCTCTGCCAGTAGTGACCGGCTCCAATCCCCCAGGTCCCCCCACCACCACTGCCGTGTGAATTAACCATCAACCATCACAGAATAACAAAACCCCTTCCCCTGAAATGGTAGAAACAGCAAATTTTACTGTTTAAACAGAATTAGAATTGTAAAGCTGTATAACGTTTAAAGCAGTGTGAATTTGTAAACTTCTTCAAACTTATTTTTAAGCAGCGCATGCAGGTGGTAGCCACTGCAGATTCACTTGTATACTCAAGGAATTTAGCACCTCCTCAGCTGCACTGCACTGCACATTCACAACTGAACACAAGCAATGAGCATAGAAAACACATTGAACAGGTCACAAGAGAAAAAATGTTGCAAACATGGAGTAAGTACATAACCCCAAACACTTAATGCATTTATAACAAAACTTGAGTCAATCGATACACCCAGAGTAGAGGGTGCAGTGCTCAAAGTAGGGTAGTTTTCTTAGGCCCTGGACACACTAGGGAACTTAAAATGGTTTAAGTGCCTTAAAACAGTTTAAATCCCCCTAGCACTGTTTGCAGACAGACTACAAGCCCCTTAAAACGTTTTAACAAAAGTGTTTTTAAACCCTGCTAGATACCTAGTCTTAAAACCATTTTTAAAAATGTTTTGGAGCTAGCATGGTTTTACTTACAGGTCTGTCCAGGAGTAACAGTGTTTTAAGCTGTAATGGTTTAACTAAAACAGTTCTAGCTACAGTGTGTCCAGGCAAGCACAGTTCTGTGTGTTGGACATAACACAAAATAGTTACAAGGAGAACAAGTTTAACACCAGCAGTGTGGCTACACTACACCATTTTCAAAAATGGTTACTGAGTAGTGTGGCTGCACTGAAATGATTTAGCTAAACTGGTTTAAAAAACGGTTTTCAAAAACAGTTCTGTAGTGTGTCCAGGGCCTTAGTTTCCATTTGTCTCTCTCTCACTCTCTGTCAACCAGCCTTAGAGACCTTCATCGGCTAGTAATGCACTATGAGGTAGCACAGCCTCCAGGGGTCAAGATGAATAGGTCATTGGGATTTATACTGATGGGTGTAGCACTGTTTTGAAGGGCATATCTACCGGGTTTTGTCACAGGATCCCCCTAGCAGGCTGTGTCCCAAAGTCATATTGTCCCACCCAAGATTTGGTTACTTTATAGCAGTAGCCGTTCAGTAAGGAAGGGCAGGCCTAGGCTCTAAGCAAGGGGAAAAAATTGGCCCTGCGTTCAGTCACCTGCCCCCCCTCAACAGACTCTGGTGAGACAGTATTCCATCCACCAATACCTTGGTCACCAGGATAATTGCTCAGGTTTACGAGCTGTTATTCTGGCCTGTAGAACGGTCCTCCTGGGCTGCAGATTCTGTTTTAATGTACTCCATTGCCGTGTCTGGATCTGTAAAGGATTTCAATTCCACACCTTGCCACCGAATAATTAGACATGCCGGGTACATCAGAGCAAACGTCCAGTTCAGATCATAAAGTCAATTTTTCACCTCCTGGAAGGCCTGTCTGTCAGACTGGAGCCTGTGTGAGTAATCCGGGAATATGCAGACTCTGGCATGCTACACCTTAATAGATCCAACTTTCCTTGCTCCCTCTAGGATTGTCTGGTGATCTTGGTACCTCAAGAACTTTACCAACAAATGTCTCGCTCTTTTGTTAGGGCCCAGGCAGCGACCGGACCAGGTCCCGTATTGCCCCATCATGAGGGGGCTTCCTGACTAGTTGCCTGATAAACATCCCCTGCAGGGAGTCTTTCAATTTATCTTCTACATCCCTTATGCTAATTTTTAGTGTTTCATGTGTGTTTGTGGCAGACTGGTTATGTGTGGAGTCCCAGCTGATATTCTGATCTGTTATATTTGAAAATATTTTTGAAAAAATAATTATCAAAGCTTGTTGTCATTTCTATGGGGTCATTTTTTTAATTTATCCTCAACAATTATAACAAACTTGAGTCAATCAATACGTAGCAAGAGGGAGGAGGTGCTGTTAGGACTATACTACTTGACTGGAGCTAAAGAACTAGACCTTCAATTTAGGGTAAAACAAATAAAAAAAGGAGTTAGTGTGTTTGTCTGAGTTGGGTGAAGTGAATTATCTGTGCAGTTAGCTAGGTGAAGAAGGAAACTGTCAATTACTGGGAGTGGCTTAAGCAGGAGGAAACCAGGTGTTCTGGATTATTTAAGAACTGCCCTAGCCAGCTTCTGGCAGAAAACACCAAGAGGGAAGCGGTGCTGTTAGAACTACAGTACTCTACTGGGAATAAAGAACTAGAACTCTACTACTGGGACCTTCAATTTAGGGTTAAAAAAAAAAGAAGGAGTTAGTGTGTATGTCTGAGTTGGGCGAAGTGAATTGTTATCTGTGCAGTTAGCAGTTAGCTAGGTGAAGAAGGAAACTGTCAATTACTGGGAGTGGCTTAAGCAGGAGGAAACCAGGTGTTCTGGATTATTTAAGAACTGCCCTAGCTAGCTTCTGGCAGAAAACACCAAGAGGGAAGTGGTGCTGTTAGAACTACAGTACTCTACTGGGAATAAAGAACTAGAACTCTACTACTTAGACCTTCAATTTAGGGTTAAAAAAAAGAGGAGTTAGTGTGTATGTCTGAGTTGGGTGAAGTGAATTGTTATCTGTGCAGTTAGCAGTTAGCTAGGTGAAGAAGGAAACTGTCAATTAGGGGGAGTGGTTTAAGCAGAAGGAAGCCAGGCATTTTGGATTTAAAAACTGCCCTAGATAGCTTCTGGCAGAGAACAGCAAGAGGGAAGAGGTGCTGTTAGAACTATACTACTCTACTGCGGCGATAGAGCCCTCCTTGCCACCCCACCACCCATAGCTAGTTCTACTTTTATAGACACCGGATTTGACTGACAACAGGAACTTCCTGTTTGGCAGCAGGAAGGGAGTGATCACAGAGGCACAAAAGACTCACCATCCTAGAAGGAAAAGAGTAGCTCTCCATTCCCCCTAGCTGCTGGAGGTCTGACTTAGAGCAAGTAAGAAGGAGACTGTTGAGGAAAATAGGAACTTCCTGTCATAGAACAGGAAGATCAGGAGCTTTAAGGGCACAGAGGCAGTAGGAAAGTAGGGAGAAAAAAAAAATTATATAAAAATGAAAACAAAAAAATAAATAAACAGAGAGAAGAAAAAGTAAGTATGCAAAACAACAGTTAAGGGGGCCACACATAAGATTTGAAGGGAGTGGTGCAGTGCAGTGGCTGTGGAGCAGCAGTCTTCCGGGAGACGTTCTGGAGGATGCGATGTTGTTCCATCTGCAGGCACCTCTCTGGGCTGAGGGAGGAGGTTGCTCATCCCCAGGCTGAGTTGACCAGGATTCCGGGGACCTCCTCTCCCACCCAGGGACCACCAGGGCCACCGCCCCTACTTCAAAGGTTGCCAAGAAAGAGGAGTGGTTGGACCAAGGTGGGTTCAGGGAGGGAGGAAGGGGGTGGTGGAACAGAGGCGCATTCCTCCAGTCATACACCTCCACAATTCATACGCTCTTCTGGTGGAGAGTAGTTCCTCAGTGGCAGCACCTGCAGTGGAGACCAAGGAGTATGCTGGGAACCTCCAAAAAGGAGACCCACAGGAGGGTGGCATGGGACCCCACATGGGAAGGAAACAACTCCTGGTGGGGGACTCAATCATTAGGGGGTAGAACTGGGGGAGGAAGGGGAGAGGGAGGTAAGGTGCCTGCCTGGGGCCACAGCTTGGAGGGACAGGGAGTGAATCCTCAGGATCACGGGAGCAGCTGCACAAGGGAGGGAGCTGGATGTCATTGTCCATCTAGGGACAAATGACCTGGCTTGGATTGGGATCAGAGCAGTGCAAGAGGAGTTTGAAGAGTTGGGGAGGGGCCTTAGACAAATAGCACGTACAGTAAACTTCTCGGAGCTGCTGCCTGTCTATGGCAAGAGTGATGCTAGGGTACTCCACACCATGGGATTCAATGAATGGTTGAAAAACTGGTGTGGAGCTCAGGGTTTTGGCTTCATTGGGAACTGGGGGTCCACCTGGAGGGATATAGGCCCATACTGGCAAGATGGTTTGCATCTGTCTGGGAGGGGAACCAGAATCCTAGGTGATAGGTTTAAATGGTTCATTGGCAAGCATTTAAACTAGCCAAGGAGGAAGGCACTGAAAAGGAACACGGAAAACCCAGCCTCCCCTCACAAAACACAGTAGTTAGAGAGGTAAACGCCAAGGTAGAGAAGTCAATAGGGATCAGGACAATGGTAAATGCAGAAAAAGGCAGTAAGGACAGGGATGGGGCTAAAAGGGGTAAGGCCATCAAGAAATGGAGGGTGATGAGTACCAATGCCCGTAGTCTGTGTAACAAGCTCCCTGCACTTGTGGCTTTGATGGAAGAGGGACATCTGGATATCATGGCAGTCACAGAAACATGGTATACAGAGAACCATGACTGGGATGTCAACATACCAGGGTACACAAGCTACAGGAGGGACAGGGAGGAAGGGAAGGGGAAGGGGAACATTGTTTAACCAGGAGTAGCACACTAAGCCAAAGCTTGTTTCCAGGTGTGACCTGGGAGCACAAGGAAGTTAAGTGACTTGCTCAGAATCACACAGTATGCACCTAGGTGGCTAAAAGAGGAGGAGGAATAGCTCTCTATGTAAGGGAAGGGATCAAAGCAACATAACTAAAGGATACACAGGGAGTAGAGGAGGCACTGTGGGTCACCCTGGAGACAAGAAATGGCACCACAATCCATATGGGGTTGTATACAGACCCCCATCTCAGGGAGAGAAAATGGATAAGGAAATGATAGAAGGCATCCTTAGAATGGCAGAAAAGGGGGAAATATTGTTAATGGGGGACTGGAATATGCCAGATGGTAACTGGAGCACCTTTGCTGCAGCCACATCCAAGAGCAGGGTTATTCTTGATGCCTTACAGGGGGCATGCCACAGACAGTTAGTGGTGGAACACACTCAGGAGGGAGCAATCTTAGACCTAGTACTGTCAAATGGGAATGGAGAAAGGATCTCGGATTTAGAAGTGGGTAGCCATCTGGGAACAAGTGACCACCAAACAGTGTGGTTCACGATAAATACAGCCATAGAGTCAAGCCATACAAAAGCAAGAGTATTGGACTTTAGGAGGGCTGACTTTGGGAAAATGGAAGCGTGCTTCTGAAAAGCACTCGCAAATGGGCAAGAAGGAGGGGTGAAGGAACAATGGGGAAAAATCAAAACAGCCATCACAGAGGCAACAAGCCTTTGTGTGACGCGAATCAAAATAAATGAAGGAAAAAAACACTATGGTTTTCAAAAGAGGTGGCAGGGAAGGTTAAGGAGAAAAAGGTAGCATTCAGGAAGTATAAGGAAACACAGAAGGAGCAGGACAGAGAACTGTACCAGTTAAAGTAGAAAGAAGCAGGGAAGGCAGTCAGAATAGCAAAGGCCCAAACTGAGGAAAATATAGCCAACTCAGAAAAGAAGGGGCTAAAGCATTTTATAGGTACATCAGGGAGCGAAGAAAGACAAAGGGAAGGATAGTGAGGCATAATAAAGGGAAGGGAGGGTGGACAGAGGGTGACAGTGAAAAAGCAGGGATACTGAATGAATACTTCTGCTCAGTATTCACAGAAGAAGAGGAGGGGGAGGTACCTAAATCAAAGAATAGAAACACTCTGGATAGGGAGGTTGATACCAATCCATTCACAGAAGAAAAGGTTCTGAAAGAACTCTTAAAACTGAAGGTGGACAAAGCAATGGGGCCTGACGGGATTCACCCAAGAATACTAAAAGAACTAAGGGTAGAACTAGCGACACCACTGACTACCCTCTTTAACAAATCATGGGAGGATGGTGTGGTACCTGAGGACTGGAGGAGGGCAGATGTGATTCCCCTTCACAAAAGTGGGAGCAAGACAGAGGCAGGAAACTACAGACCTGTTCGTTTGACCTCAGTGGTAGGGACAATGATGGAATCACTTCTGAAAGAAATAATTATTGAGTTCCTAGAGGCCAGTGGGGCACAGGACCCACAGCAGCATGGATTCACAGCAGGAAGGTCATGTCAGATGAATCTAATAGATTTCTTTGACTGGGTGACCAAAGCAGTAGTCCAGGGAGGGGCTGTGGACATGGCCGACCTAGACTTTAGCAAGGCATTTGACATAGTCCCACACAAAAGATTAATATACAAGTTAGCCAGCCTTGGAGTGGGCCCCAATGCGGTAACCTGGTAAAAAACTGGCTGGACAACAGGATACAGAGTGTAATAGTAAATGGAGTCCACTCTGAAGAAAGGGGGGTTACTAGCGGGGTACCGCAGGGTTCAGTACTGGGACCGGTCCTCTTTAATGTCTTTATAGGTGACATTGCAGATGGACTGGAAGGAAATGTATGTCTCTTTGCAGATGACACAAAGATCTACAACAGGGTCGATACAGAAGGTGGGGTGTAAATGATGCGAAGGGACTTGGCAAGGTTGGAGGAATGTTCAATTGTATGGCAGCTTAGATTCAACACAAAGAAGTGCAAAGTAATGCACCTGGGAAACAAAAACCCAGGGGAAGAGTACACAGTGGGGGTGAGAGACTAACAACAACAAACATGGAAAGGGACCTGGGGTAGTCATATCAGATGACCTTAAGGTGGGCAAGCAATGTGAGAAGGCAGTAAGGAGGGCTGGTGGGATACTGGGATGCATAGGGAGAGGCATCACCAGTTGAAAACAGGAAGTTGTTATCCCTCTGTACAGACAGTTGGTGAGACCCCATCTGGAGTACTGTGTGCAGTTCTGGAGACCCCATCTCCACAAGGACATAGACATGATGGAGGCTGTCCAGAGGAGGGCAACTAAAATAGTACAGGGTCTACAGTAGAAGACATATGAAGAGAGATTGGAGAACCTTAATATGTATACCCTCGAGGAATGGAGGGAGAGGGGGACGTGATAGAAACTTTCAAGTACCTCAAGGGAATCAACAAGAGGGTAGCATCTTTCAGAAAAAGAGATGTGCAAGAACAAGGGGGCACAATTTGAAGATAGAGGGGGGACGGCTCAGAGGTAATGTAAGGAAGTATTTTTTCATGGAGAGGATTGTGGATACATGGAACAACCTTCCTGAGGAGAAAGTGGAGTCAAAAACAGTGGGGGAATTCAAGAATGCTTGGGACAGACATAAGGCAATTCTAGTGGGGGGGGAAGAAATAGGCTGTTGATTAACTAGGATCTGCAGCTTATCCATTAGGTAGAGAAATGGGCAGACTAGGTGGGCCAAGCGGTCCTTATCTGCCGTCAAATTCTATGTTTCTATATAATTATTGGTCCAATTCCTGTACTGACTGATTTTCCCTTTTAATTGACATATGTGTAAAATTCCTTAACTGAGCCTTTTTTTATAACTAATTTATGTTCTAATAATGCGTTTCTCTCATAGAAACATAGAATCTGTTGGCAGATAAGGACCATATGGCTCACCTAGTCTGCCCATTTCCCTACTTGGTTTGGCAATCCCTACTCTTATCTGGACTGCCTTTCCCCCACTCTGCTATACAGCAGGGTGCCTTTATGCTTATCCCATGCACTTTTGCATCCCCGCACTGTTTTCACTTCCACTACCTCCGCTAGTAGGCTGTTCTATAGATCCACCACCCTCTCTGTGAATAATACATCCTAGCATTCCCCCAAGCCTCCCTACTTCCTGCCTTATGTTATGTCCCCTTGTCCTTGTGCACTTTCTTCGCTGAAATATGCTCCCCTCCTGTACCCTGTTTATTCCTCTAAGGTATTTGAAAGTCTCTATCATCTCCACTTTCTTCCCTCTCTCTTCCAGTGAATAGATGTTAAGTTCCTTGAGTCTTTCCTCATAATGCTTGTGGTGCAGAGCATGTATCATTTTTGTTACTGTTCTCTGGACTGCTTCCATTCTGTCTATGTCCTTCTTGAGATGGGGTCTCCAGAATTGGACACAGTATTCCAGATGAAGCCTCACCAGTGATCTATACAGTGGCATCACCATTTCACTCCTCCTGCTGGTTATGCCTCTTCATATGCACCCCAGCATTCTGTTTGCTTTCCCCACTGCTTTTTCGCATTGTTTGGACGACTTCAGGTCATCGGATATGATAACCTCAGGTCTCTCTCCTGACTTGTGGTGGCTAGAACCTGACCCCCCATCCTGTATTCCTGTCTTGGGTTTTTGTGTCCCAGGTGCATTATCTGCACTTCTTAATGTTGAAACCCAACTGCCAAACCCTTGACCATTCCTTAAGTAGTCTTAGGTTGTTTCTCATTTTATCTAGCCCCTCCTGTTTGTCAGCTGTGTTGCAGATCTTAGTGTCATCTGTGAACAGGCTTACTTTTCCCTCCAGTCCCTCTGAAATGTCACTTATGAAGACATTGAAAAGGACTAGACCCAGCACTGATCCCTGTGGCACCCTGCTGGTCAGCTCGCCCTCTTCAAATTTTATGCCATTTACTACCACCCTCTGGGTTCTGCCTTTTAGCCAGTTTCCAACCCATTTTACCACTTTAGAGCCAACACCCAGATTCCCCAGTTTGTTAACTCATTCTCTCCCAGTGGCCATTTTGGATCAGGTTCAGGAATGGATGGGTCTGACACCATATGGCGGCTATGGGACCGAAGGTTCTATGCGGAACGGTATTGAAGGCCATGTTGAAATCCAGGTAGGCCACATCTACCACCCCTTCCTGATTCACCACCCTGGTCACCCAGTCAAAGCAATCGATAAGATTAGTCTGACAGGACCTTTCCTCAGTGAATCCAAGCTGCCTTGGGTCTTTTGCACCACTTGACTCCAGGAACTTCACTACCCTCTCCTTAAGCAGGGACTCATCCACTTCCCCACCACTGAGGTCAGGCTCACAGATCTGTAAATGCCTGCTTCCTCCCTACTTCCACTCTTGTGCAGGGGGACCACTTCTGCCCTCCTTCAGTTCCCAGGTACCTCCCCGTCTCTAGTACTTGGTTGAAGAGGGTTGTCAGCGGACCTGCTAGGACTTCTCTGAGTTCCTTCAAAACTTTAGGGATAATCCCGTCTGGCCCCATTGCCTTGTCTGTCTTTACCTAGTTCCTCCAAGACTCTATCCACTGTAAATGGGCTTGTGTCCACCTCTCCCCCCTGTAAACCTTTCCTCATGAGTCTTGGCCCCTCCCCTGTCTCCTCCTTGGTAAATACTGAGCAAAAATATTCATTCAGTATCTCAGCTTTTTCAAGGTCGTACTCCAGCCACCCACCCTCTCTCTTCTTTAGCCTAACAATGCCGTTCTTTGTTTATTTTTTAAACTTTTTATTTATTGTCATACGAATACATTTGTTACATAAATTATGCCCACAGTGGCATCTCATAAAACAGTGCATTACATCATTCAATTGAATTGATACCCACCTAACTTTATCTAGGGCTAGTATTTCTAAGCAATGCAATCTTAGATACAGTTGTGATACCTCTATCTATATGCTATGACTCCAACTCTATCCCTAGTAGATTTGCTTAAAGGCTTACCTGTTTGCTGCTGGTTCAGTGTTTTGATCCTCCACCTCAGCCTGAGCTGTAGAAGAGAGACAGATCTGATCCTGCCTGCTATTCTCCAACTCCTCCAGTTCTGGGAAGTGGATCCAAAGACCAACATGTGGTGCGTCATACCTGAATTCCCCTGGATTCCATTTTTTCAAAGGATAAATGGGTAAGTTCACCTGGAAATGTAGGCATGAGGACCAACATCATCGTGAGGCATAACTTCTAGTAGTATTGCCTAAATACTCTCTCAATTGCTACTGGATCAGTTACCTCTTGTTGGGTGCCTCCCATTTGCCTAATCCGGGGGACTAATCTAGCTGCCGCTTCTTTTCTGAGTTGCCACGCCAGAATTCTTCCCACTCTGTTTCCTGCCTTGGAAAATCTCTGCTTTGAGTATCTCAGCTGCTCTTCTATTGCCCCATCTAGAAGTTTGTTCAGTTTATGTCTCTGGTCCTCTAATTTCTTGGTCAAACACAATCTTGTGCTTTGCTTCTAAATCAAAGATTTGTTCCTCCAACCAGACCTGCTCCTTTAATCTAGCTTTCTTCCTACCTGAGGTGAAGCTAATAATTCAGGCCATAATCACAGTTTTGAAGCCATCCCGACGTATAGCATATGAGGTGTCCTGAGTGGGGTTTGTTGCGGCATATTCCATCAGGCCCTCCTTGACCATGTCCTTAAAGTCCTCTTGGTTCAACAAAGAGACATTAAGTCTCCAACTTGAGTTCCCTGCCTTTGGAAGGGAAGAAAGGGAACATTGTTTAACCAGGAGTAACACACTAAACTGACTCCTGTTTCCAGATGCGACCTGGGAGCACAAGGAAGTTTAGTGACTTGCTCAGGATCTAGAGATCTGGGCCTAGGATTACACAGTGCACAGTGTGGAGCTGCATTTAATCTTAGACTCACCATGTCATGGTTTAATAGGGTCCCTGATTTGCTGTATGCCTCTTCTACTGTATGAAGCCAGTGCATGGAAACAAAATCTAGATCTATTATCGAGTAGGTTTGATGTGGGGATGACCAGAATGCGCAGTCCCTGACCCTGGGGTTGAGGTGTCACCAGGCCTCCAAGAGGCTCAGATCTCTAGTTATGTTCTATAAACATTTTTCTGCCTGTGTGCGGCCCCCTCCTCCTCATTCCGAATGATCGAAGGTTGAATCCCAGTGTGAAAGTCCCTGCCCACCACATATAGCTCCCCTGGAGGTGGGGCCCCCTTCAGCAGCACTCTCTTGAGAAATTTTACATTGTCCCCATCCACATTAGGGGCATGTAGATTCATTAGGGTACATGGTATAGACCTGTATTTCCCTTTGACAATTAGGTATCTTCCCTTCAGGTCTTGTTGGATATCCTGCATCTCTAGTGGAGTATCTTTATGCACCAAGATTGCCCCCCGTGCAGGTGCTCTAGATAAGGGGAATAAAACACTTGTCCCACCATGCCCTTTTCAGCTTCTGACTCTCCGGTAGCCTGTGACATAGGCTACTGTAGAATGGCTACACGCACAATAGTGACACCTGATGGGTGACTGTGATGTGGGTGCCCATACAATGCTGGCGACATGCAGGAAGGGTGAATGCAGCATAGCGGCGACTTTCATGTACGGTGACAGTGGCAAAATGGCAACCTGAACATCATGGCAACCATTGAAAGCAGACAGCACCAGTGACACACTGCCTCCACCTACCACAGATGACCAGTCGCAGCAGACCACACCTGCTACAACCCTCCCCACACATAGACTGTAGTGACGGCTGCAGGCCCCCACCCACCCCACACACACACCAACTGGGCCGTGAAGGGCCCCATCAGATAGGCTGCAGGCATGCCGCTCTTGTGGCATGCACCACTAGTGCGCCACCGATGGAGGCACAGACAGTACCACCATGGGTTCAAACACCACAGGCAGCTTCACCGGGTAGGCTAACGGCAGCAGTATAAAGCACAGCGGTAGGACACTGCAGTGTAGGGGAATACAAATACATACCATGCTATGTTGGGGCCCGTTAGCGGCTGCAAGCAACACAGACCGGTAGGAGTAGCACACAGGATTCCAGCACAGGATTCTCCCCAGCCATACCACCACAGCGATACACAGCTCACAGGTCCAGGCAGCAGCATGGCTGGACTAGACCCTCCCCATTGCAGGAGCCAATCGGAGCAGCAGGGAGTGGGCGACCACGTTTTATGTTGCACAGGCGGGTGCACATAGGGGCATGTCCACAGGCACCAAACACTTTTGACAGCAGTGGAGGCATGGAGCAAGGCGTGGCAATAAGGCACGGGACTGTATAGCACACCCATAAATAGGCAGGCTCCAGGAAGTATGGCTGTCACTCTGTGTCAGCAAATGTAGGATGGGGGACTTTACCTTCCTCACGAGCCAAAAGGGGAGACCACTTTTTGCTCACCACGGCTATGTATACCGCAGAGACAAGGAGAGACAAGAGAAAGTGTACTGGAGGTGTATGCAGGGCCACAGGCATGCCTGTCCTACACAGGTGCACACTGTAGCAGACCATGTGGTCCATATTGGCTGCCCACACAACCATGTCCTGGATGCAGGGGAGGTTGGCGTTCGCGGTGTGCTGGCGGGTGTGCAGGACAGCGCACGCACCAGCCTGGAATGTACTACCCAGGTTGTAGTGCAGGCCACAGCTGGGGTGATGGATGCCATCACTGACAGGCTGCCAGCCTTGTCCCTGCTGTACCGCACCATCCAGTGGATGCACCAGGCTGCGAGGGGCTGCCCAGCAACGCCCAACAGTGTGACTGAGTTCACAATCCCACCGTCATACATGGTCACGCGCGACAGTGTCCTGTTTCTGCAATGTGATAGCAGTCCATTGGGGGACCGCATACTCATATTCGCTACGCAGCGTGACCCGACCTGCTCTACCTCACTGAGTGCCAGGACTGGTTCCTCGATGACACGTTTCACGTCACGCCACCACTCTTTGGGCAGCTGTATACCATCCACGGCATGTGGTCCAGGCTCGTCTTGCAGGCCGCGTATGTGCTAACGTGTACGTGCATGGAACGGTTGTACATGTGGGTATTCATCGAGCTACACCAGCTACTGTGTAATCCACAACCACGGACAGCACTGCTGGACTTTCATCGTGCAGCCTGGCGTGCCTTCGCAGCTGTGTTTGATGGGGCAGTAGTGCGTGGATGTTTCTTCCACTTCTGCCAGGCCGTGTAAGCACTGTGTGCAGGGCAGTGCTGCATTGCATGACAGGTATGCCATGGACGAGGACTTTGCTCTGCAGATGCACATGCTCCTCACCCTGGCATTCATGCCGGCGGATGCCATGGCCGAAGTTTATGCAGAGCTGGTGGACATGCCCTTCTACTGTGACAACGAGGCACTACTCCAGCCTCTCATTGACTACATGAAGGACACATGGGTCGGATGCCCCGTGGGTAGGACTGCCAGGTGGCACCCACTGTTCTAGGTCAACATGTGGAACATGTATGAGCCGACACGCAGTGGTCTGGTGAGGATTAACAGTGTGGTGGAGGGGTGGCACCGTGTCTTCAACACCCGGCTTGGTTCCAGCCATCCAAATATATGGCACTTCCTGGACTGCCTCTGGGAGTTGCAGTGGCTCAGCGCCCTTTGCATGGAGCAGCTACAAGAAATTGCACATGTGATAAATACTGATCTGGCACAGGTGAGAGGGCTGGCCAGCAGATCTTGTTCAGTACAGGCAGTTCAGGTGAACCTAGCTACAGTTGCTCAGCACTTGGAACAAAGTGCAGCTGGTGCTGATGGGTCAAAAGCAAAGGTGCTGTTAAGAGAGGTACAGTCTGTACGCTTTGTCAAATCTCTTTATATCGTGCATGATTTTTTCCCATACTTAAAAATATGTCACTGCAGTTTCGGAGAGATGACTTAATAATTCTTGAAGTACCACATCTCATAGAGACCTGCCTCCTCCAGCTAATGGAACTGAAATCTAAACCAGGGAAATACATGACGGTTTTCCTGGATCATTACAAACCCCAGGACAGATGCATGGATGTTGTAATTTCAAAGAAGGGAGTTGAGAAGACTGTTCTCTTTGCGTTTAGAGGCAACTGCCCTGAAAAAATTTTTGGGACAGATACACAACTGCATACTTTAGTAGATGCAGCAATAGGTTACATTGATGCAAGATTTCAAAAATTTTCAGAGGTGCCTCTGAAATGGTTCACGTGTGTGGATTTTAAACAGTTTGATCTACCTAGAGAACAACTTGTGGAGTTTGGGACCAATGAAGTGGCTAATTTAGCAGCATACTTTACTTTTTTCTCAGAAGAACAGCAGGAAAATATTAGATTAGAATATGCTGCATTTAAGGCACTGCTGAAATCTGCAATTGACAAACACTATCTGCAGGTTTTTACAAGATTGCTGAACGAAAAACTGCCCCAGATTGCTCAAATTCTAGAGTTAGTGGAAATACTCCTGGCAATGAGTGTGTCAACTGCAAAGTGTGAACAAGTGTTCTCCACTCAAAACCTGATAAAGACAAAAATAAGGACATGTCTGGCAGATTACATGCTACAGTCGCTTCTTCAAATAGCAGTAAAGGGTCCTGAACTATGTGACTTCGATCCAGATCCAGCAGTAAACCACTGACTGCTGTCTGGTCCAGGCAGTCGACATGTTTATGGGCATGCTGCTGATACAACTGATGCTGTGTCTCCTGCTAGTACTTCTGTTGCTCCATCATCATCCTGTCCTAGCACCACTATTACCAGTACACTTGATGTTGGTGACAATTCTGAATCTGAGTCCTCATTATCTTTGCCCTAATTATTCTCTGCTTCATTCAGGCATGTGTGGGACTGGACTGGAGTCGGCTCTGACTGGCACCACTTGACTCAGACTTTAAATCACTCAACCCTGTAACACAAAACAAGTCATGATACACATCTTCATTTTTACTGTTTTATGTAGCCTCTTCTACATCTGTTAGTGTTAATAATACAATGCCACAACCACTTTTTTTTGTCGCTGCCTAATGTTTTATAAGTTCCCTTTAACCCCTAGGTGGCACTATCCCAAGGGCTACTACTCCTGCCTGCTTGGCTAGTAGCAGGTTAAGGGGCCTGAGTTCTGAAATGGGTGCCTCCACCCAGAGGTCAGGGTTGGTAGTGGTCAAGCTAACCTGGACACAGCCCTCCGGGATACTGTAACCCCCCCTCTTTCCCCTCTAGTGGCCTGATCACTGTACAATAATCACTTTCACAATACCCCTGGTACACCACACAAGTACCCACACTGTTTGCACTTACCACTAGGGCTGGTTCCTCTGGCTCGACCCTTGGGACTCCCTGTAAAACAAGGTTAAGCACAACAAATAGCAACAGTACAGTACTTTGAGCACAAACTGGAACCACAGTCAGATTACATGCAGAAAAAGTTAGATCTGATTTATTCAGGGGACTTGAACAAGGGAGGGGCAAAATCAGGTTAATTAGCTTAAAGGTTATATCAATCAAGTAGTTATGCATGCGCTTTGAGTGCCCCCACACAGTCCACCTCTGGGTACCCAGGTGGAGAAGAGATTGGCTAGCCAGAACAGTTGCCCGGGGTTGCAGCTGGTTGGGGCCCTGTGATGGAAAACAAAACATGCACAGTACACAATATTTGTAATCCGGAGCCAGAGGGCTCAGTTCAGAAAGGAAACGAAACAACAAGACAATCAGATAACACACGCAGATTCAGCTGTTGGTGCAGGGAGCTGCCCTGGTATTTACTCATGATACCCAAGACTGGACACAGGCTGGATGAAAATCGAGACCGCAGGTGGTTGATCTAGGGAATGCCAGGAGAAGCAGGGCCCACACAAGTCGCAGAGGTGTCGTCCCTGTTCAAGCGTGGAGCAGGGGGGCTGATCCCCAGGCAGGTCCCTCGTCGATGGCTTCTCTGTGCAGTGGGTAGTCTGGCTGGGCCAGTCTGGCAAAGCCCAGACCGCATGGAGACAATTTCGGATGCAGTCCGTTTTGGGCTGGATACAGCTTCCAGCAAGCAGAACACAGTTCACACAGTGGGGAACTAACTCACAACCCACTAGCAGCTCATAGCACATTTACATGTACAGGAATTCTACTGTACCAGGCAAAGTGCTCCCTGGTCACAATCGCAAAGCTGTGCACACACCGGGAGCTAAGGGGTAGCTGATACTCCTGACAGTGGATCGCATTCAGCAAAAATATTCGGTCTTCTTCAGGTTGAGCCTGGCCCACTTCAGTAGCTTACTTTAGTCACACAAACTTGGATTTAGTCCAAAATAATTCTCTTCTCTCCCTCTCATGGAGCAGCAGCAGACATGCAGCCAAAAACTCAGCCCTTTCACAGTTTTCCCATGCTAATCCACTCAGGATTTCTGCCCAAAATTACTTCAGCTCCTTCTTCTTGAGCTTCCAGCTCAGAACTAAACTGAAAACTGCAAGCTGCCTGGGACTTCCCCAAGATCCAAAAGATTTAGTTGGCTGATTTGCTGTCAGTCAAAGCAAGAGCTCCCCCTTCAGTTGCAAAAAAGGCACAAAAACTCAAACCACAGTTCCTATAGATTTTGAATTCAGACAGCTCCTGTAGTCCGGCTACATTTTAGGTCCCACCAGAACTGATTGGTCCAATTTGCAGTCCAGTACCAAGATAGTGGAGACAAACAAAACAGTCCTTGCTACAAAGAAAGCAGGTTAGATAAACTACATTATCATTATCATTCTAAATGGTTTTCAGCAAATAGTTACATCTTTCAACAGAGCTTCATCTCAGATTACATATGCTGCAATCAAGCAGCTCTTAAAGAGACAGTACACAGAGGCTATACAAGGTCTGGTAATCACATTTAAACTGCTAAAACACAAGACACCAGCCTGGCAGTGAGCATTTAGGCAAGCTCAGGGAAGACTTTTTGGGAACCCCCATTTGTAGGGGGGGGTTACATCTCTTTAAAATACAGCCTTTCAACCATTGGACTACCACTCACAACAGTGGGACTACCATTTTCGGACAGGCCAGTTGTCCTGGACTACCATGTAAATTTGAAATTTGTCGATCCCTGCCACCTACTAGTCTACTATCCAGAGTATTCAAATCGAGGGGAGACTTTGCTTCATAGTCTGAATGTCCACCGGGTACTTTGTTACTACTTAGATGATACCCGAGCGATCCATAAATCAGAACAGTTGCTTGTTTCCTTCGCCCCGAGGACCGAAGGGGCTTCAGCTACTAAGCAGAGTTTGTCCAAATGGCTAGTTGACTGTATTGTTTATTGTTACCCAAAGTATGACAAATCTTTTCCGAGACCGGTCAAAGGCCATTCTACCAGGAGCATGGCTGCTTCCTTTGCCTCCATTAAGAATGTGTATGCTGCTGATATTTATGAAGCTGCCACTTGGAGGTCTGTGCATACTTTCATTCAGCATTATAGTCAGGACATTGCCTCACATCGCAGGGCAGGTTTCAGCCTAACTGTCCTTCAGGACCTGCTCTCCTGAGTTTTCCAGCCAACTTTTTCCTCCTCCCAGCCTTTGGGGATTAGCTCTGTTACTGCTTGGGACACAGCCCTTATGTTACATAAGAACTTACCGTCACAGTAGCTCTTCGAGAGAAGCGCTTGCAGCAGGTGCTGCATTCCCTCCCACCTTCTGCATGGTAATTGTTTCTCCATTGATTGTATTTCCTCATTTGGGTTCTCCATTTTTGAGTTTGCCAGGGACTCCAACGGGAGAACTGAGGTAGGGCTGGGGACCCACTCCTTATATACTATTGGCTGACGTCGGGGGTAGGCTGACATCAGGGGGCGGTCCCCCACTACATACTGCTAGTTAGCAGTTTTCCGTGGGGACCTGGTGCCTGCCAGCTTCAGTCCTAATGGTGAAACATGCTACAACAGCTCCTCTCAAAGATCTACTGCTATGGTAAGTTCTTAGGTAACCGTACTTTTGGTTCCCCAAGCCCTGCTTACCATTTCCCCAGCTCTTAGGCACACCTTCCCTGCTGTCATCACTGGCATGTAAGCCACCTTCCTTCTTTCATTAGGGTTCCCCTTCCTTCCCCTGTGAATACCCTTAATTATGGAGTCTCCTAGGATTACCACCCATCCATCCCCTCCATTCATGTCTCCATTCCTTCCTTCCTTCCTTCCTTCCTTCCTTCCTTCCTTCCTTCCTTCCTTCCTTCCTTCCTTCCTTCCTTCCTCCTTCCTTCCCTGCTGTGTGAGTTGCTCCCTCACCTAATTGCTCCCTCTCCACCCTGGTTAGCATTCCACTGCAGCATCTACTTTTCTCTCCAACTATGTCACCATTTCCCTGTATGCCCTTCCCTTTCTGGCTAGCCATGTTTGCCACTACTTTTCCCTCTCTTCCTCTTACCCTATCCTCTCCGCCCCCAACCTCTGTTCCATTTTGCCTGCTTCTTCTTCTCTGCCCACCTTGTCAACCCTGCAGAGTCCCACTCCCTTCTCCTTTCCTTCAACCCCAACCTCATTGTCTTAACCGGACCTCCTACCCCACCTCCTGTTACCTCCTCCCCTTTCCAGGCAGTGTGTCAGATCTATTCATTAAAGGCACTCCTTCAGGAGTTCCCACTCCTTCTGCAACTCTTGCAGTTCCACCCATTCCTCCTACCACATGCCATTCTCCCTCCCTGAAATCCCCGGTCCTCTGAGGAAGAAGTACCCTCAGATACTGGGTGATCCCCCTGCTCCATTTTCCTGCCTGAGACTCTTGCTCCCCTGGGCACCTCCTCTCTGCCTTTCTCCCCACTGCCCTGATCCTCTGTCTCTCCACTCCATCTACTCCAGCTCCCATTTGAGCTGTCTTACTTCTGCCCTTAGCTGCTCCAGGCTCCTACACACTGTGCAGCCTCCTATACTCCACATTGTCCCCAGGAGGACCGCTTTTCCACAACTATTACAGCACACCACCCCCCTCCCACTTTCCTGATGCCTGTACATGCTCCTATTCCCCCACATCCTCCTGGCCCCAGCTTCTCCTAACCCCTAGGTATGGATCTTTATATATATTTTTTTTTAAATATAGTTTTTATTGATTTTATATTCGACAAGACACACATTATTTGTTGTACAAAGATAAGTGTTAATAACACATTGTTCTTAATTAATGGTCATCGAACGTGCGCATCTAGAAGTATTTGAGCCCATTCCCTATTAAGTTTATACTATATTCAATAGACATTCTCACAGATAGACATGTTTCAAAAAGTGTGGGCTGTTTGTAGGCAGCATTGTGAACTGAGATCATCCTTCCTCCCCTTAGTGAGAGCAGTGCCCCCCAGCGGATGTCAAATCTTAAGGGACAAATGAGTCATCTATCCACATCATTTGCATCACCCATCCTTGCCATCTATCTATACCTTGGTAATTTATCTTGCAAGGTTACTGTTAATTGTTCCATTATTTGTATATGTTTCTGACAGATGTAAGGGTACCATTTCTGCATTGTTGTAAAAACCTGCCACATCTATATTCTAAGAAGCCACCCCACCCAGGCGAAGTCCCTTCTGAAGTGATCTAAAATTACTAAACAAAAACAAGCAGAAAAAAAAACATATGTAATCCACCTTCCTTAACTGGATGGTAAGTATTGCATCTCTTTACAGGGTTCAGCCTGCTGCACCGTAACAGATAGAAAAAAAAAACTGCTATATAGTCTAGCATCCAGGGCAGTGGGATGTGGGAAAAATATAGCTGCAATAGATAACACACTCTAGCCGGAGCTGATAAGGCTGTGGAGAGCTACCAAATGACCAAAGTTAACACGCGTGCATAGAAAATTTTGAATGACTGGGTGTAACTTGGCAATTTTTTAGAGTTGTTGCTCCAGATTTTCAACATGGCCTTTTTGGGATCCCACCTCATAAAGAGTGCCATTGTCATTTTGTTCACTTGTCTGAAAAGGTGAGTTCGCAGCGTGACTGCACCATTCTGTGCCACAGGTGTGAAAACATGTTTTGGGCAGGCAGGATGTGAGAAATGACAGCTACACTGTTAATAAGGAGGGGTGCAAAAATGGGAATGTTGAAAATCTGGAGTGAAAATCTTAAAAATTGGTGAAGTTAGGAGCATGCGTAGAAACTGCACAACGCATGCTCGTAACGCAGTCATTTTTGGGAATTTTTTCACATTGCAACATGGATTTTTTGGGACTCCACCTCATGAGCAGTGGCACTGTCCTTTCATTAATCAGTCCAGAATGGTGATTCCATGCAGCGACTGCAAAATCACGTTTCGGTACTGAGTAATGAAAAGACAGTGACAGTGTCCATGAGGTGGGGTCCCAAGAACCCCATGTTGAAAATGTCCGGTCAAAATTCCTAAAAATGGCTGATATATCAACATAAGTTGAAAACCCCATTGACTGCCTTTATACCACGCTTACCTTTGATTCTTCACTTTGCGGTTTGGCATTGAACTGTGCAGACGTGTCCTGGTCCAGAGAAGATGACAGCGCCAACCTCCAGAGGTGAGTATGGGGTAAGGGAGAATTGCGGGGAGGTGGGTGCTCAGTAGGAGGGTGGGGATGGGGAGGACTCACTGGGGCGATGACAAGAGACCGCGTTCCTTTTTACAGGTGAAAAAATAAAGACATCTGGTGACAGTTTTCTTTATTTACGGAGGTGCATCAATTTGGGCACACTGGAGGGCTTCCAGCGTGCCACATGAGTTGGGGGGTACATGATGCCGACATGGGGATTGCGCACCCTGATGTCAGCATGGGGGGGGACAAAATCCATAAATCTGGACATACTGGGGTGGGCTCCCAGTGTGCCACATGAGTTGGGAGGGGTACATGATGCTGACACGGGGATTATGCACCCTGATGTCAGCGCGGGGGAAAAAAAGGAAAAATCTATAAATCTGGGCACACTGGGGTGGGCTTTCAGTGTGCCACATGAGTTGGGGGGGTTACATGATGCCAACATCAGCTTTAAATCAGCTTTTGAAGACATATTTGTTTAACCTAGCATATCCGCATTTTTAAAATATATTTATGGATTGTTTTTAGGAATTTAAGTTTTATGTATTGATTTGTTGTAAAAGCGCCTTGGTTTTGGAAAGGCACTTTTTAGAAATAAAGTATTCATTCATTCATTCATTCATTCAACATGGGGATTGGGCACCCCGTTGTTGGTGTGGAGATGGGGAATGAAGGGAGCAGGGAGGACAGCAGGAGTGGGAGGGAGTGGGAAGGTTTTATTTTCTACCAGTACTGGGAGGGAACGGAGGGAGCAGGCATGACAGGAGCAGTGGGAGGGGCGCCAATCACAAGATGGTGGCAACGCAACTGCGCATGTGCAGCATTCATGCATGCAGAGTTGTGGTGAGTGGCATTCTGCCATTCACAAGAGGGTGCCACCAGCAGAACTGTTATTCCTAAGCAGCCTATCATTGTGGAGTGTTACAAGCTCCATTGAACTTTTAGAAGGATACTTCCAAAAGTCCAACGGAAGGTGCCATGATCGGCCATTTTAAGGCTATGATCGCGAAACGGCTGTAGGCTCCGCCTACAGCCATAAAAATGGGTAACAAAAAAGCCTTTATTGGGTATATCCACTTTTTTCTTTTTTATATTTATTGTTTATTAACACACAAGAGAATATCAGAGAACATGGTAGAGTCAGTTGACATTACACTCAGATGAGGACAGTGTAAAGAATAGCAACGCAGAGTAGTACAGGCACTGTGTAAACAAAAGAAAAACAGACAAAAAAATGTTTCCCCATGTGGGGGCTCACTGGCACAGGGCATGCAAGTTTCTCACAATAAAAAAAATAATGAGAGCCATTCTTGCACTTATGGGAACCAGTGTGCATCTATAGTCACGTAATGGAAGATCCAAGACCGCCGTCGACGTTCAAATTTGTCACTTGATCTTGATACTGGGCTGAGAGTTTTTCCATATAGTAGATTTCCAGCATGATATAGTGCTACAACCCCAGTATTGGTGGGCCAGGTTTCATCCTTAAGCATGCTATCGCTTGTATATCCGCTTTTTTCTTTGCCATAGGCTAGCTGTTCCATGTATTAACCTTTAGTTCAACTACCTGAATAGGGTCCAAGCAGTTCAATGTAGCTAGGTTGCCAGTCGCAAAAAGGACTCACAAAATATTCAGGAGCCCTTGGGAAATAGTTATGCCTGCCACCTCCCTAGGGATGTCATCTACATCTGCAGGAAGTTGTAACCCTTGGCTTTTATTGAAATTTACTTTGGCTCCTGAAATAGCCCAGAAAACAGTAAATGCTTCAGTTGCATGTATCCCAGAAATGTGATTCTGGATTATTAAGCAGACTTCATCTGCATAGCCACACATTTTAGGTGTACTCCCCATCCCGATATACAGTGAATATTGTGAGCCACATCTGTCTTTTATAATACGGGATCGATACAGTAGATGTACAGTACCAGGCTCAGTAGGAAGCCCTGCTTTGCTCCTTTCAGCTGGAGACAAGCTGTCCACAGCCATCTGTTTACTAGTGGAGTTGTTTGTGTGCTAGTATACAACAGTTTCAACCAGAAAATGAACTGATCAGGAATGCCATACAGCTGTAGCACCTTCCACATATACACATGGGAGACATGGTCGAAGGCCTTCTGCTCCAAGAAAAGGAGAAGGCCATTAAAGGTGAAATGAATAAAACCAGTAGTCAGATGCCTGTTATGTTGTATTATGTAGCTGTGTATGCAAAGTGTTTTGTTGAGCATATGGTCTTCATCTTTTTTTCACTTACTTCATCATAAATCTGTCATTTGTCAGTTTTGTAGGATCGGGAATTTTCACTGAGATAAGTGGTAGGTTGCTATGCACGTACTGCCTGTTACGTCATTACCCCTGTGACAGTCCAGACGGAAAGTGGTGTCACATGAGGTGCATGTCACTTGATTTGCATCACCCTGCAACTGTCATTTCTGCTGACATTTTAAACTGATCGTGTATGTAGTTTTAAAGATTGATGTGTATTCTTTTACTATTTTAAAGATGTTTTTATTGGTAATTTTCTGTACTTAGTTTTTAATTTTGCTGTTGGTTTTCCCGCCTGGAGACCCTAGGTAGCAATGTCATCAGCATGTATTTTATACTTTCTTTTTTTTTCACCAAACTGAATAAAAAAATCATTGGGTATGGTGGTTCTTGTGGTGTTTGAATAAATTTGCAATAGTCTCATTAGAGAGCCCCTTTAAACCATTACAGGTGCATTTTGTATTACTGTGTAGGGTGGCTGGGATGTTTTCCGCTTGTAGACACGAGGACAGTTACACAGCAGCTTCTATGAGTTCTGTGAATCAGAGTGTTTTCCTTGCAAGAAAATCACATGATCTTACTTTAATGATCTTATTGCATTTTTTTGTCTTTGACACCAGAACTATAATTAATCATGATGTCAGTCCCACGATTTTTTTTTGTTATCATGAGAAGTACAGTGATATATTTTTTTGCAATTTCATATTGTGCTGTATACTTCATGTTCAGGTGCTTGAGCACAAACGCAGGGCAGAGAGTCAGAATTATTCTTATGAGGATGTTGACTGTTGATATGGTTTCTGACTAATTAGTTGTGAATAAAAGCTTCATGCATACATAGTATTTTTTTTTCTATTATTTCTTTATCTTCCCTCATGCCTCATGACCCACCACTCCTTCGGGCTACCTAGTTCTTTCACCCGTTCTGCCTGTCCCATCCTGAGCCCCCTCCAGCTTCACATCACAGCCGCCCCTGGGGTAACCCGGACATAAACCCTTCGCCAGGTGGGTCCCCCTCCTCCGAGGGGGAAGGCACCAGAGGGGGCAGCCAGCACATACTTGGCCCCAGGGTGCTGCTGAAGTGGAGGGGCTCTTTCAAACCATCGGCAGTAACGGAGGACCAGCAGCCATCATCCGGTCGGTTGCCAGGCAGATTTCCGCTTTTCTGCGCTGTTTTGCATGCGTCACCCTCTGCAGTGCTTCTGGTCTCCACTAGGGGCCGCTGCAGAGCGATGCCAGCCCACTACCCACCCCAGGAGAGGAGAGCAGTCCCTACGGATGCTCAATCCTCTCCTTCCCCTGCCAGCCCCCAGCATCCCAAGTTCGTTCCCGAACCCGGGTCGCTAGCGTGGCGCGAGGTGTGGCGTCCAGCACCATAACCCTCAGCGCCACCAGGCTGGCTCAATATTTTAATACATTTCTCAACGCTGTATTTTAGTGTGATCACACACTCATGGCAGCAGCAGTTATCACTCTTCATCATACACATGGTCTGTTCATCCGATGCAGATCATTCAGAGTAAGCAGCTGTGGTGGGAGTCTAACACTGATCCTTAATTACTCAATTATGCTGACAGAGGATGATCGCATATTGGCATAGTTGGTTTCATATCATCACAGTGTTGCCCCCTTCTCCCCAACACACACACACGTATACACGCAAGCTATTCAGTCATCATCTCTCAATCCCCTTTTTCTTTTGCGAGTAGCAAATATTCATTCACCACAAGTAAAATGTGAAATTCTGCAGCACCATTCAGCGAATATTTACAGTTTCAGATCCTCAGGGAATCTCCACAATAAATGACACACCGTGGGCATTTTGTGTGATGCTGCCTGAGACATAAGTGCTCATCAGGTTTATTTTAGCTGGTCATAGTGATACTGTGTTTTCCAAGGCATAGAACAGCTCTTATTTTTCAACTTAAATATACATTGAATTCACTGTAATACACACTGATTCTGCTACACCACTAGTTGTGAAACTCGGTGCATCTAGACTGACTTGATTTTGAATAGCTGGGCATTTTACTGAATCACATAGCTAGTCACTGGGTAAATGCCCATTGCAATTATGTTCATCAGTTGCTGTGACAGTTGCCAAGTTACCATCAGCTGTGGCAGTCATTGATCATAAAGACAAATGGCATGCATCCCATATTTACTTCTTTGTCTGTCGGCAGTGTTTGATGTAATGCTGTTTACCAAGTACCAGGTATTTAAATTAAATATCAAAATTTTTAAAAAGAATAAATCTTATGTCAGTAACTCTAGTAACTGTGGCCGCTATGTGCGATCATGTGGAAAGTATGCATCAAAGGCACGTACACTGCCCGCGTACAGTAGCTCTGCACCCATGGACAGGTGCGCACATGCCGTTATTCACAACTGGTGGCTACCTGTCCATGGGTGTGCCCCCATGGTGCACAGGACTCTGCAGGGTGGCCAGGGGCAGAGTTGTAGTCCCAGACAGGCATCCAATGGGATGCCCATCCTGGGAACAGGAGTAGATCACTCGTGCAGTGTGGCATGGGTCTGGGTGCATGAATGGTATCCGCAGGCACCTGAACCTGTGCAGCCATGCCCCATAGTCCGGTGGACCCTGCAGAATGATACTGGCCCCTGTGGCTAGAAGACCCCACCTGCAGCAACTCAGCCCCCTCCTGGATGCCAGGGACTCCCCCCCTGCACACAGGCACAGGCAGCTGTGCCCCATTCCTGTCCGGTGACAGATGCAATCCCCTGTGGCTCAGCAGCCCCCGTACTCACATACATGTATGCCCCCCCTAGAGGACTGCCCATGTTAGGCATGGTGGTGATGCCTCCCCGCACAGCTCCGCCCCATCCCCTGCCACATGTATGAGGTCCATCCCCATACCTGGTACCCCACCCCACATTTGTGTACAGTGGTCCCCCCACCCCCTACGGCACCAACAACATATACCACCCCTGGATTCTGTAGCAGCCCGCTGGTGCTGTGGCACAGGATGGCCAGCGCACAGCCCACCTCACACCTCCACAGCTACTGGACATCCAAGTGATGCTGGGAGCATGACCCAGGAAGCATGACCCAGCATCTCTTGGATGGGGTGGGTGTGCCATGCACTTGGGGGGGTATGGGATGATTAGCACTGCATCGGTCCAGTCCCCATGGGGCACTGGATCAGGGGGAGGTTCATGTACCTCAGTGATGGGGCACAGACATGCCATGGGGGATCTGGCATGGATGTGGGGTGGGGGGTTTCACAGTGATGGGGTGGCCTGCACAGTGCTGGGGTTGTGGCAGGGCTGTGTGTTGGATGGGCACCTACAGACGGCAGGAGCTGGGGCAATGATATGTGTGTGTGTGTTTGGGGGGGGTTGAATGCCATTCGGAACTGGGGCAGGGTGACTGTCCTGTGGGGGGCCAGGCCTGGGGTGGGTGTCCTGGAATGTGTAGGGGAAGTCCATGCTGCTGCTGGGAATGCAATGTCCTGTGTGTCATGGGCTGGGCATGTAGTGTTGTTACGGCAGGGTCCGCCCTGGCATATCTGGTGCTCTCCTCCACACACACATGGCCAGCATTTCCAGCAACAGTAAATGCTGTTTAGTGCTGGCATGCCCCTGCCCACCCCTGGTGCATTGCTGTCTGTGTGACCAGGGGATGAGGTGTGTAACTGTTGCACGTCCCATTAGTGAATGCCGCACAGACAGCGCTCCATGGCATTCATGCATAATGATGCCAATGTGCCTGTTTTCCGTGGTGCATGGGCATCATGCAGAGTGCCCCTTATGTGTCAAAAAACTCTGGTCAGAGCCAACACGGCCACTTCATTGTGAATTTCTGCTTTAAAGTCAGAATTCTCTCTCAGTGTTCCAGATGGCCTGGTGTAATTAACACCTCATTAAGAGCTGCAGTTATCTGGCAGTTCAAGAGGGGGATCCCACAAAAAGCTCAATGTGAGTCATTACTACTCCTCTGTTTGAACTT
The DNA here is from genome assembly GCA_016271365.2 of Neoceratodus forsteri. Lineage (NCBI taxonomy): Eukaryota > Metazoa > Chordata > Ceratodontiformes > Ceratodontidae > Neoceratodus > Neoceratodus forsteri. The sequence continues at coordinate 740,081,325 of CM057459.1, forward strand.
TCATATAGTTTCCAAGGTGTGATCAAAGGTAGAAGCTGTTAAGTCACTAGCTTCTAGTTTTCTGAATGTGTCTCTCTATCTGACAATTTGTCCCATATTATTAAAGGGAAATACCAGTTAACACAGTTAGCAGTGCTGTATTCCCTTTGTGGCTTCTGGTCTCTGATTATTGCTTATGCTCCTAAAATGGGCAGGTATTTCATGAAAAAATCATTCTGGTAAACACCCTTGCACTTAGGGTGCTTTCTGCCATGCCACACGGCAGTACAAGTCAGAGCCGTGCTGAGAAAGTAAACATCGTGAGTGGGTGCATTCTTGTGGCACTCATGCTCACCCTTATTCAAACTGCACCGCTTTCTGTGCTTGCTCCGAGTCATTGTTTGGTAACTATGCCTTCTGTGCCGTGGAATTTCTGCACTTTAATTTATTTATATCTTAGAGCCCACTGGCCCTAGCATGGCATTCTTGGAATGCTTAGCATGTCCCTAATCCAGTCGCTATCTTTTAATCAGCAAAAATGACTTACTTTTTATGTCACTAGCCCCTAAAATGGATGTGGGCATTCTGAGGCATTTTTTTCAGTGAGGCATCATTGTGTTCGGTGGGATCACATATTTCTTGACCTCTCATGCCTGCGTACCCTCGCGTGCCCGAGCATTATGGCACCTCACAGCAATAACAACAAAGAATGCCCACATCTATTTTAGGGGTTAGCGACATAAAAAAGTAAGTAATTTTTGCAGATTAAAAGTTAGCAACTGGATTAAGGACATGCTAAACATTCCAAGAATGCCATGCTGGGGTTAGTGGGCTCTAAAATATAAGTAAAACAAAATGCAGGCCACAGAATGCATGGTTACTAAACAGTGACTCTGAGCAACTACAGAAAGTGGTGCAGTTTGAATGAGGGTGAGAGTAAGCACCCCACGAATGCACCTGCTCACAGTGCATTCTACAGCTGACAGTCTAGCTGACCAATTTTGTTTCCACATACATACTGCTACTTCGGTCTTGTAGAAGGGAATCATCAAGCTTCCAAGAGCTTGTTTTGCACCTAGGGGTATTTTGCCATGAGACTGTCGTCATGATGGCTGCATGATCAGAGAATTCATTATCCTGTGTTTTAATGTCTATAATATTTAATACAGAGGATACAAAAATGAAATCTATATGTGTTTTTAATTTCACTCAGAAGTATGTAAAACCACCTGTGGGGAAACAGTTGTGGTATGCATCTTTCAAGTCAGTGGTAGTAATAATTTGCCATAACGCAGGAGAATCACAATAAAGTTCAGAGGTCTGCAAACCTCTGTCAGATTGGTGGAGCCCACAATTGAAATTACTCAACCAAACAATCAGACGTGAGGAGTGTAGGTAGGACTGAATTTCCTTGTAAAGCGCAACTCTGCCTGCCTTCGTTTGGGGGGCATATGTTGCAATAATGTGGAACCTTTCTGCATTAAATGAGACATCCAGCAGTAATGCTCTTGCTGGGTGAATGTCTACCAATCTAGTAACTTTTAGTGATGGATTTGCCAGAAGGATTCCAACCCCATCACAGGTGTCCCCACCCATCGACCAATAAGTGGGGCCCAAATACCAAAGCTTTGATGACTGCTGTAATTCAAAATGGGTTTTAATACGAGTGTCCTGTATACAAACAATGTCCCTCGTACACTCTTGTAGGGAAAAGAGAACCCCTATCCTTTTTCTCACTCTTGATACTGTTAACATTTAAGGTTAAAAAGGAGATTCTAAGCATCAAGAACAAGAAGTAAAGGGACCACTCCCAGTATAACATCTTAGTGTACCAATTATGGGGTCCTGGACATTCTCCTCTGCCATGCTCTTTTAGCAAGCAAGTCCTCTCCCTCTACTTCTTCTGTATCAGTAGTGGAGGCTTTGGAGGAGGTGTCAGTCTCTTCTTCCCATTGTCGTCGAGGCACAGGTTAACAAGCATAGGGAAAACCAGGAGCAGTTGTAGAATTCACCAGAACTTTAATTATAGTAGCAGAAACAAACAAAAAAATATATAAACTTGTTCATAATAACTGTGTACAGAGGCAAAATAAAATCTTTCTTGTAATCTCTCCAGTTGCAGCTCAGCTTAGCTCTTTTATAAGTCTTTTCAACCCCCATCCTTAGCAAACATCCTGTCCTTGTAAGTTTCAGGAGCTGCTAGAACACAGTGGGTGGGATATTCAGGCATGCGCCAGAGGCAGGTGCAGGAGTGGCGCACCGCAAGTCCACTGCACCATGGCACACGGAACGTGATATTCAAAGGCTGCGCATGTCGGCAAGCACCAGCGCAACACAGCTGAATATTGCAGGGATGCACCGTAGCGCAACCAGAGCTGCGCCAGGGAGCAAACCAACATGCGCCATAGTGCAACCAGGGCTGCGTAAGGGGCAGAGGTGCATGCACCAGGACACCGGACAACAGGCACAGCAAGGAGCATGCCACCAGGGCGGGATAGACCGCCACTAGGGTGCAGAGGATGCCAGGAGGGAGGCATGGCAGGCACACAGCAGCAGGCCCCCGACCATGCGCACCACAGTGGTGAACAGAGGTAAGGTGGCACCAATGGCCACTGGCAAACAGCCATTGGCAACCCCCACAGGAAGGTACGTGACAAGCCACCTGGACCACAGCTGGCAACACACAGGCCAACAGCACACAACGCACATGCCACACAACACAAACAGAGAGCCCATGGCCGCCCCAGGGCATTGCCACCAGCCAATGGGTGGAGACCACAAGGCACAACCCCCAGTCCACCCCAGACATACCACTCAGCCACCATGCACACCACTGCAGCATGGCTCCACACGCCAGCCACAAAGCAGACACAGACACTGATGGCTAACCATAGAAATGTGTATTAAAACAGGCATAAAACAACTATATACATATTAACAGGTAACTGGGTACAGGGAGCAAGGAATGGGGAGGTCATATATGAACTGGGAGGCCAGGGAAGGGAGGCAGGGGGACAGGGGACGTGGCTAGACAAGGGTACAAGGGAAGGCAAGGGAGGGGGGACAGGGAAGGGGAACAGTAGCAGGCCAATGGGCCCTATGGGCATCTATGCCCCACCAGTGCCTGACGCCAATGTCTGTGTTGAGGCCTGCACAGTGTCCGTTGTAGCAGCCGTGACACCTGGAGCATGACAGTGGTGACCTGAAGGATTGCCTCAGGAGCCTGGTGTTGACATCAGGGCGACAGACACCTAGGACAAAGGAGGGGACATGGTATGAGTGCATGGCTGTATGACAGTAGCCCACCCACCGTGCACAGTGGACAGCGGTGACATGCGCCCCTGAGATGGCACACAGCCTCCCGCAGTGTGTGCACCAACACGAGCTGCCAACCCGACTATCCACAGCCACGTAGAACACTGCACACCAACACCACCCATGTGCCGCACACCACAACCATGGCAGCCAGGCGACAGGGTTAAGCGGCGGGATGGCAGTGACACAGCTGGAATCCAGGTGCACCCACAGCCCACCTGCAGCAGCCACACACATGTGCGATAGCCACGGCATGGTGCAATGGACACCGCGGGTGGTGCACTGCTGGAATGGCCATGTGCACAGAGGGCTGTGGCCCACCGCCACCCTACACAACATCATACCTTGAAACAGTGCCTATCTGCATGCTGCGGCACACCCTGCGCCTGTCCGGCAGCACCGCCCATTCGGCCTGCATCCTGTACCTGAGCCCCTGCAGTGGCCTGCCCTGGCCCACCCGCAGCGCCAGCCAGCCGTGCCCTCCTTCTGTCCTCACAGCCTAGTAAGGAAACATGGAGAAAGACACATCAGTACCTGGCAACACCACATACCACCCCCAGCACAGCATGCCCCCTGGCCCAGTGCAGCTGCAGCAGGGTGGCACAGCGCACCCATGGTGTGCCGCCACGGCCAACAGAAAGCGCAGCCCCAGCCACCCCCCGCAGCATAGTGTGCCAACCTGCTGGCCCCCACAGAACACTGGACGGGCATGGACATGGGCGTAGTGCACTTACCTGGACGTGGCATGGCGCCCCTCTGGACGCGTGCCAGTAGTACCCGTAGCCTCTCAGGGTCCCTCCGCTGCAGGTCTCCGTAGCAGTGGTGGCATTGCTCACTGCTGCGCTGTGCCCCTGTGGCCTCCTCCAGCCCCTCAGCCACCTCCTGCCACACCTTCGTCCATGGTCGATTCAGGGGCACCTGGCCAAATAGATTGCCTGCATGTGGCTCCACAAGGGCCACAAGGTTGACCAGCTCCACTTGCGACCAGTTAGGTGCCCGGGCACTGCTGCGGCATGGCATGGTTGTATCGACAGTAGCACAACCAAAATGGCACCCAGTAGCGCATGAGCCACACGTGCGGGGGATGCGCAACTCGCACAGTTATGCACTGACAACACCAATTGCGCAGCCACGGGGCTGCGCAACACAGCTGGTGCAGCACTGGCACGTGCCACAGGTCACCCGGAGGGTCAAAGGGCAATCATGGGGTCAAGGGTCAGCACACGCACCATGCACGACAGTGTGATTGGGCTTGCCATGCATGGGACGCAATAGAGACATGTGGGCCCTACAGTCCATTGGCCAGTAGCACCTGGGCGCCATAGGGCATACAGTGCAAGAGCGCCACATGCCCAATAGCGGCACAGCACTGTACCGGGTATAGCACAGTGTGTGTAGGCTGCGCCAGTGATGTACGTGATAGCACTGTATGCATGCACACTGCCGGGCCTATTGCACATGTCACAATGTTGCGCCATGGCTTGTGCATGTGCAACACCAATGCGTCATGCACAATCTCGTGATATTCAGCCGGCATATGCAGATTATCAAATCAGCATATCCGTGGCGCATCAGAGGCATTTGCATCTCATTACAGTTGTGCATCCCCTCATTTGCATGCGATGCACTATAAAGGTGCCACGGGACTGCACAGGCTCTAGACTGGTATTGCATCCTTCAGAGGTAGGCCACCAGGTTGTGGGTCTGTCAGGACAATGGAATGGGAGGGTGGTATGGGTTGTAGCCATCACTGACCACATGTTTATTCCCACAGGACTAAGCATAATGGATCATGAGGAGGTTGAGGAGCATGGGCCTGCATGGAAGCGCAGGCCCAACTTCACAAGGGCAGAGAGTGATGCCCTATTCAAGGCCTACCTGGACCAGGATCCTCTCCTGAGTGGCTCGACAGGCACCCCACAGGCCTGGTCAACAGCATGGGAGGGTGTGGCCAGGGCCGTGAACTAGCAGGGCATCCATCAAGGGACTGCACAGGAGTGCAAGAAGAAGGTCGGCACAGACCGGAGGCAGATTAAGGAGAAGGCAGCTGCCATCCGGGCCGCACATGCTGCCACGGGTGGTGGACAGCCTAACATGCCACAGCTGTCACCGCAGGAGGAGTTGGTGGCAGCATCCATGCAACACAGCACCGTCGAGGGGGTACCCGGCGGCTGGTTCCAGACAGGGGGAAGCCCATCACTGCATGGTAGGTATGGCAGCGCCTGGGGCAGGAGGGCAGGGGTGTGTGCCAGAGGCACTAATGTGACTATGTTCCCTTTCAGCTCCAGAGTGTGTGCATGTAGTGGCAGAGGTGGGGGTGTCCACCATGGGGGCCATCCTGGACCTGGAGGACCGTCCTTCCACCTCCACCTCCACCGGTGTCCGGGGGCTGGGTCGCAGGGAGCCCAACTCCACTGTCCATCCGGATGCCTGTGGCGTGGTTGCAGACGAGGCCCTGGCTGTGTTTCAGCATGACGCCAGCCATGGCATCCAGTATGCCAAAACACAGATTGGGGCCGGGTCCGGGACTGATGACGACGTGGCCAGTATCCTGGATAGTGGTGTTGCTGTTCAGGGGGAGGCACCCATACCACACACACCCAGCACGGCAGCACAGACGGTGCCCTGGTGGTGGTTGTCCGCCAACCGGCTCCCACACCCGGCGTTGCTGTGGGCGCCATTGGTGCGGTGCAGGCTGATGAGGGTGGTGGTGGCAGTGTAGCCGCACCGGCACTGCTCTGCGCACAGTGGCCGGAGGGGCAGCATGTCGAAGGGGAGCTGGGAGCAGTGCCCGACGATGGTGCACCGCAGAAAGAGCAGCCCCATGAGGGCCTCATTGTGCAGCCCCCACCAGTGCGGGGGGCTGGGCTGCGAGGTTGAGCATCACCTGTGGGTCGGTGCAATGCCCATGCCCCCCAGGGCGCCGACCCCTTGACCGAGCATGCCCATCTGCTACGGGCCTCCATAGAGCACCAGGTGCTGGTTGTGGCAGGGGTGCATGCACTCTGTGCAGAGCTGCACCAGGCTGCAGGGAGGCATGACAGGGACTATGAACAGCTCCTGGCTGAGACCACACGTATGCGGGAGGACACGACCACAGCCGTGGATCGGTTTACCGCTGTGGTCCCTGCCAGCGTAGCACCACTGGCCACCCTGGTGCATGGCCATCTGCTGCAGACCCCGCAGAGTGCATTCTCCACCCCTCGGTCATGGCGTTAGCGACTCCTCTGTCAACGCTTGGATCCGCTGGGCATTCCGGGCATGCCTGCAGCGGCGTGTTCGGGAGCCTGCAGACACCTGTGAGGGACCAGTCGCTTTCCCACAGTGACACACCTAGGGGACCATCAGAGACGCCCCCTGTGGCCGTCGCACAGCCCGCGTCTGCTGGGTGGTCTCGGCGGGGCTGTCCACGTGTCCACGGTGGCCGTTCAACTGCACGGCAGTCCTGAGCCACTATCCTCCCTGTCCTCTGTCTGCCACTGCCCTGTGTGCACAATGGTGTGGTGTGTGCATTCCAGTGACATGGCATCCATGGTCGACACCGCACACAGGCCTTGTGCACACACACCTGGCCGCTGGCCACTGTGGCATGTGCATGATGCCAAAACATTGCCAGCCGCTACTGTGCACTGGTGTTCAGCGTCTGACACACGCCTGGTGGCAGCCTCTGGGCGTGTGCATGTAGGTGCCTGTGTGAATGTACATGTATGTGCAGGTGTGTGTGGGGGTGTGTGGGTTGGGTGTGCAGTGTGGTACAGGGTGCTTCCATGGAGTCCAGTCCCATGCCTGTCCACGCTCCCCTCCAGCCATTACTGTCATGGGGCCCGCCCTTGCATGCCTGATTACTGTGCCATGGTCCCTGGGACATGCGTGTGGTCATGTTCACCTACCTGTGTGCACCGTAATACTCCTCTGCTATTGTGTCCTGGTGCTGCTGGGCCATCCTGTTCAGCCAGTGTTCCCTTCGTCTGGGGGTGCTGCTCACCACCACCTGGCCCAGTGGTTGCGTCATCCCCACTGCTGTTCCCCTCTAAAACCTCGACAGCTATCCCACGGTTGGTAGCCATGTTGTGTAGTATACAGCAGGCCAGGAATAGGCCTCAGGCCTTTGAGGGGCTGTACTGTAGGGCACTGCCAGATCTGTCCAGGCAATGGAACCGGGACTTCAGCAGCCCAAACACACGCTCGATGATGTTCTGTGTGCTGGCGTGTGCCTCATTGTATCGCTTCTGTGCTGGGGTCGATGGGCGCCGGTATGGGGTGAGCAGCCAGGGCTGGAGTGGGTATCCTCTGTCACCTGTGTGTTAAGATGTGTGATTAACATGGTGGTCTGTGTAGCTGCACCCCGCCGCCTTCCTGGCCACACCCTCTGGTGCCCCTGGCCTAGCATCCCCCACGCCCTGCCCTGTTGTGCCAGGCTGCCCATTCCAACAGCATACTCACCTACTAGGTGGCCGGTGGGGATGTCCCCACTCTCGAACCTGTGGCACAGTGCTGACTGGTGCCAGATGAAGGCATCATGTGCTCCACCAGGATGTGTGGCACAGACATTGATTATGCGCCCCCTCGCATCGCACACCACCTGGCAGTTGACGCTGGGGTAGCCCTTTCTGTTGATGTAGGCTACCCCCTCTAGGCCAGGTGGTGTGTGGATGCCTACGTGGGTGCAGTCAATGGCCCCTAGCACGCCAGGCATACGTGTCACCCTGTGGAACTCCTGTATGTTCGCTGTACACTCTGCCTGTGTGCTGGGGAAATGGATGTATTCCACAGCATGTGTCAGTAGTGCGGTGAGGAATTGTGTGAGGAGCCATGACGCGGCTGACTGGGTTATGTCTGTGGTGTCTCCTGTTGGTCTCTAGAAGGTACCCATGGTGAGCGGCACATGACGGCCATGACCTTGGTCTCCACTGACAGAGCGTGGCTCCGACTTGTGGGTGCCTGCATCTCATCACTGCACAGCTCAGAGCTGCCTTGGAATTGCCCGGTTCAGGTGGTACCGGCCCACAATCTTTGTATCACTGTACTGTTCAAAGGTGGTGTGGGCACAGTACCACCTGTTCCGGGCATACCGCCGACAGGCCCTTCCATGCCGTGCTTCCTCCTGCCTCCTCACACTCCTCATTACTGCCTCCATCTGGAAGATGGCACTGGCCATGGCTTGGGCTGTCCTGCCCCCCGGGGTGGCTGTCTCTCCAGGCACCCCTGGCTGTGTGCCTCTGCGTGTGCCCCTGCGCTGGGCGCACTCCTGTGTTCGGGGTTCCCAGCTGGCGGCCTGTTGGCTGTAGCCTCCTCCTCCCACTTGTCTGGGCACTTTTGCTGCCCCTCCTATGCCAGGTATCGCAGACACATGCTGCTGATGTTGCCTCTGCACCTGTCTCACACGCACACACACAGTTGCTCACACACGCAGACACAATCAGTGTCACATGCCCAGTCCCACACTCTGTTGCACTTCCTGCTCTCCTCTGTCTCTGTCTTGCACCCCTCCTGCTGTCCTGCCTGCCAACTCACTCTCCCTCTCCCTCTCTATTGCTCCCCTGTGGTGCAAGCCTCCGTCCCTTACTTGTTCCCTCTTTTTATGGGCTCAAGTTTGCTCCGGCCATGTCCCTGTTGATCCGTGCTTGCGCGTTTGCTTGCTGTTGAATATCGCACTGTGCCACTTGTTCATGGCTATGCCCCCTGCACTTGTGCATACATTCATTAGGGTTGCGCACTGGCGCACTGCGGATTGCGTAGCGCAATGGCTCCCATCGAATATCACTCTTTGGCACATTTCTGCACTTGCATAGACACATCTCAGCTGCGCCATGTGCAACCGCTTTGAATATCCCACCCAGTGTGCTTCTTGAGGGGCCCTTTTTGCAGCTTTTGAAAAAGGCTCAACATTTGCACTCAAGTAACCACTACAGTTTACAATCATCTCAAATTATAAATACATATACATTTCAACAGTAACACCACATTTTCCGAACAAAAGTGATCCCATTATCAGTTTCATTTCCATACAGTCACTTGCACATATTGTTATATTAGCAGATATACAAGGGAGAAAAACAGACAGCAAGAGAAAACTGAGAGACAAAGAGAGGCAAAGAATTGCGAGACTGTTTGGGTTGGTCAAGTCTGAGGTCTCACAGGAAATTTGGTTGTGCAACCAGACAGAGAAGTAGACAGGAGAGAACAGATCCTTGCATTTAAGCACGTCCTCCAAAACAAATGGGACAGGGTCCTATTCTACCCTGTCACACCCCTGAATCCCCTTCTGTCCTGACTGATGCAAGTGTTGCATAGGTATTACCTGATTTCCAGGAAGTATCCCCTTTGTTTTGTTTTTCTCTCCTCCTTTCGCATTCTGTTTTTTATGGTTTTCCTTATCCTAGACATTGTTAATTGACATTGTAAAGGACTTCTCCGGGGGGGGGGGGGATAACCTTTTGAGTTACAGGGGTCTTGGGAATAACTTCAATGTGTATGGGACTTGCCTCATCTTTGTCTATTCCTTCTTTCTCTGAAGCCACAGTTACCTATATGATCTTCCTCTGTTCATTCGGGTTTATGTGATAACGGTGAAAGCCTAAAGGCGATCTGTGTTATCGCGAAGCCAGAGTGCTGAAAATCAGTTTCGGCACTCCGACTCCCCGGTGGACAGCACAAAGGCACTGGAGACTTACATTTTACTATTCAGTGGAGTTCTCACCCCCTACTTAAGGATTATCAACTGCAGGGGTGTACGCTGGGGCAAATCTGAAAATAAATTTGGGGCCGAGCACAAAAAGGCACCCGCCGAGACCCAAACCCGGCACCACACATACCCTAGCTCTGAACCCACCACCCATGCTACAGCAGTGGCTCAGCAGCTCACTGTGGCGCCACCTCTCACAATCCCTCCCTCCTGTTCCACCCCATGCGCAGCGTGCTCGCTCCTCCCTGCATGCATATACATGTAGTGACATCCTGTCACTATAGTAGCGCACCCCCCCCCATCCGGTTGCCCTCCTTCCCTACTCGCCATGGTCAAAAGCGCCATGATTGAGTTGCTGTTTCGGTCAATGCCCAATCGGGGTTGCTAAACTCATGGGCTACCATTCATTCGGTGTCTGTTTTCTTATGTTATCTACAGGGGTGACTATGTTTAAGTTCCCTTTTTCATCCTGCAATTGGTGTTCAGCTGTCTTCTTAGCCTGTAACTGTTGTGCCAAATTTATCAAACCTTCATGGGATGGACAATCGTCCCTACTGTGAGCTGCCCAAGGCCATCTCCCATAGGCATGGCCATTGTGCTCGCACAAATTACATTTAAATAAATTTAAGCAATTTGCAGCCAAATGTCCATAGTTGAAACTGTGGCTACACTGAGTGGAGTCACAAGCTGAGCTTAGATGTGTGCATGAGCCACACTTAAAACATGAATGTGGCTGGCCTATGTAAGAAAAGGACCCTTGATCTCTTCCAAGATAAAAGAAGCTAGGGAGGTGTACAGGCCCAGTATGTGTGGTGTAAAGTTTTACTTAGACCCACCATCCCATATCTGCTCACCGTCTAGGGTAGGAGTAGGTTTCCCTAACACTTCGCAGTGCTGCCTCAACCAAAACAAAATGTCCTCCACAGTGATGTTCTTTATTAGGGGCTTTGTAAGTGGAATGGTCAGAAAAGCTATCCAAACAAGATTGTTCTTTTGTACCTGATATTGGGCCTAGAATCTATCTAGGCTTGACACATTTTTAAAACTTGTATCATAGTTGGAATGCCCAATGCTAATTAAAGTGACAATTTCTGGGGAGAAAAATTTCACTGCCCCTTTTAATAAGGTCCTTGCCATATACAACCTATCTGGCAGTGATTCTAGGCTCCCTTTATAAAGGAGTTGCACAGCATTTCTCTTGGGTGCTGGCTCTCCTTTATTTTGGAACAAATCCGATAACTTAGACATAGGTTTTAACTTTGTCTGGTTGTCCTCCCCCTGTAAAGCTTTTTCTGAGGGACCCATCCTTACAAATGTATCTATCTCTGGGGCTGCACCATTGGTAGGCCCTACCTCTGTTTGCACTGTGATATTAGCCCCAACTTTCAAATCAACAGTAGGATTTTTGTCAATATCAACAATTGTAATAGAATTTGCACCAGTTTGAGATAAATTACCCCGGGGTTCATTGGAGCCACCTTTGTTGGAACCCATGCCAAATAATGCTAAAATGTATTGTCTGTTGGGTCGGGAAGCCACAGACCATTTAATCCTTGTATCCAACCTGCGTCCTCTAAAGCATGAAATTGGGGACCATTTCCCTTCCCTAATGTCAGTGTTCCGTGGGGATTTAGAAACATTCAGTAAAACTGGTACTTGAAGCTGGCCTTCTTTGCTCCATCCGGGAGCTTTTCTGTTCTTTGGGAAAGTAAAGTCTATAGCCTGTCTGGTAGTATTGGTCACCTGCTCAGACTTTGTTGAGAGAGGCACAGATGTAACACTCGGTTTCCCAATCCCAAGCCTCTACTGTTCCCTTTTATTCTCTTTCTTCCCAGCAAGAAGAGTTCTCGGCTCTTGGCACATGGTAGAAATACCATTATTACTGCCAGACACTTGTGGAACTCCTACAGACAAGTCCAGTGATTGTTCAAAAATGGCTCGAGCCATGGTATGCTGTGATGAAGGTACGTCAGTGGGCCCCTGACTCAGGCTGACAGGTACAGCTGCTGACGTGGCAGGAGTAGCTTGTGAGATTAAAACAGTTAATTTTCTTGTTGTTTCACTTTTTCCAAACAACGTTCTTTTTCATTTCTCAATTCCTATCTCCTTCTCAACTTTGTTAGGTATCACAGTAGAGTAGTTGCTGATTGCATTAGTTTCAGATCATTTACATCATAAACCGTGGTTTCTTCCTGCAGCTCCTCTGAGGACAAAAACAGCTCATTGGTGGTCTCTACATCTGAAAAATCTGTCACAGCCATTGCGGCATCGACGGCCTCTTGGGTTGCGAGAGTAGGGGAAGAGGCCTACTCCCCTGTCTCTTCCACGTCCATTCCCTCTGTAGGTTTCACCAAACTGGCCATCTCAGCATGACGGCCAAAGGTTCCCCCTGCTGGAGAGTAGGGGAATTTCCATGATGCCCTGGCCAAATTTCCCCCATTCATTAAAAATACCACCAACAGCTTAATCTGGTTCAGGGTCAGTTGGTATTCATCTATATCCCCCTTCTCCGGGTTGTGCCTGAAAATAGGCAGAATTTGTCTAGTGCACTTACCTGGTCAACAAAAACTAACTAACTAAATAAATAAAAATATGGCCTTCGCCCCACACCTATAGCATATGACTGGTTCCCGGAACCACGGCTGGTCTGATGGCACCAGTCGGGCCCCAGGAATTTCCAGCGGGGCACTCTGAGCTGCATAATTCCAGTCCTCCACCTGCTCATCTCCCTGGGCAGCAGCTGACACTCCCCCCCCCTCTAACTCAGTTGATCACACTGCACTTAACATTGAGCCAGACTGCCTCACCCTAAACATTGTGCTGTTTTTGTAGCTCTTTAACTCTGTGACGCTGGGCATGTTTTGCCCTACACTGTGTTTTTAGTCAACTAACTACTATGTACTTGTGTTAACCTCTGTATTTCTGATATGGAACCTTTGCAAAGGAGTTTTTGACTCAAGGGTGTAGTTCTGATTGTTGAAATAAATAAATAAATTAAAATACCCTCTGGACTAATTCCTCCACTTGGACCTTAACTCCAGTGTCGGGGGGGGTTACCAGGTGGGGGACCCAGTACCGAATGTCATCGGGCCTACATTAGGGGTGATACCACTCACCCCGAGAGTCTCAGTCAAACCAGAACCCACAGATACTTTAGCTGAGGTGACCACATCCCTGTGCCCCCTCAACAGAGTACTTAATTCCTGCACCTCTCCAGGGGGTGCTTCTCGTTCTATCTGCATCACAGCCGGGGAGGCCCTATGCATTCCCCAGTGACCCTGCTCCTTCTCAGCCTCCCAGACCTCCTGGACCAAAACCCAGTAGGGAGGAGGATTATTCTTCCTGTCTGCTAAATGCAACTGTAACATTAACAGAGGGGAATAACAAGCGGCCTTCACTTCATGCTCTAGCTTGATCCGATTTAGATCTAGGGCTGCTACTTCCCCCTTTTCCAAAACACCTTCTGCAAGGCCCTTTCCACTTGGGACAGGAAAGCAGACAACAGTTCCACCTCCCACTGCTTAGTGGTTTTAAACTTCCACATGAGGTCTTCACCGGTTGCAAGATTCCCAAATACACTTTCCAAAGCTGAAAGAAATACCTAGGCTGGGGCTTCGGGATCTGTGGCTCATAAAGAATGTATAAGCTCTAAAGCGGGACTCCGTAAACTCTCCACTAGTTGTTCCGCTTCTCAGCTTCAGAACACTGTCAGTCTTGGACTAACGGGATGGCACCATCCATCAAGGCTTCCAAGTCGTCCTCACTATTCAGGGTAGATTTTACCCCTGAAAACATCCTTAATTTGCAGTATGACTTGAAAGCCACAGTTATGGAGTCGGGCTGGGGCTTCTCAAACTTTGGCGCCATAGGAGCAGATCCCACTCCTTGACCCCTTCCCCCTGGGGAGATCACACTTAAGGACGTTACTACCAGCAGAGCCTTAGACAATCCCTCTACCACCAAAACCCCAGACATCCAACTGGCTTCTATGGGTGGAGTACTTTCTATCAGCATAGTCAAGGTACCCCTAGCTGAATTAAACATTTTTCCTTGTATTTTTACTTTTTCCAGTCTCTTTATGGTGGATACACATTTTTCAACATCCCCTCTTCCATTTCTGGGGATACCCCCAGCAAAAGAAAAAAACTTAAGGGGATCTATTTTCATTCCCCCACTCCATTCCACCAGCATCATCTTATACTCCTCAGTAGGCTTAAATTTAGACTGGGGCAGAGTGAGCTTGGGGCCTAGGGGCCCCTCAGGGGTCTCAACGCTCTGATCTCCCAATGCAGACATGGCTGGTGAAAGGAGATCCCAGTGGTACCTCCAAAATGCAGCCCAGGTGCTGTATGCCAGTGAGCTACCCCCCCCTTGCCAGCTGTCCTTGATACCGGGCAAGGGGCCTGGGTCCTGCTACAGTGAAAATTGGTGGTTTGTTCCCAGAAATATTGATAATAGCGTGGTGCCTCCACCCAGAGTAAAGTATTAGTGGGCCAGGTATCCACTTGGTACAGCTCCCCGGGATACTGTACCTCCCCACCTCCCCAACCAGCCACTCTGCGCTCAGTATCCCCAAACACCTTGTTCCAGCATAAACCATATATCTCAGCAGTAAGCACATGCAATGAATTTCACTAACACAGCAGTTTCTACAAACAATTTCACAGCTTTATTCAGGGGATAAGGACTAGGGAAGGGATACCGGGACATAGGGTAGCTGAGAAGGGAAAAAGGGTTAGTGGAATAGGCAAAAATAATGAACAGTTGGGCCCACAGGCCAAGCCCACCCCCACTGGTACAATTGTCCCCAATTGCCTTTAGGGGTGCCCACTGGGTGCAGCCCTGATTGGTGCCGTGGGCTGGCTGGCTGGCTTTGGGGTCCTGAAATATTGTAGAAGCTTATAGTTTGAGCAAAACAGACCAATTTCCCTTTCTCCTCCTCTCCCTCCTCCCAGGAACCAGGTCCTGGGTACTCATGGTTTGTCATTCTTAGCATGGGGGGGAAATGAAGGTCCTTGGTTTAGTGCAGCACAACAGAAAACAGGCCAGCCAGGATCCCTCTGTCTGGATGGAATTTGCTTGAGGGTTTTGCAGTTGGTCACCTTGATTGTAGTTCTAGCCGCTTGTCACCTTCAGCTGCTTCTGGCCCATTGCAGAGCACCATAGTAGAACACCTCCAGCCCCAGAAGGCCCAGACCTGAGAGTGGCTCCACAGCCCGACTCCCCCAATTGGTCGCACATGCCCTACCACCCAAGCAAACACCGGTGACCTACTGAGACAGTGAGCCCAACTTGGAAGGGGTTAGCAAATTCCCTCCCTGGCTTTAAGTGAGGACTCTCAAATGGTGGGGGTCCTCCTGCAATGCCTGCACTGAGTTCTCAGCAAGAAAGGTTTTCAAGCAGTCACTCCAATAAAGCCCAGTGCCAATTTCATTGGGTGCTATCATCTATTTCAATAAGGGCAAGTGCAGTTCAGCAGTGGGAACTCAGAAACAACAACCCCCTGCATACCAGTCCACGCTTCCAATTAAGCAGTGTGCACTACCTTTTCTTCGGCTGTAGCTGGGACTCAACTCTCAGCCCTTTCACCAGTTCACTCAGGACACACAAACAGCACCTGGCTAGTACCCCGACAATTAGAGATGCTCTGCCTCTTTGGAATTTTAATTACAGTCCCACATAAGCTGACGACTTCTCAGCCCTGACTATAGCACTCTAATAATCGGCACTGTCTTCTCAGCTAGTCCAACTTCCCAGAACAGGGTTTCTGCAGCAGTTTGTTTTTCTGTCATAAACAAGCAACTTCTCCATACCTGGGGAATCACAGTTCACTCTCTTTCTCTCTTTCCCCTTCTCAAATCAAGCCAGCAGCAAGTACTTGGGGAATCAGGATCTCAAGTCAGTCTCCTTTCCTTCTTTCCCCTTTCAAATCCACTTCTGCTAACAGGCAAATCTCCAGATAGGGCCTGGAGAAGCCCCTGAAGCTCAAAGTCCACTCTCACAGAACTGTCCTAACTTGTACAGAGCCTGAGAACAGACTGAAGAAATCCCAGAAAGTCCACACAGTATCAGTGGAAAATCCAGCATTCTAATTGGCTGATAGAGCCTTCAATATTCGATATCCATAGAGATCAGTAGTTCTTGCTCATTTATTAGGGCATGATATAGGTGCCAGAATTAGTCCCCTCCTTTTCCCAGGAATCCCTCTGTCCACGTTTTTGTCGCCTGGATTACTGATTGGCATCAGTCAGCCAGAGGAGAGAGTTGGAGATGGGACTTCCTAAAGCTAGACTGGAAATGAGTGAAGAAGGAGGTTGCATCAAGAAAAGGAGAGAGTTGGTTAGGCAGACTGCCCCAATTGTAGATCAAATGGTGACGTTGGGTCCTCTGTATGATGGGAGATTCAAAACCAGGCACCACAAAGTACTGTAAAAGTTTTCTTCATTGAAATAGTGCTCCATGCACAGTAGCAGCTGCCCTACAAACCAGGGACACCTTGACCAGTTTTGTACATCATGTACGTCCTCAGAAGGATGTTCTCCACCATGTCCACACCTACTTAAAGCTACTACATAAAGTAACAGTGCATTAAAAATATAGACAGACAATTCAACGTATGATTAAAAGCAGTAACTATGTAGACAGTCCACATAATTTAAATGAATAATGATCATCATAATTATTTAAAGTGCATAATAGCTAGGTAATTTTATGATGGCTACCTGTTTTCAGAAATGGCTAATGCTTAAAATGCCTTGATGCTAATTTAGCCATAAACCTATGCACATACTATATCTGCAGTTATACTGTGGACAATAAAATATGCTTAATGAGATACTTAATGAGTGTCATATACTGATAATGACAGCTACTTCCATATTTATTTCACTACTCCTTGCAGCTGAGTGTAAGACACATCTTAAATATATGCATATGTAACCCCTAGATGGCGCTATTCCAGGGGCTACTACCCCTGCCTGATTTGCCACTAACAGGTTGAGGGGCCTGGATCCAATGGCGGGTGCCTCCACCCAGAGGTCAGGGTTTGCAATAGTTAAACTTACGTGGTCACAGCCCTCTGGGACACTGCAACCCCCCTTTCTTCCCACTAGTGGCCCACAAAATATATCAGAATTACCTTCACAGTATACACTTACCCCCAGGACTGGTTCCGGCACTGGGACCTCCTGTGAAATAAGATACAGTGCAACAATCACAGTACAGTACTTTAACATAGACAAATACCTCAGGCAGTATAACTTTGCTGAAACAAGCAGCTCTGATTTATTTAGGGGGATATAACAAGGACAGGGGGAAATCGGGTTAATTAGCTTATCACTTTATTCATCTACCTATGGCTCTGTGCATAGCCTATCCCTACCAGTTACTGTCCCTGGGTGCCCAAGCCCAGTGGCTAGTCCAAACTGTGGCAGCTGGTAGGGCCCTTTCACACAGAGAAAAGAAAAATTAGTTTAAACAGTCAGCAGTACAGTGATTCCATTTGGATTTAATGTGGCAATTCAACAGGGCGACCCTGAATTAGTACTCATGACCTCCAAACAAGATAGGGTCCTTCAACGTCAGCAGGGCTACTCTTGAGCTCCACGAGACTCCTCACACATTTATATGGTAAACAGTCACAGGCAAAAGTCCTTTATGGCAGCAGGATTCACTTGAGCTACACAAGCCTCCTCACACATTTATATGGTAAAAAGAAAGTACTATACCAGGCAGGCTGCTTCTATCCCGATCGCAATTACTGCACAATACCCGGGAGAACACACAGCAGATTCAGTTCCTGACAGATCGAGTGCAATTCAGCAATTTCTCCAGTCTTCACAGGGTGAGCCTGGTTTCTACTCTTCAGATATCCTTGATTCTCTTCACAGGACGGATTCAGTCCTAACAAGCAGTTACACAAGCTGCAGACCGGAACTCTGACCTTACATGTTTTTGACTAAAACTGTGCACTGAAGGAGCACAGGTTCCTTTCCCTTCACTGCCAGAGCTAAACTGAAACTCCAACAGACAAACCGGCACTTCCTTTAGTTCCTCCCAGTTCTTGGCTGGATTGGCTGTCACTCACAATAGACTGCTGCTGTTGGTCCAAAAGGCGCCAAGTCTAAACTACATCTCCCAGAGTCACTGCCCATACAATCCTCTTGTGGCTGGCTCAGATTACGAGTCCAAGTTCTGATTCGTCCAAGTTAACCCACACTGATTGGTCCTGTTCAGCAGTTCAAAACTAGAATGGGAACTAGGCAAACACAGTTCTGACTGCAAAGAAAGCAGGTTAGACAAACTGTATTTTCATTATTACTCTAAATTATTTCTGGCAAACAGTTACATCTTTCAGATAGGTTCCCTTTGTACTCCTAGTGACTGCAAAAATGGAGTGAATTGGCAGCAGTTCCAGTGGTACTCAAACAGAGAAACACACAGTCCCCCCATATAAACTAATTATGTCTGCAAGCAGACAGCTCTTAAAGAGACAGTACCAGAGGCTCTAAAAACACTCACTGATAAATGGATTAAATGCCAAACACCATTCAGGCTTGGAACATTCAAGCAAGCTCCTGGAAGTCTTTTGGGAACCCCCATTTGCAGGGGGGTTACACCCTTCCTGGCCTGGGAAAGCTTGACGTCCGCGTCAAGCAAGTACCCCCATAAGTTTTAACTGCAACCATATACATTTGCATTAGGCTCACACATGTAATCGTCAGTCAGTATATCATTTTACCAAGAACACATTTCTGAAACATTGCAGTACGTCACTTTACATAGTATTACACACACATTGTACCATAACTCAAGTTATTACCTCTTGTACATGAAACTGAAGAGAGGGGGTCCTTCCTATCAGTTACCTTGGGGCTGGATGGGGCAAGGCACCATACTTAGAGGGCAACACAAGTAACTTGGAGTTAGCACTGACGCCTAGTTTGGGCAATGAGCTCGGGGACACATACACTCCTTTATGGACAACATTGAGAGGCAAGTCCACAGGCCTCCCAAGAAAATCATAACTGAGGTGCACCACAGGCTTTACAGCTCGACCAGTCTTTCTAGGGGAACTGTTACAGTCTCTGCACTCTGAGCCTCATTTTCAGCATTGTCCTCACTTGTCAGGGAGTCTCCATGGGGTAGAGAGGCTAGAACTTGGGGCACTTTCAGCTCCAGGAGTTACAGTTTCTGAGTCCACAACATTTGGCTCGCATGGAGAGCTTTTAGACACTGGCAGTGGACTGTCAGGGCACTCAAAATACTCTTCTTGATTTGGTGTATCACCAGTCTGACCCAATCCATGATTTTCCTCCCCTGAAATCTCAGACAGTTCAGCCATGCACAATGATTCCATTTCATCTGATCTGATGCTTTGCACTTCACTTTCTGGGAGCATTGGCTCCAGGGACGAAGCTGGGGGCTTAGACAGTCCAGAAGGCCCAGCTTCGTCTCCAGTATTGACTAGGGGATTGCCCCGAAACAATTGACTCAGTTCGTAAGAAGGATAGTATTCAAAGTCACTCTCACTTTCTTCTGATATGGACTGACAGTCATGCTCAACTGGGACTTGTGGAGGGGAACACTTTAACTCTGCTTCTGTAGGTGCAGACTTTCTTGATCTTTTCTTAGCAGCAGCTCTAGTCAGTGGTACAGAGGGGGCATCTTCTGGGGGCTCAGACTCAATCAAGATTTGTCCAATGGGCAGTAAATGATTTCTGTGCATTGTTTTTACATCTTTTGAATTATTCTCAGGCCTTACTTTGTACACTGGCAGATCATCTAGTTTGCCCACTACAATGTGAGGGAGATGGTGCCATCTGTCAGCAATCTTGTGTTTGCCATGCAGTCCCAGATTTCTTAGCAATACCCGATCTCCTCCTGGAGTTCCTGTGCTTCACCTTTTATCATACCTTTCTTTGTTGGCCAGATTTCTTTTGGCAGCCATGGTTTGAGCCAGTTGGTACGCATGAGTTAGCTGGGCCTTTAACTTTTTGCACATACTGTAAATAGTTGTCAGCTTGAACCCCATCAGGAGAGACCCCAAACACACATCTACCGTAGTCGAGCTTCTCTTCCAAACATCAGGCGGTAGGGGAGAACCCAGTGGCATCACTTTGGTGCAGTTATAGGCATGTACCAGGGTGCTAATTTGTTGGCTCCATCTAGGCTTGTCCTTTGGGTGCAAGGTGCCTAGCATATCTAGCAAAGTGCGGTTGAAACGCTCAGGCTGTGGGTCCCTGGGGTGGTAAGGAGTGGTTCTGGACTTTGCACCCCACAGAGAAAGCATCTCTTGATCAGACGACTCTCAAAGCTCTCCTTGATCAGAATGGATTCTTTGTGGAGCCCATAGTGAACAAA
Organism: Neoceratodus forsteri; assembly: GCA_016271365.2. Classification (NCBI taxonomy): domain Eukaryota; kingdom Metazoa; phylum Chordata; order Ceratodontiformes; family Ceratodontidae; genus Neoceratodus; species Neoceratodus forsteri. Next base: position 740,101,666 of record CM057459.1, read on the forward strand.
AAGTTTTTACAAGTACTTTGGCTACAGTGGATGCTTTCTGGTCTTTGGTGGGGAAAGCTTGGGCATATCTCGTGAAATGGTCAGTGACCACCAGCACATTACTGATATTTCTTTGATCTGACTCCAAACTCAGAAAATCAATACAGACCAGCTCCATGGGTGCACTGGTGGTTATGTTAACAAGGGGGGCAGCCCTCTGGGGCAAAGCTTTCCTCTGTAAGCAGCGACTACAAGTTCGAATGTGTTGCTCCACATCAGCCCCCATCTTAGGCCAATAGAATCTGGATCTCACCAAGTCAAGTGTTCTGTCTATACCAAGGTGCCCCATGTGGTTGTGCAAGGACCTCAATACTGAGTCTCGAAAGGCAGTGGGCAGCACTAGTTGTTACTAACATACTATTTGCCAGCAGATTAGGCCTTATGGTCTATCGAGTCTGCTCGAACCTAGATCCCTGTTGTTTGTCTACTTGTCCCCCTCTGTCTACTGTTTCTCTGTATAACAGTTTATTGATCAGTTTCAACTTAGGACCTTCTCTATATAACAGTGCAGTTCTCAAATCAGTGGAGCGTAATTTGGACACATCTTTTCCTGCATAGAGGGCTTCTAAAGCTGCTTTGATCATGGGATCGGATTGAGCCCGCTTAATACTGTCATTGTCCAGCTGAGGCAGTGCACCAATGTCTATTGCAGAAAAGTGGCAATAAGCAGCAGGTATGCAATTCTCAGAGGGTCCCAAGCAATCCACCATGCAGTCCACTGCGTCTGTGGGACATTTGTTCCTCCCTGTCAAACTTCCGGCAGAGTGCCCAATGTCAGGTTCTGCCAATCGGACCCAATCATTCTGGGGAACAGGCCTCCGGAGAGAGCATCAGCATCTATGTGGTTCAAACCTGCTCGGTATTCGAGAGCATAGTCATATGTAGATAATGCAGAAAGCCACCTATGGCCAGTGGCATCCAACTTAGCTGAGGTCTGCACATAGGTCAAAGGATTATTGTCAGTTTTACTAGTATTTTAGCCCCATACAAGTACTCATGGAATTGGTCAACAATAGCCCACTTCAAAGCTAGAACTCTAACTTATGTACAGGATAGTTCTTTTCGGATGGGGTCAGGCTTCTACTGGCAAAGGCCACTGGTCTCAGGCCATTCTCGTGCTCTTGGTACAACATAGCCCCAACCTTGCAAGCTAGCATCAGTGTGCAGGACGTAGGTTTTCTTGGATCGCATAGGCCAGCACTGGAGCATGGGTAAGCTGATACATGATCTCATGAAAAGCAGTCTCACAATCAGAGTCCAGCGGCCCAAATACTTCACTCGGACGAAATACACTCTTCAGTCTTGAGGGACGCTGACTTTTGGTATTTTTGTGGGTTGGGGATACCCTGAGTAAGGTTAAGTAAAGGCGGATCACTCTTGAATAGTCCTTGATGAAACGCCGATAATAACCACAGAATCCCAGGAATCTTTGCAGTTCTTTTAGATTTTGGGCTGTGGCCAGGTGGTCAAGGCCTCAACTTTACTTGGGTTTGTCTTTATTCCTCGGTGGATACTATGTGTCCCACATACTTTACTGATGTTTGAAAGAATTGACACTTATCAATGGACAGTTTAAGGCCAAAGTCCTCCAGTCGGTCCAATACCTTAAATAATCTGCTCTCATGTTCCTCCAGTGAGCTGCCAAACACAATAACATCATCTAGGTATACCAGGCACTCTAGTAAGTTCATGTCCCCACTGCACGCTCCATCAATCGTTGAAAAGTGGCTGGGGCACCTGAAATCCTTGAGGCATCCTCATGAATTCATAGAAGCCAGCCGACAGATAAAGGCTGTCTTCTCACGGTCCTCTGGGGCCATCGGGATCTGGTAGTACCCACCGCGGAGATCCAACACAGAGAACCACTTGCTCCTGTTTAGGCAGTCCAAAGCATCCTGAATGCGGGCATTGTGTACTGATCAGGATAGTCCGCCGTTTAAGGTGCGATAATCCACGCACATCCTTACTGTCCCATTCTTTTCCTCACTACCACAATGGGGAAGCATAAGGGCTTCTGTATTCTTGTATTACACCAGCAGCTAACATCTCTTGCAGATGCCGTCTCACATCATCTATATCAGCAGGTGCCAGGCGACGAGACCCTCTCACGAAATGGTCTTTCGTCATGCAGCCGGATATTGTGCTCAGCTCCTGCACGCATCCTACGTCCCCATTCCTTTAACGAAAACACCTGGTCCTCTGGGCAAGCTTCTCACTGATCCTCACTTTCCATTCAGCTGGCAATGGGAGTCGCCAAAATCAAACAAGTCAGGCTACTCTGTCATTCTTTCAACTCTTGCTGCTGGGTAGTACTGCAGTGTCTGCACAATGCACATTAGCCAGGATGCAACCTCTATTTACTCGAATGTCTCTTTCAGACACATTATGAACTTGGACCATTACCCTTCTGGCATAAGCATGGGCTCTAGCGGGCAAAATACTAGGCTTGACCAGCAGTCCCTCTGGCAATTTCCCATCGCCTGGTGCATCCAACATTAATATTTTATTCTTAACATCCTTTCTGATACGGACCTCCCTGTAAGGTACACTGGGCATTTGGCGCCAGGATCAGAGACTCAGGATCCTTCTTCCATACAATTCGACCGTTCCTCTGGTTCTATTTTTTCAGCATCTCTGTGCCTCATAGGCCTTCTTAATTAAAGCCGAACCTTAAAGCTCTACTAGTCTTTGACCCTGTTTTTCATAACACAACTGTGCCAGCCTTCCGAACATATGAGCATTTGTTCCAATCAACAAAGGGACACCATCATACAGTCCAGTGGGGACACACTAAGGCTAGGGTCTCACTTGTTCGCCACTCCAGCCACAGGAGGTGGGGAAAGACAGCCAAATTGATGTACCCGAACAGGGTAGGCCTTCTCACTTAACCCCATACATGCAGTCCTTCTAATGGTTGTAAGGGTACGTCTGACAAATGCTTCTGATACCAATCTTGGAACATAATTGTCACTTGGGAGCCACTGTCTAATACAGCTCTTGCAGACACTCCATTCACCTTTACAGTGGTCTCCATGGAGGGACCCACTATTCTGGACCAGTCTGGAGAGGCGGTAGTGGGGGCCTGGGCAACTGACCTCGCCACAAAAGGACGTGAGTTAGCATTTTTGGTGCCCTCACTGGGATCATTTCGTGCACCTCTTAACCACTGATTTGTTCTCCGAAGCTCTCCTTGTAGCCTATATGCAACTTTGTCAGTGTCTTTTGGGGACCGGCATTCCCTTTTCATGTGCCCATCCTTCCCACAATTATAGCAAAACATACTTTCTGGAGTTTGAGCTGGCCGAGGCGCCACACTGGGAGCCAGGGCGGGGGTATTACTAACTGGAAATCTTGGGGCCATCTCTGTCTGCGGCGTGATAAGCATTTGGAGACATCTCGTCAGTTTCTCCACTTCCATGGTCAAGGAATCGAGTTTGGAGCTGTTATCAGCAGTAGATACATGGGTGGGTACCCCCACCCCCATAGCAGATGCAGTCGGATATAGGTCAGGGTCTGCATTTCATGTGGCCTTCATAAAGGGACTGTTTTTGAATTCCGGATCTCTCAACAGTTTGCCCCATTGTGACATATCTTTTTCTTGTCAGAGCACTCATTGACTGTCAACCTCTGCCCCTGAACTTCACTTGATGGGTCACCCTCAGTCACTTGGGTCGTAGCCACAGCTGTTGGTGCAGGTCCTCCCGAGGTCGCCTTTTCTCAACTCCTCGATTTCTCTCATTAACTCATCATAGTAGGGTGGGATTCCAGTCGATTTGCCAGGTGTAACTGAAGCAACAGCAGTTCTGAGAAGGGGCAGACTTAAGGATTCTGTCCAGTCTGGTTCGGTCCAGTTCAATCGCTGGCAAACTACCCTTTCTGAGGCATTCTTGCAACAATTTTTCCAGCCGAGATACATACACAGACAACAACTCCCCTTGGTACTGTTGTGCATTTCTTACTCTCCACCATAGGTCCTCATCAGAATCTGGGCTCCCATACACATTCTCCAAGGCCTCTAGATAGGCCTGTGCAGTCACTTCAGGGTTAGTGGCCCGTTTAGCACGGATGGTAGCCAGGGCAGGACCTCGGAGGCTCTCACTAACCCTCTTTCACTTTTCGGCTTCCGAGCATTGCCATTCTAGCACTTGGGGGGCAACATAGTCTATCCAGGTCTCCCAGTCATCCTGCCCTTGGGGGGTGGGGAGGGTGCCAGAGAAGATCCTCAACCTTCGGTAAGAGTCGTGACTAATGGCAGGTGCAGAAATCGGAGTCTGCATTGGTTCAGCCACCATTACGGGCACTGGAGTGGACAGGTGTTGGGGAGGAACACCCCAGGTGGCAAGAATAGTTTCTTCAAGTCCTCCACAGTTTTCCCTTCCCCAGCAACCATTTAGCAAATTTCTCCTCAAAGTTTCAGACAGTGGTGGGGCTCATTCCCCGGTCTTTACTGTCCTTAGTTATCACTCTCCAGGCAGTGAGGGCTCCTCTGGGGTAATGGTCTGTGGCACTTTGAGCTATCTATGGATCCTTAAACTCTACTAGGGCCAGGAAAGTGTGGGTGAGCAGATTAGCATGCCGACCCACCACCACAGGGTTTTGTAAACCTTCCACCTTCTAAAGTACTCTCCTGTACAGTGTCCGTAGATGATACCCAGGGAATGTCCAGGATAAGCATAGCATTTTGGGAGTCAATCTCCCCGTCACACCACTCCACCAGCCAGTGCACAGCCACTTCTGTCGGGTACCCATTTTTTTTTCTAACAGTGGTTCGGAATATGGCCACTAGAGGACCCACAATCCCAGTGGTGAGCTCAAGATGTAACCCTAGATGGCGCTATCCCAGGGGTTACTACCCCTGCCTGATTTGCTACTCAACAGGTTGAGGGGCCTGATCCAATGGCGGGTGCCTCACCCAGAGGTCAGGGTTTGCAATAGTTAAACTAACTTGGTCACAGCCCTCTGGGACACTGCAACCCCCTTTCTTCCCACTAGTGGCCCACACAATATATCAGAATTACCTCCACAGTATACACTTACCCCAGGACTGGTTCCGCACTGGGACCTCCTGTGAAATAAGATACAGTGCAACAATCACAGTACAGTACTTTAACATAGACAAATACCTCAGGCAGTATAACTTTGCTGAAACAAGCAGCTCTGATTTATTTAGGGGATATAACAAGGACAGGGGAAATCAGGTTAATTAGCTTATCACTCTCACTATCTACTTCCATGGCTCTGTGCACAGGCCTATCCTCACCAGTTACTGTCCCTGGGTACCCAAGCCCTAGTGGCCAGTCCAAACCGTGGCAGCTGGTAGGGCCCTTTCCACAGAGAAAAGAAAATTAGTTTAAACAGTCAGCAGTACAGTGATTCCATTTGATTTAATGTGGCAATTCAACAGGGAGCGACCCTGAATTAGTACTCATGACCTCCAAACAAGATAGGGTCCTTCAATGTCAGCAGGGCTACTCTTGAGCTCCACGAAACTCCTCACACATTTCTATGGCAACAGGCAGGCTGCTTCTCTATCCCGATCGCAATTACTGCACAATACCCGGAGAACACACAGCAGATTCAGTTCCTGACAGACCGAGTGCAATTCAGAAATTTCTCCAGTCTTCTACAGGGTGAGCCTGGTTTCTACTCTTCAGATATCCTTTGATTCTCTTCACAGGATGGATTCAGTCCTAACAAGCAGTTACATTAGCTGCAGACCGAACTCCGGACCTTACACATGTTTTTTGACTAAAATTGTGCACTGAAGGAGCACAGGGTTCCTTTCCTTCACTGCCAGAGCTAAACTGAAACTCCAACAGACAAACCGGCACTTCCTTTAGTTCCTCCCAGTTCTTGGCTGGATTGGCTGTCACTCACAATAGACTGCTGCTGTTGGTCCAAAAAGCGCCAAGTCTAAACTACATCTCCCAGAGTCACTGCCCATACAATCCTCTTGTGGCTGGCTCAGATTATGAGTCCAAGTTCTGATTCGCCTAAGGCACCATTTTAGAGCTAGCTTACCCCACACTGATTGGTCCAGTTCAGCAGTTCAAAACCAGAATGGAGAACTAGGCAGACACAGTTCTGACTGCAAAGAAAGCAGGTTAGACAAACTGTAATTTCATTATTACTGTAAATGATTTCTGGCAAACAGTTACATCTTTCAGATAGGTTCCCTTTGCACTCCTAGTGACTGCAAAAATGGAGTGAATTGGAAGCAGTTCAAGTGGTACTCAAGTAGAGAAACACACAGTCCCCCCATACAAACTAATTATGTCTGTAAGCAGACAGCTCTTAAAGAGACAGTACCAGAGGCTCTAAAAACACTCACTGATAAATGGCTTAAACGCCAAACACCATTCAGGCTTGGAGCATTCAAGCAAGCTCCTGGAAGTCTTTTGGGAACCCCCATTTGCAGGGGGGTTACAAATATATTCAAGTATTATAAACACACTTGCTGAGTCAATCTAAGTATACAGGTTTCATGGCTTCTTCCTGCATTTTACTGCGGACAGCACCACCTAGTGGAGAAAGGAGAGATAAAAGCACATAAACAGCACATCGCCACCTGCTAGCATTCTGTTTTCTTCTTTTTCTGATTAAAGGCATTACATCAGTTTTATCATTTAGGCCTGGGTGCTTAAAAACCCCCTAAGGTGTATATCCAGTAGGCCTCTCTGTCCAATAATACATCACCTACACTGCCCCCTCTAGGTCCAAACTTGGCAACCTCGACTCCACAAAATTTAAAGTGGCGTTGTCTGCCATCACCCCTGCTTTTTTTGCAGTGCATTACTAGGGCATTTCTTTCTTCCTGACTGGTAGTACTATGCATGTGTTCCCCCAACCTTATCTTGAGAGGGGGAGTTGTCTTCCCTACGTAAAAGGCCCTCTATATGATGCCAGTGGAACACCCATTTGTCCCATGATACCAGTCAGAGGATCCTGAGGGGTTCCAAAGAATCCTAATAAATAAGCATAGTTATTGCTCTTCTATATTATTACTATACTGGGATACCCTATTTTTAACAAAATTGGGTTGGCAATACGCTGCTACTGTAACAGGAGTACTAACTGCTTATTTCATCTTTTGTACCTTTTCTTTAGGCTGTTAATGCTGCTTGAGATATACCTTGGAATCCCTGTAATGCTTTGTACTGGTTGTTGTGTATTACATTGTCTGACTCAATAAAAATAAAATTAAACAGAAAAGGAAAAGAAAAGGAGAGAACAGGATGTTCCTGGAGTTTAGCTAGTGTGGGGAGGAGCGAGATAGGATGGAAGTTACTAGGTGAAGTGAGGTCACCTCCTTTAGGAAGAGGAATGACAGTAGCCATCTTCCAAAAGTTAAGAGACATAGGACATAGGAGGACCTAGACAGCTTTTGGCAGAGAACAGCAAGAGGAAGGAACTACTGTTAGAACTTTACTACTCTACTGGACTAAAGAACTAGAACTCTACTAGTGGAAATGTCAATTTAGGGTAAAAACAAAACAAAAAAACAAAATAAAGTGTCAGTCTGTGTTGGGTGAAAGAAGTGTTATCTGTGCAGTTAGCTAGGTGAAGAAAGAAACTGTGAATTGGGAGAGTGGCTTAGGCAGAAGGAAGCTAGGTGTTTGCATTTAAAAACTGACCTAGATAGCTTTTGTCAGAGAACAGCAGGAGGAAGGAGCTGCTGTTAGAACTTTACTGGGACTATATTGCCCTCCATCTCTCCCCTTCCCTCCACCCCCCCCCCAACTCTTAGCCGGTTCTACTTTAATAAACACAGGATTTGACTGACAACAGGAACTTCCTGTTTAGGAGTAGGAAGGGAGTGATCACAGAGCACAGAAGACTCACCATCCTAGAAGGAAAAGAGTAGCTCTCCACTCCCTCCCAGCTGCTGGAGGTCTGACTCTGAGCAAGTAAGAAGGAGACTACTGAGGAATACAGGAACTTCCTGTCCCAGAACAGGAAGATCAGGAACTTTAAGGGCATGGAGGCAGTAGGAAAGTAGAGAGAAAAAAAATTATATTAAAAAAATAGAGGAAAGAGTATGTATACAAAACAACAGTTAAGGGGCCCCAAATAAAACATGATAGGAGCAGTGCAGTGGCTGTTGAGCAGCAGTCTTCTGGGCGACATTCGGGAGGATGCGGTGTTGTTCCATCTGAAGGCACCTCTCTGGGCTGAAAGGAGGTTGCTCATCTCCTGGCTGCATTGGCCAGGATTCAGGGGACCTCCTTTCCTACCCAGGGACCACCTGGGCCACCGTCGCTGCCTCGGAGGTTGCCAAGAAAGAGGAGTGGTTGGACCACAGTGGGCTCAAGGAGGGTGAGGGTGGTGGAACAGAGGTGCATGCCTTCAGCTGTACCTCTCCACAATTCATATGCCATTCTGGCAGAGTGTGGTTCTTCTATGGAGGCACCTGCAGTGGAGACCAAGGAGGATGCTGGGAACCTCCACAAAGGAGACCCACATGAGGGTGGCATGGGACCCCACAGGGGAAGGAAACAACTCCTGGTGGGGGACTCCATTGTTAGGAGGGTAGAACTGGGGGAGGAAGGGGAGAGGGAGGTAAGGTGAATGCCTGGTGCCATGGCTTGGAGGGACAGGGAGCGAATCCTCAGGATCGCGGGAGCAGCTGCATGGGGAAGGGAGCTGGATGTCATTGTCCACCTAAGGACAAATGACCTGGCTGGGAAAGAGATCAGAGCAGTGCAGGAGGAGTTGGTGAGGGGGTTGGCCTTAGACAAGTAGCATGCACGGCATCCGTCTCAGAGGTACTGGCTGTCTGTGGCATGGATGAGTCTAGGGTGCTCTGCACCATGGGATTCAATCAGTGGTTGAAAAACTGGTGCAGAGCTCAGGGTTTTGGCTTTACTGGGGACTAGGGGTCCACCTGGAGGGATGCAGGCCTATACTAGCGCAATGGTCTGCATCTGTCCAGGAGGGGAAAAAGGATCCTGGATGATAGGTTTAAATGCTTCATTGGCAAGCATTTAAACTAGCCAAGAGGGGAGGCACAGAAAAGGAGAAGGGAAATCCTAGTCTCCCCCCAAAAAAAATCAGGGTAGTTAGTGAGGTAAACACCAAGATAGAGAAGTTGATATGGAGTAGGGCAAGGGTAAATGGAGAAAAAGACAAAGGCAGTAAGGACAGGGATGCGGCAAAAAGAGGTAAGGCCATCAAAAAATGGAGCGTAGAGGGGCTCTGTTGAGCCCGAGGATGATGGATATCTAAAACTGTAGCTCTCTTAAAATAGTTAAACTACTGAATAAATATATGTTTTTTCGTTGGATTTAGAACCTGAAATTTACTTTTCTGAAGATTGGAACTTCTGCAGCACAGTAATGGGTAGCCTGAAGAAAGATAAGGGGAATCAGGATGGAACTAGTAGCAAACTTACCCCTGGTCTTCCAGCCTCGAGGTCTATACAAGGCTACTCCACGTCAAATGAAAATTCAAGCGGCAAGGAAACTTTACAAATGTTGGGGCACAAGATAAATAGACTTATCACAATAGTGTCCTGTCTGACTGAAAAATATGATGTTTTGACCAGCCAGGTTACCACAGTGGAATTGGTGGTTAATAACCTCAAAATTGTATCCCTATAATCACACAAAAATGCAGAAGCTGCCCTGGGCATGACAGCCAATTTGGTTAAACAGAACTCCCATTTGAGATCCCGTCTCAAGTCTCTTGAGAATCAGGCCCAAGCAGCAAACCTTCGCATAACAGGGTTGCCAGAACGAAGTGAGGAAGATCATTTGGCCCTGTTTTTTCTGACTGGATGGCAAAACAGCTTGGGAAGGCCTTTAAGGACAAACAAGTAGTAATACAAAAGGCTTACCGGGTCTTGTATAGGGAACGACTAAATGATCCGGAGGCACCAAGGACAATTGTGGCCATCTTAGATGGTATCAGCTCCAGGGACTTTATTTTGGCTGTGGCCTGCCAGAAGGGGGTACTACTACATGAGGGAGCATGAATCCAAATGTAGTCCGACCTGAGTTATGCTACATGGTAGAGCAAGAAGAGATATGATGGGGTCTGGGTTCTCATTCGTGAAGCACAGATCACCCACAATATGTTATTTCCCGCTCGACTCAGAATATTTTCTCTGACCCAGTGGAGGCCCCGAAATGGGTTCAACAGCACGCTCCACTGGAGAGAAGAAGAGATTTATCAGGAGAATCGGATCCAGAAGATGCAGATGAGGAGGAGGGGACCTCAATTATATAAGGTCGATTGTTGGTCTTCCTACCATTGACTTTTACTTTTTCTTTTCAGTAGATCTGATCTAAGGACCGAAGACTTAAGGGACATGTTTAGCAGTTTTGTCTTAGGTTGGAGCATATCTGGACTAAAGTTATTCTCGGTTTAGGTAGTTTCTTAGCCCTGTTGTGATTTGTGCTGCAGATATTTTAGTTTTCCCAAAGTTTATTTTATAACAGGAAATAATAATGTCACAATGCTATTAATTTCCCCCTGTAGAGGGATTTATGCTCCTTAAGCTGACTTAAAAGGGGAAGTTCATACGATATTTTCACTGAATCTAAAATATTTACGTTTCTTTTTGGATATATATCTTTTTTCATTTTGTTTTTAGATGTTAGACCTTTACATGGTGTTACCTGTTAGGGTACCATTACCTGATATTAGCATGGCTGTTCATCTCCTTTTGGAAGAAGATGAAAATTGAATTATTTTGCATAACTAGTCGATTTTATTTTCCATGCTGCTCATGGGTTCATTAAAGACAGCATAAGTGATATATAATTGCGACCTTTAACATTTCTATTCCTCCCAAGGATGTATCTAATAGATTCAGTATGATTTTATTTGCGTGTATTAAGAGGGGTGGCACCTTCATGTGGTAGTTTTTCTGTATGAATCCTTATACACTGTCTCAGGAATTCTTTCCTACTGAATGTCTATTGTATAACGATAAACATAAAGTTAAAAAAAATGGAGCGTAATGAGTACCAATGCTCGTAGTCTAGGTAACAAGCTCCCTGAACTGGTGGCCTTGAAGGAAGAGGGATGCCTGGATATCGTGGCAGTCACAGAAACATGGTACACAGAGAACCATGACTGGGATGTCAACATACCAGGGTACACAATCTACAGGAGGGACAGGGAGGGTAGAAGAGGAGTAGATGTCTATGTAAGGGAAGGGATCAAAGCAATGGAACTAAAGGTAAAACAGGGAGGAGAGGAGGCACTGTGGGTCACTCTGGAGACTGGAACTGGAGGCACAGTCCGCACAGGGGTTGTATACAGACCCCCATCTCATGGGGAGGAAATAACAAGGAAATGATAGAAGACATCCTTAGTATGGCAGAGAAAGGGGAGATATTCCTTATGGGGGACCTGAATATGCTGGATGTTAACTGGAGCACCTTTGCTGCAGCCACATCCGAGAGCAGGGCCATTTTCGATGCCCTACAGGGGGAATGCCTCAGACAGCTAGTGTTGGAACCCAGTCAGGAGGGAGCAATCTTAGACCTGGTACTCTCAAATGGGGACAGAGAGAGGTTCTCAGATCTAGAAGTGGGTATCCATCTAGGAACAAGAGACCACCAAACAGTGTGGTTCACGATAAACTCAGCTGTAGAGTCAAGCCGTACACAAAAGTGAAGGTACTGGACTTTAGGAGGGCTGATTTTGTCAAAATGGGATAGTGCCTCAGAAAAGTACTAGCAAACAAGCAAGAAGAAGGGGTGGAGCAACAATGAGGAAACATCAAAACTGCAATCACAGAGGCAACAAGCCTTTGTGTGAAGCAAATAAACAAATCAAAATGAAAGAAAAAAACATTATGGTTCTCAAACGAGGTGGAAGGAAAGGTTAGGGAGAAAAATATAGCATTCAGGAAGTATAAGGAAACACAGAAGGAGCAGGACAGAGAACAGTACCAGTTAAAGCAGAAGGAAGAGGAGAAGGCAGTCAGAATAGCAAAGGCCCAATCTGAGGAAAAGATAGCCAACTCGGTTAAGAAGGGGGATTAAACCTTTTATAAGTGCATTAGGGAGCAAAGAAAGACAAAGGGAAGGATACTGAGGCTGAATAAAGAGGAGGGAGGCAGGGTGGGTGGGCAGAGAGGGACAATGAAAAAGCAGGGATACTGAAAGAATACTTCTGCTCAGTATTCACAAAAGAAGAGGAGGGGGAGGTACCTAATCCAGTAGAAGCACTCTGGAGAGTGGGGTTGATAGCAGTCCTTTCACAGAAAAAAGGGTTCTGAAAGAACTCCTAAAACTGAAGGTGGATAAACCAATGGGGCCTGATGGGATTCACCCCAGAATTCTGAAAGAACTAAGGGGAGAACTAGTAACACCACTGACCTCTTGCAGACTGCTGCAATTCAGTGCTTTTCCTGACTGCCCTCTCCTCTGTCCCCTCCTTTCCAGCCGGCCCTGCCCTCAAGCACCCAGAGACCGTAGGGGCTCTCGAGCCGCCAGCGGCGGGCGCCACCGATAGCCGGTGAAGGGAACCAGGAGGTCAGGGAGAGACAGCCAGAAAGGTATGAGAAAGCCAAGAAGTCAATCGGAAGGCACCGCCAGCTCTGCCTTGACTCTGATTGGTGCCTTCCCATTGACTTTGCTTTACTTGCACCACCAAAACTGGTCGGGATTACTGCTCTTAAATGTAAAATTCTCTGAAAAGGAGCTGTTTTACTTTTATTATTGTACATTTTGTGAAATGCCTTCTTGCTTGATGACTCTGTGATTACAGTCTTTTGGTGAGACTTGTGTTGGCTAGACGCCAGGCGCCTAACCCCCCCCACCCAGTCTTTGTTGTGTAAATCTTCTTTTTAGCACCTCTTGCAGACTGCTGCAATTCAGTGCTTTTCCTGACTGCCCTCTCCTCTGTCCCCTCCTTTCCAGCCGGCCCTGACCTCGAGCACCCAGAGACCGTAGGGGCTCCGAGCCGCCAGCGGGCAGGTGGCCACCACATAGCCGAGAAGGGAACCAGGAGGCCGGGAGAGACAGCCAGAAAGGTATGGGAAAGCCGCAAAATTTTTGCCCCCCCCTTCCTGGGTGTTTCTTTTATACACACTTTCCCGCCGAATCTCTTATCCCCGCCCACAGCTATTCTCCTCAGCCATTTCCTGAGCTCATTTCTTCTCATCACCATTAGTATCTTTAACCCCTACCTACCCTCTACCATGCCACTGTTCCTCCTATTGCTGCTTTGTCTCTCACCTTCCTGGATCCAGAAGAGGAAACTGAAGCAGCCCATGCCATGGGTGATTAGGGCGGCCACCGCTTGTCCCCTCTGCTGTCCCCAGTGGATGCCCCTCAATTCCCCAAGTATATACTGCCGCTTCTGCACTGTAATCCTTGGGTACCCACAAAAAGGTTCACAACCAGTTCGGTACTCCATAAGCCCCCTGCTCCATTATTGGCACTATAATGACCCCCTATACCTGTCCATTAAGCTGGTTCTTTATGACAAAATCTATAACCACACAGCAGGATCATCGCCCACTATATATTGGATCCTAAGCAAGAAGAGAAAGTCCTCTGACTACTCCCTATTCCTATCACTTGGTGCCCTCATCAAACTAACCTTCTTTCTGCTGATCTGTGTTGGCACTGTTGAAATCAACCCTGGACCCACAGAAAGCTCTATCTCCCCAGCTGACTTAGCCTCCATAAATGGCCTGAGTTTTCTTCATATCAACGCCTGCAGCCTCCTAAAAGTTCTCATTAATACAGGCCTGGGTTACACCTTACCTGACTTTCTGGTTATCTCTGAAACATGGCTCAAATCTGCAACAAAAGACAGTGAAATAAATCTTCCCAACTACCAGCTCTTCAGATCTGACCGTCCATCCAGGGGCGGTGGGTAGCCATCTATATCAAAGCAAACATCTCTGCATCCTGCCTCAATATTACATCACAGCCAAAGGAATTGAATGCTTATCAATTAAAATAACCCTTCCCAACATATCATCTTTTTCAACTGATTGGCTGCTACAGGCCCCCTTGCAGACCTCAAACTCCTATCCCACCTAGGATCTATACTTAATCTAGGCCCTGAAGACACCATCATTTTAGGTGACCTGAATTTAAATTGGCTAGCCAATGCATCTGCACCCCTGGTAACCTTCTGTGACACTTATGGATTCACTCAATTAATCAAAGAACCAACAAGGATTAATCCAAAGAATAATCTCAACAGCACACCCTGGACATCATGTTGGTAAATAAGCCTCATCTGTATTCTCATGCTGGTGTGCTATTCAGTGACATAAGTGATCACTGTCCCATAGCTGGCATAAGATCAATAATCAAGCCACCCAACCCTGCAAAATTTCTCCCAAGAAGGTCAAAAAGAACTTAATATTTCAGGATATCTCCATGATTTGTGCCACACCACACGCTGGCAAGAATTCTATCTCACAGCTTCAATAGAGACAGCTCTTCAGGTCTTAAGTGATATTATCATAAGTGCCCTCAATATACATGCACCCTCACCAGTGCCAGAACCAAACTCAAATCTTGTCGCTGGTTCTCTGCTGACCTTAAATCCGCACTGCTTGACAGAGATAAACTCTGGAAAAGGGCAAGAAAGACCAAGGATCCAAATGACTGGCTTTAATTCAGAAAAGCCAGAAACTCCTGCACAAAACAAGTGAGAAATGCCAAGGCTGCCTTCTACACAGCTGAATTGGATGCCTCCTATCACAACCCTTCCAGGTTCTGGGGTACCATAAAGGGGATCCTAGGTCAAGCTTCTACCCCTGTCTTACCACCCAAAGTGCACCTAAATAGTGTTGAAATCACTGACAAGCAAGAAATCTTAAATGCCTTCAACAATCATTTCACTACAGCTGGCCTAGCTTTCGATTCCTCACCTGCAAACCTATTGAAGTCATCACTAAACTTACAATCTACTGAGGGACAAAAGGCTGCTTCCACATTCTCCTTCAAATCAATATTCTTAAAAGAAGTAGAAGACCTACTATTCCAACTAGATACAACTAAAAGCGCAGGTGCAGACTCCCTTGATCCCTACTTTCTAAAAGTAGCATTGCATGCCTTAGCTGCCCCCCTCACTCACCTTTTCAATATGTCCCTAGCCACTGGTTCTATCCCCTCAATATGGAAGACAGCTCAAGTGTTTCCACTACTTAAGGCAGGTGATCCCATGGATCTCAACAACTATAGGCCCATTTCCATCTTACCAGTACTGTCCAAAATGCTTGAAAAGTTAGTGAACTTTCAGTTAAGTGCCTACCTTGATACCAATAATCTCCTTAATCCAGCTCAATCTGGTTTAGATCTATGCACAGCACCATCTCTGCCTTAGCAAAGTTACAAATGACTGGCAGACTGCCTTAGACAAAAAGAATAACACATGTGCTGTGTTCCTGGATCTAAGCAAAGCCTTTGACACTGTGGACCATGAACTACTAATCTCCTCTCTGAACTCCATAGGCCTTGACTCACTCTCTCTTAAATGGTTCAGATGCTATCTCTCCGGAAGAATACAACTGGTAAAAAATGAAGGTGACTTATCTACCTCTAAACCACTCCTAAGAGGTGTACCGCAAGGTTCCATCCTGGGCCCCATCCTCTTTGCCATTTACATCAACAATATTGACTCCAATCTCTCACAATCTAATATTCACCTCTTTGCAGATGATACTGTACTGTATGTCAGTAATCCTCACCATCAAAAGCCTGTGAGCTTTTACAGTCTGAGTTCTCCTCCCACAGCACAACTTACTAGAAAATAAATTACTACTAAATGCCAAGAAAACGAAAGCTATGTTCTTTGCCACCAAGAGCTGCTCTTCCACTGTCCCATCATTCACCCTCCACAATTATCTACCATCCTTGGTGAAAATCTGGAATATGTGGACAAATTCAAATATCTTGGAGTCTGGATTGACAATAAACTTGACTATACTAGCCACATTGAAGAGCTCCTGAAAAAGCTTAGACAAAGACTTGGCCTATTTTATAGGATCAAACACTACCTGACCAGAGATTCCAAAAAGGCTAATCCTGGCATCATTCCTATCCCTCATTGACTACGCTTGACTTCCTTTATGGTCACTGTTCCCTCCCATTTAAATAAATTAGACACCTTGTATCATAGAGCTATTATATTTCATTACAGATCTTCCCTCCAGCACTCATCATTGCTCTCTACAATGCAGTCAGTTGGACATCCCTACAACATAGAAGAAACAAAAATGCTGCTGTCTGGATCTACAAAGCTCTGACAAACAAACTCCCTTCCTACATCTCAGATTGTTTCAACCGGATCACATCCAGGCCTTACACCCTAAGGATCAATAAACTCATCATGCTGAAGATTCCTATCACCTGCACCCAGTATGGAAGGGCTGCAATCAGCTACTCCCTAGCACTTATCTGGAATTCTCTTCAAAAGACCTTGAAATTGGATACCCTCATTCCTTTAACATCCTTCAAAAAACTGTACACTAGTCTATTCCCAGAATCATGCAATTGCTTCCATAAGGCCTAGTCCTCTCACACCCCCTCCCTCCCCTACCCCTTTTTATACTACCCCCTATTTCTTTATTGTTCTTCTAGCTTGTTCTCCAACCCACTTCATACAAAAATGCCCCCCCAAGTCCCTTTACCCTAGCTTTATCCCTACAATACTGTTTGTTTCTTTCTTTCCTTTTAATATGATCTAGGTCCAATGTCATTTTGCCTTGTATATGTGTAAATATTTGTATACCTGTCTCATTCATAAATCTTTGTATTTGTGTTCATTCAGTACCATGTTTTTGTGTAAAATTTGTAACCTTATATTGTTATGACCACTCAGGTCCATCTTGTAAATGAGCTATGCTCAATGATGTTCGCCTGAATAAATAAAGATTTTGATTGATTGATTGATTGATTGACTACCCTTTTTAACAAATCATGGGAGGATGGTGTGGTACCTGAGGACTAGAGGAGGGCGAGTGTGATTCCCCTTCACAAAAGTGGGAGCAAGACAAAGGCAGGAAACTACAGACCTGTCAGTTTGACCTCAGTGGTAGGGAAAATGATAGAATCACTTCTGAAGGAAAGAATTGTTGAGTACCTAGAGTCCAGTGGGGCACAGGATCCAAGGCATCATGAATTCACAGTGGGAAGGGCATGTCAGATGACTCTAATTGATTTCTTTCACCGGGTGACCAAAGTAGTAGACCAGGGAGGGGCTGTGGACATGGCCTACCTAGACTTTAGAGAGGCATTTGACACAGAACCACACAAAAGATTAACAAACAAATTAGTCAGCCTAAGAATGGGTCCCAGGGGGTAGCCTGGGTAAAACATTGGCTGGATAGCAGGACGCAGAGGGCAATAGTAAATGGAGTCCACAGTGAAGTAAGGGGGATTACTAGTGGGGTACCACAGGGTTCAGTACTGGGTCCGGTCCTTTTTAATGTCTTTATAAGTGACATTGCAGAGGGACTGGAAAGAAAAGTACGTCTGTTTGCAGATGACAGAAAGCTCTGCAACAGGGTTGATACACAAGGTGGGGTGGAAAGGATGAGAAGGGACTTGACAAGGTTGGAGGAATTGTCAAATGTATAGCAGCTTAGATTCAGAGCAAAGAAGTGCAAAGTAATGAACCTGGGAAACAAAAACCCAGAGGAAGAGTACACAATGTGGGGTGAGATACTGACAGCAACAAAAATGGAAAGGGAACTGGGGGTAGTTATATCAGATGACCTAAAGGTGGACAAGCAATGTGAGAAGGCAGTAAGGAGGGCTGGGTGGAGTACTAGGATGCATAGGGAGAGGCATCACCAGTAGAAAACAAGAAGTTGTTGTCCCTCTGTACAGTCAGTTGGTGAGACCCAATCTGGAGTACTGTGTGCAGTTCTGGTGACACCATCTCCTCAAAGACATAGATAAGGTGGAGGCTGACCATAGGCGTGCAACCAAAATGGTGCAGGGTCTACACCAGAAGACATATGAAGAGAGACAAAAGGAGCTTAATATGTATACCCTCGAGGAAAGGGGGGGGGCATGATATTAACTTTCAAGTTACTCAAGGGAATCAACAAAGTCCAAGATGGTAGCATCTTTCAGAAAAAGAGGTGTGCAAGAACAAGGGGGCACAATTTGAAGATAGAGGGGGGACAGCTCGGAGGTAATGTGAGGAAGTATTTTTTCATGGAGAGTTATGGATGCATGGAATAGCCTTCCTGAGGAGGTCATGGAGTCAAAAACAGTGGGGGAATTCAAGAATGCATGGGACAGACATAAGGCAATTCTAGTGGGGGGGGGTAGGAAGAAGTATGCTATTGGTTAGCTAGGATCTGCAACTTATCCATTAGGTAGAGAAATGAGCAGACTAGGTGGGCCAAGTGGTCCTTATCTGCCATCAAATTCTATGTTTCTATGAAAGAAATGTTGAGGAGGTGGGTGATAGGGAGGGTAATGACATGAACAGAGAGATACAGAAGTCTTGGGTCAAGATCATCCGGGCTCTCACCCTTAAGTGGGTTTAGAACCAAGGGGGTCTTAGCAGCAGCAGCAGCAGCGGCAGTGAGAGAGAGAAAAAAGGGAGGAATGAGGCAGCAGCAGGATGGGTAAAGAAGAAGAGAGAAGTGGAGAGGTAGAGGAGGAAGAAAGGAATGATTGGGCACTGGTGGTGAAAAGGAGTTGAAAGATGAGGTAACTTTAGGGGGGCAGAAATAACAGTACCACCCATCTTGAGAACAGGGAGATGGGTCTGGATCAGAGGGGAGAAAAGGGCATGAATTGACTGCAGGACTTAGAGGGTGGTTAAGGTTGTTCTGGAGTCTGGGTACAAAGTGTTGAACCTTCACAAGGCTAGTAAATATAGTACAGCCATTACAATGGGTCCGGTAAATTATAAGGGCAGAAGTGTAGCCAGAGGATTTGTATGTCTTCAAGGCAAGGTCATACACATGGTGACAAGCCAGCAACTCTGCTGCGATCCAAGGGAGTTGAGATCCTCTCACCTTGGTTCTTCTGAGGTGGTGTGTGATGATCCCAGACAGATGTGACTTTGGAGGTGAAGAATTTAAGGGATTTGTCAGCACTGGCATCTGTAGAAATAAGGGACAGGTCAGTGGCTAACAGGTCTGCACAAAGGTGGGACAAATCCAGTGATCAGAAAGACCAGATTTGGATGAATTGGGTGGTGGGGGGGGTTGGACGATGGATCTTGCACACACAGTAGACCATATCATGATCACTGAAGGCACCAGGGAGGGTAGTAGCATCCACAATATGAAGAGGATGTGAGGAGAGGACCCACTCCAAGAGGGAGTGATTGAGACATTTAAAATTAAAGTGAATGGGGATAGACATGAGTTGGGTTAAAAGGAAGGACTTCATGTTAAGGCAGAATTTATGAGGAGAGGGAGAGAAACAATTTAAACTGAAATCACCTGATATGAGTAACTCACCAGAGGAGGCCTCAGAGAAAATGGTAGTGAGTAGCTCAGTTGCTTAAGGAGGGGACATGCCAGGGCAGCAGTAGACACCAGCAATAATTATGGGGGAAGAGAAGGGGAGGGTGAGTTTGAGAAGGAGCATCTCATAGGCAGAGGAAATTGAGATGGAGAGTACAAGCTCAAACTGGATGTTTGAGGAGAGGTAGATGCCTACTCCACCACTCCTTTTTGCTAGATCCTGTTGAATAATGGTGAAATCAGGGATAACAACAGAAATCAGGGATCCTGGGGGAAAGCCAAGATTCCAAGAACACCATCACATCAGATTTGAGATTAACCATGAGTGATTGTAACATGTCGATGTTTGGGAGAAGGCTGTGGATGTTGACATGGGCCACTCTGAAACCTTTGGGGAGGGAGGTTAAAATGGAAAGGCCAGATCTGAGTCAGTATCTCCTACAACTAAAAGCAGCAAGGAGATGAGTTTAAGAGAACCTGTGACACTTGTGGGATGAAGAAGAAGAAGAAGGTGGAGTGGATGAGAAAGATGTATGAGAATTTTGGAGGTCGGAGTGTTGTAAGGACCTGAGGGTTTCAAGATGAAGCCAAGGAGAGGACACTGCAAGCAGGATTCCAGAGGGGTGTGTTCATTTAAGGAGACAAGAGGTAGGGAAGGTTGGAGAGGGTGGGGAGGTGGGCATGGGCAGGTTAGGAAAGATAGAAGGGGAGGGAGGTGAGGGAAAACAAGACGGGGAAGAGAGAACATGTAAAAAACAACATAGTGAAAGGGTAAATAAAGCAAAGCTCACACTGCAATGCACACAATTGGTAAAAGGGAGGATAGGCAGGTTTCAGACAATGGAACAAAAGCTATGTAATGTGAATGTGGTCTTAACCAAGTAATTACTGAGCCAGTAAAGCAGAATACCTGATAAATGGGTGTTACCGGGGAACCTTAGAAATAAAGTAAAATATGCAAGGTGGGTCTGAATTAGCTGGCCTTATTAATTACTTAACCTATAACACAGCTATACGTACAGTAGGAGTGTACTACTAGGATACCTTAGGAGTTTAGTATAAATAGACAAGGCGGATAGGAGCTCAACTAGCTTTAAAGTTAATTACTGAACCTGTAACACAGGTATACACAGGGAGGGAGCATGGGGTTGCCTTAAGAAGTTGTAATAAAAATAGACAAGATGAGTCAGATTCTGACCGGTCCAAAAGTTAATTGCTGAACCTGTAACACTAGTATACCAAGGACAGGAGTTAATGGGATCCCACAGGAATTAGCAACTAGATTGGCAGGGCGGGACATAGGCAAAGAGGCTTGAAGTTAATTACTGAACCTGTGAATACAAGTCTATCTAGGAGGGTGTTACTGTAAGTACTATAGGATTGGTTAGCAGTAAACTGGGAGGACAGATTGAGAGACAATGGAATACACCTGCTAAACTGCAATTAACAGAATTAGATATTGATTTGAAACCACAGGTATACCTAAAGTATGTGTTACTGTGGTGCCCTGCAAACAAATAAAGCAAGCAGTTACTATAGCAGGTGGTGTTTCAGAAACATGAAACTAGCAAGACAGTTTACAATGCAATCAGGGTAGAACAAACAGGGCTGCAGCCAAGATGTTTTGGGCCCGGAACAAGTCCTTTGAGTTGGGCCCCCCAAACCAGTTAAGGCTGGGGTAGCGGCCCACAGAAGCTCTGGGGGTTTAGATGCTCTGTGGTGAGTTTTGGGGCTTTTATTGAAGATAAAACACACTTTTGTTACGTCCTCCCTAACTCCAAGGAAAAAATTAGGGAAGGGGAACACAGCTTAAGAAATGGACAGGCCTTTTAATTAATGCACACACCAACAGTGACAAAAGACCTAAAAAAGAAAATCTGAGCAGCAATAACAATGGGAGCAGGTGGGGGAATTGATGGTAAGATGCCAAAGCAGCATGTGAACTCAGGCTAGCAACGACAACTATAAATCCTTTTATAACTGTATTAATAATAAAAAAAGGTTCAGGAAATTCTTTAGGACCACTTAAGGATGTGGATGACACATTAGCCATCTCAAACAAGCAAATGGCAGACCAGCATAACAAATACTTTGTTTCAGTGTTTTGTAATGAAAAAGCTAAGGGGAGCAGTATGAGATAGGGTTGCAACTCAGTCTGTCCGATACAGGTGGAACATGAGGATGTCAGAGAAAGGTTGAGTCAAATAAACCCTAATAAATTCTCTGGACTTGATGGATTCCATCTGAGGCTTATAAAAGAGTTGGCAAATGAGCTAGCACCCCCCTGTGGTTTGCATGTTTCCACACTCCTTAAATACAGGTGTAGTTGCAGACAAATGGAAAGAAGCATCAGTTATACCATTTTTTAAAAAAGGCAGTAAATCACATCCAGTCAGTTATCACCAAGATAGTCTAACCTTGGTCAAATGCAAAATCTTAGAGGGCATTATTAAGGGATATTTGGTGGATTTCTTACAGGCGAACAATTTGAATGACAACACCCAACGTGGCTTCACTGGGGGTGGATCATGCCAAACAAATCTGTTAAGAGTTTTATGATAAGGCTAGTAGGTTGCTGGATAGGGGAAAGGCAGTAGATGTTATCTTTTTAGATTTTACCAAGGCTTTTGAGAAGCTACCACATTTGGAATTGTTAAAAGTTCCACAGCAAATGGTATCCATGAGAGTATTATATCGTGATTGACTCATGGCTGACAGAAAGGAGACAGAGGGTCAGCATTAGGAGTGGTGCTATTGGACTGGACAGAGGCTACGAGTGGGGTGCCGCAGGGATCTGTGCTGGACCCATATCTTTTTAATAGCTATGTATTGTCCCTTCAATATGAACACCAGAGTGTATGGTTGACAAAGTTTGCCGATGATTGTAAAGTCGGGCCAAGCATTTAAAATGCTACAGATGTAACAATACTTCAAGACACACTAAACCACATCTATGGATGGTGTAATAAATATAATTTGCTCCTAAACACCGAAAAATGTGCAATAATGCATTTAGGGAAAAATAATTTAAGGCACAAATACTACCTGGGAAATAGTACTCTTAAACAAGTGACCGATGAAAAGGACTTGGGAATTATAACTGATGACTTGCAGTTTAAGGTACACTGTAGAAACGTTAGCAGAAGGGTGTTAAATTGTATCCTAAAGCATATTTCAAATAGGAAAAAGGTAGGTGATTATGCCCTTGTATGGGTTTCTGGTTTGACCATTACTGGGATATGGAGCGCAGGTTTGGTCACCATACAGAGCGTCAGAAAAGGACATGTTGGAGAGAGTTCAGAGGAAGGTCACACGTACCCTAGAAGGGCAAAGGGGGAAGGACTACCATGCTAGATTATTAAATTTGGACCTATTTTCGCTGGAGTACAGAAGGGCCAGAGAGGATATCTGTATGCTTTTTAAGGTATTTACTGGGGAGCCATTTGGTTTGCCGAAATGCATTGACCCAACCCACACAAGCCCGACGACGGGTGCCCGACATTGGGATTTTACCTGCAGCGGAGTTAGAATCCTGAAGTATGGGGATGTGGGGAGCGGAGCCCCCTAAAACACTTGCCACGGGTAAAATCCCAATGTCGGGCAACCATGTGTCGGGCACTTGGCATTGGGATTGTGAGGGTTGGGCCGATGCATTTCGGCAAAACATAGTATATCCATTTACTGATGATGACTATGGGATAGATTAGGTGTACGATTAAGAGAGCAGACGTACAATACTAGAGCTCATCCATTACAGCTAGAAGGAGAGCAGTGCAAAACCAATAGGAGAATAACCTGGTTTACCCAGAGAGAGAGAGATATCGCCCTTGAATGGACTACCACTTGAGACAGTAGGAAGTACATCCATTGATAGCTTTAAATTAAAATTAGATAATCTACATAAACAGGGATATCTTACCTTCTAGTCAAAAGCGAGCATTATAGACAAAAGTCTCTATTAGTAGTAGTAAAAACATTTATTTTTCAACAGGATATAAATCACAGTTCATTTATAACACCATTAGAGGAAGCCCTATTTTATAAGGTATTCCTGCATGCTCCTCGGTAATAAACTTATAAAATTCCATACATTTGTTCATAAAAACAACAAACATCCATTACAAGTAATAAACAGAATAACAGACATACATTCTATACAATAGTGCAAAATTCACAGAAATGCTCAGTCAAAACAAGTGCACCGTACTGAAAGTTCTCGTTTCAATGCAGTAGAAAATTATTTCATAGTGTTATTTGCATATTTCAGTTGCATATTTAGGTTGTTCCATATTTTGGTTGCAGAAAAGGTATGTCATCTCCCTGATTTTAGTTTAAGGTATTTCAAATTTGTAGTCCCCCATCTTTACATTATTCCTTAGATTATGTTTATGTTCTAGTTTTTGCATTTACTCGTACAAGTATGCAGATTTTGTGGTTTCCCTTACTTGCGTAAACATTTTTATCCATATGATTTTTTGTTTGCTCTGCAGGGTAAGCCACCCTCATTTTTCCATACAAAATACAATGGTGGGCCCATTTGTTTGCCCTCAGGGTGAACCTGGCCAGTTTGTTATACATTACCATGGCCTTTTTTAATACGGTCTTGTTTGCAAAACCATAAATGTTCACCCCGTAGTCAAGCACAGGGACCATCATTTGGTTCACAATAGATTTCCTCATTTTATCATTTGTACAATGGCCAGTTCTTCTAAGTGCACCCAGTCTACTGTTTAATTTTTTTTTATTTTGTCATTCGTGTGAAATTCAAATGTTAATTTCTGATCTATCCAAAATCCTAAATATTTGTATTCTGATACTTGTTCCAATGTCATTTTGTTCTTTGATGTAATATTTAGAGTCTGTATTTTGCTACTTCGTTTGGAATGAGAGAGAAACATTACTTTAGCTTTATTACTGTTCAGAATCAAATTTGAGTCTTCAGACCACGCTTTGATATTTTGAAAATCCTGCTGTAAATCTTTCTGTATTTTATCCAGATCTGTACCTCTAGTTAGAAGTACACTGTTGTCTGCATAGAGACGTATATCTGATTTAGTTACTATCATTGTTACAGCATTAGTGTATATGAGAAACAAGAGGGGACCCAGGATCGAGCCCTGGGGCACCCCTCTTGTTACCCATCTCTCACTAGAAAGATTATTCCGCACAACAGTTTGTTGGGTCCTACCTGTTAAATATGAATGGAATCAAGTTCTCACTTCCCTTGAAATACCTACTTGTTAAAGTCTGCTCAGCTGTACTTCGTGATGTACTGTATTGAATGCTTTTGACAAGCCCACAAACACCTATCTCTGAATAACCTATGAAACCTATAATCCAGTCATATAGGATAGGTATTGTGACACCCTGTCCTTCCGATACTATAAGAACAAATGCTTGCATGGTCATAGTGCAGTTTATAAAAGAGGGATGAGGGGGGAATAAGTGACTTAGGAAGGACTTGGGAGTCTGCCCGTGCTGCAATTATTAAAAAAAACTGTTAGCGATATTATACAAATGCAGGCGTCATATCCTGTTAGTACAAATGTAAATGTACTGACAGCTAACTTACCAAACAACATTTATTTAAAATGAGTTTCATGATTTAAATACCTCCCCTCCTCCAGGTGCTGTACAAATAGCAGGTGGGAGGAAATGTACACATACATGTAGCACGGTAATCCGGACCATTTAGCATGGTAATCCGGATCGCAATACCCAGGCAAGTTGGCATCAACCATGTTTTTAGTTTTCCTTCAGCCAGCCACACACAAACAAAAACCCTGTAATCTTGTTTGATCAGCACCATCTGTGAGTCTGTGCAAAAAAGAGAGCCAGCCAAGGACACTAAGCACCAGCCTCTGCTGAATGCCTCCAAGTTCGCCAACACACACTCACAATAAATAAATGGGGGAAAATGGAAAAGTACCAAAAATACAATACTGATTGAAACACAGAGACTCCTTGAAATGTACCTTCAATCACATATCTCCCAGCCTTCTCAAAAAAACCCCCATAAAAACCCAGGAATGGCCCTGGTTCTCTTCCGATTCCCCAAGGAATGCAGTCCTGAATTTAAGTTGCCTGCCTGGCGGCTGAGTGACTTGCAGCTAGGGCAGATGGGCAGTGAGGGTCCCAGAAACACTGCGAATACCATCTTTGTTTTCATTTTACTGCTGCAACATGATCACACACAGAACAATATGATTATCCTCACAGTGGACCAATCACTAGCCGGCTATACTGTACACTGCCCCAGCACTGATTGGCCACTAAAGCTTTGGCCAGCAAATGGAGCTTTTCCTGATAGGCTGACTTCCAAGTCAGCTTACTTCATGATGCTCCTGTGTCACTAGCTAAGCTCTTAGGTGCCTGCAAGTTAACAAAAATAATGCCAGTGTCGCGGGCCGGCCTCCCAAGAGCTCAGGCCCAGGACAACAGTCCCAGTTGTCCCCCCATGACAGAAACCCTGCAGTTCCCTAATTACATTCTAGCAGCATCTTAGAACAGGCTGATCTGTTGGATGTCTTTAAGCTAAGTTCTCCAACCACCTGGATGGTATAGCCTCCAGCTCCACCTTGTGACATCAAATATTTCTTTCTGCTGGAAGGGCAGGTCTCCCGCTTTGCAGGTCTGCAGCAATAGAAGGACTTTGAGTATTTAGGTGCTTTTTTGGTGATTTCTTCAACTTTTCAAGCCTTGAGTCTGCATCAGTTTGTCTTTCGGCTCAGACTTTGTAACATGATCGACAATGGAAGAGCAGAAACACATGTTTAAGTTTTGCATCTGGTGCTGACAGAAGACGTATGTCACAGGCCAGCATGACATGTGCATATCCTGCCTTGTTACATAGCATGATGTGACTGGTTGCATCCTTTTCCAGGTGGCGCTGCCCTCATACACCGAGGACTAAAAGGCGCGACTTGTCCTTGGTCAACTTTCTGAATGTAATAAACCAAAAGACCACAAAAAGGACTCAGCAGTTTGCTAGTCAGCTTCCCATCTTGTGGCCATGGAAGAGGAGGCAGTGGCTGCATGAGTTCCTACTAGGTCTCGGTACTGCTCCAGGTAGGGCCCATGTCGGAATGTCCTTCTCGGGTGACTTTTGAGAAATGAGCTTGGCCCTCCAGACCTGCAGGGGAAAACCCATCTCAAAGTGGCAAAAAGTATAATCAGCACTGGCGTAGGTCATAGGATCAGGAACAGAACATGTTCCTCCTGCTCCCTTGACTCCCCAACCACTTGGCTCTGGTTGAGCTGCTTTCTGTTGAGGGGAAGGGCAAGTGCTCCTTAGTAAATCTATCGGATTTGTTGACCTCGACTCTGGTAATCAATCAATCAATCAATCAATCAAAATCTTTATTTATTCAGGCGAACATCATTGAGCATAGCTCATTTACAAGATGGACCTGAGTGGTCATAACAAAAAAAGGTTACAGAGTGTATACAAAAACATGATATTGAATAAGCACAAATACAATCATTTATGAGTGAGATAGATGTACAAATATTTACATATATATACAAGGCAAAAGACAGTAAACCAAAAACCTAATAAAGGAGAGAAACAAACAGTCTAGTAGGATAAGGCTTGGATAATGGTACATGGGTGGGCATATATGTTTGAGGTTTGATGTGGAAAGGACCAGAGGAATGATAGAAGAATAGGGAGGAGCTTTAAAAGGGGGTGGGGGAGAGAGGGGTGTGGAGGGTGGGGGTGGAGGACTAGGGCCTTGTGGAAGCCAATTGTAACGAATCTGGGATTAGGCTGGTGTACAGCTTTTGAAGGATGTAAGGGAATCAGTGTTTCCATTTTCAATGTCTTTTGGATAGAATTCCAGATAAGTGCCAGGAATAACTGATTGCAGCTCTTCCATACCGGTGCAGGTGATAGGAATCTTCAGCAGGATCAGTTTGTTGATCCTCAAGGTGTAGGGCCTGGATGTGATCTGGTTGAAGCAGTCTGAGATGTAGGAAGGAGTTTGTTTGTCAGAGCTTTGTAGATCCAGGTAGCAGCATTTTTTCTTCTTCTATGTTGCAGGGATGTCCAGCTGACTGCATTGTAGAGAGAGCAATGATGGGTGCTAGAGGGAAGGTCAGTAATGAATCTAATAGCTCTGTGATACAGGGTGTCTAGTTTGTTTAGATGGAAGAGGGAGCAATGACCATAGAGGAAGTCAGCATAATCAATGAGGGACATGAATGATGCAAGGATTAATCTTTGTTTGGAATCTTTGGTCAGGTAGTGTTTGATCCTATAGAATAAAGCAAAAGCAAGCAGTTGAGATTTTTGTTGAGCAGGTTGACTGGTTATCGGAGGAGTTTGGCGAAGTGTTGATCTCCCCACATCCCAGTGCTCCCAGTCTTCACCCAGGAGGATGTGGCACAGTTGGTGTTCCTGACTGGGTCATGTCAGAAATGGCCTCAGCCAGTGGTCATGCCTCTGAAGCCTCTCCTGCTGAATGTGGCGAGGCATGTGATCTACCATGACTTGCCAAACAATCCTTCTTGATGTCGACCCATGGGTTGATGGTCAAGCTTGAGGTGCTCGTACTATTGATCCTGCTTGGCTGGAAGGCTCTGCCATTGACACTCCTTGACCTTCTTGGGCGAGGAGAAATATGGAAGCAGGATGCGTTGCTCTACGAGGAGCTGCTCTGGCAGCAGTGGACCAATTCTGCAAGGGGTAGTGTTTTGTGCTCTTGACCCAAGGTCCCTTTGACTTGTGTCAGTGGTGCCCATGCCAGTTCACGTCATGCAGATGTCCCCTGCATCTGCCTCTCCACCCCTCTGGGTGGAGCCACCTCTAGTGGGTGCTCCCACTAAGGAGTCCCAGGCCGCTGCTGGCTTGCTAGGCTGGCTATCAGTGAAGATCACCCAGTCCAAGGGCACGAGGGTGGTCCACAGTAGTACATGTCAAGGGCTGTTTTTGATCAGTCCTCGGGTGACTCTCAGTGGACATCTATGGTTTCCTCTAGGACTCACACATTCGATGGAGGGTCGATCAAACAACTGACCAATGACCATGGACTGGTGTCATTTGGGGCTTTGCTGGGACTCATGTCAGAATCCAGGAATGTGCCCTAGAGGGCTAAATACCCTTTCACTGACATCCTAAGCAGGGGAAAAATCCCCTGGGGTTGCCTTTCTCATGGATCAGGCAATTCAAGGACCGACTGTGGAGCTCTGGCAGTGTCCAGCATTGTGCCTGGCACTTTCCACCCATGTGGTCTAGAAGAAAGACCAAAGGAGGGATAATGAGGCTTAATAAAGGGGAGAGGTGGTCAGAAGGTGACAGTGAAAAGTCACCCCCCCTTTGGTAGTACTGCCACAGAGTAGAATACTTAATAGTTTTCCACTATCTTCTGTGCCTTTTATCAGCTAGCTATATATAACCTCACAGTACAGCTCCCAAGGCAGATCTGCTGTACTTGGTTAAAGAAGGGCTTTATATACAGACCCAGGAGGTCACCTGATCCGTCCTTAAACTAATACATAGAAATAACTGCACTAATACATTCAGTGGGGGATCAGGATGACACATAAACCCCTTAATTGTAACATAATGCACTTTATTAGTTAGGTTGATCAAGATTTCTCCATCTGTATAAGCAGTTTTAAGGCTTGCATTCCTAATTGCAACTTACAGGGCCTATGCCCCTCCCACTTTACAGTGACTGACAGTCTGGGACTTGAATAAATAAGCCTCAGTATGGGGCCGCTGGCTCCTAAGGAGATACAGTACTAAGAAGGTCAGCACCAGGTAAGAGTGAGGCCTCTAGCCTCCCAGGATTTATACTGCTAGCTAGTCCCATTATTTCTCATTAGTGTTGCTACATGTTAAAACTTCTGCACTTTAAATACATGTGCTGTAAACCATAAATGGGGTACTGTAAAATACTGTAAACATTGTATTCCCTTTTTTGAACAAATGCATTTCTTGTATTCAGGTATGAAATAATTGAAAAACGTTTCCCCATAAAACCATTTGCGTAGTAGGGGGTTTTATATAACAAAAGCTCTCTTTTCTGCAGCTGCTTTTAATTCATTTCATTATTATTTTTTTTTTAAATTTAATATATTTTATTGAGATATAATACTTAACAACCAGAAACAAACTTGTCCAGTAACCAAAACAACAACAACAACATCATCTCCTCCCAACCCACCCTTGGGAATGCCACCCATGAGTAGAAATAACATTAACATCTCTAATGCAGACAGATCTCAGGGAAGAAATAAATTAAAACAAAATTAAGATGTATAAAGGGTATATAGCTTACCCCATCTTCTGTCAAATAACTGAGGTTTATGTTGTAGGCTAGCAATTATTCGTTCAGTTCTGAGATTAAACAGTAGCTCCTGTAACCATTCTCGATAAGAAAGAGGGGTCTGGTCCAGCCAGTGCCTAAGGACTAGCTTCTTCACTGAAATAGCAACCAAAGCAATATAATATTTTCTCTCCTTCACCTGTACAGGGGTATAATTGCCCAAGATACAAATTCCAGGGTGAAACATATCTTCCAGACCCAGTAAAGGATCTGCTTTAACCTTAATAGGGTCCCATAAGGGTGCAACCTTGGGGCACAACCAGAAAATATGGAGGAGAGAGCCTACCTCCTGCCCACATCTAGTGCAAGCATCTGAAGCCACCCGTACCATCTTGGCTAATTTTACAGGAGTATAAAAAAGGTTATGCAGGATATTAAACTGTGTGAGACAAAGTCTGTCCTGAGAGACAGAAGTATATAAGTCCCTCCAGATAGTCCTCCATGTAGGGAGTGAACGAGAGAAAACAGAGTCCCAGTAAGAAGAGTTATCTACCACTTCTGGAACTAACTGGGATAGAAGTAATGAATATAATCCAGATACTGCATGTGGCTTAATGACCATATCTGAGATGGAACACGAGAGCTCTGATTTGTCAATCAGCCAGAGGCCGAACCCAAACCAATGTAGTAAAACATGTCTTAATTGATAATTTTATTTATTTTTACTGCATTCCCTTGACTTGGTGGCTGAAGTTTCAGGCCATCGGGATAAGCATTTCATTTGGGCCTTTAGAACATTCTAGGGTGAAAACCTTGTTTTTATTTATTTATTTCCAGCCCATTTATTTGCAGTAAGAGCCATTTCTAGCCCTCTTTCCTTTAGGACACTTGGAAACAACATGCAGGGACTATTGGAAGCATTTCCTCCGTGTCCCCTTCAGCTCTGCACAGGGAGCAGCACTGTACATTCAGATGCACACCTCTGTGGTTCGGTGCACTGCTCCAGTAGCAAAGTGCCACTTTTGACCAGCTTTACAAGCAGTGGGTATCTTTTAGAATTCACTCCAATGGGAGCGAGGAGCAAGCAGCTAGGGAATGCCTTTACTGAACGCACACCCCATACTTAGACAGACAACTGGCACAGGAACCACGAGTACTGCATGCGCTAAAACAGCATGGTTCCTGTGCACAGCTTGAAAATGGAGTTCCTTCACTTGGAAACGGGGGCCCATTCATAAAATTTGCAGTTACCTTTTTCTTTACTCAAACACTCTTTAACCTTGTAATACAAGGGGAAATGTTCCTCATGGGCCATTATTCTCTGTTTTGTTTGAACATAGAAACCATTAACTGGAGGCACTTGGTGCCTTGGAGCACCACCAGGGACGATTAAGGAAACAAAGAGGGGAAGAACAGTAGGAGTTACTTTGGTAGGTGTCCACCCTACCAAAGTAGAAATGGGAAAACTTACAGAATAAAAAGATTGCTGCTGCAGCAGACTAAAAAGGAGGGGAAAGATATAGGATGGAAGTCTCAGTAGAAGACTTGGTTTGCTGGCCAAGGCACCTAGCTTCACCTGAGCTCTTTCCTTCTAAGACTGCTTGAAAGGCAGAGTAGAGAAACTTACCAGAGCAAGGGAAAAGGATTAAGACTTATTTTGGCTAAGCAGATTTACTGTGTGGTTTTGTTTTTATTTTTTACTCACAGGGATTGCTACTGTTTGTTGCTAACATTTCATTGCTTTATTTTTCTCTGTAGCAAAGTGTTTCTTACAGCGTATATCTTCTCTGAAATTATTACAGGTGGTGCATAACAGGTTTTACAGTTTTATCTAACATTAGGATAAGCTTTCAGGGTTACTGCATTTGTTGTTGACTGGTTGTTTCTGCTCTTACCTCCTTGTTCTTTCGTCTGTGGTTCTTCTTTTTCGGCAGGGGAAAGGCCCAGCCACCCACCCCATCCCAACCACCCCACACTACATTCTTTTTATAGGGTACCACGGTTGTGACATTTCCTGTGGCAGAGCAGGAAGGGGTAGATCAGTGGGGCCTCCACAAGGTGAGCTCATTTACAGGGGCACTAGTAATTTAACTTGTTATAACAAGTTAAACAAAACACAATCAAACCATTACTTGCATTTTTTTTTTCCTTTGTTTTCCTTCTAATTACTCTGACTAGGTTATAAACCCAGCAACTTATCTGGAATGGATATCATTAACTGCAGGTACTGTGGAACAATTTTCAGAAGGACAGTCTTACAGGATTTAGGACACTGTCCTACATGCTGGGCCTTTGGAGATCTTAGGGCTCAGCTCCGGGCAGCATGGGCAGAGATTGCACGCCTCAAATTTCATATTCAAGAGGAAATACATTATAAGAACCACCCGCCATTTCTCCAGCATCCAACAGAAAAACCTCGACCGCAGAGGGTAGTTGGTCCAGGAGGTTGGCAGGTGGTTAGGAGGGGCAAATCGGGTGCCCCATCACTCTCTGCTCTCCAACATATTACCTCCAAAAACTATATAAACACTACAAACAGGTATCTGCCTCTATCTCTGAAATCAAACAAAGAGGCAGAAGACACTGCAGAGCAGGACACTGCAGCACAGGAGCTAGCACAACAAAACTCACCCAAATCAGGAACCAAAACAAAAAAAGCAAAAAGGAAATCCAAAAAACTTCTGATCATAGGAGACTCCATGATTCGGGGAGTTGATACCCATCTCCAGCCGGGGGTAATGGTCAGATGTCTCCCAGGTACATCAGCATGGAGAGACACTGACCGCATTGCTAAATTGTTCACAAGCAGGAGAAAACATTGATGTCCTAGTACGCGAGGGACTAATGATTACGCCAGCCGGTCAGTTGTGGAGACCAAGGAACACCTGACCAGGCTGGGTGGCAAACTATCATCTATTTCATCCGGCATCTCCTTCTCTGAGATCCTGCCAGTCTGGGAGAGGGGAGCAGATGGACGGAAGGTCAGAGAAGGGGAGATAGGGGAGCTAAACATGTGGCTCAAGGGCTGGTGCCAGGAAAAAGGACACAGATTTGTAGGGAACTGGCAACAGTTCTGGGAGTGAAAGTTCTTTAAATTTGATGGACTGCATCTGACTAAGGAGGGAGTAAGTGCATTGGGGCAGAAGTTTGACGTCTTTGCAGAATATTTAAACTAGCAAATGGGGAGAGGAGTGTAGCATCCCATACATCGAATGGGAAGAACACCCCTCCCCCCTCAGCTAGTGGTCAAACAGGGATTCAGCATGTTTGCAGTTCATTTGCATCACCAGGTAAGAAAAAAGGTTTGTCTCCCCATACGACGCACAGGGGTAATGCCAAACCTCACCCAACAACTAACACACCAAAATCTGGCCAATGGAAAATCATGTACACAAATGCTCACAGCCTGGGAAATAAGATCCCAGACCTGCAGGCATAGACGTAGCTATTAGTGAGATGTGGTTTACCAGTAACCACACTTGGGAGACTTCAGTACCTGGCTGTGTATTGTTCAGAAGAGACCAAGGTGCAAAAAGGGGGGATGAATGGCCCTGTATGTCAATGAAAATATCAAAGCTACAGAAATTCAGAATACACATAAGGAGCCAGAAGAACTGTGGGTCACCCTGGAAACAGGAAATGGGACAGCCATAAGAACTGGGGTTGTCTACAGGCCCCCAGACCAGGGGAGGACATAGACACATTACTGTTAGAAGATATACAAAACATGTCAGCTAAAGGGAGGTTCTGATAATGGGAGACTTCAACATGCCGGATACAGATTGGTCAATACCAGCAGGAACATCTGCCAGAACTAGACACATAGTGGATTCCCTGCAGGGGGAGGGTCTCAAACAACTGGTACAGCAACCCACAAGAGACAGCGCTATCCTAGATCTAGTACTGACTAACAAGGAAGGGATCACAGATCTCCAGGTAGAAGGTCACCTGGGGGCCAGTGACCATCACATGG
Organism: Neoceratodus forsteri; assembly: GCA_016271365.2. Taxonomy (NCBI): domain Eukaryota; kingdom Metazoa; phylum Chordata; order Ceratodontiformes; family Ceratodontidae; genus Neoceratodus; species Neoceratodus forsteri. Next base: position 740,135,366 of record CM057459.1, read on the forward strand.
TATGGTTCAATTTGGCTACTACATCTAAATCATCCCATTCCAAGGCAAAAATATGGGACTTCAGAGGAGCTGACTTTGATAAGATGGCCAACAGAGTTAAACTAGCCCTGGCAAAAAGAAACACAGGTGAGGGGGTACAGGCAAAGTGGGCAAGCATTAAGGATGCAATACTTGAAGCAACAGCCCATTGTGTTAGAAAAGGAAGTGCAAAAGAAGAAGGACACTACTTTGGTTCTCAAATACAGTAGCAGAAAAGGTCAGAGCCAAAAGGCTGGCCTTCAGGAAATATAAGGGAACACAGCGGGATGAAGATAGGGAGGCATACCAAACTGCCCTAAGGGAAGCAGGGAAGGCAGTAAGGCAGGCAAAGTCCCAAACTGAGGAAACACCAGCACGAACAGTAAAAGAAGGTGACAAGACTTTCTATAGATACATTAGTGAAAGAAGAAAGTCCAGAGGGGATATTGATAAGCTTAATGGAGAAAAGGGAGCATGTGAGGAGGAGGACCCTGTAAAGGCATCTATTCTAAATAGATACATTTGCTCAGTATTTATTGAAGAGAAGGTAGGGCAGGGCCCACAGCTCAGCATCATGGACACAGGGGAGGAGGTGAGCATTACCCTTCACAAAAGAAAGGGTCCTACAAGAGCTTGCTAAGCTCAGGTGTGGATAAGGCAATGGGACCTGATGGCATACATCCCAGGGTACTTAGGAGCTAAGGTGGAACTAGCAGAGCCATTAGCAGAGCTGTTTAGTGATTCTCTGAGCATAGGAGAGGTCCCAGAAGACTGGAGAAGGGTCATGTGATCCCGCTCCACAAGAGTGGTAGCAGGGAGGAGGCAGGGAATACAGACCAGTCAGTCTTACCTCAGTAGTGGGCAAGATTATGGAGGCACCCTTAAGGAAAGGATAGTGCAACACCTGGAATCCATAGGGGCACAGGATCCAAGACAGCATGGGTTTACAAAGGAAGGTCCTGTCAAAGCTAATCTCATAGATTTCTTTGACTGGGTAACCAGAGTGGTGGACCAAGGGGGAGCAGTTGATGTCACGTACCTTGACTTCAGCAAAGCTTTTGACACTGTTCCATACAGAAGATTGATAAATAAGCTGGGTAGGTTCAGGGTGGGTCTGAAGTTGGCCAACTGGGTGGCAAACTGGTTGACAGGCAGAAAACAGAGAGTGGTGGTAAATGGTATACAGTCAGAAGAGATGCAAGTCACAAGTGGGGTACCTCAGGGATCAGTCCTGGGGCCAGTCCTCTTCAACATCTTCATTAGTGACCTTGCAGATGGACTAGAGGGTAAGGCTTGTCTGTTTGCAGATGACACCAAGATCTGCAACAGAGTAGATGATCCAGATGGGGTGGGCAGAATGAGAACAGATCTGGATAAATTAGCAAAATGGTCAGAAGAGTGGCAACTGGGATTTAATGCAAAGAAGTGCAAAATCATGCACATAGGGAAGAGAAACCCTGAAGCCACCTATAGGCTGGGGGGGGGGAGTTGCTAACAGTCACAAAGGAAGAAAGAGACTTGGGCATCATCATCACTGATGACCTGAAATCATCTAAGCAGACCTCTAAAGCAGTAGGTAAGCTGAGGAGGTGTTAGGGTGTATTAGTAGGGGTATCACAAAGTCGTAAGAGGGAGGTAATAACCTCTTTACAAGACACTGGTTAGGCCCCATCTGGAGTACTGCATGCAGTATTGGAGGCCACACTTTCACAAGGACATTAACCAAATTGAGGCAGTCCAGAGAAAGGCAACCAAATGGTGCAGGGACTGCATCAGAAGACATATGAGAACAGATTAACAGAGCTCAATATGTATACCCTTGAGCAAAGGAGGGAGAGGGTGATATGATCGAGGCATTCAAACACCTTAAGGGCATAAACAAGGTAAAAGAGTCTAACATGTTTAAATATAAGAAAATAGCAGGACAAGAGGACACAGCATGAGATTAGAGGGGGGCTATTAAGGGGAACGTGAGGAAATTCTTTTCACAGAAAGGGTGGTAGATGCATGGAATGGCTTACCACAAGAAGTGGTGGCTATGAATACAGTGCAGGGCTTCAAACAGGCATGGGATAGGCATAAGGGAGCAATACAAATGACTATGAATAGATAGGCCACTGACAGAGCAAAGGCTGATGGCACATTTATAAGGTAGAAAAAGAAATCAGCAGACCGGATGGGCCTTGCGGTCCTTATTTGCCGTCAACTTCTATGTTTCTTCTATGTTTCAGGGTGCACATTGGATTTGGGGGTGGCCTCTGCCACAATGGTGTGGTACATGAGGACTGCAGGAAGGCAGATGTGACTGCCCTTCACAAAAGTGGGAGCAAGGCAGAGGAAGGAAACTACAGACCTGTTAGTTTGGCCTCAGTGGTAGGGAAAATGATGGAATCACTTCTGAGAGAAATAATTGTTGAGTACTTAGAGGCCAGCAGGGCACAGAACCCAAGGCAGCATGCATTCACAGTGAGAAGGTCATGTCAGATGAACATAATAGATTTCTTTGACTGGGTGACCAAAGTAGTAGACCAGAGAGGGGCTGTGGACATGGCCTACCTAGACTTTAGCAAGGCATTTGACACAGTCCCACACAAAAGATTAATAAACAAGTTAGTCAGCCTGGGAGTGGGTCCTAGGGTGGTAGCCTGGATAAAAAATTGTCTGGACCGCAGGATGCAGAGGGTAATAGTAAATGGAGTCCACTCTGAAGAAAGGGGGGGTTACTAGCGGGGTACCACAGGGTTCAGTACTGGGGCTGGTCCTCTTTAATATCTTTATAAGTGACATTGCAGAGGGACTGGAAGGAAACGTAAGCCTCTTTGCAGACGATACAAAGATCTGCAACAGGGTTGCTACACAAGTGGGGGGGTGGAAAGGATGAGAAGGGACTTGGCAAGGTTGGAGGAATGGTCAGAAGTATGGCAGCTTAGATTCAATGTGAAGAAGTGCAAAGTAATGAACCTGGGAAATAAAAACCCAGGGGAAGAGTACACAGTAGGGAGGGAGGTACTAACAATAACAACAATGGAAGGGGACCTGGGGTAGTCATATCAGATGACCTAATGGTAGGCAGGCAATGCAAGAAGGCAGTAAGGCGGGCAGGTGGGATACTGGGAGCATAGGGAGAGGCATCACCAGTAGAAAACAAAAAGTTGTCATCCCTCTGTACAGGCAGTCGGTGAGACCCCATCTGGAGTACTGCATGCAGTTCTGGAGATCACATCTCCACAAGAACATAGACGGGATAGAGGCAGTCCAGAGGAGAGAAACTAAAATGGTGCAGGGTCTGCACCAGAAACCATATGAAGAGAGACTAGAGAAGCTTAATATGTATACCCTCGAGAAAAGGAGGGAGACAAAGTCCAAGAGGGTAGCATCTTTCATAAAAAGAGATGTGCAAGAACAAGGGGGTACAATTTGAAGATAGAGGGGGGACGGCTTAGTGGCAGTGCGAGAAGTATTTTTTCACAGAGAGGGTAGTGGATGCATGAACAGCCTTCCTGAGGAGGTCTTGGGGTCAAAAACAGTGGGGGAAATTCAAAAATGCATGGGGCAGACACAAGGCAATTATAGTGGGGGGGGTAGGAGGAAGTAGTCTGTTGGTTTTCTAGGATCTGCAGCTAATCCAATAGGTAGGGAAAAGGGCAGACTGGGTGGGCCAAGCGGTCCTTATCTGCTGTCAAAGTCTATGTTTCTGTGTTTCTATGTAAGTATGTGGTCCTTACTGGGTCCCTATCAGGGTTCTCCAAACATCCTTCAGTAGAAGGTCTGGTATTGGACTCGGCCTTTTGGAAATATGAAGGCCAATGGGATATGGACAAGCCTTCAGACAAGGAGTTCAAAAAGATTGACCATGCAGCAAAAAGGTTTTCATAACAGTATCTCTGGGTCTCTGTCAGGCCAGTTATACTGTGATGATGGCCAGCTTTGGTCACTCCCTGCTTGGAGTGTTGGATAACATCCTCCCTCATCTCCCTCCTGACAAGCAGGTGCCGGTGAAGTTGATCAGAAATGAGGGTCAGTCACTGACTAAACACCAGCTACAGATAGTTCTGGGCATGGGTTGCATGACAACGGCCATCTCTATGCATTGCAGGGCCTAACTGTGGCATTCCTCCTTTACAGTGGATATCCAGCACAAACTGGCTGATGTCCCCTTCTTGGGCACCCACCTCTTTAGTGTCCTCAACACCTCAGAAAGAACAGAAGGTCTATAAAACTAAAAAAAGACCTTCCAGTACCAGTTCTTTCAGCCACAGCAACCTCAGCAACAGTCCTAGAAGGGGCAGTGTCACCACTGGCATTCAAAACCCACATTTGGTGGCCAGAAGCTGAAAAGAGGAGGGGGCAGAGATGGTGGTTCTTCCCTGGCCTTCGCCTCTGGGCCCCCTCTAAAGCTGTACATTGATGATTTGGGGGTGTTCATACCCCCACCTGTCCTGTCCCTGATGCAGCTCCTAGTCGGGGGTCATCTGTGCCACTTCTGGTCACAGTGGCTTGTCATTACTTCCAACAAGCATACTAGAAGTGTGTAAGATTGTGCAGGAGATAACCTGACAGTAAAACACCACACAGTAACAGAGGTGCAGAATAAAAGTTTATTGCTCCCATGTGTTACAGAGGACAGTAAAAATAAGATATCTCTTACCAGCTGGAATCACAGAAACAGTCATACACCAGGTGTGGAAGCATAATTCTCCCAGGAATCCCAAGGGGTTTGACCGCGTACTCTAGGCTATATACTTAAGATAAGAATGTCCCATTACTGGAGTAATGTGCCCATATGCGTAGCTACATTCCTGTATTCAGTGCTCCATTGGCTTAGCCATGGGCGTCTTGTACCCAAAAGCTACAAAATGTTACATTAGTAATAATGTGCTGACTTCACTATCTTAAAAAAACAATAGTATATTTCTTATATTATTCACTGACTATAGCATGCTGACTTCAGAACCTAGATGGCATTATATGACCACAAGTATATTATCATCTCATGTTAGGCTGCTAATATCACAATTGTCAGTAGATGTTGTTGTAGACCACAAATACATATTCCTAGCTAATACATTAGGTTTCTGGCTAAACAGGAGATTTCTGACTGGGCCCTAATATAACAAATCTGTCAGGACATTAGTAAACAATTAGTATATAGTATATTATCCCTTGTCTGTTATGACAGCAGTGATGGTCTTCATATTGGACAGTAGGGCAGGCAGGTCTACGTATCCCTCCCTTCATTGCCTGGATACAAAGGCAACACTAATTAGTGTAGTAGGTAAGTTACTTCGGTGAGAGAGAGTCATAGAAACTTCAATTGATTACGATGTTGTTGTTTTACGTAAACAGAGCAAGGTATTAATAAGAAAAATAATGAATACTTGAACAATAACAAAAGCTTTAATTGTGAGTTCTAACCACGTATGAGATAGTACGCTGAGGTCACCGTCATAAAAAAGAGCATTTAATGAGTTGCCTGCCTTAGTAACATTGTTACTTTTGTGAACTAAATGTGTATCCTTTCTTTCCAATAGAGAGTTGAGGTTCAGAGTAAGTGGATCACTGTGCACATTAAACACAGGTAAATACTGAGCTAGAGCATACAGATAGTCAGGGTCACTATTGATATAATCACATTCCAAGGTGGGAACTGGGGTGATAACCGTGTGGCTAATGGTAGAGCATTCCTGGGCAGGGCTGGATTAACAAGTTGTGGTGTCCTGGGCAATTTCAAATTGTGGGGCCCCTGGGACTTAATCAATAGGCTGGGGGTTCAGGGGCTGCCTAGGCCCCTGAAAGCTAAACAATTTTCAATGCCTTAAAATGCATTTGGAGGGGTTTCCAGCTACTCTGAATGCCATTCTTGGGGTGGAAATAGAAGTTTATTGTTTGATGTTGGATGGCTGGAGTACATTCACTCTGAGTGTCAGCACCCAAGCAAAACCATGTATTACTGGCCCCTCCACACCAACAGCCTGCCATTTAAATCTGTTAGCCATCCTTGGATCAGCGGGCTGGCGTACCTGGTGTTGTGTCAGGCAGCAGGTAGTGGTGGGTGCTGTGAGGGACAAGGAAGGTAACCCAGATACAAACCTGCTGCAGCTACTGTGAATGTTTGCTGGGGTCACACAGAGCAAGAGAGTAAGACCTGAGTAACTTTGGCTGCCTGCCTTACAAAACTTTATTTCACTGACTGGTGGCAAGATCACAAACAAAGCACTGAGGGAAGAAGTGAGAGAAGCTGGCTGGTGCAATGAGAGAGCCCAAATTTCTCCCACTCTCTCTTACTGTTAGTATTCTAAATAAAATGAAGTGAGAAGAGAATCATACATTATGATCCTCTCCTCACACCATTTTATTTAGAATTTTTTAAATAACTAACATGTGTGATACTAACACAAACAGAAATAGTCACATTCAGTTGCAGTCAGAACTGTTAATTGGGAGCATTACTATTTTTTTTTTTTACCTGATAGAAGAAAGAAGAAGAAGAAGGGAAATACTGCTCGCACTCCTTGTCGGCGGCTCCTACTACTGTAATTCGACAACCAGCTCTCAGTCTCTCAGACACACGGCGGCGGGTATGTTCTGCTCTGCACTGCCTTGGGCCTGTCTGATGATAATTCAGCTGCTGTTGCAGCTTGAGTTTATTTTTTTGGAGTGGTTATTAAATTAAATATTTTCCAACCGGACCTCGAGACCTGAGTCACCAGATTAGACCGAGTTGATGCGATGGTCATGGCCAGGCCACACAGTGTGCCTAGTGACAGGCCGCAGGCACACTCTCTCTATCATTGATGACAGGAGGACGGATTTGTGACTGTCTGAGGGAATGAGTCTGTGGTGGCACGTGGTGCCGTTTTCTATTATCTGGGTGGGACTTCATGTAAGCGGAATGTGACGGGACCACCACGCAGTGATCCACATCATGGTGTATGATGCATGGACCACCTGAGAGCAGGGGGGACACAAAAGTTCTGGTCAGGGTGTGTGGAGGGGTGCAAATCATCAACGGACCTCATTTGGAGCCATTTCATTGGCTAGCATCGCCGCAGAGAAAAAGTTATGAGGAAACAAAAATGCAGTGTTGGGTAGTTACTTTTAAAAAGTAATCCATTACAGTTACTAGTTACTTTCAAATAAATGTAATTAGTTACAATTACTTATTACTTTTATATAAACAGTAATTAGTAACTGTAACTGTAACACATATTACTTTTCATATTACTTTATATTACTTTTGATAACATGGTTGTATTTACATACTGAACATAGCTGTGTGCTCATGAAACCCCAAGAAGTGTATAAAAGAAATAAAGTAGATTCTAAAGGCAATGAATCTAATTTATATTATAAAAAGGGTCTCAGAAATGCTGCAATCTGATTGGCTGTTAGGATTCCAACAGCCTTACATTAATCCATGTTATACTGTCATGTACTGCCTGATCACCATGCACATGGATTCTTCCTGTCAGCATTCTATCCTCTAGCACTGCTGATTTTGAACCAGCATTCTCAAACTGTTGGTGGAAGACCTATTTTATTAAACATCTCCCTCTAAATGAGGAAAACATTCAAAAAGTATACTTCTAACACATTTCTTTTGGAATCATTTATATGTTTGCTTGCATGCATGCGCAAGAAACATTATGCAGCAGCTTAGGTGAGAAGCGGGTTGTGGAGGCACGGCACTGTGGCAGCCAATGGAGGCATAGCATTTGGGGGGCTTGGCACTGGTGGACCAATGGAGGCACAGTGTGTTGATGACACTGGCTTCCAACAGTACCACCGTGCCACCAACTTGTAACATTTTTGCCGCAGCAATTAGGGGCCGCCTCGTTATTGCAGTGTCAGCCATTCCGCTGCAATGAGGGAGCGACCTGTCATTGCAGGGCGGAACGTTGCCTAGTGTAATATTGTTTGTGAATGCGGTGGCAAGCTGCCGCCATGTTCATGAACAATATTGCACAGCCCCCAATGCCGAGGGGGTGCCGAATCCCCCTCGGCATCGTGCAGCCCACCCAAAACTGTCTTTGTTTTCCGACAGGTGCACCAGTCCCTGTCGGCTTCAGTCCCCTCCCTGCCTAGTTTAATTTGCCAACAGGGGAGCCCACTCCCCATCGACATAATGTCCTCCCCCAAAAAAAACAGTTGCTTTCTGCCGAGGGGGGTGCCCAATCCCCCTTGGCTCTTGCATCCCCCCCTCGATATGTGCCGATGGGGGTGCCGAATCCCCCATCGGCTACAGCCCCCCAGCGGGTGGCATGCAGGGAGCCCACCCCAGCATACCAAATGCCCCTGTGAAAACAAAAAAAGTCCCACAATGTTTTTTTTTGTTTGTTTTGAACCTGTAAATCAGGAACGGTCCCTCGTTGAGTCCGGTGGCCCCACCCTCAACCTGCGCCCACCCTCTGTGCATCTTGCCTCACCACACACCCCCCACACCATACTTACCTCCGGAACTGAGCGCGATGATCTTCGTTGGACCGGGAACACGTCTGCACTCTTCAAAGCCGACCACGAACTTGAAGAAATGCCGGTAAGCTGTATAATGGAATAAATAGGGTATTTTCAACTTTGGTGCATATCTCAGGCATTTTTGGGAATTTTGCCACCAAATTTTCAACGTGGGGTTATTGGGATCCCTCCTCATGAATTTAGGCACTGTCATGGCGTTATTCAGCCTTGAAAGGTGATTTCACGGTCACTGCGCGGAATCACCTTTCAGGACCGAGTAATGAAATGACAGTGCCAGTGTTCATGAGGTGGGCTCTTAAAAAGTCTGTTTTGCAAATTTGGTGGAAAAAATCCAAGAAATGACTGTTTTACGAGTGTGCGTTGCGCAGTTTCTACGCACGCTTGTAACTTCGCAAATTTGCAATATTTTCACTCCAGATTTTCAACTTTGCCATTTTGCCATGCCTCCTTATGGAACAGTACAGCTGTCATTTTTCACATCCTGGCCAAAATGTGTTTTCGCACTTCCAGTGCAGAATAGCACAGTCGCTGTAGGAAATAAGTGTTTGGGACACATTAAGAAAATCACAGTAATACTGTTCATGAGCAAAGGTCCTAAAATGCCTATGTTGAAAATTTTGTGACAAAAGTCCATAAGATGGCTGTGTTACGAGCGTGCGATGCACAGTTTCCACGCACGCTCATAACTTTGCAAATTTGTCATATTTTCACTCCAGATTTTCAGCATTGCCATTTTCCAACACCTCCTTATGAACAGTATAGCTGTCATTGTTCACATCCTGGCCGAAATGTGTTTTCACACTTCTGGCGCAGAATAGCGCAGTTGATGTGGGAAATCAGTGTTCGGGACACATTAAGAAAATCACAGTGACACTGTTCGTGAGCAGAGGTCCTAAAATGCCTATGTTGAAAATTTGGTGCCGAACGTCCATAAAATGACTGTGTTACGCACATGCATTGTGCAGTTTCCATGTATGCTCAGAAGTGCGAGCATTTTTAATATTCCCACTACAGATTTTCAACATTGCCATCTCTTCAGACCTCCCTGTGGATGGTACAGCTGTCATTCTTTACATCTTGCCCGATCTGTGTTTTCATACATGTGGCACAGAATGGCATGGTCGCTGTTGGAACTCAAAGTTCGGGACACATTGACAAAATCACACTGCTACTCCTCATGAGAAGAGGTCCCAAATGCTTTTATGAGGTGGGGTCAGAAAAAGGCCATGTTGAAAATTTGTAGTGCAAATACCAACAAACACCCAGGGTGTTAGGGTTTCTAACCATAACGTCCCACCCTGTATAGACTGACAGGCATCAGGGTGTGCCTTTGGATTGACGACTGTACTGCTCATCCCACCCCCCCAGCCACTGACAGGCATCGAGGTGTACCTTGGACTCTTCAGCCCCAGACTTCACTCCATTTTCCTATGGAGCACCCATTTCAGCATATGTCCTTATGGAATGGGGTGACTGTAAAGCCAAACAACCCACGGCACACCTCCACAAGTGTTGGTGTCTGCAGAATAGGGTAAGGTGACATAGCATAACCATCATGGGAGACAACCCAAACACTTACCCCAATGCCTGTCTATCTCTACAGGATGGAGGTGGGGTTGACGTGAAGTTCAGTACTTCACTGACATCCTATTCTGCATCTGTCTAACTCCTGCATTTCCAATGCTAATGCCACCAAGCAAACATTCGGCATTGACAAATGCTTGTTTATAATAGCAATAAGGCACTCCCAGGAGTGCCACATTATACCCCTAGAGGGTGAGTAATAGACTGTTAATCTAACCCCTGGTCATGCCTTATTGCTTAAATGCAGTACTCATCTGACTTTGCTAGCCACAACAATCCCTTTACATTTCCATAAATAAGAGCTCTATTAAAAAAAACACCCAGACACACACTCAGCATCTACTGCTGCCCTCTGCAATATTCCCCCCCATAGCTTAGTCCTGACTTTGCCAACCACTGCTGTCCCTGATCTATTTCATTTCCATAACACCCACCCTCACTCTCCAGCACACACACCCTGCATCAACTGCCAGTGCCCTTGGTGATCTTTCCCACACAGCTGTATATCCTGAGAATGCCAACCACAACTATCCATTTGCATCCCACCCTTACCCCACCACCGCACACACACCCTGCTGCATTTTCTGCACTTGGTGAGCTTTCCCACATCTAGCCTGTATTCTCCTCCGGACTATACAAGAGCCACAACTACTCTTTTAAATTTTCATAATAAAATCCCATCCTCACATAGCTCCCCCTACACTCACACACACACACACACCTTGCAGATCTACTGTCCTTCCTTGCCTTGGCGATCTTTTCTCATCTCCCCACAGCAGCCTGAATCCTAACTCTGCCATTGCCAGCCACAGATTCACCCCACATCACATACAATAAATTCCACCAGCATACACCTGCTTACCCCAACACACAATTTGAACACTTTTCCACAGCTGAACCTTGACTTGCCACTGCCACTGAGACACAGTTAAAATTATAACTGTCTGCCAAAACTGTTATGCCACTGCCAGTATGCCACAGCTGAAGTTGACAGTGTCACTTATAATCAAAGCATCACATAACACAACACATGATGTGTTGTACTCCAGTACATACCCCTTTGGTGAGTATTTTCTTAGAGATGGGTCGGGTGATGGTGATAGACCTGGCAGGTGGGTAGGTGGACAAACAATGAAGCGGCCTTCTGTGGCAGTTTGGCGCATGTGGTGTTGGTGGAAATAGGCCCTGAGACCTACCTGCAGGTGGACTACTTGCCTTTTTCCCTACAATGGCTAGGCTGGCCCTGATTCCCTTGGAGTTCACAATGGCTATTATAGACAACTGACGACATGCAGGGGTGTAGCTAGCTGTCTATAAATTGTACATCAACTGGTCAATCTGTTGCCCCCTCAAAGAAATTTCATCAGTTCCTATATTGATTCTTAGCTGTACCATGTAGCGGTGAATAAATAATAAAATTTGTATATCAAATGTTGCAAATGATATATTTAGAAATACACTGACAAAATGGTGTTTTCTGACTTTTATTTGCACAGCACATGTTACAGATATAGAACAAAATGGTAATATTACATGCATGCTGAAAACAGAAAATAGAGTTAGAATCTATGTTTTAGCTATAGGTCTTCTTCAGGAATTATCTAAAAGAGAAAAAAGCAGTTCAATGGCCTATGGCAGCCCATATAGTGTTATGCTTGTGCAACTGTGTTACTTAGGTTTTGGCAGTTCGCACTCTCTATTCCAGAGGAATTACCACCCTGTAGGGGTACCAAAGGCAAGGAATCCTCGAAGAGGGTTCCATCCCCTAAAGGTGCCATGGGTCAATTCCCTTTGCTAAAGGTACCTTAGGTAAGTAGAGAGGTGTCACCACTGGAAGAGGAGGGGATGATGGTGGGGCAAAGAAAAAGTGCTTCAGAAGGAGGCTGAGAGGAACTGCTTATATAGGTTAGGAAGTGGAAGTGGCTGGCTGCTTGTCCATTGAAATACAGGCCTAGGCTTCCAAGTAAGGGAAATAGGAGAACTACATGTGAGGAAAGAAAATAAGGGGAGGCTGTTGGAGAAAAAGTGATAATAGGTAAGGTAAGAATAGAATCTAGAAAATGATGATACTATAGCTATAAAAAGGCATAGTAGAAGTGAATGAGCTGAGGAATCCTTAAGTAGGGACTAATTAACAGGGCCTAGTAAGAATATTTATACTAACAAGGGTGACCCGTTAGAGGTAGTTCACTCCTTCAAATACCTGGGAGTTACATTGGACCCTGCCCTATCGTTCAACTCCCATGTCTCTAGCACTATCAAAAATCTCAATCAGAAACTCAGACTCCTATATCGAATGCGCCCGCACCTCACACTTGCCTCTTGCCAAAAAATTGCTTCTGCATCCCTCCTTCCCCTACTATCTTATGCTGCACCCCTCCTCCTCTTCACTAACTCCTCCTCCTCCATGTCCCTCCTCTCTCAAGCATACCACAGGGTAGGTAATTTTGCTGTGGGGGCACCTACCCATTCTCACCACTGTGATGTTCTCGCCTTGCTGGGGTGGCCCTCCTATGGGGCAAAACTGAGGTACTCCACCTTGAGCCTCATGTTCAAGCTTGTTCACAAATTCACCCCTTCCTTCCTCAGGGAACTTGTCTGCCTCAAACCAGCACCATGCACACTTCGCTCTACCTCTCTCCCCCTTCTCATTATCCCCAAAATACATCTTACTGTATCCAGATGCTCCTTTTCATATGCCGTTCTAACTAACTGGCACTCCCTCCCTCCTTCCCTCCATTTTCTCCTGCTCCTCCCTCTCACAATTTCAGTTCCAACTGTCTGCCTTTCTGTCTTCCTCTGTTATCTGCTCCTGCTTTGGCTGAAGCGTGCCTACCCAGAAACTCCCCCACCTTACCTATGGCTGCCTCCTCCTGCTCCACTACTACTGCACCTAGCATAATAGGAGACTCATGTGTGTAGAAGTCGCTGGTCCTAGCCTCTCCCATGTATATCATTAGTATGTTTACTATGCAGTATTGTACTATAACTGCCTTGTATATAGCCCATCAGGCATTCAATTCATGCATCACTTGTCAAATCTGTTGTCAATTGCTTGTGTACTTGCAAACATTGTGTCTAGACATGTACTCTGCCTAATGCCATCTGTGTACCATGAGAAGTGGATTGCTTGTTGCTCTTGCACCTTTGTGGTTGATTCTCAACCCCGGGTTGACCCTGAAAAGAGACTGTAATTGTCTCAGTGAACTTACCCGGTTACCAAAACTCAAAAATAAATAAAGGTTGAAAAGTAAGACCTATGTGTGCACACTTATTTGAATTTCAACAGATGAAGGAAATACTCAAACTGGAAGGGCCAGTGATTTACACTGGATCTGCCACAGTGGGTACAAGGACACCCAGCGCAACGATACCTCACCAGAGCCATTCAGACTACCAGCATTTTCCATAACAGCACAACTGGTGAAAACAACCCCAACACCCACCGGCAGTGGGACTGTAACCATGTTGAAAGCAGTGGTGCGGTAATTGAGGCTACCTTGTAGTCATCGCCACAGTGTTAGAGCAAAAATCTCATAGGGCAAACCAGTATTAGATCAAAATTCCTAGGCTAAATGTCGCACGGTTGCATGTGTTTGCTCCAGTTGTCATGTCATGGGTTTACACCACCCCATAGCTCTGGCAGCTCATAATGCCTAGATACTGCAATTACACAAACATGAATATCAGCAAAGCTACAAAAAACAGCTCCTTACAGCCATAAAATGTTGCCTAAACTTTTTATTTTGAAACAAGGCAAAAAATAGTAGGCAACTTGCATTCAATGTGCAAGGTGAAGCTGCTGGATGCTCACACACTGCTCGTTAGAAGTCAGGTTTTTTAGCCTGATGTTGTAATAAATCGAGCATGCAGTCAGTTGAGCAGCCTTTGTTTACACTGAAACCAGAATATCAAAAGACACCTGTACAATCTCTGGATTCTTGTGAGTCCATAAACCTATTGAGCTTCACTCTTGAGGTTTATGAAGTTACAGGAATCTCTTAATGGATTACAGCAACCATAACAGATGGATGCCCATCTGTTATTCTATTTATATTACAGTAACTAGTTACTTTTAAGGAAAAGTAATATCATTGCAGTTACTTACTACTTTGTTTTAAAAGTAGTCCATTACTATTACTAGTTACCTAGAAAAGTAATAAGATGACAGTTGTTAGTTACCAGTAACTAGTTACTCCCCAACACTGCAAAAATGCCTGAGCTGTTTGGACGGTAGAGGGAGGTGGCTGGCAAACGGTTGGCAGCACCAGTGGACAAGGATGACCCCCCCAGGGGTTTACTGACACAGTTGGAAAGCATAGTGGACAGGGAAGAAGAACAAAAAAAAAGACAAAAGAAAAAAAAAAGAGAAAATCAGTGGCTCCTCAAACTAGGGGGCCCAGGCTGGCCAGTGGCACTGAGGGTTGAGGCACTGGATGCCACACCTCATGCTATGTTGGCAACCTAGGTTCAGGAATGGATCTGGGTCACTGGGGGTCAGCTGGGGGTAGGAAGGACAGAGCGTCCCAATGGATGCTCTCCTCCTCTGGGGGGGGGGAATACTGGGCAGCAACTGTGCCCGTAGCATTGCTGCCTGTGGAAGCATGGGTGACAAGGTGCAATGACTTCTCAAAGGGGGAGTTGGGATGGCGAGGGCTCTGTGGATGCTTGATGACAGCTTGCATCAGCACACCATATGTTGGGACATAAGTCCTTTGTGTCAGTGCCCTCAGAGTAGAGATGAACCAGGAGAAAAACTAAAGGCAAAAAAATCTCCCGGTAACAAGCATCATGACGCTGGGTTCCTGGTACGTCGGGGCCCAGCCAATAGGGCCTGAGGGTTCCTCCAGGCCAAGACCAGGAGAAAGTAAAAAAAAAAAAAAAAAACTAGGGGGCCTAGGGAAATTGCCACCTCTTTCCTATGGTTAATCTGGCCCTGTTCCTGGGGCATGAAGCAAAAGTTCAGAAAGGGAATGTCACAGGTCAAAATTCCATAGGAAAACATTTGATGATTTGTCACAATGCAGTATTGTCTAGCAGAGTTGTAGGTCAAACGAACTTGAGGAAGGCACCACTTCGTGAGCTGGACAGGGCAGCTGATGGAAGTGTTGATGATGCTGCTGGTGTGGATGTCATCTTGAGATTCATTTCTGGAAGCAGCGCTGAAGGCGTTGAAGCTGGGTTGTGCTTGACTCGACAAGATGGCCTCTTGATCCATAGAAGGTGCTGCAAAAGTAGTTGAAGTATCATTTAGGTCATTAGTAAACTCTATTGACCAGTCCATTGCATCAGTTGGGTAACCACAAGCTGGGGTGGTTACGTCGAAGACATTACATCTGCAAAGATAGTGATATCCTCTTTTAGCGCAGCAGTCGGTATGCGGAGAAATCCAGGAGTCGATGCAAGGATGAAACACCAGCAGTGGAAGTAGATTAATCCATTCTCTATAGATGTTGCCCTCAAGATGGCTCATGGAGTGGATGACTGCAAGCTTGTTGAAGACTGAAGAATCCTTGTCAAAAACTGGAAGAGAGACCGTGAAAGTGACATACATTGTGTCTTTAATGCTGCAATGGTTGAGGTGTAGCATGGTCCTTGATTTGGGTGTGGTGTAACGTAACCCAAATTTCGTGCAATAGCCAGGGAAAATTATACAGTCTTATCCCATATACTTCATGGTACAGGGAAATGCAGTGGGGGCAATACCATTTAGCCATATGTTTATCTTGGATCAAATCAGGGATCCTGCCTGATTCCAGATTCCGGAAGAGATTAGTGGTAGTGTTGAGTGCACAATTACCATATGCTGAACATATTAACCTTTATATGAACCTTTAAATACATGAAAGGAATAAACAAGACAAGTACAGAGGGGCTGTTCAAAGTAAGGGAGGGGAGGGACACCAGGGGCCATGATATGAGACTGGAGCGAGGAAGGTTCAGGAGGGAGATGAGGAGACAATTTTTTACAGAGAGGGTGGTGGCTGGGTGGAATGCGTTACCTCCTAAAGTGGTATGCAGTAGAACAGTGGACTGCTTCAAATGAGGATGGGACAGGACAAGGGGGAGGGTTAATGAAGGGGAAGGGTGGAAAGGAGGGGCAGCTGCAGAATAAGGGGTGCTAGCTGCACATTCGAGCAGACTTGATAGACCTCTAGGCCTTTATCTGCTGGCAAATTTCGTATGTTCGTATATTATCTCCCTACCTATGTGCTGCTCATTAAGTTTTTATTATTTAAAAGAATCAAATGGTTGAGTTTATTACAAGTTTGATCAAATAAACGTGCTATATCATGCATATTATATACAGTAAAGCGTTCTTGTGAGAGTCCAGCTATACAGTGTAGCATGGGTGTGATCAATTTTCTGCTGATTTAGAACTGAAGAGATTGTTATGTCTCTGAATTTTGGCCACATTGGCATGGTTCCAAATTGACATTCCTGAGCCAAACAAGCCTGTAACAGTGCCGGCTATTCCAGTCACTGTCTCCAATGATTATTGGCGACGTTGAGGTTGGAACACACCACGGTGTTAAGTTGTGTGGTGCCTGCTACAGGGTCTTGTGCTCTAACCTGATATGCTGCCATTAAATCTAATAACATCATAGAATGAAAATGGGAGACATTTGTAGAAAAACAGCGTCCAAACTCTGCCATGTTCCAGTGGGTAAGGTTCTATACCACTGGTACATGCATATACTGCACGTTAATTAAAGTTCCAGGGATGGATGTTGCTGACAGGCCACTCTCTGGGCCAGGCTCCAATGTGGGACATTGAAGAGGGGTATCTTTATTAACAGGAGTCACTGAAAGGAAAAAAGCAATTGATGCAACAGTGTGATTATAACATATCTTTTGTACAGTTATATTATGAAAATGTGTGCAAAAGTCTTTATTCATCTTTGCTGTAAGATTGTAAAGTCCTGTATGTCGCGATGTAACTTGGTGACTACACAAAGTTCCATTGGGGCAAATACGGGTATTGGGCCAGGCTTTAAAAGTTCCTTTGGCAAGGTAGGCCACTAGAAGTTGCTGTCCATCAAGGTTATCAGTTTTTCAGGCAGTTTGCAAAGTGGATAGTGGAGCAGCCAGTACTAATGTACTCAAATAAGCATCTTTTCCTTCTTGAACAGAAATATGTGTAGAGGGTATATCAATAGTTATGCCAACACCTGGGGAGGGTAAACTCAGGAAATGGGGAGTGGGCTGGGTCATTTGGGTTCATGTCATGAAGAAAGGCATGGATGTGGGTCTGGTAGGCCTTAGTTTTCTGGCGCTTCTCGTGGTAGGCCTCACTCTGCAGGAACTTCCAGTGAGGGGTCAAATGGATCAATGCCAGATCTCTCAGCCATAGGTCTAGGAATAATAGAAGTAGGATAAGCTGCTTTCTGGAAGGTCCCATCATGGTTTACCAAAGTCTTCGGAGTTTGGGTTTACTAGAGCTAAGGAAAGGAGAGAAGAGCAGAAACAAAACATAGTTAGGTATATGGGTCACCTTCCTCCTAGGACGGAGGAAGGAGTGTCTCCACATGATCTTCCCTCTGTCTTTGTCTGGTTTATGCAAAACTCTTCAGATTAATTGGGTTTTTCAGCAGCTGAGAACAAAAGGCAAAAGAAACAGTTAGCATGCAAGACCACTTCCTCCAGAGGAAGGAAGAAGGAACATTTACACTATAATGACTTTGAAAGGAATAATCTCCTTTGTAAAACTTCATCTGATTTGCGTGGTACCACTTTTCTATTTGCTTCCTTCTGCCAACTGTAAGACATACTTGGTACACAGCTGGGCTGAGTTTGTTGATGATGTCAAATGGGCTTGACTATTTGTTTACAAATGGATGTGCAGGGAGGCAAATTTGAGAATCATGACTCTATCGCCCACTTGCCAGTCAGCTTCTTTGATGTGTTTATCAAAGTACTTTTTGGATTGCATTTGGGCTTGGCCCAGATTATTTGCAGCAAACAAATGGGTTTGAGCAAGATTATTTCTCAGTTGGGTGACAAAGTATCTGCTGACACTCTGTCCGCAGTAGGGGCTCTGAGGTAAATCATCAGATGTTCTGGTAATCTCATTTGTCTACCAGTCATTACTTCAAAGGGTATACATCTGGTTGATGCTGAAGGGGTGGCTTTAATTGCCATTAGGAATAAGGGCAACAGAGTATCCCAAGTCTTTCCAGTTTCAGTAACAAATTCACATAACATTGCTTTTATGTGTCTGCTCTTTTTACCTGTCCTGATGACTGAGGATGGCAAACTATGTGAAATTTCTGACTAACTCCCAGTAAATTCAAAGTTTCCTGCATGAGTTCACCTGTGAGAGTTGTTTCTTTGTCCGAATCTACGTTTAGGGGAAGCCCCACCTGGTAAATATTTGTTCCACCAGAATTCTGGCAGTGTCTTTTGCTGTAGAGACCTTATATGGGAAGGCTTCAACCCATTTTGAAACTAGGTCAGCGATCGAAAGTGCATACTTGTTGTTTCTGGGGGTTTGAGGCAGTGGTCCACTTAAATCAATCTGGATGTCATTCCAAGGGCCAGAGTGTCTCTGAGGCAGAGGTTTGGCATTTTCTTGCCTGGGATTGGGTTGTTCTGTGAACAGGTAATGCAGCTGTCCACATTATGCTGGACAATTGGTGTTATAGCAGGCCACCAACCCACAGTTTTCACTCTCTAGACTGTCTTGTCTACTCCTTTGTATCCACCTATAGGAGTGTCATGGACCTGATGGATGATTTCAGTTCAGAGTGATTTGGGAATCACCCAGAGTTTCTGATTTTCTGTGTGGTACAGAATAAGTTTCTGATCTTGTGACAGACTGAGTTTGTCTGCATGTCTTTTGAATGGGTTATTCTTGGACATTTGTTTCTCTGTATCTTTGGAGAGGTACTGGTATACTTCCTTTATCTCTGGATCAACTAGCTTAGCTCAGTCAAACCCAGAGGAACTTCTTTAGATTTTTTGTTTGCAGCCATCATAGGTGTTGCACTGAGAGGAGGCATTGTCCATATCTCACCCCCTCAAGCTCCTTCTTTGGCTAAATAGCCAGCTTGGTCATTGTAGTGATGGAAGAGTTCAGCTTTGGAGTGGGCTTTTGCTTTGTGGATGAATAATCAGAATGTACATTGTTCAGCTAAGCTGACAATGTAAATGAACAAATTTCTGTACTTAAGAGGGGTACCTTCTGAGGAGGTAAAATCATGGGCCTTCTGGAACGGAAGGAATTCTACCAAAAAATTGCACACCCAAGATGAGTAAAAAAAGAGGATGATAGCTTCATTTCCTTGCTCATTTATTATTTCTAAGGCATAGGCCACAGCTGCCAGTTCTGCATACTGATGATTGACAATGCACTTCCTTGACACCTCAGTGGTGTCACCTGTGGGAACCAATACCAAGATCCCAAATCCTGTGATTTGCACCCCCTCATCCCTCATCATATAAGGAGGAACCATCTGCAAAGACACAATGGATAGTAGTGTCTTCCAAAGTGTTTTCTACTGCTGGGAGAAACGGGCATGATTCAGGCAGGACTAGTGACTCTAGGCCATATTCATGTGGTTCTCCTTGACATAGGAGACCATGTGCCAAGATGGAGGGCATTTTGGTGGGAAGTACAGTGATGTCTCTATCTTGTAGTAGTAGAAACCAATGTGTGAGTCTGGTTTTAGTCACATTGCCATCTTTGATCCTGTCAAAAGGAAGTTAGTGGAGTGTGCTTGGTAGCATAATAGGGCAGAATCCTATTATGTAAGCAAAATGTCTGACAGCCCAAAAGGTTGCTAGCAGGTTCCTTTCGCATAGGGAATACTTCAGGTCTACCATGGAGAGCATTTGAGAAGCATAAGAAATAGGCAACAGGGTACCATTGACTTTTTGGGCGAGGACTGCTGACACACCTACAGTACTTCAAGGGTGGCAGTTTCCAAGTGAAATGGAAGTTCTGGGTTTGGGTTCACCAATGCTGGAGCAGAGGCCAAGGTCTTCTTCAAGGAGGTGACAGCACTGGTGTGATCAGGTCCCCACTGCCAGGGGACATCGTTTTTCAGGAGTTTATACAGAGGGGCGGCCTTCTGTGCAAAATTGCAAATAAAATCCCTGAAGTAGTTGACCATACCCAGGAAATGTCTGAGGGTTGCCACACTGGTGGGTAATGGTAAATCTTGTAGGCCCTGAATCTCTTCAGTTATGCGCAAGCCCAGAAATATCACATCTGGCTGACACAACTGTACCTTTGCAGGATTGCATTTGAGGCCTGCTCTCTGTAGCAGGGTTAGGAGCTCTTCTAAGAGTTCCAATTGCTTCTCCAAGTTCACTGTGGCTAGAAGAAGGTAATCTATGTATTTTAGAAGACACTTGGGTGTGGAAAAATCATTTTTGGCATCCTTCATGTGAATGTGGAATAGTGAGGGGCTATTATGGAACCCCTGTGTGAGGCAGTTCCATGTATATTGGCATCCTTCAAATGCAAAGACAAATATGTACTGGGTCTCCTGGGCCGGGGTAGGGACCAAAGGCCGTTTGAAATGTCCAGTGTTCTGAATCACTTGTGTTCAGGTTTGAAGAGTTTTAACACATTTGGGACAGATGCCAGAGTTGGGGCACATCTGGGGGTCACTTGATTAAGTCTGCAGTAATCAATGGTGAGTCTCCAACTATTCTTGGGTTTCTTCACAGGCCAGATGGGTGAACTGACTGTAGATACTTAAGGTCTAGTGACTCCTTGTTGTACAAGTGAATCAATTGTGGCCCTCAAGGAGGGTATTTCTTCTGTGGTGAATGGGTATTGCCTTTGGCAAGGTGGATCCTCACCAGTAATCTGGATAAGGGTATCCATCCCTCCATGGTCATGTTTGTTCTTGGCAAAGGCCTCCTGTTACCTTTCCAGGATTGGTTTAATCTGAGGTAGCAGCTCATGATGACATTGTATGATGATGATGATGTTATATTCGCTGTCATTGATTTCCACTGCTGCCACCACATGTGAGTCAGAGATGAGTAACATATGGAGTTGTCCCCATATGTGGAGTAATAACCTGTTGGCTAAATCCAAAATGCATCCATATTGTGACAGGAAATTGATTCCCAAGTTACTTTGGTGATGACATAAGACCATGAGGTCAAAATGATGTTCCACTACCAAGGTACCAGTGGTGATTGGTATGTGTTTGGACCGGTAGGTACATACATACATACAAAGTTGCCAGCAGATTAGGCCCATCTGTCTATCTCGTCTGCCCGAGATGCAGCTCCTGGCTAAGTTTCAGCAGCAGCACCCTCTTTCATGTGCCACCCCCACCCCTGTTATGTACCACCCCCCCAACCCACCCTTACCCATGTAAGGCAGTGGTGACTACGGTCCCTTCAAAGATCTGGGTGAAAGTAGCTCTTCCTGTAGACCATTGAGATAGTTTTGGGTTCTCTTAACGTAGCACTGAGACAGCAGCTCCCGTGTCTGGAAGTAGTTCCAGTTGGTGGCCCCCTACCAATGCTTCTATACACAATCTGCAATATTCATCCATAGCCAAGGTGGTGATGATGCATACCCCAGCCTGACACTCTCACTCAGAGCCATTTCTTTTCTGCGAGGGAATGGGCCTGTGCTTCTTGGAGCATTTGGGCCCATTCACGGTACAGAGACTGTTGGGCCCCCCTCTTCTGCCGGTTCCTCCTAGTACGGAGGTGCTAAAGGAGCAACTGCAGGGCCGAGGGCTGAAATCTGCTTTTGGGGGAAGAGTCATAGCTTTGGATTCCACCCTAGCCTCAAAATCTTGGCGCCGATTGCATTCCTCCTGCAGCTCCTTGTAGGAAGGGCCTGGTCATTTTTGATGTTGGCCCAGGTAGTACTGATGTTGGTTCTTCTGCTTCTGTTTTTAGTTACCTGGTTTCTTAGGTTAATGGGCCTGTTCCTTTTGTTTACCTTCCACCACATACTGTGTGGTCAGTTCAGCGCTAGTCTGCACCACGGCCACCATAACCTTCTGTCCAGAATTTTGATGTCGCACATACAGCTGGTATGTGCGTTCTGTCTTTTCCATGATCTCAGGGAAAAGGTCTGCTCTTGGGGAAAATAGAAGCTTCTTTTTTTTGTCATGGACAATTGGTAACATGTCTTTCAAAAACAAGTTTTTGTATTCCACTGAGTTTCTATGTGTAGCTTCCTCTGCCACCCCTTTTCTGTTACAGTATGCCATCCAGAGATGCCTGTCATACTGGGCAGGGGTTTCCTTGGCAAATTGCTTGGTGCTGTGGGCCATGCTCATGCCCACTAGGTTGGGATTGTGTGCAGCCATCAGGCTTGCTGCGATTTCATCGAACCCCACCCTGGCGTCCTCCCGTGTTGCGTCTGGCAACTTGGCCCAGAGCATAGGGTCTACTGTCTGTTTCAAAACCTGTACTCTCTTCTCAGCTGGAAGGGTGAGCATTTCACACTGATTTCTCACTTTTTACAAATGACAACTCAGGTTGTCACTAGGCCCCATTTGGCCTCTTTTGCCTGCAATGTTCTGGATAGCTTGGGTGGAATGTAATACATTGGGGACCCTGCTTCAGCTGGGCCACCATGGATTTCATCATGGCCTCAGCTGCTGCTGTGGCCATGCCCTGGATGAGGCTGTTCTGGCCTATCTCATCCCAGAGCAGATTGGCCATAGCCTCAGGAACTGCTGGGAGGCTGACTTTCTCGATTGCTTGCTTAATTATGGCCTCTATCTCTTGCCAATCACTCTTACCCAAGATGGCTGTTGGAGATGGGTGAGGCTTCTGCCCTCCGGTGTCCCAAAGACTGCCATCTTGGATGTGTTCATCATTCCTGCTGTCCTCGAGTAATGACGTCAGATCGATGGGTGGGGTAAAAGGTAAAGCTCTCACATGACCCTTCAGGATTTCAAATTGTTGACATAACTGTGTATACCTCTGCCTGCATCTAGCATGCTTTACTTTTACATCTTTGTGCTGTCCTGTACTAAGATGTTTCTGTAAGACCCTATATGCAGTGGTCACTTTGCAATTCTCACTGATCTCCCTATCCAAATCCTACTGACACTTACCCATTTCTTCCAACAGCTCTTCATTTGCATCTTTCAAGGCATCATTTACATCCATCAGAATATCATTCATCTGCAATGCCTGCTTCTTGTCATGATACATTTTATCACAGTCCTTTCTCAATCTAGCAACCGCTCTCTCTTTCTCTAACGTTCTACACAGCTCAGTCTGTGCCACATGTCTGTGACTTTCCATTTCCTTCTCCCATATTCAAGTATCTGAAAGGGATAAATAAGGTTGATAAGGAGAGTCTCTTTAAGGTGAGTGGCAACCATAACATGAGGGGGCACAGTCAAGCTGGAGGGTGGGAGGTTTAGGAGGGCGGTCAGGAAGCACTTCTTCACAGAGAGAGTGGTGGACACTTGGAATGCACTGCCAGAAGAGGTCATCTCATTGAAGACAGTGGGCAGCTTTAAGAGAGGCTGGGATAGGCATAGGGTGAAGGTAAGGATCATGGGTAGGGAGGATGGGAGGAGTGGGGAGGGAGGGCAGAGACATTAGCTCAAGCTGTGGACCCTGCAGTATGAGCAGACTTGATAGACCAAATGGCCTTCTTCTGCTGGCTTCGTCATATGTTCGTATGTTCATATATCTTCTGTTACTCGCCTTTCTCTTACAGTGTGGATTCCAACTCTGTTTCCAAAGCTGACACCCTCGCTTTCACTGCCTGTAGGACAGTGCACAATGTGGCAACCATTACTCCCTTACAGTTATACTTTTTAACCATTAGTTTAGTCTCTGACTACAGTGAACATTTGTACTGTACTGGGTGATCTTCAGATTTAGCACTTCGTGCAAAATCGCCCCAACCTCCATGGGAGGCTAAAAGGTTTGCGATGTCTAGTTTTACAGTGGCATCCCCCAGGATGAAACCCACTTTTAAAGCACTCTGAAGTATGCTGCAGCAGACCTACTGAGTAAAGCAATGTAATTTTAGTGACAATTAGTCCCCTTTGTCACGCAAGAAACTGCGGCATTCACTTCATCCTGGCAGTGTCACATTTTACTGAATGACAATAGGGACTACTTGCCATTGAAATTACATTGTTTTATTCAGTAGATCTGCTGCAGCATTCTGCAGAGTACTGCAAAATACTGCAGAATTGGGTTTCATCCTGTGGGATGCCGCTGTAGTTTAGGGCTGCTAGACATTTTCAATAGTTCTGCCCATTTACTGTACAAGCCTAGAAGCGCAGAGTGTTCCAGAGCACACAGTATTTTTCCTGCTAGACAGTTACACTTTCAGAGTCACGGATTCCTTCAAGCAAAGCCTAAAGGTTGTTCCATGTTTGTGAATAGGAGGGCACAAGGGTTTTAACATTCAGTCATCAGAGCTAAGCACGGGAGGCAGAAGCAAAACAAATACAACTGCCCTATCTCCACCGTGGCTCTCCTTTGGTCGACAAAATGTTTCTGCCTCTGAAGTCCCCTATCTCAGCCATTCCCAAAATTCTAGCACACCTGTAAATTTCTCAAGTGGTTATTGTTCTATCCCAATCAGGTCCTGCCGCGGTCACCATTTGTAAGATTGTGCAGGAGATAACCTGATGGTAAAACACCATGCAGTCACAGATGTGCAGAATAAAAGTTTATTGCTCCCATGTGTTACAGAGGACCGTAAAAATAGGATATCTCTTACCAACTAGAATCACTGAAACAGTCATACACCAGGTGTGGAAGTGTAATACTCCCAGGAATCCCAAGGGGTTTGGCCGCGTACTCTGGGCTATATACCTAAGATAAGAACATCCCATTACTGGAGTCATGTGCTCATATGTGTAACTGCATTTCAGTATTCGGTGTTCCATTGGCTTAGCCATGGGTGTCTTGTACCCAAAAGTGTGCTGACTTTGCTAACTTAGTAAAACAATGGAATACATCTTATATTATTCGCTGACTATAGCATGCTGATTTTGGAACATAGGTGGTGCTATATGACCACAAATACTGTTACTGTTTAGTCTATTCTTGAATAATCTTCCAGGTGCCTTTCAACAAAGAATGCTACTATATGCAGATGATGCCGTCATCTTTACTAGACACCATGACACTAAATTTATTGAGCAACATCTCCAGCTTGATTTTGAGCAGGTGGAAGAATGGTTCAGCTCCCACAAGTTGATCCTGAACTTCTGCAAAACCAAACTTATGCTATTCAGCACTGTGCGTAGCAAACATAAAACACAGTCCCTCGCCATCAGGAATGGCTCTGGAGTCCTGCTAGAGCAGGTCAAGAAGTTCAAATACTTAGGGATCATGTTGGATAACTTCCTCTCCTACACATGCCACATTGAGAATGTTGCTAAGCCTGTAAACATTCAAATTGGAAAGCTACACAGGCACAAACATTGTATGCCTACCGATGCCCTGAGACTGGCAAGCCACAACTCTGTCACCTCCATAATCGACAACGGTCTAGCTATCTATGACATTGAAACATAAAAAACATAGAAACAGAATCTGATGGCAGATAAGGACCGCTTGGCTCACCTAGTCTGCCTATTTCCCTACCTAACGGATAAGCTGCAGATCCTAGTTAACCAACAACCTACTTCCTCCTACCCACCACTAGAATTGCCTTATGTCTGTCCCATGCATTCTTGAATTCCTCCACTATTTTTGACTCTATGACCTCCTCAGGAAGGCTGTTCCATGCATCTACAACCCTCTCTGTGAAGAAGTACTTCCTCACATTACCTCTGAGCCATCCCCCCTCTATCTTCAGATTGTGCCCCCTTGTTCTTGCACATCTCTTTTTCTGAAAGATGCTACCCTCTTGGACTTTGTTGATTCCCTTGAGGTATTTGAAAATTTCTATCATGTCCCCCCTCCCTCCTTTCCTCGAGGCTATATATCTTAAGCTCCTTTAGTCTTTCTTCATATGTCTTCTGGTGCAGACCCTGCACCATTTTGGTTGCCCTCTTCTGGACAGCCTCCACCCTGTCTATGTCTTTGCAGAGATGGGGTCTCCAGAACTGTACACAGTACTCCAGATGTGGTCTTACCAACTGTCTGTATGGAGGCACAACAACTTCCTGTTTTCTACTGGTGATGCCTCTCCCTATGCATCCCAATATCCTCCCAGCCCTCCTTACTACCTTCTCACTTTGCTTGCCCACCTTTAGATCATCTGATATGACTACCCCCAGGTCCCTTTCCATTTTTGTTGTTGTCAGTATCTCACCCCCATTGTGTACTCTTCCCCTGGGGTTTTGTTCCCCAGGTGCATTACTTTGCACTTCTTTGCATTGAATCTAAGCTGCCATACATTTGACCATTCCTCCAACCTTGCCAAGTCCCTTTTCATCCTTTCCACTCTACCTTGCATATCAACCCTGTTGCAGATCTTTGTGTCATCTTCAAAGAGACATACTTTTCCTTCCAGTCCCTCTGCAATGTCACTTATAAAGACATTAAAAAGGACTGGCCCCAGTACTGAACCCTGCGGTACCCCACTAGTAACTCCCCTTGCTTCACTGTGGATTCCATTTAATATTACCCTCTGTGTCCTGTTGTCCAGCCAGTGTTTTACCCAGGCTACCACCCTGGGACCCACTCCCAGGGGTAGCCTGTGATGTGGGCGACTGAATGTTGGTGACTGGTCATAAGGGCGACTGCACAATGGCGCCGACAATGTAGGCGACCTTGGATTTCACCACTTTCCCCAACTTGCGCCCCCCTGGAGTAGGAATCCTAATTAAGGGGTGTGTGGGGGTGAAGCCTCCCAACCCCTGCATTAAATAACATACTGTTTTTCAGTCGCCCTTATGGTTTTGTGCCCTTATGACCAATCGCTGACATTCAGTTGCCCTTGTCACATAGAACCCTGCCAGGCTGGACAATTTGTTTATTAATCTTTTGTGCGGGACTGTGTCAGATGCCTTGCTAAAGTCTAGATAGGCCATGTCCACAGCCCCTCCCTGGTCTACTACTTTGGTCACCCAGTCAAAGAAATCAAATAGATTTGTCTGACATGACCTTCCTGCTGTGAATCCATGCTGCCCTGGGTCCTGTGCCCCACTGGCCTCTAGGTACTGAACAATTCTTTCCTTCAGAAATGATTCCATCATTTTCTCTACCACTTAGGTCAAACTGACAGGTCTATAGTTTTCTGCCTCTATCTTGCTCCTACTTTTGTGAAGGGGAATCACATCTGCCCTCCTCCAGTCCTCGGGTACCACTCCATCCTCCCGTGATTTATTAAAAAGGGTAGTTTGTGGTGTTACTAGTTCTTCCCTTAGTTCTTTTAGAATTCAGGGGTAAATCCCATCAGGCCCCATTGCTTTATCCACCTTCAGTTTTAGGAGTTCTTTCAGAACCCTTTCTTCTGTGAAAGGACTAATATCAACCCCCCCCCATCCAGAGTGTTTCTATTGACTGGATTAGGTATCTTTCCCTGCTCTTCCGTTGTGAATACTGAGCAGAAGTATTCATTCAGTATCCCTGCTTTTTCACTGTCGCTCTCTGCCCAACCACCCTCCTCTTTATTCAGCCTCAGTATCCCTGCCTTAGTCTTTATTTGCTCCCTAATGTCCCTATAAAAGGTTTTATTCCCCTTCTTAACTGAGTTGGCTATCTTTTCCTCGGTTTAGGCCTTTTCTATTCTGACTGCCTTCCCCGCTTCCTTCTGCTTTAACTGGTACAGTTCTCTGTCCTGCTCCTTCTGTGTTTCCTTATACTTCCTGAAAACAATCTTTTTCTCCCTAACCTTCCCCACCACTTCTTTTGAGAACCATAGTGTTTTTTTCTTTCATTTTGATTTGTTTATTTGCTTCACACAAATGCTTGTTGCCTCTGTGATGGTGGTTTTGATGTTTTCCCATTGTTGCTCCACCCCACCTTCTTGCCTGTTTGCTAGTGCTTTTCTGAGGCACTCTCCCATTTTGACAAAATCAGCCCTCCTGAAATCCAGTACCTTCACTTTTATATGGTTTGACTCTACAGCTAAGTTTATTGTGAACCTCACTGTTTGGTGGTTCCCAGATGGTTACCCACTTCTAGATCTGAGATCATCTCTCCATCCCCATTTGAGAGTACCAGGTCTAAGATTGTTCCCTCCTGAGTAGGTTCCAAAACTAGCTGTCTGAGGCATGCCCCCTGTAGGGCATTGAGAATGGCCCTGCTCTTGGATGTGGCTGCAGCAAAGGTGCTCCCATTAACATCTGGCATATTCAGGTCCCCCATAAGCAATATCTCCCCTTTCTCTGCCATCCTAAGGATGCCTTCTATCATTTTCTTGTCCATTTCCTCCCCCTGAGACGGGGGTCTGTATACAGCCCCTATGCAGACTGTGGTGCCATTTCCTGTCTCCAGGGTGACCCACAGTGCCTCCTCTCCTCTCTGTTTACCCTTTAGTTCTGTTGCTTTGATCCCTTCCCTTACATAGAGAGCTCCTCCTCCTCCTCCTCCTCTTCTACCCTCCATGTCCCTCCTGTAGATTGTGTACCCTGGTATGTTGACATCCCAGTCATGGTTCTCTGTGTACCACATTTCTTTTACTGCCACAGTATCCAGGCATCCCTCTTCCATCAAGGCCACTATTTTGGGGAGCTTTCTACCTACACTATGAGCATTTGTACTCATTACCCTCCATTTTTTTATGGCCTTATTTCTTTTTGCCCCATCCCTCTCCTTACTGCCTTTGTCTTTTTCTCCATTTACCCCTGCTCTTCTTGCTATCAACTGCTCTATCTTGGTGTTTACCTCACTAACTACCCTGATTTTTTTTTGGGGGGGCTAGGATTTGCCTTCTCCTTTTCAGTGCCTCCCCCCTTGGCTAATTTAAATGCTTGCCAGTGAAGTGTTTAAACCTGTCACATAGGATCTTGGTTCCCCTCCTGGACAGATGCACACCATCACACCAGTATAGGCCTGCATCCCTCCAGGTGGAGCCCCAGTCCCCAGTGAAGCCAAATCTCTGAGCTGTGCACCAGTTTTTCAACCAGTCATTGAATCCCATGGTGTGGAGTACTCTAGCCTCATCCATGCCATAGACAGGTGGCACTTCTGAGAAAGTTACCATGTGTGCTACTTGTCTAAGGCTCCTCACGGACTCCACAAACTCGTTTTGCACTGCTCTGATCCCATTCTCAGCCAAGTCATTTGTCCCTAGGTGGATAATGACATCCAGCTCACTCCCCCCTTGCAGCTGCTCCCACGATCCTGAGGATTTGTTTCCTGTCCCTCCAAGCCATGGCGCCGGACAGGTACCTTACCTCCCTTTCCCCTCCCTGCTCCAGTTCTACCCCCTAACAATTGAGTCCACCACCAGCAGTTGTTTCCTTCCCCTGTGGGGGCCTGTGCCACCCTCCTGTGGGTCTCCATTATGGAGGTTCCCAGCATCCTCGGTCTCCACAGCAGGTGCGTCCATAGAGGAATCATGCTCTGCCAGAGTGGTGAATGAATTATGGAGAGGCACAACTGGAGGGATGCACCTCTGTTCCACCACCCTCACCCTCCCTGAGCCCACCGTGGTCCAACCACTTCTCTTTCTTGGACACTTCTGAGGTAGTGGCAGTGGTCTGGGTGGTCCCTGGGTGGGGGAGCAGGTTTCGCAAATCCTTGCCAGGTCGGCATGGAGACAAACAACCTCCTCCCTCAGACCAGAGAGGTACCTGCAAATAAGGCAGCAACGCAGTCTCCAGAATGTCTCCCAGAAGACTGCTGCTCCATAGCCAGTGCATTGCACCACTCCCTACATGTCTGTCTCCCTTCCTGTTTCAGATGTTTTTCTTTTTTCTTTTTTGGTCTTCTTTTAGTGTGTGCAAGCTTGTGAATGTCTCTACCCCTATTCAGTGTGCTGTGCCTTTAAGGATATGAAGAGGCGTATGTTGTTAGCAATTTTGGGGAAGTGATGTCAGAACCCCTGATATAAAGGAAGTTATGTGCTTGGGGCGGGTGGGGTGAGGGATAGGGTGGGTGGGAGTAAACCTATGCTCTCCAGAAACAATCAACTACAACGCTGACCCTCCACCCCAGGGAGTGCCTTCCTTCCTTTCAGACACGTATTTCACAGAGGTTAAGTAACAGGTCTAGTCACAAATGACTGCAAATATCTCCAAGCTGGAGTTCCTCCCTGGCAAATAAAAATTAAACTAAGAAAAGTCAACCCCAAAAACAGAGAATCAAAACTACTTACTTACACAGGTCCAAAAATTAATAATTCAGTTCAGCGTAGTTTATTAAATTACCTCCTTGATTTATGAAACCTTTTGACTGCTGTCTCTTTCTATCTCTCTCTCTCTCTCTCTCTCTTTCTTTCTTAGCAGACAGAGCCCACAAACAACTCCTGTTTTAAATCCACAGTTCCCCAGGCCCCTTTCAGCTCCTCCCCTTAACAGACACATATTTCGCAGAGGTTAAGTAACAGGTCTAGTCAAAAATGACTGCAAATATCTTCCAGCTAGAGTTCCTCTCTGGCAAATAAAAGTTAAACTAAGAAAAGCCAACCCCCAAAACAGAGAATCAAAACTACTTACTTACACAGGCCCAAAAATTAATAATTCAGTTCAGTGTAGTCTATTAAATTACCTCCTTGATTTAAGGAAGCTTTTGGCCACTTTCTCTCTCTCTCTCTCTCTTTCTCTTAGTATCACTGCTTCCCCTACGGCCCTCTGTAGAATTACTGTGGTGCTTAATAAAGCCTGTAGACTTCTCACTGGTGCTGCCCGTTTAACTCACACATGTGACCTCTACGCCCAAGCTGGATGGCTTCCACTCCAATGTAAAATTCAGTATCAGACCTATCTCTTAACAAAAAAGGTTCTCCTAGGCCTCATGCCACCAGGTATAGAGAAGCTCTTAATCTTGCACTGTAGCTCTCAACATACCCAGAATGCCATAAACCAAACCTTCCAGCTCCCCAGATGTCAGACCTCCATGGGGCAGAGACAATTTGCCTGCAGGGCACCACACTGGTACAATGTTCTCAACCGGGATATCCAAACAACCCCCAAACTTGATCTATCCCCAAAAAAGAAACTGTATTGGAGCACATTTTAAGCCTAATTCCTCAATCTTATTCCTCAAACAGGAGTCTGTCAAGGAAAGGACTGTTATTTTGTGTCAATTAAGTTTATAACCTGCTAAGACACTAAAGTCAGATATGATATCTAGTACTTTAGAGAGTGAACTTTCCTAGTCAGATATATGTAACAGCACGTCATCAGCAAACATAGAAAGTTTAAACTCATGAGGGCCAATTTTAACGCCCACTATCCCTGGGGTTATTTTGATTTTTCTGGCTAAGGGGTCAGTATATAAATTGAAGAGCATAGGGGAGAGAGGGCTACTCTGGCTGGTTCCATGGGTCAGCCAAAATGCTGAGGATAAAATTCCATTACTGAGAATCTTAGCAGAAGAGCAGATATAAAAAATGTTAAACCATTGGATGAACTCCCTGGGGATATTGTATCTTGGGAGAACATCAAACAAAAAGCTCCACACCACTCTATCAAATGCTTTTTCTGTGTCTAGGGAGATGAATATCTTATCTACACTCCCTCCCAAGGCCCAGAAAGAAGATGGAAACTTTTTCAGGAATGATCACTGGAATGCTTACCCTTGACAAAGCCTACCTGCTCGGGGCCAATTAGGTCAGACCAGACATGCTTTAGGTGGAATGCCAAAATACTAGCTAAGATTTTAATATTGATGTTTAAAAGATAAATGGGTCTGTAGTGCTCTGGGAAGGTGATCTCTCTCCTAGGTTTTGGTAGTACAACAATTCAAGCTTCAAATAAAGCACTTGCTGTGGCAGTACGGTCATAGATATAATGAAATATAATAGTTAAATATTGGGCCAAGAGATTCTTGAAGGATTTAGAAAAAATGGCCTGAAAACCATTGGGACCTGGGGCCTTGTGTGAGGGAAGGCGGACTATAGCAGCGATAACTTCCTTCTTGGATATATATCCCTTTAACGAATCCTGCTGGTGTTTGTGAGTTGGGGTAAGTCAGTCCCCTGCAAAAAGTTCTCAAGAAGTGTGGGATAAGTATCATCAGCAGGGGAGCTGAATAAAAAGACTGAAAAAAATATTTTAATATAGTGGTAATTTTGGCTGAGTCTGATGTCATTGCTCCTGAAATAGGGTCAACTAAAGTTGCTACCCACCTAGCTGATTTCTGTTGTCTAATTCTGTTAGTTTCCCGGCCTTCTCCCCTTGTCAGATATAAGTTGCCTTAACATGTGAGGCTGAATGTATTGTGCATTCTAAAGGATAGGATGCATACTTGGCCTTCAGCGAATGAAGCTTAGCCCAGAGATGTTCTTCAGAATTTTTAGATAGGTGAAATTCCAGAGTCCAGATACGGGACAGCCACTCCTCTATTTGAGTATTAAGTTTCTTTTTGTGTCTTGCTGCTAGCCTAATAAATACTTCTCTCCATAAAGCCTTCAATGTCCTCCAAAGAAGATCCTTGGAAATTACAGAGTTGAGGTTTTCTTCCCAAGAAGTGGAAATACATTTTTATATGCTTTAAAATATATTCATCTATAAGCAATTGTGTATTAAGAGACCAAGTACCAGAATTACAGGTAGGTTGTGCCACAATGAGATCAATCCATATGAGGGAATGATCGGAAAGGACTCTTGAGTGAATACCCACTCCTTCCACCCCCACCATATTAGAGCTACTAAGAAGAAAAAGGTCGATTCTGGAGTAAACCCCCATGTAGGGGAGAATAAAAGATGTAATCCTGAACATGTGGATATATCATCCTCCATGGGTCCACTAAGCCTAAATTCATCATCAATTCCCTTAACACCCTTTGGGCAGGGGAAAGACCCAGCCTTCTGCAATAAGACCTGTCTATATCATTGGAAAAGCACAGATTCCAGTCTCCTCCCAGGAGGCAGGGAATGTCCAGAAATGAGGTAAGCAAAGTAGCCAATATGGGAAAGAAGGATGGGGTATAGGCATTTGTCCCATAAACAGAACCTAAAAGTATTTAGACATTAGCTAGTTATCCATGAAGGGTAATATAACGGCATTTTGGGTCTTGCCATTTCCTAATCAACCTGAATGAAGTCGACTTGTCGACTAGTATAGCCACTCGTCCTCATTTGGCACTTGATCCAGCTCCAAAAACCTGTCCGACCCAAAGTTTTTTCAATTTATGTAGTTCATGAAAGGGAATATAGGTTTCTTGTAACATCACAATCTGTGGACGGTAGGAATTTAGATGTCTCAAGAGACAGTATCTCTTTGAATTAACTCTCCCTTCCTTAATGTTCCATGAAAGTATGTTCCAGGAATGTATAGTGATAGTTTGAGTAGAAGGATCCCAAAGTCAACCACCTGCATCACATCATAATAAGAATATCCCCCCTGAAAAAAACATTCCCCCATCCTCCCCCCTAACCTGACCCCATATCCCCTTGTCCTCAATGAAAAAACCAAAAACCCTGGAAAACCTGACCTAACCCTAACTTACCTAGTGCCCAGCCCAAGCGCCCTCTCCCAACTCTGTGGACCATGATGCCCAAAGAGGAGCAGTTCTGCCAGCTCTTATAAATCACATTATTAAACCCATTTCTTCCTCATCTATTATACCATCTGCCATGCCCAGAATACTGGGCATAAATCCTTTTATTATGTCAGTTAACTGTCAAAATGACACTGAAGAGGGACTGGGGTATTACAAACATGCCCTTGCCCTCTTGAAAGACCTCAAGTGCAAGGAGAGTGGAATGTCAAAACCTTACTAAGATTGAGTCAGCAACTCTGTTTAAGGTTGTCTACTCCCAGGAAAATAAGATAAACCTCAATTGGCTATAAATGGATAATTTCAGACTGAATGAACAATATCACTAACATTTTGTGAAAAAAACATTTGTCAGCATAATAATAGAAACTCTCTTAACCTCTGTAGGAAGATTTTCTCACCTCCTTATCTTAAGCTGAATCACACCCCCCCCCAAATGTGAAAACGAAAAAAAAAAGAACGAACAGGTTTTAGCACATGAGCTCCCAGATATCTTTATCATAGTCCAAATGGCTACTGCAGATCACCCTTCTTATGATATATATTCTAGTCTTTAACATGAAGAAAGGAATAATGTTTATGTGTAGGTCAGCCAGAAAACCTGGCTACCTTTACCATTTATTAAAAATAAATCCTGGGGGGATGTATCCCCTCATATGCTAATATGTTTGGCTGATGAACATCTAGACCAATCTCTTGTCAGTCCCTAAAGATAAACAATAAATTTGTCTTTGAAACAGTAACTATTTTTGTGAAAGATCACATTTCCTCTGTTATCTGCATCAATATACTCTGAATTGTATGGTGGTTCCTCATTTCAGCCAGTAGTTAAGGAGTAGAACTGTGCACACAAAAGTTCAAAAATACTTGTGAAATGGTTAAATGTGGCCTAGAAAGTTCCAAAGTGCCTGTGATAGACATGTCGCCAACCATCTACACAATGTTTGGAGGAAGGGATTATATAATAGACAGTATGAACCCTGCAACACCTAAATACATCCTGCATTTAAATGTCTTAAGGGGAGAATGATTCAGACCTATCCAGATTGAAGGGTAAAATGACGATCTCTCTCCAACAGAATTAACCATGCCATATTCCAGTCTAATAAAACATGCAGGAGTTTTAATTTTCAGTTCACATCCGTTTCTGAAGTGGGTCACAGTACCTTAATTAGGAGTATTTAAGAGTGGAAATAGCCTAGCATTATATCCAGATGTGTAGGCCCCAACTTCTCCTCTCAGGGAAGGGAAGCAGCCACTGAAAAATAAAATCTGAGTAATTTAATCAAAGCTCTCCTAAGCCCCTTTCTGGGATATTTTGAAGATGTAAAATAATGCAGAAAAAAAAAAAAAAAGGAAAAACTCTTCTTGTTTCAGTTCCATGCCTTATATTCACCTTCCCTTCCCAAAGAGGGCAGGAGACAGCTTAGCTAGTTCAGTAGCAGCTTGTGTCACAGATTTGAAGTGATAAGTTCCCGTTGGCAAAATCACCTCCAGCCGGGCAGGGTACAGCATCTTATGTTTTATTTTGACTGCCCATAGCTTTGACTGTGTAGGCCGAAATGTAGCCCCCTCTTGCTGTCCTTTGTATGTCAAGTGAGGTGCAACCTGGATACGTCTGCCCTCCCATTCCAACTTATTATTAATTCTGGAAGCTTTCCAAATGTGATCCCTGTCTAAATAGTTTAGGACCTTAAATATTATTGGGTGTGGAGGGGTTCTCTGGAGCAGGTCTAGATGTGACCGACCGATGGGCCCTCTTGATAATATATGTGGGACCATTAGGTGGGGGATCTGCTATTTTGGTGCAGAGCTTCTGTAAAAAGAGAATTGGAGATGGTCCTGCTTCTTCCTCTGGGAGCCCCAGGAGAACAAGATTGTTTCTCCTGGAGCATCCCTCCAAATCATCCACTTTTTCTTCGAGTGTCTTTATTGAATGGCGGAGGGTAATAACTTCTGGTTCCAGTTTGCTTATCTTAACTTCGGTAGAAGAAATTCGGGATTCAGTGTCCTGCACCCATGTTGCGAGCTCTTTAACTGCTGGTTTCCAATCCCGACAGTCCTCCATTAATGAAAAGAGGGCAAATTTAATACTTTGGAGCTCATGATACATAAGCTGTGTTGTGATATTAACGGGCGTCTCTTGCTGTATAGATAAGAGCGGCGAAGTACTTCTTCTAGACCGCTTCAGCTGGAGTTCTCCTGAGACCTCTTGTTCTCTTTCTGATTCCAGCGCTGGAGTTATGTCCATTTTTTGTTACATTCTGGTAGATTTCCAGGTGTATTATGTGCAGTGCCACAAAGACAAATTAGATGAGGTGAGTTTCTCCATATTTAAGGAAGGAGAGGTAGACAAATTGTCTGATTTGGCAGAGCTCCTCAGCCAAGCTGCTTACTCTTTAGCAAGCATCACATGACTCCTCTCAGTTGTTTGTTTCCTTCACCCCTGACAAAGAGGGCATCCCTGTTTCAAAACAGTGCCTGTCCAAATGGTTGGCAAACTGTATTACTTATTGCTACAGAAAGTATGGCAAGGATCTTTCTAGCGTTGTTTGTGGCCATTCCACCAGAGGCATGGCCACTTCTGTTGCCTGTTTCAGGAATGTGTCAGCTGCAGAGATCTGTACTGCTGCTACTTGTAGTACTGTCGACACCTTTACCAAGCACTACAGTTTAGACATTGCCTCTAGGCACAGGGCCAACTTTGACCTAGCTGTCCTCCAGGGCCTACTTTCTTAGGCTCCAGGTTTCCTCCACCCAGATTGTGCTGTCTACTAATAGAACTGCTTGGGACTTGTTATATAGGTGTGGCCTGCTGCAAGAGATACCCCTGAAGTCAGATAGTACCGTCACATAAGAACTTACCTTAACAGTAGATCTGTGAGGGGATCTCTTGCAGCAGGCCATGCTGTCACTCCTTCCTTCTCTCTGGACCTGGGAGGTCTTCCTTTGTCAGTACCTCTTTCTCCATTATTTTCTTATGGCAGGAACCTTTAGTTCCTCCCCAGTTCACTCTGCTGGGACTAGGTGGCTTATGGTCTCTGGTGGGAGAACTGAGGAGTGCTGGGGGCAGCCCACTCTAATGGGATAGGCCAGCATCAGCGTATAACGTCGAAGTGGGTGGTGCCCTGGTAGACTGCTAGCTGGAAAAGTTTTTGTGTGGTCCTAGTGCCTGGCATCTACAGTTCCAAAGGTGTGGCCTGTGGCAAGAGATCCCCTTGCGTATCTACTATTATGGTAAGTTCTTACGTAACTGTACTTTCTGTGCAGAGGGGATTCTGTTCCAGGTCATGCCCTTCAGTCTCTCATCAGTGCCCAGGATCTTCAGTAAGTGCATGCCAGTAATGGCAGCCTTCCTAAGGGACAGGGACATCAGGCTGTATCCTTATCTGGATGACTGACTGATAGCGTGGTTGTCCAAGGAGATTGTCAATCAGTCCAGAGGTCTGGCCCTCCAGACCTGTTGAGGCTTGGGCCTCTTGGTCAACCCATACAAAACCCGAGCTAGTCCCCTCACAGGTGGTGAAGTTCATTGGAGCAGAGCTAGACTCCCTGCAGGCCAAGGCCTGCCTCTCTGAGGACCAGGCATTGGATCTTACCTCCTTTTTCTGATTTTTTCAGGTGGGGCTCTTGCACCCTTCCCGGGACTTCCTGAGGCTTCTGGGTACATGGCATCCTCCACCAGTGTGATCCATTGGGCTTGCTGGCAGATGCACCACCTGCAGTAGGAGTTGGGTCATCTGTGGTCCCAGCACCTAAATCACTTGGACCAACCAGTCGTGTGATTCAGTAGATGTGGGATGCCATCTAGTGGTGGCTTGACCCACAACATCTGGAAGAGGGAATCCCATTTGTCCACCCAGAACCATCCATCATGTTTATGACTGATATCCCTTTGTTGGGTTTGGGAGCATACCTGAGAGATCACAGAGCCCATGGGTTCTGGTTACCCAAGGAGTCCCATCATCACTTTGATCTGCTGGAGCTCTGTGCAATGTGCCTGGCTGTGATGGAATTTGCTCTTCTGATTAGGGGTTTGGTCATGCAAGTCAGTCAGACAACACCACAGCCATGACTGCCAGCCCTAAGAATTAATGATATTAATAACAAGACAATAAAGAGGGTCAATAAATTCAAATATTTGGGATTTATATTAGATTGTTCTTTGTCATTGAATTATCATATTGATCTGCCTATTAAGAATGTTCACATGAGACTGGGTTTATTGTACAAAATTAGAAATTGTTTAGCCTTTCACATATGAAAAGTTTGGTGTCCTGTCAAAATAGTGAATACATTTCAATGAATGAATAATAAAGGAATAATGCATGACAGAGTGTGTGTCATGCTGGGATAACACCACACCTGGGAGGGTTGGGCATGAGGCCCAGGCGTGGCATTATCACAGCATGACACAAACCCTGGAGTGCATTATTCTTATTATACGATGGTTTGTTGTTATATATAAAATTAAAAAAAATTAAAGAATGTTTTTATTAGTGTGGAAAAATATTTTTGTTTCTTAAGAGGAGATGCAAAAAAAGAGGTCCAAACAGTCAAGCACAGATACACACAGAAAATATGCTCCAAAAACAATTGTTTGTTTATTTAGGGCATCCAACAATGTTTCCCTGGTGCTTTGAGGGCACAATCCCTCTTCATCAGGGGGTGGAATCACGTAGTAGCAAGAACATTTTACTTGGTGAACAATGACATTTTTCAGAATAAGTAACATGAACAACTTCATAACCATAACAAACATAAAACACCACAGTATGAAGGTGCACAAGAATTGTGTTGAATGTTTAGTAAAAAGTGCACCAAAAAGTTAATGAAAAAGACTTTCTTAATATCAGAGGGAGAGAGAGAGAGAGAAAAGATGTGATAAAACCCTGCTTTTGAATGTTATTATTTAAACACCAACTGGCACAATATATATACAGGGTTATAAAAACATCTCCAATCCTTTAAACATTTTATACAATAAACAATACTCCCAATATCAACAGAATATGTTATTTTACTTGACACAAAATATCTCAACAGTTAAACTCATTAGATAAATATGGATCTGCATAGTGTGATCACAACATTGTTAATTGAATTTACTGAAAGATTAGTATATCCCATAAATGCAGTGTGCCAAAAGAGATGGAAAAGAAAAATGGAGGGGGGAGGGGGGAGAAGGAAATGGAAAAAGAAGGAGGAGGAGGTGATCCATCTCAAGGGAGAAAATATGGTGCAAGTAATCACATAACTGGACACGGTAAAGGTATGCCAATCAAGTAAACATATAGTGGGAAGGAGATTAGAAATAGCCTTTCAGTAATGCTATTTATGCAATAGGTGTGGACAAAATATCCACTACATAAATCCTGATATTTGAGTTACTGCATACGTAAATTTGGTTTATGTGAATAGTAGTTACATCATCAGGATTTATGTACACAGTTGCTATGTCATCAGTCAGTTTATCCACACAGTTGTTATGACAGTAGGTCCAGCACAAGCACTTGGAACTAATTTAGAATGTTCAGCCTCAGTAGCCGTACTAAGCATATTCAAATGTGACTAACTTTAAAACAAAAAAAGCATGGTACTGGGAGCATGAAGGTTGTTCAGCACAAAAATATCTACAAAATAAGTGGTTCTATTTATAGTTACCTTTTAGATTTTTTATAATTAGCAAAAAAAAACCAGCAGAAAATTCATTTTTTTAACTTTTTTCGACAATTGCAAATAACTTTAAAATGAAAAATGATAGCATGATGCTTTAAGCACAAA
Organism: Neoceratodus forsteri; assembly: GCA_016271365.2. Taxonomy (NCBI): domain Eukaryota; kingdom Metazoa; phylum Chordata; order Ceratodontiformes; family Ceratodontidae; genus Neoceratodus; species Neoceratodus forsteri. The sequence goes on from CM057459.1 coordinate 740,174,760, forward strand.
AGTTGTTCAGCACAAAAATATCTACAAAATAAGATGTGTTTCATTTATAGATACCTTCAAATTTTTTTATAATCAGCAACAAATGTCAGAAAATTCAATTTTTATGCACTTTTTTGACAAACAAATGCACCCCAAGAAAAATAAGAAAACTAAATAATTATGCATGAAACTTTTTTATTATGTACTGGCCATAATGTAAAGTTGGAGCATTCATAGCAACTGCTTAGCAACCACTATGCTGAGTTTAGCTATACTGTGAAAACTACAAAAAGTCCATGTACGTTTACATTGAAAATTAAATAATTTAAAACAAATTTCTCTGCACTATCCTAAAGAATCACTGTTGCAGAAATTGAAAACGTAACAGGGATCTTGTGGAATACATGATTTATGTTCACTCAAGCTCTTTGACCTTGGGTACATCAGTCATGGCTTACACCACTTGTGAGGTTACCCAAGGGCAACAACTTTTGTGAAAATAAATCATGTATTCCACAGATCCCTGTTACATATCCCTTATATACATAGCAAACACAGAAAGATATTGATAAATTACATGACAACTTAGTGGACAAAAATAGAAATGGTGTATGATAAACAAAATATAATGATTAATAATACTAAAGATATACACTAAGGTCCAATTCTCTATCCAGTCCTCTTTGAAATAGTGAGTTCAGTGTAAAAATCCACTTAAATTCCTTTTGTAACAAGATTTGCTTCCCATTGCCTTTTCTAGGTGACGGCTTGACATGCTCAATGATTGTAAATCTAAGAGACCCTGGATCACTATTGTGCCAATTCTTAAAATGTGCACCTAACTCAGACTCCAGATTATTGTTATGGATATCTCTCAAATGTTCTAAAACTCTCTCTCTTTTGCCTAATAGTTCTGCCCATGTATATCTGCCCCCTCTCCTGACTTCTCTTCCCAAGTGCTGTTCCCCTTCTTGTGGAACTTGTTTTGAGGCAGCATTTATTTGGTTTTTGCTCTGATATTCACCATTTTGAGTGCTCACTCTTATTTGTCAGCACTGTTTTTGTTGGTGCTGTTGTTCATGCGCCATTCTTGTCTTTGCGATTTTGTTTTGCTTTTTTGACATAGTACCAGAAAGTTCTAGCCCAAACTATGATACTACCTCTCATAGATTTTGGTCTTCCAATATACTCTGCGGCCCAGATATTCAAACTGCGCCAGGCTGTGGTACAAGCCTGGGCACAGCTCGACTTGGCTGCGCAGGGGTGTGGACTGGGCGATATTTAACGGAGCTGCGCCATGGCTCAGCAGCATTGACTATCGCACCTTGGCCACCCCCAGTGCGCATGGCGCAGTGGCACTGCACCAGCGCAAGTAGCCAGAGTGGAGCATAGAGATGCGCTAGCGCAAGTTCCATGGCGCTATGCACAGCAACCTCGATATTCAAAACTTGACATGCAAATGGGGCCATAATGAATGCAAGGTGCAAATGGAGCCATTTTCATTTCATTATGGCCCCATTTGCATGCAGGTGCGCCGATCCCCGACAACTTGCGCCTGGCACCCTGCAGGCAGCAGCCGTCAGAGACCGACGCCCCCCTGCTGCCGGCAATGTGCTCCACAGCCTGATCACGGGCATTTGTGTGAAAAAAGAACTAAGTCCTATATCCGTGGTGGTCCAGTGGGCCGCTATCTGCCCGATCGTGGGCATCTGTGGAAAAAATAATTATTTCTATATATCCTGGTGGTCCAGTGGACGCTATCTGTAATCGGGCATCTGTGTAAAATAGAATTATTTCCAATATCCCTGGTGGTCTAGGGTACCTCCCCTACCCACTGAGCCCCACTGCCCCATTCCACCCCGGTCAGCCAGCAGGCAGCAGCACCCCACCCGCCTGCCACCCTGCCGCCCGCCGACTGACACCGACAGCGTGAGCCAATGGGCGTGCAGCCCATACCATACTACACATTCCAGATATGTGATCGGGCAGATAGCGGTCCACTGGACCACCAGGGATATAGGAAATCATTATTTTTTTACACAGATGCCTGCGATCGGGCAGATAGCGGTCCACTGGATGACCAGGGATATAAGAAATAAGTTCTTTTTTTACACGGATGCCTGCGATCGGGCAGATAGCGGTCCACTGGACCACCAGGGATATAGGAAATGCTTCTTTTTTTACACAGATGCCCACGATCGGGCAGATAGCGGTCCACTGGACCACCAGGGATATAGGAAATAGTTCTTTTTTTACACAGATGCCCACGATCGGGCAGATAGCGGTCCACTGGACCACCAGGGATATAGGAAATAGTTCTTTTATTACACAGATGCCCGCGATCGGGCAGATAGTGGTTCACTGGACCACCAGGGATATAGGAAATACTTCTTTTTTTACACAGATGCCCGCGATCGGGCAGATAGCGGTCCACTGGACCACCAAGGATATAGGAAATAGTTCTTTTTTCACACAGATGCCTGCGATCGGGCAGATAGCGGTCCACTGGACCACCAGGGATATAGGACTTAGTTCTTTTTTCACACAAATGCCCGCGATCGGGCAGATAGCAGTCCACTGGACCAGCAGGGATTTTGGGGATTTAATATTATTACTTAGCCCGCGATCGGGTGGGCAGCTCCACTGGACCACCAGGGATATTGGACAGATGTCTTTTTTTTTTTTTTTTACAAATGCCCACAATCGGGCATGGGGGACCTGCCAGGTGCAGCCCGAGCTCGGGTGGCCACCCACAGGTGGCAGCTGCCGTGTTGCGCCCTGCAATGTGGCAGCTCACCTGTGGGTGGCCATCAGTTGTTCCTCTCTCTTTTTGGGATCAACTTTGTGCTGGCGCAGGTAGGGGTTGTGCATGCATGGCTCTGCACATCCCGGGCTAAATATCGGGCTGTGCAGGGTATGCATGGGCATACCCCCCCCTACCTGCACCTGCATACATAACTGATGCACTCCGGTGCATCGGGATTTGTGCCGCGCACTTTTCCCTTTTGAATATTGCGCTGGGGCGCATCAGTGGGTTGCGCATGGCGCAACACTGTTGCGCCATGCACAACTCTTTTGAATATCTGGGCCTGCGGCTAGTAAAACTGTGTTAAGAAGGGTTGACGTGCTTTATAATCAGGTCTGTTGATTCATCACCTTAAGCCCACATTATACTCATCACTGTGAGTTGTATTTGCAATTGAACTGGTTTGCCTTTGATGCACTATGTTCCTGTTTTAGACTACTTACTTTTTGGAGGGTTTTGGGGGAGGTCCCGGTTCGTTCCAGTTTAAGAGTATTTTTACTCCTTATTTTTCAGGGGATGTTACAAGATTGTCTGAAAGTAGGAATCTTAGACTCCCTTGCTATCAAACAGTTGCTGGCCAATGCTGTTTTTTTTAATAAGTAAGATGTTGACTGGAACTCTTTATCTGCAGAGTTTTCTCAAATTGTAATCTATTCTACGTTTAAAACTGCTCTGAAAGCATTTTTTATGAATATGTCCAAACGTATGTGTTATACTTGACTGCATTTATTTTGAATTTGTACACCTATTTTTGTTTTAAGTATTGTTTTACATTTAATTGTTAATGTACTATGTACCTGGGTCACCCATGAAAATGCACATTTAGGCCCAGATATTCAAAAGGGTTGCTCCATGCGAAACAGGGTTGCGCATGCGCAAGTCCTACATTGCGCCATTCTGCGATATTCAGCAGGAGGCAGTTGCGCCACTGAAAACAGGTTGAGCAACAGCGCAATGCAAATGAATGCATGCTCAACAGGAGGGGGAGGAACCATGCATAAACTGCGCAACCCGATATTCAGTCGGGTTGTGCAGAGTTGTGCATGCGCAACCCCCAACCTGCGCCTGCACAACTTTGAGCCAAAAAAGGATCAGTTGAGGGCCACCACAGGTGAAGCTGCTGTGTTGCAGGGGCGCAACACAGCAGCTGCCACCGTGGCTGGCCCCCAACTCAGTCCTTGTGCCCCCCACCAGCCCGTTGCAGGCAGAACATAAAACACCCCCCACACATCTCCCAATGCCTGATCGCGGGCAGAAAGTATCATGAAACCCCGCCCACATCTCCCAATGCCCGATCGCGGGCAGAAAGTATCATGAACCCCCACCCACACATCTCCCAATGCCATTGTGGGCAGAAAGTATCATGAACCCCCCGCCCAAACAGCTCCCAATGCCCGATCGCGGGCAGAATGTAAAGACTCCCCAACCGAATATCTCCTTGGTGGTCAGTGGACCGTAATGCCCGATCGGCGGGCAGAATGTCAATGACAACCCCCAAACATCTCCCTGGTGTCTAGTGTCCCCCACCCCACCCACGAAGCCCCACCACCCGCTCCCCGGGCAGCGGTGGGCCAGCATCCCACCACCTGCCACCCGCGCCTGCCGACTGACTGTCGGTGAGACGCCGCGCCCATTGGTGCAGAGCTAGAGCCAATGGGTGTGCAGCCCCGCCCGTACATGACAGTCAGATTTGTAATTCATTCACGATCTGGACTGTCATATCGCGGTATGAACTGCGCCCTGGCTCTGGCTCGCAATGGCGTGCAGTCCGGACAGTCGGATCGGCGGCGTGAGTGGCGGCGAGCGGGATGCCGCCCGCCGGCTGAGACGGGTGGTGGGCTCGTGAGGTGAGCCAGGTAGAGCCTGGGCGCAAAGGTGTTGGGGATCACTGAACGATACCAGCAGGCTCAGCGACAGGCTATTTGGGCGGGGGGTTGTTTACGTTCTGCCGTCGGCGATGGATGGTGAAGTTCATGATGCTGCCTGCCGATCGGGCGTGAAATAGGACGAGGTTCATGACACTCTGCCAGCGATCGGCGTGAAGATGGCGAAAATTCATGTGCTGCCCGCGATAGGCATGGATCATGTGAGGGTTTCATGATACTTTCTGCCCAGCGATCGGGCATTGGGAGATGTGGGTGGGGGTTGTTTTCATGTTGTGCCCGCGATCGGCTGTAGGTACATCGGGTCCCCCATCGCTGCTACCTGGCAGGGCGGCCAGGCGCAAGTCCTCGGGGATCGGCGCACCTACATGCTAATGGCATGCAAATGGGGCCATAATCAGATGCAAATGCCCCCCTGCACCTTGCATGAATTATGGCCCCATTTGCATGTCACCTTTGAATATCGGAATTTGCATGGCGCATGGTACTGGCGCCACCGCAAGTTTAATGCTCAACTCTGACAACTTGCGGTGGCACAAGTTCCACTGCGCCATGCACAGTGGCTGTGGCTGGGGGGTGATATTCAAAGGAGTTGCTCAATAGCTCAACTCCTTTGAATATTGCCCCGGCCACACCCCTGCGTAACTATTTTGAGCAGTGCAAGGGCTTGCGCCTCAGAATGGCGCAGTTTGAATATCCAGGCCTTAATGTTCTTGGGTTCTTACCCAGTTAACAAATCAAATAAATAAATAAATAACTATTCCACCTTAACAGGCAGGGTGGTATGCACTCCCTTCCCCTGTGTTGGAAGGTTCTCCACACCGGACCCTTGTGTGCAGCCTGGCTGCAAGTTTCCTGGTGAATCATGTCACAGGAGTGAACAGTCAACTGGCAGATGTTCTCAGCCTGGTCGGAGATGTCACACGAGTGGTACCTGCATCAGGAGACAATAAGCTACCTGTTCTCCCAGTGGGGCACCCCCCCCATGGTGGACCTATTTGTTTCCAGGGAGAACAGAAAGCTGAGGCTGTTTTGTGCACGCTCCCTACAGTCTCGGACACTGTCTGGGGATACCTTTGCAAGGCTCTGGACACCAGTCCTCATATGCACCTCACCTTCCTTCCCCATGATCCACAAGGTGGTGGTCAAGGATTAGAAGGACAAGGTGTAGATGATTCTGATAGCTCCAGATTGGCCCAGACTGTTCTGGTCCCTGAAACTCCTTAGCCTCAGCAGCATGCCTTCATGGCTGTTGCCTCTCCACCTGGACCTGCAGACCAGACAACAGGGGAAGGTCCTGCAGCTGGACCTTTGCTCCCTGTACTTCTCAGCCTGATTCCTGAGTGGCTAAAGTTCTAGATTTTGGGCCATTTCAAAAGTGTCCTCCACATTGTGCAGGCATCTCATAAGGAGTCGACTTACAAATGTTGCACATTTAAGTGGAAGAGGTTTTTGAGCTGGTGCTAGGTCAAAGAGCTTGATCCCCTTGCCTGCCCCATGGCAAGCATCCTTGATTACTTCTGGTCCCGGTCCCAGTCAGGCCTGTGAGTGACACTATAAAGGTGCACCTGGCAACCATCTGTACTTACTGGGCACCAGCTGGTAAGCTGACAGTGTCCCAGGAGAAGGTGGCCATGTACTTTTTAAAGTGCCTAAACCACTTGACCCCTATAGTGCATGAGCCTCTGCCACCATGGGGCCTGCTGCTGATGGTGACTGTGCTCATGGACAAGCCATTTGAGCCTATACACAGGTGTGAGATGTCTCATAAGTTGTAAAAGACCACCTTCTTGATGGCTATCACACCAGCCAGTAGGAACAGTGAGCTCCATTAGCTCTCAGTGGAGTCTCCTTATTTGGTTGCCCCCACCCAAAGTTCCTCCCTCAGGATATATCCAAGTTTCACCTTAACCAGGTGATTAACATACCAGAATATCTTACTAACACCTACTTCTGAGGTTGCCATTGGCTCCATACTCTGGGTCTATGGAGACCCCTCTCATACTACAAAGAGCGCATGGCTAGAGTTCTGGGTGAGGTTTGCCAGCTATTCATAAACTACGCCAAAGCTGCCCCTGGCAAACCAACAGCAAAGTGAATAATTGCCAGGTGGATTACATCCTGCATCAAGCTCTGCTATAGGTTGACTGGTAGGGAGCTACCCAGGGAGCTTAGGCAGTGTTGGAATTACAGCGGAGCTTGTCAGGGCTCAGCCCCCTAGCTCTGAATTGAGCCCCAGTAGCTCACACATCACTGCCATTGATTTGTAATGGGAAGGGGGTTCAGTTTAATGATAGTACCCTTATTGGCCTCCCTAGCTCCCAAAGCTAGTAAAGTGTAATTTGAAGCATTGGGCTTAGGGCTCATTCCACCAGGCATTCCACTGCCTAGGTGCTTCCAGAGACATCCCTGTCCAGGAGATCTGTAGGTTTGCCACATGGAGTAAAGCACACACCTTTCTATTCCATTACAGCATTGACTTGAGCTATTGGGATGCTGCTTTTGGGTCCTTGGTTCTCCAATCTCTGTTCACCAAATAGGAGTGTGTGTCTTGCTCACTCCTGCTGGAGGACTGCTTGGAGTCTGACAGCATGTATCTAGTAAACTGTATCCTTGCCCCTAGAAATTTAGGTTACTAATCTGTAACCATACTTCTAGGGGTGGTATACAATTCACATTCATACAACCCATCCAGCAAGTGGCACATGGACTCCTGCTTCCGGCATACAAAGATTTGACACCTTGGGGCACAGCCAAAGGATATACTGTCAGGATGGTAGGAAGAGCTTAACTTGAAGACATCCGACGAGTTTGCCTGTTCCAGTAAACTGCCAGAGTGTGGGTGTGAACTGTGTACCATCCCTAGAACAACAGTTACAGGTGTGTAGCCTATACAGTGTTAATTAAATAAAAGTTGAACGGTGACAAGGTTACTTTGGTAAGTGCGGTATACCAAGCAGTACCGGTCAATGCGTTGTCAAGGTTTCAGTGATGTGTTAAGTATGTGTTAAGGTATGCCGAGTTTAGAATTAATTGACCCATAATCAGCAGCTTAAATGCACCAGGTGGTGCTGTTAACAGTAAAATTTATTTTGTAAAGCTGCAATTTTCCTGTGGGTGTCCCCACAGTCCACATCTGCTTGAAGGCTATTGTAAATCATACATGCACTGCCTTTGCCTTACCAGTCGGCATTTATGATGAGTGCACATTGTTTCAGTTATCAATCATTAAATAAAAAATTTAAAAAATAAATATCATCTGGTAAACTCCCACAGGCCATCCACCAGAACAGAGCCTCTTTCTTCATCTCCCAACTGGCTCCAGTAATGGGAGTCCAGCCAGAGGAGTGACTGAATTTGTTTTTTTGTTTGTTTGTTTTTTATCATTGCCATCTCTCAAGCTAGCAGTGGAGTACCACCAGCTGCTCCTGGGACATCTGTGTGGGTGGGAGAAAGATACTTAAGTGAGTTTGTTTTCTAATCATAAAAGTAAAGATAAAAAAGATTATTTTTTGACCTCCCCCTCCCCCCCCCACACACAGTTGCACTCAAAGAGTCTCTGCCATCATCTCCTGACTGGCCCCTTAGCTAAATACATGGGCAGCAGAAAACAAAAAAAAAAAACGGTTCTGGAGCAGGAAAGCGGGCAACCATCCCGTACTGCTAGGGGTTTGTAGAAAGTGTATCCTGAATATTAAAAAAAATAAAAATAAAAAAGCTCAAGTTGCAAGAAAGGCAGAATCACTGTCTATTTTATATGACCGCCCTATCTTCAATTTGTTCTTACTTTTTCTTAAGCCTGTAGTTGTGCTTGCTCTTAGCAGGCTGGGTGGGGACACATTTTTTTTAATCTAATTCTAATCTACATGTATCTATCTACCTACAGTCTTTACTGTATATGGCAAGTGCCAGCTACTGGATCCTTCAGAAATGCCTTGTACAGCTTACATTATCTCAGCAGGTTATGTTTCTATTAAAAAAATTAAAAGAATCGATTTTAAGTAAAAATGCTACTAATAATTTCAGTAGTTCCTGCACATCGTAGTCTGATTTGCTGGGCCTCCATACGTCATCTGGTCCCAGTCTGACATTAATCATTTTGAAATGCCTAGTCGATCTGAGGTGTTATTGCTTACTTATCCCCTTTTTACAATTCCTGATGTAGAGCCCTGCTGATCTGTGTGTTTCCAGATCTGTTTACATAATCCTCATTTCATTTATATGTTTACAATTTTATTTAAAAAAATAAACAAAAAAGAAAACAAAAAAAAACCCTTTGTTTTCCTTGCAGTATGGTTGCTAGGAAACAAAGATAATCAAAATAAGCCCACCCTTCTGCAATAGTTGCATAGGATTTAACTGTTTGGTAAGCATACTGTAAATCTGCCATTACAAACAATATTATTAAATTTCTTTAGCTGCTCAACAATTGCTAAATTATTGCAGTTACAAGGAAGTTTTCTTTTCTGGTAATACCTAGATTTAGCACTAGAATAAGTAAAGCAGTTCACAGCTAAGGAAAGCGATCTTCCAGTCAGCTCATTTCAGGCCAAAATAGCAAACCTTGTGGAATTCCAGCTTGCCTTAAACAAAGTGAGACAGAGAGAGAGAGAGAGAGAGGAAAATAAGTCAAACAACTGGGTATTATTATTCAGTATTAAAATTCTACATGACTACCTAAATCTGAAGCTCAATGCATATTAATAAATGTCTATAGTGAGTCTTTGATATTCAACATCCCACCTAAGGTCCTTAAGTTTCAAGATGACATCAGAAGAGTCACAGATGTACAGCTGTGGATGTAAAAAAAAGCAATGTACTTTGAAACATTTTCTGTGACACTGCTGAGTGGGGCGAGCAGGTGGGTGAGGGCGATTAACCATTGATATGTGCACTTTCAGTAAACCATGTGCAGTAATATATGAGTTACTGTATTTCTGAACTTCAGTTAAATACTGTATGAAAACAACAAAGGTATTGGGATCGGGTTTGCATCGGGAGCTGAAAGAGGAGCTTGGATTCAAGTGTCGGATTAAAATCAAAACTCAGAAACACACATAAATGAGTTTCCCATTTATGCTTTCACAATAATATCAGTTTATGTACAGATTTAAAAAAACAGATTGATTATATCTGACAGTGTCCTTGCACTGCAACCTGATGCTATCTGCTGGTAAATTCAAATGGACAAAATCTATTCACACTTCAGGCACAGGATGGCTCGTGTTAGCCATCCTGTGGAAAAGTGAGGAGGTGCATTTAAACAACAGCTCTAATCCAGCAATCAGCACTACGGTAATGTGCTACCACTTCTCTACCACGCCACACAGAGTGGTACCGGGTGACATACTGAGCTACCGATGAAATTGTTTATAACTGCAGTTTACAGTTTATTGGATTCAGAAATACCTTTGAGTCAAAGACTCCTTTACAAAGGTTCCACATCACAGAATTAGGTGCAGACAAACATTACAGATGATTCAACAGTAATACAGTTCAGCTTTGTTACAAGGAATAATGAAGGCTAACATTCAGATGCTAGGGCTAATTAGTACAGGTCTTACGAAATACAGGTTGAACTCAGATATGAATCCATGCCTGACAGACTCAGGTTAGGCTCAAAAGCAGGGGGGTGGAGGGAAATCAGGCCAGTGGCCATTGTTGGTGGAGATGGGGGGAGGGGAGAGGGCAGAGTTCAGTGGCAGCCACAGGTATTAGAGGACTGGAGGTGGTCCCTAAAATGGGTTTTGAAGGGGCAAATTCTTTGTTCCTATACAGGTGAGGTGGGGAGGCTGTTCATCCAAGAAGGGGCTCTGAAGCTGAAGGACCTTTGGAATTGGGAGGTTCAGCAGGAGGGAACAGAGAGGAGTTGCAGAACGCAGCTGCCCGGTTATTTACTGAGCATCCAAAATTTTGCCACATTACACTGGTGTTGTATGAGCTGTACTGGCTGCTGGTCAGGTGGAGGATCCTCTTTAAGGCGGGTCTTCTCACCTATAAGGCCCTACACGGTCAGGGCCCTGGTTATCTATTAGACCTTCTTGTACCTGCTCTCTCAGCTTGCCCCCTCCATTCCTCCTGTGGAGGCCCCCTAGTGATTCCCAGTACGAGGCTGAAATTGGCTGGTGACAGGGCTTTTAGTGTCGCTGCTCCCATCCTGGGGAACTCGCTTCACTCTGGGGTTAAGGGGGCCCCTACTTTGGAGATAGTCAGGGTCCGCCTTAAGGCCCTCCTATTCACTCAGACTTTTCTGGATTAAGTTATTCATTTATAGATTTGATCTGATTATAGCTGCTGAAAATGTAGTGTTTAGTTTACTGTTTATGGGTAATGTTTATATGAAGCGTTAGTATTTATATGTCTATAAAAACAATTTCTTATTTTGCCTTTTTATTGATTTATTTTTTGAATATGTGTTTATTTATTTATATGGCACCCAGAGCCTCCAGGACTGGGCATCTTTTAAATAAATGTTGTCTTGCCTCTTTGCCTTGCCTTGCTGGAACTGTGGGTATGCTTAAGCTTCGGGGCTGGGTGGACTAGAGGGGCAAGCCCCGGGTGGGGCAGAGGCCAAGGGCAATCTTTTTGGCCATGAGGCAAGTGTGGAACCTGATTCTATTTAACTACCACTGTATTTCTAGAATAATGGTGGGGGTATCTTCTGTGCCCATCTCTGCCTTCTGGGAGGACTGCTCCTCCTCCTCTATGTCTGCATTTGCAATTTGCGCAGTTTATTCTTCCTGGTCTTCTGACTGTATTGGATATGAAACTGGAGGTGTACGTCCAGAAGGGGATTGTCATTCTGGTACTAATTGTGGATTTGGGGCTGCTGTTGACCACACCTGTTGCATAGATGCATTTCCAACAGCTCTCCAGATCGGAAGCCTTTTATTGATAAAAAATATGTACTCTGAGTGAAAGGATTGAGACACAACTTATAGCCTCAGAGTCTGATTCCTTGCATTGAGCTGCACAGACTGATATATTTTTTACCTGTACTATGGGCCGAATGCAAAAGGGGAGAGCGGGCAGATCCAAGGCGCAGCAAATGACAGCGCTACAAATTGCCAGCTTGGGAGTGGCAGCTGCTGGAGATGAACCCACATGGAAGGCACTGCAACTTTCGATGAAGGCCATCAGTGCTAAAGTAGAGACTATCCTAAGCTGCATAAGAGAACAGGTTATAAAAATTGAAGCTTCTACAAAATGGCAGCCACGGCAGAGTTGCAAGCCCTGCTGGCCCTTGCTGCCACCAACAAATTAGTGTAAGAAAATTCACAACATAAATTTATGTTATTTATTTATTTATTGAATTTTGGTAACCGGGTAGGCCCTCTGAGACAAGACAGTCCCTTTTTCAGGGGTGACCCGGGAAGTGCAGTACATTGATAGTGCATTCATTGATACAAGAAATTAGACAATGGGTAGTCATACAGTAAGAGAGTATGTCAGTTACATTCAGTTATGCAAAATAAGCAATTTAAAGCACAGTCAACAAAACCTTACATACATACAGACATCATTTACATTATTTTTCTTTTTTTTTATCTCGGAGAGCTGGAGATAGAGAAAGTGGAAAGTTTTGCTAGGAGAATTGTACAAGGAATGAACAGGGGTTAGGAGTCAGTGGAAGCAGGAGCAAGATGGAGTGGTTATGTAAGATAACAGCGAACTTTGAAACTGAGAGAGGGAGATGCAGACCAGTAGAGAAGGAGGTAGAGAGTTCCAGTAGGACACAGCAGAAAATACAAATAATCTCTGAGCCACAGAGAGTCGTAAGTTTGGCACTGAGAGAAGAGGCGGGTAGGTAGATCTGAGGGTACATCGAGGGAGATGATGTTGAACAATACCAACAAGGCAAGGAGGAGTGAAGCGATGTATAAGCTTATGTATAAAGCTTAGTGTGGCATAGCATAATTTTAATTCATAGGGTAGCCATCCTAGGGCAGACAGGACATCTCAGTGATGGTGCTGAGCATTGGCCCCAAGAGCAAACCTACCAACTCTATGGTAGGCCTGTGATAGGTGTGATAGTATGGATGTGGTAACAGAGAGTAGAAATGGAGCACCATACATAAAGAGGGAGCAGGAGTGTGGCATCCGCAATCTTGCAGCAGGAGGTCAATGTAAGAAACAGACAGATACAGAAGAGGACACTGATTTTTTGGTTTATAGTTTTGGTGCTGGCTATAACATGTGCATCCAAGGTAAGTGAGGGATCTAAGGTGACTCCCAAGTATTTGAAGGACCTGACCAATTCAAGTGCATCCCCAGTACGTGAGAGTACAGCCAGAGGGAGGAGGGCTGGTGTGGATGAGTTGGAGAATAACATGCTCTTTGTTTTTTTAATATTGAGGACAAGTTGCTTCTGAAGGAACCAGTCCTCAAGGGTGTGGAAATTGGAGGCTAGCGCTGAACTGAACCGCTTGATATCAGGAGAAGAATGGTATATGACAGCATCATCTGCATAAAGGTGAACAAAGGTCCCACCACACTTATTAGGGAGGTCATTAATATACAGAGAAAAAAGTAATGGGCCCAGTATGGAGCCCTGAGGGACACCATAGGTAATGGGCCTCAGGTCAGATAGGGAGCCTGCCCATTTTACTTTTTAGATAGGGCCATAAAGGTAACTTTGGGTCCAGGAAAGGGCAGTGGGATCAAGGCCAAGGACATGCAGTTGTTATAATAGAAGGCCATGGTTAACCAAGTTAAAACCTTGATCATGTCTACAGAAATTGCTCCAGTGGCACGACCATGGTCCATTTCACGGAATATGTCAGAGGTGACTTTAATCAGAGCTGTAAGTGTACTGTGTTTTTTTCCTAAACCCATGCTGAGAGGTTTAGAGCAGATGGTGGAGGTCAAGGTAATCCTGTAAGTGGTCCTAGATTATCCACTCTTGTATTTTTGCTAGAGGGCAAAATATTGAAATAGACCAGAAATTGTCCACTGTTGAGTTGGGACCTCCCTTGTGGATGGGGACAACCACCTTTACTTTTCATTTTTCAGGGAAGGTGCAAGTAAGGCAAGATCGATTAAATAAATTTTGAACAGGTCAGGCTAGGGCATCAGCTCTCAACTTAAAGAATTTAGGCTCTAGAGTGTCATGGTCAGGTGAGCTGTCAGCCTTTAGGTTCATGAGGAGACGGCAAACCTCCACAAGGGTTGCAAGCTTTAGATGAAAGTCAGGGCAGTCCATAGAGTTGACTCATGGCAAGGGGTCAGGTTGGGGGGAGCAGTGGATGAACTAGAAAATAGTGATGCGTATCTATCCAGATTGGTGAAGAACTCATTGAAGCCAGAGGCAATGGGGGAGGGGCAGTGAGAGAGACCCCCTGGATATCAAGGGAACTGGACATCTCAGAGGTGTTACCCTTCAAAAGGGAGTTAACCTGTCACCAGAATTCTTTTGGATTACTAAAATGCTCAGTCTGGCGTCTCTTGAAGTGGAGTCATTTTGCTTTTTGGATTGAGTTCTTGCAGCTATTCCTTAGTTGCCTTTATGTTTGCCAGTTGGTAGGTAGCCCACTATCTTTATAAGGCTTCCATGCCTTATCACAAGTGGATATGAGCTGCCTTAATTCCTTGGTGAACCACGGTGCTTTAATACCTTTTACTCAGCAACTCTTTAAAGGGGCATGTTAATCAACAATGTTAGTGAATTTTGCCATGAAATAGTCTAGTGCCAAGTTAACGTCTGGCAGGGTATTAACTGGATCCCAATCAGTTTCTCGGATGGTATTGACAAAGTTGTTGGTGTCAAACCTGGGCAAGTCCCGTACAGTGGTGATCTTAGAAGGGGGTCAGGGAAGTCGTTATGCCATACACAGAATGTTGGCAAGTAGTTGCTTTACCGTCTGAGAGGGCCTTTGCTGATTTTATCTTCGGAACACAGTTTGTGACCACCCAGTCAAGTAAAGTATGGTTACCCGTCTTTGTATTAATATGAGTAGGGTCACCAAACATTTGACCAGATTTGAGTCAGCCAGGACGGTAGTCAGTTTGGAAGAGTTAGAAGTCAGCCAATCAAGGTTAAGGTCACCTCCAAGTATGAGGTCATGCTGTGGGAGGTTAGCAAGGGAGGTTATGAAGGAGGGGAGGCCAGGGACTGCTACCTTAGGTGGCATGTATACACAACTTACTATGAGTTTTTTTTTTAAGGTGCCAAGGGTGAGGGAAAGGAAGATCGATTAGACAGCAGAAGGTCCATTTTCAGACACAGGTATTTCAGCAGTGTCTAAATGCTCCGTGGCATACATGAGGACACCACCACCCCTTTTCCCCCCTGTTGATCCTTCCTGAAACATTTGTATCCAGGTACAGCAACCTCATGTTGTTTGCATGGTTTCAGCCAGGTCTCAGAGATGCCCAGGATCTCAAGAGTGTATTGATTAATCCAGGCTTGTTGCTCAGACATCTTAGGTCCGAGACTACATATGTTTAAATGAACAATTTTAACTTTTTCGGCATTTGATATGATGATGTTGTGGGGTTGGGGCAGATAAAGTTATGGTGGGTCTGGGATTTGACTCAACATCACCTGCAAGGGTTAATAGCAGGAGAAGTAATAGGAATGGTCGGATTGAGGAAGTACAGTAAGCAGCTGCTTTACATTTTTAGCAAAGAGTGAGGACATTTGCAGCCTTCTGGTTAGCCAGCTACCAATGTATACAACTCCACGTTTTGGCAGGCAAGGGACAATGAGATACACAGACCAGGGTTCAGTATTGACATTGTGTGATGGGACCTCCTCACTGTGCAGTGGAGGGTGAGTTAGGGATGCAGCTATGAAATAGTCATAAACAGAAACATTAGGCAGAATGGAATGTACAGTGCTGTGAACTTGGCCATGGTGTACTGGCTCACAGATTCAGATCACACCACTGATTGTTTGTTAGGATGTAGGTAATTTGCTTTAGGTATGAAGGACCGAGGACTAGAAGTGTTAGGGGAGAGCAGCAGGAAGAGGACTGTAACCTCCACGAGTTGTTTCCCTCTAGTGCCTTTGCAGTATAATTTGCAAATGGAAAAGTAGACCAAAAAAAAAAGCTAGAAAAATTAACAATCCTGTTCTACTAGACAACTGGTACTGGAAAACTCAGCATTCGCAGTTCTTGTATTAAAAAAGCGACAGCTTAGAAAGTGTAGAGGCAAGAGCCAATAAGAGAAGGGGGAATAGCATTACGCCTAATCAGAACTCATGAGCAGTAGTAGTGCAGGCAAATGGCCAGAAAGACAAAGAGCCCCAAGTTCAATCTCATTGGTGGCTCTGGGCTGCTCTTCAAAATCTGTACCTGGTTGTAGGCTGTGAGGCAATGTCACCTGGAAGGCCTTGGAAATTCTAATCAAGCCTCCAATGTGTGGTTTGTGGGGCTCCCTGAAAATTCTGAGGGCAAAGATCTTTTCGGCTTTCTAAAACACTGACTACCGGGAGCTTTACATTTGGGATTGAACATACCCTCGCACTTTTGTAGAGCTTACCAAATTCCTTCCCAGACAGCAGCAGCTCAGTTTCTTTTTCAACTTATTTTTCCCTCTGGTCGCTGCTCTGTTGAGACTCTCTCAGGCATCCTGGCTTGTTCCTGCCCACCTGAGATCTCCCGAACCAGAATCTCCCCCCGTGGTACTCCAACCCTCTCACCTACCTTGTAGCGAGAAGCCCCTGGCTTGTACCCCTCAAGGCGGGGCCACCACTCCTTCTTTGGTGCTCCTTGAAGTCTAGATTCAGCTGCAGGCTGGGTTTGGGGCAGAAAGAATCAGGAGACCAGGTGGGTGGGATCTGGCAGTGGGCGTGGAGGCCAGGTGCCATTGCCTACTCGGCAGTGCAGGGTTTTTCCTTGTTTGTGCGTGTTACTCCCCCCCCCCGAGGTGCAGACATGCAAAGACATTCAGCACGGGTGGGCCTGCCGACACCTCACCCCAACTTGATGTGGACCCAGGTTGCAGTACACCCAGCCTCTGCTGGGTGTCACCAGTGCCAGGGAGTCACACCCCATCCTCCCCCCAGGAGAGGAGAGCTGTCATCGGATACTCAATCCTTTCCTCCCTGGCTGACCCCCAGCAACCCGAGCTCACTTCCAAACCTGGGTTGCTGGCGTGGTGCAAGGTGTGGCATCCAGTGCCTCAACCCTCAGCACCACCTGGCCAGCAGCAGCAGCTCAGTTTGACCTACCCTGCATGATCCTGTTGGTCACTGACAGTATGGGAACACGGGATATTATCCTGCAAGCCTCGACAGACACAGAATGCATTAATTATAATGGCACTACCCTGCACACATTCCCTGATCTATCTTTTGCCACTAGAGCGAGGGAAAAAAAATTTGATGGAGTCCTCACCAAACTGAGGAGCCTAGGTTTGGTACATTATCTTCTCATGCCTGCCTGCCTCAGAGTACACTACAGGGGTCACACTTTCCAGTACATGGATCTGGAGGAGGCAGGGAAGCGGGCTGAGTTCATAATTCAGGAGTTTGAGTCTACCAGAGCAGCTGAGCTGGCAACTTCAGAGGAAGAAGAGACATGATGTCGGACTTGGGTAATAGAATCTGTTACATGGTCAAACGATCTGCTGCCAGATGTTATGGAAAGACAACAGATTTCCATGGCTGTTTTCAGGGCTGAAAAGTTCCTAAGTTAATGCCAAATGTTTTTCTATGTTCTTTCTGTGCATAAAAACACTGCTTTATGCATGTAACATTGTGGTGTCTACAGTTATCCAGTTCACTAAAAGTTATACGATTATAAAACAGTGATTTCTGATCTAAAGGGGTAATTCTGGAGGTGCTATCCATGTTTGGATATATTTTTCTTGCTTGGACTGGGGTCATATCAACATATTGTTGAGTCTCTTTTATGTTTGGACATTCATTATTTAGCTTTGACCACCACATGCTTGCAGGTTGTAGCCATATTGGACTCTTATGGGATGTCTGTTTTTGGTATACCTCCAATACTGCAGATCAGATCGCTTAGACTAACACTAAACCGATTACCTGAGGGTATCTGCACTTTATATGTTGATGTCTGGCATGAGCTATATTATAAGATGTTATTGCTCTATATTACAATAAAATACAAGTATAAAAAAAAATTGTGGATTTGATATCTTGTCTGGGGCTGCTGCCAGAGGAGTCCTTGTTGGTGGAGGAAGGACTGCTCCGGGTATCTTAGATTTTTCCTCTGTGCCATATTTACTTAGAAGTCTTGATTTACTTGCCCCATGTCCTCTTCATTATTGTGGAAAGCCCATGGACATGTTACGTAAGAATGTTCGACCTCCTGACAGAGGCTACACCTCATTCTGTTCCTGCAGTGTTGAGACAAGTGGCCAGGTTTTGAGCAGAGGCCGCATCTCACCTTGTCACATGCTCTGCTAAGATGATTCCCTGCACCGCAGCAGTAACATGCCTTCAGCTGGACTGGATAGAAGAACTCACTGTCCATGTGATGTCATTGAACTTTAACTCTCCATTCCCCAGTGCTTATGTTTTCTGAATCAAGTATAGGATCTGGACTTCCAAGCACGGTGCATTTCTGACTTCACTAATAAGTGACATCTGTGACACTAGCTGCTTTTTTTGAATAGTACAGTGTTGTCTTGAAATCAGGTTTTGTTAAGGGAATTGCTAAAAAAGGAGTGCATACTGGTGAAAGCTTCAAAGCATGGTATCTGGACCAAAATCTTTCCAATTCTACAGTAGCAGCCACAGACACTGCCAGCTATTTCCAGAAATTTCTGTGATATTTCCAGATATATCTAATGCTTTCTCCATTTCTACAGTAGGGGCAGCAGAGAGAAACCCTTTAGAAATTTCGAGAAATATCTGGAAATACAGTAGCTGGCAATGTCTGTGGCTACTACTGTACAAGTGTTGAGATTTCTGTCAAAATATATGGTGCCTAGGGTATGGATAAGGACATATATACCATGGGGGGGGTGAGAGCTTTCTGTGGGATATTCTGTGTTATTTCCACTGCAGTGAGAATAAATTCTGAAGATGACATTTATCCATACTCTTCTGATGTCACCAGAGTGAGGATAACTTCACTGCAGCTTGCACTCTAAAGGAAACTGCTTCAAAAAACAGTTTATCTTTTACCAGAAGAGAGACACACCAAGCTGAAAGCTTGTTTACAGGTGCAACCTGGGAACACAAGAAAGTGAAGTGACTTGCTCAGATCACACAGTATGCAAGTGAGGGCTGTGGGATTCAAACCCAGGTCTTCAAGTTTGCAGCTTAGAGCCTTAAACCACTGCACTATACTGCCACCTTAGTTTTGCAGTTATCTTTTTCCCAGTGAAGCTGCAACTTACTCAATTAGCTTTGCAAATGACTCCCACCTGTGTCCCATTTTGATTCTAACTTTCCTATCCATTCTTGTCCTGATCTCAGCTTCAAAATAACCTGAATTCTAAATGAAACTTTCACAAAGCAGTTTGTTTCTCAGTGCTACCTGCAGCAATGTGTCATTCTCAGTGAGCCTCTGACTTACTCAATTAGCTTTGCAAAACACTGTCAGCTGTGTTTCTCACTCCCAGTCCATTCAGAACACACACATACACACATCCTGACAGCACACACAGAATGAGCAGGAAACACACAGAATCAGAAAAAAAGTCCCTCAAGCTCTCACCCCTGTGGTATATATTGCACACATGATGGGCAGATCATGGGATATGGCAAATATTCTCACTTCTACCTCGTGAGCTGTGTATTTTCACCGTGTCTTCGGCACTCATGAGAATACAATGCTCACTCTGCAGGAGTGAGCATATTTTCCATATCCCACTCCTGCCAATCATGTATCCCCTATAAAATATCTATGGTAAAAAATGTTCATGCTGTCTTTTAATAATATTCTTCCCAGTCTGGAATGTCTTCCAGGCCTCCTTTATATTTCAACCAAACAGCATTCCTGCATTTTGCAAGTTCTTGGGGTATGGATACCTTTTCTGTGTGTGTGGTCTGTCTTTTTGAGACTCTTGTTGATTCTCATGTGTGAAAATCATTACAGCTGAGTCCATTTACTATGTCCCTGTGCTTAAGGGTAGGCTTTTGCATTATGTGTTAAGGGGGCATGGCAGCAAGCTGCACAGCCAATCCTGAGCAAGAGGGGGTGGGGCCTCAGCACTTAAAATGCTCATGCTGGCCCAAAGAGAAATCAGCATTTTACATCTGTCTGCAATTGTCTACTTGCTGAGGCCATAAGTCTGAACTGGACTTTTTAAACATCTGCTGCATTTATGTGTTTGGCCTGATTCTATTAGCAAGAGATGCCTGTTTTCAGAAAATCACAACTGAGTCCATTTACTGACTGTATCCTTGTGCTTAAGGGTAAGCTGGTGCATTACATGTTGAGGGTGCTCGGTGGCAAGCTGCACAGCCAATCCTGAGCAAAAGGGGGCGGGGCCACAGCACTTAAAACGCTTGTGCCAGCCTGAGGTGCGAGCATGAGTGGCTCACCACTCGAAAGAAGAAAAAGACATACTGAGTTGGGATTAGTTTGAGTGGGTTTTAAATTATATATTGTAAGTAGAAGTGATATTGTTTTAATTTAACACTAGGAGATTAATGAGGCTAGATGTTAGTTTATAAACAGGGATATACTGCCATATTTAACAATTAAATTACTAACTTATATTAAATAAAGGATAAAATACCATATATTTATTAGGGTACTTCTGTATTTTTGGGTCTAGTAATTGGGGATTACTTGTTTTGTTTTTATTAATAGTTTTTGTTTCTTAGTTTTATTATTTTGTTGGTTTTAATAGTTGAAAATAGTTCAAGTACTACTGGCCTTGCTGATGTGTGGAGTCTTTTTGCCTGTTTATAAAGATGTGGTCTTAAGTCCAGGAAATCTCAAGCAAAATTGGTTAAATTGTAATTATTCTGCAAGGGGTACCACACATGAAGGGGACAGTGTAGTGCATGAAAAGGAGTGCATTTTAAAATGGGATTTGTCTGAAATGTTTTTTAGATGGACTCAATTTGATACATTAATTATGTTTCATTTAGGTCCTCCTGCTAGGAACCTAGGAATAGGAGTTAATACCAGGAGGCTCAAAAGGATACTAAAAACTGCATTTATGAGAAAAATAATTGTATTACTTTTATTACTGTCTGGATCAGTTCACCCAAATCCTGGGCCATTGATTAGTTGTGAGCAAAATGTTAATGGGGGACATTAAATAAGAAGCTAACAACTATCACTGTTACACATTTAAATATTAGGAGTTTAATTTCTAATTGGGTGGAGTTTGAAGCTTGGGTTATGCAGCATGAGTTTGATATAATAGTGTCATCTGAAACATGGCTGACTAAGAAGAATCCAGATAATAAGATTGGCTTAGCAAATTATAACATGTTTAGAAGGGACAGAGCTGGTAGAAGGGGGGTTATGATTTATGTGAAATCTAAATTTGAAGCAATTGAAATTTTACCCTAGTCTAGTAACTGTGGTTGTGATGGGGGCACAATTTGAAGCTAGAGGGGGGATGGCTCAGAGGTAATGTTAGAAAGTATTTTTTCACAGAGAGGGTTGTGGATGCATGTAGCAGCCTTCCTGAGGAGGTTGTGGAGTCAGAAACAGTGGTAGAATTCAATAATGCATGGGACAGGCATAAGGCAATCCTAGTGGGGGGTAGGAGGAACTAAGCTGTTGATTAACTAGAATCTGCAGCTTATCCATCAGGTAGGGAAATGAGCAGACTGGGTGGGCCAAGCAGTCCTTATCTGCCGTCAAATTCTATGTTACTATGTTTCTGTGTAATGCTGTTTCAGTTGATCTCATTTTGTGGCAGAGTAAGCACCTTACGCTTACTTCAGTATATTTCCCCCCTGGATATATAAAACAAGGTATAGACCTGATTTCAAATGTTAAAAGATCTCTCCCATTGACTAGAGAGTGGATTTTAATGGGGACTTTAATTTAAACTGGGAGTCTGACCAAAAGCTGCCCACATTAGATCTGTTTCAAGAGTTCAGCAAATGATTGACCAAGTAACAAGATATAACTATAAATCAGGTGGGGAAACAATATTGGACTGGACAGTGGTTACTCACCCTGAAAAAGATTTTAAGTTCAAGAGTGTTAACAGATGGGATAAGTGATCATTGCCCCGTGTATTGTAATTGGTCTGCAAAACAAGGGAAGAGCCGACCACAGTGTATTGAAACTAGGAATTTAAAGTCTTTAACTGAGGAAAGTTGTTAACAGGGCCCGTGAGAGAGTTGATTGGTCCATATTAGATTAAATTGTTGATATAGATACAATATTGGAAACTTTCAGGGGGTTATTAAATCATGTAATAGATCAATTGGCCCCTCTGAAAAAAATGAGGATTAGGGCAAATAAAAGTGAATGGGTGTCCAAAGACCAGGGACACTGGTTTTCTGTTTTCACGGATAAACAGAAGTTAGAACGGATCCCTGATTGGTCCACGGAATTTTGGCACCAAAATGGAAGCAGCATTTGTTGACAGAGCAGCTGGGATTTGCAGTCTTTAAAAGCCCAAACAAAGGTGGTTTTCCTTCATGTTGCGTTTACTGTTGCTGTCTTATTTTTACTGTTGCAGTCCTTGTCTGCCTGGTATCTGTGATCTTCGCATTAGTACATAAAATTTACTGGATTGTCGCAAGTGGCTTTGGTACAGCACTGCTGATAGATGGTTTGGGTTTGTACTGAAAGCAAGCCAAGATATAGAGGATAATTTATAGTTCTCTTTCTGTAACAAGTTTGTAAACTCTTTGAGAGGTCATCATGGTGATGTTTGGAACCTCGAGAGTGAAGCTCGAGAGATTCCATCACCATGACGACCTCAAGAAGAGTTTTCAAACTTGTTACTGATAGAGGACTATACATTTTCTTTTGTAGTGTATGGTCTGCTATCTACGATAACAACTGACAAATGAGCGTAGACTTAAATTGTACATCTAGCTACTGTGTCCCACATAGTCTGACAGAAACGAAGAGGCAGCGGCTGTTAACATTATGAAATTTTACTTACAGATCTTGAGGCTTCCATCAGATGGCAGCATCAATTGTGGCAGGTGGAAAACATTCATATACCACATCAAGAGAAATAAAATGATTTGCCTATTACACTACTGCTACATACAGAGGGCTATCTTAGAACTAAAGTTTAACTATGAGCCCATTGCTACAGGAAAAACTGAAGCCCTACGTAGTCTTGTTGACATTTGACCTCCCGGAAGCCACAGCGTGACCAGTAAAGGAAAACAAAAGGGGATTTTGAGTCATAGGTCACAGAAAGTTAGTAAAATATATTTGTGATCACAGGAGCTTCAGTTTTTTTTCTATAGCAATGATCTGTACGTAAAATTTCATAATGTCAACAGTTGCTGCCTCGCTTAACTGTAAACGGTAATGTCAGCTGATGGATGAGCATGCACCTGGCGCTCACATGCAAGGTTCTAAGCTGTTATGCTGCAGTAGCTACGTACCTAGTGCAACATAACAACAAGCTACTGCAGCATAAGAACTTTTTAGCTGGTATGGATTTTTATGCATAACAATGTTTTACCATGCATTATATTTATTATTTAGCATAGAACTATTCAGTGTGTTAATTTATAACATAGAGAATAAAGTGTGGGGTGGTGTATGTAACGAGATTTTACACTCACCCGAGGGGTTTATCCAGGCATCAACCCCGAGGGTGTGTAAAGTCGGTTACCACCCATATCCCTATTTATATAATTGCTGAGTTAGGCTTTTCATACAGCCAATTATATAAAATAAATGGTCTTGTTGCTGCGGTCTGATGATGTTGTCGAGTCTCGGTCGCTTTTGTTAAAAGCAGTTTACTTTTTCTTGTTTTGTTGTCCCCCATGGTGTGATTTTTGTTAGGAAGTTTTTTTTTAAATAGTTGCTTACCACCTAGAGATAGTGGTGGTGGTGCGGTTTCGATCAAGGAAGAAATCTGGCCGCGAGCGGTGAAAACCCGGAAGAGCTGTAGGTTGGGCATGCGCATAGTGAGGGAAACCGTGCGTGTGTTTGCTGTGATAAACGCTCCTTTATAAAGGCAAATTATGCCATGGTTTCCCTATAGGAAAAAGTCTAACCCAGTTATTATTTTTCTTTAATTTACCCTGCACTGACTCCTTGATGATCATCTGGATGTGCATGTTAGTACTGTGTAGCTCTTATAAGTGACTCTGGCCTGAGCATTTCTACAAAGTCCGTCTCTGCCTTCCTTGCCACAGTGCAGCGAATAAGGTACAGTATATATTTTTTATTTTTGCTCCATTCACTTGACTTCTTGCTGGGTTTTTGTAAATAATTCAGCAGTACGCAAGGATGTGAGGTTTTGGGGGGGTGGACTGGTAGCAATGTTTGCCAGGCTGTTGCCAAATTGAGGAAAATTGGGAGCATTTGTGCTAATATACATCATATTTGACATAATATGCTGCAATTGTATGCCAAGTGTTTCGGGGTGTAGGTTGAGAACCGAGCTGTTCATGTTATTGTTCTAGTTAACTTGCAAGGTTAAAGTCTTTATGTTTTATTTTGCTGTTCCTGGATTGGAAACTTGCTTTTTTGGCCCTAATATTTATTTTTCTTGCAAATATACTGCTATGTCAACAAAGTTAAGCTTGGGGGAAGGGGTTGTACAGCCACCATCTTAGGTTCAGCTTGGGTGTTGTAGATGAGTGGCATTTTGCAAGTTCCAAAGGCAGTTTAATTTTTTTCCACAGTTCTCTTTTTTGTGTATACTGAGAGAGAACTGGCACATTAAATACAGACAGTCAGGGATGACTAATACAGTGGTAAAACATTGCTGTGGTGAGAGCTGTTTGTTGCAGTTAGGTTGTATGGGTGGGGACACTAGTGGTATGTATGTGTGTGTGGTGGGTACACTGGGGTGGGGTGGGGACACTTGCCATGTGTTGGTGGGGGGGACAATGGCCATATGTTGGTGGGGTGGGGACACTGGCCGTGTGTTGGTGGGGTAGGGACACTGGCTGCATGTTGGTGGGATGGGGACACTGGCCATGTGTTAGTGGGGTGCGGACACTGGCTGGGTTTTGGTGGGGTGAGGTGGGGATTTTGTCCTTGCTGGTGCGGTGTGGTGGGGACACTGGTTGTGTCTGTGGCATGGTGAAATTGGCTGTGCTGGTGGGGACATTGTTTGTGTTGGTGGGATGGTTGGCCGTGCTGGTCGGGTTGAGTGGGAATACTGGCCAAGGAGATGGGGTGGAGTGGGAGACACTGGCCCTGGGAATGGGGACACTGGCCATATTTTGGTGCAGTGGGGTAGGCTGTGCTGGTAGGGTGTGGTGGGGACACTGATTGTGTTTGTGGTATGGTGACATTGTCCATGTTTTTGGGCTGAAGATATTGTTGGCAGTGTTGATGGAGTGATGACATTGTTTGTGTTGGTGGGATGGTAAGACTGGCTGTTCTGATGGGGTGGGGACATTGGCTGTAAGACAGGGTTGAGTATGAATACTAGCCGTGGAGGTGGAGGGGTGGGGAAACTGGCCATGTTGGGGTGGTGGTGTTGTGACTGGCTGTTCTGGTCTGTCAGGGTGTGGCCTTGGGGTTGGGAGAGTGGCTGTGGTTGTCTAGGGGGGGGAGAGTGGCTGTCCTGGTCCATCAGGGTGGGGAGAGTGGCCTTGCTGGTCCATCGAGTTGGGAGGAGTGGCTGGGCTGGTCCATGGGGGTTGGGAATGTGTCCGTCGGGGTGGGGAGTGGCCGAGCTGGTGGGGTAGGGAGAGTGGACATGCTGATGTGGTGCAGTGGGGACAGTGGCACAGCTGTTGAGGTTCACTAAAGGAACTAATTCATTTGCCGACCTGTAGGCCTGCTGTCCTGCACTTTAGCCTGCTTCTGGTGTGCTGCTGTGCTGACCTACTGTAACCCCTAGATGGCGTTATCCCAGGGGCTACTACCCCTGCCTGATTTGCCACTAACAGGTTGAGGGGCCTGGATCCAATGGCGGGTGCCTCCACCCAGAGGTCAGGGTTTGCAATAGTTAAACTAACTTGGTCACAGCCCTCTGGGACACTGCAACCCCCCTTTCTTCCCACTAGTGGCCCACACAATACATCAGAATTACCTTCACAGTATACACTTACCCCAGGTCTGGTTCCGGCACTGGGACCTCCTGTGAAATAAGATACAGTGCAACAATCACAGTACAGTACTTTAACATAGACAAATACCTCAGGCAGTATAACTTTGCTGAAACAAGCAGCTCTGATTTATTTAGGGGATATAACAAGGACAGGGGAAATCAGGTTAATTAGCTTATCACTTTACTATCTACCTATGGCTCTGTGCACAGGCCTATCCCTACCAGTTACTGTCCCTGGGTACCCAAGCCCTAGTGGCTAGTCCAAACCGTGGCAGCTGGTAGGGGCCCTTTCACACATGAAAAGAAAAATTAGCTTAAACAGTCAGCAGTACCGTGATTCCATTTGGATTTAATGTGGCAATTCAACAGGGAGCGACCCTGAATTAGTACTCACGACCTCCAAACAAGATAGGGTCCTTCAACGTCAGCAGGGCTACTTTTGAGCTCCACGAGACTCTTCATACATTTATATGGTAAAAAAAAGAAAGTACTATACCAGGCAGGCTGCTTCTCTATCCCGATCGCAATTACTGCACAATACCCGGGAGAACACACAGCAGATTCAGTCCCTGACAGACCGAGTGCAATTCAACAATTTCTTCAGTCTTCTACAGGGTGAGCCTGGTTTCTACTCTTCAGAGATCCTTTGATTCTTTTCACAGGACGGATTCAGTCCTAACAAGCAGTTACACAAGCTGCAGACCGGAACTCTGGGCCTTACACACGTTTTTTGACTGAAACTATGCACTGAAGGAGCACAGGGTTTCTTTCCCCTTCACTGCCAGATCTAAACTGAAACTCCCAACAGACAAAACCGGGCACTTCCTTTGAGTTCCTCCCAGTTCTTGACTGGATTGGCTGTCACTCACAATAGACTGCTGCTGTTGGTCCAAAAAGGCGCCGAAGTCTAACTACATCTCCCAGAGTCACTGCTCATACAATCCTCTTGTGGCTGGCTCAGATTATGAGTCCAAGTTCTGATTCGTCCAAGGCACCATTTTAGAGCTAGCTACCCCACACTGATTGGTCCAGTTCAGCAGTTCAAAACCAGAATGGGGAACTAGGCAGACACAGTTCTGACTGCAAAGAAAGCAGGTTAGACAAACTGTAATTTCATTATTACTGTAAATGATTTCTGGCAAACAGTTACATCTTTCAAATAGGTTCCTTGCACTCCTAGTGACTGCAAAATGGAGTGAATTGGCAGCAGCTCGAGTGGTACCTCAAACAGAGAAGCACACAGTCCCCCATACAAACTAATTATGTCTGCAAGCAGACAGCTCTTAAAGAGACAGTACCAGAGGCTCTAAAACACTCACTGATAAATGGCTTAAACACTAAACACCATTCAGGCTTGGAGCATTCAAGCAAACTCCTGAAGTCTTTGGGAACCCCCATTTGCAGGGGGTTACACCCTTCCTGGCCTGGGAAAGCTTGACGTCTGCGTCAAGCAAGTACCCCCATAAGTTTCAACTGCAACCATATACATTTGCATTAGGCTCACACATGTAATCATCAGTCAATACATCATTTTACCAAGAACACATTTCTGAAACATTGCAGTACGTCACTCTTTACACAGTATTACACACACATTGTACCATAACTCAAGTTATTACCTCTTGTACATGAAACCTGAAGAGAGGGCCCTTCCTATCAGTTACCTTGGGGCTGGACGGGGCAAGGGCACCATACTTAGAGGGCAACACAAGTAACTTGGAGTTAGCACTGATGCTCAGTTTGGGCAATGAGCTCAGGGACACATACACTCCTTTATGGACAACATTGAGAGGCAAGTCCACAGGCCTCCCAAGTGAATCATAACTGAGGTGCACCACAGGCTTTACAGCTCGACCAGTCTTTCTAGGGGAACTGTTACAGTCTCTGCACTCTGAGCCTCATTTTCAACATTGTCCTCACTTGTCAGGGGAGTCTCCATGGGGTAGAGAGCTAGAACTTGGGGCACTTTCAGCTCCAGGAGTTACAGTTTCTGAGTCCACAACATTTGGCTCGCATGGAGGCTTTCGGACACTGGCAGTGGACTGTCAGGGCACTCAAAATACTCTTCTTGTTCGGGTGTATCACCAGTCTGCCCCAATCTATCATTTCCTCCTGAAAGCTCAAACAGTTCAACCATGCACAATGATTCCATTTCATCTGATCTGATGCTTTGCACTTCACTTTCTGGGAGCATTGGCTCCAGGGATGAAGCTGGGGCTTAGACAGTCCAGAAGGCCCAGCTTTGTCTCCAGTATTGACTAGGGATTGCCCAAACAATTGACTCAGTTGTAAGAAGGATAGTATTCAAAGTCACTCTCACTTTCTTCTGATATGGACTGACAGTCATGCTCAACTGGGACTTGTGCAGGGGAACACTTTAACTCTGCTTCTGTAGGTGCAGACTTCCTTGATCTTTTCTTAGCAGCAGCTCTAGTCACTGGTCCAGAGGGGGCATCTTCTGGGGCTCAGACTCAATCAGGATTTGTCCAATGGGCAGTAAATGATTTCTATGCATTGTTTTTACATCTTTGAATTGTTCTCAGGCCTTACTTTGTACACTGGCAGATCATCTAGTTTGCCCACTACAATGTGAGGGAGATGGTGCCATCTGTCAGCAATCTTGTGTTTGCCATGCAGTCCCAGATTTCTTAGCAATACCGATCTCCCTCCTGGAGTTCCTGTGCTTTCACCTTTTATCATACCGCTCTTTGTTGGCCAGATTTCTTTTGGCAGCCATGGTTTGAGCCAGTTGGTACGCATGAGTTAGCTGGGCCTTTAACTTTTGCACATACTGTAAATAGTTGTCAGCTTGAACCCCATCAGGAGACCCTAAACACACATCTACTGGTAGTCGAGCTTCTCTTCCAAACATCAGGCGGTAGGGGAGAACCCAGTGGCATCTCTTTGGTGCAGTTATAAGCATGTACCAGGGTGCTAATTTGTTGGCTCCATCTAGGCTTGTCCTTTGGGTGCAGGGTGCCTAGCATATCTAGCAAAGTGCGGTTGAAACGCTCAGGCTGTGGGTCCCCTGGGGTGGTAAGGAGTGGTTCTGGACTTTCGCACTCCCACAGAGAAAGCATCTCTTTGATCAGACGACTCTCAAAGTCTCTCCCTTGATCAGAATGGATTCTTTGTGGAGCCCCATAGTGAACAAAAAGTTTTCTACAAGTACTTTGGCCACAGTGGATGCTTTCTGGTCTTTGGTGGGAAAGCTTGGGCATATCTCGTGAAATGGTCAGTGACCACCAGCACATTACTGATATTTCTTTGATCTGACTCCAAACTCAGAAAATCAATACAGACCAGCTCCATGGGTGCACTGGTGGTGATGTTAACAAGGGGGGCAGCCCTCTGGGGCAAAGCTTTCCTCTGTAAGCAGCGACTACAAGTTCGAATGTGTTGCTCCACATCAGCCCTCATCTTAGGCCAATAGAATCTGGATCTCACCAAGTCAAGTGTTCTGTCTATACCAAGGTGCCCCATGTGGTTGTGCAAGGACCTCAGTACTGAGTCTCGAAAGGCAGTGGGCAGCACTAGTTGTTGTTTGTCTACTTGTCCCCCTCTGTCTACTGTTTCTCTGTATAACAGTTTATTGATCAGTTTCAACTTAGGACCTTCTTTGTATAACAGTGCAGTTCTCAAATCAGTGGGCGTAATTTGGACACATCTTTTCCTGCATAGAGGGCTTCTAAAGCTGCTTTGATCATGGGATCGCGGATTGAGCCGCCGAATACTGTCATTGTCCAGCTGAGGCAGTGCACCAATGTCTATTGCAGAAAAGTGGCAATAAGCAGCAGGTATGCAATTCTCAGAGGGTCCCAAGCAATCCCCATGCAGTCCACTGCATCCGTGGACATTTGTTCCTCCCTGTCAAACTTCCGCAGAGTGCCCGAATGTCAGGTTCTGCCAATTGGACCCAATCATTCTGGGGAACAGGCCTCCGGAGAGAGCATCAGCATCTATGTGGTTCAGACCTGCTCGGTATTCTAGAGCATAGTCATATGTAGATAATGCAGAAAGCCACCTATGGCCAGTGGCATCCAACTTAGCTGAGGTCTGCACATAGGTCAAAGGATTATTGTCAGTTTTACTAGTATTTTAGCCCCATACAAGTACTCATGGAATTGGTCAACAATAGCCCACTTCAAAGCTAGGAACTCTAACTTATGTACAGGATAGTTCTTTTCGGATGGGGTCAGGCTTCTACTGGCAAAGGCCACTGGTCTCAGGCCATTCGTCTTTGGTACAACACAGCCCCCAACCCTTGCAAGCTAGCATCAGTGTGCAGGACGAAGGTTTTCTTGGATCGGCATAGCCAGCACTGGAGCATGTGTAAGTTGATATATGATCTCATGAAAAGCAGTCTCACAATCAGGAGTCCAGCGGCCCCAAATACTTCACCGGATGAAAATACACTCTTTCAGTCTTGAGGGACACTGACTTTGGTATTTTTGTGGGTTGGGGATACCCTTGAGTAAGGTTAAGTAAAGAGGGATCACTCTTGAATAGTCCTTGATGAAGCGCCCGATAATAACCACAGAATCCCAGGAATCTTTGCAGTTCTTTAGATTTTTGGGCTGTGGCCAGGTGGTCAAGGCCTCAACTTTACTTGGGTCGGTCTCTATTCCTCGGTGGATACTATGTGTCCCACATACTTTACTGATGTTTGAAAGAATTGACACTTATCAATGGACAGTTTAAGGCCAAAGTCCTCCAGTCGGTCCAATACCTTAAATAATCTGCTCTCATGTTCCTCCAGTGAGCTGCCAAACACAATAACATCATCTAGGTATACCAGGCACTCTAGTAAGTTCATGTCCCCACTGCACGCTCCATCAATCGTTGAAAAGTGGCTGGGGCACCTGAAATCCCTTTGAGGCATCCTCATGAATTCATAGAAGCCAGCCGGACAGATAAAGGCTGTCTTCTCACGGTCCTCTGGGCCATCGGATCTGGTAGTACCCATCGCGGAGATCCAGCACAGAGAACCACTTGTCCCTGCTTGGGCAGTCCAAAGCATCCTGAATGCGGGCATTGTGTACTGATCAGGGATAGTCCACGGTTTAAGGTGCGATAATCCACACACATCCTTACTGTTCCATTCTTTTTCCTCACTACCACAATGGGGGAAGCATAAGGGCTTCTGGATTCTTGTATTACACCAGCAGCTAACATTTCTTGCAGATGCCGTCTCACATCATCTATGTCAGCAGGTGCCAGGCGTCGAGACCTCTCACGAAATGGTCTTCGTCATGCAGCCGGATATTGTGCTCAGCTCCTTGCACGCATCCTACATCCCATTCCTTTAAAGAAAACACCTGGTCTCTCTGGGCAAGCTTCTCACTGATCCTCACTTTCCATTCAGCTGGCAGCGGGAGTCGCGAAATCAAACAAGTCAGGCGTACTCTGTCATTCTTCCTTGAACTCTTGCTGCTGGGTAGCACTGCAGTGTCTGCACAATGCACATTAGCCAGGATGCAACCTCTATTTACTCGAATGTCTCTTTCAGACACATTATGAACTTGGACCATTACCCTTCTGGCATAAGCATGGGCTCTAGCGGGCAAAATACTAGGCTTGACCAGCAGTCCTCTGGCAATTTTCCATCGCCTGGTGCATCCAACATTAATATTTTATTCTTAACATCCTTTCTGATACGGACCTCTCCTGTAAGGTACACTGGGCATTTGGCGCCAGGATCAGAGACTCAGGATCCTTCTTCCATACAATTCGACGGTTCCTCTGGTTCTATTTTTCAGCATCTCTATGTGCCTCATAGGCCTTCTTAATTAAAGCCGGAACTCTTAAAGCTCTACTAGTCTTTGACCCTGTTTTCATAACACAACTGTGCCAGCCTTCCAACATATGAGCATTTGTTCCAATCAACAAAGGACACCATCATACAGTCCAGTGGGGACACACTAAGGCTAGGGTCTCTATTTGTTCGCCACTCCAGCCACGGAGGTGGGGAAAGACAGCCAAATCGGATATACCGGAATAGGGTAGGCCTTCTCACTTAACCCCCATACATGCAGTCCTTCTAATGGTTGTAAGTGCGTCTGACAAATGCTTCTGATACCAATCCTGGAACATAATTGTCACTTGGGAGCCACTGTCTAATACAGCTCTTGTAGACACTCCATTCACCTTTACAGTGGTCTCCATGGAGGACCCACTATTCTGGACCAGTCTGGAGAGGCGGTAGTGGGGGCCTGGGCAACTGACCCTACCACAAAAGGACGTGAGTTAGCATTTTGGTGCCCTCACTGGGATCATTTCGCACCTCTTAACCACTGATTTGTTCTCCGAGCTCTCCTTGTAGCCTATATGCAACTTTGTCAGTGTCTTTTGGGACCGCATTCCTTTTCATGTGCCCATCTTTCCCACAATTATAGCAAAACATACTTTCTGGAGTTTGAGCTGGCTGAGGCGCCACACTGGGAGCCAGGGCAGGGTATTACTAACTGGAAACCTTGGTGCCATCTCTGTCTGCGGCGTGATAAGCATTTGGAGACATCTTGTCAGTTTCTCCACTTCCATGGTCAAGGAATCGAGTTCGAGCTGTTATCAGCAGGAGATACATGGGTGGGTATCCCACCCCATCAGATGCAGTCGGATATAGGTCGGGCCCGTACTTGCAGGCGTGGCCTTCATAAAGGGACTGTTTTTGAATTCCCGGATCTCTCTCAACAGTTCGCCCCATTGTGGCATATCTTTTCCTTATCAGAGCACTCATTGACTGCCAACCTCTGCCCCTGAACTTCACTTGATGGGCCACCCTCAGTCACTCGGGTCATAGCCGCAGCTATTGGTGCAGGTCCCTCCCGAGGTCACCTTTTCTCAACTCCTCAATTTCTCTCATTAACTCATCATAAGAGGGTGGGAATTCCAGTCCGTTTGCAGGCGTAACTGAAGCAACAGCAGTTCTGAGAAGGGGGGCAGACTTAAGGATCCTGTCCAGCCTGGTTCGGTCCAGTTCAATCGCTGCAAACTACCCTTTCTGAGGCATTCTTGCAACAATTTTTCCAGCCGAGATACATACACAGACAACAACTCCCTTGGTACTGTTGTGCATCTCTTACTCTCCACCATAGGTCTTCATCAGAATCTGGGCTCCCATCACATTCTCCAAGGCCTCAAGATAGGCTGTGCAGTCACTGAGGTTACTGGCCCGTTTAGCAACGGATGGTAGCCAGGGCAGGACCTGGACTCTCTCACTAACCTCTTCGCTTTTCGACCCGAGCATTGCCATTCTAGCACTTGGGGCAACATAGTCTATCCAGGTCTCCAGTCATCCTCCCTTGGGGGTGGGAGGTGAGAGAAGATCCTCAACCTTCGGTAAGAGTCGTGACTAATGGCAGGTGCAGAAATAGGAGTCTGCATTGGTTTAGCCACCATTACGGGTACTGGAGCGGGAGAGGGTGTTGGGAGAACACCCCAGGTGGCAAGAATAGTTTCTTCAAGTCCTCCACAGTTTTCCTTCCCCAGCAACCATTTAGCAAATTTCTCCTCAAAAGTTTCAGACAGTGGTGGGGCTCATTCCCCCGGGCTTTACTGTACTTAGTTATCACTCTCCAGGCAGTGAGGGCTCCCTGGGGTAATGGTCTGTGGCACTTGGAGCTATCTATGGGATCCTTAAACTCTACTAGGGCCAGGAAAGTGTGGGTGAGCAGATTAGCATGCCGACCCACCACCACAGGGTTTTGTAAACCTTCCACCTTGGAAAGTACTCCCTGTACAGTGTCCATATTGATACCCAGGGGGATGTCCCGGATAAGCATAGCATTTTGGGGGTCAATCTCCTCCCCAGTACACCACTCCACCAGCCGGTGCACAGCCACTTCTGTCGAGGTACCCATTTTTTTCTTAACAGTGGTTCGTAAATATGGCCACTAGAGGACACACAATCCCAGCGGTGCCTCCAAGATGTAACCCCTAGATGGCGTTATCCCAGGGGCTACTACCCCTGCCTGATTTGCCACTAACAGGTTGACGGGCCTGGATCCAATGGCGGGTGCCTCCACCCAGAGGCCAGGGTTTGCATAGTTAAACTAACTTGGTCACAGCTCTCTGGGACACTGCAACCCTTTCTTCCCACTAGTGGCCCACACAATATATCAGAATTACCTTCACAGTATACACTTACCCCAGGTCTGGTTCCGCACTGGGACCTCCTGTGAAATAAGATACAGTGCAACAATCACAGTACAGTACTTTAACATAGACAAATACCTCAGGCAGTATAACTTTGCTAAACAAGCAGCTCTGATTTATTTAGGGGATATAACAAGGACAGGACAAATCAGGTTAATTAGCTTATCACTTTACTATCTACCCTATGGCTCTGTGCTAGGCCTATCCTACCAGTTACTGTCCTGGGTACCCAAGCCCTAGCGGCTAGTCCAAACCGTGGCAGCTGGTAGGGGCCCTTTCACACAGTGAAAAGAAAATTAACTTAAACAGTCAGCAGTACAGTGATTCCATTTGGATTTAATGTGGCAATTCAACAGGGCGACCCTGAATTAGTACTCACGACCTCCAAACAAGATAGGGTCCTTCAACGTCAGCAGGGCTACTTTTGAGCTCCACGAGACTCTCTCACACATTTATATGGTAAAAAAAAAGTACTATACCAGGCAGGCTTACTCTCTATCCCGATCGTCAATTACTGCACAATACCCGGAGAACACACAGCAGATTCAGTCCCTGACAGACCGAGTGCAATTCAACAATTTCTTCAGTCTTCTACAGGGTGAGCCTGGTTTCTACTCTTCAGAGATCCTTTGATTCTTTTCACAGGATGGATTCAGTCCTAACAAGCAGTTACACAAGCTGCAGACCGGAACTCTGGGCCTTACACACGTTTTTTGACTGAAACTATGCACTGAAGGAGCACAGGGTTTCTTTCCCCTTCACTGCCAGATCTAAACTGAAACTCCCAACAGACAAAACCGGGCACTTCCTTTGAGTTCCTCCCAGTTCTTGACTGGATTGGCTGTCACTCACAATAGACTGCTGCTGTTGGTCCAAAAAGGCGCCGAAGTCTAAACTACATCTCCCAGAGTCACTGCCTATACAATCCTCTTGTGGCTGGCTCAGATTATGAGTCCAAGTTCTGATTCGCCCAAGGCACCATTTTAGAGCTAGCTACCCCACACTGATTGGTCCAGTTCAGCAGTTCAAAACCAGAATGGGGAACTAGGCAGACACAGTTCTGACTGCAAAGAAAGCAGGTTAGACAAACTGTAATTTCGTTATTACTGTAAATGATTTCTGGCAAACAGTTACATCTTTCAGATAGGTTCCTTTGCACTCCTAGTGACTGCAAAAATGGAGTGAATTGGCAGCAGCTTGAGTGGTACTCAAACAGAGAAGCACACAGTCCCCCCATACAAACTAATTATGTCTGCAAGCAGACAGCTCTTAAAGAGACAGTACCAGAGGCTCTAAAAACACTCACTGATAAATGGCTTAAACACCAAACACCATTCAGGCTTGGAGCATTCAAGCAAGCTCCTGGAAGTCTTTTGGGAACCCCCATTTGCAGGGGGGTTACACTACCATGCCAGCTTTTGCTGCTGACCTGCCCTACCAGCTTCCTTGTGCTGCTGTCCTGCCCTTTCTGCTTGATCTTCTTTGAGACAATCTCTTGCAGCAGGTCATAACACATGGGATATGAGCCGCAGGCATCATTTACTCCAGATGACTTTCTCAGCAGTCGACCTAGGGACCTCCCCCTAGCACCACCATGTGGTGTTCACCTGGCAGGTATAAAAGGGGAGGTCCCAGCTACTCCTCAGTTCTTTTCACCCATGACCTGCTTGCAACAAGTCCTCCTTTGGAGCTCTGTTTCCAGTCATCGACGAAGATGGAACCTGGGGCAACAATGGACTTTACGCAAGGGATCGGCTGCGTTTGAGTGGGGTGGGGAAGGAGGTATTGAAGCAGAGAGTAGGGGAATACATAACTATGAAGGTGGATTTAAACTAGATGGGGGGGGGGATCGAGTGGACAGATGGTAGGCAGGGAACCCAGAGAGGGAAGCCAAATGAGCCTACCTGCCCAAGGATAATAGGGAGGACTTTTCAAACTGGTCCAGGATAGGGCATCTATGATTCTCAAGGCATGTTTCTGGCCAAGCCTTATTTGGTTCCCTTTACTTCTACAGCTCGCAGAACCAGGGCCAATACCTCTGCCAATTTGCTGGGCTGTACTGTCCCAGGCACAAGGCTCCATGTTACACCTGGACCTTCGCTCCCTCCCCCTGACAGACCATGCTCCTGAGGATGTGGTCCTGTCATGCTTCCAGGTGTCCCCAAAGGTGGCGAACATCCTCCGGGCTGAAAGGAAGCAGTCTACTTAATCTTCCTATTCCATGACCTGGAAAGGCTTCTCCGTTTGGGAGTATACCCTGGACTTCGATCATTGTGAGTGTTCTCCTATATGCATGTTTGATTATTTGCTCTTCTTGTAGGAGGGTGACCTGAAAAATTCCTACTGTACAAGTCCCCCTTTCAGACATTGCAGCATTTCATTTACATGTGGAAAACATTCCTTTGTCCCAGTTACCTTTGCTTTGAACCTTTTTAAAAGGTCTTCTGCACCTGCACCCCCCTAGCCGGGATCCAGTCCCTGTGTGAGATTTGATTTGGTGCTTGACTAATTGACTGCAAGTCCATTTGAGCCCACTGAATTCAACAATCTCTGTTGTCTTTCTTGCCAAAACTATGTTATTAGTTTCCATTATGTCTGGCAGATGTGTCTAAAGAGTTGCACGCACTAATGTGCACGCTTCTGTGCTAACAATTTCTTGACAACCGGGTGTCTTTATACATGAACCAGTTGTTTTTGCCTACAGTTGTTTCTGACTTTACTTTACATCAGACCATTCCATTACCAATGTACTGTACAGAGCCTAAGAATCCAGGGGAAGCCCTGCTTCTTACTCTCACTGTGCATAGCACATTGAGTATTTCCCTTCTCCACTCTTCAAAGTTGTACAACATTAAGCAAACTTTGTTTCTTTCACCCTGGAAACCAGGGCGTGTGTGTTTCACAGCTGTGCTTGTCCACATGGTTGGCCAACTGCACTCAGTTTATTTCTGCAAAATACAACACACCTCTCACAGTGGTTACAAAACACCATTCTGCCAGGGCATGGCTGCCTTTACAGCATGTTTCTGCCTTAGATATTTGAGAAGCTGCCACATGGTCTACTGTACAAAGCTTCACCGTATATTACAGTCTAGACATTGCTTCTCAAGAAACGGACCATTTTTGGGATGGGCCGTCCTACCCAGCCTCCTATCCTAGGTCTTAATGATTCACTTCCTCTTCCCGCTGGGTATAACTGCTTGGGAATCTTCCCATATATGTTATGATCTGCTGCAAGAGATTGCCTCGAAGAAGATAGTTTGGTTGTGTAAGAACTTACTGTAACAGTAGATCTTCGAGAGTATCTCTTGCAGCAGATCATGCAGCCCCACCCTTCTTCCCCCTTGCTGTTACTACAGAAGGGTTCCTTGCTCCTGTCTTTTAAAACTGCATGAGCTGCTGCCTTGATTTCGCTTCTCATTTCCCATCGGAGGCCTGAGATATGTTTACACATTTGATCGCCAGGATGGAAAAGAACTGAGGAGTAGCTCTGACCTCCCCCTTTTATACCTGCCAGGTGAACACCGTTTGGTGGTGCTAGGGGGAGGTCCCAGGGTCAACTGCTGAGAAAGTCATCTGGAGGAAATGATGCCTACAGCTGATATCTCATGTGTTATGACCTGCTGCAAGAGTTACTCTCGAAGCTCTACTTTACAGTAAGTTCTTACGCAACCATACTTTTGTGCTGCTGCTGACTGGACCGGACTTGCCATCTTCTGAAACAGGACAACTGCCTTTCTAAGTGCCTGCCATTGTCTGGTAAGTTTTTTTTTTATTTAATTTTTTTTTTTTACTATTCTGTTTATAGCCCTCCAGCCTGGAACTCTATCAGGCCACTGCACTCGCTGACTTGCTCTATCACCTGCTGTGTTCCCCTGCCATCTTTAAGTTTGTTACGGTTCCCCGGGTCGGGGGACTACAACTCGGGGACACCGAGGGGACAGTGGTGTGAACCACGCTGGTGTGAGGAAGTGGCTGTGGCAGGGCTGTTGCCTGTCTAGGGATGGAGGGGTATTTTTCTTGTGGTATTAGCCTGAGACCCCGCCTGTGCGTGGTGCACATCTGATACTGCAGCACACGGCAACCCTGCCTGCATCAACCACACTCCTTAGGTGCAGCCTGGCAGCTCGTGGCACCCTCTGGTCTCCACCAGGGGTTGCCAGAGCACTGGACACCCTATGTCCTCCCACCCGGAGAGGAGAGCAGCCCAGCGGGTGCTCAATCCATCTCCCTCCCCTGCCGACCCCTGACTCCCAAGCTCGCTCCCGAACTCGGGTCGTCGGGGTGGCCCAAGGTGTGGCGTCCAGCTCCTCAACCCTCAGC
This sequence comes from Neoceratodus forsteri, assembly GCA_016271365.2. NCBI lineage: Eukaryota > Metazoa > Chordata > Ceratodontiformes > Ceratodontidae > Neoceratodus > Neoceratodus forsteri. The sequence continues at coordinate 740,213,013 of CM057459.1, forward strand.
ACCACCAGTCCGGCTTGGTAAGTTTTTTGTTATAGCCTTGCTGCTGCTGTTTGAATGGGAAAGCAAGGGAGGAAAGATGGGGGGGGGGGCATGAACTGGCATGCTTAAAAACAAGCATTTGTCAATGCCGAATGCTTGCTTGCTGGCATTGGCAGTGGTAGTGTAGAAGTTACAGAGCTGCGTAATAGGAATGGCAGTGAAGTATTGAACTGAAGCCAACCCCACCACCACCCTGCAGAGACTGACTGGCATTGGGGTGTGCCTTTGGGTCGTCAGGCATAACGGCCACGCCATTTCACCACACCGCACCCTGCAGACACTGACAAGTGTCACGGTGTTCCTTGGGGTCTTTGGCCCTTATGCACACCCCATTCCATTAGAAAATATGGTGAGATGGGTGCGATATAGGAGAATGGGGTGAACTTTGGGGCCAAAGAGTCCAAGGCATACCTCGATGCCTCTCACTGGCAGCAGGGTGTGGAATGGTATAAGCATTACAGGAAAAAATCCCAAGTCACACCCCTGATGCCTGTCATTCTCTACAGGGTTGGGCGTTATGGTTGGAAACCCTAATACCGCAAGCATTCGTTGGTATTTTCACTCCAACTCTTCAACATGTTTGTTTTGTGACCCCACCTCATGAACAGGGGGAATATCAGTTTGTTAGCCGAAAGCTGCTTATGCACAGCAACTACGGCATTTAGCACCACAGGTGCAAAAACATTCCTAACAGGATGTAAAAAATGACAGCTGTACTGTTCATGGGGAGGTGTAAAAAATGGCAATGTTGCAAATCTGCAGTAAAAATACTTAAAAAAATGGTGAAGTCACGAGCGTACATAGAAACTGTGCAACGCACACCCGTAATATAATTAGGTTGGGGAATTTTTACAGCAGATTGTCAACTCAGGCATTTTGGTGCCTCCAATCATGAACAGTGTCACTGTGATTTTCTTTATCTGTCCGGAACAATGATTTCCCATAGCGACCACGCATCTATGCGCTGAAAGTGTGAAAACACACTTCGGCCATGTTGTGAAAAATGACAGCTGTACTGTTCATAAGGAAGTGAGGAAAAATGCCACTGGTGAAAATCTAGACTGAAAATATTACAAAGTCATGAACTTACGAGGGTGCATGGAAACTGCGCAATGCTCACTCATAACACAGTCATTTTATGGACTTTTGTCACCAAATTTTCAACATAGCCATTTTAAGACCTCTGCTCATGAACAGTTTAACTGTGATTTTCTTAATCTGTCCCAAACATTGCTTTCGCACACCAACAGCACCATTGTGCGCTACATGTGCGAAAACACATATATTAAATTCGCAAAAACTTACGAGCATGCATAGGAACTGCTCAACGCGGCTTGTAAAACAGTCATTTTTAGGAATTTTTTCACCAAATTTTCAACATAGCCATTTTAAGACCTCTGCTCATGAATAGTGTCTCTGTGATTTTTTTAATGTGTCCCATACATTGATTTCGCACATCGACTGCGCCATTGTGCGCTACATGGCCTGAAACACATTTTGGCCAAGATGTGAAAAATGACAGCTGTACTGCTCATAAGGAGGTGTGGTAAAATGGCAATGTTGAAAATCTGGAGTGAAAATATTGAAAATTGCGAACTTACGAGCGTGCGTAGGAACTGCGCAACGCATGCTCGTAAAACAGTCATTTTTAGGAATTTTTTCACCAAATTTTCAACATAGCCATTTTAAGACCTCTGCTGATGAAAAGTGTCACTGTGATTTTCTTAATTTGTCCCGTACATTGATTTTGCACACTGACTGCACCATTGTGCGCTACATGGGCTGAAACACGTTTTGGGTGAGATGTGAAAAATGACAGCTATACTACTCATAAGAAGGTGCGGTAAAATGGCAATGTTGAAAATCTGGAATGAAAATATTGAAAATTTGCGAACTTACGAGCGTGCGTAGGAACTGTACAACGCACGCTCATATAACAGTCATTTTTAGAATTTTTTCACCAAATTTTCAACATAGCCATTTTAAGACCTCTGCTCATGAACAGTGTCACTGTGATTTTCTTAATGTGTCCCATACATTGATTTCGCACACCGACTGCGCCATTGTGCGTCACATGGGCGGAAATACGTTTTGGGTGAGATGTGAAGAATGACAGCTGTACTGCTCATAAGGAGGTGTGGTAAAATGGCAATGTTGAAAATCTGGAGTGAAAATATTGAAAATTCGCGAACTTACGAGCATGCGCATAGGAACTGCATAACTGCGGCCTCGTAAAACAGTCATTTTAGAATTTTCCACCAAATTTTCAAAATAGTCTTTTGAGAGCCCACCTTATGAACACTGGCAGTATCGCTTTGTTAATCATTCTGGAAAGGTGATTTCGTGCAGTGGCTGCGAAATCACCCTTCGGCCCGAGTAACGCCATGACAGTGCAAGAATTCATGAGAAGGGTCCCAAAACCCCATGTTGAAATTTGGTGCAAAATTCCAAAAATGCCTGAGATATGCAATAAAATTGAAAACCCTATCTATCCCATTATACAGCTTACGGCATTTCCTCAGTTCGCGGTCGGCTTTGAAGAGTGCAGGCGTGTTCCGGTCCACGAAGATCGTCGCCGTGCTCCGGAGGTAAGTATGAGGAGGGGGTGTGGGGAGGCAGGTGCGCAGTGGGTGGGTGTGGGTTGTGGGAGGGGGCTGGGAGACTCGTGGGACCGTTTTGCTTTTCAGGGTTGTTTTAAAAGACAATACCGGACGCTTGCGGTGGCACAAGGATAGCTAGGGGGCTCAAGTCGACGGGGATTGGGCACCCCTGTCGGCCATAAGATCATTGCCACGCTGGGGTGGGCCCCAGCGTGGCACCCGGTACTTTCGGGGAGCGCAGCACAGCCGCCAGGGAATTGGGCACCCCGCCGGCTGTAGAGTGTGTGCGTGAGGGGGGGCAGCACGCATGCGCGTGCTGCAGGTGTGAGGGGAGTTGCACATGAGCAGGCGATATCTTATCGCTGCTCACTGAAGCGTAGCTCCCCCTTTCAACTGTATGCCACAGCATTTTGGAGCTTGTCATAGCCAGCTCCAGCATGCATTGACGGACAGGGGCCGCGCCTGCCAACACACTGACTGAATTGGAAGAGGGGGTGACACACCTCCGAAAACTCGGATGATGGCACTATGTTTCTTGCACATTCGTGCAAGCAAACATAAAAATGTATTTGATATCTGTTTGTTTGGATGTGTTACCAGTAGGCCAGGTAAGTCTGTTGCTACCATGCCAGGTCAGCCCTTCGCTACTGTGGTCTGTTGTTGATTGTGGGTGGAAGGACAGGCCTGCCAGGTACAACATGTTTAAGCAAAATTGTTCTGGCTTCTGGTTGCTAAGAGGGAAGGGCAGACAAAAAGAGTGGCACAGAAAATTTTTTTTTAACATGTATGCTAGTCCGCTGGGTCCGTGCCATGCTCCTGTGGTTTGTCGTTGATGGTCATTGGAAGGACAGGCTAGGTGGACTGGTACACGTGCTGTAAAAAATGGTTCTGGCCTCTGGCAATAGAGGAGGGAGGGGCAGATGGGCAGACTGGCACAAAACCATTTTTCCCACATGTATGCCAGTCTGCTGGGTCTGTGCCATGCTGCTGTGGTTTGTCATTGATGGTTGGTCAAAGGATGGGCTAGGCAGACTGGTACATGTGCTGGAAAAAATGGTTCTTGCCTCTGGTGATGGAGGAGGGACGGCAGATGAGCAGACTGGCACAGAACCATTTTTTTCAACATGTATACCTGTCCACTGGGTCAGTGCCATGCTACTGTGGTTTGTCATTGATGGTCAGTTGAAGGACAAGCTAGGTGACTGGTACACATGCTGGAAAAAATGGTTCTGGCCTCTGATGATGGTGGAGGGAGGGGGGGATGGGCAGAGTGGCACAGAACTATTTTTTCCCACATGTATGCCAGTCCGCTGGGTCCGTGCCATGCTACTGTGGTTTGTTATTGATGGTCGGTCGAAGGACGAGCTAGGTGGACTGGTACACATGCTGGAAAAAATGGTTTTGGCATCTGGTGATGGAGGAGGGAGGGGTGGATGGGCAGACTGGCACAGAACCATTTTTTCCCACATTTATGCCAGTCTGCTGGGTCCATACCATGCTACTTTGGTTTGTCATTGATGTTAAGTTGAAGGACGAGCTTGGCGGACTGGTACACGTGCTGGAAAAAATGGTTCTAGCCTCTGGTGAAGGAGGAGGGAGGGGTGGATGGGCAGACTGGCACAGGACCATTTTTTCACACATGTATGCCAGTCCAGTGGGTCTGTGCCGTGCTTCTGTGGGGTTATTTTGATGGTCAGTGGAAGGATGGGCTAGGCAGACTGGTACATGTGCTGGAAAAAATGGTTCTGGCCTCTGGTAATGGTGGAGGGAGGAGCAGATGGGCAGACTAGCACAGAACCATTTTTTTAACATGTATACCTGTCCCCTGGGTCTGTGCCATGCTACTGTGGTTTGTCATTGATGGTCGGTGAAAGTATGGGCTAGGCAAACTGGTACACTTGCTGGAAAAAATGGTTCTGGCCTGTTGATGGAGGAGGGAGGGTTGGATGGGCAGAGTGGCACAGAACCATTTTTTCCCACATGTATGCCAGTGCGCTCGGTCCATGACATGCTTACCCCCACGTACAAGGGATTGCTGAGCACTGAAAAGTTTCTGTGTCAAAATTAGGGACTGTTGGGGAGGTATGAAATCCTACAGTAGAAACTATTAACAAAAATCTTAATGTGTGTTTATGTAGTAATTTCATATTGTTGTGTGGCTCAACAAGATGCTCTGTGGCCTGTCATCCTCATTTAGCACCCTGGCCTGTGACCCAGCCAGTCCCTCCTGGGGCAGGGGGAGGTACGTTGTTTGGTGGTCTTGGGGTGGTTTGCTGGGCTTGTGTCTTCTTAACTGTAAAATGCATTATTTCATTTACTGTGTTGTACGTCTGGGACCTGCTTCACCCTGTCTCTATCCTGAATGTAAATATGGTTTAAAGAAAAAAAGGTCATTTTTGGGTGGTCTGTGTTTGTCTGTCTGTAGAAGAACAGAGACACACACTCGGACAAAAAAACGTTATTAAACCACATCAATCAATCATGTTTCATCTGTGCCCTTCAAAACTGTCGTGTGAGACAATTTTGAAGTAGTTGGTGGTGGAGGGAGCATTTTTGGCAACCTGGGCTACCACAACCAGGCCCACCACCTACCAGGTCATAATGTCGTATGCTGAATAGCATACAACATTACAGCTAACCCGGAATAGTGCTGTACCCGACAGCGAGTGGTGCAATACCGTGAATACTGCTGTATGCGGTATTGCACTCACGTACTATCCCAGGCAGAGGAAAATACCTTTGCTGGGACAGGGTTCTGATGAGCAGCTGCTGTGGCTCAATGGACTGAGCCATTGTAGCAAGGAACCCAGGCGCTGCATCTAGGACCGGGTTTGATTCCCGGTCCAAGAACATTTTTTTTTCCCACACTTTGAGTGCAATTTCCTGAACCCCCAGCTGAGAATCCTTATTGGGGATGCTCGGGGCATAGCCCCCACAAAAAGACTTATGCGCATGATGTAAGAATAGCGCTGTACTGACAGCGCAATTTTTGCATGCGGCATAATGTCGTGAGACATTATGACCCTGTGCTGGCCCACCACCCACTGTCATAGGTGATGCTAATAAAAACCACCAACCAAGTACTTACCTTTCAAGGTGGGTCCTGCATGGCTGTGCATGGGTATCTGGAGGTGTCACTCCCATAAACTTCCTGTGGTGTCTGTTCTCTTAGGTGGTGTGGTGGGACCGCCTTGGTGCCATTGCAGTCCCTGTTTGCTTGGATTGGGTTGGTGAACTACAGAGATGATGAGGTTTTTTTAGCTTTCTTTATTCACTGGGACCTAGGGCATCTCTCCAGGGTACCACTCAACTCTTCTGTCTCTACTCCCTGCCTGAAACCTCCTCTGCTGGGCTTCTACAGGGCTGACTCCACTCAACTTCACGGCTTGACCAGCCCCACCAGGTCACCCCCCCCAACCGCCTCCAGTGGCAGCCTATCTGTGATTAGAGGGACAGCCACAGAAGCCGGTAGAGCTGGCCCCAGGGAGGCAGGTCTGGCATTGGGATGTGGGCAGGTCTCTGGGTCCCCTTCGACCTCCGCTAGGCCATCAGGGTCTTTTCTGCACAGTTTCTTCCCAGAACATGGATGTGCAATGCCGGCAGTGCATTTACATGCAGCCTGACTGCCGCTGCTCCACCCCTGATGTAGTGTCAAGTCCTGCTGCCTGTAGAGCCCATGGTCTCCACCAGGAACCAGTATGGAGCGGGCATACTCTGGAACCCACCCCGTGTGGAGAGAGAAGTCTTCCAGATGCTCAATTCCCTCCCTCCCCTGCTGATCCCCCGATGACCCAAGTTGTTCCCGAACCTGATGTGGTGCGAGGTGTGGCATCAAGTGCCTCAACCCTCAGTGCCACCAGGCCAGCCATGACAACGAGTTCTTAAAGGAGAACTACCAGCAGAGGTGAAACCATGACTGCTGCACAGATTGGGGCTTCACCTCTCTGGTCTCCCCTGCAGGCACTAGATTAAATAAATTATCTTTGTACCCGACACACAAACTGGTAAATTCTCTGGTGCACCCTGCATTTTAATTTTGGCACTAGTGAACATCCTGCACTCTCTTGAACTGTTGACGGTACCTTGCCCCTTCCTCAATAGTGCCCTTATGCATGGAGATTGAAGTTTATATCTCCAATGCCCTTTTATAAATCCCATGGGTGTGCCTAGGGCACAATTGCCCTGCCTATTGAGGAAGGGGCAAGACAACGTCATCAGCTTGCAGTGCTCAAAGCAAGAGCGCGTCATGTTCTATAGTGCCATAAATTAAAATGCCTGGTGCACTGGAGGATGTACCAGTTTGTACTAGTGATCAGGCAAAATGATTAATTTATTTATGTTGACTGCAGGGGGGATAGGAGAGATGAAGCCACAATCTGTTCAGTGGTCATGGCTTCACGTCTGCCGGTAGAACTCCTTTCATGAGTTTGAGCTCCAGCATGAAAACTAAGAGGCTCCATTTTCATGAAGATCAAGTCAAGTGCCCAATTTACTGTGGGTTTAATTCCAGATCGGGTTATTACTTGGGAGAGATTGTGTATCTCTCCATTAGCATCTTCATTAATCACTTGTGGATTTTTTTAATTGGATGCACTCTGTTTACAAATAAACCAATTCAGATAGCTTAAATGTTAGATAGGGACTGAACTGATGGAGTCCACCTTGGCATCTGGTGGTTTGGCTTGTTTCATGTCTGAGCTCTGACAGACAAGCTTTGGTACATGGCATTGGACGAGTACTGTCATGATGCCTCTAAAGCCGTCACACCTGAGGGGTGGGGGCTTCAGTGTTGCACCATTTGCCATCACACCAGAGGGGTGGGGGCTTCAGTGCTGCACTGCATGCTATCACACCTGAGGGGTGAGGGCTTCAGTGCTGCACCACCTGACGTCACTCCTGAGGGTTGGGGGCTTCAGTGTTGCACCTGCTGCCATCACACCTGAGGGGTGAGGGCTGCAGTCTGCAATGATACACCTGCTGCCATCACACCTGAAGAGTTAGGGATGCAGTGATGCAGCTGCTGCTGTCACACCTGAGGGGTGGAGGCTTCAGTGCTGCACTGCGTGCCATCACACCTGAGGGATAAGGGTCACATTGCTGTTTCTACTATTGAACCTGATGGATGGGGGCCATAGTGCTGCTGCTGCCATCAGATCTTGTACCTAAGATAACTTTTAATTGGTACAAGGATGGATAGATGTATAATAGTGGAGGTCAAATTTGCTAAAATGCATGTTAACACAGTTAAAAATGGTTAAAATGCACAAAACCAAACACCGGTAAAAATGCATTTTGGCTTGGCAGCCACCGGTGACAATACTGGTTTTTACAATGTGCAAAACGGAATTTGCCCTTTCACAATCATGGTAAACCAGTGTCCCTGCCAAAGACTTCTTGAATTGGATGAGACAGAGAGATAAAGCTTGGAAGCAATTTAAAAAGACTGGAAGTCAGTGTTCGCTCCAGGCTTGTAAACACTTCAAAATAAATGTAAGACTTTGATTAGAAAGGCACACATGGGATTTTTTTAAAAATGAGCAGTTAAATGCATTAGGCAATTCAAAGAAGATATGGCACTCTTTAAATACTCTGATAGGAAAGGGGGTACAGGATACTACAATTTATTTAATCGACGGTGATCTATTAGTAAGTAATCCAACACAGGTGGCTAAAATCTTTAATGATTATTTTGGGAATTTGTTCAGGTTTCAAATGACAGATACGCCTATTAACAAAAATAAATGTTCTGTATTGAATTAGAGGTTAATCATCCTAAATTTTATTTTTCTGTGGTCACTGTGGAACAGGTAAAAGATATTTTGAGATATAACTTAAAGCCATCAGTGGGACAGGATAAAATTGATTTTAGAATCTTGAATTAGGGATAGATTTCCTGGCTTGGCCATTAACAATGATTTTTAATTTTTTATTTTGTCATGGGGTTTTTCCAAAATGCTGGAAGCTGCCATTATAAGGCCTCTACATAAAACTGAATAAAAAAACTTGCTGTCTAATTATAGACCGATTTCTCATTTGGCACTTCTATCAAAGATTATGGAGAGAATGGTATTTCATCAAATTCAAGAATTTTTGTTAAAGTATAACCTGCAAACTGGTTCACAGCATGGATTCAGATCACAACATAATACAGAGGCAGCCTTGGTGGGGTTCACAGATGGCATACAGGGTGCCCTTGGTTTAGGGCACTCCATTGCTGGGGTGTTTGTGGACCTCACCAAAGCTTTCAACTTGGTTGATCATTCTTTATTATTGGACTCTTTATGTGAGTTCTATTTTGCAGGGAAGTGATAACCTGGTTTGAGAGGTATTTGTCGCATAGGGAGTTTAGAACAGCTATAGGACAGGAGTATTCAGACCTTGGGTTGATTACCTCCGAGATACCGCAGGGCTCAATTTTAGGGCTGCTATTTTCACTATTTATGAACTTGGCACCAAAATCATGTATTGAGTCCCAGATAACATTATATGCAGATGATGTAGTTTTATCTGCAACAGGTCCAAATCCAGACCAAGTGTTACAAAAGGTTCAAAGAGATTTTGATAATTTTCAGAAGTGGCTTTTAGAACATAAGCTTATCCTGAACACAGCTAAGACAAAGGTGATGGTTTTTACTGGCTCAATAGTAACTAGAGACATAAATGTGTCAATTGTTGATCTTGGGGGAAATAAAATTGAGTTGGTAAATAGCTTTTGTTACTTAGGAATTACACTGGATTCCAATCTTATATTTGAATTCCATGTTAAGAACCTGATTAAGAAGATGCATCAAAGGTTGGGAATGTTATTTAGAATAAAATCATATTTAATTCCAGAATCACGTAGATTATTGGCACATAGTTTTTTTAAATGAATACATTAGATTATGAATTAATAGTTTACTCAGGAGCAAACGATAGGGTGTTAAAAAAAACTACAATCAACTTATCATTCAATTTTGAGGTTTGCGACTGGCCTTTCTCAAAGAACACATCGTTGTGAACTGTTAACAAAAGTAAAATGTCCATCATTTCAGGACAGAATTAATTTTAAGCTATCTACTTCTGTATTTGAAAGTTTGAGAGGTTTACTTCCATTATCCATTCAATCTTTATTTGTTAGACTGAGTGGTGAAACAATTACAAGGTCCTTAGCCTTGGGACTTTTAAAGGTCCCTTTTTATAAAGAAATGACAGGCTAGAGATGTGTGTCTTATACGGCATCAACTTTTTTTAATAAGATACTGTACCAAGAGAGATCGTAAATTGTAGAATAGTGATTTCCTTTAAGCTGAACACTTTAAAGTGGATTAACTCGACTAGTAAGTGTCTGTGTTTTAAACAAATGTAAATGGATACTTGAATATTTGTATTATGTTGAACGTCTGTTTTTGTATTTTTTATATTATTGGTTAGTGAATGTTATTTATTGCACTAATTGATGATGTATGTCCCTGTTCATTGAACATTAAATGTTACTTGTCGCTTGTGAAAACAGGCTTTTAGCTCATCTAGCCAACAAGTATGAAAAATTAAAAATGAAAAATGAAATGAAAGTTAAACATATTTGACTGATTATGGGAGGAACGTCTTGGCTGTTCCTGTACAGTTTCCACAGATCCTTTGCTTGTAGAAGAGGTAGATTAATCTAAATCCAAACTCTCCTGTAATTTTTTAGGCTTTGTGGATACCTCACCTAGGGATATCACAATATGAAATTCTGACAGCATGATAACCGTCACATGTAATTCCACGGTTATTGTTATACTGAAGAAGTCATTTTTGTACAAAAAAGAAGCCTCCTCAAACTCTTACATCACGGAGCGTTGGCGTGGAAGGGACAGTTGTTCTGAAAATACATAAAAAATTAATAGAAAAAATCTGAATTTATGAATTTTTGCAGAAATTACCCACAATATCAATACCGTTACTTCTGATATGACACTGACATGAGGAAAGGGTAAACTAGGGACACTTGGGGAGTAGGGTATATGGGCAGATTAGATGGGCCAGGCAGTCCTCATCTGATGTCAAATTCTATGTATCTGTGATACTGCGGGATACCATAAAACAGTAATACCATGACATCCCTAGTCCCACCTTCTTTTGTCTCATTGGGCTCTATGCATGAAGCATACGACCTGCATATGTGCAGCACGTAGGCAACCCTAAGTGGGAATGCCATGCAGGGGTGTTTCCAGTGGACCCCTGGTGGCATTCACAACATGTGCGCAGGCTGCTTGCACACATGATCCCTCAGCTGATCGTGCTGCTCCTCACTAGGGACAGGCCTGGAGTGTGTCAGGGGCGTGCCTGCACTTTGCACAGTTCACAAAGGTGTGGAATGCTGTGCAGTGGGGGGTATGAGTTACAGCAGGGGGACCCTGCCAAAAGTGGTACTTGCCCCTACCAACGGACACCTGCCACAATGCTGCCCCAGCCCGCTGGGTTGACAGGGAGGGCTGGGGCAGCTGTTTGGGTGAGTACCCATATTGTCTATGATTCTGAACCACACCATCCCACACTTCCCTGCTTCTGCAGAACTAGGGACCCATTCTGGGGCCCAGGATCAGCTTCCGAGTGGATGCCTGGCTGGGTCCACTGCTCTGCACTCATCCACCCCCCCCCCACGGCCATGCACACTTGTGGGGGGGCCCCGGACAGGTGGCCGGTGATAGTGAATACCGTCCGGTGTGCACATGTCTGCAGGTGAGGAGCTTTGTGGGCAGGATACATGCCTATTACATGTACCCTGCACCCATTAGTGCATAGAGTCTATTGTTCTTACATACCGCACTGACTTGGATCAAATCGCCATTATTCAAGTGTGGATTATCTGTTGGGGGAACCTCTAATGCTGTTGATGTCCCATTTGCCACAGTTTAAGAAAACAAAACAACAAAAAACAGGTGATTAATCCATGTAAAATCAAAATTGCCTGGAGCATCTAGCAAGAGACCCCTTAGACTGAGCAGAGTTCAGAAGCTGGTCCCCATTCTGTTTCTGTTTGTTTGTGCAACATTACTTTGAGACTGAGGTATAGATTGCTTTGAAGAGGAAGGCTGTGTGAAATAACTAGACTGTGTTCTTTTGGGGTAATAGCAAGTATATTGTCTTGTCCCACAGGCTCCCCTGAAGTTTCCTGTCCGTATGAAACAGTAAATTCTGTATCTGAGACATTTTCCTTACCTGTCTCTGTAGAGTCTGCCTGCCACCCTCTGCCATCTGCTTTGTTTTTCCAGACTGCTTTCCTTAAGAATTTGTTCAGGCTGAGTGTGGAGATGGGTAGGTCCCTTCCTCTATCACAACCTCTGACACCCACATTTTGACTCAGGTCAAATCTCAATTTCATCTTTAGCCTTCCACGGCTCAGCTGTTTCTTTTGCCACATGTCGCAGAGCCACAAATTGAAGCTGACAGTGGGGTCGGGTTTCTGTATGCTGGGAGTCATATTTCCTGGCTGTGACATCTGTAGTTTTTATTACAGTCTCATCCTGTGTTGTGCCAGTACGTGGTAAAGCATCTTACCGGTAAAGCATCCTTTACCAATTACGCAGCAAGGGATGTTTCAATCAGTGCAGGGGACAACAGTTGTGGAGGAGGAGCCTTTAAACATTTAGGGGAGACTTCAGGCATCTGCCTCTAGTCATTGGTTTGTTCATTGTTGCTCAGGCGTTCCTCAAAGCTGATCAGGCTGCTAGCGGTCAACTGTTAGGGTGTACCACGCCAAATTCTGGGTCCTCAGCCATCATGCTTAGCAATATTTGTCTTCTTTTAGCCATTTGACCTTCCAGTATCATCTCCTCCAGATGCCATGTGTCAGTCTCCTTTTTACCAGCAGCTGAAGAAATTTCTTCTGGGATGCCAGTTTCTGACTCTATTTCAGCAGCAATGGCTGGTACAGTTAAAGTGTCCTCAGGATTTAAGGGAGAAGGGTGGTAGGGAGGACAGCTTACCTGTCCTAGCTGTTCCATTCACCTTCTCTTTCTCCTCTATCAGTTTCAGTTGGTTTTCATCTGCCCCCCGGAAGAAGGCTGAAACCAGGCAGAATTGCCCTTCTTTCTGGTGAGCAAAAACTAAATAAATAAATGAGCACATTTAGATTCAAATGGACCTGCATCATTTTGTTTTTTAGAATACCTTGCCATTAATGCAACCAAGGAGAATCTTTGAATCACTGTCTGTTAGATGGGGTCCTCTCATCTCATCCCCACTGTATTGTGGATGCAGATATCCTTCCTGATACCCTCAGTGATCATCATATGGTTTACTCTGTATGTAAGATACATCTTCTAAAGGCCTCCCTAAATTTATTCATTTTAGGTCCTTTAGGTTACTGGACTTGTCCTCTCCTAACTGACCTAGGGACAATTGATTGGTCCCCAATCTAATCAGCCAACAATATAAATTCTGCCCTGCAATACTTTCAGTTCAAATTTATGGCTGTTTGGGATCGTCATGCTCCTCTGAGGAAAAACACTGCACAGGGCTGTTATTATTCCTAGATTACAGCTGAGGTAATGCCTTTCCTCCTTACTAGAGATCTTGCCTGGCATTCTTTTAACATCACTGGTTCCCCCGCTGCTTTGGAAAATTATTATTATCTTCAGAATGCCTGTACCAAAGCTGTAAGACTTACTTAGTCTGAATATTTTGCATCCACAGTCCAGAACAATATTAACCATCCTTCTAAGTTCTGGCAGGTTATCCATTCACTGTTCTCCCCTCTGACCCAGTCTCCCTCTCCTGTTCTCAAATGATGACTCCCTCAACTCTGACCCTTCTATTGTTGCCATATCCTTTAGCTCCTTCTTTACTACCTGTGCCCTCTTTCATCCCTTCCTCATCCTCTCCCCTCTGTCTCTCTCTCTCTCTCTTGCTCTCTCTACCTTCTCCTCCTTTAAATCTCTCATTTTTCTTCTCTCCTACCACCAACTCTGCTTCCTTTAAGCCCTTGCTTACTCTTAATCCTCATAAATATGGTAGCCCTGCTTGATCCCAAACGTCTACTTCTTTTAGCTCCTGCCATTGCACTGCCTATTATCTTGCTTTGCAACCTTTCTTTTTCCTCTGCTACTGTTCCTGATGACTGGAAGTAGGCTACTCTCATTCATATCCCTAAAGGTGGTGATCCCTCTACTCCTGGTAAATGCTGTACTATCCCCCTCCTTCCTAACTTTGTTAAGTTGCAGGAATGCCTTGTACTATCTTTACTCTTTAGCTTCCTTGACTGCTTCTCCTTCTTCACCCCCTTTCAGTCTGGTTTTAAGAAATCCCCCTTCATGTCCGCTTCCCTTCTACAGCTCACTGACTCCATCCTCACTGGTATGGATCAGGGCCTGATCGCATCCACCATCCTTCTTGATCTTGCTATAGCTATTGACACAGTGGCATGTCCCTTCCTTCTGGACAAGCTTAAAGCAGTAGGTCTTTCTGACTCTGCAGTCAGCTGGTTTCACTCTTACCTTGGAGGTAAATCTCAAGCTGTTCAGGTTGGTAGCTCCATTTCTTCCCCTCTCCTTATCTGCTCAGGTGTCCCTCAAGGGCCTTTCCTAGATCATTTTCTCTCTTCCATTTTCTTAAATGACCTCACCTCTATCTGTTGCTCAGTGTCTGTGTACAGTATATGCATGCTAATGATACAGTTATTTTTGCTTCTGGTTCCTCTACCCATGATCTTACCTCACAGTTTCAGCTGGATTTTGACAATATTCAGTGCTGGTTCCAATCTAACCAATTATTCCCAGTGCCAAACAACAGTCTCAATGACATTTGGCACCCATCAGAGGCTTTCCAGACTCACCCCTCTCCCTTCATTTCCCAACCTTGGTGGTGTTACTATTGAGGATGCATCCTCTTTTAAGTACCTTGGAATCAGGCTTGAACGTCATCTTGATTTCTAGGTTCACATTGATACCATACACCAGAAGCTCCACCCCGAGCTTGGTGCTTTGTACAGGAACAAAGCAAGTATCCCGCTTCCTGTCCCCTGTTTTAAAGATGATTCTCCCTATTTTTTGATTATGGTGTCATAATCTATAGTGGAACTACCAGATCCTTCCTTGCCAGACTGGAGACCCTTTTTCACTCTTTTTGTCATTTTGTTTTGGATTGTTCCTCTCATATCCATCATTGCTCGCTCTACTCTGCCCTTTCACTACCCTGTCTTGATGCCAAGCACCTTTCCCATTGTTTCTGCTTTATAGCTAAATTCTGGTTTGGTTTTCTTCCCCCCACTTTTACTTTCCTCTTGTCCTCTCCCTCAGTTTCCTCCTGCCCTCTACACAATAATGCCTCTCATCCCCTCACTCTTCCTTCTAGAAAATTTATTGTTGGTCAGTCTGCTTTCTCATACCGCTTTCCTAAACTTTGGTCCTCTCTTCCCTTGGCTGTTTGTTCTGCCTCTTCAGCTTTCTTTTTAAAGTCCCCTTCATTACTTTTCTGCTCCTACTTTCAACTGCCCATGACTCTCTTCTTCCCCCTTCCCCACTACTAGTTCTGCCCTGGCAATTTGTTTTTTTCATTACCTGTACATATGCCATTATTATATTACATGTACATATTGCATGTTCATTATTACTTTTCATGTACATATGTTATTCTGATGTGTCTTTGATTTTTGATTTTGCTCCTTGATATATTGTATTGCTGTATATAATTTTTCACATCCTCTACTCATCTGGAAATGAGCTGTTAGCAGCTCAGTATGTATTTCCTGGTGAAACTGTTGAAACACATAAATAAATACCTTTGATGGGACTATCTCCAATTGCTATTTAAAACTATCTTTATATCCTCATGATATTCCAGTAACTAGAGATATAGTTCTGTCATGTGCTAAATTTTATTTATTACATACCACGTACATCCCAGATATGGGTTGACAATGAACACTGAATCAGACCTCACTAAGACTGCCAATTGGGTGACCATGCCCAACGGAATAATTAACCTCTCCATCCATCTGCTAGCACATCCAGAAATGTCAGTTCTCTCTATAGTGCTGACATTCTGTCCCTCTACAAAACTTGATGAAATGCAATTGTGCTCAGATCTGGAAGAATTTTTTAGAAGGTTACAACTGAAAGAATTCTTTCACAATAAAGAGGGTTTGTCTGATGGAAGTTACAAACGCAAAAAGAAGCACTCTCACTTTACTTCACCAAGTTGTTGTAACCCTAAACTGGACAACTATATAGACAGTTTTAGACACAGGGTAAAATCACAAATCTCCAGCAAACAGAAAAAAAATTCTATACAACGTCTTACCTTTGGAAAGAACAGCAACTGATAACCTACAAAACAATAAAAGCACCACCATTAAACCTGCAGATAAAGAGGGTACAGCTGGGATCATGGATACAAACAACTACATACAGGAAGGCTACAGCCCACTTTCAGACAACACCTACTATAGGAAGCTGACCTCAGACCCCACAAAGAAATTCATTAAAGAATTAAAACAACTAATTAGCACATTTCCAGAACATACACACAATGAACTGGAAAATCTGATTCCAACAAGGCCAACACTAGGAACCATCTTCATGTTACCAAAAATTCACAAATCTGGAAACCCGGCAGACGAATTACATCAGGAATTGGCACATTAACAGAGGGGATTTCTAGACTCATAGAGGGTATACTTATACCACTAGTGCAAAACACAAACAGCTTCGTACAGGATACAACAGACTTTTTAAACAAACTATACAGTATTGACCAGTTACCTCCTGGCACTATTTTGGTCACAATGGACGTTAAATCCTTATACAGTAATATCCCTCACAGAGGTGGCATAATAGCATGCTATGAATACCTGCAAAAAGCAACCACAGACAGTAAATATCCACTGGATGTGATAGCCAAACTTATTGAATACATTCTTACACACAATTATTTCAGCTTCAACACTGATATTTACTGTAGCTTCACAATATGGGGATGGCTGTGGGCACCAGGATGGCAGCACAATACGCAAACCTCTTCATGGCAGATGTAGAAGAAAAATTCCTTAGTACACAACACCATAAGCTATTAAAATATTATCAATATATTGATATCTTTATGATATAGACGGCAGGAGTGGAGAACTTAAAACTAGTTTTGGCAGCTTCAATAAATTCCATCCTTCCATAAAATTCCAAATAAATTACTCAAAGTGTGTGCATTTCCTGGATACCACAGTCACACAAAAAAATGGAACACTGCAAACATCCGTGTACAGAAAACCTACAGACAGATGCAGTTACCTTCATAGTTCAAGCTACCGTCCTTCACAGACCAGAACACCCATTATATACAGCCAGGCCACCCAGTACCACTGCATTTGTTCAAACCGGGGGATGGGACAGACATCTTAGTACACTAAAATAATCTTTCAGGCAGAAGAGACATAAATCCAGCACCACTGACAGGAATATCCATTCTGCTTTCTGCATGCCTAGAAAAAAACTACTAAAATATAAGCCAAAGAGAACATCTGAATGCACAGCTCTGGTAGTAACCTACAATCCAGAACTGGAAAAAAATAAAGAGTTACAGACACTATTGTTTGAAGATGGGACTCTAAAAAATATATTTCCCACTCAACCAGCTCTTGCCTTCTGGAAACCACCAAACCTGAAGCAGAAATTGATGTGAAGCAAACTTCTCAAAGAGCTCCAGCTAGGTGACAGAGGTACAAAACCATGCCAAGCACCTCACCGCAAACTATGTATCTGTACACATATCTCTCCTGAGACATACTGTATGTCATTTGTAATGGAAAAACGTTTAAAATCCAAGACTCATATTCTTGTTCTTCTAGCAATGTAATATATTTGGTACAATATAGAAAATGTGTGGAGGGATGCTATATTGGTGAAACTGGACAGAAGCTCAAAACTAGAATGAATCACCACAGATTCACAATAATTTTCAAAATGAAAATACTCCAGTAGGGGAACATTTCTCAAGACCAGGCCACTCCCTCAGTGATTTTACTGTCAGAGTGATAAAAGGCAACTTCAAAAACAGTCAGAACAGCAAACATTTGAACTAAAAAGTATACAATTTTTTGACACTAAAGAAAAAGGACTTAATAAAGATGTTGGTTTATCAGCACATTACCAGGTATGATGCTCAAAACAATGCTTTAGAGTTTCTCCTTTCATAATTGAACCATCACATCAACACCCCCCCCCCCCCAGACTTAAATGCAACTACTGAATTACTCACTTTGATCCTACGGTTGGCTCTTTCAACAGGTAACTTCTGATGACAATGGGATTTTTCGTGTGTGTTTTTTTTTTGTTGTTGTTTTTTTTTTACAAATGTGAATTGAAGAAATGAAATGTGAATTAAAGAACTAAGAGAGGTGGTGGCTGAACCTCTGGCTATCCTGTTTAGCCAATCACTGGAAATAGGGGAGGTACCCAAAGACTGGAGGACAGCAGATGTAGTCCCCTTATACAAAAGTGGGAACAAAGAGGAAGCAGGGAACTACAGACCAGTCAGCCTCACCTCGGTAGTGGGAAAGATCATGGAAGCACTACTGAAGGAGAGATTGGTGGAACATCTGGTTGTCAATGGACTACAGGACCCAAGGCAGCATGGTTTCACCAGGGGAGGTCATGTCAGACCAACCTCATTGAATTTTTGACTGGGTGACTAGGGAGGTGGATCAGGGAGGGCAGTGGACATGGCCTATCTGGACTTCAGCAAGGCCTTTGACACTGTGCCACATAGAAGACTATTACACAAACTGGGGAATATGGGTGTGGGCAGGACAGTAGTGTGTGGGTAGGTAACTGGCTGGGTGGCAGGACACAGAGAGTGGTGGTAAATGGCTGTCACTCCACAGAGGGAAGAGTGACCAGTGGGGTACCACAGGGATCAGTGCTGGGACTGGTCCTATTCAACATCTTCATCAGTGACATTGCATGGGATCTAGAGGCAGAATTTCACTGTTTGCTGATGACACAAAGCTCTGTAACAGAGTAGACACACCAGAGGGTGTAGACAGAATGAGAAGGGACCTGCAGAAACTTGAAGAATGGTCAAGGGTTTGGCAGTTGAAATTCAATGCAAAGAAGTGCAAGATAATGCATATGGGGCACAAAACCTGGCACAACATATCAGTTGGGGGTGAGGATATAGCATGCACCAAGCAGGAAAGGGATCTTGGGGTTGTCATCTCTGATGACCTCAAGGTAGAAACAGTGTGACAAGGCATCAGGTAAAGCAAATAGGATGCTGGGATGTATAGGCAGGGCATCACCAGCAGGAAAAAGGAGGTCATAATTCCGCTATACAAGACACTAGTGAGGCCCCACCTGGAGTACAGTGTACAGTTCTGGAGACCATACCTACGTAAGGACATAGACAGGGTAGAGAAGGTTCAGAGGAGGGCAACAAAGATGGTGCATGGATTGCATCACAGGTCCTATGAAGACAGGTTGAAGGAACTGAACATGTACTCCCTGGAGGAGAGGAGGGAGAGAGGGGATATGATAGAGACATACAAGTATCTTACAGGGAGAAACAGGGTGCAGGAAAACACTATTTTTAAGCGAAAAAGATGTTCCAGGACTAGAGGGCATGGGATGAAGTTGGAGGAAGGACGATTCAGAGGAAACATGAGAAAGAATTTCTTCACAGAACGGTGGTGGACAAGTGGAACACCCTGCAGAGGAAGTGGTGGGGGCTGAAACAATCACGGGATTTAAGAATGCATGGGATAGACATAAAGGAATTCTAGAGGTCAGGGGTAAGGGGAAACAGACTTCTAGGAAAACAAACTGAACTTACAAGCTCAAATGGGCAGACTGGGTGGGCCATAGGCCCTTATCTGCCGACACTGTCTATGTATCTATGTATCTATGATGGTCCAGACTGAAAATGTAACTGCCTTGATCTTATAAGGTGAGCTCCTCAACAGACACACTCCAATAACAAGTAGATTATTCCTTCCTGTTTGTTTGGAATGTGAATTAACTATAATGCTTTGATGTGCAAACTGCCTACCCCGTGTCTCAAATCCACATCCAACCTCTATATATATGCTTTTCAGCACTGTTTTTACTGACCTGACATGAAGAAGAGAGTATTATCTCTTGAAAGCTAGTCTCAGAAATGAGTTAGTCCAATAAAAGGTATCACCTGCAACATATTTGTTTTTTTTTCACTCTACATTACATTGAAAGGACACATTTTTAACATTTTTATATTTTCCATATCCTTCCTGTAGGAAACATCTTGCAGTTTTTGTTTAATTAAGAGTAAAAATGTAAACAACCTTCCCTATTAGAATCTAATTTCAGACTCATACCAGTGGGTTTCTTCCCATCCCTTTAGCAAGCATTTTAGATCCATGACATTGGGTATCTTCCTGTGCCTGCGGCAAATCTGAACTGGGTTCCTCCTTCTCATGCTCTCCTGGGCATGTGCCCTCCTCCTCCTCCTCATCGTCATATCCTATGTACCTACTGTCCCTCAAGGACTCAACCATCCTGCATCTAATTGACCATTTACTATGGGCCTTGTTCCACAAGTGTCTGGCATGGGCATTGCTCCTCAAGGGCTGTGCTCTAGTTTTTGACATGACAGTGGATACCCTTGTTTTCAGAACCATGACAAGTGGGTTTCTTCTTATCCCTGTAGCAACCACTTTTGACTTATGACAATGTTTTTTCCTGTATCCCTTTAACTGTAATTGAAATAGGTAGTTAGCCTAGAGGGATGATAACCAACACCCTTGGATTCCCAACATCTTATTTGGAACATTAGCTGCTAAGGGTTTCATGATATAACAATTTTCACGGTATGATGATCTGGAAAAAATGATCACAGGTATTGTATTATTGTAATATTATGGTGTCTGATTTGGGTTTTGTGGTATGGACCTTCCACACCCTAAATATTAGGAGATAAATGTTGTAGTGGACTATGAAACTGAGTTTTTCATGCTCTGTTGAATGCACCATGGTATATCTTGGAAAAAGGGGGATCACAATATATGAAAACAAACATAATATCAGTATTGTCAGCGAAAAATATCTTGGTTATTGTGAAATACAGTTATCAAGTCATTCCTAATCAATACTGTACTGATGAAAATGGAGCAGTTCATTTATTTGCTCCATTGATAACAGTACAGTACAGTACCCACGGATCTGCTGCCTGTCCTCTGTCAATTCTGTTAGTGACTCAATTGAAAAAACAGTATCATGTTTGTCTGGCATGACCTGCCTGACACAAATCCATGCTGCTTGTTGCCCTGTAGTCTGTTGTCCTCTAACTAGGCTACCAAACTTTCCTTCACTATTGGCTCCACCAGCTTACCCACAATGGAGGTAAGGCTGGCAGGACTGTAGTTGCCTGGATCCTTCCTGCCCCCTGCACAGTAGTACTTTGTGAGTGGATCTCCAATCTCCTCACACCAGTGAGTCATTAAATAGATGAGTACTGACAATGGGTTAATTTACAATGGATGAAGGCTGTGGTAGCCTGCTAACTGTTAGGAAGGATCAACAGTGTGACCTCTTTTTTTTTGTACCAAGCTTGGTGCTTCCTCTTACATTTCTAAATATTGTTCTAGGTATTGTAACAAGATGCCCTTTGGAACTGAAACTGAAGAAAGCTAAAAAAGAAGCAGGTTGGAAAGGGAGAATTAGCTATGAGGATGAAGATAAACCACTTTCAAGCCCTTTGGAAGTGGAAAAAGAAATTAGACTTGGTGAGTGTCCGTGGCTGTTTCTGTATGTTATGGCAGAACACATTACATCACAATTTCACATCACTGTATTAATACGTAAGCAATACCAGATGATAGGGATTTCATTGTTTTTTTTTAATTTTTTATTTTATTGCGAGAATAAAGTACAATACATTCCATTCCATCACATTCATACACTCTTCGGATTTCTCTGATAGTTTTTCATAAAATTGTATTTCTGTAGCACTCCACATTGTCAATGGGTATTCATAACAGCTGGATATAGTGCACCCCTACCAGGGGAATGGCACAGCCCAAACTTTAGAATGTGGGGCATATGAGGATTCCAAGTAGCAGCAACTCCCTAGTTCAGCTGGGCCATTGAATGGGGAAACAGCTACCTTTATCGTCTTTCAAGACTCTTCAGGTGTTTAAAGATTTATGTTGGGGCTGCAATTTTGCATAACATGTTAGTGCTGCCTGGTTCCAGGGAGCACCCCTAAATTAATATTGTGCTTGTTAAGCTGCGGCTTTCAAATTGGCTAACCTGCTTTATCCATTTCCATTCTTGGACTGGGAGCCTTTTCTGCCATGCTAGGATATTCTAATGGTCTCCATTTAAAAATAAAAAAAAGAAAAGGTGCCACAGGTAGGTACATTTTACTTATTGGGGTTTTATTTGGCTGTTGCATTGCCCCCCCTCCCAGCTTTAGGTTTCTGTGTGGCTAATTTTTAAAAAAAAAAAAAAAAGAAAAGAAATTATAATCCTAAGGAACTTGTGCCTTTGGGATCTTTGCTTGGCATCTCCCGTGGCAGTCTACAGACATGTTCATTGGGCAGCATAGAGGTTTTCTCTACCTCAGCCCTCTGAACACTGGTGATGGTTGGGCATGCGCTTCTTTGTCAGTCAGCTTTCCCGCACTTGGTTTTCATGTGCCAAAGGGTGCGCGCAGGTTGCACATAGCATGGCATGTTACGCACACAATCACCTATCTTTTGCATTGCACTAACATGCTTGCACGCCCGCAAGTGCACCCACATCTGCGCTTAGTGCACTAACATTATGTAGGTCGTTGTGACGTTGAGCGTGCTCCTACTGAGAGCGTGCATGCCAAGTCAGCTCCCTGTAGCCAGGCTGATCCATGCCTGCAGCATCAGTTTGAGAGCCAAAAATGCAGGCAAGCTAATGGGGCTAATTATGTTTTGCTCTGTTAGTCATTGTACCTCAGTAATTTTGGCATTCACAATTATAAACATATACTTGGGACCATGGCTTATTGGAGACCATTAATTATGAAACAATGTAAGACCTGCAAGTGGTGATGAGGCTCACCTCCATGGAGTCCTATTGTCCTCATTGTGTTTCTCAGCATAATATTCTTTGGGTTCCCCCCAGCCGGTTCTTTGAGCTGGGGGCACCTGGTTCTTCAGTTGGCAGTGGCAAGCAGAATTGTGAAAATCACTTTTTTTTTTGCTCCAGGGCAAGCTTTTGGGCCCCGATGTTCTGTAGGACATCCCAGCAGACACACCTGACCCCAAACCAGGCCCCATAGGTTGGGGGGGGACCACACAAGCATGTCCAGGTGCGTTGCAGCAGGAAAGGCTGCAGAGACAGATGTGTAGGCAGATCCAGACCCTGACTGTTTTGAAGGTCAGGATGAGAATTTCGGGGATCTTGGGGAAGCTTCTGACCTTTATAAAAAAAAAAAAGTTGCTCTGTGCAGAATCAGATGTCTTCTCTGAGGAGGAGGAGGAGGAACAGAAAATGGAGTGGATGGAGCCCAGGTGAAGGATTCTGATTCCTCCCCTGTTTGATAACAAGTCTTTGGCTTTTTGACAGCTGAGACATGTAGATTCTTTTAGCTCAAGGAGGAAACATCCATGGAGGTGGTAGACGTCAATCCAATTCTGTCTGCATCCTCCTCTGCTCCAAAATGTTTTCTTAGTTTTCTTCACTGTGACCAAATTATTGAGCAAAAATGGGATCGTGTGGATCAAAGAAAATTGCTTCCAAAACTGAAGGCATGGCCTTTTCCATTTTTAGAGGAGAAATTTCACAGATGAGAAGCCACTCCGCTGTCAGACAAGGCTGTCTATAATTTGGGGAAACACACCACCCTGCCTATTGAAGGCTGTCTGGCCTTAACAGATTCTTATGACAAATGGGTGGATGCCACATGTACGAGGGCTTTCCCCTGTAACAGCACAAATTAACGTACTACTTACGCCTCCTTTATTGTTGCCAGGGTCTTGATCTTGTGGGTCACTACTCTGGACAGTTTCGTTCCTCCTGGTTTAGAAGGAGCGAGCATTTTGCAGTTGGTTGCCATGACCTCCATGTTTCTAGGTGATTCTACAGTGGAGAATTTGTTTAGGCCAGCATGTTCAGCCTGCCACATTGTATCGGCCACGCGGGGCATATGGCTTAGGCATTCAGCCGCTGATCAAGGTTCAAAATCTAAGCTGTTTAACTTCCCCTTTTAGGGAGGCTTGTTATTTGATTCCAATAAGGATGTTATTTAAGGAACTCTAGTAACCAGAGAATAGTGGAGCCCCTCAGGTAGCAAGGGTTACAGTAATAGAGGGACCCTGGCCAAATACTGTGTAGGAGGCCCAACCCCAAAAGCCTGATACCTCGCTATGTGGGTACACAGGCCCATCCCTGCCCTCCTTCCTTGGTGGATTACTACAGGGATTTTCCTCTAGATAGGTCCAAACAATGTCAGATGCCTGGGTTTTGGAAATTCTAGACCTGCACTATGCCATAGAATTTTCAACAATTTCCTCAAGGGGACATTTTCTGCTGTCCCTAATCTCCCAGGATGCTTCAAAGAGACAGGTGGTGTCAGAGACCCTGAAACACCTCATTTAAATCAGGGCCATTGTGCTGGTCCTATCAAGCAAATAAGGTATGGGTTTCTACTCGATCTGTTTCATAGTTTCCCAAAGATTGGGGGCTTTCAGGCCCATCTTGGATTTGAAGCATCTGAACAAGTTTGTGTGCCACACGACCTTCAGGTGGCATCGCTGAGATCAATCACCCGAGTTGTTCAGCCAGGGGACATCCTAGCTTCTACAGATCTGATGGATGCCTACCTTCACATTCCCATTCATCAGTCTCACCAGAAGGATCTTAGGATCATCCTCGTGGGTATCTTAATCATCAGGTCAAACATATGGAACTTCAACATCAGTGAAGCAGGATCCACACAGACGATTTTCAGCAGTACTACTGGGGTCACCCACGCCAACATCATCTGCCAACGTCACCAACCCTATAAAGTGTGAGTGACCCTGCTCCCTCCTCAGTTTTTTCCTACCATCGAATCTGTTTGCATGGGTCTCCGCAGACGCTCCAATGCAGTTTTGCACCATTTTTGCCTATGACTTTATTTCATCTAGTTTTTCAAATTTCTTTTTTCAGATTCCTTTACCTTGTTTATGTTGAAAGTTAATCTTTCTACTTACAAACACTCACTTTCTGTGTCTGCTGTTGTGGGCCTGACCACGACATCTCGGACTGTGCATTCTGCCATAAGTTACACCAAACCACCCTCAGGCAATGGAAAAAGGCTCTCAAAAATTCCTAATGGAGCAACAGATAACTGGTTCTGGACGGGGTCCTCCATGGTCCCTCCTTCCCAGTCGCTGGTGGATTTGTTGAGCTTCTGGGCCTCTAAGGCCCAAGACAAGTTCTCAGGGAAAAGTCATATAGAGGACCAAGATCAGGATCGCTCTGACTGGTGGCGTTCCCATTCCCTGATGGCCTCTTCGTCTTCATTTGGGGTACTCTGTCAACTGCACTGATGCCTACCACTTCCCAAGTCTCTGTTGCTACCAGACCCCTACCTACTGTGCAGCCACCCGCTGTGCAGGGCTGATGGTCATTGACCCTCGGGTCATTGGTCCCAACTTTGTCGATGCCTGGCTCATCATCAACAGCCTTCCCATTGAGGCCTGATGCTTCTCCAGGCCCTTGGGCTTTGGTCTCTCAGGGCCAAGTGGTTGGATCATTGCACCCAGAGCCATCAACCCCCCCCCCCACTGTCAACGCAGCAACCTACTGTCGTTGTCCTCAACGATATTTTGACCAAGTTCACCTTAGTCTTGGTCCATCAACTGGGCAAGTAGAGGCCTGGATCACCCATGCAGTCGATGGCCCCATCATCGTCGATACTACTTCTACCCCTGTGGGCTGTTCCCTGTGGGCTGTCATCAGTACCTCACTCTTTGGAGCTAGAGCAGGCCACCATCGAGGAGGAGTACCATCCTGACTTCATCTTACCTGAGGAAGAGGAGGGAGAGGAAGAGCCTCCTTCCTCTGACATGTCCACTGCCTCTTCAGTGAGCGAGGACTTAATCAAACATACTACCAGGTCTTCTCCAGTGGACCCTACCTTTTTCAATGATATGAAACAGCTGTCCTCAGCCATGGGTTTTCATACAGAAGAGGAGGATGCCACCATAATAGACCTGGTGGACTTTCTGGAAATCCCAGAATCTCTTCCTAAGGTCATTCCTCCTATCCATCCAGCTCTAAGGAATGTCACTACTCCCAAGGCACAGACCTGACATGATGCCAACCATGTACTGCAGGGCAGATAAGTTGTATCATGCCCCCCAAGGCCTTCTACACTATGCTGGACAACCAGAAATGGAGTCTGTGGTTATAAAGGCAGCCCACAACTGGTCAAAGGTGCCCAAGCACCTTTGCTTCATTCCCCCGACAGGAAATACCATAGGATTGACCTCTGGGGCAAGGGGTATATGCTTCCTTCACCTTAGGGCTGAGAATTGCCAACTACCTCTCTCACATGGTTAAGTACCAGAATACCATTTGGAAGAAGGGCAAGGCTGCTGCCCAGGTTCTTCCAGATTGTTCCCAGAAACAGGAGATTCTCAAATGCTTGCAGAGTGCAGAGTATATTAGCAAGCACCTCCTGTGAGCCCTCTATGATATTTCTGATATGGGTGCCAGTGCAGCTGCAACAGACATTTTCCTTTGTAGGCATTCCTGGCTGAGGGTCTCAGGTTTTCAAGCAGATATCCAGCAAAAGGTGCTTAACGGCTCTTTTAATGGTTCCATGCTGTTTGGGTCAGATGTTCAGGATATCATAAATGAGCTACAGGCATCTGGCAGGGGTATCAAGTCTGTTCACTTGCTCTACCATACTCAGCCTAAGAGCAGACAGTGCCCTGCCTTTTGCAAGGTTTCCCATAAATCTGAAGTAGCCTCCTGGCCCAAGGCAAGAGAAAAGTGTCTTCTGCCTTGCCTACCCCCTCCTCTGGCACCACAGCAAAGTACCCTAGTGGTGATCGATCAGCCCCAGAGGCTGGATCCACCTTCACTTAACTCCTTGCTAGACTCCCCTCTTCTGGTCCCTGACCAAGAGGTGGTGGTAGGAGGTCGGTTCTCCCTCCATCTTAATGGAGAACCATCACTTCAGTTGCCTGGATTCTTCAAATTATACAGTGAGGTCACACTCTAGAACTCATTGAGCTGTTCCCAGAGACTCCACCAGTACCCACCACCTATCCCCATCCCATTTGTCCATTCTCTGGGAGGAGGTACAGTCCCTTCTGCACAAAAAAAGGCCATCCCTCAAGTGCCCAGGCACCAAAGGAACAAGGGATTTTATTCCAAGTTCTTCCTGGTGCCCAAAAGGCAGGGAGATCTGAGGCCCATACTAGATCTCAAGGACCTCAATCAGTATGTCCAGCACAAAAATATTTGCATGGTAACCCTGCCAGGCCTGATGCCCCTACTCAAGCAGGGCAACTGACTGTGCTCCCTGGACATGCAAGATGCTTACCTGCACATCTTGGTGTTCCCACTGCACAGGAGATTCCTCCTATTTCTTTTTCAGTGTGAGCACTACCAATACAAGGTGTTGGCCAGCAGATTCTAGACCTGTTGGCAAATCATGACAAAGAAACCCAGATATCACAGAGAAAAGTTTTTTCCAAAACATGCAGAGGGACAGCTTACCAGCTGGGAGTTTGAAACTTAACACTGCAGTGGCATCATATAAACTCAGAGAAAAACAATCTTATAAAGGTTCTTATGCTAGAGATAAGCAAATCATTACTAGGTGATGGAACCTTCCAAGAAGGTGGATAGAAAATACAGTGATTCTGTCAGTAGACAGTTGTGGGCAGTTAGCACCTAGGACAATTAGATCATTGCTTGTTCTCCCCCTAGACACAGTGATAAAAGTAAAGCTAGCTGAAACTAGTTCTGCGTAGCAATACAAAAGATGCTTAGCTTGCACAATAATAGAAGATGTGTCTGCTGTATAGCTTAGGACAAACAACTGTGTCATGAGGCCTAAATGAGGCAACACTAACACTATTAGGACCAGAGGTGGCTAGCAAATAGCTCTGTTAGAATACTACAATCATATGCACATGTGTATTATAGAAGCACATAATATTACACTATATCCTACCTTACTAAATATATCATGAATAAATGTGTGTGTACCATATGCTGCACCAAGTATAGGGTTGTGGGGGGGTGGTCCAGGTCTACATATTCCCCCACTTGTTGCCTGTTAAACTGGTAACACATGATGGTGAGTTAGGATAGAATGGGCAGCATGGCTGTCTGTGGTGGTTCCTGAGGGTTTTGCATAGGCAGCAAATGGTACAATATAAGAATAAGGATAGCCTGTAAAATAACAAAGGGTTTAAAAGGATTTCTAGCAATGTATGAGTTAGAACAAGATGTAAATCACCATCATTTATGAAATCAGTCTAATCTTTTCAGCTTTCTGAATAGTATTGCCAATATATATATAAGATGAGTATCTTTTCTAACAGGATTTAAGATTTTGGGTGGGTGTGTCAATATGCACATTAAAACATAAAAACATAGACTTTGACAGCAGATAAGGACCACTTGGCCCGCCCAGTCTGCTCATTTCCCTACCAATTTGATAAGCTACAGATCCTAGTTAACCAGCAGCCTAGTTCTTCCTGCCTCCCCACCAGAATTGCCTTATGTCTGTCCCATGCATTCTTGAATTTCCCAACTGTTTTTGACCCCACAACCTCCTTAGAAAGGCCATTCCATGTGTCCACCACCCTCTCCATGAAAAAATACTTCCTCACATTGCCCCTGAGCCATCCCCCCACTGTCTTTAAATTATGCCCCCTTGTTCTTGCACATCTCTTTTTCTGAAAGATGCTACTCTTTTGGACTTTGTTGATTCCCTTGAGGTACTTGAAAGTTTCCATCATGTCACCCCTCCCTCCTTTCCTCGAGGGTATACATATTAAGCTCCATTATTCTCTCTTCATATGGCTTATGGTGCAAACCCTGTACCATTTTAGTTGCTCTCTTCTGGACTGCCTCCATCCAGTCTATATCCTTGTGGAGATGGGGTCTCCAGAACTGCATGCAGTACTCCAGATGGGCTCTCACCAACTGTCTGTACAGAGGGATGACATCTTCCTGTTTTCTTCTGGTGATGCCTCTCCCTATGCATCCTAGGATCCCCTCAGCCGTCCTTACTGCCTTCTCACATTGCTTGCCTACCTTTAAGTCATCTGATATGACTATGCCCAGATCACTTTCCATTTTTATTGTTGTTAGTACCTCCCCCCCATTGTGTACCCTTCCCCTGGTAAAACTGGTAAATACAGGTCTATAGCATTCAGATAGTCAGAATCACTGTCAAAATAGTCCTGTTCAGGAGTGGGTACAGGGGTGATCTCGGATTGACTAAGAATGGTTTGTTTATGAGGCACAGAGCACAAATTAGGAATGTCAACACTAGGAATGTCAACACCACAAGTGAGATACCCATACGAAGACTTACTGATGCTTGTGACAGCATAATATTGTCCATCCATATTGTATGTTATTTTGACTTGTAGCAGATGCCACTTGGTGAGTTGTACTGTACACATGGCAGAGTCGAAGATCTGGAGATATCCATATTGCTGGAAGGTGGATGGCTGGATCTGTGCAGTTACATTTGTTGTTTCAGTGGCATTTTCAGGAGGTACAATAACATTTTGCTCTTTGAATCTGTCAATGGAGTAGCCATGCACACTGATGTAGCTGCATGGAAAACATTACACATGCACAGGAATTGATAGCCTTACATTGAACAACAGTCTGTATGAGATCTCAGCCGGGCTTGCAGTTAAAGGTGACACACCAGCAGTGGAGAAAGATCGATGTGTTGCTTGTAGATTTCTTTGAGGTATCCAATGACGTGCACATGGGCCAGTCTGTTGATAGCTAAAGATTCCTTTTCAAACACTGGTTAAGACACAGTACATGAAACATACATGGCTTCTTGAATGGAGCAATGGCAAGTTGAATAGCAAGGTGCTGGATTATCGTGTTGTGTGACATAATTTAAGTTTCTGGCAGTTGGAGAAAAAATGAAGGAGTCAACAATGCATTTAGGGGTGCAAGCTGAGGTCCGACAATGAGGGCAATACCATTTGGCCATCTGTAAGTCCTTGACAATGTCAGGGATAGGCCCTGCATCCAGGTCTCGAAAGAGGTTAGTGACAGTGGTTAAAACATAATTACTCTGCCTATGTGTTACTGTCTGGCTTAACCTTGGCCTGTGTCTAATTAAAGAATCATGAAATATTGTACATGTCATACACTGTGAACCTTATTCCATGGCTCAGCCATCAATACTGTTTTGTACTTGTTGATTTTGAAAATAAATAATGTTTCTTGATTAGATGTATATCTCCCTCTTTTCAGCTTGATATACCTGATTCAAATAAACCTGATATACTCCCCACCAGGCCTGTTACACTCAAATCCCACTTAGAGCATTTAGAACAGAACACCCCTAGATGTCTATCAGTTTCCTGCCCAGCTACAGGGTCTTGAGCTCATACTTGATAAACTACAACAATATTTAACAACATAGCATGAAACCTAGACATATTTGCAATGGGACAATGACCATACTGGGCATGCTGTAGTGCAATATATTTAAACCAATAGAAACATACATCAATTGAACACTATTAATCAGAGTCCCAGGAGCAGAAATAGCAGTAAATGTGCTAGCTGGACCTGGTTCCAGCTTTGGGCATTGTAACCGCTTTGGTGGAAAAGTGGTTCTCAGAATATGTGAAAACAGTTGTGTTAGGCACAGTAGTTGGATGAGTTGTAAAGGGTGGGTATATAATTAAGTTCATGGAACCAAATACTCTTCAAGAAGCTGCATTATGATTTCACAAGTCCACGTCCCTTGGTCTGGTTGTTATATGTTCTTTATTAAAAGAAAACCATTTGAGTATCCCACCACTCTTTCTTTGTAGACCTGAGAAGGGCCTGGCTATCCCTGTTGTCAGGTGTTATGGTCAGGATTGGCAGGTTGTTTTCAGAACATGCCATTTGGAACCATGGTACCACAAAGCTGATAAATCATGTGGAATTCATCTGTGCCTGGAAAAGTGAATATTTGCACCCAAACTGTCAGTGGCCATTTTTCTTTTGGGCCAGTTGAAGTATTCTGCATTACCCTGAAAAGACAAAGAAAAAATAGGAGAAGGTACAAACACCCCCAGCTTGGTGGATCCCTTATTCAGGGCTGTTAGAGCCCTTACACCAGGCCTGAGCTGACTGGCATGGAGCCACCTGTCAATAGGTTTCCTGCGGTTTAGCAATCACGCCTGATAGTCAGAAGGGCTGAGTTTGTTCATAATGTCAGAGTACATTTTGGACTTTAGTTGAGCCTTTCCCAAACTTTGAGCAGTAAATCTGTGAATTACAACCACATTTTCCTGAAACTGTTTTACATAGGTGTCAGACGACACTCTGTCCATAGTGGGGGTGTAGACATTCAACCACAAGTGTTCTGGCAATCTTATTTGCCAACCAGTCATCACTTCAAAGGGTGTATACTGAGTAGATACTGATGGGGTAACCTTAATTGCCATTTTGAGTAAGGGCAACAGAGTATTCCATTGCTTTGCATTTTTATTAACATACTTTAACAACATTACCTTGAAATCTGCCTACTGTTTTTTCTTACAGCACCAGAAGACTTAGGTGGTGGTAGGCCATTCCTAAATATCTCCCCCTTGAAGGGCAAATTTCATAACTTCCAGCAAGGCATCCTCTGAAGACAGAAGCCATTTCATCTTCGATGGGTGTCCCATATTCCTGAAAGACAAAAGAAAAACAAAGAGGAGGGCCTCAGGCCCCTCACTCTTTATTATGTTAGTGTTGATCATTTATTTTTATACAGATGTATGGTTTAGGGAATATTGTCCAACATCTGCTGCTACAATGCCAAACATGCCATGGGCAGGTAGGAATGTAAATAGTCCTGTGGCTGCCTACCACACATTATTTAATTTTTGGAAAAACAAGCAAAAAAAAAAAAAACAGAGAGAAAGGGTGCCCCTTCCTCACTGGTAGGTTAGGAAACAGTTTCAACTGATTTACATGAAATCCAGATCAATACCATACAGTTGTATTTCAATGTATTGTTTTTCTATGAACATTTTATTTCCATGCTGAGTCACACCAATGTTGGTAACAGTTGGAGCATTACACATACCCTCTCCTCTGGTGAACTGTGAAAAACTCTTATACCAGAGAGTAAGCTTGTTTTTGTGGGAGCAATATGCTTCTGCCACCATTTCTAGAATGTTATTATTATAACAAATTAGCATGAAATCATCTGTGTAATCTGAGACTGGTTGGAAAAATGTATCCGTAGATCTGGGATGCCTTCCCCAGGTTTTTATTTTCTAAATTGTTTTGTCTGCCCCTTTATGGCCTCCCATGGGAACATCGGGTACTACAGAATTAAATTCCTGGATAACAACTGTAATTTCTTTCCAGCAGTTAAACTGCTTAGCAAATGGGCTTGATTTGTTTTGCCTCCGTGAACTACCAAGATAAACAGCGTTTGGTTTTCTGTGAGACTTATCACAGATTCTGGGGGTAGTGGGAAGATCTGTGCACCCCTTCCCCGATCATCTTGTTTGGCTAGGGGATCAAATTTGGCATTGAGGTGAGCAAAGGAAGCCGTATTTAAAATGTATTTTAAAATGTTCGTACTATCATATAGACAAAACCTTCATGACTGAACAGCAGACTGACATGTTTAGTCTAGAGGGTGGGGTGGGGATAATAAATGAGTCAGAGGGTTACTGACAGCAAGCCATACAGAAAATGGCCCCCTCCAAGACACAGTACAATTACCAGGCGTATGCTTTTTAAGCATTGAAACTCCAGGAATCACCACTTGATTTGTGTTTCTGGAAAGCTTTTATTAAAGGGAAAGTGGAGATTGTTTAACCAAGAAAGGCACATTAAGCCAGAGCTTGTCTCCAGGTGCGACCTGGGAGCACAATTAAGTTAAGTGACTTGCTAAGGGTCACACAGTATGCAAGTGGGGGCTTAATGAGATTCAAACCCAGGTCTGTATCTCTGCGCCCTTAACCACTACATATACTGAGGGTACACGGAAGGTCCAAGCCTCCTCCGTTTGCCCTGATCTTCATGCCTTCCTTCACAAGGAGATTGCGTTGGCATTGCCATTGCTAAAAGAACTGATGTTGGAGTGGGCTGTTAACCACATAATGTCACTTACACATAAAATTAACTTACCATTAAAAACAGCCAGAAAACATTCTATGATAAAAAAAAATGCCATCTGAGGCAGTTAAATTGTCATACTACCAAGCATTTAAAATGTACTGTAGTATGGAGTAGCTAATTAAAAAGGTGGGGATTTCTGACTGCCCCCCCCCCCGAGACACAGTGCCATATTTACACTACAACTGTACAAAACACATATGCAAACAACACAGGGAAATCTCGCGCATGATAACATTGCAAAAGCCTTAAACGTAGCTTGAGAATATAAACTTCACTTTCCTGTGGTTCCTGAAAAGAAAGGGTGCTGGAGTACAGTGCTACGTCATCTCTGCCAGTGACGCCCTTCTCCCAGGGAGTGCTGATGGACTGTTAGACCTAGAAGGAAAATTAACCCTGTCTCAGTCATTTTTGTTCTCCCTTTCATGAGTGAAACCTTTTGCAGAAAATTACCCAACCACCTTTTTGGAGAAGGTGGATTACAGGAAACCAAAAATTTTAAACCCGCTGATGCTTAACTTGCAGTATGGCATCAGAAAACCTGTTGCATTACACAATAGAGGTCTATTAAGAGTTGGGACCCCTTGCAATTGCGATGACACAGATGTGCCATAGTGTCATACAAGCCACAAGTATCTTCAAATAAGCATTGAGCTGTCTAGACTCCAAACACATTTATCTGTCATGTCATTCTACAGTACAACATCCTACATTTGAAATCATTCAGAATTCCATCTGACATCTCCAAGCACATTCTCTGCTATCAGAAACACCATTCTCACACCATCTTCACTACGTACAACAACAACTGTGATGTCAGTTCTCTCCAGACTAACATAATTATTTCTGAAAACATTTTTTGTATACGGAGACTTTTCCCCATACATTTTCCAGAAACTGCATTTGTGAAACAGATTTTAAATCACATTGCAAATCATGGAAAAAGAAAACCTATTTTGTTTTCTTGTATGAGGCTATGTAAGTCAAGCAGTTGTAAAACAAAGTATTACCTGCAAAATCTTCACCATCATCTCTGGTGGTTTCAAGCCAGAGGTGCTAGGATCTTGCAAGAAGCTTTAAGCTTAAAAAATTTCTTCCTATCTGAAGGGGCCAACAGAGACGGCACTGCCCTCGAGGCCTTCGGAGCCGACGTACTACGTGGCACTCATGTGTTGGCCAGTAATGAAAGCCAACCCCTCCATTACTTCAGTTCTGTTTTTCCCGCCGTCAAGGACAGCATGACTCCATGGGACAGAGATTCATCTCTTTGAATTTTCCAGAGACTCTCACTCAGTTCTGCTTGTTCGACCCATTTACTTGACCAGTTTCATTGCCATTTTCTGGCATCGTAGTTTTTTATTTTAAAAGTTGCGACATTGAGTCTGTCTCAGTGTGTGGCCGATCTTGCAGCCAATCTTGTTGGGTTTGGGGCAAAAATGTTCCAAGGCAGGGATTACCCCGATGTGTCGGTGCCCCTGTGGTAATCGTTTCCCCCATAATTAGCCCACATGACTGGTGTTTCACCTGCCCTTTCCTGTAACGGGTCTGCATGACTGGTATTTCACCTGCCTGGAACAAAACCATGACATGGATCGCTGTGATGCCTGCTTTTCAATGGACTTATGCACGTCGGTCATCCATGTGGTGAGGTTGGGCTGTGACTCCCCAGCATTCGGTGGTCAATGTCACATGAGGGCCACCAAGGTAAGGTCCCTGGGCCCTTCCCCTAGGTCTCCCCCGCTACTATATGCACCGGGGGAGAACAGGCCTCTGTTGCCTCAGGTCTCACTGAGAAAGGATGCCTGGGCGAGGGGTCAGGTGAATGATCGGCAGCTTCCGGGGGACCGGTCATGAACCCGTCACCACCTCAGAGGATTCTGAGGATTCCAGGTTACACTCACAGCCTGGAGAACCCAGGGATACTCCCACATCCCCACCTGATGATCCAACTTTCTTGGATGTCATGTGGCACATCATTTGTTCCCTCATGGGCTGGGACTTGGAGGAACTGGACCCAGAACACCAATGCCTGGAAACATTCCTCCATAAGAAGGACACCTGCCTATGGTTATCCCTCCACTCATTTATTCTTTCAAAGATGTCAACAGAACAACTTGGAATCACCCATCTTCCATCCCGGCCTTACCTAAAAAGGAAGACAGACTTTATCATGCCCCCAGGGACAAGCTTTTTTATGGAGAGCATCCAGTCACTGACTCGGTGGTTATGAATGCTGCTCATGACTGTACTAAGAGGCCCAGACACCTCAGCATGCACACTCCAGACAAGGAGTCTCGGCAGGTGGACTTTTTAGAAAAGAAGATCTATGCCTCAGCCACTTTGGCCGTTCGGTCATTGAACTTCCTGGTCCACGTGGTTCAATACCAGAATGCCCTGTAGTACAAAGCTCTGGAATTGGTGCACATCCTCCCAGATGACCCTATGCTAAGTCTCAGCTGACTCAGCTCTTGAAGCCTGGTCAGATGTTGGCAATCATGTCCTGAGGGCATCCTATGATACTGCAGATATAGCTGGATGGGTGGCGTCTATATTTGCTGCCATTCTTGGCTTAGGGTTTCAGGCTTTGCCCCTAATGTGCAGGCCAAAATCCTTGATGCTCCCTTTAGGGGTTGGTTCTCTTCGGTGATGATGTTCAAAACATTATCTCCCACCTGCAGGAATCTGGTCAGGCCCTAAAGTTGGTACACTCTTTGTACCATTCCCTGCCAAAACCCTGCCAGCATCAGCCCTTTTGGAGGAACCAACATCAATAGTCTTGGGGGACAGCAGCCCAGAGAAGCCTTTAAATGTAAGGCCACCTCCCAGATGACAGGAACCTCAGCCCCTAGAGCCCCTAGGACCTCTACTGCCACCCTGCCCATCCCAGGTTCTTCAGCATGACTCCTTACCAGATCCCCCCGTAAACACTTTGGGGGAGGTGGTGGGGGGTCATTTCTCCCTTTACCTTGACAGATGGGGTGAGATCAACTCAGATCAGTGGGTGCTAGAACTTGTAGAAAGGGGATACACTCTCAATTTTCAGAAGATTCCCCCAGAAAACCCTCTCTTGCACTCCCATTATTCTCCAGATCATATTGCCCTTATCCAGGAGGAGATTCTGCTCAAAAGGGCCAGATAACCTGTTCTGTTAAACCAAAGGGATGAGGGCTTCTATTCCCATTTCTTCCTGTTCCCAAAGAAGACCGGCGATTTAAGACCAATTCTGGATCTCAGCCACCTGAATCTGTTCATAGAGTACAAATGTTTCAGGATGGATACTCTTCAAGGTCTCCTTCCCCTTCTTTGTCAAGGAGACTGGCTGCGCTCCCTGTATATGCAAGATCTCCACAACCAGGTTTTCTGGCCCCACAGCAGGTTCCTCCATGTTTGCTTCCAGAGGAACCATTATCAATTCAGGGCCCTGCCCTTTGGCTTTTCCTCAGCTCCTCAAGTCTTTACCAGTTGCCTAGCAGTAGTGGCTGCGGTCCTTTGGAGGTGAGGTCTTTATGTCTTTCTCTATCTGGATGACTAACGTTTTATAGCCCTTTCCAGAGACCAGCTGCTCCGGACAAATGGAGATCACCTTCAATTTGTTTCAGTCGCTGAGCATCACTCTGAACGTGCTCAAGTCCTACCTATGGCCAAGTCAAAGATTGCAGTTCACCGTAGCAACCTTATATTCGTTTCCTGGAAAGGCCATCCTGTCTCCAGACAGAGCAGACCATCTGCGAGCACAGGCCCAGTTGATATCTTCTTTGTGTCAAGTCTCAGTCAGGTAATTCCTCAAGCTCTTAGGACACATGGCAGCAGCCATAGTTACTGTTCCTCCAGCCTGCCTGCACATGAGGGTCCCTCAATGGACCCTCCGGGTTAAATGGAACCAATGCACAGATGATTTGGAACAGGAGATCTTTGTATCCAGCCCTGTGCAGCAAATGTTATCCTGGTGGCTGAACCCCTCCAACCTCCTCAGAGGGGTTCCCTTCCATGGGGAACCTCCTCATCAGATTCTCACAACCAACTCATCCAGTCTGGGCTGGGGTGCCCACTTAGCAGACCGTTTGACCCAAGTGCCCTGGTCTCAACAAGAACAGCATCTCAACAACAACATGCTAGAGATGCGAGCTCACATCCTTTTATTTTCAGGACTTTCAGACTCATCTGCTCCTGGGCTCTCTCCTGATTCAGACAGACAACATATTGATAGTCTACTGCCTCAACAAGCAGGGGGGACTCATTCATACCCCTGTGCAGGGAGGCCATGAGAGCTTGGTATTGGGACATAGAACATGACCTGGTTCTAATGTAAGCTCATGTTCCAGACATCCAAAATGTCCTGGCCAACAGCCTAAGCAGGTCAAGGTCAAATACGCATGAGTGGGATCTCCTGTCCTCTGAGGCCGAGGATCTCTTCAACAGGTGAAGTTATCTCGAGTTGGACCTGTTTGTGTCGCCACTAAACACAAAACTGCCCAATCTTTGCTTGGTAGATCCAGGGCCTGGTGTTTTCTGGTGAGACACATTGTTCCTGTCTTGGATAGGGAGGTTTCTCTATGCCTTTCCTCTGTAACCCCCCTGCAAATGGGGGTTCCCAAAAGACTTCCAGGAGCTTGCTTGAATGCTCCAAGCCTGAATGGTGTTTGGCGTTTAAGCCATTTATCAGTGAGTGTTTTTAGAGCCTCTGGTACTGTCTCTTTAAGAGCTGTCTGCTTGCAGACATAATTAGTTTCTATGGGGGGACTGTGTGCTTCTCTGCTTGAGTACCACTGAGCTGCTGCCAATTCACTCCATTTTGCAGTCACTAGGAGTGCAAAGGGAACCTATCTGAAAGATGTAACTGTTTGCCAGAAATCATTTAGAGTAATAATGAAATTACAGTTTGTCTAACCTGCTTTCTTTGCAGTCAGAACTGTGTTTGCCTAGTTCCCCATTCTAGTTTTGAACTGCTGAACTGGACCAATCAGTGTGGGTTAAGGTAGCTCTAAAATGGGGCCTTGGATGAATCAGAACTTGGACTCGTAATCTGAGCCAGCCACAAGAGGATTGTATGGGCAGTGACTCTGGGAGATGTAGTTTAGACTTCTGCGCCTTTTTGGACCAACAGGGGCAGTCTATTGTGAGTGACAGCCAATCCAGCCAAGAACTGGGAGGAACTCAAAGGAAGTGCCCGGTTTTGTCTGCTGGAGTTTCAGTTGAGCTCTGGCAGTGGAGAGGGAAGGAGCCCTGTGCTTTTTCGGTGTGCAGTTTTAGTCAGGAAACGTGTGTAAGGCCCAGAGTTCCGGTCTGCAGCTTGTGTAACTGCTTGTTAGGACTGAATCCATCCTGTGAAGAGAATCAAAGGATATCTGAAGAGTAGAAACCAGGCTCACCCTGTAGAAGACTGGAGAAATTGCTGAATTGCACTCGGTCTGTCAGGAACTGAATCTGCTGTGTGTTCTCCCGGGTATTGTGCAGTAATTGCGATCGGGATAGAGAAGCAGCCTGCCTGATATAGTACTTTCTTATTACCATACAAATGTGTGAGGAGGCTTGTGTAGCTCGAGTGAATCCTGCTGCCATTAAAGGACGTTTGCCTGTTACTGTTCACCATATAAATGTGTGAGGAGGCTTGTGTAGCTCAAATGAATCCTGCTGCCATTAAAGGACTTTTGCTTGTTGCAGTTTGCCATATAAATGTGTGAGGAGTCTCGTGGAGCTCAAGAGTAGCCCTGCTGACATTGAAGGACCCTATCTTGTTTGGAGGTCGTGAGTACTAATTCAGGGTCGCTCCCTGTTGAATTGCCACATTGAATCCAAATGGAATTACTGTACTGCTGACTGTTTAACTAATTTTCTTTTCTCTGTGTGAAAGGGCCCTACCAGCTGCCCACGGTTTGGACTAGCCACTAGGGCTTGGGTACCCAGGGACAGTAACTGGTAGGGATAGGCCTGTGCACAGAGCCATAGGTAGATGAGTAAAGTGATAAGCTAATTAACCTGATTTCCCCCTGTCCTTGTTATATCCCCGTAAATAAATCAGAGCTGCTTGTTTCAGCAAAGTTATACTGCCTGAGGTATTTGTCTATGTTAAAGTATTGTACTGTGATTGTTGCACTGTATCTTATTTTACAGGAGGTCCCAGTGCCGGAACCAGTCCTGGGGGTAAGTGTATACTGTGAAGGTAATTCTGATATATTGTGTGGGCCACTAGTGGAAGAAGAGGTTGCAGTGTCCCAGAGGGCTGTGACCAAGTTAGTTTAACTATTGCAAACTCTGACCTCTGGGTGGAGGCACCCACATCGGATCCAGGCCCCTCAACCTGTTAGTGGCAAATCAGGAGGGTAGTAGCCCTGGGATAGCGCCATCTAGGGGTTACATCTTGGAGGCTCACCGCTGGGATTGTGTGTCCTCTAGTGGCCATATTCTAACCACTGTTAAGAAAAAAATGGGTACCCCAACAGAAGTGGCTGTGCACCGCTGGTGGAGTGGTGTACTGGGAGGAGATTGACCCCAAAATGCTATGCTTATCCTGGACATCCCCTCTGGGTATCAATACGGACACTGTACAGGGAGTACTTTCCAAGGTGGAAGGTTTGCAAAACCCTGTGGTGGTGGGTCGCATGCTAATCTGCTCACCCACACTTTCCTGGCCCTAGTAGAGTTTAAGGATCCCATAGATAGCTCCAAAGTGCCACAGACCATTACCCCAGAAGGAGCCCTCACTGCCTGGAGAGTGATAACTAAGTACAGTAAAGACCCGGGAGAAGGCCCCCACCACTGTCTGAAACTTTTGAGGAGAAATTTGCTAAATGGTTTGCTGGGGAAGGAAAACTGTGGAGGACTTGAAGAAACTATTCTTGCCACCTGGGGTGTTCCTCCCCAACACCATCTCCGCCCCAGTACCCGTAATGGTGGCTGAACCAATGCAGACTCCTATTTCTGCACCTGCCATTAGTCATGACTCTTATCGAAGGTTGAGGATCTTCTCTGGCACCTCCCCCAAGGGAGGATGACTGGGAGACCTGGATAGACTATGTTGCCCCCAAGTGCTAGAATGGCAATGTTCGGAAGCTAAGCGAAAAGAGGGTTAGTGAGAGCCTCCGAGGTCCTGCCCTGGCTACCATCCGTGCTAAATGGGCCAGTAACCTGAATTGACTGCACAGGCCTATCTTGAGGCCTTGGAGAATGTGTATGGGAGCCAGATTCTGATGAGGATCTATGGTGGAGAGTAAGAAATGCACAACAGTACCAAGAGTTGTTGTCTGTGTATGTATCTCGGCTGGAAAAATTGTTGCAAGAATGCCTCAGAAAGGGTAGTTTGCCAGCGATTGAACTGGACCGAACCAGGCTGGACAGGATCCTTAAGTCTGCCCCTTCTCAGAACTGCTGTTGCTTCAGTTACGCCTGGCAAATCGACTGGAATCCCACCCTCCTATGATGAGTTAATGAGAGAAATCGAGGGAGTTGAGAAAAGGCGACCTCGGGAGGGACCTGCTCCAATAGCTGCGGCTACGACCCGAGTGACTGAGGGTGGCCCATCAAGTGAAGTTCAGGGGCAGAGGTTGGCAGTCAATGAGTGCTCTGACAAGGAAAAAGATGCGACAATGGGGGCGAACTGTTGAGAGATCCGGGAATTCAAAACAGTCCTTTATGAAGGCCACGCCTGCAAGTACGGGCTCCGACCTATATCCGACTGCATCTGCTATGGGGTGGGGGTACCCACCCACGCATCTCCTGCTGATAACAGCTCCAAACTCAATTCTTGACCATAGTGGAGGAAACCGATGAGATGTCTCCAAATGCTTATCACGCCGCAGACAGAGATGGCACCAAGGTTTCCAGTTAGTAGTACCCCCGCCCTGGCTCCCAGTGTGGCGCCTCGGCCAGCTCAAACTCCAGAAAGTATGTTTTGCTATAATTGCAGGAAGGATGGGCACATGAAGAGGGAATGCCGGCCCCCAAAAGACACTGACAAAGTTGCATATAGGCTACAAGGAGAGCTTAGGAGAACAAATCAGTGGTTAAGAGGTTCTCAAAATGATCCCAGTGAGGGCACCAAAAATGCTAACTCACGTCTTTTTGTAGCAAGGTCAGTTGCCCAGGCCCCCATTACCGCCTCTCCAGACTGGTCCAGAATAGTGGGTCCCTCCATGGAGACCACTGTAAAGATGAATGGAGTGTCTACAAGAGCTGTATTAGACAGTGGCTCCCAAGTGACAATTATGTTCCAGGATTGGTATCAGAAGCATTTGTCAGATGTACCCTTACAACCATTAGAAGGACTGCGTGTATGGGGTTAAGTGAGAAGCCTACCCCTATTCCGGTATATCCGAATTTGTGTCTTTCCCCACCTCCGTGGCTGGGTGGCGAACAAGTAGAGACCCTAGCCTTAGTGTGTCCCCCACTGGACTGTATGATGGTGTCCCTTTGTTGATTGGAACAAATGCTCATATGTTTGGAAGGCTGGCACAGTTGTGTTATGAAAACAGGGTCAAAGACTAGTAGAACTTTAAGAGTTCCGGCTTTAATTAAGAAGGCCTATGAGGCACAGAGAGATGCTGAAAAAATAGAACCAGAGGAACCGGTCGGAATAGTATGGAAGAAGGATCCTGAGTCTCTGATCCTGGCGCCAAATGCCCAGTGTACCTTACAGGGAGAGGTCTGTATCAGAAAGGATGTTAAGAATAAAATATTAATGTTGGATGCACCAGGCGATGGAAAATTGCCAGAGGGACTGCTGGTCAAGCCTAGTATTTTGCCCGCTAGAGCCCATGCTTATGCCAGAAGGGTAATGGTCCAAGTTCATAATGTGTCTGAAAGAGACATTCGAGTAAATAGAGGTTGCATCCTGAGTAATGTGCATTGTGCAGACACTGCAGTGCTACCCAGCAGCAAGAGTTCAAGGAAGAATGACAAAGTAGCCTGACTTGTTTGATTTGGCGACTCCGCTGCCAGCTGAATGGAAAGTGAGGATCAGTGAGAAGCTTGCCCAGAGAGACCAGGTGTTTTCTTTAAAGGAATGGATTTGAGGACGCGCGGTGTAAGGAGCTGGAGCACAATATCCGCTGCACATGACGAAAGACCATTTCGTGAGAGGTCTCTGACGCCTGGCACCTGCTGATATAGATGATGTGAGATGGCATCTGCAAGAGATGTTAGCTGCTGGTGTAATACAAGAATCCAGAAGCCCTTATGCTTCCCCCATTGTGGTAGTGAGGAAAAAGAATGGGACAGTTAGGATGTGCGTGGATTATCGCACCTTAAACCGGCGGACTATCCGTGATCTGTACACAATGCCCCGCATTCAGGATGCTTTGGACTGCCTAAACGGGAGCAAGTGGTTCTCTGTGCTGGATCTCCGCAGTGGGTACTACCAGATCCCGATGGCCCCAGAGGACCGTGAGAAGACAGCCTTTATCTGTCCGCTTGGCTTCTATGAATTCATGAGGATGCCTCAAGGGATTTCAGGTGCCCCAGCCACTTTTCAACGATTGATGGAGCATGCAGTGGGGACATGAACTTACTAGAGTGCCTGGTATACCAAGATGATGTTATTGTGTTTGGCAGCTCACTGGAGGAACATGAGAGCAGATTATTTAAGGTATTGGACTGACTGGAGGACTTTGGCCTTAATTGTCCATTGATAAGTGTCAATTCTTTCAAACATCAGTAAAGTCGTGGGACACATAGTATCCACCAAGGGAATAGAGACCCGATAAGTAAGTTGAGGCCTTGACCACCTGGCCACAGCCAAAAATCTAAAAGAACTGCAAAGATTCCTGGGATTCTGTGGTTATTATCGGCGCTTCATCAAGGACTATTCAAGAGTGATCCGCCTCTTTACTTAACCTTACCAAGGGTATCTCCCAACCCACAAAAATACCAAAAGTCAAAGGCCCCTCAAGACTGGAAAGAGAGTGTATTTTCGTCCGAAAGTGAAGCATTTGGGGCCCGCTGGACTCCTGATTGTGAGACTGCTTTTCATGAGATCATATATCAACTTACCCATGCTCCAGTGCTGGCCTATGCCGATCCAAGAAAACCTTACGCCCCTGCACACTGATGCTAGCTTGCAAGGGTTGGGGCTGTGTTGTACCAAGAGCATGAGAATGGCCTGAGACCAGTGGCCTTTGCCAGTAGAAGCCTGACCCCATCCGAAAAGAACTATCCTGTACATAAGTTAGAGTTCCTAACTTTGAAGTGGGCTATTGTTGACCAATTCCATGAGTACTTGTATGGGGCTAAAATACTAGTAAAACTGACAATAATCCTTTGACCTATGTGCAGACCTCAGCTAAGTTGGATGCCACTGGCCATAGGTGGCTTTCTGCATTATCTACATATGACTATGCTCTCGAATACAGAGCAGGTCTGAACCACATAGATGCTGATGCTGTCTCCGGAGGCCTGTTTCCCAGAATGATTGGGTCCGATTGGCAGAACCTGACATTCAGGCACTCTGCCGGAAGTTTGACAGGGAGGAACAAATGTCCGCAGGCGCAGTGGACTGCATGGTGGATTGCTTGGGACCCTCTGAGAATTGCATACCTGCTGCTTATTGCCACTTTTCTGCAATAGACATTGGTGCACTGCCTCAGCTGGACAATGACAGTACTCGGCGGGCTCAATCCCGCGATCCCATGATCAAAGCAGCTTTAGAAGCCTCTATGCAGGAAAAGATGTGTCCAAATTACCTCCACTGATTTGAGAACCTGCACTGTTATGCAAAGAAGGTCCTAAGTTGAAACTGATCAATAAACTGTTATACAGAGAAACAGTAGACAGAGGGGAACAAGTAGACAAACAACAACTAGTTCTGCCCACTGCCTTTCGAGACTCAGTACTGATGTCCTTGCACAACCACATGGGGCACCTCGTTATAGACAGAACACTTGACTTGGTGAGATCCAGATTCTGTTGGCCTAAGATGGGGGCTGATGTGGAGCAACACATTCGAACTTGTAGTCACTGCTTACAGAGGAAAGGTTTGCCCCAGAGGGCTGCCCCCCTTGTTAACATCACCACCAGTGCACCCATGGAGCTGGTCTGTATTGATTTTCTGAGTTTGGAGTCAGATCAAAGAAATATCAGTAATGTGCTGGTGGTCACTGACCATTTCAAGATATGCCCAAGCTTTCCCCACCAAAGACCAGAAAGCATCCACTGTGGCCAAAGTACTTGTAGAAAACTTTTTTGTTCACTATGGGGCTCCACAAAGAATCCATTCTGATCAAGGGAGA
The DNA here is from genome assembly GCA_016271365.2 of Neoceratodus forsteri. Lineage (NCBI taxonomy): Eukaryota > Metazoa > Chordata > Ceratodontiformes > Ceratodontidae > Neoceratodus > Neoceratodus forsteri. The sequence continues at coordinate 740,257,161 of CM057459.1, forward strand.
GACTTTGAGAGTTGTCTGATCAAAGAGATGCTTTCTCTGTGGGGAGTGCGAAAGTCCAGAACCACTCCTTACCACCCCCAAGGGGACCCACAGCCTGAACGTTTCAACCGCACTTTGCTAGATATGCTAGGCACCCTGCACCCAAAGGACAAGCCTAGATGGAGCCAACAAATGAGCACCCTGGTACATGCTTATAACTGCACCAAAAGTGATGCCACTGGGTTCTCCCCCTACCGCCTGATGTTTGGAAGAGAAGCTCGACTACCGGTAGATGTGTGTTTTGGGGTCTCTCCTGATGGGGTTCAAGCTGACAACTATTTACAGTATGTGCAAAAGTTAAAGGCCCAGCTAACTCATGCGTACCAACTGGCTCAAACCATGGCTGCCAAAAGAAATCTGGCCAACAAAGAAAGGTATGATAAAAGGTGAAAGCACAGGAACTCCAGGAGGGAGATCGGGTATTGCTAAGAAATCTGGGACTGCATGGCAAACACAAGATTGCTGACAGATGGCACCATCTCCCTCACATTGTAGTGGGCAAACTAGATGATCTGCCAGTGTACAAAGTAAGGCCTGAGAATAATTCAAAAGATGTAAAAACAATGCATAGAAATCATTTACTGCCCATTGGACAAATCTTGATTGAGTCTGAGCCCCCAGAAGATGCCCCCTCTGGACCAGTGACTAGAGCTGCTGCTAAGAAAAGATCAAGAAAGTCTGCACCTACAGAAGCAGAGTTAAAGTGTTCCCATCCACAAGTCCCAGTTGAGCATGACTGTCAGTCCATATCAGAAGAAAGTGAGAGTGACTTTGAATACTATCCTTCTTACTGAACTGAGTCAATTGTTTCGGGGCAATCCCCTAGTCAATACTGGAGACGAAGCTGGGCCTTCTGGACTGTCTAAGCCCCCAGCTTCGTCCCTGGAGCCAATGCTCCCAGAAAGTGAAGTGCAAAGCATCAGCTCAGATGAAATGGAATCATTGTGCATGGTTGAACTGTTTGAGCTTTCGGGGGAGGAAAATGATGGATTGGGGCAGACTGGTGATGCACCAGAGCAAGAAGAGTATTTTGAGTGCCCTGACAGTCCACTGTCAGTGTCTGAAAGCTCTCCATGCGAGCCAAATGTTGTGGACTCAGAAACTGTAACTCCTGGAGCTGAAAGTGCCCCAAGTTCTAGCCTCTCTACCCCCATGGAGACTCCCCTAACAAGTGAGGACAATGCTGAAAATGAGGCTCAGAGTGCAGAGACTGTAACAGTTCCCCTAGAAAGACTGGTCGAGCTGTAAAGCCTGTGGTGTACCTCAGTTGTGATTCCCTTAGGAGGCCTGTGGACTTGCCTCTCAATGTTGTCCATAAAGGAGTGTATGTGTCCCAGGCTCATTGCCCAAACTGAGCGTCAGTGCTAACTCAAGTTACTTGTGTTGCCCTCTCTAGTATGTTGCCCTTGCCTGTCCAGCCCCAAGGTAACTGATAGGAAGGGCCCCTCTCTTCAGGTTTCATGTACAAGAGGTAATAACTTGAGTTATGGTACAATGTGTGTGTAATACTGTGTAAAGAGTGACGTACTGCAATGTTTCAGAAATGTGTTCTTGGTAAAATGATGTATTGACTGATGATTACATGTGTGAGCCTAATGGAAATGTATATGGTTGCAGTTGAAACTTATGGGGGTGCTTGCTTGACGCGGATGTCAAGCTTTCCCAGGCCAGGAAGGGTGTAACCTCCCCCTGCAAATGGGGGTTCCCAAAAGACTTCCAGGAGCTTGCTTGAATGCTCCAAGCCTGAATGGTGTTTGGCGTTTAAGCCATTTATCAGTGAGTGTTTTTAGAGCCTCTGGTACTGTCTCTTTAAGAGCTGTCTGCTTGCAGACTTAATTAGTTTGTATGGGGGGACTGTGTGCTTCTCTGCTTTGGTACCACTCGAGCTGCTGCCAATTCACTCCATTTTTGCAGTCACTAGGAGTGCAAAGGGAACCTATCTGAAAGATGCAACTGTTTGCCAGAAATCATTTAGAGTAATAATGAAATTACAGTTTGTCTAACCTGCTTTCTTTGCAGTCAGAACTGTGTTTGCCTAGTTCCCCATTCTAGTTTTGAACTGCTGAACTGGACCAATCAGTGTGGGTTAAGGTAGCTCTAAAATGGTGCCTTGGACGAATCAGAACTTGGACTCGTAATCTGAGCCAGCCACAAGAGGATTGTATGGGCAGTAACTCTGGGAGATGTAGTTTAGACTTCGGCGGCGCCTTTTTGGACCAACAGGGGCAGTCTATTGTGAGTGACAGCCAATCCAGCCAAGAACTGGGAGGAACTCAAAGGAAGTGCTCGGTTTTGTCTGCTGGAGTTTCAGTTGAGCTCTGGCAGTGGAGAGGGAAGGAGCCCTGTGCTTTTTTCGGTGTGCAGTTTTAGTCAGGGAAACGTGTGTAAGGACCAGAGTTCCGGTCTGCAGCTTGTGTGTAACTGCTTGTTAGGACTGAATCCGTCCTGTGAAGAGAATCAAAGGATATCTGAAGAGTAGAAACCAGGCTCACTCTGTAGAAGACTGGAGAAATTGCTGAATTGCACTCGGTCTGTCAGGAACTGAATCTGCTGTGTGTTCTCCCGGGTATTGTGCAGTAATTGCAATCGGATAGAGAAGCAGCCTGCCTGATATAGTACTTTCTTTTACCATATAAATGTGTGAGGAGGCTTGTGTAGCTCAAGTGAATCCTGCTGCCATTAAAGGACTTTTGCCTGTTGCAGTTTGCCATATAAATGTGTGAGGAGTCTCGTGGAGCTCAAGAGTAGCCCTGCTGACATTGAAGGACCCTATCTTGTTTGGAGGTCGTGAGTACTAATTCAGGGTCGCTCCCTGTTGAATTGCCACATTGAATCCAAATGGAATTACTGTACTGCTGACTGTTTAACTAATTTTTCTTTTCTCTGTGTGAAAGGGCCCCTACCAGCTGCCATGGTTTGGACTAGCCACTAGGGCTTGGGTACCCAGGGACAGTAACTGGTAGGGATAGGCCTGTGCACAGAGCCATAGGTAGATGAGTAAAGTGATAAGCTAATTAACCTGATTCCCCCTGTCCTTGTTATATCCCCCTAAATAAATCAGAGCTGCTTGTTTCAGCAAAGTTATACTGCCTGAGGTATTTGTCTATGTTAAAGTATTGTACTGTGATTGTTGCACTGTATCTTATTTTACAGGAGGTCCCAGTGCCTGAACCAGTCCTGGGGTAAGTGTATACTGTGAAGGTAATTCTGATATATTGTGTGGGCCACTAGTGGGAAGAAAGGGGGGTTGCAGTGTCCCAGAGGGCTGTGACCAAGTTAGTTTAGCTATTGCAAACCCTGACCTCTGGGTGGAGGCACCCGCCATTGGATCCAGGCCCCTCAACCTGTTAGTGGCAAATCAGGCAGGGGTAGTAGCCCCTGGGATAGCGCCATCTAGGGGTTACACCTCCATTTCTGCTCCTGCAGTAAGGTCTTCTCAAGCTGCAATTAGAGAGGGCAGAGATGATTTTGGTAGCTCCCTACTGGCCATGCCAGATATGGTTCCCATTGTTGCAACAACTAGCAGTGGAACCTCGACTTCCTCTGCCTCCTTGCTCCAACCTGGTGTTCCAGGAACAGGGCGTTCTAATTCACCCGGGCCTCAAGTTTCTTCACCTCCATGCATGGCTCCTTCAGACTTAGCCATCGCACGCTTTGGTGTTTCCTCTAGGGTGGCAGATGTTCTAGTGGCGACTAGGAAGCCCTTTACCAGAGCCACTTTTGCCATGAAATGGAAGCGGTTCTACATCTGAGCTGCCACCCGGCATTTGGACCCCTTCTCCTGTCTAGTGAATCTCATCTTGGAATACATCCTTTCTCTGTCAGACTCTGGTCTGGGTTTCTCCTCTATCAAGGTGCACCCTTTCCACCATCTCTGCATACCATGTACCAATTGATGGCAAAACTATTGCCGAACTGGACCAGTCCCACACTTTCTTGTGGGGCATTCTTCATTTGAAACCTCTCATTAGAGACCCAGTTCCACCATGGGATCTGTTGTTCATTTTGGAGAAGCTCACTCTTCCTCCCTTTGAACCTGCTGCAAGTTGTGAGCTATGCTTTCTGTCTTGGAAAGCATTGTTCTTAGTTGCCATTACTTCAGCTTGGAGGATTTCCAAGCTTTAGGCTTTGATGTGTAAAGAGCCTTACTTGGTTTTCCACAAAGACAGGGTATCTTTGTGGACCAGTCCTAAGTTTTTGCCTAAGGTGGTGTCTGAGTTTACTCTGAATCAATTCATCCACCTGCCTGTTCACTTTCCTGAGTATTTGAATCAGGGCAATTCTTTACTCCATACTCTAGATGTTCATCGGGTGCTCTGTTTCTAGTTGGACCGCACCCACTCTTTCAGAAAATCAGACCAGTTGTTTGTTTCATTTGCCACCAAGAAAGAAGGGGTTCTGGTTTCCAAACACTGTTTATCTAAGTGGTCAGCTAATTGCATTATGTATTGCTACAACAAGCCTTTGCCAGACCAGGTCAATGGTCATTCTACCAGGGGTATGGCTGACTCGGCTGCCTCCCCCAGAAATGTGTCTGCTGCGGACATTTGCACAGCCACCACTTGGAGTTCTGTCAATAGTTTCATTAGGCATTATAGCTTCAAACTTGCAGTCCTCCTGTCATAAAGTTCCCTATGACTGCTGTTGTCCTCCTCCCAGGTGACTGAGTCTGTTCCTCTACTGCTTGGGATTCAGTTCTTATGGTTATTATTACCTGCTGCAAGAGCCCCCTTGAAGTAAGATATTACAGTTATGTAAGATCTTACCATAATGGTAGATCTTCAAGAGGAGCTCTTCCAGCAGGCATGCTTTCCCTCCCTCCTTCCCCCTGATTGTTGCTTCTCCATTGCAGCTTTTTCTGCTTTCCTTATGAGGAACCTTCTCAGTTCTCCCACTTCTGTACCTGCTGGGGTCTCTGGCAGGAGAAGTGGGGATGGGCTGGGGGACAGTCCCTTTTATATCATAGGTTGAACATTGGCCTGTTGACATCAGGGGCGGTCCCCCACCGTATACTACTAACTAGACATTTTCCTTGTGGTCCTAGTGCCTTGTGGCTCAGTCCTTGTGGTTATTGCCTGCTGCAAAAGCTCCTCTTAAAGATCTACTGTTACGGTAAGTTCTTATGTAATTGTACTTTCCTCACAACAATGCTGGATGCTGGCATTCCTGGGGGAATACAGTCAAGAATCCATGGTGATCCCTCCTTTCATGGAGGAGTTGAACAGCACCTGGTAGCTTCCCGCTTCCCCCTGTCCAGTCCCTCTGGACTGGCAGCGCAGGTATTGTGCTCCCCCTGGGTTTCCAGGAGCTATGCCCAAGCCTGAGTCAGAGCTGGAGAGGCTAGATACTCTTTCAGGGCATCTGCACCTGTCAGGAGACTGCCCTTCCAGAGACTGACTCTGCGGAGTTTGATTGCTGGGGCAGAAGTGTCTTCTCTTCAGCATGGCTGTTGCTGTCCATATTGGCACATCAGGCGCACATGGTGGCCTATGAAAGGTGCCTGTGGGCTACTCTGGGTCAGATCCCAGCTGCCATGCCTGATAGCGAGGCAACCAGATGAGCCATTGCCATTTCTACTCGAGGCTAGGAGCTGGCAACACACCAGGTGAGGGCATCTTATGACACCAATGTGGTGTCCTCCAGGATTGTAGCAACAACAGTCTGCATTAGGTGGATGTCATGGCTCCACCTCTCCCGTTTGTCACCCTTGGCCCAGCATAGGGTGACTACCTTGCTATTCCAAGGGGCCTGATTGTTTTCCCGCAGAACCAAGCAAGACTGGTCAGGGCGTCCTCCTTCTCCTGCAGACCAGGAGCCTTGACCTGACCCTGACCAGTAGCAGGTCTGGCCAGACCTGTGATAGGCCCCCTCTTTTTGTGAGTCCCCCCACAGGAGGCTGAGGGAAAGTTTAGCCCTCAGGGAGGTGCCATTGCCACAGCTGTGGTGCTTGGTACTCACCCACCAGTGATGAATGGTGAAGACTGATACAGGTAAGATATGAACATTATGTACCTACCGTAATTTTCGATTTTCCTATGTAACCCCCCTGCAAATGGGGGTTCCCAAAAGACTTCCAGGAGCTTGCTTGAATGCTCCAAGCCTGAATGGTGTTTGGCGTTTAAGCCATTTATCAGTGAGTGTTTTTAGAACCTCTGGTACTGTCTCTTTAAGAGCTGTCTGCTTGCAGACATAATTAGTTTGTATGGGGGACTGTGTGTTTTTTGATTGAGTACCACTCAAGCTGCTGCCAATTCACTCCATTTTGCAGTCACTAGAGTGCAAAGGAACCTATCTGAAAGATGTAACTGTTTGCCAGAAACCGTTTAGAGTAATAATGAAATGACAGTTTGTCTAACCTGCTTTCTTTGCAGTCAGAACTGTGTGTTCCCATTCTGGTTTTGAACTGCTGAACTGGACCAATCAGTGTGGGGTAAGCTAGCTCTAAAATGGTGCCTTGGACGAATCAGAACTTGGACTCATAATCTGAGCCAGCCACAAGAGGATTGTATGGGCAGTGACTCTGGGAGATGTAGTTTAGACTTGCGCCTTTTTGGACCAACAGCAGCAGTCTATTGTGAGTGACAGCCAATCCAGTCAAGAACTGGGAGGAACTCAAAGGAAGTGCCGGTTTTGTCTGTTGGGAGTTTCAGTTGAGCTTGTAGTGAAGGGGAAAGGAACCCTGTGCTCCTTCAGTGCACAGTTTTAGTCAAAAACATGTGTAAGGTCCAGAGTTCCGGTCTGCAGCTTGTGTAACTGCTTGTTAGGACTGAATCTGTCCTGTGAAGAGAATCAAAGGATATCTGAAGAGTAGAAACCAGGCTCACCCTGTAGAAGACTGGAGAAATTGCTGAATTGCACTCGATCTATCAGGAACTGAATCTGCTGTGTGTTCTCCGGTATTGTGCAGTAATTGCGATCGGGATAGAGAAGCAGCCTGCCTGGTATAGTACTTTCTTTTTTACCATATAAATGTGTGAGGAGGCTTGTGTACCTCAAGTGAATCCTGTTGCCGTTAAGTGACTTTTGCCTGTGACTGTTTACCATATAAATGTGTGAGGAGTCTCTTGGAGCTCAAGAGTAGCCCTGCTGACGTTGAAGGACCCTATCTTGATTGGAGGTCGTGAGTACTAATTCAGGGTCGCTCCCTGTTGAATTGCCACATTAAATCCAAATGGAATCACTGTACTGCTGACTGTTTAAACTAATTTTTCTTTTCTCTGTGTGAAAGGGCCCTACCAGCTGCCACAGGTTTGGACTAGCCACTAGGGCTTGGGTACCCAGGGACAGTAACTTGTAGGATAGGCCTGTGCACAGAGCCATAGGTAGATGAATAAAGTGATAAGCTAATTAACCTGATTTCCCCCTGTCCTTGTTATATCCCCCTAAATAAATCAGAGCTGCTTGTTTCAGCAAAGTTATACTGCCTGAGGTATTTGTCTATGTTAAAGTATTGTACTGTGATTGTTGCACTGTATCTTATTTCACAGGAGGTCCCAGTGCCGGAACCAGTCCTGGGGGTAAGTGTATACTGTGAAGGTAATTCTGATATATTGTGTGGGCCACTAGTGGGAAGAAAGGGGGGTTGCAGTGTCCCAGAGGGTTGTGACCAAGTAAGTTTAACTATTGCAAACCCTGACCTCTGGGTGGAGGCACCCGCCATTGGATCCAGGCCCCTCAACCTGTTAGTGGCAAATCAGGCAGGGGTAGTAGCCCCTGGGATAGCGCCATCTAGGGGTTACACTCTGATTTGCAAACAAGTTAAACAACTTAACTTTTCTGGAGGTGTGAGTGAGAGAGAATAGAGAGGATTATCATGGGACACCAGTAAGGTTGCCACCTGTCAGGTTTTTTTACCTGGTGATCAGGTTTCCAGGGTCCCTATCAGGAAATCCGGTTTTGCTCTGTGCTGGGTCATGTTTTTGAGCCATTTTGAGTGCTCACATACTTTTGAAACATATTTTGTCATATCATTCATTGTTTCAGCTACATTTCCAGGTTACAAACAAGCTGTCTTATCAATATAGCCCTTTGTTTGTGAAAGTAGTCAACCTGGGAGGTGTAAAGTATGGCCATTAACAACATTAGCACTTACTAGACCTAATCTTTTCCACTGCAGCAAAGCTGCCCCCACCTTTTGTAACAGTAACAGAGCCAGTTGTCTTCCACTTTCATTTGCTGGTAAATATTTTCATCTCTAACAACATTTAAGCATTTTTAAATGTTTAAAATTATTTTTTTTCCTCAAGAAAAAAGCATGGGCCCCCAAGATGCAGGGACACAGTTTGCACCTAGCTAAGGCCAGCTCTGCTGGAGGACAGATGAGACCTGTGTGGCTCAGGCAGCTTTCATGATTAAGAATGCAGCAGTGTGTTACTAATAGAGGAGCTCCATGATGGGGGAGCTATAGCACCCTTAGCCCCCCCTCTAAATCACCCTATGGCCCTTCCACCTGTATTTCTTTGACTTTGTTTCCATTGGTCCATTCCAGGTCCAGAATTGACTTTCCCCTGGTTGGCTCATGCACCAGATGCCTGAGTCCAACCCCCTGCAGGGATTCCAAGATGGCTGTGCTTTTGGCTAAAGCAGCCACCTGGGTGGCCCAATCCACATCCATCAGGTTTACAGTATTGAAGGTGTATGCTTGCCTGCTAACATTGCCTTTACAAGGGATCCCAGGGATTTTACTGAAGGCCAGACCCTGGTAGTAAGTGCAAAGGGTGTGTGTATGTTATTCATGTTCATTGCTGACTGTGTGTTAACCACTGCAAAGGGTTATTTCTTGTTACAAGATATTGGGTCACTAGGTGGGCTTGTTGATGGTTATAGCTTCCCAGAGGGCTGTACCCGGTTAATTAGATGCCCCCACTATTGTTACTCTGGCTGGAGGCACCATAATATTGAATCCAGGCCCTTTGACCTGTGGTCAGAAATACAGACAGGGGTAGTACCTTAGAGAGAGTGCCGCCTAGAGGTTACATGAACACCACTGCTAGAAAAAGGTGCTGTTTCTAGATAGATCCAAAACCTTTCTCAGGGTTAGACTGGGTCTTCCTGGATCCCATGACTGTTTCTTCCTTCAGGCACGTTCAGTGTAACAAGGCTGGCTATCAGTCTTGCTATCCTCCTCCAAAGACAGCAATTCTAATGGTGGGGCAAATGGCTTAGTTTTCACATGACCCTTCAGGACTGCCAACTGCTGACAGTATTTCGTCATCTTAATTCTACATATCAAATGATTCACGCTACCTATAATCTGAGCCTTGCTTACTTTGTCCTGTCTTTCAGGCTCGAGTCTTATTCCTAAGCTTTTCAATTTCTCACTCCAGGCCCTCCTGTTGCTCGCACACCTCCTTGCACTTGAAGTCAAAGTCTTTTCTCAGAGCCAAATTCTTAGACTCCACTGCTTTTTAAATGTATACTGTGCTGCAACCATACCACCTTCTTGATGCACAACTACAGCAGGTAACTACATCATCTCAGCAGTTGGCAGACCCGTACTGATTGATTTTACACTGCCTTCTTATCTGTTCAGCTAGCGTTATTTAGTGGTAGTTTCCCCAGAGCTTTAATTGTGTCGGTGCTGCCTGTTCTGTTGATTTACTTGGATCCTCCAATGCTTAAACTTAGGGTTATATACAGGGTCAGTCTACTGTATTAATTCTGTGATTTTTGCCTTGTTCCAGCCTTCTTGTCTGCACTTGTTGTGAGCTCGCCTATGTGCAGCATCACTCTGAAGCAGCCTGCTTCACATTGCAAGGTGGCCAACTTTACTCTCTGTCTCTCCTGCACTTGACCCCCCCCCACCCCCCACATACACTTCATCAACCCGCCGTACTTCCCACCTGCCCTTTCTGCCCTGCAACCTTTCTGTAACCCAGCATTGTGTTTATTCATCCCATGCTGTCTAGCATCACTCCAGCCCTCCCTCCACCTACTGGAGCTGTGTTCAGCTCCCTGTGTGCCTTCCTAACCACAGTAGGTATACACTTCACCTCAGTGGTCGGCAGCACCATGCCTCTTGTGGCACTGCATAGTTTCTTCCCACCCAACCCACCCCAGTGGAGAAAGTGTTGGGCTGGGGATAAGTCTGGGAGCCACCCAACCCACCCCAGTCACCCTCCCACCAAGGGGTGGTGCTTCCTTTAAAAGTTCGGTCAGAACCAATCAGCCCACATTTGCACCCCTCCCTGAAAGTAAGAGGGGACCCTTCCTCCTAATTGGAAGATTGTTGCCTGACTGAATTGAGTAATTGTAGCCATCCTTCTGGTCCTTTTCCACCTGGCCCAACTTCCCTGAGTTGCATGTGTAGTCTCTGGGTTTCAAACCCCAGTTCACGGCTCCCAGACATATCCCCAGCCCAATGCTCTTTCCACTGGCCTACCATTGCCAGCAAGTATCTAAGCAGAAACCTTCCCCATAGCTCCTACGGTTTTCCCCCCTCTTGTTTTTCTGTTATACTGCCACTTAGTGAATGTATTTCTACCTTACTACATGTCCTTAAACTACATGCAAGGCCATTACCACACATGCTACTGTTTCTGTCTACTCCCAAATCTGCTGAATTTCCTAACACTTTCGTCGAACTAACTTGCAATAGAATTACGCCAATCATAACCGCTCAGGCCAAGTGAAACAATCCAGCTCCCCCATCTTGAGCACCACCATGTTATCTATACTTATAACCATATTTGCCACTTATCCCTTTCTTGTGCAGTACTCTGAGCCTTTGAAACCCCTATCACTTCCTCAGACATGTTCACACTCCTTCTTTATCCCCAATCCACATCACCTCTGGGACTCATCATCCTTCTCCTCCCTTGTGTCTACCATTACATTATCACAAAAGAGAGCCATCTGGGCCACCTCACTTACCATGTGGTTGCCCCACTCAGGTTCTATCTGGTACCTAAGCAACCCAAACCCTTAGGGCTGCGAAATGCTAGCTCTGCTAGGAAAGAGTATGCAATTTTAAGGTTTAGACTAAAACAAATGATCATACTTTTACTGATATGCTCCAGGAATATTGAAGTGAATTCTGTCCTTCCACCCCAAATCACTCACAGATTTCTCGTCAGCTCCTGGCCTGAGACTAATGCTGATTAATGTATGCAGTCTCTTGAAAAAACTTGAACAAATCAAGTTTTGGGTATCACACTTAAACCCTGACATACTTGTAGTCACTGACACTTGGCTTAAGCCAGCAGATCACACTCCCGTCCTTCAACACTTTTAGACTGGATAGACCAACTAGGGGATGGGGATGGTTATTTACATGAATTCTAAATACACGGCCACAGAACTCCATGCAGTCTCTAAACCAAGAGAATTCGAAAGTTTGGCCATAAGACTCTACCTTCATCTAAAACTATCAATATTATCAGCTGCTACAGACCACCAGCAAGGGGCACTGAACTCCTATCCAGTCTCAAAAAATTAATTGGAAATCATCTCAACGAATCCATTATACTTGGTGACCTGAATCTGGATTGGATTACATCAAAATTGAATAACCTGAAAGTCTTGTGCGACGAGCTAGGTATCTTGCAACATATCACAGAACTTAATAGATTCAATGCAAATAATTGCACCAAAGCTCTATACTAGATCTGATAATTACTAACAGACTGCACAAAATCTCATTGTTAGCCATGTTTTTATAATGATCTAAGTGATCATAACACAGTTTGTGCAAAAAGCTTAGAAAAATGCCCCTCGTGCTCCAAATTCATTACCAAGCAAAGCTTCTGCAAATTTAAACCTGAAACATCCTAGCAGATCTCAGGAGCACTAATTGGAAAAACGTCACTGTTCACCATTCGATGTTCACTGAGTCACTCAACACAGGAGTGGTTCCAAGACTGGAAGAGGGCACATGTAGCCCCTCTACACAAAAATGATAGTATGGAGGAGGCAGGGAACTATAGGCTGGTCAGCCTCACCTTAGTAGTAGGTAAGATCATGGCGGCACTGCTTAAAAAAAGAATAGTGGCACACTTGGAATCCAGTGGTGCCCAGGATCTGAGAGCAACATGAGTTCACAGCAGGAAGGTCATGTCAGATGAATCTGATAGATTTTTTTTGACTGGGTGACAAGGGAGGTAGATTGGGTGGGGGGGCGGTAGATGTCGCCTACCTCAATTTCAGCAAAGCCTTTGTCACTATACCACATAAAAGGTTGCTCAACAAAATGAGTAGTCTGTGCGTGGGCACAAGGTGCTAAACTGGGTTAGGAACTGGTTATCAGACAGGAAATTGAGGATGTTGCTAAATGGGATCCGATCAAGGGAGAAGGTCTGACCAGCGGGGTACCTCAGGGATCAGTACTTGGGCCAGTCCTGTTTAATGTCTTCATTTGTGACATTGCAGTAGGACTGGCAGGAATTGTCTGCCTGTTTGCAGATGACACCAAGATCTACAACAGGGTGAATACTCTTGAAGGGTTGGAGAAAATGAGGAGGAACCTGGGGAAGCTTGAAAAATGGTCTGAGGTGTGGCAACCGAGGTTCAGTTCCAAGAAGTGCAAATTAATGCACCTGGGAAGAGGGAACCCTGGTAAAAGCTATGGGATGGGGGGTGTTGCTGATGATCACCAGGGAAGAAAAATATCTGGGATTATAATTTCTGATGACCTAAAGATGTCTACATACAGATTTAGTCTTTGCCATATTGGTCCTTGTAAGAACATATCCAGAAGCAACTGATTTGATACCTGTTATTGGACCAATATAGATGTAACAAAAAGAAGAAAGTGCTTTAGCTTTTGGGCCAACCCAGTCCTTCCTCGGAAGCGTAAAGCTTCTGAGGAAGGACTGGATTGGTCTGAAAGCTAAAGCACTTTGTTCTTTTTGTTACATCTACAGTATGTTGGTCCAACAAAAGGTATCCAGTCATTTGCTTCTGGATCTAAAGGTGTCTAAGCAGAGTACAAATGCTGCAGGGAGGGCCAGTGGCATGCTGGGATGCATAAGCAGAGGTATCACTAGCAGAAGGCGGGAGGTAGTGATGCCATTGTACAAAATGCTAGTGAGACTTCACCTAGAGTACTGTGTGCAGTTCTGGAGGCCACACCTTCATAAGGATATTGACAGGGTGGAGGCGGTCCAGAGAAGGGTGACTAAGATGGTACAGGGCTTGTACCAGAAAACATATGAGGAGAGACTAAAGGACCTCAATATGTACTTACTGGAGGAGAGGAGAGATCAGGGCAACTTGATAGAAACATTCAAGTAAGTTAAGGGCATAAGCAAGGTGCAGGGGGAGACATCTTCCAATGTTAAAGATGTACAAGAACAAGGGAGAATGATATGAAATTGGAAGGTGGTGGGCTGAGAGGAAATGTGAGGAAGTTTTTCTTCACAGAGAGGGTGGTAGACAAATGGAGTAGACTGCCACAGCAGGTGGTGGGGGCAAGCACAGTGGAGGGTTTCCAACATGCATGGGACAGGCATAAGGTATCTTAGAGGTGGGAAGGTGGGGTGTAAAGCCATTGACCAGCTAGGGCATCAGAGGCTACAAACTAATGTAGGGCCCTTGGGCAGACTGGATGGGCCTTGGCGGTCCTTATCTGCCAACAACTTCTGTGTTTCTATGTAACTTCTGCCTGGCCTCCTCAGTAGATGAGGCTGTCAGTATCTTTGGCTCAAACCTCATTAACATAGCAAATAAGCATGCCCCCCTCATCCGATGTAGAGTGAAAAGATATCCTATCCATGGTTCACTGCTGAGTTAAAAGCAGCCCTAATCCAACGAGATAAACTCTGGGCTTTAGCGAGACACACTAAAGCCACTGTGAACTGGACTGCTTTTAGAACTGCAAGGAACGCCTGTACCAAACTTGTCAGATCAGCCAAATGTAAATATTATGTGGAAGCCCTAGAGGGTGCCAAAGTCAATTCTGCAAAACTCTGGCAAACTGTCAAATTTGTGAAAGGCCACAGAGCTCCGCCTTCAATACATATCAAAATCATATCTCAAGGTACTACAATCTCTGACCAAGGCACGATCTTAGAAAAATTAAATGCCCACTTCGCGACAGTGGGCCTAGCGTTTAATTCCTCCTATGCTGCTGGGCTGCTCAACTCCTCCTCACCCAAGGATGATCCTGTGGATCCGCTTATCCAGGACTCCTTCTGTCTCTCCCCAGTTTCTTTCAAACAGGTTAAAGACCTACTAAAAAAGCTGAACACGAGAAAGAGCACAGGAGCTGACGGAATTGAGTCCACATTTCTCAAGCTAGTGCACCATTTACTAACTGCCCCCATAACACACATATTCAGTCTTTCAATCTCATCTGGCATTGTACCCTCCTGTTGGAAAATGGCACACATACTACCTTTATTCAGATCAGGTGACCTGTGTGATTTAAACAAGTATAGACTAATTTCCATCTTACCAGTATTGTCTAAGCTTCAAGAAAAGTTAGTTAATAACCAACTAAGGGAACACCCTGAAAATACAAACCTCTTCAACCCATTACAATCAGGATGCAGGCAAAATCATAGCATGGTTTCAGCTCTAGCCCTAGTGATACACAACTGGTTCACTGCCCTCGGTAATAAACTCTCCACAAGAGCTGTTTTTCTAGACTTAAGTAAAGCCTTTGACACAGTTGACCACTGTCTACTTTTAACCAAACTTAATGAACATGGTTTGGACAGTTCCTCAATAAACTGGTTCTCTAGTCGCCTTACTGGCAGACTTCAGTGTATTAAAGCTGATGGGCTCCCTTCATCCCCACTTCCGCTTACTCGAGGGGTTCCCCCAATGCTCCATCCTGGGGCCATTATTATTCACTATCTACATCAATTTGCAAAGCAACAACACTGTAAATTCTAAACTCCACTTCTTTGTAGATGACACAGTGTTGCATACATCTAAACCCCCCCCACCAGATGTAAGCACTGAATTACAATCCGACTTCAACCAACAACAATGCAACTTCCTCAACTTTAAATGTTTGTTCAATTCCAAGAAAACTAAAGTAATGTGCTTCCTCCCAACTCAGCCTCCTACATCCCTATGCCAGCAAGCCACACCGGTGCCTGTTACAACCCTTCTAGGAGACTCACTCGAAACTGTTGACAAATTTAAGTATCTTGAAATCTGGCTAGACAGCAAGCAGTCTTTTGCTGTGCACATTGAATCCATCACCAAAAAACTAAAAATAAGACTGGGAATTTTCTACAGGAACAAATCCCTATTCCCTGCAGATATGAGGAAAAATTAGTACGAGCCACTTTCCTCCCCTTGTTAGATTATGTGGATATTATATATAACAGTAGCACGGCATCTAATCTATACAGACTAGACATCTTCTTTCACTGGGCTGTACTTATCATAAACAACGCACCTTTTAGGACACATCACTGCATTCTTTACTCAGCAGTGGGCTGGTCATCCCTTGCCACAAGAAGGCTGTTCCACACTAGCACCTGGGCTCTCAAAGTTCTACTGAACAAAGTCTCACCATACATTACTTCCCTTTATCAACAATCGCACAGCCACCGTGCCCTCAGGAAAAACGCCTTCATCCTATTAGATGTCCCCAACTTTCGCTCTCTCTGCAGTAGAGCTGCAATCAGTCATGTTATCCCAGCTACTTGGAATAAAGTACCAACCTCACTCAAGCTTTCAGAATAAGTCTCTCTAAACTTCTTTAAAACCTTGTTCAGCAATGCACTTGTGGAAACTTGCCATTGCAGCAATAGTCCACCTCAGCCATTGCCGCAATAGTTAGTGCTCCTCAGCCATGGCACAGTCAGTACAAAAAGCACTTGTCCTCAATTGACTTTTCCCCCTCCCTGTCCTCTGTTATATGTTAGAATGTTAGTGTTTGGTCACAGCACTGCATTGCTCACCTGGTACAAATGTTTAACTGTCTCCTTACCAAAATCATATTGTATGTCTTTTTTTTCTTTTCGTATCTGTGTTGTAGTCCAAAATTGTGCTCTGTTGTTTACCTTTGTATAACATTGTTCAAACAGGACCTTCTTGTAAATGAGCAAGCTCAATGGAGTTTTTCTACCAATAAATTTGAACTTGATCATGTTTCTTGGCTGCAGACTTTGTTTCTGTGTACAGTCTGCCCACGTACTGTACCAGATCAGTCTGCATTTTCGTGTCCAGTATGAAATAAACTCGCCCTCCATAGGAAGACAGGAAATTTAAGATGTCTGGTTTGAACTCAGTACTAATGACCATTTGTTGGAGGATCCCCTTTACTGTGCTAACTGCAAGTCCAAGGCTTACCGGTTTACCTTCAATCCTACAGCTAGACAGCTGCACTTTCTTATACCAAAGTCCGCCTGGGCTATGCCACAGGTTGGACGAGGGGTGTAGGTTCTTGCATCTTTGTGGTTCCCAATCCTGTCTGGGATGTGGGAATCCTGTAGTGGTGCTCTGATAGAGTTGAACAAGGGGTGTACGTTCTTGCGCCTTCATGATTCCCAATCCTGTTCACCTCTGTGTACCTTTTAGCATACTGGTTCAGTTCTGTCCAAACAGGTGCTGCCTACGGTCATGATTTTGTTGGCAGGCAGATTCTAGACCTGATGACAAAACATGACACAGAAGCCCAGATATCACAGAGAAAAGTTTATTCCAAAACATGCAGAGGGACAGCTTACCAGCTGGGAGTTTGAAATCTCTTAACACTGCAGTGACATCATACAAACTCAGAGTAAAATAGTCTTACAAAGATTCTTAAACTAGAGATAAGCAAAGCATTACTAGGTGACGGGACCTTCCAAGAAGGTGGATAGAAAATACAGTGTTTCTATTGGTGGACAGTTGTGGGCAGTTAGCACCTAGGACAGTTAGATCATTGCTTGTTCTGCATGTAGACACACCAATAAAAGTAAAGCTAGCTGAAACTAGTTCTAAGTAGCAATACAAAAGATATTTAGTTGGCACAATAATAAAAGATGTGTAGGGCCACTGGAAAGCTGCAAAATAAGTTATTCAGAATTGCGGAGCTTTTCGCAAAAAGCGCAGGGAAATTGGCGCGAGTTCTATTATAGACCCTGAGTGCTTCACAATAAATCTGTTAATGTTTTCTGCAGCATATATTAGTCAGTATAAACTGCTAAATGAATACAGTGCCACTTAACTTAAATATGTTTAAAACATAAAGAAAAGTTTATGTTCCTAAAATGAATACTAAACTGAAAAGCTATCGTAAGCGTTGCATATCTTCCAAAATTTAAAAATATCTGCCTCATACAGTGCTAAATAGATTCTATAAAGTAAGCCACAGCAAATCAATATTAGATAAATCCAGAAGAAATATTTTTTTCTGTTTCTGGATGTATAATAAATATAGAATGGAGAAGTGTGGTTTATGGGGATTTTATGCACCCGGGTTATGTGATGCCCCATAAACTCCGAGGGCAAAGCCCGAGGGATTTATATGGGCATCACATATTGAGGGGGTGCATAAAATCCCCAGAGAACAACAATTCTCCATGTTGTATTTTTTTATATTTACTGGTTTTTGGTATTTTTTGGTTTAAATTGTATTTTTTGTCACTTTGCGAGGATAACTGTTACCGCTGACAAGCTTGTCTTGCGCTGAGTGACTGACTGTGTAACACTTGTGAACATCCATTGCGAGGACAGCTTGTTTGGCAGTTTTTCTGGTGATGCTGCGGTACTGTTCTGCCCATGGCTTATGGGGCTCCATAAACCATATATGTGGTTTATGGAGCTGTTGGGCACTCGCTTGCAGTGGTTTATAATCATTAACCAGTAAATACTGAAGCCTAATCTACAGCTGTTTACAGCGCTCTGTCAGCTATTCACCCACTTTGGTGCAAGAAAAAATAATCTGATAAAGTGGTGAATAATTGAGTTTTAGTAAAATGTTGTTAAAGTGTTTTAATGTTCATAATTTGCACTGTATGTACTGTACACTATTTTTGAAATGACATATTTGAGCATTTTCTTTTTGCTTTAAAGAATTGAATTTGAATTAGAAATGTTTACAGTACAAATACAGAAAATGAATCAACTTAGTGAATTATACAGATGTAAGAAGGAATCAAGTACCATATACATCAGGTCTCCTATGAAGTATTAACACCTTAAAAATTCAAGAAACTGCACTAAAAAGGTCCTAAGCTGCATACAGAAGAATATTTAAGGGACAAAACAACTATGCAGTCATAAGACAACAATATCAGAATTAGAATGGGACATCTTTTAGTATGGCTAGTCACATGGGACCACTATTAATAAGAGGTTCGGTGACCAAAAGAATGAGCTACATCATACCAAGGGAAGTTAAAGAAGGGTTCCATATTTTAACAAATATATCATTCTTCCCCAAGATTTGAAGAGCCAGTCTCTCATTGTTGATCATTTCACTCATTTTGGTACTCCATCCCTTAATTTCAGGGGGAGATTGAGATTTCCAATGAGTGAGGAGGACCCTCTTAAGTGTCAAGGCCACTGCCCACACTCCAGATTTTTGGAGTTTTGATCGCAAAAAAAGAGTAATCTGATATCCCCAAAATAAAGAATTTTGGAGTAAAAGGTATTTTTAGGTCAAAGTTAAGTTCACAAATATTGTTGACCTTAGCCCAAAGTTCTTTAATAGTGGGGCAGGACCAGAGCATCTGTAATAAGCCTGCGTCTTCCATCTGACACCTCCAGCATCTGCCCTCAGGTTGCAAACCCAATGTTGCTAACCTTTTGGGGGAGTAGTACTAATAATGTAAGATTTTATATTGGATTTTTCTTCCCTGGACCTCTCTGCAACTATTATAGACATTATTCCAAACTGAGTCCCATTCCAAATCAGAAATTCCCACCATAAGCTCCCTCTCCCAATTTAGTTTAGCAGAAGAAATCAGCAATGGATGATCCTGGGTATTCGTTAGAAGTTTGTAGGTTAAACTTATCCCTCTTAAGATTGGCTATCTTACAAACTGAGTCCCATTCATTCACTCCATTACATTGTAGATTGGGGCCTAGTATGGAGTCCTGAAGAGCTTTCCTTAAATGTAGGTAATTGACAAAATTAAATTTTGGTAAATTAAATTTTAGTCTTAACTGCTCAAATGAAGTCAATTCGCCCTGCTGACCTAACATATCCTGAAGGTTTGTTATGCCTGACCTGGGCCAGCCAAAGTCAGAAAAGTGAATTCCATCATATACTAGGTTAGAGTTACCCCAGATAGGTGTTAATCGAATAGGGAGATTCTCATATTGCAATGAACTACACATTCTTTTGATTAACCCAATTGATGAGGAAATACACTGGTTACTATTGAGAGTAGTAGGTAAGGAAACAAAAAGAAAATCTGAAGGCTTAAAAGGAGACGTTAATTGGTTTTCCATCTGAAACCGCAGGGGGTAGTTAGACCTTAACTCCGTGTCCAAGTAATACAAATTTTGCTTCATTCTAAAAGCCAGGAAGTATTTCTCCCAGTGCGGAAATCCAAAGCCTCCAACTGATTTGTGTGCCCTTAATTTACAAAGTGATAGTCTGGGCAATGAGTTTATCCAAATAAATGTCCTTGTTATCCTATTAATCTTATAGAAAGTGTGATGTTTTATTTTGATTGATAGATTCTGAAAAAGATAGAATAACTTTGGCGCCACAGTCATTCTTAAAGAGTTTATCCTACCCCATAAAGATAAACTGAGGCTCTGCCACTTAAGCGGATCCACCTCAATCTCATTAACCAAAGGCGCTAGATTAATAGATTTAGGGACTCTAGCCTTGAAACTTCTCTATGTATCTTGATACCCAGGTATTTTATACAGACAAGATACTTAAGATCTGTCTGAAATAACCCTAGACCATCCTCAGGTTTAAAATAAGAGTTAATTGATGTAGCTTGTGTCTTAACCCAGTTAATTGTTAGACCAGAGAATAAGGCAAAGTCAGTGAAGATTTTGTCCAGCTGAATGACTGATGGCCTAGGAGCAGTAAGAGTGACAAGCAAATCATCAACATAGGCAAAGACCGTATTCACAATGTTGCCAGTCTTAATTCCTTTCACCTCTGAACAATCAGAAATGTTCCTACTAAGGGGCTCTATTGCAAGAAAAAAAAAGATATGGTGAAAGTGGACACCCCTGTCTTGATCCCTTAACCAAGAGAAACATATCTGAGACATGACCATTTGTAATAACACTTGCTGAAGGTTTTTTATAAAGGATTTTAATCCAGGAAATAAATGGTATCCCCAGCTGGAATTTGGGCAAGGCTTGGGACAAGTAGTCCCAATGTAAGGAGTCGAAAGCCTTACTGAAATCAAAGGCTAGTGCTGCAGCTGGAGTGAATAGTTTGTGTGCCTTCCATGTAGTATTTAGAAATCTGCAACCATTGTCAGAACCATTTCTACCTGGGACAAATCCAACCTGCTCTCCTCCAGTGAGTTTTGTAATAAGAGGTTTAAGTCTAGAGGCCAGGATCTGGGTCAAAATGTTATAGTCAATGTAAAGCAAAGATATGGGTCTATAATTATCACATTTTAAGGGATCTTTACTGTCTTTTAGGATTAAAGTAACATATGCCTGGTAAAAGGAATCAGGCAAAGATCCTGCTGAGAGGGAGTTAGTTAAAGTATTAAACAGGTGAAATTTAACCTTGTGGCTTGTTGTCTTATAAAACTCTCCAGGCAGAACGTCTGGACATGGAGTTTTGTTGGGGTGAAGATTATGAATGGCTCCATTAAACTCTTACAGTGTAATGGGAGAGCATAAAATTCCCTCTATTCCCTCTGCCTCTTCATCCAGCTGAGGTGTTGTTACAGAGTTCAGAAAAGCATGTGAGTCTGACAAGTACCATATGGTCCTGTCTGAATATAATGATCTAAAAAGGGCTCAAATTCCATATTCATTTTTTTAATTGGAGACTTCAATTGAGATACCTGCTATTACGTTTATTCCTGCTTTCTTTTTGAGCCGATGGGCCAAAAGTTTCCCAGCCTTCTCCCCAGCTTCCCAGAAAGATTGTTTTGTCCTATAAAGAGAGTATTCAGCGTCAGCTGAGTAAATTTTATTTATTTCGTATTTAAGTTTAAGGATATTTTGCAATAGGCTTCCCTTCTTATCTGGCCTTTTCTTGAAATCTTTCTCTAGTTTAAGTAGGAATTCCTCCTTTTGAATCAAAATTTTGTTAACCTCCCTTTTTTTACTTGACGAGAAACTAATGATTTTGCCCCTTATAAATGCTTTGAAAGCATCCCATAAACAATTGGAAGAAACCTCTCCAATATCATTTAATGAGAAGAATTAATCAGCCTCTTGATTGATTCAAGGAAGAAATTTTGGGTCCTGCAATAAAGAAACATTCATTCTCCATCAAAAGCAATTACTTTTAAAGCCTTCAATTAGCATTGATACACAAACAAGTGCATGGTCCGAGAGAGAGATTTCTTTAATATTTGCTGAAATAAGGTTTGTAGTTATCTGTTTTGACACAAAAATCATGTCTATCCTGCTATAGGATGAGTGACTTGAAGAATAAAATGTAAAATCTCTATCTGTGGGGTGCAAGAGGCACCAAACATCCACTAGGATGAAATCATTAATGAGTATAAGTAATGATGTCTGAGCTCTTGAGTTTCTCAAAGAGAGAGTAGGAGAACTTTTATCTAGATGGTTATCAAGAACTACATTAAAGTCACCCCCCAATATCAAGTCCTGAGTAGAAGTGGAACTCAACTTAAAATGTAGGTCTCTCCAGAAAAAGGCTTGGTCTCTGTTACATTAAGTCTGGGGGTTATTGGGGCTGGCAGTATAGACTAGAGGTTAGAGTAATGAACTGCGAATGAGCTGGGTACATCTAGCAGACCTGGGACTGATTACCACAACCTCTCCTTGCATACTGCATGACTATGAGCAGGTCATTTAACCTCCTCAGTGCTCCTGGAATGCCCCTGACAACAGGCACTTGCACCTAGTGAGCCTTACCTGGTTACCAAAAATTACAAATACCAATATATTTTTACTGCATCATGCAGCAGTCATGGTACCCTGTAATTTACCTCTGTTTTACTCTGGCTGCAATGATTTTGTTTAGTCAAAGCTAAATGTTCAGATACATTTTGTGTTTTATAAGCGTTGTTTTTAGAGTTTAGTCAGGATTTTATTAGTCTTTGCATGTGAGCGTCTAGGTGGTAGGTTGCTAAGAGCAAGATCACTGTTAGCAGCTAGCTTATTCAAGTGTAAAATCAGCAGGGCCATCCAAAAATCCTCAGCTGTTTGAATCAAAACTAGTCTGAATGAAAATGTGCTCACAAGGAAAACCCTATCCTACTACTTGCAAAAAGACTTCATACTGTAGTTAGCACCCCATTTAAGTGAATGGGATAATTTGCACCTTTTCTCCCATCTTTTGTTTCAGTCTCTGTGGCAACAAAAAGTTTTCTGATGGACTGCTTCAACATGAAACAAATGTTAAGTGTTTAAGTGTACTTCTACTTGGCCAGTGGATTTTTAAACCAAAGAAGACAATGATTCAAAAGAAAGCAGTGTCACATAAAACCCTTGCCCTACCTTGCACTGCATGCAAAATTGTCAGTATATTTGAGAGTATTTTATTAAAAATTGTGATACTTTTTACGCAGTTTAATGTAAAAACTCAAGAATTGCAAGAAATTGTGTAACATGTCAGTTTTTACGGCGAATGGTGAAAATTATGGATTCTGCAAAAAAGTGCAGGTACAGTTTTCCAGTGGCCCTGAAGATGTTTCAGCTGCACTGTAGCTTAGGACAAACAACTGTGTCATGAGGCCTAAATGAAGCAACACTAACACTATTAGGACCAGAGGTGGCTAGCACATAGCCCTGTTAGAATACTACAGTCATATGCATATGTGTATTATAGAAGCACATAGCATTGCACTATATCCTACCTTGCTGAGTATATCATGAATAAATATATGTGTACAATATGCTGCACCAAGTATAGGGCTGTGCGGTGGTCCAGGTCTACAAAGGTGTTGCCCTTTGGCTTATCCTCTGTGCCACAAGTATTTACTAAGTGCTTAGCAACAGTAGTTGCAGCTTTCAGAAGGGAGGGACTGTATGTTTTCCCCCACCTGGACAACTGACTCCTAAAGGCCCCAGCCAGAGAACAGCTTCTTCGGACTCTGGAAAGAACCCTTCAGCTGTTTCTGTCCCTGAGCATCACTGTCAACTTTCCCAAGTCAATCCTGGCCCCGTTCCAAAGGCTGCAATATATAAGGGCGGTTCTAGACTCAGAATGGGTAAAGCCTTCCTACCTCTCAACAGGGCAGAGTGCCTCATTGCCCAGGCTCAGGAGGTCACCCAGAGCTGTTATATCCCTAGAAGGGTATATTTGAGGCTATTGGAATTGATGACTGTGGACATTCCAGTGGTTTCCTTGGCCAGGCTGCACATGCAAGTCCTCCAGTGGACACTCAGGGTGCAATCGGAACAGTGCATGGATGAACTGGATCAGTAGTGCTGGTCTCCTCCCCAGTCCATAAGGTGTTCCAGTGGTGGATGGACCCACAGACCATGTTGCAAGGGGTTCCATTCCAGATCTCCTCCCCCTAGCAAATTCACACCATGGATGTTTCTGGCTTGAGCTGGGGAGTGCATCAGGGTCCCTTTAATATGCGTGGGACATGGTCACAGATTGAACTGTCCCTACATATCAACTTCCTGGAGATGTGAGTGGTCCTGTATGCCATGTAGGTCTTTCAGAACCAACTCCTCCTGGGTCAGCTGTTGATCTAGTCCAACAATGCCAGTGTGGTCTACTATATCAACAAGTGTGTGTGTGTGGGGGGGTGATGCACTCATATCCTCTATGCAAGGAGGCCACGAGAATGTGGTACTGGATGCTAGAACACAGGCTGGTTCTCTTGGTGGTCCGTGTCCCAGGTATGCTAAACACTCTGGCATACAGCATCAGCCGGACGCAGTCCAGCATGCACAAATGTGAACTTCTCTCTGTTGCAGAAGACCTGTCCATCAGATGGGGTCATCCAGAGTTGGACCTTTTTGTGTCCCCACTCAACACAAAACTGTCCAGTTCTCACCCCAGGGGTTCTTTGGCATCAGTAACAATGTGCAGTTAGATGACTAGGTTGAACTGCCTTGGAGGTGGAGATTATGATAATGAAGCTAATGAATTAGCCAATCAGGAAAGAGCTTGAGTGTTCTGAGGAGAGCCTACCTGGAAGGCATCAGCATTTTCTCTCCGCTGACTGAGTAACACTGCTTCTGAGGTGCTCTTTCTTTTGGCCAAGAAAAATCCTTTTGCCATTGTTGGTAGCTATAACTTTTACTTATTTGTTTAGTTTTTAGTGCGCTGAGTGTTTTTGAATCACTTTTTCGCAGTTCCCCTCAGTTCCCGGGAACCCCGGTTTTCTTCAGGAACTGCAGTTCCCCGTAGTTCCCTGCTATATTTTCTGAATAAAACATTTACCGCATTTGTGTTTTTCAATGGTTCTTTTTAGTATTTAAATTGTGGTTCCCTTTTTTCAGCAGGAACCAACATTTTTCTTTTTTTCCCCCTAGTTTTACTTCTGAAAAGTCATGGTTCTTTCCACGAGGGAGCCAACCACATTCCTTTACCTTGCCCTATTTTGGCTTCATTTTTTCAGGGGTTTTGTTAGTTTTTGGCATGTCAGAAACCCCTAAAAAGAGGACTGAACCTACAGGTTTTAAAAATTGTTTGAAGTGCCACAGGATTGTGACTAAAGCTGATACCTATGACCTGTGTTTAAAGTGCTTGAGTCCAGATAATTTTTGTGCTCTTTGCTCTAAATTTTGCCCAAATACTTTGAGAAATAAAGATAGAAGATTAAGAATTATGGCTGAAGAAGGGTCTTCCTCTGTACCTAAACAAAGACCCAAGGCTATCAATGAAGGGCCTTCTAAAAATGGAAAGACAGTTCAAAATGCTGATGAAGCATTTTCAAAACATAGAAATAATAATAAAGGTGCTGATGAAGTGCCTGGCAAATCTAAGGCTATCAAAGCTACTGATAAAGTGCCTGATAAACCAAAGCATTCAAAAAGGTGCAGCTGAGCTGTCTACAAATAAAAGAAAAGCTGATAAGGTCACTGATGAAGTGCCGTCCAAAAAAACCTTACAAAGAAAAGCATACCACTGCCCCTCCCAGTTCAAATAAAGGTGAGGTGTCAGTGGGCAAAAAACAGAAAGAGAAAACAAAACACACAGAATATCAGGAGGAGGACCTCCCAGATACTCAAGGAGACCTACCCCAATGGAAGAGATGGCTAAAGCCTGGCATCTGTATCAAACTCTTCAAGGCATGGGATCTATATTTAATATTCCTGCCTTCCCCAGGCAATCTCCCAGTTCAGCTCCCTCAGAGGCAGGGGCCTATACGGGTGAGGATTATGATGATTATTATGGAAATGACCTTGTTGATGAATCAGAGGGGGAAACTAGAACCTGACATATCCCCTGATCAACATTTTAGAGTCTCTCCATCAGCTCAAGAGGATACCTCCTCTATACTGACTTTTCTGCAACACATGGTGGACACCCTAGACCTCCCCTCCCAGGAGTCCACTCTAGAGGAAGAGGATGACCAGGAATACAGAGAAATGATGGGTCTCCCTCCTCCAAAAAAGCTGGTACTCCCTATCTATATGCCTTTTAGAAAGAATTCAATGAAACTACTCCAAACACCTACTTTCTTGCCCGGAGTAGATAAAAGAATTGACATAAAAAAACCCGCTCTCCAAATCTGACACTGAGTTCCTATACGTACATCCCAGCCATGAAGGTGTAGTGCAACAGGCAGCATGTGACAAAGTCAATACTCCTGTCTCCTCTCAACCCACTGAGAAAGAGTCAAGGAGACTGGATTTCATGACTAGGAAGTCCTATACTTCACCCTCTCTTTTTCTCCACCTTTCTTTGTACTTGGCATACACAGCTAAGTACCAAAAGGCCCTTTGTAATTCTGTCCTGGCTGTAGTACAAAAAGTCTGATTCTATGGTTCAGGACTTGGTGAAAACAGCTAAAACTGCCTTGGAAGCAACTAAGTATCAGCTCCATATGGCAGCTGATAGTAATGATGCAGCCTCTAGAGTTATGGCGCAGGCCATCTCTTTGAGGTGTTTTGCCTGGCTGAGAACAACCAGTTTGATGCAGGACACACAGTCCAAAGCTATGGACTTCCCCCTGCAATCAAAATGTTCTTTTTAACTCCAGAACAGAGACTTATATGAAAAAAGTTGATGAGTACAAAACAACCTATCAGAGCAACATGGCCAGAGGGAAACCTCCTGCTACCCAAAAGCCTCAGAACAAAGGTAATAGGAGCAGAGGGTGCTACCCTAGATCCTTCTACCCCATTTCCTGTACTTTTGGATTACAGCCAAATAAGGGGGGTTCTACAGAGGAAGAGGCAGGAGAAGACAGAGGAGAAGCAACCCTATGCCTGCTCTTGGCTCTCAGCCCAAGCCATGACTTCAAGGCCCAGGTCACCTCCCCACCACCCATAGGGGGCAGGCTCTCCCACTACCTCCATTCCTGGACTCTCGTCTCTTCTGACAAGTGGGTCCTGGAGGTAGTGGAAAAGGGCCTACCTTTGCAGTTCTAAAAGTTGCCAGCCCTCAGGGGCTCTTTACTGTTAAAGCCTCTAACCCCAACAGAGAAACATCTGTTGGAATTGGAGGTAAAACACCTATTGGCAGCAAAAGTGGTATAAAGAGTATCCTTGCATCAACAGGGCAAGGTCTCTATTCTAGATACTTTCTGACTCAGAAAAAAAAGCGGAGTGGTGACCTATACTCAACCTCAGATACTTGAACAAGTATCTTCTCAAACCAAAATTCAAGAAGGTCATCCTAGGGATATTAATACATTCCCTTCAACAGGCTAACCTCCCTGGATCTCAAGGACACCTATTTTCATATCCCAGTAAGGCAAGCCCACAGAAAGTTCCAGAGGTTCAAGCTCCCTTCCGGGCATTATAAGTTTGCAGCCATGCCCTTTGGCTTGACATCTGCTCCAAGGGTATTCACCAAGTGTCTGGCCGTAGTGGCAGCACACCTCAGAAACAAGGGATCACAGTCTATCTTTATTTGGATGAGTGGCTCATAGTGGGGAAAACTACTCTACAAGTAAAAGAGGCACTTTCCCAAACAAAGGACACCTTACATTCCCTGGGTTTTCTCATAAATCAGGAAAAATCCCACATGGAGCCATCTCAGACCCTTACTTTTATAGGGGCATAGTTAGACTCCCAGCAAAGCAGGGCCTTTCTTCCACTATAAAGAATCCAAAACTTTTTATCTGCAAGAAACTCCTTTGTCCTGGGCCAGCCAAGGCCAGCCAGACACTTCTTGAGGCTCCTGGGTCACATGGCATCTATGACTGCTCTGGTCCTAGGAGTCACATTCAGAATGAGAGACACAGTATCACCTTCACTCTCACTGGTCTCAAAAAAGCCATCTTCTGCCCAGACTGGTTCCAGTAACAGAGACACTATTTCAGGCCTTACAGTGATGGACAGAATTACCCAACCTATTGGTAGGAATTCCATTCCAAGCTCCTTCACCCACAAAGATCATTACCACAGATGCATCTCTACTGTGGTTGGGAGCTCATCTGGACAGCTCTTCTGTCAGTGGCACATGGACCCCAAAAGACTCAGCATGTCACATCAACCTTCTAGAACCTAGAGCTGTCTACCTAGCACTGAAGACCTTTGCCTCACAAGTCAAGGGTCACACAGTGCAGATCAGAACAGACAACACCACTGCTATGTTTTACATAAACAAGCAAGGTGGCACGAGGTTGAGTGTGCTGTGTGCAGAGGCTATGAGAATTTGGTCCCTGGCCTACACCCTAGATGTCAGTCTATCAGCTGTACACCTACCAGGCAAGGACAATACCTTGGCAGATGACCTCAGCTGCTTTACTCAAGGGCACAACAAATGGACTTTAAACAAACAGGTCCATGTCACAGTCTTCAGAAGGTGGGGCACTCCAGAAGTGGATCGGTTTGCCTCTCATCTCAACCATCAGCTTCTTCTGTACTGCTGCAGGCCTCCAGCCTTGGGAACCCTTCCAGCAGATGCCCTCTCTCTGGATTGGTCAGGGAAGTTCCTATATGCCTTCCTTTTCTTCTGACTTTCAGGATACTTCTGAAACAAAGGAGTCAACTGTTATTCTGGTGGAGCCGGACTGGCCAAGGCAACCTTGGTATTGGGCTGGCAGTATAGCCTAGAGGTTAGAGTAATGAGCTATGAATGAGCTTAGTACATCCAGCAGACTAGACCTTGGTTTGATTCTCACAACCTCAACTTGCATACTGTGTGACTCTGAGTAAGTCATTTCAATTAAATTTTTATTTAACCAGGAAATGCACCATTGAGGCAAGCTCATTTACAGAGTGGTTCTGGAGGGACTTAACTGACCAGTGCTCCCAGATCTCCCCTGAAAACAGGCACTTGTTCCTAGTGGGCCTTACCTGGTTACCAAAGACCAAAATAAAATAAATAAAATAAATTCTCACCTGCTAGCCCTCTTTTGCAGCAAACCTGTTTGGCTTCCCTTCAGTCACTCTCTCCTAACTCTTCCCCAGCTAGAAGTGACTTATCCAGATCTGCAGTCCCTTCACCTCAAAGCTTGGCTCTAGAAAAAGAGTTCCCTGCCACTCAGTATTTTAAACAAGTACTGAGAATCCTGAGGATGGCCAAAAAGCCCAGCACTAAAAAGACTTATGCAGCTAAAATTAAAAGATTTTCCACCTGGCGCAAGGAGAAATAGATCACTCCTCTCAAAGCAATAGTCTCTAACCTTTTAGACTGTTTGGTGCACCTTCAGTCCTCAGGTCTAATGACCTCATCCTTGAAACTTCACCTAGCTGCAATTTAGGCCTACCTTTCTGTTGGAAAGTGTGGAGGGGTTGTGGGATAACAGATAGACCAGACACTGAGCTTCAGGTTCAGCACACAATCTGTGTGTGATGTTTATTCAGAACACAGGAAATAAGCTTCAGCAATAGCATATTCCTTCTTTAGTATATCAGTTTGCAGCAACAGACTATGAATGTCCTTTCTCTGCACTTAGCCAGCACCTACTGACACTGATCTCTGATCTAACTTACCAGGTGAGATGCAA
Source organism: Neoceratodus forsteri (assembly GCA_016271365.2). NCBI lineage: Eukaryota > Metazoa > Chordata > Ceratodontiformes > Ceratodontidae > Neoceratodus > Neoceratodus forsteri. The sequence continues at coordinate 740,286,296 of CM057459.1, forward strand.
CCTCCACCTCTCTGTGGGCCCCATTTGCTTGGGTATTGGGGGCCCAAAAAGAAAAAAAACAAGCTATAGATAAAGAATCTCAATACAGAATCACTGAAAGAAGGGTTACCCCAGAGGGCACTGGCAACAAATCAAGTATCAAAGAAATACAACATCATACATACTTCAATAATTCAATGCATCATGGGGTATATGCAAATCACCATGCCATTTCAGACTTGTTCAGTTTACAGCAATTTACACGCTTTTTAAATAGCACAACTAGCTTAATTTCTATAATAGTCACCTAGTACTTTTTATTATTATCAAAAACACCTAGTGCCATGGTATTTTCAACATTTACATGTTTCATAAACATAAGGTATATTATGACATAGTGCTATTACTTGTTAAATCTAACAGTAATAGACACAACCTGTTTTACATATGCTTGGAGGTCACCACAATAACCTCCCTGTATGAGGACCTGAGAGGGAAAAGGAAAAAATTTAAAGAGGACACTATAGCATAGTCAAGATAGTCACTTCTAGCCTGGCCCCTCTACACAGTCATACAGTCCTCTCTGAGGTGTCCCTCCTTACACCACTCTCCTCTCTCCACTCTCTCCCCCTTCCCTTTCCCACCCACCTTCTCTCCACCCCACCCCGCTTCCCTTTACTTCTGCTCATGTTGACAACTACCACTGGCAAGCTCTATGAAATATTACTATGCAACTGTATGTTAATCTGTCTTTCTGCACCACCTGTATTTGCTTTATTGTACATTGCCTATGTTCCACTAGTTGTACTAATGTATTGTCCTATCTCTGACGTGGAACCTTTGTAAAAGAGCCTTTGGCTCAAAGGTACTTGTAATCCTAGAATAAATAAATAAAAAAAATAAAGGGAAGGGGTGCCCATAGGCGGCCAACCTTATGGACTTGAAATTGTAAAGGATAGATTAGGCTAAGAAATAGAAGAACTGTTGCAACAGATTTAAGAAAAGGTTGGTCCTCATGAGTGGCAGGAGCTCCCTGTCACATATCCCCCACCTTAAGAGACAAGCAATTATTGCAGACTGCTTGCCACCTTCCTGTCCCAGGAAGGGATGGAGCTGCCACTCATCCATCTTCAGAAGCACTGTCTCAGGGTCCCTATTAATGCTAAACATTCTATCATAAACATAGCAGATATCATCATTCTTTACCCTGAGGCATTAATACATTTCTCAACAGAGACTAACAGTACCTTTTCTGAACTATCTCCTTTTAGGGAAAGTACATCATATTTCTTAACCAAAAAATCTAGATGGCTTTAAAGTCCAGTACCATATAAACAATTTCTCAGGGGTGAGTAATTGCCTGCTTCAACCCCACCAGACATGTCAGATTTAAGCAGGGGCCCAGTCCTAGGTTCAGACCCTCTACATAAACCCACTATGACTCTTGATTCATTTCACTTACAGATACAGACACCTGAGGATAGACACTCTTTTGGTGTTACCCCAACACAGGTTCCAATCCATTTTCCACCCTCCTCCCCCTTTGTAGGTTTTCCATCAAAAATATAAAACACATGTACCACCTTCTTGATCTTAATATAGTGTAACATTTTGGCAATATTATCATCTTTAGCCTGCAGTATACCCCAGTCAATACTGTTAATAGATCTAGCTGTATCAATGCAAGAAAAATTCCCTTCAGCCTCATAGGCTTCTTCCTGCTTGCTTGGAGTCTTCAACCCCAGCACAATATCACTAGGCATAGTTTTACCTGGAGTCTCGCATTCAAGTTCCATACTTGCATCTCTGACCTCCAACAGGTAACATCCAGGGAACACAAGCAACAAAGGAATATCCTACTCAGTGAAGGGGTCCTCCTCCAGCTGAGCACATGAAAAATTCTCCTCTGATTCTTTATCCAAACTCTCAAGCATCTGGCACCGGTGTTCTGTCTCTCTGCACAGTTGGTCTGCCTCCAGCCATTGCCCACTCATCCAGTGGATCATCCTCATTAGGGTCTCCACCTCCTGAGTGTTGTCTTCGCACCTCCGGTCTGCCTCAACCCCATGGTAGTTCCTCATTCCTCTGCATCTCTTCATCGTCTTCAGGCTTGGCCTTCCTCCGAGCACCCAGGTCCAGTCCAGGCAGCAGCTTCTCTCCATCTGTCAGCCATGTTTCTGGTCAGAACTCCACAGACTTTCTTCTCTGGGTTCTCCTCTGGCAACTCCTGGTGCATCGGTCCACCTGGGATATCTGGGCAATATCCACCAGAAAACGTCCCTCTTTGGCCAGTCCAGACACTTCCAGCAAGTTATCCCACTGCTGACACCAAGTCTGTGGAGGGGTTGTGGGATGACAGATGGATCAGACACAGAACTTCAGGTTCAACATACAATCTGTGTGTGTTAGACTCTTTCACCTCGTTGATGCCCTTAAAGTGTTTGAATGTTTCGATCATATCACCCCTCTCCCAACAGACTATGAATGTCCTTTCTCTGCACTTAGCCAGCACCTACTGACACTGATCTCTGATCTAACTTACGAGTTGAGATGCAACCTCCACCCCTACGCGGGTCCCATTTGCTTGGGTAGTGGGGGCCCAAAAAAACCAAACAAAACAAGCTATAGACAAAGAACCTCAATGCAGAATCACTGAAAGAAGAGTTACCCCAAAGGGCACTGGCAACAAATCAAGTTTCAAAGAAATACAACATCACACATACTTCCATGATGCAATGCATCATGGGATATATGCAAATCACCATGCCATTTCAGACATGTTCAGTTTACAGCAATTTACATGCATTTTAAATAGCACAACTAGCTTAATTTCTATAATAGTCACCTAGTACTTTTTACCATTATCAAAAGCACCTAGTGCCATGGTATTTTCAACATTTACAGGTTTCATAAACACAAGGTATATTATGACATAGTGCTATTACATTATTATTAAATCAAACAACAATAAACACAACCTGTTTTACATATGCTTGGAGGTCACCACAATAACTTCCCTGTACGAGGACCTGAAAGGGAAAAGGAACATTAAAGAGGACATTGTAGCATAGTCAAGAAAGGGAAGGGGTGCCCATAGGTGGCCAACCTTATGGACTAGACATTGTAAAGAATAGATTAGGCTACAAAATAGAAGAACTGTTGCAACAGATTTAAGAAAAGGTCGGTCCTCAAGAGTGGCAGGAGCTCTCTGTCACAGAAAGGGAAAATCTGTTTTATCCTTGCCTGTTTTTAAACAGTTTTTCAAAGGCCTTCTCTACCTTCAGCCCCAATCAGGGTTCATATCCCTCCTTGGGATCTTAGCCAGTGCATAGGCAAGCTCATGGAGCCACCCTTCAAACCCATGGCTGTGTCTCATCTAAAATATGCCACTTGGAAAACTGTCTTTTTAGTAGTCATCACCTTTGTAAGGAGAATTTCAGAGCTGCAGGCACTTTGCACTGAGCCCAACTACATTATCCCTCACAGGGACAAGATAGAGTTTAGAACTAACAGAAAATTCCTACCCAAGGTGGTCTCATATTTCCACCTTAACCAGTCCATTTCCTTACCAATTTTCTTTATTGGAAAATTCACTCCTAGGGAGCGGAAACACCACAGTTTGGATATCAAGAGAGACCTATCTTATTATTTGGATCACACCAAACCGTTTAGGGGCTCCTCCACACAGTTATTCCTCACCTATGGGGATGTAGGTAGAGGAAGGCCAGCCACCAAGAGAACTATCTCTTGTTGGATAGTCTCTTGCATTCAGTTTTGTTATGACAAAGCAGGTATGCAGTCTCCTGAGGGCCTCAGAGCCCATTCTAATAGGGGCACTGCTGCCTCTCTGTGGCAGCTGCAAGGGACATTCTGCTACTCAATATCTGTAAAGCAACTACTTGGAAGACTGTACACACATTCATAAAGCATTACTGCTTGGATGTACAGTCTAGATCTGATGCCAGATTTGACAGGGAGGTTCTGCAGAGCTTCTTCCCTAAGTAGATTCTGTTCCCGCCTCCCAGCTGTACTGCTTTGTAGTCTGCATAGTTTTACTGATGCTAATGGACTCCTGGAGTGAGAAGAAAAAATTACCATAGTAATCTTCTTTCTAGCAAGGTGTCTATTAATTGTAGCCATTTTTGTAGATTTGAGTTTGAGATGGACAACCACTTGCCTTTATGGGATTCTTTCTTCAAATTTTATTGTGCCAAATATTTGAAAACAACCAAGGTAAATTCTGATTAGTTAAAATCTTTTTTAGGTAGTTCCTCAAGGAGTCCTTCAAGGTCACAAACTGTTGTGGTAATGTTTTTGGGGAATGTAACACATTGATTAATATATTTTGTTGGTTTTGTGTTTCACTTTTAGTTAAAGAGGGACTCTGGCCAAAAGTGCTACTTTACATAATTAGAATAGGCATACCCCCAATAAATCACACACCAAAAATTAGGTTTCTGTGTCACATCATTTTAAAGTTTTGAGCTATTTTGTAACTCTGATTTCACTACCTATTCAAGAAAGCCAGTTTAAGTGAAGAGCTGCTGATGATGTCATCTCCAGAACTCACAGTCTAGTCTTCCCTGTCAGTAAGCTTACAGGTCCTGTTTCTCCAAAGTTTAAAAATCACGTGCAATGGTTTTTACAAGTAAAAGAAGCCGCAACATTAAAAAAAAATAAACATTTCTATAAAAACTATGTGTGTTTCAGGTTTTGGAACAAAGTTGACAAATTCATATTTTTAATGCCTTTTTAATGTGGTCTATTTGTCCAAGGTTGCTGAATGCTGAGTCAGCATGCTTCCACGCTGATGATACCGTTTGGGGTGCTGCTCTACTGTGTCTGCTAGGAAGCTGTATTGCTATTAGTATTGCATAACATTGGTAACTTTACTGCTATTTGTCAGTGTCTGCTTTATAACACGTTTTAAAGAGCACCTTTCCCAGTCCTTTTGATTTTCATGCATAAATTACCCATTCTTGTGTTGATTCTAGAATTGTATTTCATCACTGTCCTCTGCAGTTAGTTTTTGCATTCTGCAAAATGAATGAAATGCAATTCCAGAATCAGTGCAAGAAGGGGTAATAGATGCATGATAGCCAAAAGGACTGGGAAAGGTGCTCTAAATCGCAGTTTCTCTCAACAAAATATTGCTCTGTTTTATAAGATGTCTTTTCCTAGCAGTTGAAACTCAGCCTCCTGTTCTTGTAAGTTTCATGTCCTGTCTTTCACAAAATGGGGTAATTTTGCATGAAAGTCAAAAGAACTGGGAAAGATGCTGACAGCAACTCTATCTTCTCTCGATCCCCATGCTTTGTTACTGAGGCAGAAGAAAGTCAATTTTACAAAAAAGGCATACTGACAAGGCATTTTAATTTTGGCATAATGCATTGCTAACAGGGTGAATTGGGAAAGGGGAACATAGTATGTACATTGAGTACTGGTAGTTTTCCCTTGCAAAATTGCTGTGACTACACTGTACTACACAGTGTGAGTCACGCCTCTGCCCTACAGTGATGCCATATGGAGCCAGCATCCCAGCAGCTGAACAGCAAAGGCAAGTGTGGCAGGGCTAAAGTAGGGCTCAAAAACAAATCCAAAATATGGAAGGCAGAGTAAACCTTGGCCAAAAATAAATGCACACACCCTTCCAGGTCTAGTACTGCATATAATGACTACAAGATGTAACTTTTTGGACCATCGTGAAAGGTGCTCTTTAACAGGGGCCTAATATGTGTTAATTCCTGTTAGTGGTAGAAGTGTTAGCCCTTTTAAAATGGTCATTTTAATGTGGAATACGACTTATATGAGTCTGAATGTAGGTTAAGTAACAGCCTGTCAGGGAGAAAACACTAGGGGCAAGACATTAAAAACTTTGCACCTGGTGCAAATCGACTATGACACGATTGCGCTGGAGAGCTATATTCAAAAGGGCAAATAATGTTGGTGCAATGTGATAGCACCAATGCTATGAGATAATGTATGCATGGTGCAAAGTGAGGGGCAGGGGCATGCATACAGGCACAATGGTATATTCAAAAGTATAGCACCATTCAATGTGCATTAGTGCATCCTGTAACGTGGCACAAATTACTGCCCGTGAAGAGGTGGTCTTAATGCCAGGCAAACCCTGGATGGGGGGCATGGACACAGCAGCAACAGGGAACAAGGCTGTCTGCATCCATGAGGAGACAGTGTGGGAAGATGGCCACCCTGGGCCACTTCATATGTGCAGGCATACACACTGTGGAATGCAATGCCCCAACAGTGCTGTGACGTGAACACTCATGTAAATGTTTCAACTGAGCTAGAACACCACTTGTAGCAACAAACTATTTGTACAGCATTGTAATGTACTGTAATGTGTACTTAATGTGATATTTGTGTATTGTGTGTTGTTGTGCATTGTATGTCTTTATTGTACACCGTTGCATCTCAGCCACACAGTTAGTGTCTCTGGGTCATTTCTGACACTAGGCTTTGGCCCAGTGTGCTTATCTGGTGAACAAGGTGATAAAAAAACAATGAACGGAACACATGCATGACAGAGACAAGCTGCACACAGATGATACCACCCATGTTGCCATCATCTGGCACTGGTGCTAACCCTGCTAGGCATTAGTGGGTGCCCCAGTACCCAGTGGACACCATAGCAGTGTGTCCATGCAGCACACACCTCCAGTTCCCCCATTGTGGTACACCAACACCATCTTTTGGTTGAGACATTAAACCAAAGTTCCATCTGCCTGTTCTGGTGGTAGATCAGGTGGATGTTAAAGATCCCATGGCACTTCTCGAAAAGAGCAGGGGCATTTAGTTTTTATTGAAAAATCACACAGAAAAACACAATACGGTTATACAAATGCAATCAACAACAACAACAACAAAAAAACATGATAGAGCTGTTGAAATCTCACTTATGCATTTCCAAAATAAACGAAAGAAATGTACCTTGTGGAATCCTACCAAAAAAAAAAGACACACAAATTAAGGAGACACAGCAGACTCAAACCTATACCTTAGATAATGGGGATATCTGAGTTTGTGATCCAGGGAAGATTCCTCCATACCTGAAGTACAAATGTACAATTTTTAGACAACTTCAGTCTGGTAAAGCAATTTCAATACCCAGACAATTTTTTGTACCAGCTCAATATAGGAGGTATCATTTTGCTGTAAAGTAAACAAACATCTTGAGTTCCAGATGTACCATTTTATCACTGTGAATATCACCCATAAAGTGGACCTGTCCCATACCCTCCATGAATTATCGAATAACCCATACAGTAATACGTCAGTAGTGACTGCTGCAAAACAAGGGATCTTACAGTGATGTGACAGGGTAGAATAGGACCCTGTCCCAGTTGTTATGGAGAACGTGTTTAAATGCAAGAATCTATTCTTTCCTTTTCTTTCTCTTTTCTATCTGGTTGCACAACCAAATTTTCCTGTGAGACTTCGGACTTGATCAACCCAACAGGCTCGCAGTTCTTTGCCTCTCACTGTCTCTGTTTTCTCTTGCTTTCTGTTTTCCCTCCCTTGCTGTCACAGAGGGTGGGAAATAATTCAGATGAGGCAATGTATCAGGATTTAAACACATCGGTATGTGACATTTATTTACAAAAAAAACCAAACAAGAAATCATTCAACAAAAATAAACAAAAATAATGCAAAGTAAGATGCAATGTCAATGACCACTTTCCCTCAGTGGTTTCTTGCAATATCATTATACAGTCAGAGACTGCAGAATGGCTACGGTATATTTACCTCTGTATCTGTATTATTCAACACATAGTCTACTTCACTGTAGACCTCCCTGTATCACTTCCAAGGCTCATCTGCCTGAATAACAAAGTTGGGAGTTATTTATACTTCCTTGACAAGGTCACCTGACTAGACCCTTAACCTACTTAACAAAAATATAATACACTAGGATAGGTTAGTTACCTAATTGTGACCTATACAAAATGTTCTTTCCAATATAACTCAAATCCTGTCCCCATTTATGCATCAGGCTGCAAAACTATGATGTTAATCCTCTTTTCTTGTTAATCATTCTGATAATTACATAGTAACCCACAGGTACTGTGCTTAGCAACTACATGAGTGACAGGGGATTACTATCTGGACTTATAAAAGAATGTCAGCAGAGGGTGCTGATTCCTTAGGAAAACCCAGCCAAAGACCAGCAGCTCAGGAAAAGAAAAGGTCTTTTAATTTCCTTAGCGACCAGGTGAGCATTTCTACCTGGTCAAACCTTAGTTTTTAGAGTAATATTTTGCTAAGAAATGATTGCTGCTCCACTACAAGGTACACAGTAATGCACGGGGCTAAACTAAGCTAGTATTATTGTTTTACCCTCTTTTCTGCAAGCCCCTGTGTTTTAGAAATTAAATTCAACTTGCTTTCTCTATTTATGTACCGCTTGAAAGCTTATAAATGCAAGGGATGCCTCCTGTCCTACAGTGTCTGTATTACAGTTAATTTTAGAGACAAGCGGGAGAAAGTAGCGCTTCAGGAGCGGTGGATGAAATTATGAGTTTATATTTACCCAGCCACTGACTCCTTTAGCTGTTTCCACTAAATGTTTTCTTTTCTCTCAGAGGCTTGCTACCCCTTTCTAAGGACATTTCCTGAGCATACCGGATAGCAGCTTCTGTACAACAAAAAGGGAGTGTTTGTATGGCTTTATTCAGACCTGCACGGTTCGCCTGCAGTGTGACTTGTGCAGGAAAGTAAAAGTTCTTGACTTTTCCTTTTGGGTGGGTGGCTGACATTTCCAGTGCTGCCCCACTTCTCCTTTTTGTCAATACCTTGCTTCCCACTGCCAGGGCACCAGTCTAAGTATGGGAAAAAAGCCTCTTAGAACTGAATTAAGTGTATCTTTCTGCTCGGTTTACTGGAACTGCGTGAGTCGAGTGGGAAAGTTACTTATCTTCTGACCTTTTGATCTTGGGCATCTGCAAATGCAGAGGTTACCTTACCCAATACCTTTCATGTTTAAGTTAATTTTAGCAGCAGGCTTTCTTTTTATTGGGTCAGTTCTATTAACATTTTCCATTAGTTCTTTGTGCAAGACATTCCATATAACATTCTGTTCTCATTACAATTTCTATCATAGTAAACAAAACATTTTCCAGGGTCCTTTCCTACTAGCTAGAGGACTATTATACATTAGTCTTCATTAAGCTGTTATGTCCGAGGATATAATTCTTTATTAATACCATACAATACCATAATAGTAAAACCTCATTTTAGGAGTATAGGGGACTGTGAGAACAGAAATCAGATTTTAGGAAGAGTTATAGAATACTGTAAGAAACAAAAGAAGATAGTTCAGTCTCATCCTAGGTGGCCTACCTACTGTAAGATAATATAATAAAAGTATTTAATTAAGATGAAATAAAAGGATACTGTTGCACAACAGAAGTTTTAAGGCAGAAGAAAAAGAAGACAGGATAGAGTCCAACAGTCTAAATTTAAGGAGTGTAGCCTAACTTTGCCACACTTGCAAATCAGCTAGTATAAAAACTATGTGTAAATCGTTGTATGGAAATGTAACTGATATTGGGATCCCTTTTGTTTAGAAAATATAGTGTCACTGTTGAAATGAATATAATTATATTTTGAGATGATTGCAGAGTGCTATGGAAAACTCAAGGGGTTACCTTAGTGCAAATCTTTGAGCCTTTTGCAAAAGATGTGCAGCAGGGGCCTCAGCAAGCACACGGTTGTTCATTCTGCCTGATACTTACAAGAACAGAACACTTTGGAAGAATCAGGATGCTTATTAAGAGTGGGGGTTGGAAGGACTTATAAGGGAGCTAAACCGCAATTGCTTGGGAGAAGAAGAAAATGGGACACAGAGACTGAAGTAAAACTACTGTATTTCTCCTCTGTACATAGTTATTCTGAACAAGTTTATTTTTTCTGTGTCACTGCTACTGTAAATAGATATTTTTGGTGAATTCTGCAATTGCTCCTGGTTTTCCCTATGCTTCCTGACCTGTGCTTCGACAACCGATGGTGTCAGCCTAAGTGGGATTTTAACCATGCATACCCTAAGACAGGAGTTTTGTGCATGGGTACTGGACCTAGTACCAGGAAAGCACAGAGGACGGTATGGATTCTGCAGCAGCAAGCCCAGGAGTGGTTACCAGGAGAATGGCAGCCAAACTAGCAGAGACAGAAGTCCAGTCTGAGATTGTGAAGCCAACACAAATTATTGAAAAAGAACAGGCAGTGACAGAACCTAAAAGCCTGGACATTTTCAAATGGTGGGCAATACAACAAAAAGAGACTGAAAAGCAGAGAGAAAATGAGATTCAATGTTTAGAAGTGCAGAGGAGAGAAGAGATGCAGCGACAGGAGCAGCAGATGAGAGAAGAGATGCAGCGACAGGAGCAATGATGGCTGGATGCCTTGAAAGCTATCAAAGGCAGAGGATCTGACACAGATCCAGACGAGCAACAAAATGCAAGCAACTTAAAAGCCATTAAACTTACTAAGCTGTGTCCCTCAGATGATATTGAGGCATACCTGACAACTTTTGAAAGAGTTGCCGCAGCCTGCCAGTGGCCAAAGCAGCAGTGGACAATCAGACTGGTGCCCTACCTGACAGGGACAGCCCAACTTGCCTACAGCAGTATGAACACTGCACAGTCAGAAAACTATGACCTGGTGAAAAGCAAAATCCTGAAAAGGTATGACATCTCTGGAGAGACATAGAGGCAGAGATTTCAATCTCTGAGGTACAACTCTGTCAAAAATTCTCAAGAAACCTTCACCCGGCTCAGAGAACTCCTGATAAAATTGATCCAACCTGAGAGCAAAACAGTCCCACAGATCATCAACACATTTGCCATGGAGCAATTCATCAACATCTTGCCTACAGATGTGCAGCTGTGGGTAAAGGAATACTGACCAGAGAGTGGGGAAAAAGGCAATTTCATTGACCAAGGACTGCCAAATGGCCAGACAGATGCCACAGCAGTGAGGTAACAGCCAAGCCAAGTAAGACACTCTTTTTCCCATTTAAACTCCAAGACTGATAAGAACTCTGGAGGGGGTAGCAAATATATGCTCAAAGATGTTATCTGCTATAACTGTAATAAGCCAGGCCATCTTGCAAGAAACTGTTATAGTAAGGAGGGTGGCACTGGAGCAGATTTGTCCTTGGCAAATTGGGACAAGTACTCAATAGATGTGAAGGTGGGGGATAAGACTGTAAAGAGACACATTGATTTGGGAAGCAGACAGACCCTAGTGCATGTTAAAGTGCTGGGAAAGCACTGTGCAAAGGGACCAGGTACTGGTGTCATCTGCATCCATGGGGACACTCAGTACTATCCCACCACTCTAGTGACTCTGACCATTAAGGGTGTGTCACACCAAATGAAAGTTTGGGTAGTACCTAAGTTACCTGTACCTGTGATTATTGGAACTGACTTTTCAGGGTTTACTGAGTTAAACAAAGAGGGAGTAAATCCTGATGTTTCAGTTGCTGTGGTGACAAGAGCTCAGGCAAAGAAAATGTCAGATGGTGGGAACACTTCCTTTCAAAGATTTTGATTTGGACTTGTTTGAGCATAGCTCCAAGATCTGGAAATCCAGGAAAGAAAGACGAAGCCTGAAGAAACTGTGGCAACAAATGACTGATGGACACACAGGGTTAAAATATGAAAATGCTGAAGCTAAATTGATAACTAATTGTCATTTTCTTTCAGAACAAGCTAATGATGTTTCTCTCCAGGGTTATTTTAAGCAGCTGGGAGGGAAACCAAAACAGGGTGGACCAGCGTTTAAAAAATGTAACAGGTTATTGTACAGAGTTTGGGTTAAACCTCAGACACAAGAACAGACAGAACAATTGGTTATGCCACAGAAGTATAGAACAGAATTGTTACAGATAGCACATGATAGTCCTATTGATGGTCACTCAGGGAGGGATCACACCCTTGCCAGATTGCTGTAAAGATTTTAATGGCCTGATATTTATAAAGATGTTGCTACCTATTGTAATTTCTGTGTTGAGTGCCAGAAAGTAGCCCCAGTCACTAGAAAAGACAAGGTGCCCTTAGTACCCCCACCCTTGATAGAGGTGACTTTTGAGAGAATTGCAATGGATGTGGTTGGTCCTTTAGACAAAAGTAAAAAGGATAATAGATTTAGCCTGGTAGTATGTGACTGTGCCACTCAATAGCCAGAAGCAGTTCCAATGCATACTGTTACAGCCCCAAAGGTTGCAGCAGAGCTTGGACATTTTCAGCAGAGTGGGCATACCTAAAAAAATTATTACTGATCAGGGTAGTAATTTTGGTGCTGCATTACTTACGGAGCTGTACAGACTAATAAGTATCACTGCCAGAAGAACCTCCCCCATCATCCTCAGACAGATGGTCTTGGTGAGCATTTTAACCACACCCTAAAATGTATGTTAAAGAGGTTTGTAAAAGGGGAAGGGAAAGATTGGGACCAATACTTACCTTACCTACTTTTTGCTTACAGAGAAATGCCACAGGCATCAACAGGGTCTTCACCATTTGAAATGCTATATGGTAGGCAGCCAAGAGGGCCACTGGATGTGATAAAAGAAACGTGGAAAGATAATCCCTCCCAGAAACAATCTATAACAACTTATAGGTGTACCCTAAGAAAGAAGCTGGCAAAATATGTTGAAATTTCCCATAGTATTCAGGAAGAGGCCCCAAACCAGCAGAAGGTATATTATGACCATGGGGTAAAAGAAAAAAACATTTGAGCCAGGTGAAAAGGTTTTGCTACTGTTACCCACAACAGAATAAACTGTTAATGAAGTGGCAAGGGCCCTATAATGTGCTTAGACGTACTGGCGCTGTTAACTACCAGACTGAAAACTCTGACAGGAAAAATCCTACTAAGATACACCATGCTAACCTCCTCAAGAAATGGGTTGAAAAAATGCCAAAAGCTGCTTTGTTTGTTTTATCACAAACTGATAAGGAAGATACTGATGTAGCTTATGATAGACTGGAACAAACTGTAAATGCTGATGCTGTAAAGGTGAATGTTTCCTTAACCTCAAAACAAACTGCAGACATTCATAATGTGCTAAAGACATTTAACAGTTTTTATTTTAACCATGGTACCAGGCTGAGCAAAAGAGGTTGAGCATGTAATAGTGCCAAGGAATGCTTGTCCTATTAGGCAAAAGACATACAGGTTGCCAGAGCGGTTAAGAGCTGATGTGGTTAAGGAAATACAAAAAATGAAAGAACTGGGTATCATAGAGGAGCCGAGGAGTGCTTGGTCATCTCCCATAGTAACTGAAAATAAAAAAGAAGGGAGTGTTAGAATCTGTCTTAATTTTAGGAAACTTAATCAAGTGTCAGAATCTGACAGTTATCCTGTGCCCAGTGTAGATGATTTAGTGGACAGACTGGGGAGTGCACATTATATCAGTACCCTCGCTCTCACCGGGGGTTACTGGCAAATACCTTTAGCTAAAGAATCCAGAGATAAAACTGCATTTGCCTCCCCTATAAGAGTCTATCAGTTCACCACCATGCCATTTGGTTTACATGGTGTGCCAGCTACATTCCAGCAGTACATGGATTTCATTTTATCCCCTCACACTGGTTATTGTGCTGTGTACTTGGATGATGTCGTGGTGTACAGTCCAGACTGGAAAAGTCACCTGGAACACCTACGAGCAGTTATCTAAGATATCAAAAATGCAGGTCTGACCATTAATCCTACCAAATGTGCATTGGGCATGCAGGAAACCAGATATTTGGGCTATGTGTTGGGAAATGGAGAAGTTAAGCCAGAGGTTTCTAAGATAGAAGCTGTAGCTAACAGCCCTGTACGTAAAACAAAGAAATATGTAAGGTCATTTTTGGGCTGGCTGGTTATTATCGGAGATTTGTTCCCAACTTTGCTGAATTAGCTACTCCTCTCACTGAACTAATGAAAAAATGGTACCCAAATAATGTGAAATGGGCCCCAGGGTGTGATGAAGCTTTTCAAGCCATAAAGGCTGCATTATGTTTAGCCCCTGTTTTAAAAATACCAGACTTTGAGAAACCATTTTTGTTACAAACAGATGCATCCAAGTAGGTTGAGGTGCAGTCCTAAGTCATAATATAGATGGGACAGAACATCCTGTTCTGTACATAAATAGGAAATTGCATGACAGAGAGAAAAGGTACTCCACTATCGAAAAGGAATGTTTAGCAGCAAAGTGGGCCATGGAGTCCCTTAAATTTTATTTACTAGGAACTGAATCCTCTCCGTTGGCTTAACCAAATGAAAGATAAAAATTCCAGAATCACAAGGTGGCACCTGGCACTGCAGACATTTAAATTCACGGTGATACACAAATCTGGTAAAGAGAATAGCAATGCTGATTTTCTGTCAAGATATGGATCAGGAGTTGAGGATTCTGAAGGTTGAAAAACAAATGTACAAGTTTAAACTTTATAACATACGAACATATGAATTTGCCAGCAGATACAGGCCATTCAGTCTAATTACAGTAGTAGCCACAGACACTGCCAGCTACTTCCCAAAATTTCTGTGATATTTCCAGAAATATCTGATGCTTTTTGCATTTAAACAGTAGCGACAGCAGAGAGAAACTCTTCAGAAATTTCGGGAAATATCTGGAAATAGCTGGCAATGTCTGTGGCTACCACTGTAGTCTGCTCGAGTGTGCAGCACTTCAGTTCATTAGACTGCAGCTGTACCCCATATGCCCACCCCCCATCTCCCACCCCACTATTGTTTGCTGTACTGTTAAAAAAAACTGATAATGGACATGTGCTTACTTTCTGAAAGCAACAATTGTTAGTAGAGAATTAATAAAAAGTTCTGGAAACCTGATTAATAAAATAGGTTCCCTGTTAAGGAGAGGGTTGTATGTGACAGGGTAGAATAGGACCCTATCCCAGTTGTTATGGAGAACATGTTTAAAGTGACACTGTCAACCCTCTTAGGTCTCAAAGTGTCCCTTGTTTAAAAAACACATTTTATGGTTGCCAACATTCTGTAAAGCTTGCGTATGTAGCTAGTAGTTTGATTCTGATTCTTTTTTTTTCTTTTCAAAAGTGAAAATCAGACTGCCCACCATACTGATGTTACCACACAAACACAGGTTTGTTTGCATTCATTAATCAGCACCAGCTGCATCTTTCCTGGACTTGGGAGCACCCACAACACAGTCTAGCCCGTCATGATGCAGTGGGAGTTTAGGAGGCTACTGCCTTATGGGTGACTGCACTGTTTGGGTGTGTTTCTAATGCTCAGGAAGCATGCAGTAAGAACAGATCCAGGATTGTAAACAAAATAAGGTTGTTGATAAATCTACATTAGCATACATTTCAATTCTACTACACAAAGAGACAGACAAAACAAACAACAACATCATTGAATTTTAGAGAAGGTAAACAAATAATAAAATGTAGGTTTTTAACTAGAAATAATATGATGAAAAACAGGTTGACAGTGTCCCTTTAAATGCAAGGATCTATTCTTTCCTTTTCTTTCTCTTCTCTGTCTGGTTGCACAGCCAGATTTTCCTGTGAGACTGCAGACTTGATCAAGCCAGACAGGCTCGCAGTTCTTTGCTTCTCACTGTCTCTGTTTTCTCTTGCTGTCAGTTTTTCCCTCCCTTGCATATCAGCTAATATAAAAAATATGTACAGATCATTGTATGGAAATGTAACTGATATTGGGATCCCTTTTGTTTAGAAAATATAGTGCCACTTTTGAAATGTATATAATTATATTTTGAGATGATTGCAGAGAGCTATGGAAAACTCAAGGGGTTACCTTAGTCTTTGAGACTTTTGCAAAAGCTGTGCAAAAGGGGCCTTAGCAAGCACACTGTTGTTCTTTCTGCCTGATACTTACAAAAACAGATCACTTTGGAAGAATCGGGATGTTTATTAAGAGTGGGAGTTGGAAGGACTTATAAGGGAGCTAAACTTCAATTGCTTAGGAGAAGAAGAAAAAGGGACTCAGAGACTGAAGTAAAACTACTGTATGTCTCCTCTGTACATAGTTTATCTGAACAAGTTTATTTTTTTATGTTACTGCTACTGTAAATAAATATGTTTTGCGAAATATACAACTGCTCCTGGTTTTCCCTATGCTTCCTGACCTGTGCCTTGATGACACGTGATATGCTAGAAATCTCCAAAAATTTGAGATGTAACTGCAGGAGAAAAATAAATGGGTCATGGTTTCTTGTTGTTAACACATAGGTCTGGAACACATGCGTTCTCGTAACTGTTTGTGCTTTTGAACTGTTTTTACGTTAAGCTTGTTGTGACAGAAAAGCCAATAGATGTCCCACATCTTTTCTGGTATTCTGGGTGTAACCCCCCTGCAAATGGGGGTTCCCAAAAGACTTCCAGGAGCTTGCTTGAATGCTCCAAGCCTGAATGGTGTTTGGCGTTTAAGCCATTTATCAGTGAGTGTTTTTAGAGCCTCTGGTACTGTCTCTTTAAGAGCTGTCTGCTTGCAGACATAATTAGTTTGTATGGGGGGACTGTGTGCTTCTCTGCTTGAGTACCACTCAAACTGCTGCCAATTCACTCCATTTTTGCAGTTACTAGGAGTGCAAAGGGAACCTATCTGAAAGGTGTAACTGTTTGCCAGAAATCATTTAGAGTAATAATGAAATGACAGTTTGTCTAACCTGCTTTCTTTGCAGTCAGAAGTGTGTCTGCCTAGTTCCCCATTCTGGTTTTGAACTGCTGAACTGGACCAATCAGTGTGGGGTAAGCTAGCTCTAAAATGGTGCCTTGGATGAATCAGAACTTGGACTCATAATCTGAGCCAGCCACAAGAGGATTGTATGGGCAGTGACTCTGGGAGATGTAGTTTAGACTTCTGCCTTTTGGACCAACAGCAGCAGTCTATTGTGAGTGACAGCCAATCCAGTCAAGAACTGGGAGGAACTCAAAGGAAGTGCCGGTTTTGTCTGTTGGAGTTCAGTTGAGCTCTGGCAGTGAAGAGGGAAGAGCCTGTGCTTTTTCGGTGTGCAGTTTTAGTCGGAAGCGTGTGTAAGGCCCTGAGTTCCAGTCTGCAGCTTGTGTAACTGCTTGTTAGGACTGAATCCGTCCTGAAGAGAATCAAAGGATATCTGAAGAGTAGAAACCAGGTTCACCCTGTAGAAGACTGGAGGAATTGCTGAATTGCACTCGGTCTGTCAGGAACTGAATCTGCTGTGTGTTCTCCGGTATTGTGCAGTAATTGCGATCGGGATACAGATGCAGCCTGCCTGGTATAGTGCTTTCTTTTTACCATATAAATGTGTGAAGAGGTTTGTGTACCTCAAGTGAATCCTGCTGCCATTAAGTGACTTTTGCCTGTGACTGTTTACCATATAAATGTGGAGGAGTCTCTTGGAGCTCAAGAGTAGCCCTGCTGACGCTGAAGGACCCTATCTTGTTTGGAGGTCGTGAGTACTAATTCAGGGTGCTCCCTGTTGAATTGCCACATTAAATCCAAATGGAATCACTGTACTGCTGACTGTTTAAACTAATTTTTTTTTCTGTGGGAAAGGGCCCCTACCAGCTGCCATGGTTTGTGACTAGCTACTAGGGCTTGGGTACCCAGGGACAGTAATTGGTAGGGATAGGCCTGCACAGAGCCATAGGTAGATGAGTAAAGTGATAAGCTAATTAACCTGATTTCCCTGTCCTTGTTATATTCCCCTAAATAAATCAGAGCTGCTTGTTTCAGCAAAGTTATACTGCCTGAGGTATTTGTCTATGTTAAAGTATTGTACTGTGATTGTTGCACTGTATCTTATTTTACAGGAGGTCCCAGTGCCTGAACCAGCCCTGGGGGTAAGTGTATACTGTGAAGGTAATTCTGATATATTGTGTGGGCCACTAGTGGGAAGAAAGGGGGGTTGCAGTGTCCCAGAGGGCTGTGACCAAGTAAGTTTAACTATTGCAAACCCTGACCTCTGGGTGGAGGCACCCGCCATTGGATCCAGGCCCCTCAACCTGTTAGTGGCAAATCAGGCAGGGGTAGTAGCCCCTGGGATAGCGCCATCTAGGGGTTACATCTTGGAGGCTCACCGCTGGGATTGTGTGTCCTCTAGTGGCCATATTTACGAACCACTGTTAAGAAAAAAAAATGGGTACCCCGACAGAAGTGGCTGTGCACTGGCTGGTGGAGTGGTGTACTGGGGAGGAGATTGACCCCCAAAATGCTATGCTTATCCTGGACATCCCCCTGGGTATCAATACGGACACTGTACAGGGAGTACTTTCCAAGGTGGAAGGTTTACAAAACCCTGTGGTGGTGGGTCGGCATGCTAATCTGCTCACCCACACTTTCCTGGCCCTAGTAGAATTTAAGGATCCCATAGATAGCTCCAAAGTGCCACAGACCATTACTCCCAGAGGGAGCCCTCACTGCCTGGAGAGTGATAACTAAGGACAGTAAAGACCTGGGGAATGAGCCCCACCACTGTCTGAAACTTTTGAGGAGAAATTTGCTAAATGGTTGCTGGGGAAGGAAAACTGTGGAGGACTTGAAGAAACTATTCTGCCACCTGGGGTGTTCCTCCCCAACACCCTCTCCGCTCCAGTACCCGTAATGGTGGCTAAACCAATACAGACTCCTATTTCTGCACCTGCCATTAGTCATGACTCTACCAAGGTTGAGGATCTTCTCTGGCACCCTCCCACCCCCAAGGGAGGATGACTGGGAGACCTGGATAGACTATGTTGCCCCAAGTGCTAGAATGGCAATGCTCGGGGTCAAAAAGCGAAAAGAGGGTTAGTGAGAGCCTCCCCGAGGTCCTGCCCTGGCTACCATCCGTGCTAAACGGGCCAGTAACCCTGAAGTGACTGCACAGGCCTATCTTGAGGCCTTGGAGAAGTATGTGTATGAGCCAGATTCTGATGAGGATCTATGGTGGAGAGTAAGAAATGCACAACAGTACCAAGGGGAGTTGTTGTATGTATCTCGGCTGGAAAATTGTTAAAGAATGCCTCAGAAAGGGTAGTTTGCCAGCGATTGAACTGGACGAACCAGGCTGGACAGGATCCTTAAGTCTGCCCCCTTTCCCAGAACTGCTGTTGCTTCAGTTACGCCTGGCAAATCGACTAATCCCCACCCTCCTATGTGAGTTAATGAGAGAATTCGAGGAGTTGAGAAAAGCTACCTGGGAGGGACCTGCACCAATAGCTGCGGCTACGACCCGAGTGACTGAGGTGACCCATCAAGTGAAGTTCAGGGGCAGAGGTTGACAGTCAATGAGTGCTCTGACAAGGAAAAGATATGCCACAATGGGGCGAACTGTTGAGAGAGATCAGAATTCAAAAACAGTCCCTTTATGAAAGGCCACGCCTGCAAGTATGGGCCCTGACCTATATCCGACTGCATCTGCTATGGGGTGGGGGTACCCACCCATGTATCTCCTGCTGATAACAGCTCCAAACTCAATCCTTGACCATGGAATTGAGAAACTGATGAGATGTCTCCAAATGCTTATCACGCGCAACAGAGATGGCACCAAGGTTTCCAGTTAGTAATACCCCGCCTGGCTCCCAGTGGCGCCCGCCAGCTCAAACTCCAGAAAGTATGTTTTGCTATAATTGTGGGAAGGATGGGCACATGAAAAGGGAATGCCGGTCCCCAAAAGACACCGACAAAGTTGCATATAGGCTACAAGGAGAGCTTCGAGAACAAATCAGTGGTTAAGAGGTGCACGAAATGATCCCAGTGAGGGCACCAAAATATGCTAACTCACGCCCTTGTGGAAGGTCAGTTGCCCAGGCCCCCACTATCGCCTCCAGACTGGTCCAGAATAGTGGGTCCCTCCATGGAGACCACTGTAAAGGTGAATGGAGTGTCTCAAGAGCTGTATTAGACAGTGGCTCCCACGTGACAATTATGTTTCAGGATTGGTATCAGAAGCATTTGTCAGACATACCTTACAACCATTAGAAGGACTGCATGTATGGGGTTAAGTGAGAAGGCCTACCCTATTCCGGTATATCCGAATTTGGCTGTCTCTTCCCACCTCTGTGGCTGGAGTGGCCGAACAAGTAGAGACCCTAGCCTTAGTGTGTCCCCCACTGGACTGTATGATAGTGTCCCTTTGTTGATTGGAACAAATGCTCATATGTTCGGAAGGCTGGCACAGTTGTGTTATGAAAAATGGGTCAAAAACTAGTACAGCTTTAAGAGTTCCAGCTTTAATTAAGAAGGCCTATGAGGCACAGAGAGATGCTGAAAAAATAGAACCAGAGGAACCGGTCGGAATTGTATGGAAGAAGGATCCTGAGTCTCTGATCCTGGCACCAAATGCCGAGTGTACCTTACAGGGAGAGGTCCGTATCAGAAAGGATGTTAAGAATAAAATGATTATGTTGGATGCACCAGGCGATGGAAAATTGCCAGAGGGACTGCTGGTCAAGCCTAGTATTTTTGCCGCTAGAGCCCATGCTTATGCCAGAAGGGTAATGGTCCAAGTTCATAATGTGTCTGAAAGAGACATTCGAGTAAATAGAGGTTGCATCCTGGCTAATGTGCATTGTGCAGACACTGCAGTGCTACCCAGTAGCAGAGTTCAAGGAAGAATGACAGAGTAATGCCTGACTTGTTTGATTTCAGCGACTCCCGCTGCCAGCTGAATGGAAAGTGAGGATCAGTGAGAGCTTGCCCGAGAGACGAGGTGTTTTCTTTAAAGGAATGGGACGTGAGATGCGTGCAAGGAGCTGAACACAATATCGGCTGCATGACGAAAGACCATTTCGTGAGAGGTCTCGACGCCTGGCACCTGCTGACATAGATGATGTGAGAGACGGCATCTGCAAGAGATGTTAGCTGCTGGTGTAATACAAGAATCCAGAAGCCCTATGCTTCCCCATTGTGGTAGCGAGGAAGAAGAATGGGACAGTAAGGATGGCGTGGATTATCGCACCTAAACCGCGGACTATCCCTGATCAGTACACAATGCCCGCATTCAGGATGCTTTGGACTGCTAAACGAGAGCAAATGGATCTCTGTGTTGGATCTCCACAGTGGGTACTACAGATCCCGATGGCCCCAGAGGACCGTGAGAAGACAGCCTTTATCTGTCGCGGCTATGAATTCATGAGGATGCCTCAAGGATTTCAGGTGCCCCAGCCACTTTTCAATGATTGATGGAGCGTGCAGTGGGGACATGAACTTACTAGAATGCCTGGTATACCTAGATGATGTTATTGTGTTTGGCAGCTCACTAGAGGAACATGAGAGCAGATTATTTAAGGTATTGGACCGACTGGAGGACTTTGGCCTTAAACTGTCCATTGATAAGTGTCAATTCTTTCAAACATCAGTAAAGTATGTGGGACACATAGTATCCACCGAGGGAATAGAGACCGACCCAAGTAAAGTTGAGGCCTTGACCACCTAGCCACAGCCCAAAAATCTAAAAGAACTGCAAAGATTCCTGGGATTCTGTGGTTATTATCGGCGTTTCATCAAGGACTATTCAAGAGTGATCCGCCCTTTACTTAACCTTACTCAAGGGTGTCCCCCAACCCACAAAAAATACCAAAAGTCAGCGTCCCTCCAGACTGAAAGAGTGTATTTTCGTCCGATTGAAGTATTTGGAGCCCGCTGGACTCCTGATTGTGAGACTGCTTTTCATGAAATCATTTATCAACTTACCCATGCTCCAGTGCTGGCCTATGCCGACCAAGAAAAACCTATGTCCTGCACACTGATGCTAGCTTGCAAGGGTTGGGGCTGTTGTACCAAGAGCACGAGAATGGCCTGAGACCAGTGGCCTTTGCCAGTAGAAGCCTGACCCCATCCTAAAAGAACTATCCTGTACATAAGTTAGAGTTCCTAGCTTTGAAGTGGGCTATTGTTGACCAATTCCATGAGTACTTGTATGGGGCTAAAATACTAGTAAAAACTGACAATAATCCTTTAACCTATGTGCAGACTCAGCTAAGTTGATGCCATCAATATAGGTGGCTTTCTGCATTATCTACATACCACTATGCTCTCGAATACCGAAAGCAGGTCTGAACCACATAGATGCTGATGCTCTCTCCGGAGGCCTGTTCCCCAGAATGATTGAGTCAGACTGGCAGAACCTGACTGTTCGGGCACTCTGCCAGAAGTTTGACAGGGAGGAACAAATGTCAAGAACGCAGTGGACTGCATGGTGGATTGCTTGGGACCCTCTGAGAATTGCATACCTGCTGCTTATTGCCACTTTTCTGCAATAGACATTGGTGCACTGCCTCAGCTGGACAATGACAGTATTCGGCCGGCTCAATCCTGCGATCCCATGATCAAAGCAGCTTCAGAAGCCCTCTATGCAGGAAAAGATGTGTCCAAATTACGCTCCACTGATTTGAGAACTGCACTGTTATACAAAGAAGATCCTAAGCTGAAACTGATCAATAAACTGTTATACAGAGAAACAGTAGACAGAGGGGGACAAGTAGACAAACAACAACTAGTGCTGCCCACTGCCTTTCGAGACTCAGTACTGATGTCCTTGCACAACCACATGGGGCACCTTGGTATAGACAGAACACTTGACTTGGTGAGATCCAGATTCTATTGGCCTAAGATGGGGCTGATGGAGCAACACATTCGAACTTGATGGCACAACTTACAGAGGAAAGCTTTGCCCCAGAGGCCTGCCCCTTTGTTAACATCACCACCAGTGCACCCATGGAGCTGGTCTGTATTGATTTTCTGAGGTTGGAGTCAGATCAAAGAAATATCAGTAATGTGCTGGTGGTCACTGACCATTCACTCCAGATATGCCCAAGCTTTCCCACCAAAACACAGAAAGCATCCACTGTGGCCAAAGTACTTTGTAGAAAACTTTTTTGTTCACTATGGGGCTCCACAAAGAATCCATTCTGATCAAGGGAGAGACTTTGAGAGTCGTCTGATCAAAGAGATGCTTTCTCTGTGGGGAGTACGAAGTCCAGAACCCTCCTTACCACCCCCAGGGGACCCACAGCCTGAACGGTTCAAACGCTTTGCTAGATATGCTAGGCACCTGCACCCAAAGGACAAGCCTAGATGGAGCCAACAAATTAGCACCCTGGTACATGCTTATAACTTCACCAAAAGTGATGCCACTGGTTCTCCCTCACCGCCTGATGTTTAGAGAAGCTCGACCACCGGTAGATGTGTGTTTTGGGGTCTCCTAATGGGGTTCAAGCTGACAACTATTTACAGTATGTGCAAAAGTTAAAGGCCCAGCTAACTCATGTACTCAACTGGCTCAAACCATGGCTGCCAAAAGAAATCTGGCCAACAAAGAACGGTATGATAAAAGGTGAAAGCACAGGAACCCAGGAGGGAGATTGGCATGCTAAGAAATCTGGGACTGCATGGCAAACACAAGATTGCTGACAGATGGCACCATCTCCCTCACATTGTAGTGGGCAAACTAGATGATCTGCCAGTGTACAAAGTAAGGCCTGAGAATAATTCAAAGATGTAAAACAATGCATAGAAATCATTTACTGCCCATTGGACAAATCCTGATTGAATCTGAGCCCCCAGAAGATGCCCCTCTGGACCAGTGACTAGAGCTGCTGCTAAGAAAAGATCAAGGAAGTCTACCTACAGAAGCAGAGTTAAAGTGTTCCCTGCACAAGTCCAGTTGAGCATGACTGTCAGTCCATATCAGAAGAAAGTGAGAGTGACTTTGAATACTATCCTTCTTACGAACTGAGTCAATTGTTTGAGGCATCCTCTAGTCAATACTGGAGGAAGCTGGGCCTTCTGGACCGTCTAAGCCCCCAGCTGGCCCCTGGACAATGCTCCCAGAAAGTGAAGTGCAAGCATCAGATCAGATGAAATGGAATCATTGTGCATGGTTGAACTGTTTGAGCTTTCAGGGAGAAAATGATGGATTGGGGCAGACTGGTGATACACCAGAACAAGAAGAGTATTTTGAGTGCTCTGACAGTCCACTGCCAGTGTCCGAAAGCTCTCCATGCAGGCCAAATGTTGTGGACTCAGAAACTGTAACCCTGGAGCTGAAAGTGCCCCAAGTACTAGCCTCTCTACCCCCATGGAGACCCCCTGACAAGTGAGGACAATGCTGAAAATGAGGCTCAGAGTGCAGAGACTGTAACAGTTCCCCTAGAAAGACTGGTCGAGCTGTAAAGCCTGTGGTGCACCTCAGTTATGATTCACTTGGGAGGCCCGTGGACTTGCTCTCAATGTTGTCCATAAAGGAGCATGTGTCCCTCGAGCTCATTGCCCAAACTGAGCGTCAGCTAACCCAAGTTACTTGTGTTGCTCTCTACATGGTGCCCTTGCCCGTCCAGCCCCAAGGTAACTGATAGGGAAGGGCCCCCTCTCTTCAGGTTTCATGTACAAGAGGTAATAACTTGAGTTATGGTACAATGTGTGTGTAATACTATGTAAAGAGTGACGTACTGCAATGTTTCAGAAATGTGTTCTTGGTAAAATGATATACTGACTGACGATTACATGTGTGAGCCTAATGCAAATGTATATGGTTGCAGTTAAAACTTATGGGGGTACTTGCTTGACGCGGACGTCAAGCTTTCCCAGGCCAGGAAGGGTGTAAACTCTGCAAATGGGGTTCTCAAAGACTTCCAGGAGCTTGTTTGAATGCTCCAAGCCTGAATGGTGTTTGGCATTTAAGCCATTTATCAGTGAGTGTTTTAGAGCCTCTGGTACTGTCTCTTTAAGAGCTGTCTGCTTTGCAGACATAATTAGTTTGTATGGGGGACTGTGCTTCTCTGCTGAGTACCACTCAAACTGCTGCCAATTCACTCCATTTTTGCAGTTACTAGAGTGCAAAGGAACCTATCTGAAAGGTGTAACTGTTTGCCAGAAATCATTTAGAGTAATAATGAAATGACAGTTTGTCTAACCTGCTTTCTTTGCAGTCAGAAGTGTGTCTGCCTAGTTCCCCATTCTGGTTTTGAACTGCTGAACTGGACCAATCAGTGTGGGGTAAGCTAGCTCTAAAATGGTGCCTTGGATGAATCAGAACTTGGACTCATAATCTGAGCCAACCACAAGAGGATTGTATGGGCAGTGACTCTGGAGATGTAGTTTAGACTTGGCCTTTTTGGACCAACAGCAGCAGTCTATTGTGAGTGACAGCCAATCCAGTCAAGAACTGGGAGGAACTCAAAGGAAGTGCCCGGTTTTGTCTGTTGGAGTTCAGTTGAGCTCTGGCAGTGAAGAGGGAAGGAGCCCTGTGCTTTTTCGATTGTGCAGTTTTAGTCAGGAAACGTGTGTAAGGCCCTGAGTTCGGTCTGCAGCTTGTGTAACTGCTTGTTAGGTACGAATCCATACCTGTGAGGAGAATCAAAGGATATCTGAAGAGTAGAAACCAGGCTCACCTGTAGAAGACTGGAGGAATTGCTGAATTGCACTCGGTCTGTCAGGAACTGAATCTGCTGTGTGTTCTCCCGGTATTGTGCAGTAATTATGATCGGATACAGATGCAGCCTGCCTGGTATAGTGCTTTCTTTTTACCATATAAATGTGTGAAGAGGTTTGTGTACCTCAAGTGAATCCTGCTGCCATTAAGTGACTTTGCCTGTGACTGTTTACCATATAAATGTGTGAGGAGTCTCTTGGAGCTCAAGAGTAGCCCTGCTGATGTTGAAGGACCCTATCTTGTTTGGAGGTCATGAGTACTAATTCAGGTCGCCTCCTGTTGAATTGCCACATTAAATCCAAATGGAATCACTGTACTGCTGACTGTTTAAACTAATTTTTCTTTTCTCTATGGGAAAGGGCCCCTACCAGCTGCCACGGTTTGGACTAGCCACTAGGGCTTGGGTACCCAGGGACAGTAACCAGTAGGGATAGGCCTGTGCACAGAGCCATAGGTAGATGAGTAAAGTGATAAGCTAATTAACCTGATTTCCCCCTGTCCTTGTTATATTCCCCCTAAATAAATCAGAGCTGCTTGTTTCAGCAAAGTTATACTGCCTGAGGTATTTGTCTATGTTAAAGTATTGTACTGTGATTGTTGCACTGTATCTTATTTTACTGGAGGTCCCAGTGCCTGAACAAGCCCTGGGGGTAAGTGTATACTGTGAAGGTAATTCTGATATATTGTGTGGGCCACTAGTGGGAAGAAAGGGGGGTTGCAGTGTCCCAGAGGGCTGTGACCAAATAAGTTTAACTATTGCAAACCCTGACCTCTGGGTGGAGGCACCCGCCATTGGATCCAGGCCCCTCAACCTGTTAGTGGCAAATCAGGCAGGGGTAGTAGCCCCTGGGATAGCGCCATCTAGGGGTTACATGAAACAGTTTAGAAAATCTAAAAGTGATGGAAGGGAGGTCTCAGAACAATTAGGGAAGGTGATGAGATAAAAAAAATGTTGCTGTGCAATTTGTTTATATAAAAGTTTCTGGCCACGGTAGAAACCATATGAGCAGATATTGTCCAACGTTTAGGCTTAACAAACACCTCTCTAATATAAGAGGGACAAATTTGTGAGCATTTAACAATACACAGGGTGTCACTACTCCATTGTGCAAACCAAGTGCTACAAGAAATCTCATACAGAGACAGCCAGGCCAATCTGATACGTGATAGAAGAGGCCTCAAGTTGGTGACTATATAAATGCAATAGAAGAAGACCAGAAGATTAACCATACCCAGGCCTCCTTGCTGTACTGGGAGATAGAAAATGTTCATTTTTAAGGTGTTCAACCTACTCCTCCAGACTGCCTGAAAAAATATACTGTACAGTGTAGCTTCCACAGATTTTGGAGGGGGAAAAAATAACTAATATGTAGAAAAGTGGGCAATAGGAATGTTTTAATTAGGTAAATCCTTTTACGTTTACACATTTGCCACTTATTCCAGTTCTGGACCAAGACCAATCTCTGACCCTGTTCAATCTTGGGGATCCAGTTAAGAGTGCCAAGATCTCCTGACCCAAAAATGATGCCCAAAACAGTAATAGGATCTCTCGTAAGGGTTATGCCTGATATGGTAGCTACAGGATTATCTGGGTAGCCTAACTGCCTGCTGGTACACTTTTGTAGATTGAGAGTAGCTCCAGATATTTGACAAAACTGCTGGCATACATTCATAGCCTGCTCCACTGAGGATGAATCTTTTACTAGAATCATAATGTCATCTGCGTAAGCCTGTGCAATATGGGGAAGTATAAGAATCTACTTGAATGTGTGAAAGTAGTGGGTAAGAATTTAATGCTCTAAGAAGGGGGTCAATACTAAACTCATACAGTAAAGGGGTGAGTGGGCAGCCCTGCCAGACCCCTCTCTGTACATGAACCATAGGACCTAACCATCCATTTACCTGTGTAGTGACAGTAGCTATTTTATACAAGTTTTTAATCCCGTTTACAAATGGGTCTGGAATGCCACGGTGACTTAAAACTGTCCACACATATTGATGGTCTACAGCATCAAAAGCTTGTTTTTGGTCCAAAGAAAGGAGAAAACCTTCCAGACCTGATCTGTTGTCCCTTTCAATAGGTTCCCTTAATAAAAGTAGATGATTAACCATTTTTCTATCAGGGACTGAGCAAGATTGAGTTAGAGAAATAAGATGTACTGCAACTTGTAGTAATCTTGTGTGAAGTATTTTAGTCAGTATTTTAAAATCGGTGTTAAGGAGGTTGATGGGCAGGGCCATTGGAAAATTGCAGAAAAAGTTATGCAAAATTGCGGAGCCTTTTGCAAAAATTGTGGGGAAATTGCGGGAGTTCTACTATGGACCCTGAGTTCTTCACAATAAATCTTTTAATGTTTTCTGCAGCATGTATTATGTATTACCCTTTTGCAGGGTTCGGTACTGGGACCAGTCCTCTTTAATATCTTTATAAGTGACATTGGAGAGTACCTGGAAGGAAAAGTATGCCTCTTTGCAGATGACACAAAGATCTGCAACGGGGTTGATAGACAAGGTGGGGTGGAAAGAATGAAGCGGGACTTGGCAAGGTTGGAGGAATGGTCAAATACATCACAGCTCAGATTCAATGCAAAGAAGTGCAAGATGCATCTGGGAAACAAAAACCCAGGGGAAGAGTACACAATGGGGGGTGAGTTAATAACAACAACAAAAATTGAAAGAGACATAGGAGTAATTATATCAGATGACCTAAAGGTGGGCAAGCAATGTGAGATGGCAGTAAGGAGGGCTGGGGGGATACTGGGATGCATAGGGAGAGGCATCAACAGTAGAAAACAAGAATTTGTTATCCCTCTCCACAGACAGTTAGTGAAACCCCATCTGAGATGCTGCAGTCATGGAGACCCCATCTCTGCAAATACATAGACAGAGTGGAGGCTGTTCAGAGGAGGGCAACCAAAATAGTGCAAGGTCTGCACCAGAAGACATACGAGGAGAGACTAAAGCAGCTTAATATGTATACCCTTGAGGAGAGGAGGGAGAAGGGGGACATGATAGAAACTTTTAAGTATCTCAAGGGAATTAACAAGGTGCAAGAGGGTAGTATCTTTCAGAAGAGATGTGCAAGAATAAGAGGGCACAATTTGAAGATAGAGGGGGGACAGCTCAGAGTTAATGTTAGAAAGTATTTTTTCACAGAGAGAGAGTTGTGGCTGCATGGAACAGCCTTTCTGAGGAGGTTGTGGAGTCAGGAACAGTGGGAGAATTCAAGAATGCATGGGACAGGCATAAGGCATTTCTAGTGGGGGGCAGGAAAAAGTAAGCTGTTGATTAACTAGAATTTGCAGCTTATCCATCAGGTAGGGAAATGGGCAGACTGGGTGGGCCAAGCGGTCCTTATCTGCTGTCAAATTCTATGTTTCTATGTAAGTATAAACTGCTAAATGAATACACTGCCACGTGAATATGTTTAACACATAAAGAAAAGTTTATGTTCCTAAAATGAATACTAAATTGATAAGCTATTGTAAGCATTGCCTATCTTCCAAAATTTAAAATCATCTGCCTCATAAGTGTTAAATAGATTCTATAACATGAACCACAGCAAATCAATATTAGATAAATCCAGAAGAAATACATTTTTCTGTTTCTGGATGTAGAATAATAAAGCCTAATCAACAGCTGTTTACAGCACTTTGCCAGCTATTCACTCACTTTGATACAAGAAAAATTAAGCAAACTGAGTGGTGAATAATTGAGTTTTAGTAAAATGTTGTTAAAGTATTTAATGTTCATAATTTGTGCTGTAGGTACTGTACACTATTTTTGAAATCACATATTTAAACATTAAATCTGGGAGTTATTGGGTCTGGCAGTATAGACTAGAGGTTAGAGTAACAAACTGTGAATGAGCTGAGAACATCTAGCAGACCTGGGTTTGAGTCCCACAACCTCCACTTGCAAACTGCATTTTTCTCCCACCTACATGCAGTTGACTCCTGTGACTGTACCTAACCCTCTCTCTCCTCTCGCTTCCCTTTAGCTAGCTTACTGTTTGCCACTGTAAGTATTGACTGCTCTGTCTTGTTTTCCTTACCCGCTTCCCTCCATCCCTGCATAGATGGCCACTGCTTCATTGTATTGTTTTGTTTCTCTTACTATCCCTGTGAGAATATTCTCTGGTTCTGTATTATCTGCTGCTTTTGTACTCTACCATTGTTTTGTTATTGTAATCTGTCCATTGTACTCTCCCAGGTCGTGCTTGAAAATAGGCAGGGTTTTGCCTAATGCACCTACCTGGTCAACAAAATCTAATAAATAAATAAATACTGTGTGACTCTGAGCAAGTCATTCAACCTCTTCGGTGTTCCTGGGTTGCTCCTGAAAACAGGCACTTGTGCCTAGGGGGCCTTACCCGGTTACCAAAAAATATAAAAAAATACCAATATATTTTTACTGCATCATACAGTAGTCGGGGTACTCTATAATTTACCTTAGTTTTACTCTGGCTGCAATGATTTTGTTTAAAGATAAATGTTCAGATACATTGTATGTGTTTTATAAGCTTGTTTTAGACTTTAGTCAGTTTTTATTATATTCTTTGCATGTGAACATCTAGGTGGTAGATT
Source organism: Neoceratodus forsteri (assembly GCA_016271365.2). Lineage (NCBI taxonomy): Eukaryota > Metazoa > Chordata > Ceratodontiformes > Ceratodontidae > Neoceratodus > Neoceratodus forsteri. The sequence continues at coordinate 740,316,266 of CM057459.1, forward strand.
GCTACAAGTGAGATCAGTGTTAGCAACTAGCTTATTCAAGTTAAAATCAGCAGAACCATCCAAAAATCCTCAGCTGTTTGAGTCAAACCTAGTCTGAATGAAAGTATGCTCACAAGGAAAAACTTGTCCTACCACTTTCAAAAAAGCTTCATAGTTAACACCCCATTTAAGTGACTGGGATAATTTGCACCTTTTCTCCCATCTTTTGTTTCAGTCTCTGTGGCAACAAAACGTTTTCTGATAGATGCTTCAACACAAAACAAATGTTATAAGTTTAAGTGTACTTGTGCTTGGCCATTGGACTTTGAAACCAAACAAGACAAAGATTCAAAAGAAAGCAGTGCCACATAAAAACCTTGCCCTACCTTGCACTGCATTATTTTGCCCAAACCCAAGTCTGCATGCAAAACTATCAATATATTTGAGAGTATTTTATTAAAAATGTTAATACTTTTTACACAGTTCAATGTAAAAACTCAAAAATTGCAAGAAATTGTGGAACATGTTAGTTTTTGCGGAGAATGGTGAAAATTGTGGATTCTGCAAAAAAATTGCGGGTGCAGTTTTCCAGTGGCTCTGCTGTTGGGCCTCCAGTTGATCAAGTTATATTTGTCTCCTTTTTTAAACAGGTAAATCAGCAAGCCCCTAGACATGCTGAGTGAGACATAATTATGCCTGAGCATGTAAGTGAAGGCTGATGCTAATTCTTGAGAAATGACTGTACTTAGGATTTTATAGAATTCAGGTGTGAGCCCATCTATACCTGGTGCTTTATTGATAGGTAGGGCTGTAATGGCCATTTCAACTTCTAGGGGAGAAATATCCTTAGCAAGGTCCTCTAAAATATAAGGGGGACATTCAGGAAACAAGGGTGCAGATAACAATTCTGGGAGTGTAGCTGAATGGCTACATTTCCTGCTGAAGAGAGAGTTAGCGTACCGAGAAATTGTCTGTATCCGAATAAAGTATACCATCCTGGTCAAGGAGATGAGTGATGTGTTTTTTTAAATCCTGTCTTCACAGTGTAAAAAAGGACAATGCACTTCTGTCCTGCCCTGGGTGCAGAAATTCTGCTGCTGTTTTAAACTTTCTTGTTGTCTCTGATGGAAAGTTTGCATTTCATGCATCAGGAGCTGGATTTGAGTAGTAAAATTATGGGTAATGGTCCGGGCCAGAGTTTGTAATTTTTGTAACTGCTGTCTTGTTACGGAGATATTGAAGATAGGCTGCATTTTTACAGGATTTGCTTTCTATTTGTAAGAGATGTCAGAAATCAGATCTCACATCTCTCCACCAGAGGGCAGGATTGTCATACATGTCAATACCTGATTTTTTAATAGTTAAAAAATACTGGACGCTCTGAAGTACCTCAGGTTTTGCTAGTAAAGCTGAATTAAATTTCCAGTGGCCTGGGCCTTGTGTAGGAAATGGTGTGGGGACTATCTGTAGTGCAAGAAGTTTGTGGTCAGAAAATTCTACTTCTGTAACTGTTATGGAGGAAATACGTAGGGATGAAAAAACAAAGAAGAAATCTATTCTGGTAGCTAGAGGGTCCTTCTGAAACGTGGGAGCTGGTGTATTATGTAGAGACATGTATGCATCTTTTAAATTAGAGGCAGAAATAATGTCTTTTGGCGCGGACATAGCACAAAAAACTTTAGTGGTTTTTGTGTGTTTCCTTCTATACCGGATATCTAAAACACAATTGAAGTCACCCCCCCAATATAGTAAAATGTGAAGATAAAAGTTAAGGTTGTCAGTAGCAGCTCTAGCCACTACTGTTTAGCAGGGCACAGCTGGGGTACAACAGACAGCAGCCAGGGCACTAATATATTGTTACTATGGGGGAAGCTCTGCACCATGTGTGGCACCAACAGGGGCACAGCATTTCTTTATCAGGGCACATGCCCTGGTGCAGAGCTGCCACTGAAAGTTGTATTGCTTGAAATAAATTCTGTCAGCTTTGGTCTGTGGGGCGTACACATTAACAAACCATGTGTTAGAAATTTTAGTGTCACTGATCAAAACCCTACCTGGTATTAGATCCACTAATTCAGTGGTGCACAACTTTTTTTGGTGTGGGGCCAGACTGGGATCTGTGGTTGGTGTAGAGGGCCACTCACTGATGGCCAACAGTTACGTTGACATTGATGGCTTCACGATCGATGATTAAGCATTCTGTTTGTGAAAGTAAAACTAAACAAATATGTTTTTTTTTATGTCTAATTATTTGAATTGTGTTTTATTTAATGAATTTGTTAATAAAATAATAGTAACGTCCAAAAAAACCCCACATCAAGTCATTATTTCTTCTTTCTAATCATTTTTTTCACAAACAGCACTTATCTGTCCACTCATCAAATGTGCTCCATATTAATTGTGCGCGTTTTCATTTCTGCTATAGCTTGAGTTCAACAACAATTTTTACAACAGACGCCAACCACAATAAACTCCACTAACACACCAACCTTCAGCATGTTGAACACTACTCCCACATTTATATGCGCGCCATTGATTACAAGCATTAACACACAAGCATTAATTACAAGCAGGTGATTGATGTTAATGAGACAGTGCAGCAATACAGAGAACCGGAGAATCTAACAACCACCACTACTCTCCACACACCACCGGTTGGGTCACCTGTAAGAAGATTTTGCCATATCAAGATAAACCCCCTGCCTCACAACCACACACACACACACACACACTAATACAAACGAAATGCAGATCAGCCATACAAGAGAACCGGAGATACAGTGCATGTGAACTTGCAGCTTCGGTGGTGAAGTAGCAAGAGACAGTGCGAGAGAGAAGTGCATCATTGCTGGTAGCCAGGCTAGTTTACAAGCGGAGTCAATCAGCCTAAATTAGTGTTAGTGTGTGCTAACCCCCCAACCCCTGCACCCACGGAGAGAGAAGTAGTATCGGAGACTTGGTGCACCAACCATCAAACACCACCATCCCCATGCCACCGTTGGAGAGAGCCGCAGCTTCAGCAGTGAACTTGTTAGATTCTAGCAGCTAGAATCTGTGGAAGTGTGCAAACCCCCCCCCAAAGAGAATTGGAGCTGTGCGTACTGCCATGAGGAGTAACAATAAGGTATATTTACAGGAATTAGTGTAATTTAACTTAATTTTGGAAAATTCCGAAAAGTAATGGCAAAAAAAATCTCAACTTGTGGATGTGTCCACGGGCCACAAAAAATCATCTCAGGAGCCATTTGTGGCCTGCGGGCCATATGTTGAGCAGCTCTGCACTAATTTAAGTACATGTACTAGTACGTGTGATTTGAAAAGAATACCCACCCCTGAATAGGTATCATCCCTAATGGACCAATAAGAAGGCCCAACATACCAGGATTTTGTGGCAGTATTAAGTTCAGAAATGGTGTAGAGTCTGGTATCTTGCAGTAAGAGAACATCAAAGGGGTTAGAAAGTATGTAAGACATGACCATTTGTCTCTTTCTAGTGCTTTTTATACTATTGACATTAATAGTTCTTACGTCAAAGGATGTTTGTGCCATTCAGAGGGGTAAAACAAAGAAGCTTATATTTTCAAATCTCGGTGGGGGGAGGTATTTATCCTTTGATATTTCCTCTGTTGTTTCCCAGATTTTTTCGGTTGAGGATATGCCTCTTGATCAGAGAGGGGTTCAATCTGGGAGGACCAAAGGGAGAATCTTCACAGTCAGCATCCGAGACTTCTGAAGTAGTTTGGAAGGCATCAAAATGATTAGATAAAGGCAGGTCAGATGTTTTGGAGAGTTTTGAAGCTGGTACTTCTTGGGCCTGACTTTGTCTAGTGCTTCTTTTACTTTTTGTGGCAACCTGCTGGGGAGGGGGGCATGACAGTAGGGTTAGTGGATGTGGTTTCTGTGCTCTCTGTATGGGGTAAGGTGAACTCCAGAACACTGACAGGTGGTGGAGGTTCTGTTGTAGCAGGTGCAGGAGGAAGAGTATCAGCAATTAATGGGTCTTGTGATGGCGGGGTGGGGGTGGGTGGGAGTTCTGTCGATCTTTATACTATTTATACAAAGTCCCAAAAGTCTCTACAGTAAATCCTGACTTTCCAATTGGCTGCTGGCTGCAAAACATGGCTGCCATTAAACACAGTCCCCATGCAGTCCATAGAAGTCCCAACTTAACAGTTCTGGTACAGCCAGTACATTCACTTTTTAATTACATTAGCCCCACAGTTTTAAACAGATACTGTGCCTTCATAAATGCTGCTAATTTTAAACATTTACTTGAGATCCCTGTGCCTGTTGCTAGCACCAAAATAAACAGTCTCCAGGTGCTAGACAGGCAGCTCATTATTATGCATGGACTCCTTATTAATATTCATGAGCCTCTGTACAGCGTGAGTGGCGCTCCTTGTTTAAAATATACGTGGAGGAGGTTTAGGAAAAGTTGCTCTTTGTGCAATAGTAATTAAAAGTCTCTGTTCAGAATCATCTGATGGGTCAGCCTGGTTATGAGCAGCCCTGGAGCAGCTCTGATATGTTGTACCGAGACCATCACAGAGGTTGCATTTGGGTTCATTAAGACAATGGCCGCTAGTATGCCCTAGTTCTTGACATAAGGTGCATTTCACCTGGTTGCAAATGCTGCTGAGGTATGTTGTTGACCCACACTTATAGAAGGCCTTTGGTTGGCCTGCATAGAAAAGCACACCCCTGTCTCACCCTAGAAAAAAACAGTTGGGAAGGTGACTAAGCCCAGCATCAGTAGAATTAAGCATGACTTTTACCCTCTAGCCCCCCGTCCAAATGTGCTCTGTATCAAAAATAGCCTCAGGTGATCCTAACACTGTGCACCTCTGTTTCAGTCAGTACGTTAGGTCGGTGATTCTGACCCCTTCACTGTGAAACAGAACAGTAATGGTTTGGACCGTAAACAGATTTGGTCAATGGGATAGCATCAAAAAGTGCCCATAAGGGGGTTTGTTTAAGAGCATGAAATTTTGACCAAAACCTTTGAAGACCAGTATTTAACTTAAAACTAATATCAAAAGTTGTTCCACCAGATACATGAATTAAAGCATGAATTTCATTGGCAAAAAATTTCATTGAATCTTTAATTAAGGTTTCTGCAATAAAAACTCTGTCGGGAAGTGAGTCCAGTCCACCCTTGTAAAAGAGCCTAATGGCAATGTGCCATTTAGCATGATAAGTAGACTGGTGAAGTAATGATGCATAAGGTCAAGAAGAAGTTCTTGTTGGTAGATTAAGTGGTGCTTTGGGGGGGCCCCTCTGTTGTAGCTGTATGTCTTGTAGTAGCAGGGAGGGATGAAGGTTCAGATCCCACCTCCGGTGTGACTGCAGGAAAAATATTAGGTAGTGGAGCATTGTTTTTAAATGGAAGTATAGGGTTAATTGAAGCTCCATAGGTAGCGCTAAGGGAGAATCATCAATTGCACTGAATGGTAAAGGAACAGGTTTTGCCGTAAGAAGGGTTCTGTGACATTGGTGGTAACATTAATAGGTAAAGTACTTGCTTCTGAATGGCAAGCGGGAGAAATAGTTATGGGTGTGGGACCTGAGATCCACTTACCCAAAGCGTTTCACACCCAACCTGTCCTTTCCAGAGCAGAGTCCACATTCCAGGAGATGGAGTCTTGATTAATGTCCAAGGAGCATCTTAGGCCAGATGCAGTGTCTGAGAGTGCCATTCCCAGTGCTTCCCCAGTATGTCTGGGAGCTGCAGTTGTCGATATAGGAGTGCTTGGAGTTGCAGATGGATTATCGGGTGAAAGTGACTGTGCATCTGTCTGCTGTTCTACTGCCACGTCAGCAATACGTCCCGAGGATGCGGCAGCCTTTGACAGCTGCCGCTGTGCAACAGATCCTTCAGTTTCATTACTTTAATGCTCATGCAAGCTCTTACCTTCTAATCTCATACCAGGATTACACAGCGTGCAAAAAGGCCTGCAACTGAGCAATGGATAGTCCTTCTCACTGAAAATCATCTATCCAGATCTAGCGGTGTCCTTAGAAGCTTGTCCAGTTGAAGGTATCTCATATCCCATTCTTTTAGAAGTCGCAGGGTTTCCAATAGGAGCTAAAGTCTTGAAATTCAAGGTGATCTCAGGCAAAGGCGAGGCAGGGGAAGAGACCTGCTCCCCAGCCTCTAGAACATTGATCTGTTCCATCAGCTCCACTGAAGTAGCCATCTTGGTCAGAGGCCCGGATGACAAAGGTTCACTGGAGGTGAGTAGGGGAATTTTTTATTGAAAAAAACAATACATCACAATAAAACAATGTGGAAATATCCATGAAACAGGAGAAAATCAAAACATAACAGAAATCATAAAGTAAATAACAATAGAAACATAGAAGTTGACGGCAGATAAGGACCGCAAGGCCCATCCAGTCTGCCCATTTCTTTTTCTACCTTATAAATGTACCATCAGCCTTTGCTCTGTCAGTGGCCTATTTATTCATAGTCATTTGTATTGCTCTCTTATGCCTATCCCATGCCTGTTTGAAGCCCTGCACTGTATTCATAGCCACCACTTCTTGTGGTAAGCCATTCCATGCATCCACCACCCTTTCTGTGAAAAAGAATTTCCTCACATTCCCCCTTAATCGTCCCCCCTCTAATCTCATGTTGTGTCCTCTTGTCCTGCTATTTTTCTTATATTTAAACATGTTAGACTCTTTCACCTTGTTAATGCCCTTAAGGTGTTTGAATGCCTCCGATCATATCACTCTCCCTCTTTGCTCAAGGGTATACATATTGAGCACTGTTAATCTGTCTTCATATGTGTCTTCTGATGCAGTCCCTGCACCATTTTGGTTGCCCTTCTCTTGACTGCCTCAATTTGGTTAATGTCCTTGTGAAGGTGTGGCCTCCAATACTGCACACAGTACTCCAGATGGGGCCTAACCAGTGTCTTGTAAAGAGGGATTATTACCTCCCTCTTACGACTTGTGATACCCCTACTAATACACCCTAACACTCCCTAGCCTTACCTACTGCTTTAGAGGTCTGCTTGGATGATTTCAGGTCATCAGTGATGATGATGCCCAAGTCTCTTTCTTCCTTTGTGACAGCTAGCAACTCCCCTCCCAGCCTATAGGTGGCTTCAGGGTTTCTCTTCCCTATGTGCATGATTTTGCACTTCTTTGCATTAAATCCCAGTTGCCACTCTTCTGACCATTTTGCTAGTTTATCAGATCTCTTCTCATTGTGCCCAATCCCATCAGGATCATCTACTCTGTTGCAGATCTTGGTGTCATCTGCAAACAGACAAGCCTTACCCTCTAGTCCATCTGCAAGGTCACTAATGAAGATGTTGAAGAGGACTGGCCCCAGAACTGATCCCTAGGTACCCACTTGTGACTTGCATCTCTTCTGACTGTATACCATTTACCACTACTCTCTGTTTTCCTGCGTCAACCAGTTTGCCACCCAGTTGACCAACTTCTGACCCACCCGAGCCTACCTAGTTTATTTACCAATCTTCTATGTGGAACAGTGTCAAAAGCTTTGCTGAAGTCAAGGTAGGCGACATCAACTGCTCCCCCCTTGGTCCACCACTCTGGTTACCCAGTCAAAGAAATCTATGAGATTAGTTTGACAGGACCTTCCTTTTGTAAACCCATGCTGTCTTGGATCCTGTGCCCCTATGGATTCCAGGTGTTGCACTATCCTTTCCTTAAGGAGTGCCTCCATAATCTTGCCCACTACTGAGGTAAGACTGACTGGTCTGTAGTTCCCTGCCTCCTCCCTGCTACCACTCTTGTGGAGCAGGATCACATGAGCCCTTCTCCAGTCTTCTGGGACCTCTCCTGTGCTCAGAGACTCACTAAACAGTTCTTCTAATGGCTCTGCTAGTTCCACCTTTAGCTCCTTAAGTACCCTGGGATGTATGCCATCAGGTCCCATTGCCTTATCAACTCTGAGCTTAGCAAGCTCTTGTAGGACCCTTTCTTTTGTGAAGGGAGTAGTGCTAACCTTCCTCCCCCCTCCTGTGTCCATGATGCTAAGCTGTGGGCCCTGCCCTACCTTCTCTTCAGTAAATACTGAGCAAAAGTATCTATTTAGGATAGATGCCTTTACAGGGTCCTCCTCCTCACATGCTCCCTTTTCTCCATTAAGCTTAGCAATACCCCCTCTGGACTTTCTCCTTTCACTAATGTATCTATAGAAAGTCTTGTCACCTTCTTTTACTGTTCGTGCCAGTGTTTCCTCAGTTTGGGACTTTGCCTGCCTTACTGCCTTCCCTGCTTCCTTTAGGGCAATTTGGTATACCTCCCTATCTTCATCCCGCTGTGTCCCCTTATATTTCCTGAAGACCAGCCTTTTGGCTCTGACCTTTTCTGCTACTGTATTTGAGAACCAAAGTGGTTTCCTTCTTCTTTTGCACTTCCTTTTCTGTCTAACACAATGGGATGTTGCTTCAAGTATTGCATCCTTAATGCTTGCCCACTTTGCCTGTACCCCCTCACCTGTGTTTCTTTTTGCCAGGGCTAGCTTAACTCTGTTGGCCATCTTATCAAAGTCAGCTCCTCTGAAGTCCCATATTTTTGCCTTGGAATGGGATGATTTAGATGTAGTAGCCAAATTGAACCATACCATGTGATGGTCACTGGCCCCCAGGTGGCCTTCTGCCTGGAGATCTGTGATCCCTTCCTTGTTAGTCAGTACTAGATCTAGGATAGCCCTGTCTCTTGTGGGTTGCAATGAAAAAGAAGAGGCTATAATGTAAGAATCCTCTGCTCAAACAAAACAAACAATCCTAAAATAAAAGGAAATCAGTGTTTGAAACAGCAGTGTACTGTAGCAGAAAAACAACTCATTAGCAGAAAAGAACCCTAAAGGAAAATAGCAATGTCACAACCAAAAACTATGCTTCCAAAAAATCTGAAACTTTGGAAGAGCAGGAAGTGTTCATTCAGAGTCCTGCTGCTTACGGACCATGTTCTCAATTTGTGAAATAATAGTTAAAGTTGGGACATTCAAATGCTGCAAAGAAAATTGACAGTGAACCTGCTTGAGAAAATATTTAATACAAGCAAACAATAAAGTCAAAGTACTGGGGTGATATTTAAAAAAAAACAACAGTGTAATCCCCCAAAATCAAAGTCTCATAATTGACCAATGATGCTAAACCCCAGTGCCACTTAGAAGCCAAGTCTTGCCCAAATTGTTGAGCATAAGTACAGGTAAAGAAAAAATGTTCCATGGTTTCTTCAATACCAGCACATTCCAAATGAATGCATTGCCTCTCCAATAAAGGCTTATGTTTTAAATTGCCCTTAACCCCAAGTCTACCATGGCAGCAAAGCCATTGTATATGCCACATGTGAACCAGAATCTGCTTGTCCACTAAAGTACGCAAGGCATTAGTCAACCTCGAAGGGACACATCTGGGGAAATCTACCTGACAAGCAGAATTTCTCTGCATAATATCCACATATAAGCATTTACGAGAAAGAGTCATGACATGTTCCTTCTTAATTCCCCATTGATTAAGTTTCCGTATAGCAGGAATAGCAAATTCCGGAACTTCTAAAGTGGCAGAGTCTAGGGACAGTGTCTCCCCACCATAATACAAACTGCCTGAAAAGCAAATCTGTCCAACCATCCCACTGGTGTCTATTAACCCCCGTTTTGGGAAGCATGGTAAAGAAAAAAAATGAAAAAAAGATAACCAAAGGATGTATCATTCCGAGACCCCCTTTTTTTAATTGGCAAATAAGTAAATTCCCATTTAACTGGATTAAGGCGACTCCCCCAAATCTGGAAAAAAAACACTGTATAATCTTGTGTCTAAGGAGATCGGGAGAGGGAAAGAAGTACACACGTGCAGAAATAAAGGGAGAATGAATTTTTTAACAAATAACACCGTCTTCATTTTTGATAAAGCCCATGTTTTCCAGAGTTGTACTTTCAGTTCTCCAATTTTAATTCTGTCCTCCCAATTCAGAGAAGCAATATCCCCTGGGTAAAAATAACACCCAGGAATTTTAATTGGCTCCCTAATAATTGAAATTTGACCAATCCTAGAAGTGGGAACCCCATCTCCCACATATACCCCTTTACTCTTGGAATAGTTAATAGCTGCACCTGCAATAGTGGCATACCTATCTAAAACTCGTAAGGCTGCCACACCCAATCCCGAATCAGGGACAGTGAGTACTATATCGTCCGCATAAACAGCCAATTTCTGAGGTTCTAAAATAGGGGAGGGCAATAAACCCCAAATAGTAACATCATTGAAAATCTTCCGGATTACAGGATCCAGGACAAATGTATATAAAAGAGGGCTTAGGAGACATCCCTGTCTAACTCCTCCTCTGTATAAAATTAAAGCTTCACGCAATTCCCCATTTACTGTAGGGAAAATTTTAGCCCCATTGTAACAAAGACTGATCCAAGTCCTAAAGCGACAAGGGAACCCACAGCGTTCAAGCACTTCCCAGAAAAACCTATGGGACACCCTATCAAATGCTTTGGTTTGATATAAAGCTATAAGATAACCTGAGAGGTGCCGTTGTTGTCTAAATTCACAAACATTGCACAAAAACATCAAATTTTGCTGAATATTCCTCCCCCAGAATTGAACAGGTCTGCGCAGGATGTATCAAATGGGATGCAACGGCTTGTAATCTATGACAGAGAATAGCATATACAATTTTGTAATCAGTATTAAGTAAACTAATAGGCCTCCAATTTCCAATATCAGTCTCATCACCCTTTTTAAATAAATATAGTAGTATTGCAGCTGAAAAATCCTGAGGCATGGACCCTGTATCTAGAATTTCATTATAAACGACATGTAAAACTTCACAGAGATCATCCAAAAATACTTATAAAATTCATTTGTAAGGCCATCCACCCCTGGGGAAATGCCTAAAGCCAGATTGGAAATCTCCTGCCGAATTTTCTGTATTGAAATAAGTTTTTCCAAGCCTCAATATCTACATCAGAAAGGCTTGGCAGTACACAGGAAAAAACGTCATCCCACCGAACCCCTGCAAGATAACTAGTCCCTTGAAGATTGCAGAGAGACTGCTTGACTACCTGAAATATTTCAGCCGTAGAGTTGACTACCACCCCGTCAGAATTCATAAGTCCTTCCATCAAAGTATTGTCCAGTCTAGTTTTACAAGCTACAAAAGGGTCAGCAGAAGGTGACTTAACAGTACCCTACTGCATTTCTGCTTGGAGAGACACTGCGCGATCATATTGGTAAGTCCTCATTTGTTGTTTAATAACATCAATCTGTAGTTTAATCCTAACATCTGCAACATTGGGCGAAGAGGTCAACTGATAAAACTGCTATCGAAAATCCAAATACTGTATATATTTTTGGTTTTGTGAACACTTCCCTTGAAATATAAAGAAATCTTTCAAATCCCGTTTAGTGTCAGCCCACCAATGTACCAGAGAATCATATAAAATCGTAACCGAGTTCCGAGCTACAAAAAGGGACTGCATTTTAGCCTGCATTTCTTGATCTTGCAACACTGAAGAATTCAGTTTCTACCGAGTCAGTACCCCCGAAAATCTGGGAGGAAACTAGGAAATAGTTAATGTGCAAAGCAAAACCATAGGATCCAAGAATTCACGTAAGCGAAGAAAAAAAGTATGAGGAAATAAAAATTTGGATAAAAAGGAAAAAATCAATCCTGATGCGAAAAGCACTTCATCTGTAAGTAGCTCCTTCATCTTTATGGAGCACACGATATGCATCCTTAAGAGAAGCAGTCTGTAAAACTTTCAACAGAGCATATGAATCACAATATACTTTAGCCTGAACTGGATGCTTAAATTTAACATCTAGACCACAATTCATGTCTCCGCCCCATATAACTTGTTTCCTAGTAAAGAGGTATGGCAAAATTCTGTTAAATAAATAAATCCGAAAGGTCTTAACTTGAGGTGCATAGATATTAATAAGATGCAGTGGGAAACCCTTATAAACACAATCCAAGGGTAAAGCCCTTTCAGGGTGTATGTCTACCAACCTAGAGACATGGACAGAGGTATGGTTGAACAGAATACCAAGGACATCAGCAGCATCTTCCCCATGTGACCTGAAAGTAGGCCCTCTAGTCCATAGCTTAGATGCCTGCCTAATATCAGTGAGACAATTAAACCTAGTTTCCTGTAAAAAAAAAAAAAAAAAAAAATGTCAGCTTGCAGTAAAAGACAAAAATGTAAACAGGCCATTCTTTTTTTTAAATTCTTAATATTACAAGTGTTTAAGAAAACAAGTTTAATTTCTGCCATGAATCAGTAAAATAGAATTGTAACAACATCAAGGATTGGGAACATCTTTTTTCTTCCTTTTCTTCCCCTTCTTTTTCTTTCCTTCCAACTGTTACCCCCCGTCTGCCTCACGATCCATGCCAGAAGTAACACCAGATTGAATGGAGACATCCGCTCACCCCCTGTCTGCCTCACGATCCATGTCAAAAGCAACACCAGATTGAATAGAGACATCTGGCTCACCACCCCGTCTGCCTCACAATCCATGTCAAATAACACCAGATTGAATGGAGACATCCAGCTCACCCCGTCTGCCTCACGATCCATGCCAGAAGTAACACCAGACTGAATGGAGACATCAGCTCACCCACCCCGTCTGCCTCACGATCCATGCCAGAAGTAACACCAGATTGAATGGAGACATCCGCTCACCCCCGTCTGCCTCACAATCCATGTCAGAAGCAACACCAGACTGAATAGAGACATCCGGCTCACCCACCCCCGTCTGCCTCACGATCCATGCCAGAAGTAACACCAGACTGAATGGAGACATCCGACTCACCCACCCCCGTCTGCCTCACGATCCATGCCAGACGTAACACCAGATTGAATGGAAACATCCGGCTCACCCACCCCCGTCTGCCTCACGATCCATGCCAGCAGTAACACTAGATTGAATGGAGACATCCGGCTCACCCACCCCCGTCTGCCTCACAATCCATGCCAGAAGTAACACCAGATTGAATGGAGACATCCAACTCTGAACCTCCCTCATGAGCCTGAAGGAGCTGAAAAAGGTTCTCAGTAGAAACTTCTGGGGGTTGGACCAAAGTCTGACTAGAAGCTCTAGTCACTCGCTTGGGATGGGGTATTTGAAACTCTGATGTGGAGGGAAGTGAAGGCCTATCATCCTGTGCAGGAGGGGGTTCCCCAGGAAAGGAGTTTCAGGAACTCCAACAGAGGACTGTCTCCTATGTTGTGTAGGGTAACAGTCAGCGGAGGGTGCCTTAGGAAAAGTTTGAGGGGCCTGGTTAGGCTCTGAAAAAAGTGGACCATTAGTGCAAGGGGCAGTAGAAGAGGTGGGGCCAGTGCCTGCAGAAGCAGGGGCAGGGCCAGGATCAGGGGCAGGGCTTGGATCAGGTCTGTCCCTAGATCAAAATCTGTCCTGTGCATTATTGATGAGGTCTTCCTTATCAACCCCACCTTGTTTATTCTTACCATCCCAAGGGCACTGGTAATAAGCATGGCCTTGCTCATCACAAAGTTTGCAGCGAAAAACATTCCTACAAGTACCACTATCGTGGTCAAATTCCCCACATAGAGCACATTTTACTTTATCACAGGCACTACTGAGATGCCGCCTGCTACTGCATTTATAACAAGCCTTAGGTTGTCCAGGGTAGAAGCACACTCCTCTATCCTCACCTAGAAAAAAACTATTAGGAATATGTGCCACCTCATTTCCCACAATATGCAGTTTTATTTTAAATTTCCAACTACTCGTCCAAATTCCTTCCCGATCAATAACAGCTTCAGGAGGCCCCAAAACCGTACATTTATGTTTCATCCAAAAAAGAATATCTCCCACATTAATTCCTTCATTCCAGAACATGACTTGTACAACCTTATAGAGGGGTTTTGTAATTGGGATGGCCCAGAAAGGTAACCACAGGGGCTGTGTTTTGCAATTTTCATAACGATTCCAAAATTTATCCAGGCCTGAAAAGGTTTTAAAACTAATGTCAAAGGTGTCTTCCTCCCGTACATTAATTAAAGCATAAATGTCACTGGCTTGAAAGTTCATAGATTCCTTCAACAGTTTTCTGCACTAAATATGGCCTGTCAGGGTGTTCTTCTAAGCCGCCTCGGTAGCGAAGGCGAACAGCGTTCCTTCTGGGTGCCTGTTCTAATCTATTATTCCTAAATAGATCAAAAAAATGAGCCCCAGGATGTCATTGTGCTCTAGGGGGAGAATCAGGAGGGGAACATTGTGGAGATCCCCTAGGATTGTTGTCAGTGTTCAGTGCTCCCTCCCTTCAGAAACTCGGGCATCTTTCAAAGTAAAAATCTGACCTGGTAAAGAGTCCCCAGCTTGTCCTGAAACATTCTGCACAATCTCTGGTGTAAACATTTCCTACTGTGAATCAGGTATCCATTTACCATCGATCAAAATCCAGCCAGCATTGGCCAGAGCACTATCCTTCGACCAGTTTCCATTAGGGAAGGAATCCTTTCGAGTAGTATGCTTCCGCATTCCTGGAGTTGGAACGTCATCCAGGTGATTCATGCCATCGGAATCTGTCAGAATTGGCTGCTCAGAACATTCTACAGGCGCTGACAAGACTTTAGGAACAGCTAGAGAAGTGGCTTCAGTTGAAACCGAAATATCAACCACCGGAGCTTCAGTCTGCAATGGAGGTATCATAGAGGCCATCTGCAAAACAGGTACTGATGAATGAGACTCAGCTTTCGAAATATTATTTCCCAATGCATGGCATTCACCATGCTCCACTGCACAAACCTCTACATGAGCACCCAAAGTGCTCGCACCATCCCGTGCTCGAAATACCGCAGGGGAAGCTTGCTCGAACCGAACAGCGTCTCAGACATGTTGTTCCTTCACAGACTTAGAGGCATCTGCCATGTTCACACAGCAGCCGGTCCTCCTACCTGCAAGTAGGGGAATTTCCCCGGTGCCCTGGCCAAATTTCCCCCATTCGCTAAAAATACCACAACTGCTTAATCTGGTTCAAGGTCAGTTGGCATTCATCTGTATCCCCCTTCCCGGGTCATGCCTGAAAATAAGCAGAATTTGTCTAGTGCACTTACCCGGTCGACAAAAATAAAATAAATAAAATAAACAGTCCAACAGACACATGCTGCACTTGGGGAATGGAGGGTGTTGAGGGGAGAGTTTACAGGTGGCTAGGCAGCACCACATAGTAGGTACTGCCACACGGCTGGGGCCATCCACACAGTGCACATATTCCTCTGATGAGACTGCTCCTGACAGCAGTGTGCCAGTATGATGGTATGTGTGCCCCTCCGGAGGGCACATACCCTACACATGTTTGGGATCCCCGTGCACATGGACAGCCATGTGTATGGTAGTGTGGGGATCCCATGTGACTGGTGTAGCACATGAGGATCACAGGACAGTATGACTGTGGTGTCCACTGTCAGACCACACCTTCCAGCTGTGCTTGTCATTGTGTGGATAGCATCACTCACTGTTGCCTAACACATCATAGACAGTATCGCGTACTATGGTACTGTACCATCTGATAAACACTGTGGCAGGAACAACGATTTGCCTCTGGCATGCAGAACGACCACTTGTTCCTGTAGTGCTACTCCTCTGGGCCACATTAGTCTTTACATATGTGTACAAACCAAGAATGCAACTAATGAGCGAGAGACCAGAAAAACGGTCCATTTTGGTCCTGTTGGATCTGTCATCAGCACTTGACACTGTAGACCATGGGGTACTGCTTGAGCGTCTGGAAAACATCTGTGGGCTTTCAGGTTTGGTCCACAGATGGTAGTGCTACTCCTCTGGGCCACATTAGTCTTTACATATGTGTACAAACCAAGAATGCAGCTAATGAGCGAGAGACCAGAAAAATGGTCCATTTTGGTCCTGTTGGATCTGTCATCAGCATTTGACACTGTAGACCATGGGGTACTGCTTGAGCATCTGGAAAACATCTGTGGGCTTTCAGGTTTGGTCCACAGATGGTTTATGTCTTTCCTCACTGGTAGAACACAGAGAGTGGTGTCGAGGGTATTTTCCTCTGACCCTATCTCTCTGTCCTGTGGGGTTCCCCAGGGCTCAATGCTGTCCCCCATGTTGTTTGCGGTGTACATGCTTCACCTCGGAGACATTGTAAGACGGTATGGGCTGGAGTTTCATTGTTATGCCGATGATACTCAGCTCTACCTGTCTTTTGCACCTGACCAGAATGGAACCCTCTCTCGGTGTTTAATAACTGTCTCGATGACATCCAAGGATGGATGAGGTCCAGCTGGCTGAAGCTGAATTCTGGAAAGATGGAGGTGATGGTTGTGGATCCTGGTCACTGGATAGGGGGGTTGGGGACAGACCATCCCTCAGGTTTATTCCTGGGGGTGGTTGAGCTTCCTATCTCTGAACAGATGCGTGACCTAGGGGTACTTCTTGATGATTGGCTGACACTGCATGCACAAGTGTCGGCTGTCATTAAGCTATCCTTTTACCATCTTAAGAATATCGCTAGGATCAAGCACCTTGTTCCATCCGGAGACCTACCCACTTTGATCCACGCCTTTGTGACCTCGCACTTGAACTACTGTAATTCCCTTTACTTTGAGCTTCCAGGGGTTGATATTCGCCGCTTGCAGCTGGTGCAGAACTCTGCAGCCCGGTTGTTAACTGGGACGCCTCGTTCCTCCCATATTACCCCGGTGCTGCGGGGTCTGCACTGGCTGCCAGTTCTGTGGCAGATCTCCTTTAAAGTTGGCTTGCTGACTTACAAAGCCCTGCATGGTCTGGGGCCTGACTACCTGAAAGAGCTTCTGGCTCCTTACATCCCGGAGCGACCGCTCCGCTCAGACAACGAGGGATTGCTAGAGATTTCAAGGGTAGTTTTGAAATCTTCCAGTGCTCAGGCTTTCGTATTCGCAGCGCCTACCCTTTGGAATTCTCTACCTCATTGGATTAGAGAGTGCACGATGGTGGGGGGCTTTAAAGAAGCTTTGAAATCTTTCCTGTGGAGAAAAGCGTTTGGGGAGGATATTGAACCGATCTGATTTTATTATTTATTATGTGAATGATATTACTTATTTTATTGATTTTTACGATGTTATTTGGATGTATTTCAAAGCCTGTTCTGCACCTTGATTTTTTGAAAAGCGCAATAAAAATAAAGATTATTATTATTATTAATGTTCTGTGAGCTGTAAGCACACAATGAATGTGGCAACAGACCTGTAATACCAGTCAGACCTACAGGTGGCGCTGTGAGCACAGAATGAAAGTGGCTACCGACCTGTAATTCTAGCCGGACCTACAGGTAGAGCTGTGTGCACTATGTTATAGCGCCAGGCAATCCACATGCAAAGCATGCTGTAATGAGATGCTAATGTGGCTGTTTGCCCATGGATTGCCTGAGTAGGCTCATTTGCATTGCAGTTTTGTATATAAAAACTTCAGCGCCAGTCAAACGTGTCAGCACCATGCAATACTATAATGTTCCATTGCATGGTTCTGCAGTATTTGGATTGCACTGTTGTTTGCTGTTGCTGTGCTCCTCTGCTTTGCTAGCACACACGTTGCCCACATTGTTCAGCCTTACCTTACTCCACCTCTGTGTGCACTGGGCCACTGTTGCAGTTTGCACTGCTCTTGGTTGCTGTATTCAGTGCTGACTTATTTGCTGGGCTATTGTTGCACTGCACTCTCAGCCTTGTTTGCATGCCTTCATTTGCACACTATATTCAACTCATTTAGCCCCGGGGCTATTCCTTTGAATATGGAGTGCAAATGGTTTTGGGATAATTTTGCCCGCTGTGCAGTGCTAATTTTGCACCGGGGCAAAGTGAATATCTGGCCCTAGGTTGGCTGGGTTGACTACTGCATAGAAACTCATGGTAATGTTTCAAAACAGCATTACCTCTTCCACCTCCATTTACAGGAAGGTAGAATAATTGTTTTAAAATTCCATCCTGAGAAATCATCCTCAATTGAATGGCAGGTATGAATGACCACAGACTTCCACCACATCAGAAAATTATTCAGTCTGCAAACCTCACCAGTGAAAACAGGATATTTTGCTCACATGCCTTTTCAGTTTAAAAAATCAACTGAAATTGAAAATAAACCTCACTGCAGTGTGCTATGATTCAGCATTCTGCAACCCCAGAGAAAAGCACCACAACATAAGGGCACCAAAATAAATAAAAAAGAATACACATTTGTCAACTTTTTTTACAAAACCTGAAATACACAATTTTCATAGTCATTTTTTTTTTATGTTGCAGCCTGTTTTGCTTGTGAACACTGTTGCAAGTGAACTCCAACCTTTGAAGAAACAGTTTCTATAAGCTTGCTTACAGGGAAGACTAGACTCTGGCCAGGATATTCAAACGGGTTGCACCTGGCGCAACAGAGGTGTACTGGCACAACCCCACTTTGTGCCCTGGTGGGATATTCAAAAGGCTGCCAGGCACAGTGCAAGTCCCAATGTGCTGGGGTGCAATGTAATCCTATGTGGCGCAGCTGCAGGGAGTGTGCCCATGCATATGCGGCACATCCTGATATTCGGCCCGGGATGTGCGATGCATATGTTGGTGCAACCTGCATTGTGCTGCACAGGGAGGCTCGGAGTTGAGCCCTGGTAAAGCACAAACAAGTCCCTGCCACCCACAGGTGGGCTGCTATATTGCAAGGCACAACACAGCAGCTGCCAGCCGTGGGTGGCCACCTGCCCACCCAGGACACCGTCTACAAGCACCCATACAGGCCCTTGTAGTCCAGTGGCATCCTCCCTCCCTCCCATTGGCCTGACCATGGGCAACTGTACACGTATATTCCCTGGCAGTCTAGTGGTAACCCCTCCCTCCTGTAGCCGCGATCACTGGCAAACAGTAGCAAACAGTATCCCTGGTAGTCCAGTGGACCCCCTCCCGATTCTGACCCACCGATCGCGTCCACCATAGCTCAAGAACCCTGGTGGTCCAGTGGTAACTCCCCTCCCCATGACCCGCAGAGGGACCCCTGCCAGCAGCTCCCCCATCATTGGCTGGTGGCTGCCTCACCCACATACTGCCCAGTCACCATCGAGATGACAGCCTGGTATGATCTGCAAGCCTGACTGGTCCCACAGTGTGGATGAGATGGGCTTGTGCATCATACTGTGCTACACAGGCACAATTCTGTGAATGAGCTCATTCACGTGTGCCTGTAACTAACTCTGACATGGTGTGCAAGCCGATGGTCCACCTGTGAACAGTCAGCTTACAGACCATACTGTAAGCTGTCATTCGATGGGTGGCTGGGCGGTATGTGGGTGGAGTGCAGCCGCCTGCTGATGACAGGGGGAGCTGGGTGGCAGGGGTCCTCTCTGGTGGTGGGGAGGGGTTACCACTGGACCTCAGGGTTTTTACTGAGCTATGGCGGACATGATCGGTGGGTCGGGATCGGGGGGGGGTCCACTGGACTACCAGGGATTATTAATAGTACAGTTTTACCGGCGATCACGGCTACAGGAGGGAGGGTGGCACTAGACTAGGGCTTGAGTTCCTTACCGTTGGCCACATTCGCGGTTACGGGGTGGGGGCTGCCCTGGGACCCCCTCAGTCCACACGTCATGCTGTGCAGGGTGCCAGGCACAATTCACTGGGCTGCCTGTGCAAGGTGTGTAAATGGGACCAATGGCCCCAGTTGCGCCATGTATGTATTATGGCCTCATTTGTATGCCCTCTTCTGAATATCGCGGGTGCTGCACCCAGTGCACCTGCGTTTGTGCTGGTGCATCCCCATGCTCCCTCTTTGTGTCTTGCACTGGCGCAGTGCCACTGTACCATGCACAGTATGTGCGCCCACTATGCCATATTCAACGATGCTGAGCCATGGCACATCAGCGTTGAATATGGCCTGGTTCTGGCCCCGGGCGCAGCCCAGTTGCACTGCACTCAGGCTTGCACCACTGCCAGGTGCAGTCTGAATATCCAGCCCTCTGAGTTCTGGAGATGACATCATCAGAAGCTCTTCACTGAAAATGACTTTTTTGACGAAGAAGAAGAATCAGCATTTATATAGCGCTTTTCATACATCCAAAGCGCTTTACAAGCAATGCTTGACTGGTAGTGAAGTGACTGAATGTGTGGTGGTGGCCATATCGCAGATCATCACTCACACACAGCCTGGATAATTGCATGAACCGGTTTTATGGGAAGGGGAATGTTGGCCAGGACACCGGGAGTGTTCCCTACTCTTTTGCGAAGAGTGCCCTGGGTTTTTTCTTCCACCTGGACACCAACCAGGACAACACCAGGATGGGCAGAAGGGACCTCGGTTTAACGTCTCAACGTCTGAACAGGCAGTGAATTTAGGGTAGTAAAATGACTTGTACCTTTTAAACAAAGTAACTTAGAGATCTCATTTTGGCATGAGGCTGATTGTGGCTATGCTCATAGAATTCTGAAATTTATTGATGCCAGAAATTTTGACAATAGTCCCTCTTTAATGCCTTTTTTAAGGATAAGTTTGAATCATGGAATGCCCATTCCCATAAGATCCTTGTTTGACTAGCCATTATGTATTGTGGGGCAGGGCAACTATAGCCTCCTAAATTTCTAGGACTAGTTAGTTGTGACAACGCTATTCTTGGTTTGCCATGACACCAAAGAAATTTCAAAATGATAACTTTCATTTTTCTGAACCAATCCAATGAAGGGGCACCCTGAATTGCTTGAAATGCAAACATTAAAAGTGAAAGGACCATAATTTTTTGTTTTGCTTAATATAATTATTCTGAATTGTTTCATTCTAGTTTATATTCACCTGAAGAAGGGACCTGTGAGGCCCTGAAAGCTTATGTATAATTCCATCTTTGCACAAGACACTTGTTGGTTCAATAAAAGGTATCAAACCTTCCATCATCATTCTGGTTTGCATATATTTCTCTTCCTAAGTAATTAAGGTATGATTTTGTAGTGTAGTCTTGCCCAATCGATTAGTTCAGTGAATAATCATCCCTTGAAATTTTACATATTACAGTCTTCTGTTTATTTAATTCATAGCCTGACAGTCTATTCTGCAATGTAACTTCCTCTAAGAAATATGATAAAGTGTTCATATCTTTCAGGAACAATAACACATCATCAGCATAAGCATTGAGCTTATAAATATTATCTTCTATCGTCAGGCTTTGAATCATGTTATTCTTCCAGATATGAGTAAGGAAGGGCTCTAGAGCTAAAATATAGAGAGTCTGAGACATTGGGCATCCCTGCCTCACTCTGTTATTCATTAGAAAGGAGGGTGCGTAAAATTGTTGACTGTGTAAACTTTACTTTAGTTTCCTTATACAGTGTTTTATAAGACCAATCAAAAAATCAGGGATACCCCAAATGTCTTAAAGTCAAAAATTAAAAACCTCTATCTAATAAGTCAAATGCCTTAATGGCATCTATTGAAACAGCATGGATGTTTCCTTTAATTTTACTAGACTCGTGGATGATTTGTTGAACTTACCTTGTAGTTTGGAACATATTTCGACCACTGATAAACCCAAACTGATCCTTATGAATAACTTGGTCTAGACCATTTTTTAATCTATTAACTATATATTGTGCAATAACTTTATTAATCTATATTAAGCAAAGCTACTGGTCTGTAGCTTGCCGGTAAATGTTTGTTTTTCCCTTCTTTAGGTATCAAAATTACTCTTGCTTCTTGCCAGGATTTAGGGAAATCCAGTCCTTTTAATGACACTTCAATGATAATAATCATCCATGAATACAGTTCCTGCTGGAAACATCCAAAAACACAACAGTAAAACCAGCCAGCCCTGGTGTTTTATTTTTTGGCATTGTGTTAATAATCTCAGTCAGTTCTTCTTCTCTAAATGTGTCTTCTTTACGATGAAGTGATTTGAAATCTGTTTACTTTAGATACATATATATTTCCCATTGTTCACCCTTTCTTATTCTTTGATATACAGTATATCCTTGTAGACATCCATTATTAGTTCTGCCATTTTGTAGTCTTCCATTATTAAAGTTCCTGTTTTGTCCTTTAAGCCTTCTATTATTGTCTGTTTTTTCTATTTTTTTAGCAGTGCCACTAATAATTTTCCCTTTTTGTCTCCCTGTAAATATTTTACCTTTTTAAGTTTCATAATGTTTGACAGAACTTCAGTATTATTATTCTAAATAGTTTGGAATTGTAGCTGGTAACATTCATTATAGTATTCATTGTAATCTTCAAGTGTGACAGCGAGATCCTGCCACACTTGAGGACTGAGCTTTCTTAAATCTGTTGCAGCAGTTCTTCTGTTTCATAGCCTGATATATCCTTTACAATTTCTAGTCCATAAGGTTGGCCACCTGTGGCCCCTCTTTCCCCTTTCTTAACTATGCTATAATGTCCTCTTTAATTTTCCTTTTCCTTCTCAAATCCTCATGTAGGGAGGTTATTGTGGTGACCTCTGAGCTTATGTAAAACAACAGGCTGTGTTTATCATTCTTGGATTTAGTATATAATAGCACTATGTTATAAAATACTTTGACATATATATACCTGGGCCCAGATATTCAAAAGAGTTGCGCATGGTGCAACACTGATGGGCACTGGCACTGGCACGATATTCAAAAGTGAAAAGTGCGTGGCAAACCCTGATGTGCTGGAGCACATCAGTAATGTATGCAGGCACAGGTGGGGGGGGGGCGTGCCCATGTATACTCTGCACAGCCCGATATTCAGCTCGGGATGTGCAGAGCCAGGCATGTGCAACCCCTACCTGTGCCAGCACAAAGTTACGCCCCCAAAAAGGAACAACTGATGGCCACCCACAGGTGAGCTGCCGCATTGCAGGGTGCAACATGGCAGCTGCCACCTGTGGGTGGCCACCCGAGTTCCAGCTGCACCTGGTGGTGCCCCCCCATGCCTGATCATGGGCACTTGTAAAAATAATAGAAGTCATCCTATATCCCTGGTGGTCCAGTGGACCGCTATCTGCCTGATCGCGGGCATCTGCATTATAAAAGGAAAATCCATCCTATATCCCTGGTCGTCCAGTGAACCACTATCTGCACGATCACGGGCATCTGTATAAAAAGAAAAATCCATCCTATATCCCTGGTGGTCCAGTGGACCGCTATCTGCCTGATCATGGGCATCCGTAAAAAAAGGAAAAAACTTCTTATATCACTGGTGGTCCAGTGGACCGCTATCTACCCGATTGCGGGCATCTGTAAAAAAAGAAAAAAAGTCCTATATATATGATGTTGTGTTTCTTTGAAACTTGGCTTATTGTCAATGCCCTTTGGGGTAACCCTCATTTCAGTGCTTCTGCACTGAAGGTCTTTGTCTGTAACTTGTTTTTTGTTTTCTGTGTCTTTGAGCCCCCACCTCCCAAGCAAACAAGGCAACCACAGGGATGAAGGGTTTTCACTGGAAAGTGTAGATCAATAGATCAGTGAGTCAGTAAGTGCTGACAAGTGCAGAGGGGGGATATACATAGTCTGTTGCTGCAAACTGATGTATTGAAGAAGGAGCATGCCATTTCTGAAGGGTAACTTCTGTATTTTGAATAAACATCACACAGAAATTGTGTGTTGGAACTGAAGTTCGGTGTCTGGTCCATCTGTTATCCTACAACCCCTCCACAGACATGGTGTGAGAAGTAGGATAATTTGCTGGAAGCGTCTTGACTGGCCAAAGAGGGATGTTTTCCAGTAGATATCACCCAGATTTCTCAGGTGAACCGATGCATCAGGAGTTGCCAGAGGAGAACCCAGAGAAGAAAGTCTGTGGAGTTCTGACAAGAACCATGGCTCACAGATGGAGAGAAGCTGCTGCCTGGACTGGACTGGGGAGCTTGGCAGAAGGCCAAGCCTGAAGATGACAAAGAGATGCAAAGGGATGAGGAACTACCATAGACTTGAGGCAGACCAAAGGTGCGAGGACAACATCCAGGAGGTGGAGACCCTGATGAGGATGATCCACTGGATGAGTGGGCAATGGCTGGCAGCAGACTGACTATGCAGAGAGGCAGAAAACCCATGCCAGGTGCTCAAGAGGTTCTTGCCAGAGAGTTTGGATAAAGAATCAGAGAATGTTTCTTGGACACAACTTGAAGAGGACCTCCTGACTGAGCAGGATATTCCTTTATTGCCTGTGTTTCCAGGATGTTACCTGTTGGAAGTCAGAGATGCAAGTATGGAACTTGAAGGTGAGACCCTAGGTAAGACTGTGCCTAGTGATATTGTGCAGACTCCAAGCAAGCAAGAAGAAGCCTATGAGGCTGAAGGGATGTTTTCTTGTAGTGATACAGCTAAATCTTTTAACAGTATTGACTGGGGTACACTGCAGGCTAAAGATGCTAATATTGCCAAACTGTGCCATTAGTCTGTATTGAGAACTATGTTAATGCCTCAGGGTAAAGAATTATGATAGCCACTATGTTTTTGTTGGCTATTTTATCATTAATAGGGACCCTGAGACAGCTTTTGAAGATGGATTGGTAGAAGCTCCACCCTTTCCTGAGACAGGAAGGTGGTAAGCAGTCCAAAATAACTGCTTCCCTCTTAAGGTGGTGGTTATGTGACAGGGAGATTCTGCCAGTCTTGAAGACTGACCTTTCTTAAATCTGTTGCAGCAGTTCTTCTGTTTATTAGCCTAATATATCCTTTACAATTTCTGGTCCATAAGGTTGGCCATCTATGACCCCCTCCCAATTCTTGACTATGCTATAGTGTTATCTTTAATTTTTCTTTTCCCTCTCAGGTCCTCATACAGGGAGGGTATTGTGGTGACCTCTGAGCTTATGTAAAACAACAGACTGTGTTTGTCATTGTTGGATTTAGTATGTAATAGCACTATGTCATAAAATACCTTGATACACATTCCTTATGTTTGTGAAACCTGTAAATGTTAAAAATACCATGGTACTAGGTGTTTTTCATAATGGTAAAACGTACTAGGTGACTATATTATAGAAATTAAGTTGGTTGTGTTCAATGCATGTACATTGGTACCATACATTCCTGCTGTAAATTGAGCCAATCTGAAATTTCATGGTGATTTGTATATATCTCATGATGCTTTGCAATATGGAGTATGTGTGATGTTGTGTTTCTTTGAAACTTGGCTTATTGTCAGTGCCCTTTGGGGTAACCCTTGTTTCAGTGCTTCTACACTGAGGGTCTTTGTCTGTAGCTTGTTTTTTTTTTTCTTTTTTAACCCCTACCACCCAAGCAAGAAGGCAACCATAGGGATGAAGGATTCTCACTGAAAAGTGTAGATCAATAGATTGGTGAGTCAGTAACTGCTAACAAGTGCAGATGAGGGGCATACATAGCCTGTTGCTGCAAACTGATGCATTGAAGAAGGAATATGCCATTATTGAAGATTATCTGCTGTATTTTGAATAAACATCACACAGAGACTGTGTGTTGGAACTGAAGTTTGGTGTCTGGTCCATCTGTCATCCCACATCTCCTCCATAATCTTCGAGTACTCGGGGATCTGATTCCTTCCATCTCTTTTTTATGTTTTTGCTTTCTTTGATGTGTTTTTTTTGTTTGTTTGATATATATTTGGTATGAAATGCAAACTTCTCTTGATGCAGCTTTTAAAGCATCCCATAAATTAACCACTGGTATAGATTAATCAAACATAATACCAAAATTCTTGTACAGCTGTTTTTATTTTATCAACAAAATTCATATCTTTCAAAGTTGATTGTCAAATCTCCAAATTGGTGATGATTTCCCTGTTTTGAGTGACGTTCTTTAGGGGCCAGATATTCAGACTTGTTCCCAAGGATTGCACAATGAAGGCGCAGTGCAATGCAGATGCACCATGTGGGAAAGTACTCCATATTCAGAAGATGTCCCACCTAAATGTGCCAGCACAACCAGGCTGAATATAGCAAAGATGCACCACAGCTCAACCACAGATGTGCCAGCACAACCATGGATTTGTAGGACCATGCCAGAACACACAACCCAATGGGCTGAGCAAGGGCAATAGGCTGCAGGGACACACAGGCAAGAAAGCAAAAGGGGCATGGGGCACAGTACCACACCAGCATGGCACAGCAGAGTACAGGGGTGCACCATCCTGGAGGCAACACAGGGCATGAGGGGATGGTGCACACAGTAGCCCGGCCCACCAACCATGGCACAAGCACTAGGCCAACACACTGGCACCACTGGCATGCCAGTGCCAGAGCCACGCAAGAGCTACCCACCAGGCAGTGCCACAGGGTGACATGGCCATGGTGTCAGGAGAACACACAAACACAGAGGTCTGTAGTCCTGGGGCGAGGGAGGCACAGGCCACCCAGAGGCACACAGTCCGCCACCCAGAGTGGTGAAGGGCACAGCACTGCGGGGCACACCAGAGATGGGCAGCATGACAGGCAGACAGAAGGGCAGGCAGACAAGGGCACAAGGTGCAGGGGGAGTCACAGGCCACTGCGAGACACACCACACAGAGCCATGTACAGGACAGGGACATGGGGCACATGCCCAGTGCACACATATGCAGTGGCCCAAGGGGACAGCAGTGGGACACCAATGATACGGCCAAGCACAGCACAACAGACACCTGCAGCATGGCTACACATGGCATCTGCAAAGGAAACACAGACTCTGTGATGAAGCAATGACAAGGCTTTAATAACAATGTTAACAAAGACAGTTGGGCCAAAAGGGTAACTAGTTACAGTGAACAAAAGGGACTGGGGAGGGTCACGGGAGGTGGGGGATAGGGTCCAGGGGCTATACAATGGGATGTGGGAATGGGCAGGGCAGTAACACACTGTTGCCTAAAGGGTGTGTGTGCCTGAAATATATACCATACTTTGTGTATTGTAAAATTTACTGAAATTTTGCACTTTGTGTTTTTGGTGCTAACTGAAGTGGGGAGTATACTTCCTGGTTTGGAGACTCAAGGGCAGTGTGGGATATAGGAGGACTAAGGGGTTAGCCCTGCTCTCTCCCAATACATCTTCCACACTGAATAGAGCTTCACACAGGGGGAAGCTTTTTTTCTCACTGAACAGTCACTCCTGAAAACTCTGCCTTTCTAAATGCTTTACTTTTAATATTTTATACACCACAAGCCTGTTCTTGTGTTAGCGTGAAACCGGAAGTCGCGCAGTGATGCACTTCCGGTTTTGGTACCATAAAAAACCTTGCACTAGCGAGCGGCCAGCAGATAACACACTGCTGCCTAAAGGGTGTGTGTGCCTGAAATATATACCATTCTTTGTGTATTGTAAAATTTACTGAACTATTGCACTTTGTTTGTGTCTTTGGTGTTAACTGAAGTGGGGAGTATACTTCCTGGTTTGGAGACTCAAGGGCAGTGTGGGATACAGGAGGACTAAGGGGTCAGCCCTGCTCTCTCCCAGTACATCTTCCCACACTGAATAGAGCTTCACACAGGGGGGAAGCTTTTTTTCTCACTGAACAGTCACTCCTGAAAACTCTGCCTTTCTAAAGGCTTTACTTTTAATATTTTATACACCACAAGCCTGTTCTTATGTTAGCGAAACTGGAGTCAGCGTGGTGGCCTTTTCAGTTTTGGTACCATAAAATCTCGCACTAGCGGCCAGCAGAAAACACACTGCTGCCTAAAGGGTGTGTGTGCCTGAAATATATACCATTTTTTGTGTATTGTAAAATTTACTGAAATTTTGCCCTTTGTTTGTGTCTTTGGTGCTAACTGAAGTGGGGAGTATACTTCCTAGTTTGGAGACTCAAGGGCAGTGTGGGATACAGGAGGACTAAGGGGTCAGCCCTGCTCTTTCCCAATGCATCTTCCCACACTGAATAGAGCTTCACACAGGGGGGAAGCTTTTTTTCTTACTGAACAGTTACTCCTGAAAACTCTGCCTTTCTAAAGGCTTTACTTTTAATATTTTATACACCACACGCCTGTTCTTGTGTTAGCGCGAAACCGGAAGTCACGCGGCGACGCACTTCCGGTTTTAGTACCATAAAAAACCTTGCACTAGCGAGTGGCCAGCAGATAACACACTGCTGCCTAAAGGGTGTGTGTGCCTGAAATATATACCATACTTTGTGTATTGTAAAATTTACTGAAATTTTGCACTTTGTTTGTGTCTTTGGTGCTAACTGAAGTGGGGAGTATACTTCCTGGTTTGGAGACTCAAGGGCAGTGTGGGATACAGGAGGACTAAGGGGTCAGCTCTGCTCTCTCCCAATACATCTTCCCACACTGAATAGAGCTTCACACAGGGGGAAGCTTTTTTTCTCACTGAACAGTCACTCCTGAAAACTCTGTCTTTCTTAAGGCTTTACTTTTAATATTTTATACATCACAAGCCTGTTCTTGTGTTAGCGAGAAACCGGGAGTCGTAGCGGTGACGCACTTAAGGTTTGGCACCATAAAAACCTTCGCACTAGCGAGGTGGAATGAGATTGCAAAGACGCTGTGGAGACATGCGAGAGACACGCGCATCATAGCATGTGTCTATCGTGTCCCATCGTGGACTTTGGGACTGCGCCCAATAACTAACCAAATCCGGTGACACTCAAATAGAGAAATCCAAGGTACAGTACTAAGATTTGGTTTGTCTTCAGTGTCTGTTACACTGTATTACAATGAAAAGAGCTAACAAATACTGTACCTCCTGTCAGATGTATGCGATTGGCAAACAGACTGCCAAATACATCTGTGACAGGTGTATTTTGGTTAAATCATTGCAGGAAGAAGTAGCACGACTTCTAAATAAAGTGGAAATGGTCTCTGGTGCTACCAAACTTGTCATTGATCCAGAAATAGAGGCACTAGAGGAGTATATAGACCATATGTCTCTCCTACTGGAAGCTAATAACACAACTTCCCTCCATACCGATGCACCACAGGGCTCTTTAAGAATAAACTCTCTACATAATGAAGTACATAAGACTGTTTCAACCCCCCACTGTTCTCACTCCTCCTCAGAACCATTACCATTTCCAAATGTAACCCCTTGGTCTACTATTGCTCCCTCAAAATCCAACAAGAGAATAGACCTGCAAGCGTGGGGGTTTAACACTTCTCCCTCAGTTGTGTTGCATAATTCTTATGAACCTCTGGATTCTCTTCCAGCTGATGACGCTAGCTTTAACCAGAAATATGAATTAACCAACATCCAGGTTGACACCCCCCTCCTCCTCATGACAATATCCCCACACAGGTCTTTGTACTGGGTGATTCCATGATCAGATTTATCGATCGTACTATCTGTAACCCTGATAAAGAAAATAGGACCAGCTCAAGTTATAGGGTAGCTAGGGTCTCCGATATAACCTCTATGACCAAAACTGCCTTATCAGCAGCAGGCAATAATCTGCTAGTCATAGTTCATGCTGGGACTAATGATATTACTAAAATCCCACTACAACAACTTAAACAAGATATTGTTTCTCTATGTAACATAGTAAATGAAAGGGGATGTAGTATTGGTATTTCTGAAATCCTCCCCGTACCCTGAGCCTCATACTATACCCTTAAAAAAATTAAAACACTAAATGAATGGCTCAGAAAATTGTGTTTTAGGTAGGGCATTGCTTGTCTCACACATTGGGAGGAATTTAATGATAATCCTTCCCTCTTCAGCTGGGATGGTCTGCACCTCAGCAGAAGGGGAAGTTCTCTTCTTGGTCGCCAGTTTTTGCAATTTATTAACAAACATTTAAACTAAAACACAATGGGGAGACCAGGCCTGTAAAGCCATCTCTTAATACTTTACCATTACACAAGTTGAACATCCTATCATTTAATGCAAGGGCACTTAACAAAATTAAAATGGCAGAACTAGCGTTAAAGATTCATGAATTCAACATAGGATTGATTGCCATTACCGAAACATGGGGAAACTCGGACAAACAGTGGATAACGAACATTCCAGGGTTCAAACTTTACTGTAAAAATAGAGCTGATGACCACAAAGGCGGAGGAGTAAGTCTTTATGTTACCAATAACATCCCATCTTTCGAATCCTCCTTACCATCACAAACTGAAAGCATCTGGGTTTACTTGCAACCTAATGGTCATCCCCAGATTTTGGTCGGCACCTGCTATCGCCCCCCCTCCTCAGATATTGCATATCTTAAACAACTATCCTCAGAAATTACCCTAATAGCAGATAAGGGGTCAGTAATTATCCTAGGGGACTTCAATCTCCCAATTATAAACTGGGACACACTATCAGGAATCAGCCAGTATGATCTACAGCTAATTTCAACTATCACAGATCTTGGCCTCACTCAGCTAGTTAGAGAACCCACACGTGGGAATAATATATTGGATATGGTAATGACCAACATGGAGGCCTCCCTGTCTAACCTACGAGTTTTGGACCCATTGAGTAATAGTGATTATAAGACAATCCAATTTTCCATTCTCCTGGTTCATAAAAACTCTACAAATAACTGTATGGTTAAACAATATGAGAAAGCAAATTTCTCAGAAATCAATAAGCATCTTATAGCTACACCATGGGACTCAATACTTTCATTGCTTAACATTAATGATGCATGGAACATCTTTAAAGAAATTGTGCACAATTTAGAAAAACAACATGTACCAGAAAGAAAGAAAAACAACAATAGAGGCAAGGTTCCCGCCTGGTATAACAATAAAATTAAAAAACTCAGCATTCGTAAACGTAAATTGTTCACATGTTTAAAAAAGTGTCAACCTGAACAATCAGAGGGAAAACTAATAGAATACAGGAAGGCAGTTAAGGATCTTAAAACATTAATTGTTCTATCTAAACGAAACCTAGAATTCAGAATTGCTCATACTAAGGACTCATACAAAAGTTTACATTCATATCTAAATAACAAAAGGGAGATACAAAAAAAAAATAGGCCCGTTAATTTTAGATAATACCACCATCCTCTCAGATAAGGTTACTGCAATTGAGTTTAATAAATACTTCTGCTCTGTTTTTGAACAAGACAATGAACCCTTAACATATGCCGACATTAATACATCACCTAGCTATACTATCACCATCTCTGATACCCTCAAACTCTTAAACACTTTGAAGTCAACAACAAGTCCAGGTCCCGACAATATAACCCCTAAATTTCTTATGGGAACATACAATAATATTGCTATTCCACTCACCATTATTTTTAATAAATCTCTTAGTAAGTCTAATGTTCCCTCAGACTGGAAAACAGCTACCGTCATGCCAATCTTAAGTGGTACACCACAAAGCTGAAAATTACAGACCTATCAGCCTTACTTCCATTCCATGTAAATTATTAGAAAAACATATTAAATACTTAATCGAAGAAGAAATGCTGGCATTAAACTTAAACGACATTACACAACACGGATTTAAATCTGGGCACTCTTGTACAACAAACTTGCTATCTTTTTATAACTCAGTTAGCATAAATCTCGACCTAAACATTCCAGTGGACGTTATTCTGCTTGACTGTAGTAAAGCCTTCGATAAAGTCTCACACCTCATACTAGTAAATAAATTAGTAGCTCTAGGTTTCTCTAATTGTATTGTGTCTTGGGTTAATAGCTGGCTTCATAGTAGAACCCAAACCGTTAAGGTGTATGGGGATCTGTCAGATGAAAGATTGATGTCAAGTGGTGTCCCCCAGGGCTCGGTGTTGGGTCTCACTCTGTTCAGTATCTTCATTAGCGACCTTACCATCTCGTCGAACAATATTTTATCAAAGTTCGCGGACGATACTAAATTAGGAGGACCAGTTGATAACGAAACCAACAGGAGTATTCTTATAAACGATCTCAAAAAAATTGAATCATGGGCGACAACTAACAGAATGTCATTTAATGTGTCTAAGTGTTCAGTGTTACATATAGGTAAAAAGAACCTCAAGCAAACATGCCATCTTAACAACACAATACTTAGGGAATCCCCCATGGAAAAAGATCTGGGTATACTGGTTGACAACAAGTTGTCTTTTTCAAATCATTATAATAAGGTTGCTAATCATGCCAATGCCCTCTTACGTAGAATTAACAGTACTTTCATCCTTAAAACTGAGGAGTGCATTATGGCCTTGTATAAAACCCATGTCAGACCACACTTAGACTATGGTTCACCTTTATGGAGTCCCTGTTTAGCCAAGGACATTACAAGAATTGAAAAAGTTCAAAGAAGGGACACAAAAATTATACCCCATCTTTCTCGTTTGGATTATGAGACTAGGCTTTATAAAACGAGGCTTTACTCACTCAAATTTAGAAGACTAAGGGGCGATCTCCTTCAGTTATTTAAAATCTTACAATCAGCTACATTAATGAGCCAATGTGGATTATTCTTTACATCCAGAAAAACTGTAGCTAGAATACACAACAAACAAATAGGAATCGACATAACAAGAACAAACAAAAGACAGCAGTTTTTACTGTCAGAGCCCCAAAAATTTGGAATTCCTTGCCACAGGAAGTTGTTGACTGCCAGAATATAAATATCTTTAAATTCAAACTTGATAAATGGCTTCTGGATAGAACATAATTCATCAATGATCCACACTGTGTGGTGGACATCCTCGATGGGCTTCAGCCTTCTTTTGTCCAACTACCAAGTAACCAAGTAGGGGCTGCTCCCCAATGAAAACGGGCTATGGTTGGCCACATCCTGATGCTGCCAGCTGGTGCATCTCCCTCTGAATGGCTAGCATCTCATGAAGCAGCTGCACCAACAGATTCACCATCCTCCGCTGCTGGACCAGTGTGCTGCACAAGGCCTCCCGCCACTCTGCTTGTCCTCTGCTGTGGCTGTACCCCAAAACCACCTAGGAGAAGGGAGAGAACAGGCAATAAGCGACATGCCCAAATGTTCCCCAGCCCACCCACAACATGCACTGGACAACGGAGGCACACACACGTGGACGGACCACCAAGGTCCTGCGCATGGAGGACCACACCAGCCATCGACACAGCACACCACATCGGTGCAGACAGGCACACAGGGCCATGCAGTGGGTGCATTGGTGCATGTGCAAGGCTCATGATGCAGACCACAGGCACCCATGGCCGCACACACAGTGGAGGCTGCACGCACCCCCCCCAGGCGGCACAGTGAATATGAGCATGGTACAAGCACATGCAGTGCACACCCACCAGACATTTCACCCACCCTGGCAGTGCCCACACATGGCTATGGCAACCATGTCCAGACCCTGCGACCAACAGAGACCCACACATACACAGTACAGTAATGTGAACATGCCTACCTGGCTGCCGCCATCCTGCCAACCCATCAGCATGCCCCTGCACCACAGCCATGGCTTCCCTGGCCCTCTTGCAGTCCTCTAGTCCTGTGGATGGGAATGAGGGAGGTGGACATGAGTGAACAGTCACGCATAGACAGCCCCCCCACCACACAGCTGGCATGGCGCAGGGCAGGACTCCGCCTGCCCTGTGGCCCTGATGCCTAATGCCTGTATGACTGCAACACATACAGCAGCATTGTGCATGTCAGCCATGCAGGACATGCAGTGACCGCTAAGACCATGTGATCCCCCCCAGCAGCGGCACACACTGTGCATCTGTATGCCCACTACAGGCATTCCCTGTGCATGAATGACACATGTGCATACTAACCTGGCATGCCTGTAGCCATCGCAGCCTGTCCGGGTCCCTCTGGTGCAGGTCACCATACCGGTGCCTGCACTGCTGTGCACTGCACCAAACTCTCGTGCAGCGCTCCATGGCTGTGGCTACATGGGCTCACACATCACACTGCACCTGCTGCAGTGAAACCTGCCCAAACATTTGGGGTGCAAAGGACTCAACTAGTGCAGTGAGGTTGCACAGCTCTATGTCTGTCCAATTTACTGCTCTGTGGGAGGTAGCGGTGCATGGCATGGCTCTGATGGTAAAAAAGTGCTGTAGGCATCATGGCCTACACGGCGTGCACATGTTGTGGCACATGGATGTTGCGCAATAGCATACCATTGTACATGACCGTGCAGCACAGGGATGTGTGATTGGTATGTGCATGTGCTGTGGAAGTGTATTGCACAGCACCGTTCATGCGAACAGTGGCATGGCCTGGTGGGTGTCTAGGGTCATGTCCATGACCCCGACGGCATACAGCATGACCCTGCACAGCACTGCACATGATCCTGGCCTGCACGGTATGCGGCATAGCACATCATGGGCAGCTGCGCCATAGGCCAGTGTGCCGTGATGCGTGCTCATGCGTGATAGGCAACCAGAACTGCATGCACACTGGGGGCATCTTGTGCAATGCAGATGGTCATGCGATAGGCTAATGCACTGGTTTACGCACATGTGCACTGCAGGCCTGCACACTGCACATGTGTGGACCATGTGCCACATGATTGCTCCGGTGCAACATGATTGAGCACAGCGCATAATGCAATATTCAGTCGCCATATGCAAATTGCCTCATGAACCTATGCGTGGCACAATAGGGTGCACTAGCATATCATTACCATTGTGCACAGGCTCATTTGCATGTGTTGCACCTTATAAGCACCACAACACAGGTCATGGACTGATATTGCAGCCTGTTTGGTAAGTGGATGCTAATGCTGGGATTGAGAGGCCCATACCTACACTGCAACGGAGCACTGTACTGTGCCATGCTGCCACTTGCCTCCTGTGCTGTTACTGTCCATAGATAACTGAATATCCAAGGCAGAGGGAGAGGAGGAGCATGGGCCTGCCCAAAAGCTCAGGTTCAATTTCACTGAAGAGGAGCAGCAGGCCCTGTTTGAAGCCTACCTCAACAGGGAGGACATCACAGGTGAGGTCAGCTGGGTGGGATGCAGTGGCCACCTATGTAAATGCCCATGGCAGACACCAGAGGAGCACCTAGGAGTGCCGCAGGAAGGTGGGAACAGACTAGCGCCACATCAAGGAGAAGGTGGCAGCCATCAGGGCATCATGCAGCAGGACTGGTGGAGGACCATCCACTGCACTGGCGCTGATGGCAATGGAGGAGATGGTGGCAGCCACCATCAGTCATGCTATCATAGAGGGTGTTCCTGGTGGTGGATTTAAGATGGGTGGCAGCCCCTCACAGCATTGTGAGTCAACACACAACATGCTTGGGTGGCGGGTATGGGCGGGTATGGGCAGTACCATGCAGGTGGGCCTGCTGCCGTGCTGCATGGCTCATGTGTGTGTTCCCTGCAGCTGTGCGTGGTGCACCGGTGGGTGGCAGCCGTGGCAGCATGCACCCCTGGGTGTGGGTACCACCTGCATGCATGCTACAGCACCGCAGACTCTGTGTTCCTCCTTTCCAGCACCATCACGTCTCCACGGAGTGGTCCAGGAGGAGGAGGAGGATGCTGACATGGGCCCAGAGGAGGTGGTGCTGTTGACATCCATGGGCATCCATGGTAGGGACTGGCCATGATGCAACAGTGTGGAGCTGTTGGATATCCTGGGACTGGAGTCAGATGAAGCTCTGTCGGAGCACCTGCTGGGTGAGAGCCTGCCTGTGGTTCACATAGGCACCCAGCTGGGAGGCATATCTGACTCCGATGATGATAGCACTCTGATCCTGGACAGCGACAGGCATGTGGTGCCGGCTATGGTCTATGGACAGATGCAGGCACCATCGTGGCCAGTGCTGCACCTGCGGCTATGCAGCCACCCCCTGTCCACTCTGGCACAGAGGTGTGTGGTGCCACTGCTGTACCTGGTGAGGTGGGGGGTGCTGATGCAGGCACAACTGCACTGGGCACAGACCAGCAGATGGTTGGGCAGCGGAGACAGGATGCAGTCACCACTGGGCAGCGTGCCACAGGGGCCACTGCCAGTGTGCCCATTGCCACACTACCCCCTATGTGGACCCCTGTGCAGTGTCCATCTGAGCAGGGTGCTTACCAGTGTGCCGCGTCACCCCCAGCAGGCGAATGTCAGGACCAGGATGTGCAGGATGCTGACCAACTGGCAGAGCAAACCTGGCTGCTGCAGGCATCCATAGACAGCCAGACACTGCTTGCCACAGAGCTCCATGCACTGCAGACTAAGGTACATCAGCTGGCCGAGCATCACGACAGAGGACGTGCGCAGCTCACTGATGAGCTCCACCAGCTGCAGGAGGCCATGGCCATATCTCTGGACTGCATGACCGGTACCATTGCGGCTGGGTTTGCATCACTGGTAGCCATTGAGCACAGCTGTGTGCATAGGACCCCCTGCAGTGCGACATAAACTCCACTGTCCTGGCGTATGGTGACCCCTGCATGGCAGGCACCGGGCTCTGATGTGGCCCTCCCCGACACACCTGGCATGGGCCTGTTCGGCTGGCTCTACAACCTGGCAAGACTCTGGTCACGTTCTCAGGCCTCCATCCCATGAATGTGTTGGACACTCCCCCGTTGGCCATTGCACAGCCCGCGGCTGTTGACTGGCCTGGGCGCGGTCACCCACGTGGCTGTGGCAGCCATGGTACCACGTGGTTGCCCTAATGTGTGTGCTGCCCTTTCCTGCTGTTTGCTGCTGCTGCCCAATGCACACTTGGGTGGTGGTGGTGCCCCGTGCATGTGGAGGTGTGCATTTATGGTGTATTGCACTCCCCCATGTGTGCTGGACGAGCTGCTGGGCCTTGTTGCATGGGTGTGATGAGGCAGCTCAGCGCCAGCAGTGCGTATGCACTGGTGTCATGCGTCTGATCCATGCCATGGCCTGCAGCCCGTGTGTGTGTGTGCCCATGCCTGTGTTGTGTATGTCTGTGTGGCACTGCATCCATTGTGCATGCTGTGTGTGCATGTCTCCCTGAATGTATCCCTATGTGCCCATCCAGGCCTGTAGGTGGGGCGGTGGCCTATGCAGACCCTGAATGCATGTCATTACACTTACCTGCATTCTCCATAATGCTCCTGTGGGATGGTGGCTCAGTGCCTCCTGACTTCCACCAGCCTGGGGTTCCGCCTCCCCATGGGTGGCTGCACACCCCTCTCCAGCCCGTCATCACCACCTTCCCCACTGCTGTCACCCTCATCCTCCAGGACAGCTATCCCACAGTCAATGGCCATGTTGTGCAGCATGGAGCAGGCCAGGAATAGGCCACAGACTTTCAATGGGCTGTATTGTAAGGCACCACCTGACCTGTCTAGGCAATGGAACCACATCTTGAGCATGCTAAAGACACGATCGATGACATTGCACGTGGTGGCGTGTGCCTCAGTGTATCTCTCCTCCGTGGGAGTGGCTGGTCACCAGTAAGGGATGAGCAGCCAGGGCCTCAGCGAGTACGTGCTGTCATGTGTGTGGGAGAGAGCATGGTTATCTTTGTGCTGTGCTTGTGCCAACCCCCTTGCCCCTGCTGCTCTCTGCCCCCTGCGCCCCAACCCCGTGTCTTCGCCTTCCTCCCTCAGCATTGCTGCACCTGCCTCCATCCCCATGCCTTGCTCACCTAACAGGTGCCCAGTGGGGATATCTCCACACTTGAATCTCTGGCACTGTATGGAACTGTGCCAGATGTAGGCATCATGTGCACTGTAGGGGTATGTGGCGCAGACATTGATGATGCGCCCCATGACATTGCTCACCATCTGGCAGTTGATGGATGGGTATCCCTTGCGGTTGATGTATGCCACCTTCTCGGGGCCAGGTGGTGTGCATATAGCCATGTGGGTACAGTCTATGGCCCATATCACGCCTGGCATGCGTGCCACCCTGTGGAAGTCCTGCATGTTTGCTGTATGCTTTGCCTGTGTGCTTGGGAATTGTATGAACTCTGAAGCATGTGGCAGCAGAGCATTGAGAAACTGTGTGAGGAGGCAGGACATGGCCAACTGGGTTATCCCTGTGGTGGCACCTGTTGGTCTCTGGAAGGTGCCCGTGGTGAGCAAGCACATCACTGTTGTCACCTTGGTCTCCACAGACATGGCATGACTCCGTCTGGTGGCTGCCTGCAGTTCATCACTGCACAGCTCACAGAGCTGCCTCAGAATTGCCCTGTTCAGGTGGCACCAGCCCATGATCTCCACATCACTGTAGTCCTCCAAAGTGTGGCAGGCACGGTACCGTCTGTGTTGGGCATACCGCCAATGGGTCCTTTGTCGGCCACGTTGCTGTTCCTCCCTCCTCCTCAAACCCCCCCCCATTACCTGCTCGATCAAAAATGGTGCTGCATCTATGCTGCTGTGCTTAATACTCAGGGTTGCACATCTGCTGTGTCTGTGTTTGAGCCTGTTTTTCTAGGCTCAAGTCCGACTGGCGCATCCTGTGGTTTGCTCCTGACTTGCACCATGGATTTGGGTTGAATATGCCATTGCGCCGCATATTCATGGGAATGCCCCCTTGCAATTGTGCTGCATGCATTACATTTGTGCTGTGGCGCACTAAGACTTGCGCCTTGCAGTCACGGTGGTTGAATATCGCGCTGCGGTGCAAGTCTGTAGTTGCACCATGCTCAACTGCTCTGAATATTTGGCCCTAAATCTATAGAAATAAGGGTACAAGCTAAATATGTTTTTGTATTAATATTTGCTTTCATGAATGTTGATAATAATGATTTTGATATGAAATGTAGTCCAGTCTGAAAAACCCTTTATTCTTTTTGTCATGAAAAGTAAATTCTTTGGCACGGGGATATTTTAGTCTCCAATGGTCCAACGAATCATGTAGTTGTAAAACATCATTTCATATTTTACTGTGCTTTTTATTATGTGAGGAAATATTTAATGCTTTATTTAAATGTGGATTCAACAAGTTATTGAAATCTCCATGCAAAATAATGTTTATTGTTTGGATTTGTACTAAGGCTTGAGTTATTTCTGCAAAGAACTCTACGTAAATAACAAAAGGACCATAAACAGAGCCTACTTTGTAAACAATATTATGACAATTTAATTTTACTAATAGTATTCTCCCATTTTTATCCTTATATGCATTGATAATAGATATGTTGATGTTATTCTTAATTAAAATAACTATACCAGCTTTTTTTCATAATACCTGGGGAATTAAAACTATGGAAAATCCATTTCCTTTTTAATTTCCTCATTTCACTAGTACTTAGATGAGTTTCCTGAAGTGCTATACAATCTATATTTAATTTTTTTCAAATAATTTTAAATTCTGGATCTCTTAATGGGAGAGTTCACCCCATTTGTATTCCAGGAAGCACATCTGAATATACCTATATTGTCCATTGTTGGTTGTTTACAATATAATTATCACCACAGTTTTTCAAATACCACTTAAACATTTGAAATATAAAAATGATTAGATAAAAAGAGAAACATAAAAATAAAAGTAATAAGATCAAAAAGAAAAAAGGAAAGAAATTATTTTTCATATTCCGTTTGTAAATACTAATTTGTAGACCCAGATGGATTCCTCCAGCTGCCTTCTTCAGTTTTGCTCTATTGAGCTCCCTGGCTTCCCCTTCCATTAACCAGTAAAATGAAGAAAATACAATACTTATAATACTTACATTTTGCCCTATTTCCATCTATCTACAACCTCTTATTAACATCTGCCCTGTAGGCTTTCATCTTAACCTACAAGGAGTATTAGGTTTCAAACAATGTAGAGCATTCAACTCTTAGGTCACTTTCTGCTTCCTGTACTGAATAAGTATAACTTCTACCCTCTATAACCACATTTAACTTGGCAGGAAAAGCCACATTTGCTTTTATTTTATTCTTCCATAAGTGGTTCCTCAAGCCATTAATGTTTTATTTTTATTTAGGATCTCCTGTGGCAAGTCATTATAAATGGCTATCTGAGACACTGATAACAGACAGTCTCATCTTTTTATAAACTTGAGCCATAAGTTCCTCTTTGTCATTGGATCTAATGATTTTTACCATAACTGGTCTAGGGGGGTCATTTTTTGAGAAACTGGGTCTAAAAACCATATGGATCCTATCAGTCTCTAAGTCAATCTGTGAGAGGTGGATATTATTTATTTCAAAAGTTTCACCAGGAGAGACGTACTGAGCCATAAACAACTTGTTTCCAGAAGCATCCTAGGGGAGAGGGTAGAGGGAGGAATACATACCCATACAGTGTAAACATATTTACAGAGAATGCACACTCACATTAAGGCACACTTTTATGTAATGTATCATCAATTAACATCGAGTAATATACACTGAATGTACAAAAGCATATCTATGGGGATTATTTTACAGAAAATGCAGCAACAGCAGTAAGTAACATTTGCCTACAAGAATAGGGGATGAACCAGGTTTGCACATGTGGTTAAGGGAAGTCTAGCAAAAGGTGAAGAGTAGAGAGGGGGAGAAAAGAGGAGGTAGATCATAGGAAGGAGATAAGGGAGATCCAGAATTAGGGTGGGTAGGTAGAGAAGGTAATTGAATGAGGGAGGGGAGATATGTAATATGAAAGTCAGGAGTGGGGAGAGAAGGGGTGGAGAGGAAGGTATGGGGCAATAACAAGGGGTGGCATCAGGGCAGTTACAGAAGGGCACAGTAATCCATGCAATACTGAGAAGTAGCAGATGGAGGTAGGGGAATGACTATGGCCAGGGAGGGAGGGAGGGATGTCCAGATATGTGGCCATTATTTGTTTAAATGATTCACTGAGGTTTGTCCGAGTCTCAAGTCTCTGGTATGCCCAGAATTTTAGCATTTTTTCTTCTTGACCTAGATTCTAGAGTAGTAATTTTGTCTTTTATTTCTTTGTTCGTTTTCTCGAGGTTTGATAAGTGTCTCTCAATTGGTATTTTATCATCTTCTATTTTTGATATTCTTTGTTAAACTTCTAATAGTTTTTTCTTTATTTTTTAATTTGCTTTTACCAATAAGGTGACAGTGGAACTAAACATGTCTAGTTTTTGTTCTAAATTTTCAGTTTTAGATATTTTTTATTAATTGCTTGTATTTGGTGAAGTATCAGATGGGCCCACTTTGGCAATTCATTTTCAGAGTTAAACTCTTCATATCGTTCTTTGTTTTTTCCCCCCATATTGCTCTTGTTCCAAGCTTGTTTCATCACCTGACGAGAAATCATCAGTACTGTCATTTGGTGATAAGTGTACAATCATATTCATGTCTGTTTTCGGTCTTGTCCCTATATTTGATTTTTTGGGTAGTTGAGAGACATGGTAATTTTGAGAAACTGTAAAAAATATGTTTTTCCTTTTGAAATTTGAAAGCTGAAGCTTCAATAGTTAGTTGCTTGTATTGAGGGCTAGCAGGAACAACATATAACTTTGACATACAGGCCCCCAACCCCAACACGGTATAGGGACCTGTACTGTATTCCCAAGTGTTACCTCTTGTATTTTTTGTAAGCCTAATTCAGGCTTTCTTCTGCAGAGAAGCACTTGGTTTACATTTCTTTTAGCACCAGGTTTTTTCTCCATTTGACCATTCCATGTCTCAGACTTAGAGTAAGTTGTCACGAGAGCATCTCCTACAATGGGAACATACGAACATGCATACAGTCGGAGATATAAGTTGGAGGAGAGCGTGGTTTAAAGTTCCTTACAATAGTTCTTGCTGTGTAATTGTATTCAATCCCAGCTTTTTTTCCATTAAACCTGCAACAGGGTTATTACAGTATGTTATAGCACACTATTTGTAGAAAAGCCACTACTAGGTACTTTTTTCATTCCCCCCTCCATCATAGCAGTATCTCCATGTATTGTACTGTTAGCTTTAAAGTCAGTTTGAGCATTACTTGCCTTCAGTGTGGAAATCTGCAAAGTACTCGAAGGGCTGGGGTCCTGTAGCACCTGAAAAGTATTCGGTTGTCCTTCAAGAACCTTCTAAACCCCTATGCATTCATCTGATTTACATGGTCGGTCTTACATGGTGGCTCTATGCTCATTTGCTATTCTGTAACACGTTTTGAATTGTTGTGTTCCACTTGTCTCCAAGTTGTCTCCTGTTCAGAACTTTTTTTCTGAATCTCCTGAAGTTGCATACTGTATTGTCTTTGTATTCCTGTCTTTCCTGGGTGGACCCTGAGAAAGGGACTGTAATTGTTTCAGTGGACTCACCCGGTTACCAAAATTCAAATAAATAAAAAAATAAATAAGGAGTTCACTGGAGAGGGCTCCACTTTGAATTTGTCCTGAGCCACTCTTAATCTGAATTGTTTTGAGTCTCACTTGTTTTTCGATCAGTGTTCTTTGGTCGGCATTTACAGTCGTTGTGTTGATTTTTCTCTTTACAGGAAATGTGTACACAAAGCAAGCAATTTAATTATATAGGACCCTTACCACACAATCCAGCCTGAAGTGAAGAAGGGCTGGAGCACCTAGTACTCCAACATATATATATATATTTTTTAAATGCTATAACCCCCCATAACCTGAAGCACCAGACCATCTTTCCACAGGTCTGTTGCAATACTGACAGGCTTGTCCTTGCAGATGACTTCCAGGCCTCACCTCATGTGAGAACATGAATGCATAGAAGCCTCAGACCCCATGGCTGATAGTGTACACCATGTGCATCGGTGACATAATTGTTTCCTCAAAATGAGCATGTTAAGAAAGTTAAAATCACTACTGCCTTGTAATGACGGATGTGACCAGCAGCAGACCCAATCTCTGGGGTCTTATTAACCCCTGTATTTTTGGGGACAAGGACGTCATCAGTAAGGACTAGTCTGTCAGTTATGGGACAGACCTAGGGAAAGATGGCACGGTGCATTGGGGGTATAAAATGTTTAAACAAAGTATGTTGGAGTACTAGGTGCTCCAGCTCTCACTCATCAAGGGCTAGAGCGGGTGGTAAGGGTCTTATATAATGAAACTGCTTACTCTGGGTACACATTTAAATTACTTTATTACTAGGTCTTGCAATTGTGAGGGAATTTTTATGTATGCCTTTTTTATATATCCTA
This sequence comes from Neoceratodus forsteri, assembly GCA_016271365.2. Taxonomy (NCBI): domain Eukaryota; kingdom Metazoa; phylum Chordata; order Ceratodontiformes; family Ceratodontidae; genus Neoceratodus; species Neoceratodus forsteri. The sequence goes on from CM057459.1 coordinate 740,359,027, forward strand.
AAGCTATATTTGCTATTATATGCTATTATATGCCTTGAAGTTATGCTTGCTTTGAAAGCCATGCTGTAACGAAGTCATAATGAATGTAGTAGAAATTTCTGAGTTCATGTTTTCTTTTTTAAAGGGGTATAGAATTTGTACTGAGGTTACTTGAGGTACATTTGTAAAACAAGCTAGATTAAACTGAGCAGAACTGGTTGTACCAGCCTGAATAACAGGCTCGGACAAAATATAAAGATAAGAGCATGCCTGGGCAAAATATAAAGATAACAACGTAGAGGCATTGAAGGCAAGCGTGCGTTGCTATGGTGTATGAAACTCATTGTTCTCTCTCAGGTCAGCTTGACCCAGGCATATGTATCAAGCAGTATTGGGAAAAGAAATGAAATAAGCAGTGAAAAGTACCTCATACATATCAACGTGTTTTTCTTTTACATTGCTGAAAACTTGTTATTCTGTTTGTGATTGGCTTATACTGAAATGTTGGCATTTTTCAAGATAAGAAGTGCAGAATCTAGCTTATAAAAGCTGCTGTAAATTGTAATCGGAGACCTTCTCTTTTGTAGAAGTCCCACATGCATGTGTAAGGTTTGATCAAATAAAGCGGCGTTAAGACAAAACCCAGTGGTGTGGTTTTTGCCCCGTGACAACGGGAGCGGTTGCTCAGCTAATACTTACAGTGAGAGAATTTGCGATCACAGTTTTGGCGTAGTCGGCAGGATGAGTTCTTCGGTCCGTGTCACCTCATGATCGGGTTGTTTCCCTTGGACAAAAAGAAGGACATTTTTGTGGAACCCCATCAGGACGTGACGCCTAGGGGCCGGCGACACTCATCATCACTGTAAGTACAAGAATACCTTGGAGCGAGTGTGCACTATAAAGGACAGGCCTAGATAATATGGGAAACAAGGGAAAAAAAAATAGCTGGGTCCAGAGTTAGTATTATCTGGACCGGCAAAATCTATGTTTGACAAGTTTGGCCAAACAAATTACAAGGGCAACTGCACTGCCCTTTGTACTTGTAATTTGTGCTTGCTGCAGATATATACTATTTAGAGCCAATGATGGCTTTCACAGTTCAGGCTGCTTTTAGGAGAAAAGCAGCGGCTGATTAAGTAACGTTAGATAAGCAACATCTAGAGAAAGAAAAATAAACTGCTGTGAATATGACGCTCGTAGGTGACTACAGACGGATGATTTGAAAATCCTCCCCCCATGTTGCCTATCTGTGTAGTTTCAAGTTTTCTGTATCAATTTCAAGTTCCCTTGCCTCCTATAGAGGCTGAAACATTTGATCCCAAACCCAAGTACTGGGGACCTCTACCAGATGGATCTCAACCTAGTACTGTTAGAGATTTTTTGTTTTGTTTTAAACTGCAAACCAGAGCTCTGGAAAAAGACTTGGTTTGGCAGGTTACTAAAATAGTAAAAACCTTTGAAAGGTTAAAACCTTTGAAAGGGTTAATAGCTGCAGTGTTTGGAAATTATCATGAAGGTCCTGCAGTCAGTTTTCTTACTCAGATTAGTGTATCGGAAAAGAAGAAGAAAAATACCTTGGCACCGGGTAAGTCTGATTTTTTTTATTTAAAGTTGTTTTATGTCTGTCTGTTTTATTTCTGTAATACATATACTAAACAAGGAAATGCTCCGTCTTTCTCGTGCATATTTTCTAGCTTATATCTATGTTCTGTAATTATGTTCTGTTGTCAAGGTTGCGAGATAGGATTGACTGTGATTGCACAACATGTTACAATGATAAAAAAAGAAAAGGAAAGCTTCTTTGCCTCATATCTGACTGTTTTAATTGGTTTTATTTTTTAATGGAACATTTGTGCTGCCTAGATAGGGTCAGTGAAGAACTTTTGTTTGTAGTTGTTGGTTGGAGCAGGTAGTGTTGATGGTGAAGAGTTATGGCGTCATATATTGCAATGTGCAAAAAGATTTGTAGTTTGCAAGCAACGTGCCAAGCCACTGCTAGGTGAAAATGTAATGTGTTAACAGCTATAATTGGCTTTATCATACTTCTAGTTAAAACCAGAAACTTTTTGTAAAATGGCAGAGTGCCATATTTTGGCTATGTGCCAAAAGGTGTAACCATGCTATACTAGATGTGTTCACTTACAGATGGTATGCTGTGCTGCATTTTAACGGAGTTAGAATGTGTTTAAAAAGTGTTTTGTTCTGGAAAGATTTGGCATGGTGATATATATAAATGTGTTGGTTTAAAAATTGTCAGTGTTACAAGACAGGCAGGAGGCAGCACATATATCTAAAACACGTACAGTTTTCTAATGAAACTATGGGCATTACCTCAGCAAATTGGTGTCAAATAATGTCAGTCTTATTTTGTGTTAAGTATTTCTTTTTGTGTATGTGTATGTGTGTGTACTGTCTTGGCCAGCAGTTTTATTGTGTGCTCTATTATTATTTAAAGATATTTAATATCAGTAGTGTTCAAGGACACTAAAATAAATAAATAAATAAATAACTGGGTTTGAACGACCCTTGCATGCACACTGTGACCTTTTGCACGTTATTTGACCTTCTTGTGTTTTAACATTTTATGTTACTACCAGTTCAAACTTGATGTGTATTCCATACCTAAAGCAAAACTTTTCACACAAAATGTATGTTTTCATGAAAGCACACCAAGAGTGAACCATGTAATTTGACTTTTTATTGCAAAACTAGTATTCTAAGTAAAGAGGAACAAACTTTTCTTCTCCTCTCACTGCTTCTGACTTGCAGTCAACACAGGCAATACTCCAGCTGGAAGGGGAGAATTATTCATCATCTCCCCATATTTTTATTATACATATACAGTACGCTTTTGAAAAATGGACTATTACAGCTGTTTTTGAGAGTTTACCATCTACAGTTAAAAAACAATGGTTTTGGTTTTTATGTGTGACCATGGTATAATCATTTTTTTTGTCTTTTCAAAATGCATTCTAAGAGATAATACATGCGGTATTACCATCAATCTGGATTTTTATAAACTCAGCTGACATTTTGTCATGCTTAGGATAAGGAACCCAGGGATACTTGACTTTTTATCCTATGGAAATAACCTTGTTTTATTTTTAAACTGGTGTGTGTTTGTTTTGTTGTTTGTCTGTGTTTCTTCTCTTTCTTCTAGAGAAAAAGAAGTTCCCCATCTTTATAGTAAGGTATGAAACTTACTAAACTACTTGTAATATTATCTTGTTATAATTTAAAGTGTAGTAGGTGGGGGTCATGTCATCATCCACAGCTAACCTTTTTATTGCTACAGTATTTGAGTTGTCTCTTCCACCAGTAGGAGCTTGGGGAAGGGGTAAGCTTCCTTCCTCCCTTCCAGTGTAATACCCACAAAAGGTTGCAAGGTACATCACTGTTCCCCAGAGGGTAAATAAGGAAAATGTGTATTTGCCAATAATTGTTTCTTATTTACAGGTTTTAAAAAGACCCAAGGTATTTTAACAGCATAACCCAGCCCAAGCCCTTCTGCTTTTTCTAGTGCAAACAGTTAAATCTCACACCTATTATTGGTACAAGGGTTTCTGCCCTCAGCAAGTAATCAGTTAAGCTGGAGGGTAAAGTTGTGTATGTATGTCCACACATATTCATTCTTTTGATAGTCTTTTCAGCTTTCTTGTCCTGTCAAAACAAATGTAAAAACTTTTGTCATAGCCTTACAGCAATGAATGCATTTTTTTTCAACCAGTAAATTCACAGTACTCTAACATTTCTGGACTCTAAGCTAAGTTTACAGTCTATATGTGTTGTTTAAAATGTATTTTATGCATTATGCTCAATACTGAAATTGTTCTATTACAAACATGCTTATGTTTCACGTTTATGTTATAATGTTTTGATATACATCTTGCTACACTGTATCATGTGTGTATTCAGAAAAAGTGCTCCACATGTATAACGTTTTTAATGCTCATAACCAAACCTAAATACTGGGGCCAGCATTGCTGACCCACCCCTACAATATGTTCCAAAGCAAAACCAAAAGTAAAATTAATGCTCCGTTTGTCTTATTACTCACAGGTAACCCTAAAGAATGAGTGTACTCTATGCAGGTTTTGTCATTTTAAATTTTAACAATTATAATATGCAGAATTTAGATTGTACTCCAAACCTATGCTTCAAGCCTTACCCCACTCATTACTTTGAAGTATTTCACTATACAGGGTAAAGAAGGTAGACCTTTTCACTTGTCACAGGTGCAATAGGCATTGTTATTAAATTGGCATAGGCCAACAATATATGTATTTGTCCCACTAATTGCATTGTGTAACAGGCATATTGCTATGAACTATATGTTTGAAGCGTGTTATTGTAACATTACAAGATTTTATAACTCAGGTCTCAGTCAGGCCTGCTTGCAACAGACAGGGAAATAATGTTCATCACTGTCATAACTGCTTCTGTGATTTAAAAGCAGGAGGTAACCATAACATTGTCATGATTTACAGATGGTCAAATGGTATAATTGAACCTTGGCCTGCACCCCCAATGTGTCGGTTGATAGTCCCATTTTATTTTCTTTCTAATTGCCAGAATTTAGGCTCTGTCACACCACTCTTTACAAAACAAAAGTTAATGGTTTAAAAGATTGTTATTTATGTGTTTTTAATTCAGTGTCTAACACACTTTTGCAAGTTTGCAGGTTTCAAGGTGTGGGCACACATAAGATCTCCACGTTCAACAGCAGTAATACTTTCATCTAAGTTGCCAAGACCTTCATCTTTTTACTTAAAAAAGAGAAACAGCTGCCACAGTTTTGATATTATCACCATCTTTGTGCCTGACTGGTTCCTTATAAGGACTATTGCATAAATCCAGTTATTATTACCTCTGCAAGTGTAATGTTTTCAGCAAAATTACACCTATTTGTAGAACTTTAAATCAACTGAAAAAGGTCCAGTCAGTTCAGACTCTGCAATCAAGCTTGTTGTTTCTGCTTACTATGAAGTTAAGTCTGGGGAAGGGGCAATCCCCTAACTCCAGCGAGAAGGTTCTTCTTCAATTGACCTTCAAGCAATACATCCATTTTCTTCACTGTCGCTTGTTCCAAACATGGCTGGTACTTTCTACAACCCTATTGCTCTGTTATGGACTGTGTTCTTAATGGTTTATTGTCAATTGTTACCTTTTTATGGACTGTTAATCTTTATACCGGGGTGTAATCAACTACCACAAAACAAATGCCATGCCAGTGTGTGTGTGTGGCTACTCCATTAAAAGGACTCAATGCGCCCCTGGCCAGTGTGTCTGCTAATCAGCCATCCAGCAGCCAGCAATATGAACACTGACTTTTCTACTATGCTGGTGTTTTGTTTTTAAATTACTGTCTGCATTGCCCCATGTGCCTTGTGGGGTTACCACCATTCTGCAAATGACATTTCATCTGTACTGTAACTACATCAACCTGTGGATACTTATAGAACTTATGAACTGTTAATTTCATGGACTGTTATGTTTTATAAGGACTTATCTGTCAAGAGACATTATCAACAGATTCTTCAATCAAGCTCCAAGGGTGTGCCACACCTCAACACAAGGTAGCATCAACCTTATTCGCTCTCAAAGTGAATTCCATGAACTCTTTTTCATCAACAAAATTGTTATGTTATATTGTGTTATATGTGATGTCACATGTTAGCATTTTTTTCACATATTTCAATTGTGGTGTTGACATCCCTCAATTCTGTATTATGTTTTACAAACTCACGATTTGTGTTCCATCTGTAACCACCCCTGTACCAACTCCAAAACAGGATGCTTTTTATAAATGCCTTGACTATCTGTATGCTGGCAACCAGTTTTAAATCATATACCTAGTCACCTAGTCTAACATTCTAAAAGTAGAAATGTTTAGTTTTTTTTTTTAACCTTCAGTTAATAACTAATATCTTTACATTTATGTTCAATTTTTGTAAATGTTCGAGTCCCTCAGGGGCCTCCTATCTTCAGGGTGGAAATTATTAACAGTGGTCAGTGGCCAAGGTTTTAGTAATCAGTGACCAAACTTTTATCAACAATATGTAGTTGGCTAACCATAAAACTGAAATAAAAGGTGTAAAATGGCTAGTGTAGATTGCTAAAGGGCTAGTAAAAGGTAAAATGGTTAGTAAATGACTAAATGATGCCAACATGTAAATTAGTATATCTAGTAGCAAAGGCTGCAAGTGGCTAAATACCACCATGTCACTTAATATATGTGTGTGTAAGACTTTAAAAGGGTTAATTGTAAGATTCTATACAATGAAGAAAATAGCTGAAAGCATAAGATGAGGCTGTGGCTGAGATATACACACAGCTGTGTTTAGCCTTGACTGTTAAAGTTTCCCATCATATAATTCTCTTGTGTTAAAACAAAATATGTTTAACAGAAAACTGATAAGAAATAATGAGATACCTCATTTAGTTGCTGGTACAAGGTTACTTTGACATTTGTAGCAAGCTAGTCACTTCTCTCATATGCTTTCTGGCTCCCAAAACAAAAGTTATTTGAGATAAATATACTATTCTGTCACCATTTGTTTTCCCCTTCAAGGGTGAGAATAACTCCCCTGTCTTGGCAAAATGTCAGGTACATCTCGTAACCAAGAAATTTAATTATGGGTTGTCTCAGAAATTGTAGCTACAACATGTATAAAAAACTTTAATTATGAAAATGTATTAATGTACAGGTGTCCAGGCTATGCTGTATTTTTTTTCTAAGCTTGCTACACATAAATATGGGACCCATGGTCATGGCTTACAAGCCTAGTTGGTGACTGGGGTGCTACTCTTCTCCATTGGATGAGAGTACTTGTAAGTGGTCATATTGGCACTCTGGCTACTGACTGTCTTAATCAAACTTCTCCTACAATGCCTGTGCAACATAATGGTGTCACGGGACGCCACCCACCTGCCCCCTTGATACAACCCGAACAAAAGGACCCCATTAAACTGGAGGGTGTTTCCATTACAAACGAGCCAGATTGGTGACCAAAATATAAAGTGAGAAAAAGTAAAAAGGGATCGGTTAGTTGATACATAGTATCAAAAGGGGGGAGAGTGTGAGGGAATTTTTATGTATGCCTTTTTTATATATCCTAAAGCTATATTTGCTATTATATGCTATTATATGCCTTGAAGTTATGCTTGCTTTGAAAGCCATGCTGTAACGAAGTCATAATGAATATAGTAGAAATTTCTGAGTTCATGTTTTCTTTTTTAAAGGGGTATAGAATTTGTACTGAGGTTACTTAGGTACATTTGTAAAAACAAAGCTAGATAAAACTGAGCAGAACTGGTTGTACCAGCCTGAATAACAGGCTCGGACAAAATATAAAGATAAGAGCATGCCTGGGCAAAATATAAAGATAACAGCACGTAGAGGCATTGAAGGCAAGCTGTACGTTGCTATGGTGTGAGTGAAACTCATTGTCTCTCTCCGTTCAGCTTGACCCAGGCATATGTATCAAGAGTATTGGGAAAGAAATGAAATAAGCAGTGAAAAAGTACCTCATACATATCAACGTGTTTTTCTTTTACATTGCTGAAAACTTGTTATTCTGTTTTGTGATTGGCTTATCTGAAATGTTGGTATTTTTCAAGATAAGAAGTGCAGAATCTAGCTTATAAAAAGCTGCTGTAAATTGTAATCGGAGACCTTCTGTTTTGTAGAAGTCCCACATGCATGTGTAAAGTTTGATCAAATAAAGCGACGTTAAGACAAAACCCAGTGGTGTGGTTTTTGGCCCGTGACGATGGGAGCGGTTGCTCAGGTAATACTTACAGTGAGAGAATTTGCGATCACACAATACATCAGGGGGACCTGTAAGAAGGGGTCTGCTTTCTTCATGTATCAAAATGGAATTTGTTTATGATTTAGTTGTCCTTTGAATAACTTATATTCACTATATTTTTCTTCCGGTTCAGCCCAGGATCTTATGGCTGGGGAAGGAAAAGGGATCAGTGATGAACTGATCAGCCTTGAAATCGAGTCCTGTGATGTTCCTGATCTGACATTGATCGATCTCCCAGGAATTGCGAGAGTGGCTGTACAAGGTCAACCAGAAGACATTGGAGAACAGGTAAGTTGTTTTCAAAATGTAAATTAGTGAAATTATTGCATGGTTGTATTTTCTTTCAGCTATTTACATTAAAGAGGGAATTACTTATTTTTGCCCCTTTTTGTCTGACAAATGGTAGTGTTTTTAGAAAGGCTGAAAATGGCAATTTTGTTTCTATCCTATCATCTATTTACACATCATCTTGGAATTGAAAGGCACTTTTAATTAAAAAGCAGATAAATTTTGTTTAAAAAATATTATACATTGACTTCTGGTGATGTTGGTGAGGAGAATGGAGGGCTGAATTGGAGCTCTGTCTACAGCTGACTAACAGAGTGCCCAAAAGCTGGACAAACTCTCCAAAATATATTCAGAAGCTTAGCAGGGCACTCCTGAAGCTGATTGGGAAGTGATCTGCCCCTACTCTAGGGAATCTCCCAACGGATGCCAGTGGATAGGAGAGGGATGGTTGCATGAGCGAGGCTTCATCAATACGAGACATGGCACCCCTAAGAAAGAAAGCAGTTCCTTCCTGGAAGGCCTTTCTATAAAAAATAAACTGGACATTATTCTCTCTAAACTGTGGGCTTTCCGATGAGACCAAAACAGCTGTAATAAAGTGAGATCTGAGCTGGCGGAACTTGAGCAGACCATATTGTAGCAACACGTGGCTATCACAGAGGTTGATACCAGGGCCAATTGTACCAATCTCCTACATTTTGAGGCCTTTCGGAAGATTCCCATCCTAAAAGCCATCAATCACAAAGGAAGGAAAAATATGAGACTATGGTGTTAGAGAAAGTGCAGAAGACTCAGATATGATCAAATTCTTAGACTGTCTTTTGAAATGAGCTGGATCTCTTGACAGACTTCCCCTTGGGAATCGAGAACTCTCACTGGACACTGGGTTCTCCAACTATCAACAGCAGCCCAGGTCAGTTGTGCTACAGTTGCAAAGCTATGCTACCAAACAAAAGATCTTCTGCATTATTACAAGGTGTGCCTACAGGTGTGTGCTAACAGATTACTGCTGTAATCTTCTGATTCAAATAGTCTTTTGCAAGGTGAATCTTGGGTTACTGCTTTATTTTTCTCTGTAGCAAAGTGTTTCTTACAGGGTATATATTCTCTAAAATTATTACAGGTGGTACTTTACATGTTTTTCAGTTTTATCTAACATTATGATAAGCTTTCAGGGTTACTGCATTTGTTGTTGACTGATTGTTTCTGCTCTTACCTCCTTGCTCTTTCATCCATGGTTCTTCTTTTTCGGCAGGGGAAGGGCTCAGCCACCCACCCCCATCCCCAACCACCCCATACTACACTCCTTTTATAGGGTACCACAGTTGTGACATTTCCTGTGGCAGAGCAGGAGGGGGCGGATCAGTGGGGCATCCACAAGGTGAGCTCATTTATAGGGGCACTAGTAATTTAACTTGTTATAACAAGTTATACAAAAACAAAACACAAAATCAAACCATTACTTGCATTTTCTTCCTTCTAATTACTCTGACTAGGATATAAACCCAGCAACTTATCTGGAATGGATATCATTAACTGCAGGTACTGCGGAACACTTTTCAGAAGGACAGTCTTACAGGATTTAGGACACTGTCCTACATGCTGGGCCGTTGGAGATCTTAAGGCTTAGCTCCGGGCAGCATGGGCAGAGATTGCGTGCCTCAAATTTCATATTCAAGAGGAAATACATTATAAGAATCACCTGCCATTTCCCCAACATCCAACAGAAAAACTTTGACTGTGGAGGGTAGTTGGCCCAGGAGGCTGGCAGGTGGTTAGGAGGGGCAAATCGGGTGCCCCATCACTCTCTGCTCTCCAACATTTTACCTCCAAAAGCCATATAAACACTACAAACAGGTAGCTGCCTCTATCTCTAAAATCAAACAAAGGGGCAGAGGACACTGCAGAGCAGGACACTGCAGCACAGGAGCTAGCACAACAAAACTCACCTAAATCAGGAACCAAAGCAAAAAGGAAATCCCAAAAAGTTCTGATCATAAGAGACTCCGTAATTCGGGGAGTTGATACTATCTCCAGCCAGGGGTAATGGTCAGATGTCTCCCAGGTACATCAGCATGGAGAGACACTGACCACATTGCTAAAATTGTTCACAAAGCAGGAGAAAACATTGACATTCTGGTACACATAGGGACTAATGATCTCGCCAGCCGGTCAGTTGTGGAGACCAAGGAACACCTGACCAGGCTGGGTGACAAACTATCATCCATTTCATCTGGCATCTCCTTTTCTGAGATCCTGCCAGCCTGGGAGATGGGGGCAAATGGACAGAAGGTCAGAAAAGGGGAGATAGGGGAGCTAAACATGTGGCTCAAGGGCTGGTGCCAGGAAAAAGGACACAGATTTGTAGGGAACTGGCAACAGCTGTGGGAGCGAAATTCCTTTAAATTCGGTGGACTGCATCTGACTAAGGAGGGAGTCAGTGCATTGGGGCAGAAGTTTGATGTCTTTGCAGAATATTTAAACTAGCAAATGGGGAGAGGTGCAGCACCCCATGCGTGGAAATGGGAAGAACACCTCCCTCAATGAAGTGATCAAACAGGATTCAGCATGTTGCAGTTCATTTGCATCACCAGGTAAGAAAAAGGTCTGTCTCCCCATACATCGCACGGGGAAATGCCAAACCTCACCCAACAACTAACACACTGAAATCTGGCCAATGGAAAATCATGTACACAAATGCTCACAGCCTGGGAAATAAGATCCCAGACCTGCAGGCAAAAATGTCAGAGGCTAAACTGGACATAGTATCAATTAGTGAGATGTGGTTTACCAGTAACCATACTTGGGAGATGTCAGTACCTGGCTATGTACTGTTCAGAAGAGACCGAGGTGCAAAAAGGGGAGGGGGTGGAGTGGCCCTGTGTGTCAATGAAAATATCAAAGCTACAGAAATTCAGAATACACATAAGGAGCCAGAAGAACTGTGGGTCACCCTGGAAACAGGAAATGGGACAGCCATAAGAACCGGGTTGTCTACAGGCCCCCAGACCAGGGGGAGGACATAGACACATTACTGTTAGAAGATATACAAAACATGACAGCTAAAGGGGAGGTTCTGATAATGGGAGACTTCAACATGCCAGATACAGATTGGTCAATACCAGCAGGAACATCTGCCAGAACTAGACACATGGTGGATTCCCTGCAGGGGAGGGCCTCAAACAACTGGCACAACAACCCACAAGAGACAGGGCTATCCTTGATCTAGTACTGACTAACAGGGAAGGGATCACAGATCTCCAGGTAGAAGGTCACCTGGGGGCCAGTGACCATCACATGGTATGGTTCAATTTGGCCACTACATCTAAATCATCCCATTCCAAGGCAAAAATATGGGACTTCAGAGGAGCTGACTTTGATAAGATGGCCAACAGAGTTAAGCTAGCCCTGGCAAAAAGAAACACAGGTAGGGGGCTACAGGCAAAGTGGACAAGCATTAAGGATGCAATACTTGAAGCAACATCCCATTGTGTTAGAAAAGGAAGTGCAAAAGAAGAAGGAAACCACTTTGGTTCTCAAATACAGTAGCAGAAAAGGTCAGAGCCAAAAGGCTGGCCTTCAGGAAATATAAGGGAACACAGCGGGATGAAGATAGAAAGGCATACCAAACTACTCTAAGAGAAGCAGGGAAGGCAGTAAGGCTGGCAAAGTCCTAAACTGAGGAAACACTAGCACAAATAGTAAAAGAAGGTAACAACGCTATCTATAGATACATTAGTGAAAGGAGAAAGTCCAGAGGGGGTATTGCTAAGCTCAATGGAGAAAAGGGGGCATGTGAGGAGGAGGACCCTGTAAAAGCATCTATCCTAAATAGATACTTTTGCTTAGTATTTACTGAAGAGAAGGTAGGGCAGGGCCCACAGCTCAGCACCATGGACACGGGGGAGGGAGGTGAGCACTACTCCCTTCACAAAAGAAAGGGTCTTACAAGAGCTCGCTAAGCTCAGGGTGGATAAGGCAATGGGACCTGATGGCATATATCCTATGGTACTTAAGGAGCTAAGGCTGGAACTAGCAGAGCCATTAGCAGAACTGTTTAGTGAGTCTCTGAGTACAGGAGAGGTCCCAGAAGACTGGAGAAGGGCTCATGTGATCCCGCTCCACAAGAATGGTAGCAGGGAGAATGCAGGGAACTACAGACCAGTCAGTCTTACCTCAGTAGTGGGCAAGATTATGGAGGCACTCCTTAAGGAAAGGATAGTGAAACACCTGGAATCCATAGGGGCACAGGATCCAAGACAGCATGGGTTTACAAAAGGAAGGTCCTGTCAAACTAATCTCATAGATTTCTTTGACTGGGTAACCAGAGTAGTGGACCAAGGGGGAGCAGTTGATGTCGCCTACCTTGACTTCAGCAAAGCTTTTGACACTGTTCCACATAGAAGATTGATAAATAAGCTGGGTAGGCTCGGGGTGGGTCAGATGTTCGCCAACTGGGTGGCAAACTGGATGACGGGCAGAAAACAGAGAGTGGTGGTAAATGGTATACAGTCATAAGAGATGCAAGTCACAAGTGGGGTACCTCAGGGATCAGTCCTGGGGCCAGTCCTCTTCAATATCTTCATTAGTGACCTTGCAGATGGACTAGAGAGTAAGGCTTGTCTGTTTGCAGATGACACCAAGATCTGCAACAGAGTAGATGATCCAGATGGGGTGGGCACAATGAGAAGAGGTCTGGATAAACTAGCAAAATGGTCAGAAGAGTGTCAACTGGGATTTAATGCAAAGAAGAGCAAGATCATGCACATAGAGAAGAGAAACCCTGAAGCCACCTATAGACTGGGAGGGGAGTTGCTGTCAGTCACAAAGGAAGAAAGAGACTTGGGCATCATCATCATCACAGATGACCTGAAATCATCCAAGCAGACCTCTAAAGTAGTAGGTAAGGCTAGGGGGATGTTAGGGTGTATTAGTAGGGGTATCACAAGTCGTAAGAGGGAGGTAATAATCCCGCTTTACAAGACACTGGTTAGGCTCCATCTGGAGTACTGTGCGCAGTGCTGGAGGCCACACCTTCACAAGGACATTAACCAAATTGAGGCAGTCCAAAGAAGGGCAACCAAAATGGTGCAGGGACTGCATCAGAAGACATATGAGGACAGATTAACGGAGCTCAATATGTATACCCTTGAGCAAAGGAGGGAGAGAGGTGATCTGATTGAGACATTCAAACACCTTAAGGGCATTAACAAGGTGAAAGAGTCTAACATGTTTAAATATAAGAAAAATAGCAGGACAAGAGGACACAGCATGAGATTAGAGGGAGGCTGATTAAGGGGGAATGTGAGGAAATTCTTTTTCACAGAAAGGGTGATGGATGCATGGAACGGCCTACCTCAGGAAGTGGTGGCTATGAATACAGTGCAGGGCTTCAGACAGGCATGGGATAGGCATAAGGGAGCAATACAGATGAGTATGAACAGATAGGCCACTGACAGAGCAAAGGCTGATGGCACATTTATAAGGTAGTTAAAGAAATGGGCAGAATGGATGGGCCTTGTGGTCCTTATCTGCCGTCAACTTCTATGTTTCTATGAAAGGAAGTTTTTTATGAAGGAATTGGGGTGTATGTGGATCATGATTACTCGCCCCATGTTAAAGAGCAGAGAAAAAGGTACAGACCCATTCTTGCAGTTCTGCAGGCTCTAAAACTTAGATTTCAAACCCCCATCTCTACCAAGCTGTATGTTTTCCACCTGGATGGCCTGATCCTGTTCGATCCATACCTGAATCCATTGAAGACCTTTAAGCCCAAGGCATCCTTATAGCGAAGCCACAATGCACCCAGCAGCTGTCTTCCCACCAGACCAAGAGCACAGATGACTCTAGAGAGTGCTCAACAAAAATGGAAGGCTTAATCAGTGGCAATGCTCAAAGACATTCAGGCCCTCCTTCAATCCTTCAAAAAGGTCCTTGATTTCTGAGAACTCGATTCAGGTCCTTCATTGTTGTTCTTTGTAGCTCACCTTGCCATTGGATTCCAGGGCACTGCCATAGAGACACATTCCTGACATTACAGCAGACCCTCGAATGATACCACACCCTGCCACAGAAGCATATCAGAGACAGACTTATAGAAACATAGAAGTTGGCAGCAGATAAGGACTGCAAGGCCCATCCAGTCTGCCCATTTTTTCTACCTTAGTGCCATATGCTTGTACTCTGTCAATGGCCTATCTATTCATATTCATCTGTATTGCTCCCTTATGCCTATCCCATGCCTGTTTGAAGCTCTGCACTGTATTCATATCCATCATTTCCTGAAGTAGGCCGTTCCATGCATCCACCACCCTTGCTGTGAAAAAGAACTTCCTCACATTACCTCCTAATCAGCCTCCCTCTAATCTCATGCTGTGTCCTCTTGTCCTGCTATTTTTCTTATATTGAAACATGTTAGACTCTTTTACCTTGTTAATGCTCTTAAGATGTTTGAATGTTTCAATCATATCACCTCTCTCCCTCCTTTGCTCTAGCGTATACATATTGAGCTCAGTTAATCTGTCCTCATATGTTTTCTGATGCAGTCCCTGCACCATTTGGGTTGCCCTTCTCTGGACTGCCTCCATTTTTTTAATGTCCTTCTGCAGGTGTGGCCTCCAGTACTGCATGCAGTACTCCAGATGGGGCCTAACCAGTGTCTTGTAAAGAGGGATTATTACCTCCCTCTTATGACTTGTGATACCCCTACTAATACACCCAATCATCCCTCAAGCCTTACCTACTGCTTTAGTGATCTGCTTGAATGATTTCAGGTCATCTGTAATGATGATGCCCAAGCCTCTTTCTTCCCTTGTGATTGCCAGCAACTACCCTCCCAACCTATAGGCTGGCTTCAGGGTTTCTCTTCCCTATGTGCATGATCTTGCACTTCTTTGCGTTAAACCCCAGTTGCCACTCTTCTGACCATTTTGCAGGTTTATCCAGATCTCTTCTTATTCTGCCCACCCCATCTGGATCATCTACTCTGTTGCAGATCTCACCTGGTAAAATAATTGGTTAAAAAAAAAAAAAAAACTGCACCCCATTGGTCCACCACTCTGGTTACCCAGTCAAAGAAATCTATGAGATTAGTTTGACAGGACCTTCCTGTTGTAAACCCATGCTGTCTTGGACCCTGTGCTCCTATGGATTCCAGGTGTTGCACTATCCTTTCCTTAAGGAGTGCCTCCATAATCTTGCCCACTACTGAGGTAAGACTGACTGGTCTGTAGTTTCTTGCTTCCTCCCTGCTACCACTCTTGTGAAGCGGGATCATATGAGCCCTTCTCCAGTCTTCTCGGACCTCTCCTGTGCTCAGAGGCTCACTAAACAATTCTGATAATGGCTCTGCTAGTTCCACCCTTAGCTCCTTTAGTACCCTGGGATGTATGCCATCAGGTCCTATTGCCTTGTCCACCCTTAGCTTAGCGAGCTCTTGTAGGACCCTTTCTTTTGTGAAGGGACTAGTGCACACCTCCCTCCTATGTCCATGGTGCTGAGCTCTGGGCCCTGCCCTACCTTCTCCTTAGTAAATACTGAGCAGAAGTATCTATTTAGGATAGATGCTTTCCCTTGGTCCTCCTCTACAGACTTCCCCTTATCCCCTTTGATCTTAGCAATACCCCCTCTGGACTTTCTCCTTTCACTGATATACTTAGGAGGCAGTATAGCGCAGTGGTCTAAGGCTCTGAGCTGCAAATTTGGTGACATCCAGCAGACCAGACCTGGGTTTGAATCCCACAGCTTCCACTTGAATACTGTGTGACCCTGAGCAAGTCACTTGTGCTCCCAGGTCGCTCCTGTAAAAAAGCTTTCAGCTTAGTGTGCTATACCTGGTTAAACAACTAAATAAAAAAAAAAAATATCTCTAGAAAGTCTGGTCCCCTTCTTTTATTGTTTGTGCTAGTGTTTTCCTCGGTTTGGGCCTTTGCCTGCCTTACTGCCTTCCCTGCATCCCTTAAAGGAAGATTGGTATGCTTCCCTATCTTCGTCGTGCTGCGTTCCCTTATATTTCCTGAAAACCAGCCTTTTGGCTCTGACTGCTTCTGCTACTGTTTTTGAGAACCAAAGTGGTTTCCTTCTTCTTTTGAATTTCCTTTTCTCTCTAACACAATGGGATGTTGCTTAAAGTATTGCATCCTTAATGCTTGTGTAACCCCCTACAAATTGGGGTTTACTAAGATGTCTTCCTGGGCTGCCTAATGGCCACTCTCAGGATAGTGTCCTGTGTCTGCAGTAGCTGTATGTGTCTGCATGAGAGTGCTATAGAAAGCCTCCATGCCTGTCTCTTTAAGAGTCATTATGCTGTGTTAGAAATTAGTTTGGGCTGGGTCCGAGTAGTTTAGGGCTCATAACTAGCCAGGTGAGTGGCATTTCTGCTCTGTTCTGCAGTCGCTATATGCGCAGAGGGAGCTCTGTTAGGAACTGTGTTCATTTACTGTTTATCTGACTTATTAATAATAGTATAGAAGTTTGTTTAACCTACTCTCTCTTGCAGCTTGGACTTTTAGCGTAAGAGTCACCATTTTAGTTCTGGACTGCTAGAGTAGGGCCAATCGAATCTCAGGGGAAATAAAATAGAGACTGTCCCAAGAGGTCTTGTGGGATTGAAATCTGTAGGAATTGTAGTTTTTAAGGTTTGGCTCCTAAATGGACCTAGAGGGGGAGCCCTTGCTGTGACAGACTGTTCCCTCAGCCAACCAAACCTTTTGGATCTCAGAGGAAATCCCCAGAACTGCCTGCAGCAGAGTCAGTTGTGAGATGGAGTTTGGAGAGTGAACAGCTCGAGCCATCGAGCACCTGCTCCTGCATAGGAGCACTGGAGAATCGGTGGGAAGGCTGCGCTGGCCTGCCTGTCACATCTTCCAGTGAGAAATCCTGTGAATGTGAAAGTTGGACTTAAATTTAATTTCTTTGTTTGAGATCGGAAGCCTGAAGAGAAAGAGAGTGACCACTGCCTGAATTTGGGACCGAAGACTTGCTCCAGAAGCGATCGGCCTGTCAGGTACCAAAGTGAGTCATGGATTGAGAGGTTTGCACAGAACTTCTGCTAAATTGCAACGGGACTTTACCTGAACTGTGACTAAGAGTTGTGTTGCTTATGAGTGTGCTGAATGTGTTGTATGGGTTGCGATTTGGTTCTCCACCTTCAAGTGTATTATGCTAGCTGGAAGCTGTTCCAGCACTCTCATGGACTAAATCTGAACTGCCTGCTTTGGTCTGGGCCCTACCATCTTGGCCTAGACTGCCGCTCCCATCGCAGAGACATTTCCGATGAAAGACCCGCACTGGGATTCGGCTCCTTGCTCAACACCATCGAACAGGTAGTGACCACCTCGGTGAGTCATGTGGGCCCTGCTTCCCCTGGCAAACTAGAATACAATCCAGAGGTCTTCATCTCATCAGTCCTCCCTCCTGGTCTGGGTAGTGTGAGTACTAAATAGGGTAGCTCCCTGCAACAAAGCTGCAATCATTGTGTGTTATCTGATTTATTTGTTTGGGTTTATTATATTGAACTGAGCCATCTGACTCCAGATTACAAATTCTGGGTTGATGTGCATGCTAATTGTTTTCTCTCCTAAGGGCCCTAACACGAGCCTCAATGCCAGCCTACCCCAAGCTTTGCTTTAGGCTAGCCTGCTTAACAACTAGGTACCCAGGGTTGTGTGACTATGTACAAGGGACTCACTGTGCATGCATTTTCAGCCTGAATTAATCGGATCTGTCAGTCATCTGCTAGATTCATGCCCCACCCCTGTTCACTTCTCTCCTGAATAAAACAGATTTTGTTCTTTTTGCTTTTAACCTAGCTAGTGTGTACCTTTTTGGTGTCGGTATTGTACTGCCATTGAACTGTTGCATTACAGGTCTTACTTTATGGGGGTCTCCAGGACAGCTGCAGAGGATCCAGCCCTGGTGGTAAGTGCAAGGGGTGTGAGCAAGTCATTACTGCCATATGGTACATGTGAATGTTTTGGTGATATACTGTTTAGGCCACTAGAGGGTTTGCTGGGGGTTATAGCATCCTGTAGGGCTATACCAACTGCAGTTATGGTATCCCAGATCTATTCCTCCAGGTGGAGACACCTGTTCAACGAGCTCAGGCCCCTCAACTTGTACTTCGGCATGCAGGCAGGGGTAGTAGCCCTTAGGATAGTGCCACCTAGGGGTTACACTTGCCCACTTTGCCTGTACTCCCTCACCTATATTTCTCCTTGCCAGGGCTAGCTTAACTCTGTTGGCCATCTTAAAGTCAGCTCCTCTGAAGTCTCATATTTTTGCCTTGGAATGGGATGATTTAGTTCTGGTAGCCAAATTGAACCATACTATGTGATGGTCACTGGCCCCCAGGTGACCTTCTACCTGGAGATCTATGATCCTTTCACTTTAGTCAGTACTAGATCTAGGATAGCCCTGTCTCTTGTGGATTGTTGTTCCAGTTGTTTGAGGCCTTCCCCCTGCAGGGAATCTACCATGTGTCTAGTTCTGGCAGATGTTCCTGCTGGTATTGACCAATCTGTATCTGGCATGTTGAAGTCTCCCATTATCAGAACCTCCCCTTTAGCTGTCATGTTTTGTATATCTTCTAACAGTAATGTGTCTATGTCCTCCCCCTGGTCTGGGGGCCTGTAGACAACCCCAGTTCGTGTGGCTGTCTCATTTCCTGTTTCCAGAATAATCCACAGTTCTTCTGGCTCCTTATGTGTATTCTGAATTTCTGTAGCTTTGATATTTTTATTGACATAAAGGGCCACTCCCCCCCCTTTTTGCACCTCAGTCTCTTCTGAACAGTACATAGCCGGGTACTGAAGTCTCCGAAGTGTGGTTACTGGTGACTCATGTCTCACTAATGTCTACTATGCCCAGTTTAGCCTCTGTCATTGTTGCCTGCAGGTCTGTGATCTTTTTTCCCAGACTGTGGGCATTTGTGTACATGATTTTCTATTGGTCAGATTTCAGCGTTAGTTGTTGGGCAAGGTCCGGCATTTTCCCTGCATGTCGTATGGGGAGCCAGAACTTTTTGCTACTGACGTTTGCTACATGAGTTATGTTACAGACATAACCATTAATTATTATGTTTGAGTCTTGCCTATTTCCAGCATACAGTAGTGACTCAAGTAATGTAATTTTCTTTCAGTGCCCTATAGCGCAGTTCACTATGGGCTTATCCTGGGAGTGGGGGATTAAAGTTGGGCTGACTGCATTAACAGTCCCTTACACTTCAAGGATTTTTGTTTTTCTCAAGTGGATTATTGCTCTGCACGCAGATAGCTCACAGGATTGTGTCTTTCTGTCCTCTGTCCTCCTAAGGAGACTATTATCTCAGACATTTAGTAATTGTAAGCTGAACTGGGTGGGGGTTTGCTTCTCAGGTGCTGGTGAGATATCCCCCTCCTCTCCTCACACTCTGTTACAATTCCTCACCTGAGATGTAGTGTAATGACCTGGATGGGCTGCCTTAACTCACTCTGGTACACCCAGAGGTGGCATATATTGTCAATTTCCTTGCAGTCTCTCTGTAAGTATTCTCTGCTACTATCAATGTATTATAATACAGCCAGTCTGAAGAGTTCCCTTCTTGGCTTCCCCAACCCCAGGACTGGGTTGCCATTACTTAGATATTCTTTAATTTGCATGGTACTGCTTACACCACTAGCTTGCTTTATTAAGGTACTCCAGTGCAACACCCCTCATTTCCTGCTGGCATCAGCAGATGTCTCTAACATGACTGATTCCCCCTCTGATCTATCACTGTTGCCTTATAGGCAGCCCAGGGGCTGTGGAAGTGAACCCGTCTGATGTGAGCATGCTGTTTATTGGTGCATAGCCCTCCAATCCCTTTGTACTGATTCCTCCCCCTTGGTACCCCTCTTACTCTCTCACCTTTACCCTGTGCAACCCTTGAAGTGAGCGCTGGGGAGGTCTTCAGAGCACTGGCATTCCCCCATTCATCGTAGTTTCAGCTTCTGGTTGGCATTTCAGGTTACTAGAGAGCTAGATTTGCAGCTCTTTCTGTAGCACTCCACATCGTCAATGGGTAATTAAAACAGCTGAGTATAGTGCACCTTTACCAGGGAAAATGGCACAGCTCAAGCTTTGTAATGTTGGGCACATTAGGATTCCAAGCAGCAGCAACCCCCAACCCCCAGCTCTTCTGTACCAATAGAATGGGTAGAAGTTACTTTCATCTTCTGTCAAGATTTTCAATATTCAAGACTTCTTTTGGGGCTGCAGTTCTGTATAGCAGGTTAGGGCTGCCCGTTTCAGGGAGCATCCCTAAATTTAAATCATGCCTGTTAAGCTGCAAGTTTCAAATTGACCAACCTGCCTTTTTTTCCCATTTCCTTGTCTGGGTTGGGAACCACTTCTGCCTTGTTAGGGTGTTTATTAATGGTCTCCGTTTAACAAAAAAAAAAGTGCCACTGGTTGGTACATTTTTATTTTTATTGGGAGTGTAGGATCCCTGAAGAGGGGGTCCCTTTGGCTTTGGCATTGGTCTACTCACCCCCAGCTCGGGTCTCTGTGACTTTTTTTTATAATTTTCCTGCTTAATTTGTGTTTTTTGTGTGTACCTAGTGATTTTGTGGAATTTTCTTCCACAGCTCCTGTTTCTGTGCAATTGCCATTCAACTATGGTGATGGTTGGGCGCATGCTTTTCTTTCAGGCCAATTTTCACACGCTTGCTTTTGCATGAGCCAGTGGTGCACACGGTTGCATAGCACTCAGCCATTAGCACCCGCAATCACCCATTGTTATCTATTGTGCTAACTCACTTGCGGGATTGGTGGTGCATGCACATTTACACTAGCATGCTAACGTCACATAGAATGTTGGTATGCTCTGTACGCTCCCACTAGTGAGTATGCACACCTAGCTAGTGCTTTTTGGCACGCTGATTCCTGTTTTTTAACTCAGTAGACAACCATTAGCCCAGGTCCAGATATTAGAGCTAATTATTATATTTTCCCTCACAATTGTTATTTGGCACACAATTATAGGTTTTCTGTGGCACCATGGCTTATCGGAGACCATTAATCATGAAATGATGTAAGACCTACAAAAGAGTGATGAAGCCCTCCCCCATGGGTTCCTATTTCCCTCATTGTGTTGCTCTGCATGTTATTTCTCTAATGGTTTCCCCCCAGCTAGTCCTCTTAGCTGGTGAGGGGGGCACCGGATTATTCAGTTGGCAGTGGCAAAGCAGAGTCACAGAAATCACTTTTGTTGCTCCTGGGTGAGTTTTCGAGCCTCGATATTCTGCAGGACATCCCAGCAGATACACCAAGCTCCTCAGATCATTGGGGTCGGGGGGCAACAGGCACATCACAGCATAAAAAGGCTGCAGAATCAGGTGTGTAGGCAGACCTGACATCTTAGAAGGTCAGAATGAGGATTTCAGGAATCTTGGGGAAGCTTCTGATCTTAAAAATTGCTCTCTGATGAGGAGGATGTCCCCTCTGAGGAGGAAGAGGAAAGGGAGTGGACAGAGTCCAAGTCAAGGATCTCAAATCCCCCCCGTTTGTCAAGTCAAGTTATTTTTATTTTTAAAAAAGTGCTCTTTGCAATATCATTGCACTTGTACATAAGCATAAAACATACTAAAATTAGGATATAACAATAATCAGTTCAAAACAGCAGATTCCGAATTAAAACACATCTGAGAAGGACAACTCGAATAAATACATTTTTAAGGCAGTTTTGAAGGTCTCAGTAGACAGGCATTCTCTAATCTGATGAGGTAGAGAGTTCCACAGGGTTGGGGCCATATATGCAAAAGATCTCGTCCCAAGGTCTTCAAATGGACCCTTGGAACTTCTAGCAATCACTTGTCAGTAGAACGAGGTGGGTAGATGGGGCAGTAGGGGTGAAGGAGAACTTGCAAATAATGCAGTCCCTGTCCGTGTAGGGCTTTTTAGTTCCGCTCACTGACCTTGAAGGTGGTCCTCCACCACACAGGCACCAGTGCAGTTCACAGAGCACATGCATGACATGGCTAGATCGAGATAAGCCCATCAACAGCCTGGCTGCTGCATTATGTACCAGCTGCAGGTGGTGGATGTCGACCCCTAGAAGCCCTAGGTAGAGAGCATTGCAGTAGTCTAGGTGGGAGGTCACAAAAGCATGGACCAGAGTAGGGAGATCATCAGGCGGAACGAGGTGTTTTATCTGGGTGATATTCCTCAGATGGTAAAATGAGGCCTTGATTATGGCTGACACCTGTGATTTAAGTGTCAGCTCATCATCAAAGATAATGCCCAGATTATGTACCAGTTTGGAGGACCTCAGCTGCCCACCCCCCACCAAGAAAAAGCACAGAGGACTGAGTGGCTGAGGACTCCTCTACACAACGACCAGGTTCCACAACCAACACCTCAGTCTTTTGACAATAAGTTCTTGTCCTGTTTAATAGTTGAGGCATGTAGATCCTTACAGCTCAAGGAGGAGCAGTTCATGGAGACAGTGGATGTCAATCCAATCCTGTCTTGTGTCCTCCTCTGCTCCTAAATGACCAAATTATTGGGCAATAATGGTCAGGTGTGAATCAGAAAAAGTATCTTCCCAAACTAAAGACACAGACTTTCCCTTTTATAGAGGAAAGATCTCGTAGATGGGAAGCTCCACTACTGGCAGACAAGGAAGTTTATAATTCAGTCAAACACACCACCCTGCCTATTGAAAGCTGTCTGGCCCTAGCAGATTCTCATGACAAGCAGGTAGATACCTCATGCAAGAAGGCTTTTGCATCTAATGGCACAAACATTCATATGTCTTATGCTTCATTTATTGTTGCCAGAGCCTTAAACATTTGGGTCACTACTTTGGCCAGTTTTGTTCTGTCTGACTCGGAAGGTGCGAGCATTTTGCAATTAGTGACCATGGCCGCCATCTTTCTTGGTGATTCTACAGTGGAGAATTTTTGAATGTGAGTCCGTTCGGCCTACCACATTGTTTCAGTCATGAGGGGCATGTGGCTTAGACATTGGGTTGCTGATCAAGCCTCAAAAACGAAGATGTTTAACCTCCCCTTTCAGGGAGACTTTTTGTTTGGTTCTGGCCTGGGTACTATTTTGAAGGATATTCAGAACAAGAAGGATGATCTTCCAGTGTTAGAACAACAATGTGAGACCACTGTAACCCAAAGGGGTCAAGGTGATGGCAGGTGCAGGGAATCCGAGGGGGCTTCCGTAACTTTTGGAACTTTGGTAACCAGGAAAATAGAGGAGCCTACTCAGGTAATGAAGCTTACAGTGACAGAGGAGCCTTGGCCAGGTGCCATGCAGGAGGTCTAGCATAAAAGCCTGGTGCCTTGCAATAAGGGTACCTGGACCCAACCCTGCCTCCCTTTCCTTAGTGGAAGACTACAGGAGATTTTCTCAAGATGGGCCCAAACAACATCAGAAGCCTGGGTTTTGGAAATCCTTCACTTTGGCTATGCAGTAGAAATCGTAACAGTTCCCTCCAGGGGACTCTTTCTACCATCCCCAATTTCCAAGGATGTGACAAAACACCGGGCGGTGAGACCCTGACTCGCCTCATTCAAGTAGGGGCCATAGTGCTGGTCCCACCAAGTGAGCAATGTCCAGGGTTCTATTCAATCTATTGCATAGTTCCCAAAAAGTCAGGGGTTTCAGACCCATTCTGGATCTAAAGCATCTAATCAAGTTCATGTGACAAAAAACTTTCAAGATGGAGTCCCTGAGGTCAATAACCCGGGCTGTTCAGCCGAGGGCCTTCTTAGCTTCAATAGATCTGATGGATACTTAACTTTGTGGCTAAATAAGCCATACCTTATTGTTCTAATCATTATTCCATGGTATTCAAACAACATGAAGTCTTGCTGTATTCTGACAATTTGCAGTTAGCTCCAGCTCTTGAACTGCCCCAGAGAGTGAAGGGTTAAAATTCTATGCCAGGCATAGACCGTTGGGCTTGAGCTCGGTTGAAAACTCTGTCTGTGTCCTTTTGAAACCAAACCGTCAGATTCTTTACTCCGCCTCATTGAACAGTTGCTCCGGAGATTTCTCCTTCTGCTCAGTTCAAACGCGGTTAAAGTGTCGGTTTTAGTCCGATTTTTCGTTCCGTTTCTCGATTCGAGACTCTGTCTGTGGTACCGTAAGTACTTAAATTAGTATTGTGGACAGTTATTGTGTGGAAATTGTAAATTGTTTGATTGGTTCGGCTGAACTGATCCTTTAGTAAAATCCTTGTAAAAAGTTAGTGTGTGGTTACCGGTCCATATTGGTTTTAAAAAAAAGGTGATTTGAATGTTTTTTTCCATCACCCGTGACACGGTGAGAAACTGATAGGGGAGTCTTGCCTGGCAGTTGCCATAAAAAGGGTAAGTTGGTTAGGTTGGCCATGTTTGAGAAACCCAAGGAAAAAAAATGGTCCCACTGGGTTTCAACACTGCAATGTGTGTGGGGAGGTCTTTGCTAAGGCCGATCCCCACACCACCTGTGTTTACTGTCTGGGGTTTGACCACCTCGATTCAGACTGCTAAATCTGTAAGAATTTCCCTAAGTCTACCCTGGAAAAAAGGTTAGGTAGACTTAGGGACAAGGAGGCCGAGAAATCCGCTGACCCAGAAGGCCAGCCTGGTTCGGTTCCTACTGAACCAGAAGGAGTGCCCTCTGACCAGGGTGATACTTCTTCGGGCAAGAGGAGAGCTGATCCTGAGGGATCGGTTCCTACAAAAAGAAAACAAAAGGATAAATTGGCCGGTTTGGATCCAGAACTGCATGTTCCAACCACTGAAGAAATAGCCAGAGCGATTCAGATTGTGGAATCGCTTTGTCCGGTTCCGACCGATCCGGTGCCTTCTGGCAGGGGTTCGGTTAGGTCAGTTCCCCCGGTTCAGGATTATTCCTCTGAAGATTTTTATGAACTAGAGTTTGATGAAGAGGAGGATTTTGAAGAGGATTATTACGATGGTGAAAGTCTGGATGTGCCTGTGGAACGGGACATGTCCCCAGACAGACCTTGTAGTGTTTCCCCTCCGAGGCTTTCTGAGTCCCCTCCTCACTTTCTGTTCTACAGAAAAGTGGCTCAAAGCCTCCGGCTTCCTATTGAGGAGGCTGTAGAGGATCAAGAGGAGCCTGACTACATAGAGATAATGGACATCCCAGAGTCTAAGAGTCTGTCTGTTCCCCTTCATAGGTCATTTGGGAAACAGACACAAAAAATTCTTAGGTCTCCTAACTCTGTACCCCCTGTTGACAAGAGAATGGACAAGAGGTACACCTTGTCAGGCTCAGATACGGAGTTTCTTTATCAGCAATGCAGCCATGTTGAGGTAGTGCAGGCTGCTGCCTGTGACAAGGCAAACATCCCCTTGGCTTCACACCCCCCAGACAAAGACTCCAGGAAGATAGATGCCATGGCAAAGAAGCAGTACATGGCATCATCTTTGGGACTTAGGCAGGCTAACTATATGGCCTATACAGCCAGGTACCAGAAGTCCAGGTGGGACACTGTACTGGCACTGGCTAAACAGGCTTCCCCCCAGCTAGCCAAGGAGCTGGAGGGGGTGGCTGCTGATGGGATCAAGGCATCAAAGGTGAAATTTCATGCTGCTGTGGACTCCAATGATGTGTCATCAAGAGTCATGGCTACATCTGTGGCTCTTCGGAGAATGGCTTGGCTCTGATTTACTAGCCTTTCGCAGGATACCCAGGCCAAGGCCATGGATTTTCCTGTGGTGGGTAATTCTCTGTTTGGGGAGCAGACAGAGAACTACATGAAGAAAATGGACTAGTACAGGACCACTTACAGGAGTGCCCAGGCCAGGGAGAGGCAGGCAACTCCTCAAAGGCAGCAAGCTAGGGACAGGGGCAGGCCTTTTCACAGGCCCTTCTACCAAGCACAGGCCTCTTCTTCCTTTTCTCAGTGAGGGGTTCTTCAGAGGGAGAGGCAGAAGGGGGATGAGCAGGGCTGCATCCACCCCTCAGCCTAAGGCTTCTGCCAAGCAGACACCCTGATGCGTCAGCCCGGGTTGACTCCCCCATTCCAGTAGTAGGTAGGCTGGCTTACTTTGTCCAGGACTGGATGTCTGTTACCTCAGACAAGTGGGTCCTGGAGGTTGTAAGCCTGGGGCTGGTTCTCAGTTTCAAAAATTTTCTGAAACTGAGACCCAGATCCTTTCCACCTGCAAGTACTTCAGAAACCCTTGCTTTAGAGGCAGAGGTTTCATCTCTGCTGGCCTTAAAGGCCATGGAGAGAGTTCCTACTCCATACAGGGACAAAGGTCTGTACTCCAGGTACTTCCTTACCCCAAAAAAGACAGGGGAGTGGTGACCTATCCTAGATCTAAGATACCTAAACAAGCACATAATAAAGCCAAAATTCAAAATGGTGACTCTGGGAACAATTCTTCCCTCTCTGAGGCCAGGAGAACTGGCTAGCCTCCCTGGACCTCAAGGATGCCTATGTTCACATTCCCATCAGGTGCTCCCACAGAAAGTACCTCAGGTTCGAATTGCCCTCAGGCCATTACCAGTTCAGAGCAATGCCCTTCTGTCTAACTTCAGCTCCAAGGGTGTTTACAAAGTGCCTAGCAGTAGTGGTGGCCTTTTTAAGAAGGAAAAGGATTTCTGTTTTTCCATACCTGGACGACTGGCTTCTGGTGGGTCAGTCTCCAGACCAAGTCAAGTCAGATCTGCAGTTCACCCAGCAAGTTCTCACTTCCCTGGGGTTCCTTCTCAGTCTTCCCAAGTCAGTTCTTGAACCAGTACAGCTCCTCACTTTTATAGGGGCAGAGCTGGACACTCTCAAGGCAAGAGCCTTCCTTCCTTTGGAAAGGGCAAAAGCCATCTCTCAGCTGGCCTCTTCCTTTCTCCCTCTGGTTTCTCGACCAGCAAGACATTTTTCTGTAGCTTCTGAGCCACATGGAAGCTTCCACAGCAGTGGTCCAAGGGGCCAGGTTTCAGATGAGGGACATTCAGTTCCATCTGAGAACCTTCTGGTCCAAAGGAAAGATCCTCTTACCAAGCTAGTTCCTGTTACTCAGACCTTAATTCAGGCCCTTCAGTGGTGGCAGGACCTGGGCAATCTGAGGCAAGGTGTTCCATTTGTCTCTCAGACTCACTCTGTGGTTCTTACCACAGATGCTTCCCTTTTGGGATGGGGAGCCCATCTGGGGGCTTTCACAGCCCAGAGACCGTGATCCCCTCAGGAATCCCTTCTTCACATCAACCTCCTGGAGCTCAGGGCAGTACTTCTTGCCTTACAAGCTTTCTCTCAGTCAATACAGAGCAAGGTGGTTCAGGTCAGGACAGACAACATTACCACCAAGTGGTATATCAACAAGCAGGGAGGCACTCGGTCCGTGGCCTTGTGCACTGATGCCATGAAAGTATGGTCCCTGGCATATTCCCTGCAGACCTCTCTAGTAGCGCTGCACCTCCCAGGAAAGGACAGTGTGATAGCAGATGCATTGAGCAGGATTTCCCCCAGGGCCATCACAAATGGTCTCTGGATCCTGTAGTGTTGAAGGTGATTTTTCTCAAGGTGGGGCACTCTGGAGATAGATCTCTCTGCAGCCCCAGACAATCACCAACTTCCTCTGTTTTGTTGTAGACCCCCAGTCTTGGGCTCAGTCCCTCTGGATGCTCTGATTTTGAACTGGGAAGGGAAGTTTCTTTATGCCTTCCCTCCTTTTCCTCTATTGTTCAAGGTTCTAATCAAGGTAAGGTCACAACCATGCAAAGTGATTCTGATTGCTCCGGACTGGGCCAGGCAGCCTTTGGACCCTTGTTGCTGTCCTTCACAGTCCATCTTCCCCTGTCTCTTCCCAAGAATTACAATCTGCTAACCTCCTCTCAGGGGAGGATTTGTTACACCAATCTCTAGTCACTCAATCTCAAGGCACGGCTCTTGAAGAGTTAGAGTATGCAGATTTACATCTGTCCCAAGGGATTCTGGATATTCTCAAGGCTTCTTGAAAGCCTGCCACCAGAAAAACCTACAACTCCAAATGGAAAAGGTTCAGTATTTGGTGTTCCAAGAAGCACATTTCCCCAGACACTGCTGAGTTGTCTACAGTTCTGGGTTACATGGTTTACCTTAATGGCCTAGGCCTCAAACCAGCTACTCTCAAAGTTCATTTGTCAGCTACTTCTGCTTCCTGTCAGTGGGGAAGTCTTCCACTCGGTCATCTCACCCTGTATTCTGTAATTTTTTCAAAGGATTGCTTCATACCAATCCCCCTTTTAGGGATCCTGCTCCTGCCTGGGATTTTAATATTTGTATTGCTCAGCTGATGCAGCCCCCCTTCAAGCCTATGTTCTCAGCACAGCTCAAGTACTTCAATCAAATCAATCAAAACTTTATTTATAAAAAGGCGCCTTTCTAAAAACCAAGGTGCCTGTACATCACATAATAATACAATATTAATAAAACAATAAATTAACCACACTAATAGTATATTAAAAGTCATTATATGCTTGTTTAAAAAGATATGTTTTAAGTGCTCTCTTAAACTTGGAAAACTGTTTTTGGTTGCTGTAGTTACTTCTGCCAGACATATCAGTGAATTGCAAGCCCTGTCAGTGGAGCCTGACTTCATTTCTTTCCATAGAGATAAGGTGGCCCTTAGAACCAATAGAAGATTCCTACCTAAAGTGGTTTCTGATTTCCATTTAAACCAATCTATGTCTCTTCCTGTGTTCTTCACTGATCACACCTCCTCAGGGGAATGGAGGCTACACAGTTTAGATGTTAAGAGGGCCCTTAGTTACTACATAGAATGTACAAAGGATCACAGGTTTGACTTCCTCCAGTTGTTTCTCACTTATGGGGAAGTAGGTAAGGAAAAACCTGCCACCAAGAGAACCATTGCCAGGTGGATTGTGTCCTGTATTCAATTCTGCTATGAAAAACTGGGAATAAATGCACCCTCAGGCCTGAGGTCTCATTCCGCTAGAGGTACAACTGCATCTCAGGCTGCAGCTAGGGATAGCCCCTTGTTAGAAATCTGTCAAGCAGCCACCTGGAAAACAGTTCATACCTTCACCAAGCATTACTCTCTGTATATCCAGTCTAGGAGTGATGCTAGGTTTGGCACAGCAGTACTTCAGAGCCTATTCCCAAAGTAGGTTCTGTCCCTCCTCCTTGGAGATACTGCTTGGAAGTCTGCAAATTGTCAGAATACAGCAAGATGTCATGTTGTTTGAAGAAAAAAATTACTCACCTTCGTAATTGTGTTTCTTCTAATGGAGTCTTCCTGTATTCTGACCTCCCTCCCTCCCTGCCTCCCCTCTCAGAACCTGTTTTGGGAAGTGGGTGGGCAGGTGCAGTGTTACACCCCAGGAGTGTCTTTAGCCCACTCCTGTTGTGTTGGGTGCTTTGTATTTGTTTAATTAAGAGTTTTTAGTTCTTATTGCCTGGTTTTTGTTGTGGCCAGTTGGCTACTTTACAATTTCCACATTATATAGTCAGTGAGTTTAGCTTGTAAGAATCTGATGGTTTGGTTTCAAAAGGACACAGACAGAGTTTTCAACCAAGCTCGAGCCCAATGTTCTATGCCTGGGATAGAATTTTAACCCTTCACTCTCCGGGGCAGTTCTAGAGCTGGTGCTAACTGCAAATTGTCAGAATACAGCAAGACTCCAATAGAAGAAACACAATTACTAAGGTGAGTCATTTTTTCTTTTATGTGAAAAATGCATCAGAGCTGCACATGGTGGCCCAGTGTAAGTTGCAAGGGCTCATTTGTACAAAGACATGGGCCCTGGGGAATGATGATGTAACTCTTGCTACTGGGCAGAGAATCTGTCAGCTGCTAGTCTGGGACTAGAGTTAATTAAATCACTTAAAAGGAGTCAAATAAGTACTTAAGCAGAGCTGGAAGCAGGCACATTCATATGAGTTTGAATAGCCCTCAGCATCTACTGGTGCTATTAGTCAGGTATCCTTTTGTCTTTGCAAGGCTAATCTAAGCTAATCTCATTACAGCTGAATAGGCTACCAGTTCAGTAAATGACTGTACTGAGTGTAGCAATTACAGCCATTTCAAAGGGGGGGGGGGGGCTGGAACTGCTCCTGAAATTCAGACTGGTTGGAACTGATTTGTACTGCTCTGGAGTGCACACTAGGATAGCTGCTACCAGGAACAAACTTCACCATACTTGTCTAAATGTTCTGAGCAGTCAAAAACCCTTTAAAGGGATGCCACACTGTATTAAAAGTTTATTGCATTACTGCATCTTTATTAGAATCCCAGGCTGAGATTCAGAGTCTCACCTGACGCATTTCAGATTTCTAAAATCTTTTATCAAAGGCAAATAAACTCACTCTTACACTCCTTAAATACCAATTATTCATGTCACATGATTTCATGATGTCACTCTATCTTTCAATTGGTCAGAGTAGAGTTAAAATACCTGATAACATAATATATATATTCTTTCACTAATAAAAAGACATACTTTATTAAACACTGTATAAAAACTTTTTTATCTTACACCGACATTGTCTAAAGTGCTTGAAATATCACTTTAAAACATTTTAAAGTTACAAGTGTACACCATAAATTAGACAATTTCTAACAGACAAAAAGCAGACAAAACCAAAACAGAGACAGAGAAAAAGGAAAGGCAGGTAAACAGGGAAGGGAAGGGGAAGGGAGGGGAGGGGTGGTGGTGGTGGGTGGCGGGGGGCAGAGGGCAACCAGAGACAGATCTATAAAAAATAGTAAATTAATACAGAAAAAAAAACTAAAAAAAAAATAATTTGTCATTAGTAAAATATAATCCTATTTTTCTTTTACTAATATCCCATTTGCTGCTTGGTATCCATCTTATAATACATTTATATGTTCTAATGCGCTGGGTATAGTTTATGCATTTACAAACAAAAACTTTCATCAAAATTTTATTTTCTTTTTCTCAAACATGGTCTCACATTCAACTAAGTATTCAAACCTGGCTGTATATAAGCCTTCAATGTCAAAATCCAAAAGTTTTCTCTCTCCAAAGTAAGATTTCTGTAATCCCCTCCCCTAGGTTTCCTATTCACTCTGTCAATCGCTACAAATGTAAAGGTGAGTTCTTTTCCATCCTGTGCCAGTGCGCAGTGTGCTGCTGTTGCATATGTTACATCTCTTTTTTCTATTGCCCGACAATGTTCACAACTGTAACTTTGAAACAGCGTTCTGTCTTCCCTATGTAAAAGGCTTTACAAGTGAATTTGGCTAGGTAAATTATGCCTTCTGTGCTGCACGTTATGAATTGTCTAATTTCATTTTGTTTCTGTACATTGCAACTCGTAAAGTATTTCATCTGTTCCACTTTTTCACAGTATAAGCATTTCCTGC
The DNA here is from genome assembly GCA_016271365.2 of Neoceratodus forsteri. Taxonomy (NCBI): domain Eukaryota; kingdom Metazoa; phylum Chordata; order Ceratodontiformes; family Ceratodontidae; genus Neoceratodus; species Neoceratodus forsteri. The sequence goes on from CM057459.1 coordinate 740,390,417, forward strand.
ATTTAAAACAACCTTGTGGTTGCTTTAACCAAGTTTGGGACTGATGTATTTGATAATGACTGTGCACCAACAATTCTTTTAAAGTAGGCACCTTTTTATAGCACATTCGTAGTTTACTCTCACTTAATTGCACTAGACCCGGATCTGCTGGTAGAGCTTTCCAGTGTTCTCTGATAATATTCTTGAAAATATACGACTCTGCTGAAAATTCTGTAACAAAGTTGAATGCTGTTTCTACCTCTATGGCTCGTTCATTTGATACCAACAATTCCCCTCTATCTCTTTCTTTAGCTTGCATGTAAGCAGTTTCTATCTTTCCTAAATTATATCCTCTCTTGTAATCTACCTTTCAATTCTATGGCATTTTGTTTGAAACTTATCTCTGTACTACAGTCGCGACAATATCTCAAAAATTCTCCCTTGGAACTATCTTCTGCCACATGTGTTGGGTGGCAGCTATTAGCTCTTAAAATTGTGTTCCCATCAACCATTTTCCTGTAAGTCTCACTTTCTAACTTCCTGTCATTTCTATACAGTCTCAAGTCTAAGTAGCAGATCTGATTTTTATTTGCCATATATGTAAAATGTAAGTGGGGGTTTGATATATGCAAATATTCTACAAATTGTTAAAATCTTCCTATGCCTTCCCTCCAGATTATTAATATATCATCTATATATCTTGTCCACATTTGCATATTGTTCAAAAACACATTTTTCATTGGGTCCCATAGCCATTCTTCCTCCCACTTACCCACATATAAATTGACGATTGTGGGGGCACATGTTGCCCCTATCGCTGTACCTTTTGTCTGCATATATAATTCACCATTAAATACAAAAACATTAGATTTCAAAACAAATTCTAAAAGTTTCAAAATTAGTTTGACAGATAAAGTGTTGGCCTGTTCTAGCCCATTCATAAAACGTGCTGCAGCATCCAAAGCTCTTTCTTGAGGTACATTTGTATGCAAAGCTTCTATGTCCAACGTTATTAGTATGCTGTCTCCTTCTAATGTTAAATTCTCAAACAGGGTCAACACTTCTCTCGTATCTTTCACAAATGGAGGCAATTTCATTACCAGGGGTTTGAGATATTTGTCACAAAATTGTGAGCTGGGTTCAGTTAAAGAGTCCAGGCCACTAACTATCGACCTGCCCGGTGGATTTTGGAGAGTTTTATGTACTTTGGGTAGTACGTAAAATGTTGCTTTAACTGGTGTTTCCAATTTAAGAAAATCTGTGGTTGACTTTGTAATGACCCCATTTTCTAGGGCCAAATCTATAGTTTCATCTATGCAGAATTTCAAATCCAATGTTGGATCAGTGCCAAGCTTTTTATAAAACGTTTTATTGTTAAGTTGCCTTTCAACTTCTGTGAGGTAGTCTCTCCTGTTTAGCAACACTACTGCCCCCACTTGTCTGCTTGTTTAATAATAATTTCTCTGTCCCCTTGTAAAGTCACAGTGGCTTCTTTTTCATTTCTTGTTAGGTTACTATAGTGCATTGCTCCTCTTCTACTAAAAATGTTTTCCAAATCATTTTCAACTAGATTTTTAAAAACTTGTACCGCTGTGCTTGAGGGCAGACAAAAGGTAGAGGGATTTCTGAAGTCCAAGTCAGCATCCTGGGAAGAGTCTCCTTTTTGGAGAAAAAGCTTTTTAGATTTAATTTTCTACAACACAAGTTTAGATCAATCAGTGTTTGTAAAGTGTTCATTGATTTCGTGGGAGCAAAGCTCAACCCTTTCTCTAATAAACTCATTTCTGCTGTGGTAAGCGTATGGTCAGATAGGTTTATCACTGGCACTTTAAGATTTTCAACTCTTACTTCCTCCGCCTCCAGCTACTCAAGTTCCTCCGTTGCATGTATCTCCCTCTGTTGTGGCGCATTTGATAATTCCCTCTGTATCCGTAGCCATTTCCTTCTCCCCCTTCGCATTTTCTTCCTCTTCCTGGATTCTGTTCCCATGCATAATGTTGCAACCTGGGGCTCCTGCGTGGTTAGGATGGGGCCTGATTCTGTCCTCCTTGCTATCCTAGATACATGCTGCCACCTAATGGAGGGTCTAATTGATGAGTTTCCCCTGTGACAATGGGTAGGTTGAATTTCTTCTTCATTCTCTGAAGCACTTTGGTCCATATTAAATTAAAAGCTAACATTCCAGTTTGATTTTAAAATACCTCTCAAGAGTTGTTTTTTTCCAGTTGTACACTGTGCCTCTCTTATAGTCTCCCTTATCTCACACACATTTAGTTTTTTTGGTTGTCTGCAGTTCTGCAGTTCTAAGTCCAACTTATGTATTGATTCTTGTAGCTTTTTGTTAAAATGATCAAATTCTGTATGTTCTTTATGTTTTAGAACTTCTACTTGTAACAGTTTCAATTCTTCTCTTAAATGGCATTCCTTTTCTTTACTGAACTTGATAATTAATCTCATTAGCGTATTACTTGTCTCAGTTAGTATATGTTCCCACTCCTGCATGAAGGCTTCATTTTCCCCTCCACATGCTGGATTTTTTATCAGTCTTAAACCTCATGGGATCTGATTCACTTGTAGACAGGCATCCGAGTTCGTATAATTCCAAAACATTCTCCTAAGATGGTGCAACAGTTTTTCTAGATTCGAGAAAGATTTAATTAATGATTTTGTTTCAGGTCGCATATTGCTTAGTTCTTCTTCTCCTATCAGCTGCCATTGATAATAATTGATTTATTACTTCTAGAGGGTTATCTGTCCTCCCTTCTGTTTGGCTCGAAAAAAACATATTCTGTGAATTTTTAAGTGACATGATTACTTTACCTCCACGGCCTGGATTCAAGATTGCAATTGTAGTTTATCAGCGTGTACCCTCAGGTTTTACATGGAAAGGCAGAACAAGCTTTTTAGTCCTTCAAACAAAATAAAGGATACTGCACCCAGCTTCCTCACAACCATTGCGATTTCACTTCACTTCTAACAGACTCTTACTGCTCTGGAGTCCGCACTAGGATAGGCGCTACTAGGAGCAAACTTCACCATACTTGTCTAAATGTTCCGACCACTCAAAAACCCATTAAAGGGATGCCACACTGTATTAAAAGTTTATTGCATTACTGCGACTTTATTAGAATCCCAGGCTGAGATTCAGAGTCTTGCCTGATGTCTTTCAGATTTCCAAAATCTTTTATCAAAGGCAAATAGACTCACTCTCACACTCCATAAATATCAATTATTCATGTCACATGATTTCATGATGTCACTCTATCTTTCTTTCAATTGTTTACAATATACAGTTAAAAATACCTGATAACATATTATATCTATTCTTTCACTAATAAAAAGACATACTTTAATAAGGAAACCGCCAGGATGAGCACCTAAACAATGGCGTGATCTCTGAGGGTGAGCGACAAAGTGCTGCTACTGAAAGAGCGAGCGCTCCTTATGACCGGCACACAGTAAATGAGTGAAATGCACAGCAGCTCTGTAAGGGTGCCTCTGACAGCATCCTGCAGCAGAACCGTGAGCTCCAGCAGGCCCGCTGACAGAGGAGGCACAACTGACTGTCAGCCGCAGCAACACAGCGAGCACAGGACAGCTTGCACAGCAGACTGTGGCAAGCAGTGGCAGGAGGAGGCAAAGGGAAAGCACCTAAGAGACACCACAGATGGAAGCGCTGCTGCAGCGGGCACACAGGGACAGGGACAGGGTAAACTGGCGGCAAACAGCACAGAGAGGCAGTGGTATGAGTCTGCACCATCCTGTAGCACCAGGGCCGGACAAGGCAAACAAACAAACAGGCATAGTGCAAGATACCCCCTCGGGCCCCAAAACTGACACATACACTTACTGCAATGGACACCACATGGCAGGAAGGCACCACAGGGAACTGCAAAGGCACAGGGAGCTGCATGGATGACAGTGGTGGACCATGGGGAGCGTGGTACAAGGCATCACTGACATGTGAAAGAGGGCACAGCACAACACCACCTGATACACAAGACAGGCAGGAAGGGGGCGTGGCATGGCGGACACTGTGCCGGGCTCACAGTGCCTATAACACTGCCAGCTGCGTCTGCCCCAGCAGATGTGACAGCATCACAGAGATGGAGGTGCATTATGTGCAAAGCCAGAAGGGCAAGCCCATGCTGTCCACAATGGCTTCGTGTACTGCAAGGATAAGCAGGGACCTAAAAAGGTATACTGGAGGTGTGCCAAGGCATGGAGATACCACTGCATTGCCTGCCTGGACACTGTCGATGACATAGTGGTGGCCACCATCAGGGAGCATAATTGTGCCCCTGTTGCAGCAGATGTGGGTGTGCGGCATGTCCTGGGAACACTGCAGGACAGGGCATGGCAGACCATGGACAGCACCTCATAAGTCGTCATGGCAAGCACGTTGGGCATCCCTGCAGCTGTGGTCAGTCACCTACCATGAGTGCATCTGCTGCATCGGACAGTGCAGCATGTGCGACATGTGGCTCGTAGCTGGCCAACCATCCCACAATCCGTGGAGAGCCTCAACATCCCTGAGGAGTACACCCTTGCCTTTATGACAGTGGGAGGGAGCGTGATCACATTGTTGTCTATGCCATGGACTGTGGCCTGTAGCAGCTAGCCAGCTGCACTGACTGGTTTATGGATGGCACATTCAGGGCATGCCCCACCCTATTTGACCAGCTATATACCATACATGCCATCCAGTCTGGCATACTCCTGCCCGCCGTATATGCCCTGACATGCACCAGGTGGGCACAAACATATATCTGACTGCTGGGCCAGCTCAAACTGCACAACCCGGCCATAGCACTGGCCATGGTCTTGGTGGACTTTGAGTATGCCAGCTGGCATGGGGTCACCACTGTATTCCCAGAGGCACAGGTCAGGGGGTGCTTCTTTCACTTCTCCCAGGCCCTGTGGCACAAAGTGCAGCAGCTGCCAGACATCCTGGCACGTTACACCACCGATGCTGACTTTGCGCTACATGTGCGGATGCTGCTGGCGCTGGCATTCCTGCCACCTGCCGATGTGCCAGCAGTCTTTGAGGAACTCCGGGAGTGGGAATACATGTCCACCAACGAGGATGTCCTCCAGCTCATGCTGGACTATGTGGAGGATTACTGGATTAGCCACCCCACTGGGCGCTCTGGGAACCAATGTGCCCCATTCCCCATTGAGCAGTGGAACTGCTATGATGCAACCCTCCAGGGCCTTGCAAGAACCAGCAATGTAGTGGAGGGGTGGCACAGGGCCTTTAACACCCAGGTCGGTGCCTGCCACCCCAGCATCTGGCACCTCCTCGAGTGCCTGAGAGGAAGAGTGTCTGACTGCCATGAGATCTGAGATGCTGGTGTCAGGGGTGGAGGCACCACAGCCCCAGTGATGCAGTTGGGACCTTGAGGCCAGGATCTGCACCATAATGGACGAGTACAACACCAGGAGCCACTATGACTACCTGCATAGCCTGGCACACAATTTCACATTCCACGTGACCGGTCTCATAGTAGCCAATGTCCAGCTCTGGGCTGTGTGGCCCTGTGCAGTGCCACATGGCACACAGTGTGTGACCCTCCCACACTACCCAGTGCATGTGTGCCCTTCTGGGGGAGCCCATGTATCCACTGCATCCCCTGTAGTCTCCCATTTGACACGGCGCACCTGCCAGGGCCTCCTTTCATGTGCCACATGCCATCTGCCACTGCGCGCCCCCTGCCAGCCACCGGCCTTGCACAGCGGCCTGTTGCAGGGCCCCAGGCAGGGCAGTGCCAATGACTGTAAGGGCCCCCCAGCAAGGGATATTGTGGGGCCCTACCTCCCCACCAAGATGTCAAAATAACCATTAGGACACATCCAATGTTTAGAGTGTACGTTCTTACTTGCAGCAGTCCTGCTGAGTATCTGTAATTCATCTATGATGCCCCCTTCCCCCTTGCAGGCACCATGATCAAAGTACTGAATGATGTAATATTTCCCTGTCCCTTCTGAGGATACCAGTATCATGCTTAAATGTTTTGAAAAATGGCCCCTATAGATTCTTTGTTCTGCAACCCCATGCTACAAAACTGGAGATGGAATCTGCAGCATATACCCCACGCAGTTCCAGTTGAATAAGCACTGTACAAATATACTTTAGCCTGTGACAATACGTTTTTTTAGTGCTGACCTCTGAAGCAGTGGGCCCCCGAGAGTGTGGGCCCTACTGCTACCATGGCTCTTGCACTGCCCAGTCACTGCTCTGCCCACAGGCTGTGCCCTCTGGCATGCCGCACATCCACCCATGTCACTGCGCATGCCCAGGTGCCACCCGGTCCCTTTGTGCCAGCCAGCTACTGCTGCCACTGCCGTGCATCTCCTGTTGCTATGCCCTGCCCTTCGCCATCCCTGGTGGTGCACCTGCCCACTTTCTCTGTGTAGCGCCCTTCAGGGGTGGCCCATGCCATGGCGTGCTCTGCGCCCTCTGCCTTGCGGGGTGTGCCATGTACCTGGCACCCTTCCATCCCACCTCCTCACATTCGCCTCACGGCCGTTGTGTTTCTGCACAGTCGCCCTTGTGGCGTTCACCCTTTCCCCCTCGTTGTTGTGGGTGGCACTGTTTCTGATACGCCCATATCACATGAAACTCTTTATTAAACACTGTATAAAAACCTTTTTATCTTACACTGACATTGGAACTGATTTACTCTAGTATTCATAAAGGAACATTTGTTTCTTTTTTGTCATAAAATATTAAAACCTGATTGGTTGCGTAGCCATAGAGATGGAATGCTAGCCAATCACAGGACAAGCCACTGCCCACTGGACCTACCCTTTTGATTGGCCTGTACAACAAGGGTGCCAAGACTGTATCAGAGCCTTTAGCCTTTTTGTTTTTGGGGACCCTGTCTGCTTAGCATTGAAGAGACATTTTTCTTCTGCATTACCAAGAACCATGATTTTCGACTGCCTTCATAAAGACTTTGCACTTCAAAAGTCAGCAACTAAGGACTTGAGGTAGATTTTAATCTCAGAGTTTTAAAGTGTAGGTTTTTATGTAGCAGTTATGTATCAGCAGTGTCAGTGGCTCAGCAGGTAGCATACTCACCTCTGAGCCTGGGAAATCAGAAGGCTGTGGGTTCAGTTCCCACATCTTGCACTTGGGTTAATATCCCAGTACTGACACTGTAGTGCAGCATGAGAGGGGTGCTGCACTCCTGAGGTGCCATCTTTCAGATGAGATTTAAACCAAGGTCCCATCTGGCTGGATTGGTGGACGTTCAGGTGGATGTTAAAGATCCCATGGCACTTATCGAAAAGAGATGGGGAACTTTTTATTAGGAGGACTTCAGACAAAATAACAATCAAAACAAGTTAATACAATAAAGAAATCAGCTTTCAATATAAAAAGGGAAATACTTTCAAAGAACTAAGTGCGAATCTCTAAAGAAAAGCATAAATGGTATGTATTATAATCAGCATGTGGTGCGGCTGTAACATTTGCATTAAGGTGGCTTAGCCCATTTTTCAGTTAGTTCATAGCAATCGTAGTTGTTCCTGACTACATCTTTTACTGTCCATGTGCCATAACTTTTGTAGACTGAACTCAATATTTTTCAAAATCTCAATATATGACACATGCTTTTGTTGTGTAACCCAGTTACAATGTGCTTGCCATAAATAGTACCTGATTGTCATAAATATAATGTATATAGTCTCTATGTGATATTTTCTCCATCTCCCATCTAGTTCCCCGTAAAATAACATAGCATGAGATAACTCATCAAACAGTGATTCGTCCCATTTTGCAGCTAGGTATGTCCAAAAGTATCTTGTAAATGCACAATCTAAAAATAGGTGCTGCTGGGTCTCTAAAATCTGTACACAAGTGTCTTTTAAACAATACCTATCCTATATTTGCTTATGTTTGTTGTTATTTCTGACGGGGATTCTACCATGCAACCTTAGCAAAACTGTATCCCATACAAAATCAGGTACCCTACTAGAGTCTAGCATGTTCAAATTAAACTGAAGTCTGTCTTGTGGACAATCAGACAAGGTAATATCTTCCCTTCTGTCTTGTAATAAAATATGGACGTATATTTCCTTATGGGATTTAGAAGATAAACAATCAGTGGTAATGTCCCATTTAATGTACTGCTTAATCTGTTCCGAAGCATAACTAGGAATGCCTTGTATTTTATGTAGTACTCCTGACTTCTTTTGAGTCCAAATAGGTAAGCAGGGAGTGAGCCATTGTATGACCTGTTCCCTCTGCATCTTGTTGCCAGGCTTTAATGTATTTCCTAGATTGTATGTTAAAAAAATGCTGCCATAAAAGGCTACTGGGTTTATCATGGATAAACCCCCTTCCTTAATTGACCTATATGTAACCTGTCGCTTGACAGGATTCAAGCGGCTCCCCCCACACAGCCTGAAAGAACACACTATATAAGGAAACTTGTAGGGACTGAGGAGGAGGGAAAATATAGCTTATGCACAAAAAAATAGGCAAAAGTAGGGTCTTTACCGATAGGACCCACTTTTTCTTTGATATTTGCCTCCCTTTCCATGAGTTGACCAGTTTAGAAGCTCTGTTCAGTCCAATCTCCCAGTTTTGTGTAGCCATATCTCCCTTTCCAAAAACTAAACTCAATATAATAAGAGTATCCTGAGAAACAGTAATAGCAGCAAAAGTATGTTTCTCTAATGTGGAGATTTCCCCTAAATAAATCCCATTGCTTTTGGAGTAATTGATCCTAGACCCTGCCCAATTTGAAAAAATCTGAAAAAATAAATTAAGGAAGCTTCTGCGGTTCTCTTATCCATACATAACAATAGGTTGTCTGCATATGCTAGGGATTTAATGACCGGGGAAGCTGGGGTTAGGGAGAGGCCATAAATAATTTCCTTCTGTTCCAGTTTTCTTAGAAACACATCTATGCAAAAAACATATAGGAGGGGGCTCAAGGGGCACCCTTGTCTGACCCCCCAACACTCTCTAATGTCCTTCCCTTTCCAGCCATTAATGTTAGGTGTTAAAACAGCACTTTTGTACAGTACATAACTTTAATCCAGTCTATGAAAATACTTGGTATGCTATAGGCTGTTAATACTTTGTATAAAAACTGATGTGAGACCATGTCAAAGGCCTTCTCCTGGTCAATTCCTAGCAGACAGCCTCATGACCCTCTCAATCTTGCTGAGTGAAATATTTCTCTAACCATTATAAGGTTATCAGTTGGTCTTCTGGAAGGTAGAGCACAAGTCTGAGCTGGACTAATGACAGAGACTGCAACTGACACTAGTCTGTTCAGAAGGATTTTACTTAAGATTTTTAAACTGGAATTCAAAAGTCTAAGCGGCCTCCAATTTTTTAGTTCTGTCCTATCACCCTTCTTATAGAGCAACATTAGGGAAGCATAATTCACAGAGGGGGGAGTGCCTCAACCTGTAACATACAGCTATAAACTATAACCAGAGCTGGGACTAAATCCTCTTGAAATGTTTTATAAAATTCAGTGCCAATGCCGTCTTTCCCATGGGCTGACTCATTTCTGAGGCTCTGTCTGGCACAGCGCACTTCAGCGCCAGTAATGGGTGCTGTTAAGAATTGCTGATCATCCACCACAATTTGGGGGTACACCTGCTAGCATCTGAGTGCCTTCTGTAACTTGAGGAACTTCAGAAAAAAGTTGGAAAATAGGCGTCTACTTGCTTTAAGATGCTTTCAGGTGTAGAAATTAATTCCCCAGATTCTGTCTTAACCTTTGTAATAATTATGTGCTCCACCCTGCCCCTGCATTCTTTAAAGGGGTCCATAGAACCTTTCTGCATCACTGTCCCAAATCGCATTTCCTGCTCCAGGGGTTTTGCCCTGTTATATTGCATAGCAAACATGTTTTCCTTCACTTCTGAGATTTTCTGACTATTGTCTATTTTGTGTAATTCTGTCTGGAAAATAAATTTTTGGAGTTGTGCCCGAAGCTTCAAATAAGAAATATATTTATTTGTAGTTAAACTTATGGCTTCCTTCTGAAAAAAATCAACCCAGGTCTGTTTAGTTTCTTCCCACCAGGTGGCAGCGTTGTCATTAAATTCTACCACCGATAACCTGGCCTTCCATTTTTCTTTACAAGCTAATTTTATATGATCTTCTGCTAGTAGTGATGCATTTCGTCTCCAAAGGTTCTTTTTGCACCGTGGAACATGCTCCCAACTAATGGCCAATGTGATAGTTTTATGGTCTGTAAATTCCCTAGCTTTTGTATCTATCTCTACTATCTGCAAGACTGATGAAATAAATATGAAGTCAATCCTGGTGGATAGGGCCCCTCTAAATTACATATTGCCCCCTGTGGTGAAAACTTGCCTATATGAGTCTTTTAACTGTGCATCTGAAATAATGTGTTGCAGTGCAATAGTATCACAAAAAAGCTTGTTGATTTGAAGCCCATAAATCTCCAGCTTTCCGCATTTCCACAGTAGGGGCAGCAGAGGGAAACGCTATAGAAATTTCACGAAATATCTGGAAATAGCTGGCAATGTTTGTGGCTACTACTGTATAATTTAACATTGATCTCCTCCCCCCCCCCCCGTTCCAGATCTGCTCACTATCCAATATCGGAGTAGGCCTGTCTAACACTTCTCATCTTTGCTGAAGCCAAAACAGGATATCCTCTACGTGGACTCTTTCTTTACAAAACATGATTGTCAGATATTTGATTACTGGTTTCTAAGGTGTAGCCATGTAGGGGATCCAGAGAGGTGTGTTTTTGAGATTCTGATATTGTGCCCAGAATCTGTCTAGACTTGAGATAGTCTTAAAGCTGATGTCGAAATTTCCATTACCCAGGTGAATAAGGGCAAAAATTTTGGACAAAAAGAAATGCATTGACCCTTTTAGCAATTGTTTAGTTATGTACAGCCTATCTGGTGGGTTTTCTAACCCACTGTTAAATATCAATCTAACAGCATTTCTGCGTGGGGCTGGTGCCCCTTTGGCTTGAAAGACGTCTGATAGTCTAAACATTGGATCAAGCCAGGCTCTTTGTGTGGGATCTGGTAAAACACTGTCCGATGAACCCATCCTAATGTTTGGATCATCCAGTAGCTGTACAGTTTGTGGAGCAGCTGTGGAAATATTAGTCATATTGTTGATTTGAGTACTCACATTGGGGCCCAAGTTTAGGTTTTCAGTGTCATTTATTTCTGCTGGAACGTACACTTGTGCAGATTGGGGCATTTTCCCTGAAGTAGAAGCAGCTTCAGGAACCTGAGATTGTTGGTGATTATTTATTTATTTATTTATGAGTTTTACCAGGAAGGCATACTGAGCAACATGCTCGATTCCAGATGTGACCTGGGGGCCGGGACCCACTTACATATTAGTAATGCTTAGACAGTACAAAGTTGTACAGGATTGTTACAGTACATTTGTATGGGAAAAATTACATAGCTGGGGGAAGGAATTACAGTCTGGGATAGGATACTTACAAACAGTATAGAGAAAAACAGAGAGAGGATACTGACATACAGCAACATCTGTAGGATCCGGCAACCACTTCCCGGTTGAGTCTTGGAGCCATCCTGCTCCCGCTAATGCTTTGATCCGAGACCAAGAGGGATCATTATCTCCTTTCTGCTGAACATCTCTTCTACTGGTAGGTAAAGTTTTGTTCCATTCAGCGACATGCTGGACATTTGTTGCAGAATTCTCACCTGCTTTACGCAGTGAGGATGTGTTTCGAGTGTCTGGTTTTGCTACATGAATCATCCCCAAACGGCGTCCTTTCACATGCTTCGGGGATTCAATAATGCTACTTTGAGGTATCTGCTCTGGGCACAAAGCTTTATGCTGTATTGTACTGCCAGCCAGGTTATCCCCCATTGAAACCTCTGTACCTCCAGCACTGTTGAAATCCTTTGAAGCATTGATATCGGCGCTTAGCTGTAGCAGGCCTGGTGAATCAGCGCGACCTGAAATTTGACATTCTTTATGAAAAGCTGTCAGCTCCATTTGGAGCGCTTTTTGCTGCAGTTTGCATTTCTGTTCTATTTCTAGCAGCTCTTTCAGTCGCTGCTCTTTCAAGTTAATATCTATTTGTACATTATCTTGAGTAGCAGAGATTTATTTAACTCCAAAAATTGATTAGTGTTTTGCTCATAAAAGTGCTAAAACATTGTGAAAATGCATAGCACTTGCTTCACTGTGTTTAACAAACATAACACTTCTAGAAAACCTATATAAATACTTTCTGTACAGTTAGCATTGTCCCTAGAAAAAAACTGCTAATCAATTATTTAAAACCATGAGTAGGCATACGTACCTATACTGTCGCAGTTTGAGAATCTTTCTGTTGCTTCAATTCCAACTCAATTTCAAAAAAACACTTAGGGTATTTCTTCCTCCATGAATTTTACATTTTCCTTTGTATTAGCCTCTGGTAAAAAAAGAAACAGAGGAGGAGGCATTCTCCTCTGCCCCTGCAATAAGCTGTTCTCCACCAGGATCTCCAGAGTCAGCCATCTATGGAAAAAAATGGCCAAGAGGTCCCCCTACAGCAAGAGTAGGGGAATTTCCCCAGTGCCCTGGCCAAATTTCCTCCCAGTCACTGAAAATACCACCAACAGCTTAATCTGGTTCAAGGTCAGTTGGCATTCATCTGTATCCCCCTCCCTCTGGGTCATGCCTGAAAGTAGGCAAGAAACTGTCTAGTGCACTTACCCGGTCAACAAAAACTAAATAAATAAATGTATATTTTCCATTTTATTTTCAGTATCTTGTGACCAATGTCTAACACTATTTTTCTTTATGTTATTTGCTGCATTTATTAATTAATTAGTGAAGCTTTTAGCTTTCTTTTAAGATAATTCAGCCAGAGTCATTTGTGTGTGTTGCCTTGGGGAGATTTGTTCCAACTATAATACGCCTGTGTGATTGCTTAAGGGCCAAAACACTACTAAAGGAAAGAACCACTAGAGACTCTGTGTACAGAAAGAGGGGAGGAAATATGAAGGGTCTCAGGAGGCATCTGTGGGATTTTGAACTGAGCCCAGCCTTTCTGGGGGAAAGACGCATACTAGGCTGTATAGGGCCCCCCAAAATCTATACATGCCTGTGGCTTTTCTGGTTCATTGTGCAGTGGCTGAGAGGGTTCTATCCCAGGAAAACAGACTTGAGACTGTATTGATACCCCCTCGAACAGAGATCATCTGGCATATGTTCAGTTGTGAGACAGCAAGTGTTCTAAAAGGACAGAGGAAGGATATCACTGACCCCCCATCACAAGAGGGATTCACTAGGATGCAGAGAATCCCATCCCATGGGAGTGGGCTAGTGACAGATTTGGTGAGCAGCAGTGTGATTGGTGAACTGTTTGAACAACCACACAGAAATTGGCAGACATTTTGGAAAAGGGAAAATTGCTAACAGGATATAGTTCCCCACCCTGTTTTTTTTTGTTGTTGTTTTTTTTTTTGCTGCAAGTAAAAGGCAGACTAGTAGTAGTGTAGGGAAGGAAGATGAATTCCAAGTATAGCGACTACACAGTAGAAGAGCTGAAGTAGCTGTGCCAGGAGAGAAGGGTCCAGTATGAGGGGTGCAGTAATAAGCACCTCATGAAGTCCTTGAAGCTGCCGATGAACAGGCGACAGCCTGGGGCAACAAGTCACAGCCGGTGACTGAAAGGGACCAGAACTTGGGTGTGGGGGTGCCAAGGGCCATTGCAGTGTCTAGTCCCAGGGAGGAGGACAGTGAGACCAGAGGGAACACAGAGCCACAGCACCAGGGGAAGGCCACAACAGAGCTGGAGCTGGAAGGGATCAGGCTGCAGTTGGAGTTGAGGATACTGGAGCTGGAGCAGAGCAGAGAAAGTTTAATGCCCAGCAAGTGAAAGAGCAGAAGAGGTTTGAACTGGAGATGCAGAAATGCAGCACCAGAGCGAGACGCCAAGGACCAGCAGTGCCAGACAGATTTTGAACTGTAGAAGCTAAGACTCCAACGACCAGCACCAGAAGAGGTAATTGGCAGGGGTGAACCTGAAACTTCAGGGCTGGGGTATAAATTAAATTCCAAATGAAAGCTGAATTTAAAGAGGGGGTGGATATGGATGAATGTTTGAATTTATTTGAAAATGTCTGTATCCAGGCCAAGATACCCCAGGAGACCTGGAGCTTTCAGATATCCCTGCTGCTTACTGGAGAAAGGTGTGAAGCGCTAGGCCAAATGGACAATGAGAACACCCAAGACTATGAGAAACTTAAAACTGCTTTACTTAAAAAGTATGAACTAACTCTTGAGGCCTACAGGGTTAAATTCCGTAAACTCAGAAAAAGCCCTGACATGAGCTTTGAAGAACTAGCCACAAAGCAAAGGAAGTTTTTAAAACATTGGTGGGAGAGGATGGAAGCAAACTTTGTAGAGAACATTAAGGAGGTTATAGTTTTAGAACAGTTCTTTTGGGCTTGCCCAGCAGAGCTGAAAACCTGGCAGGAGGATCAGGATCCAAAAACAGAACAGCAAACTGCTGAGCTCTCGGATCACTATACCAGGAGCAGGCCTGCTCTGAAAGGAAGTGGGGGAGCATGTGCTGCAAGGCAAAAAGGAAAAAGCATGCCTTCAGGGCAGCTAACACCCCTAGTGTCACTGCAGAAAGGGGGAAGCCCCAAGTTTCCAAGAAGAGATGTTATGGGGGAAAAAGAATGATGAATGTTGGTTTTGTAAGCAGCTGGGACAATCTTGCTAGGCAGTGTCCTGAAAAGGTGCAAAGTGGACAAAGCGTCCCTCAAAAAGAGGTGGGTGCACTGTGTATCTCTCAGAGTATGCTTGTGAACACGAGGGAGCACACACACACAGACCCTCCAACATTTCATTAGTCAAAATAGGTACACTTCTGTGTTTCAGTGAGTGGAGGGGGCATATTAAAGCTGGGGGTCCGGGAGCCACCAGGCCCCCAGAAGCTCTGGGGGTTTAGATGTTCTGTGGTGAGTTTTGGGGCTTTTATTGAAGATAAAGCACACTTTTGATACATTTTTCCCAAGACTGCCCCCACCCATTTAGCAAACCAACCTCAATTAGTGGCACTAGTTATAAAATACTGGCTGCCATCACCACACATTTGTTTTTTCTGTTTTATTTGTATATAGTCTTTTCCGCTTTCCTCTTCACACTTCCTACCATTTAAGAATTACTAACATGTCCACAGACTAATACAGTCAACTTCTCTGTCAACAAAATAAATTGCTAGCCTACCACTTACTAGACCAGAAATTCCTTCTCCGGTACACTTCTGTATTTACAGTGAGTGGGGAAGCCCCCCCCCAGGTTTGCCAATGGTGAGCTTGTTACTGTGTGGAGAAAGGCTGGCATCGGAAAGATTTTCTGCCATCCCACACCAGCACCTGTCCACAAATCTACTAGTGCCAGGAATCTTGCGTTTGCACTACAGCTCCGTGGACAGTGACATTCCTGTCATCTCAGCAGCAGGAGTGCTGTTTGCAGGGAGGGCCTGGGTGGGATGTCATACTATAATGAACCATGCAGAAAAGGATGGGGCTAACTTTATGCTGCCTGTCTGGCCCGTCTGCCAACCACCCAGAGCCGCCCTCCCTGCTGCATGCTTTTTTAGCTTAGTTTTCTTTTTACCTCACTGGGTGGGCTGCTAACAGGACCAAGCAGGCCTCCAGGGATGTCAGACAGTAAGACTTAGGTGGATGAATAGGAACCCTTTAGTAGTCTGGGGGCTGCAGCACAATATTTCAAGAAGTTAAGTAAAAAAATACCTGTGAAGCTTGATGTGCTCAGTTTGCTGCCTGTGGTCCAAACAAGTCAGATTCAAATCAGGGTAGCAGGTGCAGGGAACACACTAGATACACTCCTCCTGCTCAGCTGCTCCAGCGATGTCCATCCGCTATCAAGTGGCAGTGCCCAGGACCCGACCGTTTTTTTTTTTAATCCATCCAAGCACACACCAGCAAGGAGATGCCACCATCCGACGATCAGAAAATAATATCCGGTCCACCGCATCTTGCGACTGTTACTGGGACAGAAGCACTGTCAGACTAAGTCTGACACCAGGTCCCGCCAAATCTGGAACGTCAGGTCAGGGAAACTAACGTCTAGGGCATTGGCAAGCAGGGAAGGCTGCGCAGAGCAAGCAAACACACTTTAGTGCTCTGTGGGCCAGCGAGTTTTGTTGAGGAGCCCTCTGCCAGTGGCGCCACAGTAGTGCAGCACAGTGGTGTGCTCAGTGGTTACCATGGGCACCAGGATGCTCCCTGCTTTAGACCGTGTGTCAGCTGAGTGCTCCGGGCCAATTAAAATGAAATTGAAGACATGGCGAGGCATCAAATTCGGTACATGGTACGATGCAGTCACCAGATGACAAAATACAGTATTGTACTGGCAAAAACAGTACAGTTGGAGGGTCTGCACACAGTTACTGTGAATGGGGTGCAAACCCATGGGTTAAGGGACACAGGTGCAGGGACTCTTAGTTTGGTAAAGGGGGATTTGGTTGAGTCTGAACAACTTAAACCTAATCAGTTTATAATTATAAGAGGATTCACAGGGCAGGAGAAAACCCTGCCACTAGCTAGTGTTCTCCTGGATTGGGGTGAGACAGGAAAAAGGGTGCAGAAAGTGGCAGTGGCATGTACTGGGTCAATATGTTATACACTTAAGAGCATACAACAAAACTGAAACAGAAACAGTGTGGTATAGGACAGCGAGAGGGTGCAATACCGTGACTGGGTCTGTGCATGGTACTGCACCCTCTCACTGTTCCCAAGCAGAGAATAAGACCTCTAGAGGGACAGGGCTCCACTGAGCAGTTGCTGTGGCTCAACTGGATGATCCACTGGCAGCAAGGGAGGCAGGCAGTGCATTTGGGACTGGGTTCGATTCCAGGTCCCAAACACATGGAATTTTTCCTTTTTTCACACTTTGTACTATAATTACTTTTAACCCCCAGTTATTTTTTCAGTTGGGGGTGTTCGAGGGCACACCACCCCGTAATGGGGGTGCAGGTTAGAGATCCCCACAGAAACAAGACTTATGCACTGCAATCAGTTTGCTATGTATTGGCAGCGGGGTATATTGCTGTGGCATAATGTCTTGCGACATTATGACCTCATGCCGCGGTGGCAGACAACCTCGCCCTGGATGTGATTATAGGGAATAATCTACAGCAGGGGGTGGTGTGTGCGGTTACCCACATCAGATGGCTAAGGCCACTTATAATTCCCTGAACCCCATAGAAGCCCCTGTGGAAAAGAATAGGAGGCTGGTTCCCCAGCCTATGTCTCCTGAAATGTAGAATAGTGAAAGGGAGTTAGGACGTCCCCAAGTAGTCATTCACTGGACAGCTACAAAAGGTTACTCTGAGGAAGGAGGGGTAACAAATGGTCAGAAGGTTAGAGATGGCAGTAACTCTGAATGACCTGACGCTAGAGCTATGGACCTCAGGTTAGGAACTGAGGGGAACATGTTCCATGCTTTGGGAAAATTTGAAGATTTTGCTGCTGCTCAGAGGACTGACCCTAGTCTGGAGAGGCTGAGGGCTTGTGCAGAATCTAATGGGACCCAGGGAGGTGACATGAGAAATAGGGTATTTTGGGACAACGGACTGTTGTATACACAGGATGCGAGGAGAGAGGGAGGGGTGATGGGCAGGTAGCTTGTCATTCCCCAGGGGTATTATGAGCGGTTGCTCAAGGTTGCCCATGATATCCCCATGTCTGGACATCTGGGCATTACTCGCATCATGCAGCAATTGGCCCAAAATGTCTATTGGCCCAACTTCACCCAGCAGGTGAAGGAATATTGCAGGTCCTGTCACTGGTGCTAACAGATAGGGAAGGCAGGTAGTAAAACAAAAACTGCCCTTCTTCCCTTGCCATTGTGGAGGAGCCATTCTAAAGGATAGGATTGGATACTGTGGGACCCTTGAATACCCCAAGTTCCTTCGGAAGAAGGTTTATCCTGACGGTGGGCGATCACATCACCTGATACCCAGAAGCGGTTGCCCTCTTCTCAGTTAGGGCAGACAAAGTGGCAGACATCTTGCTAGGGATTTTCTTCCAGGGCGTGTTTCCGCAGGAGGTTATCTCTTATCAAGGGGGTAATTTCATGCCAGATCTGATGAAGTGTTTGTGGGAGAAGTGTGGGGTGATGCTGAGATACACGACACTTTATCAAACACAAGTCAATGGACTTGTGGAATGGTTTAATGATACCCTAAAAATGATGCTCCAAGTGTTTGCTGAACAGCATGGGAGGGACTGGGAGAAATACTTTCCCCACCTGTTGTTTGCATACAGGGAGGCGCCCCAAGAGTCAACAGGGTTCTCCCCCTTCAAACTCTGATATAGACTTAGGGTACGTGGGCCCCTAGACTTGTTTCAGAAAGACTGGGAAGGCAAGCATGCCTCCCAGGGACCTCCCATAGTGGAGTATGTCCTTAAGTTCAGGGAGAAGCTGAAGGAGCTTATGGGAATGGCCCAAAGCAACCTGTCAGCTGTCCAGTAGAAGCAAAAAATCCAGGTCTGCAAGAGAAGCCATATGAGGAGAGACTAAAAGAGCTTAATATGTATACCCTTGAGGAAAGGAGGGAGAGGGGAGAACATGATAGAAACATTTAAGTACCTCAGTGGAATCAACAAAGTCCAAGAGGGTAGCATCTTTCAGAAAAAGAGACATGCAAGAACAAGGGGACACAAGTTAAAGATGGGAGGGAGGTTCAGGGGTAATGTGAGGAAGTATTTTTTCACAGAGAGGGTAGTGGATGCATGGAACAGCCTTCCTGAGGAGGTTGTGGGGTCTAAAATTGTGGGAGAATTCAAGAATACATGGGATGGACTGTTGTATACACAGGATGCGAGGAGAGGGGGAAGGCAGCTTGTCATTCCCCAGGGGTATTATGAGCAGTTGCTCAAGGTTGCCCATGATATCCCCATGTCTGGACATCTGGCATATAAGGCAATTCTTGTGGGGGTTGGAAGGCTGTTGGTTAACAAGGATCTGCGGCTTATCCTGTAGGTAGGGAAATGGGCAGACTAGGTGGGCCAAGTGGTCCTTATCTTTTTTTTTTTTAGTGGTTTAACCAGGAGTAGCACGCTAAGCTGAAAGCTTTTTTATGGGAGCGACCTGGGAGCACAGGGAAGTTAAGTGACTTGCTCAGGGTCACACAGTATGCAAGTGGAAGCTGTGAGATTCAAACCCAGGTCTGGTCTGCTGGATGTCACCAGATTTGCAGCTCAGAGCCTTAAACCACTGTGCTATACTGCCTGCCTCTTATCTGCTGTCAAAGTCTATGTTTCTATGTTTGGTATGATCACAGAGCCTGAGCTCGCGCATACAGAACAGGCGAGGAGGTAATGGTCCTCATTCTAGTCTAGAAGGACAAGTTGCAGGCCGAATGGGCAATGTAGTCCAACAGGTAAATGATGTGAACTATATTGTGGAACTACCTAACAGGAGACATACCCATTGAATGTACCATGTCAATACGATGAAGCCATATGTAAATAGGGTCAACATGGTGTTTGCTGTTTGTAGTCCTGAGGAGGGAAAAAATGAAGAAGACCCCCTCCTGAACTTGCTAGAGGAAAGCAAGCAGGAGTTATCAGTGGAGACAATCAAGCTGTCACCCCAGTTGACTCTGGAATAGACCCAGGAAGTGAGGGAGGTTTTAGAGGACGATGTCCCTTTATTTACAGCCAAGCCTGGACGAACCCCCTTAGTGACCCATGATGTGGACATGGGGACGCAAGTGCTCATACTGTGGACAACATACCAGGTGTCTGAGGCCATCCTAAAGGACATTAGAAGGGAGGTGGAGGAAATACTGGAGTTAGGGGTAATCCAGAAATCCCACAGTCACTGGGCCTTGCCTATAGTCCTCGTCCCCAAGCTGAAGGGGTCTACCCACTTTTGTGTGGACTATCATGGATTCAATGCAGTCACGAAGTCCGATGCTCACCCAATGCCCTGGACAAATGAGTTGTTTGTTGGGGGAGGGGGGATGACCTACCTAACATTCATTGACTTGACGAAAGGGTACTGGCAGGTGGAATTAACTGCCAGAGCTAGGTAACGGTCAGCCTTTGTCACCTCAATGGCCTCTTTAAATTTAAGGTGATGCCTTTTGGGATGAAGAATACCCCTGCCATATTTCAAAAGATAGTTAAGCAGGTGTTACTTAGTACTGAAGAGTACACAGTGGCTTATCTGGATGATGTTGCCATCTTTAGTACCAGCTATAAGGAAGACCTGTCCCAGCTGAAGGAAGTGTTAGGCAGGATATAGAAGGCTGAACTCACTGTAAAGGCCAAAAAGGGCCAGGTGGGCATGGCTGAGATATCATATTTGGAACATTTAATGGGGAGGTGACACCTGTGTCCAACCCATGCCAAGACAGAGGCCATTGAGTCATGGCCCACGCTGGAGAACTACAGAAAATTTGTACCAAATTACAGTACCCTGGTAGCTCCCCTGTCTAGCTTGTTAAAGGAGAAAGCAACCCCAGAAAGTAAAATGGGACCCAGCATGTAACAGGGCCTTCACCCAGCTAAAAGCCACACTGTGCAGTGCCCCTGTGCTGGACAGCCCAGACTACACTAGGCCATTTGTGGTGCAGACAGATGCCTTGGATGTGGGGATCGGTGCCGTCCTCAGCCAGACATTCCGACAGGGGAAGGATCACCCCACTGTGTACCTTAGTAGGAAGCTATTTCCTTGAGAGCAGGCATACTCCACCATGTAAAAAGGATGCCTTGTCCTAGTGTGGTTGCTTAAGAAGCTAGAGCCCTACCTCTGTGGGAGGCCTTTTGAGGTACAGACAGAGCACAGTCCTCTGGTGTGGCTTAATCAAACAGGAATGACGAATGGGAGACTCTATAGATGGAGCATTAAACTACACGCCTATGACATGGACATTAAACATAAGTCAGGGTCTGCTAATGCCAATGCAGATGGCCTATATTGCCAATTGAAGTAAGGGGCAGAACTGGTGCAAACTCCTACTAAAAAGGTGCATGTTTCCCCCAGGTTCTGTTAAGGAAGACGACATGTGGTGAGATAAGGCCATACCTTGTTGTTCTTATATTTCATGGTATTTTATGTGAAAAATGCATCAGACACCCATGGTAGCCCTGTGTAAGTTGCAGGGTATCATGGGTACAAAGACATGGGCCCAGGGGAATGATGTTGTAACTCTTGATCTTACTTTGAGAGTCAGCTGTTGCAGCAGGTTAACACAGTTAGGACTGTAGGCGGCAGGCGATAGGACCCCATGGCAAACTTCTAGCCAGCAGTCTATGGTGGGGACGGCCCCCGATGTTGGCCCACCCCTGACGTTACATATGGTATAAAGGGTGAGCAGTCCCCGATGTGGCCCAGTTCTTTTCCCGCCATCAACTCATGTTCATTGGCTCCATGGTTTGCCTCTTGCTAGCCTGACTGCCATTTTCTACTGTCTTAAAGTTTCTTATTTTTTCATCGAAAGTTCTGCTTTTAGCGATCCTTTCATCTGTATGTCTTCTTCTCCGATGCCCTCTTCTAGGCACATTAACAAGTGCACCTGTGGGAAGCAAATCCAATCTAAAGATGGCCATTCGGCCTGTCTTCTCTGCCTGTGCCCAAATCATGACACCCAGAATTGCCCGCACTGTCAGAAATTCAACAGCCAGACATGGATCCATCATCAGAAGACCCTTCAGGCCTTCCTCGCAGAACAACAGTTGGTCACCATGCAGTGAGACTCTTCTTCTGAGAGGGAATATTCTCACCATTCACACAACAAGTAATCGGGGGAAACATAAAGATAAGAGGAGAGAGAAGGAGAGGTCCCATTCGCGTTCCAGATCCTCTGGCTCCCACTCTGCCTCTAGGAGTAGCTTCAACTCCACCGCCCAGGATACCAGACTCACCGAGGTCAAGGCCCCGGCCGTGGTCCAGGCTACGGGCACCAAGAACAGAGGCTTCAGGTCTTCAGGACCCTCTCTCCTGCCAATAAAAATCAGGCCTTTGGCACCCCTGACAGGCCTCTCTTCTAACACAGGTAAGGGACACCAGTCAGGTCTTTCCCAGTCAGCCTCCATATATAGCACCAAACCCCAGGACAGGCAGAAGGCCTTGGATCACTCATCTGGGAGATCTTCCTCCCCTCCCACAAAGACAATCTAAGAAATCATGTCCGCACTCTAAGCCTTCATAGGACCAGCACCAATGTCAGAATGATGACGCTCCAATAATTACTCACATGCCGGCACTGCCGGCAGGAGTCCCATCATCTCTGGTATCTCCCCTGCTACTGGCTGATAACCAATCCGATGACATCCATATGGAGGATGAGCAGGCATTGGTCCCCCAAAAGAAACACAGCCAGCAACAAATCAGCTAACACCAACCCGTTATCACTTCTGGTAGGTCTGCTGGCACCAGACCACATGGCACTTGATGTCGTCACCGGCATCAGTGAAGACATATGGACCAGACTGATGCCGGACATAGCATCAGCTTCAGATCCTAAGCTGAACCTGTTACAAGTCAAGGATCTCTTCAGCCATTGGTGGGAGACTATATGTTCAGATATTCTACCCTCCAAGGCCACAGCCTGACACACCTACTGCACCAGATGTGACTAAAGCTCTGGAAACAGGGACACCTGCAAAGGCCCTTCCCCCAACTCTGGATGCAGTCAAGGTTCTCTCACCACATCTAGATGAGGGCCATAGCAACAAGCCTCCTCCTCAAGAAAAGCCTAAAGGAAAAGTCTCCCATAAGAGACGTCACAGTTCTCAGTCACAGTCACGGAGCCTGAGCCTTTCAAGCTCTCCTGACAGGAACGGATGTAGGAAGAGATGACACAGGTCCCACTCCTCTTCATCCTCAGGCTCAAATTGACCCTCAGACTCTTTCTATTCAGACTCATCCATCAGCGACCTATCTTCTCTGAACCCAGAAGATACACCAAAATCCCCTCTTGATGACCAGTGTTTCACAGAGGTCATGAGGCACATCCAAGCTAATATGGGTTGGGATACAGAGGACTTAGACCTGGAGAGAATACGCCTGGCAAAATATCTCCGTCAGAAAGATCCCAAGCTGGTGGTCATACCACCCCTGGTGGACACCTTCGCCGATGTCACACAGGTGGCTTGGAAGTGCCCACATACCCCACCATAGTCTCTAAGAAGGCTGATTGCCTTTATAGGACCCCCAAAGAGCAACCTCTTCTGGTGGAGCATCCCGTAGCTGATTCAGTGGTAATTTCAGCAGCCCATGGTCATTCCCAGAGGCCGAAACACCTCAGCACACAACCCCCAGATATGGAGTCGAAACAGTTAGACTCCATGGGTCATAAGGTTTATTTCTCCACCATCTGCAGCATTAGGATATTGAACTTTTTAACACACACGGTTCAGTTCTAGAATGCCCTTGGGGAACAAGGGATAGATATTGTTCCAGAAATCCCAGACTGTCCGCAAAAGGCTAAGCTCCTCAAACTTTTGCAGACCGGATCAGACGTGGGCACCCACATCCTCTGTTCAGCTTATGATTCCACAGACACAGCAGCAAGAGCGGCAGTGACGGGAGTATGCATATGTCGTCACTCTTGGCTCCGGGTCTCTGGTTTTGTGCAGTACATTCAATCTAACCTCTTTGATGCAACCTTCCAAGGCTCAGTCCTCTTCAGTAAGGATACAGAAAGGATTATTACTAAATTACAAGATTCTGGAAAGTCAGTTTGGACTGTGCAGTCTATGTACCACCTGAAACAGAGACAATTTTGTAGGTCTCATGGCTGAGGAGGACAACAGCCTCAGCAACCCTACTTTTAAGTCCCTCCCAACAGCCACAGTAGGGAGGCTACAGCTGGAAAGGCACCCAGAGAGGCTCTGCAGGACTTGCATCTCACCCGGCTTAACCTACCCAAGCTGATTTCCCCCCTCCCACCACTGTCTGACTCCTGGTTGGACCCACTTCCTCCCATGAACCCAACAGGGGATGCAGTAAGAGGCCGCTTTTTGCTCTTCACAGAAATTGGCAGAAAGTGACCTTTGATCAATTGGTCCACCAACTAATAAACAGATATTCCATAGAGTTTGTCCAGCTTCCACTGGACAAGCCCCCCCCCCATCCCATTACTCAATGAAACATGCAGGTCTGATTTACACAGAGTTCAAACCCTGCTATTCAAGGATGACATATAACCCATTCCCCAGCCTAGAGAGAAAAGGGGTTCTACTCACACTTCTTCTTTGTGCTGAAAAAGTCAGGCAACCTGAGACCCATTCTGGACCTCAGCGACCTCAACCAATTTGTAGAGTACAAGAGGTTTTGAATGGTCACCCTCCAGGGCCTGCTCCCCATAATCCATCATGAGGACTGGCTGGCATCATTAGACGTGTAGGATGCCTACTTACACATCCTTGTGACAAAGCCTCACAGGAGATTCCTCAGGTTCACCTTCCAGTGTAGACATTTTCAGTGCAAGGTGCTACCCTTCAGCCTTTCATTGGCACGGAAGGTTTTCACAAAGTGACTTACAGTGGTAGCAGTGGCCCTTTGAAGGATGGGTCATTAGGTTTCTCCATACTTGGATGACTGGCTACTGACAGTACTGTCCAAAGTACAACTGCTACAAGCCATTCGGGACACCTGTTCTCTCTTTGAGGAACTAGGTATCATGATCAACACCCTGAAATCCTTCCTCAATCCATCCCAGAACCTGGATTTTATCGAGGCGCACCTCAATACTGTTCGAGGGAGGGCCTATCTTCCACAAGATAGGGCTGCCCGACTTCAGGCAATAGCTTGCCATGCTTTTTCTGCCTTGGTAGTACCAGCCAGAATCCTACTACATCTGTTCGGTCACATGGCAGTGTCCATCATTATGGTCTCCCTTGCGAGACTCCACAGGAGGACAATCCAGTAGCCCTTACATGTCCAATGGGACCAAAGATGGGATGACTTGGATCAACCAGTCTCCATCATGAAGCTGGTCATTCAGGAACTCCAGTGGTGGATGTCATCTCCTTCACTGCTCAGGAGATGCCCATTCAAAGAGAGGTGCCAGGCCAGGGGCTTAGGCCCAATACCTCAGGCTCATGATGGAGAGCACATCTTGGCATTCACAGGACTCAGGGCTCCTGGTCAATGAACAAGGACTCTCTCCGCATAAATATCTTAGAGATGAGAGCTGTTCTTTGTGCCCTGCAGGCCTTGAGCACTGTGCTCCACCCAGGACACCTTCTTGTGCAAGAGGACAACATGTCTGTAGTGTTTTATCTCAACAAACAAGGAAGCACACACTCCTACCCCCTCTGCAGGGAAGCACAATAAAGGTGTAGAATTGGGCCATATCCCATCATCTCAGGATCTCCGCTGTCCATGTCCCTGGAGTCCAGAATACTCTGGCCGACGCTCTCAGCCAAACTCAGTCATGAGCTCATGAATGGACTCTTCTACAGTCTGTCATCAGTGAACTCTTCGACAGATGGGGAACTCCTGAACTGGATCTTTTCGCCTCCCCTACCAATGCAAACCGCCCAGTTTTTGCTTGCTAGATCCAGGGCCTGGTGTTTTCTAGTAAGACGCATTGTCCCTTTCCTGGAAAGGGTGAGTCTTCTACATCATACTCCTGCTTCCACTCCTTCAGAAGGTCCTTCTCATGGTACAAGTGGAGGGGGTGACAATGATCCTGGTGGTGCCATTATGGCCTTGTCAGATCTGGTTCCCACTTCTGCAACAGCTGGCCATGGAACCCCCGACTACTTTGCCAGTGAGCACTTACCTGCTCTCCCAGGACAACAGGACCCTGGTTCACCTGAACCTTCAGTCGCTACACCTACATGCTTGGCTCCTGAAGACTTAGCTAAACTCCACTTCGGAGTCTCAGACAAGGTAGCTGACATCCTGGTGGCTGCCAGAAAACCTTCCACCAGGGTGACCTATGCCACGATGTGGAAACACTTTTGTCTCTGGGCTATGGCTCATCACCTAAACCATTTTGCCTGTCCATTGAACACTTCTTGAGTACCTGTTGTCTCTTTCAGACTCAGGCTTGGGCTACTCCTCCATCAAAGTGCACTTAGCAGCCATTTCTGCCCACCATATTCCTGTACAGGGCAGAACGGTGGCACAAATGGAGGTAACCTGTGTGTTCTTCATGGTATCCTGCACATAAAACTCCCCATAAGGGACCCCGCCCCTCCTTGGGACTTGTTATTCGTTTTGGAGAAGCTGACCTTGCCCCCTTTTGAACCAGCTGTAGATTGGGGGTTTTGCTTCCTGTCTTGGAAAGCATTATTTTTAGTTGCTGTTGCTTCAGCTCAAAGGGTTTCCAAACTTCAGGCCCTGCTGTGTAAGGAGCCTTACTTGGTATTTCACAAGGACAGGGTGGCCTTGAGAACCAATCCTAAGTTCCTGCCCAAGGTGGTCGAGATGACTTTAAATCAGGACATCCAGCTTCCGATATATTACCCCAGTTATTCCAATGGGGAGAGGCTCTTCTCCACACTTCAGATGTTCACCGCATTTTGCAGTTTTACTTGGCCAGAACTAAAGACAGTAGACATTCTGACCAGTTGTTTGTTTCTTTCGCTTCCAAGACTCAAGGGGGCTCCTGTGACCAAATAG
This sequence comes from Neoceratodus forsteri, assembly GCA_016271365.2. NCBI lineage: Eukaryota > Metazoa > Chordata > Ceratodontiformes > Ceratodontidae > Neoceratodus > Neoceratodus forsteri. Next base: position 740,417,016 of record CM057459.1, read on the forward strand.
ACCCTATTGAAGTGCTTAGTCCATTGCATTTCCACTTGCTGTCAGAAGCACAATAAGCCCCTGCCGGGCTCTGTAAGTGGTCACTCCATGAGGGCCGTAGCGGTCTCCTTCACTGCACTCAAAAACACATCTGCATCTGACATTTGTGCAGCTGCTACATGACACACTGTCCATACCTTCATAAGGCACTACAGTCTGGACATTGCCTCACAGCGTAGAGCAGGATTTGGCCTCACACTTTTGCAGGGTCTCCTCTCTTAAGGGACCCCCCTTCTGCTCTCCTCTTACCTTCCTCCTGGGTTTGGTAGGTTTATGTACTGCTTGGGAATTAGTCCTAACTGCATTACCTGCTGCAAGAGATGACTCTCAAAGTAAGATAGTACAGTTATGCAAGAACTTACCATAACAGTAGATAGAGACAGAGAAACATAGACTTTGATGGCAGATAAGGACCGCTTGGCCCACGTAGTCTGCCAATTTCCCTACCTATTGGATAAGCTGAAGATCTTAGTTAACCAACAGCCTACTTATTCCTACCTCCCCACTAGAATTGCCTTATGTCTGTCCCATGCATTCTTGAATTCCCCCACTGTTTTTGACCCCACGATATCCTCAGGAAGGCCATTCCATGCGTCCTCTACCATCTCTGTGAAAAAATACTTCCTCACATTGCCCCAGAGCCATCCCCCCCTCTATTTTCAAATTGTGTCCCCTTGTTCTTGCACATCTCTTTTTCTGAAAGATGCTACCCTCTTGAACTTTATTGATTTCTTTGAGGTACTTCAAAGTTTCTATCATGTCCATCCTCTCCCTCCTTTCCTCAAGTGTATACATATTAAGTTCCTTTAGTCTCTCTTTGTATAGCTTCTGTTGCAGACCCTGCACCATTTTAGTTGTCCTCCTCTGGACTGCCTCCATCCTGTCTATGTCATTGCAGAGAAGGGGTCGCCAGAACTGCATGCAGTACTCCAGATGGGGTCTCACCAACTGTCTGAACAGAGGGATAACAACTTCCTGTTTTCTACTGGTGATGCCTCTTCCTATACATCCCAGCATCCCCCCAACCTTCTTTACTGCATTCTCACATTGCTTGTTTACCTTTAGGTCATCTGATATGACTACCCTCAGATCCTTTTCCATTTTTGTTGTTGGTAATGCCCCCCCCCCACTGTGTACTTATCCGCTGGGTTTTTGTTTCCCAGGTGCATTACTTTGTACTTCTTTGCATTGAATCTAAGCTGCTGTACCTTTGACCATTCTTCCAGCCTTGCCAAGTCCCTTCTCGATCTTCCAGAGAAGCTCTTGCAGCAGGTATATTTCCTTCCCTCCTTCCCTCTAAGAAGTTTTCTACTGCATACGACCTATGTCAAATGTTACTTCTTTGATCTGTGAGGTATTGACCTCGGTTCCCTGGTTTGGATCACTTTACATCTCAATGCCAGGGTCCCCGGCAGAAGAACTGGGGCACATCAGGATCGCCCAACCTTTATACCATACATGATGTTGGGGGTTGGCCGACTTTGGGGGCAGTCCCCGACATAGACTTTTTTTTGAAATTTAAGTTTATTGATTTTCAAAAGGACAAAATGAAAAACACAAAAGAAACACTAAAACACAAAACAAGTACAAAACAATCCAAAAATGTAGACAAAGAGGTAATATGTATACAGTACAACCAAAATACCCAACTCCATCCCCTCCTCCCCCCCTAGAAAAACCCGTATCCCCCCTTAAACCACCCCATTCAATCACCCAAAACCGAGTAAAACATATAGCCATCAACACATAAAGTCCCTCAAAACACCCCCACCCATTTCCCAACTGGGTGCACCAACAAAGGACAAAACCTATTAAATCTGGATATCACTGTATACCTATAATAAGGTATCCTAACTTTAGCATCTTAAATCAGATAATAACAAAGAGATCAAAATCTACAAATAAACATATGATGGATAAGGGCAAGAAGGATCGGGTCACCAAGCTACAGTGTTAAAGCAAACATAAGGCCTGGAGCTTATCCCATCTTTTGCAAAACAAATCCATACGATCTTTAAAACTGGCTATCAGCCTCTCTGATTGAAGATACGACATTATCTCCTTCAACCAATCAGCATATGATAGGACCAACTGGTCCGACCAATGTCTTAGGACCAGCTTTTTAACCGCCATGGACACCAAGGCCATATGATATCGGCGTTCAACACTGTCAACATAGGAAAAATTGCCCAAAACACAAACCTCCGGACAAAAAAACCTACTCAGACCCAGAAGGGGATCCAGATTCTTCGGATCAAGGACCACAATGGGCAACTTTGAGGCACTCCCAAAAATATGGATTAAATTACCTTCAGCTTCGAACACCTAAAATAATCCGAACAGGAGACCATCTTGCGCTGAAAGAGTTTAACGGGAGTATAGTAAAGATTATTCACAATATAATATTGTGTTAACCGCAGCCTATCCTGGGTGTGATATCTGTGCAAATTGCTCCATATATTAGGCCAAGCCGGAACAGTATCAGGAAGAAGATGTGTCCAGACCAAAGGGCCTTCAACACCCTCCTGAGAGCTGAAATTCAAAAGATAAGAATAAATCAATGAGATAGGGTGGGACTGAGAGGCAAGACTGATAATATTAGAGAGAAGGGGGTGCACAGCCGATTCTCTGAAAGTAGTGCCAAATTTACTACCCATTAGATGCCAAAGCTGATAGACCTTGAAAACCCCTTTGCTTGGTATGTCAAATTTCTCTAGGATATCATCTGACGCAAGAAGCGAATCTTGGTTGAACAAATGTTCAACTCTGGCATCCTTGAGTTGTGGGAGCCAGTTCAGCATGATCCAAGAGTTCCCTAACCTAATGTTAGGATTAAGGACCACCGCTGTCCCAAGTCCAATCCACTAGAAATCCAAAAGAACTTAAGACATTGTGCCCATGACCTAATAGAACCCATCACTGTGTTGTCCAAACCAACTGTGATAGAGCCCTCGGAGTGCATAAAATAAGGCAGACATGTCCAGTCTAAGTTCAGAGAGAAGGCCTGTTCAAGCTGAAGCCAGATTGGACAAGGATCTCGAACCCGTGAAAAACCATCTCCTAATTTGGAAAAATGAGCAGCCCAATAGTACAGCAGGAGATTAGGCAGCCGTGGTCACCCCTTGTCCTTAGGGAGCGATAGCTTGGTATAGGAATGTCAGATTCTCTCCCGGCCAGATAAAGCTGGAGAACAACTGATGAAGCTGTTGGAAAAAGGAAAGAGGATCCAGAGATTAGTCAGGTTCAACGGATAGAAATTCCGGGAAGAATGTTCATTTTAATAATGTTGATTCAGCCCCAAAGCGAAATAGGGAGAGCTGACCAACGCCAAATCCTGACTAATCAGATCTCTAACTCTGTCCAGATTTAGCTTTTCAAGAGGAAAGATCAGTAGAAAAGTGGATTCCCAGATACTTAATTGATCTGGAGGACCACCTCATTCCAAAGGAGAGGAAGTCCTGTTTATTAGTATACTTGTTTAGAGGGAAAATCTCACATTTCGAGATATTCAACTTGTAATGGGAAAAGATGCCGAACTGCATAATGATATCAAGAGCGGCCTTTAAAGATGCTGCCGGATCCATTAGGTGCAGCAAGACATCGTCTGCATATGCAGAGAGAACCAGTTCCTGTTGCTGTAACATAACACCTCTCACCTGGGGGGACGACTTAAGCTTAATCAGCAAAGGCTCCAGAAATAAGTTAAATAATAAAGGAGAAAGAGGGCATCCCTGCCTGGTGCCAGCAAATAGGCGAAAGAAGAAGAAGACCCCATTGCAGTAAATCCTAGCAGAAGGGCAGCTATAGAACGTCTGAATAATATTCAGAAAAGAAGTTGGAAACCCATACCCTCCATTACCGACCAAAGAAAGGACCAATCAACCCGGTTGAAAGCTTTTTCGGCATCAAGAGAGATCAGAGCAACCGGACATGTAGCTGTTTGAGCATACTGAGAAATATGCGACAAAGTCCTCAAGTGATCTGCCGCCGCCCTCCCCGGTACAAAACCAACCTGCTCAGGGCTCAGCAGCCCCGACCAGACCCTCTTGATCCTTTCAGCAAATATTTTAGCAAGAATTTTCATGTCATAATTTTGGAGAGAAATGGGTCAGTAATTGACCGGATCAGTAAGGACTTTGTCAGCTTTAGGGATTAAGACTATAGTAGCTTCAAACAGAGCAGGGTCAATCTCAGAGGAAACCGATAAGTAATTGTATAATTTAAGAAGAATGGGCACCAGGTCCTTAGCAAAGACCTTATAAATGTTTGCCAGGAAACCGTCCAGCCCCGGCGCCTTATCCGGTACCAAGGAGGCGATAGTACTCCTTATCTCCTCAGCTGAGATAGGGACTAGCAAACTAGCTTGTTGGGCTTCAGATGGACAAGGGATATCTATTTCTTTCAAATAATCCTTAACAACCGAAATGGGATGAAATAGTGAGGAATGGCTATAAAGGTCCGAATAGTATTCCTTGAAAACATGCGTGATATCTCTGGGAGAGGAAACTACTCTGCCAGAAGGGGAGGACAAAGAAGGGATGATCCTTGAGGTCTCCAATGTATGCAGATGCAAAGCCAGCAGTTTGCCCGATTTTTCACCCAGATCCAGATACTTAGCCTGGGTTTTCATCAAACAGTATTCTGTTTTCTCCTTCAAGAGGTCCAAGTATTCATTTTTGGTTAGCAAAAGATCCTTAAGATCCTTTACAGAGGAAGTCGAAGAATATTTAATCTCTAATTCCTTAGCTTGCTCATCAGAGCTAAGGACCTAGCCAACCGTGTCTTCTTCCTGAAGGAGGCCATCTTAATGATTTCACCCCTAAGGTAACACTTCAGGGCACCCCAAACCATGTCGACCCTTGAAGTAGAGTTCAAGTTGTCAGCCAGAAAAAGAGAGATCCAAGAACTAATTTCTGAAACACATTGATGATCCTTTAGCAATTGAGTATTTAGCCACCACATAGCATCGCGGGAATAATCAGGGTCTAAAGACAGTCGAATCCAGACTATAGCATGGTCCGATAAAATGATCGGCTCAATACCAGACAGAGAGATATTCGGGAGAAAAGGGAGACTAACTAAAACCATATCCAATCTCGATTTAGTGCCATGCGATTGGGATTGAAAGGAAAAGGCATGACAAGAAGGATTGGCAAGCCGCCAGGGGTCGTATAAGCCCAGCATCGAACTCAGATCCCAAAAAGCGCGCTGAGCCGGAGTGGGTGGGTGTTTATCTTGAGGATCTCTATCCAAAGTGGATGAGAAGGGCATATTCCAATCGCCCCCCAGTATAAATTGGGCGGGGAGAAAGCTAGACAGTTTATCCGCCAGAGACATAAAGAACCCAGGATTTCCACCCAACGGACCATACACTGAATCAAGGACAACATTACCACCATTTAGAGTACCTTTCACCAGGACAAATCTCCCTTCTGGATCTGAGACAGTCAACTCTTTCGTAAACAATACATGCCTTTTAATAAGAACCGCAACCCCTTTACTAAAACAGGAATTCCCCGCAAGGTAGGATTGGGAAAAAACAGATTGGGATAGCAACTTGGCGTCGTCTTGGCATAAATGTGTCTCTTGCAGAAAAAGGATATCAATATGAAGCAATGAACAATGGTTAAAGGCCTGCAGCCACTTGACCCGATCCCTAAGCCCTCGAACATTCCAAGATGCTATTTTGACTGTATTCATAGCCATTTTAGAAACATTATAGTACAACCAGGTATCCAGACAGAACCAGCAAAATATGTAGGAACAAGGTGTACCCCCCATATAATGGCCTGGGACCAAATGTCCACCCAGAGCTGCTCAGGCCTGGGTCTCAACAGCAATAGCCTCATCCAGCTTATCCTGCCGGAACAGAAACAAGGCCTGTACCGGTAGGGTAGGCTCATCCAACCATGAGACCCAAACCAAACAAAATTGATCCCAAGGCAGTCACCCGTCCATAAAACCCCCAGAACATATTCAACAACCATACCCCCCCAGAAACAGCAATCTATCATAGCAGACCAGAGATCATATAAAATATCTGGGACATCAGTCATTAATCCCCAACCCCCACACACCTCCCAAAGACCAGAAACCAAAAAATTAGAAAAACCAAGTCCTAAAGAGAGAGAACCCCAACCCCCTCCCAAAGACCAAAAATCCCCATAGTCCGAAATACCTTAAACTAGACCCCCCAACAACCAGCACCCCTTACAAACCCAAAAATAACTATGTACAATGGGTGGATCGAGCAAAGATAACCCAAAAAGTGAACTAGTGCCCAAGGGCTCGAACCTCCCAACCCCCAATGCGAACCTCCGACCCCCCAGAACTGGGAACCAGTGCCAACATACAAAGAGGACCAGGCACAGTTCAGAGAAAGTGAGAACCCACAATGCCAAAATCAGATTCCCCAACCGCCCCAGCACCGGGAAGAGGTTAGCCACCCCCAACATATGGCTCGTGGTTCCACATCCAGCGAGAGCTACTAAGCCCAAGCCCCCACAGCCACCCCAGAGGCCTACTTCTGATACAGTAGGCAGACAGAACAAAGAGAAAAAAAAAATAAGATATAAGATAGGGGGGAGCAGGTCAAGTAAAAAAGCATGAGGATATAGTACAGCATCCCAGCAGCAGAAAACCATCGACCCCAATCTGGTCCAGCAATCCCCCCAGCGTCCTCACCAGAAAAGACAATATTAATGGGACACCTACCCGAAATCCATGCAGCCCACGAGGAAAGGGAAGTCCAGAAGACCAGCAAAAGGCAAGGAAAACATGAAGGCATTAAATCTGGGAGAAATTCATACCGAAGGCTGCTGTTTCCAGGGGGACCGATAAGGCAGATGGACCAGATTAGGTCCGCCTACCAGGAAATCCCCTCCGGGAAACAACGACCGCGGAAAGAAAGTTCCATCGAGGGAGTGCATGGACGGGAGCGGGAAGGAGGAGAACATTACCTAGACCAGAACTCGCCCACCGCCACCCGAATCAGGCCGAGGAGTCCAGAAAGGGAAGGCCAGAAAGGAGAGACCGAGAGCGACCAGAAAAGCAACGAGAAAAACAAAAAAGGAGGCCAGAAAGGGAAGGTAAGAAACAAGAGAGTACCCCTCAGCTAACGACAGGCGAATTGTCCAGGCATCTCTCAAAATACAAATACAGACATTTTATACCAAGACAAAAAGGAATTTAGTCCAGCAAGATCATTAAACTCCAAACCCAGGGCAAGGAAATTAGGGTCCTTCAGCCAGGCGCTTTAAATAGCTCTGGTAGCTTATTAGCCAGATCCTTGCGGGCAGCATCGGGGGAATTAAAGCTGATAGTCGCGCCTCTGATAGTAACTCTCAAAGTCGCAGGGTAAGTCATCTTGAAAGGAATAGAGGCGGCTATTAATTTCTGCACAACTGGGTGGTATGCTGCCCTTTTCTCTCGGGTTTCTTTAGGTAGGTCCTGTGCAATCCGGATTCTGGATATTCCCCAAAGGATTTCTTTCAGTTCACGCGACTTTGTGTAGACATGATGCCTCTCCACATAACTGAGAAACTTAATTATAATAGGACGTGGGGGGATCCAGCCGCAGGCCTAGGTCTCAGAGAACGATGTGCCCGCTCTAGATGGTAAGAAGAGCTGATAGGGGATGGGCCCACCACCTTACATAGGAACTTCTGCAAAAAAGGCATGAGGTCTGGGCCCTCTTCCAGCTCGGGTAGGCCCATGATTAGTAAATTGTTTCAGCGATTGCACCCTTCCAGGTCTTTGGTTTTGGCTTGCAATTTCTTTACTTGCTGCCTGAGTTCAATAATCTCCGTTTCGGCCCTGGATCTCCACTGTTCTGCTGAAGCGACTCTGGTCTCCATATCTGAAACTCTGGTAGAGACAGAGGAAAGATCGCAGCGCAAGGATTTAAGTTCACCAGTCAGCTCCTTCAATATGTCTTTCAAAGGAGTAAGCTCTTGGAGGAACCTATCCTCCGTTAATGGAGTAGCCTGCTGCATCCTGTCCCCACCTCGATCGGTCTTAGTAGGGGCCTGATTTCGCTGTTTCTTGGCGGCCTTCTCCGGGGATGCAGGGGGTGTATGCTTGACTGAGGCCTGCTTCCCATCCACCTCCATCGCGAACCTGCAAGCATTTATTTCCCCAGCAAACGTCGTTTTGTAGTAGCAGGTTACTTCTCCAAACGTATTCTGGGCAGATTTTGTCGAAAAAAGGCCAAGATGGTTTAATAAACGATCAAAAAAGGTGGCCAGAGGGGGGAGCTCAGTATCCCAGCTGCTGTCTAGCTAGATGCCATCACATGACCCCCGTCCCCGCCATAGACTACTGGCTAGAAGTTTGCCATGGGGTCCTATTGCCTGCTGGCTACAGTCCTAACTGTGTTATCTGCTGCAAGAGCTTCTCTCGAAGATCTACTGTTACGGTAAGTTCTTATGTAACTGTACTTTACTGGGCAGGGAATCTGTCAGCTGCTAGTCAGGAATGAGAGTTAATAAAATAATTTAAAAGGAGGCAAATTAATAGTTAAGCAGAGCTGGACACAGGCACATCCATTTGAGTTTGAATGGCCCTCAGCATGTATATGTGCCATTTAGTTTGGCTTCCTTTTTGTCTTTGCAAGGCTTCCCTGAGCAAATCTCGTGACAGCTGAATGGGCTATCATTTAAGTAAATGACTGTACTGAGTGTAGCTTAATTACAGCCATTTCAATGTGAAGGGGGGAGCTGGAGCTGCTTCTGAAATTCAGACTGGTTGGAACTGGTTTGCTCTAATATTCAGAGAGGAACATTTGTTTCCTTTTTGTCATAAAATAGTAAAACCTGACTGGTTGCGTTGCCATAGAGACAGAATGCTAGCCACTTGCTGGGCAAGCCACTGTCCACTGGATCTGCCCTTTTAAGAGGCCCATAGAACAAAGGTGCCAAGACTATATCAGAACCTTTAGCCTTTTTGCGCTTGGGGACCTTGCCTGCACAGCAAAGCAGAGACATTTTCTTCAAGGATTCTTCTGCACTACCAAGAACCAAGATTTTCAACTCCCTTTGCAAAGACTTTGCAGTTAAAAATTCAGAAGCTAAGAACCTGAGGTAGATTTTAATCTAATTTTTAAAGTGTAGGTTTTATGTGTATTTTCCATTTTATTTTCAATATCCTGTAACCAATGTCTAACATTATTTGTCTTTATGTTATTTACTGCATTTATTAATTAATTGGCAAATCTTTTGGCTTACGTTTAAGATAATTCTGCCAGTGGCATTTGTGTGTGTGTTGCCTTGGGGAGAGTTGTTCAAACTATACTATGCCTGTGTGATTGCTTAAGGGCCAAAACACTACTAAAGGAAAGAACCACTAGGGACTCTATGTACGAGAAGAGGGGAGGAGATACAAAGGACCTCAGGAGGAGTCTGTGGGGGTTTGAACCAAGCGCTGCATTTCTGGGGGAAAGATACAAAATGGGTTGTATATGGCCCCCTGAAGCCTATACATACCTGTGGCTTTTCTTGTTCATTGTGCAGTGGCCAAGAGAGTTCTATCCCAGGAACACAGTGTATTGGTACCCCCTCACACGGAGAGAGGGCACCCTGGGATCCTCTGGCGTACGTTCAGTTGTGAGACAGTGAGCATGCTAAAAGAACAGAGGAAAGGTATCCCTGACTCCTCCCATCACAAGCGGGATTCATTAGGATGCAGAGAATCCCACCCCATAGGAGTGGGCTTGTAACAACCTTCACATCCCTATCCATCAGTCCTACCAAAAGTATCTCAGATTCTTGATACTGGGCCAACATTTACAGTACAGGGTACTTCTGTTCGGCCTTGCAACAGCCCCCTGAGTTTTTTGAAGGTGTTGATAGTCCTGGTGGCTCAGCTTCGACAGGGAGGGCATCATGTCTTTCCTTATCTGGATGACCTAATCGTTCATGCACTGATGTTGGCTCTGGCAAAGAAGTGGGTACTCAGGACTCTAGAGATCCTAGAATTGCACAGCTGGGTGAAAAACTGGGAGAAGAGCTCTCTTGAACCATCTCAGATCTTGGAACATCTGGGGGCAGTCTTCAGTACAAAACTAGGGAAGGTGTTTCTGTTGCCTTCCTGGAAGGAGACCTTATTGTAGGAAATCCAGTGGCTCAGGAATCAGTCATCGGCTTCTGCCCTCAGTCTGCTGTGGATTCTAGGCCTCATGGTGGCTGCCATAGATTTCATCCCGTGGGCTTGCTTCCATATACTGCCCCTTTAAATGTGTTTGCTGATGGCCTTGGATGCATTATCGGAGGATTATCAGGCCAGGATCCCCCCTCAACCCTCAACTTCATCACTCAGTGAGTTGGTGGGTAAATGTGCAGAATCTCAGCAAAGGGGTTCCTCTGTTACTTCCCCTGAGCTATTTCTCACAATACAATAAACAACATTAATGCAGGTATAAATCAAGCAAGTGTTAATTTATTTGCTGATACCATTATCTATGTTACTGAACCTACCCTTGAACTAGCTTGCAGCACACTGCAACAGGAGTTCAATTTATTACAACATAATCTTCTGAGTCTCAAACGTTTTCTACATGCTAAGAAAATGAAAGCCATGTTTTTCTCCCCAAAACTAAAATCGGATAACTGTTCTCCTTCGGGAACACTGCAACAAATATCATCTGTATTAGAGGAGCCCATCGAGACAGTAAATAAATTCAAATATTTCAGTTTTTGGATAGACCGCAGACTATCCTACACGGTTCACATAGAGGAACTGGGCAAAAAGCTAGAACAACGTTTAGGTCTGTTCTTCAGACTCAAACCTTTTCTAACTCAAGAAGCTAGGCAAAGACTAGTACAATCTGCTTTCCTTCCCCTTCTGGACTGTGCCGACCTGCTGTATAGTCATGGCCCTAGTACAGCACTGGCCAAGTTTGACACCGTATACAACAGGGCATTAAGATTCGTTACCGGCGCTCCTTTCAGGACCCACCACTGCTCCTTACATGCAATGTTAGGCTGGCAGTCCCTAAAAACTAGGAGGATAATAAATGTGGAAACGTGTACTTACAGAGCCCTGATTGGAAAACTGCCGCAATACATATCAAGCCTCCAAAGTAATACTCCTGGAAATTACACTCTCAGGAGGTATACTTGCCCTTCTTTTGATGTCCTTAGGTTTAGAGCCCATTTCAGGTCCTCATCCCTCAGTTATGCCCTGCCAGCTCTATGGAACAATCTACAGAAACCTCTGAAGCGCTCAACCCTTGTTAAGTTGGCAACCTTTAAATCTTTAATAAGACAACACATTAAGGACTCCTGCAACTGTTACTCCTAACTGTTATCCTAATCTAGACCCCTATTGATTGGGCTTAGTACTCCTTATTCCATCCGACCTTACTCTATTTTGTACAACCTATTTCCCATCTAATCTTCCCTCCTTTACGAATCCTGTATGCCCCATTTAATTCTTCCCTTCCCCCTTTCTGGGGTTCCTACCTACATTCACCTTCTTTGTCCCTGGTACTTTCCTCCTGTCAAGTGGGAGATTGTCCGTTAACACATCCTTTAGAAGCAGGAGACTGTCTCTTTGTGCACCATACAGAAATGAATAACACTCTTATTGCACTTAAAGAATCATTGCCATAGGTTCCTATGTAATACTGTAAATATCATTCTTGTGCTATGCATTATTGTATTTCATGACTTCTTCCTTTGGTCATACTGTATGTATATATTGTATATAATCTTATGCTTTAGCAATGTCCACTAGTGCTGTAATATTAGTACCATCCTTAAATTGTATATATTAGTAGCATTCTTAAATTGTATGTTCCTCAATTATGACCCTGTATAATCTGTTTGTTTGTTTAATGCTGTATCGCTGACCAGGTCCACTTTGTAAATGAGTTCTACTCAAAGGTGTTTCACCTAGTTAAATAAAGATTGATCAATTGATTGATAGATAGATGCCAGTCTGCAAGGGTGGGGGCAGTCCTGAACCAACTTCCCATTCAGGGACTTGGTCAATACAGGAACAGCATCTCCACATAAATATTCTGGAGATGGGGCCAGTCCTCTTAGCTCTCCTTTGGTTTCTAACCCTGCTGCAGAAGAACATGGTAAAAGTGAGGTTAGTCAGTGCCATCACAGTGGCATACATAAACAATCAAGGAGGCACAAGAAGTGGGGAGATACTTCAAGAGGTATCTGACCTCCTCAGGTGGACAGATGAGAATCTTCTCTCTCTCTGTCAGCAGTACACCTGACAGGGGAGTTGAACACTGAGGCGGACTGGCAAGGTCGTGAAAATGTTCACCCTAGGTAGTGGAAGTTGAATCCAGAGGTGTTCGAACACCTGTGCAAGTGGTTCAATTGACTGCAGATAGATCTGTTCGCATCCAGCCATAGTGCTCAGATCCAAAGGTTTTTCCATCATTTCTGGTGTCCACAGGCAGAACAGTGGATGCTCTGAATCAAGAGCGGACCTTCAGCAGAGCGTATGCCTGTCCTCCACTGTCTCTTCTTCCAAAAGTCTTACAAAAAATAAGATGCTCAAGAGGAAGCTTCCTCTCAATAGCTCCAGAGTGGCCAAGGAGACCGTGGTTCTTGGACTTAGTGAATCTACAGTAGCTCAGCAAGTACCTTTCCACCTTCTAGTGTGAAGAGACCTTCTGTCACAGGGTCCCATTGTCTACCCAAATCCAGGAGAGATGCAGCTAATGGCCTGGCTCCTGAAAGGAGGAGACTTCTAAAATTAGGTTTCTCAAAGAAAGTAGTTGAGACCTTGATGGCTGCCAGAAAAAAACATGTTTTATTTATTTATTTATCTCACATTTTGGATTAATACCTTTGAGCATTGAAGGCTCTTTTACAAAAGTTCCAAGTCAAGGGGGGTTACAGGCATACAGGGTCAAAGTCAAACAGAAGTACAAACACAAAGTGGGAACATGCTGATTTATGAATTAATATGTAACTTGAAATTTAACAAGAACAGAAAAAACATCATTTACAGAAATAAGAAACTTAGTGACACAGTGAATTACATTATCAGTTAGGTATTCATGAATACATATGCAGTGAGATTCACATAACAAATTCTCTGAAGTGTAGCCCTAGAAGAAGAAACAATCTCTGGTCAGAGCCGATATGGCTGTGGGGAGCTTTTGGGATGCTTTTAGCAATTATTTCTAATGAATTTGCACAATGCAGATCTGTAGAGAGGCAATTTCAATTTGGTCTTCCTTTTACACATTTTTACTATGTGTTTTCCAAGAATATGCCTGCTGATTGCTATATTTTTAGCCTGGATAGTTCACAGAAGAAATGGTATCTCATTTTCAGTGGGGCTCTACATCTACACAATGTTATGCTGCATTATATAAAATCAGAACACACTAAAAACAATATTTTACATCTGGGGGATATATCAAGTGCTGGATTGATGCACAAGCAGAAAGATGCATTGCACAAAGAGGGTGCATCGGTTGGCACTGATACAACAGTCAAAGAGAATGCGCCACCAGTACAGGGTGTGCGTATAGTGAAACCCACCAGGATGAAGCGCAGCACTGCAGAATTCTGCAGTAGAGTTACTGCAGCAAACAATGCAATTTGAAAGGGAGTTAATCCCTTTTGTCGTGTAGTAAACCTGTGACACAGCGCTTCATCCTGGTGGGCTTCATCATTCCTGTTGAAAATGTGACCCTGGACGGGAGTCGCAATGCAGGTGGCCACTAAGTCAGGTGCTTCCAGGGTGACCACAACTGAATACCAGCATGCACCACAGCCCACATGGGCAGTATTCTGCCCAGGAATGTAAATGAACTAATTGAGCATGCAGGGTGCAAAGGGGCCTTATGCATGCTCATCACCAGCCTATTTGCATGTTGGCGTGGGGATGAACGCACCGGAGCAGCTCTTGCCTCCAAGCCCTGACCCCGATTACTCCCATGTGGGACAGGCCCTGTAGTCTCTGGTGGTATAGTGACATCCCCCCAACCCATTCCATCAGTACCAATCATACCAGAGTCCAGGCTCTATCAGTTCCATATTGCAGGGACCCCAGTGCCATCCCTGATTGCACCTGAATACACCCACAGTCCATGTCCATAGTGTAGTGGCCCCTGCTGACCCTCAACAGTGCACAGACAGCCCCCTGCCTGCCCCCTGCAGCTCACCCCCCTGCAACAACTGGTTCTGTAATGGGATTGTACCATGCTATCGGCAGGTAAGATGCTGGAATGTGTTATATGTAGGCACAAGCTGTGTGTGGGTGATAATACCCAGTGGCCATACTCCTCAGGCACTCACATGCAGATCCATCATCCCAGTGCTGTTGCACTGCTCAGTGTGGGTGATGGCCGATGCTGCACCCACTCACACAGGTCCCAAACAGGCATGTTACAGCTGATCTCCCATTCATTTACACAATTGGGGAACTGCAGATGAACTTTCTATAGCCTGAAGTGTACACTGCAAATGGCATTACAGGATACTGCATCCCATGGCACCCAGGATACTTTGAAGTCTGGAGGCTGGCATGTTACACAGGGAAACAGGGGAGAGTGTGGACTTGCAGCAGTGTATGACAGTAGGAAGATACAGCATTAACAAGGCATGCATTGGAGGTATGTAAATTCCCTCTTCAATTTGCCAAGGCCATACACACAACTGCATACACTGGTGGATCCACAGCTGGCATGGTGCCCCAATGTATGGTATGGACAGTTGGGTCATTTCAGAGTGCAGGTCCCCAGCCTGGGTTCAGTGCCGTCAATGGCTGGCCATGGCAGGGTGTGAAGGGCAGTGCCAGTCTTTGCAACAGGTTGGGTATGGGAGGAGTGAGGGTGTCTGTGTACAGGGGTGGTGGATGGGAGTCCTCTAGACTATGGATATGGACCTTGGTTTCCTCTGTTGCAGTCAGTTCTGGGGGGGGGGCCCTACACTGTGGAGCTCTCCAGGGATGGAGTTGGCTAGATTGGGGATGGAAAGGGGTGCCTCTAGTCTACCAGGGCTGCCGGGCTGCTGTACACCTGTGTGTACATCTGTAGCCTGCCTGTGGGTGGCTGGCTGGGTTAGGCCAGCTATTCATGGCCTAACTGTGGGCCGGGGTGCTCTGGACTGTAAGGGGCACATTCCTATTGAATATGCTGCAGCACGGCATATGCATGGGATTGCCCCCTTGACTTGAATGGCATACCATTTGTGTGCCCTGGCCCATTCTCTTGTGGCCAGCACATCCCGCACATTTTAATATCACGTTATTCTGTACTGTTGCAGTTGTGCGGCACATCTCCCTTTTCCACCGGGATGTACTGCATATCTCCTTTGAATATGGGGGCCCTGGACTAGGTAGCCTGAATACATTATAAAAATGGTAAATCATGACCCCACTGCAAACATGACATTGCATCTAATCTGGGACAGACTGAGTAAATACAGTGCAAAAATGTGTAAATGAACATTCCTGTGACAATGAGATGTAGCATTTCCCCTGCTCTATCCAGGATACAAAATATAGGATAAGAAATATTCAGTGCTCCCAGATCCAAATAACCATTACTCTGTAAGAAGCCTTCATTTTCTTTGTGTCTTCCCCACAAAGGCAGAATCAAATCCCTGTATAAATCCCTGTAAACATTTCCATAATCCACTGGTTCTTTATAACTTTGTTCTTTATTTATTATATCAGCAGCCTTTTATTGGGAAAAGAGCTCTGATTTGCTGCTCAGTATTAATATTATATATCACGATGGCCTTAGAATAATTTGGATTTATATGCTATGCATAAGGCAAAATGGGGACTGCATGAAACAACACATATCAAGCTTATTATTTCATGAATTATACTCAGAATTAGTAATCACAAATCAGACAATCTTTCAAAAGATACTAGTAATGTCTGTAAACAAATGTATTGCAAACAAAGACATTTCCATCTCCTCTCTCTCTGTATATATATATATATACATACATATACATGCGCACTCACAAATGCTATGCTTGCGTCTTATAGTTAGTTGTTAGTTTTCAGACAAATTCTCATGGACTTTTTTCTGTCCACCTGATGGAATCTTGAATGAGTTAAGTAAATGTTTTTATTTATCAAGGCCCTGATCCGGCAACTCAGTAAATACACACTCAGTATATCATATTATAAAATGACAAAAAACAGTCTTCTGTTTGCAGCTGTTTGATCAGGAATTTTATAAATGGTATAAGTTATTTTTGTCACATCTATGTTACTCCAATAAAAGGTATAAAATCATTTGTTTCTGTATCACTCATGGTTTGTCAGCAGTTAATTCATTAGATGAGATCTCCCTTGCCTAAAGTTTGACTGTTTCTCTACCCCTCCCCCAAACACATTCTCTACCCCTCCCCAAACACACACACACACACACACACACACACACACACACACACACTCTCTCTCTCTCTCTTACTGTAAGAGATCTCAGTAGCTCTTATCTGTTATGTTTGGGAAGCAGGCCACAGCCCTTTTCTGTCAAAAAGAAATGTATGTATTTATTATGGGTAGTTCACTGAAGACCTGGCATTTTGTCAGATAGGTCTTTTTTTGTGTGAAAATTTCATCTTTATTAGGGTTTTTAACATATTTACAAACAAGCCAGCCAGATCATCATCAGCAATTAACAGGTACATAAAATTCACAATCAGAGAGGGTACAACATTCCGTGACAGTGTAGTGCAAAGGAATGAAAGTCCAGGGTTGGGTACAGTACCCAGGAGAGAGTGATTCTTAACTAAGTCATCTTGGCCTTTTAGTTCATAGGGATGCTCTTGGGTCATCAGGTCTCGAGATTCGCCCAACTTTTCCATGTGTGGGGCGGCCGTTGTCCTCCTCTGGAAGGAGTTTTCAGCATCGCCGTCTGACTCTGCTACCTGTCCAGAGCCCCGGCGACCCGCACCTATATAACAAGGGTCCGTTGGGGGTGCTCTCCACAATAGCAGACCACAGCCTCCCCTGTCCACCGAGCAGTCCCCGGAGCCATCAGGGCACCCACAGCAGAAAATGGTGGAAGGGGGGACCCCCACCATCCCCCAACCTCCCCTTAGGGTACAAATGTAGGGTCCTTTAGCATATAGTATATTTGCCACCGAGCCCATCTAGTTGCAAATTTCCCTTCTTGATTATTTAGGCTATGTGTTATTTTCTCCATAGTGTAGATTTGTTTAATAATGTTCCACCAGTCCTGTATAGTGGGTGTTCTAGGCATCAGCCAGTGTTTCGTGATGGCCTTTTTAGCTGCCGTGAGGAGTATAAGTAGTAGATGTCTAGTTATTGGCCCGTGCAGGTTTCGAGGAAGAATTAAGAACAGGACCATCTCCAGTGTCAGCTGGAGTTGGGGGTCAAATATCTCCTGGAGATGTATTTGCAGGAGCCTAAAATAGGGTTTCAAGGATGGGCAGCCCCAAATTATGTGTGTGTGATCTGCTCTTGTGTTGCCACAGAGGCGCCAACACATAGCCCTCTGACTTGGTCCATAGTGGCTAGTAATTGTGGGGGTTCTGAAGTATCGAATTAAGCATTTCCACGTGAATTCCCTCCACACATGTGAACTGGACACTCTAGCTGAGTATTTCCAGGCTCTTTGCCAGTCTTCAGGGGTTATCAGGTAACCCGATTCCTAGCTCCAACAGTTCCGGATGTTATCTGTGCATGTAAGGTTCTGGGCCCTCAAGGCCGGTAGTACAATGAAATCAGGTTGTTTTGCTTAAAGGTATTATTAAGGACTATTTGGCTCTGTATTAGAGGTGGGAGCTGCTCTTGGTCCCAGATCACCTGGGGCAGGCGGTCTATGTAGTGTCTAAGCTGTAGGTACCGGAAAAAGTCTTCCTTTGGTATGTTATATTCCTTTTGAATTTCTGTGTAAGCCCACATTATGCCCTGTCTCACTACCTGACCCAAATATCTCAATCCCTTTCTTTCCCACTGCCGAAAGCCGCCATCAAGGACGTTTGGGGGAAAGTCACTCAGGCTGGGGATTGGGCATATGAGTGGTAGAAAAGAGGTCAGTTGGTGGTTCCTTCTAATGGTCTGCCAGCCTCTGACTGAAGCCACGAGCCAAGGGTTTCCCTGCGTGACTGGGGTCCCGTCCTCCCTGATTTGGTACAGGGTTCTGTGAAACGCATAGTCATCTATCAGTGCCTGTTCTATGTCCAACCAATATGGGTTACTAGTTCTGGTTTGTCTGGACATCAAATGCATTACATTTACCGCCTGCTGGTAGAGTCTTAAGTCCGGAAGGCCCATGCCTCCCTCATCTCTGGGGAGGGTGAGAGTTTTTAGTCGTACCCGGGGTCTATTGTTTGCCCAGACAAATTTGGTGATGTGATGATTTATTTCTTTCAAGGTTTGCAGGGGGAGGTGGATTGGTATATTCTGAAACAGGTACACTGCTCTAGGGAGGGAGATCATCTTAATCAAGTCAATCGTTCGAGCAAGCCCCAAAGGGAGGGTTGCCCATGTGGCCAAGTCCGCCTTAAGTTGCATTACAAAAGGGGTATAATTATATTTATAAAACTCTAGGGGAGATTTAGGGATATATATCCCCAGGTATTTAAGTTTTCCTAATTCCCACTTTCCTGGAACAGCTGCTTGGACTCTTGGTGTGGGTGAGTAGTGGAAGGGGAGTATCTCTGTTTTATTAAGGTTTAACTTGTATCCTGATACCATACTGAAGGATTCCAGTATTAGTTTAACTGCAGGAAGGGATTGTTCAGGGTTTCGTAGATATAACAAAATGTCATCTGCATAGAGGGCTATTCGATGCTCAGATCCTCCTAGCTCCACTCCCTCTATGTCTTGCACTTCCCTTATCTTCTGGGCTACAGGCTCAATGAAAGCCGCGAACAGAAGGGGTGAGAAGGGGCACCCCTGCCTTGTCCCTCTATATAATGGAATATAATTTGAATGGTGTCCATTCATCTTTACACAGGCTTGCGGGGCAGCATATATGTTTTGTATGGCATCTATTAAAGTGGGGGGAGGCCAAATTTGCGTAATGTTTAATAGAGGAACGGCCATGCCACTCTGTCAAATGCCTTTTGGCATCTAAGCTGACCAGCATGGATGGAACCCCTTCGGTGTGCATAAAATGCACCACGTGTAGAGTCCACCTGATGTTATCTGTGGTAGTGCAGGACCGGACAAACCCCATCTGATCCTTATGAATCAGCAGGGGGAGCACCTGATCCACCCTATGAGTTAAAATTGCTATAAAGAGTTTATAGTCCTGAATAAGTACCGATAT
Organism: Neoceratodus forsteri; assembly: GCA_016271365.2. Taxonomy (NCBI): domain Eukaryota; kingdom Metazoa; phylum Chordata; order Ceratodontiformes; family Ceratodontidae; genus Neoceratodus; species Neoceratodus forsteri. The sequence continues at coordinate 740,436,295 of CM057459.1, forward strand.
GGGCCTATAAGAGGCACACAATTGTGGATTCTTATCCGGTTTAAGGATGACAGAGATCATGGCATACGACCAGGACGGGGGGGTTCTCCCTCTAGGACCCCATTAAAAACATCGCAAAGGTTAGGGAGGATCTGGGCCCTTACCGCCTTATAAAATTCCGCCCCATATCCATCTGGGCCAGGGGACTTTTGAGATTTGGTATTCTTTATGGCGGTCGTCAATTCTGCCGCTGTTATTGGGGTGGTCAGGGCCTGGCTTTGGGTTTCTGTAAGTCGCGGAAGGGTGACCGATCCTAGGAATTCTGCTATGTGATGTGGAGATACTGAGGTCTCTGGGGTGTATAGGGACCTGTAGTACGTGTTGAAAGCTTCCGCGATTTCCTGCGTCTTAGTGAGGCGGTGTCCTCCCATAGGGTGGTGTAACGATGCGACCGTAGCTGCTTTTTTTTTGCTTCCGGGCCTGATATGCCAGCATCCGAGTAGCCCTCGGCCCAACCTCATAAGATTTCTGATGTAGAAAGGTCAGGGCCATCTCAGTCTGCTGCTGTACCAGTCGATCCAGTTCAAACCTAGTTTGCTGCAGCTGAGGGAGCACTGTCGTGTCCCCCTGTTTGTGTGCCATTTGTAGGAAATGGAGGGTATCCTCCAGCTTAAGTTTCCGTGCTTTACGCTGTTTTTCTTGTTCTGCGGTGAATTTTATTATGTGCCCCCTGAGCACGGTCTTAATCGTATCCCAGTATATGGCAGGGGTGGAATCCGTGATCGGGTTGTCTACTTTTATCTCCTGTATCTTCTCTATGAGAAAGTCACAGAACTTTTTCGAGCACAAGTGATAAGGGTTAAGCCTCCATAGCGTCCGTTTGGGTTGGAGCTCAAAGTCCCATATGGAGGTCTGAGGGGCATGGTCGGAGATAGCAATGTCTCCAATTTGAATGTTATGCAGCATCCCTAGGTTCTCCACTTGCGTGTACACCTGATCAGTGCAGGTGTAAGTCTGGTGGACTGGCGAGTAGTAAGTGTAATTCCTCATATGCGGATGGAGTTTTCTCCAGGCATCACACCATCCTGCCTCGCCTGCAAATCTCTTAAAGAACCTTTGGGTTCCTGATTGCTTAGGGGGTTTCGTACTAGTGGAATCCAAGTTAGGGTCCATAACGAAGTTAAGGTTGCCTGCCATCATAAGCACCCCCTTCGTTTTTTGTATAATTTTATCTAGTAGAGGTTTAAGTTTTACCACCAGCGTTCCCGGGGTGAAATATACATTCATCAATGTTACTGGTTTATCATGCAGAGCACCTTGCACCAAAATCATGTGGCCCTCTGGGTCAGCCCACGTTTCCCCCGCCTTAAACGCAGTGCCTGGAGAAATCATTATAGCAACTCCCCTTCGTTTTCCGGTCTTAGACGAAGAGTGAAAAACTTGCCCCCTGCTTAGTTTGGCCAATTTTATATGTTCAGCTACATTCATGTGGGTCTCTTGTAAGAATGTTAGGTCGGCTTTGGAGCGCCTAATAAAGGCCAGGGTCTTTGTCCTCTTAATAGGAGATGCAAGGCCATTTATATTTAGTGAGAGTAATTTTACCTTAGCTGTATCCATTTTCTATTACATGTGTCTTCTCTGATTTACATCTCTGTTGCCCCAGCAGGCCCCTAGGTCTGCCATCCCTGGAGAGCACCCCCACTAAGGCCATTTGTTTGGATCTGGCGACTAACACATCACAAATAACAATACAGAACAATACTTGTCTAACATTAACGTATGTTACATGACATCTAAACATCTTAACATTCAACATTTACAAACTGGCACTTCCACGAGTCAGGAAGTCCTGACCCTATGGCAAGGGAACCTTGCTGATTGCTCAGAGTCACTGGGCTTTAGCACAAAGTTCTATTTGGGAAAGGGTAAATGGGATAGGTGACTGTTGCAAGCAGCTCCTGTAGTCCCTTGAGATCCCTGTTATGACTTATAGGGGAATGGACTAAACTGAGGAGACTCTCTTCACCTTGGGTTCCCATCCCAGAACCTCGAAGAGGGTGGTGTTGCCAGATCCAGCTGAAGAAGAGAGGTGGACACGCGGTCCGATCTCTGCGCCTGTACCCCTTGGTCTCGGCCAGGTGCGGTGTATAATTGATCTATTTGGGTTGTCATGCCCGGGAGAGGGGGGTCGACAAAACTGCCCCACCCATTAAGCTGGGCACCGCTTGGAGCCATAGCCCGCATGGGGCATCAGTCGCCCCCCACCCCCTACATCTGGCCACGTTGCTCCCCACTGCTCCCGGGGGAGGGGGGGCGGCCCGCCCGCAGGCACCAGCCCACTCGGCCCCAACCACCGCCCAGATACGTCCAGCCTCGGGGGAAGGAGGCACCCTCCTCTTCCCCCCAGGTGAGCCCCCTGGGGAGGGAAGTCAGCAGGGATCAACCTCCATCAGCCCAGCCACCCCGGACATGCCCCCCAAGTTCCAGACCCACCTCCAACACCCACCTTGGTGGGTCCGTTCTCCTCCCCCACCAGGCCTCAGCCAGGGGAGCCGCTGGTCGGTGCATCTTCCATCCACGGTGGACTCGGCCATGGTGGTTTAACTTCCTGGCCAGGCCCACCTGTGCTGCTTCCTCTCACGTGGCACCTCCTCCTCCACCCTGCAGAATCCGACCCCTCCCCACAGCCATACCTGAGGCGGAAAAAAAGAGGTACTCGACAGCCTCCCAAGGGGTCCCTCCTCCCCAGGTACCCATCCCTCAGGCTCCCCCTCACCGTTTCCCATACTTCCGTTCCCTTATCTCCCTTCTCCCCATTTATCCCACTCGTGTAATCAGCATTCTTGTTCTATTTTAGTTATTCACATTGGCTAATGGTTAATCAATGGATCATGTTCAGGTCCACACAGTCATTGAGACACTCTTTTGTTACTTGCTGCTATACTCCATCTTTGGTTCCATTCCGTTTCCAACCCCCTCTCCCTCTGTCTTATCCCCTCCCCCTACTCCAGCCCCCACCCCCCACCCACTGTCTCTTATTTTCTGAGGTCCAGCAACCTTTTGCATCTGGGAGGTATTCCATTCAGCTGATTCCCACAGTATATTAGCATCCAGTCTTCAGTACCTCTCCTTCTCCCTTTCCCAGTACCTCTTCCCCTTCCCCATCCCGTTCCCCCGCTAGATCTCCCAGACCAGGCTCCAAGTATATTCCCTACATTACCGCTGAGTCCTACTAATGCTAGGAGGTTCAGTCACTCCTGCCCCTCTTATGCATTACCATTATCCTCCAACGGATCCCTAAATGGCCCCCCTTTCCCTCCCCAATGGAGAGACGTGCTTCTTTCGTTGTTTGGTTCTTCTATATCTGCTCCTCTTCGCCTCCCCCCTTCTGCCCAGGTAGGCCTCTCATTCCCCGTCGGAAGTCAGATAGGTCTTGAGTGGTTAAAAACAGCGTAAATCTACAAAGTTTGCTGGGAAAGGGTAACATTTATGAGGTATGAATCATTCATGAAAGATATTCCTCCCCAACTGAATTAGTAGCAAAAAATGTTTAAATGCTAATAATTTAAATGTGCAAGCTGTTGCATTGCGAAGGGGATAAACACATTTCCAGTTTAATAGGCAACCAATATTTGACAAGTTGTTTCAGTATCCTAATGGCCCTCAGATAAGCAGCTTGGAGTTATGTCTGCAACATTATAAACAGAAAGAAGGGATTATTTTATTTTACTTGTCATAATGATTTGTAGATGTGGAAGAATACATTGAAATGTCCAAAAAATGAGTTCCATAAAACTTCATTTTCAAGCTACAATCAAAATGGTGGTAAGCTCCACCCACAGCCATATAAAGCAGCCAGAATTTAGAGTTTGTCAGAGCTAGACCCCAGAGTCAGTTAAAAAAACAATTATGACTGACTTACCATGCATTATGGCTGATTTTTTCAACTGGTTTGACATTTCTGGCTTCAATTAACTAAAGAAAATCTAACCGATTTTTTCAACTTTCACAATTGTCGAATGTTATTACAGTATGTAGTAGTTTGTCACTTTTTTAACTTCATGTCTTGTGCCACATTACACCATTGGGGGTAATTAACAGACAGTTAATCATCATTAGTCATGCCTCATTGCTTAATAACTCGCACTTCGGTTTACATCCAATTCTACACACACATCACAACCACTCACAGGGTTCAACCTTAATCTTTTTTTTGCACTAGCCAGCAGGACAAGGTGATTCAAAATTACAGTAGCCCACAATTATAATGACTCATTTTGATCACTTATACAGGAAACAATTCAAGCCAAGAAAAACTCTGATTATTGCACATTTATCATGTTTCCCTATTCCTTCCTGCCCCATCTGCAAAAAAAAAAGGCTGCAGTACAGTGAACCCCACATTGTTTTGTACCACGACCTTCTATCTTCCCTTTTCTTCACAACCCCCCCCCCCCACACTTGAGGACATCACAGCAGCAAATGTTCAGTCAAGCAGTCCTAGCTCTGCACACACAACAGCTGACAACATCATGCACCTCACCACACTCTCACCGCCTTCTACAACGCAATGAATAGAGCCTGGCACAGAAAGACATGCCACTCAGCCCCCACCCTATATTCAGCTGGAGACATGCACTTCTGGAAGTTTTTGTACAGTGAACCAGGGGCACATCTAAAATTTCTTTGGGTGGGACTTCACAAACCTAAGGGGTTTGAGAATAGAAAACTGTGGCATTTTTATATTTAAAAGTATAGATTTTACTATGCTCTGCCCCAACAAAAGTTAATTTTTCTTTAACATTGTCCTGTCATCCTTTTATCCATCCACGGGAAACAGTGCACAGGCATGACACTATACTACCTCTGTTTCTATATAGGGTGATCTATGCACCTCATGAATGTCTATTTTAACCTTTCAAACTGTATATTTTATTAAGGTTTTTTGGGGGGGACCAGGCATGATCTAAAGCTCTGTTTAGCTGGCTGGGATAAGGGTGGGAATGAAGGGTGGAACTGTATGGATGGTGTTAACATACTAAAAAAGCCAGCAGAGTAGGTCCTATGGTCTATCGAGTCTGCTGGGGGATCAGTGCCTGTTTAGGGCACCTTTTTCTGCCCCCCCGAGGTCCCACTGCCCCTTCTCCTGACTTGGCTGCCCCCTTAATGCTGAAACCATTTAGATGCACCCTCCCCCTACACCTGTCCCAGCTCCTCTTGAACCCCTCCACAGTATTCACAGCCACCGCTGCTGGCTGGCTTGGTCCATTGAGAAGAGCTGGGGACCCCGTACACTTTCAAGCAATGGCAGCTATGGCTCTGTGGATGGTAATTGCAGAGTCTGGCCTGCAGTGGTGTCCAGGGAGAGAACAGAGTTAAGAGATTTGGATGGGAAAGGAAAGCTATGGTGAGGCTGTGATAAAACCCACCACCTGCAGGGCAGACCCTGTATACCACTTAGCATTTTGTCACTGAAATGTTGGATACAGACACTCAAAATGTAGTGAAATGAGGGGCACTGTCCTTAATATGGAACAACTTGTCGGACAGACATGCATGAAGACAAAAACCTGCTAAACAGAGATTTTTTTAACTTCATTAACAGCCATGAAAACATGCACTAGTAAAGTCGGACAAGTAGAGTTAACCGAGGTTAGCAACTGAGGTTCAGTGCAAAAAAGTGCAAAATAATGCACCTAGTAGAGGGAACCCTGAGGTGAGCTACAGGTTGTGGTGGTGGGGGGGGGCAGAACTGACTGTCACCAAGGAGGAAAGGGACCTAAGGGTTATCATCTCTGATAACCTTAAGGTATCAGAGCAGTGCACAAAGGCAGCGGGGAGGGCCAGTGGCATGCTAGGATGCATCGGCACTAGGCAGAGGTATCACTAGCAGGAGGTGGGACGTGGTGATGCCATTGTATAAAACATTAGTAAGGCTCACCTGGAGTACTGCATGCCATTCTGGAGGCAACACCTGCACAAGGACATGAACAAGGTGGAGACTATTCAGAGAAGGGCAACAAAGATGGTGCAGGGCTTGCACCACAAAACATATGAGGAGAGGCTAAGGGACCTCAATATGTACTCACTGGAGGAGAGGAGAGCGCAAGGGGGCATGATTAAAATTTTCAAGTACCTCAAGGGCATTAATAAGGTGCAGGTGGGGGACCTTTTCCAATGTAGAAAAAGTACTAGAACAAGGGGGTACAATATAAAACTGGAGGGGGGTAGATTAAGAGGTAATGTGAAGTAATGTGAGAACGTTTTCTACACAGAAAGTGTAGCTGACACTTGGAATAGTCTGCCACAGGAGGTCATGGGGGCAAGCACAGTGGAGGGGTTTAAGCATGCCTGGGACAGGCGCAAGGGAACTTTGAGAGGGAGGGAGTGATGAAGACATTGATCACATAGGGTCAGTGGCCACATACAATGCATAGGGCCTACAGTGTCTATATAACTGTACTAGCCCTGCTCAGTTTGCACTAGGGTTTGGGCTAGTAAAGCTATGTTGAGATTACCTCCCCCGCATTCACTGTGAGAGTCCATCCAGGATATGAACAGGCTGAGTGTGTGTGCCAAAGGAGACAAATCTGTTGCAGTTTTGCTGCCCAGGTATATGTCATTTTTTTCATCAGCGTGGCACGCAGCCTAACTGAAGAGGGAGTAAACCAGGATGGACCAATGGGAGACTCAACAGAAAAAGAAAAACAGCATTTGTGCCATGTGTGACAGGGTGGAATAGGACCCTCTCCCATTTGTTATGGAGAATGTGTTTAAATGCAAGGATCTGTCATTTTCTGTCTCTTCTCTCATTGCGCAACCAAATTTTCTGTGAGACTTTGGACTTGATCAACCCAACAGGCTCGCAGTTCTTTGCCTCTCACTGTCAGTTTTCTCTTGCTGTCTGTTTTCCTCCCTTGCATATATATATCTGCTAGGATACAAAAATATGTGCAAATCATTATATGAAAAGGTAACCGATAGTGGGATCCCCTGTGTTTGGAAAATATATAGTATTACTGTTGAAATTTATATATTTATAATTTGAGATGATTGTAAACTATAGAGGTTACTTGAGTGCAAATGTTGAGCCTTTTTCAAAAGCTGTAGGGGCCTCAAGAAGCACACTGTGTTCTAGCAGTTCCTGAAACTTACAAGGACAGGATGTTTGCTAAGGTTGGGGGTTGAAAAGACATTAAAGAGCTAAGCTGCTACTGCAAGATAGATTAGAAGGACAAGGGATACAGAGACTGAAAGAAAACTTTATTTTATTTTGCCTCTGTATGTAGTTATTCTGAACAAATTTATTTTTTTCATGTTACTGCAACTGTAAAATTAAAATTTTGGTGAATTTTACGACTGCTCCTGGTTTTCCCTATGCTTCCTGACCTGTGTCTCGATGACACCATGTACCTTAAGCACTTTTACTGCAAGAAGGGCGTTCAAAATCAATTCACAATAACAACAGTTCTATTCTATTTCTATCACTGATGTAAACCTGTGTCAGCAGTTAAGGAGCTCTCCTTTTATTTCATTCCTATGGAATCTGAAAAAATATGCCAAGGGGAGTCTGTCAGGAAGAGGACTAGGAGACTCAAAGTGGGATGCTCACGCACTGTCTTGACTAAATAGGGGACGGGGTAGACTGAGTTTTTCATATTTTTTGCCACAGCCACAGATGAGCTGCCTGAGCTCCCTTTCATACACTACACAGTATAGTACAGACATCGTTTTTCCTTCTTCTCTGCCTGCGATTCTAACCTGTAAAAAAAAATGCAATGCAGCACTTTTATAGTTTTCTTACTTTTCCAGTTCAGAATCCTTATCTGGACTGATTCTCCCTCTGAACTTCCTTCCACCAGACAGACTGAAGTGAACTTACTCCCTGCGCAAGGACTGAGATGAGTGCTGTGCCATAGCCTAGGATGGCTCCTCCAGGCTCCTTCTGGACTCCCACCAAGCAAGGGCAAGGCAGGCAGCACTGCTACCCCCACCCGTCGACGACACAGACCCAGGCTGCGCTCAGCACCATGACACACCAACTACAGGGGACGCCTGACCTGGTCCTGCTGTGGTAGCTGCTACTAGGCCTTACTGAAGCTCTACATTTGGCAGAACCAAGTCAGCTGCACTGTATCTGCTATGGTGGGAAAGCTGCCAACTGCTTTCTGGGGTGGGGGGGGAGTGGACTGACTGGTAGGTACCGGGAGAGGTGCATGTAGCATCATCTTAACCAATGTGGTTTGCAAGGGTAATGGCCCATCCAAGCAATCAAAAGCAATATATACCTGCTCCAGCAAAGCCTTCACCTTGCCCCCCTTCCCTGGTAACTTCCCTCCCATTATGCTATTTAAAAATGTGAAATATTAAAAGAGCTTTTAGTTTCAACCACACACCAGCACTCTAAGAATAACTGTATAGCAGCTGTACCTTTGCAAAGTTTGTCTTATGAGGGTTTTTCACACACCTCAGGTGTGTGAAAAATCCCCATAGCACACACCTGCACAGGCATTATTCTCTGTATAACAACCATCTGCAGTCTCAAAGGTGCAGTCATTGCTATGAAAGTTCATTATCCTAAAAAAAGATTATAGTAAACATAACTAGGTAGGGCACATCCCCCACACTGTACTTATGAGTAATTTAAAAATTATTTAATAGTTTCTCATCAAGTCTCCCTATAGAATGCTCTTTTATTTTTCTTTTGCAACAGGCCTGACTAGATAGTCCAGTTCAGGTTATTAAAAGAACTGAACACAGAGGGGAGCTCAGCAATTTAAATAAGTACTGTACAAGAGACACTGGCCAAGAAATTTCCATGGATTTGAGGCTAACTTTCTATTTAGATATCATGGACGTCTGTGAAGAAAAAGGAGCAACTGTTTAAAACTATATATTTTCTGAAAATAGTTAACACACTAACATATTAGAATGCCAGCAGGGTAGGCCTCATGGTCTATCAAGTCTGCTCGAGAGTCTGTACCCTTAGTGGGCAACAATGTCCCTCTCCTGCCCCCCCATACTCCCAACTTGTTCTTGGAACTTTTACAAGCATAAATAATTCTCAGGAAAATGTATTCCTTAGAAAGCGGCAGACACCATTTAAGGGAAACCTAAAGCTAGGCCAGTTCCACCTCCTATCCAATTCCTGGTGTGAAATTAAAAGAAAAAACAATAAAAATATGAAGCAATGACCAATATTTTCCCTACGCCAATCCAAAAGTCAACTCAGAACAAAGCCCCTGAAACTTTTTAAAGGGTAGAGCATAGATAAAGAGGGGGGCAAATATGCAAACAATTACAAGAAAGGGAGAATACAATCTTATTTTGAGAGAGTTCCTGCAGTAGGTCTTCACACATAGGACTGTGTCTCCTGGCATCAGGACCACTGGGAAAACTTGTAGCTAGCAATCATCACTGGGGACCAACCCCCCATCGTCAGGTGATGCAACATTTGTGTGACTATAAAGTGCACGATCCCATGCCTGCCCTCCAGTTCTTTCCCATTGTCGCATGGTATTGTTTGGCAACATGGTAGAACAGTATTCAGTCACGCACCATTTTTTGTATAAAATATTTAGCGATTTCTAAAATTCCCATTTTCTGTGTTCTATAAATTGACGTTGCATGTCATCTAGGTGGCCCAAAAAGAAGTGCTGCAAGTGCGGTGCACAGATCCCACACAGGGACGACCACTCCTGGTGTGTCCTCTGCCTGGGGCCTAAGCACAACTTGGCCGAGTATACCATCTGCCAGGGCTTCAACCAGGCCATGTGCACCCTTTGCAAGAGGCCCCTCAAAGCACATCTACTGACTCAGAGGCTGACTTTCATGGAAAAGGAGCTTCTGGAGCTGAGAGAAAGATCGTCATCACCAGCCCTGGAAAAGAAAAAAAAGAAAAAGGACAAGGAGAGATGCCGGGAGCGGAGCCGTTCTCCTCAGGGGAAGTCCAGCCAGACAACCAACACTGACCAGGGTGGGCCCTCCACCTCCATGAGTACCCCACCCACAGGGCCTTCATCCGCTCTGGCAGATTGGATTCCCTCTCCCCCACTACTGGGGTTAGCGGGCAGCCGGGGGTCACCTCTTTGGAGGTATCTATTGGGTCTCCTGCTTCGAGCTCTGCTGATAAGCCACCCTCTGGCTCTGCCACTGGGCGCCTGGCCCAGGTCGATCAGCCTGGCCTGAGTGTTTCTGCTCTGGTCAGCCTGGCTATGCCCAGTAAGTCAGTAGATGGATCCTCTGCCGACTGTGTGGACGCCTCTACTCTCCTGTCAGGCTCCCTTGCGGCCTTCGACATCAGGAAGAGTGTGCCCACTGGTGCCCCTTCATCCCCTCAGGTTTCTTCCTCCAGGGATTCTCTACCTGTACTTGACACTTCTCTTCAGTTGAATACTCTTCCCGACCTGTCGCTGTGGGACTTGCCTGATCTTACCACCTCGGCAGGTTTCACTCCGCCGATGGATCCCCTTCTTTCTGTGGATCCCTCACCAGACCTACAAGGGGGTGGCATGGACACCCCCCATGGGACCTTCAGGCCCTCTGCCTACCCCATTGCCAGACCCACTCCCCAGCGGTTCTTTGGCACCCCCTCTGGCGGGCCCTTCTGCTTCTTCATCGGGCCCTGCAGGTGACTTTCCGGAGAATCCTCATGCTCTCAGTATCCGCCGCTGGGGGGCCCATCACTGGCTTATAACCCGCTGATGCTGGGCTATCCTTTGCCGGGCTACCTGACAGTGGGATACCCAATGCCAGGCTACTCGACGCTGGGATATCCGTTGTCAGGATACCCTATGTCAGACTACCAGGGTCAGACTTTCTACTAATGCCCTTATTGGTACCAGGCTTCCAGCTACCATCCTTTAACAGGGTACCCAGGTTACCCACCTCCACCTCCTCCACCACCACCACAGCTCGATCATGAATTCATCCCTGAGTGGTGGAAGAATGCCAAGTCTCAGCTTCTTTTGGAGTTGGGCCAACCTCAGGTCATGGTCAGGACCGCCCCTCCTACCAGGGTCCCCCCCCCCAGTCCTGCACCCTCTAACCAGATCTCTGATAGAGACTTGGGTCCTCTGCCCCCATGGGGTTTTACACCCCGGGACCAGGTTATTGAAGCTTCCTTGCCCAGCAGACTGGAATCTCCTGAATCAGACAAGGAATCGGATCTAGAGAATCTGTCCAAGCCTCACACTCCAGTCGAGCCTCATCTGAAAGAGTCCCCAAAGTCTCCCCCGAGGACCCATCCTTTGGGGAGCTACTTATAACTATCCACAAATCTTGCAGATGGGCCTCAAGGAGCTGGACCCCCAATGCAAAAGGCTAGCAGAGCACCTGGACCTGATCAGTGTGGATCCCCTGCCCATTCCTCCTTGGATGGGGCCACATGAGGACCTTGCATCCGCTATTTGGCAACAGCCCTCTTCCATTCCAGCTGTTTCATGTAAAGCAGATCGAACTTACTTTCCCCTGGAAGGGCTCTCTCATTTAACCACACAACCCAAGGCTGACTCCATGGTCATTACGGCTGCCCATGACAGACTGGCCCAACTAAAACCCCTTCGTGCCTCTCCGCCAGATAAGGACTCTAAACAGATTGACCAGTGTGGTAGAAAAATCTACTACTCATCCACCTGTGTTTTCAGATCCTTGAACTATGTTGCCCACATGGTGGCCTTCCAAAAGTCCTCCTTATCAGAGTTGGAGAAAGATCTCCAGGAAATTCCTGATGAGCAGCTTAGGAATAAACTCCTGGAAAAAGTCAGGATGAAGAAGTCACCCCGCTGCCATGCCTTCCGTGCCACATATGATTCAGTCAATTCGGTGGCTCTGGGTGTGGCCACAGGGATTTGTCTCAGATGCCTAGCGTGGCTTCGACTGGCAGGATTGGCACAAGATGTTCAGTCCTCTCTCATGGACACGCCTTTCAGGGGTCCAGTTCTGTTCGGCGATGCCAAAGACATTATTACTGAGCTGCAGGAGAGTGGCAAGTCCCTCTGGGATGTCTGCTCCATGTACCATTCCAACCAGAAACAATGGCAGCAGCCCTGTCACAGCCAACGGAAGTGGAACAGGCAGAATCAGGGCTGGCAACAAAAATAAATGTAGTGCCCCAGGTTCTTGCGCCCAGGCAAAGTTTTCCAAAGCTGCCTCCAAAGGAAAGGCACCTCTCCTGTCCATGTCCTGACTCCCTTCCCCTCCTTCCGCTTCCTCCGACTCCCTTGGAGGAAATAGTAGGGGGAAGATACAGCCTCTAGCTGGATGGGTGGAAGGCCATCACCGCAAATGCGTGGGTTCTTCAACTCATAGCAAGAGGTCCCTTAATAGAGTTCCTGGAGAGACCTCCTCCCAACCCTCCAGGGAGGTCCTTTTACCCATCAGGCCAACAGCAATTGGTCATGCAGGAAATACAAGCTCTGCTACAAAAAGCAGCTATAGAGCATGTCCCTCTGGAACAGACAGGAAGGGGGTTCTACTCCTATTTCTTCCTGGTTCCAAAGAAGACATGGATCTAAGACCTATCTTAGATCTCAGCATGCTCAACCTCTTCGTAGTGTACAAGAGATTTCACATGTTAACTCTCCAGGGTCTGTTACCCCTGCTCCTACCCAACACTTGGCTATGCTCCCTGGATATGCTGGATGCTTACCTTTATATCTCCATTCTTCCGGCCCACTGATCCTTCTTGAGATTCTCCTTCCTGGAGGATCATTTCCAGTTCAGAGTCCTCCCATTTGGTTTCTTCTCAGAACCTTGGGTTTTCACCAAGTGCGTAGCAGTGGTAGCAGCGTTCTTACACCGCAGGGGCATTTATGTGTTCCCATACCTGGATGACTGGCTCTTTTTAGCCCCCTCTCCAGACAGTCTGAAGGAATCCCCTTCCTTCACTCTGGACCACTTTTCCAGTCTGGGAATCTTGATCAATCTCCCCAAATCCCAGCTAGTACTCTCCCAGCACCTCCAGTTCATTGGAGCAGTGCTGGACTCAGTCGAGAGCAAGGTCTTCCTTCCAGTCGACTAAGTGGAGACTTTGATCTCCCAAGCCACACTCGTGGCTTCCTCTCGGTGGACCACAGCTTGTTCAGTCCTACAACTTTTGGGTCTGATGGCAGCTGCCATACCCACAGTCCCTTTGGCCAGACTACACATGAGGGTCACCCAATGTTCTCTCTGAGTCCATTGGGACCAGCACTTGGATGACATGGACCAGAGAGTCCTTGTCCCCAGCATCCTTCAAAAGGATCTCCTTTGGTGGAAGGACCCTTCCAATCTGTCGGTGGGGGTCCACTTCCCCCTCTGTCTCCCTCTCAAATCCTCACTTCAGATGCCTTGAACTTGGGTTGGGGAGCGCATCTGGGAGACCACAGAACCCAAGGCTCCGGTCTCCCATGGAGGAGAACTTGCACATCAATATTCTGGAGATGAGAGCAGTGCTCTGCGCTCTCCAGGCCTTCCAGTCACTCCTAACTCTGGGAACACTTCTCATCCAGACAGACAACATGACCACTCTCTGGTACCTAAACAAACCAGGAGGCATCCGATCGTACCCTCTCTGCAGGGAAGCAATGCAGGTGTGGTACTGGGCAGTTCAGCCCGGCCTATCCTTGACAGGAGTCTATGTGCCGGGTGTTCACAACATTCTGGTGGACAGTCTCAGATGATCAGTTACCAGGGCTCATAAGTGAGAACTAAAGCAAGTGGTAGTAAAAGGCCTGTTTCTTCAGTGGGGTCACCCAGACCGAGATCTGTTCACCTCCCCATCCAATGCAAAACTACCAGGCTTTTGCTCGCTTGTTCCTGGATATGGTGCTTTTTGGTGAGATGCACTGTCTGTATCCTGGACAGGGAGGTTTCTATATGCTTTCCCTCTCTTTGCTCTCTTGCAGAAGGTTCTGCTGAAGCTCCAAGCAGAGGGGGCTCACATGATCCTCATTGCCCCTCTGTGGCCTTGGCAGATATGGTTCCCATTGCTACAGCAACTAGAGCTGGAACCCCCAGTACTTCTTCCTCTCTCTCACGACCTTCAGTCCCAGGAGCAGAGCACCTTGGTACATCCAAGCCTCAAGTCTCTCCACCTTCATGCATGGCACTTGTGGACCTAGCAATTTCTTGCTGTGGGGTCTCTACAGGGGTAGCTCAGGTCTTAGTGGATGCTAGGAAGCTCTCTATCAGATTCACTTACACCATGAGGTGGAAGAGATTTTCTATCTGGGCCTCTGCAGAGGGTCTAGATCCATTTTTCTGCTCGGTCTCCCAGGTGTTAGAGTACCTCTTGCATCTGTCAAAGTTGGGCCTCAGATATTCCTCACTGAAGGTCCATCTCTCTGCAGTGTTGGCATACCACCTTCTGGTGGAGGGCAAAACCCTAGCCCAGCTAGAGGTTTCTAAGACTTTCCTGAAGGGGTTACTTCATATCAAGCCTTGAGTCACAAATCCTGTTCCTCTCTGGGACCTCAACTTTATGTTAGAAAACTTACTTTGCCCCCCTTTGAACCGGCAGCATTTCTTAGCATGAAAACACTCTTTTTAGTTGCTGTCACTTCAGCTCGAAGGATTTCAGAGCTTCAAGCTCTAGTTTGTAGAGAGCCTTATTTAATTTTCCACAGGGACTGGGAGGTTCTGCGGACTAATCCTTTGTTCCTTCTGAAAGTGGTTTCGGAAATTACTTTAAACTAGAGTGTTGGATTGCCGCTGTTTTCCCAGAGCGCTCCAACAGGGGAGAACATTTACTGCACACTCTTGATGTGCACAGGATTTTGAGGTACTATACCTCTCGGATGAAGGCAGTTCGAAAATTGAACCAGCTCTTTGTTGCCTTTGCCTCACAGTGACAGGGCAAGGTGATTACGAAACAGACTATCTAGGTTACTGGCTAACTGTATTCATTACACTTACCAGAAGTACGCAAACCCCCTTCTGGGGCGGTCAAAGGTCACTCCGCCAGGAGTGTGGCTACCTCTACTGCCTTTTTCAGGAATGTGTCCACTGTAGACATCTGTGCAGCGGCCACTTGATCGTCCACACCTTCATTAAACATTACAGTCTGGACATTGCCTCTAGGCATCAAGCTGGCTTTGGCCTTGCAGTTCTGCAAGGTCTTTTGTCTTGAACAGACCCTTAGTTGGCAGACATCTTCCTCCTCCTGGAACCTCGTCTCTGACTCCTTTCTTTTATGTAGGACTGCTTGGTATTCAGTCTTATATGAGAAGACCACTGCAGGAACCCTCCCAAAGTAAGATATAGCAGTTACATAAGAACTTATCGTAACAGTAGATCTTCGAGAGAGGTTCCTGAGGTAGGTCTAGTTTCCCACCCACCTTTCCCCCAGCTCCAGTGTTTTTTACCTTTTTACCATGCCCAGGACTCTGCCTCATCCAGGACACAGGGTACCAGGAGTCTATTATTCCTCTTTTCTGCTCCCTTTCTATAGGTTTCTGATGGAAAATAACTGGAGGGCGGGTGCGGGACCGTCCTCTTTATAGTCACATTGACGTTGCGTCACCCGACAATGGGGGGATCTTGGCTGATGATTGCTAGCTACAAGTTTGCCATGTGGTCCTAACACCAGGGTGCACAGTCCTGTGTGTGAAGACCTACTGCAAGAACCTTTCTCGAATATCTACTGTTATGGTAAGTTCTTACTTAACTGCTATTTCCATGGCATGCATCATTTTAAACCAGAAGGCTAGAGGGCACCTAACATAAATAAAAGTCTGCTGTCTCACTGGAGTAATGTTCTGCATTGATTTCACCTCCTGGGGCTAGCTTCCACATGATCAGTGCCCATAGATTTAAGTGCATCAGTCAGAGTGCCACTCTCAAAAGCAGTAACCTGTTTGGCACCTCAATCATCCGTTAATCTCTTAGAAAGGACTGGCTCAGAAACAGCAATATAGAACAGCACAAAAACAAGAACAAAAAGTAAAACCAAATTAAAACAGCAAAGTTAAAATGATGTTTTACAAGATCTTCATCCTATAGATTTGTAACACAAAAACAACCTTGGCACAGGGCATTTCATGTGGGATTAATGACTGGCTTCAGCTCCCAACCCTCCTCAGCTGCCAGCTGTTTATTAATGCTTTGGAAATGTCTTGTACCTTAACTGTTATTGTTTACTTCTCTTTCAATCATTTTTCAAACTACTGCTTCATACTCATACTTGTCTCAGATATAATGTTTGAATATATGATCAGATTCTTGTACCTATTATGCTATAGTTATCAAAACACCTATAATGCCAAAAAATCTAAACAGTGCAGTCTGTAGATTGACTTTCTCAGGGCATTTGAATATATGTACGCAAGGCATGCAAATCATAGTGCCCCATCACCTCCTCACAGGACTACAGTGGCAAACAGGCAAAGGTCACAGCAAGTGATCCCTTCAAAGGGTGGCCTGTGATCTCCTCTTACACCGCAGTGATCTGTCAGAGTGGACCAAAAGTTTAAACTGTAACTCAGTGCCATGATGGGTAAGTGGTGCCCAAATAATACCAGCCAGGGCACCAGTTGTTATCAATATCACATGAGCTGCATGGCACTCACCTCAGATTGATTACAATTTTGTTAGGCCAGAGTAAAGTTCAAGGAAAGTGCAGCTGCCTCTGAAATCCATATCCAGCAGCCCTGATCCACTTGCTGTGCCACCCATCCCTAACAGTGTCAGTCACTCACCTCAGTGCAGGACAGGCCTGCCCGTAGTGTGGTGGCTCTCCATGTACCGATCAGAAACCGGCACGCACTTTCTCTCCCTAGGACCTGCTGGCCTGCTCAACTCAACACCTCTGCCACAGCTGCCCTGACTTTCACTCAGTCTGTCTGGACTCTTTCTGCTGTTTCTGTTAGTGAAGGGACCACATACATTGCCCAACAACCCACCTGTCCCTTCCTACTACTCCCAGACTCACTCCTCTGTTGGCTTTGGTTTGGTCTCCTCAATCTCCTGCCCATCAATTAATCAAACTCATGTGCAGCGTGCTGCGCCAACTCCTGGCTCATCCTTCTCTCTTACATTCTATTGGAGGAGGACTGGTGCTCAGTGACAGCAGCACTTGGCATTGGTTGGGACTCGGAAAAAGAATGGAAGGGCTGTGGCCAGCAGGGGTTCACAAATTTTGTCTGGCCTCACCTCAGCAGTTGGCTCCTGGGGAGGGGGGGGGAGACTTCAGGGCAAGCAGCAGCCGCTGTAAACTACGGCAAACTGCTATGGAGTCGTGGACTTTAAATATATATGACTACACTCAGTTTCGGCTACAACTCAGGGCAATTCCAGCTAATTGCAACTGCTCTGGACTGCTGCCCATGATTCTGATGATCAACGTTGTCTTTGGGGTCTAGTCGGAGCAGAGAAAGAGACGGGGGAAAGGGTGGATATTGGGGAAGTGAGACTCAAAAGAGGTGAAGAAGAAGAAAGGCTAGGTGCAGCAAGGCCGCACCTTGATCAGCCAAGAGTCACCATATTATTTGCTAGGGTTAGTGAACTTAAATACCATCATGTTTTAGTAATAGCAGCTATGTCTTAGGCTTTGTACAAATGGGTAGAGACAAGGCTAGGTGGGAGGTCAGGGGGAGTCAAGTGTATACCAGGTCATAATGTCATACGCTTAATATCGTACGACATTACAGATAACTCGGAATAGCACCGTGAGACAGTGAGTAGTACAATACCATGAATACTGCTGTATGCAGTATTACACCACTCACACTATTCCAGGCAAAGGATAAGACCTCTTCTGGGATGGGGTTCCACCAAGCAGTTGCCGTGATTTAATGGACTGAGCCACTGCAGCAAGAAACCCAGGCACTGCGTCTTGGACTGGGTTTAATTCCTGGTCCCAGAAACTTTTAGTTTTCTTTACGCTTTGTGTGATTTGGAGATATCCCAGAGTTGAGAATCCTTGGTGGAGGAACTTGGGGGGGCGCTGCCTCCAGTAATGGGGGGTGCGGTGGGCAGAGCCCACCACAAAAAAAATAATTATACTGCATGCAAGAAATGACACTATATTGGCAGCACAATTTTTGCATGCAGCATAATGTCTTGCGACATTATGACCCTGTGCTGGCTAAATCAGAGAGGGATGGGGTAAGATGGACTGCTGGAGAGGTGTGGAATGGGTGTGGATCAAGTGGGGGTAGGAGTTAGTTAAGATGGTCACAATGGTTGGTTTGAGCCAGCCATAGTCGTAGGGCTTTTTTTAAAGGGTCTGACTTTCCTACACTCAATAAGCCCAACTGGGAGGTCATTGAACCATTGTGGTCCCCTAAAGGAGAAGACCTGCTGTGCAAAGGTCGTTCACCTGAACGGTACTTGTAGTAATCCCTCAATTGATCTTTGGGTTGTTTTCACAGAAGTGGTGCATTTAAAGATGTTGGCCATTGAGCCAGGTGCAAGTCCAAGCAGGGAGACCTGGTACTTATCCCTTTGCTGCAGTGGGAGCTAACCTGTCACACTGTAGAGCCGACAGGTGTGGGTAAGGCACTGTGCCCCAGGATGAGTCTTCATGCTTTATTAAGTAGGCTTCTTATCAGTTTTAAGACAGAGTCTGCAGCAGCACTGTATATAATTAGCCCATAATCAATTGAGGAGAGACTGGACCTTCTTTTAACTAATCTCAGTGCCTCCGGGGACATTGAGTACTTGTGCCGGTGGAGGATCCCCAGTTTGATATTTGTCATTTTAATGACATGGTCTATATGACCTACAAAGGAAAGAGTATCATCAAGATAGATACCCAGGTATTTGAACTATGTCCACAGCTAATGCTCGGGTATGAACCACCTTTTCATCTTGGGACAGAGGGCAGGATTTTAAGCCTTCAGAGGCCTCACTTCCACAGATTTTTGATTTCTACAGGAAGGCAAGGAGAAGGAGGTGTCAATGGGTATGCTGAGAGGCCAGGTTTCCACTCTCAGAGCATTCTTTGGTTTCTCCCTAGGAACTACTAGAGAGGTTATTAATGTTTTTATGTGTGGTTAGCAGAAGTTTGGTGTTCTGATCCACAGTTCCCCATGGGACCTTAATCTGGTTCTGACTACTCTCTGTAAGGAGCCTTTCAAACTGCTGTTATCCATATCGCTGGATGTGTTGTTTTACAAGGTTTATTTATTGGTGGCTTTGTGTTTAGCTGGAAAATTGGCAATCTCCAGGCAAACTGCAGGCCTTGTTTCATAAGGAGCCATACTTTATTATACATAAAGACAAGGTGGTACTTAGGATGATTCCATCTTTCGTCCCTAAAGTACCCATGGCCTTCTATATGAACCAGTATGCCTTCCATCCTTCTGTCTGCAACCTTCTCACCCAAAGAGAAAGAACTACACAAGTTGTATTTGTGACAGGCCATTAGGATCTACCTTAAATGGACAACTGAGTTCCAAAAGTCAGATAGTCTGTTCTTTTTGGAGCAGTCAAGCATGGTCAGAAAGCCTCTAAGGCCACCCTAGCTGCTGTAGGTGGCTGCAGGCCTGCATTGCTAAGACCTCTATTATGGAAAGAAGAGGCCTCAGGCCCTCATCAAGGCTCACTTTACAGGGGCTGTGCCAGCTTCCTATGTGGAGACAGGTGAAGTATCGGTTTTAGAGTTATGCAAGGCAGCTACATTGTCTTCCGTCCACATGTTCACAAAACATTACAAATTGAATATTCAGAATTTTGCTGATGCAGCTTTTGGTTGCAGAATATTGCAGGCAGCAGTTTACAAATCATTTTTCTGCTTGCTTCTGGCATCTGGGATAATATTCCCCCCCCCCTTCCCATTTTTTTCTGGGTATCGATTCTTAGAATCCAGTTGTTTTGATTATCTATTGACAATGTTGAGCACTACAGAAAGAAGAAAGTTCTTCATACTTACCATAATTTCCTTTTCTGTTAGCTCCAACATTGTTAATGGGGCTCGCCCAGAAGCCTTGGTCCTGCAGGAGAATCTTATCCTGCATACAAGGAGGGTTGTCCTGTTTGTTAAAATCCCCTACTATTTTTGGGCACATCTCTCTCTTTTCTGCTGTGCTCTCGCTCTCTCTCTCTCTCTCTATATATATATATATATATATAATAGATAAACCACTCTGAGGTGTGCGGTTGTGCTCTGATACACGCATGAGGCGGCAGGCCGAGTGCATCAACCACCCAAGGCGTGCGTATATCAGAGTGTGACCACACACCTCAGAGTAGTTTATCTATCTTATAAAATGTCAAAATTGTTTTGGGGGGTTAAAATTGCAGGTGTGCAGTCACGCTCTGATATGCGAACGGTCATGTGATGTGTTCCAACAAATCAGCAGACATAATTTTTCCTACCCATTTTACAAATCTCTCTCTCTCTCTATATATGTGTGTGTATATCTATCTATCTATCTATATATATATATATATATATATAGATAGATGAATTCTCTACCTATCATCACTCTATACACACAGGTTAACAGGTTTCATTACACTCCGAAGGTGTTTTTCCTTGTTGCAGGTAGTCTCCCTGCATACAGTTTTGCTTGAAAGTTATGCCTCATTGTGTGATAAGCTAAAGTTTCCCAGATCTGCGACTGGTGTGGAATGTGCCTTGCTGCCTGATTGTTTCTCCTGCAGGGAGAACTGAATCATCCAAACCTTGTGTGCAACGGAGAGCATTTCTTCCTCGGATGTCTGCTAAGAAGGTAAGACAGTATTAAGGAATGTTGCATACTGGTAATTGGTTATAATAATGGCAAATGTGTAGCTACTATGACCCTGTGAGATCAGTAATGACTGGGGAGTTGTTGCTGCTTGGAATCCTCATGTGCCCAACATTCTAAAGCTTGGGTTGTTAGCCAGCCCGGTGGCCCTGAGGGTTAAAGTGCTGGACGCCACTCCTTACACTACATCAATGACCTAGGTACAGGAATGAGCCTGGGTCGTGGGGTGGGGTTTCAGCCAGGGGGGGGCAGGGCAGGTGCTGGATTGAGCAGCTTAATAGCAGCTGTCCTCTTCTGGGGAGGGTTTCAGGCACTGCTTCTCTAGGAAGCAGTGCGTGGAAGGGAAGGGAGGACCTTGTTAGGTGCTTGGAGGAAGTCAGGCTATGGCCCTTCATGCTGG
Organism: Neoceratodus forsteri; assembly: GCA_016271365.2. Classification (NCBI taxonomy): domain Eukaryota; kingdom Metazoa; phylum Chordata; order Ceratodontiformes; family Ceratodontidae; genus Neoceratodus; species Neoceratodus forsteri. The sequence goes on from CM057459.1 coordinate 740,457,346, forward strand.
GGTCCTCCAGAGTTGTGAACTGTGTTCTGCTTGCTGGAAGCTGTATCCAGCCCAAAATGGACTGCATCTGAATTTGTCTCCACGCAGTCTGGGTCATGCCAGACTAGCTCAGCCAGACTACCCACTGCACAGAGAAGCCATCGACAAGAGACCTGCCTGGGGATCAGCCCCCTGCTCCACGCTTGAATAGGAATGATGCCTCTGCGACTCGTGTGGGCCCTGCTTCTTCTGACATTCCATATCAATCACCTGCAGTCTCAATTTTTGTCCAGTCTTGGGTCTAGTGAGTAAATACCAGGGTAGCTCCCTGCAACAACAGCTTAATCTGAGTGTGTCATCTGATTGTCTTGTTGTTTCATTTCCTTTATGAACTGAGCCCCCTGGCTCCGGATTACAAATACTGTGTACTGTGCATGTTGTGTTTTCCATCATAGGGCCCCAACCAGCTGTGATGCCGGCCAACCCCGTGCAATAGTCCTGGCTAGCCCATCCCTTCTCCACCTGGGTACCCAGAGGTGTGACTGTGTGGGAAAGACTCAAAGCACACGCATATCTTCTTGATTGATATAACCTTTAAGCTAATTAACCTAATTTTGCCCCTCCCTTGTTCAAGTCCCCTGAATAAATCAGATCTAACTTTTTCTGCATGTAATCTGACTGTGGTTCCAGTTTTTGCTCAAAGTACTGTACTGTTGCTATTTGCTATGCATAACCTTGTTTTACAGGGGGTTCCCAAGGTTGAGCCAGAGGAACCAGCCTTGGTGGTAAGTGCAAACAGTGTGGGTACTTGTGTGGTGTACCAGGGGTATTGTGAAAGTGATTATTGTACAGTGTTCAGGCCACTAGAGAGGAAAGAGGGGGGTTACAGTGTCCCGGAGGACTGTGCCCAGGTTAGCTTGACCACTACCAACTATGACCTCTGGGTGGAGGCACCCGTTTCAGAACTCAGGCCCCTGAACCTGCTACTAGCCAAGCAGGCAGGGGTAGTAGCCCTTGGGATAGCACCATCTAGTGGTTACATGTGCATCCAACTGGACAATCCCCCCTCCTGTACATTGTACACCAATCCATGCCCAGCTTCTGATGGAAGAAATCCAACAGCTTCTGGAGAAAAATGCCATCCAGCTGGTACCTCCAGCCCAGAGGGGCAAGGGTTTTTACTCCCGTTTTTTTCTGGGCCCCAAAAAAACAGGAGACCGTCACCCTATTCTGGATTTAAGTCAGCTCAATCTCTCGGTCAAATACCAGAGATTTTGTATGGTAACTCTGGCAAGCTTGTTACCCTTGATTCATCAAGGAGACTGGTTATGCTCCCTAGATATGCAGAATGCCTACATGCATATCAGAGTCCTGCACTCTCACAGGAAATTCCTCCGGTTCAGGTTCCAGAATCAGTATTGCCAGTTTCAGGTTCTGCCCTTTGGCCTCTCATTTGCCCCCAGTGTTTTCACCAAATATCTGGCAGTGGTGGCAGTGGGCCTCTGATGGAGAGGCCACTTTGTTTATCCCTACCTAGATGACTGGTTCATTTCTGCTTCATTGGCAGACCAACTGAGAGTCGCCCTAAAGGAGACAGAAGAGCTTTTCCTCTCCTTGGGGATAACGGTAAAGTGGCAAAAATCACAACCCTGGCCCTCCCAGAGGTTGTAATACATAGGGACAAGCCTGGACATGGTTCAGGGAAGGGCTTTCCTGCCCTCGGACAGGGCAGATTGCTTGAGGGCTCTGGCAAGCAGAGTTCAAACAGCCTCCTCAGTCCCTGCATAGATAATTCTTCAGCTTCTGGGCCACATGGCAGCTGCCATCACCACGGTCCCCTCGCCAGATTGCACATGAGGGTCCTACAGTGGCACCACAGGGTTCAATGGAACCAAGCGGTGGATGACTTGGATCAGCCAGTCTGAGTCTCATTGGCGGTCCATCGCTCCCTTGAGTGGTGGCTTTGCCACCCACACCTAGAGAGAGAGGTCTCCTTTCAGAGACCACCTCTGTCTCAGACACTGACGACGGATGCCTCATTGTCAGGTTTGGGGGCTCACCTAGGGGAACACAGGACCCAAGGTTCTTGGTATCCCACAGAACACTCTCTGTACATCAATGTTCTGGAAATGAGAGCTGTTCTGTACACCCTTGCAGCATTTCAAGATCATCTTTCTCTGGGTCCTCTTCTGGTGTAGACAGACAACACACCAGTTGTCTTCTACATCAACAAGCAAGGGGCACTCAGTCTTATCCCCTTTGCAGGGAGGCCATGAGAGTGTAGGACTGAGCATTAGAACATGTTCTGGATCTTATGGCTGTACACCTTCCAGGTATCCAGAACATTCTCGCCAACAGTCACAGCCACTCTCACTCTCTGAACCACGAGTGGGAACTGCTCCAGGAAGTCATAGAAGACCTCTTTGGTCACTGGGACCATCCAGAATTGGACCTCTTTGCGTCCCTGTGCAATGCCAAACTGCAAAATATTTGCTCACTCGACCCAGGGCCTGGTGTTTTTTGGTGAGATGCATTGCCCCTCTCCTGGGCAGGGAGGTTCCTATATGCTTTTCCTCCCTTACCTCTCATCCAGAGAGTACTTCTCAAATTGCAGTCAGAGGGAGCAGGTATGATCCGTAGCTCCTCTGTGGCCTTGTCAGATTTGGTATCTGCTGCTCCAACAGCTGTCATTGGAACCTCCAGTACAGTTGCCTCTCTCCACCCACTTGCTCTCACAGGAGCAGGGGATGCTCATCCACCCTGCCCTGCAATCTCTTCACTTGCATGCCTGGCTTCTGCAGTTTTAACAGAAGAGAGGTTGGGCATGTCAAGCAGGGTGGCAGAAGTTCTGGTGGCAGCGAGGAAACCTTCCGCAAGGGCTACATATGCTATGAAGTGGAAAAATTTCTGCCTTTGGGCAACTGCTCATGCCATAGATCCCCTGGATTGTTTAGTTCAGCATGTGCTAGACTGTCTTCTTCACCTGTTGGACCTGGGGCTTAGCTACTCATCCATTAAGGTGCACATATGTGCGGTGTCCACATACCATGCATTGTTTGGGGAGAGGACTCTAGCACATCTTAATGTATGCAAGACTTTCCTTAGAGGGGATCTACACATCAGACCTACCAAGAGGGATGCTGTCCCTCCTTGGGATTTACTTTTTGTTCTGGAAAAGCTCACCCTGACTCCCTTCGAGCCAGCCACGACATGCGAGCTACGCTTTCTCTCTTGGAAGGCGCTTCTTTTAGTTGCTATTACTTCTGCTCGAAGGGCTTCTGAGCTTCAGGCCCTGATGTGTAAGGAGTCTTATCTTATTTTTCACAGGGACAAGGTGACCCTGCATACGATTCCTAAGTTCCTACCGAAGGTGGTGTCAGTACTGACTTTGAACCAGGACATCAACCTTCTGGTTTATTATCCTGAATTTGAAAATCAGGGAGAGGCTTTGTTACATACCCTGGATATTCACAGAATCCCGAGGTATTATCTTCATAGGACTAGAGTTTCTCAAAAGATGGACCAGTTGTTTGTCTCCTCTGCAAATAGGATGAAAGGGGCTCCTATCTCCAAGCAGTTACTAGCTCATTGACTGGTGCATTAGATCTCTTTTTGTTACCAACACCATAGCAAAACACTGCCAGACTCCATCAAGGATCACGCCACCAGGGCTGTAGCTACCTCATTTGCCTCCTTGAGAAATGTCTCCTTGGCAGACATTTGCGCTGACGTGACCTGGAGCCCAGTCCACACGTTCATCAGGCATTACAGCCTAGACTTTGCTTCTAGGAGGAGAGCAGATTTCGAACTGACAGTCCTACAAGGCCTACTCTCATGAGGCTGTTCTGTTATTTTTTTCTCCCTCCCTGTCAGACCTGGGTCTATCTTTGGGTACTGCTTGGGACTTAGTCCTAATGGTATTACCCGCTGCAAGAGCTCACCCTCGAAGTCAGATAGTACAGTTATGTAAGAACTTATCGTAACAGTAGATCTTCGAGAGGAGCTCTTGCAGCAGGTGGCTTTCTCACCCTCCATCTCCCAGTAATCTGTGTTTTTATCCCTATACAGGGTTAGGGAGATCCTGTCCAGTTCTCCATTCCTTTCAGCTGAGTCTCCAGCGGGAGAACTGAGATGGCCCCTGGGGGACCGCCCCCTTTATACCATGCCTGATGCTGGAAGTTGATGGGGAAGAAAGAAGAGAACTCAGCAGTGCAACACCTTACCAACTTGCGGCCTATCCCCAGCATGGAGGCAGAAATGCAGCAGGCTCCACCACCACATATCCTGCCTCAGACACCAGAAAAGGCCTATAAATGGACAAAAGGACAATCCATTACCTCTGCAAAAGCTATCATACCTTCACTGACTCAACAGGTCCCAGTGCCTCTAATGGAGAAGAATTATATAGAAGAGATGCAGCCATTTAAAATGGCTTTGCAGGATCTGACGGCAGAACTCAAGTCCATGCGGGGAGAGTTAACAGATGCAACAAGGGCCATATCGGACATGGTGGCCTGTATAACATCCCTGGAGAGATGTAACAATAAAACAGAGCCTAAAATAGTCAATCTTAGGCAGAAGTTGCACTAGGTGGAAATAGAACTAGAAGATCCGGAAGGCTGAAGTTGCCAAAATAACATACTAATCTTCAGCCTTCCAGAAGACACAGAAAGAGCCTCCCCAACCCTCTTTCTGCAGAAAATGCTTACAAAAATTGCTGGGCTCTCTCCTAAAAACACCACATGTATCATTAAGAGGGACCATCATTCACTCAGACCAAAACCAGCAAACGGCAAACCTCCCAGATCTCTGATCTTAAAATTCCTAAACTACCTGGATAAAGTGCACGTCCTGGGCAAGGTCTGAGAGCTTCAAGATATTCTATGGGAGGGACAGCACTTATGCTTCACCCAGGATCTGCCAACAGCCACCAGGCAGAGAAGAGCAGCATACCATCCAGTGGTCACAAAATGAATTGCTGCTGGTATCAAATATAAGGTAACATACCAATCGAGGCTCTCAGTGCTTAACAAGGGGTCTTGGCAGAGTTTTGACACAGCAGAACAGGCCCTCCCTGCATTGCAGAGCATGTTCCCAGATCTCTTTTGTGCACGCTGAAAGTTCTCCACCAGAGGGCTTCTTGATTTTGCGACATGATTGCCACACGAATGTGCGCATTAAAGACTGTGCAATTTGTCGTTATTCATCGAATTAGTCACAAGACGTCAGCAGCCCGCTACACTTGGGAAGATTTTCCTTCTTTAAACCTCATAGTTTTTTTCCTGGGGTTATTTTGCTGTTATTAATGTTTGAATTTAAAAGTATAAATCACCTCCGGGACTCTCAACTTCAGCTCCTCAGCCTGCAATGGTCCATTAGAGTTCCTCTGTACTGGGCTTCTGGACACAGATCAGAGATTCTAGTTGTATCAAGGAGGAGTCCTGACAGTTAACTCTCATCCCTCAATCTCCCCGATTTAATGGAAGAACAAACCAAAAGGGTGACTGACCAAGTGTTCAGTTTACAGGGAGATAAAGAATCGTTTTGTTACTTTCAGGAGTCAGATGACGACTCTGATTAGCATACCAAGCATTTGTAAACATGCTGTTATCAGTAAGCATTTTTGGATGCCTTAACCCGTTTGTCTTTTCCCATATCATAACGTTGGGACATGAACTTGTAAACATGCTGACTCTTATGAGTTTTATATACTTCTCCTCTTTTCTCTCCTGTTAACTAACTAACAAAGTAGACATTTTTTTGTGGTAATCATCCAGTTTTTTGTACTACAATGTTAGGGGTTGGGGAGGAAGGCTTGTGGAAGATTCTGCAGCCCAAGCAGGGGATTGTGTATTGCTGTTGGGGGGAGGTACCCACAGCTGTCTTAGAGGCATTACTCAGGACAGTATTCTCTTTCCTATGTCACACTATATGGCTGTAGATATTTTTGGCAGGCCAAGCAGTAGGACAGTCCATTAAGTGTTTTGTTATCTGGTTGTGGGTGTTGGGCACTGGGGGAAAGGGGCGGAGGGAGGGGATAGGGAACCCTTAGTTTTCTTTTCCATCCTATCTTTATATCTGAACAGAATATTGAAGTTCCAAGAGAACACTTGGGTAGGTTTAGGGGTAGTAAGAAGTAACTTTATAGGAAGAACCCTATGACATCTTTTACCAGGCTAGGGCTTTTCAGGCAAGTTCTGCCTTCAGCTCGGGTTCATTTACAGTGGGATAAGGGTTTTGGGGTTAAGGTACGTAACGTTGCCAGACTTACATTTTGTTATATGAAGAGAACTGGCCATTGCCCAGGTTACTTAGCAATGATGGAGGATATTTTTCCACAGGATTTATTATGACAGTTAGTTATAAATTTTGTTCATGGAACGTCAAAGGTGCCCAATCTCCTCTCAAGCAGGTGAAAATACTTCTGTATCTTTGTAAATTAGATATTGATGTTGCCTTTCTCCAGGAAACCCATTTGCCTTTATCCCATGTCCTCCAGTTCAGGAGGTCTTGGGCAGGTCAGGCACTGGGAACGGGTCCTGACACCCGCGGGGGAGTCGCTATTTTAGTGGCACGTAGATTGCCCTTCTGACTGTTGGACTTTATAGCAGACACTCATGACAGGTTCATTCTCATCAGGGCCTTAATAAGCCATTCAGAATTTGTGATTTGGTCAGTTTATGGTCCAACAGTGGAGGACTTCCAGTTCTTTATTTCTCTTATGGAGAAACTAGCCCCATGATCCTCTCTCTCTCTCTGTTCTGTTGAGCGGGGACTGGAACCTGGCATACTGCAATATTCTGGACTGTTCCAGATCTGGTAATCCCTCTCTCTCCCTTGTGCAGCTTGCTCTTAGATAGATGATGGACTCTGTAGGTCTTATTGACCCTTGGAGGGCACTTTTTCCCTCCTATAAAGAATATTTCTTTCATTCAATCCCCCACAATTCCTTTTCCCATATTGGCTGTTTCCTACTGGGAATTGGGCACCTTTCCTCAGTATTGTCATGTAATTATCTCCCTAAAGTTATTTCAGATCACCATCCCACTTTACTACAATGGAGCGTAGGACCTCCCACTTCCAAGGACAAAGTTTGGAGATTTAACAGTCAATTACTGAGGTCAGACTATCTGGTCTCCCATCTTGACACTTTTCTTACTAACTTTCTCAACACTAATTCTCCCAAAATGTCCAAGTCCGATATACTCTGAGGGGGCTCTAAAATGTATTATACGGGTAACATTATTCGTCTTGCCACTATTAGGAAAAGGATTACCATACCAGTCGCATCAAATTTGCTTCAGGAGATAAGAAGGTCGGAAATGTCACTCCTTGTTTGCCCCTCCTCTGCGGAACTCAATAGTCTGGAGATTCTTAGAGCCCGTTACGACTTCTTACTAACAGAAAAGGAAGAACACCTTCTGCTGCATTCAAAAATCCAATATTTTGATCAGGGTGACAAAGCGGGCAAATTACTTGCCCTTCATCTCAGGGCACAAGCAGTGGACAGAATAGTTCCCTCTATTCGCAACTCGGCTGGGGATCTAGTTACTTCCCCCTGGGAAATAATTTCGTGCTTCCAAGATTATTACCAAATGCTATACTCCCACCCAACCGGTTCCTTTAATCCAGAAAGTGTTGGCCAATTTATACAAGGTATTCAGCTCTCGTAGCTAGAGCAACATCACGTACTGTAGCTCTATTGCAAGCTCCCTCCTCAATTGTCGAAATACACTCTGCAATAGGTGCACTGCTGCTAAATAAGAGACCAGGCCCAGATGGGTATACCTCCGAATTCTAAAAAACCTTTAAAAAACAACTGGTGACCATTCTCTTAAACACATACAACTACATCTATGAAAATGGTGTTTCAGACTACTCCTTCACTGAAACAATGATAGTAGTTCTTCCTAAACCTGGAAGGGATCCCCTTCTTGTCTCCAACTACTGCCCCATCTATTTGATCAATGTTGATCTTAAAATCTTAACCAAAATCCTGGCAAACAGATTAGCCCAAGTCTGGCATTGTCTCATAAGTCTAGAACAAGTAGGATTTGTGGTAGGTAGGTTCTCTGCAGACCATCTGCGCAAACTAACATATTTTATCTCTGCGTCCAAAAAATTCCTAATCCCATTTGCACTGGTTTCCTTGGACACAGAGAAGGCTTTTGACAGAGTCTCTTGGGACTATCTCTTCTATCTTTTGCCCAAATACCGATTTCCCCCACAATATATTAATTGGATTAAGGTCCTATATACGCACCCCTCCGCGTGCATATTATGTAATGGTTTATTATCACAGCCCCTTACTGTTCAACTTACACTTAGAACCACTTTTCCACCACATTAATGCTTCCCCCCAGGTTTCAGGGATTACTATCGAGCCCCATCAATATAAATTCTTTGTGTATGCAGACGATATACTTCTGCATGTACTATATCCTTCCGTATCGATCGTTGCTACACTAGAGATCATTGAGGAGTTTGGTAGGTTTTCTAATTACAAATTTAACATCTCTAAAAGAGAAATAATGCCTCTCAATATCTACACATTACCCTCTGATGAATCTCACCTGGGCCTCCAATGGATGAAGGACAAACTGAAATACATAGGGATTTATCTTTCCTGTTCTAGCTCCATTATGAAGCAGTACAATCCAGATAAAGTCGTCGCTCAAATACAGACAGACTTGAACCACTGGGTTCTACTCCCTCTTTCCCTCTGGGGGATGAATAAATGTGGTAAAAATGAACGTTTTTGCCCAGTCTGCTATTCCCTCTGCAAATGTGTAACTTTGTTCTCCCTAAATCATGGTTTTTACAGGTGCATAGGGTTATATCCGATTTCATGTGGTGTAACAAAACACTCAGGAGGGCCTTCTCTAAGTTGCAGTGAAATAAACGCCAAGGCAGTTTACAACTGCCTAATTTTCTTCTCTCCTATTTCTCTATCACTTGTTCGGTCCTTTACAGTGGATTTGAGAACCAACATATGTGGACCCACCAGTATACTCCCCCTTGTGGCTTCAAATCGAAAAATCACTTTGTTCTCCTCATGACCTTGATCTCAGTATGCTAATTTATGCTCATATTAAATATATTCCTAAAAGTCTGCATACTACGCCCATCATGGCAATGCTATGGGTACATGCCCAGCTCAACACCACTATTCACATGTCTATAGTATGGGGCACATCACAATCCATACTAAATAACCCCAATTTCAAAATAGAAGGCAGACCTCTCAACCACACTTTCTGGCCAGATAACTCTAAATTGAAAGTCAGTGACTTATTGAAAGACTATAAGTTGATGTCATTTCAAGAAATACAACTTACAACCTCTTCCTATCTCCTTTTTTCTTTAAATATGTTCAGATATCACAAATGCTGCTTCACTTCTTTGGTTCGGGACCATGGGAACAAAATCTAGCAGGACCCATACTATCAGCTATCTCAACTTCTCCTTCATCTCATCTTATCTCTTTCTTCTATCATCTCCTGTGGGACACAGTGGATAAATTAGGAGGCCAACCACATTATCTGACTGGGGAATATGGGTGTGGGCAGGACAGTAGTGTGGTGGGTAGGTAACTGGCTGGGTGGCAGGACACAGAGGGTGGTGGTAAATGGCTGTCACTCCACAGAGGGAAGAGTGACCAGTGGGGTACCACAGGGATCAGTGCTGGGACCGGTCCTATTCAACATCTTCATCAGTGACGTGGCACAGGACCTAGAAGGCAGAGTTTCACTGTTTGCTGATGACACAAAGCTCTGTAACAGAGTAGACACACCAGAGGGTGTAGACAGAATGAGAAGGGACCTGCAGAAACTTGAAGAATGGTCAGGGGTTTGGCAGTTGAAATTCAATGCAAAGAAGTGCAAGATAATGCATATGGGGCACAAAAACCCTGGCACAATATATCAGTTGGGGGGTGAGGATATAGCATGCACCAAGCAGGAAAGGGATCTTGGGGTTATCATCTCTGATGACCTCAAGGTAGGGAAACAGTGCAACAAGACAGCAGGTAAAGCAAATAGGATGCTGGGATGTATAGGCAGGGGCATCACCAGCAGGAAAAGGGAGGTCATAATTCCGCTATACAAGACACTAGTGTGGCCCCACCTGGAGTACAGTGTATGGTTCTGGAGACTATACCTATGTAAGGACATAGACAGGGTAGAGAAGGTTCAGAGGAGGGCAACAAAGATGGTGCATGGATTGCATCACAAGTCCTATGAAGACAGGTTGAAGGAACTGAACATGTACTCCCTGGAGGAGAAGAGGGAGAGAGGGGATATGATAGAGACATACAAGTATCTTACAGGGAGGAACAGGGTGCAGGAAAACACTATTTTTAAGCGAAAAAGATGTTCCAGGACTAGAGGGCATGGGATGAAGTTGGAGGGGGGACGATTCAGAGGAAACATAAGAAAGAATTTCTTCACAGAACGGGTGGTGGACAAGTGGAACACCCTGCCAGAGGAAGTTGGGGGGGCTGAAACAATCATGGGATTTAAGAATGCATGGGGTAGACATACAGGAATTCTGGAGGTCAGGGGTAAGGGGCAACAGACTTCTAGGAAAACAAACTGAACTTACAAGCTCAAATGGGCAGACTGGGTGGGCCATAGGCCCTTATCTGCCGACACTGTCTATGTATCTATGTATCTATGTATCTCTGGGATCAGGTATTACCTCCCGCTCCTTCTGTAACTTGGTCATGGTCCAAAATTTGGTCCCAACTATACCATGATGTAAAGTGGGATAGGTATCAGCTTCAACAATTCTATGTAATTCTTGACTTATATTACACTCCGGTCAAGCTGCATAAAATGGGGAAACTTTCCTCTAATCTATGTTCGAGATGTGGAAATCATCCTGGCAACCTACTCCATATATTGTGGGAATGTGAAAAGGCCTCCCCATTGTGGACAGCTATTAAATCCAAACTAGGTCCTATTTTGGGTCTCTCTGATGCCTTCACCCCAGAAATATGCATTCTAGGGGATTATGGGTGCTCTTTGATTGACAACCAATGTAAGCATATGACCATTATATCATCATGTGCCAAAAAAGTAATTTTGCGTCACTAGCTTGACCAGAGTGTCCCATCCCTCACAGAATGGCTACGTGAGATTCTCTTTGCATTGCAAGCAGAGACTCTTATAGCCCACATGTCCAAAAGTCCACACTATTACCAACAGATTTGGACCCCCTTATATAATCTGTTGACCATTTGACTAATAATGGAGATATTAGGTTTAGCAAAAACATGTACTTTTAAAACAACAACAAAAAACAACAGTGTGGTAATGCCCATCTGTTAATTTCGATGTTCTTATAATAATTACTTTAAATTTGGAATAATCACAGATGCGTACCAGGAGGAGGGGTGAATGGTATAATGGGAGGGGGTATGTGTTAATAGTCATTGAAACTTAGGCCTACTCTTATTCTGTTTTCTAAGAAGTATGTTGTATTAGTTAACTCTACTGAACATGAGATATATGACTATATTATGTATCTATCTTTAGACCTGTTCTACAGTAGTGTCTAGTTGTTGTTGTGAAACTAAAAACATTTCAAACAAAGCTTATTAAATTTGAAAAAAAAAGCTTAAAGTTGTTTATCCTGTGTTTTTTATAGTGTATAGTATTATGTGAAATGTGTGCATTGTGTTTTTTTCTCTTTTAAAATAAAACTGACTTATACAGTCTCCAGAGGTTCTAGAATGCTGTTCTATCTCAAAAGGGTACTATAACATTTCATAACCTTTGAACTGTGGTACAACAGCATTTTGAAAATAGTGGGGTTCTATATAGAACAAGACTCTGCTATACATTATATGATCATTTAGCACTGAAAAAATGATAGAAGGCGTCCTTAGAATGGCAGAAAAAGGGGAGATATTGTTGATGGGGGACCCGACTATGCCAGATGTTAACTGGAGCACCTTTGCTACAGGCACATACGAGAGCAGGGCCATTCTTGATGCCTAGACAGCTAGTGTTGGAACCCATTTGGGAGGGAGCAATCTTAGACCTGGTACTCTCAAATAGGGATGGAGAAAGGATCTCGGATTTAGAAGTGGGTAGCCATCTGGGAACAAGTGACCACCAAACAGTATGGTTCACAGTAAACACAGATATAGAGTCAAGTCATATAAAAGCAAGAGTACCGGACTTTAGGAGGGCTGACTTTGGGAAAATGAGAGAATGCCTCAGAAAAGTACTAGCAAACAGGCAAGGAGGAGGGGTGGAGGAACAATGGGGAATAATCAAAACAGCCATCACAGAAGCAACAATCCTTTGTGTGAAGTGAATCAACAAAACAAAATGAAGGAAAAATGGACTGGAAATGAAAAATGGGGCAAACCGAATCATAGCCCCAGGTCCTCACCGCCCCCGGAGGCATGTGCTCTAACTGCTCCATCATGGGAGCAGCTTGGCCAGACACAGCCCCGATGGCATCTTTCACCTTCCCTGCTGGCAGCCTACAGCGACAGGGGTAGCAGTTTCTACCACATGCTATAAAGCCCCCTGTCACTGTACAGCCATTAGCACTTCTTACAGCACTGTATTTCATGCATGGTTTTATATGTGCTATCCTAACCCGGCACCTGATGGAACCATCATTAACTCTTGCCAGTTATTTAAATGCTGCCCTTATCAAATGCTGTGTTCTATAAACACCTCAGATTTCTTTCTCTGCCTGTCAAGACTAGACACCTCGGAGAGTTCTCTTCAGTCATTCCTCAGTGTTTCACTTAGAAATTATAAATATTTATTTTATCATTTTCATTTGCTGCCTTTATTTTCTGTTAAAATTTAATAATCACTAGTTAGAGTAGTGTTTTAAGTGTTTTTTCCAGTTTCTCTTGGTTCAGGATAACTGCTGAGGAACAGAGACTTTGCTTTGTTTAGTTGGAGTTTTTTAACAAAAAACTCAGTTTTTAGTTATGTAAATTCTACTAGTTTTTGTGGTTTAGGAATCGTTAAGTTTGGCTCTTTTTTCCCTGGATCCCAGTTCCAATCAGAACCTAGCTCAGTTCCTGAACCAACAGCAACCGCAATAAATACTCTGAATTTGAATTTCGGCTTGAGGTTGTTGTTGTAGTTTTTCTTTGAAAAAAAAAAAAGATATGTCAGAAAAACCTAAAAAAACAAACAAAAAAAGATATGTCAGAAAAAAACAGAAAACAAATAAACAAACAAAAAAAAATGGACCTCCAAGGTTTAAAAAACATATTAAGTATGGGGATGTGTTTGCCAGGGCTGACACACATTTGCTTGGTCTGTCTGGGTGAAGAACATTTCTCCTGTAAGTGTGAGATGTGCAAATCTTTCCCTCAAAAGATGCTTGAAAAATATTGGGAAAGACTCCTTAAAAAGTTGGGTGTTTCAGGCTCTGACCAGTCTACACCCTCAGAAAATGTGGATGAAACCGTAGAACCAAAGCAAACCACCCCTGATAAGAGTGATTCTTCAACCAGCAAAAAAAAAACAAAAAAACGGTGAACCGGTTCAATCTCCGGGTCCTGCAAAAAAACTAAAGAAAACTAAACACACTGAACCCCCTGCAGAAAAGCATAAGGGACTTCTGCTGTGCCTCCCAGTTTGACTTCACCTGAGGAAATTGCTCATGCTTTCAAAATTATACAAACTTTACAATGGAAGAGATTTTCTGTTTGGTGTTGAGGTACCTGTACAGACAAGAACTCCAGCCCTGCTGGACTGCCTTACCCATTTGCATTCCTTGAGTTTGCAGCCCACTACTTTGAAGGTCCGTTTGGCTTCAGTATCTGCATACATCTCAGCTAGAAAGGGTGGCTCCATGGCATCAAACCCTATTTTCAAAAAGTTCTTCAAAGGTTTGGCCCACAGGAAACCGGTGCCAGTTTGGGACCTGAGTGTTTGCATTGCCCATCTTGTGGTACCCCCATTTGAGCTGATGGCCTCTGCTCATTTGAAATATGTTATCTGGAAAACATTGTTTTTGGTAGCTATCACTTCTGCCAGAAGGGTTAGTGAGCTTTAGGCTCTGAGTATTGAAAAAGACTACATGTCATTTAATAGGGATAATGTAATTTTGAGAACAAATAGGAAATTCCTATCTAAAATTATCTCTGATTTCCACTTAAATCAATCCATCACACTGCCAGTATTTTTCACTGAGCATTCTAGTTCAGGTGAACATCGACTCCATAGTCTTGATGTCAAGAGAGCTCTGAGTTACTACATGACTCACACTAAGGACCATAGACAGGACAGAGAGCATCTGTTCCTGACCTGTAGGGATGTGGGTAAAGGAAATCCAGCATCTAAAAAGTTCATTTCTTGGTGGATAATTCAGTGCATCTAGTTTTGCTATTCAAAAGCTGGAAAGAAGCCCCCAAAAGGACTAAGGGCCCATTCTACAAGAGGAACACTTGCTACTATAGCAGCTGCTAGGGATGTTCCACTTTTGGAAATCTGTAAAGCAGCTACTTGGAGGGCAGTTCACATCTTTACAAGGCATTACAACCTGGTCACCCAGTCTAGAAGTGATGCCAGGTTTGGCACAACAGTCCTGCAGAGTCTGTTTCTAAAGTAGGTTCTTTGCCCACCTCCAAAGATTTTGCTTCTCAGTCTGCAAGAGTTATTAATATTGGAGAATTCCTGGGGCGAGAAGAAAAAATTACTTACCATTGTAATCTTGTTTCTTCCAAGGTATTCTCCGATATTCATAACTCACCCACCATGACTCCTCCTCTAGAACCAGTGGTCACTGCACTCCAGGCTGGATAACCATGTGTAGGGGTGCTACACTCTGGCTTAGTCTGTCTTTTTAGACCCTGTTGGGCATCATTTTTCCCCTTCTTCAAGTTATTCTGACATTCAGGTGGGGGTTGTTCCTCTAGTTGGAGGTTTGTTTTGAATTAGTTTAGTTTTTTTTTTATTGTTACGTACATTCAATAACAAGGTTGGGCCTATCTTACAGGCTCTCCACGAAATCTGAGGCATTAATAGAACAAATCAGTTTATAAGGGTAGCGTTTGAATAAGTGGTGCAAGCCAATGATGTTTCCATCATTAGCATAATGTTCTGTCTCCAGGCAGTTCTACTTTAAAGGCTGACTGCAAGATATATGAACATTGCTGAATGCCGTGGCAGAAACAAGATTACTATGGTAAGTAATTTTTACTTCCTGACCTATGGGGATAAATAAATAAAATAAATAGAATGCAGCAGTTGGCAAGGGCAGCAGATTGAATGGTGGCATGAGCCAATAGGTGTTCCATCATTTGCATACTTTCAATTTCTCTCTGAGGCAGTTCAACGCTAGAGGCTGACTGCTAGAGTTAATCATATTATTACTTGGTATTACTTGGTATGAAAAACAGAAGAAGGCCAGAGCCCATCGAGACTGTTCCCCACACTATGTGGGACATTATTTATCTATTATCCCTCAACCAAACATCTAATTTGTTTTTAAAGACAGTGGCACTAGTTGCCTCTACCAATTCTTGTGGCAAGGTGTTCCATACAATGGAAGCTCTTATTGGAAAAAGTTTCCCCTTTTGCTGGTTTTATAAGTTTTTACTTCAAGCTGTTTATTATGCAGTCTCAGAACATGTCTCCTTTTGGAGAGTGTTAGACCACATTTTTCCATTAGATCTGGTGAATTTATTAAATTAAAAACCATAAGCCTATCACCTCTTAATCTTCTAGTTTGAAGAAAGAAGAGACCAGTAGCTTTTAATCTGTTCTGATAATCCAAGTTTGTTAATCTTGGAATCATTCTAGTTACTCTCCTTTGAACCTGTTCAAGAATTGCTATGTCTTTTTTTTTGTTTAGATTCCAGAAAGGGAACCATAGTCTAGATATGGTCTAATGTATGCCCTATACAATGGAATAAAGCATTGTTCAGTGCAATAAACAAAAGTGTGTTTTATTTGCCTCAAAAGTCTGTTGGTCATGCAAGCAGTTCTAACAGAGTGATCATTTGAAGTAAGTTTATTATTAGCATATATCCCTAAATCTTTTTCACAGTTTGATGAGTGAAGTGGTAGTCTGTTTATATAATATATCGTTTTTGGATTATTTTCACTGAAATGCACTACTAAACATTTGTCTTGATTAAATTGCATATGATTCTCATTTGCCCAAAGTGTTAATTTTTCCAAATCCTTCTTTAATGCAGAAATGTTTTCTTGATTATTAACCTTGTCCCCCAATTTAGTATCATCTGCAAATTTAACCATGAAGTTATTTGGCCCTGTTTGTAAATCAATGATAAAGAGATTAAACAATGTTGGTCCCAAGACCGACCCCTGTGGTACATCACTTGTCACACTACCCCGAATCAGACAATATATCATTAATTCTGACTCTCTGAGATTTGTCAACCAGTTTAAAGTCCAGTTGACAATATCAGGTGACAAACCTAGATTGTACATTTTAGTAATGAGTTTTTCATGTCAGACTTTATCGAAAGCTCTACTAAAGTCCAAAAGAATTACATCAGTAGGGATACCCACATCTAATAGAGTATTTATATTATTGTAAAAAGATATCAGATTGGTGGTGCAGGACTACTTGGGAGTAAACCCATGCTGATTTGAATAATAAATTCCAAATTTTTTACAATCTTGGTCTATTAGAGACTTCATTACTCATTCCATTAATTTACTAATCACTGAGGTCAGGCTAATTGGACGATAATTTTGCACAGAACCTCTATTGCCTTTTTTAAATATGAGAGTAACTATTGCTGAACACCAATCATTTGGTACAATGCTTTCTTGTAAGGATTTGTTGAAGATAATTGACAAAGGTATAGAAATATTTATAGAGGTTTCAATCAGAAACCATGGGTGAATACCGTCTGGGCCCGGACTAGTATTTCTTTTTAGTTTTTTGATAGCCTGTATAATGTCAGTTGGATAGAACCTATGATAATCTATGTGGTGAACTTTAAATGTACTAATAGGTGATTTTTGAGAGAAGACAGAACAAAAGTACTTATTATTAAAGAGATTCAAGGTTTCTATATCAGATAGAGAAGAGACATTGGTTATAATGGGACCAATGGTCCCTGATACACCTTTTTTACTATTTATATAGGAGAAAAGAAATTTGTGACAGTCTTTTGCATGAGCTAGTTTAAATTCTAGCTTATTTTTTTGGCAATTTAATGGAATTTTTTACGTTTTTCACAGATAGTCTGTATTTATGTAATAGAGTAGCTTTAAATGGAACATAACTATTCTTAGGTTTCCTAAAAAGTGTAATTTTTATTTTAATCTGATTTTTAATTGTCTTGTTGAACCAAGGGGGAATTTTTCCTTTATTATTAAATTTCCTCTTAGATGGAATAAAGGTATTTTCCAAATAATGTACAGTGTTTTTAAAAAAGTCCCAAGCTTGTTGTGTTGTACAATTAAGATTAGATACCCAGTTTATGTTTTGTAAGTATTCATTGATTTTAGAAAACATTGCTTTATTATAATTTTTTGTACAGTATAACCTCCTTTGTGTAGTTTTAAACTGTTGAATTTCAAAATAGAGGAATGACCACTGGTCCCAAGTGCATCCCAAATTTGTAAATTGCTAATTTGTTGCTATATGTTAGTAAATAATAGATCCAAAATGTTAGGACCTCGAGTGAATTCAGTAACAAGTTGTTGTAATCCACTACTAACTATCACATCTATTAGTCCTTTCTCAGCATAGGACTGTCCTGAGAATAAGTCCCAGTTAATATGAGGGAGGTTAAAGTCACCAAATATTACAGTATCTTGAGATTCTGAAAAATGTGTAATTTCTTTAAACATATCAGTTGCGTAATCTGAATTTGCAGATGGAGGTCGATAGATGTTACTGATAGTTATATAAGACTGCTCCTTCAATAAGATTTTAACCCATATACTTTCCAAAGGAAAGGGAGAACACACTTCAAAAGAAGGAATATCATTTCGTATGTACATACAAACTCCACCACCTTGCTTATCTAATCTATTTTTATGCTATAACTTACAACCTGGAATTTCTCTGTATCAAATTGAGGATGCATCCCACCAAGTTTCACTTACTCCCACCACATCTATATTTAAAGTTTTACATTTGGCTTCGAGTTCTGCTAATTTGAGTCGGTTTAAAGATCTTGCATTCAAAGCTAGGAATTTACATTTAGTTGTAATAATAGTTTGGTAAGTATTCAGGGACTTGGGAATAGACCCATTCTCCCCCATTGTTTTTAGTTTAAACAATGATTTATGATTTTAGTGATACTTTTCCCCATAAGTGTACCACCACTATGACTGAGATGTGAACCGTCCCAGCAAAACAAGGAAGAACGACCTGAAAATGATTCCCAGTGGGTAATACAGGGTATATCCTGCTTAAAACACCACTTTCTCAGCCATTCATTTAGGGCTTTTATTTTCTGCTTCATGGTAGATGTTGCTCTCGGGACAGGTAGAATTTCAGAGATACATACATACACAGCATCCCCTATCAAGTAACAGATTACATAACGCCACATAGTCCTGTTGTAACTGATTAAATGGAGTGTTGTTTATATCATTTACACCAGCATGTATGATAACCAATGGATTTTCCCCCGCATTTTGTAAAATTTTAGGCATCGTGGAGGTGATGTCAGATACTCTGACCCCACGGAAGCTAGAACAAGTGTGGTTGCTCTTGTCACTATTGCATACCGCCCTGTCAATGTGCTTAATGACTGAATCTCCCAGGACTAACACTATTGAAGAATATCTTAAAAGAAACCAGATTACTATGGTGAGTACTTTTTTTCTTCTCAGTCTGCCTTCCCCTCTATTAAAAATTCAGAAGAGGGGTCCTCTTCTCATCAAATGTCTAAAGACAGGTGCTCCAATGAACCCATAAAATAATAATGACCAAGCCAAACAAAAAAAGACATTCACAGCAGGTCCCTGATTCCGGGACAGCTAAAAAGAAACAAAAAGAAAAACATATCACTGCTCAACCTGCTGAAAGGCAAAGGGAGATGCCAGTATTACAACAAGATTTAAAAAATGGGCAAAACAAATCCTGAACTTTGATTGGCTGAAAGCCTCTTTCAGCCATGTCCTTATCTGGCATAACTATGCAACGGGCACTACTTGTGCTGCATCAAACCACAGCACATAATAAAATCAATAAGTACCACCGGTCTCTCACTGCAACTCTTCAGGTGGCATATGACAGAACAGTGAGCAAGCGGTGGCACTGTACTGTAAAAACCATTACAGTCAACAGTTACACCCCAGAGACAGTAGCTTAAAAGCAGACAACCAATTACATCTTCCACATACTTTATTGCTTAGTTCACAGAACTTTCTGACAGGCTGATCCTGATCATTTCTCTTTACTGTAGCAGTTTCTGTGCAGACCTCACTACGTTCCTTGCCCGTTCCTTGGCTTCTCCCTAATCCATTGCATTCCTCCATACCGACGCCACCATCCCAACCTCACCAACCATCAACTAAACAGTAAGCCACTCTCCACACAATCAGGTTTGACAGTGAAAACAAGATCACTTCAGTTGCACTACAAAATCTTTTCTTTTGCGACATGTTTGGAAGACGTGCTCACTTTTCAGACACAATGTAAAACTACGGTGGCTGAAAAGGGACATGCTCGATCCCCGTACTTGCTAGAAAAAAATAATTGAAACTCTGCCAAAAAGAAATGAGCATGTGGGTGACGAACTAAAGACTATGTGTGTGTGTGTGTGGGGGGGGGCATCTACTGACAATCAATGTGAATACACTGCATTGTACTATACTGTACTGTACTGTACAGCCAGTACATACAGGAGCTGTTTTTAATCTTCCATGTGGAAAACCTCTTTCGTAGTTTGTTTTACATTTTTGACAAGATTTGGTAACTGTATAAAACAATTTAGGCTGTGGGCTCTCTTCTGGGTCCCCAGTTGATCCTACTATACCTGTGTAACCTCCTTGTTCCCAAGGGTTACTAGAATCCCAGTTAGAATTAGTGGTAGGCAGGGATGGCAGCTAGTGAAATGCCAGTTAAATGGATTTCACTCAGTCTCCCTCTCGGCTGTCAGTCACAGCTGAGAGCTGAGAAGGTGATGTCATTTGGAACTCTCGCAGCAGCATGGGCCACACTTGTGGTGGAGTTTGTGGAGGAGGCTGCAAAGTGCAGCTGCAGCTCCTCAAGTAGCTCTGAGATAGAGCTACAGTTTTTCATGTGTTTTAGTTCTCATCCTAGTGGATGACAACTTTGCCAGCCTGTAGAAGTGGTGGAAACCTGTGCCAGTGGGTTTCCCTATGCTCCATCCCAGGAGGGATGGAGCAGGACTGTTGGATGCAGGGGGCAATCCCCTGATCCTCCCAGGACATTGGAAGCTGCTGTTTGATGACAACTTTCTGTGAGTACATGGTTTGTTTTTGAAGTTTACCCAGGAGTACCTGCAGTATTTAAAGGTGGATTGTTTAACAAAGAGACCCTGTCACCTAACATTTCTTTAAAAGTTGCCTGCCTACAGTGGAGTCCAGTATGTGACTGTCCATGTACAGAACTTTTACCTCTTGACACCCCTGTGGTGTCCTTTGTAGTATGTTAAGTGTGATATTCATTTCAAGACAGCATCTACAGTTTCTACAGTGTGTGAGGTGTATTTACCAGATGAATGGCCGAGTATGAACTTGGAAACAAAAGGTGGGAGACCCCCCATCTGAAGTGACCAGTTTACCTCTCTGGGTTCTGAGGGGCACCTGTGTTTTCTCTCAGTGCATGTGGCCAATGCCTGAAGAAACAGTTTTACCCCAGTGAGTGGGATTTCTTTAGTTTTGCCCCAGAATGTGGGTCCTACAGTGTTGAGCTTCTAGTGCTCAGTGTGGTCCGTGTACCATGACCATCTTATGCAAGATGGGAAGTGTCCAAGTACTAGCCGGATATGCCTAGTTGATGGGAAGTGTCCAAGTACTGGCCAGATGTGCCTAGTTGAGGGAAAGTGTATTCTTCTAGTGGCTAGTCCACATTTCGATAACTGTCCTGTGATAAATGGGAATTTGTGATGTTCTGTACCCAAAATGTCTGACAGTACCCTGTGTGTAACCCTTGGGATCCATCTTTGCTTTGTGTTGTTCCTACATGTGTTTTGGAACAAAGCCACACTCTAGAATCCCAACCTGGTATGGATATTCTTGTTATTGCTTCCCATGTTTTGGAATTACTTTGGGTACCCCTGTGCAGAAGTACAAACCTAGCATAGCCCTGAGCAAATGTTTTCTCTCTGGGACCTGGATTGTGGCCATGTATTGGTCCCACCAGGTGTGTGCCTAGTAGCCACACTTGGTTTATTTTAATAATTTCTACTCTGAGTCATGTGATGCCCTTGGTGGAGTAGGCAGCACATTGGTGCAGCTCTGCTAATCCCGCTTGTAATTGTTAACTTTTCTACCTTCAAAAACTCAATAAACTGACTCTTACCTTTTTGTCAGACTGCTTGGCTGCCAGGAACATGGAGCAGACTTTACAGGACTCGGTACTGGAGGCGAGTCGCTTTGCTGAGCAGTTGGAGGATCAGGATGTCGTGATGGGGCTGGAAGCCAAAAGGCCCAGCAGAAGCACATCACCAGCAGTGGAACAGTTACAGCTCTCCCTTGGCTCCTCTCAGGATCAGCTGCAAGAGGACATCAGCATTATCAAAACTGCCTTATTTTCTTTAATAACTGAATTTTGAGAGTGGAAAACCTCTCTGACTGGGCTGGTTGTTTGCGTCACGGATTCGGAGGTGAGGATATCATCTACCGAGGATTGGATTGCTAAATTAGAAAAAGACAACATATTTATAAAAAGAGCTGTAAAGAAACTCGATGACAAGGTAGATGACCTGGAGGGCAGATCCAGAAGAAACAACCTTGTGGTGCTGGGGCTGCCTGAAAGCGAGGAGGGAAGTAACTCAATCTCCTTTTTACAAAAACTCTTGTGTACGCATTGCTGGCCCCTGTCCAAATGGGCCCATCTACGTGATTGAGCGTGCACACAGATCTATTAGGCCTAAGCCCACACCAGTTCTACCACCTTGCTCCATGATTTTTAAGGTTTTGAATTACCTCGATAGAGACCATATATTGAAGGCAGCTAGAAACACCGACAAAATTGAATGGGAAGGAAAGAGACTGAGGTTAGTCCCCGACGTGACGTACAAAGTCAGACAGGAGAGAGCCGCCTACCATGCATTTGAAGAGCAAGCTTTGTGCCTCAAAAATCAAGCATCAGATGTTGTACCCATTGCATTTGGAAGTGTCCTTGCCATCAGGCATCCAACGCTACGAGTCCGCAGAACAGGCATCCACCGATCTGGCGAATCGACTCCCTGATTTGTTTGGGACAGGTGATTGAAATTCCTCTGGATGCCTGACTTTTGTGACCAGGACTTGAGTTTTTTGAAGGTTCTAGGGGATTCACACTACAAGATGCCACATTGAAAAGACTTTTCCTACCAGGACTGATAATGTTTCTTCCTAATTTTGTTTTTGGATTATGCTCCAGGAAAACCACGGGGGCTAATAATCACTATCTGGATATGCAAAAGGACATTCATCTGGTAGTATCATTGACTTTTTTGTTTCTTTTATGGTGGGCTTTGTGCAAGGCCCTATAATGGGCTATGATTGAGACAATTATACCGGGGTGCCCTCTACTGGCCAACGAGTGGAGCTTGTAGTTTGCAGCAAACTTTTAATCTGACATTTAATTTCATACTACCGTAGAGCGATGCATTCTTTTGAGGGCACAATGTCTACAATTGATCTTGGAACTAAAAATAACCCCCCCCATCCTAACGTTAAAGCTTATTGTTTTTAATGTTTAAAGTTTTGAGTAGAAATAGGGTATTTGATGCATGGTAGGGGACTATATATTTATTATGATGAAAGTGTGTGAGAGGAAAACCACTGACTTTATTAATTTAGCAAGGGACAGGAGTCGGTTTGTATACCACCTGCAAGAGGGAGATGGGCACTTCAGTCCAGATGACCCTTATGTGATTGGCTATCACACTGTATAGATCCTCTTCTCCCTCTGTTCTTTAATTCGTTAGGCTAGATAATTACCTGACATTGTGAGTAGACAGTTTGAGGCACTCTTCAGGGTGCCCAGCAAACATAACAGGGGCTGCTTCCAACAGGGCATGATGGCCAGCACGTCTAGGAGTGGGCAGGTGGCCCGAGTTTTAGTTAAGTTTGGGGAATCTGGGGTATAGGGAGTTAGTTAGGGGGAGGCTAGAGGGAAGGGGGATGGGGGAAGGGAGATCTGTCAGGGGATTCAGTATTTTTGCAGGTCTCAAGGGCAGAACACATTTTGCTTAAAAAACATGAGTTACAGAATTATGGGGAGTTGGAATGTAATTTCTTGGAATATTAAAGGCGAGAAAGATAATGCAAAAAAGATATAATTCTTAGACACCTCACAAGGTATCGTCCACATTTTCTTACGTTATAGGAGACATACATTAGTACTGACCAACTGGAGAGACTTAGTAAGCTTTGGGTCGGACAAGTATATGGGGCGGGTAATAGTACTAGACGAGGGAGGGGGTGACAATACTAATTCAGAGTGGTGTTCCCTTCAAGGAAACCAAATCTTGGTGTGACCTGGAAGGGCAATATGTGTTGGTCCATGGGTGTCTCGCTGGGGTGGAAGTCCTTTTAGGTTCCATATATGGACCTAACGCAGATACTCCTACTTTCCCCCCACTTTCTACCATAATTGCCTCAGTTCCCAAGGTAATTTGTCTTTTAGGGAAGGGAACTGGAACCTAGTATACATAAATGACTTAGATAGGTCATACCACAGAAAGGTTGGCTTCTCCCCGGCGCAGCGTGCTTTCCGGGAATTTCTGGAGGACACTGGAATCACAGATCCCTGGAGACTATGTTACCCACAGGTTCAGGATTTCACCTTTTTCTCCTCACCTCATAGGGTTCACTCATGGATAGACTATTTCCTCCTAAGTTACGCAGTGTTAACAGGGGTTGAAGGCACTGGTATTTATCCGAGAGTGCTCTCTGACCACTTTCCTGTTTGGCTCTAGCTAGGGTTTTCACCATACCAGCAGACCTCTAATTCATGGTCTTTAAATACTCAGCTGCTGGCTGATGAGAAGGTAGTCGAACAGATGAGATCCTTTATGAGGAACTCATGGAAGGCCAACTATCTCTCTATTTAAACAATAGATGTGCTATGGGGCTCTCTTAAGGTGACATGGAGGGGGTATTTTATCAGACTGGCAACTATTAGGAAGTGTAAAAAGACCAAGGAGGTGGACTGCTGGCTGTCCTGAATCAGATTCAGATTTGAGTAAAGCTTCTGACAGCCAGGCCTGGGGGAAAATACAGTCTCTAAGGGATAAATATGCGGCACATACCTTAGATCTCACACTATGCTCAACCTCAAAGTGGAAGGCAACCTACATAGGACAAGGGGAAAAAGCGGGAAAACTACTGGTGAACAGACTTAAACAACAAAGGGAAGCCAGATGGATGTCTACCCTGGTAGATAGAACAACTGGGAGGCTGACCTCTGACCCTGTGTTCATAGCTAAATATTTTTAGTGAATACTACCAAGCCGTATACACAGCAATCCCTTTAGACCTTGATTATAACCAAGGAATTAGCGAATTCCTACAGGATGTAGAACTATCCAGGCTTAGTTTGGTACAACAGGATACACTGATAGGGGAAATCACTTTACAAGAGATATCAGATGCTATTGACCGGTTGTCAGCAGACAAAGCCCCAGGACCTGATGGTTATCCCTCTTCTTTTTGCAAATGTTTCAAAGAAGAGCTGACTCCATACTTAGGGACACTAATTATTTATATTCAAACCCTATTAAGGAGCCTGTCTTGTTTGATGCCAGGATTGTCGTCCTGCCGAAACCAAGGAGAGACCCATCTACTGTAGCCCAGATAACTATAGGCTGATCTTATTATTGAACATAGAGGTCAAGTTGCTGGATGGTATTTTGGCATCTCATTTAGAAAAAAGTCTGAGACAAGTTAATAGGGCAGGAACAAGTGAGATTTGCCTCAGGGAGACATTCCAGTGATCATTTTAGGAAAACCTGTCATTTGCTGTCCGCGTCTGGGGAGACCAATACTAAAAAATTGCTGGTCTTCCTAGATGCAGAAAAAGCATTCAGCAGGGTTAACTGGACATTTTTATTCAATCTTTTACCTAGATATGGTCTCCCCCCCCTCCCCCGAATTTATCCAGTGGATGGCGATTTTATACTCAATTCTGTCTGCAAGGGTATTATGTAATGGGGCTATTTCCAATAACTTGGGGTTGACCAGGGGTATGCGGCAATGTTGCCCCTTATCCCTGATGTTATTTAACTTATATATAGAACCTTTGGCTAGAAAAATCAATGCAGTGAGTGAAGTTAGAGGAATAGAGGTGGGGTAAGAAACTTACAAACTCTCCATGTTTGCAGACGATATTCTCCTACACCTCTCCTCTTGGTGACGCTTCCTGCAGGCTGTTCTGAGAATAATAGGGGAATTCAGTCTGCTGTCCAGATTCAAACTAAACCTACATAAAACAACTATCCTGTCTTTGACCTCTGCCTGCACTAATGCAGAAATAGAGGACTTAGGATTACAATGGACTCCCAGCTCTATTACCTTTCTAGGAATTGAACTCTCACGAGAGACTGGTAAACTGAGAAATTTAAATATAGATCCAGCAGTTTCTCAGATACAACAGGATTTGAAAAGATGGCAATGTTTGCCACTATCTCTCTGGGGGGAGAGTCAATATTTTAAAGATGGTCATCTTCCCTAGGCTGTTATACCCCCTATCCATGTTGAATGTGGCCCTCCCTATGACATGGTTCAAAAAATAAATTCCATTTGGTCAGCATTTCTATGGTTGGACAAAAGACCTAGAAAATCTATAACTAAGTTGGTTAGACAAAGGGGGTAATATGCCTCATCATCTTCTTTATTACTTGGCTTTTCAGGGGTGCAAAAATTTGTGGTGGTTGGAACCCCAGGAGACTGACCCATCAAACCTCGCCTGGCTCAAAATAGAAAGACATATTGCCCGCTCTCATAATATCTCCTTAGCTTCCCTATTGTATACAACTCTTAATAAGGTTCCTCAATCTTGGAAGCATACCCCGATAGCTTGGGCAATGAATACCCACACCCAGCTTTGTCATCACCTTAAATTAGACAAGAAGCATGATCTAGGACAACCCCTCTTCTATAATCCCAATCTGTTAATAGGGAACAAGATCATTACTCAACCTTTTTGGCAAGATCTCAGTGTTGTCACGTTATCAGAATTAGTAAAATATAATAAATTCAGGCCTGTTAGAGATTTCTGACTACATTTTCACCTCCCAGTGTTACCCAATTTTAAATATCTGCAGATTAAACAGTGTGTCAGTGAGTCCATGGTCCTCAAAGACATCTCTTGTTTTTTCAGAATTATTTGAATCGGCTACTCGTCCCAAACCCATAGCTGCATTATACCACCAACTGACTGCCAAAGTGGAGTCAGGCTACTCACCGACAGCCTTTTTCTGGCAACATATGGCCAACATTTCGTATGACTCTACTGCATGGGAATCAATTTGGAGTACTATCTATAGATTCATAAAACAAGACAGGCTATGCCTGATCAGATTCAAGGTCCTTCATAATCTATACTACACACCACTTAAATTACACTATATGGGTAAGAATCAGAACTCAACGTGCCAGAGGTGTTACCAGGAGACGGGTTCACTTAAACACTTGCTTTGGTCCTGTCCAACAATCCTGAGTTTTTGACAACAAATAAAGTCTATTTTAGTCCCACTTTTTGAAGGAGACAATTACATTACTTTAGAAATCTGTGTGCTTGGTAACCTGTCAGCTGTTACACAGCAAACGCACAAATTCTGTGTAGCCATTGCCTCAACTGTTGCACTGCTCCTCATTATGACATACTGGATTAAAGTGACCCCACCTCCACTCTGAGAGTGGAACAGGAACTTCATACAGCCCTCAATGCAGAACGGGTGATGGCCATTCAATTCCACAATTTGGGTGCTTATAATAAAAGATGGGAGCAGTTCACACTATTTTTAGCTGGGAGGTGAAAGGAATCTTCCAACGGGTTCCCTTCCAACTCTCTTATCTTTAGAATCAATATCTTAAGAAGACATAATAATTATGATTTAATATGCTGTTCTGCTATATGGAATTTAGTCTGGCATATGTTTATCCCTTTTTGATCAAATCATGTCAGACAGGGGGGTGGGAAGTGAGAGGGAAGGAGGGTAATTTGAGGGGAGGATAACATTCATGATTGTATGCCGAATGTGAAAGGATGGACTGTTCTTGAGGGGAGGGATGTTGGGGGGTGGGTAGAGTGGAGGGATGGGGGTTTGGGGGATGGATGTATTGATGTGATCAATGCCACAGTGTTATTTGTTGTATTGTTTGTAGTCTGTGTTTGTAAAATCTTAATAAAGTTTAATAAACAGCCAAAGAAAAATGTTCTACTCCATCTGCATATCCCACCTTGTATACGGTGGCACTATGTGACCCCCGGCCCTCTCTTTTCCCCTAGACTATGGGGGGGTGTACCTTCTAGTTAAATAAGGGGCCAGTGGGGGTTACACCTATTCCCTTTGACCCTGGTCTTGGCCAGGGCATTTTCTTTGAGGGAGGTGATAATGAAGAGGAGGGAGAGCCTAATCACACTCCTGACCAAGAATTTGGTTCCCTTTCACATGACCAGGAGCATTTTCCATTTAATTCTACCTCTATCCTACATATGGTAGACACTCTGGGCCTTTCTTTTCAGCATCCCATTGAGGAGAATGAAGATGCAGACTTTTTAGATATGATAGGTCTCGCTCCTCCTAGAAAACTACTACTTCCAACCCATAGTCCCTTCGCAGGGCTACTTTTAAACTACTCCAGAATCCCACCTCAATAATAGGGGTGGATAGGAAAATAGAGAAAACTGAATGTATTGGCAGAATTTGCAGACTTTTTTTTAAAGATTACTATGAATAAATCTAAAATGATGGTACTAGGTGGTTCAGACTATAAATACACTTGGTATGTTAAAACTGATAAAGTCAAATCAGTAAAATGATATCAATATCTTGGACTCACTGGCCCAGATATTCAAAGCTTTGTGCGGTGCGCAAACCATTTGCATGGGTTTAGCGTGGGATTAGCGCGGGTCTGCTGTATTCAAAAGGCCAAATAGCGCATGCAAATCACATTAGCACCAGGCAAACCATAATTATATGCAAGGGGCACACTGATCATGAATACAGGCACTATGGGATATTCATCAGCTAGCGCCGCACTAAGGTGTTTAGCGTGACTTAGCATGACCCTTAGTGTGGTATAAATTGCCACCCAGGAAAAGCTGGTCTTAACCTTGGGCAAGCAGCTTAGCATGACATTGGTGCTTTGCATGGTGTTTGCGCAGGATTTGTGCGGCTTGCGTGACCCTAACATATGAGTATGACACTTAGAAAATGCCAGACATGGAGGACACATGCTGCTCACTGGCACCACCATGATGCCAACAGCTGCCACCAGTTCCAGCCATGCCGGGCAGTAAGGGGTGATCTGGCCCAAAGGGGACATCATAGTAGTGTGGCCATACAGCACACACCGGCAGACCATATATCTGTGGTGACCAACAGATGCCAGCACACACACATGCAGCACTGTGGGCATGGTGGCCATTGAGGGGAGGGTGTACGGCTGGCCAGACCTCACCACAGCCCAGGTGTGGCCACAAGGCTGGGACACATCATGCAGTGCACATGGACCAGTAGTGGGAATACCCCACCACCTGTGTGCCTGTCGGATCTTACATGCCCACCCCAGCAACATACCGCACAACTGTACAGATGCCACAGCACACACAGCCAGCCATGTACATGTCACTGTGAGCATCCCATGCCACAGGTGCAGCATCTGTGGAACACACAACAGCGTAACAGTACTGTCCACTGTCAGTAATCACCTGCAAGCTGGGCCTGTCACTGTGTACAGTGCAGTGGTCATCACTGCCCTACATACTGTAGGCACTGCCGTGTCCCTCACACTACTGGCCCCCTTGACCTAAAGTGTGACGGTTGCATGCAGCACCACCACCACCTGTGCCAATGCTGTGTTGTCCCCTGGGGTACGATATGCTATGCTGCACTGTTGCATGTAGCCTGCAGCTATCATCATGCAGTGCCTGACTGACCTACAGGTGGAGCTGTGGTTGGATGTGGCCAGCCCCTGTACTTCCAGACTGCCCTACAGGTGGAGCTGTGGGACCCTGCAGTAATGCTGGACAAACTGCATGCAAATCAGGGCATAAGGAGATGCTAATCTGGCTGTTTGCCCAAAGACTACCTAAGTAGGCTAATTTGCATGTCACTTTTGAATATGACAAATCTTAGCACTGGACAAATGTGTTTGCACCGGGCAAACAGCTTAGCTCCGTGCCGTTAGTGCGGCGCTAACGGTTCGGGGAATATTATACAGTTTTGATCGCTGATCTTTCACATCTGCTGCTGCCTGCAGCTGTACTAGGTCCATGTATTTGCTGGTACACACATTGGCCACATAGTTCGCTGTGCACTGTGTTGTTGTTGTGGTTTGCACTTCCTGGTTGCTATATTCAGTGCTGTCTTATTTCAAGGCTACATTTGCCCTGTACTTCCAGCCCAGTTTGCACAGCCTCATTCCCATGCTATATTCAGAAGCAGTTTGTCCCGGGCTAGTCCTTTTGAATATAGCTTGCTTTGTGCTCCGGGCTATGTTTGCCCACCAGGCAGTGTTAACTTAGCCCAGGGGCAAAGTTTTGAATATCTGGCCCACTATCTCATCTACATTTAATTGGAAAAGATATTATGAAGCAAAACTTAAAAAGATTTTGAGAACTGTACTGGCACAGAGAGGCTTTAATTATAAATATGGTGGGAGTACCCTTTTCCCCTAATAAGAACAATTGATGCAAAACATGATGCACAGATTTTTGTATGGTATAGAAATCTGGGATCGTGAATATTTATAGAACCTGGAAAAAACAGCAATTCAGGCCCTAAGAGGAATATTGATTTCCCCAAATCAACTCCAGCATAATTTTTCGGGGCTGAACTGCGTCTTCGGAATATACTAGCCCATACGAATCACATACAATTAACTTTTGGATTAGGCTAAACTGTTTATCAGAACAACACTATGCCAAAAAGTGCTTGGTAGAGAAAATGCATTGGAATTTGATTGACTGTAAAAAATCAGATTGGCTTAGGCTTGTAAAAATATTATTAAAATCAGTGGGTTCTTTAAACTTATTTCATTTAACGGCACAGAAAATACTTATTTCAGAAAAGTATAGACCCTATATCAAAAAACTACTCATTAGGAAATATAAACATTTTGAGTTGCAATATATAATGGACTCAAAATTTGCGCTATGGTGTTCCCATAATGACTGCTTCCACTATTTTCGTTACTATCTTGAATTACTGGATTGTCAAAATATGCGTAGATCTTATGAAAACTATAGAATTGGCTTTTTTGAGTCCATTGTGCTTGGAGCACAATATCAGTTCCATATGGCAGCAGATGCCAATGACACTGCCTCTAGGGCTATGGCTCTGGCCATTTCTCTCAGGAGGTTTGCCTGGGTGAGGACCACCAATCTCTCCCAGAACATCCAAACCAAAGCTATGGATTTCCACTGTGAGAATAATTCCCTTTTTTTGTTGACAAAACAGAGACATACATGAAAAAGTGGAGGAATACTAATCTACCTATCAGAGTGATATAGCCAGAGGGAAACCCTTTACTTCCTACAAGCCACAAAGAGGGGTCAGAGGTAGGGGTTACTATACCAGGGCCTTTCATGCTATGTTAATGCCCATGCCCTTGGATTACTCTCACATGAGAGGATTATTTAGGGGAAAAGGTAGAAGGGCTTAGAAACGCACTGATTCCACACCTTCAACAAAAACTCAGCCTAAACAAAATTCACAACTGCAAGGCTCAGGTTGCCTCCCCTCTCCCAGTAGGAGGAAAGCTGACCCACTATCTCCACCACTGGCACCACATCACCACAGACAAGTGGGTGCTGAAGGTGGTGCATTGACATCTTACCCTGCAGTTCAGAAAATTTCCCACTCAGCAGGGCCACAGGGGTAGAGAACCACTAACCCCCCCCAGAGAAAATTCTGTTACAGTTAGAGGTAAAGTCTCTCCTGTCAGCAAACACAGTGGAAAGAGTTCCTCTCTCCAAATGGGAAAAGGCCTCTATTCCAGACTTCCTAACCCAAAAGAAAAATGGGAACTGGTGACCCATTCTAGATCTCAGGTGCCTAAACAAGCAACTGTTCAGTCACAAATTCAAGATGGTCCCCCAGAGAGTAGTGATCCCCTCTTTGCAATATGGAGACAGGCTAGCCTTCCTAGACCTAAAATATACCTATTTTCACATTCCAATCAGGTTCTCTCACAGAAAGTATCTCAGATTCAGGTTGCCCTGTGGCCATTATCAGTTTTTAGCTCTGTCATTCAGCTTTTCTTCATCCCCTGGAGTTTTCACAAAGTGCCTAGCAGCAGTAGCAGCCCATCTCAGATGACAGGAGGTCTCTGTCTTTCTCAACTGGATGACTGGCTAAGAGTGAACAAGTCTCCCCAAAAGGTCAAAGACTCTTTCAGTCTTGCACAGTGTGCCCTGGAGTCCCTGGGGTTCCTGATCAACACAGAAGTCCCAATTTGAGCAAGTTCTACTCCTGGAATTCACTGGAGCAGAGCTGGACACACAGCAGGCAAATGCCCTGCCCCCTCTGGACAGGGTAGAAAACCTCCAGACCCTGGCTCATTCATTTGTTCTGGGCCAACAAAAAACAGCCAGACACTTTTTCAGACTTCTAGGCCACATGACATCTACTACAGCTGTAGTACCAGGGGCCAAGTTTCAGATGAAGGATATCCAGTACCATCTCAGAACCCATTGGTCTCAATAGAGGGATTCCCTGTCAAAGCTTGTTCCAGTCACAGGTAAACTCTTACAATCTCTAGACTTCTGGAAGGACATGGAAAACCTCAGGGAAGAAATTCCTTTCCAGCAGAGGGAACCCTCCAGAGTGCTCACTACAGATGCTTCCCTCGTAGGAGTCAGGGCACACCTGGTAGACCAGTCCGTAAGCAGGCTGTGGTCTCCCTTGAAGTCCAGATGTCACATAAATCTCCTTGAACTCAGAGCCATGTACCTGGCTATCAATGCCTTTTCCCCCTTCCCCCAGCTCAGCTCAAGGGTCAATCTGTCCAAATCAGGACAGGCAACACCACTGCTATGTTTTACATCAATAAGCAAGGAGGAACAAGATCCACAAAGCTTTGCACAGAGGCCATGAAGATCTGGACTCTGCCCTACTCCTTAGACATGCAGTTCACTGCCATCCACCTGCCAAGCAAGGACAATGTGCTGGCAGACTCCCTGAGCAACATCAATCAGGGCCATCATGAACGGACAATAAACAAACAGGTGCTGACCACAGTCTTCAGGAGATGGGGCACTCCAGAGATAGCTTTGACTCCAAACACAACTAACAGATAACTCTGTACTGTTGCAGGCATCTGGCTCTGGGCTCAGTGCTACTGGATACTGTTTCTCTGAATTGGATAGGGAGGTTCCTGTATACTTTCCCTCCATTTCCCCTGATTTTCAGAGTCCTGCTAAAACTCAGAATCCAGCCAACAACCATGATTCTGGTGGCTCCAGATTGGGTGATGCAGCCATGGTACACCTTGCTTCTCACCCTCTCACTCAAACAGCCCATTCGCTTGCCTCTCACTCACAATCTTCTGATGGGGATATCATATCCCAGCACAGTGTTTCTTCACCTTAAAGCTTGATACTTGAAGAGCTAGAGTTCCCTGACTCTCAGTATTCAGAGCAAGTTCTGAGAATCCTTCGACTGGTCAAAAAAAAAAAACAAGTACCAAAAAGACTTATGCTTCAAATGGAAGATGTTTTCTTTCTGGTGTAAAGACAGACATATATTAACCCTCTGTCATCTAGCCTGTCCTCCATACTAGACTATTTAAAGCACTTATAAGCATCAGGCCTTAGAGCCTCATCTCTGAAGATTCACTTGGCAGCCATTTTGGCCCATACGTCTGTTGATAGAGGAAATCTATAATTTCTCATTCCATTTAAAAAAATATTTAAAGGCCTGCTGCACCTTTAACACCCACTCAGGGAACCTGTTACCCCCTTGGATTTGAACCTGTATATAGCTAAGCTGATTCAGTCTCCATTTGAGCCCATGGCTACTGCAGACTTAAAATATGTCACTTGGAAAACTGTTTTCCTAGTGGCAACCACTTCAGCCAGAAGAATTCCAGAGCTGCAAGTTCTTTTATCTCCCACAGGGATAAAGTAGTTCACAGAACTAACAGGAAATTTCTTCACATGGTGGTGTCTGAATTTCACCTGAACCAATCCAGTACCATCTCAGAACCCATTGGTCTCAAAAGAGGGATTTCCTGCCAAAGCTGGTTCCAGTCAGAAGTAAATTTTAAAGCTGTAGACTGCTGGAAGGACAGAGAAAACCTCAGGGAAGAAATTCCTTTCCAGCAGAGGGAACCCTCCAGAGTGCTCAATACAGATGTTCCCCTCCTAGGATTAGGGGCACACTTGGTAGACCAGTCCATAAGCAGGGTGTGGTCTCCCTTGAAGTCCAGATGTCACATAAATCTCCTTGACCTCAGAGCTGTGTACCTGGCAATTAAAGCCTTTGCCTCCCCAGCTCAAGGGTTAATCTGTCCAAATCAGGACAGACAACACCACTGATGGACCTAGTGTCCCTTACAACATTTAATTACTATGTTACAGTGAGGGGTTGGACTTGATGGACCTAGAGTCCCTGACAATATTAAATTACTATGTTACAGTGAGGGGTTGGACATGATGGACCTCGAGCCCCTTACAATATTAAATTACTGTGTTACAGTGAGGGGTTGTATATTATAGACCCAGAGTCTCTTACAATATTAGATTACTATGTTACAGTGAGGGGTTGGACATGATGGACCCAGAGTCCCTTATAACATTAAATTACTATGATACAGTGGGAAGTTGAACATAATGGACCCAGAGTCCCGTACAAGCTTTTCCAGGACCTCTGCATGCACAGAGGGGCAGCGAACTGTTTGAGGATTGTTGGTCACTCACTGTAAAGACTGCTACAGCTACAGCTGTGAACCTTCCTCCTAACAAGCCTCATGTGCTGTAAAGCTCGATCAAATAGAAATAAATAATGTAAATGTGGAGGTGGACATTGGACAGCAAAATACAGTAATAGAGGTGAGTAATTAAAAAAAACTCTGTAAAATACAATGACTTTATGGGTTGGACTTGATGGACCTAGAGTTCCTTATAACATTAAATTACTATGTTACAGTGAGGGGTTGGACATGATGGACCCAGAGTCCCTTACAACATTAAATTACTATGCTACAGTGAGGGGTTGGACATAATGGACCCAGTGTCCCTTGCAACATTTAATTATTATGTTACAGTGAGGGATTGGACATGGTGGACCTAGAATCCCTGACAGCCTGCATACTGGGAGGCCTCCTGATTAATGGTCTCAGTGGGCATCCAAACAGCAGCAGTGCTTAATTCTGCCTTGCCTTGTACTTTGGCCAGAGAGTCTGGTGGCTCAATGTGTGAAGCTGCTAGATTTGTTTCTCAGTCAGAGTTTTGCATTATGGGTTGTCTTCTCCTGTTGCCCTGGACCCTTTTTGTGTTCTTGAGGGAGGCACTCTGAATCCATAGGTATTGTCCCTTGTGTTGCATGAGCTTGTTCAGAGCCTGTCAGCACTGGCATTAAATGTCTCTCCTATTCCGTTTTAACCGCTATCCACTTCTTGTGAGTAATAGATATAATCCTGGGGCCACAAGCCTCTGGATGACTACCAATTCTCTCCAGCATCCCTCACTTAATTTTGTCAGAGCTGCTTCTTGCAAACAGCAGACTCCAGTGCAGTGGGAGCTCTGAGTATTCTTTTACTCACTCTCGCCACACTACTGTTGCTCTGAGCAGCCTTATTGGCTCTAACCAGAGTTTGTTTCTATAGTACTAGCATAGGTTTAGGGTTTTGGAAGGCAGTATAGCACAGTGGGTTAAGGCTCTGAGCTGCAGATCTGGAGACTTGGGTTTGAATCCCACAGCCACCTAGATGCATACTGTGTGATCCTGAACAAGCCACTTAACTTCCTTGTGCTCCCAGGTTGCATCTGGAAACAAGCTTCAACTTAATGTGCTACTCCTGGTTAAGCAATGTTCCCTTGTGGCCTGTTGCCCCTCAGGCTTTGAAATGAATCTGACTGAAAGCACAGTAGCACCTACAATCAGCAATCTCTTACTACAACCAGACTGGCTAATTCCCTGGCATTATTAGCATAACTCCACCTCTGGGGCAGCTGAACCCAGGTAGCCTAACTGCTATAGTCAAGCATACTGAGGGATCCCCTGGAAGAAACAATATTACCATGATAAGTAATGTTTTCTTTCTTCCAAAGGTACCAACATCTTTCCATATGAATCAAGAAGTCAGTCTCCCTTGTTGCCCTAATCATGCCATCCTGAAGGAGAATGAACTACATAAACTGGACCTACTGTACTTTGGGTAGTGAAAATATATCTCAAGAGGTTGGTGAGTTTCCGAAGATTAGATAACCTGATTTTTTCTTTGGGGCTGCAGAAAAGGGCCAGAAAGCTTCCAGGGTTACCCTGGCATGGTGGATCAGATCTTACATAGTGAAGGCCTGTGTGGCTGCCAAAAAGTCTCCTTCAGCCTTGATCAGAGCACATTCCATCAGGGCAGTGGCAACTTCTTGGGTTGAAAAAGCAGAAGCTTCTGTGGTGGAACTTTGCAGGGCAGCTACACGGTCTTCTCTCCACACTTTCATGAGTCACTACTGGTTAGACATACAGAGTTCAGTTGATGCAGCATTTGGGCACAGAGTGCTGCAGGCAGTCATCCAAAGGTATTTGCAGTCTTGGTCCACAGGGACGTATATGAACCAGTATTCTTCCCCTCCCAGTTCAGAATGGGCACAGCTTTATGGAATCCATGTGTCATAATTCCCATTGACAACATGAAGCAACACAGAAAGAAGAAATTCTAGCAGACTTTACCATAATTTATTTTTCTGTTAGCTTCAGTGTTGTCAATGGGGCCATGACTGACAATCATTGTTACTGTTCTGGAAAATATTGGCTGATACAGCTGGGTTGATTCCAGAAGACTGGATTACCTAAATTTGTCTAGCAGTGATGTTTTGAAACTTTCTCAGGCACCACAAGCAATTTTTTCAGGAAAAGTCCATTTCGAGGCCTTGTGGGGGATGGGCTGCCTGGCAAGGTAGGACAGACTTTATTCTTAGTTGGAAAATGGGCTGAGGAAACTCCTCAACCTGATTGGCCAAGGACACCATCCACCTGGTCCTTTATTGGGCAGCAGAGACTGGGAAATAACGAGTCCCAGTCTCTGTTGCCTGATTACATTGTGAAATCCTTGTGCTCATAGAATTTTTAGTTTGAAATTCCCTCCATGTTTTTTTCTCCCACTTACTGAGAAACATACCCCCCCCCATAAAAGATCTGTTAGCCTGTTCAATACACAATGGCACTTTCAATTAAATATAAAATAAAATGGTGATTTCAACAGTAAATTTAAATTATTTAACTCCCCTTTAACAAAAATAAAGACTTTCATCATGGCAGTTTTAGCGCTAGCACGTTACGTGCTCTGTGGTACTCCAAAATGCCCTGCTCATCTTGATTGCACTCCCGCTTTGCTGAAAACAAAGCAAAAATTATTTTAACAGGCCGCCAGCTCAGTCTTCTCCCTGCACTGTATCCCACAGTATCGTGGGACACTGGCCATCTGCCCACTCTTTGTGCTGCTGCTGCTTGGCAGCATATCAGCTCACAGCACCATCCGTCCTTCTCACCTTAATCATAGTTTTCAAACAGTAACCTCAGATAGACTCTTTCCTCTCATTTTACCAATTGCAGCCTGCTTGATTACGGTGATGGGAGGCCTAGACAGTTCAAGTCAGTCGGGGGGAGGGGGTGCAAGGCAGTAGCAAACAGAAGTAACTCTGAGAGAAGAAAACCAATGGTACTGAAACAGGTTCTCCTAAACAGCAGTGCCCTCTACTGACAAGTATACCGGTAGAGGGACTACTTTACAAGAAAATGTTATTTTATTTCAACTTTTTTTCAACATTTATTTGCTTTATTTTTTAATTTAATTTTATTAAAATGTTACTTATAACCCATTTTCTAAGTGCAATAATACCCTCCAGGGTGGGAAGTATTAGGTTATTCCAGACTTTCCAGGGGTATAATGCCTTCCATCGCTCTTTATGCCCGTGGACAGTCTGGTACAGCCCAATACCGCCTACCCTGTTGGGTATTATTGCTTATTTGTGCATGTTCGAGAGTTGAAAGGCAACAGTTGGTGGCTTCTATGTTGTGTTTAGGGGTAACAGAATTTTTACTGCATTATAAATCAGGTTGACAGTGGAACTGGTAACCTTGTAACACTCAGGTCACCAATATTCTAAGCTGCAGCATGCTTCTTAAAGCTGTAGCTGCCCCAGTGATCCCTGCATTATTACCCACATGTAATGATTGCCATTGACAACGTTGAATCTAACAGAAAAATAAATTATGGTAAGTCTGATAGAATTTCTTCTTTCTTGTCTCTTCTCTGGTGCCAGTATTTGTACATGGAGGTGCACACATCCTGCAGAGCTGCAGCCCCTCTGTTCGAGTTGCTTGTGCCTGCACTGCTAGCAGGCCACCACCTGATTGCAGTCATGGGCTAAGATGGCTGGCCACCCTGACCTGGGAGAGGAGAACAGTCTTTGGAGAGCTCCATCCTCTCCCAACCCACTGACCTCCAGTCAACCTGTGTTTGTTCCCGAACATGGGTTGCTGGCTTGACAGGAAGTAAGGAGTTCAGTGCTGTAGTTGTTCACACCACTGGGCCGGCTAAGATTTAATTTGTTATCTTTAACTGCTGCGCTATTTATGCTCAACAACTGTACAGCAAATAAAAGAAAGCAAACATTTGGCTTTGGCCAGTGCTGCTTGTACTTTGCCTTCCAACTTTTTGTATATAGATTGTTTGTATACAGTATATAAGTGATTTTTATATTTATATTATTTGACTGCTTTTCTGTATTCTTCCTCCCACTGTTACCACCCCTTCCCCGTTCTTGGTCCCAGTCAGCAAATTCAAAATAAATAAATATGAGGGATTGTAAGCCTGGAATTAATGACATGACCATGCTTTTTATTTTAGATCAAGAAGCTCATCAGAAAATTTATTGAGAAAGAAGAGACTATCAATTTGGTGGTTGTGCCCAGCAATGTTGACATAGCAACCACAGAGGCCCTGAAAATGGCTCAAGATGTGGACCATTCTGGAGAAAGAACTCTGGGTAATATCATTTGCCTCTGCTTTCATGAGTATGTGTAGAGCATAATAATGAGGATTTAATGAAGTAGCTTAATCCTCACAGTTTTTGTATTTTAATTTTGCAGAGTTCAAACAGAGGATCTTGTTTCTCCATCTAAGTCAGTGTGGCTCAATTTTTAGTACATTGCCTTCTGGGCCTTAAAACTGCAGCTTTAAAGCCCCACTCCGGGGACATGGACTCATGCCCAGTGGTAACACTGCAGTGCAATATTAGGGAGCTGATACACTGTTGGAGATACCGTACGGTGGGTACAAAATTAGAAACACAGAATCTGCCGCAGAAGAGGACTGTGCCAGCCCACCCAGCCTATACAGATGGGCCCTGCCTAGTCTGTCTCCTCAGATTCTAAATGGTCTCCGACAACTGTCCCACCTCCCTGCTATATTTCCTAATATTCTCTTGTTTGTTCCATGCATGATTGAAGCCCCCCTACTGTTTTCACCTCCACCACTTCCACTGGCAGTTTGTTCTAGGCATCTACAACTCTTTCAGTAAAGTAGTACTCCCTCACATCCCACTTAAATCCCTCCCTCCAGCATCACTGTATACCTTGTGGTCCTGGTACTCTTTCTCATTTGAAAGACTCCCCTCCTACACTCTGTTTACTGCTGTGAGGCACTTGCAGGTCCTTGTCATGTCCCCTCTTGTTCTTCTCTCTTCTAAAGTGTACATGTTAAGATTCTCTCAGTCTGTCTTCATAAAGCTTTTGGTACAACCCCTGCACCATTTTAATTGCTGTCCTCAGGACTGCCTCCACCGTGACTATGTATTTTCTGAAGTGTGGCCTCTGGGGGTGGACACAGTACTCTAGGTGTGGTCTCACCAGCAAACTATTTAGTGGCATTACCACCACCCTCCTCCTGTTGGAGATACCGCTCCCTGTGCATCACACCTTTACACTGGCCCTACCCACTGCTTTGTCACACTGCCCTGCCACTTTAAGGTAATCAGATATGATTACCACAAGGTGCCTTTTCTACTTGATGACTGTCAGTGACTCCCTCCATCTTGTATTCAGCTCCTGGGTTTCTATGCCCTAGTTGTATGATCTTGCACCTTTTGGCACTGAACCTCAGCTGTCATGCTGTTGACCACTCCTCAAGTTTCCCAACATCTCTATATATTTTCTGCACCCTCTCCTGAGTGTCCACCCTATTAAAGATTTTGGTTTCATCTGCAAAAAGGTGTACTTTCGCCTCCAGTTCTTCTGCAGTGTTACTTAGGATGACATTGAAGAGGACCAGTACTAAGCCCTGCAGCACCCTGCTGGTCATGCTCCCATCATTAGAGTGAGTTTTGTTAACCACCACCCACTGTCTCCAGGGAAACGTCCATGTAAGATTAAATCAATCAGTATTGTTACCAATGAAAATCTGCTTTACATAAGCTATTGACCGAACCCGTAACACTTTTAGGGCCAGACTTATAACCCATTCAGTTGCCCCTCCC
This sequence comes from Neoceratodus forsteri, assembly GCA_016271365.2. Classification (NCBI taxonomy): domain Eukaryota; kingdom Metazoa; phylum Chordata; order Ceratodontiformes; family Ceratodontidae; genus Neoceratodus; species Neoceratodus forsteri. The sequence goes on from CM057459.1 coordinate 740,497,351, forward strand.
TTTATAGCTGCAGGCATCCATTTACTAAATCACAGTCACAGGATATGACTTCACATCAGGGGAAACACATACAACTGATAAATAATTTAACCAGGAGAGGCACACTAGGCCAAAGCTTGAGTCAGGGTGCGACCTGAGAGCAAAAGAAAGTTAAGTGACTTGCCCAAGGTCACACAGTAATGTGAGTGAGGACTGTGGGATTTAAACCGAGGTCTTCAGTTCAGAGCCTTAAACCACTGCACTATACTACCTTCTTCAAGGTAAGAGGAAAAGAAGAGTTGGGCTCTTGATGAGCTGTCACAACCAAGGACTTAATTTAGTGATTGCACCTGGGGGCATTAGAGAAGTGAGAAGGTTTTATCTCAAAAGGAAGGGGGCTACTGAGGATTTTCTGCTGGATAGACAGAGTGAAACAGTTGAATCATGAAATGAAAAAAATAATCTGCTGTTTTTTTTTCTTTTACTTTGGCTAGAGGAAACTTATTTCTGGATGGTGTTCAAATAAAATTTTTTTAAAATTTTGCAACCTTCAGAAGGAGTAGTGCTGGAACATGGGGAAAAGTGAGTGCGTATGTGTGCATGGGGGGGCACTGTAGTAATAAGAGACAGTGATTATGTCCCTTCTGAGATTGCATGCATTAAAGGGGCACTTTGAATGCTCATGGACAAAAGTCCGGGGTGTCCCCCTGCACACACACCTATAGGTTCTGGCACCTCTGTTCAGAAGGATCCTCCGCTGACAGCTATCTATCCTGTCACACACCAACACAAAATTATTTTGTTACAACTTATTTACCCAGGATAGCCCAGATGAGATGTGCCACCTCATTTCCAGTGGGGTCCTGCTGCTATTCATTTCTGCTGCTAGGTGGACAGGAGCACGTGGGGGAGGGGTGGTATGTGACTTACTCAAGGTCACACAGTTAATATTTGACTTTACTGATGTTTGTCACTCTCATCTCCTGGGCCCCAAGCTTGTGCTCTAGCCACTAAATCATACTCCTACAAATGACAGAACATGATGCCAATAAAAAAATTAAAACACAGCTACTTCAGTGTTAACAAATGCTGGAACTAAATAGGTACAGGAAAAAAAACATTTACAGTGTTACCACAGTAGCAGAATATTCTACAAATCACACAGGCACTAAACATTTTACTAAACTGAAATGTTACAAAGCATTGTACAAAGCAATAGAACCACAAAGGAGCTTGGAAACTCTTGGCACTGGCAGCACACAACTTTTGTTTATAGCAACACTTTCAAGATTAGAGACTACTTCACATCCCTGTGGGCTGGGTAAAAACATTTGTTTTTTCATTTCCTTTTACTTTCAAGGAGGCAGTATAGTGCAGTGGTTTAAGGCTCTGAGCTGCAAATCTGAAAACCTAGGTTTGAATCCCACAATCTCCATTGCATTACTGTATGACCCTGAGCAAATTACATCATTTTTTTGTACTCTCAGGATGTACCTATACTCAAGCTTCAGCTTAGTGTGCCTCTCCTGCTTAAATTGTTTATTGGCCTCTCCTGGTTAAATTGTTTATTTGCTATATGTGTTTCTACTGATGTGATGTCATATCTTGTGCCTGTGATTTAGGAAATGGATGCCTGCAGCTATAAAGGGATGGGCAACTGAATTAGTTATGATTCTGGCCCCAAAACTGTTACAGGTTCATTCAATAGCTTATGTAAAGCAGATTTTTTTGTTATCATGGCTGCTTTATACTCCTGCTGCAGCATGAGTACCAGCATGGGGCATCCAGCATCCAGCCACTGGCCCTGGCTGCCCGGAGAGCTGGGTAGCTCAAACCATACCCAGAAGGATCCGGGACGGCCATCATGCCATCCTGCTGGAGGGCCCTCTTATGCCACTCGCAGCCAGGATAGCCCTGGACCCTCCCCGACGGAACTCTGTGCAAGTCCTCCAGGCAGCTCAGGGCATGGCCATCAAGCTGCTTGGTTGCACCCAGCCCTGTTTTCCTCCTGTTAATGCCTACTGGGGTGCAGACGTGCAATGACCTCAGGCACTGCATGCCGACGTCCGCTGCCCTCCCATTTGTCACCACGCTTGGCAGGACCCCCGGGAGTCTCCAGAGGTCACTGCCACATGATGAGCATGCCCCAGCCCACCCCAGGACTAGGAGAGCAGTCGGCGGATGCTCAATCCTAGTCCTCCCCTGCCAACCCCTGACGACCCGGGCTCATTCCCGAACACGGATCGCCGGCGTGATGCGAGATGTGGCATCCAGCACCTCAACCCTCAGTGCCACCAGGCTGGCACAATATTAATTAATTTAATCCTACATGGATGTTTCCGTTTAACCATTTTTTGACCCAATGCACCAGTTTGGATCTCACCCCTAGAGTGCTCAATTTATCAGTCTCTTGTGTGGCACAGTGTCAAAGGCCTTGCTAAAGTCCAGATAGTGTTAAAAAAATTAAAAAGAAAGAAAGAAACTGGCCCACTTCAGGCTTTTCATTCAGTATTTTTATATTTTTCATATGCCACTACATATACGGATGTTTCAGAACCTCAGATAATTGTTCCTTCTTCAGGGTTGTGGCTGTAAATCAGTAATAATAAATAAACAATAGTACATCGATTTAATCAGTTATTAATAAGCACATTAATACTTAATTCAGGTTGCAAGCTGACTCACACTGTGTCTTGTCTAAATTTGTGAATGATACTAAACTTGGTGAGAGAGTGGATAATATTCTAAATCAGGCCAAACTCGCTGGCAACCTACAATAAATTGAATATTGGGTGCAGAGCAATGGAATGTCTTTCAACATTGGCAAGTGTACTGTCCTCCATTTTGGTAAAAATAATTCACAAGCAACATGTTTTCTAAATAATTCCCCGATTAGGGCCTCTAACAATGAATGCAACCTAGACATCCTGGTAAATAATAGACTCAGTTCATCAGACCAGTCTTCTAAAGTTGCACAACTAGCTACAGAGCTATTACACCAAATTAAACGCATATTTATTAATAAATCAGAACAATGTTTAATATCACTTTACAGAACACATGAAATACCTTACTCTGATTACAGCTCCCCTTTCTGGAGTCCATACCTCAAAGGTGATATTGCTCGAATAGAACAGATTCAGAGAAAAGCCACCAAAATGATTCCTCACTTGTCCTCAAAGGAGCACTCCACCAGATTGCAAAACACAGGTTTGCACTCTTTTCACATCAGAAGAATTAAGGGTGATTTGCTGTTTCTCTATAAAATTCTTAAAGATACTAACCTGATGTGTCAGTGCGGGATTAGCTACACCTCCAAACACACCTCTACGAGATTGTAAAATAAACAATTATCAGTTCAAGCAGCAAGAACAAATAAGAGGCATACCTTTTTCTCATTAAGAGCTCCTAGACTTTGGAATACTTTACCACAAGACTTAGCTGACGCTACCACGTTGGAACGTTTTATAAAAGGTCTGGACTTGTGGCTTTGCTCTAATCAATTACAGGGATAAATGTCCCACGTTTTTCGTGGGAGACAATCAAGATGGGCTATTAGCCTTCTTTTGTCTAAATAAACTGAGTAAACCAAGGTTAATGTAATTAATAATGGAGTCAGAACACCCTCCATTTTACCTATATACAACACTGATGTGGGTGTATTCACTCTTATTGCTTTAATTCTTCCAAATTTCTATAACCTAGGAGATCAGGGGCCTGATAGTCAAAACTTTGCCTGGACGCAAAGTCGAGTTTGCCTGCACAAACTGGGTGTTCTGCGGAATGGCAATATTCAAAAGCCTGGTTAAAGATGGGCAAACTTGGTGTCTTGACCAGAAAAGGGCAGAGGGGAGCACAATGTAAATGAGGGGGCAGGGGGACCTGAGTATTGGCACAGTCCAATTATTCAGAGTTTGTGCAGCATGCAAGGCCATTTTGGCCGGTCCCCTTGTACAGCGCACATACCACCAAGTCAAACCTTGACATACTCCCACACAACCATAGTGGCTGGCGAGGTACTGCCACCCCCCCCCCCGGCCAACCACTGTTCCCATAAATATTACCCATAACCCTAGTTGTCTAGTGGTCCCTCCTCTGGTCACTGATCTCCAACCCAATATTACAATACCTTATTCGTTAGTAGTCCAGTGGTCCCTCCCCTAGTCACCAATCTCTATCTCGATATTAAAATACCTTATTCCTTGGTAGTCTAGTGGTCCCTCCCCCTGGTCACTGATCTCTGTCCCGATATTAACATAACTCAATCCCTGGTAGTCTAATGGTCCCTCCACCCACCCAAACACCCACCTACTAAATATATATATAATCATCACTGGTGTCCAGTGTACATCCCCACCTCCACCTCACTCCCTTTGAAAGTTCAAAATTGTCCCATTTTCCTGGTGGTGATTTGTCTGGTGGTCTAGTGTTCCATTGAATATAGCAGTTTTGTACACCTGTGCCTTCAAAAAAAAAAACAAAAACGCAAATATTTGTGCTCAGTTTTGCCCATTTTTGAATATTGGGACCCAGAATTAAATTATTGTTACCTTTTTAAAGCGGCAGTGTATGATAGCGGTGAACATTTTGACCTATACTTTTTTATTCTATTTTACATTGTCCCTTATCTCCTGACTTGTATGATGCCCCATTTTTCCCATTTTGACTCTGCTTTACCCCGTTTTTGTGTTGTTTGCATGCATGTGCAAGAAACACATTGCTTTCAGCAGTTAGGGAGAATGCTTAAATGTGTCAGGAAATTCGGGCCACGTCACCACCCCATCAGCTGTTTTAGTGCATTACGAGCTACCAAAATAGCTGACTGGGTGGTGTCCCCATGGTGACGGCTTCTCCGTCGGCCTCTCACAGTCCCCAGGAAGCCGACACCCACTGTTCAGTGAACCTTCCTGGTGAAACATTTCACTAAATAAACAGAAAGCCAACTGGAGGTGCCCAATTCCCCTGTCAGCATGCACCCTACCCGGTTCGCCGACAGGGTAGCCCAATTCCTGATGGCTTGATGCCCCCCAATTGTTGCGTGCTGAGGGGGTGCCAGATCCCCCTTGGCTAATGCACACTCCCCCCCAAGCACAAGCACAGTGTATGGCCGATGGGATGCCCAATCCCGTCAACTCCGCCTCCTCCCCAAAAAAGCACAGGTGTGCGGCATGTTGGGAGCCCACCCCAGCATGCAAAAAGCATCACATTGTTTATTTGTAAAACCTGTAAAACAAAAGCGGTCCCTCATGGTCTTTCGTGCCCCCTTCCCCAACCGCATCCACCCTGCGCACCTACCTCCCACATCCCTTCACCCCATACTTACCTCGGGCCCAGCACAATGATCTTGGTGGACCCGTGAACAAATCTGCACACTTCAAAGCCGACCGCGAACTGAAGAAATGCCGATAAGCTGTATAATGGCATAAAAAATTTTTTTCAACTTTGGTGCATATCTCAGCCATTTTTGGGAATTTTTTTCACCAAATTTTCAACATGGGGTTCTTGGGACCCCACTCATGAACTCATGAACTCAGTCACTGTCATTTTGTTGTTTGATCCCGAAAGGTGATTTCGTGGTCACTGCGTGGAACCACCTTTTGGGACTGTGTAATGAAATGACAGTGTCATAGTTCTGAGGTAGGCCTCCAAAAATCCTATGTTGAAAATTTTGTGAAAAAATTCCCAAAAATGACTGTTATACGAGCATGCGTTGCGCAGTTCCTATGCACGCTCGTAACTTCGAGCATTTTTAATATTTTCACTGCAGATTTTCAACATCGCCATTTTACCACACCTTCTTATGAACAGTATAGCTGTCATTTTTCACATCTCGCCTGAAATGTGTTTTCTCACATGTAGCGCACAATGGCAAGGTCGGTGTGCAAAATCAATGTTCAGAACAGATTAAGAATATCACAGGACACTGTTCATTAGGTAGGCCCCCAAGAACCCTATGTTGAAAATTTGGTGAAAAAATTCCCCAAAATGACTGTTTTACGAGTGTGCATTGCGCAGTTCCTATGCATGCTCGTAACTTCGAGCATTTTTAATATTTTCACTCCAGATTTTCAGCATTGCCATTTTACCACACCACCTTATGAACAGTATAACTGTTATTTTTCACATCTTACCCAAAATGTGTTTTCGCACATGTGGCATGGTCGGTGTGCAAAATCAATGTCCAGGACAGATTAAGAAAATCACAGTGCCAATGTTAATGAGCAGAGGACTTAAACTGGATATGTTGAAAATTTGGTGACAAAAGTCCATAAAATGACTGTGTTACGGGCGTGAATTGTGCAATTTCCACGCACCCTCGTAAATTCACAAATTCGTAATCTTTTCAGTCCAGATTTTCAACAGTGGCATTTTTCACATCTCCTTATGAACAGTACAGCTGTCCTTTTTCACACCCTGGCCGAAATGTGTTTTCACACTTCCAGTGCAGACTAGCATGGTCGCTATAGGAAATCAGTGTTCAGGATAGATTAAGAAAATCACTGTGACACTCTTCATGAGAGGAGGTCCCAAAATGCCTATGTAGAAAATCTGCTGTAAAAAAAATCCCAAAACTAATTAATTACGGGTGTGCATTGCGCAGTTTCTATGCACACTCGTGACTTCACCAGTTTTTTTACATTTTCACTTAAGATTTTCAACATTGCCATTTTTTACACCTCCTCATGAATAGTACAGCTGTCATTTTTCACATCCTGTTCGAAATGTGTTTTCGCACCTGTGGCACCAAATGGCACAGTCACTGTACAAAATCACCTTTTGGCTAACAAACTGATAGTGTTACTGTTCATGTGGTGGGATCACAAAAAGCCCATGTTGAAAACTTGGAGTAAATATACTAAGAAATGCCCAGGGTGTTAGGGTTTTTGACCATAACGCCCTACCCTGTAAGGACTGACAGGCATCAGGGGTGTGACTTGGGATTGTCAACAGTAATGCTCATGCCATTCTGCCCCCACCCTGCAGCCAGTGGCAGGCATCGAGGTGCACCTTGGACCCTTTGGCCCCAGAGTTCACCCCATTCTCCTATACTGCACCCATTTCAGTGTATTTCCTTATGGAATGAGGTGAGTGTAAAGCCCGAACACTTCAAAGCACACCTCGACACTTGTATCTGCATGGTAGGGTGAGATGAAATGTCATGACCGTTATGGGCAACGATCCAAAGGCACACCCCAGTGCCTGTCTCATCTCTGCAGGGTGGGGTTGGAGTTGGCTTCAGTTCAATACTTCACTGCCATTCCTATTCTGCATCTGTCTAACTCCTGCACTTCCACTGCTATTGACAGCAAGCAACGCTTGGCATTGACAAATGCTTGTTACAGTTGAAATAATAAAAGGAGTGCTCCTTTTAATATGGTTCAGACCTGATTTTCTTTAGTATTCTCTGTGTTTTTTTTTTACTTTATTTTTCTTTCAAATCATGATTATAAACCAAATAAGGTAGCATAGACAGAATTTGATAAGACAGGAGAAATGCCAGCTCTCATAAACTGTAGCATTTCAGTTATTATAGTGTCTGTCCATTTAGAGGGACTACACATGATCCAGTAATAAGACATACTGCAACTCTGTTACCCAGATGGTTCCTGAGCTCTGTAAATAGAAATAAATTCTAGTGCAGTTTGGACATTGATTGTCTTAGCTCTGGCTATACAGGGTGACATTGCTACATGACACTTTATTTTCCTTTTACGGCTGCAAAGGGCAGAGCCTGCAGCCGTCTTGCTGCAGCTGAGAAAACGGGATCTGAAATGCACAACATTGGAGTTGCATTACACTTCCGCAACTTCAGAATTGCTCTGCTCATCCCATAGAACCCAATGGCTTGTCCTCTTCCTGCAGGCACACTACTATTGTTTCTTAAAAGTTTGTAGGGTCCTCCCACCTCTTGGGTCAAGTGACCATTCCATGGTTACATTTTCCCTGGGCTTTTCAGTGTAGACTACTAGAAGTAGGATAGCTAAATACAATTACAGCAAGGTGGATTTTGATGGCATGAAACTGAATTTTAATTCATGGAACTGGGAAAGGGAGTTCCTGGATAAATCATTAGATTCAGTATGGGACATTCTGACAAATAAAATAACTTTCTTAAAGGAGAATTGCATTCCCCAGATTAAGAGTTTAGAAGGAAACTTTAAATTTGTACCCAGATGGATGACAAACTCTGTACGGCATTTGATTAAGAAGAAAAATCAAGCTTATCAGAGGGCCAAGAGATCTGGTAGTGTTTTATGTTGGAATATGTATAAAGATCTATTGAAACAGTCCAAGAAAAGTATTTATGAGGCAAAAAAAAATTACAAGCTGAGCTTGGCAAAAAAGGTCCAAGATAATCATAAAGCATTATATGCTTATATTAATGATAAAAAGGGGACTAGCCGGGCTATTGGTCCACTTGTTGCAACAGATGGAAATATTGTCTCTGATCAATTTCAACTTGCCCAAATGTACAATACTTTTTTTGTATCAGTATTTAATAACAAAAACTTCTCCAGGACTACCCCACTTAGTGTCTAATCTTGACATTAATTATTTATGTAACAAAGTAGAGATTCTTAAAAGATAACAGAAGATAAATCCAAAGAAGTCTCAGGGCCCAGATGAAATACACCCTAGAATAGTAAAAGAAATGGCTCATACTCTGGCAGGTCCGTTAACAGAAATTTTTCGAAGGTCACTCAATTTAGGATACGTCATGAAGGAATGGAGACAAGCCATGGTGGTGCCTATCTATAAGAAAGGTAGTAGGCAAGACGTGTCAAACTACAGGCCAGTCAGTTTGACATCTGTCTTGGGTAAAATCTTGGAGGGTATCTTTAAGGATTACATTATTGAGTACCTAAAAATTTCTGATAAAATGGATCCATCACAGCATGGATTCACTGGTGGAAGGTCCTGTCAGACCAATTTATTAGAGTTTTATGGACGGGTGAGTAAGGCCTTGGATGAGGGGCAGAATGTGGACGTGGTGTATTTTGGGCAGAATGTGGACGTGGTGTATTTGGACTTCTCAAAGGCATTTGATAAGGTCCTCCATGAAGAATTAATAAATGCACTAATAATGCATGGCCTTGATGGAAAAATAATGAGATGGATAGAGGCATGGCTGGAGGACAGGTCACAATCTGTCACAGTTAAAGGCACAATTTGAACATGGGCAGATGTGTCTAGTGGAGTGCCTCAGGGTTCCGTATTGGGGCCTTGTCTTTTTAATATATGCATCGCATCAATGCAGGTTGAGGATGATATTTGGTTATCTAAATTTGCTGATGACACTAGGGTGGGGTACATAGTGAACAATCAGACTGATGCTTCCCAACTTCGGGAAGCATTGAATGAATTGGACACATGGGCATCAGATAAGAAAGTAACTTACAATATTGATAAATGCTGCGTCATGCACTTTGGGTGGCTGAATAAAAACTGGACCTATACACTTGGTGGGCAAACTTTGAATATAGTGGAGCAACAGAATGATCTGGGCATTATGATCACAAAGGACTTATCTTTTAAAACACACTATAATGTGGTCATAAAGAAATCAAGTTATATTTGGCATTGTATAAACAAACATATAACTTGTAAAAATAAAGAGGTAGTGCTGCCACTGTATACATCATTGGTTAGACCGCATTTGGATTATTGTGTACAATTGTGGGCAGCAGGTGGTAAGTCAGAGATAACAGCATTGGAGAGGATCCAACGGAGGGCAACCCGTAGTATGGTGGAAGCAAAAGGATATGATTACCCAACAAGGTTAAGAATCCTAGACTTGCATCCCTTAGAACTTAGGCGATTGAGAGGGGACATGTGTATGATCTATAAATCATTTATAGATCTAGGATTGTGGAAGCTTCTGGGACTAGATTTAAGAGACTCACCTTACAATACTAGGGCTCATCCACTACAACTGACAGTTGAATGTCCAAGAACGAGGAAAAGGAAAGCTTGGATTACCCTGAGAGTGACTGAAATTTGGAATAGGTTACCTTTGGAGATTGTAACCTGTTCAACTATAAACAGTTTTAAGAAGGAGCTGGATATTTATTTTTTCAAACATGGTATTAAATAATGGCGAGCAAAAGGACTTTGTCTACAAAAGCTCTGTTTGACCTATGATACCTATGATTATAGAAACTCAAAGCAAGATGTGCATTTGTTGGTTTGATTTGTGCTTATTTTATGTTCTGAATCTGTGGAACTCTCCATGTCATTCATTCCTGTGGCTGCAGGTTGCTTAAAACTTATTGCTGTGTTCCTGAATACCCGAGATTACACTACCACTGGGGTATACAACCATAACTGGAACAGAGAACAACCATGCAAAACACTTGCGAAACGTCTGGTTTTCAAAATTCTATTGCCATAAGATCATGAGAGGTTCTACTCATGAAAACATAAATCCAAAGTCGGACAGCCCAAACTGGAGCTGTAGGAATAGGGAACCATAACGAACAAGTAAGGAAACAAAACGACCGCATGCTAGCAGGCAGAGGTGCAGCTGTGTAGGGTAACAAGTTAAAAACAGCACACAGTCACAACACACACTGTCACCTGGGAACAGAAGAGGGAGGTGTGTTTAGGAAAGTGGTTCTGTTTATCTTCTCTTTTAACTGTGATACTTGAATAGTTTGTACTTTAAATTAGTGCTGGGAGATAACAACTGTTTAAATTAGTACTTTGAGTTACAACTGTTACTTGGGCTGTGATATAGTAACTGTTGGGGCTTGTGTGCTGGTTGTGGGAACAGTTGGCAATGATATTTAGAGTGAAATTTAAATCGGTGCTGTTTTGCCTGGTGAGAGGGAGAGGGGTAATTATAGGAACCATCTTGTCTTTCATTATCCACCTGGGAACAGAAGAGGGAGGAGTGTTCAGGAAAGTGCTTCTGTTTATCTTCTGTTTTACCTGTGACATTTGAATAGTTTGTACTATAAATTAGTGCTGGGAGTTACAACTGTTACTTGGGCTGTGATATTGTAACTGTTGGGTCTTGTGTGCTGGTTGTGGGAACAGTTGTTGGCAGTGATATTTCGAGTGAAACTTAATCTGTGCTGTTTGCCTGGTGAGCGGTAGAGCCCTCCCTGCCACCCTGTGTTCGAGGCTTTCTTAAATATAGAAGAGCCACTGGGGGTTGGGCTTGAAGGGCTGTGTGTTTCTGTTTGTTACTGAAACTCGAAACAGCAGGAACTGGTAACCTGTGACAGCATACGGTACCTGATGTCCGCATACACACACTGTTAGCTGGACTGGACACACACTGGACTATATGTGTTTGTGAGACTTGGGAGTGCTATTGGTGGGTTTGTAATTGGGTTTGTAAACAACTGCAGCCAGTATATAGAGAGACTGTATTTCACTGTCCTGTATAGGTAGTGTGAATCATGGGTAGGATTGTGGCGTGCAATGGTTGTGGGGCAGCAGTATAGATGAACATACTGTTGAGGCTGGGAGAGTGCCCAATATGTCACAGGCTAAGGAGGCTGAAGAAAGAGGTTCAGTGGCTTGGCAGGGAGCTGGGGAGGTTGAGGCATGAGGGGAGGGTTGCACTGGTAGAAATGCTGACATCTGAGAGTATCGGGGGGCACCACAGAGAAGGAACAGTGGGTCAAAGGAGGGGTCGGGGGAGTGGGCAAACTAGACAGGAAGCCAGCTGATGAAGGGTGGACTCTGGCAGGGCCTAGCAAAACAGGAGCAGCAGTAGGCAGGAGGGAGGAGAAAACACATTGTAAGGCAAAGAGGGTCGGGAACAGGTTTGCTGTACTAGCAACACAGGGGGAAAGAACACAGGAGGAGATTGCACAAGAGATAGTACTCATGAAGAGGAGGGAGGGAGTGAGAGGCATTACTAGTGGAGAGATTGAGCATGGCATGGCAGGGGGAGGGATAATACTCGGAGAGGTGAGGAGGGAGAGGGAGGTTGGCAGTCAAACAGGAGGAGGGAGGGTCTTAAATGAGAGGGTGGGGAAGACACTGGGGCAAATGGTAAAAGCACCATCTTGAGTGGCCCTGGGAATAAGAACCTGAGTGGGGGGGGGTGGTGTTGGGCACAAGGAAAGAGGAGGGGGGTGCACTGGTGTTGGGGGACTCCATACTCAAGGGGATCAGATGGGGCGGCAAGGAGGAGAGGCACAGTCAGATATGGGTGGAGTACATACTGGGATTAAAGGCAGACAAGGCAGGACAGGCAGTCCTAAAGTGCGCAAGGAGGGGTAGGAAGAAACCACACATTGTGGTACATGTGGGGACAAATGGCCTAGCAGGGGAAATGGTGGCGGTAACAAGGGAGAGGTTTGAGGTAGTGGGAAGGTTGTGCGAGGAGACTAGGGAGTCTGTGGCCTTCTCAGAGATGCTCCCAGTACCCTGCACAAGCACAGTGAGAAAGGAGAGGATTAGGGAGTTGAACACATAGTTGGTTGAATGGTGTCAAACTAAGGGGAATGGAGTTGTGGGCGGCTTGGGCAGTACCTGGGATAATAACAGTTTGCAAGGGACAGGCTGCACCTGAGTGGGGAAGGGAAGGAGGTATTAAAGCAAAGACTGGGGAGGTATATTGCAACAAAGGTCGATCTAAACTAGATGGGGGGGGTAGCAAGTGGACAGCAGGTAGGCAGGGATCTGATAGAGTGGAGTCACATCATACCCCCCAGGGCAGGGAAGGACTCGGAGTGGCTGAAAAGGGAGGGAGTAGAATGGAGGAGAGGGAGGGTGATGAAGGGAAGGAGGCAGGATGGAGGGTGGTCTCACTGAATGCGAGAAGCTTAGGCAACAAATCAGCTGAGCTACAGTCGTTCTTGGCAGTGTGAAGGGTGGATAATGCAGCTGTCATGGAAATGTGACAGGATCTGGTAATCCCAGGTAAAAATTATACAGGAAAGACCATAAGGAGGGTAGTGGGGTGGAGTGGCAGTCTAAGTGAGGGATGAGATCAAATGCACAAGGAACAAGGGGGAAGAAAGGAGAACAGAGGCAATCTGGCTGCAGCTCCAAGGCTCAAGGGGTAGGGAACTAAGGATTGGGGTGGTATACAGGCTGCCATCCCAGTCTGAGGAGTTTAACAGGAAATTAGCGGGACAAATCAGAAAGGTATGTAGAAAAGGGAAGGTGGTTATCGTGGGGCATTTCAACTTGCCAGGGGTTGACTGGAGCATTCTGGTCACCTCCAGTGCTAGGGAGCAAGTGCTCCTGGATGCAATCCAGGAGGGTCTCCTGACACAGTTGGTCAATGTACCTACTAGACTAAAGAACACTTTAGAATTGGTATTGTCAAATGGGGAGGCAGTAAGAGATATAAGGATGGAGGACCCACTAGCCGACAGTGATCACCAAACAGTGTGGTTTAATATCACCATGTGCGAGGAGCCAGAGAAATCATTAACCAGGTAGTAAACTTCAAGGGGGCGGACTTTGAGAAGATGCGGAAAGCACTGAAATGGAAACTGGAGGGCATGAGGCAGGAGATGGATGCAGAGCAGAAATGGGATATTATTAAACAGGGGATTACAGAGGCAACGGAAGTCTGCATCAAGACACAGAGTAAGAGGAGCAGAGTGAGGAAACCATGCTGGTTGAACAGTGAGGTAGTAGAGGTGGTGCGGGCAAAATGAGAGGTGCACCAGAAGTATAGGAGAACGGGGAAGGAAGGGGATAGGGAGGAGTATGCAAGATGATCCAGGGAGGTGACCAGAAAAGTGAGAGAAGCCAAGGCCCAGAGGGAGCTGAGATTAGCTCAGTGAATTAACAGGGGAAGAAAGACGTTTTCAGATACATCAGGGAGAAAAGGAAGTGCAAGGAGACAATAGTGAGGATAAAAAAGGGTGGGGAGTGGACGGAAAAGGGGGAGGAACAGGCGGAAGCACTGAATGAATACTTTTACTCAGTGTTCAAATAAGAAAAAGGGGGACTGCTACCACCATAGGCTGGGAGGGTGGGGACGGGGAGAGGAGTTGACAGATGGAAGAACTGAGGGAAGTATAGTCCTATTAGGACTGAGAGCACTGAGGGTAGACAAGGCACCAGAGATGGATGGTATCCACCCCAGGGTGTTGAGAGAGATGGCAGAGGTGTTGGCGGAGCCAGTGGCAGATCTGTACAGCACCTCACTGCAGTTGGGATGTGTGCCACTGGACTGGAGGATGGCACTTGTAGTGCCATTACACAAGAGCAGTCCAAGGGATGAACCGGGTAATTATTGCCCAGTAAGTCTCATTTCCATAGTGTGCAAACTCATGGAAATGATACTAAAGGAAAGACTGGTGGCGTACCTGGAGGACAACAGCATTCAGGATGTAAGGTAGCATGGGTTTGTTTCGGGGAAGTCTTGTCAAACTAACCTGATACAATATTATGACTGGGAGACAGGTGAGCTGGATAATGGTCATGCGGTAGATGTTCTTTACTTGGACTTCAGCTAGGCCTTCAATCCAGTGCCTCATGAGCAACTTGGGGGGGGGGGAGGCTAGCAGATGTAGGGATAGGGGCAGAAATGATGAACTGGATTACAAGCTGGCTGAGTGGAAGGCTGCAACGGGTGGTGGTGGTGGGAGGGGAGCTCGCAACTCCAAGGCCGGTGACGAGCAGGGTGCCACAGGGCTCTGTGTTGGGACCGGTATTATTTGGGCTCTTCATATCAAATATTGCACACGAGGTGGTAAGCAAGGTAAGTCTGTTCGCAAATGACACCAAAATGGGAGCAGTGGTGGATGGAGTGGAGGGATGGAAGCAGCTGCAGGGGGACCTCAGCAAGCTAGCAGAGTGGTCAGAGAGGTGGCAGCTGGGGTTCAATGTAAAGAAGTGTAAGGTTATGCACTTCGGAGCAAAGAACCCAAGAAGAGAGTACTGGCTGGAGGGGTTAAGCTGGGGATTATTGAGGAGGAGAAGGACCTAGGGGTAATGATAACAGGGACCATGAATAACACTGCCCAGTGCAGGAGAGTGGCTGCAAAAGTGAACAAAGTGCTGGGATGCATAGCAAGGGTTTTTTCATCCAGGCAAAGAGAGGTGATCTTGCCCCTCTATAGGTCCCTAGTAAGGCCACACTTGGAGTATTGTGTGCAGTTTTGGAGGCCATACCTGAAGAGTCATATCAGGCTACTGGAGGGGTGCAGAGGAGGGCAATGAAGATGATATGTGGAATGGAGGGGAGAGACTATGACAGCAGGCTGGGAAACCTGAATAAGTACACCCTGGAGGACAGAAGGGATGGGGGGACATGATAAAGACATTTAAGTATCTGAGGGGAATCAATAAGGATGGTGCATATGGGGTTTTTAAGCTAAGGAGGGGGAGGGACACCAGGGGGCACAGGCTAAGAATACAGGGGAGAAGATTTAGGAGGGAAATGAGGAGACACTATTTCACGGAGAGGGTGGTAGCAAAATGGAACGCACTGCCAGAATGGGTTGTATCATGTAAATCCGTGAGCAGCTTTAAAAGGGCGTGGGACAGGGAACAGGGGAGTGTGAGTGTGTAGGGGAGGTGGGGCGGCATTGGGATGACAAGGGGAAAGGGGTGGGGCAGCTGCAAACTAGGGGTGCTAGCTGCACACTCGAGCAGACTTAGATAGACTGGGTGGTTTGTTTCTGCTGGCACATTCGTATGTTCGTATGTCAGAATGTTGCCCAAAAATGTTTACTAAGAAAAACAGGAACTCCTTCCCCAACGCTTCGAGTCACTCTGATTCTTCATCAGGAAGAGCAGTCTGAAGACATAAATTGTACCAAATGGAGATCTCATTGCAGAGCAGTCTTTCTAACTTCAGAAAAAGAGCCTTGATATCAGTTTCTGAATCCGAAATGGTACTTGGTGTAAATAAATGAGGTATTCTAACCCCAGGAATTCATCAATATCCTTAACTCTTGCAGTAAGCCTGAATAGTAAAACTGCCTAGGGAATGGAACTTATGTAAACGATGGAACCCATCATGGGCTTGTGCCACTTATTCAAATGCTGTCCTTATCAGCTGCTACATTCTACACGGTCAGATTTCATTCTCTGCCTGCTAAGTCAAGACGCCTCAGAGATCTCTCCTCACAGTCGTGATATTTCATTATTGTTTTACATTGTTTACCACAGAGAAGAAATAATACTTTATTTAATTGTCATCTGCTACCTTTATCTTCTGTTTTTAATAGTTCACGCTAGTTAGATTAATTTTTATACTCTTTCTTAGGGGTTCCTCCCAGTTCCTTCTAACCGCCGAGGAACTGACGCTTCCGTCAGGATTTCTATTCCTTTTACCTCAGTTTTTAGCTTAGTTTAGTATTATTTTTATTTTGGGATAGAACTGATACTTTCCGGTTCTTTTTTCTGTTTAACTCGGTTCCTCACAGGAGCATATATGAAGAAAATGAACGAATACAGAGTGGCATACAAAGTGCTTCTGATCTTACACCGGGCCCTTCCATCAGGCCCAGGCTTTCCCTTCTTTAAAACAACCCAGGGAGTTCTTCAGAGGAAGGGGCAGGAGAGGTGCTGGCTGAGCTGTTTCCATCTCATAGTCCTCTACTCCTGCCAGGCAGACACCCTGAGGAGCCTGCTCGGGCCACCTTCCCTACCCCTGTAGGAGGCAGGCTGGCCTATTATCTCTAGGCCTGGCAAGCCATCACATCAGACAAATGGGTTCTGGAGATAGTAGGTCGGGGTCTTGCTCTCAACTTCAAGTATTGCCCAAAATTGGAAGCAAGGCCCTTCAAGCCTGCCAGTCCTTCGGAAACAGCTTTGCTGGAGTCTGAGGTTTCCACCCTCCTTCTCTCAAAGGCAGTGGTACCACCTCAGCACAGGGGAAAGGGGTTGTACTCCAGGTATTTCCTTGCCTTTAAGAAAAATGGGGAGTGGCAGCCCATTCTAGATCTCAGATACCTGAACAAGCATCTCTCAAAGTCAAAGTTCAGAATGACTACTTTGGCTACAATCCTACCTACTCTCAGACAAGGGGACTGGCTGGCATCCCTAGACCTAAAGGATGCCTACTTTAACATACTCATCAGGCAGTCCCACAGAAAATACCTCAGATTTCAACTACCTTCAGGCCACTACCAGTTCAGGGCCATGCCCTTCGGGCTGACCTCTGCACCAAGGATGTTCACAAAGTGCCTAGCAGTAGTAGTGGCATTCCTAAGAAAGCAGGGGTCTATGTTTATCCTTACCTGGACGATTGGCTACTGGTAGGCTAGTCCTTCCAACAAGTAAAGAAGTCTTTGGTGCTCACACAGGTAACACTGCAGTCTCTAGGATTCTTAGTGAATTTCAAAAAGTCAGTCTTGACACCTGTCCAGGTTCTAGACTTCATAGAGGTAGAGCTGGACACCCTACAGGCAAAGGCCTTTCTGCCTCCAGGAAGGGTACAGGCCCTCATTCAGCTGGCAGGGTCCTTCCATCTTTGAGTTCCTCACCCAGCAAGGTACTTCCTGCAACTCCTGGGACACATGGCCTCTACCACAGCTGTGGTCCCAGGAGCCAGGTTTCAGATGAGGGACATTCAGTTCCATTTGAGGTCTTTTTGGTCCCAGAGGAAGGATTTTCTGTTCAAACAGATCCCAATATCTTCCACCCTTCTGCAAGCTCTCCAGTGGTGGCAGGATATGGACAATCTCAGAGTGGGAATCCCCTTTCTCCAGCAGGCTCCCACTCTGGTGCTGACAACAGATGCTTCCCTGCTCGGCTGGGGTGCTCACCTGGGAGAGCAAACAGCTCATGGGACTTGGCTTCCTCAGGAATCTCTGTTGCACATCAACATTCTGGAACTCAGGGCAGTGTTCCTAGCAATCCAGGCATTTGCCAAATTGTTGCAGGGAAAGGTGGTGCAAGTCAGGACAGACAACACCACTACCATATATTACATCAACAAGCTGGGGGGAACGAGGTCCTCTTTTCTCTGCACAGAGTCCATGAGAATTTGGAGTCTGGCCTACTCCCTGGACATCTCCCTGTCAGCAGTCCACTTACTAGGGAAGGACAATGTCCTAGCAGATGCTCTCAGCAGGATCAGCCAGGACCATCACGAGTGGGTCCTGAACAAACAAGTCCTCCTGTCAGTATTCAGGAGGTGGGGGGGTTCCAGAGGTAGATCTCTTTGCAGCCCCAGACAATCACCATTTGCCTCTGTATTGTTGCAGGCCTCCTGTTTGGGGCTCAGTGCCACTGGAGGCTCTACTTCTGGATTGGTCAAATAAGTTCTGGTACACTTTTCCTCCCTTTCCCTTGATTCTCAGGGTCCTAGTCAAGCTGAGGTCTCAGGCTGCTACCATGATCCTCATAGCCCTAGACTGGGCCAGACAACCATGGTATTCAATGCTACTGTCTCTTTCAGAGGCCAGTCCAATTTGCCTCCCCAGGACCTTGGTTTTAAGGAGCAGCAGTAGGCCCAAGATTAAATGGTAACAGGTGAGGCCAACAGCAATTAAAGGGGCACAGCTCACCGCAGCAGTTTGAGGGACACAGTACCCTTTAGGTCAGCAGTAATCTCAGTACATAGAGGGGCCCAGTAGTAAAGAGGGCAAGGAGGGCTCGTGGAACAGAAGGATATTCATCCCGAGGTGTGTCGGGGTAGCCAGACCCTAGTGCCATAAGTAACCCGCTTGTGTAATACTATTGTCAAGGGTCAGGAAGAGAAGTGTGCTTAGCACACAACTGCCATCTAGTGACTGTCATCTGATGAAACTATGTATTGGCTAGTATCTGAAATGTTGTGTTGATTGCAAAGTACCAAGACTGTGTTATACTAGGATTGTGGTTACTTGCCCCTTCAATGAAAAATTGCTCCAGATTTCAGCAGTTTGCCCCTGCTCCTGGCAAATTGCCCCTGCCACGAACAATTGCCCTGGATTTCAGCAATTTGCCCTGCTCCTGGCAAATCGCCCCTGCAATGAACAATTGCCCCAGACTTCAGCAGTTTGCCTCTGTTCCAGGCAAATTGCCCCTGAAATGAACAATTGACCCAGTCCCAGTGAATACGGTGGTGTAGTACAAAGTGGAATTACCAGTGTTTAGTGCAAAGTGTATGGACTAAATTTTCTACTGCCACACCACTGGTGGGGTCGTTCACAGCTGATTCTTCACCAAAGCAGTCTTCAGCCAGTGAAGAACTTCACAGCATTGTCGCTCCCAGTTGTTCGCCGAAAGTCGAGTCTGATGTGGATAAAGTGTGTTCATGTCCACTGGTTTATTGTTTTCTGGTTCTGGACAGTACGGGGTCTTGATCTTCACCCTGCATCCTATTCCTCCTGCTTGTTCCTTCCTGAATGCACCATGTTGTCTTCTGGGATTCAGCTCGATTTTGGTGGTCCTCCTGTGGATCCTTCACCAAAGAAGCTTCAGTGTATCTTCACCCTTGGCAATCCTTGCAAGTGGATTCTACGCCAAGTCTTTGTTCTTCATCTTTGGCAGCCCTGGTCAAGGGTTTGTGCCGGGGAAACTGCAGCAGATCTTCACCCTTGGCAATCCTTGCAAGTGGATTCTACGCCAAGTCTTTGTTCTTCATCCTTGGCAACCCTGGTTGAGGGTTTGTGCTAGGGAAACTGCAGCAGTCTGTGTTCTTCATCCTTGGCAGCCCTGGTCGAGGGTTTGTGTGGGGAACTTCAGCAGTCTGTGTTCTTCACCCTTGGCAATCCTTGCAAGTGGATTCTACGCCAAGTCTTTGTTCTTCATCCTTGGCAGCCCTGGTCAAGGGTTTGTGCTAGGGAAACTGCAGCAGATCTTCACCTTTGGCAATCCTTTCAAGTGGATTCTAAGCCAAGTCTTTGTTCTTCGTCCTTGGCAGCCCTGGTCGAGGGTTTGTACCTGGGAAGAGCCCAGCAAAGTTCAGTTCTTTTGTGCCATAAGTATTCCAGCTACCCTGGAGAGTGGGTTGGCTGAAGAACCAGGGTCTGTTTAAAAATCTCTATTATTCCCTTTCTAGCCTGTCCTAGGTTTTCACAGGTATAGCTTGGCACCAAGCAGGAGCCCCGTTTCCCCTTTTCCCCATTGCTACACCATTCTTTAGCTGTTCGCATGAAGATGACCAGAAAAGTTTGGACTTCCTTTGATCCTACAGACTTTTAGAGGGGTTTATGCCACCTAATCTTCCAGGATTAGCCCTGGTATTCATTATGCACTGCAAAATTGTCTTGTCTCTCGATAAAGTGATAGATGTTTGAATTTGTTCTTTAGACCATTTAGAGGCAGTATATCATAGAGTCCTATAAGTAGTGGCCTTAAGCCAGAGTGCACCTTTTACAGTTAGTAAAGAATATTACTTGCTGTTCTCATGTGGTTTGGTTCCCCTCTTCCCTTGTGACCATGTCTACCCTCCCCTGTGGTATGAATAAAGCCCAACGGGCATCAAACTTATAGATTGTCTCCTGCCTTTCCTTACCAGGTGCCTCCATCCACCCAACCCCATTTGAACCAGAGCATTGTCTCACCAGTCCACCTGCTTGAGGTGATGCTGGGTGTGCAGCTGGGAGATGCGATCTTCGAGGTCAGCACTCAGTTGGTAAGATCACCACACCATAAAAAAATTTTTTTGGCATAGTCAGCAGGACAAATTTTAAGGTGTCCAAAGTCGGAGCTTCTAAAGTAAGATGCAAGCAGTACCAGGTTGTACTAGTGGATTGTCTGGAGGGGATAACATATCCATAGGTAATGAATCCATAGAGACTGAGATGGAAGATTGAGAGAATATACACCCCCTCACCCCTGACAATGCCATACTACTTTGGAGTTCCTTGGCTTCCGCAGTTCACAGGAGAAAAGGATGGAAGTGGGACTAGTGATTTGGGCGAGTTTTGCTCTAAGATGCAAGCTATGTTTCGGCTATATCAAATTCCAGAGAGACAGAAAGTAGAAATAATTGACAGTGGAGAAAACGGAGCGGAGCACTAGAACAACTGAAACAAAAAGAGACCTGAAAGTAGGTCTGAAAGTTAAAACGTGCTTTTTATTCAATAAAAAAAGCTAGGATCAGACACAGGCGACAGTTGCACCCCTTCACCAATGTTTCATGTAGCTCTTATGCTTTATTAAGGCTATCCATTTAACTTTCAGACCTAGTTTCAGAACTCTTTGTGTTCTGGTTGTTCCAGTGCTCCGCTTTGTTTGCTCCATTGTCAATTTTGTGTATTCGCGGTAGCGCATACCTGGTCTTGAGAAGTCACCTCCTTCCTTGCAAGTAGAAATACTTATTGGACAACTTAAAGGTGCTGCCCACAGAGAAGTTCAATCTTGGCCCACAGGTGCAAAGACCACGGCTGACTAGTTTATGCAAAGATTGCAGCAGATATTTGACACTTGTACAGTATCTAGTTTAAAGATGAATTATTCTCACATACCCAGAGGCCTCCAGAGACTCTCCGACAGTATGCATTAAGTCTCCAAGAACTACTGAGGGTGATTGAGAGGGTGGACGCCAGAGAGATTACAGACCCAGACCATGTCCTGACAGAAACTTTTGTGGTGGGGGCACATAGTGAAGCCCTAATGAGAGAGCTTCGTATGCTGCAGCTTCAAGATCCTGAAGCGGACTTCTTAGATTTTAAAGAGAAAACTGTCAAGGTGCTGGGATAAGGTGGAGCGGGAGAAGATACAGTGACCTACCCCCCAGATGGTGACGCCTCTAGGTGCAGCATAGCCAGGGTATCCAATGGAAGGATTGGTATGAGAAGGCCCATGGTGCAGGCCACTACTGGGTGAGGAAATGCCCAGTAAGGAATGGGCGTGTGGTCAAGAATTGACAGGTAGGTACCCAGGTTACCTTCCAGACTCCCAACCCTTGTGTGGTCAGATGACACAAGTGCCAGTCCATCCCACGGCAACTAACTTCAGTCTGAATCTGGACTTAGTGGAGCAGATCACTACCTTGAAGCAAAAGATGACAGAGGTCTGTCAACAGGTAAAAAGGTTCAAGGAAGGTTGGAGAAGAGATGCTTCCCAGATGCAAGATAAATGGGGGAGATGGTTCAATGAACTTCAGTCCCAGCTCAGAAGGTGAGAAGGAAGGTGCCCTTCTGACCAGTTTGATAGTCAAGGCAGACCAGTTTGCCAAAGATGTGGAGTCAGTAGACATATTGAGAGACAATGCCAGCAGCCTTCAGAACATGTGGTGACATTAAACAGGAAGTCTTTGGGGACAGGGGCTGATCCTTGAAGAATGGTCGACCCGGCCAACCCCCAGTAATGAATCGATCATGTTTTATTAGAAGGAGTTTGATCATTCCTGTCCTGATGGATGGAGTAGAGTTAATGGCATTGTTGGATACAGAATCCCAGGTTACGACCATGCAAGGGCGATATTTCCGGCAGCATTGGAAAATGGAAAATCTTGCCACCGCCAAAGTCTTGGATCCCTTTAATTGTCAGCAGTGGAGCTGAGGTCCCATACCTAGGGTATCTGGAAGCGAGCATCCAGCTGGGGAAGACTGTCAAGGAATAATTATCAGTGATACAGAGAGCGACAACTTGCCACCACTCATTCTTGGAAGGAACTTTCTCCAGCACTGCTTTGAGGATTTGGTGCTGATCCTGCAGACCCAAGCAAAACGGTCTCCTCATATCGAAAAATGAACATTGCAGCAGATGATTCATCTTCTTCAGTGCCATCAATGCTTTGCAAGTACCACTGGTGAGACTGGAAAGGTCTGAGTGTCTGACACCTGACCCATTACTCTGAAACCTGGAATGGAAACCTACTTGTGGTGTAAGGCCAAGGTAGGCCCTCATGGTCAGGACTACGATGCCCTGGTTGAACCCTATCCTAATGAAAAAGAAGAGCCCATACTGGTGGCCAGAAGTGTTGTTACGGTTACGAAGGGTAGGATCCCTGTGTGAGTGATCAATTACGGGAATCACAATGTGCGACTACATCGCAATCATCCAGTTGCCCAGTTACACACTGTGTCTCTCCAAGACATTCTGGAACCAGAAGACAAGACCCAGAAGGACCATAGAACACCAACCATCAGGGTGGAAGAGACTGAAAACTATTGTGACTCTGTTGTACCAGCGTAAATACGGGAGATCAACCTGGATACCCCCGGAGCTACAGCACAACAACAGGCAGATGCCATCCAAGTATTGCTAAAGAATCAGGAAACTTTCAGTCGACATCCCTTAGATTTGGGGTTGGCTTGAGAGGTGCAGCACCGCATCCATATAAATCAGCATCCATCAATAAGAGAAAGATTCTGACCGATTGCCCCTGCCATGTACCAACCTGTGAAAGAGATGATTTGAGAAATGAGAGACACTAATGTGATAAAGGAAAGTCACAGTCCTTGGGCTGCTCCCATTGTCCTGGTCAAAAAGAAGGATGGGAAGATTCGGTTCTGTGTGGACTACCGAAAGCTAAATAATATTACTCACAAAGATGCCTACCCTTTACCCAGAATCGAGGACTCTCTCACAGCCCTGCAGTCTGCCGCAATATTCTCCACCCTTGACTTAACAAATGGGTATTGGCAAGTATCCATGTCCCCAGAGGACCAAGAGAAAAACACTTTCATAATGCCTATGGGCCTGTTTGAATTCACCTGCATGCCCTTTGGCTTATGTAATGCCCCAGGAACTATCCAAAGGCTAGTGGAACACTGCTTGGGAAGCCGCAACTTTGACATTCTATTGTTGTTCCTGGACGACATTATCATATATTCCAAGAACCACCTAGAGTACCTGCTGCACTTAGATGAAGTTTTTGCTCGACTGATCAAGTACAGTCTGAAAGTGAAACCCTCCAAATGTCACCTCCTGCAGTCTCAAGTAAATTACCTGGGCCACGTAGTGTCTGCCACCGGTGTGTCACCTGACGCTGAAAAGCTGAAAGCTGTGCGAGAATGGCCAGTCCCTGTAACAGTACAGGGCGTCAGAAGATTACTGCATTTTGTTGGTTACTACCAGCGGTTTGTTTAGATTTCTCCAAGATAGCTTTGCCTCTGAACGAATTTCTCCGAGGAACCAAAGCAGGGCAGATATCCAAAAAATGACCGTTCAAGTGGGCTGCAGAACAACAAGAGACTTTTGACAAATTAAGGCAGATTCTGACTCAAGCACCTGTACTGGCATACCCTGATTACTCTAAACCATTTCGGCTATACACGGACGGGAGCAATAAAGGGCTGAGCATGGTGTTGGTGCAAGAGCAAGAAGGCACTGAGCATGTTATAGCATATGCAAGTCATGGTCTGAGAGGGTCGGAACAGAATAATGCCCACTACAGTTCATTCAAATTGGAATTTTTGGCCTTGGTCTGGGCAGTCACTGAAAAAGTACTTAGCCATCACTCATTTCACCATTTTCACAGACAATAACCCACTAGCACATCTAAACACAGTAAGGCTGGAAGCTCTAGAACAGAGATGGGCTTTGAGGTTAGCTAATTACTAGTTCTCCATAAAATATTGATCAGGCAGATTCAGTGTTAATGTTGATGTGCTATCCAGAGCACCAACCCAGACAGAGAGTGAGACTGATGATACGCTTCTGGAAAATGTAGAAATGATGCCTTTTCTATGGGTACCAACAGAGATAGTACAGATCTGTTTTCAAACCAGTGCAGTTGAGGGTACAGAAGTAGAGTGAGTACCAGAATGTCCAGACAAATTTGCAGAACAAAATAACTTACACCAAGACCCAGTGGTCAAACAGATAAACACATATCTTAACAGAATCGAGTCTGACACCTCAAGAATGTAGAAGGATGAATTCAGAAGCACTGAAGTTGTGGAGACACAGAACCCATTTGATCCTAAAGAATTCTAGACTCATTTGACAAACCCGAGATCCAGCTACCCATTGTAAGATCTCCCAGACAACTGTTCCTAGAGGAAGTGCGCCAGTAGTACTTGAGGCATATCATGATCACTCTGGACATTTCAGTCACAAAAAGACAGAGGCCATCATTCAAAAAAGATTCTACTGGATCAGCATGAGAGATGACGTTACCAAATGGTGTAAAGAATGTCCAGCTTATAGTTTGAAATGTCCTAGCAAAAGCAACCAGCGGGCTCTGCTCCATCCCATAGTCAGCAGAGCACCTCTAGAATTAGTCGCTTTAGATCATCTCAAGTTGGAACCCAGTGCTAATGGTCAAACGTATGTCCTGACAATGGTGGACCAGTACTCCAAATTCATGGTTGTCAGTGCTATTAAAGATCTGTCTGCTCGCACCACAGCTGAAACATTTTTGAAATTCTTTGTCTGTCCATAAGGATATCTGACCAAAATCTTGACCGGTCAGGGAACTGGTTTTGAATCACAGCTCTTTAAAGAACTCCTGCCTTGTATGGCAGTCACAAAGTGAAAACCACTGCATATCACCCTCAGTGCAATGGACTATGTGAAAGAACAAACTAGACACTTTTATGAATGTTAAGAGCCCAATCTGTGGGGGCGCCAGAGAGCTAGCTTCTGAAGAGGATGCTTTTAGAAGAGCTCCTGAAAGGCAACAGCAATTTTTCATAAAAAAGTTAAATTTAAATACTAGCTGCATCGTTGAAAGTGCCACCTGTCATCTCCTAAGAATCTGAGGAACAGAAGGATACCAAATACTGCTATGGGATGCCAAAAAAATCAGCTACCGGGGCGCAGAAACCTAATACTGCCCAGGCCCCTTCAGATGGAGGAAATGGCAGCCTAGCTGGAAGTACTCAGTCTACCTCAACTTCAGCCCCTCCATGGCAAGCAATCCTTGAGTCTGTTAAATCCATGGATGCCAAGATCGAGAAAACATTGATAAAATTGGAAATGCACGATGTGGCGCTGAATGAATTGAAATCTTCAGTGGCAGAAACCGACAAGAGAAACATTACCTCCCAAGCAGTTTCAGCCATCACGAAGGAGAATACTGCCATGAGAAACCATAAAGAGAGCTTAGAAAATGAGCTCCACGCAGGAAACTTGCGCTTTGGGGGCCCAGAGGGTGTTGAAGGCACAAATCTACTTTGGTTCCTAAAAGATTGGCTGGCAGCATCTCTTGAAGTCCCAGAGGACTTTGACTGTGGACAGTTATGGAGGGCCTACCATGTGAATCCACGTGTTCGAGCTCCTGTGGCTGAGATGGCAAGGATGATCATTCTTCTTACAGCGGGTCAAGAAATTAGGGACCTACTCCTCTCATTTGCTTGGGCAACATACCCCCTAATAGTGCAGGACAAAGATGTGAAAATATTCCCGGATTTATCCTACTAGACCAGATTGCATTGTAAACAGTTTGACACAGTCCGGCAATGGCTCTGATCCTTGAGCATCGTCCATTCCTTTCTTCTGCCCGCCAGGCTGTGACACCTATGGAGGAAAATCCTGGCAGTTCGCAGATCCCAAGGATGCGGGTCGGTGGATGTAGTGAACAGAAGTGGAGTTCGCGGCCCGAGCTGGATCCCAACATGATGACATGGAATCTGAGGACAACAAGAGCTGAGGGACTACCTTAGTATGTACTGCAAGTTTAAAAAAGTTTAAAGTTGTTGATTCCTCTATGTTTATGCTGTAAAGAGGTTATTGCGAAAGTAATGTGAGAATTTCATGGGAGGCTTGCAATATCTATTCAGGGGTTTTGCTTTATCTACTTTTTTAGTAAGGCCAATTCCTATCAGCTGAACTTTGGGACATTACTGACTTGTTGTGCAATGCCAGGTCCATTAAGAACAAGACTGGAATTATTGCAGACCTAGTTGAAACGGTGGACCTGGCATGCATCACAGAGACCTGGCTGGATGAAAATTTCGGCCCCATTTTAGAGGCTATGACTCCAGCTGGGTACTCGGTGATTCATTGCCCGAGATTGGATCGTTGGGGGAAGGGGTTACAGTCTATTTCAACACTGAACTGAACCTCACGAGGGTACTAGTTGAGGAGACTGCGTCTTTTGAGTGTACAGCAGTAGCAGGTGTAGGCTATTGAATCGCTCTCATCTACCGTCCACCCGGTGATGAGAAGCGATTCCTTCAGAAAGTGGCAGACTTCGTCGTCGAGATGGCGTTTGAGTTGCTCGGATTGATGGTTCTGGGCGACTTCAATGCCTGGGTCAACGATGAACTCTCACAATTTGGTCAACACTTCCTCCAGTTAATGACATCTCTGGGCCTTACACAGGTGGTTTCCACTGCTACTCACAAACATGGACACTCTCTAGACTTAATCTTCCTCCTAGGGATCGAAACATCTGACTTGGGGGTTGAACCAGTTGAGTGATCTGATCATTACGCCATGGGGTTTAGTTTTAGCACCCCCCCCTCATAGGCCAACCCCTGTGGAGATGGTTAGGTACGGCCCTTTATGGGATATAAGTTCCCATGGCCTTGCAGCAGTCCTTGACCTCTCGTCCCCCTCGTTGGCAAGCAGTGATCCAGAGACCCTTGTGTCGGCCTATAACACAGCCGTCTCGGTGGCTCTGGATTCTATTGCTCCAGTCCATGTTCGCCCTCTCTCCTTTTGCCCCAGGTCCCCTTGGTTTGATGGGACTTTGAGGGAGAAGCAGAGACAAGGGTGAAGATTAGAGCATTACTGGAGAAAGTCCGCCCTTGATGCCGACCACCTTAGATTGATGGACCATTATTCAGTCTATCAATCTGCAATCACCCATAAGAGAGCAGAATTCCTGTCCTGAGGAGATTGCGGCTGCTTAGAATCAACCAGCTCAGCTATTTTGAACTGTGGACAGACTGTGCAACCCAGCCTGTCTGCATGTTCGGAAAGCTTTTTCGCAATTAGAGTGCAATGAGCTTGCTCAATTCTTTGCAAATAAGGTGGATGACACCAGGGCAGTACTGCAGCCAGCACACTCTATGGGCGTTGTTTGTGATCAGTACGGGGTCACTGTACCTCACTTTTCCTGGAGTACCTTCAGTCGACCGGAGTTCATGAATGTCATGAGGATTATCCAGAGTGTGCACCCCGCATGCTGTAGTTTGGACCCTGGACCGACTTCCCTAATTCTGGATTGTATTGACATCATCGGTCCGGTCCTTGTGCAGATAGATTGGTGCTCCTTGGAATTGGGAGAGTTTCCTAGCTCCCTGAAAGAGGCGGTGGTGACACCCCTCTTGAAGAAAGCTACCTTGGACCCAGACTGTCACGCAAACTACAGACCTATCTCTAACCTTCCCTTTGTTGGGAAGTTGATTGAGAAAGTAGTGACAGCACAATTGGAAGACCATTTGACCATCCATGACATCTATGAACCACTCCAGTCCAGTTTTCGTAAGAGACATAGTACCGAGAAAGCACTGGTTCGGGTGCTCAGTGATCTCCTGATGGTGAGAGATCAGAAGATCCATTTCATCGTGGTTCTTCTAGATCTTTCTTCAGCTTTTGACACCGTGGACCACATGGTGTTGATAGGATGCCTGAGGCATATCTGTGGAATGTCGGGGACAGTCCTCAGATGGTTTACATCATTTCTCATGGGTAGAACACAAAGAGTTGTGTCTGGGTTTTTTTCTTCAGGCCCAACTGCTTTGTTTTGTGGGATGCCTCAGGGTTCAGTGCTGTCACCCATGTTGTTCACGGTGTATATGCTACCCCTCTGAGACATTGTAAGAAGGTATGGGCTGAGGGTTCACTATTACGCAGATGATACCCAGCTCTACCTTTCTTTTGCCCCCGACCAGAATGGAGCTCTTTCAGTCTTTAACAACTGTCTGAAAGAAATCCAGGAGTGGACGGATTCCAGTTGGCTGAAGTTGAACTCGGAAAAGACTGAGGTACTGGTCGTGGACCCGGGCCATCAAATAGGGGGATCGGGTGTTGGTGTGCCCTCTGGAATTATTCTTGGCAGTATCTCACTCCTGACCTCTGAATGGGTGTGTAACTTGGGGGTGGTTTTTGATGATGGACTGACCCTACATTCTTAGGTGTCAGCTGTCGTCAAAACCTTTTTATCATCTTAAGGATATCGCTAGGATTAGGCATCTGGTTCTGTCTGACGACCTTCCCACCCTGGTCCATGCCTTTGTGTCCTCGTGCTTGGATTACTGCAACTCACTTTATTTAGGGCTTTCTGGGGTTGAAATCTGTCACTTGCAGCTGGTGCAGAACATGGCAGCCCGGCTTTTGACAGGTACTACTCGATCCTGCCATATTACTCTGGTGCTGCACGAACTGCACTGGCTGCCAATACGGTGGCGGATCACCTTTAAAGTCGGTCTGCTGACTTTTAAAGCCCTACATGGACTGGGCCCAGACTATCTGAAAGAGCTACTGGTTCCCTACTGCCCTGGTCGATCACTCCACTCAGCTGACGAGGGGTTGTTAGAGATTCCAAGGGTGAATTTGAAGTCATCTGGTTCAAGAGCTTTTGCTTATGCAGCCCCCACCCTTTGGAATTCTCTACTCCGTCGGTTACGGGAGTGCACAACTGTGGAGGAATTTAAGCAGGGCTTAAAAACCTATCTGTGGCAAAAAGCTTTCTTAGTTAACCAAAATGTTTATTCTTGTATTGGTATGCGATTTTAATTGTATTGTTTTGCCGTTTGATGCTGTATCTGTTTTATATTGTTAGGCGCCTTGGCAATGGAAAGGCACCATATAAAAAAATTATTATTATTATTATTAAAACCTGGCCTATACAAAGGAAATTCTTACCTGGTTAAGATATATGCTAGTAGAATATCTCTATTAGAGAGTGTTTGATATAAAACACAGAGTTTTATGATCATTCACTAACCTAAGGCTATGAGAGGATGCTGATTTTCAGTTGCTGTTTTTTGGGGAGTTCTGATAAAAGCACAATTTACCTGTTTGTTCCAACTTAAGACAAATTATATAGCACTCTTTCAGGAGTGTGTTGATAAGATCCCTGAGTTTCTCCCTATCTAGACACTATTCTTGCCATTGAAGTGGCTGGCAATGCTTGGACTAAAGAATGGACACTATTTACTTTATTGATTCCCCCACCTTCTTACTGTGCCAGCTTGCAAGATATCATTTTAATTTCCTTACTACCGAAATCCTATTTGTTTTTCCCCATGATCTCTATGTATTTCTTGCATAAGGAATGTATAACCTGTATTGTTATTTATAAAATGGCAATAAACAGAAAGTACAAAAAAAAAAGATCCCTACCTGAATACAAGCGTCCATATTGGCCAGCCTTACTCCCTGAACTCGCCTACTTGTATAACAATACTGTCCACTGTTCGAATGGATATACCCCGCACTACCTGATGTTTGGTCACCATGGTAGACTCCTCATGGATCTAGTGCTTGGAGTCCAACTGGATGAACCACCTGTTACAGATTGGGTACAGGAACACAGCAAAAGACTGCAAGAAGCTGGTCAGATTGTAAGTCAACGCGTGGATCAGGTGCAACTAAAGCAAAAGATAACATATGATACTAAAGCCAATGTGACCCTGCTGCAGATTGGAGAATGGGTATTGTTAAGAAGGACTCAGAAATGTCACAAGTTAGCTACCAGATGGGAAACAGAACTTTTCCTCATTGTTTTGAGTTCCCTACCCTGACTTACCCGTGTACAAGATTCAGAAAGAGACTGGAATTGGCACAAAAATAGTGCATCAAAATTTTCTTAAGCCTTGTACCTTCAGAGATAGTGCTCTAACCGACCCTACAAGGAACTCTGCATCAGAGGAGAGGCAGCCGAACCCTAACTACAGATGTTTTAAGAATGTTTTACAAAAGTAAGGTTACATAGAAATTTAAGAGAAGTGTTAACATGTTAGAAATCTTATAAACACCTATAGAAGTAATAGTTAGGAAATGTTTTATATAGAGTGTTAAAAGTGAATACATGGTGACATGTGTTTTTAGGCGGGCCTGAATCTGTAATGCCCCAAAGTATGGTGGCACTACAGAAATAGGGTGCTTATTGACGGGCAGTATGCCCTGGGGTGCCCTGTTGTTGTCAGCTCAGAAGGCAGTTAGAGGAGCCCCTTTGTAGTGATTCCCACCCCAAAAGTTTTTTTTTCCGCTGCCTGCTCTGTTCCACCCCCCCCCCCTCAGAGCAGGCAGCATGAGAGAGGGCACCCATGCGCTGGGACTTCTGTTCTTGTCCAGCGCATGGTGTCCATTTTCAAAATTTGGGCTGTTGGCTGGGGCACGGGCTTGGGGTTTGAGAATTAGAAGCCCAAGCACTTTTTGAGAAGGTAACAATCAATTTTAGTGCAGTTGGTTTGGGCTGAGCTGTGGAGGGAGAGGGACCGCAGAGTGTGATGGAGACAGGGCTTACCTGGAGTGGTTGAAACAGTCCCGCTGACTCTGTTTCAGTGCCCCTCATCAAGCCAGTGAAGAGCCCTGTATTGCTGCTCCAGTGTTGCTGTTCTGCGGTCGAGTCCAGCGGTCAGGAGAGAGAAGAGAGAAAGAGACAGTCCCTTGTGGCGGTGTGGGCTCGTTTTTGCCCCCTTTGTTTTTTTTCATTAAATAATTAATAACAGTCCAGTCCCACATCAGCGGTCAGTGAAGGATCTGCATCACGTCACCGAGAGAAGCTGTCGGCACTCCAGAGGCCCCCTTCCATTTGCCGCACTGCCTGTTCTCCTCTCGTTGGTCCCTCCCTCTGCCAGCTAGAACCTGCCTCCTCCCAGCATCAGTTACACCCCGGGCTGGGGCGGTGAGTCAGTGACAGCACTCAAGAAAAGTGCAGACTGCCTAGAAGTTTAAAATTTAAAGATTTAATTGTTCGGGCACTCAGAGTGCCAGAGGAGGGCCAGGAGGGAGAACTTGAGGAAAATGTAATTTTCGGGGACTATGATGCTTTATGAATATTTGTTGTCTCCCCTAAAGCCAATGGGCAGTTCATTTTAAGGGAGAGACAATAAATATTCATAGAAGGGTGGTGCTTATAGAAACATAGATTCTGACCACTTGGCCCACCTAGTCTGCCCATTTCCCTACCTACTGGATAAGTTGCAGATCCTAGGTAACCAACAGCCTACTGTATTTCTTCCTACCCCCAACAAGAATTGCCTTATGTCTTTCCCATGCATTCTTGAATTCTCCCACAGTTTTAGACCCCACAACCTCCTCAGGAAGGCCATTCCATGCATCCACCACCATTTCTGTGAAAAAATACTTCCTCACATTGCCCCTGAGCCGTCCCCCCTCTATCTTCAAATTGTGTCCCCTTGTTCTTGCACATCTCTTTTTCTGGAAGATGCTACACTCTTTGACTTTGTTGATTCCACTGAGGTACTTAAAGTTTCAGTCATGACCCTCTCTCCTCCTTTCCTCAAGGGTATACATATTAAGGTCCTTTAGTCTCTCCTCGATGGCCTCAGATAGCTTCTCTTGCAGATCCTGCACCATTTTAGTTGCCCTCCTCTGGACTGCCTCCATCCTGTCTATGTCCTTGCAGAGATGGGGTCTCCAGAACTGGATGCAGTACTCCAGATGGGGTCTCACCAACTGTCTGTACAGAGGGATAACAACTTCCTGTTTTCTGCTGGTGATATCTCTCCCTATACATCCCAGTATCCCTCCAGTCCTCCCTACTGCCTTCTCACATTGCTTGCTAACCTTAAGGTCATCTGATATGATTACACCCAGGTCTCTTTCCTTTTTGGTTGTTGTTACTACCTCCCTCCCATTGTGTACTCTTCCCCAGAGTTTTTGTTTCCCAGGTGCATTATTTTGCACTTCTTTGCATTGAATCCAAGCTGCCATACTTCTGACTTAGGCTGGACAAGGGGAGCTGAGTGACAGGAAAGCCCAGGGAAGGCAGATAGATTTAAAGGGGCAACTCCAGGCCCCAGGATTAAAAGGGCTAGTATAGTCCCCTACTGTTAAGAAAAAGGGGCCCCCTCAAGACCGGCCCATGAAGGGTTGGAAGGGGCCCAGCAAGACAGGCCCATAGCTTCCAGGGGCCCGGCAAGCAAAGACCCACATAGAGGGCCCAGTACTGTAGGCCTAGGTTTTAAGAGGCAACAGTAGGCCCAAAGATTCAGTGGCAATGGGTGAGACCCACAGCAGTTAAAGGGGCATAGCTCACTGCAGCAGTTCGAGGGACACAGTACCCTTTAGGTCTGCAGTAAGCTCAGTAAATAGAGGAGCCCAGTAGTAAAGAGGGCAAGGAGGGCTCAGGGAACAGAAGGATATTCATCCCGAGGTGTGTCAGGGATAGCCAGACCCTAGTGTCATAAGTAACCCGCAAGCGTAATACTATTGTCAAGGGCCAGGAAGAGAAGGGTGCTTAGCACACAACTATCATCTAGTGACTGTCATCTGATGAAACTGTATATTGACTAGTAGCTGACATGTTGTGTTGATTGCAAAGTATCAAGACTGTGTTATGCCAGTATTGTGATTATTTGCCCCTTTAATGAACAATTGCTTCAGATTTCAGCAATTTGCCCAGCTCTAGGCAAATTACCCCTGCCACAAACAATTGCCCTGGATTTCAGCAATTTGCCCCTGCTCCTGGCAAATTGCCCCTGCAACGAAAAGTTGACCCAGTCCCAGTGAATACGGTGGTGTAGTGCAAAGTAGAATTACCAGTGCTTAGTGCAAAGCATATGGACTAAATTTTCTACTGCCACACCCCTGGTGGGGTTGTCCACAGCTGATTCTTCGCTGAAGCAATCTTCAGCCAGTGAAGAACTTCACAGCATTGTCACTCCCAGTTGTTCACCGAAAGTCGAGTCTGATGTGGATAAAGTGTGTTCATGTCCACTGGTTTATTGTTTTCTGGTTCTGGACAGTACGAGGTCTTGATCTTCACCCTGCATCCTATTCCTCCTGCTTGTTCCTTCCTGAATGCACCATGTTGTCTTCTGGGATTCAGCTCGATTTTGGTGGTCCTCCTGTGGATCCTTCACCAAAGAAGCTTCAGTGTATCTTCACCCTTGGCAATCCTTGCAAGTGGATTCTACGCCAAGTCTTTGTTCTTCATCCTTGGCAACCCTGGTTGAGGGTTTGTGCTAGGGAAACTGCAGCAGTCTGTGTTCTTCATCCTTGGCAGCCCTGGTCGAGGGTTTGTGCTAGGGAAACTGCAGCAGATCTTCACCTTTGGCAATCCTTTCAAGTGGATTCTAAGCCAAGTCTTTGTTCTTCATCCTTGGCAGCCCTGGTTGAGGGTTTGTGCTAGGGAAACTGCAGCAGATCTTCACCCTTGGCAATCCTTGCAAGTGGATTCTATGCCAAGCCTTTGTTCTTCATCCTTGGCAGCCCTGGTCAAGGGTTTGTGCTGGGGAAACTGCAGCAGATCTTCACCCTTGGCAATCCTTGCAAGTGGATTCTACGCCAAGCCTTTGTTCTTCATCCTTGGCAGCCCTGGTTGAGAGTTTGTGCTAGGGAAACTGCAGCAGATCTTCACCCTTGGCAATCCTTGCAAGTGGATTCTATGCCAAGTCTTTGTTCTTCATCCTTGGCAACCCTGGTTGAGGGTTTGTGCCGGGGAACATCAGCAGTCTGTGTTTTTCATCCTTCACAGCCCTGGTCAAGGGTTTGTGCTAGGGAAACTGCAGCAGATCTTCACCCTTGGCAATCCTTTCATGTGGATTCTATGCCAAGTCTTTGTTTTTCATTCTTGGCAGCACTGGTTGAGGGTTTGTGCCTGGGAAAAGCCCAACAAAGTTCAGTTCTTTTGTGTCATAAGTATTCCAGCAACCCTGGAGAGTGGGTTGGCCAAAGAACCAGGGTCTGTTTAAAAATGTGTCCTATTCCCTTTCCAATCTCTCTTAGGTTTTCATAGGTGTAACTTGGCACCAAGCAGGAACCCCGTTTCCCATTTTCCCCATTGCTACTCCATTCTTCAGCTGTGCGCACAAAGACAACCAGAAAAGTTTGGACTTCCTTTGATCCAATGGACTTTTAGAGGGGTTTATGCCACCTAACCTTCCAGGATTAGCCCTGGTATTCATTGTGCACTGCAAAATTGTCTCATCTCTTGATAAAGTGATAGATGCTTGAATTTGTTCTTTAGACCATTTAGATGCAGTATATCATAGAATCCTATAAGTAGTGGCCTTAAGTCAAGGTGCACCTTTTTGAGTTAGTATTACTTGCTGTTCTCGTGTGGTTTGGTTCCCCTCTTCCCTTGTGACCATGTCTACCTTCCCCTGTGGTATGACTTAAGCCCAACGGGCATCAAACTTATAGATTGTCTCCTGCCTCTCCTCACCGGGTGCTTCCATCCACCCAACCCCATTCGAACCACAGCGTTGTCTTGCCAGTCCACCAGCTTGAGGCAACGCTAGGTGTGCAGCTGGGAGAGGCAATCTTTGAGATCAGTACTCAATTGATAAGACCACCACAAAGGACTGATAGCATGGCAAAAAAAAGCTTATGTATCAGCTTCTCTCTCAATTAGGCAGGCTAATTACATGGCCTATGCTGCCCAGTATCAAAAATCATTGTGGCAGTCGGTCTTAGGATTGGCAGATAAGGCCCCCTCTGGTCTGGCAGCCAGCCTGGCAGAGACTGCAAGGTTCAGCTTAGAAGCCTCCAAATATCAGTTTCAGATGGCAGCAGGTGCCAGTGACACTGCTGCCAGGTGGATGGCCAATACAATGGCTCTCAGAAGATTTGCCTGGCTGAGAGCCACTAATTTGTCACAGGATACCCAGACAAAGGCCATGGACTTCCCCCGTGAGAATAACTCTTTGTTTGGGGACAAAACATAAGCTTAAATGAAGAAGGTGGATGAATATAAAACCACCTTCAAGAACAGCTCAGCCAAGAAAAAGCCTTCAGGTTCCTATAGGCCTTATGGAAGTGTGGGGTGGGGCAGGGGTTAGTGTTCCTATGGGAGACTCTTCTTTCGAGCTCAGGCTGCTCATCAGTACTAGCAGTATCCCCAACAAACAAGATACTTCAGAGGGAAGGGAAGAAGGGGTTCTAGGCGTGGGGTTCAGTCTGGCCAGGCCCAGCCCCAGCCTAAGCAGAGTCCCTGACGTGGTTGCCAAGGTCACCTCCCCTATACCGGTAGGGGGCAGGCTGGCTCACTACTTTCAGGCTTGGGAGACCATCACCACAGACAAGTGGGTCCTGGAGGTAGTGAGTCAGGGTTTGTCCCTCAGTTTCAAATACTTCCCACTTTTAAGAACAAGAGTATTCAGACAAGTTTCAAATTTAGAGAAGAAGTTGCTAGAGGAAGAAGTAGCAAATCTGTTGCCGTCAAGGGCAGTAGAACCAGACCCTCCACAGCAAAGGGGAAAATGATTTTACTCAAGGTACTTCTTGACCACAAAGAAAAATGGGGAGTGGTGACCTATTCTTGACATAAGACTACTGAACAGACACTTGGTAAAGTCAAAATTCAAGATGGTAACTTTAACTACGATTCTACCAACCCTCCAGGAAGGAGACTGGTTGGCCTCTGTGGGTCTAAAAGATGCATACTTCCACAGCCACATAAGGGAGTCTCACAGAAAATACCTCAGGTTCAGACTGTCATGAGGACATTACCAGTTCTCAGCACTACCGTTCGGTCTCACTTCAGCTCCAAGAGTGTTCACAAAGTGTCTGGCAGTGGTAGTGGCACATCTGAGAAGGCAGGGAATCACACTATTCCCTTACCTGGACAATTGGTGTCACCACAACAAGTGAAGGAACACCTAAGGACATTCTGGAACCTCCTGGAATCCTTGGGGTTCCTACTAAATCTCAAACAATCCATCCTGCAACCAGTGCAGGTTCTGCATTTTATAGGAGCAGAGCTGGACACACTGAGTGGAAGGGCTTAGCTGCCACAGGACAGAGTAAGCAACACTATCCAGCTTACTGGGTCTTTCAGACTGAACAAACCAAGACCAGCAAGGCAGTTTCTACAGATCCTAGTGCATATGGCTGCAACAACAGGTACAGTCATAGGGGGCCCAGTTCGAAATGAAGGACATACAGTTCCACCTCAGAGTACATTGGTGCCAAAGGGGGGGATTCAGTGACAAAACTGGTTCCTGTAACAGGGACTTTACTGCAAGCCCTTCAATGGTGGCAGGTAAGGAAAAGCTTAAGAGAAGGAGTTCCCTTCCCTTTCAGCAGGAGTCCTCATCAGTAGTTCTCACAACAAATGCATCATTTCTGGGTTGGGGAGCTCATTTGGGTACCATATAATCTATGGCACTTGGTCAAATGCAGAGTCTCTTCAGCACATAAACCTGTTGGAGCTCAGAGCAGTGTTTCTGGCCCTGCAGGCCTTTGCTTCCATGATTCAAGGCAAGCTGGTACAGGTCAGGACAGACAATACCACCACAATGTATTATATAAACAAGCAGGGCAGAACAAGGTCCTTCCCATTGTGCACAGAAGCAATGAAGGAGTGGAGTCTGGTCTACCCACTCCAAGCCTCTCTAGTAGCTATTCATCTGCCAGGGAAGGACAATATCTTAGCAGATGCTCTAAGTCGAATGAACCAGGATCACCACGAATGGACTCTCAACAGACAGGTGTTGGAGGTGGTCTTCAGAAGATGGGGCACCCCAGAGATAGACCTCTTTGCATCCTAAGAGAACCACCAGTTTCCACAGTTTTGTTGCAGGCCACCAGCCAGTGGCACTGTACCTCTGGATGCTTTGGCACTGGATTGGTCATGGAAACAGCTGCATGCCTTTCCTCCCTTTCCTCTGCTACTCAGGGTCCTAATCAAGCTCAGATCTCAACCTTCGACAATGATCTTGATAGCTCCAGACTGGGCCAGGTAGCCATGGTACTCGATGCTGCTCTCCATGTCTGTGGCTCCACCAATACACCTCCCATGGAGGCACAATCTGCTAACCTCCTCACAGGGGAAAATCCTGTACCAGAACCTCAGATCCCTAAGACTCAAGGCATGGCTCTTGAGGACTTAAGAGTATGCAGGCTTGCAACTCTCTAATAGTGTTCTAAATGTCCTGAGGGGGTCCAGGAAACCTTTCACCAAGAAGACATCTGCTTCTAAGTGGAAGAGGTTCTTTATCTGGTGTTCTGCCAATGATGTGGGACCTTCCCAGATTACCTCACTCATTTACATTCTCTGGGTTTATAACACACTACCCTGGAGATGCATCTGGCTTCTGTTTCAGCTTATATTTCAGCTGGTAAGGGTGTCTCCATAGCATCCTACACTATCTTGAAGAAGTAGTATTTTAAATGATTATCTCATCTGCACCCACCCCACAGGGAACCGGTGCCAGCATGGGACATTAATGTATGCATTGCCAAGCTCATGAAGCCTCTGTTTGAACCTATGGCCTCATGTTACCTGAAATATGTTACCTGGAAGACAGTGATCTTCCTTGTGTCAGTCTTCACCATTCATCACTGGTGGGTATAAGCCGGAGGCGCAGTACCCACAAGAGCATTTTGTTTCCTAAGGAGGAGGAGCCCTTGAGGCCGACATATTACGTGGTGCTCGAGGGTTGGCCAGTAACCGATGCTGACTTCTCTTGTACCTCAGTTCTGCTTCTCCCGCCATTAAATGTGCAGCTACCTCACCTGTAGCAGGAAAAGAAGATATGCCACTGTGACCTACTCCCGACCTACTTGTATTCAGTACCGTCACTGTCAGTGCTGCCGTCGCTGCTCCATTACTTGGTGCCGTTCTGATCTTCAGACCGGTAAAATAATTCCTTTTTCTTTGAGTCAGTGCCAGGTTTGTTTTCTGAAATTATTGTTATTTTGTCTGTGTGTCATGCCGAGTTCAAAGGGGGACAAAAAGAAATCATCTAAGGTGGGCCGGCCTCCTATCCATCAGTGTCCCTGCAGTCAGCAAATTTCCATCTTGGACCGGCATGATCGTTGTTTTACCTGCCTAATCCAAACCATGTTATGGACAATTGTGATGCCTGTTTCTCCATGGCTCACCACATCCATGAATACCGCAAGTTTAAGGTCGGTCGCACTCCGCCAACCTTTAGAGGATGATGTCATACTGGAGACACCAGAAGCAGGTCTCTTGGCCCTACCTCTGGGTCCACTCCCAGTTCTGTATGGACCAGGGAAGAGAGAGCCTCTGCCTTGTCAAGCCTTGCCAGGGCAGAGGCCTCTAACACGGTGCCGGAGGCATGGTCCAGTTCTTCCAGGGACCGGGCCATGAGCAATGTTCTGGCAGTCATCTCCTTGGAGGTGCAGGCTCTCCTGGTATCATGGCCAATGCTTGCTGGGCCCAACATGGTGGTCCCCTCAGTGCCACCTGGATCCTGGAGTCATTCGCAACTCCAGTGATCAGGGCAGTGCCACGGGCAGTACTGGGCCATCTGAACGGCACCGAGGGTAGGAGGGCCTTTGGGGTGGCCCCTCTGGAGGTCTTCTGGATCGGATCCTCTTCAGAGGAGGATGATCGGGAGAAGGATCCAGAATGGCAGCCCAACCCTTTGGAGTACCAGGGACACCTCTGCCCAGTACCTTAGCATCCTCCCAATCCCCTCTTCCTTCGGGGCCAACTGTTGCAGTTGGCACCGGCTCTGGCACTATTTGTGGTGCCAGGAGCTCCCTCAGGGCTGCTAGTGGCACTGGGGAGCTGCTGGTTGTTGAGGGAAACTCGTGACCTGGCAGAATTGAGACTCCAGGCTCCAGAGTCTGGGCCAGCACCATTTCCGGTGCTGTTCGGTCTTCTGGGGCCAGAAAGAGGGCTCCTACTCCCCCTGCCTCCCTTGTGAGGCCTATGGGAGAGGTAGAGACTGATTGGGCACAAGGGACAGGTCCCTCTTAGAGTCCGTGGGGTGAGTTTAGGGGCAGTAGCCTTCCCCAGGGGCCCTTTGGTGCTTGGAGAGGAGCCACAGCACAGAGTCTTCCTTCTCTCCCCCATCTCCTGCATGGGAGACCTTGTTGTGTGGGATAAGGGGACACCCATCTGGGCCTATGTGGCCTCGATCGCCTCACAGGGGGGTTATCCCTTCGGGGCTTAGTCCTGACCGCTTCTACCTGGTTGAGCGGCTAGTCATTGCACAGAACAGCAGATCCTCCCCTAGCGCTGGATTGCCTACGCAGTCTCCTAGCACTGGCAGAGGTCATTCTCAGCCTCTAAGATGTGTCACCCCCCTTACCTCTGCCTCCTCCCCCTCGCTTTCCAGGCCATTTGAGTCCTTCAGGGCCCCCATCTGGAAAAAGTTCAGGGCCACTGCTGCTGCCTTTCCCAGATGTATAAGAGCCATGGACAAGCAGGTCTTTCACCTGTAACCCCAGCAGCAGCTGGACTCTGAGTCTGGTCTCCTCTTCTTTCTCCAGTAAGGAAGAGGATCCCTCCGTCCACCTATCCTTGGATGCTGATTAAACCTCCTGTCAGCGTTTCCTTTTGGGTTTGGTTGATGAGGTCCACATCTCCAGGGTGGCAAGATGCAATCCTGAGCTGGTGATGTGCTCCTTCCTGAGCGAGTTTAGTGCTGACCATTTGGTGGTCCCTGCTTGGCCAGTTCCATTCCAGCAAGTGCTGTAGCACACCTGGCATCATCCATCTGTCCCTTCCCCAGCCCTGATGGACTGCCAGCACAGGTACTGCACACCCCTGGGTTCTCCAAGGGCTTTGACTCATCCTACTTCAGGAGTGAGTCTCCTGCATTACCCTAACGGGCATAGAAGCCAGAGGTGCGACTGAACCCCAGAGGCAGACTCTGTGGAGTTTGATTGGTGGGGAAGGAAAGTTGTCTCCTCAGTGTGCTTGATGTTTTGCATAGCTTCACATCAAGCCCATCATACTGCCTACAACAGGCATCTATGGTCGATGCTAAGTCAAGTGGTTGCATCACTGCCTGATTCGGAAACAACCAGGCAAGCCATTGCCCTCTCCGCACAGGGCCTGAAACTTGCGAAGCACCAGGCAAGGGCATCTTATGATCTGCATCAGGCTTTACCTTTAAGGCTGACACCCATGTCCCGGCCAAGGGTGCTTGCCTCCACCTTCCAGGGGACCCGCCTTTTCTCCCGCAGGGTGAGATGAGAACTTCAGGGGTGACTTACTTCTCCCAGGCAAAGGGATACCCTGTCTTACACTGACCAATCACAGGCCTATCTGGCCAGTGAGGGTCCCCTTCCTCTGTGTTTTCCCCCACGGGGGGCTGAGGGACTGTGTCCCTTGGGGAGGTGCTAGGTCTCCTTTGGGGAGCTTGGTACTCATCCACCAGTGATGAATGGTGAAGATTGACACAGAGAAGATATGAAAATGATGTAGCTATCGTAATTCTTGATCTTCCTGTGTATCTTCGCCACTCATCACTGCTTCCCGCCCTCCATCCCCTCTTGAGCCTCAACTGAAAGCGTCAGTGAGAACTGAAAGTGCCTGTGAGTGTTCCAACTAATCTTATTTTGCCTCTACCCATCTCCTTGCCCCTACTGTACTCCTTTGCAGTGCTGGCAAGGCCTGTGGTTGCTTTAATTCTACCTGCCATGTTCCCCCTTTCCCCTCTATCCTTCTCTATCTCCTGCCTACCCCTCTTGCTACTCTGACAATGCCTCTGGCTGCTACCTTCCCCCCTCAAACAAGCACCTTATTCACCTTTGCGCTCTATCTTATTGTTAGACTTCTTCCTTCACTTTATATTTTGCAGTTGTAGTCTGTTGTTTATCATTATGTATTATGATTTGATGCTGTATGTTGTAACTCAAATTGTTATTTGCCTTATGTCTGTTTGTTACCACCCTCCCAATTGATGTGGAACCCTTGTAAATAAGCTGCCTGGAGTTCAAATGTACTTTGTAATTCGAGATTGAATGAATATGTAGATAGAGAGAGAGAGAGAGAGAGAGATAGATAGAGAGATAGATAGATAGATAGATAAAGTCTCTGGACGATTCCTCCTCCCTGGTTGCCCTGCCCCCATTGAGACCAATTGTGGGCATAGTTCCACTGGTACCTCTGGATCCTTTGTTCCTTTAGTGAAGTGACAGAGAGCTCTCCTGTGAAGGAGAGCAAGTAAGGCTCCTTACCCTTCTCTTTATCACTGGGTTTCCCCTCTGCCCTCTTCTCAGCATCCTGATGGGGATTCTCCCTTGACTTGGTCCGGACCTTTCCTAGGTCTGTCTGGCTGATTCAGTTTTCATGCAGGGAGGATACTTGTCGGGGTAAATAGGGTCGGAAGGGCCCTTGGGGACTCTCACTATCATTTTTCCTATGGGATCATAACCCCTTCCCTCTGTTCCTCGGGGGGAGGGTTCTTGGGACAGGATCATTTCTTGATCCTTACAGGGTCTGTCCTTCTGTGACATCGTGCCTCTTGTCCTCCTCCAGGATTCTGTTTTTTAAGACTTTAACTTGGAGGCTGGAGTCCAAGGGCATCCTGTCTCCGGGTGGTTCTCTCTTCCCACCCTGGAGTTCAAGGGCAGGGGGAGGAGAGAGACTCTTACCACACCTTCTTCTTCTCCCATGGAGAGGGGATTTTCAGCCCTGGCACCTGAATTAGCCTGCCCTGATGGACCACTGCCCAGCATGGTCTACTTTGCCTGCTAACCCAGCCAAGGAATGTGAGGTACTCCTTTAGGGAAATATTGTAGTAACAGCTCTCAGACAAGGGGCCGTCATGGAGCAGCAGTGCCCCTCTCTCTCTCTTTCCCTGGTACTTAGGATAAAGCTACCAACTTTCCAGGGCCTAAAATTGGGACGATCCATCCTGACACTAACCCCCTCTCCAACCGTGTCACTCCAGTGGGCACCACTGCAGACAATGCTTCACACACTCAATTAAATTATACTGCTTGCTCTGGCCATGTTGCCCCACAGTAACACCAGTAGCAAATATCCCGATTAAAACAACACATCATTCTACTGCAGCAAGTTCCAAATCATGATGTACAGAAAGTTCATAAGAAGCAAACCTGCATTAAATTGTGATCAGGAATTCGAGCTGCGTGTATTGCTCCTCCTGACGGTTCCATCAAACCCGTTTACACTCACCTCATGTGCTTAGCAAACTTCACTTCAGTGACTTCCACCACCACACTAGATTGTTTTCATACACTTTCCCTATAGCTGATTAGGTTTGGGTACCTTAGTTCACTGCTGCTGGTCTCTTCTCTGTCTGGAATCCCTCTCAGCTGCTGGCAAGCAGACGTCCACATGCGCTTGTTTGCACTACTACCCAGTCTAATCTAACAGGAAGGAACATGATTTACTGTTCTCCCTCTGACATGCATGCGGTGCAACACAGGCACAGGGGTTGAAGTTGTAAACTGCTGTCTAGCCTGAGCAGCGCCACAGTGGTGCTGAAATAACTGTCACAGATTAGCAGTCAGCAAAAAAAAAAAAAAAAGGGACAAAACTGGGATGAGTAAACAAAAACCAGGACAAAAGTGACATTTTGCAAAACTTGTGGGGACACTGGGACATGCTGCCTAAAACAGGGACTGTCCAGGGAAAATAGGGACTATTGGTAGCTTTAATTCTCAGGAAGGCTGTTGGCTCCTGTTACGGTATGATATGGTCTCTCACCTCCTCCCCTCTCTATCTTTTCTATCCCTATCTTCCTTCATGCTATCTCTCTCTCACTCTTGCTGCCCAGGGGTTGGGGCCCATTGCCCTGACCCCTAGGTTTTCTCCTCTGTCCTCTGGCCAGCTTTATTCCTGTTTCTGTTTGTCTTTTCGTTTTGGCTGTCCTTTGGGCTCCCTTGTCCCGCTGTTGTCTTTTCTCT
Source organism: Neoceratodus forsteri (assembly GCA_016271365.2). Classification (NCBI taxonomy): domain Eukaryota; kingdom Metazoa; phylum Chordata; order Ceratodontiformes; family Ceratodontidae; genus Neoceratodus; species Neoceratodus forsteri. The sequence goes on from CM057459.1 coordinate 740,540,815, forward strand.
ATACCTTCTTCTACTCTCCAGCATGCAGAACTGAGGAGGAGGAGGAGGAGTCATCGTTGGTTACTGGCCAACCCTCGAGCGCAATGTAATACATTGGTCTCGAGAGCAGCATGGCCCTTGGTGCTGACTCCTCCACCTTACAAAAAAAATGCTCTCACTGGGTACTGCGCCTCTGGCTTATATCCACCAGTGATGAATGGTGAAGATACACAGGAAGATCAAGAATGTTGATAGGTATGTCATTTTCATTTCCTGGTTACCATCACTAGAATGATTAGTGAACTTCAGGCTTTGTGCGATGAGCAGAACTATATCTCTTTCCACAGAGAAAAAATAGTGCTTAGGACTAATAGGAAGTTCCTTCCTAAAGTAGTCTCTGACTTCCACTTAAACCAGCCCATAACTTTGACAGTATTTTTTACTGAGCATTCTAGCTCAGGTGAATGTTGCCTTCACAGTCTGAATGTCAAGAGAACATTGAGCTACTACATGACACGTACTGAGGACCATAGGAAGGACAGGCAACAGCTGTTCCTGACTTATGGGAATGTGCAAAAAGGAAAACCAGCATCTAAAAGAACTGTATCTCGATGGATAGTCCTATGTGTCCAGTTCTGCTGCTGAAAGGCAGATAAGGAGCCCCCAGTAGGCCTCAGGGCCCATTCCACAAGGGACATGGCTGCTACCTTAGCAGCTGCCAGGAACGCTTCCCTATTGGAAATCAGCAAAGCAGCTACATGGAGAACAGTACATACCTTCATGAAACACTATTGCCTGGACACTCAATACAGGGGTGATGCCAAGTTTGGCACAGCACATCTTACTTCAAGAGGGTACCTGCAGTAGGTCTTCACTAGTTGGACTGCACCCCCTGGCATCAGGACCACACGTCAGGTGATGGATGTCAGCGGGACTATAAATAGGGGCGGTTCCCCGCCCGCCCTCCAGTTCTTTCCCGCCATCGACCTGAGTCATTGGACCTCGTGGTAGAACAGCTTCAATTGCCCGCCATTTTTCGTCATAGTACATAGTTAGTTAATGTTAAATCCTCCTCAACAGCGGTGTATGTCATCTCGTTGGTCGAAGAAAAAGTGCTCCAACTGTGGCTCACAGATTCTGCATGGGGATAACCTATCCCATTGCATCCTCTACCTGGGGCCTAAACATAAGACTGCAGAGTGCCCCATCTGCCAGGCCTTCAACCATTTCTTGTGCACTCGTTGCCAGAGGACCCTTGATGCCCTTTTGTTGAAACAAAGATTGCTTTACTCCCCAGCCAACCTGCTCACCTTTGAGGAATGTCTGCACTACCAGACCTGCCTACTTGTCAAAAAAATCTCATCTAGGGCTCTCCCACCCAGGGGTCTCTGCTTCCCTACAGCATGCGTCCCTATCTGTTGCCACCCATAGCTCTGTCAAGGCCACCTTTCTGGTGCCCAGAACCAAGACCTCACTAGCCCAGAGGTCCTTCCATTACCGAGCCCCTGCTTGGTTCAGCTCCCTCCCACCCTGCATCACAAACATTGCCAAAATAGGTACCTTCAAAATCACCCTCCAGAACCATCTCTTCGATGCTCGTTGCTGTAGATGCACCTAATTAATCCCACTGTGGAATCCTCCTGTCAGGCCTGCCTGACTTGATAATGTCCTCCGTACAGCCTATCCTCTCCCCTTCCCTCACACCCACTCCTCATCCCTGCCTCCATCCTTTCCAGGTATTATCTAGGTATGTCCAGGGCTGTACCCCCAATGTAATCCTTGGGTACCTTGTATTTGACAGTACCCTATTATAAGTAACATTACTATGTAACCTATGTGTACTCTATGTTTAATGTTCTGCACCTGTTCTGTTCTCACTGTTGTAACCCCACTATGTAACTCTGTCTACCCCCCCCCCGCGACGAGGTGCCTTTGTAAATGAGTCCATGACTCCAAGGTTGTAAATCTGACTTTTCTAATAAATAAATAAATACATAAACAAATAAATAAATAAACCAAGGAGACCCTGAGCGAAGGGTGAGAGGACGAACACGAAGAGGTGATATGGAATCCAGGGCTGCCACTGCCACCTTATTATAGGCAAGTACTAGATCCCCTGGATCCATGCTATCACCCTGTATACCCGATAAATCCAGTACTGCCATAATGTCTTCTGGGGTAACTCCCCTCAAAGGGCCGCACTGGACCATTTCCATAGTGGCAGATCTATTGGGGGGAGCCATGAAACTGAACCCAACGGTATGATGGTCAGACCACCTGACTGGCTCCACCACCAAGTCGGATATCTCCATTCCAGGAGGAATACCATGTCCAATGAATGACCACCAGTATGGGTCGGGGAGGTAACAACCTGCATAAGCCCCAGCAAATTCATTAGCTGGAGGAAGTCTTGACCAAATTGCGAGAGTTCATCATCAACCCAAGCATTGAAGTCCCCCAGGATCAGCCATCTGGGGCATCCCAATGCTAGGTCGACAATGAAATTTTCGACTTTCTGCAGGAAAACTTTCCCATCTCCTGGTGAACGGTAGATGGGAAGGATCCTGCACCCTACGCCCTCACCTATGATACATTCAAAGGAGTTGGTAGTCCCCACCGGTACCTCCATTAGGTTCAGTTCTGATCTAAATCAGATGGCTACACCCCCACCCCTATGATTCATCCTTGAGCGATGTATCACCGAGTACCTGGCTGGAAATGCTGAAGCCAATACTGGGCCAGTATTTTCATCCAGCCAGGTCTCAGTAATGCAAGTGTAACCCCTCACCCCTGCCTTTTTACTAAAATGACAGGTGGCATGCTGTTGACGTTGGCAGCAATACCTGGTGGGGACCTGGGTTCGGGGAGGATGAGATTACCTGGCACAAGGGACCTAGGTTTGGCTACTCTGCACAGGGGCACCCAAGTAAATCCAAATACAGGAAGCAATAACTGTAATGTCCAGAACCAGGAACTGGGATTTTTCAGTGTGGCTTTATTCATAAACTAGCTGAACATAAACAAAGCATAGATGGTCCCCCAAAGGGCTACGTTTACTGTATATGCAGATTAGAGACTACAAGGCGGTCCATTTGAAGGATGGGCACATTTCTACTATGGTCTGGCTCTGGACCCACCAGGCACTCAGCCCAGACTTGCATGCGCTTTGGATACACAGCCCGACTGGCCCGGCGCCCCTGCCGGCCACTTGACTGATGGTCCATTTAAAGAATGAACCCAACTTTACTTGGAGAGACTCCCATCACACAAGGAGTATATTTTCCCAAGCTGTGGCTCCCCACACCACTTAGAGTCTGCGACTCCTAGAGAGATTTGATTTCTTACTTCCTTCGAACTCCCATCAAACAAGGAGACTCCCATCAAACAAGGAGTATATTTTCCCATCCTGTGGCTCCCCACACCACTTAGAGTCTGCGACTCCTAGAGAGATTTTCAAGTTGCGACCCACGTCTGGGTACCCACCTCATCACTGGTCAAGTGCATGAGGCAAGTAGCAATCACAGTAGAAACCCGTAGAGGTGGACCTGGTTACTAAAGATGGGGGGTGTTCCCACCTCCAGCTCCCACAGCCCATACCCGGCCATTTCTCTGGACAAACATAAACTTAGAACTTTAAAATGTAGATTGAACGGTGGATGACCTGAAGCACCCCCTCTACAACAGTACTTGAAATCCATTCAGACTTTAAACTTTAACTACTCCATTTGTTTGTCCTAGTACAATAGGCCTCCCAAATAGTAGTGCACATCCCAGCTTTTTCTTCATAAATTCCCAACTGAAGAAAACATTTTGTTTGCCCTCTCCAATAGAGCACAACACTCACCCTTTCGTTGCAGGTGCCCCACATGCGAAGTACCACTTCTTTTATTGTTATACAAGAACAGAAACTGTAAACAGGCAGCTTTCTTCTTTAGTGGAAATAGGGGATTGCCCCTGGAATCCACAGAGGGACTTTTCTTCCACCCCCCCCCAGAGAGGGAGGGGGCACTGAGACCTGGACAGCGGTCTCCACCACTTTCAAAAGTTAAACAGGAACACACTTCCTTTCAGCTTGGAGGTAAACAGACAACTGACTTTGAAAACTCCCAAAGTTCTAACTCACTCCCTGAGCTGCAGATTCCAATGTGGCTTATGCAGCTGCGACAGTTCTATGGTGATGTCATCTCTCAAGTCTCAGCTGTGACTGAGAACAGAGTGAGACAGTGTGAAATCCATTTAACTGGAGTTTCACAAGCTGCCTTCCCTGCCTACCACTAGGTCTTACTGGGATTCTAGTAACCCCGGATAACAAGGGGGTTACACTTGACCTTGACCAGGAAAATGACTGTTCCCTGTCATTATGCACCCGGCCTTAGGCCATCCCACCCTATGTGCTACCTGCGGAGGGGGGTGATCAGGCCCCCTCCTACCATGTGCAAGCACAGGCAGGCAACACTAAGGGTCTAGAGGCCTGTAGCTGACATATCAGCCTCTACTCTATCCACTTACTATGGACACCTAGTGGCTCTGGTAGAACCGTCCAGAGCATAGCCCTGATAGATCAGTACTGTAGTCCCTATGGCCACTGAGGACCACAGCCTGTCTATCCCCACTAACCCTCTAGGGAAAACCTATCTGCCTCTAACATAACATCCCAAACAAAAAAAACCCGGGGACCTCCCCGACCTTGGGCAGCCTGTAACTACAACATTAAAATACCAATTATCACTTCCTCCCCACCCCCACAATCACACCTGTGGAAGGAAAAGGGTTAACACAGTAACAACCATAGCAATAACAACACAGTACTTTAAATTCTACACAATAAAGCACTGACGAGGAACTCCGATGAGTCCCTCCTCCTCTTCTTGTCTTCTCTTCTGTCTTCCCAGGAACACCTGTAAGAAAAAGACAAAACAAAACACACTCCTAATCTGCACGCACAGTCTATCTAAACAACAACAACCCCTGCCATACAAAAAAAAAAAAAACACTGAACAATCCTGAAAAGATTTATTTTTTTTTTTAGAAAAAAGGTAGAAAAACAGTATTTACATTAGAGTACAATAATGACATTATTTACAATACACATTTTGGGGGATGGAGTGCCCTAAAAGTCCCAACTAGTGAACACAATGCCCGAAGGCTAGTCCAATAAAGAGTCTCTCCTGGGCCGAAGCCCCATGAAACACAGTTCTAGAAGGCCAAAATCCCGAAGGGGAGAGTCTTTGTGGACAGTTCACACATTTTTGAAGTCTGTAGTGTAGGGTGTGTACTGCAATGTCATAAAGATAGAAAAAGTGGTTTTGGACTTACCAACCATTTGTAGTATACCAACGGCACCAACCTGGTCCCTGCCGAAGACTCTCCCTGGCAGCATTTCTTCTGATACAGCTGGGCGGACATCTTCCAGGAAACCACAGGAGGGCACATCTGGAAACAGCTGGGCTGATGTCATCTCTGGAGAAGGAACCTTAGAACAGGAACAAAAAAGAAAACAGCTGGTCCGACGTCATCCGATTACCAGGCGATGAACAGGAAAACAGCTGGGCTGGTGTCCTCTCTGGATCTGAAGTCATCTGGTGGGCCAGTAGATGGTTGCTGAACAAGACAGTACACTGTAGACTGAAGAATGTGGAGCACCTGAGTCCTTGGTTACTCATATTGGTAGATCAATAAGGGCACTTCACAGTCTAGTGTGGCAGTATTGACTACCACTGCTCGGCTCTCCAGTTTGTAGGCAGGGGCTTAATTACTGGGAGGTCCTTGCACTGAGGCCAATAGTACCGGGGGTCAGGGGCTTGAATTATTACCCCGTCTGGGTGAACATAACTCACACAGTGGGAGATTTCACGTCCCTCTCCGTCCACTATTCTCACTCTGTCCATAAACAGTGTCCTGCCTCTCTTCCACTGCGTATACTTTTCGTGGAACAGTCTATTCTTTACATGCTGGTTGGCCCCAGGATGCACAGGTTTCATTGCTTCATCCCAGATCCAGGATTTCCTGCAGTCCTCAGTCTCCTCCCAGATTCTCCGAGGAAAGGTAGGAAAGGTCATACCATAGATGTCATTGGCTTTTCTACGAACCAGTCTCTCCTCTTTACTTGCTTTGGTCAATCTGAGACCGCTGGCCTGGCTTGGGGGGTGGCCAGTCCTGGTTCTGCCAGCTTTGCATCCTCAGAGAAATTAAAAACGGATCCCCTGACTTCTTTCTCTTGTAAAGCCAGGGCAGTGGCATCACCATCTTCTTCAACAATATTCCTCCGAGGCAAGATCTTGAGGCTGTGTACCCGTTCCTTTCTCACAAGGCCACATAGGTTCCCCCTCATCTTCCTCTTCACTGAGGATCTGAGCCCAGGAGTGAGCAGTCGTTCTCACCCCCGAGACTATCCATTCATCACTAGGAGCGGAGGTCGACACCTCCCATTCAAAGGCCTCCCGCATCTCATCTTCACCTAAGAGACTTGGGCTAGGCCCCCACCCAGGGGTCTATTGATGCTTTATCTGAACTTCCTTTCTAAGATCCAGCATCCAAAACTTCAACTTCAGATTCAGTCTCTAACTCTGCACCCTCTAGCTTTGTGCCACACTCCCCCGAGGGACCTTCCTCCACAGGCTCCGCCTGGTGCTGTGTGCTGCCAACTGCAGATTCCTGAATTTTTGTCCATGTGGGAGCCAAACAAATTGGAGGCGCTTTATACAAGCCATATTTTTGTAGACATCCAGCACAGTGAGGAATCATAAAGACATCCCTTCCAGCACTCAAGCACATCTGGCATACACGCACTGGATAATTAGGAATTGCCCCATCAGGAGGGAGTTGCCCTCCATAGCACCACTTTTCAATATCTCTCAGTCTATTTACTGCTGCTGTTACTGCAACCCGGGCATGGTCTGGGTAACGAGCTGGTCCAGAGGCCATAACTGCAGAAAAAATAAACAAAAGTTCACTGTAACTGAAAATCCCACTTTAAATGAACACACTCTGTAGCTTTAAAATGGCTCCTCTGCTGCTATGTTTACTTTACTACTCCACACTGTAATGGCGGCAGCAGTACTCCTGTGCATCAACATTAAGACTCTGGGTCAAGCCACTGCGCACCCGATTTACATCAGCTACTGATAACTTTTACTCAAACTGCACAACTTGCTCTGATCTGGCTTTTCACACATTTACAGGATTTTCCTTGAACTTTTCACATGCTGGCAACATTCATTTAATTACAGTCCCTAAAAACGTCAGGTTTCAGCACAGGAGTGCCTGCTTCTACTAGTGTTGCACTTTTTTTTACAACCCACAGTCTCTCTCTGGCTGCAAACTTTAAACTGAGGCTACTTTCATTGCTATGCACACATTTAATGGCTTTACAGACTTGCACTTGCTAGCAGGACATCACACAGTCGCTACTTGCAAAGCGACTATACAGCTGCACACACATTTTATATGGCATTTTCTGAAAATCACTGTTTGAGCAGTTTTATGAGGGTTTACTCACTATTATTTGTAGCAACTTGCTGTGATGGGGTAAAACGGCCTGCAGCCAGATTTTGAAGGCCTCGGAATGCAAACGGGCGGGCAGTCTCCGCGATCGTAGTTTTAACCACAAAATTCACTGATCCCACGATCGATTTGCGGGTTGAGCCCGATTTTTAAACTAGAAAGTCACTTTTTGAATGTTTACAGCGCTTTGAATCCTTCGCGACGCTCCTCCACTGCCAGTACACGCACTACTCTCTGTCTCCCTCTCGAATGCTGAAGCAGTCACAGAAGAGCTGGCTGAGGGGCAGGACTAATGGCAAACTGACCAACCACACGACGCCATGCAAATGAGCCTCTTCTTCCTCATGAGGGCTCCTCTCCTCACGGCGATCGTCAAGCAGGCAAATTTAAACTGTAGAATGCACACTTTTTTTTTTTTTTTAACTGACTCCACGGCGGGAGCCCATTTCAACCATGTAATTTTGCCATTAACTCTGCAGTCTCTAACTTTGTACAGAAAGCTTTTCCAATGTCCCTGGCATAATCTCTCTGTTGCTACCCCTAGCTTCCCACACTTTCCTTCACAGAAATTCATTTTAAAAGCATTTTAAACATCCAGGGCACAATTTCTCTGTTGCTACCCCTAGTTTTCCACACTTTTCTTCACAGAACTTATTTTAAAAGCTGACAAAAACGCTGTAAACAATTTTGATGCAGGACAAGGACACACTCTTTGGCTTTACAGCTCCTTGGTAAACAGTTGGCATTTTTTAAACAGCAGCACAAGATTCACAGCACACAGCAACACACTAGGGAAATTGCTTCAGCTTTTTTGGGCTACCCACTGCCAGATAGCCAAAACGCTAGCCCACTTGCCCAAGCACCTTCCTTCCCAAACAAATACAAAGTGGTGCCTCCACTTTTGTAACCCCTCACCCCTGCCTTTTTACTAAAATGACAGGTGGCATGCTGTTGGCGTTGGCAGCAATACCTGGTGGGGACCTGGGTTCGGGGAGGATGAGGTTACCTGGCACAAGGGACCTAGGTTTGGCTACTCTGCACAGGGGCACCCAAGTAAATCCAAATACAGGAAGCAATAACTGTAATGTCCAGAACCAGGAACTGGGAATTTTCAATGTGGCTTTATTCATAAACTAGCTGAACATAAACAAAGCATAGATGGTCCCCCAAAGGGCTACGTTCACTGTATATGCAGATTAGAGACTACAAGGCGGTCCACTTGAAGGATGGACACATTTCTACTATGGTCTGGCTCTGGACCCACCAGGCACTCAGCCCAGACTTGCATGTGTTTTGGAAACACAGCCCGACTGGCCCGGCTCCCCTGCCGGCCACTTGACTGACGGTCCATTTAAAGAATGAACCCAACTTTACTTGGAGAGACTCCCATCACACAAGGAGTATATTTTCCCAAGCTGTGGCTCCCCACACCACTAAGAGTCTGCGACTCCTAGAGAGATTTGTTTTCTTACTTCCTTCGAACTCCCATCAAACAAGGAGACTCCCATCAGACAAGGAGTATATTTTCCCATCCTGTGGCTCCCCACACCACTTAGAGTCTGCGACTCCTAGAGAGATTTTCAAGTTGCGACCCACGTCTGGGTACCCACCTCATCACTGGTCAAGTGCATGAGGCAAGTAGCAATCACAGTAGAAATCCGTAGAGGTGGACCTGGTTACTAAAGATGGGGGGTGTTCCCACCTCCAGCTCCCACAGCCCATACCCGGCCATTTCTCTGGACAAACATAAACTTAGAACTTTAAAATGTAGATTGAACGGTGGATGACCTGAAGCACCCCCTCTACAACAGTACTTGAAATCCATTCAGACTTTAAACTTTAACTACTCCATTTGTTTGTCCTAGTACAATAGGCCTCCCAAATAGTAGTGCACATCCCAGCTTTTTCTTCATAAATTCCCAACTGAAGAAAACATTTTGTTTGCCCTCTCCAATAGAGCACAACACTCACCCTTTCATTGCAGGTGCCCCACAGGCAAAGTACCACTTCTTTCACTGTTATACAAGAACAGAAACTGTAAACAGGCAGCTTTCTTCTTTAGTGGAAATAGGGGATTGCCCCTGGAATCCACAGAGGGACTTTTCTTCCACCCCCCCCCCGGAGGGAGGGGGCACTGAGACCTGGACAGCGGTCTCCACCACTTTCAAAAGTTAAACAGGAACACACTTCCTTTCAGCTTGGAGGTAAACAGACAACTCCTTCCTTCCTGCTTGGAGGTAAACAGACAACTGACTTTGAAAACTCCCAAAGTTCTAACTCATTCCCTGAGCTGCAGATTCCAATGTGGCTTATGCAGCTGCGACAGTTCTATGGTGATGTCATCTCTCAAGTCTCAGCTGTGACTGAGAACAGAGTGAGACAGTGTGAAACCCATTTAACTGGAGTTTCACAAGCTGCCTTCCCTGCCTACCACTAGGTCTTACTGGGATTCTAGTAACCCCGGATAACAAGGGGGTTACACAAGCCAGGTCAAATGACCCAATAAGATCCGCTATTAAAGTGGTCTTATTCTTAATAAACCTGGCATTGCATAACACTGCCCGAGTAGGATGGGCAACAGGGAGTGACCGAATTTCTTGCCTGCCAAAGACAGAACCCTTGGGTATGGGAACCAGGCATGGGGGGGCCCTATCCTGGACCCATTTCACCCCAAGGTATCTCCTTGTTCTCACTATCTCAATCCACCCACTCCTTTCCATTCCCCTGCCGGGCCCAACCACCGCCCTCCTCTTCCTCACTATCCCCAGAGCTTGACAGCGCCTATATACATCTGGGGAAGGTGAGGGACAGTTAAAAGTGCGGAGATCCATGAGCCTGGAAGGGGAATACTGCCTGACCATCCTTACACCTTACCAACACATATCTCCCACACGCAGTAAAATATGAACTTGTATACAAAAACACCCACCCAATAAAAGAACCCCACCCACTTCCCAAGATAGCAAAAATTAGTCCCACTACAAAAACTCACACACCATTCATACAATTCTCACAAAATACAAAACTCAGTCACATCTACACCGTAATGATTACCAGTTGCCCCAGCTGGATCCTTTTTTCTATTTTCTGTTCTAATTAGATGTTAGTATGGCCTCTTTGCAGGCTCCTAAGAAATCTGAGGTTAGAATGTAGGCAGTTACACTGGGCAGTTCTTGAACTGAATGCACAAGCTAAAGATTCCATCATTAGCGTGACATTCCATTTGGATCCGGGGCAGTGCTGGCTTAAAGGAGCACTGCAAGAAGTAATAATATTAGTGGATCCCATTGGAAGAAACAAGAGTACTACAGGTGAGTAATTTTTTCTTAACTCTCTCCCTATGTGTCTTCCTAGGTCCTTCATGTTATTATAATCAGTTCAACCCATGCATTTTATGTACATATTAAATACAGGTAGTTGCCTTTTGCGTATGCCTTTTTAAAGTATATTGCTTATTATTTATTGTATATTGCTCCAACTACCATTGTATTTTGTACAGTTATGTATTTCTGTTATTTGTATTTTTTTTCTCTATGATGGTTTCTTGTATGTTGCCCAGGTCCATTTTGAAAATGAGTTCTTCTCAATGGTGCTCGTCTGGATAAATAAAGACTTGATTGATTGACTGATTGATTGGAACTCTCTGCAGTGAGTGTGGTCAGAGATCTGGGGCTCATTCTAGACAACAGACTAACATTCAAACAGCAGGTATCATCTGTTGTCTGGTCTGGCTTTTTTCATCCTCAGAACATCACTAGGATCTGGTGGTTCCTAGCTCAGGATGATCTAACAATGATTATCCATGTCTTTGTCACCACGAGGTTAGATTACTGTAACACTCTACACCTAGGGTTATCGGTAGGTTTGATGTCAAGTCAAAGTCAAAGTTTATTGACAGGAAAATGCTCCATTGAGCAAGCTCATTTACAAGGAGGTCCTGAACATACAAACAATAATCATATCATAAGCAAAATATAGTACATGAGTATTACGGAGCAATAGATCAATAGCATAGTACACAAAGCCTATGTTTCGACTGCAGCAGGTGCAGAACACTGTGGTCTGGATATCAGTGGGCTTGTCTATGGATCGCATCACTGGCGTCTTTGCATTTATGCATCACCATCAAGACTGGCTTGTTAACATACAAGGCCCTACGTGATTTGGGATCAGACTGCTTAAAAGAGCTCCTTCTTCCTTATCAATTACTCCACTGAAGCTGGACTGCTAATAGTTCCTACCTTTTCGCTCAGGATGTCTGGCGCTAGAGCCTTTGAGGTGGCAGCACCTGGTATTTGGAACTCGATTCCCCATCACATTCATGCAGCCAACTCAGTGGAGGCCTTCAAAGCCCCTTTTAAAAGTTATGTATTGCACTACAACAAATAAATATGAACTTGCAACACTTGGAAGCCAAAGTCTCAGAAGACCACCAGGACACAAATCATTTAGAATGCGGAACAGGAGCCCTAGAACAGTGTGTCTCCAAATATGCCAGTACCACTGATATACACAATTCTGCTTTACTGGACTTACATCATAGGGAGCAACTCCTTTACCTTAAGTTGGAGGAGTTAGAAAACTGAAACCATATGTAACTCCCCTGTTACCCGGGGTTACAAGAATCCCACTTAGATCTAGTGGCAGGCAGGGAAGGCAGCTTATGAAACACCAGTTAAATGGGTTTCACTCTGGCTCACTCTGTCCTCAGTCTCAACTGACCTAGAGGGATGACATCATATAGAATTCTCACAGCAGCATAAGCCACATTGGAATGTTGCAGCTGGGAGTTAGGTTAGAATGTTGGGGTTTTCAAAGTCTGTCTGTAGGAGAGTGTAGTGCAGTCTGTAGTGGGGGGGGAGGAGGTGCACTGCGGTTGGCAGTCCCTCAGAGCCCTCATCTCTGTAATAGAGCTACCTCTGTAGTGGGTGTGTGTTCTCGCCCTAGACAAGGACACAGAAGAAACCTTTGTGAAGTGGTTGAGACCGTTCTCCAGTTGTTCCAGTGCCCCATCCCTGAGAGGGATGGGGGGGGAACAAGATCAGCTCTTCAGGGGCAATTCCCCTGTCCTTGCTGAAAGAAAAGAAGCTGCCTAGAAGATTTGTGCGGAGGCACCCAGAAGTTCATTTGTGTTTTCCAGAGAGAAGCCTGTGGGCACCTGCAATTCAGGGTGAGTCCACTCTGCCAGAGAGAGCCTGTGTTTCACCAAGACTGTTGTGTTAAGTGTCTGCTGCTGTGGGTCAGGAAAAGATGCCAAGTACAGTACTTAAGTCATGTATGGCTTGAAATGAATCTAATCCGTGGGGGTCTACAGGGATGGACATAGCCACTTAAAGAAAATTACAAGTCAGGACACTATTTACCAGAGACTGTAGATCGTTACATGTGACATATATTTCAAGATAGCATTCTACAAACCAAGAGGATCATAAGGAAAGGTGTTGATTCCAAATAAATGGCCGGGTATGAATTTGGGGACGAAAGGTGGGAGACCCCCACCTGGAAAATCCAGATTTACTTCTACGGATTTACTTTGGGCACCTATAGCTTTCTTCCGGGCACTTGGCCAGTGTTCGTAGAAAGTACCCAGACATGGGATCGATGATAAAGATTTCTCTTATGGAGCTAGGAAGTGCTCATGGGTGGTAGAGGGAGCCACCAGATAAATATCCATGCCATATGGAAAAATGTCCATGAGCTGGCCGGAGTGTCATGCCAGGGAATCCAAGAGAGATAGAAGGAGAGAGAGAGTACTAGTTTGGGCTCAGAGTCCAGTGTGCTCAAATCCGGAGGGGAGATGTTGTGATGATGATGAAGAAGATGTGTTCTGACCTCAATAGTTCTGTACAGCCAGTGAGTGTAGCCCCATGAGGGTCCATCCTGCTTTGTATTCCTGTGTGTGTGTTGATAAAAGCCCCACTTTAGAATCCCACTGGCTTGGACATTCATAGTTATTGCTTCCTGTGTCCGGAGTTTCTTGGGTGCACCTGTCCAGAAGTACAAACCTAGCCCTGATGCCGAGTGAATGTTTTCTGCCCAAACCCCAGGCTTCCCAGGTAATGGGTAATAAAATGGAGGCACCATGGTGCTAAATAAAATAACATCATCCCAGCCCCTGGTTACACATAGGAATAATATTCGAGTGCATGGCTTTCAGAGGGTACCAAAAAAGGAAAAATGCTGTTTTTTATGGACTCTTTCTTAAAAGAGATTCTAAGCTTACCCTGCAGAAAGGGAGTTAACCATCATCTGCACTCATCGTTCCCTCATCCCTCATTCTAGGGATCCAAAAGCCCATCCCTGGCCTCCAGCCGTTGCTTTCTTGGGCTTCCATGTAAAAGAGGATGAACTACGAATGGCATGGGCAAAAAAGGAAATAATTTTGGGGGATAACAGAATTTTCTTTGACCACAATTATATGCCACAAACAATGCAGAGAGGTGCCAAGCAATATTCGGAGTAGTAAAGCAATTGAAACAAGCAGGCTACCAAGCCCATGTGGAATACCTTGCTCGTCTGAAAATAAATAAAGCAAATGGTCCCCAGCATTTCCTGGACCTTGAAGCAGCAAAAGACTTTCTCCACTCTCTTGGTATAGATGTTATTGATGACGCCAATTCCCAACAGCAGAGGGAGCTCAGAGCTCATGATTGGCAGAGGGCTGGAACAAAAAACTCTGGAAAGCTTGTGAACACAACCTCTTATGCCCTGTGGGACTCAGTGTCTGCAAAATCATCCCTGATGACTGAACAGTAAGATTCCAGTATGGGACCACACCAAACAGCATCTGTAGCTTCCTTAAGTCGCTGTAACTCAACTTTACTTTAATACTTACTCTCTCCAATGAAGTTTGCTTTTCAATATGTATAGTGGTCCTGGCTCCTAGTAAGCTCTTACTATTAGCTTTATGTTTGCCTGGTAGGAACGGATCTTCCAGGACCAAATTCAGGAGAACTTTTTCTTTTTCTTCTTTTTTTCAAACTTGCATCTGCAGATACAGTATATGCTTTTTGGCCTAATTTGGTGGGGTGGAAGAGTGGATATAAGATAAAAACCCAAAGCTTTTCTTTTTTTTCTCTTTTCTCAGGGCAGGGGTGAGTGGGGGGGACTTGGGGGTGCTCCTCCCTGCAGGGGGCTGTCTGGAGGAGAACTGGGGGGTGCTGTATTAGCCTGTGCCATAGGCCCCAATAAAGACTCTCATTCTTTCCACTATGTCTGTTGCTACCGATACTGCTAATAACTACTTAACATTTGGTAGGCTGGCGCTTTAGAGTGGACCCTGTTAGTGTCTGTACCTGAACACAGAAAGGTACTTGCCTCCCTATAATTTGTTGTGACAGGAGGGGAAGGGCCTTAAGGTGACCAATGGAGCTCCAGACTGGCTAGAGTAGCCCAAATTAATGGTTAGAAAGCTACCGAGACAAGTCACCTGCAAGCTTTTAATACTTTGGAAGCCAAATGACTGATACCTTTTTCAGTCTAGGTGACTGAGATAGATGACTTATAGGGGTCCCTGGCTCGGTGGATGGCTTATAATGCTTCCCAATCCGACTTCCTTCGGCTTTAAAGTTTTGCTCCTCTTCGACTGTTGCTCGAGTCCAGTGAGACACCAGATATAGAAAAGTGCCATACATTGCTTCTCTTTCATCCCTCTGCCCTTGCACTCTCTCTCTCTCTTTTTCTAATTGCTTCTTAAATCTTCAGATGGTCTAGGGTTACTCATGGCAGGTCTCTGGCGGCGCTCGCTTTGGGCCCCTCTGGAGGATGTGGGGGTGGTTTGGACCCTTGCCCCCTTTCTGGCCTGCTGTGCCAGGTCCTTTCCCCCCTTTTAAAAGGTTGGGGGGGACTGGTTGATGGCTTGCCCGTGTGTATATAATCAACCTGCTATATGTAAAGCAACAGTCTAAGGAATCTGAATAAAATCCCAATGGCAATAACCACCCCCACCCCTGGGGAAAAAACTAGTTAGAAGAAAGTAAATATTCACTGTGTGTGTGAACTAAGAGTCCTTACACACTGCATATGTGTGGAGCTTTCTGCTTGAAGAGTCATTGTCTCATTTTGGTGACATTTGGTTCCTTAGTTTAAAACAAACTGGTGAAATGTGATTCCTCTGATTTAAACTGCTGTTATGGTTTTAAATGAGTATTTTAAACTAATTAGAATTCTTTCTGTTTTTTTTGTGTATGATGTGGGTGTTGTAGTATGGGATTTTCTAAATAACTGTCATAAGCTTCCGAGGAAGGAGTTGGTTGGTTTGAAAGCTTAGACATGTTGTTCTTTTTGTGACATCTAAGTTGGTCCAATAAAAGGTATCAAACCATTTGCTTCTGGATCTGTTTGAATGTAAGAGGCATAAATAGCCCAATTAAGCATGCCTATATATTGCAGGAACTACGGCACCAACAGGTGACTGTTGCATTCCTTCAAGAGACCCACCTAACACCCCCCCAAAGAACATTTAAAGTTGCACGATTGTAAGAGGTGTATGCCTCGCATTATAAGGCACATTCCCACCGCCGAGGGTTTGCTATTCTAATATGCTGCAATGCCCCTTTTACTATGTGGAGGGTAGACTATGATCCTGAGGGGAGGTTTATGCATTTGCTGGGTGAATATAGGGGTCAGAGTTGCACTTTCATTAATATTTATGCACCGAATGACGAATAGGACCATATGACTTTCCTTACATGGAAACAAAAACTTTGATAGCAGATAAGGACCACTTGGCCTAACCAGTCTGCCCATTTTCCTACCCATTGGATAAGCTGCAGATCCTAGTTAACCAATAGTGTACATCTTCTTAACCCCACCTGAATTGCCTTATGCCTGTCCCATGCATGCTTGAATTCCCACACAGTTTTTGATGCCATAACCTCCTCAGGAAGCCAGTTCCATGCATCCACCATCCTCTCCATGAAAAATTACTTCCTCACTTTGCCCTTTAGCTGTCCCCCCCCCGTCTTCAAATTGTACCCCCTTGTGCTTGCACATCTCTTTTTCTGAAAGATGCTACCCTCTTGGACTTTGTTAACTTTGTTAATTTCCTTGAGGTACCTGGAAAGTTTCTGTCAAGTCCCCCCCTTCCTCCTTTCCTTGAGGTTATAATGTACATATTAAGCTCCTTCAGTCTCTCTTTGTATGGCTTCTGTTGCAGACCCTACACAATTTTAGTTGCCCTCCTCTGGACTGCCTTCATTCTGTCTTTGTTCTTGAGGGTAATAACGTCTTGTTTTCTACTAGTGATTCCTCTCCCTGTACATCCCAGTATTCCCTCAGCCCTCCTTACTGCCTTCTATCATTGCTTGCTTACGTTTAGGTCATCTGATATGACTACCCCAAAGTCCCTTTCCATTTTTGTTGTTGTTAGTACCTCGCCCCCACTGTGTACTCATCCCTGGCTTTTTGTTTTCCAGGGGCATTACTTTGCACTTCTTTGCATTGAATCTAAGCTGCTGTAATTTTGACCATTCCTCCAACCTTGCCAAGTCCCTTCTTATTCATTCCACACACACACACCGTTGTGTATCAACCTTGTTGCAGATCTTTGTGTCGTATGCAAAGAGGCACACTTTTCCTTCCAGTCTCTCTGCAATGTCACTTATAAAGACATTAAAAAGGTCCCAGTACTGAACCCTGCAATACCCCGCTAGTAACCCACCTTTCTTTGAAGTGGACTCTGTATACTATTATCCTTTGTGTCCTGTTGTCCAGCCAGTTGTTTACTCAGGCTGCCACCCTAGGACCCACTCCCAGGCTGGCTAACTTGTTTATTAATCTTTTGAGTGGGACTGTGTCACATGCCTTGCTAAAGTCGAGGTAGGCCATGTCCACATCCCCTCCCCGGTCTACTACGTTGGTCACCCAGTCAAAGAAGTCTATTAGATTCATCTGACATGACCTTCCCACTGTGAATCCATGCTGTCCTGGGACCTGTGCCCCGCTGGTCCCTAGCTACTCAACAGTTCTTTCTTTCAGAAGTGATTCCATCATTTTCCCTGCCACTGAGGTCAAACTAACAGGTCTATAGTTTCCTGCCTGTTTTTCTACCACTTTTGAAAAGGGGAATCACATCCGCCCTCCAGCAGTCCTCAGGTACCACATCATCCTCCCATGATTTGTTAAAATGGGTAGTCAGTGGTGTCACTAGTTCTCCCCTTAGTTATTTTAGAATTCTGGAGTGAATCCCATCAGGTCCCATTGCTTTGTCCACCTTCAGTTTCAGGAGTTCTTTCAGAACCCTTTCTTCTGTGAATGGACTAGTATCGACCCCCCTATTCTGAGTGCTTCTATCGATTGGATTAGGTACCTCCCCCCTCCTCTTCTTTTATGAATACTGAGCAGAAGTATTCGTTCAGTATCCCTGCTTTTTCACTGTCACCCTCTGCCCAGCAACCCTCCCCCTTTATTAAGCTTCACTATCCCTCCCTTAGTCTTTCTTTACTCCCTAATGTACCTATAAAAATGATTTTACACCCCTTCTTAACCAAGCTGGCTATCTTTTCCTTGGTTTGGGCCTTTGCTATTCTGACTGCCTTCCCCGCTTCCTTCTGTGTTAACTGGTACAGTTCTCTGTCCTGCTCTTTCTGTGTTTCCTCATACTTCCTGAATGCTATCTTTTCTCCCTAACGTTTCCCTCCACCTCTTTTGAAAATCGTATTGTTTTTTTTCCTTCATTTTGATTTGTTTATTTTGCTTCACACAAAGGCTTGTTGCCTCTGTGATGGCAGTTTTGATGTTTCCCCATTGTGCCTCCACCCCTCCTTCTTGCCTGTTTGCTAGTGCTTTTCTGAGGCACTCTCCCATTTTGCCAAAGTCAGCCCTCCTAAAGTCCAGCACCTTCACATTTGTATGGCTTGACTCTACAGATGTGTTTATCATGAACCACACTGTATGGCGGTCAGTGGTTCCCAGATGGCTACCTACTTCTAAATCCGAGATCCTCTCTCCATCCCTGTTTAAGAGTAGCAGGTCTAAGATTGCTCCCTCCCAAGTGGGTTCCATCACCAGTTGTCTGAGGCATGCCCCCTGCAGGGCATCAAGAATGACCCTGTTCTAGGATGTCGCTGCAGCAAAGGTGCTCCAGTTAACATCTGGTATATTCAGGTCCCCCATCAACAAAATCTCCCCTTTTTCTGCCATCCTAAGGATGCCTTCTATAATTTCCTTGTCCATTTCCTCCTCCAGAGACAGGGGTCTGTATACAACTCCCGTGCGGATTGTGGTGCCATTTCCTGTCTCCAGGGTGACCCACGGTGCCTCCTCTCCTCTCTGTTTACCATTTAGTTCTGTTGCTTTGATCCCTTCCCTTACATAGGAAGCTCCTCCTCCTCCTCCTCTTCTACCCTCCCTGACCCTCCTGTAGATTGTGTACCCTGGTATGTTGACATCCCAGTTATGGTTCTCTGTGTACCATGTTTCTGTGACTGCCACGATATCCAGACATCCCTCTTCCATCAAGGCCACTAGTTCAGGGAGCTTGTTACCCAGACTATGGGCGTTGGTACTCTTTGCCCTCCATTTATTAGATACATAGACAGTGTCGGCAAATAAGGGCCTATGGCCCACCCAGTCTGCCCATTTGAGCTTGTAAGTTCAGTTTGTTTTCCTAGAAGTCTGTTGCCCCTTACCCCTGACCTCTAGAATTCCTTTATGTCTATCCCATGCATTCTTAAATCCCGTGATTGTTTCAGCCCCCACCACTTCTTCTGGCATGGTGTTCCACTTGTCCACCACCCGTTCTGTGAAGAAATTCTTTCTCATGTTTCCTCTGAATCGTCCTCCCTCCAACTTCATCCCATGCCCTCTAGTCCTGGAACATCTTTTTCACTTAAAAATAGTGTTTTCCTGCACCCTGTTCCTCCCTGTAAGATACTTGTATGTCTCTATCATATCCCCTCTCTCCCTCCTCTCCTCCAGGGAGTACATGTTCAGTTCCTTCAACCTGTCTTCATAGGACTTGTGATGCAATCCATGCACCATCTTTGTTGCCCTCCTCTGAACCTTCTCTACCCTGTCTATGTCCTTACGTAGGTATGGTCTCCAGAACTGTACACTGTACTCCAGGTGGGGCATCACTAGTGTCTTGTATAGCTGAATTATGACCTCCCTTTTCCTGCTGGTGATGCCCTGCCTATACATCCCAGCATCCTATTTGCTTTACCTGCTGCCTTGTCACACTGTTTCCCCTACCTTGAGGTCATCAGAGATGACAACCCCAAGATCCCTTTCCTGCTTGGTGCATGCTGTATCCTCACCCCCAACTGATATATTGTGCCAGGGTTTTGTGCCCCATATGCATTATCTTGCACTTTGCATTGAATTTCAACTGCCAAACCCCTGACCATTCTTCAAGTTTCTGCAGGTCGCTTCTCATTCTGTCTACACCTCTGGTGTGTCTACTCTGTTACAGAGCTTTGTGTCATCAGCGAACAGTGAAATTCTGCCTTCTAGATCCCTGCAATGTCACTGATGAAGATGTTGAATAGGACCGGTCCCAGCACTGATCCCTGTGGTACCCCACTGGTCACTCTTCCCTCTGTGGAGTGACAGCCATTTACCACCACCCTCTGTGTCCTGCCACCCAGCCAGTTACCTACCCACCACACTACTGTCCTGCCCACACCCATATTCCCCAGTTTGTGTAATAGTCTTCTATGTGGCACAGTGTCAAAGGCCTTGCTGAAGTCCAGATAGGCCATGTCCACTGCCCTCCTGATCCACCTCCCTAGTCACCCAGTCAAAAAATTCAACGAGGTTGGTCTGCCATGACCTCTCCCTGGTGAAACCATGCTGTCTTGGGTCCTGTAGTCCATTGATAACCAGATGTTCCACCAATCTCTCCTTCAGTAGTGCTTCCATGATCTTCCCCACTACCGAGGTGAGGCTGATTGGTCTGTAGTTCCCTGCTTCCTCTTTGTTCCCACTTTTGTATAAGAGGACTACATCTGCTGTCCTCCAGTCTTTGGGTACCTCCCTGTTTCCAGTGATCAGCTAAACAGGATAGCCAGAGGTTCAGCCACTGCCTCTCTTAGTTCTTTATGACCCTGGGGTGCACCCCATCTGGCCCCATTGTTTATCAACTCTTATTACTTCCAGTTCCTTCAGGACCCTTTCTCGTAAAGGGACTTGTGTCCATTTCTGCACCATTCTCACCCCTTGTACTCCCTTCAGACCCATTACCCTCTCTTCCTCAGTAAAGACTGAGCAGAAATACCTGTTCAATATGTCAGCTTTACTGTTGTCATCCTCCACGCCCCATCCTCCCCTTCAGTCTCACTATCCCTCCCTTTGTCTTTCTTTTTTCACTTATGTACCTGTAAAAGGTTTTTTCCCCTCTACCCACTGATTTTGCAATGTGTTCTTCTGTCTGAGCTTTGGCTTCCCTTACTGACCTCCCTGCCTCCCTTTGCTTCTCCTGGCCTTACCCCTTTTAGCCCCATCCCTGTCCTTACTGCTTTTGCCTTTTTCTCAATTTACCCCTGTCCTGCTCCCTATGGACATCTCCATTTTGGTGTTTACCTCACTAACTACCCTGTTTTGTGGGTGGGGGGCAGGGATTTTCCTGTTCCTTTTCAGTGCCTCCCCCTTGGCTAGTTTAAATGCTTGCCAATGAAGCATTTTAACCTCTTACCAGAGTTTTAGGGGACACAATAGTAGCCCCCCCCCCATAGTTTAAGAGTGGTGGGGGAGAGTTTCAGTGCAGTTATAAACCCAGTAATGGATTATGCTGGTTCTGGGACAAAAGGAGTTTCTAGGACAGGGAAACTACTTTCCAGATTATGTAATGAGATGGACCTCATTGAGGGCTGGCACCCCCTCCATCCCCGGGGAAAAGACTACACGTACTATGACCCCAGATATAATACATACTCTAGAATGGGCTTTCTTCTAATCTCTGCAAATTGGACGCCCAAACTGTGTACTGCATCCATGCACCAGTTTGGGTCCAACTAGATACCTCTCCAACCACTTCAAAATGTATCTGGCACTTTAATGTTAGCTTGCTTAACCACTCTGAGTTTCAAGACTTAATAAAGTCTGCAATGCAAACATTCCTCAAAAATCACCCCGGTGGGGGATACAGGAGTGCGTATTCAGTGGGATGCTCTTAAGAGTTACCTCTGAGGAGAAATACTCCAATATTCTTTGAGGATTAAGAAGGACCATTGTCATCAAAGCACAGGTCAGGAAGCATAGGGAAAACCAGGAGCAGTTGTAGAATTCACCAAAACTTTATTCTTAGTAGCAGTAACATAAAAAAATATATAAACTTGTTCATATTAACTATGTACAGAGGCAAAATAAAATCTTTCTTGTAATCTCTGTGCCCCTTGTTCTTCCAAGCCCTTTAAATTGCTGCTCAGCTCTCTTTTGTAAGTCATTTCAATCCCCCACTCTTAGCAAACATCCTGTTTCTTCCACAGTGTTCTGTTCCCATATATTTCTGGCAGGTGCAAGGCAGGAACACAATGTGCCTGTGGAGGCCCCCTTGAACAGCTCTTACAAAAAAAGCCTAAAATGTAATCTCTAAAGTTTTCCATACCTTTTTCAGTTATGTCAAAATATAATTATATACATTTAGACTTTAGCAAGGCATTTGACACAGTCCCACACAAAAGATTAATAGTCAGATTAACCAGCCTGGGAGTGAGTCCCAGGGTGGTAGCCTGGGTAAAACATTGGCTGCACAACAGGACACAGAAGGTAATTGTAAATGGAGTCCACTCTGAAGAAAGAGGGGTTACTAGTGGTGTACCCAGAGTTTAGTACATTGGTCCAGTCCTTTTAATGTCTTCATCAGTGACATTGCAGAGGGACTGAAGGAAAAGTATGCCTTTTTGCAGATGACACAAAGATCTGCAACAGGGTTGATACACAAGGAGGCATGGAAAGGATGAAAAGGGACTTGGCAAGGTTGGAGGAATGGTCAGAAGTATGGCAGCTAGGATTCAATGCAAAGAAGTGCAAAATAATGCACCTTGGAAACAAGAACCCAGGGGAAGAATACACAATGGGTGGGGAGGTAGTAACAACAACAAAAAAGGAAAGGGACCTGGGGGTAATCATATCAGATGACCTTAAGGTTAGCAAGCAATGTGAGAAGGCAGTAGGAGGGCTGGGGTATACTGGGATGTATAGGAGAGGCATCAGCAGCAGAAAACAGGAAGTTATCCTCTGTACAGACAGTTGGTGAGACCCCATCTGGAGTACTGTGTCCAGTTCTGGAGACCCCATCTCTGCAAGGACATAGACAGGATAGAGGTGGTCCAGAGCAGGGTCTGCAAAAGAAGCCGTATGAGGAGAGACTAAAGGAGCTTAATATGTATACCCTTGAGGAAAGAAGGGAGAGGGGGTACATGATAGAAACTTTTAAGTACCTTAGTGGAATCAACAAAGTCCAAGAGGGTAGCATCTGTCAGAAAAAGAGACATGCAAGAACAAGGGGACACAATTTAAAGATAGAAGGAGGGCAGTTCAGGGCCAATGTGAGGAAGTATTATTTCACAGAGAGGGTAGTGGATGCATGGAACAGCCTTCCTGAGGAGGTTGTGGGGTCTAAAACTGTGGGAGAATTCAAGAATGCATGGGACAGACATAAGGCAATTCTTGTGGGGGGTAGGAAGAAATAGGCTGTTGGTTAACTAGGATCTGCGGCCTATCCTGTAGGTAGGGAAATTGGCAGACTAGATGGGCCAAGCGGTCCTTATCTGCCGTCAAAGTCTATGTTTCTATGTTTCAATAGTAATGCTATATATTTTTCAAACAAAGGAGATCCCAATATCAGCTACATTTCCATACATTGATTCTCATATATTCTTATAGTAGCAGATCTAGATATGCAAGGGAGGAAAATGACAGCAAGAGAAAACAGAGACAGACAGACAGGCAAAGAATTGTGAGACTGTTTGAGTTGATCAAGTCCGAAGTCTCACAGGAAAATTCGGTTGTGCAACCGTTCAGAGAAGAGACAGAAAAGGAAAGATTAGATCCTTGCATTTAAACTCTTTCTACACAGCAAATGGGACAGGGTTCTATTCTACCCTATCACAACCGTATCCAAGCCAGGTTAGACCTGGAACGGAAAATAGAAGATTTGGAATTCCAACACCAGGTGTCCCTAGATGAAACAGTCAAACATCTGTTAACATAGAAATCATTTAAACAAGTTACTTGATGTTCAAATTGAGGGACAGCTTCATTACTCTAAACAAAAATATTATGAACATGGCAACTATGCAGGCAAATTATTAGCATATCAGCTTCAAAAGGAGGCAGCCAGTAGAGCGGTAGTTTGTCTTCGGGACCCAACTACTCGCTCCTCCATCACCTCTCCTGCAGCTATTTCTCAAATATCTGTGCAGCACTACTCTTCTCTCTATAATTCTGAATGACTTCTAGACCACACTGACAAAATAAACACTCAACCAGACCACATACCCTCCTCACCCTTTCCCAAACCAAAAAGCTTGTCTTGATGCCCCTATCTCTGGCGCAGAAATTCTAGCCAAGATTAAACAGTTAAAGAATGGTAAGGCTCCTGGAATAGACAGATTTACATCCGAATTTATAAATCTTTTGGCCCTATGCTATTGGAACCTCTGATAGCAGTATACAACGAGGTTCTTGAGGGAGAAAATGATGTTCCCCCTTCTTGGAATGTAGCACAAATTTCCGTCATCTTAAAGCTGGATAAAGATTCAGAAGAATGTGACTCCTACTGCCCTAGCTCTTTGCTTCGGGTAGATTTAAAGATTTTCACCACTGCCCTTGCTGATCGCCTTCAGTCTTGCATCTCCTCTCTTGTACAGAGGGATCAGATTGGTTTCATCTCTGTTCGCTTTTCTTCAAGATAACATTTGCGACTGCTCAACATCATCACAGTCCAAGATGCCAAACAATCCTTTCAACTGGTGATCAGCATGGACGCTGAAAAAGCCTTTGACAGGATAGACTGGGCATTTATGACTACCACCTTACACAGATTTGAGTTAGGCCCAAAATTCATTATAGCTGTCACCTCTCTGTGTGCCTCACCAGAAGCCCGGGTCAAGGTAAATGACTGCTTCTCCGATCGTATATCCCTGTGAGGGGGAACCAGGCATGGTTGTCCCCTGTCTGTCTTGCTCTTTGTCTTGTCATTTGAACCCTTAGCAATTAAAATATGTCAGAATATTCATATCAAGGGAGTCCTGGTTGGGGGGGGGGTCTAAGCAAAAAATGACTTTATATGTTGACGATTCTCTATTCTTTCTGGGAGACCCTCAGTCATCCCTACCTCACCTGCTGCACACTCTGGAGGATTTTGGCACTTTTGTGGGATAGAAAATCAATTACACCAAATTGGAAGCAATGGTACTCAGCTGCACACCCTCTGTGGAATTTTGACGTTACATGCCCATTTGTGTGGGTGAAGAAAAATATGTTTTGGTACTTAGGTGTTCGAGTATCTAAAAACACCTTACTACTATTTAAAAATAACCATCTTAAACAATTTAATATCTTTCAAGCCGACTTTGCTCGATGGACGCTTCTACCGTTAACTCTCTACAGTAGAATACAGACAGTCAAAATGAACATCTTTCCCTGCTTCTTATTTTTATTCCAGACTTTACGTATACCTATCATTAAGTCTTTTTGGAATAACTTACATAGAAACTGTGCAGCGCTTTGTATGGTCCAGAAAATACCCATGTCTCTCCAAAACAGCTCTACAGGCCCCTTGACAGTTGAGAGGACTAGTGCTTCCCAACTTAAATCTGTATTTCTTTTTCTGGGTTGTTTGCTGTCTGGTATGCTGCAAGGCCTCCTACCTATCCCCTGTAGGAAAGCCTGCGCAGTTTGCACTATGCTAATTCCCTGACTCTCCTTTCTCTCTAGGCCACAACCAGGACTTCCCACAACACACACAGCCTGAGTCAGGAGTGGATGGCTGGGCAGGCTTAAAGATAATTCACCTCTCTCCCTACTTGTGGAGCTACTTTTTGAGGAGACCAGCTGTGCACTTGGACTAAAAAACATGAAGCTTCAGGCTGATATCAGATTGAAGCTGCCTCTATGCCTATTTGGGCCCTATGGACCTTACTTACGGGTATGTTCCATCTTGCCTTTGGCCACAGATTCATACTTCTGGATCAGACACTCCGTGAGTATTGTTTTGTACCTCAGAAAATTAACTAATACCCCTAACACTCTTGGGCCCCTTCCTCTTACACATACGATGTGAAGATCTGTTTCTTCCCCCTAGATTGGACCTGGGGTTTGCATCTCGGGAAGCGCATGCCCTCACGACATTCTGACAATGCATAGATGAACAGGGTTGCCTCCTATTTTCAAGATTGAAAGACACCTACTCTCTTTGAGGTGGAGATCATTTTCGTTTTTTACAAGATCGACATTTTATCACAGCAGGGCATTTTTCTTTCCTGTGGAGAGAACGCAACAGCTTAGAAGACTTCTTTTATCCTGTGGTCTGGCCATGAACCAAAATTCGCTGCCTAGCTGAACTGTATAAGATTCAGTCTGAACCAGTTGCTTCCCCATTGGACAGTATCAAGCTTAAATGGGAGCAAGAAAGTGGGACTCTGATCCCCCCTGACCAATGGTCTCACCAACTATGTTTAAATTGACAGGTTACTGCATCCCCAACCTGGTGGGAATTTAATTGGAAGGTGCTCATCCATTTTTTTGAACCCCAGTTATTACTAAATATTTTCACAATAGTAATAGAGATGCCTGCTGGCATAATTGTGGAGGTGCCCATTGTACCAACTACCATATTTTTGGGGAGTGCCCAGTTCTTCAGGACTTCTGGCACTCAGTTCACATTGATATCCTAAGCTTAACTGTTATCTCCTTCCCATTCCCTTTTCCAGAATTGGTCTTGGGTTTCCTGGCCCTAATATCCTGCAGTAGTTCCGCTAGAAAGTTAGGCCAAATACTGCAAGGAGCAGCGCTTAAATGTAGTACTCTTAATTGACTGACCCCTAAGTCTCCTTCTCTGGCACAATGGTGAGTAAAGGTAACAGAGATGCAGAGAATGGAGTGTATTACTAGCAGTATACATTTAAATATAGAAAAATGTAATGATATGTGGTGACTGTATCATCTAGCAGATGCCCACCTGGAGGGGTTGTTGAGGCAATTCTTAGCCTCCTATCAAAAACCTATGGCCTCTCTACTTATATTACATGACACAATAATAGTTGGAAGGGGATGTGGTGGGTGTACCACCAGGGAATCTGTTTACTCTGTTCTTTGTTATTACTGAGCTGAATTTGAGTTATTATAGAATTGCAGTATTTTACTGTGGGTTCATATCCTGGTTGGCTGTATTTTTGTATGCCTCTGACCATGGCTGTTTGGGAAGCTATACGTAGACCCTATATACCACATGGATATTTGCAGACTAATATTTTTATATTTGTTTCCTAGGTCATTTTAGGTACAGAACTTATTTAAAAGTGGCACTTATAGGCCACTTCACAGGACTTGTTCTTTTTTCATTTTTGTACTTCTGCACTGGAATCAACATTATTAGCAGCTGTGGTGTCACAACTGTAATTCTGTACCACTGTATCATATATTAATTGATTTGTCATCCAGGTGAACCAATAAATACTTACATGAGTTTAAAAAAAAGCTTCTTTCAAAATATTCCTATTTGAACAAGCTTTTAATGGAGCCTGAGTTATTTTAGTATTAATTTTTGGGTGTAATTTATTTTAACTTCTTTATTTGCATATTCATATGAAATACATTATAAGTATGTGGATGTATAACATGACTGTGAAAATTTAAAACATGAACAAGCCTAACAGTAATATCTACTTCCTTACTGAAATCATGTTCCATTATTTCCTATTGAGTTACATTAATCCTGTTATAAGTGGTTCTATCTCAAGTTCGCTAAAAATACCACCAACAAGCTTAATCTGGTTCAAGGTCAGTTGGCATTCATCTGTATCCTCCTCCCACAGGACGTGCCTGAAAATAGGCAGGATTTGTCTAGTGCACTTACCTGGTCAACAAAAAACTAAATAAAAAAAAAAAAAGTTCAATGCTTAGGAAATAAAATTTAAATAAAACCTTGGGACTCTGGTGTCATCATTGTTTTGTTCTTTTGTTTAAGCAATAAAACATTTGTAAGTGGAACAGCTTGTCCAGGAATCTGTATGTTATCTAATAAACAAGGAGGCAGTATACTGCAGTGGTTTAAGGCTCTGAGCTATAAACCTGGAGACCTGGGTTTGAATCCCACAGCCCCCCACTTGCATACTGTGTGACCCGGAGCAAGTCATTTAACTTCCTTGTGCTCCCAGGTCACACCTGTAAACAAACTTTCAGCTTAGTGTGTCTCTCCTAGTTAAACAAAGGTAAAAAAAAACTCTAGTAAAGAAAACTACCTCCAGACCTCGTCTCCTGTAGGTGAATAAGGTCTTCCACATGTCTTCAAAAATCTATGAATGTCACACCATACAAAGTATAATTTCTGAAACTGAAAAAAAGAACATAGTAAAGTAGATAAAGACATAAACCATCAAAGGGGTAACATTTGATTTTCAAGACTTTATGTCTCAGTGTTAATATATTTTTATAATTGGGATATAAGTAGTCTTCTACTTGTTGGGAAAGTACTGATCTGCCCTCTAGTTCTTCAATCAAGTGTATGAAGAGTGACCAGACTCCCAGACACCACTCTGTTTGAAGCTATAAACTGGCTATCAACTATTCAATTTTGAAAATACTTTTGAGTAGAGCTACCCAGTCACGAAAGGTGGGACAAGATGTGGAAAGCCAGCACTTAGTAATAGATTTACAGGCATCTGCTATTAAAAGATCAAAAATGGCTTTCTGGTGGTTTAAACAGTGAGCAGAGGGCCATAGTCTCAAGATAAATGTTTTGAAATCTAAAGGGGCTATATTGCCTGCTGTCTGTCCCAATTTAGGACCAAGCTCCTGCCAGAAGGGTTGAAGGATTGGGCAATCCCAAAGAATGTGGAAGGGAGTGTCAGTTCCCCCACATCCTCACCAATGTTTATCATTATGATCTCTTGAGTAGTGTTGTGTGTGAGTAGGAGTAAGGAAATATCTGGATATCACTTTCCAGTGAAATTCACGCCAATTATTAGAGGCTGAAGTGTGGAAAACTCCATACCAGACTGCATCCCATTCTTGGGGGGCCAGGGTGCAACCCATGTCTTCCTCCCATGTGGTATGGACATGTGGTGGTGATGTCAACTCACCCCTCCCATGTAAGTAACTCCGCATCATGTTGGAAATATGTTTATTTGAGATGGCACCATCTCCAGCTCTTTCAATTATCTCTATTAATGGATGAGGGTCTTGTTGGAGATCTCTCAGTCCGTTCTCCACTTGAATAAAAGATGTGACCTGCAGGTACCGGAAAAACAATCAGACCTTTTTAGGTGAAATTCTCTTTGCATAAGAGCAAAGGTTTTAAAGTTCCCATTTTGCAGAAATTGTGAAAAGCGACTTAAACCCTGATTCCTCCAATGCCTAAAGGCCACATCCATCCTGGGAGGATAAAACTCTAAGCAGCTGTCAATCAGAGTGTAACGGGTGATTAAATGAGTGAGACTGAGATCCCTTCTAACTTTTATCTGAGCTGTTGGGGAGTGATAGATACCATGAAGCCAAGTGAGAAACCTATTTCCAAAAACCTAGTTTACTTAAAGTGTCAAATAAAAAATCCCATTCTAGCCTTTCAAAAGCTTTTTAACATTAAGTATAAATGCCACTTGAGGTTCTAACATCTTCTTCATAGTTTCATAGTGGTCTACAAGCTCAGGAGGCAGTGCCTATTATATGAGCTCACCATCTTGGGGTGGTGTGTCAGCTAAAGATATTTAAATTGATTGTACCCGTATTTGAATCTAGTTGTTTTTTAAATATGTCCATAGTTTTACTCTCAGCTGTTGTACTTTGTAATGTATTCTGTTGGTTCACAACTTGCTGTGTGAACAATTGACTCCTTTTCTTAGTTCTGCATGTTTCACCCTTTAGTTTAAGACTATGGGACCTAGTGTGTACTTCGGTAGAATTTTTTTCGTAAACCAAGGGTTTCCAAGAGAAATGGCTCTCTTGTGGCTTTATACGTTGGGCACATAATGCCACATATTTGCTTGTAATTCATTGAGTAAAGATTTAGTTGTTGCAGTCTTTCTCCATAGTCTTTATTTTCCAAGCCTGCTATCTTTTTAGTTATCTTTCTTTGGATTCCCTCAATTAACTTTTTTCCTTTGATTGTGCTAGGAGCACAAAGGGGTGCTTAGTAATCCAAATGTGATTTTACTAATCCAGTATATAATGGCAATATAACTTCTGGTTGTCTGCTCTTGATATTTTTAAAATACACCCAGTAATACGTTGACATTTTCTGACTGTTACTAGAGTATTGTTCTTGAAATTAAGTTCACTGTCTATGATTATTCCTAGATCCCTTTCATCGGTGGTTTCTTGAAGTATGATATTATTAAGTTTATAACTGTATTTTGAATTGTTATGACCCAAGTGCATTACATTGCATTTATGTACATTGAATACCATCTTATTATTATTCGCCCAGGTTTCTAATGAAAGTAGTTCTTTTTGGTAATTTCCAGCCTCTTCAGGGGTACTAACAATGCATCCTAATTTGCAGTCATCTGTGTACTTAGCCATCCAAATCTTAGCAGATGACTGTATTGAGGAGATCAGTATATTAAACAAAATAGGGCCCAAAACCGAGCCTTGCGGGACGCCACTAATCACTTCTCCCCGTGGTGAGTAGTGTCTTTTAATAGAAGTACACTGTCTATGATTTTGTAGCCATGAGGTGACCCAGTTTATTATGTATTGAGGAAATTCTAGTGTAACCATATAATTAATCAGTATCCTATGTGAAAGTTTGTCGAACGCTTTCACGAAATCCAGAAATATAATGTCCACTGGTAGCCCTGCATCTAGTGATGAACTTACATTTTCAAAGACTTGAAGTAGATTAGTCAGGCATGACCTTCTGCAGGTGAAACTGTGCTGTGTAATATCTTCTAGGTTATTAGGGGTAATGTGTTCCTCCAACCTTTGGAGAAGAAGTCTTTCTAATGTTTTTCCTATAATTGATGTCAAGCTAACAGGCCTATATATAATTCAATATATCTTCCTTGTGACCAGATTTGTAAATAGGAATGATAGTAGCATCATTCCATGCAGAAATAGTTTCTCCCTTAATCAGTGATAAGTTGAACAATATGCATAAAGGTCCAATAATTTCATTAACAATTTATTTGAGGAACCTAGGGTGGATTTCGTCTGGTCCAGCTGAAGAGTTGGTTTTTAATCTATAGATACATAGATACATAGACAGTGTCAGCAGATAAGGGCCTGTGGCCCACCCAGTCTGCCCATTTGAGCTTGTAAGTTCAGTTTATGTTTTCCTAGAAGTCTGTTGCCCCCCTATAGAGTTCCCTTTTTATTTCTTCGATAGTAAAAGGGATTATTTCTTGTTTATTTATACTAGTTGCTGCTCCAGTATGATTATTCCTAGGTGCAAAAACTGTAAGAAAGTAGTTATTAAATACTATGGCCATTTCAGTTTCATTATTAGTTAATCCTCTATCGGTTTTTATGGGACCTATTGTTGTCTGAGAGCCTCTGAGTGAGCCTATATACAGTAGTTATAAAACTTCTTTTTGTTGTCCAATGTGTCAATTGCTAACCTATTTTCAGTCCTTGCCTTTGCTTCACTAATTTATTGTTTGACTTTGTTGTCTTGTTTTTTTATATTTATTCCAATTAGTTGTTGAACGACTGTTTTTGTATTTTTTTATATCCTCTTTTCCTTTTTTCTATTGATTTCCTGATTTTATTATTCCACCAGACAGGTTTCCTGTAACCATTGATGTATTTCTTTCTAGTAGGGACCCATGTGTCAAGACAATATTTCAATTTTGTCCAAATTTGTCTCCATACATGGTACACATTAAGGCCACATAGTTCTGATTGCTAGTCCCAGCAGGCAAGGTAGTTTTTTATGGCTTTAAAATCAGATCTAGAATAGTTTTTAACCAATGTGATATCTTTGTACCCTAATGTTTTAGTTTGTAAATGTACTAGGATATATTGTGATCGCTGTTACCTAATGGTTCTTTTATGGTGGGCTCTGAAATTTTGTCTTCCATATTTGTAAGAATAATATCAGGAGTTTTATTGTCTCTCGTTCCTTTTTTAATGATTTGGTCTAAATTCTGATTTATTGTTAGTTCAAGGCTGTCTCTTTCTGTTGTTCCCTTGTTTTGGCATGTCTCCCAGTTAATATTGGGGAAGTTGAAATCTCCCATTAATATATAGTTGTTACCTACATGAAACTTTTCTAAGGCTGATCAGAAGTCAGTATTTTGTTCTAGATTTAAATGTGGGGGGTCTATAGGCTAACATAAAGTTTCAGTTGGTAGTTTAATCTGAGCCCATAAGATTTCAATACTACTGTTAATGATTTCTACTGGTGTAGTAGAGTGAGACATATATTTATCAGATATGTATAGGGCTATCCCACCCCCTTTTTTATCTGCCCTGTTTTTTATTATTTTATTATATCCCTGGATGTCTGTATTCCAGCTGTCATCTTGGAACCAGGTTTCAGTGGTTATGCAAATTGAGATATTTTCTTTTTACGTGTTATATTTTAATTTGTCTATTTTATTTGTTAGACTACGGGCATTAAGTAGTAGTATATTTATTTCGTTTTTTTCCTTCATAGTGGGCGTAGAGTATTGGGAAGCATTGATATTAATGTTTTGTGATGGAGCAATAGGTTGTTTGTCATCGCCGTTGCTTACGTTAACATCCTCCCCCCCCCTTTCCATTTAGTTTAAATATTTGTCAGTAAAAGTGGTAAACTCTTTGCCCAATAATGCATTTCTCTTTTTACTTAAGTGTAGTCCATTCCTGCAAAAAAGATCATCTTGAAGGCAGAATTCTTCCCAATGTGTTAGGCACTTGGTGTTTTGTTTTAAAGTCCACTTCCTTAACCAGTCATTTATTGCCCTTATTTTCCGATTGTGGTGTGGTAAGGCCTTGGGGATGGGTAAGATTTCTGATATAGCAGGTTCACAGCCTAAGTGTATCAATTCGTTGGTTAGTGCTACATGATCTTTTTTGATGTTTTCAATAGAGTCCTGAAAAAATATTATTTGCCCCAGCATGAACAACAACAAGTGGGTTGCTGCCAGTGTTTGTTATAATATCATTACTCATGTATGTTAGATCAGTGATCCTAGCCCCAGTAAAAGAAGAAAGTGTTCTGCTTGTTTTGTCAGGGTTGCAAACAGCCCTGTCCAAGTGTTTAATCATAGAATCGCCTATTACCACTCAATTTCTTGAAGTCAATTGGTTATGGTCATTAGTTTCCATGTTGTCGCTATCCAGAATATTTATTTGTGTAATGTTTACTAAACTATCCCTTATCTGGTTGTTTGTAGAAATATTGGGTGATACTAGACTAGCGGTAGTGTCAAATGAGATCAAGGACTCCAGTTTGGCTTGCTCTGTGCTTGTGGCAGTAGTTGCTAAGGTAATAAATCTGTTTTTAATGGGGATACAAAAGTTAGTGGCCTGCCTACCTTTTTTAGCAGGTTTATTGTTTTGGACATTATACCATAAGTCATCAGTTTCAATGGGGTTATCTTCCTCTCTAGCTCTTTTCCTGTTTATATCATTTTTCTAACACATCAGGTAATTCAGCCTGCTGCTGTTTATAACGGGGTGTTTAGTCCTATCCCTTTACTGACATTAACAAGATCAGAAACAGGGAAGTTAGAGGGTGTATAATCCTTTACGTTTGTCCCTAGTCTACATGCCATGTCTTTCTGACTTGCTTCAAGCTGTAGCAACCTGTTAATAAATAAATTTAGTTCCTGGATCAGCTTCTCACTGTGTATGCATTTATCACATTTAAATACGTTTTGTGGAACTTCCGTTGTGATTAAGTGCATTAGACGTCCGTTGCACCTTATACCCATTTCTTCTTCAAGAGTGATAACTTTATCTGTCCTAGCTAGTAGTGTGTAATAATAGTATTTACACCATGAAATGGTATAAAGTGCCTCCTAGGTTGCCAGAGATTGGTTCTGTTACCAGTTTACACTGTATAGATTTAATGACCTACCTTGTAAGGAGTTATTTACTGTAAGCCACACTGTATACCCATACTCCGCTCAGCTCCACAAAACATGCGCAGACGCGTGTGTCTTTGCACACATATTCATGTGCTCGCCCTGCTCGAGCTCTCCCTGCTCACCGCAGGCCAAGTTTTAAGGAGCCAAGTGACCTGGAAGTAGCTCCAGGGGTCATGGAGTGAGTATAACTCGCAAACGTCTCAAAACTTAAAAATTAAAGCAGTGTAACACCACTCATACATGGGTACACCTGTACAGAGAGTGAGACTGGTGCCAAATTATAAAACACAGTAAAAAGCATTGAGTTGTAGTCCTAGTGCACCCCCAGGAACTACAATTCCTCTTCCTGTGTCAGAACTGCAGGGCTCAATAGTACAAGGCACAGTACAGGAATATTACAACAAAACAAATATTGTTATCACAATTTTTGCAGATACACTAGGCTTCTGGCAGTTTAGAGCATGCTGTAGTGCACCAGAAAATGCCTAGATTGCTCCCTCTCGACGCAGGCTGAGTTTTAAGAAGCCATGTGACCCAGGAGTAGCTCCAGGGGTCACGGAGCGAGTATACCTCGCAAATATCTCAAAACTTAAAAATAAATGCAGTGTAACACCACTCATATGTGGATACACCTGTACAGAGAGTGAGAGTTGTGCCAGATTAAAAAAACACAGTAAGAAGCACTGGGTTGTAGTCCTAGTGCGTCCCCAGAAACTACAATTCTTACCAGCATGAAAGATGTTTAAGCATCTCCTAATATTGTCAATAAGGTGTCTCTGAGGGATAAAGCCAGATTGGTCAAGATGCACCAACTGAGGCAAAAATTGATTTATTCTATTAGCTAATATTTTTGTAAATGTTTTTGAATCTACATTAAGTAGAGATATAAGAGGGTATGAGTCACATTTTTATTTTATTTATTTATTGAAAAGTTTCACCAGGAAGGCACACTGAACAACAAGTTGCTTGTATCAAGGTGAATCTGGGGGAAGGGTAATGTGGAAATAATGCATACCTAAATTACAGAATACAATCAACCAACAGATATTAATTCAGTTAAACAGTGATGTGAAACAGGTAGTATCATAGCTGGTTACGTAGTGTACCATAATACAGCAACAACAAATTAATCACGAAATACATACCATCGAATAGATACATACAGTATAACAGAGAAGCAAGACATAGTAGCAGCATAACAGGTTAACATAAGGCACTGAACATAAGGCAAACGTACACTAAGTGCATTAGTGAAGTATATCAGTTGACAGTCAGCTAGTCAGTCAGCAAAACAGTTGGTGCAAGCAATGAGAGTGTCAGCTTATTCAAGGAGGCAAGGTAGATGAGCAGAGGGTAGTACAGGGCAAATGAGCTGGATAGGGAAAGGAAAGA
Source organism: Neoceratodus forsteri (assembly GCA_016271365.2). Taxonomy (NCBI): domain Eukaryota; kingdom Metazoa; phylum Chordata; order Ceratodontiformes; family Ceratodontidae; genus Neoceratodus; species Neoceratodus forsteri. The sequence continues at coordinate 740,575,866 of CM057459.1, forward strand.
GGCAGAGCGCTTAGGTGCAGTTATAGTTTACTGAGAGGAAGATTTGTAGGGCTAGTGATAAGGAGAAAGGGAAGGATGATAAGCAGAGTTGGGTGGGGGCATTCCAAAGCTTAGGGAAGTGATGTGAAAAGGCTGACTGGCCTATTGTGGTCACGCAGTGAGGAATTACCAATAGACAAGAGTTATATGATCCAAGGCAATGGCCCGGAGCAGGTAGAGAGGATAATAAGGAAAAGAGACAAGGGGGGGGAGAGACCTGGACCAATATTTAGACACAAATTTGGCACAGTGGAGGAGGTGTCGATTTTCTAGAGGGGGAGGGACAGAGAGTGATAGAAGTTACAGTGGTGAGAGGAAGGGGGGCAGTCAAGAGCGAAGCAATAGAAGGAGTTGAAAAGGTTGTCTAATCTGGCTAGGGAAGACTTGGGAGCTGCACTGTAGACTGCATCGCAGTAGCCAAAGATAGGTAGGATCATGTTCTGGACAAGTTCACGTCTTGCCAATAGCAGGAGGTAGCTACAGTTCCTGTATAATGCGCCAAGCTTGGGGTGTAGTTTCTTCAGGATGGTGTTGACATGTGCAGAGAAGTTGAGGTGCTGGTCAAGCCAAACCCCCAAGTACCTAAAAGATGAGGTATCTTCAATGGCTATCTCGTCAAGGGTATGGAAAGATGGCAAGGAGGGGAGCCTCGCAAGTCTCTGCCTGGCACCGAAGGCCATGAAGACAGTCTTCTTGGCATTGAGGGAGAGTTGATGGAGCTGAACCAGCACTGAACATTATTGAAGTGGAGCTGCAACCTGGTTTCCACATCAACAGGGGACTGGCCGGATGAGATGACCATGTCATCAGTGTACATATGGATAGATAAGGATGGGCAAGCTGAGGGAAGGTCATTTAGAAATATGGAGAATAAGATAGGACCCAGTACTGAACCCTGGGGTACGCCAGTGTCAATGGGGAGGGGAGGGAAAATAGCATTAGCTATTCTGACCGACTGGGTCGGGCCTACTAGGTAAGCTTTGAACCAGTTAGTAGCAGATTCAGTTAGGCCAGCCCGGGAAAGAGCATCAAGGAGTATAGGGTGGGAGACAGTGTCAAAAGCCTTTGCTAGGTCAACAAAAATGGCTGAAGTGATTTGACCACTGTCCATCCCTGAGAGGATGGAGTCAGTGAGCCTAATCAGGGAGGTGGTGGTAGAATGGTTCTTCCAGAAGCCAGATTGGAAGGGAGTGAAAAAATTAGAGCCATAGAGGTAAGAAGAGAGCTGTGAGAGGACCAGGTGCTGTTGTAGCTTAGCAAGGGCAGATAGGAGAGAGAGAGAGAGAGAGAGATGGGATAATAGTTAGAAGTAATGGAGGGATCACCACCCTTGGGCAACAGAGTACAGTGGCATGTTTCCAGACAGAAGGGATGGCAGCTGTAGTGAAGGAAAGGTTGAGGAGTAAAGACAGAGGAGTAGCTATAGCAGGAGCAGAAAGGTACAGTAACTTAGGGTCCAGACCATCCCACGAGCTGCCTTTAGAGGGCTTGAGAGCAAAAAGTGCTTGTACAGTGTCTGAGGGTGAGATAGCAGAGAAGGAGCAGGAATACAATGAGGCAGGATGAGTACTGGGGGGGGGGTCGACTGAATGTGTAGATTGAAGGAAGGTGAGGAGGGTCATGGCACAGTAGATAAAAATCTGCAGGCTTGCCTGGTTTAGGTATCACTGTGATAAAAGCTTGTTGCCAGGAGTCAGGCAAGTCTGCTGGGGTTTCTACCATTTTAAACACTTTAGCTATAAGGGGTAATAAGTGTTGTTTGAACGTTTTAAAGAATTCAGCATTGAAATCATCCAGACCTGGAGATTTACCAGTTTTCAGGTCTAGTGTAACTTGTTCCACTTCTTGTGCAGAAATGGGGTGCTCTAACACCAACCTTTTTCTTCCTTGAGATGGGGAGATCAATGTTATTGAGGAATTCTTGTATACCTCTCTGCCTTGTAGGTGAATTATCCTGGGCTTTATGTAGTGTCTGGTAATACTGGTTACATTTTGATGCTATATCTTTTGGTGTGAAAGCAATTTGATTTTTGACAGGGTGATGGCGTTTTTTGACACACCTATCAGCTTGTTGCTCCCGTAATCGGAAGGCTAGAATACAACCTGCCCTACTGCCGTGTTTGTAGTAAGTCTGATTGATATATCAGAGTTTACCTTCAATTTTGATGTGTAACAATGACTTTAGTTCCCTTCTGACCTCACTGAGTTGATTTAGAACTTCTGTGGATGTCCCCTCTTTATGTTTCTTTTCTAATTCCCTTACCTTTATTTCTAGTTTTGGTTGTTTCTCTATATGTCATTTTTTAACTGGGAATCATATGAGATAACTCCCCCCCTCAGGGTAGCCTTTAAACATTCCATAGCCATTTTATTTTGCTATCCAAATTCTGATGCTCTGTGAGATAACCTGAGATTGTATCTTCTGTTAGGCATTTAAACTCAGGATCATTAAGCAAGGATGAATTAATACGCTAGAAGGATGCTGTGGTCCAGTCTCCCAGCTGTAAGATGGTTGAGACCGGTGCATGCTTGGACAGGACCCTTGGGTGGATGATATAGTTTGTAAATTTGTGAAGATTTGTTTTATAACTAAGGAAATAATCCAGGTGGGAGTAAGTATTATGCACATTAGAATAAAAGGTATAATCTAATTGATTAGGGTTTACTTCCCACCATACATTGACCAGCACCAACTCCTCCATGCCTGTCCTGACAATTGTACTCATTAATTTAGCAGTAGTGTTGAGCAATGAGCTCCGCCTCCTGGGTCTGTGTGGTGGCTGCTTGTGTTTGTCTGTGTCTATAGCTTAGTTTTTGTGGATTTACATGGTTTTCTGGTTGGAGTAACTACACCATTCTTGCTCACTACATCAGTGAAAGTCTCCTGGACTGGATTTCTACAAAGCATCATCACCAGGTATCTGCATTTTTCATTTTAAAATCAACTTGTTGGAGGGTATCCCAAGCAAAACATAAGTGAAGCAAGGAAGTCTGACAAATTCAGTGACTCTGGGCCCCGCTTGAATCCACATTTTCGTCTGACCTGACCCATGATCTGTATTTGGGCTTTTCAAGACCTCTTTGAATGACAAAGACGCATACAGACAAAAGGATTAAACGTCCTGCATATGCACAGGCAGAGTTCATCCCTTTCAGGAATTCTAACACATTCTATGACTGTGGACCTCAGCTGTTGATCATTTCTTTTAGCTTTTGACTTAACCACCAGGTATCAAACATTTTCAATTGAAATCAACTCTTAATGTACTTGTCTCTAAGGGCTATCTCTCCAACAACCATTTTGAAGAATCAAATGAAACTTTTGGCCTGTTCTCAAAACCACTGCAACTGTGCCCTTACAGCTCCTTGCTATTACTAACTGGTCACTACCTCATGCATCATCCTTATGGAAAGGAACCTGTTAAAAAAAGGGCCCTGCTGCCCCACAGAAGCAACTTTAAACCCCTTTTAAAACATCTAATACTGCTGCTGTTGCTCCTGTCAGGCAACACTCATCCTAACCCCGGCCCACCACAACTTGGCCACAAGGTTAACAGCAGTGCAGGGTCACTCTCCTTGGCAAGCATTAACATCTGCAGCCTCCTCTCCAAACTTGATACCCTCTCTGTCTGGGTTTCCCAGCACAATCCAGACATCCTATCAGTGCTGGAAACATGGCTGTCTCCGAAGATACCTGACTCCGCAATAGCAATTCCCGGATATGTAGTTTTCAGACAGGACAGACTTACCAAGAAAGGAGGAGGCTGTGCCCTCTACCTTAAAGAGTCTCTCATGGGTCATGTCATGCCCTTGCCCATCCCCGGAAATGACATCCAAATCCTTGCTGCCAAAGTACTTCTCGGAGCTCATAACAAGATCCTGACTGTTGTCTCTGTTTATATACCACCCAAGCTGAGCAATCTGGGCTTTCACTCCTTCCTTGACTGTATCAACTCCCTGGATCAGAATACAGAAGTTATCCTACTTGGTGATTTCAACATCAACTAGCTGGCCTCCAGCTCGAATAGTTATAAGGATGCCTTAGCTGCTGCTAACTTCTCACAAATGGTCAAATCACCTACTAGAGTAAACTACAGGACAGGGACCTGTACACTTCTAGACTGGGTGCTAACTAATCGTCCAGAGCACATCTCCGAAGCAACAGTCCTCCCAGACTCCTTAAGTGATCATTCCCCTATCTTGTGTATCTGGACCAACAAATACACCAAACTCCCCCCCAAAACTATTAACAGGAGAATGCTGACCCCCGGTCATCTTGAGTCACTTAAAACACTCCTTCGTGAACATGACTGGTCACCAACTGATATAGCCCCCGACATAGACACAGCATTTGAATCCTTTATCACCTGTTTCAACTCAGCCTGCGATGTTCATGCTCCGTTCAAGAAGCATAAGATCAAGAGTGTCAATAACTTATGGATGACACTAGGCCTCCTTACACAAATGAAATCTGGTATCGTGCTAAGGCTACTGGCATCCAGACTGATATCCAGGCCTACAAAACAGCAAAGAATGCATGTACCAGAGCAATCTGCCAAGAGAAGGCTAACTATTACAGGAACGCCTTAGCCAGCACCTGGAATGATGGGAGTAAATTCTGGCGTAACCTTGCTGAAGTGACTGGAAAGGATCCCAAAACAACACCCACAATGTTGAACATAGATGGTACCATCACTCTTGACCATGTAATCATTGCCAACGCATTTAACACCACTTTTGCTGACCTTAGTCATGTGCTGCCCCCTAACTTTTTTGATCCCACCACAGTCAACCCAGCTCCTGTTAGTTCAGGTTTGCCACCAGGGCACCCTCCTTTCCATTTCAAAGCAATCCCGGAAAGCCTAGCTAAAAACACATTCTTAAAGTGCTTGGAAAGTCTAGAGTCAGTGGCGATTCACTGGATATGAAGCTTCTAGCCCTCACCATTGACGAAGTCCTGCTCCCACTAACCAAAATCCTCAACCCGTTCCCTCATGCTCTCCCAGTTCTCCCAAAAGTGGAAACTGGCAGTGGTGACTCCAGTCCGTAAAAGTGGTGACAAGACTCTCACGAACAACTACAGGCCTATATCCATCCTCCCTCCTCTATCCAAAGCCTTGGAATGGATAGTGGCTGATCAGCTCATGGAGTACCTTGTAAAATACAGCCTGCAATGTTCCCAGCAGCATGGCTTCCACAAAGGGCACAGCACTGCCACGGCACTCCTCGAATTCACCACACATATCCATCATGCACTTGATCAGGGCCAGTTGGTCGGCGCCTCTTTTATTGACCTGACTAAGGCATTTGACACTGTCAATCACTCCATTCTCCTCAAACAATTATCCCTCCTTGGTCTTTCAAGTGAAACTACCCTCTGGTTTCAAAGCTACCTCAGTAACCCGGACCGAACAGGTCAGGATTAGTGAATTCCTCTCGTCATCTCTACCAATCCACTCTGGAGTACCCCAAGGTTCTATCCTGGGTCCCTTGTTGTTCAGCATATTCCTGAACAATCTCCCTGCCTCCTGCCATGACAGAATGTTACTGTATGCAGATGATGCAGTAATCTTCACTTGCCACACCGACCCCACCTCCCTTCAGTCTCAACTACAGAAAAGTTTCACAGAAGTGGAAGACTGGTTTTGCTCACATAAACTCATCCTTAACCACAAAAAAACTAAAACAATGTTGTTCCATGGAACCCACAACAAGTACAAGGACCATGAGCTCATAATAAACAACCACGAAGGTGTCACTCTTGAGCAGGTGGATATGTTTAAATATCTGGGCCTGACCCTTGACTGCTCCCTCTCGTATACTAAACACATTGACAATATCGCTAAAACTGTGAACTCCCGTATAGGGCTACTATACAAGCATAAACATTGTCTAATGGCTGAAGCCTTGAACCTCACTATCCAGAGCTCTGTTATCTCAACTATTGACTATGGGCTCGTTATCTATGGATCTGCTACTGATACTGCACTCCGGCGCATAGATGTAGCCCTTAATAAGGCATGTAGACTACTTATTTCAGCTGCCTGCCTTTCTCACACGTGTGACATTTATGAGCAGGCTAACTGGCTCCAGCTATCCGGCAGGCTAAAGTACCAGACCTGCATCCTAGCTAAGAAGACATCACTGGGCCTTATGCCCCCTGGAGTCCAATCAATATTGACACTGCAGCGTGTCCGCCGCCGCCTAACTAGAAGATCGGACAGTCTAACCTTTACAATACCTCACTGTCGGGCCTCTCAAGCTCAGCATTCTTACCTTGTCAGAGCCTCCACCTGGTTCAACTTGCTACCTACAGAAATCTCCAACACTGCCACGATTGGTGCTTTTAAGTGTAAACTGCATCAACACCTCATGGCTAGTGCCTTCTGTGATTGCTTCTTATAATCCCCTTCAGGCAGACTACCCTCAAGCATCCCTCCTCACTGCCTCAGCTCCTCCTCCTCCTCTCCTACCCCCCATTACTGGGTATAGGATGAATCTGTCTCCTTTTCATCCCCCCCTTCCTCCTCCCTTGCTGTTTCCCCATCTACCACATACCCAACGCAATGCCCTCCCCATTTATACCCTCCTCCCTCTCTCTCTCTCCCATACCACCCCCTCACCACCACTCTTCTTTCTCTTTTCCCACTATTCCACTCCTAACAAAGCTTCACTAAGCTGCCTATGACTTGTACTGTATAATTAACTCGCAACATAATTCCTTGACAGTGACTTTGGCTGCTATTATTGTAACCTTATTTGTCTTTTTTTTTTGTAAGTTCCATTGTAATGATCATGTTATGTTTTGTACCTTATTGTCCTTATTGCCTTGACGTGGAACCTTTGTAAAAGAGCCCTCGGCTCAAAGGTGTCATCTGAAATACAAATAAATAAATACACTTATTTGTGGAGGCACATCCTGAAGAACGATCAACCTTTGGGTTCATAATACAGTTGTAATCACCCCCCATTACCACTGTACCCATCCCCAGAGAAGTTACCCTGTGGAAAAGGCATTTAAAAAAGGCTGGTGTATCTACATTTAATTAATTAATTAGATTATTTATTTATTTATGTCTTTGGTGACCAGGTAGGTGTACTGATCCAAGGGACCATTTTAAGGCATGACCTGGGCCATAAACAATGGCACATTTAGCAAAACAGAACATAGGAGTAACAAGGTTGCAATACAGGCTATTAAAAATGAGGTTCAGGGAGTTACAGTACAGAGGGTATTACAACAAGCATTTGTCAATGCCGAATGTTTGCTTGTTGGTATTATCATTGGAATTTCAGGAGTTAGACAGATGCAGAATAGGAATGGCAGTGAAGTATTGAACTTCACATCAACCCCACCTTCACCCTGCAGAGATGGACAGGCATTGGGATATGTGTTTGGGTTGTTGCCCATAACGCTCATGCTATTTCACCTCACCCAATCCTGCAGACACTGACAAGTGTTGAGGTGTGCCTTGGGGTATTCGGCTTTACAGGCACCCCAATCCATAAGGACATGCACTGAAATGGGTGCAGTATAGGAGAATGGGGTGAACTCTGGAGCCGAAGTGTCCAAGGCACACCTCGATGCCTGTCACTGGCTGCAGAGTAGGGAGGTAGGGGTGCAATGGCATGAGCATTACAGTCAGCAATCCAAAAGCACATCCCAATGCCTGTCAGTCTATACAGGGTGGGTAATTATGGTTAAAAACCCTAACACCCTGGGCGTTTGTTGGTATTTGCACTACAAATTTTCAACATGGCCTTTTTGTGACCCCCACCTCATGAAAGCATTTGAGACCTCTTCTCATGAACAGTGGCACTGTGATTTTGTTAATGTGTCCCGAACTTTGAGTCCCCACAGTGACCATGCCATTGTGCGCCAGATATATAAAAACACAGATCGGGCAGGATGTGAAAAATGACAGCAGCACGGTTCATAAAGAGGTGTGGAAAAATGCCAATGTTGAAAATCTGGAGTGAAAATATTACAAATTCATGAAGTTACGAGTGAGCGTGGAAACTGCACAATGCACACTTGTAAAACAGTCATTTTGGGGATATTTTTCACCAAATTTGAAACATAGGCTGTTTGAGAGTCCACCTCATGAACAGCAGCACTGTCATTTCATTAATTGGTCACGAAAGGTGATTCTGCACAGTGACCGCGAAATCACCTTTCCGGACTGAATAACACCATGACAGTGACTGAATTCATGAGGAGGGGTCCCAATAACCCCATGTTGAAAATTTGGTGCCAAAAGTCAAAAAAATGGCCACGATATCCACATAAGTTGAAAAATCCCTATTTATGCCATTACACAGCTTGCTGGCATTTTTTTGGTTGGCGGTCGGCTTTGAAGAGTGCAGACGTGTTCCCGGTCCACCGAAAATTGTTGCACTGGGCTCTGGAGGTAAGTGTGGGGTGAGGGGTGGTGTGGGGAGGCATGGTGCGCAGAAGGTGGGTGCGGGATGGGGGAGGGGGCATGAGACACCACGAGGGACCACTTTTTTGGTTTCAGGGAGAACAACAACAAAAAAAGACGTCGCGGGAAGGTTTTTGTTTTTCAGGCTTGCTTTGTTCACACTGGGATGGGCTCTCCATGTGCCACTTGTGTTTTGGGGGAAGGGGGACTGGAGCCGACAGGGACTGGGCCCCACATTGGCAAGGAAAGACTGTTTGGGGGGGCTTGATGCTGAGGGAGATTGGGCACCCCCTCAGCACACAACAAATGGGGGAGTAATTATGCCGATGGGGAGTGGGTTCCCCTGTCAGAAAATGAACTGGGTTGGGGGCATGCCGACAGGGGGATTGGGCACCCCCATCAGCTTTCATGGGGCTCTGAGGCGGACGGCGATAGCTGCCGCCATGTTCATGAAACCGTTACATCAGGCAAGGTACCACCCTGCAATGACGGGTCGCTCCCTCATTGCAGCAGAATGGTTGATGCTGCAATGACGAGGCGGCCCTTGATTGTGGGCAGCCAAATCATTTCAAGTTGGTGGCACTTCTGCAAAACTAGTGCCATCAGGACAGTGGGCCTGCATTGGTTGAACACTGCCAAGCCCACAAATGCAGTGCCGGCATTGGTCGCCACAGTGCCACACCTCCACAACCCGCTTTTCTCCTGAGCTGCCACATGTTTCTTGCACATGCGTACAAGCAAACATAAAAATGAAAATACATTAAGGTACAAGGTGAAGTTGTTGGCTAGTGACATGTCCATATACATCATCACAGGAACGTGGGGAACAGTACAGTAAGGTGACAAATTATCATGAAAACCATATAAAGTGCAACTTCAAAAAGGCACACCAGTAGCAAAATCAAGTAAGAACCAAGTGGATATATTTAAAATTCAGTGCAACAGTCCACAATAAGCACAGTGCAGTGGAGTAGACTACAGGGTGGGGAGAGAGGGCCAGGTGGGGGTGGGAAAGAAGCTGGAGAGAAAGGGGCGTCACAGGGGTGGGGAGATCCCATAAAAGTTGGGAGGAGGGGGGAATCATTCCAGTTTACACAGATGGACAGCAGCATTTGGCTTCTGGCAGTAGCCAATCTTTAAAGTAGCTTTTGAAGGATAAGTGAGAGGAGGATGAGTGGAGCGATATAGAGAGAGAGCTTATCTCTGCCCTTCCATAAGGAGGGGCAGAGACGGAAAATGTTTTGCTGCCCATGGTAGTGGAGATTCTGGGAACTACCAGGGGGAGGATGGATGATTCACAGAGGCACCTAGCGGTCACTTTGCCCATGAATAGGGATGAATAAGGGGACAAGGGGCCCATCTCTGAGTGCAGTGTCTATTAGGCAGCCCAAGGCATAGTCGAAGCATTCTTGAAGTGCATATGCATTTACGAAGTGTATTTTGTCACCAAATATTTCTCCTGAAACTATAACCACCCTACCATTTCCAGCTGCTCCGTCTGTAAAATGTCTAACAGGATATTTTTTGAAGTAAAATTGCTACCCCTGCCCTCTTTCCTGGACCATTGGTGGCCGAAATCACTTGACCCACCCACATCCTGCGAAGTTTTAAATGTTCGGTGTCCAAGAGTCTGGTCTCCTGCAGGAATCCTATATCACACTTAAGTTGTTTAAGATGTGATAGAATATTTGTCCTTTTAACCACTTAGTTAATTCCATGTACATTTAGGGAAATGAAATGTAACATACTGCTTTATTATAAGATGCAAAAACGTCTATGTGTCCTACAGCCCTAACCTTCTTCTTCTTAGTTGTTAATTTGGTGGATCTCCAACAATTCCTAACCTGTGCATATTTCAGTAATATTACCCTGGTAAAACAAGACTATAAATAGAAAAACATTGTATTCCATCAAATCGCGCAACAGGAGCAACTATATACATTGATAAGAAACACACTTTAAATTTAGTGAACAAGTTACTTCCTAGGTGCCTAGGTGTCTACTTACTCCTAGGGAGACAGACTACAGCCACCTGGCTGTGTTGCTTGCATTGTAGTGCAAGCCTGACCTCTCTAAAAAGAGGATCAGTAGTAAGCTCAGACCTAGTGGAGAAACCACTAAACTGATTAGGCTGGTGTAGGAATCAATCCGGATTCTCGAGCCATGGGCAAGGACCAATAATGTTGCCTGAGAACCTAAATAATGTGTCCATGTACTGCTTGACAATCACATCTAGAGAAAGGTAAGAAATTGTATTTTATTGTATTCGTTCCCACTACCCCTCTGCAGACAGACTGCTCAAGTCCCATTGCATGACAGTACAAGTAACAGATTTTCTGTAACCAGAGCTCTAGATAGATAATATGGAAAAACATAATAATAATCCTCTGTATTCTCAGTCCATTGCCATAGAAGTTCTATTGAAAACTGGCCTGCTATTGTGATCTCAACCAACCCACTAAATTAAGTGCCACCACCAAGGACGTGCTGTCAATGGTCCTGTCTTCAGAATGCAACATTAAGGAAGTGTTTATATTGTGTTGCTTCATGTTGTGTGAAGCAGCTCACAACACTTCCAGTACAGTACCCACCTGCATGTGGTAACAGCCCGAAGTTACAGTGTTGTACCAGTTCTTTTTCACTTCAGTTTCCTCGGTAGAGGTGCCTCACCTGAATGTCAATTTTTAAAGTGTGAGCTACAACAATACAGAAAAATATTAGGAAGGATATCCTGGCAGAGAGGGGCAAGTCTGTGACTGCACAGCAGACTGTTATGTGCCGAGCTAACAAAATAAAAACCTCTTGTAAAACAATGTCTTTTGGTTAACCCAGATAGCCCTATATAATGGACAAAGGGGAGGGGGGGGCTAGCCAAACTAGTTTATTATGAGCGGTATTCATTGTGCCATTATATTCATCTTGTAAGAATTTCATTGCTGTCCTTTTAGCAGTACATGGTTTGGGGATGAGGTCTCTGTCCCAGGGAGCCAGTCAAGAAAGTTTCCCTCTGTAGTGCATTCGTCTCCCCCCACCCTTCCAATCATAAATAAAATGAGAAAAGAAAAACAAGGGATGAGTAGGGCTAAACTGTACAGCTACAGGACATCTGCTGCTATCAAGAGAATGAAACTGCACGTATTTATATACATACATAAAAAAAAAAAAAAGCTCCAGGCATGGTGGCAGAAATTGTAATACAGTATGTCTAATCATGAGTGCAACAACAATTTCCATCGTTTGGCCACACCTCCACTCAGCTAGCAAAAATACAGAAGCGTGGCTCCCCATGACCAAGGACCTCCAAACCCCCCACACACATCATTTAATGTTATTACCGCCCCATTTCCAGAGCACTCAAGTTTCACCACAGCTGATCATGGGAGGTGTATCTTAATGTTAGGGCCAGGAAGGGAAAAAATCACGCCATTTCATCAAAAAGAGCTCATATCCCCCAGTATGTAAATCCTTTCGGGGAAGAACTCCTCCTTGTATAAAGATATAAAAAAAAAACAAATTAAAGAATTTAAGTATGCCTAATAATAAATGGTCTGGCCCGATAGTCCATGCATCTGTTAAAGAGTTTACTTAAGCAATATACCATGAGAAAGAGTGGGTATATTGGTGGATTTACCACGCCTGGTGTGGTTTGGTCACGAGGCGCAGCCGAGTGACTTAACCACACCAGAAGTGGTAAATCCACCCATATACCCACTCTCTCTCATGGTATATTGATATTATACAATGTTAACCTTGTTTTTTGTTTTTATAGTAATATAAAACTTTTACAGTGGGTATACTGGAGGATTTATCACGGTCGTGTGATGTGTTTTGACCAATGAGGTTACAGGATTTTCATACCCCATTGTATAATTAAAATTGGACCACAAGTAATATGCGCTCCATGCATCCATGAGGTGTGGTGGAGCAGGAGCAAGTAAATTATGCTTTTCAAGTCCTACCTGTGAAAATAGCAAAATTCAACAGTTGGTGGCACACTGATTACTTAAAAGCTGATCCTATCTAAAAGTGAGTGCTGGAACCCTTTTTATTTTCTGTTACAAAATTAAATCTGTGATTCAGTACATGCACATTACTAAAGACAGTACTGTGCATGTCCAGAATCAGGGATTCGATTTGATAACACAAAATAAAAAGAATTCCAGGGCTCGCTGTTCGACGGGACCAAGTTTCAACTAATCAGTATGCCACCAACCACTGAAGTTTGCTATTTTTAGAGGTAAGACCCCAAAATCATAATTTACCCATAAACAAGTTTCTACTTGCTCCCATGCCACTACAGCTCCCAGACGTCTCAGAGCACACATTACACGTGGTCCAATTTCAATTAAATATTTCATGAAAAAATACATGTTCTAGTGGTATCATAGTAATAACATTAAGTTTTGTGGAGTATACTCGCAGTAACCAGCTTCTGTGGGGATTAAACGCCTCATCTTCGCCTCAGCATTTAATCATCCACAGAAGCCGGTCATTGTGAGTATACTCTACAAAACTTAATGTTATCACTTAATTAACATTCATGGAGCTGTTCTGTTAACTGTAATTCATAAGAGCCATGAATTAAAGCTGAGTTGAAACAACTTTGAAACTTATAAAAGTCTGCTGTCGAGCAGAGGCAAGGAATGTCAAGGTGTCCATGAAACTTACAAATGATGTCAAGCAGTAGCGAGGAATATCACTCTTAACTTGTCAGGATAGTTTAATTGGATGTATCTCCCCTGCATTTCTGATCTCATTGGCTGTAGGCTGCTGATTAAGAAGACAAAATTCAGCTTCTAATCATGTCTTCAGGTCTGCGTGGAGATGTCCTGGCATCATTCCTGAAGTCAGATTTGCTCTCTTTGGTCTACTCATCCTCTGCCATGCTGTCAGGGAAAGTCGATGTTCGAGGGTCTCCATTTCAAAATTTGGTCATTTGATGCCCAGTCTTTGAAATGTTGGTGCTGCCTCTTATAGAGAACCAAAAGACTGGGGACCAGAGTCTATAAAAAAGTCTTAGTCTTGCTGGATAGGTGAGCTGAATTCAGATCTGTTTGTCTTTTGCCTGTTTGATGATATCCCTTATTGCTTTATGTTTTTCATTAAGGAGGTCAGAAAAATCTCGATCAAAAAAGATATACTGATCATCTATTTTGAGCTCTCTATTTTTCTGTGCTGTCTATAGAATCAATTGTCTTTTGGAGTATTCTAGCATTCGTACCATGACAGAGCAGGGTCTAGCCTTCTGATCTACTGGTTTTCGTAGGAGCGACCGATGTGCCCATTCATTGGTTAAGGAGATGGTTTCAGGGATTTTCAAAACTGAACATAGGACATACTCCACAAAATTCATCATTGCTGGGAATGATTTTTCCATGTCCTACGGAATACCATGAATCCTGAAATTGTTTCAGCATGCCCTGTTTTCTTGATCCATCAATGCAGGCTTGGCGTTCTCATTCTCGGTTGAGTAGGTATAAGGTTACCTGGTCGTGTATTCCCACCTTTTCTGTCAGCTCCCCAACTGCCATTTCATTAGCTGTGGTATGAACATCCATCTTTTTAAATCTGTTTTTAGGTTGGCGATGGATGTTTCTAAATGGTAGATAGCAGACATGATACCATCTAATTTAGTAATGACTAGATTTTGCCCCAAACCATCTGCCATGCTATCTCTGCCATCCATATTGAGGGTCGGGGATCCAGACTTGCTGCTGGGCATCAGTCATACCATCTTCATCCAACATCAAAACCTTGATTTTAGCTGCCTGGGTAAGCTGTCTTGTTCCCCGATTAGTCACCATGCCATTCCGATTTGTTATATGTTGATGTAGTCAGGCTATGATTAGAATCCCTTTTAATAATGTTATTCGCCCGCAGCTCAAGGAGCTTGAAAGTTACACGGCCATCTAGCTCAAAGTGTCACTAGAAGTCCTCTCTTTGAATGCATTTTATAGCTTTATCTTTGGTTGTGAATGTAAAACACTTGGAACCCTTGTTCTATTGAGCACTGTATAAATAAAATTTGCCTTGCCTTGCCTCTGTTGGAACTCAGGCTTAAAAAAACTACAAAGGAAAACAAAATTGTTTTCCCCTTTTTCTTGCCCAAAGTACATCCCCACTATCTTGGGCATATACCTATTAGTGGCTATTAGTAGCAAAAAGCAACTTCACCCCATGAGTGTTTACTCAGTCCTAATGTCACTTGATAGTAGCCCTGTTTGTGGATTTGTGCTTTATAAGCAGCAGATTGAGTTCAGCTGGAGCAGCCAGCTGTCTTAACCCCTCTGCTAAACTTGCAGGAAGGGAGTGCTCCATTTTAACCTGTTTTGTTTTCTTTTTGGCTTCTTGCTGCTATGTTCTGATTGTGGCCATGTGCCTTTCCAGTATGCCCAGCAGAAGTTGAAGAAAAATGGGAGACTGGTGCATTAAGTACTCCTAATTGGGTCTTACAGTCTCATAGGCACTGCAGCAGATCCACCATTAGTTCATTTTTGTTCTGGCTCCCCCTCCTCCTACCCCCCCCCCAACCCTGAACAGCAGCTTAGCTGTTTTAAAAAAGTCATACACTCTGCCTGGAAATATGATGCCTAGTGCAGTCCTGTTGACGCATGTGTGCTGGTGTCATTGCATGATGCAGCCCTAGGGAGGAAACAGAGGAAAATCCAAAGCTGTTAGGATGCTGGTGTAGCCCACCACAGGCCTTGTATGACTAACTGGGCATCATCTCTGAATATCTGGATGTGAGTCTACAGGGGGAACCCTCCTTCCCCTGGCTGCACCACAGGGGGAAATCTTTGGGGAATGTGAGGAGCCAGATATGTCCCGGAGAAGGTGGGTAGCAGTGCTGGACTGGCTCGATGCTAAGGGGGGGGCAGACAGGAGCACAAAATTGTGATAAGAAAAGAATGGCTATATTTCTTTGTGTGGTTAAATTCCCAGAAATTTTGGACTGGACTTTTTCTGCCCCCAAAAGAGTGATCTAAAACCAGATTGCATGCATGAATGTTATAATGTATGGCCCATATTTGTTTTTTGTTTTTTTTCCCATCAAGATTTTTATCTCCACTTCTGCCATTCCTGCTGGCAACTTCCGAAGCCTGGCACCGCAGTACATCTCATTCTGCACAATACTCAGGAGTACTGGTAACTGTCCTAGAGATGGCCATGGTTGTATTTCTTCTCCCTGTTAACCTTCCAGTGGTACTGCACAGTATTGCATTCTGAGCATGAACGCAGTGAGTTTTCTGATGTAAGAGATTAGGCTGCTTGGCCCAGTATAGCATTCTCTGCAACAGTGACACATAGTGCTGCCCTCACCTGTCCAGGATGTGCTGGTGCCAGTAGCACTTAGTTACCATGGCTAGCTGCAGAAGTTTCTGTCTCTCACTCTTTGTTTTCTAAGCCATATTTGTACTGCATTATTAAGTTCTTTCACTGCTCTCAGGACAAGTTATCATTATGTATTAAGGGTAATTTTCCTCTTCTAAACTGACACATATGCAAAATGAGATATGGTAATATACCTGTACTGCTTCTAAAAGAGCAATATTTAAGGAAGACCTGACACCACTGAACCCCATCACCTGACAAAGAGCCTAGGCAGCCCAAAGCCCCAGCATGTTTAGTCAGTGTGTTTTGTTTAAACATCAGTTGGGTATGTATGGTCTGCACTGCACATTAAATATTGTTGCTATTTGAACTACATTTTGTTTGTTGTGCACCTTAACTCAGTTTATCTTGTGTGGCCATTTTGTGTCAGATTAAACAATGGATGGTTCTGATGCCATATGGCGGAACTGGTACGTACTGTCTAAAACTAATATTAGTTTTTAAAAGCAGTCAACTATTACCTTGTGTATCTTAAGTACTCTTTTTCCTTTGGTCAATTAGAAGAATTTTTTTACCTGATGTTAGTAGGTGATCTTCTTCGGGCATATCTCTCATCAGGCCACACCTTTGGAACTTACAGCCACCAAGCACTAGGACCACACAGAAACTTTGCAAGCAGTCTGCCAGGGGCTACTCATGATGACATCAGATGTCTGCATGTACATAAACATGGGTGGCCCCTTCTTTCCTAAGTTCTTTTCCAGTCATTGATCTGAATCTGTTGGACTGCTAAGGAAATGTTGCTGCATATTGTCGCAGTTTTATTTCTTTTAAAAAGTAATAACTTTTTTTTTACTTGATATTTTTCCTCAAAGGAGCTTTGGCAAACTTACCTCTGACCCGACCAGACACAGTGATTTGCCAGATGGATCCCCATGTAGCCGTGGATCTTCCCCCCCAAGTGGGGTTGGGGTGGGCAGGAGTCCCAGTCCTTCATGTTGCTTCAGATCCCCATTATGACCTTGTGGGCTGGTCGTTGAGAGGCGCCTCCTCTGTCAGTGGTTGTGGTTCTATGCCGGGTTACTAGTTTTCTTCCCCATAATGCCTCTGGAGTCGTGGTTACGCCATCACATCAAGGCATATGCCAATGTCCTGCCACATTTCCCCCTACAGTAAGTCACCGGTCTGCTGTTCCTCTGGTCTCCACTAGAGGCCATGCATGCACCAGGCCATCATCCACCCTCCCTCCCAGGGGAGACGAGTTGACCCTCAGATGCTCAAGCCTTCCCTTCCTGACTGGCCCTCCAGCTCTTGGGTTCTCTCCCAAACCTGGGTCATTGGCATCGCAGGTAGTAGCACTACCACTGCACTGGTGGGATGGTCAAAAAGTAGTAACTTTTAATGAGGATTTTCAGCGACCTGTGTGTCATCGAAAGAACTGTCTAAACTTTTGCAGCACTGTGAGTGTGGAGAAAAAGCCTACATCAGTGACTCCTTGACATCTGTGTTTGCTGCATAGGCCTAAACTTCAGAGTGAAAGCCTGCAAAATCTATTGGAGGTTTAACTTTGCCACCAGATGATATTGAAAAAGGGCTTTGGAACAATTCTTGCTCTAAAAGACAATAGAAAGAATAGAGAAGGCGTCCAGCAAGAATCTGCATCACTGTCTCCATCGACCAAATTGTGGTCATCAAAACCCTGGGAGAAAACATATGGGAATCACAAACACAGGCACTAGGACAAGGCTTCCCCAGCATGCTCCAGCTCCATACAGGTACAACCTCTACTAAGACACCATCTGCGCTCACAGTGGTGTTAACCCCTCCAACCGTTGACACAATACCAAAAGGTCCGAGCTTGGTATAGGCACTATTGGAGCTATTAAAGCCGGTATGTTGCCGTCGACACTGGGGACTTGGCCTCCACTGTCGACTCCTCCAGTCATGCCTGTTGGTAGAAGGGGTGCCGACACTCATGTAGTTCTAATGTCTTTCTCAGAAATAATAAGACATCTGTTGCCTGGCCTCCTTGTTCCAGTGGTCTGTCGATGGGGACTCCTATCAGTCCCCCATCAATGCTACAAGGAACTCCATTGCCACAGCCAGTTCCTATATCACTGCTGATGTTGCCGGTGCAGTCCATCATTCCCTCAATGACAAATATGAATGCAGTCTTCATCTAATGATGCAGGAAGAGACGGATGAAACTGAAGAATAAGATGAGAGCCAGTATGGACTTGGCACCAGCTCTACAGTCTCCACATGCAGTGAAGACTCTGTGGTGAAAACACATCAGTTCCCTCCAGAGCACTTGACATTTTTCACTGGTTTAGCATCCCAGAATCTTCTGCTGTTGTGGTCCTTCCTTTGCTCTCAGATTTAGAGGATGCCATCTGTGCAGCTTGGTACAGACCAAACAATATATCAGCTGTTCCTGCTACATGACTCTGTTATGGACTATTCGCTCTGCGACAATTCGCTCCCTCGAGATCTTGGAAACTGTTACAGGAAAGTGAGCTGTTGCCAATGTAAGGTAAGTTATTAACTTAGGGAGTTAAAAAAAGATAAATAAAATTGTGCTGTGGTATTCCATTTCAAAGAGAAAGAGCCCACCGCAAATGCTTCCTTTGTTACCCAGGAAAGCGGACAAAATGTGTTCTGCCCCTTCTGGGAAACCTTTTTATGTCACACCATCTGAGACAGACAGTGGTGATTAATGCTGCTCATGACAGGTCTAGGGCATCTACACACCAGAGTTCCCTTCCTTCTAATAAGGAATCTACAAGGCTAGATGTCATAGGTAAGAGGACTGCATCACTGAGCCTTCATATTGCGAATTATCAGGCCCACGTGATGAAGTATCAGAACACCCTCTAGAGGAAGGCTAAGGCTTATTGCACAGGCCTTTACTGAGGGCACTTCAAAGCAAGGACTACTGAACTACTGAAATCTTTGACAGCTGGGGCTGATGTGGGTAAACATGTGCTTTGCACAGCCTATGATGTTTCTGATGCTTCTGCCAGGGCTGCAGCTTTTGGAATCTGTCTCAGGAGATATTAGGGAGGCAGGTTTTGCCACAGATGTACAACAATCAATTGTTGGTGCCACATTCAGAGGGCAAAAGTTGATCTACCTCGGGGATATCTCCCTCATCAGGTTACACCTATGGAACTTAAGCGTCAGGCACTAGGATCCCACAGAAGCTTTTCTGCAGCAGTCCACTAGGGGCCGCCCATACCAACATCAGGCTCCAATGTCACTCACCCTATAAAAAGCACAGGAGGCATCACGCCCTTCTCAGTTCTTTCCTGCCATCAACCATGTGCGCACGGACTCCGCAGAAGCTTCGTCACCCAGTTCGATTGCCAATTTTTACTTTTATTTTATTTTCTTTTGTCGTCAAATCACTTTTATTTAAAAGTGATTCCTTCCTCCTTTGAATGTTGAGAACTACTCTGTTGTCAGTTCTTTTCCATCGCTGTCACTGTGGAAAGAAGATTTCTTCCACCGACGAACACCAGCTCTGTGTCTGCTGTCTTGGGCTTAGTCATAAAGTCCTATCCTGCGAATCCTACCAGAAATTCAACCTCACCACCCAGCCCCGATGAAAGAAAGCTCTGCAGAAGGTCCTCATGGAGCAACAGGTAGCCAGTGGAGAGTAGGGGTCTTCTGCACTGACCCCCGTCCAGTTGCTGGCATCCTCCATGGGCTGGCAGGCCGCCAAAGCCCAGGACAACTCCTTGGGGAAGCACTCTTGACAGGACAAGGTTGGCCACAAAACTGTTCCCTCCCCCCGTCGGCAGTCACAGTTTCTGCTGGATTCTTCCTCTTCTACTCCTGGGACCACCCCATTGACAGCTTTGACGTCAATACCTCACCACGTGCAGGCCTGTACTTCTTCCAGGCCCCCAGGGTGGTTTACACTCCCACCCGTCTCAAGGCTGTGAAACGGTTATCGGTCTCTTGGTCATCAGCCCCTGCCCCACCATTGAGACCTCGCAAGCCTCGAGGTCTGTCAGTGTCTAGCTTGCCTGCTACCTCTTCAGTTAACAGTTCATCATCAGACCAGGGCCTCATACCTCCTCAATCAATGCCAGTGTCAATGACGGTTCCCTTCCCTGTCATCAACCTCAATGCAATTTTAGCCTCCATTACTACTTCTCTTGTCCAACAGCTAGCATGGCCTGGGCCATCGTTGCCCATGCCATCATGGGCTGTTTCAGCAGTGATGCCTGTTAGGGCCATGTACCCCGCACCCCCTCTTCAGTTGTTGGCATGGCATTCATTGATCCCTGCTCCAGAGCAGTACGACATTGAAAAGGAGAACCATACTAATCTTATCCTCCCTGAGGAAGAAGGGGATGTGGAGAAAGTTGATGTGGAAACCTCTGAAAGGTCCACTATCTCCTCTGGGAGCAAGAAGTCTGTCAAGCAAACTCCCAGATCCCACCACCCAAGGACCCCTCATTTTTCAATTACATGAAACAGCTTTCCTCCACAAAGGGATTTCACACTGAGGAGGAGAAGGATGAAATGAGGAGGAGTATGGTGGACTGCTTGGAGATCTCTGAGTCTCCATCTAAGATAATTCCTCCTCTGCTACCAGCCTTGAATGATGAAGCCATGGCAGTCTTGCACAGGCACAGTATGGTGTCAGCCATGCCTAGGAAGGCCGACAAGCTTTATCGGGCACCCCAAGGATTGCTCTTCTATGTGGCTCAGCTTGAGACTGACTTTGTGGTCATTAAAGCTGGTCATGACAGAACTAAGGCCCTAAACACCTTAGCTCCCTGCCTACCGACCAGGAGTTCAGAAGATTGGATCTGTGGGACAAAAAGGACTTTCGCCTCAGCCACCTTTAGCCTTTGGATTGCCAGTTATTTGGCACACCTTATTAAGTACCAAAATACACTTAGGAGAAAGGGCAAGACGACTGCTCAGACCCTTCCTGAGGGTTCTCTGAAGCAGGGGCTTCTCAAGGTACTCCAGACCTTTGAAAGAGGTTAGCATGCAGCTCCCCCGGGCCACCTATGATATGGTTGACTCTACAGCCAGGGCAGCTGTCTCTGGCATTTGCCTCAGATGGCACTCCTGGCTGTGGGTCTCTGACTTTGCCAACAATGTCTAACAAAAGGTGTTAAATGCCCCTTTTGTTGGGCCACAAACTTTCTGGTTCGGAGGTGCAGGACATTATTAATGAACTGCAGGCTTCTGGCAGGGCCATCCTGTCTGTCCACTCCTTATATCATACCCAGCCCAGATGTAGACTGTGGCCCCTCTTTCAGAAGGGCCTCAACATGTCGGGTCCCGGAGGCAAGCTTCAGGGTAAAACGTAGAGCCAGTTCAGCCTTGCCTGCTCCCTCTTCCTCTGCTGGTCCCTCAGCCAAGCAATCTAGAGGTGGGAGTGTGGCCCCTGCCACTGGTTCAGCTTCTGCTTGACTCCTTAACAGACCCCCTCCTCTTTCACTATTTGCCACACCATCTCAACAGATGCTTGGATTCTGCAAATAATAGAACAGGGACATGCTGTTGAGCATCCAGAGCAGCCGTGGTTGTTTCCCCAGTCCCCTTTGTTTTACCCGCCAAAACACACAGAGGTACTAAGGGAGGAGTGTCATAGAGGCACAAGTCAGGAAGCATAGGAAAATCAGGAGCAGTTTCAAAATTCGCAAATAGCATTTTATAATTAGTAATAACAACACAAAAAAAATAAAAATTATTCAGTATAACTATTTACAAAGGCAGTACAAACAGAGAAAACAAAATCCTCCTTCTGAGTGTTTCTTCTTAATTTCCAATTTCAGTCTCTCTCTTGCTCGAAAAACATTTCTGCCCGTTTTATAATCAGTCTTGGCAGGGAGCTTGTTAAGAAGACAGTGTTTTTTCACAGAATATTCTTGTAAGTTTACAAGATGCTCTTATCAGTTTCGATGCAGGTGCAGCAAAAAGAACACAGTGACCCAGAACAGAGGTCTTGTTTATAGTTCTGCAAAAGGCTTGAAAATTGCTTATCAGGTTAGCCCCTTGAGTTTCAAATAGCTTTGCAATCATTTCAATAGTATAACTATATACAGTTTTAAACAAAGGGATCCCAGTATCAGTGACATTTCCACATACAGTAAAAATTCACATATATTTTTATAATCGCAGGTATACAAGGGGAAGAAAAGACAGAGATAGCAAGGGAAGGCAGAGAGATAACGAGAGGCAAGAACTGCAGAACCATCAGAGTGATCAGTTCCTAGGTCTCACAGAAAAATTTGGTTGTGCAACCAGACAGAGAAGAGACAGAAAAGGAAAGAATAGAACAGAACAGAACAGACCCTTGCATTTAAACTCTTTCTGCATAACAGATGGGGCAGGGCCTTATTCAGCCTTGTCGTGAGACGGTCCTCTCTTTGCTGCAGAACCAGGCCTTAGAAACAGTGCCCAGGCAGTGAAGGAACAAGGGATCTTACTTCAAGGAAGGCTCTTGCAGCAGGCCACATGGGTAGGACTAAGCTGCCAGGTGCTAGGACCATACAGAAAACTTCTAACTAGCAGTCTACCATAGGGGACTGCCCCCTGCCAATGTCAGTCAGCTGACTTCAGCATAGCCTATACAGGAGGGAAGTCCCCCGCACCACCTCAGTTATTTTCCTGCCATTGACCCATGCACATCAGACTTTAGACAACACCACAGCTACAGTTGACTTCCATTTTCCATGCTTAGCATGCTTTTGTTCGATGAGTTTATGTTTTCTCCACCAGCGTCATCTTTCAACAGCTCCGCTAAATGTACAATGAAGCCTGCCAGGATGAAGCGCAGTGTCACAGGTTTACTGCATGACAAAAGGGATTATCGCCCATTGAAATTGCATTGTTTGCTGCAGTAACTGTACTGCAGAATTCTGCAGTGCTGTGCTTCATCCTGGTGACCTTAACTGCACCTGTGGCAAACAGATTCCTGAAAAGGATTGCCATTCTGCTTGTTTGATCTGCCTAGGCCCTAGCCACAGCACTGAAGCTTGCATTTCTGCCAGAAATTCAACCAGGTCACTTGGAGACATTGTTTAAAAACTCTGGAGAGCCACCTTTTGAAGCAGAAGTTGTTCACCATGGAAAAGGAGCTGCACGCTAGGAGCTCTTCAGCCTGATTAGCTCAGACCTCCTCCTCTTCTTCTTCTTCTCATAAGGAGAAGTCTGGGAAGCATAATCACCGGGACAAACACTGGGAATGAGCCTGGTCTGCTTCTCAGTTGTGGTCTCCTCACAAATCATCGACCATGATGGGGTCATCCTCCCATGGGGGGGAGGGTTCGGCTCCTCCAGTACCACCAGCCCTTTCTTCCTTCAGGCTCCCGGTGGCTCCGCCACTTGCCCATATCTCTATATCAGGTGGCGACTCTTTGAGGCAGGGAACTTCATCTCCTGCTCCCCCCAGCCCCTGACACTCAGGCTGTTATCCTCCACATGTTGTCAGCCAGGTGGCTCAGCCTGTGTCAGTCTCTTGGGCATCGGCTCTATGCCTGTCACCCTCCTGGCTCAAGTGCTGCCTCCGCCAGCCACCATCTCTGCCACCAATCCACCCAGGCAGCACCTGCAGCAGGCCACCACCATCCCCTCCTCACCGGCATCACCTCTGTTTCCTTCTAGGGGGCTCCCATCCCCGCAGGCGGTGGCTTCTCCAGGAGGGCTGATGCCGGCGGATTCTTCACCTGGACACGCTAGACCGGTACCCACTAAGTCACTACCTGTACTGCCCAATCCACAGCCTTTGGGCCTGGCACCTTCATCGCTGCTGCCACAACCTACGCCGCAGCCAACACCAGTAGGCCCATCGCCGGATTGCTACCCGGCGCCCAGTTGAGCAATACCAGGGTGCCCTTCACCAGCTTCTCAGCCAGCGCTCCCCAACCTGACGCCTTCTCTTCCATTCTTGCCAGTGTTTAATATAGCACCCGAGGTGGATTACCGTGCCCTGTTTTTGGTATGGTAGTCCTTCATGCAAAAGCAGACCCCCTCAGGGCCTGCGTCTAGCATCCCCTCTCCACTCTCTGCAGGACCCCCAACCAGGACTTCTGACTGGGCTTGTCCCAGTGAGCCCCATTTGTCAGGGTCTTCGGGGGCTTGACCTGACATCAATTCGGGTTTTAGAGGGGTTGATCACTGGCCTCCGGTGCCAGTCCCGATGAGTCCTTAGAGGAGGAGGAGGAGGACAAAGCTAAGGAGATTACCAGGTCCCCCCGATGATCCAACCTTTATGGATGTTATATGTCACATTCAGTCTCTCATTTGTTGGGAATCTGAGGACCAGGACCCGGAGAGATGCCACTTGGCTATCTACCTCCGGCAACATGATGCCCTCCTAGTGGTGGTGCTCCCTATGATTGACTCTTATGAAGATGTCACAAAGGCGGCCAGGGCCCACCCTTCTACCACCCCATCTCTTCTCAAAAAGGCTAATGACCTCCACCGTGCCCTTGCAGACAAGCCTTTCTTGGACAGCCACTCCAAGGCGGATTGTGTTGTGACTAATGCGGTGCATGACCCTACTAAGAAACCCAAGCACCTCAGTACCGTTCCCCCAGACAGAGAGCCTTGGCAACTGGATCATCTTGGCAAACATGCTTTTGCCTCCACCACTGCAGCTATCAGGGCCATCAGTTATTTGGCCCATATGTTCCAATACCAGAACATCCTCTGGGATCAGGCCAGGGACGTGGTCTAGACTTTGCCTGAGGATGCCACTAAGATGCAACTTGCTCAGCTTCTGAAGTCAGGCTCAGACATTGGTAATAATGTCCTCCTGGTGGTTTATGATGCTGTTGATGCCTCCGAGTGTAGGGTGCTGCCAGGGTCTTTCTCTGGTGCCACTCTTGGCTCGAGGTATCCAGCTTTGCTCCCAGACATGCAGGCTAATATTTTGGACGCTTCCTTCCGTGGAGTGGTCTTTTTCGGGGGTATGTTCAAGACATCATTTCTACCTTGAAGGAGTCAGGGTGGGCCCTCAAATCAGTCCATTTGCTCTACCACACTTAACCCAAAGCAAACCAATCTCAGTCCTTTCGCAGGTCCTCCCGCAAGCAAGCACGGGGCCAGCCTGCCAGGGGTCAACACAAGCGCAGGGCCACAGCAGCCCCTGCTGCCTGCAGAGCCCCTAGACCTCCCCCATACCCTTGCCTGTGCCTGCACCCACCTCCTGACTCTTTGTCCAACCCCCCCCAACCAAGGATCTATGGGAGACAGTTGGGGGGTTGGTTCTCCTGCCACTTGGATGGTGGTGGAAAGTGAAGTGACTACAGACAACTGGGTGTTTCAGATCATAGCTCACGGTCACACTTTGGAATTTCTGGAGTGGCCACCCAAAAATCCTCCTGTCCACTCTACATAACACCCCCCACACACACACACACACAGTTCCTGGTTTGGGAGGAAATTTAGGCTCTTCTGCAAAAAAGAGCCATAGAGCTCATCCCTCAGGATCAGTGGGGAGTGGGGCTTTACTCCCACTTCTTCCTTGTCCACAAAAAGACCGTGGATCTTTGGCCCATTTTGGAATTGAGCAACCTGAATCTGTACATCGAGTACAAGTGCTTCAGGATGATTACCCTTCAGGGGCTATTACCCCTTTTGCACCAGGGGGGAACTGGCTCTGCTCGCTAGATATACAAGATGCTTACCTGCACATCCAGATATTTCCTGCCTATCATCACTTCCTCCACTTTCATTTTCAGGGAACCCACTTTCAGTTCCAGGCCCTCCCCTTCGGCCTTTCCTCAGCCCCCTAGATGTTTACCAAATGCCTGAAAGTGGTGGCAGCCACATTGCAGAGGCAGTGCTTCTATGTGTTCACCCCATCTGGACGATTAGCTGCTAGGAGCCCCCTGCAGAGATTGTCTGGTTCGGACCCTGGATTACACCTTCCACCTATTCCAGGACATGAGGATCACTATAAACCTACCAAAGTCCGGTCTCTCCCCCTGCCAATGCCTTCAGTACATAGGTGCAGTCCGGGACACCATCCAGGACAAGGCCTCTTTGCCCGAGGACAGGGTACAGAAAGCGATGGAGAAGGCCCGTCTGGTTTCCTCCAGCCAGCCGGTCCCTGCCAGGGTATTTCTGTGTCTTCTGGGGCATATGGTGGCGACAATTGCCATGGTTCCTGTGGTCTGCCTGCATATGCACATTCCTCAATGGACATCGAGAGTCCAGTGGGACCAACGTACGGATGACTTGGAACAGTTGATCTTGGTATCCAATCCAGTTCAAAGAGTTCTGTTGTGGTGGCTAGATCCGGCCAACCTTCAGTGCGGGGTTTCCCTTCAGCTCCTGACTCTCCAGCAGATTCTCACAACAGACACCTCTGGCCTGGGTTGGGATGGTGGACAGAGGTGGAACAAGGTCTTTATATCAACAACCTGGATATGCGAGCGGTCCTTTACACCCTTCTGGCCTTCCAGACTTATCTCCTTCCTGGTCCTCTACTAGTGCAGATGGGCAACATGTGTGTAGTCTATTACAGCCCCCGGTGTCAGGAGGAGATGAAAGTTTGGTATTGGGTCATCGAGCACAGTCTGGAGCTCTCGGTCGTTTATGTTCTAGGCATCCAAAATGTCCTGACTGACAGTCTCATCTGCTCCAGGTCGCGGGCTCATAAGTGGGGACTTCTAACATAAGTGGTCGAAGATCTATTCAACAGGTGGGGTCATCCAGAGTTGAATCTCTTTGCGTCCCCACTCAATGCAAAACTGCTGCTTTTTGCTCGCTTGATCCCGGGCCTGGTGTTTTCTGGTGAGATGCATTATTCCTCTCCTGGAAGGGAAGATTTCTGTACTGTATGTCTTCCATCCGTTTTTGCTCCTGCAGAGGGTTCTGCTGAAGCTTCAGTTAGAGGGGGCAGAAATTATCCTCATACCCCCTTCCTGGCTATGCCAGATTTGGTTCCCCTTGCTGCAGCAGATGGCAGCAGAACCTCTGGTGCCCTTGCCCCTAGGCATGATTGCTCTCCCAGGACCAGGGTAGTCTGGTCTATCCAGACCTCAAGTCCCTGCATCTCCATGCATGGCTTCTACTGACCTAACCATTTCCCACTTTGGGGTCTCTTCTAGGGTTGCAGATGTTCTGGTGGCTACCAGGAAGCTCTCTTCCTGAGCCACTTACACTATGAAATGAAAGTGCTTTTCCAGTTGGGCCACTGCTCGCCATTTGGATCCTTTCACCTGCCTGGTGAATCAAGTCCTTGAGTACCTCCTTTCCCTCTCAGATTCAGGCCTGGGGTGCTCCGTGCTTCAGGTGCATTTTTCTGCCATCTCTGCATACCATGCACCTATTGAGGGCAAGGCTGTCGCCCAGCTTGAGGTGTCCCACACATTCCGTGGGGGCATTTTATATCAGAAACCTCCCATTTGGGACCCGATGCCTCCACGGGACCTTGCTTTTGTGTTGGAGAAACTCACTTTACCCCCCTTTTAACTGGCTGCGAGCTGCACTTTCTGTCATGGAAAGCACTCCTTTTAGTTGCTGTTACTTTTGCTTGAAGGGTTTCCAAGCTTCAGGCTCTAATGTGTAAAGAGCCTTATTTAGTTTTTCACAAAGACAGGGTGTCTTTGTGTACTAATCCTAAGTTTCTACCTAAGATGGTGTCGGAGTTTACTTTGAATCAATCCACCCACCTTCCAGTTTATTTTCCTGAATAGTCCAATAAGGGGGAGGCGTTGCTCTATACCTTGGACGCACATAGGACATTATGGTACTACACAAACCCCACAAAGTACGTCAGAAAAACTGATCAGTTATTTGTTTCATTCATCCCCAAGAGAGAGGGCACTCCTATTTCTAAACAGTGTTTGTCTAAGTGGTTAGCGAATTGCATTGTTTATTTCTAGTGCAAGTACAAGCCCCTTTCCGGGGATGGTCAAGGACCATTCCACTTGGGGTATGGCTGTCTCCATGGCTTACTTCTGAAATGTGCCCACTGCAGACATTTGTGCAGCTGCCACCTGGAGTTCTGTCCATACTTTTACCAAGCACTACAGTTTGGACATTGCCTGTAGGCACACTGGAGATTATTCAAATGATGCCAGACTCCCCCAGATGGGCTGAGCTTATGGCCATCATGAAGTCAGGCTTGGACGTTGGTAATCATGTCCTGAGGTCATCTTACGATACTGTGGACTTGGCAGGCAGAGCCACTGCTTCTGCAGTCTGTATCTGCCAATATTCTTGGCTGAGAGTTTCCAGGTTCACCCCAGATGTCCAGTCCAAAGTAATGGATGCCCCTTTCAGAGGGCCAGTTTTATTAGGGGAGGATACCCAAAATATAATTTCCTGCTTAAAAGAAGCCAGGAAAGCCATTGGATCAGTGCGTGCCATGTACAGACCCAAGCAGCAACATAAGCAGTCCTTTCATAAGAATGGCCAGCAGCAATCTAGAGGACAGCAAGAGTGACAACAGCGGGCAGGCTTCAAACGCAAGGCTTCCACCCCTGCTTCCAGAGGTTCTGCCCCATGGGGCCCAAGAACCTCTCAACCCACACTTCCTCTTCTGGCTTCTCCACCTGAGTCATTGCCTGACCCCTGTCCCTTGGCCAAAGCCTCGAAAGAGGTGGTGGGGGGTTGATTCTCCTTGCACACTGAAGGGTGGCACCAGATAACATCGGAACACTGGGTCACGCAACTCATCGAAAGGGGGCACATTCTCAAGTTTATGAAAGTTCCTCTAGACAACCCTACAATGCAGTCCCACTACTCTCTGGCCCTCAGCATCCTCATAGCAGAGGAAATGCAGGCTCTCCTTCAAAAGAAGGCCATAGATCCTGCCCCCCAGAACAACGAGGGACAGACTTCTACTATTCTTTCTTCCTCATACTGAAGAAGATGGGAGATCTCTGTCCTGTCCTAGAACTCAGCCACCTGAATCAGTACATTGAGTACAAGAAATTCAGTATGATTACCTTGATAGACCTGCTATCTCTGCTTCACCAAGGGGGTTGGCTATGCTTCCAGACCATGCAGGACACATGCCTCCACATTTTGATCTTCCAGTCAGACAGGAGGATTCTGCATTTCCAATTTCAGGGGTGCCATTATTAGTTCAGGGCCTTGCCCTTTGGCCTGACTGAGGGTGTTTACTAAGTGTCTAGCCATGGTAGCAGCAGGCCTCAGGAGGTAGGGGCATTATGTCTTCCCCTACCTCGATGATTGACTTCTAACCACTCCCTCTTGGTACCATTCAAGACATGTTCTCTCTCTTTCAAGACCTGGGGATCACTCTAAATCTTCCCAAGTCCTCTCCATGGCCAAGTCATCAGTTTCAATACATAGGGGCACTCCTGGACATGGCACAAGGCAAGGCCTTCCTCAGCCAGGACAGAGCAGAGTGCCTTCTGTCCCACACTCGGCAGTTGCTCTCAGCTCACCAAATTACAGCCTGGACAATACTCAGACTGTTGGGACATATGGCAGCAGCCATTGCCACTGCTTCCATGGCCTGGCTCTACATGGGAGTGATCCAGTGGAACCTCTGGGTTCAGTGGGATCAGAGGTCAGATGATCTGGACCAGTTGGTCCTGGTATCCAGCCCAGTCAAGCACTCACTGACTTGGTGGCTAGATTCTCCCAAACTCTCTGTCCAGAGGGGTTTCCTGTCGGAAGGAATCGCCCTCCTAGATCCTGACCACAGATGCATCAGACCAGGGTTGGGGAGCTCATCTGGGCACTCACCAGACTCAGGGATCCTGGACTCTGCAAGAGCTTTATCTCCACATCAATATTCTGGAGATGAGGTCAGTCCTTTACACCCTCCAACCATTCCAGACAGTTCTACTGCCTGGCCCTCTGCTGCAACAAACTGACAGCATGTTGGTGTTTTATATCAACAAGCAAGGGGAAGATACTCTTATCCTCTGTACAGAGAAGTCATGCAAGTGTGGACTTGGGCAGTGGACCATCAGCCAGAGCCCTCGGCAGTCCACATCCTAGGCATTCACAACACCCTGGCTGATAGTCTCAGTCAGACTCAATCCAGGGCCCATGAGTGAGAACTTCTTTCTAAAGTAGCAGAAGATCTTTTTGACAGATGGGTCACCCAGATCTCGATCTATTTGTCTTCCCATCCAATGCAAACTGCCCAATTTTCACTCGCTAGATCGAAGGCCTGGTGTTTTCTGACGAGATGCATTGTCCCTCTCCTGGATGGTGAAGTTTCTTTATGCATTCCCTTTTGTTCCCCTACTGCAATGGGTACTCATCAAGTTGCAGTTGGAGGGTGAAGAAATGATCCTGGTGGCTCCATTCTGACCTTGTCAGATCTGGTTCCCACTGTTACAACAGTTAGCGGTGGAACCTCCGTTGCCCCTGCCCCTTTGGCAAGACTTGCTCTCCCAGGAGTTGGGCTCCCTGATCCATCCAGATCACAGATCTCTGCATCTCCATGTGTGGCTTCTGCAGACCTTGCCATCTCCAGATTTGGAGTTTTCCCCCATAGTAGCAGACATGCTAGTGGCAGCCAGAAAACCCTCCACTAGGGTGACCTACGTTATGAAATGGATATAGTTCTGTGTTTGGGCCACTGCCAGATTTCTGGACCCATTCACCTGCCCAGTGAACTCAATGCTGGAATAACTTCTGTCCCTTTCAGATGCAGGACTCAGCTGCTCTTTGCTAAAAGTTCACTTGCCTGACCTTTCCGCATGCCATGTGCCTGTTGAGGGCAAGTACATTGCATAGCTGGACCTTCCCTGCACTTTTCTGCGGGGTATCATACACTTGAAACCTCCCATCTGGGATCCTGTCCTGCCTTGGGATCTTTTGTTTGTTTTAGAGAAACTCACTCTGTCTCCCTTTAAGCCTGCTGTGAACTGTGAGCTGCACTTTCTGTCGTGAAAGCATTATTTTTAGTTGCCATTATTTCTGCTAGAAGAATTTCTGAGCTTCAGTCCCTGATGTGTAAGCAGCCTTATTCATTTTTCCACAAGGACAGGGTGTCCTTGCAGACTAATCCTAATTTTCTGCTGAAGGTGGTCTCAGAATTTACCTTGGATCCCGGTTATCTATCTACCAGTCTATTACCCAGAGTACTCGAACCTAGGGGAGGCTTTGTTACATACTCTGGATATCCACAGGGTGCTCCACTATTATTTGGAATGCACCCATTCAGTTCGCAGATCTGATCAGTTATTTGTTTCCTTTGCCCCCCTGAATGGTGGGGGCTCCAGTTTCTAAACAGTTTTTATCCAAATGGTTGGTTAACTGCACTGTGTTTTGCTACAGTAAACACGACAAACCGTTACTGGGCTCGGTTAAAGGTCATTCTACCAGGGGCATAGCTACTTCCTTTGCCTCACTGAAAACTGTATCTACTGCTGACATTTGTGCAGCTGCTGCTTGGAGATCTTCCCACATATGTGTGAAACACTACAATCTGGATATTGCTTCTCACTGCAGGACTGACTTTGGACTTGCAGTCCTTCAAGGACTTCTGTCCTAATTTTACTTCAGGAGATTTTTCCTCCACCCTTCTGCCAGAATTTCTCCTCTACTGCTTGGGACTCAGTCCTAAAGGTGTTACCTGCTG
This sequence comes from Neoceratodus forsteri, assembly GCA_016271365.2. Lineage (NCBI taxonomy): Eukaryota > Metazoa > Chordata > Ceratodontiformes > Ceratodontidae > Neoceratodus > Neoceratodus forsteri. The sequence continues at coordinate 740,607,216 of CM057459.1, forward strand.
CAAGAGTGAATCTTGAAGTAAGATAGTACAGTTACATAAGAACTTACCGTAACAGTAGATCTTTGAGAGGAGCTCTTGCAACAGGTAGGGTATTTCTCTCCCTCCTTCCCTCTGATGAAATGTTTTCTCTCTGTCTCAGATATCTTTATTCCTTAGTTCTCTATTTATAATGTCACTTGCTTGTCTCTGGTGGTGGAACTGGGGATGGGCTGAGAGACTGACCCTTTTATATCATATGTGACGTTGGGGCGGGTTGACATCAGGGGTGGTCCTCCACTGGGTACTGCTAGCTAGAAAGTTTCCATGGGGTCCTGGCACCTGCAAGCTGTAGTCCCAATAATGTAAGCTGCTGCAAGAGCTCCTCTCAAAGATCTACTGTTATGGTAAGTTCTTACATAATTGTACTTTACCCTGCCTCTCTGCCAGGACCTGTTGACACAGGCTCAGGGGACCCTGTTCAATCCAGACCTCAAGTCCCTCTGTTTGCATGCTTGGCTGCTGAGGACATAGTCATTGCTCTGTTTGGGGTGTCTCAGAAAGTGACTGATGTCTTGGTGGCTGCCAGAAAACCTTCTACGAGGGCCACTTACTCTATGAAGAGGGAGCGGTTTGCTATCTTGGCTGCTTCTGACCATCTGGACTCTTTCACCTGTCCGGTAAACCAGGTTTTGAAGTATCTTCTGGCCCTGTCTGATTCTAATCTCAAATACTCCTCCCTTAATGTGCACCTGTTTGCCATATCAGCCTTTCATGTGCCCATTGATGGCCGTACGGTGGCACAGCTGGATGTAGCCCACACTTTTCTAAGAGATATTCTCCACTTGAAGCCTCCTATCCATAACCTGGTTCTGGCTTGGGACCTCAGTTTTGTTTTGGAGAAGATGACCATGCCTCATTTTGAGACAGCTGTGTTTTGCAAGCTACGCTTTCTGTTGTCGAAAGCGTTACTTTTAATTGCCATTACATCTGTAAGTTCCAAAGGTGTGGTCTGATGAAAGAGATTCTCTCGAACATCTACTGTTATAGTAAGTATGTAACTGTTCTTCATATGTGGAATAGCACTCTTCCTAGAAACTAATATTTCTAGCTCTCTTCCTCCCATTACATCATCAGCATTGTGACCTCACTGACAGTGACTTCACAGCTGCTCAGAAAGAGTCACTCAGTAGCTGCCAGGTAAGTCACCTGTGATATCACAGTCATTGAAGTTACAGTGCTAATGATGTAATAGAATGAACAGAACTAGATACATCAGCTTCTGGGTAAAGTGATATTCCACACAGCCTGCATAATACTGCCACACAGAAAACCTTCCAATGAACAAAAGGTAAAAGAAGAATAGTTCCGAAATAAAAAGTTACAGCTGACTTCATAAAATTTGCAACATTTTCTTGTCTGCTATTTTGGCTTCCACTAGCTCTTTAACTACTGTAAATAGTCATTATGGCAGCACCAGCTCTCTCCTTGAGTGCCTTTTTTTGGCCCATTTGCAGTTGTATTTGGAGTTGGTTGGCACACATTGGTACTGGTCTGTCTATTTTACGAGTACATTGTCTACATTTGTTTCTCTGAATTGCCCTGAAGCCTACATCCCCTGCAAGGTAGAGGCCCAGTATTTCTATTTTATATGACAGATTAGACAGTGGCCTGCAATGAGCCATGTTGGGCAATACTTTTGAATATGATACTGTATATGGAAAACATTTCTTTGACAAACCTTTTTATAGACCATAACAAACATGTATGTTGTAATTTTACAGGGATTCTGACAAAGCCAGATCTTGTGGACAAAGGGACTGAACAGAACATAGCAGACATTGTTAATAACATGGTTATCCACTTGAAGAAAGGATATATGATCGTAAAATGCCGGGGGCAGCAGGACATCAATGAGAACCAGACTCTAGCTGAAGCAATTGAAAAAGAGAAATCCTTCTTTGAAAACCACCCACATCTTAGGTATTACACTTTTTTTGTGAAATTTCATTTTGACTGAAGTAAGAGATGTCACAGTATCAAGGTTTGCATATCGCAATATTTGTCTAAATGTTTTCTTATTTAGGACTACTCAGTTACTGCCAATGGAGCGGTATCCAATCTCTTCCTGTTACACTCTGGTACTAGTCAAGGCTGCCCTCTATCCCCTTTACTTTTTAATTTATACCTGGAACCCTTTATTCGATGCTTAATGTCTTGCCCAAGGATTCAGGGTATTACCATTCTGTGACATGACATTAAGGTCTAGGCTTATGCTGATGACCTTCTGTTGCAGTTATTGTACCCAAATACGTCAATCCCTCCTATGCTTTCAATTATTGAAAAATATTCCCAACTATCTAACTATAAACTGAACATAGATAAAACCCTTGTGTTCCCTCTTAATCACAAGGTCATCAAAAGCTCCATTACGGAGATGGGTCTTTCTTGGACACAGGACTCCTTAAGGTATCTGGGTATTCTAATTGCCAGAAACCCAGCTTTAATTCAAAGTTAAACCTAGATGCCCTGGTACACTCTATTGGCTCAGATCTTAATAGATGATCCAAATTACCCATCTCCTTATGGGGCCGAGTTAATTTAATTAAAATGAACATTTTTCCTAGGCTTTTTTAACCCCTTTACCTACTTAATATCTGGTTACCTTTGACCTGATTCAGTAAAATTAATGGTCTGATCATAACATTTATCTGGGCCAGTAGGCAGCCTAGGATTGCTTACCATAAACTAGCAGCACCCAAAGATAAAGGAGGTCTGCGTCGCCCTCATTTAATATTTTATCACTGGTTGAGTCATATTGCTAAATATATTAAATGACTGGTAAACAAAGAAGAAATTAGTGTTTCTTCTTTTGTTCCTAACTGGCTCAAAATTGAATTGTCCGGGGAGCCCAGTCACCATCGTCATATGTGCCCCTTTGCTGTTTTTGACTGCTGGGGAGGGGGTGCCCAGTCCCCCTCAGCATCATCCCCCCAAACACAGACACGCTTGCTGATGGGAGGCTCAATCCCTGTCAGCTGCAGTGTACTGTCCCCAATTTGTCGAGGGGGGTGCCCAATGCCCTTTGGCATCATCCCCACCAAACACGGACACGCATGCCGATGGGGTGCCCAGTCCCCCAGTTGGCATGTTTAATCCCCCCAGATTGTGTGGCACACAGGGAGCATGTCACCCCACCACTTCTTACACCTGTAGAAAAAAGAAAACATTCTGTGTGTTCTTTCTTTTTTTTTTTTATAACCTGAAACAAAGAAAACGGTCGCTTGCTGTCGGGTCCCCTCCCCCAACCCGCACTCCACCCTCTGCGCACCCACCTCCCCTCACCCCTCCACCCAATATTTACCTCCAGAGCCAGGCACCACAATCTTCGGTGGAACGGGATACGTCTGCGAACTGAAGAAATGCTGGTAAGCTGTATAATGGCATAAATGGAGGGGTCTCAACTTAGGTGGATATCTTGGCCATTTTTGTGACTTTTGGCACTAAATTTTCAACATGGGATTCTTGGGACCCCACCTCATGAACTCAGTCACTGCCATGTTGTTATTCAGTCCTGAAAGGTGATTTCATGGTCACTGCACAGAATCACCTTCCAGGACTGATTAACACGATGGCAATGTTACTGTTCGTGAGGTAGGCTCCCAAAAAGCCTATGTTGCAAATTTGGTGAAAAAATCCCCAAAACTAACTCCGTTACAACATGCATTGTACAGTTCCCATGCACGCTTGTAACTTTGAGAATTTTTAATATTTTCACTCCAGATTTTCAACTTTGCCATTTTTCCACACCTCCTTATGAACAGTACAGTTGTCATTTTTCACATCCTGCCCAAAATGTGTTTTTGCTCATCTGGTGCACAGTGGCATGATGACTGTGCGAAATCAATGTTCGAGACAGTAGGTGTCAGTGTGGCTCAATTGGTAGCACACCTGCCTCTGGACCAGAAAGTCATGGGTTCTCGTCCCACACCGGGATTGGACTTGCACCTAAAAATCGCTGGTATCTGAGTGCAGTATTAGGGGGTGCTGTACTGCAGGAGTGTGCCGTCCTTTGGATGAGATGTTAAACCGAGGTCCCTTCTGCCCATCCTGGTGTTGTCCTGGTGGGTGTCCAGGTGGAAGTAAAAGAATCCATGGCACTCTTCGCAAAGAGTAGGGAACATTCCCGGTGTCCTGGCCAACATTCCCCTACCCATAAACTGGTTCATGCAATTATCCAGGCTGTGTGTGGGTGATGATGTGCGATATGGCCGCCGCCACCACACATTCAGTCACTTCATTACCAGTCTAGCATTGCTTGTAAAGTGCTTTGGGATACACTATGTATGAAAAGCGCTATATAAATGCTGATTCTTCTGATTCTTCTAAGAAAATCACAGTGACAGTGTTCATAGGGAGAGGTTCCAAAAAGCCCATGCTGCAAATTTAATGAACAAAATTCCAAAAAACGACTGCGTTACCAGCGTGCATTGTGATGTTTCTATGTATGCTCATGACTTTGCCAATTTTTTATATTTTTACTCCAGATTTTTAGCATTGTCATTTTTGCACACCGCCTTATGAACAGTACAGCTGTCATTTTTACATCCTACACGTTTTTGCATCTGTGGCACACAGTGGGTATGTCACTGAGTGAAATCAGCGTTTGGGACAGATTAAAAAAATCACAATGCCACTGTTCATGTGTGGAGGTCCCAAAATGCCTTTGTTGAAAATCTGGTATAAAAAAATCACCAAAATAATTGCATTACTGGTGTGAGTTGTGCAGTTTCTATGCATGCTCGTGACTTCACCAATTTTTCTATATTTTCACTCCAGATTTTCAACATTACCATTTTTTTACACCTCTTCATGGAAAGTACAGCTGTCATTTTTCACATCCTGCCCGATATGTGTTTTCGCACTTGTGGCACCAAATGGCACAGTCACTGTGCAAAATCACCTTTCGGCTAATGAACTGACAGCGTCACTGTTCATGCGGTGGGGTCACAAAAAGCCCATGTTGAAAACTTGAAGTGAAAATACCAAGAAACACCCAGGGCGTTAGGGTTTCCAAACATAATGCCCTACCCTATAGGGACTAACAGGTGCCAGGGGGTGTGACTTGGGATTGTCGACAGTAATGCTCACGCCATTCCACCACCCACCCCCTGCAGCCAGTGACAGGCATTGAGATGTGCCTTGGATTCTTCGCCTCAAAGTTCACCCCATTCTCCTATACTGCACCTATTTCAGCATATTTCCTTATGGAGTGGGGTGAGTGTAAAGCCCGAACACCCCAAGGCACACCTTGACACTTGTCAGTGTCTGCAGGGTAGGGTGAGGTGAAATGGTGTGATCAATATGGGCAACGACCCAAAGGCACACCCCAATGCCTGTTCATCTTTGTAGGGTGGGGGGATGGGGTGTTGGTGTCAGTTCAATACTTCACTGCCATTCCTATTCTGCATCTGTCTAACTCCTGCACTTTCAATGCTAATGCCAGCAAGCAAACATTTGGCATTGACAAAGTCTTGTTATTATTTATAATAATAATATATCATGTGCTTATATATTAACTGTGTATTTTTTATAATGTTAAATTATCATTGATAGGAAGCACATGATATAATGCTATAAAATGTCCTGATAAGCATAGGTTCACCCATGTCATGGTGAAAAACATGTTGCTGACACCAATTACGGCATTGCAAACATGCCGCCCAGCATTACAGTGCCATGCTTTATGTTTCCCGGGAGTTACAGCACCAAAGAGGGTAGAAACTGTGTGGTGGTAAAGGTCGACAGGAGTGAGCAATGATCTAAAATCAAGATCACCCCTTTCACTGTCACCCTTGTTGCGGCGCTGTAATTGTGGTGATGAAAAGCAGCTGCCATCCTAACAGTATATCATAAGTATATCTCTCAACCTTTTATTACCCAAATCTGTAGAAATAAGTGCACTAATGTATGTTTATAATGTTTGCAGATAACTGAGCATCATAGATTATTATGAATTTCTGCTTTAAATTGAATGTTTACCTTTTTTTTGTTTTTGTTAACTCTGTTTTTTGCCCGATCCCTTGGACCTCCCTCGGGCAATCCCCACTCAATGCCTACTGTGCTACCTCCTGCCTGAAGTCCACCCCACCAGGAAATAGGGGACAGACACTCCCCCACCTACAGTACCTGGTCAGACGTTTGGCCCCATCTTGCCAGGCAGATGAGGGGATTGGGAGAGCCAGTGGAGTGAACCTGACATTGAGAGTGTGACAGCGGGGCACTGGAGGATGCCATTGCCTAGCCAGAGGATGTTTTTTTTTCTGTTTGTGTGTATGTTGCTTGGGCCCAGATGTGCAATGGCATCCTGCTCATGCTAGGCATGCTTCCACATGTGGGTGAAAGACACCCGTCACCATCCAGTCCCCTGCTATGCATCTCATACAGCCTGCAGCACTCCCCAGTATCCCGGGGTCACTAATGCTGCATGAGAAAGGACTCATCCACCCCAGGAGAGGAGAGCTGTCCTCCAGATGATCAATCCTAGTCCTCTCCTGCCGATGCCTGGTGTCCCAAGTTCACTCATAAACCTGGGTCGCCGGCATGGCATGAGGTGTGGCATCTAGTGCCTCAACCATCAGCGCCACTTGACTGGGATTTTCACCTTTTTTGAATGTGATATCACTTACCAGATATTGTACCGCATGCTGGTGATAGTCTGTGGCATTTTTAAAATTTTATTTGCAGCTTGTATTTATTGGGAAGGGATCATGTTTTGGCCCTGACAAGGTGTCTAGACAATCCCTTTCATTTCCCTATACATGCACATGCCCCCGTGCTCAGGCACATTATGACATGCAGAAAGGGAGGGCATGGTGTTGCACCAGTTGAAATGAATGGAAGTCTATTTTCATTACTATTCAATACATTATGTTAGCAAGTTGGAGATTAATGATGGCTGCTTTTTAGTCACGCTGTGGCATTCATTAATCTCCAAATCTCCATCATAATGTATTGAATAGTAATGAATACACACTCCTGTTCATTTTAATGGGGTGCACCTCTGCACATCATAACATGCCTGAGCGCAGGGGTGTGTACAGTGCATGAATAGCGAAGTGGAAGGGATTGGCTGGCCACATTGCTGGGGCCAAACTACGATGCCTTCCAACTAAATACAGGCTATGAATAAAATTTTAAAAATGCCAGAAATGGTCTATCGACAGCATACGGTACCATATCCTGAAAGTGGTATCTTAAGATTGGAAAATCACTTTAAAGTCTCAGCAGGGAACATGAAATATAACCTCTATGTGAGACAGTTGATTTCTGAACAGTAAAATGAGTGACATACCTCATAGTGTGCAACAGTTGAAAGGTATGATGATACAGCTTTACATTAAGTAATCGTGAAATGGGTATGTTTATGAAAAAGGATTACCAAAGTGTGACATGAGCATTAGTTTTTCAGACCCACAGTAGATTAATTCCAGTAAGCATTTCAAGGCAGTCTAACCCAAGGGCCAGAGTCAGTGGCTCAGCAGGTTGCATATTCGCTTCTGAGGCTAGAAGATCAGAAGGCTGTGGGTTCTATCCCCACATTAGACACTTGGGTTAAGTCCCAATACTGACACTGTAGTGCAGCATGAGGGAGGTGCTGCTCTCCTGAGGTGCCGTCTTTCAGATGAGACGTTAAACGAAGGTTCTGGTGGTTGTTCAGGTGGGCATTTGAGATCCCATTGCACTTCTCGAAAAGAGTAGGAGAATGTTTTATTACAACTTCAGAATAATTCATAACAACAGTATTAAGTCATATAGAATAAAAAAATACAAGTAAAAGTGAAAAGAAATGAAAATTATGTATTTTAGACATACTTTCAATAATTCCTTTCTAAAAGAAAGAAAGCAATATCTTAAACCAAAAATACATAATAATGCATACTTGTCCCCTCCAAAAATTTTTAAACATGTTTTTTCCTTTTAAATTATAACATATCCCCCCCACTCCAAAGAGTAGGGGAATTTTTTATTATAACTACGAAAACCAAATGTTTACCAGCAGCAATAATTCACACAAATGATAATGTATGAAACAAAAGAAGTGAACAGAAAAAAACCCAGTAAATATTTTGATCATACTCTATGTTAAATAAATCAAACTAAACAGCTAAAATGATTATGCCAAATATGTTAGTAATCATATGGAGATGAATAAATGGAACTGAAGCAGGGAAACAGAAAAAAAAATTAAGTAATACATCATACTGTCAGAGCTGAAACTGCAAATCATGGCATAAGCAAATCTATCACCCCTAGAAAAACCTAAAAATTAATACTATTGCATACTACCCTTGCTCTAAAATAGAATAGCATATTCAGTCAATGAGATTCAGCATTTATGGGTGAAACCACTAAGCATCTAATGAGGTACTATATATAAAATCCACCCCATTCCTTTCTTATAAAAATGGAGAAATCTTTCTCCCCCTTCTTTTTTTTTTTGGCAAAGAAAAACAATGAAGTCAAGAAAATAATGAAAAGCTAACACGTGGTCAAACTTTATAACACCTAAGTATACAGGCGTGCCTCCCTATCTGGAAGGAGAACCAGCAGAACAAATTCCATATATTTATGTCAAAAATAACTAATATAAATCAAACAGTATTGCCTCTGTACTGAAAATCAATGTAATTCATAAATTAGTCCCTCTCCCCCATTCCCCCATCCCCCCGGAAGACAGAGGAGGTGTATCTTGCAATTGTCAAAATCAAACTTACAATACTTTACCTAGAAGGAGACAAACAAAAGAAATCAAGAGATATATTTAAATTAAAAAATAGGAAATAAACAGTTTCAGTCCTTACTCTGCTCCACCTTATTGTGACAAAGGAAGGGGGTTACATGTGAATGCAACAAGGCAACAAAATGTGTTTATTTACATCCAAGAAATGGAATCCCACCATGTTTGGAAAACCTGTAAAGGCACATTACATTGATCTTGAGCTCTTAACTTATGCAAATTGGATCCAATCAATTCAAATAACTATGCTTCTGAAATAGATTATTGTTGCAGTGAGAGTTGATATTGTACATTCCAAATATAATATTTAAAACAAATAAACAACCATAATGTAGTCTTATAACACTTAGTCCATTGGTGCGGAAGTATCCCTAACAATTAAATATCAGGCGTTAAAAGTTAAAAAAAGGTGAGCACGATCATTTAGTTTTCAAAAACTGCAACATTTCTGAATATAAGGGCACTCAACATACAAATGGGAAATCGTTTCACCTTGCGAGAAGCATGTATGACTGGGACAAGCTCTCTCATTACTGGGTTTGTGTTTTAAATTTCCCTTCACATTGAGGTTGTAATGAAAAGGTAACCAACTTACACCGCACATATGTTCCGGGGTATGAGAGGAAGTATTCGTTTTAGAGATATATGTCAATTTCTGAGGTGCCTGATCAGAAAAATGTGGTTGCTCTGTAACAAATGTGTTCATAATACAAGAATAAAGATGTTTTCTAAGTAAAGTAGTAACCTGAAATTTCGTAAGTGCCCAAAACTTAATTTTACTAAAACACAGTCTGTAAGAGGCAGGTAGACCTACTATCTATTTTTGTTTAGGGATACTAGCATCTAACTGTCATCCCATCAGAAAATGTTCCAATTGGTCCAGAATCCAAGGGGCCCTAATTTTAGTCACTTGTTGCAACAGGGGCTGCAAATTCTAGGCCACAAACATCAAACAGAAAAAAGGGGAACAGGAATAATGACAATAACAACAGTATATTTATAATTATACACTAATAAATACATGTGATGATAAATACAATTTAGTTAATGATAACAGTAGCAGAAATGACGTAAGCAACAATACCTGTAACTGATAGTGTTAGATTCTCAAGTAAAAGCACATAATAATAGAGGGTGAGAGAGGCTAGAGAGGGGGAGGTAAGCTAGGTAGTGTATATGAGGGAGATGGTACAAAGGAGAGGTGCAGCCAGTGCATTGTTGTAGTGCACACATATGCAAAGCGCATGGCTCGTTAAGACAGTGCAATAGCTTATTAATTACATTAAGCTATTGCACTTGCGCACCTGCTGGTGCACACACGCCAGTGCAAGTGCACTAGCATCCTGCACACACCCACTATGTACTGCGCATGTTTGTTTAGCATCGTTTGGCACGCTAATTACTGCATACAGCTTGGTGAAGAGTTTGTTTAGCCCAGCAAAGCTATATCCAGATATTAGAGCTAATTATTATATTTTACCTCACAATTGTTACTTGGCACAATTATATATCGCTCTCTGGCACCATGACTTGTTGGAGACCAATAATCATGAAATGATGTAGGACCTGCAAAAAAGGTGATGAGGCCCTCCCCATGGGTTCCTTTTGCCCTCATTGTGTTGCTCAGCACCCTCCCCAGCCATTTCTCTGGCCTGGGGAAGGGGAGTACCTGATTCTTCAGTCGGCAGTGGCAAACATAATTGTGAAAAAAATCGCTTTTGTGGCTCATGAGTAAGCTTGGGCCCCGATGTTCCACAGGACATCCCAACAGACACACTTGACCCCCCCCCCCCCAGTCAGTCCCTCAGGTCAGGGGGGCATACACAGGCACATCCTGGTGCGGCGCAGCAAACATAGGCTATGATAACAGATGTGCAGGCAGACCCCAACCCTGCCTTCTTATAAGGCCAGGATGAGGATTACAGGGATCTTGGCGAAGTTCCTGACCTTAAATTAAATTAAATAAAAAATAAAAAAATGGCTGTCAGATTAGGAGGATGTTCTCCCTCTGTGGAGAAGGAAGAGGAAAGGGAGTGATGGTATCCAAGTCAGGGATTCTTCCTCCCATGCTTGATAATAAGCCCTTGTCTTGTTTGGATACCTGAGGCATGTAGTTCCTTACAGCTCAGAATTCTTCCTCCAGTGTTTGATAATAAGCCCTTGTCTTGTTTGGATACCTGAGGCATGTAGTTCCTTACAGTTCGGAATTCTTCCTCCCATATTTGATAATAAGCCCTTGTCTTGTTTGAATACCTGAGGCATGTAGTTCCTTAAAGCTCAGGAGGTACAGGCCATGAAGATGGTGGATGTCAATCCAGCTCTGTCTTCATCCTTTTCAACTACTATGTGATCAAAAATTATTGAGCAACAATGGGCAGGTGTGGATCAAAGAAGGTATTTTTTCCTAACCAAATTCATTGATCTTCCATACTTTTTGGAACAGATCTTGCAGGTGGAAAGCTCCTCCGCTGAAAGATAAGGCCGTTTGTATTTCTGTTAAAAAAAACACCGCCCTGCCTATCAAAGAATCTCTGGCCCTAGCAGATTCTCATGTCAAGTAGGTGGACAACATGTGCAGGAGGGGTTACACTGCCTCTATCAGCACAAATATTGTATGTCTTATGATTCTTTTATTGTGGCCAGAGCCTTAAACATATAGGTCACTACTCTGGTCAGTTTAATTCTGCCTGACTCTGAAGGTGCAAGCCTTTTCAATTAATGACCATGGCCTCCACCTTCTAGGTGGTTATACACTGGATAATTGTGCATGTCAGCCCAATTGGCCTACTTCATTGTTGTTGGCCAGAAGGGCCATGTGGCTTAGTCATTGGGTCACTGATCAAGCTTCATAAGCTAATCTGTTCACCTCCCCTTGAGGGAGGTGTATTGTTTGAGTCTGACCTGGATACTATTTTGAGGGATATGCAGTAAGAAGGGTTATCTCCAGTGTCAAACAACAGTGCAAGACTACCGTAACCCAAAGGGGTCAAGGTAACAGCTGGTGCAGAGAGTTCCGAGGGGAGTTCCGTTCCTTTGGAATTTTGGCTCCAGAGAATAGAGGAGCCTACTCAGGCAACAAAGGTTACAGTATTAGAGGAACCCTGGCCAGGCGCCGTGCAGGAGGCCCAGCACCAAAAGCCTGGCACCTCACAGAAGGCATGTGGGCCCACCCCTGACTCTTTTTCTTTAGCAGAAGACTACAGGAGTTTTTTTTCTCAAGATGGGCTAAAAACAATATCAGATGCCTTATTATGGGTGCATTCCCCACCCCGGTTTCCAAGGATGTCGCAAAAGCCAGGCATTGTCAGAGACCCTGACCCTCTCATTCATTCGGGCCATCATACTGGTCCCACTAATTGAACAAGGTCAGGGGTCCAAGTGGATCTATTTCATAGTTCCCAAGAAGCTGGGGGGGGGGCAGTTCAGGCCTATTCTGGATTCGAACCACCTGAACAAGTTTGTGCACCACAAACCTTCAAGATGGAGTCCCTGAGGTCAATTACCTGGGCTGCTAAGCCAGAAAGTCTCCTTAAGTCTGAATACATCTGATGGATTCCTACCTCCTCATTCCCATCCATCAGTCCTATCTGGAGTATCTCAAGTTCTTGATACGGGGCCAACCTTTCCAGTGCAGGGTGCTTCTAGTCATCTGCGCATCAGCCCACCCCCCAACCCTTGAGTTCCTTGAAGATGTTGATAGTCATGGTGGCTCAATTTTAATATGAATGGCATCATGTCTATCCTTCTTGAACAACCTCCTTATTTGTGCACTGACATTGTCCCTTGCAAGAGGTCAGTACTCAGGAATCTAGAGATGCTAGAGTTGCATGGCTAGGTTGTGTACGAGAGAAGAGCTCTCTTGAGCCATCTCAGAGCTTGGAATACCTGGTGGAAAAAAAAAATTTCTACACAAAACGAGAAAGGTTTTTTCTTGCCTTCCCAGAAGCAGACCTTATTGACAGAAGTCCAGTGGTTCAGGATGCAGTCATCAGCATCTGCCCTTGATCTGTTGCAGTTTTTTGCCTCATGACAGGCAGTGATAGATTTAATCCCATGGCCTAGCTTCCATGTGCGGCCTTTTCAAATGGATTTGCTGATGGCCTGGGATCCCTCATTGGAGGATTATTAAGCCTGCTTCCTTTCACTCCTCAGCTTCATCACTCCCTGAGTTGGTAAATGGATGTGCAGGCTCTAAGCAAGGGTTCCACTGGAACTTCCCCAGAGTTAATTCTCACAATAGATGTCAGTTTTCATGGATGGGAGGCAGTCCAGACCCAACTCCCACTCAGAGATCTTGGTCAGCCTAGGAACAGCATCTCCACATCAGTGTTCAGGTGGTCCGCCTAGCTCCCCTTTATTTTCAAACCGTGCTGCATATATAAACATTAAGGTTGCACAAGCAGGGAGATGCTTTGAGAGGCCTCCAACCTGTTGATAGTACACCTGGCAGGGGAGTTGAACCTTCAGGTGAACTAGCTAAGTAGTGAAAAGTTTCACTCCATGGAATGAGGCTGACCCCTGAGGTTTTTCGGACTCCTGTGCAACCTCAGATCGATCTGTTCACATCCAGTCACAATGCTCAGACCCAAAAAGACTCTTCAGTTGTTGTCAGTGTCCACAGAAGGAGGCAGTAGTCACTCTGCTTCAGGAGTGGACCTTCAGCAGTGTGTATGCTTCCTCCATTAACTCTTCTTCCAAATTCACATAAAAAAATAATAATAAATCATTATAAAAGACATTCTAGAGGAAGCTGCCTCTTCTAGCTGCAGAGTGGCTGAGAAGACCATAGTTCTCAGACTTAGTGACTCTAGTTCACCAAGCACCCTTCTGCCTTTCAGTGAAAAGAGACCTGCTGTCAGTGTCCCATTCTCCATCAAAATCCTGGAGTGGTGCAACTTGCGGCATGATGCCTGGGAGGAGGAGACCCTTCCATAAAAAAAAAAAAAAAAAACACTTAGGTTTCTCTGAGAAACTAGTTGACATCTTGATGGCTGCCAGAAAAAAATCTCTGTCTGCAGCCTATGCTCTAGTAGGGGCCACCTCTTTTCATCTTGGGCCAGCAGGGAGGGATTTTAAGCTTTCAACAGCCTCTGTTCCAAAGATTTGGGATTTCTACAGGAAGTCATGGCAAGGGATTGGCATTGAGTATGCTGAGAGGCCAGATTTATGTTCTCAGAGCACCTTTTTTTTTTTTTTTTTTTTACCTAGGAGCTAATAGGTGCGTGTTTAGTAGAAGTCATCAAGTGTCCTGATCTCTGTTTCTCTGTGGGATCTGAACTGAGTTCAGAATGCTCTCTGAAAGGACTTCTTCGAACTGCTGTCATCCATATCACTGGATGTGTTGTTTTACAAGTTTTCCTCATGTAACACCCCTACAAATGGGGGTTCCGGAAAAGTCTTTCTTGAGCTTGCCTAAATGCTCACTGCCAGGCTGGTGTCCTATGTTTTAGCAATTTAAACGTTATTGCCAGAGAGTGCCTGTATAGCCTCTTTGTATTGTCTCTTTAAGAGCTGCCTTCTCGCAGTTATAATTACTCTGGGAGGGGGGCTGAGTGTTTCTATGCTAGAGTCCTGCCTGGGCTGCCAGATAATCGCTCCGTTTCTGCCATCGCTATTAGTGCAGAGGGAGCTCTGTTAGAAGATGTAACTGTTTGCTGATTATCTATTAGCGTGGTAAAGACATTGCAGTTTGTCTAACCTGCCTTCTTTGCAGCATGGACAGTTTCTGTTTATCAACACGGCCAATCAGTACCTTCGGGGACTCTAAAATGGAGCCTGTCCCCAGGGGCTTTGTGGGAGCAAAACTTTGTAGGAATTGTAGTTTTGGGCTTTGGAACATGGAGGGGGAGCCCTTGAACTGACTGACAGACAGATCAGCCAACCGAACCTTTTGGATCCTGGGGCAAGTCCCAGGCTGCTTGCAGTTTCAGTTAGATCGAGATTGGGAAGTGAAGGAGTAACAGTTCGAGATAGTCGAGCAGCAATCCTGCGTGGATTCGCATGATAGAACTGTGAAAGGGATGAGTTTTGGCCTGCTTGTCTGCCTGCTCTCCCTGAGAGGGAAAATAGAGTTGATTCAGACTGAATCTGAATTGTGAGAGTGAGATAAGCCATCAAAAGGTGACCAGTCTTTAACCTGAAGAAGACCGAAGATTTGTTGAATGTGATCGGCCTGTCAGGATTGCCTGCCACCTTTGAACTCCCGGTTTGTGCAGAAACCCTGTAATAGTGACTGGATAGCAATCTGCCTGGTACAGTAGAGTTTCTTACATGTAAATGTGCTGTGTGCTGTTAGTGGGTCGTGATTTGGTACCCCACTGTGTGCTGAACTGTGTTCTGCTTGCTGGAGGCGGCATCCAGCTCCAACGGACTAAATCCATTTGCATCTCCATTTGGCATGGGCCTTGCCACACTGGCCTAGCCAGAATACCTCCTATACAAAGAAAGTCATCGGCAAGAGACCTGCCTGGGGATCAACCCCCTGCTCAACACCATGAACAGGAATGACGCCTCGGTGATTCGTGTGGGCCCTGCTTCTCCTGGCACTCCAGTTCAACAACCTGCTGTCTCGATTTCATCCTGCCTGTGTCCTGTATTGGGTATCGTAAGTAAACATCAGGGTAGCTCCCTGCAACAACAGTTAAATCTGAACTGTTGTCATCTGATTGCTTAGTTGTCTTTTCTTTCATGAACTGAGCCTTCCGGTTCAGGATTACAAATAGTGTGTGTTGTGCTTGTTGCTTTCTTCCATCACAGGATCCCAACCAGCTGCGACGCTGGCCTACCCTGGCAACATTCCTGGCTAGTCTACCTCTTCCCCACCTGGGTATGCAGAGTGTGTGACTGTGTAGGGACTCTGAAGTGCATGCATAACTGTCTGATTCATATAGCCTTTAAGCAAATCAACCTGATTACGCCCCTCCCTAGTTCAAGTACCCTGAATAAATCAGATCTAACTCTTTTTGCATTTAACCTGACTGTGGTTCCGGTTTGTTGCCAAAAGTACTGTACTGTTGCTATTTGCTGTGCATAATCTTGTATTACAAGGGGTCCCCAGGGTCGAGCTAGAGGAACCAGACCGGGTGGTAAGTGCAAACAGTGTGGGTACCTTTATGGTGAATAAGGGTCACTGCAAAAGTGATTACTGTATATTGTTTAGGCCACTAGAAGGGAAAGAGGGGGGTTACAGTGTCGCAGAGGGCTGTGCCTAGGTTAACTTGACTACTAACAACCATGACCTCTGGGTGGAGGCACCCGTTTCAGTACCCAGGCCCCTTAACCTGCTACTAGCCAAGCTCGCAGGGGTAGTAGCCCTTGAGATAGCGCCACCTAGGGGTTATATCTTGAAGGTGTAACCCCCAGGTGGCGCTGTCCCAAGGGCTGCTACCCCTGCCTCTGTAACTGCTAACAGGTTGAGGGGCCAAGGTCCAATGGCATGTGCCTCCACCCAGAGGTCAGGGTTTGCAGTAATTAAACTAACTTCGACACAGCCCTCTGGGACACTGCAATCCCCCTTTCTTCCCACTAGTGGCCCACACAATGCATCAGGAACACCTTCACAATGTACACTTGCCCCCAGGACTGGCTCTGTCGACTGGACTCTGGGGACCCCCTGTAAAACAAGATGATACAGTGCAAAAGCCACAGTACAATACTTTAACAGAAATGAATGCCTCAGTCAGTGTAACTTTGCAGAAACAAACAGATCTGATTTATTCAAGGGGCTGTAACAAGGACAGGGGGGAAAATCAGGTTAATTAGATCAATCACATTAATATGCATAGCACTGTGCACAATGTCATGGTCCCTAATTGTCACTTTCACTGGGTACCCAGGATGGGGGGGGCCGGACTAGCCAGGATCAGTGCAGCTGGCTGGGACCCTGAGATGGAAAACACTTGCATAACACCCAGTTTGTAATCCAGAGCCGGTTGGCTCAGTTCATGTATCAAGAAAGAAAATCAGATGGAACACTTGCAATTTAACGGTACAGTTGGCAGGGAGTTACCCTGATTTTCACTCACTACTTTTACTGGCTGGACGCTGTCACTGAGAGTGGCGTGGATTTCTGGACGCCTGTCACAGCAGGGAAACAGGGTTCTGTGGCCAGTATACGGCCCACACATTCATATGTAAAAGAAAGTTACCATACCAGGGAGCTGTTTTCATGTCCCGATCGCACTTACTGCCAACCCGGGAATTCTCGATGCAGCTTCACTCTCCTGACAGACCGAGTGCGATGCAGCAGTTTCTCCAGTCCTCTACAGGATAAGCCTGGTTCTTGGCTACACAGCCTCTCTTTTCCTCCTCATAGCAGATTCAGTCCGAATTGCCATGGCAAAAACACGCCGCCCGACTTTTTGGCCTCCACACGTGCTTCCCGTGCGAAAACTCTGCAGCGCAGAAGCCCGCAGCTCCTTCCCCAGTCACGGCCACAACAGATCTGCCTTCTCAGCCACTAGGTAGGGAATTACAGTTGGGCACCACCCGGCCCAATTGGTGGGAGTCAGTTGCCAGTCACTCAAAACTTCCCCCATTGGTGTGAAAAGGCACCACAGTCCAAAACTTCACTTCCCAGAATTACTGGCTATATCCCCCCATTACTAGCCGACTCCCGATCGAGTCCTGATCCTGGTTGGTTGCTCAATACTCCATTTTAGGCACCCCTCTCTCCTGATTGGATCCAGTCTGCAGTTCATATCCAAAATGGAGGGGCAAAGCACACAAAGTCCCAGCTGCAAGAAAGGTGGGTTAGACAAGTTACATTTTCACTATCACTCTAATAGATCACCAGCAAACAGTTACATCCCAACATAGTGCTCACTCTGCCCACTTAGCGATGGCAGAAACAGAGCAATTTGTCAGCAGCTCGAGTGGGACTTCAGCAAGGAACCACACAGCCCCTAGGTTCCAGTCCGGCCTGTAAGCAGACAGCTCTTAAAGAGACAGTACCAGAGGCTCTAGAAGCACTCACAAATAGGCGGCTTAAGTGCCGATTAGGCAAACTATTGGGAGACTTTTGGGAACCCCCATTTGCAGGGGGGTTACAGAGGCACTGCTGGGATTAGCATCCTCTAGTGGCCAGAGGTGGGAATTACCTCATTATGTTTAGAACTGGTGACAAAATGGAGGGGCTTGCTACATCTAAGCTCAAAATTGCCTCCCATAAGCTGTTAGTACACTGAATGATGGGGTGGAGTGAGGCAGAGGGGCTAGACCCCCAACAGGCCCTCCTGTTAATGGATGTCCCATCAGGGACTACTAATGCTGTCATTATAGGAGCTGTGGAGCATGTTAAGTGTTTGGGGAAAGCTGAAATGAAGGAGAGGGAGTTGGACCTGTTTGACTGGACCATAGTGGTTCTACTCTCCAGTAGCTCTCCCATAGATCCAGAGAAGGTACCCCCCTGTTATTCTGTCAGAAGAGGCCCAGAAGAGGTGGAGGGTCATCCATTTGCACAGTGATCCGGCTACCTTTGGAGGGTCCCCCAGCATAGAGGGGTTCAGGGACAAGCTGCTCAAGTTGTTAGCTTCTGAGGGGCGAACTGCCCAAGAGCTAGTGCAGGTGCTAAACTTTTCTGAAGAACTCACACCATTGCAGTCCCCGACAGCATCTCCTGCCTCTCCTATGGTCACCCCCCCCCCCATAGTAATTCCATCTGTGCACCTGGACTCTTACCGTAGACTTAGACTTTTTTTCGGGCACAGTCCCAGTGCACATAGGGGAGGATGACCTGGAAACATGGATGGACTATGCTAGCCCCCCCCCGCTCCAGGAGTGGCAGCGCTCTGAGGGGGAGAAAAGAAAAAGACTCATGGAAAGTTTGAGGGGCCCTGCATTGGAAGCCATTCACTTCCTACGAGCCACTAGCCCAGAGGCTACTACGGCTGAATACCTCTCTGCATTGGAAGGGGTTTTTGGAAGCACTGAGTCAGGGGCTGATTTACTGTAGAAATTTAAATCAGCCAAGCAATGGAAGAATGAGAAGTTGTCCATGTTTGTTACCAGAATTGAGAGGGCTATGCAGAGGGCCACAGAAAAGGAGGAGTGCCTGCTAGTGAACTGAATCAGGTCAGGTTGGACCATATTCTCAAGTCAGCCAGGTACTCTAGTGTGATGATGCTAAAGCTTAAGTTGCAAGATAGGAAGACTAACCCTCCCAAGTATTGTCAGCTCATGAAAGAGATTCGTGAAGCAGAGAATGATGAAGAGGGATGGGAGCCCTATGCTAGGGTTGCCCATACCTGCCAGACCCCTGAGAGAAGTGACGAGGATGAGGTGCAGCAGATGAGAGAATTAAAGAAATGACAGAGTTGAGAGTCAGCCAACAAGCCGCCAAGGCGGCCAGAGATACTAGCCTCTGTCAGGCATCCCTTGAGTCAAACGGCAAGGCCCCGCCTAGTGGGGTAGGGGTGCACGTTGTCTCCTCGAAAACTCAGACTGAGGGTAACCTACTGGAGGAAGTACGAGAATTGATAGCCCTGGTGGGGGACCTAATACGAGCCACACAGACCACTATCCTTGGTGGAAGTCCAGAGGATCAAGAACGCAAGTCACAAGTCAGAGAAGGGCCCCGAGGTGCCCCTAATGTACCCAAGCAGGGAGATGGCCGCAACCACTCAGAGACTCTAGAGAAGCCAATTTTTGCTACCGCTGCAGAGAAGACGGGCACACCTGGTTCACTTGTCACTCGCCGGAGAACCTGAGAAAGGTTACCATTAGGCTACTAATCTTGATTCGACGGTACAATAACCAACTGCCAGGTGGAGCTGCTTGAAAAAGTTTCTCTTCAAAGGCCACTGCCAAGTCAACATCTAGGCCAGCATCACCTGAATGGTCTGAGATGGTGGGCCCTTCAATGGAAACTACAGTGAAGGTGAACAGTGTGTCCACCCAGGCCATGCTTGACAGTGGGTCTCAAGTGACTATAGTGTTCCAAGACTGGTATCAAAAGCACCTGCCTGATGTGCCCCTACAACCCTTGGAAGGCTTACATGTGTGGGGGTTGAGCAAGAAGTCTTATCCGTACTCAGGGTATATTCGGATCTGGCTGTCTTTCCCTACCTCCGTGGCTGGAGTAGATGAACAAGTCAAGATACCGGCCCCAGTGTGTCCCCCCACCAGACTGTATGATGGGGTTCCTCTATTAATTGGGACAAACACTCACATGTTTGGGAGACTGGCACAATTCTGTCATGAGAAGCAAGGGAAACAGACTGGGCTTGCCCTAAGAATTCTGGCTCTACTCAAAAGGGCCTATGACTTGCAAAGGAAACCCGAGGAAGTGGACCCGGATGAACCTGTGGGGATCGTGTGGAAGAAGGATCCTGACTCAATGGTACTGGCCCCCAATGCCCAGTGTATCATTCACGGGGAGGTCTGCCTCTGGAAAGATGTAAAGAACAAAATACTGATGTTGGATGCACCAGGTGATGGAAAGTTGCCAGAGGGATTATTGGTCAAACCCAGCATCTGGCCTGCTCGTGCCCACGCCTATGCATGACGAGTGATGGTCCAAATTCAGAATGCATCAGATCGGGAGATCTGGGTGAACCAAAGGTGCACTCTAGCTACAGTGCACTATGCAGACACTGCAGTATTGCCTAGCAACAAGCACTCTGGTGAGAAGGAGAGAGTGACCCCGGACTTATTTGACTTTGGTGATTCCCCGTTGCCAGCTGAATGGAAGGCTAGAATTAGCAAGAAACTCACCCAGAGGGACAAAGTATTTTCATTAAAAGAATGGGATGTGGGGTATTTCCAGGGTGTGGAGCATCACATACGCCTCCATGATGACCTGCCATTTCGAGAGAGATCCCAATGCCTCACCCCAGCAGACATAGATGATGTTAGGAGGCACCTGTAGGAAATGCTTGCCGCTGGCGTTATACAAGATTCAAGGAGCCCATATGCCTCTCCCATTATGGTTGTGCGTAAGAAGAATGGGTCCATGAGGATGTGTGTTGATTATTGAACTCTGAACCAGTGGACCATCCCCAATCAATATACCATGCCCCTTATACAAGATGCCCTGGATTGCTTGAATGGGAGCAAATGGTTCTCGGTATTGGATCTTCGCAGCGGATATTACCAGATTCCGATGGCCCTGGAGGACCAAGAGAAAACAGCCTTCATCTGTCCTTTGGGGTTCTACGAATTCCTGAGAATGCCACAGGGGAGTTTGGGCACCCCGGCCACCTTTCAGCGCCTGATGGAATGTGCGGTGGGAGATACGAACTTGCTGGAATGCCTAGTGTACCTAGACGATGTCATTGTGTTTGGGCGCACATTAGAAGAGCATGGGACCCGACTGATTAAAGTCATAGACTGACTGGAAGACTTCGGCCTCAAGCCATCCATTGACAAGTGCCAGTTTTTTCAAACCTCCATGAAGTATGTGGGGCACATAGTATCTGCAGAAGGGCTAGAGACCGATCCCAGTAAGGTTGAGTCACTGACTACTTGGCCCCAGTCCCATAATTTGAAAGAACTACAAAGTTTTCTGGGATTACTACCGCAGGTTCATAAAAGACTATTCCAAGGTGATTGGTCCACTCCTGAATCTTACCCAAGGATACCCTCCCACCAACCGTAATACAAAAAAGGGGCTGTCAAAGAACCAGAGAGAGTGTACTTCCACACAGATTAACTTTCTGGCCTCACTGGACACCCAAATGTGAAGCAGCTTTCTACAAAGTCATATACCAGCTCACCCATGCCCTCATACTCGCCGATGTTGATCCCACCAAGCCCTATGTGCTGCATACGGACGCTAGTCTGCAGGGTCTAGGAGATGTGCTGTATCAAGACCATGAGGATGGTTTGAGACCAGTGGCTTTCGCCAGTAGGAGCTTGACCCCATCAGAGTAAAACTACCCTGTGCACAGGCTGGAGTTCCTTGCCCTACAATGGGCCATTGTTAACCAGTTTCATGAGTACCTCTATGGGGCAAAGATATTGGTGAAGACTGACAATGACCTATGTACAGACTTGAGCTAAGTTAGATGCCACTGGGCACCGGTGGCTTTCTGCATTATCAACCTATGATTATGCTGTCGAATACAGACTGGGCCTGAACCATATTGATGCTGACGCCCTATCACGAAGGCTCACTTCCAAGAGTGATTGGGTCAGGCTGTCTGAACCTGACATCCGAGCATTGTGCCAAAAATTTGATATAGATGAGCAGATGTCTGCGGACACAGTGGACTGTTTAGTAGATTGCTTGGGCTCTCCTGATACCTGCATACCGGCTGCCTATTGCCATTTCTCTGCTCTAGATATTAGTGCACTACCTCAATTTGACAATGACAGCATTCAGTGGGCTCAATCCCAAGATCCTATGATTCAGCCAGCACTTGATGCCCTGCATGCCGGGAAAGATGTGTCTAAGTTGCATTCCCCTGACTTGCGAACTGCCCCATTGTTTAAAGAAGGCCCCAGGTTGAAGTTACACAATCAGTTGTTATACAGAGTGACAGTGGATCATAGTGGTCAAGTAGACAAGCAACAATTGGTCCTGCCCACGGCTTTAAAGAGTTGGTACTGAGGTCCCTCCACAATCACATGGGGCACCTCGGTATTGACAGGACTCTTGACCTAGAACGATCTCAATTCTACTGGCCCAAGATGGGGGCCAATGTTGAGCATCATGTAAAGACTTCTAATCATTGCCTGCAAAGGAAAGCCCTGCCTCAGAGGGCTGCCCCATTGTTGTTATTACTACCAGCACCCCCATGGAATTGGTCTGCATAGACTTTTTGTGTTTAGAACCTGATCAACGGAATATTGGCAATGTGTTAGTGGTTATGGATCATTTCACATGGTATGCACAAGCTTTTCCAACTAAAGATCAAAAGGCCTCTACTGTGGCCAAGGTGCTAGTGGAAAATTTCTTCGTCCACTATGGTGCCCCCCAACGGATCCGCTCTGACCAAGGCAGAGACTTTGAAAGTTGACTAATCAAAGAAATGCTCTTTTTATGGGGGGTGTGGAAGTCAAGAACCATCCCCATGACCCACAGGGGGCAGCAGCGGCTCTAGCCACAAATGGCTACCAAGGCACAGCTGGGGGCGCAACAGATGGCAGCCAGGGCACTGATATATTGTTACTATGGGGGAAGCTCTGCACCATCAGGGGCACCAACTGGGGCATAGCATTTTTTTAACGGGGCACGTGCCCTTGAGGGCCCTGGTGTAGAGCTGCCACTGACAGGGGGATCTTCAACCAGAATGCTTTAACCGCACCCTTCTAGACATGCTGGGCACCCTCCATTCAAAAGACAAGTCTAAGTGGAGCCAACAGATTAGCACCTTGGTCCACGCATACAATTGCACCAAAAATGATGCTACTGGGTTCTCCCCCTACTGTCTCATGTTCGGGAGGGAGGCCCGACTGCCAGTTGATGTCTGCTTTGGGGTCTCTCCAGATGGGGTCCGAGCCAAAAACTACCTGCAGTATGTACAGAAACTGAAAGCTCAATTGAACCATGCCTATCAACTGTCCCAGACAATGGCTGCCAAGAGAAATCTTGCCAACAAAGAGAGGCATGATAAGAAAGTAAAGGCTTAAGAGCTACAGCCCAGAGACCGTGTGCTGCTACACAATTTGGGACTGCATGGCAAGCACAAAATTGCTGATAGGTGGCACCATCTTCCCCATGTAATAGTTGGAAAGTTGGATTATTTACCAGTCTACAAGGTGCGCCCAGAGAATAACTCCAAAGCTGTCGAGACCATGCAACGTAACCACTTGCTACCTATTGGCCAAGTTATAATTGAGGCTGAACCATCAGAAATTGATTCACCTGGGCCGGTGACTTGTGCTACTGCAAGGAGGGGACAGAGTCCATCTGCTTCAGCTGTTAAAGACTCGGAGCCCTCTCCCCGGCAGGCCTCGAATGATAGTAACTCTCAATCCACATCTGTTGAAAGTGACTATGATAATGCCTATTATCCCTCATGTGAACTGAGTCAGTTGTTTCGAGGAAATCCTATGCTGAATCATGGGGATGAAGCTGGGTCTTCTGGACTGCCTAACCCCCCCCCCAGCTTCGCCCTTGGAGCCAATGCTCCCTGAAAGTGAAGTGCAAAGTATCACGTCTGAGGCTGTGGACTCCCTGTGTTTTGTGGAACTGTGTGACTTGCCCGAAGAAGGGGCTGATGGTCTGAGTCTTTCTGGTGACACACCAGAACTTAAAGAACAATATGAGAGTGCTGACAGCCCCCCTTCAGTGCCACAAAGCCTAATGGTGCCAGAACCATTTCAAAATGAGCCAGTTGGGCCCTTGTCAGAGGATAACAATGAGCCAAGTGTTGTGGAAACAGAGCCTACAGAGCAAGGAGCTAACAGTGCTCCTAGTTTTGACATTCCCCTCCATGCAGAGACACCCCTCACGAATGACGAAAGCTCCAAAGTTAGTGCTGAAAGTATAGAGAATATGGTTGTTCCCCCCAGAAAGACTGGCTGAACTGTCAAACCAGTATTGTGCTTTAGTTATGATTCCCCTGGGAGGCCAGTGGATTTGCCTCTCAATGTGGTTCACGAAGGTGTTTATATTTCTCAGAGCTCACTACCCAAACTGAGCTTAAGGGCCAATTCCAGGTTGATTGTTCTTCCTTCTCAGTATGGCGCCCCTACCCAATCCAGCCCCAAGTTAGCTGATAGGGAAGGGCCCCCTCTTACACTGTTTAATGTACAAGAAGTTATTACATGAATCAGTATAGTGATGTTCAAAGTATGTTAATCATAGTGAAATCTGTATTACCTGTATGAAACATGCATAAGTATTGTCAGTATGGATACAGTATTGTGAAGTATGTTGAAATGTATAGTAATGTGACAAGTTTATGTTAACTAATGTATCAGATAGTATTTGCATAGCATGCTAATATCATATATGTCTCGTTTATATTGCATTTTCAGTAGTGTGATGGTACAGACTTGATGCGGACGCCATGTTTTGTCCAGGCAAGGAAGGGTGTAACCCCCCTACAAATGGGGGTTCTCGAAAAGTCTTCCTTGAGCTTGCCTAAATGCTCACTGCCAGGCTGGTGTCCTGCGTTTCAGCAGTTTAAACGTTATTGTCAGAGAGTGCCTGTATAGCCTCTGTGTATTGTCTCTTTAAGAGCTGCCTTCTCGTAAGTTATAATTAATCTGGGAGGGGGGCTGAGTGTTTCTGTGCTAGAGTCCCGCCTGGGCTGCCAGATAATCACTCCGTTTCTGCCATCACTATTAGTGCAGAGGGAGCTCTGTTAGAAGATATAACTATTTGCTGATTATCTATTAGAGTGATAAAGACATTGCAGTTTGTCTAACCTGCCTTCTTTGCAGCATGGACAGTTTCTGTTTATCACCACCATCTTGGCCTGGACTGCTGAAATGGGCCAATCAGTACCTTTTGGGACTCTAAAATGGAGCCTGTCCCCAGGGGCTTTGTGGGAGCAAAACTTTGTAGGAATTGTAGTTTTGAGCTGTTGGCACCTAAATGGAACTGGAGGGGAAGCCGTTGAACTGATTGATAGATCAGCCAACCAAACCTTTTGGATCCTGTGGAAAGTCCCAGGTTGCTTGCAGTTTCAGTAGATTGGGATTGGGAAGTGAAGGAGTAACAGCTCGAGATAGTCGAGCAGCAATCTTATGTGGATTTGCGCAGGAGAACTATGAAAGGGCTGAGTTTTGGCCTGCCTGTCTGCCTGCTGTCCCTGAGAGGAAAAATAGAGTTGATTCAGACTGAATCCGAATTGTGAGAGTGAGATAAGCCACCGAACTGTGACCAGGCTTTAATCTGAAGAAGATCGAAGATTTGCTGAATGTGATCGGCCTGTCAGGATTTCCAGCCACCTTTGAACTCCCGGTTTGTGCAGAGACCCTGTAATAGTGACTGGATAGCAATCTGCCTGGTACAGTAGAGTTTCATACATGTAAATGTGCTGTGTGCTGTTAGTGGGTAATGATTTGGTTCCCCACTGTATGCCGAACTGTGTTCTGCTTGCTGGAGGCGGCATCCAGCTGCAACGGACTAAATCCATTTGTATCTCCATTTGGCCTGGGCCTTGCCACACTGGCCCAGCCAGAATACCCGCTACACAGAGAAAGTCATGGATGAGAGACCTACATGGGGATCAGCCCCCTGCTCAATGTCTTGAACAGGAATGACGCCTCGGTGATTCGTGTGGGCCCCGCTTCTCCTGGCACTCCAGTTCAACAACCTGCTGTCTCGATTTCATCCTGCCTGTGTCCTGTATTGAGTATCGTAAGTAAACATCAGGGTAACTCCCAGCAACAACAGTTAAATCTAAAGTGTTGTCATCTGATTGCTTTGTTGTCTTTTCTTTCACGAACTGAGCCCTCCGGCTCTGGATTACAAATAGTGTGTGTTGTCCATGTTGCTTTCTTCCATCACAGGGCCCCAACCAGCTGTGATGCCGGCCAACCCCGGGCAATGTTCCTGGCTAGCCCATCTCTTCCCCACCTGGTACCCAGAGTTTGTGACTGTGTAGGGACTGTGAAGTGCATGCATAGCTGTCTGATTGATATAGCTTTTAAGCAATCAACCTGATTACACCCCTCCCTTGTTCAAGTCAACTGAATAAATCAGATCTAACTCTTTTTACATTTAACCTGACTGTGGTTCCAGTTTGTGCCAAAATTACTGTACTGTTGCTATTTGCTGTGCATAACCTTGTTTTACAGGGGGTCCTCAGGGTCGAGCCAGAGGAACCAGCCCTGGTGGTAAGTGCAAGCAGTGTGGGTACTTGTATGGTGAATAAGGGTCACTGAAAAAGTGATTACTGTATATTGTTCAGGCCACTAGAAGGGGAAAGAGGGGGATTACAGTGTCCCGGAGGGCTATGCCCAGGTTAGCTTGACCACTAACAACCCTGACCTCCGGGTGGAGGCACCCATTTCAGTACCCAGGCCCCTTAACCTGCTACTAGCCAAGCAGGCATGGGTAGTAGCCCTTGGAATACCGCCACCTAGGGGTTAAACTCATAAGCAGCCATACCTTATTTGGCGCAAGGAGAGGTGGTACTCAGAACAGTTCCGTTTTTTCATCTCTAAAGTGCTCACAGCCTTCCAGAAGTTCCAGGAAATAGGCCTTTCATCCTCCTGTCTGCTACCTTCTCACTCCAAAGAGAAAGAATTGCACAAGTTTTTTAATTTTTTATTTTAAATTTGTTAACTGGGTAGCCACACAGGGTCTAACCCAGACATTTAACAAACAATATAAACCATTACATACAATGAATTAGAACAATTACATACTTCAACAGATGATACTTTTTTAAATTTTGCCTTGAACCCAATCAGAGAACTAATAGATCTAAGAGACGGTGGTGAATCATTCCACAATGGAGCACCTGAGGATACAAAAGAATGAAAACCATAGTTATTCTAGACCACATTTGTTTTTAAGACAATTCCTAGATTAAATCGCAAATTTACTTGGAAGTCCCTATATTCGAGTAAATCAGACAAGGGAGAAAGATTCTTTGCATATATAGCCCGATGAATCAAGCTGCCAAAGACCATTAGGATCTATCTTCAACAGATGGTTGTATTTTGAAAATCAGATGGTCTGTTCTCTTGGAATGGACAAGCAGGGTCAAGAGGCCTTTTAGGCCACCCTAGCTAAGAGGGTGCGGGCCTGCATCACTCAGGCCAGTGTTGCGGAAAAGAAGAGGCTTCCAGCTCTCATCAAGGCTCACTCCACCAGGGTTAGGGTGACACCCTGGGCAAAGACAGGTGAAGCATTCATTTTTAGGGTTATGCAGGGCAACTACGTGGTCTTCCTTCCACATGTTCACAAAACATCCAAATTGGATGTTCAGAGTTCTGCTGGTGTAGTCTTTGGTTGCAGAGTTCTACAGACAGCAGTTCACAAGTAATTTCTAAGTGCTTGCCTATGGTATATGGGATAACATTCCACCCCCCCCCCGGTATTTTCTGGGTACTGCTTCTTAAAACCCAGTTGTTATGATTACCCATTGACAATGTGGAGTGCTACAGAAGGAAGAATTTCTTCATACTTACTGTAATTTCCTTTTCTGTTAGCTCCAATATTGTGAACGGAGCCCACCCAGGAGCTTGGCTCCTATGGGAGAATCTTATCCAGTATGCTAGAAGGGATGACCTGTTTGTTAAAATCCCCTACTAGGTTTTTGGACATCCCTCTTTTGTTTTGCTGTGCTGTACTCATAAATTAACTATATATATAAAAAATCCAGTCAGTCTGCAACCACAGGTTAACAGCTTTACTGATTAAAAACCAAACACTGCAGAGCCAAGAGGACAGATAGCCCTCCAGTGAAGGTGGTCAAAAAAATCACCACTAAGTCCAATTTGCTGAATTGCCAAATAGCTGGTTTATTCCAAGTACAAGTTTATGAAGGCACAACAATTACGTACAAGGTCTCTGGCACTTCGCCAGTTAAGGCTTCATCAGTCTGCAACTGCTGGCTAACAGTTTTACTGATAACTCTTAAGGTGTTTTTCCTTGTTGCAAGTAGTCTCACGGCATTCAGTTGTTGCCTGAAAGCATGTACTGATGGTAGATCGAAACCACTAGTGCGAAGACCATCACAGCAATGAGAATCGAGCAAATACCTCGGGTCGCTGTGGAGGTCTCTGCTGGCAGCGGAACTGCCTCACCTGATGTTTTGCCCTCTCCTCCAAGACAACTCCGACTTGGAGTTGTATCCCTCAAGACTGGTGTGTGTGTGTGTGTGGGGGGGTGAAGCCCCCCATATGGGGGGTTTGGGGGAGTTGCCTCCTGATAAAAACACTGTGACATCCTCGACAGTGCAATGCCGACACTCAGCATTGTGGCTGTTGCTGTCAGGGATGTTAGCAAGGCGGCTGTCACACCTCTATAGGTAAACCCCTGAAAGCTAAGCTTTGTTGTGTGGTCATACTCAGTTTTCCAGATGAGTGGCTGATGTGGAGTTTTCCTCATTACCTGATTATTCTTTCCTGTGGGGTGGACCAAATTGTCCAAACCTTGAGTCCAATTAAGATAGTTTTCTTCCTGGGATGTCTGTCAGGAAGGTAAGGCAGCATTTATTTACAACATTAATGAATGTTGTATACAGGTAATTGGTTTTAATGTATGGATCTTGAAAATAATACCATACTAAAACTTGCAAAACAATTCTCCATAATACTATCACTCCCAGAGTGATAATATTACACTTCAGGAGTGATAATACCATAGTTCAGGTGCCGTAATACTATCGTTCAGGTCCTGAACAATAGTATTATCGCCAAAACACAACAGTGCAAGCGCTAGTCTAGCTCCCAGCATCTTTCAAAGGTTGCCTTCCAGCGTGCTGCTCTTCCTTTGTTGGCGGGCAGAAGAGTTCCAAAAACATGGTGGCCAGTCTCTCGCTTAGCGAGAGTGTTTCTCACTGGGAACATTTTTTATTTTTTTTATATTTTTTTTTTAAATTTGAAAAGATAAAAATATCTGGTTGATCCTGCATTCCCCAGACCTGGAAAAGGTAGGATCTCCGTAGCACAAGAAAAAAAAACAGGTATCCAATTACAGCATATTTACTGGGATGGGGGGGCACCGAACACTGAAACAGTGTGGCGGTTTGCCAGGACAGAGAGACTCATTCACTGCAGCGGCCAACCACCCAATTCAAAACAACAAAAAAATCGGAAAATCACATCAGTATATTAAAAAAAATTAAAAATAGTTTCCTGTGCATCACAAGATAGTAAGTCCATCTCGAGGTTCTGGGGACATGGAACCTCCTGAGCCACGCTCTTGAGGTTCCCTATGTCTCCAGAGCCTCTCGATGGAATTACTACCTTGTAATGCACAGGAACCTATCTATTATTCTGTTATAATATACGAAAATGTGTAGCTCATTATGGCACTGCGAGGTCAGTAGTGACTGAAGAGTTGCTGCTGCTTAGAATCCTCATGTGCCCAACATTCTAAAGCTTGGGCTTTGCCATTTCCCCGGTAGGGGTGCACAATACCCAGTTGTTATGATTACCCATTGACAATGCTGGAGCTAACAGAAAACAAAATTACAATAAGTATGAAGAAATGTCTTCTTTCGGGGGGGTACCTTTCCCCTAGGTGCATTGTTGGCACTTCTTTGCATTAAATGCCACATATTTGACCATCTTTCCAGCCTTTGGATGTGTTGTTTTAGTTCCCTAACTCCCTCTATGCCGGTTATCCTTTTGCTTAGCTTAGTGTCATTAGCAAAAAGGGTATGTTTACCCTGCATTCCCTCACCAATGTCACTAAAGAACGTGTTGAAAAGGACCAGGCCCGGGACCGATCCCTGAGGTATACCACTTGTGACATCCCCCTCTGTTATCCTCACCCCATTTACAACAACCTGTTTTCTGCCCCTAAGCCAATTTACCACCCACCTCTGTCCTTAGCCACTCTAGGGTCCTCCAACCTCTTTAACAGGTGTCTATGTGGCACTGATTTCAAATGCTTTACTAAAATCAAAGTAGAGGAGGACCACCACATGGCCCTTGTCGAACTCCCTAGTTACGAAGAAGACAATAAGGTTGGTCTGGCATGCCCTCCCTACCATGAACCCGTGCTGCTTATTGTGTTGAAGACCATTCATTTCCTGGTATTCCATGAGGTCCTGCTTGATTAGGGTCTCCATCAGTTTTTGCACAATAGATGTGAGACTAACTGGCCTATTATTTCCCACCTTCTCCCTGTCCCTTGTGGAGTGGCAGCACATTGGCTGCTCTTCGCTGGGTACTATCCCTGTCTGTACTGAGCTATTGAACAGATGTGCCATGGAATATGAAGATGGATTGGTCATGGTGTTGGCTGTTGAATCTTTCAGAGCCGCACCAAGCATATTAGTGGTTAGGCTGGCGGCAGCAGTTATATGAGGCATCTTAATATCCAGAGAAGCAAGAATAGTTGCATGGGAGACAGGAAATGCTAGGGTACAGGGCCTGTAGGTGTCTTGCATATAATTTTCCTTCACAGAAGGCATGTTTCCACGCAGAATTTCCTTATTTTCCATTCAGCCACATGGCTTGCATTTTCATTTAGGCCATTCTTCTTTCTTCATGGTGTGCAGAAACAACTGTAGTCTCTGATTGCAGCAACATCCTCTTCCACAGACTGTGCACTCTGGAGCTTTCATGTGCCAGGTATTGTTTTTAGTTCCAGTCCTGCATTTTCTTCTTAAATGACTGCACCCTTCACTAGCAGGTTCACTGGGTAAATTCTTTTTGCACTGTTGAAACAGCTGAGCAACATTTGCAATTGCAGCCTGTCATGATTGCACTGTTCAAGTTGTGAGTGGCTTCACCACAGCACTCTCATCATTTGAGGGCCTTTCCCATGCCTGGATCCAAAAAAATGCCTATTCTCTGGGAAAACATGGTGTGGGAGCCAATGAGATATTGCAGAAAGACCATTTTGATTTTTACTGACTCCCAGACCCACCTCTTTCTCAGTACTGAGTGCTGAGATGTTCCTGAGGTGGGAATCTGATACAGTGACAAAATGTTGAACAGCATGATGGTCATGTTTGAGGTCCCTAGATATGAACACCAGTGACTCCATTACTGTCTCCGTGCATTTTTCACACCAGTAGTAGGTCCCTACAGGGTGAGCAGTGGCCTCTTCATGGTGCCAATGGCATGACTAGATTTCACCCTGGTACTTGCATGTATAATTCTCAGCAAAATCTAATACCAACAGTACCCAGCCCTCAGGAAGTTTCTCTTTCAATTATGTGAATTGATGGTGTTGCCCGGATGCCACATGCCGATGTCTACCCAGAAACTTGAGCTCCTGCTTAAGGACTTCAACTAGACAGTTTGAAATGTTGCCACTTTCTTTTCATAATATTTTGAGTTTGCTTTGTTTCAGTGCCATTTATGATTTTGGAAATGTTGACGCTGGCCTACTGGTACCATTTAATTTCTTCTACTCCATGTCCCTGTAAAAATTCTTCAAGTGCTTTGTCAGTACTGTATGTACTACAGTTTTCACATATTTCCTTAATGCAGTCATTATTGAAGAATGTTTTACCTGGCTTCTTGGGGCACACTGTAATCTTGACTGCCTGATGAATATTATAAATGTTGCACTCTGGTCTTCACATTTCAGCAAATCTGTTTGCTGTCTGCAGCTTTAACTTGGCATTGGTGAAGTACTCGCATAAACATTGGTCTAGTTTTTGCCCCCTTGAGAGTTAAATATTGTTAGGTCTTAAGAGTGCCAAACTTCATTAGTCTGAATTGTGTTTCTGGGTTTTTAACAGAAACCTCCTGGTGCAGGCTTGGCAGAGTTTTGTCAGGGAAAAACTTTGTTTTGCTATTTTTTTTGTTTTGCTATTTTTTCCATAAATATTTTTATTGATTTTCACTTTTGAAAAACAGTGCAACAACAAATATTGAATACAAGAAAAAAGCCACAGTATTGCAAAATATTTTCAGTATGGTGCAGTAGTGTACCTAAGGGGATAAAAAAAACGCTAGAATTGAATCAAACATATGACTTACATGAGTTCATTCCTGAACAGGAACAAGGATTATCTAGGCAGTTTGAATAAAAGCAAACACCATTCTAACATTAAATGCAACCACATAAGGTACTGTTACTGTATATTATGAACCAGCACACCCACAGTAATAAGCATTCACAATAATTTTAAGGCACCCATTCTTCCGGACTTTCACATTGTCACTGGTATTGTCTGCTGTTAGTTGGGCCAGGGTGGGATCATAGAAAGTGGCTCAAGTTAACATTGGTTACTCTGTGGGAATTGTTAAAGTAGATTGTACAGTCCTCTTACGGGGACGGGAAGGCCAGTGAGAGATAATTTCAGGTAGGTAGGCATTTTGATGTGGTGGTGGGGGGCAAGGAGGCACATATTCTCATATTATCATCTGTAGGAAGATAACACGGCGAAGGCTCTTACCTTCACTAGCTCTGGGTGAGACAAGTGATTGATAGGAGCTGATCAACGTCAAGAGCTTACCTACGAGGAGAGAGTACAGACACAGCAGCCTGCTGTCACAGCAGGAATGGGGCCCAAGTGTTAATATATATATAGGGAGTTTGCCCACCGTACATTGTGCTACTCTCTCAAACCGTGCTGTGAGAGTAAGGAGTTTTATTCATTCCGAGAAGGTCAGTGACTCTGGGGCCTTCCAGTGTCAGAAGATTACTCTTTTAGCAACTGCTAATGCTCTCGTAACCCACGGAGTTTGCGTGGGTGAAGGAGGTGAGCCCAGTGGAGTTAGCCCCAGTAAAGCCAGATGTAGGTCCTTTGCTCTGGGCAATTAAGCAGTCTCTCTGCAGTAGGTCTAGATTATGTTCCAGTAGGTGTCTAAAGAGGGATAGTGCCATAGGATGTGGGGAGGGATGGCTGAGTGAAGGAGCATGTTCAGCAGTCACAGTGTGTAAGTAGGCCACACTGTAAAGCCATAAGGGAGTTTTGCATGTCTTCTGGAGTATCTTATACTCTTGGGTTTTAGCCTGGTCTTCTCGCAGTGACTTGCAGGTGCATGGCCAGATGGCATTCCACTTCTCTTGAGGAAAAGTGATGTGAGTTCAAGATCCCAGGCCTCTTTGGGGCCCTGCAGATGGAGGTATAGCTGTCAGGGTAGAATGCAGGGCTTTAATCTTGGATGATACTCCCTTAAGAGAAGAAAAGTTGCCCAGCCATTTCTTCAAGGGAGTAACTGGAGGAATGGAGTGGGTCCTCGAAATCTTTACCCTCAGAAGGTCTCTGATCTGAACATATCTCTAGAAATGCGCTCTGGGTATATTGTGCTTGTCAGATAGCTCAGAGAAGGAGTACATTACCCCAGTGTAGGGGTGGTATAGATCTCCCACTGAGTTGATGGCTTTTTCTTTCCAGTATATCCATGCTAAAGCTTTGCTGTCAGTGCAGTGGTCTGGATTGTCCCAGAGTGGTTGAGTACGAGCAATACAGGGGTTCCAGTCTAGTTTGGTGGCATATCTGTTCCAGACTATTTTAGTGTGTCTGGCACTATGTGACTCCTCCCAAGGTAGTTTCTGTTCGGGGAATAGAAGGGGAGGAAAGAAAGGTTCCCCTGCACTAACTCTAGGAGTAGCCAGCTAGGAGGAAGAGACATAAGATGAGGTTTCAGACAGATGGGTGCTTGCCTCAGCATCACATGGTCATGCTGCTGTTTTAAGTTGGGAAGGCCAAAAACTCCTTCCTTCCAGTGTCTCATCAGGGTTTGTATTTTGATGTTGTTTTTTTATTGTCCCAAATAAATGCTGACATTTCGGCCATAAGAGAGTGAAGAAAATGAAGAAAGGAATTTTATCGGGAGATTGCTCACCATATAATGGATTTTGAGTAGCATTATAAGTTTGAGAGCGTTCACCCTACCACATGTGGATAGGTGAGTAGATTTCCAGGAGGTTAGGTCAGTTGCTAATTTGGTAAGCATAATGTTAGTATTAGCAGAGATTGTGGCAGAGATCATGGACTTAATCTTGAGCCCTAAGCAAGTTATGTCCTCTGGTACCATTGGTATGGGTAAGCAGAAAAAAGGGTCTGAGTGCAGAGGCAGTTAAGTGGAAGGACTTGGGATATGGCCCCACTGAGTTTGTATCCAGAGAGTTTGGCATACTGTTGAATAATTGTTGTTAGGGTGGACAGTGAATTGGGAACAACAGTGAGAAATAAGTTGAATATCACTGAGAAATATAATTTGCAAATAAGGAGGTCTTGTATGGAACTGCAGCTACCATGATGCCCGGGAAAGTGGGGGAGGAGCAGAGCTTGAGGGCCAGGGGGTCTACCATGAGGAGAAAAAAGGGAGGGGGCAGTAGGCACCCCTGTCTCATCCCCCCTTTCTAAGGAAAAGGCTTAGGAGACCACTGTTTCAGTGAGCACTGCTGTCAGTGGATTCACATATAGGAGCTTTACTCAATCTATAAATCGGGATGGGAGGTCAAAGCGGGACATTGCGTTGAAGAGGTAAACTCACTTCACCCTGTCAAAGGCTTTTTCACCATCAAGTGACAGGGTGGCAATGGGTTCTGGGGAATTTTGGACTTGCCAGAGGAGATCAGTGGTGTGTCTGGCGTTACTAGAACCCAGTAGTTCAGGGACAAATCCCACTTGGTCTGGTTGTATAAGGGATCCTATGATGGGTTCCAGATGTCAGGCCAAAACCTTTGCAAAGATCTTGGTGTCCACATTGATTACTTAATGGGGCCAGAATTGTAAAAAGAAAATACTGTCTTTACACTTCTTGGGTATCAAAGTAATGAGGGCTTACAAAAAGAAGGAAGGTAGGGTCCTTTTTTCTAGGCTTCATTGAATACCCTGGAGAGTCTGAGCACCAAAATCTCTGCAAAGGCATGGTAAAAATCTGTGGTACGGCCATCTGGTCCTGGTGATTTCCCTTGGGACGTGGACATAATGGCATCACAAACTTCTTGAGGAGTCACAGGGAGACAAGCTCCTGAGATGCCTCAGGTGAGGTCTGGGGTATGACAGAGTCACTATAAAAGTGGTCTAGCACTTCTGGAGAAGGGTCAGTCTCAGAGAAGTAGAGAGTTTGATAGTTTTTTAAGGGTAGGAGAGGAGACAAGAGTACCATAGCGTTCTGATTCTCTGGTGCAGAGATGGTGAGCCAGGAGTTTTCCCTGTTGTTCCCATGCTTCCCAATAAGACTGGTTAAGTGTAAATAGGATTGATACAGTGTTGGTGGGAGTCCTCAAAGCTGTACTAGTCTCTGTTTCTGGGGGTGGAGCATGTCACATCTCTCTGGATAGAGAAGTATCTCATGCTCTAATTGCTTTAGTGTCCCTTCCTTCTGTCTAGTGAGATGATTTCTCTTTGCAAAGTTTGAAGGCGTAGACAATAAATTTACCTCTAATGGTGGCTTTCATCACCTCTCATTGAGTCTCAGTAGTAGTGTCTGGAGTTTTGTTTCAGGCAAAGTATTCAATCAGTTCATGGGCTACCCAGTTTTTAAAGAAATTTGGCTGCAGTAAACTGGGCTTAAAAGTCATTTATTTCTTGAGGGTAGATTGTCTGCCCCAAGCTAAGGAAAGAGTCACCTGAGCATGATCTGAGATAAGGATATTGCCTAAAACAGCATTCCAGGTATGAGGGATTGTATTGGAGGAGACAAAAAATCATGTCCAGATGATTACATGTCTTGTGGACTGGTGAAAAGTATGTGAAGTCCCTCTCTGCCGGATATATAGCCCGCCATATGTCATGTAGGCCCACTGAGTTAAAGGAAGTGAGGAATTCGGTCACTGTCTGGGCTTCCATTTGCCCACCTGGTCCTGTTCTGTCCAGTTAAGGGCACAGGGCCAATTTGAGATCTCACCCAAACACAATACTAGCTGGTCCCCCAAGGAGCATATTAAACACATTGGCAAAAAATGAAAAGCCAGGAAAGTTAGGGGCATATAAAATCCACGATTAAAGGTTTTGTGCCTTGCATCAGGATTATTGTACCCTCTTTATCTGTAATCTGATTATGGATTTCTAGCTGGAGTCCCTTTCTGCAGAGGATGGCCACTCCTCTCTGTCAGGAGGGAAAGAAGCTATGGTAGGCTGACCCCACCCAGGAACAGTGGAGGGGGTGGCCTCTTCTGCAGAAAGGTGGGTCTCCTGAAGTAAAGCAACATCATATTGTAGATTTTTAAGTTTATGTAAGACTTTTTATCTCTTTAGAGGCAGTTTAGACTCCTAGTATTCCAAGAAAATATTTTTAAATTCTCAAAGGAAGCCGTATATATCTTGTGGTAATTAGCATATGTTGAGGAAATGCAGATATATCCTTCCAACCCCAGTCCCACCCTCAGCCTCCCTGACCTATGCCCCAAGATAATATAGCTCAAGTATCCCCAACAGGTTGCATATAAATAAGAACATAAAGTAAAAACTGGCTGTAATACACCTAACAGACAAAAAGTTTATTTTAAACCGTTTATGAACAACACTGTTTCAACTAAGGCAGATCGCAAATAATGTATAAGACAAGTGAGTCCAGCTAGTGGAGGTACACCAGTTGCCATGGAATTAGTGGCAAGGAAAGCGATTATGCTGTCACATGGAACCTTGGAACAACCACGAGAAAGCTGGACTCATCCCCAGATCCAGCCCTTACTATATACTATGGAGAAGCATGCACTGACAGCTATTGTGTACTATTCGGAAATTAGATGAGATGAGGACGGGTGGAATACTGCTGTGTGGTTAGGCTCAGGGCAGCTGCTGTAAAAGGAGAACAGTATGGATGGTCACCCCCAGGAGATCAGTCCAGTCCCCTGTCTCAGATATTTGCTGAGGAGTGAAGCCTGAAACAGGAAACAAAAGCCCCACAGAGGAAAGACAGTAATATTAACTTTGTTTAAACATTCAATAACCGCTTTTACGTGCAGGAAAGAGAAATATCAGGGAATACCTGCAAACATTAAAACAGAGAACTGTATTCTGTCTGGATAAAGGGTCCTATAGAGTTGCTGCATGAGATAACCTACCAGCCTGTAGGATACCTTTTTTTTTTTTTTTTTATTAAATATTGTTTATTAACATTTTGCAAGAAAGATACAAACACAGACAAGTCACTCAACATACCCGCAGTTATGCAGAAAAAAAGAGAATAAATTCTCTCCTCCTCCCCAGAAGCACAGTCGGATAAAGCAGTACAAGCCAAACAAGGAAAGTAAGGAGTACACAGCAAATAATAAGGCAGAAAAGTCAATTGCAGCGATCAGACAAGGGTATGATCTTATGATCAAGAGCCATGAACCCAGCCTCAAAGACCAGAGCCCCCTAATTCATCCATTTCAGTAAGATGAATTCAAGGGGCAAATGGGCTCAAGTTGGTGGAGAAGCAAGCTGCATGAGGGTACAAAGATGATCCCATCACCTTTGATAGTCAGTTAATCTGTTATTAATACTAGAAATTGATTTTTCTGCACAGAGCACAAATGGGAGCTCCATAAACCATTCCCGATAGGTGAGATGAAGTTGATCCAGCCAGTGTCTCATAACAACCTTTCTTGCACAGGCCAAAATTAAGGCCACATAGTATTTTTGTGGTCCAATTAAATGGCGAAAGTGATCGCCTATGATACAAATTTCTGGAGAAAAAATAGACAAAGGGTTATGTTTTTGGAGCTTTTAAATACGCTGAGTCTGAGAATAATCAATGGTAGGAGCTGTGGTGATACTCAGGGAAATGTGACATATTTATTAAAAGGGTGGAAGCATGATTGACTATTTCACTGTAGATATTGTCTCATTTTGGAATGTAAATCATTTGGAAATAGTTAAACAGTGGGATAGTGATTATAGACCATTGAAAATATCCTTAAGGGAGGTATGGGAAAAGCAGACTGGTAAGGATATGTATACTGTAGAAGGGTTGACACAGATGAGAACATGATGATCTACAACTCGAAAAAAATTAAATGGACTGAACAAACTGAAAATTTTGTAGGAAATGTATTACAAGCACATGAAATGAATAATTTAAAACAAAAATATATGCAGCTATTTGGTTCAAACCAGGGAAAGGCAAAAAAAATCCCCTGAAACTGTATGTAGAAATCAAGAAGCCTATTTTACAAGAAATAAATAAGAGCCTCAAATCTAACAGATCTAACAAGGCCAAGTGGTTCGACAATGAGTGTATGAATATGAGAAAATTAATCCTAAAAGTTGGAAGAAGGCTAAGAAGGTTTAACCTAGTAGAAGACAGAATATCTTTAAAAAAAACCTAAAGAAAGAATACAGGGACCTATTAAAGCAGAAAAAAGCAAAATACCAGTCAGGACTATGGGATACATTACACGCTGCAATCAAAAATAAAGATAGTACTACCTTCTGGATTTGGTTGCATATGGTCTGGAGAAAGTAAGATTTAATATTGAAGCAGTTATTTCAAAGGAAGACTGGTATCTACACTACAATTCAATGGGTCTACGCAACTTGATATGTTGTTATGCTTGTGTGACTTGCATACATTTGTGACTGTCTCTCTATCTGTGGAATATACCACCCTGCAGGGGTACAAAGGCAAGGAACCATAGGGGAGGGTTCCATCCCTAGAGGTGCCACAGGAATGATTCCCATGGCTAAAGGTAGCTTAGGAAGGAGCCCATGGAAGAGAGAGACGAGCCGCTGGAGGAGGAGGAGGAGGAGGAGAGGATGGTGGGGCAACGAGAAAACTGAGGAGCGAGTAGGAGGAGCGACCTTTAAAAGCCCAGTTTAGGATATGGTTAGTTGCTCTGCCCCACTGAACCACAGGCATAGCCTTACAGTTCAGTGGGTCTACACAACTTGGTATGTTGTTATGCTTGTACGACTTGGATACAATTGTAGCTGTTCACTTCTCTATCTGTGGGATATATCACCCTGCAGGGGTATGAAGGCAAGGAACCTTAGAGGAGGGTTTCACCCCTAGAGGTGCCATGGGAATTATTCCTATGGCTAAAGGTAGGTTAGGAAGGAGCCTAAAAAGAGTACCCAAAAGATTGTTGAGCAGTGGAAATAAGATGAATTCAGAATGGCATCAAAGACTGAATGGAAGTCGATAGGTGTAGATGGTTAGGACTGGAGCAGAGGAACAAGAGACAATGGAGGAATAGGTATGGGCTCAAAGATTGGAATGAGGCATGAGGGCATGACTTCCTAAGATAGAGGGAACAGCCATGGGGCCACCATCTGTCTTTAGCTAACAGCGTACCCTATCTACAGAACCTAGGGCGTAGTATTAGCCTATCTAGAGTTTATGACCATTGCACAGAGGAGAGGAAAAACCTCCTTTGAGGAAGAAACTTGTGGGGACCCAAGACCTAGGTCGCCTTCCCTCCAGGCTTTGGGAGAATTTGATTAGTGATGGCTCAGTTACTGCAATTTGGTACACCAATCCAGGGGTAATCAAGTTGCGGAAGACACTGTCACTCCATCCCTTTAACGGGAACACCATAAAGGGTTGCAAGAGAACTCTGTAACATGGAGTACTCTGTACGAGCCTCCGAGGCAGGAGGAGGAGAGTAACGACCGCCAAGGTACTCAGCTGGCCTACCGATCTAAGAACAAACTTGGTGAACCAGAGGCAATTGTAGGGAGAATAGCTTAAAGGGTGCCCCTGAACCCGCTCAGGCAGCTAAAGAGGCCCTGCCATTGAGAGCCCCACTCCTCACTGCTGAAGTCTTAAATTCTGTGTCTAGAGGTGCCATCGGTGTGGTTGATGACAAAGATCCACCTGGGGTGAGGACATTCCCACTATGGGCCAGATGAGAAGGACCCCACCCCAAGTTTTGCATGCTCAAGATGTGGACATCAGCTGCAGGCTAGCCCTAAGCCAGGAGTAATGGATGAGGATGGCATGTCTCCGAATCTGGAGAGAAAGGAAGTTGAGATGTAGCATTGGACCCGCATGTGGGTCATGCTTGAATATTCAGTTATGATGACCTTGATGGAGGTTGGATGAACTGATGGGGACCCTGATGGGGTTCCAGACAAGTTAAATAACAAGTAGTAACCAAAGGAGTGCATGCCACCCAGGTCCATTATGAGCCAAATTAGGAGTGAGTGGAATATTATATGAGTGGGAAAGTGAGTGGCAGGTAATTTTGCACACTGCAGTGCTGTCCACATGCTGTGTGACTGCCTTGTGCAGTGAGACAGATCTGGTGGTTGTGTTGTGCTGCCTGAAATAGTCTTTATACATTGAGTGGAGCGCATATCAGTGTGTACTTAAAGGGATAGCCCAGCAACAGGAAGTGCCTGGGAACTGTAGTTCTCCACTGCATGAAGTGGAACTGTAGTAGCAGCTGCTGAACAGTTAGACAGTTTTGTTTTATATTGTAGCTGTTTATTTCATCAGCAGCATGCAAATATCCCTTGTAAGGGTTCTTTTAAGGGGAATTTAACATTTATTTTTTGTATCACACACTTCTGGGACTGGTCACATGACCAGGAAGCCAGTTCCAGTCTACAGAAGTATTTAAGCAAGGTCCCAAGTGAGCGGGGAGAGCGTTCGTTCGACATGCACAGAGGTGTGCACGGAGACACGCACGTTAGCTGCATGTCTGCCACGTGTAGCATGCTAGTGGCCACA
Organism: Neoceratodus forsteri; assembly: GCA_016271365.2. Lineage (NCBI taxonomy): Eukaryota > Metazoa > Chordata > Ceratodontiformes > Ceratodontidae > Neoceratodus > Neoceratodus forsteri. The sequence goes on from CM057459.1 coordinate 740,648,086, forward strand.
TCAGATTCAAGTATACAGGTAAATTGTTAACAGCATCTACTGCATCACTATTGAAGAGTTGTTTGGAGCCCTGTTTCCATTTTCAATCTGGAAACAGGTAGAAGGGTTGAGTCAGTGTTAGCACTGGACTACCACCTGACATAACTAAATTGTGTACACAGCGTAAGATATTTTAAGACCTCATTAGGCCTTGATACTCTGGCAATATGGCTGCTTCAACTGTGACTGAGGACAGACTCCAGTTGATTAATTGTATATCATGTTATATGTACAAGGTAATCACACTAGAAGACACCACTACCCCTTTTACATGCATCAAATGTCTCCAAAATCAAGAATTAACCACTGAGCTGGAAATATTTAATAAAAGATTACAAGCATTAGAGAACAGCCAAAAATTAATGGCTCAAAGGCTACAAAGTTAGTTTTGGCAACAGTGTTCCAACACAAAACATAGCAACCAATGCTGAGGAAGGAACAAAAATAAACACCAACAGTAATGATAATATTTCAGATGTAATACTGTCTGAACAACTGTCCACCATAGAACAACGGCAATGTAGTACTACACTAATCAATCCAGCCAATAAAAAATGAGTTAGGGAGGAAGAAGTAAATGATGATTCTGAAGAGGAATGGTATAGAGTCCAAAACTCTAAATCATCAAAATGAGGCTGCAGAGCAACCCATTTTCAAATTTGCTTAACAAATCATTTTTGATACACTCATCTCTCTGATAATGATGATCAAATTAATCCAACTGCAGCATCGATACAAAATCAAGACCTAGGTAATATTGGTAACATGGCTGATATAAATAACACAAATGTACATGTAAATAAGACCAACACTACATCTGTAAATCTGAGCCATCCCTTAATTCATTTCAAGACAGAAAATTCTGACAACACAATGGAAATTGAAATGGATAAGGTAGAACAATAAATATTGGTTCTAGGAGATTCAATGATTAAGCATCTAGACAGAATCATCTGTGAACCAAACAAAGCTATCAGGACCTTATCCAGTTTCAGTGGGGAAAACATTATTGACATTACCAGGATGCTGAGCACCATCTTAAAAAATACTGAGGAAAATCCCTTAGTGATAATACATGCAGGAGCCAGTAATATAGTTCATGAACCCATACAAAAAATGAAACAAGATTATGTCTCCCTTACTAACAAGCTAATAGAACATGGACGTCAGATGGTAATATCTGAGATACTCCCTATTCTTAAAGGGACACATGGTCAGCGAATCAAAATTAAGGAAATTAACAACTGGTTAAGGGCTTGGTGTTTGCATCAAGGCATTGTTTGTATCCCACATTGGAGAGATTTTGATAACAGACCAGAGTTATATTGCTGGGATGGTTTGCATCTCAGCAGGAGGGGTAACTCACTTTTAAGGAAACATATTGGCACCTTTATACAGACAACTTTAAACTAACAAATTGGGGGGAGAGGAATACTATTACATCCTCTCTGAATGTTGGGCATGATCTAATGAATAACAATAACATAATTGTAAACAACACCCAGAGTAAACAACCTAATTATGTCCAAAAGGGAAACACAACTTACACAAACAGTGGACCAAAAATACTGCTATTAAATGCTAGAAGTTTGAGAACTAAAATTGAGAAACTAAAATATACACTAAGGAAACATGATATGGACATCTGTGGGGTGACCAAGACATGGTCTAGAGATGGTGACTGGAATCTTGAGATTCCAGGGTATTGTAAAATATATAACAATTGAAGTACTAAAAGAGGAGGCAGTATTGCCTTATATATATATATATATATATATATATATATATATATATATATATAAAAGAAATTTACATAGCTCATGAAATAAAGGAAAACTCTTCAATAGAGAATGAAATTATATGGGCTCAAGTCAAAATACCCCCTAAAACACTTACTATAGTAGCTCTGGTTTATCATTCTCCAAACTTAATAGGTGAAGAAAACAACAATTTACTAGCAGAATGTGAAAACAAACATATATTTAGGGATCATATTCTTATGGGAGATTTTAATTTTCTGAAAATAAATTGGAAAACACAAGAAGGAACAAATCCCATAGAAAATAGATGTATTGATATTATGATGTTTCATAATTTTGATCAACATGTGACACAAGCAACTAGAGGGAATAACGTACTGGATTTGGTTTTCACCAGTACAGCGGACACTGTAACTAATGTCAGTATATTACCCCCACTAGGAGACAGTGATCATAATATAATCTACTTTGAATATAAAAATGTTTCTAATAACACAAAAGGTAAGACTACAATAACACAGACTACAACAGCATGAAGACCTATCTGAAAGAATGGAATTGGGAAGAAGACCTTGATGGGCAATACCTAGAGACAATGTATGGAGAAGATTGCATAAACATATCTCTTATTGTATAAATAGATGGGTTCCTTTAAGAAATAAATATTATAACTCAAAACGGATTCCTCCATGGTGGACAAATAGTACTGAAAAACAATATATATATATATATATATATATATATATATATATATATATATGAAGAACCCATCTCGTAATAACTGCCAAAAATTCAAGTTCAGTGCAAAAAAAACCAAACAAATTATAAAGAGGGCTAAAAAAAGTAGAAATGAAATTAGTATCTTGTGTGAAGGATAACAAAAAACAATTTTATAACTATGTGAGTTCCTCAAAAGGTCAACAACGAACAATAGGACCGCTACAAACTGAAGCAGGTGTGATTACAGATAAAAATGGAAATTGCAATTGAACTTAACAATTTTTTCCTGAGTGTGTTTTGATCCTAAGGAAAACTTTACTATTCAGACACCAATTGAAACAATTGTCCAGTATTCACAACTACAGAGGTAACAGACATAATTAAAAATATGAAAATCAACAGTTCTCCAGGACCAGATGGTATTACCCCAAGATTTCTAAGAGAACTTGTTAATGAACTTGCAGGACCCCTCACAGTTATGTTGAATGCCTCTTTCCAAGAAGAGATCCAGAAACAAATGATTTGATACCTTTTATTGGACCAACATGGATGTTACAGAAAAGAACAAAGTGCTCTAGCTTTCGAACCAACCAGGTCCTTCTTCAGAAGCTTTGTGGCAGTTTTTTCAAATATCCCATACTATTAACACCAGATTATATTGAAAAAACAGAAATAATTCTCATTGGTTTAACATATACATTTAAAACACAACAGAAGAGTACGTCAGAGAAGCTAATTAACACCAGTATGCCTTTAATTGAGGAGTCTCAGAAGGGCAAAGGTTATCAAGAATTCTTTACAGCCAGAGAGTTCTTGTCACATAAATTTTAAAATGTCTCAATATGCCAAGAAAGCATTCTAGTGATAAAAAACCTTGGAGTGGCATCTCTCTAATACATGTAAGATGAGCTTACAACTTACATTCCAATTGTCCTGGTATATTAAAGAACAGATAATGAGAGACAAAATCCTGAAATTAGGTATAACTGCAAGTTGAAAACAAGCCTCAAATTAACCTACACATATATACATGATGCATGAAAGTATCACTTGTAAGTGTAAGTGCCAAATAAAAAAAAATACTTGTCAAGGACCCCCAAGAAAACGAGACCATAAGCCTGATAAGTGCAGATTTCAACACAGAGTCCGTGTATAACAATAATGCACAAAATCAGTCTAAGGAATCTAAATGAAAACCCAAAGGAATTACACCTTTATGAACCCTCAAGTAAATGAGATATGCATCTTAATATGAGCAGTTAAAAATGTGACAGTGTGTAATCCAACAACTGACAACTAATAGAAGGAAGTAAATGTACACTATATGTGAAAACTAAGTGTCCTAGCCACATAACAATTGCCCCATGCCACGCTCCCCCACACATATGTGTGTACATACACCACACCACACACACGCGAGCACACACACACACACACACACCTGCACACCCCACACAACCACAACACACAACAAATATAACAAACACAATCCACACCACACCACACCACACCACGCACAACAAACAAAACACACACACACCATACCCACAACACACAAAAACACAACACACACCAAACACACACAAAACACTCACATACATACATACATCAGTATACACACACACACTCAAACACACTCACCACACTGTTAAGGTGAGAAGTCAACATGTAGATAACCATAAACTTACAAAATCAAAGGCCCGCTGAAGAACTAAAGTGTTTATGTCCATCTTTTAAAGTAAAGGTCTGTGTAAGTTTAAGTGGAATAATGTGTCATATAACCAACAACAATGTTCAGTCCATCTGCCACCATATTGAGAAGTAAAATAAGTCTAATTTCAGAAGCCCGTCTCTGTTGTGTACTGTTGAAATGTCCTTTTAAGACCATCACAGACATTTCCAAGAAGGGTGAGGGGTATAGCGCGAGGCATTGGTAATACTGATTTACAAAAAGGGAAATAGGGCAGACATGGGTAATTATAGACCTATCAGCCTCACTTCAGTTGTTGATAAACTAATGGAAAGACTACTTCAACAACATATAGTCAAACATTTACACGAAACAGGAATTATTGATGTCACACAACATGGATTTATTCCGGGAAGATACTGCCTGACTAAATCCATTTTTTTGAACCAGTTAGTACAGCCTTAGATAAAAACATCCCTCTGGATGGAATATTCCTAGACTACTCCAAAGCCTTTGGTAAAATATCACACTTAGTGCTGTTAGAACAACTTATCAATATTAAACTTCACTCAAACATTGTCAGCTGAATTGAATCTTGGTTAAAACAAAGAACGCAAAGAGCTAGTATCAAAGGACATTTATCAAACTGGGGTCAAGTGCCTAGTGGAGTTCCACAGGGATTGGTGCTGGGACCAACCTTATTTAACATCTTGGTCTTTACCCTTCAAACAACAGGGAATATATGGATGTGTAAATATGCAGACGTCTGCAAACTTAGGGGCATAGTACAATCTGAGGCAGATGCTAGATTAATACAGAACACCCTAGACAACTTCACTCAATGGGCAGAGTACAATAAAATTAAATTTAATGTAAACAAATGCAAAGTAATGCACATGGATAAAAATAATTTACTATATCAGCATAAATTGAATAACACGATATAACTATGGCTGGTAGGGCAGGAAACCCCAAAGGAGCACACAGTGAAGGAGGCACGGTAACAGCTGGGTGATGCCCGCAGTCGACGGTGAATAAGGAGGAGGCTTCAAAGCCGGAATGCAAAGTGTAGAGGGTCAAGAATGAAGAGACATGCAATACTGAGGGCAACAAAGAATGAAAGCTGGGATGTGCATGAGTACAGGCATTGCCGTAGGCAGGAAGGTGAGGAGGGCTGTCTGAGAATTCAGTATGTGAAGAGGGGAGGTTCGAGAATGAATAGACTGGATATGGTGATTGCAGTATTGTCATGAAGGTAGGTATGGAGCAGCTGTAGAAGGTGGGATGAGCCTGCTCTGTGGAATTATACAGTACGTGACTGATAAGGCTACTCCCACTGCCCGATGCCACAATGCCTGCTGCAACAACGTAACCCCCCACATAGGAAAAACAGGGAGGCAACAAACCAGGCACCAGGACACCAAACAGCAAAAATAAAAGTACAGAGAAAATACAGTGTGGTAATGCCAGCAGCTGACGCTGACTGACATGGGTTGGTAATGATTAAATGAAGTGATTAAAGGCCTGTAGCCATAATATGGCCAACCTACCCTGGATAAGGCAAAATGAGCATTGAAAATGACAACAAATATAGAGAAGTCTTGGCATAAGATGAAGACAATGGTAAAGATATGTGAGGAAATATGCTGGGTCAATTCATGACAAGACAAGCACTCGAGGCCCACAGGCAGGACTAGGAGAACAGTATAAATATGGTGGAGAATTGCGGATGGTAGTGCAGGACCCCAAAACAGAACACAGGAGCAGAGGGCAACAAGCAAAAGCAGAAGATATATCAGGGAAGAGCGGGCAGCCGAAGCTGTGCCAACAGATGGGGAGGGAAGGGAAGGCAGAGATGTAGCATGGGATAGGCAAAAGCAAGTCGGGACAGAGAGGAGCAGAGACACAGAGGGGAGGTAGAGCCGGAACCCAGGAGGAGCCAGAGAGTGACACAGGAGAAAGAAAGCAAGCCAGGAAGGCACCATACCTAAGCCCAACAGAGGGAGCTAGGACAGAGGGGGAAGAGGAATAGTCGAGAGCTCTGGTAAGGGACAGCAGAGTGGGAACGTAGCCTAGGAAGCGGCAGACGGGGGAGGGGAAAATGACAGTGGGAGGCAGTAGAGGAAGGCAGGAATGGAGAGAGAGAGAGCCACAGAGCCAGCGGCCACAGGAAGGAGTGAGCTGTGGGGCAAGCTGCAGTGGAGAAATGGGGCAAGGGAGGGACAGCACAAAACAGACATGGAATGAGCATTGGACATGGGGTAAACACAGATAAGGAATGAGCTGGTGGCTGGAGGTGCTACAGAAATATGGCAACAGTGAGATGCAGGAGAAATGGGGATAGGAGCGAGGAAGAGCAATGAGAAAACGTTCTAAGAATTGAGTAGGATGAGCGGCCTTTAAAGGTCCGATCGGGGGGGGGGTGGTTAGTTGCTCCGTCCCATCAAACCACAGGCATAGCCTTACAAAAAAATATTTGGAGCAAATAGTGGGAAATATGAAACACAAAACAGTTGTATTGTACCACTAGAAGTAGTTAATATTAGGGATAGTGAAGGAAAGCAGGGATGATTGGAAATAACTAGACAGAAAGTGATCCAAGCAATACTGGATCAGAAATAAAATAAAGCACTGGGGATGGATAATGTCGGAGATGAGGTGTATCAAGCAGACCCTGAATGGTGGGCAGATTTACACCTCCCTACATTTGAGTTTATTGTTAACTACAGAGTGATCCCAGAACACTTGGAAAACATGATTAATTGTACCACTGCATAAGAAAGGGATCTGTTAATACTCCCACAAACTACCGTCCAGTTACGTTATTGAATGTTAGTTTAAAAATGTTTTTGAGATTACTTCTTAGCAGGTTACAGTATTGGTAAGAGGATCATAAGATATTGCCAATTGCTCAGGCAGGGTTCCGAAATGGAAAATCCGCAGTGGAGCAAATATTTCTCCTGAATTACATTTTAGATAAATATGTTAGACAAAAAAAACAGGAAGATATACGCTGCCTTTATTGACATCAAGGCTTAGAACTTTTTTTAACCGCACCAGACAAAGCCCAGGACATAGGAGCAAGCTCCTGCATAAAAACGGCCCATTGAAAATGGTAACAAAACGTTAAAGGCCCTCGCTGCAAAGTAAAAAGATACTGGCAGGATATTTAGAGGCATTATATATGAATCAATAAGAAACAAGAAAAACTACAAATGAAAAACGGTTACCAAATAACATAAAGGGGATTTATGTGTGAGACTGAACAGCAGATACTTGCCCCTGATGAAGCCCAGAGTTGGGTGTAACGTTGGGCCACAGGGGATCACTGTGTTCATAGTAAAGCAACAAATAAAAGAAAATAGATTTTATACAAAACAAGTGTGGCTGGTTGATGAACAACAACATTTTTTCTCTGCATCTTAGAATCCATATTACCAGCTCTCAAAATAAGCTTTTAGGACTTATCCATAACCAAAAGGTACCCACCCAATAAACTTTCTCTCTTTATTGACATCAAGGCAGCGTTTGACTCTGTAAATAGAAACATTCTATAGAACCTTCTGCAGGTTAGAGGAATGGAAAAAAATCTACTTAGTATGATAATGCTGTTACATAAAGGGTAAATATGGTAAGATGTAGTAAGGACGAGTCCCTGTCTGAACAATTCGAGGCACACTGATGTAAAGCAAGGTTGCCTTTTGTCACCCACTTGTTTTAATATTTACATCAATACTTTTGTTCAAGATATTACTAAGATAGATAGATACCTTTCCACCAAAAATTAATACAATACTGGTAAAAATATTACTGCACACAGATGAGATCCTTTTAGCACAGACCCCTCTGGGACTGAAGAGGGTAATGATCTCTGTAATGAACTCTCTGGAGAACATAGATTTAACCTTCAATATTGAAAAAACAAAGATTGTAACTTTTGGGGTTACAAAGAAAAAATTAGAACCATGGAATATCAACAGTACATATATTGCACAAGTTTATAAGTTGCAGTATTTAAGGGTAATATTTAGTAAAGATCTAAAATGGAAATAACACATTAAAAAATTAAAGGATAATGTGATAAACTCTATGTTAGGAATAAACCGGTTTGCATATTCATAAGCAGAAGTCAAATCAAATCAAATTTTATTTATAAAAAGCAGAATTCCTTTGCAGATCAAAGCACTTGTACAAAAAGCAAATCTCTTAAAACAAGTAAAATACATACAATCAATATTTAAAACTGGTACAGTACAATACAATGTAGACTAAATAAATTCTCTTTTTTTATTTAAAAGACTTTATTAAATTTTCAACAAATACAATATGAAGGTAGATCATATAACATGTACAGGCCAAGGAAACGTCAACCCTCCCAGCCCCCCTCCCACCACCTCCACCACCCAAACCCACCGCCCCCTCCCTGGGAGTGTGCCCAACATTTAGTAATTGCAGTAGCCAGCAATGGCAAGTGGAGTAAAAGGCCATCTGAGTTATGACAATTAGGGAGAGCAGAACATGATCAGTTGAGGTATAGTGTATAAAGTTTGCTCCATTTTTTATCAAAGAGAGGCAATTTATGGCATGCACTGGCAATCATACGCTCTGTCCATAGACAGAAAAATAACTCGTGTAACCACTCTCGATGAGAACAAGAGGTCTGATCTGTCCAGTGCTTAAGAACTAACTTCTTAACTGCAAGAGAGATTAAAGCAATATGATATCTGTGTTCTTTAATCCTAATCTGACTATAATCCCCGATAATACAAATCTCTGGTGAGAACAGACCTTCCAAGCCCAACAACGGATCAGCCCAAGACTCAATCAAGGCCCAAAGCGAGGACACCTTCTCACGCTGCCAGAAGATATGCAAGAGAGTGCCCTCTGATTTGCCACATCTAGTACACATAGGGGAATTAAGACATCCCATCTTTGCCAGTTTCACTGGAGTGTAGTACATATTGTTTAAGATGTGAAATTATGTGAGCCAAAGCCTAACCTGTGTAGTATACCTATAGAGATCCCTCCAAATATGTTCCCAACTAAAATTAGTGTTTGGCAATCAAACTTCCCAGATTTTAAAGGCTCCAGCTGGGGTGAGGGATAACCTGTCCAGAAGCATACCTCTCAACTATCCCTGATATTCAGGGATGTCCCTGATTTTGCCTCAGAATTTTCCTCTGTCCCTCGTACAATTTGTGTTTTTGTAACGGAACAGTGGGGATTAAAAGCACAAAATGATGTAAAACTTTAAAGTTACAGACTTGTTCTTCTTCAGAAAATGCATCTTAACACAAATCATTTCATTCTATCAGCTTTCTGAGTGAATAGTACCAATTTTTAAGATGTGTCCCTCATTTTGGTTCTTTGTCCCTGATTTTTTTAAGCCTTGTCCCTGATTCATGAGGCAAGAGGTTGAGAGGTATGTCCAGAAGAAGAGAATAGCACCCAGCTGTACCATAAGGTTTAAATGCCAGGTCCTTTAACTGTTTGAGAAACTCAGGAAATTCAGAGTGTCCGGGAGTAGGGCCAAACTGTTGATATAATAGGTGTCTAAGTTGAAAGATCTTAAACATTTGCGAGGAATTCAACCTAAGGTTCTGGAGGATGTCCAGTGAAGAGAGAAGGAAGCCCTGGGAATAAAAATCAGACACATTAAGGTAATTCAACTGTTATAGCCAGGTGCAGAAATCGTGTGACCCCCTATTCTAATATTATTATTGAAAAGGAGTGGTTGTGAGATATCCTTTGCGGGAAGGAATTTGAAGAAGGAACATAATTGTGAGAAAACTTTGATAGAGACTCCCACCACAGAGTCCCTAAGAGATTCTGGGAGGGAGTTCCAGGGGGGAAAAAAGGATAGAGGAGCCAGAAAGACCAAACTTAGACGTTAGAGAGGTCTTGATTTCTAGCTGGGGGGGGGGGAATGTAGGACCCTTCTCTGTATGCCTGAGGAGCAGCAAGCCATTTACTACATTTGTAGAGATGACTGGCCCAGTAATAAAGTAGGAAATTAGGCAGCCAGAGACCCCCAAAACCTTTAGGAAGGCCCAGTTTGATATAGGAACACCTGGGAAACTTGTCCAGCCAAATAAATTTAGTAATAAACGCACGGATGTGTTTAAAAAATGAGATAGGAAGCCAAATGCTCAGCATATTTAGTGGGTAATAAAGTCTGGGGAGAATGTTCATTTTAATTATATTAATCCTGCCCCATAGTGACAGCGGGAGAGATTTCAATCTTGCAAGGTCCTGTTGAAGAGTGGTGACAAGGTCCTCTAAGTTGAGTTTCCTCATAAGGGAGGGTTCATTAGAGAGGTAAATGCTTAGGTATTTAATAGATCTTGGGGTCCATTTCATACCAAATCTGTTGATGTCAGCTCTATAAGTGTAGCTGTTAAGAGGGAAAATCTTGATTTTATTACAGTTGAGCTTGTGACTAGAAAAGAAAGCATACCTGTCAATGACCCTAAGAGTCTCTGTAAGACAGTCTCTAGGGTGAGAGAGGTGTAGGAGGCTGTCATCCGTATAGACAGATAAGGTCTGAGCTGTCCCGCCAACCGGGATACCAGTGATATTAGGGTCAGATTTAATTTGTCTGACTAGGGGCTCAAGGTAAAGATTAAATAAAAATGAGGACAGGGGACACCCCTGATGAGTGCCTGAGTAAAGAGGAAAACGAGAGGAGAATACTCCGTTGCAGTATATTCTAGCTGTTGGAGAGGAGTAAATGACTTGGATCCATTGAAGAAAGGGTGAAGGGAATCCCATACTCCTCAGAGTGGCTTGTAGGAAGGACCAATCCACCTTTTCAGCATCAAGGGAAATTAGGGCCATGTTGGTGGGAAGGTCCTTAGCGACAGAGAAAATATGGGCCAGCCTATGGAGATGGTCTGCCAAGGTTTGGCCTGGGACAAAGTCCACCTGTTCCAGACTTTGGAGACCTGACCAAACGGTACCTATTCTAGTGGCTAGAAGTTTTAGTAAGAATCTTAATGTCATAATTAAGGAGGAAACTAGGACGATAACTAGACAGCTGGGACAGGGGTGTATCTGGTTTCAAGAGAAGCGTAACCGTAGCTTCCAAGATGGTGGTATCCAAGGAATTGGCTGAGAACATGTAATGGAAAAGACGTAGCAATAGAGGGGACAACTCTTTGGAAAAGGTTTTGTAAAAATTACGAGGGAAACTGTCTGGGCCAGGGGATTTATCTAATGCCAAGCTGTCAATAGCCTTGGAAATCACAGCAAGCAAAATAGGGGAGGATAGGAGAGCTTGTTGAAGTTCCAAGAGATGTGGGAGAGGCACCATACCTAAGCAAGTCAGTATTTCAGCTTCTCCTGGAGGAGAGGGTCGTTGCCCATATAGGGTGCTGTAAAAGTCTTCAAATACCTGAACAATCTCCCTGGGGTGGGTTTTAAGGGAGCCATCCTGGGAAGAAATGGTAGCGATTAACCTTAAGGTTTCTAGTTTTCTTAGGCAAAGTGCTAGCAAACATCCTGCCTTTTCACCCTGCTCAATGTATTTTGACTGGGTCTTCAGAATAGTGAATTCTGCCTTATCTCTCAGGATCTTGGCACATTTGTCCCTAAGAGATAAGAGCGTATTCAAGGAATCAGAAGATGAGGAAGGGGAAATGGATTTCTCTAAGTCTGTTATATGATTCAGAAGGATAATGGCCTTTCGATCATGTGCTTTTTTCTGTCTAGCGGCATTTTGAGTTGGATGAACTCTCCCCTAAGGAAACATTTGAGAGCACACCACTCCTGGTCTCCTTAAGGAACTGAGTTTAGGTTGGTCTCCACATAAGCCTGAATGAGAGATTTTATTTTAGAGACCACAAAACTACATGATCCAACAGAATCTGAGGTTCAAGACCGGCATTACACACTGTCCATAAGGCGGAGAGACTAACAGGAATGTAGTCTAGTTGGGACGAAGTGTGGTGGATGGTTGAATGAAAGGAATAGCTATGGGAGGGAGGAGGAGGGATTAAAAATCCACCAGGGGTCACAAAGTCCAAATGATTCAATAAGGTCTCCAAGAGCACACTGAACTGGAGTTGAGGGTCTAGGGGGTACATTGGAATGGTCCAAGTCCTGTGTAGGCAGAGTATTCCAGTCCCAGACTGAAGGAGCTTAATATGTATACCCTTAAGGAAAGGAGGGAGAGGGGGGACATGATAGAAACTTTCAAGTACCTCAAGGGAATCAACAAAGTCCAAGACGGGAGTATCTTTGAGAGAAAGAGATGTGCAAGAACAAGGGGGCACAGTTTGAAGATAGAGGAGGGATGGCTCAGGGGCAACGTCAGAAATTATTTTTTCATGGAGATGGTGGTGGACGCATGGAAGCACCTTCCTGAGGAGGTCATGGGGTCAAAAACAGTGGGGGATTTCAGGAATGCATGGGACAGACATATGGCAATTATAGCGAAGGGTAGGAGGAAATAGGCTGTTGGTTAACTAGAATCTGCAGCTTATCCAGTATGTAGAGAATGGGCAGACTCGGTGGGCCAAGCAGTCCTTATCTGCCGCCAAAGTCTATGTTTCTATGTCCCCTCCAAGAATTAATGTAGCAGGCAAAAGGGAAGCTAGTTCGTCCGTTAAATCCATAAAAAAGCTAGGATCCCTCCACTGGGCTATGGATGCTGCCAAGGACAACCTAATTTCGGTCTACGGAACCCTTAACTAAAGTAAAACAGCCTTATGGGTCTGATACCACTTGGTTAGCTTGGAAGGAAACATATCTCACAATTAGTATAGCCACCCCTCTACTCGAGGTAGAATCCCCAGATGCAAAGACTTGGCCGATAGATTGCCTACGTAGCCAGTTGCCTTTCTGACTAATTAAATGAGTTTCTTGCAGGAAGATGATCTTGCCCTGGAGCAATAAGATGTGTTTTAATATTTGGTATCTCTTGGTCTGCTCTCTTACTCCCCTTACATTCCAAGTAAGGACTTTAATAGCATTATTAGCCATTGTCCAGGTATATACACACAGCATCATCTGATGTAGAAATTTAAGAAGCACACTCCAACTTCCCACCTCCCTCCCATCTCCAAGACAAACAAAGTTCACTCAGACCTATAGAGAACAACCAGGTATGGAAATCTAACAATAGTAATAGAATGATGGCAGGTACAAGCACAAGCAATTAACCATGATGGTTGAGTGAGTAATAATAAGTGAGACCCCCCTCCACCTCCACCCTCTAACCCATATACAGCCATTACTTTCCCCCCAAGAAACTGTAACGTGAGAGGTGCAAAACAACCTTTGAGAGTAAGACCTTAAAACCCTCTCCCTGCCATTCAGATATTGTCTTGAACTTGCAAACAATAAGGGTCCCTCCCCCCATAACCCAACAAAGCCAAGAACTATACACAATGGTCCCATTTGAGTAAGAAAGCCTGTAAGCAGGCTGTGGAAAAGCAAACAGGAGGGACCAGACCCCTATAAGCCTTCGTTTGACCTACCCTGGTATGATGTTCTTCAGGGGGGCACTGATATACACAGGGTTGAAAGTGTTGTTTGGGAGAATACAGAGAGACAAATAAAATGCCAGAACATAAATTTCTCCATGTGTTGAGGGTTTCCCTCGATTGCCAAGAAAATAGCCATTCAATGCTCTGGGTGAGAACAAGCAGGCAAGCCCACCCCATCAGTAAGTATGGGACGAGCCTCAGCTCACAGAAACATCCCAGCAATGGAGATTACCTCCCCACCCCACCTTTAATATAAGACCTGAACCATTATAACCTCCACTGAAATCAAATAACAAACAGGTCTTACTCAGAAAGGAAAGTAGAACCAGGTGTCAGAAGCTACTTCCTTCCAGGATTGAACTGGTTGAATAAACAAACTGTTAAATTTAGCAGGCCACAATGCTTGAAGTACTGGGCTCCAAGAAGCCCTACTTCCTGGGCGAGACTAAACCAGCCAGGTAGCTAGGGTAGGATAAGGCCAACAATAACCTAAAAGCGATCCTTCTGCCAGTCTCATCGTTTATGAGCTGCAAGGTTAGTGTAAAACAGCAGGGAGGAATAGGATGAATGGGAAAAAGCCCTTAGACCTGAATAATTCTCTCACCTGGGTCGTAGGGCCCCCAGAACCAGACTTACCAAAATTGGACCGAGCCAGACCCAGTGAGAGCTAAAAAGGGAACAGACTCAGTGCTCACTAAATTGTTCCCACTCTAGTCCCAAACCCACTCCAACAGTTCCCAGCCTGTAACAATAAAAAATGCAGGATATCATCATCCATAATGGGACCCCAAGCAGCAAGGCTGAAAGGTAACCAGAAAGGGAGCACATCGAACAGAGGACCCTCCTAGGGGTCATGGTTTGAAGCAGCTTAGGAAGTCTAACCAACCGTGTGACCTCTCATCTGGCAACAGGTGCAGGGAACTGCCACATGGCAGTTAACTACAGGTAATTATATTAACATTCCATAAAACAATTGAGTTCTGGATACCAAATGAGTTCTTCAGGTGGTCTTAAAAAGGCTGGGTAGGCGCTGTGAGAGATTGTTGGTGGCCTGGTCCGGAGCTTCAGAGGACAACCAGTGACCATCTAGGGATACCTGGAGCCAGGCAGGATATGCCATCTTAAATTTTATTCCTGCAGTGATCAGCTTGCTTACTGTGGGGTGGAAGGCCGCCCATTTCTGGCGTGTCTCACTCAGAAGATCCTGGGTGATTCTTAGAGGTTCCCCTTCCTTGTAATAGATTGACACTCTCTTGCCTTGGAAAGGACGTGTTGCTTCTCCAGGTAGCTAAGGAATTTCGTTATAATAGGTATGGGGGGAGCATTATCTGGAGGTCTCGGGTGAAGAGAGCTTGGAATCCATTCTAATTGGTAAGCTGTAGTAAACAGAGAAGGGCCAACTACCTTAACAAGTAGTTTTTGGATAAATGTGATAATTGCAGTGCCTTCCTCTGACTCCAGGAGGCCAAAAATCAAAATGTTATTCCTGCAACTATATTCCAGTAGTATTCCAAATGGACCTGAACAAAAGCTTTCTCTGTGTATTGGGAGACCATAACTGCTGGAGGGTCAGGTTCCCCAGACGCAGAGATCAGGTGTACCAGCTTGTGTAAATGATCTGAAGAAACCCTACCAGACATAAAGCCTACCAAGTCTGTTGGCTATTACTTTGGCTAGTACTGTGATGTCCACATTTAAGAGACATACATGCCTATAATTGGTGATACAAGTACAGTCTCTGCCCGGTTTAGGTACAAGGGTGATTAAAGCACTCATCAGGTCTGTCTCCCATATTCCCTCTCTGTACAAGGAATTATAAAGCTCCAGAAGTGTGTGTGTGTGTGCGCGCGCGCGCGTGTGTGTGTGGGGGGGGGGGTTGAGGTCATCTTGGAAACACTTGTAAAAATTTATGGAAAACCGATCAGGACTGGCTGCTTTATCAGGTGACAACTTCCATATAGCTTGATATCTGTTAGTGTACTTAGCTGCACTGCTATTTTAAAGCTTTTTAAAGTTGTGTTGGACGCTGTGTGCTTTGTGTGCCTGGAGCCTTGCCTGACTCGTACTGGAAGCAGGAAGAGTGAGCTGCAGTCCCTCGAGTCCATAGGGACTACAGCTCAATATAAACTCACAAATAGCAGTATTTGGGGGATACATCTATTGGTTTGTGCTGCCAGAGTCACAAATGAGTGTTTTTTGCCCACAATAATTATAATCTTGGCAATTTGTAAAGTAAATTGGACCGTGACCTCCCGGGTACGTCTGAGTCAAGTGTATCTATTTTAGCTAGCCCTGCTGTGAGCAGGGTGAGCCCGAGCAGGGCAAGCACAGAGACACGCATGAAGCCAATGACCCATCTCTGTAAAATAATGAGTCCGGTAAGCCACTGATACAGGTGTTTGTATTGTCTGCCTCTCTTAACGATACACAACTGCCTTCACAGGACTTGTAGTTTGGTATTACTTCCCTTAGAGGTGTGGGCCTGGAAAACTAGCTTTCTAACTTTGGGCCTATACAAACTAAATTAGTTAAAGGTCTACATGGTGCCCACCTCAACAATATTGTATGACATAGTAAATATTATAGACAACCAGCTATGGCACAAACACTGAGACTTTGGAGGGGGGATGTCAGAATTAAATGTGTTTCTTGCCACATGTATAAAATAATGAAAGCTATTCCATGAATATATTTAAACGTGAAAAATGCAATCAAAATGAAGACCTAACCAAAGAAATCAGCCTTTTTAACTGTAGAAAGGCATTTCTCGAGGCCAGTCAAAGAGAATTGGGAGCAAGGCTGCAAGTTGATATAGGTAGCACACCATGTACTAAGATGCCAGTTAATATGATAAATAGTAATACAAATTCAAGCATGCATATAAATTAGATAAACTGCTCTGAACCAAGTACCTCAGGGTTTTTTGCCACTCCAATCACAAACGAAGCAGTTGGAGCAACTTAAAAGAGATCTCAGGATACAGAAATAGTGGAAGGCTCTGACGAAGAATGGTATATGGTCCAAAGTGCTAAAGTATCAAAGAAGGGGCACAAGGCAAATATGTTTTCACTTCCACTGAAGAATTGCTTTGACCAAATTAGCCCACCAGTTGAAGAATCAGTTTCTTTGCTTTCAGCATCACAGGAGATACCCTTACTGCCACTTATAGTGAATAATGAACCAACTATATGGAAGCCAGTACATCCTAGGCAAACAGAAGCAATTTCTAGTGATCAAACTAATGTCATTAACACCACGCCTCTCACAATAACAGAGGATGGTTCTGTAGACATGTTACCATTAATAACTACTTTAAACCCTGAACCAACCAGTCATATGACCCAAGGAACAAGTAACCCTACAAAACTAAAAGAAATACTAGTATTGGGGAACTCAATTGTTAAACTTCTAAACAGGGTTGTCTGCAATTCGGATAAAGTTAATAGAACCTTATCCAGTTTTAGTGGGGCCAGAGCAGCAGACATCCCAAGAATGTCTAATACCATTCTTATAAATGTGGATGATAGACCACTGGTATATGTTCACTTTGGTACTAATAATATAGTCCATGACCCAGTTGCAGAAATCAAACATGACTTTGCATCTCTGATAAACAAACTTGTAGATCTAGAGTGTGACGTTGCCATATCAGAGAGCCTACCCATCCCTAAAGCAACATAATATCAGCATAATAAAACAAACAAAAAAAATAAATGGATGAAGAAATGGAGTTTAAAACAGGAAATCAGTTGTATTATACATTGGGAAGAATTCAGTAACCATGAGGAACTATACTGTTGGGGTGGAATCCACTTAAGCAGGAGAGGCAGTACACTCCTTGGCAAGCACATCACATCTTTTATTTCAAAATATTTAAACTGAATAATAAGGGGGAGAGGCAAGATCTCTTAGCCTTTCTTAACACAGGAATGCAATACACACAGATTAATAAATATGAACATTCAAACCAAAATGGCAGTGGTAACTACAGAAATCTGAATGGATATATACAAAAAAATAATTGTCCCAAGGAGCTAAAAATCCTATTGGCCAATGCTTGTAGTTTGTCTAATAAAATTGACGAGTTCAAATACATACTTATTACCCAGGATATAGCGGTTTGCGGGGTAACGGAAACCTGGTTCCAGGATGATGACTGGAATATGGACATTTATTTATTTAGCTTCTGTTGACCAGGTAGGTACACTAGACAAGCTGTATGCCTATTTTCAGGTACGACTCGGGAGAGTACAATGGAAAATACAGGTTCAAGCAAGGTACATAACAACAAGAGGGGCAATGTACAGAGTCACAAAAGAGCCAGGTGAATATAGATACAGTAGTCTACAGTAAGCAGTAATAGTAATATATATATATATATATATATATATATATATATATACACAGAATAAATAGGCTAAGTCATTCAATGGCAATAGCAGTAATTACAGTCTATGAGTGACCCTTTTACCAGAGCCACAGAAACAGATAATTCCTGAGCAGATAAACAAGCAAATTGCATGCTTCCCAGAGTTAAAGGACAGTAGGCAGCATCATTATAGCCTGCAAGAGGAATCCCAGGGTTACATAGAAACATAGAAACATAGAATTTGACAGCAGATAAGGACCACTTGGCCCACCTAGTCTGCCCATTTTCCTATCTAACAGATAAGCTGCAGATCCTAGTTAACCAACAGCTTACTTCCTCCTACCCCCCACTAGGACTGCCTTATGCCTGTCCCATGCATTCTTGAAGTCCCCACTGTTCTTGACTCCACGACCTCCTCAGGAGGCTTTCCATGCATCCACAACCTCTCAGTGAAAAAATACTTCCTCACATTACCTCTGGGCCGTCCCCTTCTATCTTCAAATTGTGCCCTCTGTTCTTGCACATCTCTTTTCTGGAAGATGCTACCCTCTTGGACTTTGTTAATTCCCTTGAGGTACTTGAAAGTTTCTATCATGTCCCCTCTCTCCCTTCTTTCCTCAAGGGTATACATATTAAGCTCCTTTAGTCTTTCTTCATATGTCTTCTGCAGACCCTGCACCATTTTGGTTGCCCTCCTCTGGACAGCCTCCACTCTGTCTATGTCTTTGCGGAGATGGGGCTCCAGAACTGCACACAGTACTCCAGATGGGGTCTCACCAACTGTCTGTACAGAGGGATAACAACTTCCTGTTTTCTACTATTGATGCCTCTTCCTATGCATCCCAGTATCCCCCCAGCCTTCCTTACTGCCTTCTCACATTGCTTGCCCACCTTTAGGTCATCTGATATAATTACCCCCAGGTCCCTTTCTATTTTACTGTTGTCAGTATCTCACCCCATTGTGTATGCTTCCCTGGGTTTTTGTTTCTATGTGCATTACCTTGCACTTCTTTGCATTGAATCTGAGCTGCCATACATTTGACCATTCCTCCAACCTTGCCAAGTCCCTTCTCATCCTTTCCACTCCATCTTGTGTATCAACCCTGTTGCAGATCTTTGTGTCATCTGCAAAGAGACATACTTTTCCTTCCAGTTCCTCTGCAATGTCACTTATAAAGACATTAAAAAGGACCGGTCCCAGTACTGAACCCTGCGGTACCCCGCTAGTAACCCTCCTTTCTTCACTGTGTACTCCATTTACTACTACCCTTTGCGTCCTGTTGTCTAGCCAATTTTTTATCCAGGCTACCACCTGGGGACCCACTCCAAGGCTGGCTATCTTGTGAATTAATCTTTTGTGTGGGACTGTATCAAATGCCTTGCTAAAATCTAGGTAGGCCATGTCCACAGCCCCTCCCTGGTCTACTACTTTGGTCACCCAGTCAAAGAAATCTATTAGATTCATCTGACACGACCTTCCCATCGTGAATCCATGCTGCCTTGGGTCCTGTGCCCCACTGGCCTCTAGGTACTCAACAATTCTTTCCTTCAGAAGTGATTCCATCATTTTTCCTATCACTGAGGTCAAACTAACTGGTCTGTAGTTTCCTGCCTCTGTCCTGCTCCCACTTTTTGTGAAGAGGAATCACATCTGCCCTCCTCCAGTCCTCGGGTACCACCCCATCCTCCCATGATTTGTTAAAGAGAGTAGTCAGCGGTGTCACTAGTTCTACCCTTAGTTCTTTTAGAATTCTTGGGTGAATCCCATCAGGCCCCATTGCTTTGTCCACCTTCAATTTTATTAGTTCTTTCAGAACCCTTTCTTCTGTAAATGGACTGGTATCAACCCCCGTCTTCAGAGTGTTTCTCTTGTTTGGTTTAGGTAACTCCCCCTCCTCTTCCTTTGTGAATACTGAGCAGAAATATTCGTTCAGTATCCCAGCTTTTTCACTGTCACCCTCTACCCACATTCCCTTCCCTTTATTAAGCTTCAGTATCCTCCTTGGTCTTTCTTCGCTCCTAATGTACCTGTAAAGGTCTTATCCCCTTCTTAACAGAATTGGCTATCCTTTCCTCGGTTTGGGCCTTTGCTATTCTGACTGCCTTCCAGCCTCTTTCTGCTTTAACTGATAAAGTTCTCTGTCCTGCTCCTTCTGTGTTTCCTTATATTTCCTGAATGCTGTCCTTTTCTCCTTAACCTTCCCTGCCACCTCTTTTGAGAACCGTGGCGTTTTTCCTTCGTTGTGTTTTATTGATTTGCTTTTACACAAAGGCTTGTTGCCTCTGTGATGGCTGTTTTGATCACTCCCCATTGTTCCTCCACCCTCCTTCTTGCCTGTTTGCTAGTGCTTTCTGAGGCACTCTCTATTTGCCAAAGTCAGCCCTCCTAAAGTCCAGTACTCTTGCTTTGTATGGCTTGATTGTATGGCTGTGTTTATCGTGAACCACACTGTTTGGTGGTCGCTTGTTCCCAGATGGCTACCCACTTCTAAATCTGAGATTCTTTCTCCATCCCCATTTGAGAGTACCAGGTCTAAGATTGCTCCTCCCGAGTGGGTTCCAATACTAGCTGTCTGAGGCATGCCCTGTAGGGCATCAAGAATGACCCTGCTCTTGGATGTGCCTGCAGCAAATGTGCTCCAGTTAACATCTGGCATATTCAGGTCCCCATTAACAATATCTCCCCTTTTCTGCCATTCTAGAAAGCTTCTATCACTTCCTTGTCCATTCCCTCCCCTGAGATGGGGTCTGTATACAACTCCCATGCGGATTGTGGTGCCATTTCCTGTCTCCAGGGTGACCCAAAGTGCCTCATCTGCTCCTCGTTTACTCTTTAGTTTTGTTGCTTTGATCCCTTCCTTTACATAGAGAGCTACTCCTCCTCCTTTTACCCTCCTGTCCCTCCTGTAGATTGTGTATCCTGGTATGTTGACATCCCAGTCATGGTTCTCTGTGTACCATGTTTCTGTGACTGCCACAATATCCAGGCAACCCTCTTCCATCAAGGCCACTAGTTCAGGGAGCTTGTTGCACAGACTACGGGCGTTGATACTCATCACCCTCCACTTTTTGATAGCCTTACCCTTTAGCCCCATTTCTGTCCTTACTGCCTTTGCCTTTTTACATTTAAATCTGTTCTGCTCCCTAATAACTTCTGTACCTTGGTGTTTACCTCACTAATCACCATGTTTTGTGAGGAAGCTCGTATTCTCTGCTCTTTTCAGTGCCTCCTTGGTTAGTTTAAATGCTTGCCAACGAAGCATTTAAACCTCTCACCTAGGATCCTGGTTCCCTCTGGACAGATGCAGACCATCGCACCAGTGTAGGTCTGCATCCTCCAGGTGGCTCCCAGTCCCCAGTGAAGCCAAAACCCTGAGCTCCACACCAGTTTTTCAACCACTCATTGAATTCCCTGGTGAGAAGTGCCCTAGCATCTCCCTTGCCATAGACAGGCAGCACCTCCGAGAAGGTTACTGTATGCGCTACTTGTCTAAGGTCCCTTCCCAACTCTTCAAACTCCTCTTGCACTGCTCTGATCCCATTCCTAGCCAGGTCATTTGTCCCTAGGTGGACAATGACATCCAGCTCCCTCCCTTGTGCAGCTCCTCCCACGATCCTGAGGATTCGCTTCCTGTCCCTCCAAGCCGTGGCGCCAGGAAGGCACCTTACCTCCCTCTCCCTTCCTCCCCCATTTCTACCCCCCTAATGATTGAGTCCCCCACCAGGAGTTGTTTCCTGCCCTGTGGGATCCCATGCCACCCTCCTGTGGGTCTCCTTTGTGAAGGTTCCCAGCATCCTCCTTGGTCTCCACTGCAGGTGCCTCCATAGAGAAACCACTATCCACCAGAAGAGCGAATGAATTGTGCAGAGGTACAGCTGGAGGGATGCAACTCTGTTCCACCACCCTCTCCCTTCTTGAGCCCACCCTGGTCCAGCCTCTCCTCTTTCTTGGCAACCTTTGAGGTAGTGGCATTGGCCCTGGTGGTCCCTGGGTGGGGGAGGAGGTTTCATGAATCCTAGCCAGGTCAGCCTGGAGACGGGCAACCTCCTCTCTCAGACCAGAGAGGTGCCTGCAAATAGGGCAGCATCGCAGTCTCCAGAATGTCTCCTGGAACACTGCCGCCCCACAGCCATTGCACTGCACCACTCCTATCATGTCTTATTTTGTGTCCTCTCTACTGTTTCTCTGGATGCTTATTCTCTACTCTCCTTACAACTCTCACCCTTCCTGTTTTGGGACAGCAACTTCCTATCTTCTTCAGTAGCCTCCTTCTTCCTTGCTCAATATCAGACCACCAGCAGCTGGGGGGAGTGAGCTACTTTTTCCTTTAGGGTTGACAAAACCAATGTTTCTCTATGATCCTTTCCTTCCTACTGCCAAACAGGAAGTTCCTGTTGACAGTCAAATCAGTGGCTATAAAAGTAGAACTGGCTTTGGGTGGGTGGGATGGAGGGCAATTAATAAGAAAAAGGCTAGCAACAGGAAGTTGTAATTTGACTCACCTGCTTTTATAGTGTCTAAACCACACCCCAGGTAAGCTCTCTTCCTCCTACTGGTTTAGCAAAGTCAGCTTATTAGTACCCTTCCTGCACAGAACACACACTGACTTTCTTTCTTTTTTTTAACCCTAAATAAGACCCCTTCTACTTCTAATAAAGTTATCTGTCTACTTTATCTTAACAGACAATGACTCCTGCTGAGATATAAGTTTTAAATTAATAAGAAAATGTAGCTTCTTTTAGTTAGCTGCTTTCTGCTCTACAAGCAAGGCTAGCAACAGGTTGGGTGAGTCCAATTTAGAGACCTGGTTAAGGTGGCTTGGGGCACCCACATGCAGAGGCCAGTTTCAGGTGCTCCCACAGGGAATTCCAGAGGCTGAAGTGGGAGGGAGAGGAATGAACATGGTCAGGAAAGGAGTTCTATAGCCTCGGAGCTCACATAGCGAAGTCCCTATCCCCCATTAGAGTACGAGTATAAGGAACTTTGAGCACCCCAGGACCCTGAGACCTGAGGGAGTAGGAGGAGGATTCAGCAGGCTTGAGAAGCTGCACCAGCCATGGAGGGGTGCTGGTTCTGAGCACATTTCCTATGAAGCAGCCCAACCCAAAGTTCAAGTGATTGGCTGGGGAAAGCCAGCCCAGTTTGTCATATAATTTACAATGATGGGTGAGGCGTGGGGCTGCCAGGGCAGACTGACAGATGATGTTGTTGTAGGTCGTGTTCCATCGAGCAAGGTGGACCTTGGAGGTGCTAACAAATAGGAGAAGGCCATAGCTAAGCGAAAGGAGCAGCACACCTCTGGCCAACGCCAAGCGAACAGCAGACATCAGATTTTTCTTTGCCCTGTAGACAAGACTTCGGTTTACAGTTTACAGCTCTGCAAACATTTAGGATGTGTCACCCCAGGTCGAGTTGGGGGTCAAGTGTCACCTCAAGGTATTTTATAGAAACTGTGGTTAGGAGGGGAGCACCATCCGTACCACTGACACACACAGGGGCAGGGAAGGCCTTGATATTGGCTAATGACCCAAAAAGCATGGCCTGAGTATTTTTTAGGTTGAGGAGCAGCTTGTGAGGCATTACCCAGGACTGAATATTCTTAAAGTCCTCACTCAGCTGAAGGTTGAGAACCCCAATGTCCCGAGAATGTGCAAGGATGACTAGATAATCTGCATAAAAGGTGGCGCTACAGTTGGAAGCAGCAGCAGGGAGGTTGTTAACAAATACAGAGAAGAGAAGGGGCCCCACAACTGATCCCTGGGGGAAACCAGAGTTCACCAGAGTGGGGTGAGAGAGGACCTTGTTGAATTTGGTGTGTTGTAATTTGCCCTGGAGGTAGTTTCTAAGCCAACTCAAGGCAGGAGGGGACAGGCCAAGGGACCTAATCTGTGAGCAAAGTATTGTATGGTCCACAAGGTCGAAGGCCTTGGATAGGTCAATGAAAATGGCCCCAGAGAGTTCGCCATGGTCCATGGCCACCCTGATGCTAGTTGAGACAGAGACAAGAGCCGTGGACGTACCATACCCTTTTTGATAGCCGTGCTGCGCAGGGGACAGCAACTTATGGGCCTGAATGTACTCCGTGAATTGTTCAGCCACAACTTTCTCTAGGAGTTTGCTAATAGCCAATAGGATGGCAATTGGACGATAGTTGT
This sequence comes from Neoceratodus forsteri, assembly GCA_016271365.2. Taxonomy (NCBI): domain Eukaryota; kingdom Metazoa; phylum Chordata; order Ceratodontiformes; family Ceratodontidae; genus Neoceratodus; species Neoceratodus forsteri. Next base: position 740,672,308 of record CM057459.1, read on the forward strand.
CCAGGACTTTGGGGTTTCCCTGCTTCGGAACGGGGACAATCCTCGCCACTTTCCAAATGTCTGGGATAACACCAGTGGCAAGGGACAGGTTGAAGATATGTGCCACTGGGAAGGCAATGAGGGGGGCATCCAGCTTCAGAAGCTTGGGCTCCATGTTATCATGGCCAGCACTGGAGTGTGGGGAGAGACCAGAGAGAAGTCTCTGCATCTCCATGACAGACACATCCCTGAGATAATATAATGGGTGAGAGGCGTGTACCTCCTGAGGGACAGTGGCTGAGGGGCCACTGATATTCTCTACAGCAGGGACAAGGGAGGTAAGCGTGGACAAGTCCGAAAAGTGGTAATTAAAAGCATTTGCAATCGTAAGTGGGTTATTACAACTTGACCCACCAATGGTCATATCAGATACCCCAGAGTTGGAGGAGCCACTGACTAAGTTTTTTATGTTCCTCCAGAACCTTCATGGGTCCCTAGCAGAGCTAAGCAGGGCAGATTTACAGTATTCACTTTTTGCCACCCTGATGGCTTTTTTTGCACTCATTTTTGAGCTTTCTATACTGTTGGAAGATGGACTGATCCAACGTATCTTTGAAGTGAGCCCAACACTTGTCTCTTGCATGCATGAGGGCTGAGAGGCTCCTGTGCAACCATTTTGTGGCAGACCCCCTTACTCTCCACCTAATAAGGGGGGGCATGTTTGTCCTGCAGGGCACCAAAAACAGTGAGAAACTGGGAGACAGCAGTAGAGGGGTCATGGGCACTAAGCACCCCTGACCAGTCAGTGATCCTCGGATCCTCATGAAATGACCCCATCTCAAACCTGGAAAAATCCCTAACATGAATGATTTTGTGGAGAATTTTTGGTGAGGGGACTTTCCACACACAAAACACTGGGGTGTGATCTGAGATGGAGTCAGGTAGGTTTCCAGTGGTGCTGATCCTCTCGGGACGATATGATAGGACCCAGTCCACTAGGTAGCTAGTACCACCATTTGCAGACCATCTATTGGGCTCCTGGATAAGCTGAGTCAGGGCAAGACTCACAAGCAGAGGTTCAAACTGCTTGGAATTACCTCCATTCCAGTTTAAGTTCACATCTCCCAGGATCAAAAGTCCATTATCCTCAACATAAGGACCAATGGTATCCAGGAGGTGGGTAAGCCCAGGCAGACCACCCTTGGGGGGATTGTATTGCATACAACATGCAGCTTCTTAGTATTTCCAAGTAACAACACAGTGTGCAGCAGCTCACATGAAGACAGGAAGGACTGCTGGTGAGTCACCACAGACACTCTAAGATGACTCTTATAATAAATTAGAATACCCCCCCCACCGCTTTTTTCCCGGCCGATCCTGTCTAATAAACTCATAGCCGGGAAGTGCACAGGCCGAGTCAGGTATTGATGGTTTCAGCCAGGTCTCTGTAGTGCCAAGTATGTCAGGCTTGCAGTGCATGGCCCAGGCAGAAAGTTTGTCAAGGTTGGGCAGTAGACTGCGAATGTTAATGTGAGCAATTTTAACCTCTTGCTCGACTTCCAACACACAGGGAGTGAAGAGGCTTGATAGGCAGGACCTGGGTTTAGCTCGATGTCATCAGCAAGGGCCAGTATCACCAGGAGGAGCCAGAGGAGATACCTTATGGGGGAGGGGTACCTCTGGCCAAGGGCCTTCCGGCAGGTCATCTTCTCACCATGGCAATACACAGAAGACATCTGAGGTCAAGGCAGCAGGTAGGACAGGGGAGCAGTCTATCATGAGCTAGGAGGTTAGAGAAGGTGAAATCAAACACCTCATGGGGGACAGTCATACCCCAATGGTCCCCAGACAACTGAGAAAAGTCAATGACCATTAAGGAGAGAAAAAGGCCAGAGAGGAGACCAATGGAGAGGACAGCACAAGGTGAGGAGGGCATGGCACCTTCCCTAGAAGGCCTGGGAGTCTCCATTCCAGAGCTAAGCTCAGCAGTGGCTGGTGACACCCAACTCAAAGTGACAACAGGAACCACTAGGGTAACATGAGAGATGGCTGGCCAGAGTGCATAGTGCTCTAGTACAGCTAGTAAGGACAGGGTCTGCCTGAGAGTGTATAAGCATTCAGTACAGACAGTCAAACAGTGACCCAGAAGTTATTGCAAAAACGCTCACCCTGGAAATTACAGACAGGTTTGAATGTGCTAGCAGGAAACCTAGAGAATGCTTACTTTTACTGTTGATAGCCCAGCAAACACCCAAAGCAACATCCCAGGGTAATTTAAGAGAGTAGGCAGGAGTATGCAATAAACAATGGTACAGGAAAAATTAAGCAGCACGATGCAACACACCCCACACAATGTGAGGGATCAAAAGCTTGTGAAAAAAGTCAAAGTCAGAAAACAGATTTTCCAGCCACACCCATCCTACTAATAGGGTCCATAGTCAGTGAAGGGAGGAGCTTACAAGCATTTAAGGGCAGGAGGGAACGGGGTGGGTGGGCAGGAAAAAAGTGTCCCCTAGAGTTAGTCAGTCCCACGGCAAAGAACGTTAAAGTTGGCGCCTTTTTTCTTTTAAAATCTCTCACCGCAGTCCGACTTTTCTCAGCAGGAGCCCCACGGGAGAGTGCAGCTCCAAGTCTATTGCCGAACTGGGGAAGGAGGGGAGTCCCAGCGAGGACCAGTCCACACCCCCAACCCCCGCTGATACCTGGTTATACCAAAATATCCAAAAGTCATTTGCATAAAAGAGGTGGAGGTGTAACCCTATATATATCAGATAAATATAAATCACATATGGTAGGTCCCCTATTAGGCACTGACACTGATGTCGAAATTATATGGACCTGTATAATATTACCTTCAAAAAAATTGTTGGTAGGACTAGCATATCGGGCCCCAAACTTGGATATGGAGGAAAATAATAACTTTTTGTCAGCTATAGACAGTATGGAGGCAACGTCAGATTATATTCTTGGTGGGGCTCTCGGCATCCCTTGGTTCTTTTAGAATTCTGGGGTGAATCTCATCAGGCCCCATTGCTTTATCCACCTTCAGTTTTAAGAGTTCTTTCGGAACCCTTTTTTCTGTGAAAGGACTAATATCAACCCCCCTATCCAGAGTGCTTCTTTTGACTGAATTAGGTATCTTCCCCCCGATCTTCCATTGTGAATACTGAGCAGAAGGATTTGTTCAGTATACCTGCTTTTTCGCTGTCGCTCTCTGCCCAACCACTTTTGATGGGATCAGTAGTTATGGTTTTTTGTTACACTCTCCACACCTCCCCCATGTATTAGTGTACTTTTTTCCTTTGACAGAACAGGAGAGAGCAAGAGCTAGAAAGAGAGAGAACACTTTTATTTGTATAATTTTTTTTTCACGGAACTGTGACTGATGGAAGGAGTGGTCTGGAGCAGAGGCAGGAGCAGTAAGAGGACTTGTGGATGTGGCACCACAGTTATGGTACAAACAGGGTTTCAACAGGTTTTTTTTTGTTTTAGTTTAAAGAATTTATCAGGGTGGCTAGGAAATATGCGGCCGCATGCACACAGGTTATACTGGAAGAAGGAAGATGGCTGGGTTTTTTTTTTTTAAGACATCATTGGAAACAGCAAAAAAAAAAAAGTTTGGCTAGGAGATTTTCTTTTACGTATTTTCTAGCCTTTGTTTAACTGGAAGCAGCCTGCAGGAGTGTGTGGTGGGCAGCAGATATAAGTGTATGACAGCGAGCGAGTTATTGGTAACGAAGTCGGGATGACCCCTATTGCCGAGAGAAAAACAATGGCAGAATTTGAAAACTGAACTTTCTAACTGCTCACTGATTTCTTTTGTAATGTTGTTTATGTAACCCCTAGATGGCGCTATCCCAGGGGCTACTACCCCTTCCTGATTTGCCACTAACAGGTTGAGGGGCCTGGATCCGATGGCGGGTGCCTCCACCCAGAGGTCAGGGTTTGCAATAGTTAAACTAACTTGGTCACAGCCCTCTGGGACACTGCAACCCCCCTTTCTTCCCACTAGTGGCCCATACAATATATCAGAATTACCATCACAGTATACACTTACCCCCAGGACTGGTTCAGGCACTGGGACTTCCTGTAAAATAAGATACAGTGCAACAATCACAGTACAATACTTTAACATAGACAAATACCTCAGGCAGTATAACTTTGCTGAAACAAGCAGCTCTGATTTATTTAGGGGGAATATAACAAGGACAGGGGGAAATCAGGTTAATTAGCTTATCGCTTACTCATCTACTTATGGCTCTGTGCACAGGCCTATCCCTACCAGTTACTGTCCCTGGGTACCCAAGCCCTAGTGGCTAGTCCAAACCGTGGCAGCTGGTAGGGGCCCTTTCACACAGAAAAAGAAAATTAGTTAAACAGTCAGCAGTACAGTAATTCCATTTGGATTTAATGTGGCAATTCAACAGGGAGCAACCCTGAATTAGTACTCACGACCTCCAAACAAGATAGGGTCCTTCAACATCAGCAGGGCTACTCTTGAGCTCCACGAGACTCCTCACACATTTATATGACAAACTGCAACAGGCAAAAGTCCTTTAATGGCAGCAGGATTCACTTGAGCTACACAAGCCTCTTCACACATTTATATGGTAAACAGTAACAGGCAAAAGTCCTTTAATGGCAGCAGGATTCACTTGAGCTACACAAGCCTCCTCACACATTTATATGGTAAACAGTAACAGGCAAAGTCCTTTAATGGCAGCAGGATTCACTTGAGGTACACAAGCCTCTTCACACATTTATATGGTAAACAGAAAGTACTATACCAGGCAGGCTGCTTCTCTATCCCGATCGCACTACTGCACAATACCCGGAGAACACACAGCAGATTCAGTTCCTGACAGACCAAGCGCAATTCAGCAATTTCTCCAGTCTTCTACAGGGTGAGCCTGGTTTCTACCCTTCAGATATCCTTTGATTCTCTTCACAGGATGGATTCAGTCCTAACAAGCAGTTACACAAGCTGCAGACCGAACTCAGGGCCTTACACGTTTCCGACTAAAACTGCACACCGAAAAGCACAGGGCTCCTTCCTCTTCACTGCCAGAGCTCAACTGAAACTCCAGCAGACAAAACCGGCACTTCCTTTGAGTTCCTCCCAGTTCTTGGCTGGATTGGCTGTCACTCACAATAGACTGCCCCTGTTGGTCCAAAAAGGCGCCGAAGTCCAAACTACATCTCCCAGAGTCACTGCCCATACAATCCTCTTGTGGCTGGCTCAAATTAAGAGTCCAAGTTCTGATTCGTCCAAGGCACCATTTTAGAGCTACCTTAACCCACACTGATTGGTCCAGTTCAGCAGTTCAAAACTAGAATTGGGAACTAGGCAAACACAGTTCTGACTGCAAAGAAAGCAGGTTAGACAAACTGTATTTTCATTATTACTCTAAATGATTTCTGGCAAACAGTTACATCTTTCAGATAGGTTCCTTTGCACTCTAGTGACTGCAAAATGGAGTGAATTGGCAGCAGCTCGAGTGGTACTCAAGCAAAGAAACACACAGTCCCCCATACAACTAATTATGTCTGCAAGCAGACAGCTCTTAAAGAGACAGTGCCAGAGGCTCTAAAACACTAACAGATAAATGGCTTAAACGCAAACACCATTCAAGCTTGGAGCATTCAAGCAAGCTCCTGGAAGTCTTTGGGAACCCCATTTGCAGGGGTTACACCTTCCTGGTCTGGGAAAGCTTGACGCTGGCCAAGTAAGTACCCCTAAGTTTCAACTGCAACCATATACATTTGCATTAGGCTCACACATGTAATCATCAGTCAATATATCATTTTACCAAGAACACATTTCTGAAACATTGCAGTACGTCCTCTTTACACAGTATTACACACACATTGTACCATAACTCAAGTTATTACCTCTTGTACATGAAACCTGAAGAGAGGCCCTTCCCTATCAGTTACCTTGGGGCTGGACGGGGCAAGGGCACCATACTTAGAGGGCAACACAAGTAACTTGGAGTTAGCACTGATGCTCAGTTTGGGTAATGAGCTCGGGGACACATACACTCCTTTATGGACAACATTTAGAGGCAAGTCCACAGGCCTCCCAAGGGAATCATAACTGAGGTGCACCACAAGCTTTACAGCTCGACCAGTCTTTCTAGGGGAAACTGTTACAGTCTCTGCTTTCTGAGCCTCATTTTCAGCATTGTCCTCACTTGTCAGGGGAGTCTCCATGGGGGTAGAGAGGCTAGGACTTGGGGCACTTTCAGCTTCAGGAGTTACAGTTTCTGAGTCCACAACATTTGGCTCGCATGGAGAGCTTTGGACACTGGCAGTGGACTGTCAGGGCACTCAAAATACTCTTCTTGTTCTGGTGTATCACCAGTCTGCCCCAATCCATCATTTTCCTCCCTGAAAGCTCAAACAGTTCAACCATGCACAATGATTCCATTTCATCTGATCTGATGCTTTGCACTTCACTTTCTGGGAGCATTGGCTCCAGGACGAAGCTGGGGCTTAGACAGTCCAGAAGGCTCCAGTCGTTTTCATTATTGACTAGGGATTGCCCCGAAACAATTGACTCAGTTCGTAAGAAGGATAGTATTCAAAGTCACTCTCACTTCTTCTGATATGGACTGACAGTCATGCTCAACTGGGACTTGTGGAGGGAACACTTAACTTTGCTTCTGTAGGTGCAGACTTTCTTGATCTTTCATAGCAGCAGCTCTAGTCACTGGTCCAGAGGAGCATCTTCTGGGGGCTCAGACTCAATCAAGATTTGTCCAATGGGCAGTAAATGATTTCTATGCATTGTTTTTACATCTTTTGAATTATTCTCAGGCCTTACTTTGTACACTGGCAGATCATCTAGCTTGCCCACTACAATGTGAGGGAGATGGTGCCATCTGTCAGCAATCTTGTGTTTGCCATGCAGTCCCAGATTTCTTAGCAACACTCGATCTCCCTCCTGGAGTTTCTGTGCTTTCACCTTTTTATCATACCTTTCTTTGTTGGCCAGATTTCTTTTGGCAGCCATGGTTTGAGCCAGTTGGTACGCATGAGTTAGCTGGGCCTTTAACTTTTGCACATACTGTAAATAGTTGTCAGCTTGAACCCCATCAGGAGAGACCCCAAAACACACATCTACCGGCAGTCGAGCTTCTCTTCCAAACATCAGGCGGTAGGGGGAGAACCCAGTGGCATCACTTTTGGTGCAGTTATAAGCATGTACCAGGGTGCTAATTTGTTGGCTCCATCTAGGCTTGTCCTTTGGGTGTAGGGTGCCTAGCATATCTAGCAAAGTGCGGTTGAAACGTTCAGGCTGTGGGTCCCCCTTGGGGTGGTAAGGAGTGGTTCTGGACTTTCGCACTCCCCACAGAGAAAGCATCTCTTTGATGAGATGACTCTCAAAGTCTCTCCCTTGATCAGAATGGATTCTTTGTGGAGCCCCATAGTGGACAAAAAAGTTTTCTACAAGTACTTTGGCCACAGTGGATGCTTTCTGGTCTTTGGTGGGGAAAGCTTGGGCATATCTCGTGAAATGGTCAGTGACCACCAGCACATTACTGATATTTCTTTGATCTGACTCCAAACTCAGAAAATCAATACAGACCAGCTCCATGGGTGCACTGGTGGTGATGTTAACAAGGGGCAGCCCTCTGGGGAACAAAGCTTTCCTCTGTAAGCAGTGACTACAAGTTCGAATGTGTTGCTTCACATCAGCCCCCATCTTAGGCCAATAGAATCTGGATCTCACCAAGTCAAGTGTTCTGTCTATACCAAGGTGCCCCATGTGGTTGTGCAAGGATCTCAGTACTGAGTCTCGAAGGCAGTGGGCAGCACTAGTTGTTGTTTGTCTACTTGTCCCCTCTGTCTACTGTTTCTCTGTACAACAGTTTATTGATCAATTTCAACTTAGGACCTTCTTTGTATAACAGTGCAGTTCTCAAATCATTGGGCGTAATTTGGACATCTTTTCCTGCATAGAGGGCTTCTCTAAAGCTGATTTGATCATGGGATCGCGGGATTGAGCCCAGTGAACACTGTCATTGTCCAGCTGAGGCAGTGCACCAATGTCTATTACAGAAAAGTGGCAATAAGCAGCAGGTATGCACTTCTCAGAGGGTCCCAAGCAATCCACCATGCAGTCCACTGCGTCCGTGGACATTGTTCCTCCTGTCAAACCTCCGCAGAGTGCCCGAATGTCAGTTTCTGCCAATCTGACCCAATCATTCTGGGGAACAGGCCTCCGGGAGAGAGCATCAGCATCTATGTGGTTCAGACCTGCTCGGTATTCGAGAGCATAGTCATATGTAGATAATGCAGAAAGCCACCTATGGCCAGTGGCATCCAACTAGCTGAGGTCTGCACATAGGTCAAAGGATTATTGTCAGTTTTACTAGTATTTTAGCCCCATACAAGTACTCATGGAATTGGTCAACAATAGCCCACTTCAAAGCTAGGAACCTAATTTATGTACAGGATAGTTCTTTTCGGATGGGGTCAGGCTTCTACTGGCAAAGGCCACTGGTCTCAGGCCATTCTCGTGCTCTTGGTACAACACAGCCCCCAACCCTTGCAAGCTAGCATCAGTGTGCAGGATGTAAGGTTTTCTTGGATCGGCATAGGCCAGTACTGGAGCATGGGTAAGTTGATATATGATCTCATGAAAAGCAGTCTCACAATCAGGAGTCCAGCAGGCCCCAAATACTTCACTCGAACGAAAATACACTCTTTCAGTCTTGAGGGACGCTGACTTTTGGTATTTTTTGTGGGTTGGGGGATACCCTTGAGTAAGGTTAAGTAAAGGACGGATCACTCTTGAATAGTCCTTGATGAAATGCCAATAATAACCACAGAATCACAGGAATCTTTGCAGTTCTTTTAGATTTTTGGGCTGTGGCCAGGTGGTCAAGGCCTAAACTTTACTTGGGTCGGTCTCTATTCCCTCGGTGGATACTATGTGTACTTTACTGATGTTTGAAAGAATTGACACTTATCAATGGACAGTTTAAGGCCAAAGTCCTCCAGTCGGTCCAATACCTTAAATAATCTGCTCTCATGTTCCTCCAGTGAGCTGCCAAACACAATAACATCATCTAGGTATACCAGGCAGTCTAGTAAGTTCATGTCCCCCACTGCACGCTCCATCAATCGTTGAAAAGTGTCTGGGGCACCTGAAATCCTTGAGGCATCCTCATGAATTCATAAGCCAAGCGGACAGATAAAGGCTGTCTTCTCACGGTCCTCTGGGGCCATCGGGATCTGGTAGTACCCACTCGGAGATCCAACACAGAGAACCACTGCTCCCGTTTAGGCAGTCCAAAGCATCCTGAATGCGGGGCATTGTGTACTGATCAGGATAGTCCGCCGTTTAAGGTGCGATAATCCACACACATCCTTACTGTCCCATTCTTTTTCCTCACTACCACAATGGGGGAAGCATAAGGGCTTCTGGAATCTTGTATTACACCAGCAGCTAACATCTGTTGCAGATGCCGTCTCACATCATCTATGTCAGCAGGTGCCAGGCGGCGAGACCTCTCACGAAATGGTCTTTCGTCATGCAGCCGGATATTGTGCTCAGCTCCTTGCATGCATCCTACATCCCATTCCTTTAAAGAAACACCTGTCTCTCTGGGCAAGCTTCTCACTGATCCTCACTTTCCATTCAGCTGGCAGCTGGAGTCGCTGAAATCAAACAAGTCAGGCGTTACTCTGTCATTCTTCCTTGAACTCTTGCTGCTGGGTAGCACTGCAGTGTCTGCACAATGCACATTAGCCAGGATGCAACCTCTATTTACTCGAATGTCTCTTTCAGACACATTATGAACTTGGACCATTACCCTTCTGGCATAAGCATGGGCTCTAGCAGGCAAAATACTAGGCTTGACCAGCAGTCCCTCTGGCAATTTTCCATCGTCTGGTGCATCCAACATTAATATTTTATTCTTAACATCCTTTCTGATACGGACCTCTCCCTGTAAGGTACACTGGTCATTTGGCGCCAGGATCAGAGACTCAGGATCCTTCTTCCATACAATTCCACGGTTCCTCTGGTTCTATTTTTCAGCATCTCTCTGTGCCTCATAGGCCTTCTTAATTAAAGCCGGAACTCTTAAAGCTCTACTAGTCTTTGACCCTGTTTTTCATAACACAACTGTGCCAGCCTTCCGAACATATGAGCATTTGTTCCAATCAACAAAGGGACACCATCATACAGTCCAGTGGGGGACACACCAAGGCTAGGGTCTCTACTTGTTCGGCAACCCAGCCACGGAGGTGGGGAAAGACAGCCAAATTGGATATACCCGGAATAGGGTAGGCCTTCACTTAACCCCCATACATGCAGTCCTTCTAATGGTTGTAAGGGTACGTCTGACAAATGCTTCTGATACCAATCCTGGAACATAATTGTCACTTGGGAGCCACTGTCTAATACAGCTCTTGTAGACACTCCATTCACCTTTACAGTGGTCTCCATGGAGGGACCCACTATTCTGGACCAGTCTGGAGAGGCGGTAGCGGGGGCCTGGGCAACTGACCTTGCCACAAAAAGACGTGAGTTAGCATTTTTGGTGCCCTCACTGGGATCATTTTGTGCACCTCTTAACCACTGATTTGTTCTCCGAAGCTCTCCTTGTAGCCTATATGCAACTTTGTCAGTGTCTTTTGGGGACCGGCATTCCCTTTTCATGTGCCCATCTTTCCCACAATTATAGCAAAACATACTTTCTGGAGTTTGAGCTGGCTGAGGCGCACACTGGGAGCCGAGGGCGGGGTATTACTAACTGGAAACCTGGGTGCCATCTCTGTCTGCTGCGTGATAAGCATTTGGAGACATCTCGTCAGTTTCTCCACTTCCATGGTCAAGGAATCGAGTTTGGAGCCATTATCAGCAGGAGACACATGGGTGGTACCCCACCCCATAGCAGATGCAGTCGGATATAGGTCAGGGCCTGCATTGCAGGCGTGGCCTTCATAGAGGGACTGTTTTTGAATTCGGATCTCTCTCAACAGTTCGCCCCATTGTGGCATATCTTTTTCCTTGTCAGAGCACTCACTGACTGCCAACCTCTGCCCCTGAACTTCACTTGATGGGTCACCCTCAGTCACTCGGGTCGTAGCCACAGCTGTTGGTGCAGGTCCCTCCCGAGGTCGCCTTTTCTCAAATCCTCGAATTTCTCTCATTAACTCATCATAGGAGGGTGGGGATTCCAGTCGATTTGCCAGGCGTAACTGAAGCAACAGCAGTTCTGAGAAGGGGCAGACTTAAGATCCTGTCCAGCCTGGTTCGGTCCAGTTCAATCGCTGGCAAACTACCCTTTCTGAGGCATTCTTGCAACAATTTTTCCAGCCGAGATACATACACAGACAACAACTCCCCTTGGTACTGTTGTGCATTTCTTACTCTCCACCATAGGTCCTCATCAGAATCTGGGCTCCCATACACATTTTCCAAGGCCTCAAGATAGGCCTGTGCAGTCACTTTAGGGTTACTGGCCCGTTTAGCATGGATGGTAGCCAGGGCAGGACCTCGGAGGCTCTCACTAACCCTCTTTCGCTTTTCGGCTTCCGAGCATTGCCATTCTAGCACTTTGGGGGCAACATAGTCTATCCAGGTCTCCCAGTCATCCTCCCTTGGGGGTGGGAGGTGCAGAGAAGATCCTCAACCTTCAGTAAGAGTAGTGACTAATGGCAGGTGCAGAAATGAGGTCTGCATTGGTTCAGCCACCATTACGGGTACTGGAGGCGGGAGAGGGTGTTGGGAGGAACACCCCAGGTGGCAGAATAGTTTCTTCAAGTCCTCCACAGTTTTCCCTTCCCCAGCAACCATTTAGCAAATTTCTCCTCAAAAGTTTCAGATAGTGGTGGGGCTCATTTCCCCAGGTCTTTACTGTCCTTAGTTATCACTCCAAGCAGTGAGGCTCCCTCTGGGGTAATGGTCTGTGGCACTTTGGAGCTATCTATGGGAACCTTAAACTCTACTAGGGCCAGGAAAGTGTGGGTGAGCAGATTAGCATGCTGACCCACCACCACAGGGTTTTGTAAACCTTCCACCTTGGAAAGTACTCCCTGTACAGTGTCCAGATGATACCAGGGGATGTCCAGATAAGCATAGCATTTTGGGGTCGATCTCCTCCCCAGTACACCACTCCACCAGCGGTGCACAGCCACTTCTGTCGGGTACCATTTATTTATTTATTTTTTCATAACAGTGGTTTGTAAATATGGCCACTAGAGGACACACAATCCCAGTGGTGAGCCTCCAAGATGTAACCCCTAGATGGCGCTATCCCAGGGCTACTACCCTGCCTGATTTGCCACTAACAGGTTGAGGGGCCTGGATCCGATGGCGGGTGCCTCCACCCAGAGGTCAGGGTTTGCAATAGTTAAACTAACTTGGTCACAGCCCTCTGGGACACTGCAACCCCTTTCTTCCCACTAGTGGCCCACACACATGTCAGAATTACCTTCACAGTATACACTTACCCCAGGACTGGTTCAGGCACTGGGACCTCCTGTAAAATAAGATACAGTGCAACAATCACAGTACAATACTTTAACATAGACAAATACACCAGGCAGTATAACTTTGCTGAAACAAGCAGCTCTGATTTATTTAGGGGAATATAACAAGGACAGGGGAAATCAGGTTAATTAGCTTATCACTTTACTCATCTACCTGTGGCTCTGTGCAGGCCTATCCTACAGTTACTGCCCTGGGTAACCAAGCCCTAGTGGCTAGTCCAAACCGTGGGCAGTTGGTAGGGCCCTTTCACACAGAGAAAAGAAAAATTAGTTAAACAGTCAGCAGTACAGTAATTCCATTTGGATTTAATGTGGCAATTCAACAGGGAGCGACCCTGAATTAGTACTCACGACCTCCAAACAAGATAGGGTCCTTCAACATCAGCAGGGCTACTCTTGAGCTCCACGAGACTCCTCACACATTTATATGACAAACTGCAACAGACAAAAGTCCTTTAATGGCAGCAGGATTCACTTGAGCTACACAAGCCTCTTCACACATTTATATGGTAAACAGTAACAGGCAAAAGTCCTTTAATGGCAGCAGGATTCACTTGAGCTACACAAGCCTCCTCACACATTTATATGGTAAACAGTAACAGGCAAAAGTCCTTTAATGGCAGCAGGATTCACTTGAGGTACACAAGCCTCTTCACACATTTATATGGTAAACAGAAAGTACTATACCAGGCAGGCTGCTTCTCTATCCCGATCGCAATTACTGCACAAACCGGGAGAACACACAGCAGATTCAGTTCCTGACAGACCAAGCGCAATTCAGCAATTTCTCCAGTCTTCTACAGGGTGAGCCTGGTTTCTACTCTTCAGATATCCTTTGATTCTCTTCACAGGATGGATTCAGTCCTAACAAGCAGTTACACAAGCTGCAGACCGGAACTCAGGGCCTTACACACGTTTCCCGACTAAAACTGCACACCGAAAAAGCACAGGGCTCCTTCCCTCTTCACTGCCAGAGCTCAACTGAAACTCCAGCAGACAAACCGGGCACTTCTTTGAGTTCCTCCCAGTTCTTGGCTGGATTGGCTGTCACTCACAATAGACTGCCCTGTTGGTCCAAAAGGCGCCAAGTCCAAACTACATCTCCCAGAGTCACTGCCCATACAATCCTCTGTGGCTGGCTCAAATACGAGTCCAAGTTCTGATTCGTCCAAGGCACCATTTAGAGCTACCTTAACCCACACTGATTGGTCCAGTTCAGCAGTTCAAAACTAGAATGGGGAACTAGGCAAACACAGTTCTGACTGCAAAGAAAGCAGGTTAGACAAACTGTATTTTCATTATTACTCTAAATGATTTCTGGCAAACAGTTACATCTTTCAGATAGGTTCCCTTGCACTCTAGTGACTGCAAAATGGAGTGAATTGGCAGCAGCTCGGTGGTACTCAAGCAAAGAAACACACAGTCCCCCATACAAACTAATTATGTCTGCAAGCAGACAGCTCTTAAAGAGACAGTGCCAGAGGCTCTAAAAACACTCACAGATAAATGGCTTAAACGCCAAACACCATTCAAGCTTGGAGCATTCAAGCAAGCTCCTGGAAGTCTTTTGGGAACCCCCATTTGCAGGGGGGGTTACATTTAGCTTTTAGGCACTTGTTATTACCTGTGCAGGAACAGATTTCATGCGCAGGCAATAACCAATCAAAACCCACAATTTTGCATCCCCATTTTATAACTATCATTCTCTCTTGCCTCAGTCTTGGATACCCGGAAGCATGCAACTGTCATTCCCCTTCCAAAAGGAGGTGACTCCTCTCCTGCAAATTTTTGCCCAGTCTCTCTCCTCCCAACCTTATCCAAACTTCAAGAACACATAGTTCTATCTCAACTCTCCCCTCTCCTCAACTCCTCCTCCTTTTTCCCTTTCTTCTAGTCTGGCTTTAGCAAACATCACGCCACCACTTCCTCTCTCCTCTGGCTAACAGATTACATCCATTCTGGCATGGAACAAGGCCTCCCTCACTGCTGCCATCTTTGTCGATCTAGCGAAAGCTTTCGACGCTGTCTCCCACCCTCTTCTCCTGGACAAACTAAAATCAGCAGGTCTATCTAACTCTGCAACCAGGTGGTTCAACTCCTACCTTATAGGTAGATCTCAATCAGTGAGAATTGGAGACCCCCCCCCACCCACACACACTGGCGTTGCCCAAAGTTCTGTCCTTGGCCCTTTGCTTTTCTCCATTATCCTCAATGACCCCCCCCAGCCTGCTCCTCTGTATCCATTAACATGTATGCAGATAATATAGTCCTGTTTTCCTCTGGCTCTTCTCCATTAGAGTTAACATCCAGATTTCAGGTTGATTTTGACACTCTCCAGAAATGGTTGAGGGCTAATTAACTGACCCTTATTGCTAAGAAAATGGTTTCCATGTGTTTTGGCACATGACTGAGGCTTTCTAGACTCCCTTCACTTCCCACCTTCCTCACCCTCGATGGGGGAAAAATTGACGACATACCCCCATTTAAATATCTCAGTGTCTGGCTTGACCGCACCTTGGTTCTTTTCAGTACATAGAAGCCATGTACAAAAAAACTCCACCCTAAGCTCGGTGCACTTTATAGGAACAAAAGCTATAACCCTATATCTGCCCGCTGGAACATCATCACTAAAATGATCCTCCCCATTTTTGATTACAGTGACTTAGTCTATGGTGCTTCACCTAAATCCACCCTGGCCAGACTGGATCCCCTCTTCCAGTCCTTTTGCCATTTTGCCTTGCCCCTCCCCCCGACTCACCACTGCTCATTGAACATTGACTCCCTCCCTTCCTTGAATGACTGCCATCTCATCCACTGTGCCTCCTTTATTTCTAAATTCTGGTTGACTTCTCTCCCTCCTTACCTCAGCCGTCTCCTCTTCCCTAACCAACACCCCCCCCGTACTCTCTGCATAACTCAGGTTATCATTCTCTTTTGCTCCCCTCTTGTAAATCCCTAATTGGCCAGTCTGGTTTCTCCTTCTGCCTTTTTAATCTTTGGAACTCCCTTCCACTAACAGTTCGCTCTGCCGCCTCCAAACACTCTCTTTCCTCTCTTCTACAAGGCCATACTGCCCCCTCCTATATATGTCCTTAGCCCCATTGCCCTACACTTCTCCTTATCTACTCTGACCTCTATACTTTTAGCCACCCCACCTCAGTCCCTTCCTCTCTCCCTTTCCCCTCCACCACTTCCTCCCACTCCCTTACTTCTGTCTCACTCACTCCCACCCCAGTAATCACCCTTTCTTCCCCTTCCTAATCCTCAACACTCTATTCCCCCTCCCTACGCACATAACCTGTTCTCTTCTACTCTTTCTTTTACGTCCACTGCTACTTTACCTTTTTACCCCCCAGCTTCTCTTTTTCACCCTCTAGGCACTCATTGGTTTCAACCAATGAGCACCAACTATGTACAGTACCCATTCATTGACAGTTCAGTCTGCAGCTGGCCATGGTGGTGTGAGGAGGGCTGAGCCAGTCACCAGCTCCAGTTGTGTTGGGGTGTGGTGGGGTCCCATCCTGATGGGTGGGCGGAATTATTTCTAACATGTGTATGATCAGGGCTGGGTGGTGGGGGCACTAGACTACCAGGGATTGTGGAGGATTGTTTTACTTCCATGTTGATTTGGACAGGGGTGGGGGGCCATTACACTATGGAAAGGACGGGGAACGGGAATTTTAATTTTATATTATCTTGGGATCAGGGCTGGGAGGGGGGTACACTACACTATGGAAATACTTGGGAATGGGGTTCCTTAATCATTATTATATCGGAGATCAGAACTGGGAGCAGGGACCCTACAGAAACAGGAAACAGGGGCAATGTTATTTTACATACATCAGGAATCGGGGCTGGGAGGGGGATACCACTAGAATACCAGGGCTCCTGTACCTTTTTCCTTTATGATCGGGGTTGAGAGGGGGCTGGCCTGACACATTCTGCTGGGTGTAGCCATGCTAATGAGCTCATAATGAGTATGCAGGGGGCAAGGATGCACCATGCATGCCCAATGAGCTCATTAGCATTTTGTGGCTGAATATCACCCTTGGGAGAAATGGCGCATCCAAGTATGCACCACTCATTGCCCCATTGGCTGTCTTCAGCCCTGAACCCTGGATGTGCAGTGCCACATGTGGCAGCCACCCGCTTTGTGCCACACATCCAGGGTCTGATATTCATACAGAATGCACAATCTGTTGTGATCGCGCATTCTGTTTGAATATCCTGACAGAGCTGGCCGGCCCATTTGTTTGGGCCGCGCATCTTTTTGCGCCGCTCATCCGGCCGGCTCTGAATATGTCCCCCTGATGTTTAACCTGCATTATTATTTGCTCTGATAATGTATATTATTGTACGTACTGTGTATTGTTGTATTGTTATTACTGGTAATGTATATTATTGTACATACTGCGTATTGTTGTATTGTTGTTACTGGTAATGTATATTATTGTACATACTGCGTATTGTTGTATTGTTGTTACTGGTAATGTATATTATTGTACATACTGCGTATTGTTGTATCGTTATTACTGGTAATGTATATTGTTGTACGTACTGTGTATTGTTGTATTGTTATTACTGTGCTTCTACTTATTTGTACTTATCCCTTACCCTCTCCCCCAGGATGCATCTGGAAACAAGCTTCATGGCTCAGTATGTCTTTCCTGGTAAATCTCTTTTAAATAAATAAATAAAAATGGAGGCACGCTCTTTCCTTCCTCCAAACAAAATGAAAATGCACCCTCACCTGACTACAAGCAAAATGGAGGCACACCTTCACCTGCCTGCAAGAAAACAGAGGTGCACCCTCACCTGCATGCAAGCAAAATGGAGGCACACCTTCACCCACCTGCAAGCAAAATGGAGGCGCACCTTCACCTGTCTGCATGTGAAATGGTGGTGCACCCACACCTGCCTGCAAACAAAATGGAGGCATGCCCTAACCTGCCTGCAAGGAAAATGGAGGCGAACCCTCACCTGACTGCAAGCAAATGGAGGCCTCTCAACATTTAAGAGAACGATTCATCACGACAGAAAAAAATCGCAATCAAGCTTTGAAACACTAAAAGAGGTCTGACAGTTTAAAAAGGAAAACAATACCCACCCTCTGAATTCACAATTAAGCAGACATACTCAAAACAAAATTCTGGAAAATACCCCCACTCTCGCTCTCACAGGACTGTAAAAAAAAACACAACCCCTGGAAAAAAACCCACAATCAAACAGGTTGCTAAATTGTAGACACATAAGATCTTTGGAAAATCTTACTACTTGCTTGCACTCCTGTACTGAGAAATTCTATTCTAGGTGGTACCCATTTACATCCGTTGTAGAGGACATGGAAGGTACTTCAGTACTAGATCAGTTGGTGGCTTGAGATGATGGTTGATGGTTCGGGGCGGGGGCAGTTAAGGCTCAGGTAATTGTAGTGGTAATCGTTGAATTTTAGGGTGTCTTGGTTTTAACTATTTGAGTTTTCTAGATCTGTGAATTTCTAGGGGTGGACACCATTGTTTCAGCTCAATGTTTTTCTTCTTTTCTGTTTTTTATTTGTAACAATAAAAACGTTCACTGTTTCTTTTTTTACAGCAGGTATAGTTTAGTCAAGCACTGTGTATTCCGTGTTGCACCCTTGCATCTTTTTTGCACTGATATGATTGGCAATAGAGTGTTCTCTCTTTTTTTTTAAATCTGTATCAGTTCTGCTGTTACTTACCCTGGTGATTACCTTTTGTTGTGTGCTATTCAGTACCTGTATATGTTCAGCAGCTGGACAGTCTGTACTTGTTTCAGTGTGGCACCGGGAATGCGAATGACCAAACTGGAGCTAATAACAGCTCCGTATATTGATAAGATCTATACACTCTCTCACGGCTGTTCCCTGGCTCTGACATCAGCCATGAGGGGGTTCTGTGAGGTGCACTGAGTGGCGCTTGTTTTGAAATGCCAGCAGGAGTGAGGGCAGGACCAACCAGATAAACTTGAAATACTACAATACTACAATATGCCAGAACAGCCTAATCGGGGGGGCATTTGCAAGTGGACATTTCCCTTTAAGTACTGAATTTAATTCTCTGTACAGGTGGTTCGAGAAAAATAGATTAGTAATAAATGTTGCAAAAATTCAAGCAATGCTTCTGGGTTCGGCACCGAAAAAGCAGGCCTAATGCTAATAACTTCTTAGTGCCAATCCATATGGGAAAACTTCTTGATACTGTTAGTTTAAATATCTTGGTATCTACATATATTCTAACTTGACATTTGGCCCCCATATTAAGGATTTGACTTCTAAGCTGCACCAAAAATTAGTTCAGCTTTTTTTTTATATAATGCATGTTAACCACTTACTCCCCTGGTGGTCCCCTTCTTGACTGCCCCTCAGCCCTGTCACCCGGCTCCTTCGGGATTTACCTGTACCTTCATCCTCAGCCCGAGGACTGTGGTTGTGCCCGATCACCAGTACAGGGCCTGCAGAGGGTCAGTCGACCATCCTGCTGCCCCGGAGGTTTTTCCTCCATTTTCTCCCTTCCCTCCCTGTTGCTGGGGCAAGACATGCCAACGTGTGTACGTGGAGGCATGCACACACTGCAGAGTCCCACTGCATCCTCAGGATTGCAAGAGCATCTGCATGAGAGAGGGACTGGACATCATTGTCCACCTAGGGACAAATGACTTGCTGTGCATTTAATCAGAGCAGTGCAGATGAAGTTTGTGGATTTGGGGAGGGGCCTTAGCCAAATAGCACACACGATTACCTTCTCGGAGGTGCTGCCTGTCCATGGCATGGGTGAGGCTAGGGTACAACGCACCATGCAGTTCAATCAATGGTTGAAAAACTGGTGCAGAGCACAGGGATTTGGCTTCACCGGGGACTGGGGCTCCACCTGGTGGGATACACGCCTATACTGGCAAGATGGGCTGCATCTGTCCAGGAGGGGAATCAGGCT
Organism: Neoceratodus forsteri; assembly: GCA_016271365.2. Classification (NCBI taxonomy): domain Eukaryota; kingdom Metazoa; phylum Chordata; order Ceratodontiformes; family Ceratodontidae; genus Neoceratodus; species Neoceratodus forsteri. Next base: position 740,691,747 of record CM057459.1, read on the forward strand.
TCTAGATGATAGGTTTAAATGCTTCATTGGCAAGCTTTTAAACTAGCCAAGGGGGGAGGCACTGATGAGAAGCAAGGAATTCCCAGCCTCCCCCCACAAAACAGGGTAATCAGTGAGTTAAACACCAAGGTAGAGAGGTTGATAGGGAGCAGGACAGGGGTAAAGGGAGAAAAAGCCAAAGACAGTAAGGGCAGGGATGGGGCTAAAAGATGAAAGACCATAAAGAAATTGAGGGTGATAAGTACCAATGCCCATAGTTCAAGTAACAAGCTTCCTAATTTAGCGGTCTTGATGGAAGAGGGACACCTGGATATTGTGGCAGTCACAGAAACATGGTACACGGAAAACCATGACTGGGATGTAAACATACCATGGTATGCAATCTACAGGTGGGACAGGGAGGGTAAAAGAGAAAGAGGAGTAGTAGCTCTCTATGTAAGGGATGAGATAAAAGCAACAGAACTAAAGAGTAAATGGGGAAGAGAGGAAGCACTGTGGGTCACCTTGGAGACAGTTAATGACACCACAATCCGCACGGGAGTTGTATATAGACCCCCATCTCAGGGGGAGGAAATGGACAAAGAAATGATAGAAGGTATCCTTAGAATGGCAGAAAAAGGGGAGATATTGTTGATGGGGGACTTGAATATGCTAGATGTTAACTGGAGCACATGTGCTGCAACCACATCCAAGAGCAGGGTCATTCTCGATGCCCTGCAGGGGGTGTGCCTCAGACAGCTAGTGTTGGAACCCACTCAGAAGGGAGCAATCTTAGACCTGGTACTCTCAAATGGAGATGGTGAGAGGATCACGGATTTAGAAGTGGGCAGCCATCTGGGAACTAGTGACCAGTGTGGTTCACGATAAACACATTGGTAGAGTCAAGCCATACCAAGACAAAAATACTGGACTTTAGGAGGGCTGACTTTGGCAAAATGGGTGAGTGCCTAAGGAATGCATTAGCAAAGGGGCAGGAAGTAAGGGTAGAAGAACAATGGGAGAAAATCAAAACTGCCATCACAGAGGCAACAAGTCTTTGTGTGAAGCAAATGAACAAAACAAAATGAAGTAAAAAAACACTATGGTTCTCCAAAGATGTGGCAGGAAAGGTTAGGGAGAAAAAGATAGCATTTAGGAAGTATAAGGAGTCACAGAATGAGCAGGACAGAGAACTGTATCAGTTAAAGCAGAAGGAAGTGGGGAAGGCAGTCAGAATAGCGAAGGCCCAAACCAAGGGAAAGATAGCCAACTCTGTTAAGAAGGGGGATAAAATCTTTTATTGGTACATCAGGGAGCAAAGGAAGACCAAGAGAGGGATAGTGAGGCTTAATAAAGGGGAGAGGAGGTGGATGACAGTGAAAAAGCAGAGATACTGAATGAATATGTTTGCTCAGTATTCACAAAAGAAGAAAAGGGGGGGCACCTAAATCAAGCAATAGAAGCACTCTGGACAGGGGGGTCAATAACAGTCCATTCACAGAAGAAAGGGCCCTGAGAGAACTCCTAAAACTCAGGGTGGACAAAGCAATGGGGAATGATGGGATTCACCCCAGAATTCTAAAAGAACTAATGAGAGACTTGGTGACACCACTAACTACCCTTTTTAGCAAATCTTGGGGTGATGGTGTGGTACCTGAGGATTGGAGGAGGGCAAATGTGATTCCTCTTCACATAAGTGGGAGCAAGGTAGAGGCAGGAAACTACAGACCTGTTAGTGTAACCTCAGTGGTAGGGAAAATGATGGAATCACTACTGAAAGAAAGAATTGTTGAGTACCTAGAGGCTAGTGGGGCACAGGACCTGAGGCAGCATGGATTCACAGCGGGAAGGTCATGTCAGATGAATCTAATAGAGTTCTTTGACTGGGTAACCAAAGTAGTAGACCAGGGAAGGGCTGTAGATATGGCCGACCTAGACTTTAGCAAAGCATTTGACACAGTCCCACACAAAAGATTAATAAACAAGTTAGCCACCCTGGGAGTGGGTCCCAGGGTGATAGCCTGGGTAACAAATTGCTAACCAACAGGATGCAGAGTGTAATAGTAAACAGAGTACACTCTGAAGAAAGGATGGTTACTAGTTGGGTACCGCACGGTTCAGTACTGGGACCGGTCCTCTTTAATGTCTTTATAGGACATTGCAGAGGGGTTGAAGGAAAAGTATGCCTCTTTGCAGATGATACAAAATCTGCAACAGGGTTGATACAACGGGGCTGGAAAGGATGAAAAGGGACTGGCAAGGTTGGAGGAATGGTCAAAAGTATGGCAGCTTAGATTCAGTGCTAAAAAGTGCAAAGTAATGCACCTGGGAAACAAAAACCCAGGGGAAGAGTACACAATGGGGGGGGGGGGTACTAACAACAACAAAAATGGAAAGGGACCTTGGGGTAGTCATATCAAATGACATTAAGGTAGACAGGCAATGTGAGAAGGCAGTAAGGAGGGCTAGAGGGATACTGGGATGCATAGGGAGAGGCATCATCAGTAGAAAACAGGAAGCTGTTATACCTCTGTACAGACAGTCGGTGAGACCCTATTCGGAGTACTGTCTGTAGTTCTGGAGGCCCCATCTCTGCAAGGATATAGTCAGGATGGAGGCGGTCCAGAAGAGGGCAACTAAAATGGTACAGGGTCTGCACCAGAAGTCTTATGAGGAGAGACTTAAAGAGCTTAATATGTACACCCTTGAGGAAAGGGGGGGGGGGGACATGATAGAAACTTTCAAGTACCTCAAGGGAATCAACAAAGTCTAAGACAGGAGCATCTTTGAGAGAAAGAGATGTGCAAGAACAAGGTGGCACAGTTTGAAGATAGAGGGTGGACAGCTGAGGGGCAATGTCAGAAAGTATTTTTTCTTGGAGAGAGTGGTGGACGCATGGAACCACCTTCCTGAGGAGGTCGTGGGGTCAAAAACAGTGGGGGAATTCAAGATTTCATGGGACAGGCATAAGGCAATTATAGTGAAGGGTAGGAGGAAGTAGACTGTTGGTTAACTAGAATCTGCAGCTTATCCAATATGTAGGGAATAAGCAGACTAGGTGGGCCAAGTGGTCCTTATCTGCCGTCAAAGTCTATGTTTTTATCCTCTCTTCTTTTGGCGTTCCCAACCGATCCTACCCTCAGGCCTCCACCTGGGGGGCAGTCATGCAGTGAGATTGCCTAACCACCCTCCCAGAAGAGGAGAGCCATCCTCCGGCTGCTCAGTCCTCTCCCTCCCTCCCCCGGCCCCAGCTGGCTGATCCCCAGCGACCCGTGTCAGCATGTGAACATGGGTTGCTGGTGTGGTAGGAGGTAAGATGTGAAAATTAGATCAGCTTTATCAGATTAACAAATTTCTCAGGAACAATGCCAGACTTAGTATAGTGAAACAACATCTGCTCCCTTATTAGATTATAGTTCCCTGGTTGTAGATGCGGCACCTAAAGTCAATTTTGATTACAAAAAAGCATTATATCACATGTACCGCCCCACCAGTGGGGCTTACTTTGTTTTGCCTCCCCAGTGCTGCTCTGCCTTATGTCTGCCAGCTCCTGCCAATCCCTGTCCTTGGTGCACTCCTGCAGGCCCTCAGTAACGGCTCCTGGGTAGGGAGACCAGAGGAGCAAAGTGCAACAATAAAAAGTTAAAACCACTAGCCTAGCAGTTATGAATGCCACACCGTCTGTGCGAGCATTCATGTATTGTGACTGCACAAGTGTGCAGGCTGGCAGCTGCCAGCTCGAATTAGTAATAGTGCTGCAGCACTTTTTGTTAAAGCCACTGCAGCGACTCTGTCCAAGTGTCCCTGCTGTGTGCTCTGATGCCTGGGACTCTGGCAGCATAGTTGTTGGTCCAGAGGCACACAGGGAGGAGTAAAGTAAAAATGTTTATGTAACCCCCTACAAATGGGGGTTCCCAAAAAGTCTTCCTTGAGCTTGCCTAAATGCTCACTGCCAGGCTGGTGTCCTGCGTTTTAGCAGTTTAAATGTGATTACCAGAGCCTGTATAGCCTCTGTGTACTGTCTCTTTAAGAGCTGCTTGATTGCAGCATAAGTAATCTGAGATGGAGCTCTGTTGAAAGATGTAACTATTTGCTGAAAATCATTTAGAGTGATAATGATAATGTAGTTTGTCTAACCTGGTTTCTTTGTAGCAAGGACTGTTTTGTTTGTCTCCACTATCTTGGTCCTGGACTGCAAATTGGACCAATCAGTTCTGGTGGGACCTAAAATGTAGCCGGACTACAGGAGCTGTCTGAATTCAAAATCTGTAGGAACTGTAGTTTGAGCTTTTTGCGTCTTTTTTGCAACTGAAGGGGGAGCTCTTGCTTTGACTGACAGCCAAATCAGCCAACCGAATCTTTTGGATCTTGGGGGAAGTCCCGGGCTGCTTGCAGTTTTCAGTTAGTTCTGAGCTGGGAAGTGAAATGAGAGGAGCTGACGTGGTTTTGAGCAGCAATTCTGAGTGGATTCACATGGGAGAACTGTGAAAGGGCTAAGTTTCGGCCTGCATGTCTGTCTGCTGCTCCTGAGAGGGAGAGAAGAGAATTATTTTGGACTAAATCCAAGTTTGTGTGACTAAAGTAAGCTACTGAAGTGGGCCAGGCTCAACCTGAAGAAGACCGAAGATTTTACGGAATGCGATTGGCCTGTCAGGAGTTCCAGCTACCCCTAAGCTCCCGGTGTGTGCAGAGACTTTGCGATTGTGACTGGGGAGCGCTGTGTCTGGTACAGTAGAATTCCCATACATGTAAATGTGCTATGAGCTGCTAGTGGGTCGTGAGTTAGTTCCCCACTGTGTGAACTGTGTTCTGCTTGTTGGAAGCTGTATCCAGCCCAAAATGGACTGCATCCGAATTTGTCTCCATGCAGTCTGGGCCTTGCCAGACTGGCCCTGCCAGACTACCCACTGCACAGAGAAGCCATCGACGAGAGACCTGCCTGGGGATCAGCCCCCTGCTCCACGTTTGAACAGGAACGACGCCTCTGCAACTCATGTGGGCCCTGCTTCTCCTGGCATTCCAGATTAACCACCTGCAGTCTCAATTTTCATCCAGCCTGTGTCCAGTCTTGGGTATCATGAGTAAATACCAGGGTAGCGCCCTGTAACAACAGCTTAATCTGAGTGTGTCATCTGATTGCCTTGTTGTCTTGTTTCCTTTATGAACTGAGCCCTCTAGCTCCAGATTACAAATATTGTGTACTGTGCATGTTGTGTTTTCCATCACAGGGCCCCAACCAGCTGCGACACCGGCCAACCCCGGGCAACAGTCTTGGCTAGCCCATCTCTTCTCCACCTGGGTACCCAGAGGTGGACTGTGTGGGGGGACTCAAAGCACATGCATAACCGCTTGATTGATATAACCTGTAAGCTAATTAACCTGATTTTGCCCCTCCCTTGTTCAAGTCCCCTGAATAAATCAGATCTAACTTTTTCTGCATGTAATCTGACTGTGGTTCCAGTTTGTGCTCAAAGTACTGTACTGTTGCTATTTGCTGTGCATAACCTTGTTTTACAGGGGGTCCCCAGGGTCAAGTCAGAGGATCCAGCCCTGGTGGTAAGTGCAAACAGTCTGGGTACTTGTGTAGTGTACTAGGGGTATTGTGAAAGTGATTATTGTACAGTGTTCAGGCCACTAGAGGGGAAAGAGGGGGGTTACAGTGTCCTGGAGGGCTGTGCCCAGGTTATCTTGACCACTACCAACCCTGACCTCTGGGTGGAGGCACCCGTTTCAGAACTCAGGCCCCTTAACCTACTACTACTAGCCAAGCAGGCAGGGGTAGTAGCCCTTGGAATAGTGCCACCTAGGGGTTATATTTAAAAGAGTGCTCTTAAGTGCTAATATTTAAAAAGGGTGCTATGGCTTTAAGACCAGCTGAGGCTGCTATAGAAGTGAACAGCTGTGCCTGCCACCTGGGGGGTCAGCGCTACGGCACCCGCAACAGGCAGGGGAAGCCTCTTGCAAGCCCCACTCTGCCACCGGATAACAGGGCAGAGGACCCTATTGAACTCTGGAGACATTGTTAAGGGAAATGGACCAGCAATACAAGGGCACAACCCTCCAGGTATAGGGTCTGATACATGCCCCTTCACAGCGGAGGAAGTCCTAAAAGCTCCGAACAATCTAAAGGTGGACAAGGCCAGGGGACCAGATAACATGCACCCAAGAATCCTGAAGGAACTGGGAAAATAACTGGCAGAACCCCTAGCAGAACTCTTCTCCAAATCACTGGAGAGTGGGGAAATTCCCAAGGACTGGAGAAGGGTGACGGTGGTTCCACTGCACACATCTGGAAGCTGGGAAGAGGCAGGAAACTACTGCCAAGTGAGTCTAACGTTGGTGGGGAAAGTGATGGAATCAATACTAAAGCATAGGATAATAACATTCCTGGAGTCCAGTGGACAGCAGGACCATAGACAACACAGGTTCACTTCAGGTAGATCATGCCAAACAAACCTGATCAAGTTCTTCAACTGGGTGACCAGAGCTGTGGATATGGGAGGGGCATCGATGTAGTCTACCTAGACTTTAGCAAGGCCTTCAACTTGATCCCTCATAGAAGGCTGGTTAAAAAGTCAGATTGCAAGGGGGTAGGACAGGAGGTAGTAAGATGGGTAACACACTGGTTACACGATAGGACAGAAAGGGTGCAGGTAAATGGTGTGCTATCTGAGGAATTGAAAGGCATATGCCTGTAGTTCTATGGGGGAATGGTTCTACTTAAACTATCAAGCTATCGCCGCTCTGCTTAGAGCAAGTCACACTCACAGCACTCGCTGTCATATGGCGGCTAGTCCGTGGCTGCTTCTTTGCCCTCTGTGCCCCCCCCCGTCCCCCTGCTTGTCTGTCCTGCCTCTCTTTCTCATTTTGTTTGTTTGTTTTCCCCTTCCCTCCTCCTGTTCCTGTTCTCTGTTGTTGGTTTTCTACCTGCTCTTGGGGGATTTTGCCATGCTCGTTGCCTGCAGCCTTCTTTCTCCTCCCTCTGTGCTCGCTCCCTGGCCACTCCTTCAGTCGCTGCTGTGTTTTCTGCCCTGCTGCTGCACTCTGCTCATTGTTCTGTTGCCTTTCTCTTTCTGGCAGCTATCATTCCGCTGCTGCACTGTACGTACATTCTGAGGACTCCCTCGCTCCCTGCATTCCTGGTCTCCATTGTGAGCCCTCGTGCTGCTCCTTCCCTACTGCAGCTCCCACTGCCTGCCTTCCGTGACCAGCATTGTTGGTGCTTTCGCTGCTTCCTTGTTCTACAGCCACTGTGCTGGTGAACTGGCCCATCTAGCCCGCAGTCTGTTTCAGTGTCTTTACCCCCACGCTATGCTGTGTTCTCCACAATCAAGCTGCTCACTACCCAGTAACCCATACCTCATCTAACCTCTCAGCCTCTTGCCTACTGAATTGGTGCCTGGCTTCCTGGATCAAGGGCTCAGTCCCCCGCTGGAGACACATCTTACGACTGGTGTTTTACTTGGCCTGGGTGGATAAGGGGTTCTGCGTTACATTGCTTTTTCTGATTCCGTCCAAGTCTGTATCCAAACTGCACTTTTGACTATTGGGCCTGTGATTCATGGAGGAACTCTTGCCGGTCAGTATCTTGCTGTTTTCACAAGCTACCCAGCTGCAGTCCCATTTACATAAGTGTGCATCACATGGTTGTCAGCTTGTTCATACAGTCCTTGCTAACACGTGACAGCGCTACTCTGTTACCTTGGTAGTGCTCACTGCTCCCATGCTGCTATACCTGTATTGGTATCATTCCGTTTTGGATGCGCTATAGGCTGCTTGTTTACTGCTGCTCATTATGCCTGTGTCCAGGGGCCTCCTCACACATGGCACGCTTATTCCAGTGACTCACAGATGCTCAGGCTGCGGCTTTACGAACATGACCTTAGCCCCCTATAGGATGCCTTGATGCACAGCGCTGTTTTCAACCTGCGGTGACATAACTGGCTTTTCTGAAGCTGCATCGCACTGGGATAGACTGTGCCAGCTCCGTATAACACTTACGTCCAGGTCCTCTTGCCTGCGCACTCTTTGCTGCATGCCTCAGCCATCCCCTCAGCTCTGCCTCTGGGATGCCTGCTGTGCCGGGCGGCCCTCCGTGGTGACGCCCCCAATCATGCTAGCCTACGTTGGGTTTAGCTTAACTCGCTCTCTCTCCTTTCCGCCTGGCTTATGTGGGGTCTGTCTGTACCCGCTGGCCATGTGGGGGCCTCGCCTGGCAAGCTTTCACTGCTCCTTTGCTGCCCTGCGTTGGGGTTTCACGGTTCTGCTAGCATTCGTGGGGCCTAGCTGTCGCTATATACTCCTTCCTCCGGCTGACCTACATGTGGTCCAGCCACTCATACTACCCCATGTAGGGGCCTAGCTGGTTACTTTGCCTTCATCCTTTGGACTCCTGCCTTGCACTCCAGCCGTGCACTCTATCATGGCGTCCAGCGCCCTGCTATAGATCCTTCCTGCTGGCTGTCACCTGAGCTTATCTACTGTATCCTTCGTTCCTGCTTTCCAGTGTCCCTCCAGCATTGGTCTCCACCAAGACATTCCTATGGTTCTCCATTCCTGGCTCTGGACACTCGTTTCTCCTGCTTTGTGTTTCCCCTGAGCACTGGGATTTGGCTACGTGCAAGCTTCCCTCTCGTGCAGTTTTCTTTGACTCAGATCAGCTGGTTCATTCTTTCCCATCCTTGCGGCATGTTCAATCTCAGTCTGTGGACCATCTGCTTCAGTCATGTATCCCTGCTGTTTGCCTGCTGGATCTGGACTATATCTGGACATTCATTCATTCATCTGCCTGCCTTGTCCAAGTACCCCTGCGGTGTCTCCTTCTCCCTGGCCTGGACTCGGTCTGCTCCTGCTGCTTCCTTGCTTGCCTATTTTGGATTGTTTTCCTCCTTTTGGGCATTTCATCAGATCCCCATCTGCCAGAAGCCTTCATTCCATGTCACTTACACATCTTTGACTTTTCCATCAGGATTGGACGCATTGCCAGTGATGTTTCGCCTTCAATCACACTACTCGAGCTCTGGACGCTGCAGCCCTCACCTTGCCTGCTCGCACCTACTTCCACTTGCCAACTCATCCGACTCCGTTCTCTTTACTGTATTCTTCTGCCATCCTTGATCATCAAGAATACGTTTCTACAGGACCATCTTACTGCTCTCATAAGTCTACCTTTAGCCTCTACACCTGCCTTACCTAATTTGGTGCCTGGAGGTCCAATTATTTCTACTCTGCGCCTGCCTCGCCCAGCATCAGGGTCTGGAGGTTTGACTATTTCTACCCTACATCTGCCTCCCCCAGCATCGGGGCCTGGAGGTTCGAATATTTCTTTTCTGCACCTGCCTCGCCCAGCATTGGGGCCTGGAGGTACGGCTGTTTCTACCCTATACCTGCCTCGCCCAGCATCGGGGCCTGGAAGTTCGAATATTTCTACTCTACACTGGCCTCACCCAGCATCGGGGCCTGGAGGTACAACTATTTCTACCCTACACCTGCCTTGCCCAGCATCGGGGCCTGGAGGTTCAACTATTTCTACTCTACACCTGCCTCGCCCAGCTCAGGGCGTGAAAGTTCTCATACCACCTGTGACCTGCCCACCTAGCTCGGCATGTGGAGGTTCAGTTCCTTACTGGACCTGCTTAACCGGACAGGTTGGAGGTTTTCCGGACTTTCTACCCTAATGTCCAATTACTGCTTCTCCCACTCAAGACTGGGGGTTCATTTGCTCCGCTTTCTTCTGCTTCACAACTTGCATCCAGCTTACTCGCCTTCAAAGACTCAATGCTTCCATAACCTCATATATTGGAACTCAGACCACCACTTCTAGATTGACTATCATTCAACTGGATTCGAAATGACCTTCTATCAACATTTTGTCCTGGACATTGACATCTCGGACTGGGAATATCCTAAGGATGTACTACCATCTTCTCTCTGGACATTCAACATCAGTACTGGATTCCGTTTGCTCTTTATTGACCTTAAGATCCTCATCGACTGGGTTTTGGACTAGCTGACAACTTAATATTTGTTCATTTAGGATTACTCTCCTTTAGTATGCCCAGAAGGATAGGCAGGTCAGTAGCCATGGGTCCTCAGAGGTTTCCCCCCAAGGGGGGTTTTCCTCTCTAGCATGCTACTGGCCACACTCTCCTAAGTTGGAGGAGATAATCGTACCTGTAATCATAATTCTTTCTTTTGGGGGGTCTCAGTCCTACTCAACTAAGCATCCTTCCTAAGGTGAGATACAGAGAAAGGCCAAAACATCAAGTCCTAACAAGTTGTTATTCATCAGTTCAAGCACCTAAGAACTATGCATATCCAATCCAGTTCATATGTATTACAATCACTGACCCATTCATATCTAAGCACTAACCATTTCATATAACTCATATACCTTGCAGGCATTGTCCTACTTACTGGTCTGGCCTATGTATCCAAGCATAACTTACATCATTCAGCTCTATTGTACGTAGCACAAGCACTGAGTGATGAACCACATAGAATGTAGAGTTACCAGCAGGGTGCCCCAGGGCTCCATTTTGGGACCGCTACTTTTCAACATATTCATAGCCGACATTGCAGAGGGGCTAGAGGGAAAGGTGTGTCTGTTCACAGACAACACCAAAATATGCAACAGGGTGGACTGCACAGAGGGAGTGACAAAAATGAAGTCAGACCTACAGAAACTGGAGGAATGGTCCGCAGCATGGCAGCTGAGGTACAATGCAAAAAAGTTCAAGGTTATGCACTTAGGGAGGAGCAACCCAAGAACTGACTGCTATCTGGTGGGGGGAGTCTAACAAAATCTAGTGAGGAATGTGATCTGGGAATCATAATAACAGACAACCTGAGGGTGGAAAAACAGTGTGAAAAGGTGGCACTAAGAGCTGGGGGCATGTTGGGGTGCATCAGGAGGGGGATCACAAGTAAGAAGAAGGAGGTGGTTTTACTGCTATACAGAGCATTGGTCAGGCCCCACCTGAAGTACAGTGTACAGTTTTGGAGACCGCACCTCAGAAAGGATATAGACAGGTTGGAGACAGTACAAAGGAGGGCGACAAAAATGATCTAGGGATTGCGCCAGATGAAGAGAGGTTAAAGGATTTAAACATGTACTTTCTAGAACAGAGGAGGGAGAAGGGTGACATGATTGAGACATTCAAATACATTAAGGGTGTAAACAAGGTTCAGGTGAATGAAGTTTTTCACTTCAAAGAAGGTAGTAGAACATGAGGGTATGATAGGAGGCTAGTTCGCGACACATATCAGTAAGTTTTCTTTACACCGAGGGTGGTTGATGCCTGCAACAGCCTGCCCCCGGAGGCTGTCGGGACCAAAACTATCAGGGGCTTTAAGAGAGCATGGGACAGACATAGGGGCATCATTATACAGAATGAATAATCAGGGAGGGATGTAGCAACCTACAAATCAAAGGCAGACTAGATGGACCTTGTGCTCCCCTTCTGCCGTCACCTTCTATATCTGTGTAAATTAAAAATAATACAGATGGGGTGGAAAAGAATTGTTAATATTAGGGCTTGTATAAACTGTGTGTACAGCAGCCATACATTGCCTCTGACCCCTAGCCCAGCCAATCAGGATTTGAGGAGCCCTGGAGGATTCAGCAATGGTTCCTAGGTAGGGGGTATAGACAGTGTCTTTGGCACCCAAGCAGACAGTCAATTGGGCATCGTGTGGACTTAATGCATATTAATTTTAAAGAGGGACAGCTGTGTTCAACAAATGAGAAGCTGCCTTTTCCACCTTCAGCCCCCAGGGGCAGTTACAGCTTGGGGCAGTCTAGCTGAAGCACTCTGTGAGACAGGAGGGTTTGGACTGTGTTGGGAGGGAAAAAAAAAGTCTGGAAGTTTGCCTAAGGCTTCCACAGACGAACTTCTGGGGACTTGCCTACTGCTTTCTACAATCTGGAAAGCCAGAGAGTATATTTGAAGATTGCATCTAAGCTTCTGTAGCACCGGAGTGAAGCCCTTCTGCCTGTAAGGAGGGCTGGACTGTGTTTTGCCAAATGCCTGAAGTGTCTGGATTAAGCAGCCAGATCCCAGAGATGCCACAGAAATTTCCCCTTCTCTGGGGACTCCAGCAAAAGATAGCCAAAGCAGTTGTGGTGTGAAGCTGCAGTTTGAAATTTATCTGAGTGACTGCTGCTCAGTTGGGAGCAGCCAATATCTATCTATAGAGGTGTTTGTGTTCATGCCACGAGAAGCCACAGAGACCATGTGATTCCTGAGCTCCAAATAGAAATCACCCGAGGGACAGTCTGGGGAGTCAGCCCAATATTGTCAACTCTTGACAGTGCTGAACATTTGCCCCTGAGAACTAGAGGCCTTGACATGTGGGGTAAGTGTGTGGCCCTGGTCCCCAGTTCTGGCCCAATCCTGCAGCAAGAAGGTAAGCTACAAGACTCTACAATCAAGGAAGAAGGTGACAAGCTACAAACAACCAGCCCCTGAGCCCAAGCTGCCATCCACAACACTGTTAAAAGTCCCAGAGCTAACCAAGCTACACCTGTCAGACACAGACTAGAAACTACAGAACCATGAGTACTGGCAGGGCTTGCTCTGTCTGGGAAATAACTCGTTTCTGCAAATTTAAAGTTAATGTCTTATGGGGCCATAAGGCCGGCCAACCCACGGCAACATTTCATGCCTACACCCTTCTAAATCTGAGTACCCAGTTAGACATTCAGGGGCACTGGTACCAGTGGGGAGGTGGGTCTAATGTGCTGTTGTTGTTGGGGGTGGGCACTGTTAAAACCATTGTTATTTGCTAGTTCCAGTCTATCAAATATTCAATTGCCAGTTACGTTTTGCATTCCTGTTCCCCTTTCCCCATTAACCAATTTGTTATGGTTGCCGGTAATATTGATTGTGAGCATATTATTAGCTACAGTCTTTAATTGTATGTCTTTTAAAGTATTACTGTTTAAAGTGGTATTCCATGTGTGGGGTGGCTGGAAGGGGAGGTGGGTAGGTACAGCTTCCAAGGGGGTTGTACAACACAAACATCAGGCCCACTATATTTTTACTCTGGATGGAGGCACCATACTATTTACCTTTTTTATTTGGGAAAGAACCCCCTGGTTACCATCAGAACAGCGCCCAGGCTCCTCAACCTGTTTGGAACCCAACAGGCAGGGGTAGTAGCCCGTTGTTACACATTGCCCAGGTTACACACAAAATTGCAAAGTTTGCATGTCACTGTACTAACGAAGTGCATCATTGTACAATCTTGGATGGTTTGGGTTGGCTTTCCTTTTGACATGAAATCAAAATTAACTTTTTTTTTGTTTGTTTCTTTAGCGCCTTATCTCTTAGCTGGGGTGTTCCTATGGTTCCCCATGTCCAGTCACTGCTGGTGGCTCCTGCATTCAATGCCTTGACTGAGCTACACCTCTTCTCCTTCACCCTGTCTCAGGCCATATCGCGGTCCCCAGTCATGAAAGGCCAAGGGGTCAGGACCGGAGGGAGCTTCTCGGAGTGGCGGATGCAATACTGCAGCCCTGCCATCATGCACCGAGGGTTCAGCTGGTGTTTTTAGCCAACAAGCCCCAGCCCCCCACAGCAGAGGTGTGCAGTGATACCAGTGACGCAGTGGTACGGTTCCCACGCACCGCATGCCAGACGTCTGCCGTGCTGGCCACTTTCTTTACTCCGTGAATTGCCCTAGCCCTCAACCACCACTAGAAGCCAGTACATGCGTGGGTTTCCCTTCCCACCCTCCCCAGAGAAGGAGAGCAGTCCCTGGGATGCTCTATCTTCCTTCACCTGGCCAACCCCCGATGACCCGAGCTCATTCCCGAACCCGAGTCGCTGGTGTGGTGCGAGGTGTGGTGTCCAGCGCCTCAACCCTCAGCATCACCGAGCCAGCAAATCAAAATTAACTTTAGCTAATTTTGGGTTTCAAATTGTTAAACAGCATCTGACACCTTAAGAAGAACTTTAACAAAACAAAACATTTAGACACAGTCCGGCCTGTATTTTGCATTAGGTCTGTATTCCTCCCCCTCCATTATTTATCAGTGATGTAATCTGCATGAAAACAGGATCTTTGCTCGTGAAGAGCTCATCTATTCCTGTTGCTTTCTCCCTACCTGAAGTCATAATGCACTGCTTATGACATCACAGTTACTCCCATGGCAACAGATTGTGGTGTCACAGAGGATTATGACTTGAAGTAGGGAGTAAGCTATAGAGGCGGATAAACTTTGAGGTATAAAGATCATGAATTCATGCAAATTTCCTCAGTATTATTTATTTAGAGACTGTGGAGTCTGAACTGGTTTTTAATTTATTTTATTGTAGTTTTATTAAAGTATAGTTTTGTTTGGGTTGGGTGGGTGTTTAGATTGATTTGTTTATTCTATCTGAATCTCCCCTCTTGGTGAGAGTGAGTGGGGAGGTTCGGACACAAGGGGGTATAATTTGAGTTGTTTTATACTTTGGTTTTTGGTTGTTTTACGTTTATTTCTTCCTCAGAGTGAGAGCTGTGGAAGTTGTATATATTATTTATATTTTGATTTTTGTTTTGTGGGGTATTTTCTCCTTGCTCGGTGTTTTGGGGCCTGTGATATGTGCTGTAGATCTACTACCCAAGTCGTGCGCTATTCATCCTCTGCTCTTCACGCCCTCCACCCTTTTTCCCCCTACCTCTATTATTTTCTACCTATCAGTGCTACAGAACGCTGGGCATTGCCCATGGGGGGTGGGGTGGGGGGTGAAAACAGCAGAGGATGGATGAGCGAGGCACTCGGATCGGGGTAGTTAGGCCCAGAAGGGGTGAAATGGATTCTGTAATGTGGTCCCCCATGTCTAGTCTCCATACCCAAGGACACCACCACTAAGGGCGGGCAGGTGATATGGGCAGCCCAGGAGACCTGTCCCACTCGAGCGGTGTTATGCAATGCCAGATCTGTTAAGAACAAGACTGCAATTATTGCAGATCTCGTTGAGACAACAGATCTGGCATGCATCACCAAGCCCTGGCTGGATGAAAATGCTGGCCCCATACTTGAGGCTGCGATTCTGGCCGGGTACTCGGTGATACACCGCGCGAGATTGGACCGCAGTGGAGTGGAGTTGCAGTCTGTTTCAAGACCGAATTGGGCCTCATGAGTGTACCAGTTGAGGATGCTGGGTCTTTCAAGTGCTGCATAGTAGCAGGTGTAGGCTGTAAGATAGCCCTCATCTACTATCCACCCGGGGATGAGAAGCTATTCCTTCAGGAAGTAGCAGACTTCATGATCGATCTGGCATCTGAGTTGCCCAGGCTGATGGTCCTGGGTGATTTCAGTGCCTGGATCGATGACAAACTCTCGTAATTTGGACAACACTTCCTCCAGTTGATGACATCACTGGGTCTTACACAGATTGTTACCTCTGCTATTCATAAACACGGCCACTCCCTTGATCTGGTTTTTCTCCTGGGGTCGAAGCCTGTGATGTGGGGGTGGAACCTGTCGGGTGGTCCGATCAATACACAGTGAGATTCAATTTATGCACCCCCTTTCATAGGCCTACCCCTGTGGAGATGGTAAGGTACCGCCCTTTATGGGACGCGAGCCCTGAGGGCCTTGCGGGCGGCGCCGATCTATCGGAATTTTCAGAGTGTGGGAACTCCAGAGGCTTTGGTTCTGGCCTATTACAAGGTCAATACCACAGCACTGGATTCTGTTCTCCTGTCTGTGTTCGTCCTCTCTCCCTCCGCCCTCGGTCCCCATGGTTTGACGGGACTTTGAGGGAGTTGCGGTGACTAGGATGAAGGTTATAGCGTTGCTGGCAGAACTCCGCCCTGGAGGCCAACCATCTTAGACTGCTAAAGCATTATCAACTCTACCAGTCAGCGATTTCCCGTAAGAAGGCAGAGTTCATGTCCGGGGCTATTGCTGCCACTCAGAACCAACTGGCTCAGCTCTTTTGAACTGTAGACAGGCTGTGCAGCACAGCCTGCCTGCAGGTTTGAAGATCCTTTTCACAGTTGGAGTGTGAGGAGCTCACTCAGTTCTTTGCGGATAAAGTGGCCGACATCAGGGCAGAGATCCAGTCGACACACCCTATGGGGGATGCTGGTGATCAGTGCCTGGCCACTGTCCCTCACTTCTTCTGGAGTACCTTTGACTGGCCAGAGTTCGTGGATGTCATGCAGATTGTCCAGGCTATGCATCCTACGTGCTGTAGTTTGGATCCAGGCCCAACTTCCCTGATTATGGGTTGTTGTGACATCATTGGCCCGGTCCTGGCACAGATAGTCTGGTGCTCCCTTGAGTCGGGTGAGTTTCCTAGCTACCTGAAGGAGGCGGTGGTGACACCCCTTTTGAAGAAAGCTTCTCTGGACCCAGACTGCCTGGCAAACTATAGACCTATCTATAACCTCCCCTTTGTGGGGAAGGTGATTGAAAAGGTAGTGGCCATACAGCTAAGAACCATTTGACCATCCATAACATCTATGAACCTCTCCAATCCAGTTTTCAAAAGAGGCACAGTACCAGTGCTGCACTGGTTCAGGTGCTCAATGATCTCCTGATGGCGAGAGATCAGAAAAGCCGGTCCATCTTGGTTCTTCCTGATCTCTCCACTGCCTTTGACACCATGGACTATGGGATACTGCTCGAGTGCCTGAAGTGCATCTGTGGCTTGACTAGTTCGGTCCTCAGGTGGTTTAAGTCCTTCCTCACTGGCAGAACTCAGAGGGTGGTGTCTGTGATTTATTCCTCCGACCCTCTTTCTCTGTCATGTGGGGTCCCTCAGGACTCTGTGCTGTCCCCCATGTTGTTTGCGGTATATATGCTGCCCCTCAGAGACATTGTAAGATGGTATGGGCTGAGGTTTCACTGCTATGCTGATGATACCCAGCTCTACCTGTCTTTCGCACCTGACCAGGATAGTGCACTCTCGGTATTTAGTAACTGCCTCGCTGAAATCCAGGATTGGATGAATTCCAGCTGGCTGAAATTGAACTCAGGGAAGACCGAGGTGATGGTTGGGGGCTGGTCAGCCCACGGGGCTTTTCCTGGGGGACTCCCAGCTTACTACCTCTGAACTGGTGCGGGACCAAGGGGTAATGCTTGACGATGGGCTGACACTACAATCTCAGGTGTCGGCTGTTGTTAAGTCATCCTTTTACCATCTGAGGAACATCGCTAGGATCAAGCACCTTGTTCCGTCCGATGACCTTCCCACACTGATCCACGCCTTTGTGACCTTGCGCCTTGATTACTGCAACTCCTTGTACTTTGGGCTTCCGGGGGTTGATATCCACTGCCTACAGCTGGTACAGAATGCTGTGGCCTGGTTGTTGATGGGGATTCCTCGGACTTCCCGTATCACACCAGTGCTGCACAAACTGCACTGGCTGCCAGTTCAGTGACGGATCACCTTCAAAGTTGGATTACTGACTTATAAAGCCCTACATGGACTTGGCCCGAATTACCTGAAAGAGCTTCTCTCTCCCCTTACTGCCCCGAGTGATTGCTCCACTCAGCTGACGAGGGTTTGCTAGAGATTCCAAGGGTATCTTTAAAATCATCGGGAGGCCCGGGCATTAATGTACGTGGCCCCAGCCCTTTGGAATTCTCTACCCCCTCAGCTTCAGGAGTGCATGACCTTGGAGGGGTTTAAACAAGCTCTGAAGACCTATTTATGGAGCAGGGCATATTCTGAGTAGTAAGGTTGATTTCTGGACTTTATTTCATGTTTATATATTGTTGTTTTTATTCTTCTGTTTTAATTCCCTGTAATGCGCCTTGATAATTGAAGGGTGCATAATAAATAAAGATATTATTATTATTATTATAAACAATGTTGTGGAGAAATAGAATATATATGGAATGCAAGATGATTCAAAGTTTTCTTTGCAGCATCAGCAGCTCTTTAAGTAAGAAGCAGCCTGCTAGTTCAGCATGTTTGCTTCAATCAGCTAGACCAAATTTAACTCGCGATCTGTCCAAAATTGATGTTTGTCTGTTCCTCATATGTTAACAAATATGGGTAAAAAGTCATTCAGTTTTAGGGCTTCTTCTCTGTGGAACAATATTCCAGTATCAATTAACTCATTAACCAGTTTTACTTCATTCTGTGAAGAACTGTAGCTATATTATTCAGCAGTGAAGAATTGTATCTGTTCTGCCTGAATTGTTATATTCTCATTAATGTTTCTATTTTACATTGAAATGTTTTACATTTTTTATAACATATACTTTGTATGTTTTATTGTACTTTTGTATACTGGGTCATACCTGTAAAAGGTGCCTTATGGCACCAGTGTATCTTACCTGGTTACTGAAACAAAACACACATAAAAACAAACTATTCTGTCCTCTCCAAGATGGTAGTTATGCATGAGAGGCCACCCTGTGTTGAATTAGGGTGTCTGTTGTGTAGCATACCTCTGTGACTTGATAACTCTTTTTATTATTTCTTACATTTTTTATCTTTTCCCCATAGGCAACTTTTAGAGGAAGGGAAAGCTACCACTGCATGTCTGGCTGAAAGACTTACAACAGAGCTTGTAGAACACATTACTGCAAGTCCTGAGGTTTTACTACTATGTCCACTGTTACAGCATCCCAGGGCAGGCTTAAGAACAAGCCTGATAATGTATCGATTACTGGAAATATGATTTTTTTGCTGTTACGTGTAAAGAGATGGGGGTTGGGCAACCATACACAATTGCAGTTATATGCAGAAGCCCCTTAGCTGTTCAGGGGTAAAATGCTGCCCCTTCCCCATTTCCTCTATGAAGAAGTCTTTTTATTTCTCACAGACATCCAAAGCAATAAATATAAATAATGTCCGGTGAGTAAAGTGTCATTTATTTCTAGGCATTTCACCTTGTAAATGTGGAACAAATATAACATTATGAGGCCTGAGACTTTTTTTTCCATACTATGGGCTCTATGCACTCACGGATGGATGTGCAGTGGCCATATTCATGGCCACTGGCCACCACGTGGTTCCCATACATGGCCCTGCCCCCAGGACGCAGGTGCACAGAGAACTGTTCTGTGGACCAGGTGCGCATCCAATAGGATGTCCAGTCCCAGTGTGCTACTGGATCCCTTGCACCCATGGGGTATGGATTGTGGTAGGCTGCCCCAGCCCTCCTTGTGGTCCCCATGGGCTGGGGCGGCTTGTTGAGGGGGTCTGCTGTGCCCCAACATCCCCGCCACAGCCAGTGTCAGCATCCTGGGGGGGGCACATCACTTACAGTAGGGGTTACCATGCATAACATGTGCCCCTGTGCCCAGCACACTGCACTTTTGTGAATGCTGTGGTGTGCAGGCATGCCCCCCACCCACCCCAGCATGCTGTTGTCCACTAGGGGGCACAGGACAGGTATGTGCCCGATACCCAAACGGCGTACCTGTCCTGCGCCCCGTCGTGAATGCCGTGTGGGGTCCACGGGAACCCACTCCCTGGTATTCAGACATAGCCATGCCAACATGCCCGGCTTATGCAGTGCATTGGCATAGTGAAAAGAGCCCTATAAGGGAGTGTCACTGTGATGCAACTTGTCAACAAGTGGGACCTAAATAAAGTTCTTATCATGTTCTATCCTGACCCCCTTTCAGTGTAATGTTGTGTATAGGGGAAAGGCTCACTGGTTATTCAAAGTATTCCATAGGAAACCAACTTTTACAAATTTCTGAGGGCCATATTCTCAGTTCAGGCCCTGCCTTGAGGTCCAAATATAGTTGTCCCAAAGTATTATGCACCCCCTCTACTTATTGTTTTGTTTGAGTTACTGGTTGAGCTGCCTGTTTCTGACAGTAGGAGGACTGGACATGATACACTGTGTGCCAATACATTGCAGGTGTATTATGTTACTTTTATTGTCCAATTGTTGGAATTTAAAACATTTTTTTTGTTTTAGTCTGCCATACTAGTCTGATAAAGGCTTGATTATTGCCTTAGTGTATCTAGAAAATACAAATATAATACCTATGTGGATGGGTGAATTATAAAAATCCTGGTCCAAAGTGGGTGTAATATCTACTCCCAGATCTTCAGGAGACATGGGAAAATACATGTACCAGTGTATAATGTTAGTAGAACCCCAGTAATCTTTGTTCCATAAGGATGTCCATACACAACTTGCATATATTATATGGAGGAAAGCAATAAACAAGTTGTTTTCTAGCCTGCCCAAATCCTAGTAACTACATAACTGTCTGTGACCGCATAAAACTGTTATGCCTTTTGGTGTATAATAATACTTTGTTGCACCCTTCTGTGTGTGACAATATATCTGTCAGTCAACCATATCCATGGTAAAAGTCCAGATCAGAGATCCTACATATTTATTTGAAAAATGAAATTTTTTTCACCATGCTTTATATTATTAAGAGCAATGTATGACTGAAAGTGAGATACCGCACTTACAAAACTTGTTGGGGGTATCAGGGTGTTGGTGACATGAAAACCCTGATGTTGACATTGCTTAAATCCCACAATACTTTCAGCAGCCCTGTATCACACCTTTAGACATGCACTTTCATGTAAATATTATTTGTAAGGATTGATGTTAACCTGAAATCTAGTATGCTAATGCTTCATTATATATACCTCGAGTTTGCTTCCGAATTCTGGTCAACAGCACAGCAGTGCACTGGCCACTGGGTGGCCTTGATGCCTCTGAGTCTTACATGTTGTGGAAAATAGCCTGATATTTACAAATAAAAATTACCAGCAATGATTATTTTGGAATTAACCTGCGAGCCTAAAAAAGTGCAAGACAAGAGCTCACTTGCTATTTAAAGAGCAACTTCCTAGTAACTGCTCCCCCAGCATGGTTGATAACTGACCTGTCCAGGAGTGTGTTGAAGAAATGTGGCAGTGAAATTCCTCGATTAGAAAAAGTTATATCCCTCGTAAACTTTATTTTCGGCAGAGGCGATAAAAACGGACTGACTTCCCAATCAGAAAACCACGCCGGCCCACGCAGCCCTGCTTTTTGATGTCACAAAATGAAGGCTGGATGAGCGTGCCCCATTCTGCACAGGTCAGTTATCGACCACGCTGGGTGGGGGCAGCTGTGCAACTACTAGGAAGCTGCTCTTTAACCTAATGTCATGTCTAGATCTTAACTTTCAGGCTGGTTTGACAATCAGTAGAACTATAGTACAGTCTTGATTATCCAGACTGCTTGGGAGACATGGAATTAGTTCAGATAATAGGGAGTCTGTAGAACTGGGATTAAAATGTTCAGAGTGTATTCACTTGGGAGACATGCTATCAGTCAGTTAGATAGGGATGTCCATATAATGTGTGTGTGTGTGTGTGTGTGTGTGTGTGTGTGTGTGTGTGTGTGTTGGGGGTCATTAGATTGAGCTTGCTGTGTATATGTATATAGTACTGTACATCTGCCTGAAACTCTTGAAAATACCATTTAATTAGCTGTACAATATTGAGTGCCTTCAAGTTTAGTGTTATTTTTTTTGTTTTTAAAGAAAACGCTTCCTGTGTTAGAGAAGCAGGTTGAGGTTAAACTAGAAGAGGTGAGTCAAAAACTGCAGAAGTATGGAGAAGGTGTCCCTACGGAAGAATATGAGAGAATGGCTTATTTGGTTAACGTAAGTATTCTCAAAAGTCTGAGCCTATTATATAATGTATTGCTAAAAGTTGGGCACTGTAAAGTTGAGTAAAAATATGAGAAGAAAGGTGACACAAGGAAGTTACATGTTTTGAAGGTTTCTGAAATTATGATTTTGATAAATAGAAACCTCTATGTACTGATTTTTAAGGAGCCCCAAATTGTCAACATAGTCTTTTTTCACACAACTTCATGAGCAAGATATATGTAATTTTTCAAATCCCCTCCAAAACATGTTTTCGTAGTTGCTTGACACAAATATCACTTTATGGAGGGGATTTAAAAAATTCCATCTGTCAAAATGTCATAAAGTGGGGTCTTAAAACACTATGGGGTTCAAAATGTCATAAAACAACAAAGTTATGAAGAGACATTGAATTTTTCAATGTTTACTTGTAAGTTTATTATGCAGAAGGAGGTGGGGAAGGTATCCAGGTGAGCAAAGGTGCAAACTGAAGAAAGGGTAGTGAAATCAATAAATGAAGGTGACAAAACATTCTTCAGGTATATCAGGGAAAGGAAAAAGACCAGTGGAAGGATTGTGATGTTGAATGGGGGAGGGGAGTATGCAGAAGGGGACCTAGAAAAATAAATTCTTAACTTATGCTCAGTATTTACAAAGGAAGGAGAAGGGGAGTTACCAAAATTAGGGGGTAGAAACTCACATGGGGTGGGGGGGGGGAGGTGGACACCAGTCCATTCATGGAGGAGAGAGTCCTAAAGGAACTCTTGAAACTAAAAGTGGACAAGGCATTGGGACCGGACGGGATGCATCCCAGAACACTGAAAGTGCTCAGGGAGGTACTAGGGGCACCACTGACAGCCCCATGTAACAAATCACTAGAGGAGGGAGTGGTACCAAAGGACTGGAGGAGGGAGAATGTGGTACCACTGCACAAAAGTGGGGGCAAGATGAAGGCTGGAAATTACAGGCTGGTCAGCTTGACCTCAGTGGTGAGGAAAATCATAGAAACCATGTTAAAGGAAAGGATTGTGGCATACCTGGAGGCTAGTGGGGCACAAGACCTGAGGCAACATGGAGTCACAGCAGGGAGATCTTGTCAAATAAATCTGATAAGATTTCTTTGACTGGGTAACCTGGGTGGTGGATCAGGGAGGGGCAGTAGACATGCCCTACCTAGATTTTAGCAAGGCATTTGACATCATCCCACACAGAAGGCCAGCAATCAAGTTAAAAAGTCTGGGAGTAGGTCCCAATGTGGTACACTGTGTCCGAAATTGACTGAGCAACAGGACACAGAGAGTGATGGTAAATGGAGTTCAATCCCAGGAGAAGGGGATGACAAGTGGGGTACCACAGGACTCGGTTCTGAGGCCGGCCCTCTTCAGTGTCTTCATTAGTGACATTGCAGAGGGGCTGGGAGGGAAGGTAAACCTCTTTGCGGATGACACCAAGATCTGCAATAGGGTAGACACTTCAGATGGGGTGGAAAAAATGAGAAGAGACCTAGGCAAATTGGAGGAGTGGTCAAGAGTGTGGCAGTTTAAATTCAATACAAAAAAGTGCAAAGTCATGCACTTGGGCCACAGGAATCCTGGAGAGGAACACAAAATGGGGGGATACTAACAACAGAAAAACTGGAAGGGGGCCTGGGGGTAAACATAACGGATGACCTGAAGGTGGACAAGCAATGTGAGAAGGTGATGGGGTGGGCTGAGGGGATGCTAGGGTGCATATGGAGGGGCATCACCAGTAGAAAACAGGAGGAGGTGATGCCACTATACAAACAATTGGTCAGGCCACATCTGGAATACTGTGTTCAGTTCTGGAGACCGCATCTCCAGAAGGACATTGACAGAATGGAGGTGGTCCAGAGAAGGGCAACAAAAATGGTGAAAGGAATTCACCAGATAACATATGAGGAAAGGCTGAAAGATCTCAATGTGTATTCCCTGGAAGAAAGGAGGGGGAGGGGGATTTGCTCGAGACATTCAAGTACCTCAGAGGAATCAACAAGGTTCAGGAGGGCAGCATCTTTCGAAAAAAGAGATGTGCAAGAACTAGGGGTCACAATATGATGCCGGGGAGGGGGGACTCAGGGGTAATGTAAGGAAGTATTTTTTCACAGAAAGGGTGGTGGAAGCATGGAACAGCCTCCCAGTGGAGGTCATAGAGGCTAAAATGATTAGTGAATTCAAGAATGCATGGGATAGACAAAAGGCAACCCTCGTGATAGGAAAGAGGATAAGCTGCTGACCATTTAGGATCTGGAGTTTAAGTAGGTAGGGAAATGGGCAGACCAGGTGGGCCAGGTGGTCCTTATCTGCCGTCAAAATCTATGTCTCTGTTCTAAGCAGATTTTGACTACAGATTTTCAGCACAGCCCTTTTGTTACCCCACCTCATGAACTTGACAGATATCATTTTTCAGATCACACTTATTCGTCAAAATGATATTTTGGCCAGGATTTCATAAAATTCGCCTGCTATGTTCATATAAAGACTATGATGAAAATTTGGTGCCAAAATCTCAAAAAACAACACAGTTATGAAGAAACATTTACATTTTTTGGTGTTTACCCATAACTTTGCTATTTTTCCAGATTTTGACCCCAAATGTTCAACATTATCCTATGTGCCCTATGACATAAATTGCCACCTAAAGTCTCCTTCCACTACCAGATCACTCTCTCTCTCCCCTTAGCACCCTCCCTCCACTCTCCCCTTTCCTATCTTCCCCCATGACATCCTACAACTGGCCTCGCTCAGACTTGAACTCATTCACAGGCTACACCTCACTTACCCTCCTACTCAGCTACACTCTCACCACAGTAGATTAAAACTTCAGAAACCCACAAACAGATTCTTCTTCTTCTTTCTACTCCTCTTACTCGCTGGAGATATCCAATCTAACCCTGGCCTGACCCCTTTCTTGCCTACATCTGTGAAAGGCGTCACCATCTATAACCTCAACGCTAGAAACCTACTCCCTAAGATAGACCTCCTGAGATTCTGGATGTCGTAGTACTCCCCGTATATACTGTGCATCACCGAATCATAGCTATCATGCAGAATCTCTGACCCCCTACTCTCCCTACCCGGCTACCATCCCCTTAGACAAGACCGCTCAAAGAGAGGTGGTGGTGTAGCAATCTACCACCCCAAAACCTGCCTGTCTTCATTGTTACTAGCAAGTCTGTCCCAAAGAATACTTTATCAAACCTGCCTACTCGCAAAAAAGGTCTCACTAAACTTACTTCCTCAAAGAGTTCTGAGCCTTCTATCACCACCTATACATGTCAGGCATACCAGGAACTTGACTGCACAAGTATTCCATGTGCCCAGGTGCCACACAACTATGGCCTAGTGATCCTTTGCTCACTGGGCCCCTCTGTGGACAAATGGTCTACCACCAGACATTGCTGGAGCCACAACCCTTGGTTCCTTTAAGCGCAAACTCAGTCAGCACCTCACTGACAATAGTACCTGTAGGTGCCCCCACTAGTCTGCACCTGCAGCTTTGGTCTGCCTCAACACTTCCAACTCCTGGCCCGCCAGGTTAAGTCTTTGCACAAGCACTTGCCTCCCAGCCCCCTTTGCCTTAGCACTTGCCTCCCACCCCTACCCCTTGGATCTTTTCTTTCCCTCTGCCCTCCCTATCCCAACTCCCACTGCCCCTCCCTTCCCCTCCCTACCTCACCCTAACAGTCTGCCTCTGCCTGTCTCTCTCTCTCTCTTCTGCAGGATACTGGCATACCCTGTACAATGCCTTAGCAACAATTTGTGAACTGCTTGTCATTGCAACCCATGTACTGTTGAATTTTTTGTACTCTGTACATATAATTACTGTAACTATATTGGTCTTCTTGTGTTAATGTATCTGACGTGGAACCTCTCAATGAACATCCACTCACAGGTGTCATCCAAGACTTCAATAAATCCATATGAATATACGAAATTGCTGGCAGAAAAAGGCCCACAGGTCTATCAAGTCTGCCCGATTGTGCAGCTCTTAGTTTCACATCACTACAACTACCCCACCCCTACACAAACCCCTCTCTTCCTCCTCTTTTCCGGTCCTTACCCCCCCCTTGTGTTTTTGCCTGTACTAATGCTGCCCTTGACTCTATCCCAACCTCGCTTAAAGTTATCCACTGTTATTTGAGTGATTAACTCCTCTGGCAGTGCGTTCCAACTTGTCACCACTCTCTCTGTGAAGTAGTGCCTCCTCATCTCCTTCCTAAACCTTCCCCCTTCCAACTTCAGACTGTGCCCACTAGAGACCCTTCTCCCCCTTTTAAGCAGAACAATCCTCCCTCCCTGACTTTGTTTATGCCTTTCAGGTACTTAAAGGTCTCTATCATGTCCCCTCTTACCCTTCTGTCTTCCAGCGAGTACGTTGAGCTCTTTCAACCTTTCCTCATACGGCAACTCCCCTAGTCCCATGATAATTTTTGTAGCTCTACGCTGCATCCCTCCAGTAATCTCACATCCTTTTTGAGGTATGGGTGCCAGTACTGTACACAGTATTCCAAGTGTGGCCTCACCAGTGATCTATACAGTGGCAGGATGACCTCCCCCTTTCGAGAGGTGATCCTTCTGGCAGTACACCCCAGCATCCTATTTGCCCTTGCTGCAACTCTCCTACACTGTGCAGATACCTTCATGTCCCCTGTGACTATTACCCCCCCAGGTCCCTTCCCTCTGCTGAAGCCATTACCTGCACTCCCCCCAGCCAGTAGCTGTTCTTGGGATTTCTGGCTCCAAGGTGCATGACCTTGCACTTCTTAGTGTTAAACCCCAACTGCCACTCCCTAGATCAGTGTTCGAGTTTAGCTAGATCCACTCTGAGTGCCTGCCTCTCTTCCTCATTGTCCACTTTTGACAAATCTTAGTGTTGTCCACGAACAGGCAGATCTTACTCTTGACCTCCTTTGCAATGTCTCCAATAATAATAATAAAAAAGAAATAAAAAGAGTCCCATGAGCTCCTCCTTGTCAAACTGCTTCTGCCCTCCCTCCTCTCTCCAGTGGTGGAGCCAGGTTTGGGAGCCAGAGGGGGCCATTCAGTCAATCAATGGCTCCACGATGGGCACTAAGCAGTGAATAAAGATGGTGGAGGGGCACCACTACTCACACTGAGACAGCCAGAAGGGGCACCCCCCCCCAGCCCCCCCTTGCTCTGCCACTGCCTCTCTTCATATTCACATTGGAGTACTCTACTCTTCCCCCAAAGCATCCCCCTCCACTGTGGTTAACACCATCTCCGATGTTTCAACCACCGCCAGCTGAGACAAAACCATTTTACTCATCAATTTTAATCTGAACTTGGCCTCCCCTACCCTTAAACCCTCTACTCAGCAAATTGAGGCTTCAAACATACATCAGTGAACCCACCAGACTAAACCTCCACTCCAAAACCACACCCTCCTGGACTGGATCCTGGCTTCACACCCGCACCGAATCTCAGCAGCTGGTACGCTCAATGACATCTTCAGTGACCACCTTATGACCTACTGCACTCGAAAACCCCATTTACCTTGCTCCCCCCCACCTATCGCTGGACTCTCTCCCTATGCTCCTTGAACACCCCTATGCTCCTGCATGATTTCGTATGCTCTGACTGTTCCCTCTTCTATACCACAGATGATGTAAACACAGCTCTCTCCCTTTTGTGCCACATATTAAACACATCTGGAATAATCACACCTCCCTACACCGCTGTAGATTGCGAAACTTCCACCACCCATGAACATCTGCTGATCTCATCAAGCTCCGCAACTCCCGTGACTGAGCATGGGCTTGCTATAAAGCTTCACTCTCCCCCAATGACCGCTCCACCTACCATGCACTGAGAGACGCATGCACAAAAGCTACCAGGGCAGTTAAATCCGACTATTTTAATAACACGCTGCAAGAAAATCTAAACTCTCCCCACAAATTCTAGCAAACCCTTTCCTCCCTTCTCAAACCCTCACACAACTCCTCCTCTCCCTCCCTCTCAATCGGCGACAATCTTGTCTGAGACCCACATACCATTGTCTTTACCTTAAATAATTTCTTCTCATGTGTCCTTCCCTCTACCCCTGCCCACCCCTCAGCCCACCCTACGTACCTCAAACTCCCCTGTATCCCCTCCCACAGCACCGTCACTGTCTTCGGTCTTACACATGTCAGCTCTACCCTATCACAGCCCAAGAAGTCCTCAGGGCTTTTCTTTAGGCTTTCCTATCCCTAAACCCACACAAATCCAGCCAGGATGACCTCGACTCACTCATACCTAAGATCTGTGCCCCAGCCATCACTAATCCCCTATCCCATCTACTTAATCTCTCTTTCTCCATTGGCATAGTACCGCAAGCATGGAAAGTAACAAAAGTGATCCCGCTTCACAAAGGCGGTGATCATTCCCAACCTTCACTACCACAAGTTTCCTGTCCCTTTGTCAGCTGGCTTCAGGAAGAACCACTTCACCGTCTCCTCCTAACTTAGGGTTACCAGTGCCATTCTCACTGGTATGGACCAAGGCCACCTTACCTCAGCTATATTTATAGATCTGCAGGCTAAAACCTTTGACTCCATCTCCCATCCCATCCTTCTTTCCAAGCTTGAACATGCTGGCCTCCCCAGTCAACTGGTTCAGATCTTACCTCTCCAGTCGCTGTCAGTCCTTTCAAATTCAATATATAAACCCCCCATCCTAGCAGGAGTACTGCAAGGTCTATCCTCAGCCCCATCCTCTTTTCTATATTTCTAAATGACCTCCCCTTCATATGCTTCTCCTCCCACATACACTTCTATGCTAATGATCCTATCCTTCCAGCCTCTCTGCCTCAGAAGAGACCTTCCAGCTGCAGTCCAACTACTCTCATGTCCTGAACTGATTTGAGGCAAATCAGCCAAAGGATAGCACCTCCAAAACAATCTCCAAGAACTTCAGCACCACCCAAAAACTAGCCAAACTCCCCTCATCCCCAGCTTTCTCCTCTCTTGATGGTAAAACTCTGGACATAGTCCCGGCCTATAAATACCTTGGAGTATGGCTGGACAGGCACCTGCATTTCGCAACTCATGTCAACTACATTCAATCCAATTCTGCCTTAAACTTGTGGCCCTCTACAGAAACATAAATGACCTCTCCCTCCCTGTTCGCCGGGCCCTCCTCACTAAGACTATCCCGCCACTCTTCGATTATGCTGACATCGTATACAGGTCCGCCTCCGCATGCACCCTGTCCAGTCTGGACATCCTTTTCAATGCCTTTTACCATTTCACTCTGAACCGCCCCCCCCCCCCAGA
This sequence comes from Neoceratodus forsteri, assembly GCA_016271365.2. Classification (NCBI taxonomy): domain Eukaryota; kingdom Metazoa; phylum Chordata; order Ceratodontiformes; family Ceratodontidae; genus Neoceratodus; species Neoceratodus forsteri. The sequence goes on from CM057459.1 coordinate 740,720,591, forward strand.
ATCCATCATTGCACCCTTTACTTCTCACTATCACTTCCCTCTCTCACTACCCACCGAAACCTCCATACCTTCATTATCTTTGCTAAATACTGGTTTGGCTTGCTCCCCTCACTTTGCCACCCTTCTATCCCCCTCCATCCACGCCTCCTTTAGTCTCTGATCCCATGACCCTCGCTCCTTTGCCCTGCCCTGCCCTCACTCAAACTCTGGCAAGGCTGCCTTCTCTTTCCACACCCCCCCCTCGGAGTGGAACTCCCTGCCTGCCTCACTGTGTATGTTGCCTTCCTTAAGTCTCTTTAAACATACCCTTTACCTCTCCCATCCTCTGCCTTGCTCCTGCCCACAGCCTGACTAATCCTCAACTGGGCCCATCAAATCAACACTCCCTCACCACTTGGAGTCATCCCCAACCCTTCATGTTTTATATTGTATTGTTGTTATCCAGTGGGCGAGGCAGCTGCCCCTACCTCTGTGGAAGCAGCCATACGGCCTGGATGGATGCCCTTCCCTGGTCTGGGAGACGCATCTATGCTGACACCCAGCCACTGCTCAGTGTCAGTCTACAGTGTGCCACACTGTCTCTCCCCCCCTCCCGAGGAAGGAGAGCTGTCTATGGATGCTCAATCCTTCCTCCTCCTGCCGACCCCCAAACAACTTGAATCTGTTCCTGAATCCAGGTTGTCAGCGTGGCACAAGGTGTGGTGTCCAGCACCTCAACCCTCAGAGCCACTAGGTCAGCTTTTTGTCTTTTTCTGAGGTAAAACTCTAACGCGTTTGGTGTTTTCAACATTTTTTCTTTATATTTTACTAGCGGTTCCCTTATGTCAGTGGGAACCAGTATATTCTTCACTTTCCAGCTGATTTTTAGTTAATTTAAATGTGATTCTTTACCGTGAGGGAACTGATTGCGTTCTCTTTATTTCCCTTTTGGGAACCACATTTAAAAGGCTTTCTCTGACAAACTGGCATGTCAGAAAAGCCAAAGAAAAGGACTGGACCTACAGGTTTTAAAAAATTGTGTCAAGTGTGGTAAAATCATAGATAATACAGACAGCCATGACAGTGCTTGAGTCCAGAACATTATTGTGCAATTTGCTCTAAATTTTCTTCCAAAACAGTTAAAAAGAGGGCCCCAAGATTGGTAGTGATGGTCTCTCAGTCTGCTTCTCCTATTTAAGAGGATTTCTCTGCCCTAGCTAAATCTAAGACAAGGATCCCTCAGAGAATAAGTCAGATAAACAAAATAGTAATAATTTTCATGGTAACCTGCCTAAAAAGAGGCATGGAAAGCAGGTTGCAGATTCTGCGCCTGCTAAAAATCTTTCTAAAGAAAAACATACCACTGCTCCTCCCGCGTCAAGGCAAGAGTAGATGCCAGTGGCAAAAAAGCATAAAGATAAAGAAAAGAATAAAGATAGTCAGTCACTTAAAGATAAAGAAAAGGTCTCTGACTCCAATAAAGATTTAACCCCTGTAAAAGAGAATGCCAAGGCATGGCATCTATATCAAACAATACAGAATATGGGTGGCTTTTTCTCTGTCCCTTCCACTCCTGTTAATCAAAGCAGCCACCTTGCTGTTATGCTCAAGGGAATGATGATGAAGATAATGAAGATGAATTAGAGGGCCAGCCATTGGAGCCAGATATTTCACCTAACCCGGGCTTTGACACCTCTCCAGATGGTCAGAAGGATCTTTCTTTAGTACTGTTTTATGTTTGTTAACCCTGAGATGATCTATTATATGCATTACCCTTTTAACATTATCTGCCGCTTGCCTTCTAGCTACAAATCCTGTTTGGTCGATATTAATTATTTTAGGGAAGATTTGATTGAGGCGTCTGGCATATATAGATGCAAGAATTTATAATCCATGTTCAGGATTGAGACTGGTCTGTATGATGTAAGCAATAACCCACGACAGGATATGTGGGTATTGGGGATTAATCAACACCCCAGGTGTGTTGTGAGGCATGAGAGTGCAGCCTGAGTGCCCTTACGGCACCCGGGGTGTTGATTAATCCCAAATACCTGCACACCCTGGAGTGGGTTATTGCGCTTATAACATGGGGTAAGTTGGAAAATAATAATAACACAGAGACATTGTTTTATGACATTTAAATACCAGAAATGATGATGTATCTTTCCAATTGGTAAAATAGTCCTCAACAACAATGCATCTTTCCCTGATGCAATTGCACAGAGAAATGCAGGAATGGATATTACCATGGTTCCTGACATTTGTAAATCATGAGCTACATGGCAAGAGATTGAGAAATGCTTTTCTTGTATCTCTCTCCTCTAAACACATGCAACACTGCTTATTGCCACATGGGCCGTGCTCAATTACTTTACCATGCAACTGCTGACTACTGCTTATGACCACATATGCTGTGCTAAATTACTTTCATTTACCATCCGACTTCCAACTGTGATTTAATGCTGTCCCTCTTCAGTGTGTGTGCATCATGCAGAGGAAGGTGCAACACTGATATGGGCTGAAGAATCCGGGAGCTTTCTGTCTTTGCTGTGGCTCCCCATCTGTCTCTCTCTCTCTCTCTCGCTCTCTCTCTCTGTCTCTAAGCTGTACATGGTGACGCTACAGAGAGCGAGAAGTCCGCTGTGAGCTACAGTGTGTCTCACACTCTGTCGGTGCTACACTGTACGTCGCCACTTTCTCCACGTTAGAAACTATAGTACACAAAGAAAAGTTTGGGAACACAGTCTAACACAGTGTTAGAGGTAAGGGCATTATATTTTTGCTGGCTCTGTGTCACGTGCCCACTCATCACTTTCACGGAGGATTGTACTGTGCACATAGGCACAAACAACACAGATCGCAGTGGCTATGATGATATCTGATTCCCACTCTATCTTTGGGTTGCCGGATTGTGGGCAAGGAGAACAGAGTTATCCAGTGTACTACGGAGGATACTGTTATGCTGATACAAATGTTACAGATATAGTACTGCAATGATCTGTGGCATTTTTTGCAGCATCATATTGTATCGCAGATGGTCATCAGACAGGGGTGTGGCGAAAGTCCTCGGATTACCACAGTCTGCTTCATGGGACACGTGGAGCAATGCTGTATGGGCTACGGGACTGCAAAACACAGTCTATGTGTCTAGGTAGAGCCAGCAGTACTGTACAGGTGCTGCAGCTGACTTGGATTCATGCTGTACTGCAGACTATTGACAGCAAGTGGCCTGCTCTGCTGCAGACTGATAGGAAAGCTGTGAGAGCTGCAGACATGTACGGTGATGGATTGCTGACAGTGACAGAAGGAAAAGGTGAGCGGGGGGGGGGGTTCTGGACTGACAAATACCCAAGACAATTCACAGTACAATACCTTGCTTGGAATATGAGTGAAAGCAGAAGAACACCATTGCATATGAGTCTTCACATACTTGCGGTTCTGCTGTCCGTGAATAATATGATAGTCACCAAAATGTTAACTGGCACAGGAGCTTCAATCATACGTGCTTCCTATTTCATCAGGCTTTATTAGTACAAAGTTACTTGGCGTTCTATTACTCCCCTACTTGCTAAATAATGCTTTTCAGAACCTGTATAAGCACTTCATATTTCTCTGAGGCACAGAAGGAGATGTCATTCATTTATGCTTTTGAATGACACAACACTCTTTAATGGTATCCTAACATTGATACAGTGTTCTAAACGATTAAGTCATGCACATAAGACCTGTGTGTTCTGCCACACATATCTGAAACATTGTAGAACAATGACAGGCAACATTTTAAAAACTGTGATTACTTTCAAGATATAGCTGCAATATTACATAATGTATCTTAACAACTGATACAATGTTGCTAATGAGTACCTCATGCAAAGAAAGCTTCCATGTTATACAACTCTTTACACATTCTGCAAGAATAACTGGCAACCTTTTAACTACTCTGACTACTGACGACGTATGCTTCCAGAAGTTATGTGTGTACTTCTAAACAACAGTGGAACTATTCAAGTATTCCTGTCGGCATGGCACTATTGCTGACTAGTACTACGATGTTGTTGTACGCTATTACATACAGTACTTCCGCATAGTCTAATCAGTGACACTACATACACATAACTATTCCACCGTAAGTGATGTGACAAACAAGTATATTTAGGAGTTATTGAACATCAACAAATACTTAACAGAACCATTGCACAGAAACTTTGCTCTGCAGCTTCTATTTCTCAATTTACGCTTCAATAACATAACTGGCACATTCTCAGATTACTTTTAACATTACTGTGCACTACTGCGTGATTATATATTATTATTTATTACTCCGCTGGCAGCCCCTATGTCACTAACAGCATGTTTGCTACTCACATGCTGTGCAAGTCAAGTAGCCATGCACAAAACATTTCCAAATGTTATACAATATAATAAATACTCATTGTGATTATGGCTATATGAACACCTTAGCACTCTCTCTTCCCCCTCTGGATACAGTGTCTGAATAACTGCAGATATTTTTGTTAAGGAGCCATATCTGACTTCTCTGCACTATCACTGATATCTCTTGCAGCACTTCCAACAGCATGGTAGTGGAAACAGACAGGCCCATGCATTTGAAAATGCTGAAAATTGAATGTGCCAGCAAGTGTGTGTTGGTCTCTGCCTTGCATTACTGCTACTCCTGTACTTCTTAGCTGCTGAGTGTCCTGCTTTCTGTTGCTGGCAGATGTAGTATTCATGTTTTCATCAGTATTACTTGACTGAACTGTTGGGATTGTGCTTTCTGAGAGTTCTGCTTCAGGTGTCTGCAAGGTACTCCCTGCAGCTGTGATCAATGTACTCCATTTTTGTCTGTCTGTATTTGAGGCAGCCCAATAGTTTCAGAGGCTTGATTCACATCTGTGTCCAGTCACACTCATAATTTCTCTTGATGACAATCCTGCATCAGATACTGACTCTGCTTCACTACGTTTTGCGTGTCTCTTACCAGTTTTGGTGCTGGAATACATTGCCTCTGAATGCACTGATATATTTCTCATACTCAGCTGCTTCACTGTTGGAATAGGTGTCTGCTGAGAAGTACATTTCTCTGATACAGTACATAAAGAGTTCTGACTACACCGTTGTCGTACTGACATGCTCTCCTCCTCTATACTCAACACTTTGTATTGTTCATATTGGTGTGATGATGCTTCTGTGTCGCTATCAGTGACCATGTCAGCCCATTTACACTGGTCTTCTGTGACTACACCATATCGCAGTGTTTTTTCTCTGCTTTCCAGTGTTTGTGATGTTTTTTGGGGTGGCAGTGCACTGCTGGTACACCACTGCCTAATGCTAGTCTGATATGTTGTACACTGTGATGCTGGATGAATCATGGTACTTGTATGTGGGACATTCTATGTTGCACTTTCATACATCTCCTTTGCAGTTGTTGTTGGGGGCATGCAAGGCATCACAGTTATGTTTCTCTGGAATACTTGTGATGATACTGAAGTACTACTAATATGTGCTGCCCCTCTCTCAATGTTCCTTGTAAGTGTACGCATTGCTGGTGCTGAGGACAGTATACCAGGCACACTTCTGGCATTGCTACTGGTGCTGTGTACAGTGGCGTGCCACCTGACATTGTTTACATTCAAAGTACTGCATTGTACCACCTGTTCACCTATCTCATTCTTTTGCTGATGTCTTATACTGCTTGACACACTCTAAATGTTTACGTTATTCTACCTCCATTTTCCATGATGCTGCTGTGAAAATGACTGACAACGATACGATGAGATCTGTTCAGGCTGAGTGACTGGCTGTCTATATTTACTATGTCTTGTCACATGCCACTTTACTGCTATTAGACAGAAGTCATCTACAGTTTCTAACCCCAGGAAATCTTACTGTATTTTGACATAAGCAGTATTGTCCCACCACAGTACTGCCCTGGAGCTGAAAAGATTAATAGAACCTATGCAAATGAGAGAATGCTAGGCTCGAGCTCGGTTTTCAGACCCCCGTCCCTGGTAAACATTCCATCAACCATCAGATTCTTCACTCTGCTTGACTAGTCAGACACCTTGGATAATCCTCTGCATCCTTTTCAAAAGTCATGTTTATTTTCTTGGTTTTCTACCACTTAAAGTTCAAATTTTTAAACCGCTGTCTCTGGTTCACAAGGTACACTAGTTTAAATAGAAAGGATTAGCTAAGTCCTCAGTTTCTGGCTGGTTCTCCGGTCAGGAATCAACATTTTTCTTCCTTTTTTCCTTGTAAGTTAAATTTTATTTTTGTGAGGACATTTCTGGGCTAAACTCTGGTTCGTTCTTTGGTCCATAAACCAACTGAAAAAAAAAAGATATTTGTTTGGGGTTAGTGGCCATGTCTCAGACACCTGAGAAAAGAACTGGCCCAACTGGTTTTCAGCACTGTACCGAGTGCTGGGACATGTTTGCTAAAGCTGATCTCCATTTGATGTGTGTTTTCTGTCTCAGGTTTGACCACTTAGAGACAGGTTGTGAAATCTGCAAGAATTTCTCTCAGTCCACGCTTGACAGGCGATTGAACCGACTAAGGGAAAAAATGTCTGACACAACTGCTGAACTGGTTACAGACAAATTTTCTACTTCTAAAAGTGCTGCCGAACTGGGAGAAACACCCTCTGACCAGGGTGCTGGTTCACAGACAAAAAAATGCACCACTAAACAGGCCGCTAAACCGGCAACCACAGGCAAGAAAAAGAAAAAGGAGAAACACACAGAACTGCAACCGGTGAAACCGTTGGTTCCTACCATGGAAGAGATAGCTAATGCTGTATGGATTATTCAATCTCTTCAGTCTTCTCTGGTTCAGGTTCCACGGTCCTCAGTTAAATTCTCACCCCAGGAATACTCCAATATTCCTAACCCTTCTGCAGTGTGCCTTTAAGCCAGATCTGCCTGGAGATGGAATGTTGTGCTAATGATAGAATCATTGGCTCGTGCCACTTTTTCAAATGCTGCCGCCTGTCAACTGCCTACATTCTAACCCTCAGATTTCTCTCTCCGCCCATCAAGACTAGACGCTCGGAGATTTTCTCCTCATCATCTCACCTTAAACTTTGAAGAAAATACATATAAGTATTGTACTTTTATTTTATTTTCAACTGCTGCCTTTATCTTTTGTATTATATTATTAACCGTTAGCTTTTTTAGTTAAATTACTTCATTTCTTCGGTTTCTCACGGTTCGGTATAACCTGTGAGAAACTGTGGCACTTTTTAGTCTTAGCAGATTTTTTTCCTCCTTCATTAGTCTTTAGCATTTAAAATTTATTTAATTTAAATATCTTTTGTAACCGCCTTCATCGGTTACTGAACCGCTAACACCGGTTCTAGTCTATCGGTTCCCAGTTCCACTTGGTTTTCCGATCGGTTCCTGAACTGACCGCAACCAATAAGTTTGTTTTAAAAAAAACTGTTTAAAATTACTTAATTTTCTTGCTGCTGCTGTTTTTTTTAATATGTCAGAAAAATCGAAGAAAATGACTGGTGAACCCGGTTTCAAAAACTGCACAGCGTGTGGAGAGGTCTTTGCCAAGGCAGTTGTGCAGCTCGTTAGGCCAGGTGATCCGGAATGAATCCACCGTGTGCTGCTATCAGAGGAGGCTGTGCAGTTTTGCAGCCAACTACCAGGCTCACCCTGTAGAGGACTGGAGAATCTGCTTCATCACGCTCGGTCTGTCAGGAAAAGTGAAGCTTCACCATGACTTCCCAGGTTAGCAGTGAGTGTGGTCGGGATATAAAGCAGTTGCTTGGTATGGCAACCTTCTTTTACATATAAATGTGTGGGGAGTGTTCTGATCACAGGCCTGTGTCCCTGGGCGGTGTGAAAGGGATCCTTCCACAAGAGTCGTGAGTAGAAATCAGGGTAGCTCCCTGCCAACTGATCTATTGAGTTGCAAGTGTTCATCTGTTTCCCTCTCTGGCTACACTAACTGAGCCTACCAGCTCCGGATTACAAATTTGGGTATTGTACAGTTGTTTTTCATCTTCAGGGCCCCAACCAGCTGCACCACTAGCCCCTTATTGTCTGGGTACCCAGTGACAGTGACTCATAGGGACCTTAGCCTGTGCACAGTGCTCTGAAACAGTAGAGTGATTAAGCTAATTAACTAGATTCCCCCTGCCCTTGTTATTCCCCCCTAAATAAATCAGATTTGGTTGTTGTGCAAAGTATACTGCCTGAACTGCATGTTTGTGCTGAAATACTGTACAGTGGCTATTGTATTACTGCATCTTACTTTACAGGGGGTCCCCAGAGTGTCAAGCTGATCGACCAATCCTAGGGGTAAGTGTATATTGTAAAGGTTTGGTTGGTAACTTGTATGGGCCACTAGTGGGAAGAAAGGCAGACCTCTGGTCTGCCCGCCCTCAGCCAACTGGGACTGCTATTAATAGTCCCTCCTTCTGTCTCCTTAGGGACTCTTGGATTCGTCGGCTGCAGGACAAGTGGCCACCCAGGGCGGGGCCAGGCGCCTCTGTAGCCGCCGCCTTGCACCACCGCCCCAGATTCCTCCAGCTAGTCAGGTACGGCAAAGCCGCAATTTTTTTGCCCACCTGACCATCCCCCTTCCCGAGCATTATTTTATAGCCCAATTGCTCCGCCCACAGTTTCCCTCTCTTTCATTAGCCCAGCCCATTATAATTAGGCATAGTCACTACCTTAGTAAAGCAATATTTCTCCTGCTTACTAGAGGCGTCCCCTTCATTCGCATTACTCCCTGCCTCTCAGTTAGATCCAAATTTAACCAAACGAGGCCATGAGATGTGTCTCCACTAAGATTACAATCTACTGTTTACACTGAGTATTGTCCAACAAGATCCTGCTGAGGTAACATCTATATAATATCTGCCTTTGTGTAAAATCAAACATGGGAGGCCTCAAGTGGCTTTGTCTAATAGCCAACATCTTTCTGCTAAGCAGTATATTGGCCCTCATGACAGCTATGATGTTCTTATAGAGACATGTCCCAAGCAGACAGTATACCCATATAATAATAATAGCTATTTATTATACTGCCCTGTCTGCTCCTAATTCAACCAAAGCTTGTTGAATCCTCCGATAGTGGCACAGTAACCAGCTCTTCTAAATACGTCCTCAAACCTCAGGCAACCAAACACTGCACAGACTACTACTACCCTACATGGTTCTTAAGCTATGTATCCACAGGGTAAAACAAGAGGATGACCCGATCTATGGACTCATGTGCCCTAGTCTGTAACAAATGCAGAAAGCCTTGTGCCTTTAAAAATTTCTTTCACAACCTGAGAATTCTCCTCCTCCTGCTACTGTGCTCAGGAGACATCGAACTTAATCCTGGTCCCCCAAGGATGCTCTCATCACCATCCAAAATTAATCATCTGAAAGGTTTCAGTTTCCTACATGCCAATGTCTGCAGCCTGTTAAAAAAGCTGGAGTCTGTCCAGGCCTGGATTATCCACACTGCACCAGATATTCTTGTGATTTCGGAATCCTGGCTTCGAGCATCCACACCGGACAGTGAGGTCAATATCCCCAATTACCTTCTCTTCAGAGCAGATAGAAGGACTGGGGGGGTTGGAATAGCCATTTATGTTAAAAACGGATTCACATTATCTGTATTAGATGCTACCTCCATTGTGGGAGGTTTCGAATGCCTGTCTCTTAAAGTTGAACCACCCCACTCTGGGGCTTTTCGTGTGATAGGCTGCTATAGACCACCTGCAGCAGGACCTCAGCTCCTGACTCACCTGTCTGGACAAATGGACGCATCCTCTATGGAGACAATTTTACTAGGTGACCTAAACTATGACTGGTTAACTAGCGGATCATTACCTCTGAAACATTTCTGTGATTCACATGGATTCACTCAACTAATATCTGAACCTACGCGCATCAACAACAAGAATCCAATGAAAAGCAGCCTTCTGGATGTGCTACTTGTCAATGAACCTCACCATTTCTCACCTGCCGGTATCCTTCCAGCTGATGTTAGTTTCCACTGCCTCATAGCTGGCATTAGAACCATCCCAAATCCACTATCTACATCAAAGTTCTCTACCAAAAGATCCAGACATAACTTTGATCCCCTGGCCTATTTCAATGACCTAAAAAACTCTATGCAATGGCAGAGTTTTTACCTAGCTAAATCAGTAAGTGATGCCTATGATGTCCTGTACGAAATCATAACTGGTGCCCTAAATATACATGCTCCTATAATTAAAGCTAGAATAAAAACCAGGACCTGCCGCTGGTTTTCACCAGACTTGAAGAAAGCCTTACTAAAAAGAGATCAGCTGTGGAAAAAGGCCCGGAATTCACATGCAGACTCTGACTGGTGTCTATTCAGATCAGCTAGAAATGCTTGCACAAAAATGACTAGGGAGGCAAAGGCTACTTTTTATCAATCAGAATTGCTCTCTGCATCTAATAATCCTACCAAGTTCTGGTCCACTATTAAGGAAGTGTCAGGCCATTCACTGGGTAGTGTGCTCCCATCTAAAATTACCATTGACAATGTCTCTGTCACTGATAAATCTGAGATTCTTCAAGCTTTCAATAATCACTTTGCCACCGCTGGCTTGGCTTTCGATAAAGCACCAGTAAGTAGTCTTCGGCCACAGATCAAAGCACAGTCCCTAGAAATAAACAACAAAGGCAGGACCTTCGCCTTTTCATTAATCACCTTGAAAGAAGTTGAAGATCTTCTGCTACAGTTAGACATTAGAAAGAGCGCAGGAGCTGACTCACTTGACCCATACTTTCTGAAAATAGCTTATCACATACTAGCAGCACCAATAATGCACTTATTTAACCTGTCTCTAATCCAAGGCTCTCTCCCTGCAGAATGGAAAACTGCTCATATTATTCCGCTATACAAAGCAGGGGACCCAAGTGACCTGAACAACTATAGGCCAATCTCCCTACTACCTATACTTTCGAAAATGTTGGAAAAAATCGTGGATACACAGTTGAGATCTTTCCTGGACAACTCTGAATTTCTTAACCCCATGCAGTCTTTTTTAGAACCAAACATAGCACTATTACGGCACTGGCCAAAGTCACTGACGACTGGCAACGGGATCTGGTCAAAAAAGAATTTGTTTGTGCGGTGTTTTTAGATCTTAGCAAGGCTTTTGATACCGTCGACCATTGTCTACTTCTCTCCACGTTAAATAATTTAGGCATGGACTCAATCACACTGGACTGGTTCCAGAACTACCTCACAGATAGGCAGCAACAAATAAAGGCCGAAGGAGAGCTTTCCCCACTCAAACCAATAAAGAGAGGAGTCCCACAGGGTTCCATACTGGGTCCACTGCTGTTCAACATCTATATTAACAACCTGAATTTAGGAATCAAGGAAGCCAGTATCCATTTATTCCCCGATGATACAGTGCTTTACCTAAGTCGAGACTCCCCTGGAGCCGCATGCTCTGCATTACAAGATGAATTCAATAAACTGCAAAACCAGCTCATCAACAAAAAGTTATTGCTAAATGCAAACAAAACCAAGGCAATGCTGTTTGCTCCATCTAGCTCTGGGGCCAACACTGCAGCCGCTGACACTGTTCCTCCTATAACCACTCTACTTGGTGAAAATCTTGAGTTCGTGCCGAAATTCAAATACCTGGGTATATGGCTGGATAATAAACTCTCTTTTAAAGAGCATACTGAAGAATTACTGAAAAAGCTTAGGCAAAGGCTTGGCCTCTTTTACTGAATTAAACATCTCCTTACTGAGACTGCAAAAAGACAGCTTGTTCATTCTACATTCCTCTCATTTATTGATTACGCTGACATTATATATGGCCAATGCCCTGTCTCGCAACTTGCTAAATTGGATGTACTGTACCGCAGAGCCTTAAGATTTATAACTGGCCTTCCATCCTCCACGCACCACTGCTTGCTATACACTGCAGTAGGGTGGCCTTTCTACAATTCAGATGGCATAGAAATGCAGCCATTTGGACACTTCTGAGCTCACCAATAAACTCCCGGACTACATTGCTGCCTGCCTTCCTCTAAGTCCAGCTAGTAGCTATGACATAAGAAGCCACTCACTAATTTCCCTTAAAATTCCCAGGATTAGCAACCTCTTTGGTAGGGCAGCCATAAGTCACGCTCTGCCCTCATTATGGAGAAGGATTCAAAGCTCACTGAAACTCAGCACTCCTGTCAGTATTGCGATGTTTAGGCATCTTTACGACAAAGCATTTACTGAAATTTGCAAATGTTACCATAGCTTCTAGTGGTTCTGTTAGTGGCCTCATCTCTAAACCTACCTCACACAGCTTTGAACCTAACCCTTCTAATCCCTCCCTAACCCGTTAAGTAGCCAGCTGCCTTGTTTGGCCCTCGGGACGTCTGGCACCCTTCTTTACCTACTCCTACCTGCCACTCTAATAGTTGTTCAGTTGGAAATATGGGCCCTATCTAAGCCATGGCCACCTTCCAAGCTAGTGTCCACCGTCCAAGCTAGAATTAGTTACTGAGGGATGAAATGGTCATAATTTGTACCCTTCGGCTGAGAGCAGTATAAAGTGTCACTTATCATACATGTATAAGAAAGAATGTACATGCCACAATAATGTCTTGTGTTGTTTACCTGTTCCCACAAATGCAATGGATTGTATATACTGTACCTTTCAATTGTAAGTCTGTATTTTTACTTCTACATTTTGTATGTATTCTATGTATGTATATCTATCCTTGACAAACAGCAGGTCCACCTTGTAAATGAGCTTACTCAACGGTGATCGCCTGGATAAATAAAGATTTGATTGATTGATTGATTGAAAGGGGGGTTGCAGTGACCCACAGGACTGTGACCAAGTCAATCCAGACTGTCTTAACCCCGACCTCTGGGTGGAGGCACCTGCCATTGGACCTAGGCCCCTTAACCTGTTAGCAGTTACGCAGGCAGGGGTAGTAGCCCTTGGGATAGCGCCACCTGGGGGTTACATTTTGGAGGCACCACTGGGATTAGCGTCCTCTGGTGGCCGAGTAGACGAAGTACCACATTATGTCCAAACTAAAGGAAAAACTGGAGGAAGATATCATGTCCAAACTAAAACTCGACCCTGTTAAGATGATGGTGCATAAAATGATGGATGGGGTAAGTTGAGGAATTGGGTCCTGAGAAGACTGTGTTACTGTTGATGTCCCTCTGAGGATCAAAAACGCTTTTGACCTTGTTTCTGCTGTCAAGGGTGTTAAATGTTTGGGCAAGGTAGAAGTAAAAGGGTGAATGGCTGACTTGCTCGACCAAACCCTGCAGGTACTGCTGTTATGCAGTGTTACAGTAGACCCCGAGAGGGTGCCCCCAATGATTTTCCCTGAAGGTGCTCAAAAGGGATGGAGGGTCATTCATGCCCGAAGTGGTTTGATCACCCCAGACAAGTTACTTAAACTGTTGGCTACAGAGGGGAGGACTGCTCAGGAATCACTACAGGTGTTAGACCTTTCAAGTGATTCCACCCCCCCTGCCATCCCCAGGAACATCTCCCGGGTCATCCAAGAGCTCCATCCTGGCCCCACCTCCTATAGTTGTCCCTCCCATACAATTAGGCTCCTATCAGAGATTGAGTCTCTTTTCTGGTACTGTGCCTGTGACCTCGGGGGAAGATGATTTGGAGACTTGGATGGACTGTGCTACACCCTTAGTACAAGAGTGGCAGTGCTCTGAGGGGGAGAAAAGAAAGAGGCTGATGGAGAGTCAGAGGGGTCTAGCTTTGGAAGCCATTTGGTTCCTGCGGGCCACTAGTCCCGAGGCCACTGCAGTAGAGTACCTTTCCACCTTAGAGGGGGTGTTTGGTAGTACAGAGACAGGGGAAGACCTGTTATGGAAATTCAAGTCAGCTAAACAGTGGAGAAATGAGAAATTGTCTGCCTTTGTTACCAGAATGGGAAGGGCCCTGCAAAAGGCTCACCGAAAAGGGGGATTAACTGCCCAAGCATTGAATCAGGTCCACCTAGACCATATATTGAAGTCAGACAGGTTTTCCAGTGTGGTATTGCTGAAACTCAAATTGCACAACCTATGGGCCACCCCTCCCGAATATTGTCAATTAATGAGAGAAATTCGTGAAGTTGAAACTGATGAAGAGGGGCCGGAGCCCTATGCCGGGGTTGTGAATCTGTGCCAGACTCCTGAACCCAGTGAACCAGATGAGACCCATCCATTGAGAGAATTGATCAAGGGGATGACAGAGACTTATCAGGAGCCAGACCTGTTCCAAGCATCCCCTGAGCCCCACAGTGGAGTGGGAGTGCATGCTGTTTCTTCTGATCCCCAGGTGGAGAGTAATTTGAGAGCAGAGATTAGAGATTTACGGGAGATGGTGAGGGAGTTGAAACAGACTGCTGTCACCCCCCCCCGAAACTGGGGAACCTGAGTTATCTTGGAGTAAACGACCCAGTCAAGAAGAGCCATGTAGAACCCCTGAAGTATCCTGGCAGATGAGATATCTCCCTCCCACCAAAGACCCCCGAGATACTAAGTTCTGTTACCACTGTGGGGAAGATGGACATTTCCAGACTGAGTTCCAGTTGCCAGAGAACCTAAGGAAAGTCACCAGCAAGCTAGTGGCCTGGCATCGTAAGGTCTGTGCCCGGTCACAAGGGGCCCCCCTCCGAAAGGGTTTCGCCACCCGGGCCAATGCCCAAGCAACCTCTCAAGCAATACCTCCTGAATGGTCTGAAGTAGTGGGTCCCTCCATGGAAACAACAGTGAAAGTGAATGGAGTGTCCACCAAGGCCGTGTTGGACAGTAGTTCTCAAGTGACCATCATGTTTTAGGACTGGTATCAGACGCATTTGCCTGATATGCCCCTGCAACCTTTAGAGGGACTACATGTCTGGGGGTTGAGCGAGAAGGCCTACCCCTACTCTGGTTATATCCGTATTTGGTTATCTTTTCCTACTTCTGTGGCTGGGGTGGCCAAACAAGTGGAGACTCTGGCCTTAGTGTGTCCCCCCACTGGACTGTATGATGGGGTGCCCTTGTTGATTGGAACCAATGCTCATATGTTTGGCCGCTTAGCGCAGCTGTGTTCTGAAAAACAAGAGGTCCAAGACTGGGCGAGCTCTCAGAATTCTGGCCTTAATCCAAAACGCCTATGAAACTCAGAGAAAGGCTAGCTGAATGGAACCCGAAGACCCAGTGGGCGTTGTCTGGAAGAAGGATCCTGAGTCTTTGCTGCTAACACCAAATGCACAGTGTGTTCTACAAGGAGAGGTCCGAATTAGAAAAGATGTTAAGAATAAAATATTGATGCTGGATGCACCAGGCGATGGAAAATTGCCAGAGGAACTGCTGGTCAAACCCAGTATTTTGCCAGCCAGAGCCCATGCTTTCACCAGAAGAGTAATGGTTCAAGTCCACAATGTGTCTGATCAAGAGATTCGAGTAAAGGGAGGCTGCACTCTGGCCACTGTGCACTGTGCGGATACTGCTATCCTGCCCAGCAACAAGAGTTCAGGGAGGAGTGACCGAGTGACCCCTGACCTGTTTGATTTTGGTGACTCCCCGTTGCGGGCAGAATGGAAGAAAAGGATTAGTGAAAAGCTTGCCCAGAGGGAACAGGTGTTTTCCTTGAAGGAGTGGGATGTAGGATGTGTACAAGGAGCTAAGCACCACATCCGGCTACATGATGAGAGACCATTCCATGAGAGATCTCGACGCCTGGCCCCTGCTGATATAGATGATGTGAGACGACACCTGCAGGAGATGCTTGCGACAGGAGTGATACAAGAATCCAGAAGCCCCTATGCCTCCCCTATTGCAGTAGTAAGGAAGAAGAACAGAACAGTCAGGATGTGTGTGAATTATCGTACTTTGAACCGGCGAACCATACCAGATCAATACACCATGCCACGCATTCAAGATGCATTGGATTGTCTAAATGGTAGCAAATGGTTCTTAGTCCTGGACCTCTGCAGTGGGTACTATCAGATTCTGATGGCCCCAGAAGACCGCGAAAAAACTGCTTTTATCTGCCCACTTGTTTTTTATGAGTTTATGAGGATGCCTCAAGGGATTTAAGATGCCCCAGCCACTTTTCAGCGCCTGATGGAGCGTGCAGTGGGGGATATGAACTTGCTAGAGTGCTTAGTATACCTGGATGATATCATAGTGTTCGGCAGCTCCTTGGAGGAACATGAAAGCAGATTATTCAAGGT
This sequence comes from Neoceratodus forsteri, assembly GCA_016271365.2. NCBI lineage: Eukaryota > Metazoa > Chordata > Ceratodontiformes > Ceratodontidae > Neoceratodus > Neoceratodus forsteri. The sequence goes on from CM057459.1 coordinate 740,736,757, forward strand.
CCTGGACCAATTGGAAGACTTTGGCCTCAAATTGTGCATTGATAAGTGTCAATTCTTTCAAACATCTGTGAAATATGTGGGACATATAGTGTTCACCGAGGGCATAGAGACTGACCCCAGTAAAGTAGAGGCCTTAACCACCTGGCCCCAGCCAAAAAATCTGAAAGAGATTCAGAGGTTCCTGGGTTTCTGTGGTTATTATAGGCGTTTTATCAAGGACTATTCCCAAGTGATCCGCCCTTTACTTAACCTTACTCAAGGATATCCTCCAACCCACAAAAAGTACAAGAAAGCAGTGCCCACTGAGACTGAAAAAATATATTTTTGCCCGAATGATTTATTTGGGGCCCGCTGGACTCCTGATTGTGAGATGGCTTTTCATGAGATCATACATCAACTTACCCATGCCCCAGTGTTGGCCTATGCTGATCTGGCCAGACCATACGTTCTTAATACTGATGCCAGTTTACAAGGGTTGGGGGTTGTGTTGTATCAAGAGCACACTAATGGACTAAGACCAGTAGCCTTTGCTAGCAGGAGTCTAACCCTGTCAGAAAAGAACTGTCCAGTGCACAAGTTAGAGTTCCTGGCCTTGAAGTGGGCCATTGTCGATCAATTTCATGAGTATCTATATGGTGCTAAGATATTGGTAAAAACTGACAATAATCCGTTGACCTATGTGCAGACTTCAGCTAAGTTGGATGCCACTGGCCATAGGTGGCTTTCTGCTTTATCTACATACGACTATGCTGTTGAATACTGAGCAGGCCTGAACCACATAGATGCTGATGCTCTCTCTTGGAGGCCTGTTCCCCAGAATAACTGGGTCAGACTGTCAGAACCTGATATTCGAGCACTTTGCCAAAAGTTTGACAAGGAGGAACAGGTATCCCCTGATGCTGTGGATTGCATGGTGGATTGTTTGCGGTGCTCTGAGAACTGTATACCTGCTGCTTACTGCCATTTTTCTGCATTAGATACTGGTGCTTTGCCCCAATTCAATAATGACAGTCTTCGGCGGGCTTAATCCCGAGACCCCATGACAAAAACTGCTCTGGAGGCCCTGCAAGCTGGGAAAGATGTTACCAGATTACGCTCCCCTGACTTGAGAACAGCATTGCTATATAAAGAAGGCCCTAAATTGAACCTGAGGAATGGATTGTTGTATAGAGAGACTATGGACAAAGGGGGCCAACGGGACAAGCAACAGTTAGTTTTGGCCACTGCTTTCCGAGAACTGGTGTTGAGATCCCTGCATAATCACATGGGACACCTTGGCATAGACAGAACCCTTGATCTAGTGAGATACAGGTTTTATTGGCCTAAAATGGTGGCTGATGTGGAACAACATATTAGGACCTGTAGCCAATGCCTACAGCGAAAAACTCTGTCTCAGAGGGCTGCCCCCCTGGTTAACATCACCACTAGTGCCCCCATGGAGTTGGTCTGTATTGATTTCCTGAGTCTAGAACCAGATCAAAGAAATATCAGCGAGATATTGGTAGTCACTGATCACTTCACTCGTTATGCCCAAGCCTTCCCCACTAAAGACCAGAAAGCGACTACTGTGGCTAAAGTACTTATTGAAAATGTCTTTGTTCACTATGGGGCCCCTCAAAGAATCCATTGTGACCAAGGGCGAGACTTTGAGAGCCATTTGATTAAAGAGATGCTTTCCTTGTGGGGGGTATGGAAGTCAAGAACTACCCCCCATCATCCCCAGGGAGATCCCCAGCCTGAACAGTTTAACCACACTTTGCTTGACATGTTGGGCACCCTGCAACCAAAAGACAAGCCCAGATGGAGCCAGCAGATTAGCACCCTGGTACATGCTTACAACTGCACCAAAAGTGATGCCACTAGATTTTCCCCTTATAGACTGATGTTTGGAAGAGAAGCCAGATTGCCAGTAGATGTTTGTTTTGGAGTTTCTCCTGATGGGGTTCAAGCAGCTACTCATCTACAGTATGTGCAGAAACTGAAGGCCCAATTAAACCATGCGTACCAACTAGCCCAGACCATGGCTGCCAAACGAAGTCTAGCTAATAAAGAAAGGTATGACAAGAAAGTGAAAGCAGTGGAACTCAGCGAAGGGGATTGAGTGTTACTGAGGAATCTGGGGCTGCATGGCAAGCATAAGATTGTTGACAGATGGCATCACCTCCCTCATATTGTCATAGGCAAACTAGATGATTTACCTGTATACAAGGTGCGACCTGAGAACAATTCGAAAGATGTGAAAACTACACACAGAAATCATTTGCTGCCAATCGGACAGATCCTGATAGAAGCTGAACCCCTAAACAACACCCACTCTGGGCCCGTGACTAGAGCCACTGCCAAGAGAAAACTAAGACAGACTGATCCTACAGAAATCAAGTTAAAGGGCTCTTCTCCACCCCTCTCAATTGAACCCAATTGCCAGTCTGTGTCCGAGGACAGTGAGTGTAATCCTGAGTACTACCCCTCATGAATTGAGTCAGTTGTTTCGGGGCAATCCCCTAATTAACCCAGGGGATGAAGCTGGGCTTTCTGGACTGTTTGAGTCCCCAGCTTTGTCCCTGGAGCCAATGCTCCCGGAAAATGAAGTATGTAGCATCAAATCAGAAGATGCGGGTTCTTTGTGCCTGGCTGGCCTGGCCCGACCTTTCAGAAGGAGGAAGTGATGTGGGGGAGCAAGCTGGTGATATGCCAGAACAAGAAGAACATTTTGAGTGCCCTGATAGTTCTCTGCCAGTACCAGAAATCCCCACAGCTGATCCAAACATTGTGAGTTCAGAAATGGTAGGCCAAGGCACTGAAGTTACCCTGGACTCTAGCTCCCCTGCACCCATAGCGGTCCCCTCAGCAATCCCAAGTAGGGCTGGAATTGAGTCTGAGCATTCAGAAATTGTGCCAGAAACCCCTAGAAGGACTGGCTGAGAAGTAAGGTCTGTAGTGAGACTGAGTTATGAGTCTCTGGGCCAGCCTGTGGAGCTGCCCCTGAATGTGGTCCATAAGGGGATGTATGTGACCCCGAACTCTCTGCCCAAATTGAGCCTGTGAAATAACTCCAGATTACTTGTTCTGCCCTCTGAATGTGGTGCCCCTACTTTTTCCAGTCTCAAGGGGAATGATAGGGATAAGCTTCCTATATCCCAGGTTCAGATGCAGGAAATGGTATCCTGAGATTTATACTAGTTGTACATTTGTATATATATATCCGTATGCATCATTAAATGAGCAATACTGTTATGCATAATATAATGCAACTGTTTTACCCAAGATCAATATGTTGATTGCTATCTGAAAGAGTAAAATGCAAGACAGTTTAAATGTGCTACTTAACACTGGCTTGGGGGTATTTACTTGATGCGAACATCAAGCTTTCCAGGGCAGGAAGGGTGTAACCCCCTTGCAAATGGTGGGGTTCCTAAATGCCTCTAGCACTGTCTCTTTAAGAGCTGCCAGCTCGCAGACCCAATTAGTCTGCAAAGGGGGGGGGGGCGTGTGTTCTCCTGCTCAAGTCCCGCTCGAGCCGCTGATAATGTGCCTCATTTTGCATTCGCTAAGCAGGCAAAGCAGGCACTTCCTTGGGCTGTACTTATTGATGTAATATATACTGAATTGGTATTGGAAAATATACTTTGTCTAACCTGCTTCTCTTGCAGCTGGGACTTAATGTGTTGGGCCCCTCCATTTTGGATCAGAACTGCCACTTGGATCCAATCAGGAGGGAAGGGCACTGAAAATGGAGTATTGAGCAGCCAACCAGGACTAGGACTCTCTCAGGAGCCGGCTGCCAATGGGGAGTATGGCCAGTGATTCTGGGAAGTGAAGTCCAGGAGTGTGGTGCCTTTTCATACCAATAGGGGAAGGTAGAGGAGACCGGCATCTGAAGCCCTCCAATCAGGTCGGGTGGCACCCGAAGTGTGATTCCCTGCCCAACGGCTGAGAAGGCAGAGTCGTTGTGGCTGTGAGTGAGGAAGGAGCTCCGGGCTTCTGCGCTGTTGAGTTTTCATGCGGGAAGCACGTGTGGAAGGCCAAAAGTCATGCAGCTCGTTAGCCGAGGTGATCCAGACTGAATCCGCTGTGTGCTGCTATCAGAGGAGGCTGTGCAGTTTTGCAGCCAACTACCAGGCTCACCCTGTAGAGAACTGGAGAATCTGCTTCATCGCGCTCGGTCTGTCAGGAAAAGTGAAGCTATGCCGTGACTTCCCGGGTTAGCAGTGAGTGCGGTCGGGATATAAAGCAGTTGCCTGGTATGGTAACCTTCTTTTACATATAAATGTGTGGGGAGTGTTCTGATCACAGGCCTGTGTCCCTGGGCAGTGTGAAAGGGGTCCTACAACAAGAGTTGTGAGTAGAAATGAAGGTAGCTCCCTGCCAACTGATCTGTTGAGTTGCAAGTGTTCATCTGTTTCCCTCTCTGGCTACACAAACTGAGCCTACCAGCTCCGGATTACAAATTTGGGTATTGTACAGTTGTTTTTCATCTTCAGGGCCCCAACCAGCTGCGCCGAACTTGGCTAGCCCCTTATTGCCTGGGTATCCAGTGACAGTGACTCATAGGGACCTTAGTCTGTGTACAGTGCTCTGAAACAGTAGAGTGATTAAGCTAATTAACTAGAGTTCTCCCTGCCCTTGTTATTCCCCCCTAAATAAATCAGATTTGGTTGTTTTGCAAAGTATACTGCCTGAACTGTGTGTTTGTGCTGAAATACTGTACAGTGGCTATTGTATTGCTGCATCTTAATTTACAGGGGGTCCCCAGAGTCAAGCTGATCAACCAGTCCTGGGGGTAAGTGTATATTATAAAGGTACTGTTGGTAACTTGTGTGGGCCACTATTGGGAAGAAAGGGGGGTTGCAGTGACCCAGAGGGCTGTGACCAAGTCAGTCCAGACTGTCTTAACCCCGACCTCTGGGTGGAGGCACCCGCTGTTGGACCTAGGCCCCTTAACCTGTTAGCAGTTATGCAGACAGGGGTAGTAGCCCTTGGGATAGCACCACCTGGGGGTTACACGGATATAAAGAGAACTGCTGAACTGGCTAGCTCTCTGGTTTCAGCAAAAAAATTGAAAAGAACTAAGCACAGTGAACCCCCTGCTGGTCAGCCTAAGGAGAATTCTGTGGTGCCGCCTGCCATGCCTTCTCCTCTAGAAATAGCACAGGCTCTTAAAATTCCACAAGCCTTGCAAGGTCTGCTGCCTTCGGATCCGCAGCCCCCAGTTCAGACCCCTTCTGGTTCCAACATATCTTCCCTGCAGGAAAGGGAAGATTATAGTGAAACTGATGAGGGTGAGGAGGGAGAGCCTATAGAGCCTGAGATTTCCCCAGAACAGGAGATTGGCTCTCCTCCCAGGTCTTCTGAGGACTATTCCTCACATTTTTCCTTTGTCAGGAAAATTATGGATGCCTTGGACATTTCTACCGTAGAAGTGATAGAAGATGAAGAGAAGGTTGAGTGTCTTGAAATGATGAGCTTAACACCCACCAAAAAGCTGTTGCTCCCTATTAATAAGTTTTTTAAAAGGGATGCACTTGGGGCCACTAGGGGCACTAAATAGGATGGCAGCTTAAAGATCAGCTCCACAACCCAGAGGGAAATATCCTTTAAAATCATTTTTCTACCAGCTGGTATTATATCCTCACTCTACTGCAACTTGTGGAGTAATACTCAAGCTACACTAATTTAGCTTCATTGATACAAAAAGTCTTCTTTTGCTGTGTGGAAATTGCTATTTTACTGAAGAGCCTCCTGGACGAGGTAGGCTTGAAAATATGGCTGAAGGCCACTTGCAACAAACCTGGGAGCAACCGTCAGTTGAGGTGATGTTCGGCCAACTTTTGGCCCAGATGGCACAAGTCACTGTGGCAACTAATCGAAACACCCAAGTGGTTCAAAATTTAGAAGCCAGGATGCTGCATACCGAACAGTGGGTCTCGGCAACGGAGGGGCCTGTTCAGGACTTAAGGGCAGAATTAAGAGATCAACAACGGACCATACAGATGCTGCGCAGTAAGATGGATGACCTTGAGAATCGAGGTTGCTGTAATAATCTTCACTCCCTGGGCTTCCCTGAGCATGTAAAAGGCAAAGATACCGAGGGATTTCTACAATTAGCCATCGCCGAAATGCTCCAGTTGAACCCATTGATACCGCTGCAGGTGGAACGCGCACACCATACGTTAGCCCCCATGTCTCAGGCCCAGGACAGACCATGACCTATTATAGCCCGATTTATTGATTTTAGGGACAAAGAGAAGGTCCTAACTGGAGCTCATGAGTTACAGCATGTAGTGTGGAGATCGAATAGGATCCACATCTTTCAGGACTTCTCTAAGGATCTGTCAGACAAATGTAGAGCATACTCTGAGGCAAGGCATAAAATGCACAGTATTGGACTGTCCTTTTCCTTGCATTACCCAGCCACAATGCAGGTTATGCATAATGGGGTGCCGAACAGTTTTAAATCTCCTGATGCACTCATGGATTGTTTATGGCGCAACTGGCCACAAGAATTCACCACCACTACCCCGGGAGCCCCTTAGGCAAAAACTGCTATCGATGGGTTGGATTGCCGCTTCTCTCCATCAGTGAGTAGGCCTCCAGTTTTGGCAAGACCTCAGAGAGCAACACTGGGAACTCCCCCCAAAAACACAACAAAAGAGGCAATCCTCAAAAAAACATGGCCGCCGAGAGCATCCTGTGGAGAGAGGGCAAGATGACACAGAGGAGGCCACAAGCATGGGCACTGTTGCTCCAGATCCATTACAGGCCTACCACACTGCTAATAGATATGAAGCTTTATGCCCCAGCTCTCCGGATCAACACCCAGGCATTGTGGATTCAACTGTGGAAGGCAGGTCTACTCCTATGTTGCAGCCCAGCTACCTGTCCCCGTCAGCAACTCCTCACCAGCCGCAGAACGGAGCTACAGATAACAGAGGGCAGCATCCACCAAAGGCTATGAGGGAGGCCTCCTCTACCAGCAGAGATCTCATCTTCAGTGTAGACCGTCCTGAGCGCTGTAGTTCTCCAGGGAAATTGATCAGAGAAAACCCACTGGCATGGTCAGATAAGTAGTCATCCTTCTATTTTCTTTCTGTTCCTGCTCTTTTAATCCCCCGGGGAGTTGTAGGTATGGGGCAAGTTTGGGGTGTCTAAATTGATCGTCAGTGGACAATCTCCTCGGCTGACCCATCTGCTACCATTTCTCCATGTTACCCATGTAAGGGAACTTTCAAGCCCCTTTTCACCCCAACCTTGACCCCTGACTTGCACTGCCATGTGGCAGAGAAGATGCCTCACTCCTATACCGGGAAGGATTCAACGAGGCCTACCAACAAGCTCTCAGTGGACGTCCTGATCAAAGGTCCAGACACGTCTAGATGGCAAAGACCTTTTTTGTACCATCTGATTAAACAGCAGAACTTTTGTGGGCTCTACCTCACTTACTTGCGTGTGAGGGGGTGAGGTCCGCTGGGAAGCTGTGTTATATAATATAAAAGTATTTGTCGGCATGCATTAACTGTTGTGCTGAATGGGTAGCCAGGATGTGTTTTACGTGAGGCCCTAAGTAGTGAATGGCACAGGCCTGTGCCCCTCTGGTATGTTTTTTTTTTTATTATTTTTTTCTATCAAGGGGAGCTCTCCCAGCCCCCGCATTGGGTGGCTTACAGTACACTCTTCATAGGTGTGACAAGCCTGACCTCACCAAGATTTTTGTTGTGAGAACACGTTGGCACCCATCAGCAATAACCCTAGGCTTGCCGAAATAGTGGGCAGTCCTCCCCCACTTTCTTTCCTGCAAACCCCCACCTCATTAAAAGCGTTGTGTAGTCCCACTTTAACTACCCCAGCTTCTGAGCTACACCGCTGGAGCAGCTCTCTCAACCCTCTGGGGTTGCAATGAGCCACGTGGTCCAACCTTCTTATTGGGTTGCTCGATTCTCTCTGGGGGAACCTCCCCCCGCTGCACTCACCGTAGTGCTAAGGAAGGATGGATATCACTTGATAATGCCCTGGGAATAGGGGCTGGCCTACAGCAGGGCTCTGCGGCCGAAGAGACGCCTCTATATCCCCAAATTGCATGGTACACTGTGCACAATGTATATAGTTTGTTAATGTGTTTATGTATGCTTGTTTCACAAGAGACACACACAGATGTTTTGTTATTTGTTAGTATAAAGTTATCTGGTAGGGGCAGGGTATGTGGGCTTTACCCACTCTCTCCATATCTGGTGGTGCTCTATAGAAATTTGCCTCTTCTGGTTGGGCTGCCCTCACCACCTATCTGCTGGTTGTTCTTGATACATCTCTTAATTAAATATTTGCTCCCTATTACTAACAGGTGATATTACTTGTCTGACATGGAATGTCAGAGGGCTTAACACCCCAAACAAGAGGAAACAAGTTTTGGGCCACCTTAAGAGACTGGGAGCGATGGTCACCTTCCTGCAGGAGATCAAACTTACGGGGGGGATCCTGAGAGACTGAAGAGAGAGAGTGGGTAGGTCAGGTCATTCATGCCTCGGCCTCCTCTAGAAAGAGAGGGGTGGTGATTCTGCTTCACAAGCAACTACAATGGAAATTGCAGAGACAAGTAAGAGACCCTGAGGATAGGTGGGTGGTGGTACTGATGGATACTGGGGAGGGCCCTCTGATCCTGGGTAACGTATACGCTCCAAATGAGGACTTGCCCTCCTTCTTTCACAAGTTGGCCCAGGTGCTGGGATCCATAGCTCTGGAAGACACCCCCATTTTATTAGGGGGCGATTTTAATCTTACTCTGGACCCTTTCATGGATTGATCCCCTTCCAATACTGAGCCCCACTCCAGGACTGTAATGGCAGTGGCTCAATTACAACAAGAGTTGGCCCTTACAGACATCTGGAGAATATTTCACCCCTCCCAGCGGGACTACACCTTTCATTCCCCAGTACATAGTTCTCTGAGTAGAATAGAGTTCTGGCTCACCTCTTCTACTATTACTAGTAACACTGTTAATACCCTTATTCATCCCTTAGTTATCTCGGATAATGCCCCTGTGCATCTTGCTTTCACATGGGCCCCCCCTCTCCCTAAGTCTCCGGCATGGAGATTGGACCCATTGCTACTTCATGACCCAGACTTTCCCCCTTGGCTTCAAAAGGAAGCAACGGAACTTTTTGGCATAACCTCATAGCAGATACCTCTGTGGGTACCACATGGGAGGCATTCAAAGCTACTGTAAGAGGGGTGATAATAGGGTATGCGAGCCGGCGCCGAAAGAGGAGGGAACAACATTTGACGGGGCTTGAACAACAACTCCGAGAAGCGGAGCTTGCTTTTAAGGCCCTTCGTGTCCCTTCCCTTAGGTCAGAGGCAGGGTCACAAGGTCACCTCTCTGAAGATGCAAATGAACAAGCTGGTCTCTAGAAAGGCAGAGTTTTCGATCATTAGACTCAAGCATAAATATTGGTAAGGGGGAGAAAAGGGGAGGGTAAGCTGCTGGCATACCATCTCAGAAAGCAGCAAGCCAAAAGGCATATAGCAGCTTCAGAGGATGCAGGGGGTAGGACCCAGACCTCGGCGCAAGGTATTAATCAAATAACGATGGATTTTTACTCCTCGTTATATAAATGCTCCAGAACCCCAGACCCCCAGGGGGTCCGCCCATTTCTGGAGTCCCTACATCTTCCCAAAATCTCAGAAGCCCAAGCTAATGCCCTAGATGCCCCGATCTCAACCCAGGAGGTGGCAGGCACTATTCTCTCTCTTAAAAAGGGAATGGCCCCAGGAAGGGACAGTTTCCCTATTGAAGTGTGGCAGCTGTTGCATCCCATAATCTCTCCAGTATTGCAGCAAGTATTTACTGGGTCATTGCAAACAGGGTCTCTCCCTTCATCCCTTAGGGAGGCGACTATTACTATCCTACCAAAAAAAGGTAAAGACCCTCTTACAGCGTCCAGCTACCGCCCTTTTTCATTATTGAATGCTGATAGCTAGGTGCTAGCCAAGATACTAGCTAATAGACTTAATCCTCTCCTTCCCAGTTTTATCCACCCATCCCAAGTAGGCTTGTTAAGGGCCGTTTTAGTGCGCACCATATTAGATCATTGGTAAATTTAATCCATAAGGCCCAAACATTATCTTCCCCCGCTGCTGCCATTGCAATAGATTTCGAAAAGGCCTTTGATTCCCTGGAGTGGGACTATGTCCAACAAGTACTTTGCACTATGGGCTTGGGGGCGGGGTTTCGGACCTGGATTGGGGCAATATATTCATTCCCAGCTGCACGTATACTTACCAATACGATGCTGTCTCCCCCATTCATACTGGGTAGGGGTACCCGTCAGGACTGCCCACTTTCCCCACTACTTTTTGTATTAGAAACATAGAAACATAGAATTTGATGGCAGATAAGGACCGCTTGGCCCACCCAGTCTGACCATTTCCCTACCTGATGGATAAGCTGCAGATCCTAGTTAACCAGCAGCCTACTTCTTCCTACCCCCACCCCCTAGAATTGCCTTATGACTGTCCCATGCATGCTTGAATTCCACCACTGTTTGTGACTCCACAACCTCCTCTGGAAGGCCTCTGAGCTGCCCCCCTTCTATCTTCAAATTGTGCCCCCTTGTTCTTGCACATCTCTTTTTTTGAAAGATGCTACCCTCTTGGACTTTGTTGATTCCCTTGAGGTACTTGAAAGTTTCTATCATGTCTCCCCTCTCCCTCCTTTCCTCAAGGCTATACATATTAAGCTCCTTAAGTCTCTCTCTTCATATGTCTTCTGGTGCAGACCCTGCACCATTTTAGTTGCCCTCCTCTGGACAGCTTCCATCCTGTCTATGTCTTTGCAGAGATTGGGTCTCTAGAACTGCACGCAGTACTCCAGATGGGGTCTAGCTAGCTGTCTGTACAGAGGGATAATAACTTCCTGTTTTCTACTGGTGATGCCTCTCCCTATGCATCCCAGTATCCCTGCAGCCCTCCTTGCTGCCCTCTCACATTGCTTGCCCACCTTTAGGTAATCTGATATGACTACCCACAGGTCCCTTTCCATTTTTGTTGTTGTTAGTATCTCACCCCCCCATTGTGTACTCTTCCCCTTGGTTTTTATTTCCCAGGTGCATTACCTTGCACTTCTTAGCATTGAATCTAAGCTGCCATACATTTGACCATTCCTCTAACCTTGTCAAGTCCCTTCTCATCCTTTCCACTCCACCTTGTGCATCAACTCTATTGCAGATCTTTGTGTCATCTGCAAAGAGACATACTTTTCCTTCCAGTCCCTCTGCAATGTCGCTTATAAAGACATTGAAGAGGACTGGTCCTAATACTGAACCCTGCGGTACCCCACTACTAACCCCCCTTTTTTCAGAGTGGACTCCATTTACTATTACTCTCTGTGTCCTATTCTCCAGCCAATTCTTTACCCAGGCTGTCATCTTGGGACCCACTCCCAGGCTGGCTAACTTGTATATAATCTTTTTGTGGGACTGTGTCAAATGCCTTGCTAAAGTCTAGGTAGGCCATGTCCACAGCCCCTCCCTGATCAACTACTTTGGTCACCCAGTCAAAGAAATCTATCAGATTTGTCTGGCATGACCTTCCCGCTGTGAATCCATGCTGCCTTGGGTCCTCTGCCCCTCTGGCCTCTAGATATTTAACAGTTCTTTCCTTCAGAAGTGATTCCATCATTTACCACTGAGGTTAAACTAACAGGTCTGTAGTTTCCTGATTCTGCCTTGCTCCCACTTTTGTGAGGGGGAATCACATCTGCCCTCCTCCAGTCCTCGGGTACCACCCCATCCTCCCATGATTTGTTAAAGAGGGTAGTCAGTGGTGTCACTAGTTCTACCCTTAGTTCTTTTAGAATTCTGTGATGAATCCCATCAGGCCCCATTGCTTTGTCCACCTTCAGTTTTAAGAGTTCTTTCAGAACCCTTTCTTCTGTATTGGCAGTAGAACCCCTGGCGGCCGCTATTAGGCAAAATACTCTAATTTCCGGGGTCCAGGTGGGAACAAGGGCATACCCTACTCTTATGTATGCGGATGACCTGTTGCTCCCTATAGCCAATATCATCACCTCCCTCCCTCCCCTACTGTCCACCTTGTCAGATTTCTCTACATTTTCAGGGTTCAAGATTAACCAGGCCAAGACGGAGGTCCTACCTTTAAACTCTAAGTGTACCTCTCAAATGGTTACTCAGCATGGGCTCTGATGGGCCCCGGAGGGGATTACCTACTTGGGCATTACTATCTCTCCTAATCTGCATAAAATCTGGGACCTGAATATGAAACTTTTTGCGTCCATCTCTTTGACTGTCGCTAGGTAAAATATCCGCAATTAAAATGGTCACAGCACCAAAAATTATGTGTGTTCTCTCCCACATCCCTTTGAAAATACCTCATTATTGGTTTACTAAGTTAGACTCCCTGCTGGGATCCTTTTTGTGGGAGGGTAAGAAACCTAGGTACAGTAGAAATAAGCTCAGAGATCATTGGTCGGAAGGGGGCTGGGGTCTTCTGTGGTTAGAGGGGTATAAATGGGCCTTTCAGCTGGCTCAGACGTTAAAACGGTTCCTTTTTCCTGAACACAATACTCCCCAGTGGCTGGATATGGAGAGAGAGGTATGTCAGCATACTCACTTGGTACTATTGTTATTTAACCATCCCCCTAAGGGCACTCGCTCTCATCCTACTATAGGTCCCTCTCTGGAATATTGGGCCAAGGTGCATAAGAAGTTGGGCGCCTCTCCATCTCCCCTAAGACTTACCCCACTATGGGGCAATAATGAGATTACCATCAATAAACAACCAATTGCATGGCCCTCATGGGAACATGGTGGTATCTCATTGTTTCAAGATATGCTCATTCCTGGTACAGATACCCTTAACTCCTTTGAGGGCCTGCAGAGCTCTTATGGGATCTCTTCCAAAGACTTCTGGCAATTCTTTCAAATAAGAAGCGCCATCCTTACGTACAGGCATAAGCAGCACCAAGAGCAACACATCTCCCAGGTAGAGTTATGGCTGGCCCTAGAAAGAGGACAGTCAAGCCGCGTATATGCAGCCATTCAGAGCACCGTTCTGTCCCAAGCAGAGGAATCCAAGCATAAATGGGAGAAAGCACTGCATGCCCCTATTATGAACCTGGAGTGGAAGTCTTGTCTAAAATTAGCTCATGGGGCATATCCTGACACCAGTAGTCAATTAATACAGAACAAGATAATTCACTCCTGGTGCAGGACTCCTGTAGTCCTCGCCAAGGCAAAGCTGGCTCAGTTTGACCTGTGTTGGAAGTGTCAGGAACTCCCAGGTGACCTGTTCCATATATTTTGGTCCTACAGGCTGATCCAGCCCCTATGGCAGGCTACCTGTGAGATGGGGTCCAAAATACTTAGGAAGCCTGTGCCTCTGTCCCCTGAGTTGCTGTTATTAGGACTCTGGAGCCTGGCCCCTCACCTTCGTCTATCCGAGTTGAAACTACTACTGACACTCAGTATGCAGGTTTAAAGACTCCTACTGTGTAAATGGTGGTCCCATATAATCCCCTCCCTGGGTCAAGTTGCCAACTGGGCCAGAATATCACACACTGTGACCAATACCCTCTTTAAATATACTGCCCTCTGGACTCCCTTCCTTCTGTTTTTGAAACATAGGGAGGGAATCAGCTGAATAGGCACAACCAACTACTATAATGGTCTCCTCTCATGGTGCTTTTAGGGGCAAGTGCTGGAGAGATTGTTACTGAGTTATAGGGGACCCTGCTGTATGGATGACATGGTATAATATCAGTAAAGGATAGTATCTTCTTTGACAATGAAGACCTGTTTGCTTTGTGTGTGTGATCTCTTGTAAGCATAAAGTAGAGGACAGTGGCCCTGGACCACCCATAATTTCTGATGCTTTGTCAAATACTGCAGAAACTAGCAGGATGGGGCCAGGTAAGATATGTTTGTATAAGTTAGCCATAATGCAATGCACCAACTGCTAATACTTTCAAAGTTAATCTCCAGCTGGATAGGTGTTGTACATCCAGGCACAGAGTATTATCCTACTGCTTACCTGGCTAGTATATTCAGTTCATTACTATTTGGCCAGCATGTTCCGTTCTCTGCTTCTATAGACATATGTAACAGTCTGTAAGACCTTTGCAATGTATCCGACTGTTTTAATGTTTGTATCGTCTTAATAAGTCAAATCAATAAAACTTATTAACCACAAAAAAAAAGGGATGCACATAAGCTCCTCCAGGCACCTCGGTCTGTTCTACCTTTGGATAAAAAGCTGGATAAAAGATATCAGCTTGACAGGGAAGGCCCAGAAGGGGCTGAATATTTGTATTCACACCCTGACCACCAGGGAGTGGTGCAAGCTGCTGCCTGTGATAAGGCAAAAGTCCCTGTGGCCTCTCACCCCCCAGAGAAGGACTCGCACAAAATTGACAGCATGGCCAAGAAGGGCTATTTATCAGCCTCTTTGGCCATCAGGCAGGCTAACTTCCAGGCCTATGCGGCCCAATATCAAAAGACTCTGTGGCAGTCTGTGTTGGCTATGGCTGACAAAGCCCCAGCTAACTTATCAGCAAATTTGGCTGAAACTGCTAAATTTGGCATGGAGGCAGCCAAATATCAGTTTCGGATGGCAGCAGATGTCAACAACACTGTTGCCAGGTAGATGGCCAATACTGTCACCCAAAGGAGGTTTGCCTGGTTAAGAGCCACACATCTCACACAGGATACCCAGAATAAAGCTCTGGATTTCCCTGTGCAAGATAACTCCATTTTTGGGAGTCACACAGAGGCCTACATGAAAAAGGTCGATGAATATAAGGTCACCTACAGGAGCAATTAGGCCAAAGAAAAGGCTTTGTCCTCCACAAGGCCTTACAATAGGGGAGGCAGGGGCAGACAATTTTACTCCAGGCTTTTTTATCAGGCCATGGCTGTACCTCAGGTACCACAGTACCCCAACAAGGGTATTTTAGAGGTATAGGCAGGAGGGGTGCCAGGCATGGCTCCCATTCTCAGCTCCAAGCCAAGCAGGACCCCTGACTTGTTCTCCCAGGCTGTCTCCCCGCTTCCAGTAGGGGGCAGGCTGACCTATTATATCCAGGTCTGGAAAAACATCACCACAGACAAGTGGGTCCTGAAGATAGTGGGTCAGGGACTGTCTCTACATTTCAAGTCCTTCCCTTCTCTAAGAACAAGACTCTTCAAACCAGCTTCCTTCATGTCTGCTCTGGTACCAGTCACCAAATCTTTGCTTCTGGCACTGCAGTGCTGGAAGGACAGAGATAACCTTTCCTGCAACAGCTCCCCTCAAGGGTCCTGACCACAGATGCCTCCCTCCTAGGGTGGGGAGCACCCACAGGAGACCGCACAGCTCATGGCACCTGGACCAAAAAGGAGACCCTCCTTCACATAAACCTGCTGGAGCTCCAAGCAGCGCACTTGAGGATCCAGTCCTTTGCTTCAGAGCTTGCAAACAGGGTGGTACAAGTCAGAACAGACAATACCACCACAATGTGTACTACATAAATAAAGAAGGAGGCACCTGGTCTTCCCCATTGTGCACAGAAACCATGTTACTATGGAAGCTGGCCTACTCTCTGAACCTGTCCCTCATAGCTGTGTACTTACCAGGGAAGGACAACACCCTAACAGATGCACTGAGCAGAATCAATCAGAATCATCACAAATGGACTCTGAACAGACAGATACTTCTAACAGTGTTCAGAAGGTGGGGTACCCCGGAGGTGGACCTCTTTACTCACCCAGACAATCATCAGTTGCCACAGTACTGTTGCAGACCTCCCACAGTGGGCACAGTACCGATGGATGCACTACTATTGGATTGGACAGGGAAATTCTTGTATGCATTTCCTCCCTTCCCTGTACTGCTCAGAGTTTTGAACAACCTCAGGTCTCAGCCAGCAACCATGATCCTCATAGCCCCAGAATGGGCCAGGCAACCATGGTACTTGCTGCTTCTAGTTCTGTCTGTCAGCAAGCCAATAGCTCTACCCTGCAGGCACAATCTCTTTACTGCCTCACAGGGTCAAATTTTCTATCCCAACCTGCAGTCTCTCAAACTCAAGGCCTGGTTTTTGAGGACGTAGAATTTGCCAGCCTGGGGTTATCAGAGAGGGTACTCCAGGGCCTTAGGAGCTCCAGAAAACCCTCCACACAGCTAACCTATTCTTCAGAGTGGAAGAGATTTTCATGCTGGTGCCAGCAACAAGATGTGGTCAGTACCCAGGCAGGTGTGCCCCTGGTACTGGATTACTTGATACACCACCATTCCCTTGGTCTTAAGTCCTCTTCATGAAAGGTTCACCTAGCAGCAGTTTCGGCCTACCTTTCAGTTGGCAGAAGGCCTTCTTTGGCCTCGGAACAGGTGTTCAGTAAATTCTTTAAGAGGCTTCTACACCTGGATCCCCCACACAGAGAGCCCACCCCGAGTTGGGATCTTAACATCTGTATTTGTCAGCTGATGCAGCCACCCTTTGAACCCATGTCATCAGCAGAGCTCAAGTATGTTACTTGAAAAACTGTGTTCTTAATAGCCATTACTTCAGCCAGAAGGATCAGTGAGTTACAGGCCCTGTGTACAGATCAGGACTGCATTTCCTTCCGTAAGGATAAGGTAGTCCTAAGAACAAACAGGACGTTTCTTCCTAAGGTAGTGTCTGATTTTCACCTTAATCAGTCTATTACCCTGCCTGTCTTCTTTTACTGATCATTCATGCTCAGGCGAATGCAAATTGCATAGCCTGGATGTTAAAAGGGCTATCAGTTACTACCTGGAGCACACCAAGGGTCATAGGGAGAACAGAACCCAGCTGTTCCTTACAGTACTTATGGAGAGGTAGGAAAGGGCAAACCAGCTTCAAAGAGGACCATTGCTAGCTGGATTGTGGCCTGTATCCAGTTTTGCTATAGCAAAGCTGGTAAAGAGCCTCATGTGGGCCTTCAAGCCCATTCCACAAGGGGCACTGCTACTTCCATGGCAGCCTCAAGGGGCATACCCTTATTGGACATTTGCAAAGCAGCAACCTGTAAAACTGTTCACACATTTGTCAAACATTATAGCCTGGATTTACAGACCAGGAGTGATGCTAAGTTTGCCACAGCAGTATTGCAGAGCCTATTTCCTAAGTAGGTTCTGTGCCTTCCTCCAGAGGCACTGCTTGGGTAGTCTGCATATGTCAGAATGCAGTAAGATTTCCTGGGGTTTGATGAAGACATTACTTACCATAGCAATCCTGTTTCTTCCAAGGGAATATTACTGTATTCTAAGCTCCCACCCTTCCTCCCCTTCTAGAACCTGGGGGCACTACAGCTTTACTGTTGTGAACTCCTGGGCTGTTTTTTACTTAAGCTATCTGTGACTTGAGTCTTGGGGATGATGCCTATCATTAGGAGGATGATAAGGGGGTTGGGAGTCTAATGATTGCTATTATTATGGGAGGGCTTGCCCGAGGTTCAACATGGGGAATAGCTACTTCCACAACCTCTACATAAGCCCTCTGTTGACGCACAGTATAGCAGTATAGCACAGTGGTTTAAGACTCTGAGCTGCAAATCTGGAGACATGGGTTTGAATCCCACAGCCCCCACTTGCATACTGTGTGACCCTGAGCAAGTCACTTAACTTCCCTGTGCTCCTAGGTTGCACCTGTAAACAAGTTTTCAACTTAGTGTGTCTCACCTGGTTAAACAATTGGAAAAAAAAAACACCTCCCTTGCTTAGGGAGTGTTTTCTCATTTCCCTCTGCCTTGCTGCATGGCTTATGTGGCAGTGCTCCTTTGGTGCCTCCGCTTCTGCCGTCTGGCTTGTTTCCCCTTGTTCTCCTCCCTTCTCCCCTCCAGGTGTTGTTTCCTCCGTGACATCCCTCCTTTTGCTCCCTTGTCTGTTTGCTCAGTGGCTTCCCTGCCCCCTGCTCCTGTCTTTTGCTCCCCTCCTTTCTCTGTAGTGCCTGGGTTTCCCCATCCTTGTCTCTTTTTGGGCTTTCACCCCCTTCCACCCGGCGCTCCCGGACAGCCCCGCTCCTTCCCTTCAGCTCCATGGTTTACCTACAGTGGATACCTTCTGGGTGCACATCTCTTCCTTCTAACCCAGCAAACACTCCTTTCACCTTATCATCCCAGTGACTCAGCCTTCGTTCCCGGACCTCCAGTCTCGCTAATCCTATCTACGCCATGCTCCGGCCGTAGGCTATTTTTCTTTCACTCACAATCATACCACCAATTTTTATTTCTATTATGTTCCATGGCTTGCACCTGATACATGCATACCCTGGGTGCAGGGCCGATCATTGTCAAGTGTACTTGTGTTTTATGGCGTGTTTCACGCACTGAATTTGTTTTAGTACTGACCGTGGACACAGCAGATCGAACTTCTTATCATTGCTCAGATACCTCACCCTCATTCACTATGGCATGTAATTTAACTGCACCAAGCGGTTTGTTGTTTCCTAATTTTTATCGGATATCAAATGTGCAATAACTACTAATTGAGCCCCAATCATCTAATGAATACTTTTGGCTGGCAGCACTATCCACATGAGCGAACTAGAACACACAGACTAGAAACACAGTAGATGAACCGCTACTCATTTTACCATATGTGACGTGTTTACTATCCACTTTTTACACTTTCTAAGCTGCAACAATGTCCTGCCTGCATGGAGACTTTCTTTTCCGAACATACTTTTCTGTCTCATTGGGGATCATTGCTAACAGATTGCATTTCGTAATAGCATGGGGAAAAAGGAGACGGAGTGTTTCCCAGCATGGTGGTGCCCCCTGTACTCCTGTATACCCATGACTCACTTCAACAGCACAACCCCTTTTCTAATCATTCGACCACCCATGCCTTCTCTCTAAGCAGGACTACAATGTGGTGATATTCTCTTGCAGTGATAGCAAGGACTTGGGGCCTATCCTGTTTGCCACTACTGTGCAACAGGAGGGGCACTTTTCCTTCCCTGCTTCCTGCAACTTGCTTGCCACAGTACCTACTGCCTACCCTTGTCCATTCCTATCATCTGAAGCTCCTCCACAATCCCCTCTTCATGTTCCTGGTCCCATTCCTACACATCGCATTCTATGTTTGTGTCTGCTGAGCCTAACATTCCCCAGTCTCCTACCACGACTTGTACTAATTCATCATCATCCTATCTCAGTTTATCTCCATTCTCTCTCTCTCTCGCTCTGCAGTGTTTGGCACCTCCTGCCAGCCCATACCAGCAGTATTCTTGCTTCCGTCCCTAATTCGCACCTTCTGAGGTGCTGAACGTAGGTAGGCTTCTCCTGTCTACCAGGAATGGGAGTCCGTTACAATCAATTCCTTCTACTACTTACTAGCCTGACATCCTCCATCCCTAACTCTGCTTGACTGCATCAAGTGAAGGTTTTCTTGCCCCGACGACAGATCTGCCTTCTACGGGCTATTACCATACCTTCTCTACCCATACTGGTTGCTGCTTCCCTTCGGGAATGGAACTTCATTCTGCTTACCACTTCCACATTCTCCATTCCTAACTCTACTGAATAGCATAGAGTGACTGTTAGCCCACCTGACTACCAGGGATGGAAGCCGTTTCGCCAGTCTACAAATTTCTACCGTACATTTCTACCTTAGGCCAGTTGCTGCTTCCCTTTGGGAACAGACCTCTCATGATTTGCATACCATACCCATGCTACTTACACTGCTTCAGGTTACTACTTCTCACCTCGATGCCCGTCTGGCTCTCCCTTCAGGATCAGGACTTTGCCCTATGTACTTCTCCATCTTACCTTGTCTGCAGCCTAGACTCATCATCCTCTCTGCTGCCTTCCACAGCCAGGAGGCCGACTCTGGCATGCACTGCCTCCTCCTTTGCACCCCACTGACACGCATTGCCATTCAGTTTTGGATCTCGAACCTCATTGTCATCATCCTGTATTCCTCATCATATGCAGTCCAGATCTTCCTGCTTTGCTCGTCCCTTCTGCATTTTGTCCATTCTGCTGCTTCACATGTGCTTTCTCCATCTGCTACCCAATGCTACAACCTCTCTAGACTTGGACTCCATACTGCTGAATGGTCTCCGATCCTCCTCGCCGCAGCTGTTCTACCAGTCTCATCATCTATGCACTACAGCGACTATCCTGCTGGGTTTTGGCCCTAGCTCACTTTACTGTGTCCGATGTCTCCTCTCATCCTAATGCAGGTTGCTGCTTCCCTTCAGAACTGGGACATTTCACTCACCTAGCCTTTACTCTTCAGCTCTGCCTATGACTTCGAGTGCAGGTTTAGGACCTCCTAGATGGGTTGCATCCATCATGTCAGTTTGCTATGTCCCTTCCATCTCTGGACCCATCTGCTTCAAATGATTCTGCTCGACATCCTGTTGCTCCGTGAACCTTCATTCTCAAGCCCCTTTGGCATCCTTTCTATCTCATAAGGATCTTGCTGGCTTGTTCGATCCCTCTCACTCCTGGTCAGCTGCCTCATGGACTCCCTTGCTGCAGGTTCTCTGTTCAGCTGTCGTATGGACTTGTTTTCCTTGCTGATTGGAATTCATCCTTCTTCACTCCGTCTCTTCCCATTCTCTCCTCGAGTTGCTGCCAGTCATTATCTGTTCTGGGACCTCCGTTGCTCATAGGATTTGGCTTGGCTCCCTGGCTTCCACGGACCATAATCCTATGCCTTCCTTCAGCATTCTTGCACTTCATTGCCATTCACCATGGAACTGACGTCGTCCTGCTCTGGATGCCCTTTGGCTTCACCTGGCCCATTGCTTCCTCTGCTTTTTCCTTCAGGTGCTCGGGATCCACACCGTACTTCCTTCTCATATGTATGGCTGCCTTCTCCTCTTTGCCTAGCTAGCTCGGGGCTTTGTCCTGTTTGCTGTGGCTCTTTTTGGGTCTTGTACCTTATTTCTGACCAGTACTCCTACCAAGTCATCTGCTTCCATATGATTCATCCCCTACTTATACTCCTGCCCGTCTAACAGTACCTTCCACTATTCATTCGATCATTCATTCATTCATTACCCTGGAGTAATACCTCTGCCCGGAAAACATTCATTGGCTCATATGCCCCACAGACTCTTATGTTATCATTGAAGTCTCACACTGCCCATTCAGTTCTTCGCAATCATTCATGGAATCCCATTTGCCTAGACAATAGAAAGATCTCCTCCATCTCTATTGGATATACCCTCCGATTCCTGTTCATCCAGTCACCATGATTCCTCGGATCCTCATCTCATTAGCCATCTGCATACTGTACATGGAAAGGACTTAAATCCTTGTGTTCTATTCAGACTTTGCAATCAGCATCACTTCTACAGATACTGGGAATCGCAAGATAACCTATTCAACTATGAACTTCATCCATTTTACCTTACACCACCTCTTAGGTCAGCAATGACAGTGATGACCACGTTTCTCGACTCCTACTTCCCAACAGTCATTGCTAGTTTAGGAATTGCATAGATATCATCCATAATATTCATTCAATGTCCTGCACAGCCAGTATAGTGTTATGCTTGTGCAACTGTCTTAGTTTGGTTTTGGCTGTTCGCACTCTCTATTCCAGAGGAATTACCACCCTGTAGGGGTACGAAAGGCAAGGAACCCTCATAGAGGGTTCCACCCCTAGAGGTGCCACAGGATGATTCCTGTGGCTAAAGGTACCTTAGAAATCCTCCTAAGGAGAGAAGTGCTGCTGCTGGAGGAGGAGGGGAGGATGGTGGGGCAAAGAAAAAGTGCTTCACAATGAGGCTGAGAGGAACTGCTTCTATAGCTTAGGAAGTGGGAGTGGCTGGCTGCTTGGCCATTGAACTCCAGGCAAAGGCTTTCCAGTTCAATGTCCTGCACAGCCAGTATAGTGTTATGCTTGTGCAACTGTGTTAGTTTGGTTTTGGCCGTTTGCACTCTCTATTCCAGAGGAATTACCACTCTGTAGGGGTATGAAAGGCAAGGAACCCACAGAGGGGGTTCCACCCCTAGAGGTGACACGGGACAATTCCCATGGCTAAAAGTACCTTAGGGATCCCCTAAAGAAATGTAGTACAATCATATCCCAAAGAATGAGATGACACGAAGCATATGAACAAGCAGTAACTGTGACGTAAGGGCAGTAACTGTAACGTAGTAGTAGAGAAGCATAGACAGTTTGATAACGCAATGAGATACTCAGTCTGATAATGTAATGAAGTGCCTAGGTTTGCGTAGCATGATACTGATGGTTTGCGTTGAGAATAAGGGGATCCTCTAAGGAGAGAGGGAATGGCAGGACATCCTTCACCTCCATCCAACAGCAGAACCTACCTAAAGAAACTAGGGGACACTACTATGCTAACTAACAGTTATGATCTGAGGCAATGGAGGAGATAAAAAAAAACCCTATGAGGATGAAATCTCTGGGGATCCAAGGCCTAGGTCACCTTCCCTCCAGGCGTGGGATAGTTAATTTAGTGACAGCTCTGCAGCTGCAATTTAGAAAACCCAATTAAAGGGAGGTGGAATATATTTCAATTTGGAGGAAGGCTTTCACTCAAACCTTCTAGCGGGAATGCCGTGGAAGGTTGCGAGAAAACTCTGCATCAGTACGTGAAACCAAGGTGGAGGAGGACAGCAACGACTGCTGAGGCACTCACCTGGCCTACCTACACTAAACTGTAACCAGATGAACCAGAAGCAGTCATTTGGAGAATGAGGTGAAGGTGCCTTGCTAAGGAAACCACTAAAGCCAATGGACAACCGTTACAGTGGAACACTAGAACCAAAGGAGATCTACATAACAACCCTTCACTGCTAGTCTTAAATTGTACACCAGGAGCTGCTGTCACGTAGCAGGCAGCTAAAGCCAATCTCTGGGCAAGGACATTCCCAGTTATGGGCCAGATGAGAAGGATCCCGCCCCAAGTTGGACATGCTCAAGATGCAGACTAAATGCAGAGCGAGACCGTCGGCTGCAGGAACTCTGCACCAAAAATAGAATGGCTGTCATGCTCCAGAATTAGATTGAACTGAGAAGCTGGCAAGCTGATTGAGCACTAGTGTGCTGATCGTAATGAGCAGTGAGTGCTGAGACCTTGCAAGGTCGAAAGCAGATTGAGTGCAGCAGACATCCCAGAGGCTGAAGTCAAGAGGATGTAGTAGGCATGAGTAATCGATTGTGTAAGCAAGTGTGGACCTGTACATAGGTCAGTAAACAGAGTAGTAATAAGTGGACCTGCACTTAGGTCTGCATGACGTGGTAGCAATGAAACAGAACTGAATAGTGGGGCAAGCCAGCCAGACATTAAAAAGCCAAATCAAGGTGACAAATACTCTGAGGATTGTTGGCGGCCAAGGCAGGATTTAGAACAGAAATAATTAGCCACATGGGGCCAGTACTCCCCAAACATTTCCCAGTCCCCGCTGTAGGACAAACAAGAAAGTGATGGAAGGGCCGAGAACCACATGCAGATATTAAAGCTAGTTCAACAGCCTCAGCAGGAGCTTTTAGCTGACCTCAGTAGTAGAACAGGGTGATTAAACAGAAAAGCAACATCTGTATGGAGTACCCTGAGTTGTAACTGCAATAAACATAAATAAGGAGACACAAAGCTCTGAAAGCAGGTGCAGCCAGGCAGTGCAATGAAGCTGCTGCAATGAGGTTAGTAGTATGAGACAACATGATTGAGCTGCATAGTTAGGTTCAGTGTAAGCCTAAGTCAGGTGAAAATAATTGAGTATGCAACATGGAGCAGCTGCGGTTGAGCTGAAACACACAGATAATGACTGTAGTTGCATTGCGGTAGTTTGAGAGTTGTGGATAACAGAGCAAATAGTAGGAGCTTCTGGAGCAATATGCTAAGAGATTAGAAACAACCCCTCCCCCCAAAAAAACATAAACAAAGACACACAAACAAAGAAAACAGGGAACAAGACAGAAAGAAGCACACACAGCTGAAGGCAAAATACAAACCAGAAGCAGGAAAGAACACAGAAATCCAGCAGACAAGCAGGAGCAGCAGGTGGTGGTGGTGAGGTGGGGGTTGGGGTAGTCCCCAACTAGCTCAGAGGACAAACCAACAGAGCCTTCGGCTGCAAAGAAAAAGTGCTTCACAATGAGGCTGAGAGGAACTGCTTATATAGCTCAGGAAGTGGGAGTGGCTGGTTGCTTGGCCATTGAACTCCAGGCAAAGCCTTTCCGATCATGGGATTTTCATCACCTAGCTGATTCCTGACTCCACACCATCCCCACCTTTGATTTTACTCCTGGACATCATATTCCTTATACTATTTTCTGCATCTGTTCACCTAGTACTTTCCACCAAGTTAACCTTTCTTCCAGTGACCCATTCAGCCTCTTCTTCTCAAAGTACATTCGTTACTCTCTTCAGTAAGACCATCACGAGAACTGGCTCTCCTGAATTTTATCTGGCAGTCTGTAACAGCCAAGTCAAATTCACCAACTCAGCCTTGCATCCCAATTGGTCTTTATCAGTTGTAGCACTAAATCCTATGGCTTCCTGCATTTATCGAGCTCTCTACCAATCTAGCCTACAGACCCTTCCTCTCATCCACCTCAAGCTTTTCTCATGTACTTTAGCATCAGGATTACCCATAAACTTAATTGCCTGTGCCACCACGGTACATCTCGTAAATGATCACACCACAGGAATACCCACACGTACTTCAGGTAGTGTACCAGCAAAGGATTAAGCATAAAGTCATGCACATCATGACCAAAGAAGCCATCACTTCCTTATACCGTATTTCCAATCATTCCTCATATACACCAGGTTACCATCTGGATGACTCCGCAAACTATCTTCTGGCCTTTACTAATCACTTATGGCATTACTATTATCAGGCACTCAAACTCCTCTACTCATTTTACTCTGGGATGCTTACCTAGTGACTTTCACTCGCTAATCGATTCTTTACCTTCAGACTATCTCAAATATCGAACCTTTTATGAATTGGACCAGTCACTCATAACTTTACTGATCATCATATCTATCACAGTGTACCGTCTGGTCTCATGTCAATTTCATCTTGCTCTCCCACTTCATAACCTCCATACAATTCCTTGGACATTCATCCTTTGTTACTTCAGAAATATGGTCTATGTTAGCCCTTCTTTAACTGGATCTGATTTACACATAGGATTTTACCATCCTTGCTGAACGATGTACCCTTCATCTTCAGGATCATCATTCAAGCTGTATCATCCTCGGATCGAGAACGAACCTTCATCTCCATGGTGCTCAAAGACTCTTCTCAAATTATACTCTATGGATGTTTCTTTAGTGACTCCTTGTTCAATACAGAATTCCTAGCCTCCAGACCATACCCTTACATTTGAGCCTCTCACAAGTTGAATCATTCACTAATGACTTCTGCCATTGCAGTTCCATCATTCCCAGTTTAGTATCTTATTGAGCCACTCGTGATCTCTCTGCCTATTACAATTCAGTTGGACAAGCATCATTCATCATCTTGGATACTTGGACTTCCTTTGTCCTCCTTCACTTGGATTTACTCTATACTCAGGATCCTATCGCTCATTCAGAACAGATCTCCTCTTCAACCGCAGGATCATCTTGCAATCAGCATCATCCATGGATCGAAGATGGATTATCGTCTCTCCAAACAACTCACCAACCTTGAACTGGCTATGGTTACTAGAATCTAGATCCTTCTCCATTTAGTATGCCCATAAGGATGGGCAGACCTCTGGCCATGGGTCCTCAGAGATTTCCTCCACTGGGGGTGTTTCCTCTCCTGAGTGCCAGGGGGTCATACTCTCCATGAGTTGGAGGAGGTTTCTTTTTGAGCCGTCTATTCCTTACAAATTACTACCTACCTACCTACTACTGCTCAAGGGTGGGAATAGAGTAAAGCCACAAAAGGTACCGCAAAGTTACACAAGCATATATACCTCATCTCTCCTCATTGCTATTCCACAAACATTGAATGGGAGGTCATGCCCGAGGTTCAATGTGGGGAATAGATCTTCCCACAACCTCTACATAAGCCCTCTGTTGACACACCTCCCTTGCTTAGGGAGTGTTTTTTTTCATCCTCCAACATCCCCTCTTCTTCCTCTCCGGTGCTCTTCTCACCCTTGCTCTTGGGCCTTCTAGTCCCTACAAATTACTACCTACTACTACTCAAGGGTGGGAATAGAGTAAAGCCAAAAAAGTACCACAAAGTTACAGAAGCATATATAGCTCATCTCTCCTCATTGCTATTCCACCAACATTTAATTATTATTATTATTACTATTTCAGATTAGCATTAGTTAGTTAGCTTCCTAGGCAAGCTTTGTTAGAATCTGACGATTGATGGAATGTTTACCAGGGATGGTGGTTTGAAAACTGAGCTTGAGCCTAACATTCTCTCATTTAGATAGGTTCTATTAACCTTTTCAGCTCCAGGGCAGTGCTATGGTGGGACAATACTGCATATGTCTCAATACAATAAGATTCCCTTGGAAGAAACAGGATTACTATGGTAAGTAATGTCTTGTTTCTGATCAGTAGGAGGAGAACTGACAAATGACAGGCTCTGTTTTTGTAGCACTTGTGTCCTGTACCTGAAGGCCACGGTTACACCATTTGATATGCTGATGGCACTCATTCGCATTCTGACTACACATTTTCTTTGCATTGTGATATGTCTGATAGACAGATTTACTGAGACTGCACCACTGAAGTTCGCATGTTTCTGTATATTCTGCTGTTACTTGCATGGGTTTCTGGACATGACTTTCTTTGCAATCTCTGTGTATTGTAACTGGCACATTGTACACTATGTCTTGTTGTACCACTGCATGCTCTTCCTGTTGTTGTACAACAGAGTCACATTGTGCTGGTATGCTATCTTCAGTAGAAGGGCTCTTTCTCTAAGATACACTTGTACTATCATTCCACAACACTGATTTCTGCACAAGTACTGCATCATTTTCAACTTCCTTGTTATTGGAACATCCTTTTGGAAATGCTGTAACTATACCAGATAGGCTGCTTTTTACTGCTGTCTTTTCTGACTTTCTGTCTTCTGTTTGCACATTGGGATGAATATAGTATATAGATATTGTGCCAGCACATGTTTGTTCATAAGAGCCGACGGAGATGCCATCGACGATTGAGTTTAATTTCATTGACGTGATTTCGACCGAATGTCCTTTACCGCTTTTTAGCTTTTGATAAAGGACCTTCAGTCCCGAATCGCATGGCGCATCTGGGTGCTAAATAAATTGGATTTTAATGGTGAAAGCTCCGTGTCCGACTTCTGATGGGTGAGCGTGTGCTTTAGCTTTTGAGAAATTATCTGGTTGTGTGGCTAAATGCACCGCTAATTCCGAGTGCACGGTTCGTTTGCTGGATTACAGGTACAGTAGAACCTGTTTCAGGTTTGTGTTGACACATGTTTGCACTATTGTGTTCATCAACACTAGATCTCAGAAGTGTATTGTCTGTTACTGCTGTTCCCTTTATTGTTTGACTACATTGCATGACGATCTGACAAGTAACCCGAGTGAACACAGATGTTTCAATGTGTGTATCAGATTATGTGTTTTCATCAGCACTGCTCTCTATGCTTTCCCTTCAAGGAGTTTGTATTGAAGCCACTGCTCTAGGGACAGATCTCCAAATAATTCAAATGTGACATCCATGACATGTCAATTACCATTGCTGTTATTGTACTTCACCGACCATGTCAGAAATTTCACAAGTAAACAAATAGCAGTTTATCTCTGTACAATGGCTGAAATGTAGTAATGTACTACAATATGGAAACAGTTAAGATTTGTTTGATTACTGTTTACAAGACGTATCAGAGCTTTTGTACAAAATTACGTTGTGCCTTATAGATGCTTTTCAACATAACAACCTTCAAAACGTTATACTCTACTGATGTTCTTATACTGTGCATAGTATGGGAACACCATGATTATTTTTCATTCTCTGGGACCACAGTTTACATTGCAGGATCACATGGGTGCCTCATGATACAACCTTTCACAGACTGTTTACAATACCACTTTTATTGCCCTCAGAATGATAAATCTAGTTCTCCACTGTTTGCTAAAAGATCTTTCAGTGCAGGATGCCACAGCCACTCACGTAATGTGAGATCTTTTTGATCAGCGTGTTCCGTTTTGCTTCTCTGACCAAGCGAGTGGGGGAATGCTTTGTCTGCTCCTACACAGCACGGACCAAGACATGTAGCCAACAACCGACACGCAGCACTCCTTCAACCTTTGATCCTACTTATACCATGGGGTTACTAGTTGAAATACACTCAGAAGGGATACTGTGCAATGTTACAGATACCCTAATTTTGGCTGGCAACACTTTCTTTTGACTTTCAGAAACCCGATTACTGTGATGATGAGTCTATTTCACCAAGTCACTTTTGTACTGCCAGATATGACCAAGTGCAGAAAACATTGGTGTGACGTTCAATGCTGTTAACTTATGTGTCTATATTCAGTGATACAAATCACTGCCTCACATATTGTAACTCTAATTCTTTTCGTCGCGACTTGTTACTATCTTTACCATCCAGTACCGCACATAGTAAAAATGGCTGCTATTATGCTTCCTCCGTCGGACTCCAAATTACAGATCCAGTAGGTTGCATGATATCAGGCACACCTACTCCCATCACCTGTAGAAATACCATGCATTAATGCACACTCATGTGGTGCATTTCAGCCACTCACAAAGTGATTTCCAGTACTCTCATGTTATAAGTAGAATTATTTATTTATTTCATAATTCAGATTTACAACCTTTGAGCCAAAGACTCATTTACAAAGGCGCCTCATCGCAGGGAGGGTAGACAACAATTGGTGGTGGAGTACAACAATGGAGAACATTACAGGTGAGATACAATAAAAGAACACACAAAGCAATTCCAGTAATACAAAGGTGTACAAAGGCTTCAATTAGTTACAATTAGTCTAGTAATATAAATAATAAGGTATCGCTAGGGTTCTAGGAGCGTATACCTGGGGGAAGGGGTGGTTACTGGGAGAAGGCGTCTGAAGGACGTTGTCTGTAAATTGGGCCAGGCGCGCTTAGGTATGGGCCAGTCAGGGGCATTTACAGGTCTGAGTGTCAGTGAGGTGGTTTCGGGGGGCAATTTTGAAGGGGCCAATTTTGGGGATGTTTGTGATATGAGTGGGGAGGGAGTTGTACCAAGAGGGGGGCTCTGTGGTGGAATGATCTTTGGGCAAGAGAGGTCCTGGCTCTCAGGACCTGGAAGGTGGCTTTGGTTGTGCTTCGGGTGGCAACCGAGTGGGAGGCCAATTTTAGGGATGCAGCAAGCCCCGGGGGGGGAGCCCAAGTAGTGATTGTTTTGCCAGTATACAGGTGTGGTAGCACAGGCACTCATCAAAGGTGAGTAAGTTCGAGGAGGAGTAGAGCTGGCATGTGTGCGTTCTGCTGGGGGCACCGGTCAGGAGCCTGCAAGCCTTGTTGATTGAGGTCTGGACTTTGGTGAGGGTGGTGGAGTCAGCAGCCGCATAGGTGGGGAGCCCATACTTGACCAATGACAGGATGGAGGAGGTGATAGCCAGCCGGAGGGCGTCCTGAGGGAGACACTCTTTGTGGCGGTAGAGGAGTCCAATCTGGGTGTTTATTGCAGTGGACAGGGAATTAAGATGAGAGTGGAACAAGAGAGCCGAGTCAAAGATGATGCCCAGATATTTGTAGGCAGACACCTGTTCAAGGGGGTGTAGGGTGCGGGGGAGGATAAGAAGGGGGGGCATTTCTGGAGTTCCTCTGGCAGTGGGCAGAAAGCATAGATTTTTGTCTTCTTGAGATTCAGAACTAGATGATGGTCGAGGAACCATTTTTCAGCTTGGCTGAAGGTGAGTTGCAGAGAGTTCTGGAGGGTGATGGGGCCTGGGTGGGAGGCGATGAGAACTGCAACGTCGGCATATAGGAGCATACTGCCCGAGCAGGAGCTAGGAAGGGTGTTTAGAAAGAGACTGAACAATGTGGGGCCCAGGATGGAACCCTGGGGGACACCTGAGCGAACAGGTAGGGCAACTGATAGGGTACCATTTATCTTGACCTGTTGGGATCTGGCATGGAGGTAACTGGAGAACCAGGCAAGGGGGCCAGATGAGAAACCTAGTTGATGGAGGGAGTCGAGCAATAGGGGTGACACACAGTGTCAAAGGCCTTAGATAAGTCAATGAACACTGCCCCAGCAACGTCCCCAGAGACAAGTGCAGAGTGTATTTGCTGTGAGAACTCTAGGAGGGCTGTGGTGGTGCTGTGTCCAGGGCGGAAGCCATGCTGTTTTGGACATAGTATGCTGTATTTGGTTAGATATTCCATGAGTTGGGTGGATACTATTTTTTTCAGGGCTTTAGAGAGTTGGGGGAGGATGGAGATTGGTCAGTAGTTATTTGGTAATGTGCAATCTCCATTCTTATGAATTGGGGTAATTTCAGCTGATTTCCAGGCAGTCGGGAATTGACTGAGGCACAGAGACCGGTTTAACAGGTCGGTGAGAGGGGCTGTCATGACATCTAGAGTTAGACGGAGAATCCTGGAGTCATTGGGGGTCACAGCTGGGGTTGTGGCTGGAGAGGGCTTTTAGTGGGAGTGGTTTGGCTTCCTGGGGAGATATGGTGTGGAAGAGAAATGGGGGCACATTCAGGGTGGGGGCTGATGTAGGGATAAGGTCAAAAGTGGACAGGAAGGACTGCGCTTAGGTCAGAGAAAGCCGTGTTGAGGCAGTCAGCAATATGTGGGGGGTCAGTGGTAATAGCGCTGTTGACAGATATCTGAGATGGGGGGGGAGCAAGTTTTTCCATTGAGCTCCTTAATATTATCCCAGAACGCACACGCAGAGCCCCAGGAGGTGGCCAGGATGGTTTGGTAGTATTTGGACTTGGCTTGCCTTATGGCCCAGGTGCATTGGTTATGAGCGGCATTATAGACCTGTCTGTCCACTGTCTTGCTTGACTCGACCGCGACATGCCAGAGGTTGACATGCTTCCTCAGTTGTTGAATAAGGAAAGGGAAATCCAGGCATATATGTCTTTCAGGTGGTACTGCAAGGGGGCAAGAGGCTCACAGGCCTTCCGGAAGGTTCTGGTGAGGTAGGCTAGCGAAGTGTCTATATCCATGGCGAGTGAGATCGGGGAACAGTCAAGTTGGGCTAGGTACTGCTTCAGTTTACTAAGGCCCCCTGGGTGAAAGCGGCAGTGGGAGGTGACTTTGTGCATGGGTTTTTGCATGGGGGGGACCAGAAACAGAGGATAAGGGAATGGTCACTGAGGGAGTTAGCTAGAACAGTAACAGTCTTGATTTTGTGGGGGTGGTTGGAAGGTATTATGTCAAGGAGGGAGCTGGTGCCACTTGACTGGTTAAATCTGGTAGGAAGAGTGACTAATTGAGCTAAGTCAAGGGCAGTGAAGGAGCCCTTTATGTTTGCAGCAGTGGAGCCTAGCCAGTTGACATTGAGGTCACCTAGAACGAGCTGCTCAGCTTTGTGGGGCAGGGTAGAGAGATGGTCAGTAAGGGAGTGGATTGCTGGTCCTTGGGCCCGTGGAAGTATGTATGTAGTGGTAAGACAGAGAGGGCCCCTGCCCGGGTCAGGGGAGATTTTTAAGGTGATGGCTTGGGCACCATGACCGAGCTTAGGGGCAAGGAGAGCATGGCTAAGGAGGGAGTCACGCAAGTAGACTGCACATCCGCCACCATGTTTACCAACTTGATCCTCTCGGAACAGGGTGAAACCAGGGAGGGAGACAGCTGAGTCAGGGGTTGATGCAGAGAGCCAGGTCTCCACTATGGCAATGATGTGGGGCCTGTGTTGTGCGACCCAGCACTGCAGTGCAGCAGTTTTCTTATGGAGACTGCAGATGTTCATTGAGGCAATGCAGAGGCCACACCCAGCAGGGTGCAAGAGGGGGGTAGAAGACCCAGGACCAGAGTTGGGGTGGACGTTCCCGGAGAGCAGAAGAAGTAAGGTGATAAGTTTGAGGAGTGGGATGCGGCGGTTGGGGTTGATACATTTGAGCTGATAAAATCTGGGGAACAGAGTGTGTGATATCCAGATAGGATAGGAGCTTATTTATTTATTTGTTTATTAAGCATCAGTTTACAACCTTTGAGACCGAGGCTCGTTTACAAAGGTACCTCCTCACAGAGAAGACAATACAGTGATAACAACTTAGTACAGAGAAACAGTGTACAGTTTTTTTTTTTTGAGGATACTGGAGGACAAATGAGATCAACAATTTACCACAGCTCCTAGTGGCAACTGCATATAACCTGCTAATAGAGGAGTAGACACAGACAAGCATTTGTCAATGCCGAATGTTTGCTTGCTGGCGTTGGCATTGGTAGTGTAGAAGTTACAGAGCTGCTTAATAGGAATGGCAGCAAAGTATTGAACTGAAGCCAACCCCACCACCACCCTGCAGAGAGTGACAGGCATTGGGGTGTGCCTTTGGGTCGTCAGGCATAACGACCATGCCATTTCACCAGACCCTACCCTGCAGACACTGACAAGTGTCATGGTATGCCTTGGGGTCTTTGGCTCTTATGCGCACCCCATTCCATCAGGAAATACAGTGAGATGGGTGCGGTATAGGAGAATGGGGTGAAGTTTGGGCCCGAAGAGTCCGAGGCACACCTGATGCCTCTCACTGGCTGCAGGGTGTGGGTGGGGGTGGAATGGTATGAGCATGACAGGCAAGAATCACAAGTCACACCCCCTGATGCCTGTCATACCCTACAGGGTGGGGCGTTATGGTCGGAAACCCTAACGCCTCAGGCATTCGTTGGTATTTTCACTCCAAATTTTCAACATGTTTTTTTTGTGACCCCCACTTCATGAACAGTGGCAATATCAGTTTGTTAGCCGAAAAGTGCTTTTGCACAGCGACTATGGCATTTGGCACCACAGGTGCAAAAACACATTCCGAACAGGATGTGACAAATGACAGCGGTACTGTTCATGGGGAGGTGTAAAAAATGGCAATGTTGAAAATCTGCTGTGAAAATCTTAAAAAAACTGGTGAAGTCACGCGCGTGCGTAGAAACTGAGCAACGCACACCCGTGATGTAATTAGTTTGGGGATTCTTTTACAGCAGATTGTTAACACAGGCATTTTGGGACCTCCGATCATGAACAGTGTCAGTGTGATTTTCTTTATCTGTCCCGAACAATGATTTTCCACAGCGACCACGCATTTCTGTGCTGAAAGTGTGAAAACACATTTCGGCCATGTTGTGGAAAATGACAGCTGTACTGTTCATAAGGAGGTGTGGAAAAATGCCACTGGTGAAAATCTGGACTGAAAATATTACAAATTCATGAACTTACGAGGGTGCGTGGAAACTGTGCAATGCTCACTCATAACGCAGTCATTTTATGGAGTTTTGTCACCAAATTTTCAACATAGCCATTTTAAGACCTCTGTTCATGACCAGTGTCACGCATTTTGGGTGAGATGTGAAAGATCGTAGCTGCACTGCTCATAAGGAAGTGCCGTAAAATGGCACTGTTGAAAATCTGGTGTGCAAATATTACAAATTCGCAAACTTGCCAGCGTGCGTTGGAGCTGCGCAATGTGTGCTCCTAAAACAGTCATTTTTGGGAATTTTTTCACCAAATTTTCAACATAGCCATTCTAACACCTCTGCTCATGACCAGTGTCACTGTGATTTTCTTAACGTGTCCCATACATTGATTTCAAGACACCGATCATGCCGACAGCGCTACATGGGCAGAAACATGTTGTGGGCGAGATGTGAAGAATGACAACTGTACTGCTCATAAGGAGGTGTGGTAAAATGGCAGTGTTGAAAATCTGGAGTGAAAATATTGAAAATTTGCGAACTTACGAGCGTGCATAGGAACTCTGCAACGCATGCTTGTAAAACAGTCATTTTTAGGAATTTTTTCACCAAATTTTCAACATAGCCATTTTAAGACCTCTGCTCATGAACAGTGTCACTGTGATTTTCTTAATGTGTCCCGTACATTGATTTCGCACACTGACTGCGCCATTGTGCACTACATGGGCGGAAGCAGGATGTGAAAAATGACAACTGTACTGCTCATAAGGAGGTGTGGTAAAATGGTAATGTTGAAAATCTGGAGTGAAAATATTGAAATTTCGCAAACTTACGAGCGAGCATAGGAACAGCGCAACGCACGCTCGAAAAACAGTCATTTTTAGGAATTTTTTCACCAAATTTTCAACATAGCCATTTTAAGACCTCTGCTCATGAACAGTGTGTCACTGTGATTTTCTTACTGTGTCCCGTACATTAATTTCGCACACCGACTGCTCCATTGTGCGCTACATGGGTGGAAACACATTTTGGGTGAGATGTGAAAAATGACAGCTGTACTGCTCATAAGAAGGTGTGGTAAAATGGCAATGTTGAAAATCTGGAGTGAAAATATTGAAAAATTGTGTTCTACGAAGGCAAGTGGAGAACCGCGCAACGCACGCTCGTAAAACAGTCATTTTTAGGAATTTTTTCCACCAAATTTTCAAAATAGGCTTTTTGAGAGCCCACCTTATGAACACTGGCAGTGTCGTTTTGTTAATCATTCCAGAAAGGTGATTTTGCGCAGTGGCTGCGAAATCATCCTTTGGGCTCGATTAATGCCATGACAGTGACAGCATTCATGAGAAGGGGTCCCAAAAACCCCATGTTGAAAATTTGGTGCAAAAATTCCCCAAAATGCCTGAGATATGCAATAAAGTTGAAAAAACCCTATCTATTCCATTATACAGCTTACCGGCATTTCCTCAGTTCGCGGTTGGCTTTGAAGAGTGCAGCCGTGTTCCCGGTCCACCGAATATCGTCGGCCAAGCTCAGGAGGTAGAATGGGGTAGGGGGTGGGAGGCAGGGTGCTTAGTGGTGGGTGCGGTGGGGCAGGGAGACTCGAGGACCGCTTTTTATTTACATGTTTTTTTTTTTAATTAAGATGACGCGGGATGTTTGCCACTGGGGTGGGCTCCCAGAGTGGCAGCTGGAAGGGTGTTGGTGGGGGGCAGGAGCCGACAGGGGATTGGGCACCCCCATTGGCCACTAAACATTTAGCCACGCTGGGTGGGCTCCAGCGTGGCATCTGGATGCTTTGGGGGTGGGAGCCGACAGGGATTGGGCACCCCTGCTGGCCATTAAACATTTTGCCATGCTGGGGTGGGCCCCAGCTGCAGCACCTGGATGCTGGGCGGTGGGAGCCCACGGGGATTGGGCACCTCACGGCCAGAACAGTGTGTGGGAAGGCGCATGAGCACGCAGTGTGCATGTGTGTGTGTGGGGGGGAGAGCTCTGCTCACTCAAGCGGAGCTCTCCCTTTCAACTGTATGCCACTGCATTTTCAGCTGTCATAGACACTGCGACCGTGCCTGCAAACACACTGACTGAATTGGAAGAGGCTGACACACCTCTGGAAAACTCGGATGATGGCACTATGTTTCTTGCACATGCGTACAAGCAAACATAAAAATGTCACTACTACCACAGATATCGCCCTCTAGTGGCGAGAGGATATAATCTGCTAATGGAAAAGTCAACAACAACAAAAAAAAGTATCCCTGAAATAAAGTAGAAAAACAGGCTTTTTAGAGGCTGGAAGATGAGGCTTGTTACATCAGAAAAAACAGAACAAAAGAAGTGGGCAGGGACAGAGAGCACAGCAGACTGTTTGGGGTTGGGGTAGACACAGAGTGCAGGCCAGAGAGCAGGAGAAGGATTTACACAGTCAAGGCTCAAAATTCACTTCAAATATCAACTCAGACTTAAAATGACTGTAAGGATTAAACGAATTATTAAACCCAGGCACATAAATTTAACTAGAGAGACAGAGAGCTATACAGTAGTTAGAGATGTGTTCAGCAGGAGATAGTGTGGGCCACTTGGAGATTAGCTTCCACTGGTAACAAATCCAAAAGTCAGAGCTAGTACCTTGCAGTATCAGCTGAGCTGTAGCTCATGGAGGATTTCTGTAAAATTCCACAGGGAGGCCATCAGTGCCAGGGCACTTACCTGTATTACCCCTTGGATCTCCTCCCTTGTTATGCTTCCTTGCAGTGCATTATTCTGCTGCCCTGTGACCTTTTATAGCTTCAACCCCTGA
The DNA here is from genome assembly GCA_016271365.2 of Neoceratodus forsteri. Classification (NCBI taxonomy): domain Eukaryota; kingdom Metazoa; phylum Chordata; order Ceratodontiformes; family Ceratodontidae; genus Neoceratodus; species Neoceratodus forsteri. The sequence goes on from CM057459.1 coordinate 740,772,867, forward strand.
AAGATGTTAGTCAGCTGAGTTTCCTCAGGTTGCTGGTTTGCTTTATAAAAGGTCGTATAATATTTCTCGAAAGCTTGTAGTATTTCTGATGTTCTGTTTACTTTTTGCTCTGTGAAAGGGTGTCTTATGTTGAGCATGTGTGCTTTTGCTAGTCTGACCCTAAGCCGGCATGCAAACAGTTTTACAGATCTAGGGTCTCCCTCGTAATATCTTTGTTCCATAAACTGGAGATTTCTTTTCATTTTGTAGTCCAGGAGTGCATTTAACTCTTTTATCAAGGCTTTAAGTTCCATTCCTCTCTCCCTGTCTCTATGTTGGTGTTGCAATATTTCTAAACTTTGTATCTGTCTCTCTATATTCTGTTGTTTATCCTCTCTCTGCTTTCGCCTGGCTGCCGCTATGGTTATAAGTTTTCCCCTAAGAATGGCCTTGGCTGTGTCCCATAGGATGCTCTTTGTCACCTCAGTGTTGCTGTGATCCTCTTTTATTTGGTTTATTAATACTGGGACTTGTTCTTCAACATTCTCTATCTTGGAGGAGTGCTAGATTGAGTCTCCAGAATGAGGTCTTCAGGTGGTGTGTAATCGGACTTCTAAATATACTGGGGCATGGTCTGAAACTCCTATTGTTCCCTCCTTGCATCTGACCAATTTTTCTAAGTGTTCCCGTGCCATCAAAAAGATATCCAGGCAGGAATACATTTGACAGGTGACAGAGTAGAAAGTATGCCCATTAGATGGCCCCACCATGTACCTCCATGTATCCAGTAGACCTAACTTCTGCAGCAGGGCCCTGACCTGTTTTGACACCTTATGGCCCATTCTCGGGATTTGTGAGGTGCTATCTAACAATGGGTCCAGGGTGAGGTTCCAATCTCCCCCACAAATCAGGGTACCCGCTATCATCTGAATAATTTTCATCATCAGTGTTCGGTTAAAAGTGTATGAGGAGCCTGGAGGAGCATAGACTGACAGGAGTGTCACCACTTGCCCATTTAGTCTGCCTTTAAGGATAACATAGCGTCTCTCCCGTCAGCTTCACTTGTTATTCCTTCAAATAGGTTTCCCCTACATATCATTATCGTGCTCCTTCTACAGCCCAACTCACCAGCTGAGGAATAGACCTCAGAGTAACCAAATTGTTTAAGCTTTCCATGTTCCTCATGCGTCATGTGTGTTTTTTGGAGGAATACTATATCTGGCTTCACCTGTCTAATGTAATGCATGATTTTCTTTGTCTTTATGGGGTTGGTCATGCCATTCATATTGAAGGGCATTACTTTAATGGGTTGTGCCATCATTATTCGGGTTTGGTATAATCCCTCTTTTTTTTGTCCCCCCCCACTTCCACTATCTTGCCTTATGCTGTTCATGACCTTCTTTCAGAATCCTCCTAGGGGTAGGAAACACTCGAAACCAGTACTATTTGTGGAATTTGATAACTATTTAACTTTCCTATACATGCTAACATAGCATCTGCACAGTTCAAACCATTTACACCTCCTACCTCCACTTCCATGGCTGGGAGGGATTTTCTCTTCCCTCCTTGCTCTGTTTCCAGGGCTCCTTCTACCCCCTCCTCCTGGTCCCAGAGTGGCAATGTTTGTTTCTCCCCTGCTCCCAGGGGTCACTACCAGGTTCCCCTGTTGTCGGTCTCTTACTCCTGAGGCTGTCCACATAAGGGGACCTAAAGTACACATTGCCACATAACACAGACTGAACATCCTCATCATTTTCATAGAACTAATACTTATCCTCGCTGTCTCTTTCCCCTCACCAGGGTTCCATGGCAGTCTTTTCTCCATAATTCCCACATACCGATTTTATGTGAGCTGTAGCAGAATTCCCTCAGTACAGCATATGGTAATTTTTGCTGTTGTCTCTTCCAGCTCCCCTTTTTATCTAATTTCTTAATTTCCACTGTGTTTTTCGTACAGAGTGGTCCCCTTCACTAAGTATCTCTCCTTCCCCTTCCCCTGTCTAACCTTTTCCTTGTGTATTCCCCATGACCCCACTCTTTCCCAGTCCACACCCCCCATGTCTTCTTAACTCCCTGTTGTAGTGCTGTCAAGGCTTCGGCACCCAACCATATTCTTTTTTCCGCAGTCCTCCAGGGTCTTCTCAACATCCTCCCATCATGGCTGCCAGATGCTGTAAAAGCTCGTGCCCCCTAGAGTCTGCTTTACCATTGTCTTCCCCGAGGCATCTATTGAGAGAGAACAGAAGAAACTTCGCAAATATCACATTTTTCAAAAGTCCCCCTTTTTTTGTAAATAAAGAAAACCCATTTTTATACAACTTGTACGTTATGTTTCATTACACATCATTCCCAGCTGCTATCTGTCTCTGTGCTAGCTGTTCTGATATCTTTTCCCTTTCTCCCCCCCCCCTTCCCTTGATTTAACGGTTTTACCTTCTGTTCTTTAGACTAAAGCCCTTAGTGCCTTATAGTGGTCTGCTATTTTTCAGTTACTTTTCCTTTTGTTTAACCTTCAGGCTTCCCCTTGTCTAGGTCATACATGCCAGAATCTACCCCTCCCGCTTATGCTTGCACCCCTCCCCCTTGCATATCCGTGGGTCCTTTCCATCCCTTCCTTCTCCTGTTTCTTCCCCATGGATCTTTATAACTCTTTTTTTAACCCCCACTTGCTAAAATTCCCATTTCGTATATCTTCCCTCACCACAGCTTAGTTTTCATATTACTGCTACAATGACACGTTTCTCCTCCTTTCTGGCAGTTACCCCCCGCTTCCCCCTCCAAATTTTATATTACCCATTAGATCCCCCTCATCCTCCTCCTTCTTTATCCCCCTTCAAAGTACCTCTGTAGCTGTTTTACCTTTAAATGATACCCCACACCACCTTCTCCCCTCTCTGAAGTACTTAACTTAAGGCCACTTGTTTATATATGTCCTTGTTCTGATGGTTGTGGTTTTGTTTATGTTGATTCTGGCTCTTAATTCCATCTCTCTTCATAGAGCAGAACAATTGCTGCGTGCCTCTTCAAACATCCCAGTCTGTAGTATGGGGTGAGTTCTGCTGTGTGAATCTCTGCAGGATCCCCTTGATCTCCGTCATCATTTTCTCTGCTGTGTCTCTGCCTGCCATAGTTATGTGTCCCCGAGTGCGTTGCTGCATGCCCATGGTGCTTTCTCGCTTATGCTGCATCACATCAGAGGCCTTGTTTTGCTGTGCAAAGGCCACGCTATGCTCTTTAGATACCACTTCTGCTGCTTTGGGCATAGTTTACATTTTAATACCATCCTCCTAGAAAATGTGGAGCAATGCAGGATAAGGTGTCTGGATTTTGATTTTTTTTCTCCTTAAGTGCTCGGATATTGTCTAAATACTGAAGCCTCTACTTGTGAATCTCTAGGGGTAATCTTGCTTGAAAAAGAGCCTCTGTCCCTTGTACATCACCACTCCTTTTTGCCACGCAGTTCAAAGGACTGTTTCTTTGACCCAGTAGCTCACAAACTTCATGAAGAGCCGCCTGGGTCTTGCATTGGGGTCTGTTGGCTTTTTGTAAAGTGCTCTGTGGGCACTTTCACTTTTTATCTCCAAGGAATCTGGTAAATTGAGAATCTGAGGTAGAAGCTCCTGCAGGAATGTCTCTACATCTGTAGTCTCAGATCTCTCAGGCAGTCTGGAGAGGCAGAGGTTGTCTCTACAGGATCTCGCCTCAAGATCCAGACATTTGTTCTGCAGGGATTCGGCTTGTAGAAGCAAGAAGCCCACCGCGCTCCCCAGCAAGCCGCCATGTTTTTCATCTGCTCCGGACTCTGTCCTCCACTTCCCCACATGTTGCTCTACCTGCGTGAATCTATCCTGCATCTTTTTGAATTCTGCTGGGTTCTCATATCGGGGCTTTAATCTCCACTAACAGGGTTTGAATCGGTTCCTCGCTAAGGTTTCCTCCTCTCGATCAGTATTGTAGTCTCTTTCTGTGCGTTGGTGGGGAGTTGCTGCCACTGCAATTGGAGCTCAAAGCTTGGTATCTGGAGCCTTCCTTTTTGGGAGCATTTGGTGCATGATCTGGTGCTCCTGGTATCACCTCTTCCTTTGAGGCCATTTTTGCCAGTTTTTAAAAGGTTTCCACTGTGCTTTTTAGTTTTATGATCCCTGGCAAGGGGAGAGCTCTTTCTTTAAGCTGCTATCCAGTCCAAGTCATCATGAGCCCATAGCTTAATGGTTAGAGCACTGGAACGGCATTGCCAGGGGTCTGGGTTCAGTCCCTGGTGGTCCACACATTTCTTTTCTCATTTCCATCTTTGATTTAAAATATGCCTGGCAGGGACTTAGCTGTACTGAGAAGTGGTCCTGTTTTACAGCACAGACAACACACTTAAAACTATTAACCTCTCCATGTTTAACGAGACACAATAACCTATTGACCAAGTACATGAATTTAAATACCTAGGTATTACTGTTGACAGCACAATGTCCTTCAACTAACTTGTCCACCATGTCTCAAGATCAATTAACTCTAGAATAGGGGTCCTCTGCAGCCATCGTCGCTGTTTCACAACTGAAGCCATGCGTGGAGCCTTAACCAGTTCTATCTTGTCCATCATTGATTATGAGCTAATGTTCTATGGTGCTGCCACAGATACCACCCTTAAGCAAATCAGGACAAGCCTAAACAAGTACTGCAGACTTGTCACTGGTGCAGAGAAATGTACTCATACCTGTACTCTACAAATGCTCCAACTGGCTCAACCTACAGTAGTAGCCACAGACATTACCAGCTATTTCCAAATATTTTGTGACATTTCTGAAGAGTTTCTCTCTGCTGTCCCTACTGTGGAAATTAAGAAAGTAGGAGATTTCTGTAGAAATATCACAGACATTTTGGGAAATAGCTGGTGATGTCTGTAGCTACTACTGTACATGATAGACTGGATTACCAGTCATGCCTCATGGCAAAAAGGATCTGCCTTAACATCACATCACCTTCCACACTTGACATATTGTCTCCTGCTGACAATTCACGCATCACACACAATGCCCTCAAATCACCTTATATTGTCCCGTTCTGCCGTACCTCTCAATCTCAACATGCCTTCTACACCAGGGCCCCATTGCTAATGAATAGTCTTTGTCCTGAAATCACTGCTGAGAACAAGCTTGGCGCATTCAAACGTAAACTTCAACAGCACCTCACTGATCTCAGCAATTGTGACTGCCTCACCTAGGTCTGCACACATCTTCTCCATCCTAACCCCTCCCCCTCCTGCTAATCTAGTCTTTTCCCCTCACCCCTCCCTCTCTAGCCCCTGCCCACCTTCCCTCTCTCTCCCCCTCCCTTTCCTCCTTTCTAGCCCCGCCTCTCCCATCCCTTTTGTTACCCTCCTACCTGTCCTTCCTCTTCCCCACTCTCCAACCCCACCTCCTGCCCCATACCCAATGTCTCCTCCTCCAGCCCACCTAGCACTTTTATGACATCATGCGCTTCTGACAAAGTCAACCCCTTAACCGCCTTCTCTCTCTCGACCCCCTCTCATTCCTGACTCCCCTTGCCCAATTAGGTCTAGTTCTTTTGTACGTACTCCCAGCTTACCTGATTCTCACTCCCTGTACTAACTATATGTTACTATGATTATTGTATAATTTTGTGAACTCACTTTTTGCATTGCACCCCACACTGTTTGTTTTACTCTCCTGCTGACGCGGAACCTTTGTAAACAAACCTCTGGTTCAAAGGTATTTGTAATCCTAGTACTGTACTCAATAAATAAATAAGTAAAATAAAGTCTCCCCTTTGCCTTCTTGTACGCAGATCATATCATTTTAATTCTTTAAGTCTCTCTTGATGTGGCCTATGTCTAATTCTAGTGATGAGTTTAGTAGTTTTCTTTGTGCACTATCAATAAGTTTTATATTCTTTTTGCATTGCAGTAAATACAATTTTCTCTCCCCAGGGATCCTTTAGCATCAGTAACAGTATGCAGTAAGCTGGCTAGGTTGAGCTGCCTTGGAGGTGGAGTTTATAATAATGAATCAAATGAATTTGCCAATCAGAAGAGAGCTAGAGGGTGACTTCCTGTTTCGGCATGGAGGAGTGAGCTGCAGCAGTGAGGAACCCTCCTGCAACATCCAGCTTAATCCTACACCAGTCATCTATTAAACCCGAGACTCCTTAACAGCATCAGAAAACAACCTCTCTGGAGGTAACAAACAGGAAAATTGCCTCCCTACATACTTCTCAACTGTCCCTGATTTTCAGGGACGTCCCTGATTTTGCCTCAAAAGTTTACTCTGTCCTTCCTAAAAATTGTGTTTCCGTGACCAAACAGTGGGATTTGTAAGCACAAAATAATGTCAAACACTAAAGTTACAGACTTGCTCTTCCTTAGAAAATGCATTTTACACTAAGCCCCTTATTCTACCAGCTTCCTGAGTGGATATCACTAATTGTGAATATGTGTCCCTGATTTTGGTCTTCTGTCCCTGATTTTTTTAAGCCTTGTACCTGATTTATAAGGCAGGAGGTTGAGAGGTATGCCTCCCTAAGATGTCTTGGAACCATTAAAAAAATAGATATTTGCCACTGGATGTAGAGGATATGGACAAACGTGGTGGCTCAGACCCAGAACAATTGCAGAAAGCCGTGATAATGGACAACCCTAAGAAAAGCAATTTCAGCAATAAAGGGAACTAGAAAAAAGCTGAAACAAACCAGAAAGATGCAATACTACAGGCAATAACAGAATTTAGATCAGAGATGCGTGATTCGATCCGTGATCTCTGCGCTGACCTGGGAGCCTTACAATCTCAAGTCACAGAAGCAGACCAACAGATTTCAATGAACACCACTCGCTTGGATACTATGGAGGAGACCCTTAAATCTCTGGCAACAGAACAACTTCTAATGTCATTGTGACAAGAAGATGCGGAAAATAGGGGCCGCAGAAAGAACATATGCATTTACGGTCTACCTAAAGAAGAAGAAGGCTACAATCCCTTGACATACTCTGACTATCTACTTTACCTGGTCTTAGAATTAGACCCAGACTATCAGCTAGATATCAAGAGAGCTCATAGGGCCTTGGGGACCTAACCGATGAGGCCAGATACGCAGCCCTGTTTCTTTGTGATCCGCTTCCAAAAGTACCATGTAAAAGAACAGTTATTGAGCAAACCCTGGCAAAAACAACAAATTATGTGGGGCTCTCATCATTTAATCTTTAATAACAACTATGCCCCCTGTACGCAGTGCATGAGAAGAGAGCATGCACCACTATTACCCTTTCTGAGGGCAAATAAACTTAAATTTAGAACCCTGTATCCAGTGAAACTAACGGTGCTTTTCCCAACTGGTCCTAAAACCTACACCACAGTGATGGAAGCCACAGAAGATTTGAAAGCAAGGGGTATTTTTAGAGATAGGAGGCCGGAACCTGAAAAATCTAAGCCTCATGGGATGCAGGTGACGGAAGCAGAGAAGCAGACACTTAACTTCGCCTTACCAGAAATATTAAACAGACTGTACCAATTCAGGAATCCTACTCTGCAAACATGAGAGAGGTATTAGACAATCATTTGTTTCTGTTTCTTGCCCCCATTGCATGAATGCTTGGTTGAGGGGTGGGGCTGGGGGGATAGACCCGAGGGGAGCTTGATGAATGCTAGGTTCCCTCCACCCTGGCATTTCAAATATAATAATGAATATAATAAAATCTACCACATTTATTTTAACCAGGGTTTTACAACTCTCTGATGGCAGGAACCCATCCTGGCTGGGGAGTCATACTGGAGGGTTGTGACCTTCTTCTTTTCACGTGCCTCCTCTGGGGCCCCCTCTTTATCTGCCCTCACCCCTACCCCTCCCCATCTCCTATGCAGGGTAGAACCAGACAACTAGTGCCAGCTAAAAGTAGACAAAAGGGACAGAGGAATCTCCATAATCCATCATGGGACTTAACACTCAATGTGGTACTGGTCACAGGTGGCTGGAGGCATGCTCTAATATCAACCATTCTGGGGAATGTTTTTTTCATGACAGCCTATTGCTTGAACCCTGATCCCTCATCAGATTGTCTGGCCTTTTTAGGTTACTCATTAAGTGATACCCTTAGTATAATGTTAATGCTAAATGTTGTGCTATGAGGAATAGGAGGGAGCCTATTTAAAAGGAAATAAGTCATGTTGAAATGCAAATGAGCCTTGAACTGATAGGGAGCTAGCAAGTTAGACACATTAGAAAGGGGGCTTAATAGCAATGGATATATGATTATTACCTGTGTCTATCAATGCGGGGGTGGGGGGGGGCTCAGACTCAAGACATTGAGAAGTCAATATCTCAGGGAAAAGGTAAAGGCTGCCTTATATTTCCCAAACACATGGGGGTTCCAACGGACGAGCATCACTGCAGTATGCCATTATCACTTGAGAACTGGAGCCACACCATGGCACCAGCTCTATGGAGGGTATCTATGACTCTCCAGTGGGCTCTTGCTCCTTTCCAGCAAGCCATGGCCCATGATTCTGGCTCAGAGCCCACAAGAAGGACTCTGGGCTGGAAGAACAGGAGGAGGAAAGACTTCCTTACCTCCATTTAGGGAGTAATCATGTACATAGTTTATTTTTATGTTCTGGGCAATTCAAGCCCAAACATTGTGGGTTTGGGTTCGAGAATTAGAACCCATGTGTTAACGACAAAGAGGGAGGAGGGTAAAGGGTTAATTCATAGGTTAAAATGTTACTGTTTTGGAAATAATGACATACCCAGATTTGATTCAAACAATAAGTTATTTTTTGTTTGTCTGGAAACAGCAGTGGCTAAGAAACAGGGGATGGTGGTTCTCTGCCTACGAGATCTGTCTTTAAAACAATCATGGATCCTCTTGGGTGCTCAGGCTGGGACAGATACCTGGCATGGAGCCCTGTTTTCCCTCCTAGCTGCGGGGCGGGGTTGTGGTCTGGATGAATACAAGGCAAGACCTCCCTGATAAAAAAACAATATGTTAACACAACCAGTACAAATTTTCTCACAAAACAGCAATGGATTACATAATCCTATAAAGTGTTCCTGATTCATACAGTATCTCAAAAAACCAAAAGCAGATGTCTATATGATTCAGGAAAGACACCTCTTGGAAACAGAGCACCTAAATTGGGATAGATGCAGATACATGCTGTGTGTGCCTCTTCCCACTCCAGCGGATGCAGAAGAGGGGTAGCAATTCTAATCCCCAGGACCACTCCCATGAAGGTACACAGATCTTTTATAGACAGGCAAGGTCATTTTGTGATACTGCAAGGGAAACTTTATGCACAGGAGGTTACCCTGGCCAGTGTATACCTCCCCCCGCCTCGCCATCCAAAACCCTGATGATCAGATTATTTATATCCAAGGTGATGGAGCTTCTCCGGGGACATTTACTGCTAGGGAGAGACTTGAATATGACAATGTCTACAGGTCTACATTACTCACACCCACAGACATACCGCCAGCCTAGTGCAACTAAATACCTCGAGGACATGCTTAACCACCTTGGTGTGGTTGGTGTATGGCAAAAAGTGTTTCCATCAGATCCAGGGTACACCTACCATTCCAATAGACACCATTCCTACTCCAGACTGAACTATTTCTTAATGACTTATTAACATCTATCACTAGTACAGGATCTCTCTATAGGCCCTAAAGTTTTATCAGATCACCACCCCATCATATTAAAACTGGAGCAAGGGAAAATTAAAAAGCAAACTTTATGGCACCTTAACCCTATACTCCTGAAAGACCAATGATATCTAGACCATATTAAACAAAGGATCCTACAATTCCCTAATGGAGAATACCACCCCAGCTCTTTCAGACGCAGTAATCTGGGACTCCCTAAAAGCAACACTCTGTGGAGATACAATTGCATATGCAGTTTGAAAAAAAAAGGGAACTGGAGTCCACATACATAGAACTCATGGAACACCTCCAAAGATACCAGTTACTGTACAGGGAAGGAGATAAGGAACTCCAACAAAAAATTTGGGAAACCAAAGCAGCAACAATACAAACAAACTCTGGTCAGAGCCGATATGGATGTGAAAAGCTTTTGGGATGCTTTCACCCATTATTTCTAATCAATTTCAACAATGCAGATCTGTGGACAAGCAGTTTCAATGTGGTCTTCCTTGTACACATTTTTTACAATGTGTTTTCCTAGAATATGCCTGCTGATTGCTATATATTTAGCCTGCATAGTGTGCAGAGGAAATGGCATCTTATTTTCAGTGGGGATCTACACCTACAGTACACAAGATTATGCTGCATTGTGTAAAATCAGAATGCACTAAAAACAATATTTCACATTGGGGGATATATTAAGTGCTGGATTGATGCACGAGCAGAAAGATGCATTGCACAAAGAGGGTGCACTGGTTGGCACTGATACAATATTCAAAGAGAATGCACCATCAGTGTAGGGTGTGCATATAGTGAAGCCCACTAGGATGAAGCATAGCACTGCATTATTCTGCAGCAGAGTTACTACAGCAAACAGTGCAGTTTCAAATGGAGTTAATCCCTTTTGCCATGCGGTAAATCTGTGACACTGTGCTTCATCTTGGCGGGCTTCATCGTTCCTGTTGAAAATGTGACTCTAGATGGGAGTCGCAGTGCAGGCGGCCGCCAAGTCAGGTGCATACAGGGTGACCCCAACTGAATACCTTCCAAGGGGTATGCATGGCACATACTGGAATGCACCGCAGCCCCCATGGGTGATATTCAGCCCAGAATGCAAATGAACTAATAGAGCCTGCAGGGTGCAAAGGGGCCTTATGCATGCTCATTTCTAGCCCATTTGCATGTTGGCATGGGGATGAATGTGCTGGAGCAGCTCTCACCCCTAAGCCTCGACCCCGATGGCTCCCACGTGGGACATTCCCTGAAGTCTCTAGTAGTATAGTGGCACCCCCCCACCTGTTCCACCAGCCCCAGTTGTACCGGAGTCCAGGCTCTATCAGTTCCATGTCATAGGGACCCCAGTGCCATCTCTAATTGCACCTGAATACATCTACAGTCCATGTCCATAGTGTAGTGGCCCCCACTTCCCCTCAATGGTGCACAAACACCCCCCTTCCAGCCCATCCCATTGTGACAGCTGGCTCTGTAATGAGATCGTACCACTCTATTGGTGGGTGGTGGAGCACTCGCAGTAGGATGCTGGAATGTGTTATACATAGACATGAGCTATGTGTGGTTGATAACACTCAATGGACATACTCCTCAGACACTGGCATGCGGATCCATCATCCTGATGCCATTGCACTTCTCAGTGTGGGTGACGGCTGATACTGTACCCAATCACACAGGTCCCAAAACAGGCATGTTACAGCCAACCTCCCATTCATTTGTGCAATTGGGGAACTGCAGATGAACTATCTACTGTATAGCCTGAAGCATACACTGCAAACAGCATTGCAGGATGCCACACCCATTGGCACCCGGGATACTTCAGCAGTCCGGAGGGTGGCATGTTACACAGGGGAACAGTGGAGAGTGTGCACTTGCAGCAGTGTATGACAGCAGGAATATGCAGTATTGGCAAGGCATGCATTGGAGGTATGTAAATACTGAGCAGCAAATCAGAGCTCTTTTCTTAATAAAAGGGTGCTGATTTAATAAATAAAGAACAAAGTCATAAATAAGGAACCAGTGGCTTATGAAAAAATCTACAGGAATTTATACAGGGATATGATTCTGCCTTTGTAGGGAAAACACAGGGAAAATGAGGGTTTCTTAGAGAGTAATGGTTATTTGGATCTGGGAGCACTGAATATTTCTAGTCCTATATTTTGTGTCTTTGATAGGGCAGGGGAAGAACTACATCTCATTGTCACAAGGATGTTCATTTACACATTTTTGCGCTGTATTTACCTAGGCCGTCCCAGATAGATAAAATATCTTGTTTTCAGTGGGGTCATTTACCATTTTTATAATGTATTTATTCAGGGTACCTAGTCCAGGGCCCCCGTATTCAAAGGAGATATGCAGCGTATCCTGGTGTAAAAGGGAGATGTGCAGCACAACTCCAACAATGCGCAGCAGCATGATATTCAGACACGCGAGATGCACTGGCCAGAAGGGACTAGGCCAGGGCACATACAAATGGTATGCCGTTCAAGTCGAGGGGGCAATCCAATGCATATGCCATGCTGCAGCATATTCAGTGGGAATGTGTCCCTCACAGTCTACAGCACTGCAGCCTACAGTTTGGCCACAAATAGCTGGCCTAACCCAGCCAGCCACCCACAGGCAGGATGCAGATGTGCACCCAGTTGCACAGCAGCCTGGCAGCCCTGGTAGACTAGAGGTACCCCCTTTCCATCCCCAATCTAGCCAACTCCATCCCTGAAGAGCTCCATAGTGTAGGGACCTCCCCAGATGCAATTGTAGTAGAGGAAACCAAGGTCCATATCCATAGTCTAGAGGACTCCCATCCACCGCCCCTGTACACAGACACCCTCACTCCTCCCATACCCAACCTGTTGCAAAGACTGGCACTGTCCTCCACACCCTGCCATGGCCAGCCATTGACTGCACTGAACCCGGGCTGGGGACCTTCACTCTGGAATGACCCAACTGTCTGTACTGTGTATTGGGGCACCATGCCAGCTGTGCATCCACCAGTGTATGCAGCTGTGTGTACATCCCTGGCAAATTGAAGAGGGAATTAATATTATATGTCACAATGGCCTTGGAATAATTTGGATTTATATGCTATACATAAGGCATAATGGGGGACTATATAAAACAACAAATATCAAACTCATTATTTCATGAACTATACTCAAAATTAGTAATCACAAGTCAGACAGTCCTTCAAAAGATATTAGTAATCCCTGTAAACAAATTTATTGCAAATGGAGACATATATATTATAGTGCCACTATACTGTAGTTAGGGTCGAGTACCCCATTTAAGGTTAAAGTGTGAAATTTTGCAGCTTAATAACTTTGCCACCGTATGATGGATTTCCCTGAAATGTGGCATGCATGGAGTGGTACTATAGATCTCTGGATCTGACAAGGTTCGTAACAGTCGGATATACGGTTGCAGAGCTATATAGCACCATAGAAAGTCATATTTATGCTGTTTTGCGCATTCTTTGCTCGCACCTATGGGTCGCACGGTTTGCGTGACTGGTCTGGTCCCATAACTTCAGGGAACATGCAGCCAGGGTCCCTGATGTGCCTTTTGAAGATTTTGTGAAAAAATATTAAACGGTTCAAAAGTTATTCAAAAAACAAGTTTCCCATTATAGTCAAAGGGAAAAGTTAACAAGTTCAACAGTGTCGCAAATGCAGTTTTTAGTGTCACAAATGACCCCTGTTGTGTCGCAAATCCACCATCTTGTTTTCAGTTGGTGGTCACAGAAATGCTTGGCATTTAAATTTGGGACCCTCTAGGGACACACTTCTTGCTGTGTTCACCTAGTTGAGTCCTGAGAATGCTAGCCATGTCTTTTTTGGGGAGTTAAATACCCCAGAAATATGTTTTAAAAATGTTTGTAAAAAGTAGTGTCACACTTGTGACACTTTCGTGCTTTTATTTGTAAAAGTATCGTGATTTGCCACACTACTTTGCGATGCTATGCCCAAAATAGTAGGAAATCTTTGCCACCCTGCTGCAAAAGAACAGTTTGGTCTTTTAGGCTGAAATTTGGAAGGAAGAAAGCCAAGATCCCACAGATGTGCCTTTTGGTGGCTTGGTGACAAAATAATAGAGGGCTGCAAAGTTACGGTACTCTGAAGTTGACAAATTTTCCCATAGGCTAACATTACGGCATCCGATGCACCTTTCGGGGCCCGTATCTCGAAAACACTTCGAGATACGGATGTTCCGTTGTAAAAATGCTTAGCCCCCATAAGGGGGCTAAGTACAAAACTAGTCAGGAAAGTCATAAATAATATGAGATTTTAATTTGTTTTCTACCTCGTACGGTTCCTGAGATATAAGCAATTTAGTGTTCCCAGTGTTCATTTTCTGCTCTGAGGGTCTTTATTATGCATACATTCTTTGTATTCACTGTGCTTCTGAATGCACCTTTTCGGGAAAAAAAGTGTGTGCGTTTGCGTTACTGTTACATTCCGCTTGCGTTTCCATTACCGTTTGTGTTAGCGTTTCCATTTGCATCACCGTGTGCATTACCCTTTGCGTTTGCGCTTGCATTTGCATTACTGTTACCATTTGTGCTTCCATTATTGCTTTTGTTTGCGTTTCCTTTTGCGTCACCATGTGCGTTACCATTTGCGTTTTCCGCTTGGATTTCTCTTTCCTCTGGTGTCATTGTTGGTGCTACCATAAGCATTTGCGTTTCCAATTGCGTTACCTTTGCACAGTCATCCAAGACATTTCTACTCAATGGAATTCAACCTTTTATATGTTCCAAAGTCTGCTGGAATAAAAAGAAAGCTGTCAGACAGTACACCTTAGAAAATAAAACTGGTGATGCAGACGTCTATATTATTCCACCACAGTAGGCCATGCTGGAGTTTCTAATTTTGCTGCTCCAGCCATTTGAGGAAATCACCAGGGAGGTTATTGCAAACATAACAACTCTCAGCCAGGTGATACCCCTAATAAAAATTTTAAAATTCAGATTGAATCTGGTTAGGGAAAAATTAGAGAAGCAAGACAGTTCCATGATCACACAGGCTGCCAGTGCTGCTGCTGCTGACACATGCTGGTTGCCCCCCAGAATACAACAGGATCCAATGAGATGTATGATCAAAAAAGTTGAAGATGACAAACTGTGTAAAACGCTTCATTCTAAGTACTACATTAAAGCAACAATCTTGGACCCATGATACAATTTGAAGCAACTATTGAGTGATGATGATGACACTTGTTTTGAGATGAACAAACAAGAAATAATTGATGAGGTGCTTGCTGTCATGGAACAGAGTACAACTGAAGCACCACGTTCAGAATCTTTTTCATGACACAGCAAAGCATCAGGTAGCCCATCCTCTACTCTTGTGGCATTTTCTCCCTCTTCCTCCTCAGCCACTGTAGCCGAATCTTCTTCTTTAACACCAGCCAAGCATAGCACTGTCCCACAGCCATGTGGTTCAGCTTCATGTCTCTGGAGTCACTTAGAAGATTTAATTGTAATTAGTGTTGTTCAGATAGTATCCTGAGCAATCCAGATCCACCAAATACCTGCCATTTTGGCAGGATAGTGGATCCGTTGAATAGCAGCAGCTATCTGACCATGAATCCGACCCCCTGGATTCAGGTCAGATCACTTGTTATCTAATGCCAGATCCCTGGATCTGGCATCAGCTAACTTGGGATCCGACCTGGGATCTGACCTATGAATTCAGACGGATCCTGAGTCTGATCCCACCTGGAGAGTGCTGCCATCCAAATGAGCACAGTCGGATCCATGGGGACACTATCCGAGCATCACTAATTGTAACATCTTCTTCATCTGTCTCTTGTAGCACAGCCTCAGCACAGGTCATTGTTGAAATGTACCGGACAGAGCCCGATATCAGCTGGAATGCTGATCCTATGCAATACTAGAAATACAAACAAAATATGTGGCCTGCTTTAGTAAACATTGCAGTGAAGTACATGAATTACCCTCCGACTAGCATGTGTTCAGAATGATTGTTTAGTTCAGCTGGTAACATCATTACTGACATGATCCTGTTTGATACCAGAAAACATTGAGCGCCTCACATTTCTCAAAGTCAACATTCCTCACTTTAATTTCAAGTATGATACTTGTATAAAACATACACTGACTGCTCTGAGCAGACTCTATCCACAAAACACTTTCAAGAATTTGTGTCTGTGGTAAAAATCTTTTGTGAATAGGGTCTACTACATGGGTTAGCAATTAATTGCAACGTCAGGTCAGGACAGACTAGGCCAGGCCACTATTACTTGAATGATCACATGAGCAGTACAGAATAGAAAAAAAATAACATCATCAGGGGGTTCAGAGTCCAAAAACAGCAAGCAACTGCATTTCATGTCACAAACCTACTTGGTGGCACCTGGTACCATTATCTGATCTGGAAGGTAGGGCACTGCTATCTACTACTACTACTATCAGTTTTTGTCCTTACTCCAGGTCTTACTATTACTACTTGTCACTTTTTTTCCCTCAGCAACTGATCCTGACTGTATTGTTTTAATTTTTGTACAGTGCATGGCTTAGCAGATGCCTGAAACCCAGAAACTGAATACTGTTTGTATATTTCTCACATCCCCCATATTTGGCTGTGAATATTTCATATAAAAAATGCTACTAAGTTGAAAATTCATATAATATCTTTATTTTTGTGTGTGCATGGTATGCCAGCCTGGTTATAGCTCACTTACAGTAAGTAACTGGGCTGAGATTATTATATTACTATATTTTATTTTTGATACTTAAATTACTTGGCAGAGGCAGGCAGCAATTGTGGAACTAGAAAGGATGTAATTGTGTTATGTGTCTGTCATCAGGTCTTCAGGCGGCAGTGTCAAACTTTTTTATGACTGCTCCACACTTGACCGATGTGATGTGTGATTGGTTGCCTGCCTGGGTGGTGGTCATCACTATGTCTTTCATTTCTCTTCTTTAAAGAGATGGTGACACATTCAGGAGAACTTTAACAAAACAATATTTAGGCACTGTCTAGCTTGCATTCCCCATTAGTTCTGTATTCCTCCTCTCCATTATTTAGTAGTGAGGTCATTTGCATGAAAACAGGATCTTTGCTCCTGAAGAGTTTATCTATTCTTGCTGCTTTCTCCCTACCTGAAGTCATAGAGCACTGCTTGTGACTCACAGTTGCTCCCATAGCAACAGATTGTGATGTTGCAACAGAGGATTGTGACTTGAAGTAAGGAGTAAGCTTTAGAGGCGGATGAACGCCAAATGAACTCTAAAGAACCATGATCATATATTCATATGCATTTCTTTAGTAATAAATTATGGGAAGGAGAAATATATAAAATATAAATGGAATGCAAGCAGAATTGTACCTAATTATTATGTTTTTTAAAGTTTTCTGTGAGGCATCAGTAGCTCCTTAAGGATTCAGCATGTTGATCAGATTCAGTAGAAGGAGTCGTAATACTAGAAAACATTACCACCTCTTGGACCAGGTAGTGTACCATATACCACAGTACACTGGGGCATGTGAAGCAGTTGCATCATTCACATGGGTAGGGTGGGAGGGCTCTCTTAGTGCTGCTCATTTGATCATTCATATCCATTACTTTGGCCTGTTTGGCTCTGACTGAAACATCCATCAAAATAATACCCACACAGCACCATTAATACAAAAAAAAATTTAGCTGCCTGGCAGTGCCTGCAGTGCTTTGGTGCTGTAACACAGGTATTTGCATCTGTCTGTCTCTCTCTCTCTCCGTCCGTCTCTCCCAGCACACTCATGTCACGAACTGAGCAGGATATGCCACTCCACCATTATAAGCCAGCCATGAAGGGGCTAGTAGTGAGTGATTGCTTTTTTATTTAGCAATTTTACATTCATTTTTATATAAATAATCCATTAAATTGTTTCCTTTGGGCCTCTGTGTCAAATGTGACTGACTTTGGCCACTGTTATGCATTTTTCTAATTTTTTCAAATATTGGTCAATAAATCGGAACTAATCAGAACAAATCAGAACTTCACTGCGTTCCAGTTCTTATTTAATAAGGGTCAGAACTTCACTGAGTTCTCCCAGCCCTACTGTACAGTAGTGCTGCACATTCATCAATGAAACTGGAGCCTAGTGCTAAGGATAGAAACTTGGAAAGCAGAACATCCGGGGCTAGTACGTCTTCCTCTGTAACTGTCCCAGCTCCTCCTGACAGTTCAGACTCAAGGAATACATGCCTTATGTTAGTTTTCTGAGTTACAAATTCATCCCTACGAATATGAACCCGAGGCAGACAATACTGCTGATAGTTCTGAAGTGAAATTTACATGCCCCATATATCTCATGTACAGTGCCCAATAGAATACCAGAAAACATAGCTGACAACCACCCCGTAACCAGGAAGTAAAAAAAACCAAACACTATGCATAAATAATATAATGTTTATGCATGACATGTGACACATCACAGTAATGTGTGGATTCAGAAAACATTTATTATATTATTTGAGAGTGTGCATGCTGCATCTCGGTGCACTCCTTCAGGTCGACACTCCGATGGCGAAACACGTAAAAATACCATTACAGCGACAATCGCTATAATGGTCCTTTTTCCATGTTTCGCTTTGCCCCAGTGTTCTGTCCCCTCCACGGACCAACTCCGACCTGGAGTTGATAATCCTAAAGTCCAGGGGATGCGGGGGGCCGAGCCCTTTGCATGGGGGGTGTGGGGTGCAGCCCTCTCACAGAAAATTTCTTAGAATAGGCGGCACAATACCTGAATCGGTATTATAGCCATCGCCTATGTGGAGGTCGGCATTTTCACTATTGACCTCCCTTGGTGCTTCGGCTGCATCTACAGTCACATTGCACTAAATGTCATATGACAGTTCACAGTGCCAGTGAGTCACGATCAGGGTCACGATCTTCATTAATGCATAACAACTGCCAATGTGCATTATCCCCATCCACATGACATGCACACTGCAAGAAAGTCAAATTTTGATGTCTATATTTTATCACAGTACCCAGAAGCTCAGTCCAAATGCCAGCATTCAGTGAAAGAAAAAATGTGTCAAGTGCTATGGCAGTCAGTTCACTAGGCAGCAGTGCAGGCATGCAGTCTGAGCATAGACCTATAGTGACATGTACAGCTGCGGTGAGCCACGGGGAAGCACGAGTTGGAGCTGCAGCCGAAAAAGAAGCAGTGCACAAAACAAGTAAATTACTATTTTTTACCATATGGAAATCATCCTTTTGAGATGGCGGTTTGCTTATTGGGACAGCACAGATGTATGAAATGGAATTTATTTGCAAATTAAATTTGGCCAGGATTAGTGCTCTTTAAAGCAGCAAGCACAGATATTGATTTTTTTGCTGCAAAATATTCAGTCGAATATTCAGAAAACAGTGTTTGCACAATTGCAATATAAATCGGCTTCCTACAGCATCATTCAGAAGCTCATTTTCAGTGCTGCAGCCAGAGGCTCTGCTTCCTCCCCGTGTTTGCTGCTCTCCTCTAGGTTGTTTTGGGCCTTTCTGTTTGGTTTTTCCTTTAGCTTCTATCTGGTCTGTGCCTTTTGTAACTCTAGTTTGTATATGCAGTTTTGCTGCCTTTTCTGTTTGTGGCTTGTGTTTCCTGCTTTTGTTATATGACAGTTGTTCATGCTTTTCTCATGTCCTCAGTTTACTTCAGTGCTTACATGCAGTGCATTTTCAGTGTGCTAACTTTTTTTTATACTTTATTTTTATTATTGAAGCACACAATGGTAAATAAAAAAGTAGACTTCTATATCATATCATCCAGATTTCAATAATCATATTGTAAGGCAATTTTACATATACACCAAATCTCACAGGCCTTGTAACTACAGTCTTCTGCTGTGAAAGAATATTCCTCCAAAGATGGAGGGGGAACAGTAATATCAGAACAAGTTGGATCCAGGCTGCTCCAGTTTTGTGAGTTATCTCCAACCTTTTCTCTAGAGGACAGTAGGCCTCCTCAGAACCCCCATCCCCCTCACCCACTCACAATGGCTAAGGAAGAAAAGTATCATCTTTCTTCAAGATATAGAATACCCTGGATCTCCATTTAATCTCAAATTGCGGAGTTCTACCATTACGTCTTGTAATTAGGCACTCTAGAGCATAAACTTCATTTATGGTCTAATGCCAATGAGTGAGCGTTGCTGTGAGGGGCTGTCTCCAGAGGCGAGTAATTGCCTTCTTGGCTGCCAAAATGTATATATACAGGAGGGAGCCACGTGAAATTTGTAAGTCTTTAGGCAGTATCAAGAGAAGGACCAGTTCTGGAGTTAATACCGCCTCATCTCCCACCAACACACACAAACTGTCCATGAGTTGCTGCCAAAATAAGGACAGCACTGGGCAAGTCTAGAATACGTGTGAGTGTGTAGCCGAGATCTCACCACATTGCCTCCAGCAATGTCCATAGTGCACCGGAGGAAATTTTGTCAATCTGGATGGAGTATTGATTAGTATGCTGACTTAATTGCATGTCCTGCCTTTTTCATGCTTCTGTTTTTCACTGTTTTATCTGCCGTTCTGTAGCACTCCACATTGTCAATGGGTAATCAATACAACTGGGTACAGTGCACCCCTATCAGGGAATGGCACAGCCGAAGCTTTAGAATGTTGAGCACTTGAGGATTCCATGCAGCAGCAGCAACTCCCCAGTTTAACTGCCATTCAAAGGGGACAAAGCTACTTTTCTCTTCTCTTAAGAATTTCAAGTTTCAAGATTTCAAGACTTCAGTTGAGGCTGCAATTTTGCTCTGCAGGTTGGGGCTACCTGTTTCAGGGAGCACCCCTAAATTTAAATCATGCCAGTTAAGCTGAGGCTTTCAAATTTAATAACCTGCCTTTTTTCTCATTCCCTGTGTGGATTGGGAGCCAGTTCTGCCAAGCTAGTGTGTTTTATAATGGCCTTCTCTTGAAACTTAAAAAAGAAAATAAAGGTGCCACAGGTAGGTACATATTTAACTGTTGGGAGTTTAGGGTTTCTCTGGGTCACTCATCTTTAGCGTCGGTTCCCTTGCACCCCCAACCAGCTTGAGGTTTTACGTGTTTCACTGTTTTTCAGCAAAATTGTGAATTTGGTGAACTTGTGAGTTGTTTTGGTGATTTTCCACCTCCACGTCCATTTTTACTGTTTGAGCAGCCGCCATTAGGGCTAAGCACACACTCCATCATCAGTTCAGTTTCCCTGGCAGTGTCCTGAGCACTTGCCCATGGTGTGTGCATGTGTGCAGCACTAATGGCTTTATACAGAGCTAATATCCATTGATTTCAATTGAGCAAGTGCAAGCACGCTTTGTGTAGATATGTGCTCGCTCGCGTGCGAGAATGCCCACAGGAGCCTGGGAGGTGTGTGCACGCTCAGTTTAGCTTTTTGAAGCCTCCTGGAACTTTATGCCTGATGCCTGTTGGTTTGACAATTGTGGAGTAAATATCACGAATACAGTTCAAAGAATGTTTTTTTTTTCCGTCACAATTTTCTGTTATTGGCACGATGTCTTGCAGGAGTCCATTAATTATGAAATGATGTAAGACCTGCAGAAGCGTGATGAGACCCTCCATGGGTACATATTGTCCTCATTGTGTTGCTCAGCATAATATTTCTCTCACGGTACTCCTCAGCTGGTACTCTGAGCTGGGGAGGGGGCACCTGATCTGTCTCTTGGGAGTGGCAAAGCAGAATTGCGAAAATCTCTCATTACTCCTCAGTGAGCTCCTTATCCTCTGTGTCCCACAGGACATCCCAGCAGATACACCCGACCCCAAACCATACCCCTCAGGTTGGGGGAGGGCACTCACAGGCATGTTCACGTGCAACGTAGCAAGAGCAGGCTGCACAATCAGATGTACAGGCAGACCCCGATCCTGACTTATTAGAAGGCCAGGATGAGGATTATGGGGACCTCAGGGAAACTCCTGGCCTAAAAATGACTCTCAGGTGAGGAGGATGTCCCCTCCGAAGAGGAGATAGAGGAAGGAGAGTGGACGGAGCCCAAGACCAGAATTCCGATTCCACCCCTATTTGATAATGAGTCCTTGTACTTTTTGATAGCTGAGGCTTGTAGATCCTTACAGATTAAGGAAGAGCAGTTTGGTGGAGATGGTGGATGTTAATTTAATTCTGTCTGCATCCTCTTCTGCTCCAAAATGTTTCCCAGGTTTTATTCAGTGTGACCAACTTATTGAGCAAAAGTGGGCAGGTGTGGGTCAGAGAAAAAATCTTCCCAAACCAAAAACTAGGAATTATCTTTTTTTCGGGGAAAGGTCTTGCAAATGGGAATCTCCCCCTCTGGCAGACAAGGCAGTTTATAATCCTATAAAATGCACCACCATTCCAATCGACTGTGCTCTAGCACTATCAGATTCACATGACAAACAGATGGATACCACATGCAGGAGGGCTTTCGCCTCTACTGGCACAAACATTCGTACCTCCTATGCTTCATTTATTGTTGCCAGAGCCATTACCCTTGCATGGCCGCAGATTGATATATCAGTCCAGAATTCCTATACATTCTAATTCTGTTGGCAACCTAAGGCTTAAACCTTTGGGTCACCACGCTGGCCGACTTCGTTCCTCCTGATTCGGAAGGTGCAAACAATTTGCAGTTGGTGCCCATGGCATCCACCTTTCTTGGTGATTCTACAGTGGGCAATTTATGCATGTCAGCCTGCTTGGCTTACCACATTGCATCAGCCATGAGAGTCATGTGGCTCAGACATTGGTCTGCTGAGAAGACTTCAAAGACAAGACTGTTTAGCCTTCCATTTGAAGGAGGTTTATTGTTTGGTTCTGGTTTGGATTCTGTCTTGCAGGATAAGAAGGGCCACCTCCCAGTGTCTAAACAGCAATGCAAGGCCACAACACCCCAACGAGTTCAGGGCGATGGCTGGCGCAGGCAGTTCCGAGGGGATTTAATTCCTATTTGGAACTTTGGTAACCAAATAAACAGAGGTGCCTATTCAGGCAATAGGGGATCTTTCTGGACTTGAGTCTTCACTGTTTGTTCACACTTCTGGGTTCTATCCGGAGGCGCTAGGACCCTACAGGAGCCAAAAATTTTCAGGAGGGCCGGCACCATGGTAGGACCATGCATGTACAGCACCGTGAGATCAGCTCATGCCTGTATAGGCTATCTTGGCATCGACCCTCAAACTGACTTGGTTCCTTTTTTTCCCGCCGTCGAGTGCACTTCATTGATGATGATGCTCACCGGGAGTCAGTTCTTCACGTCTCTATGCCAGCAGCATTAGTTATTCAGTTCATTTAGTATTATTATTTTATTATTATTTGTTATTTAAAAAAAATAGAAAATAAGTTTTCTCTCAGCCCTTCCACTGACGGAGTTGACTATGGACGGTCTCGGTGACAGTAGGGAGAGCTCGCTGGAAAACTGTTCTGGCAATGGGGCTGTGTCTGGTCCGCCGCCCTTTTCGGGGGGGGGTCCAACCATGGGCAGTCCAGTGCTTGAGAGGGAGGATAGTCCTTTCATAAGCACAAAAAGAAGTGGACCTGTTTCCGATCTTGTTTAAGGACCCGGCACTGCTCTACCTCTAGTTCTTCTTCCCCACGGAGGAAGAAGAAACAGTAACACTCAAAGTTGCCCCTTGGTACATATAAACATATGAAGAAGCCAGCAGAAGAAGGCCATTTGGTCTATCAAGTCTCTTCATGTTGCAGAGTCCACAGCTTGAGCTACCGTCCCTGCCTCCTCTCCCCACTCCTCCCATCCTCCCTACCCATGACCCTTACCCTCCCCCTATAACTGTCCCAGCCACTCTTAAAGCTGCCCACTGTCTTCAATGAGATTACCTCTTCTGGCAGTGCATTCCAAGTGTCCGCCACCCTCTCTGTGAAGAAGTGCTTCCTGACCTCCCTCCTAAACCTTCCACCCTCCAGCTTAAGACTGTGCCCCCTCGTGTTATGGTTGCCACGTAGCTTAAAGAGATTCTCCTTATCAACCTTATTTATCCCTTTCAAGTACTTGAAGGTCCCAATCATGTCCCCTCTTTCTCTCTCTCTCCTGTCTTCCAGGGAGTACATGTTCAGTGCCCTCAACCTCTCGTCATATGCCTTGCCCTGCTGACCAGCTATCATCTTTGTAGCCCTCCTCTGGGCCTTCTCCAGCAGGTTAATGTCCTTTTTGAGGTATGGCACCAGTACTGAACTCCATATTCTAGATGCAGCCTTACCAGTGATCTGTACAAGGGCAGTATAACCTCCTTTCTCCTATTACTGATCCCCCTTAATATGCATCCCAGCATATCCCAGTACATCTGTGAGGGAGATTTTGGTAGTGGAGCGGCAGGCCCACCCCAACCCCTCCTGGGTCCCTGGTAACCTCTGCTCTTAACAGCCTGGACTCTTGACACCAGAGCCCCTCTCTGTTCTCTTGTGGGGTTTCCAGTGAGCAGTTGTACCACTGGGCCACTCTTATAGAGCAGTGGATACTGCGTCTGTCTCATGTGCCTCTTCTGATGGACCCAGTTCTGGGGCTTTGGGGCCTCGGTGCTGCTGGTCCGTGGTTGGGACATTCGGAACGACACGTGTATTAGGTGTCGGCAGCGGACATTCCCTCCTTGCTGGTACCAGCACAGTTGACAGCCGTTCCATGAGCCTTCCCCCTTCTCACTTTGACTCTTCCCAGGGCCAAGACAGGTACCTCAACCTCTCTTTCTAGTTCTGGTGGTGGTTCTTGGACTCCTGTTCCACGTCCAGTGGTGCCCCCAGCATCATGCATGATGCCGGGACCTTCAGTGCTGCATGCAGTGCTGGGTCCCCCAGCTCCTCCAGTGCCATGCACAGCACCAAGATCATTGATGCCATTGCTGGTTCCGATGCTTCTGGAATACCCCTTGCCCAGGCCAAGCTTTGGCCTCTCAGGGCCTGTTTTCTGCTGGGTTGAGGTGGAGAATTATGAGTCAGACCCTGACCTGATTTTGTCTGTCGACGGTGAGGATGACTCATATCTTGGTGAGAAGCCTTCTGTCTCATCTGAGACATTGGTCAAAGATCTTTCTTTCCAGTATCTCCTCAGAAACATGTGGACGACCCTTGCCCTACAGACTTCTGCTGTGGATCTGGGTAGACTTTTACACCTGGAGTTTCTTCATATTCCTAATACCCCTATACGTCTTACTCCTCCTGTCCCCCTGTCCTTTGAGACCTTGTCTCAGGTGGTATGGGAGAGACCGGCTCTTATTCCTTTTGTGGCCAAGACCATAGACAAGGAATATACCCACCCCCTGGCAAATACAGGCCTTTCTTGGCATCTCAACTTATTGCAGATACTTTGGTGGCCCTTATGGAGAACGACAAAGCAATTCTCCCTCAGTACGCATCAGCTTGCCCCATCATAAGGAATCTCGCAAAATCGACACCTTGTGGAAACTGGCTTTTGCAGCCACTACTCTGGTCACATGTGTTGCCAGTTATCAGGGACACGTCTCCCAATGTGAATATGTTTGGAACTCTCAAGTCAATGACTGGGACTCTCCTGGAGTCTGATTCCACCGTGGAGTTTCTGCAGACTATTACGAGGGGCATAGAATCCAACAGTCATCAACTGAAAGCTTCTATGGATGCCTATAACACTGCTGATAGGGCTGCTGCCTGCTGGAATTTGTATCAGGCAGCACTCCTGGCTCAGAACATCAGGATTTTCTTCTGATGCTCAGAAACAGGTCATGATTTTTCCCATTTGATGGTGCGTCTCTTAGTTCAGTTCAGTTTATTTGAAGGGATAACCGTTGAGCAGGCTCATTCACAAGGTGGTCCCTTATACACAGACAGTGATAACAAAATGCTAAAGTACATTGCAGATTGACAACTAAAAATCAAGTAAATTAACAATGAAGTATCTGTTTGGGCCTCAAGTTAAGCAAGCACTGGAGGCCACTCAGAAGACCAGGACTGCCGTTAAAACAGCCAGGCTGGCTCCTTCTGCTCTGCAAAGGAGAGGGAAACCATTGACAGTTTTGTAACCGGCAGTCCTTTTGAGGAAGAGGCTATGGGGCCTTTAAGAAAAAACAGACTCCTCAGCCACAAAAGAAAATGCACCACAAGGCACAGGGCCTGAAAGTACTCAGTGCAGCCCTCTGAAAATCTGGCCCTGATCCCACCTCAGCTGCCAGAGGTGGACATCTCCAGGGCAGTGGGAGGTTATCTAACTCAGTTCTACAATCAGTGGAAGTCCATCACCTCAGACGGATGGGTCCTCAGGATTGTTCGAGAGGGATATTCCCTGAATTTTGTGGAGATCCCTCTAGATCATCCACCAAAGCGACAGCACAGTCTGTCTGCTGCTCAGTCAGACCTTCTCACTTCCGAGATACTGGGCCTTCTCAGAAACAGGGCAGTAGTTGTTCCCTGGGCAGACAGGAACTCAGGTTTCTACGCTCATTACTTTCTGGTTCCAGAGAAAACAGGTGGCATATGCCCAGTTCTTGAACTCAGAAAGTTAAACAAGTTCTTGTTCAGGTAAAAGTTCAAGATGATCTCCCTAGGAACGCTACTACCACTCCTTCTTCAGTACGACTCGCTGGCATCCCTGGACATGCAAGATGCCTACCAGCACATTACAGTGCACCCAAATTATTGAGAGTACCTCTGCTCTGTGGCCCTGGGACAGCATTACAAGTTCAGAGTCCTGCCCTTTGGGCTCTTCTTGAGGCATCGAGTCTTTACAAAGTGTTTCACAGTTCTTACTGCACAACTGTGAATGTTCGGCATTCAGGTTTTTCCATACCTGAATGATTGACTTTTGGCAAATCCATCAGGGCAGGAGACACAGGAGGCAGTTGCCACATCATCTTAGTTCCTCACCTCCATGGGAGTTCTGCTGAACCTGAAAAAGTCACAGCTTTAAGCCTCTCAGTAGCTCCTCTTCATAGAGGCGCAATTTGACACTTCCAAAGTAAGGGCCTTTCTCCCAGAGGACATGAGAAATGACATTCTCCAAATGGCTCACTTCATCAGAGAAAACAACCCTGTGTGATATCACTCCTTGCAGTAGATGTTGGGTCTCATGGCCTTTTCCGTTTTCACAGTTCCTCTGGCTCAGTTACACATGAGGACCACTCAGTGGATGCTTGGATGCTGAGCACACAGTGGTCCCCGATGACACATCCACACTCTTACCCCATCAATGTGACAGATCTTCTGCAGAGATCACTTGCATGGTGGATCCAAGAGGACAACTTTCGACAAGGTTTGCCCTTTTCCCCCCTGAAATCTCAGATTACCGTCACCATGGATGTATCTCTGATCGGCTGGGGGGCTCACTGCCAGCAGTTACACACTCAAGGACTATGGGCTCAGGAGGAGTCTCATCTGCACATTGATGTTCTGGAGATGAGAGTGGTCCTGTACACTGTTTGAGCCCTGAAGAATGTCCTCTCTCACAAAGTAATCCTTCTTCAGATGGACAACAAAGTGGTGCTGTATTACATCAACAAACAGGGGAGCCCACTCCTACCCCTTGTGCAGAGAAGTGATGAGGGCATGGGAATGGTGACTCGAACACAGCAGTCCAATACAGGCAGTCTGTCTGCCAGGAATTCAGAACAATCTGGTGGATCACCTCAGCAGAACAGAGGTGGATCCTCACGAGTGCTCACTTGCACCAGACATCATGCAATTGCTCTTCACTGAGTGGGGCAGTCCAGACAAGGACCTTTTTGCATCCCCACTCAACATAAAAATGCCTCTATTCTGATTCAGAAATCCAGAACCTGCATCCTCTGTCAGGATGCATTCAGACTGCAGTGGACAAGATGCTTTCTGTATGCATTTCCCCTGCTCCCCCTAATTCAGAAGGTGCTGCTCAGACTAGAGGCACAGGTGGGCAAAGTGATTCTAATAGCACCATACTGGCCTTGGCAGATCTGGTTTCCATTAATCAACAAGTTATCAGAGGCCCCTCTGAAACAACTCCCTCTGTGGATAAACCTCCTGACAAAGGGATCCCTGGTTCATCCCAATGTGCACTTCCTTCTTCTCCATGCCTGGCTCCTAAGGAGACAGAAGTGGATAGGTTCGAAGTTTCCCTGAGAATTTCACAGATTCTCTTGAAAGCGCATAAGCCCTCCACCAGGAAGATTTACACCGCTAAATGGAAGCGTTATTCACTATGGTGTAACAAGATCCCTCTGGATCCATTCCAGTGCCCAAAAAATAAAGTGTTGGAGTACCTGTTAGACCTTTCAGATGCAGGACTACAGTACTCAACAGTCAAGGTACACCTATGCGCGCTTTCTGCCAATCATGAGCCAGTCCAGAATATGTCTCTGGCTCAACTGCCATTGCCCAAGAGATTCCTCAAAGGCATTCCACACACAAAGCCTCCGGTTAGGAAGCTGGTGACTGCCTAGGACATTAATCTATTATTCTCATGCTGGATATGCTCACTTATAAGTCTTTTGAACCTCTAGCCACGTGTGAATTGAAGTTTCTGACCTGGAAGATTGCTTTCCTGGTGGCCATCACTTCTGCTTGCAGGGTCTCTGAATACATACTCTGGTCCAGACCCTCCTTACACCATCTTTCACAAAGATAAGGTGGTTCTCCGTACTCACCCTAGGTTCCTACCCAAAGTGGTGTCGGAGTTTCACCTAAACCAGCCCTTGGTTCTGCCTACTTAGTTCACCAAAACTTGCTCTAGGTATCTGCTACAGGCCTCCAAATGGTGATAATTGCTATAATAATGGATTATTACATAAAATTGAGCTGGCTTCTGAATTAGGCAACATTTTAGTGGTAGGGGACTTTAATACCTCAGGTGCAAATTGGAATGGAATGACTGGTCAAACAAGAGTTCGAAAAAGATCTACAGTACTTGATACTACTACAGCATGTTGGTGCGATCAACTAATTCTAGAGCCCACCAGAGAAGCAAATGTTTTAGACTTAATAATTAATTGTAATGACCGAATTATGAATCCTTTGGTTATGGCCCCATTAGGCAACAATGATCACATCATGACCTGGTGCACCTTAATAGCCAGTATAACAAAAATATTTGACACTACTAAAACACCCAATTATAATAATACTGATTGGACTAAGCTATCAAATGATTTAGATAAAATACAATGGGATAATATACTAATTGGTCTAGAGGTGCAACAAATGTGGACTACATTCACCAATATTCTATTTGAAGCACTAGAACATCATGTACCTATGCATAGTAAATATAACAAGAAAGGTGTTATTCCTCTGTGGTACAATAAAGCCATTAAAAAACAGATATGAATAAAACATAAGGCCTTTAAACAGTTTAAAAAATATTCTACTCCTAGTTATATAAACTACTACATAAAAATGAACAAGCCAAGCTAATAAGCTAAAAAAAAAAATAAGAAAGGCTAAAATTAAACTAGAATTAAGGCTTGCCCTATAATAAAAGCTTTTACGCTTATATAAATTATAGCAAATACACAGCTAATAAAATTACTACCATACTTAGTGAAGGGAAGGTGATCAATGACATCAAAGACATTGCCCAATGTTTTAATAAGTATTTTACTTCAGTGTTTAATAATAAAAAGAAAGTAATGTTATGTCCATTTGTTGCACTAATGGAAGCCCATTAATAGCTATAGAGGGAAAACAGGTCCTGGAGGAGCTATAACTTAAAACATCATCATCCCCAGGCCCTGACAATATAAACTCTATTGTGCTTAAAGCACTTGCCAAAGTTTTAGCGTATCCATTAACTGTATTATGTAATAAATCCATCCAAACAGGGCATGTTTCTGCCAACTGGACAAGGGCCTCAGTTATCCCTATTTTCAAAAAGAGTAATAGGGTGAGTGTGGCTAACTATAGGCCCATAAGCCTGATATCAATCTGCAGGAAATTTATGGAAAAAGTGCTTAAAACTGAAATAGATAAAAAGATAGCAAGGCTTGGCCTTGCAGATCCAACTCAGCATGGGTTTCAGAAAGGCTTATCCTGTTTCACCAATCTTATCTCCTTTTACGATTTTGTTAGTAACAGAATGGATAACGGTACACCTATTGATGTGATACTTCTTGACATAGGAAAAGCCTTCAATACTGTCCCACATGATTTGCTAATTAAAAAGATTACAACCATGGGTATCAACAAATTCATTGTTAAGTGGATAAATAACTGGTTAACAGACTGGAAATAATCAGTCAGAATCAATGGTGTAACATCAGACAAAGGGTTTGTTGGCAGTAGGGTTCCGCTGGGGTCGGTCCTTGGTCCTGTGCTGTTTGGCCTCTATATTAGTGATATGGGTTTAGGATCAAGGAGTGTAGTGTCAACATTTGCTGATGACACAATAATCAGAGGTGAAGTTAACTCATTAGAACAATATCAAATACTAAGTAATGATTGCAAACAGATTGAATACTGGGGAATTATTAATAAAATGAAGTTTAATGAGTCTAAATGTTCAGTTATACTTTTTGGTTACAAAAATCCCTGTTTTCAATACAAACTGAATGGTAAAACTCTGAAAACATCTACAAAAGAAAAGGATCTAGGAATCCGGATTAACAAGGACATTTCCTCAGTAGATCACTGTTGTCAAACCTTATTAACAACAAATAGAATAATTCGGTCTATTTAAAATCATTTGTAACAAGAGACAGCGATTGTTTACCGAAATTATACAAAACTTATGTAATATATGGATAAGCCTCAATAATACTATACTATGTTATTCAAAAATTACCCAGTAATACAGCACTGCTATCAATAATACTATCCTGAAAAGTGATAATACTATAGTTTGTGCTGATAATACTACAGTTCAAAGGTCATCTCCAACTGTAGTATTATCAATGGATCCATATATTACAAAACATAACAGAAAGGTAAGTGTTTTACAAGGCAGTAATACCATCTCGAAGTTTTGGGGACTTTCGGACCTCTCGAGCTACGCTCTCGAGGTTCCATGTCCCCAAAACCTCTCAAAGGTATTACTGCCTTGTAATACACACTTATCTATAATTCTGTTTATAGTCTCACACTTAGATTATGGTTCACCTTTTTGGAATCCCTACCACAAAAAGGATATTAATCTTATGGAAAAAATACAAAGAAAACTAACACAATCAATTAGAGGCCTTAGATCGATTGCATATAATGACAGACTGATCAAGTTAAAATTATACAACCTGGAAATCAGAAGGAAAAAAGGAGATTTATAACTCATGTACAAAATCTGGCAAAACCCAGCATTAATGAGACAATGTGGTATTATTTATAACCATAGAAACAATAACCTTAGATCACATAAAAAAAGTTAATTGTACCAATGGTCAATACAGTGAAACAACATCATTTTTACACTGTACGAACAGCTAGAACATGGAACTCTCTACCAGCCCATGTGGTACAAGCATCTACCTTTGAAACTTTTAAAAACTCCTAGACAAATTACTAGTGCTGTGCGGAATGTGGAATTCCGCTGGCAGAATTAGTGCGGAATGACCATTCCACGGCGAAATTTCCACGAATTTCACTTGTTACGCCTCTGAATTCCGCCTGCGGAATTCCGCCTGCTGTGATCCGCGGAATAATATTCTACGGAACAGTATTGTTTCTGCAGAAAATTATTCCACAACAATTTCTGCAGAAAATAGTGAGATTCACGGAATAATATTCCACGTAATGGTGATTTTTCTGCAGAAAATCATACGCAGCTGTTTTATGCTACAGAATTCCACCATTCTGTTTCCGGCTGAATTTGGCAGAATTTCAGCTGAATTTTGAATATTCCATGGAATTTTGTTCTGCCAGAATTTGAAAGTTCCGCACAGCACAATGAATTACTATTACTAACAATTTTCAAACAATAAACCTACTAAGAGTAGGAGACAATTTAATGGGCTCATAGCCTACTTTGTCTATTTAAACCAAGTAATACTTCGCTAACTTCCAAAATGAAGTGGAATGTACCCTTCATTCCCTGGAAGTCAAGAGAGCCCTACGGTTCTACATAGATAGAACTGGGGAAATCCATTAAGTGAAGCAACTCTTTGTGTCTTTCAAGCAGCCTGGCTGAGTCAACCAGTATCCACTAGATGCATTTCTGAATGGGCAGTTGCATGCTTTTGCCATTATTATTCTATGGCTCAGATGAAGTTGGAAGGCCATGTGTGCGTCCACTCAACCAGAGCAGTTGCTGCATCCCTGATGGAGATACTCTCGGTTCCCCTTACTGAGATTTGCAAAGTGGCTACTTGGAGCTCAGTGCACACCTTTGTGAAGCACTACGCTTTGTATGTCCATGCCAGACAGCCTTCTTCTTTGGCAGGACAATCCTTAATGGAATTCTGTCCTGAATGAGCTCTGTCTCCTGTCACCTTGCTCGAGGGATCAGTTTAGTTTGGTACTCTAACCCAGAAGTGTGAATTAATGGTGAAGACTTAAGTCCAGGAAGATATGGAAATTACATAGTACCTACCATAATTCTTGATTTTGTTGAACAAGTGTTCACCATTTATTCACACACCCACTCACCATCCCCCAGGCTCACTCATTCTGTTGCTAGTCTTTACTACCTCGTTGGTTTGGGCTGTGAAGACATTGTTATTGACCCTTCTTATATGGGTCAAGCAGGGCTATCTTATGCCCTGATTAGGTTAGGTGTTTAGTTTTAGTTATGCTGCACTTCCTCAGTAAAAAAAGGTACTGAGGTAGTTGGAGGGTCAACACCAAGGTAGCCTTCACAGGCACAAGCAGATCTTGCAGTGCTGTGCATGCACAGTCCCACCATGGCCCCTGCTTTCCTAAAGATTTTTGGCTCTCGCAGGGTCCTATTGCCTCTGGCTAGAACCTAGAAGTGTGAATAAATGGTGAAGACTTGTCCAAGAGAATCAGGAATTATGGTAGGTGCATAATTTCCATTTATGGCAACAGAGGGTCCTTTCTCAGGCAGAGGAGGACCAGCACAAAAACCTGGTACCTCACAATGAAGGTATGCAGGCCAATCACTGGCCCCCTACCCTTGGTGGAAGACTCCAGAAGTTTCTTGCAAGGTGGGCCAAAACAACGTCAGACACCTGGATTCTGGAAACTCTTCAAGTAGGCTATGCCATAGAATTTTTAACGGTTCCCTCAAGGGGATGCTTCTTGTCATTCCTGGTTTCGAAGCAAGTGACAAAACGCCAGGTGGTATCGGACATACTGACCTGCCTCATTCAGATTGGGGCCATTGTGCCAGTTCCTCCAAATGAACAAGGTCAAGGGTTCTATTCCATCTATTTCATAGTTCCCAAGAAGTCCGGGGGCTTCAGACACATTCTGGATCTGAAGCATCTGAACAAGCTTGTTTGCCACAAGACATTCAAGATGGGGTCTCTGAGGTTGATAACCCAAGTTGTTCAGCTGGGGGACTTCTTAGCCTCAATAGATCTGACAGATGCTTACCTTCACATCCCCATCCATCAGTCCCACTAGAAGCACCTCAGATTCGCGATACTGGGCCAACATTTCCAGTACAAGGCGCTTTCATTTGGCCATGCAACAGACCCTCGAGTTTTCTCGGAGGTGTTGATAGTTCTGGTGGCTGAACTACGACATGAGGGACATCATGTTTCCCCTTATCTGGACGACCTGCTCATTTGGGCACCGTAGTTGCCTCTAGTGAGGAGATCAGTATCCAGGACCCTGGAAACCTGGAATCACATGGCTAGATGATCAGCAGGGAAAAGAGTTCCCTCAAACCTGCTCAGTCCTTGGAACACCTGGGGGCAGTCTTCAACATGAAAGTGAGGAGGATGTTTCTGTCACCCTCCCAGGAGGAGACTCTGTTGTCAGAGATATGGGGACTAAAGAATCAATCTTCAGTGTCAGCCCACAATCTGCTGCGGATTCTCGGCCTCATGGTGGCAGCAATAGACTTAGTTCCCTGGGCCCACTTCCACATGCGGCCCCTTCAGACGGGGCTGCTGGTGGCCTGCATCCATCATCAGAGGACTATCAAGCCAGGGTTCTCCTCATCCCTCAACTTCATTACTCCCTGAGTTGGTGGCTGAATGTGCAGAATCTCAAAAAGGGGGTTCCTTTGGAACTACTGCCAGAGGTGATTCTCACAACCGTTGCAAGTCTGCATGGGTGGGGTGACACCAACTGCTGGCAACACCCTTTCCTTCACAGGGTTGACTCTAGCAGTGCAGCCTACTGGTCCTTATTTGGCTGGTGCTGGCTTGACCACGTCGAGCCCCTTGACGCCCCCACTGATGTTTCAACCCCTGTCGTTCTGACCCCTTCCTACTCAGGGGCAACAGACAAGAAGCCCCACCAAGCCTGCTTCAGCCAGCGATGGACTATTGATGCCAAGATTTCTGCCTCCCCTGTCAGTGCCTTTGGCCATTTCATTGAAGTCAGGGATTCAACCTCCCCTGTCAGTGCCTCAGGCCATCAAGGGATTTGTGCTGAGCTGTATGTGTAGGAGTTGGCAGCTGTAGCCACGAGGTGGAAGGGCAGCCATTGCTGCAGGGGCCCCAGCTTGAGTTTCAGCTTTCAGCAGCCATAGCCACAAGGTGGTCAGGGAATTCAGTGGCCATAGCCATGGCAGAGTCCGGTGGCCATTGCCTCATAGGGGACTGAGGAGGACCAATCTGGGTGCTAGGTGCCAACATTTAAACTTAAGAGCAGGGGCTGGTCTATAAAAGAACCACAGCCTGCTGCACTTCTGAACTTGTGCTGAGCTGTGTGTGGAGGAGTTGGTGGCCATAGCCACAGGGTGGAAAGGAGGTCATTGCTGCAGGGGTCCCAGCTTGAGTTTCGGTGTTCAGCGGCCATAGCCACAAGGTGATAGAGGAATTCAGCGGCTGTAGCCATGGGAGAGTTCAATGGCCATTGCTGCATAGGGGACTGAGGAGGACCAATCTGGGTGCTAGGTGCCAACATTTAAACTTAAGAGCAGGGCCTGGGGCCTGCTGCTGTTCTGGACTTGTGCTGAGTTGTGTGCGGAGGAGTCGGTGGACATAGCTGCAAGGTGTTAGGCTGGCTGTTGCCGCAGGGGTCCCAGCTTGAGTTTTGGCCCATCCACCCTTCCCCCACCCCCGCATCCTATTAAATGATCCTACAACAAGCCACAGATTGGCAGAGCAACTAAGGGGTTGAGCATAGGGGAAGCAACCTTTCAGGGAGAATCAATAGGGAAGCATTACAATTCTTTGACCATCTGATGAACTGACTGTTTACATGTGACTTAAGGGGACAAGCTGCTTAGTGATATACTGTAGCTTTCACTATTTGGTCTCCTAGGTTAAAAAAGGGCTCAAAGGACCAAATAGTATTTATGGTACTATACAATTATTACATTGCTACAAACAGTATCTATTTACCATTATTGCACAATTGAGGGAAGGCTTTTTACTGACCTCACAGTATTGACAGTAATATTTTATTGCATAGGTATTGACAGGGCATCATTGCATAGTTAGTGTAGGGACCTAACTGCATTGACAATACTATACAGTTATTATTTGGTTATTGCATTATTTTATTACATTATTAGATGTTCTGTACAGTTATTGCATTGTAATTATTTAACAGTATTGCACAACAGAGGGAAGGCTTTTTATTAACCTCACAGTAGTGACAGTAATATTTTATTGCATAGGTATTGGGGGGGGGGCATCTTTGCACAGTTAGTGTAGGGACCTAACAGTATTGACAGTACTATACAGTTATTTATTTATTTAGTTTTTCTTGACCGGGTAAGTGCACTAGACAAATTCTGCCTATTTTAAGGCACGACCCGGGGAGAGGGATTCAGATTAAGGCTAACTGACCTTGAACAAGATTAAGCTGTTGGTGGTATTTTTTAGTGAATATTATTTGGTTATTGTATTATTTTATTGCAGTATTAGATTTTCTATACAGAGCATCATACTAGGTGAGGATAGCACAAATGTGGCACGAGAGGGGGACTAGTAGGGAGCAGGGGGGAGAATCATGATTTGGGGTGCCAGTCATGAGGAGGGGAACATCAGGGTGAAAACCGGTGGGGGGGGGTGGGCACACCAGAGGCAGGAGGAAGGCGGAGGGCCTAAAGGTAGAAGGATAGTAGGTTGTAATAGATGTGGTGCGGCCATTTTTCTGAGCACACTATGGAGGTTGGGAGTGTGCCCAGTTTGTCAGAAACTAGGGAGACTGGAAGCTGAGCTGGTATGGCTAAAAAGGGAGATGGAGAGGAGGATAGGAGAAGGTCATGAGGTAGGGGTAATGAGGCAGGAAGGCAGAAAGAATGGAATGGAATGGTGGAAGGCTATGGAAAGGAGAGAACCAGAAGAGGGGAAGGGAGGGAGGGGTGGAGTCAGGGGGGGGGAAGAACACAGGAGGACACCAAGACAAACAAAAACTCAGAAAGATATTGTCGTCAAGCCACAGGTCATTAAGCATAGGAAAACCAGGAGCAGTTGTAAAATTCACAAGAATTTTATTATTGAAAGAGTGAAATAAAAAAAAATTAAAACTGTTCAGTATAACTATTTACACAGGCAGTATAAACAGAGAAAGTCCATCTGGGTTTCTCCTCAATTTCCAGTCTCAGCCTCTCTCAGTCTCTGTGTCTCTCTGTCTCTTGCAAAACATTTCAGCTCCTTTTTATAAGCCTGTGCAGGAGTTCATTAAGAAAATAGCATGCTTCTCACATAGTGTTCTTGTAAGATTCTAATGTTCTTGTCAGTTTCATGCAGGTGCAGTAAAAAGAACATCATGACCCAGAACTGACCTCTTCCTCACAGCTCTGTGAAGGGATTTTGCATCCAGCATTCTTAGGTTAACCCCTTGAGTTCCAAATAGCTTTGCAATCATTTCAACAGTATAACTGTATACAGTTCAACAGTGAAAATATATACAGTTTTAAACAAAGGGATCCCAGTATCAATTACATTTCCACAAAAAGATTCACATATACTTTTATACCAGCAGATACACAAGGGAGGAGAAAAGACAGAACAGCAAGTGAGGGTAGAGAGAGAGAGCGAGAGCCAGAGAATTGCAAGACCGTTGGGGGTGATCAAGTCCTAGGTCTCACAAGAAAATTTGGTTGCACAACCAGACAGAGAAGAGACAGAAAAGGAGAGAATAGAACAGATACTTGCATTTAAACTCTTTTTGCATAACAACTGGGACAGGGCCCTATTCATCCCTGTCACATAACCCCCTCCTTAAGAGGGAACCTGCTTTATAAAATCAGTTTTCCAAAACTTTCTTTAAATTCTCCTTTAACATAAGATTAGCTTATAATCTTTATAGTTTATTGCCTATGCAGCATATCAAACAGAGAAGTTTCAACTCACACATTTTTTGTTCAACCTTTGGAATTCTTAATTCCTGATCCATATCTAGACAGAAAATCAGCATTGATATTCTCTTTCCCAGATTTGTGCATCACTTTAAATTTAAATGTCTGTAGCACCAGGTACTACTGTGTCATTCTAGAATTTTTATCTTTCATTTGGATAAGCCAACAGAGAGGATTGTGATCTGTTAGAAGTACAAAGTCAGCTCCTAGTAAGTAAAACTTAGGGGACTCCATGGCCCACTTTGCCACAAGACATTCCTTTTCAATTGTGGAGCACTTTTTCTCTCTGTCGTGCAATTTCCTACTTATGTACAGACTTGGATGTTCCATCCCATCTATATTTATTTATTTATTTTTTTATATTTTCTCTTTATCCTCCTCCCTCCTCGCAACCACCTCTTCTTCGGGAGACACCTTGTGGCCTTATCAGCCTTCGCTCACCTACCTGGAGCCAGTGCAGTCCATGCCTCATTGAGCTGTGGCTGTACCCCCCAGGCGGGTACGGGGTGGTTCCCCCAGCCACCCTGACGTCCTTCTAGTCTTTGTCTGCATGCTGTCCCTGGACAGGTAGGGGCATTGAAGGTCGGGGCCCTGGTGCTCCGTCTACTAGGTGGCTGCAAGGGTTTTTTCCTGGTGTTCCACGACGTGCCATGTCCAGTGACGTCAAGGCGCTGAAGTGCCGACGTCTGGTACATCGCCCCCTTGTGTGTTTGAGCATCGGGCTTGCTGTACCTCAGGTCTCCACCTGGGGACAGACAAGCACGAGCTCATGACCCTCCCTCCCGGAGGGCGAGCAGTCTCTGGGATGCTCAAGTCCTCTCCTCCCGGCAACCCTCAGCTCCGGCTGCTCCCCGAACCCGGGTCGCTGGCGTCGCAAGTGGAAATCCAACCGCTGCGCTGGCAGGCCGGCTACCATCCCATCTATATTTTGACTCAGGACTGCACCTAGGCCTACCTCTGATGCATCTGTTTGTAACAAAAATGGTTTCTCAAAGTCTGGGCTTCTTAAAACAGGGGCCGAACATAATGCAGCCTTAATAGCCCGAAAAGCTTCATCACACTCTGGGGTCCATTTCACATTATTCGGGAACTGTTTCTTTGTGAGTTCAGTGAGGGGTGTAGCTAACTCGGCAAAGTTGGAAGCAAATCTCCGATAATAACCAGCCAGCCCTAAAAATGACTTGACATGTTTCTTGGTTTTAGGGACAGAGCTGTTAGCTACAGCTTCTATCTTGGAAACCTCTGGCTTGACTTCTCCATTTCCCAAAACATAGCCCAAATATCTGGTTTCTCGCATGCCCAGTGCACACTTGGTAGGATTAATTATCAGACCTGCCTATTTGATTGATTGGATAACTGCTCGTAGGTGTTCCAGGTGGCTTGTCTGGTCTGGACTGTACACCACAACATCATCCAGGTATGCAGCACAATAACTAGTGTGAGGAGATAAAATTACATCCATGTACCACTGGAATGCAGTGAGTGTGCCATGTAAACCAAAGGGCATGGTGGTGAACTGACAGAATCCTATAGGAGTGGCAAAGCAGTTTTAGCTCTGGATTCTTTAGCTAGGGGAATTTGCCAGTAACCCTTGGTGAGATCAAGGGTACTGATATATTTGGCACTCCCCAGTCTGTCCACCAAATCATCTATTCTGGGCATTGGATAGCTGTCAAATTCTGACACTTGATTAAATTTCTTAAAATCAAGGCAGATTCTTAGTAGGATTTTTCCTATCAGGGGTCTCAATCTCATAGTTAACTGTGTCAGTACATCTAAGCACCTTATAAGGTTCTTGCGATTTCATTAACAGTTTATATTCTGTAGTGCGTAACAGTAGCAAGACCTTCTCACCTAGCTCAAAAACTTTTTCTTTTACCCCATGGTTATAATACACCTTCTGCTGGTTTTGGGCCTCTTCCTGATTACTATGGGAGATTTCAACATATTTTTCCAGCTTCTTTCTCAGGGCACACATATAAGATGTATTAGATTGTTTCTGATGGGGGTTATCTTTCCATGTTTCTTTTATTACATCTAGTGGCCCTCTAGGTTGACTACCATACAGCAGTTCAAATGGTGAAAAACCTGTTGATGCCTGTGGCACTTCTCTGTAAGCAAAAAGAAGGTACGGTAAGTATTTGCCCCAATCTTTCCCTTCCCCTTTTACAAACCTTTTTAACATGCGTTTTAGGGTTTGATTAAAACACTCAACAAGACCGTCTGTCTGAGGGTGATAAGGGGAAGTTCTTATGGCACTGATATCTAATAGTTGGAACAGCTCCTTCAGTAAGGCAGCAGCAAAGTTTCTACCCTGATCAGTAATAATCACTTTTGGTATACCGATCCTTCTGAAAGTTTTGGCAAGCTCTGCTGCAACTTTCGGGGTTGTGACAGTATGTATTGGAACTGCTTCTGGGTATCGAGTAGCATAGTCACATACTACCAAAATGAATTGATTACCCTTTTTTTACTTCTGTCAAGGGGCCAACCACATCCATTGCAATTCTCTCAAAAGGCATATCTATCAAGGGTAGGGGCACCAGGGGCACCTTGTCTTTTTTAGTTTCTGGGGCTACTTTCTGACACTCAACACAAGAACTGCGATAGGTTGCAACATCTTCATGAATTCCAGGCCAGTAAAATCTGTACAGCAATCTGGCAATGGTGCGATCCCTCCCCGAGTGACCAGCCATACGACTATTATGTGCTATCTGTAACAACTCAGATCTATACTTCTGTGATATAACCAATTGTTCTATCTGGTCCTCTGTCTGAGGTTTAACCCAAACTCTGTACAGTAGCCCATTACATTTTTTAAACATAGGTTCACCTTGTTTTAGTTTTACCCCCAGCTGCTTAAAATAACCCTGGAGAGAAACATCGTTAGCTGGTTCTGAAAGAAAATCCCAATCAGTGATCAGTTTAGTTTCAGCATTTTCATATGTTAACCCTTTATGTCCATCAGTCTTTTGTTGCCACTGTTTCTTCAGGCAATGTCTTTTTTTCCTGGACTTCTGAATCTTGGAGCTGTGCTCATACAAATCAAAATCAAAATCAGTGAAAGGAAAAGAGTCCCCACCATCTGAGATTTTCTTTGCCTGAGCTCTTGTCACCACAGCTACTGAAACATCAGGATTTACTCCCTCTTTGATTAACTCAGTATATCCTGGAAAGTCATTTCCAATAATCACAGGTACAGGTGCCCAATGTCAGTCAATGGTATAAAAGGGGCGGTCCCTAGCCCCACTTCAGTTCTTTTCCCACTGTCAGCCCATTAGCATCGGTTCCTCAGACGCCTTCTCACAAACAGTTTGACCGCTTTCGTGCCTTCAGCATTTTTCTTTGCTTTTCCAATCAAAATCCTTGAATTTATTTCCCATTCTACATGTCTTCTTCTCCAAAGTCGTCCGTCTCATCCACAGATTGCAAATAGAAGTGCACTTGTAGCAAACAGCTACCATCAAAGGACAGCCACGAGGCCTGTCTCTTCTGCCTAGGCCCAAACCATGACATTGCGGCCTGTCAGCACTGCAAGGCCTTAAACTCCTGGGCTCAAATCCGCCATCAGAAGGCCCTCAAGGTGCACTTCCTGGAGCAGCAACTTGCCCAGATGCAGAAGCAGCCAGTGAGGAAGAGTCCTTCTTTGTCCTCATCTGTGTTCACCCCTTTCACTTCTAAGTTGCACAAGGAGAAGGAGAGGGATTCAGGGAAGCACAAACACCAGGACAAGGACCAGGAAAGGTCCTGGGATTGCTCTCATTCCAGGTCTCAGCTATACAAGAAGTCCTCGTCTGGCTCCTCATCACATGAGGGCTCAGACCACTCCTCCCAGTCTGCCTACAATTTTACGAGGCAGTCAGCTTGTAAACCTGCCACTGTCATCCTGGCATCTGGCAGAGGAAAACCAGGGTCAGGGTCTTCAGGCTATATGCTGACACCTGTCAAGGTGAAGGCCACACTGGCAGGGTTACCCTCCACCTTATTTTTCCAGGATCAGCAAGAAGGACAGCGACGCTTTGGTGCCTGCCAAAATGGTCCCAACAATAGAAACATAGACTTTGACGGCAGATAAGGACCACTTGGCCCACCTAGTCTGCCCATTTCCCTACCTATTGGATAAGCTGGAGATCCTAGTTAACCAACAGCCTACTTCCTCCTACCCACCTCACTAGAATTGCCTTATGTCTGTCCCATGCATTCTTGAATTTCCCCACTGTTTTTGACTCCATGACCTCCTCCAGAAGGCTGTTCCATGCATCCACAACCCTCTCCATGAAAAAATACTTCCTCACATTACCTCTGAGCTGTCCCCCCTCTATCTTCAAATTGTGTCTCCTTTTTCTTGCACATCTGTTTTTCTGAAAGATGCTACCCTCTTGGACTTTGTTGATTCCCTTGAGGTACTCGGAAGTTTCAATCATGTCCTCCCCTCTCCCTCCTTTCCTCGAGGGTATACATATTAAGCTCATTTAGTGTCTCTTCATATGTCTTCTGGTACAGACCCTGCACCATTTTGGTTGCCCTCCTCTGGACAGCCTCCACCCTGTCTATGTCTTTGTGGAGATGAGGTCTCCAGAACTGCTTGCAGTACTCTAGATGGGGTCTCACCAGCTGTCTGTACAGAGGGATAACAACTTCCTGTTTTCTACTGGTGATACCTCTCCCTATGCATCCCAGTATCCCCCCAGTCCTCCTTACTGTCTTCTGACATTGCTTGTACAAGTCATCTAATATAACTATCTCCAGGTCCCTTTCCATTCTTGTTGTTGTCAGTATCTCACCCACCATTGTGTACTCTTCCCCTTGGTTTTTGTTTCCCCAGGTACATTACTTTGCACTTCTTTGCATCGAATCTAAGCTGCTGTACATTTGATCTTTCCTTCAACCTTGCCAAGTTCCTTCTCATCCTTTCCACCCCACATTGTGTATCAACCCTGTTGCAGATCTTTGTGTCGTCTGCAAAGAGATATGCTTTTCCTTCCAGTCCCTCTGCAATGTCACTTATAAAGACATTAAAAAGGACTGGACCCAGTATTGAACCCTGCGGTACCCCACTAGTAACCCCCTTTTCTTCACTGTGGATTCTGTTTACTATTACCCTCTGCGTCCTGTTGTCCAGCCAATGTTTTAACCAGGCTATCATCCTGGGACCCACTCCCAGGCTGGCTAATTTGTTTAGTCAAATGCCTTGCTAAAGTCTAGGTAGGCCATATCCACAGCCCCTTCCTGGTCTACTACTTCGGTCACCCAGTCAAAGAAATTGATTAGATTCTTCTGACATGACTTTCCCGCTGTGAATCCATGGTGCCTTGGGTCCTGTGCCCCACTGGCATCTAAGTACTCAACAATTCTTTCCTTGAGAAGTGATTCCATCATTTTCCCTACCACTGAGGTCAAACTGACAGGTCTGTAGTTTCCTGCCTTTGTCTTGCTCCCACTTTTGTGAAGGAGAATCACATCTGCCCTCCTCCAGTCCTCAGGTACCACCCCATCCTCCCATGATTTGTTAAAAAGGGTAGCCAGTAGTGTTACTAGTTCTCCCCTTAGTTCTTTTAGAATTCTGGGGTGAATCCCATCAGGCCCCATTGCTTTGTCCACCTTCAGTTTTAGGAGTTCTTTCAGAACCCTTTCTTCTGTGAAAGGACTGATATCGACCCCCCATCCAGAGTGCTTCTATTGACTGGATTATGTACCTCCCCCTCCTCTTCTTTTGTGAATAGTGAGCAGAAGTATTTGCTCAGTATCCCTGCTTTTTCACTGTCCCTCTCTGCCCACCCACCCTCCTCTTTATTAAGCCTCAGTATCCCTTCCTTTGTCTTTCTTCGCTCCCTAATGTACCTATAAAAGGTTTTATCCCCCTTCTTAACCGAGTTAGCTATCTTTTTCTCGATTTCGGAATTAGCTATTCTGACTGCCTTCCCCGCTTCCTTCTGCTTTAACTGGTACAGTTCTCTGTCCTGCTCCTTCTGTGTTTCCTTATACTTCTTGAATGATATCCTTTTCTCCCTAACCTTCCCCGCCACCTCTTTTGAGAACCATAGTGGTTTTTGTGTTGCTTACATGCATGTGCAAGAAACACATTGCGTCAGCTTCCTTCAAAAGCGAGCCATGGAGGTGTGGCAGTACTGTAATGAATGGCAGCAGTCCATTCTAGGGCTGTTCTCTGCACAGCAAATAGAGGAGCATGCTATTGATTTCAGCAGTTAATGAGCATGCCACAGTGTGTAAAGAAATTCGGCCACGTCACAATGCAATCAGCTGTTTTGGTGCATTGTGTGGTGTCCCCATGGCGACGGCTTCTCCGTCAGCATCTCACAGTCCCCATGAAGCTGACGGAAAGCTGTCGCCCACCATTCAGTATGCTTTCCTGGTGAAACATTTCAATAAATAAAAAAAAAAGGCGGCAGGGCTGCCCAATCCCCTTGTCGGCATGATCCTCTCCCCAGTTCATTTGCCGATGGGGTAGCCCAA
The DNA here is from genome assembly GCA_016271365.2 of Neoceratodus forsteri. Classification (NCBI taxonomy): domain Eukaryota; kingdom Metazoa; phylum Chordata; order Ceratodontiformes; family Ceratodontidae; genus Neoceratodus; species Neoceratodus forsteri. The sequence goes on from CM057459.1 coordinate 740,816,283, forward strand.
TCCCTGTCGGCATGATGCACCTCCCCCATTTGTTGTGTGCCGAGGGGGGGGTGTCCAGTCCTCCCTTGGCTCATGTGCCCCCCTAGCACACTGTATGGCTGACGGGGGTGCCTAATCCCCCGTCGGCTCCACTGCCCCCCCAAACAAACTTCCAGGTGCCATGCTGGGAGCCCACCCCAGCCTGGCAAAAGTCTGTATGGCCCACAGGGGTGCCCAATCCCCAATCAGCTCCACTGCCTCCCCAAACAAACTTCCTGGTGCCATGCTGGGAGCCCACCCCAGCGTGGCAAAAGTCTGTATGGCCCATGGGGTGCCCAATCCCCTTCGGCTCCACTCCCCCAAACAAACTTCCTGGTGCCACGCTGGGAGCCCACCCCAGCATGGCAAAAGTCCCTCGTCATCTTTGTAAAAACACCTAGAAGAAAAAACGGTCCTTGTTGATTCTCTTGCCCCTCCCAACCGCAGACACCATCGTGCATCCACTTCTCCACACCCCCAACTCACCCCAGACTTACCTCTGGAGCCCAGCGCAATGATCTTTGGTGGATCGGGAACACATCTGCATTCTTCAAAGTCTACCGCGAACTGAAGAGATGCCGGTAAGCTGTATAATGGCATACATTTTTTTTCAACTTTGGGGCATACCTCGGCCATTTTGGGGAATTTGTTCACCAAATTTTCAACATGGGGTTCTTGGGACCCCACCTCATGAACTCAGTCACTGTCATTCCGTCTCGAAAGGTGATTTCGTGGTCACTGCATGGAACTACCTTTTGGGACAGATTAAGAAAATCACAGTGACACTGACCTATGTTGAAAATTTGGTGAAAAAATTCCCCAAAATGACTGTTTTACGAGCGTGCATTGAGCAGTTCCTACACACGCACATAACTTCCAGCATTTTTAATAATTTCACTCCAGATTTTCAACATTGCCATTTTACCACACCTCCTTATGAACAGTACAGCTATCATTTTTCACATCTCACCCAAAATGTGTTTTCACACATTTAGCGCACAGTGGCGCAGTCGGTGTGAGAAATCAATGTTCTGGACAGATTAAGAAAATCACAGTAACACTGTTCATGAGCAGAGGTCTTAAACTGTGAGAGAGCATTGTGCAATTTCCATGCACCCTTGGTAGTTCACAAATTCGTAATATTTTCAGTCCAGATTTTCAACATTGGCATTTTTCCACACCTCCTTATAAACAGTACAGCTGTCATTTTTCACATCCTGGCCAAAATGTGTTTTCGCACTTCCGGCCCAGAATAGCACGGTCACTGTGGGAAATCAGTGTCCGGGACAGATTAAGAAAATCACAGTGACACTGTTCATGAGTGGAGGTCCCAAAATGCCTATGTTGAAAATCTACTGTAAAAATCCCCAAACTAATTACATTAAGGTGTGCGTTATGCAGTTTCAATACACATTCGTGACTTCACCAGTTTTTTTATATTTTCAGTCCAGATTTTCAACATTGCCATTGTTTACACCTCCTCATGAACAGTACAGCTGTCATTTTTCACATCCTGTTCAAAATGTGTTTTCGTACTTGTGGCACCAAATGGCGCAGTTGCTGTGCAAAATCACCTTTTGGCTAAGAACTGATAGTGTCACTGTTTATGCGATGGGATCACAGAAAACTAATGTTGAAAACTTGGAGTAAAAATACCAAGAAACGCCCAAGGCATTTGGGTTTTTGACCATAATGCCCTACCCTTTAGGGAGTGACAGGCGTCAGGGGTGTGACTTGGGATTGTCGACAGTAATGCTCATGCCATTCCACCCCCAACCCCACCCTGCAGCCAGTGACAGGCATCGAGGTGCGCCTTGGACTCTTTGGCCCTAGAGTTCACCCCATTCTCCTATATTGCACCCATTTCAGCATATTTCCTTATGGAATGAGGTGAGTAAAGCCCAAACACTCAAGGCACACCTCGACACTTGTCAGTGTCTGCAGGGTAGGGTGAGGTGAAATGTGACTGTTATGGGTGATGACCCAAAGGCACAGCCCAATGCCTGTCCATCTTTGCATTGTAGGGGTAGGATTGGTGTCAGTTCAGTACTTCACTGCCATTCCTATGCTGCATGGGCCCGATTCTCATAGGGGCCTGCGTCTGGCGCAAGCTGTGGCAAACAGCAGCTTGTGCTGATGCCAGGTGTGCCAGGGACCCTGCACCTGATTCAGGTACAGGAGGGGTCCCAGTGGCTAAGTCCCCACGCTTGCGCTAACCGGAACCCTGCAGCAAACTGATGGTGCACCACACGGGTCCACCGCAGGCCACCAGAGACTAACATAGGACCCCCGTCCCACCAGGTAATGGGCATGTGGACTCGACCTGGTGGGCCGGTAACCCCCCACCATGTTCAGTGCAGTTGGCACCTGGCCACAGAGGTGAGTGGTGGGATGTGCCAGGCGCTGGGGAGCAGTCAGGACTGGTGTATAGGGAGTGGGCACCACCTGCTGGGGCATGGGTGGGCACTGTACCACCATAAGTTGGTGCTGTGGTAGCACCAATGGGGCCTGCATTGGGGATCAGGGGAGCCACTGCCAGTATGGGCAGCATCAGGACGGGGGTACGGACATGGTACATAGGTGGCATTAGGGAGCTGTAAGGGGTGCCATTGGACCACTAGGATGGGGGCCACACATATGGGGCCACACTCGGAGGTGTATGGTGGGTGGACCATTACCCATGGTGTGCCGCACACAGGCATGTCACCCAGGGGAGAATGTCTAAGTCCCCTTATGCCTGCTCTGGCTGGTCTAAGGGCACTTAGAATTTCTCCTGCCAGGTGATGTCTGTGAGTCGCAGGATGCAGCTTGCATTGGCCACAGTCCCCTTACCACCGTGCCACAGTGCATTGCAGGGCGCAGGGCAGGTGCAAGTCCTGTTTGTGACAGGTGGCCTGTGGTCAATGCAGGCCACCTTTGTGAACTGCACGGAGGGCGGTCATGGACACAAGGTGCACCTTGCACCATATCTGTTCAGCACAGGCACCTTTCATCCGATGCAGGGCTTTGAAAATCGGGAACCATCTGTCTAACTCCTGCACTTCCACTGCTAATGCCAGCAAGCAACCAATCGGAACTGAGAAATGCTTGTGTAGTGAGCTCTGGCCCATAAGAGGCTCACAGGTGACCAGTGGGAAGCTCATTAATTAGGAATAGGCTGCGCCTCTCCTGTCTGTAGTTCTGCAATGCAGTGTTAAGGGTTCAGCAAGCTCAGCCCTGGCTAATGTACAAAGACTTTATCACATTTCTTATGATTCTTTCTTAAATGTGTTTTATCTGTTTACAGGAGTGCACCTGATTTGAGGCCAAAATCTAAAGCAAATAGTTATAGTAACAGAGCCCCCCCCCCCACACACACACATATACACACTCCCCAAAAAGCTGCTTAAAAGCCTGCAATTCATTTAAATCAATTCCATTTTCTTACCTAGTTGGGGTCCAATGCCAACAAGTATAAAATCATGTACCTAGGCCATAGGAACCCTGATGCTGAGTATAGGATGGGGGAAGGTACTGATACTCACTAGACATGAAAGGGTCCTTGAGGTTATTATATCAAAGGACCTTAAGGTGGCAATACAGTGTGACAAGGCTATGAGCAGGGCAAATTGGATTCTGGGGTGCATAAGGAGTGGCATCTCCTGTAGATAGAGGAGGGATGTTGTGCTGCCATTGTATCACTCCCTGGTATACCCCCAGCTGAAGTACTGTGTCCAGTTTTAGAGTCTGCACTTCAGAAAGGACCTAGGGTGGAGGTTTTCAGAGGAGGGCAACTAAAATGGTTCAGGATTTGCACAGGAATCCCTACAAGGATAGGCTGAAGAATCTCAACATGTACACTCTGGAAGAGAGGAGGGCGAGAGGTGACATGATCAGGACCTACAAAGTACCTCACAGGGGTAAACAGGGTACAGTTGGGGAGTTTCCCCTTAAATGAGGATGAGCACGCAAACCAAGGGGCATACAATGAAGCTGGGGGGGAGGGTGGAGTTCAGGATAGATATGAAGAAATATTTCTTTACTGAAAGGGTGGTAGACGCCTTGAACAGACTGCCAGGAGAAGTGGTGGAGGCTAAAATGGTAGGGGTATGAAGCATGCATGGGATAAACATGGGGTATATTAGAAAAAGGGGAAGGAGGGGGTAATTGGAAATCAATAGGGCTATGGAGGTGGAGTAGGTTCAAGTTAATTGCAGGAAAAATTCATTGAGCAAGCTCATTCACAAGGAGGTCCTGATGGACGCAGGCAGAATAAGACATACAGTAACATATACAGGTAGGAGTTACAAGTAGGTAGAGGACACTTGGGCAGACTGGGTGGGCTGAGCGGTCCTTTTCTGCTGACAAATTCTATGTTTCTATGGCATCATGTGTTCATTCAGGTGCAGTGTTTATTTAAAGTTGGGCCTACCATACATCCAGAAGTAAGGTACAGTAAATTACCGAATTAGATGCAGCCCACTTACAGTACAACAAACAGAACCCTAGTGCTTTTAGAAGCCTTTACTCTTCATAAGGCTGCTTAAAGAGCTGGGGTTCTATTTGCAGTGTCCACACCGGTATGCTGATCTTAAAATCGACGCCACGTCTGAATGAGTTCTTGATTCTCGCGCACTCCATTTCTTCCCCACTTTGAAAGCTGCTTGTCCTGAGTTAGTTTTGGGCTGGCAGCGACTCGCCTGTGTTGGAAGATGACCAATAAGCGGCACAGAAAGATGTCAGACTTCACAGACCGTGAAGGCAGCTGCTCACCCATCATCTTGGCAAGAAGAAGGCAGCAGCTGTGGCCGCCGATGACTGTTGAGGTGTGGGGATGGGGGGACCAAAGGGGACAGACTCAAGGAGGTAAAATCACAATAAAAATTGTGAGACCTTCACCAGCTTTCCAAAACGCTGACCAGTAAAAGAATACTCTATGAAGTTTTTTAAATGGAAACACACTCTGGTGAGCCCTCTGTCTGCCGTCTGACACCAGGCATCAACCAGCGTAAAATTGCCTAAAGAAGGCAGTGTGGTTATGTGGTTACTGAAATACTGGAGATTACAGATTTATAAGAACAAAAGAATATCACACAGAAGCTGGCATATGTGCCTATAGCAGCTGTCTCCTGCTTCTCAGTAGTTATATTTATACCCTTGAGGTGCTTGAATGTTTCTATCATATCCCCTCTTTCCCTACTCTCTTCCAGTGAGTACATGTTGCTGACCCTTAATTTCTCCTCATAAGTCTTGTGTTGCAAGCTCTGTACCATCTTATTCACCCTTCTCTGGACCATTTCCAGCCTGTTAGTATCCTTACAAAGGTGTGTCCTCCAGAACTGCACACAGTACTCCATGTGAGGCCTGACGATGGTTTTATATAATGGCATCATTACTTCCCTCCTTATGCTGGTGATTCCCCAGCATATGCACCCCAGCATGTCACTGGCCCTCCCTGCCTTAGCACTTTGACATTTTTAGGTAATCTGAAATAAGAACCCCCAGGTCCCTTTCCTTCTTTGTGACTGTCAGCAACCCTCATCCTGTAGCTTTTCCCAGGGTTTCTGTGTCCCAGGTGCATAATTTTGCACTTTTTGAATTAAACTTCAGTTGTCAGTCCTCAGACCATTTTTTCAAGCTTCCCCAGGTACCTCCCCATTTTCTCCACCCCCTCTGGGGTATCCACTGTGTTACAGGTCTTGGTGTCATCTGCAAACAGGCAGACCTTTCCCTTCAGCCCTTCTGCAATGTCACTAATGAAGACATTGAACAGGACTGGCCCCAGGACTGATCCCTGCGGCACCCCACTGGTCACCCCTCTCCCCAGACTGCACCCCATTTACCACCACTCTTTGCCTCCTGTCTGTTACCCAGTTTCTAACCCAGTTTACCACCCTTTCCTCCATGCCCAGCCTACCCAGCTAGTTTATCAGCCTCCTATGTGGGGACGGTATCAAAGGCTTTGCTGAAATCAAGGTAAGCGTTGTCCACTGCCCCATCCTGATTTACTTCCTTTGCCACCCAGTCAAAGAGATCAACCAGATTTGTCTAACATGACCTCCCCACTGTGACTCCATGTTGCCGATGGTCCTGGGCTCTGATGGCTTCTAGATGCCCCACTATCCTTTCTTTAAGCAATGTCTCCATGATCTTCCCCACTACTGAGGTGAGGCTGACCAGCCTATAGTTCCTCGCCTCCTCCCTGCTGCTGGATTTGTGTAGAGGGACCAAATGTGCCCTCCCCCAATTCTCTGGTACCACCCCTGTGTTGAATGACTCAGTGAACATGGCTGCCAGAGGTACTGCTATCTCCCTTCACAGTTCTCTTAATATCCTTGGGTGTATGCCATCTGGTCCCATCGCTTCGTCCACCTTCAATTTAGTCAGCTCCTGCAGGATTCTTTTGCCTGTGAATGGACTATTGTCCACCTCTTCACCGCCTTGGCAATTGCTGTACTGCTGTGGCCCTTGCCCCTCCCCCTTTTCTGTGAATACTGAATAGAAAGACACAGTGGATGTCTTTGGGGGGGGGGGGCATATGACAGTTCTTAGGCATGGCACTATCACTTCCAAATACCTAAAGAGCACAAGCAACAGTTGGCATTGACAAATGCTTGTTTCTTTCCTTTTGATTTGTTTATTTGCTTCACACAAAGGCTTGTTGCCTCTGTGATGGCAGTTTTGATGTTTTCCCATTGTTGCTCCCCCCTTCCTTCTTGCCTGTTTGCTAGTGCTTTTCTGAGGCACTCTCCCATTTTGACAAAATCAGCCCTCTTGAAATCCAGTACCTTCACTTGTATGACTTGACTCTACAGCTGAGTTTATTGTGAACCACACTGTTTGGTGATCACTTGTTCCCAGATGGCTACCCACTTCTAGATCTGAGATCCTCTCTCCGACCCCATTTGAGAGTACCAGGTCTAAGATTGCTCCCTCCCGAGTGGGTTCCAACACTAGCTGTTTGAAGCATGCCCCTTTTAGGGCATCGAGAATGACCCTGCCTTTGGATGTGGCTGCAGCAAAGGTGCTTCAGTTAACATCTGGCATATTCAGGTCCCCCATCAACAATATCTCCCCTTTTTCTGCCATCCTAAGGATGCCTTCTATCATTTCCTTGTCCATTTCCTCCCCCTGAGATGGGGGGTCTGTATACAACCCCTGTTCGGACTGTGGTACCATTTCCAGTCTCCAGGGTGACCCACAGTGCCTCCTCTCCTCCCTGTGTACCCTTTAGTTCTGTTGCTTTGATCCCTTCCCTTACATGGAGAGCTACTCCTCCTCCTCCCCCTCCTCCTCCTGCTCTTCTACCCTCTCTGTCCCTCCTGTAGATTGTGTACCATGGTACGTTGATCCCCAGTCATGGTTCTCTGTGTACCATATTTCTGTGATTGCCACGATATCCAGGCATCCCTCTTCCATCAAGGTCACTAGTTCGGGGAGCTTGTTGCACAGACTGTGGGCATTGGTACTCATTATCCTCCATTTTTTGATGGCCTTACCCCTTTTTGCCTCATCCCTGTCCTTACTGCCTTAGTCTTTTTCTCCATTTACCCCTGCCCTTCTCCCTATCGACTTCCCTATCTTGGTGTTTACCTCACTAACTACCCTGATTTATTTTTGGGGGCTAGGATTTCCCTTCTCCTTTTCAGTGCCTCCCCCCTTGGCTTGTTTAAATGCTTGCCAATGAAGCATTTAAACCTATCACCTAGGATTCTGGTTCCTCTCCTGGACAGATGCAGACCATCACACCAGTACAGGCCTGCATCCCTCCAGGTGGACCCCCAGTCCACCATGAAGCCAAAACCTTGAGCTCTGCACCAGTTTTTCAACCACTTATTGAATTCCATGATACTGAGCACCCTAGCCTCACCAATACCATAGACAGGCATCACCTCCGAGAAGGTTACTGTGCGTGCTACTTGTCTAAGGCCCCTCCTCAACTCCACAAACTCCTCCTGCATTGCTCTGATTCCTTTCCCAGTCAGGTCATTTGTTCCTAGGTGGACAATGACATCCAACTCCCTCCCCCGTGCAGCTGCTCCTGTGATCCTTCGCTCCCTGTCCCTCCAAGCCATGGCGCCAGGCAGGCACCTTACCTCCCTCTCCTCTCCCTCCCCCAGTTCTACCATCCTAACAATGGAGTCCCCCACTAGGAGTTGTTTCCTTCCCCTGTGGGGTCCCATGCCACCCTCCTGAGGGTCTCCTTTGTGGAGGTTCTCAGCATCCTCCTTGGTCTCCACTGTGGGTGCCTCCATAGAGGAGCTACACTCTGCCGGCATGGCATATGAATTGTGGAGAGGTACAACTGGAGGGATGTGCCTCTGTTCCACCACCTTCACCCTCCCTGAGCCCACGTTGGTCCAACCGCTCCTCTTTCTTGATAACCTCTGAGGTAGTGGCGGTGGCCCTGGTTATCCCTGGGTGGGAAAGGAGGTCCCCTGAATCCTGGCCAACTCAACCTGGAGATGAGCAACCTCCTCCCTCAACCCAGAGAGGTGCCTGCAGATGGGATAACACCACATCCTCCAGAATGTCTCCCAGAAGACTGCTGCTCCATAGCCACTGCACTGTACCACTCCCATCATGTCTTATTTTTGGCCCCTTAACTGTTGTTTTGTATACTTACTCTTTCATCTCTCCATTTACTTTTTTTTTATCTAATTTTTTTTTCTCCCTACTTTACTACTGCCTCCGTGCCCTTAAAGCTCCTGCTCTTCTTATTCTGGGACAGGAAGTTCCGATATTCCTCATAGACTTCTTCTATCTTGCTCAGAGTCAGACCTCCAGCAGCTGGGAGGATGGAGAGCTACTCTTTTCCTTCTAAGATGGTGAGTCTTTTGTGCCTCTGTGATCACTCCCTTCTTGCTTCCAAACAGGAAGTTCCTGTTGTCAGTCAAATCCTGTGCCTGTAAAAGTAGAACCGGCTAAGGGTGGGTGGCTGGCGGGGAGGGATGGAGGGCAATGTAGTCCCAGTAAAGTTCTAACAGCAGCTGTTTCCTCTTGCTGTTCTCTGCCAAAAGCTATCTAGGGGGGGATACTGGGATGCATAGGGAGAGGCATCACCCATAGCAAACTGGAAGTTATCCCTCTGTACAGACAGCTGGTGAGACCCCATCTGGAGTACTGCGTGCAGTTCTGGAGACCCAGTCTCCGCAAAGATGTAAACAGGATAGAGGCAGTCCAGAGGAGGGCAACTAAAATGGTGCAGAGTCTGCACTGGAAGACATATGAAGAGAGACTTAAGGAGCTTAATATGTATAGCCTCGAGGAAAGGAGAGAGAGGGGGGACATGATAGAAACTTTCAAGTACCTCAAGGGAATCAACAAAGTCCAAGAGGGTAGCATCTTTCAGAAAAAGAAGTGTACAAGAACAAGGGGGCACAATTTGAAGATAGAAGGGGGGCAGCTTAGAGGTAATGTAAGGAAGTATTTTTTCACAGAGAGGGTTGTGGATGCATGGAATGGGCTCCTGGAGGAGGTTGTGGAGTCAAAAACAGTGGTGAAATTCAAGAATGCATGGGACAGTCATAAGGCAATTCTAGGGGGTGGGGTTAGGAAGAAGTGGGCTGTTTTGTAACTAGGATTTGCAGCTTATCCATTAGGTAGGGAAATGGGCAGACTGGGTGGGCCAAGCGGTCCTATCTGCCATCAAATTCTATGCTTCTGTGTTTCTATGTAGGTCAGTTTTTTAAATACAAACTCCTGGCTTCCTTCTGCCTAAGCCACTTCCCCTAATTCAGCTTCTTTCTTCACCTAGCTAACTGCACAGATAACAATTCCTTCCCCCAACTCAGACAAATACACTGACTTTTCTTTTTGTTTTTTTTTTTTTACTCTAAATTGAAGTTTCCACTAGTAGAGTTCTAGTTCTTTAGTCTGGTAGAGTAATAAAGTTCTAACAGCAGCTCCTTCCTCTTGATGGTCTCATCCAAAGCTTTGGACAGGATACTCATCATCATGGCAGATATCGGATTGTTCACCATCACCCCAGGCTCCGGCCAAGCCGATGGTTGCCTTCTCAGTTCTCACCAGGCTCCACTAAGCGGCTGTCTGCTAAGGCACCCCTCCTCAGACGTCGGGTCAGCCTTTGCCCTCCTCCTCGCCGAGCCATTCCTCACTAGTTTAGGATCTCAGGCTGGATGATACCCCTACCCTATCCACTGGGTCCTCGTCCCTGCCGCAGCCTCCAACACTGGACCCCCGCACATTGGGTGTTCCGATGCCGGGAAACCGGCACCAGCTTCATAGTCACCTACTGGCCCGTCAGCACCTCAATTCACCAAGGACCAGATCTAGGAGCCTTTTTCCTTCTGGTGGAATCAAGTCAAAGGGGACTTGCTCCCCCCGAAGGAGCTGGTCACTGTTGAACTGGAGCTGAAGCCGGACCTTGGCACTGGTCAGGAGCCGATACAACTGTCTCCTCCCCCTAAGAGCTGCACACTGAGCCCTGAAATCACCGTGGTAGACCCCGGCACAAAGAACACTGTCACTGCAGGTCTTTTTGCTCCGCAAGTCATCACTGATGCCGGTACTCCCATAGGGGACATCGGTCCCATAGCCGTTGATGGTTCTTAGCTGTCAACGCTCTAACTATTCGTCCTCCTTGTCTGTGGACCCTAGCCACAGCTCTAATTCTTCGGGCTCAGACCGTTTGGAGCCTAGAGGCTGCCCTTCTTTGCCGGACAACAAAGACACCCCAGGCTGCCCCCTGATGATCCCACATTCATGGACACCATGAGGCACATCCAGGCTTACAATTGATGGGAGATGGAAGACCTGGATCTGGAGCACTGGAAGCTAGCTAGGTACCTGAGGCAAATGGAGCCTAAACCTCTAGTTGTGCCTCCTTTAGTAGCCATCTTCCAGGACCTGACGAGGCTAACCTGGAAGCAACTTTCCACCTCCTCTGCCATCTCCAGAATTCGGATAGGCTGTACAGAGCCCCTAACGAGGAGTCTTTTCTGGCAGAACACTCTACAGTGGACTCAGTGGTGATCATGGCTGCTCATGATTGTTCAAAGAAGCCTAAGTACCTTAGCACTCGGCCACCTAACTAGGAGTCCAGATATATTGACCAGATGATTAAAAAGGTCTACTCATCATCTGTTTGCTCTATCTGAGCCCCTGGACCTCCTTAAATCAGGGTTGGTTGTAGGCACGCATGTCTTGCCTTCCTCATACGACACTGCAGATATGGCATCCAGAGCAGCAGCATCCAGTGTTTGTCTCAGGCGCCATGCCTGGCTTAGAGTCTCCAGATTCTCCCAGGACCTGCAGTCGGGCATCCTGGATCTCCCATTTAAGGGCTTGGTCCTATTTGGAGACGAAATGGAAAAACTGATTACCCGTCTCCAAGAGTCTGGGAAGTTCATTTTATCCATTCAAAAAATATATAAGGGGGACTAAAAACCCTTTCAGAAATGGCCATTACGGAGGCCATCAGGACAACAGCCCTAAAATCAATCTCAGCGGAGGGACAGGTTCAAAAGAAAGGCTACCTCCCAGACTCCTGGAACTCTGCCTCTTGAGCCACAAAGTCCTCCCAGGCCCCTCTGCCTACTCCCGGAGCTTCCCAATGACTCCTTGCTGGACCCCCCCCTTCCAGCGGAATCAGTGGGGGAAGTGGTAGGGGTCGCTTTTCCCTCCATCACGGGGTTGGAGCACAATAACATCAGACCTCTGGGTCTTACAGCACATAGAGAGAGGTCATACTCTGGAGTTTGAGCAGATACCTCCGAATACTCCACCAGTGTCCTCCCACTATTCTCCTTCTCCTGTCCCCCTGATAGAAGGGGAAATTCAGGCCCTTCTGCAGTAGTGGGCTATAGAGCCAGTTCCCCCAGCTTAATGAGGAAAAAGGTTTTATTTGCATTTTTTCCTAGTTCCCAAAAAGACTGGGGACCTTCGGCCCAGCCTGGATCTCTGATCCCTCAGCAAGTTCTTCAAATACAAAAGGTTCAGAATGGTCACGCTGCCAGGTCTCATTCCATTCCTGCACCAGGTGGACTGGCTGTGCTCTCTAGATATGCAGGATGCTTACCTGCACTTTCTGATTTTTCCACCTCAGAGGAGGTTCCTGAGGTTCCTTTTCCAGGGTCAACATTATCAGTTTTGAGCCTTGCCGTTTGGCTTCTCCTCCACTCCCAGAGTCTTCACCAAGTGCCTAGCAGTGGTGGCTGCAGCTCTGCAGCACCAGGGCCATCAAGTCTTTCACTACCTGGACTATTGGCTTCTGGCAACCCCCACGCGGTAACAGCTGGTCCGCACTCTCATAGACACCTTTACACTCTTCCGAGAACTGGAGATCACCGTGAACATTCCCAAGTCATCCCCGTGGCCCAGTCAGAGACTCCAGTTCATCAGTTCAGTCCTGGACATGGTTCAGGGCAAGGCTTTCCTCCCCTCAGACAGAGGAGATCACCTTTGGGATCAGGCTCAGATGGTAGTATCAGCTGTCCATGTCCAGGCCAGAACCTGTTTAAGGCTCCTCAGCCACATGGTGGCAGCCATCCCAATGGTTCCTTTGGCTCACTTCCATATGAGGGTTCCCCAGTGGATGCTCAGGGTGCAATAGGACCAAAGGTCGGACCACCTGGAGCAGGTGGTCCTGGTCTCTGACCCAGTTCGCAGGACACTCTCCTGGTGAATGGACCCTCTCAGTCTATCAACAGGGGTCCCATTCAAACAGGAGCCCCTGAGATGCATTCTGACCATGGACACCTCGGGCCTTGGTTGGGGCACTCATCTGGAGGATAGGCGGACCCAAGGGACCTGGTCCCTGGAGGCGCAATTACTCCACATCAACATTCTGGAGATGCGTGCAGTCCTGAATGCCTTACAGGCTTTTCAAGCAGACTTATCTCCAGGCCCTCTTCTCATCCAGATGGACAGCATATCTGTAGTGTTTTATATCAACAAGAAGAGGGGAACTCAGTTCTACCCCCCTCTGCAGGGAGGCAATGAGGGTCTGGTATTGGGCGCTGGAACATCACTTCAAGCTCACCACCATTCATGTTCTAGGTGTCCAAAATGTCTTACCTGACAGCCTAAGCAGGTCTCAGTCCAAGGTTCATGAGTGGGAGCTCCTTTAGTCGGTGGCAGATCAGCTCCTCGACAGGTGGGGCTGACCAGAGTTGGACCTTTTTGTGTCCCCACCCAACACCAAACTGCCCAATTTCTGTTCGCTAGATCTAGGACCTGGAGTTTTCTGGTGAGACGCAATATCCCTCTCCTGGACAGGGAGGTTTCTCTATGCCTTTCCTCTCTTTCCCCTTCTACAGAGGGTACTTCTGAAGCTTCAGGCAGAGGGGGCAGAGATGATTCTCATAGCACCCCTTTGACCTCGGCAGATTTGGTTCCCAATACTTCAGCAACTGGCAGTGGAGCCCCAATTCCCCTATTCCCCTGCCTCTGAGCTCGCACTTGCTCTCCCAGGACTGGGGCAATTTGATCCATCCAGGTCTCAGATCCCTGTTCTTCATCCATGGCTCCTACAGACCTAGCGAGGGCACGTTATGGGGTTTCCCATAAGGCAGTGGAGGTTCTGGTGGCAGCCAGAAAACGCTCCACTAGATCCACATATGCTATGAAGTGGAAAATATTTTACCTGTGTGCTACAGCACTCCAGTTCAACCCCTTTTCTTGTCCTCCGAACTATGTCATCGAGTATATCCTCTCTCTATTTGAGCAGGGCCTGATCTAATCCTCCATTAAGGTGCATCTGTCTGCTGTCTCGGCATATTACGCAGCAATGGAGGGGAAAACCCTTATTCAGCTGGATGTGTCCCGTACTTTTTTGTGGGGCATCTTACACTTAAAGCCTCCCATCTGAGATCCCATTCCTCCTTGGGATCTCCTTTTTATATTGGAAAAGCTCACATTCTCCGTGTCAACCAGCCACGTATTGCGAGCTACACTTTCTGTCGTGGAAAGCATTATTTTTAGTTGATGTTACTTCTGCCTGAAGAATTTCAGAGCTTCAGGCTCTGATGTGTAAAGAGCCCTATCTGGTTTTTCGTAAAGGACAGGGTGTGCTTATGCACAAATCCTACGTTTTTACCGAAGGTAGTGTCAGAGCTTAGTTTAAATCAAGACATCAACCTGCCAGTTTACTATCCCAAGTACCCTAATGGGGGAAGCGTTGCTGCATACTCTTGACATTCACAGAACGTGTCACTACTATTTTAACTGTATGGATCAGTTATTTGTTTCGTTTGCTCCCAAATCTCAGGGGGCATCAGTTTCCAAACAGACTCTGTCCAAATGGTTGGTTAACTGCATTGTTTTTTGTTATAACAAGTACAACAAGGCCTTGCCGGGTATGGTAAAAGGCTATTCTACCAGGGAGAAAGCTACCTCCTTTGCCTCTCTTCAGAATGTTTCCACAAAAGACATCTGTATAGCAGCCACCTGGAGTACTGTTCACACCTTCGTCAAGCATTACAGCTTGGTTGTGGCTTTCAGATGAAGGACTGGGTTTGCCTGGCAGTTCTCCAGGGCCTTCTCTCCTAAATCCTTATTTGGCAGTTTTTCACCCTCTTCCCAGACTTCCCTAGTCCTCATCCTTTAGTGCTTGGGACTCAGTCCTAATGGTAATTGCCTGCTGCAAAAGCTCCAACTCAAAGTAAGATAGTACAGTTACGTAAGAACTTACTGTAACAGTAGATCTTTGAGAAGAGCTCTTGCAGCGGGCATTGCTTTCCCTCCTTCCGTCTCCCCTGGCTTTCTCTCTGCTGTTACTTTTTGGCAAAGAACCTGCCCAGTTCTCCTTGCATCCTAGACTCCGGGTCTCCAGTGGGAGAACTGAGGTGGGGCTGGGTACCGCTCCTTTTGTACCATTGGCTGATGTTGGTTGGAGCTGACATCAGGAACGGTCCCCTGATGAAGACTGCTAGTTAGGTGGTTTCTGTGGGATCCTGGCACCTGGTGACTTAGTCCTAATGGTTATTGCTTGCTGCAAGGAGATCTTCTCAAAGATATACTGTTATGGTAAGTTCTTACGTAACTGTACTTTCTCTGGCATTTTCAGAAGTCCTGCCAGTACACTGTGCAAGTATGGCCAGGCAGTCAAGAATCAAAGATTTTAACCTCTGGCTAAGGCAGTGGTGCAGAAGGGAAGGATACGCATGCATAAGGGAATGGGGGGACATGTGGGTAGATGAACACCTGTATGCAAGGGACAGGCTACATATAAATGACGGGAGAGCTAGACTGCTGAGGGGGAAGCTGCAGGGGTATAAAGACAAAATTCTGGGAAAGGATTTAAACTAAGGAAGGGGCTTATGGAGCTTGGGGAGGACTAGAAATAGTAGCTAATGGGATTTACCTAACTCACACTCCCCTGCAAAAGGGGGCAGGGGATACTGGGAAGAAGGAGAACAGAAGAGGAGGGGATAGATGGAAAGGTCTGCTGGCAAGCACTAGGAGCCTGGGGAATAGTATGGGGGACCTGGATGCAGTGGTGGGGATGGATGACCTAGACCTGCTAGCGGTAACTGAGACGTGGTGGACAGAAAACTACAGTTGGGAAGTGGAAATACCAGGGTATAGTTTCTATAGGAGGGACAGGAGTGAAAGAAAAGGGGGTTGGGTAGTCCTATACATAAGGGATGGGATAAGAGCAATGGTGAGTAGTGATGGGCAGGGCTCAGCAGAGATCCTTTGGGTCATGATAACAAAGAGGACAGGGGAAGCAGTATGGGTGGGGGTGGTATACAGACCACCAAGTCAGGGGGAGGAGGTGGATAGGAAAATGGCTAGTGAAATACAAAGGATGGCCAACAAAGGAAAAATTCTTTTGGTAAGGGATATAAATCTCCCCAATGTGGACTGGGGAATTCCAACAGCAACATTGGAAAGGAGTAGAAAACTGTTGGAGTCCGAGCAGGAGGCATTCCTTCAGCAGCTGGTCAAGGAACCAACTAGGGGAGAGGCCATACTAGACCTGGTGATGGCAAATGGGACAGTATTGAGGATGTTGAGGTCAGGGAAAGTCTGGGGGATAGCGACCACAAAATGGTTGGGTTTAGTTTTCGGATGGGGTTGGAAATAAACAGGACAACCACTAGGGTAATGGACTTTAGGAAAACAGATTTTAGGAAAATGAAAGAAATTCTCAAAAAGGAGCTAGAGGGGAAGGAGTACCTAGAGGGTGTTGAAGAGATATGGGGGGGCAATAAAGGGGGTAATTCTGCTGGCAACAGAACCATGCATCAGGAGGGTGAGCAAACACAAATGAGGGAGGAAACCACTTTGGTTTACAAAAGAGGTGGGAAGAGCAGTCAGGGAAAAAAAGAAGGCGTTAAAGACCTACAAATCTTCACAGGGGATGGCAGAAAAGAAAGCTTAGAGGGAAAGCTAAAAGAAGCTGGGAGAATAATCAGGAGGGCTAAGGCGGACATGGAGGAGAAAATAGCAAGGGAGGCCAAAAGGAAGGACAAGAAACTGTTTCGATATATAAGTAAGAGAAGGAAAAGCAGGCAGGGGATTATGAGACTCAGAGGGGAAAGGGGAGCTCTGATGAAGGGGTATTTTTACCTCAGTCTTCACGGTTGAGGAAGAAGGGAAGGGGGCAGAGCTAAGAAGCAGGAGAAAAGTGGGCATGGAGATGGACACAAGCCCCTTTTCAGGGGGTAGGGTATTAGAGGAATTGGGAAAATTACAGACGGACAAGGCAATGGGCCCTGATGCTGTTCACCCCAGGGTGCTCAAGGAGATATGAGAGAAACTTGTGGCACCACTCACAAAGTTATTTTACCTGTCCCTACACAAAGGGAGGGTCCCAGGGGATTGGAAAAGGGCTGATGTGGTGCCATTGCACAATTGCACAAAGGAGGAGGGAAGGAAGAGCTGGGCAGCAATCATCCGGTCAGCTTTACCTCTGTGGTGTGTAAGCTGATGGACATACTTATAAAGGAAAGGCTGGTACAATATCTGGAGGGGGGGGGCTCACAGATGATGCCCAGTATGGGTTCATAGGTGGAAGGTCATGTCAGACCAACCTGATTGAATTCTTTGATGGAGTAACGGAAATATCTGATCAGGGAGAGGTGGCGGACATGGCCTATCTAGACTTCAGAAAGGCCTTCAACACCGTCCCTCACAGGAGACTAATAAGCAAGTTAAGAAGCTTAGGGGTAGGGAGTAAACTAACAAACAGGGTGGAGAATTGTTTGGTAGGTAGAACTCAGAGGGTGGTGGTTAATGGAGTGCACTCCAAGGAAGAGGGGGTGATGAGTGGGGTTCCCCAGGTGTCAGTTTCGGGTCCCATACTGCTTAACATATACACTGGGGACATTTCAGAGGGTCTGAATGGGAATGTATGTTTATTTACAGACAATACGAAGGTCTGTAGCAGGGTGGACATGCTGGGAGGGGAGGGGTGGAAAGAATGAGGGAGGATCTGTCCAGGTTAGAGGAGTGGTCAGGGAAGCGGCAACTGCAATTCAACACAAAAAAATGAAAAATTATGCACATAGGGCGTAAGAACCAAAAGGCAAAATACTAGCTGGGTGGGGAGGAACTTGAGGAAATGGAGCAGGAAAGGGACCTGGGGATCATCATTTTGAATAGCCTGAAGGTTGGGAACCAATGCAACAAGGCGGTGGGGAGGGCAAGCAGAATGTTGGCATGCATAGAGAGGGGCATTGCAAGTAGGAGGAGGGGGGTGATCATGCCACTATACAAAACTATGGTCAGACCACATCTGGAATACGGTGTGCAGTTCTGTAGGCCACACTTACAGAGTGACAGAGACAGGGTGGAGAATGTCCAGAGAAAGGCAACCAAGATGATTCAAGGACTACACGGGAGACCTTTTGAAGAATGACTGGAGGACCTAAATTTGTCCATGCTGGAAATGAGGAAGGAGAGAGGGATATGGTAGAAACCTTCAAATATCTGAAGGGAATAAACAAGGTGAGGGAAGGAAGCATATTCGGGATGAGTGAGAACAAACCAACTAAGGAACATGCACTCAAGCTAGAGGGGGCATATTTAGTGGAAACATGAGGGGGAAGTTCTTCACTGAGAGAGTGATGGGTCCTTGGAATGGGCTGCCAGAATGGGTGGTGGGGGTAGATTCGGTATGCGAATTCAAGAGGGCTTGGTACAACCACATGAGGCTAAATGGAAGTAACAATGACAAGGGAATAAAGGGAGTAAGATAAGACTGACAGGGAGGGGGAAATGGGCAGACTAGATGGGCCAAGGGGTCCTTTTCTGCCAGCAAATTTCTATGTTTCTACGTCGATGTCTAGACCTCAACCTCTGTCATTGATTCTTTAGGCCACACTGCCGATGCCGGGGATCCTGCCCCCCCCCCCCATTTGGCACTGCAAGATGCTTCAGTGATGCCGATCACCATTGACATCCAGACTATGCTCTCCTCCTTTTGGGAGTTCCTGCACCGCATTGCTCCTCCTCCTCCGGGCTCGTCGATGCTGGGGTCTACCTGACCAGCTCCTGCACTGGCACCTTCTACGTCAATGTGTCCTGCTAGCTCTTGGTCATCAACATCTTCTGTGCCCTATTCAGAGCCAATTGATGAGGATGAGTATAATCCTGATCTCGGATTTCTGGTGACATCACAGACTTGACGGCTGCTTAATCTGAGAATTCCGGAGGCCGCCAATATATTTAATCCAGAAATACCAGCTAAACACCAATATACGATTAAAATTGTACTGCTATGTATGATCGGAAATGGCTACCAATAAGGTGATGGGTAAAAACTCTCAATCAGCTAAAATTAAAGCCCTGATGGAAAGCGATAAACAAACAGGCCTACTACAGGATTCCCACCCGGCGTCTCCAGTTGCCAGCATTGTGGACTCGGAAGAGAATGTGGACCTAGGAGACCAGCACACAATACTAATGAAACTAAGTGGCATAATTAAAACATTGCATCAGGTTGAATCGTCTGTAGCTGACCTAAGGGCTGACATGAAGAAAATTGACAAACGTACCATGTCTGTAGAGCAATCGGTAGGAACTTTAGCTGACTGTATGAGCCAGGACCACACAGCGATCCTCTATTTACTGGCAAGGGAACAGGAACTACAATCCAAAATCGATAACCAAGAGAACCGTGCCCACCGCAACAATTTTTGAATATATCGGGTTCCCGAAGATATGGAAAGGACCTTCGCTTCACTAGAGAAGTTTGTGCTACATGTTCTGAGAAGTGTACTCAAAATACCTGATAATGCCCCTCTCTCTATCGAGTGAGCTCACTGCTCACTGGTGCCCAAACCTGAGGAACAATCTGCCTGACCCCGTTCTATTATAGTACGAATGTTAAATTACCAGGAGTGACAGTTGGTTCTGCAAACAGCGTGGAAATTGTGGGACTTAAACTTGGATGGTCAAAGGATCTTTTTTGACCAAGATTTCTCAAATCACTTAAATGACAAGAGGAGGCAAGTGAGGGAGGTGATAAAACAAGCCAAAGAAAAGAAAATCAGGATTCAACTGTATTACCCTGCTTGGCTTCGGATTCATATGGTAAAGGGTCCAATTATGTTTGAACCACTATGAGAAGCTGCACCTACTTTGCAACAGATGGGCCTGCACCATCCTGACCTTCGTGCAGATACCCTAGAATATGAAATTGCATGTGCGGCTTGGTGCAGAGCTGGAAAACCTAAGCATTTACAATTCACTACAGTTTCTTGGCCTTCTCACCTCAGTATGGATATGAAGGAGCTGCTTGCTAGAGAGAACAAAGGCCTGCTGCAGGAGGAGGTAGGACACGAGGTCTCCTTGGATGGGACCTCCACATGAACTGACTGATGGATTGTTGATTTTGTTCCCCTTGTAAGCAAAAGTGGATCTCCACCTTACAGGAGTACTGGGTCAAGAATAATCCATCTTGGGTCTGTCCTGACTCATGGCCTGACTTCATCGCAAGGCCAGGCTGTATACACAAACCTCGTGGAGGGCCCACCTTTCAACAAATTAAAGACATCACTTAAGGTACTATCCCCATTCAAACCTCCACTTCCCTCTCCGGGGCTGACATGGAACTACCCTAGTGACTTACGCAGCTAATATTGCTAATATGGGTACTGGAGGGGGAGGGGGAACAACTGTTAGAGTGAAAAGGGACAACTATTTGTGATCTACTCATTCTGGACGTAATTTACACTCTATGAACCTTCCTTCCTTCCTTCCCCTCTTTTCCACTTAGCGGGAAAACTGAAATCTATTATAGGAGAAGAATTAGCATTGTGATGAACTGTTTGATCTTAAAATTTGGAAGGACACTGTACTCATTTCACTCTGCAGTTACCAAAATTCAAATTTTAACATGAGCTTTCTCTCATTTGCTCTTTCTGCAGAGGACTCGTGCTGGGGAGAGGCATCTCGTAAAGCAACGAGCACTGCAGACGACCAAAGATCTCCAGCCTTGTACTTCACAGAGTTGGACTGTAATATAGTGTAAAGAAGTACAAAATGTGTTTTCTGGTTCGAAGGGAAGTGTTGGGGAATATAGTAAAGGGGGGGGGGGTAAATGTTTTTCCATCGAGTTCTAAAGCACTCCTAGACAAACCAGATTCATTAGCCAGAATGCTACAGTTACCTCGGTACAAATGAAATGGTAGCTGGAGCTGTTCAGGGCTTCCATATTGAACTGGTTGGAATCAGCTGAGGAGGGCTAGGGGAGGGATTTTGTTTCCCCCTTCTCCCCCACCATTCTTTTGTGTTTTCATTTACTGGGTGGCCCTGGGCTTTTCAGGAGATGGCTTGAGGACCACGGCGGTACGCTCTTATATTGAAATTTCACATTCTTCTATTGTAGATGGTGACATTCTTCAGAAACTGACACTTTGGGGTCAGACTTGCATATTTGGCAGGTGCAATAGCTATGGCTACCATTCCCTGTGTACTGACAGGGTGTCATCATTTATTCTTACCTAGGAAGCTTTAAATACAAACTATTTACTGTTTGAAAGTTTTTTAGTAGTTATGTTACTCTTAAATGTTACACATGTTTTAGTTGCCGCACATGTTATGTGCTTTGTTAAGCAACCATGGCTAGGTTTTAGGAGTATTAGTATGATGGCTAATAACTTAAAGGATCCCTGGTTGAGGGAAGGGGGGAGAAACCACCAGAAAAGATGGACCTTGTCGGATATGCTATGGGTACTCTGACAATTGTGTCTCTGATTGTTCAGGGTTTTAATTCCCCGAATAAATGGACAAAGGTCCTGCATTATCTCAAGCAGCAGAAGATAGATATCTGTTTTCTTCAAGAGATGAAATTAACAGCTGTAGAACACTCCAAGCTGAAATGATCTTGAGTTGGTAGGGTAGTGAGTGCATCCCACCCCTCGGTGGGAAAAGAGCAGGGACGGCTGTTCTCTTTCGGAGGGACCTGCTCTTTGAAATTACTACCAAGTAGATCCTGAAGGAAGGTGGGGGGATTATCATATCTGGAAAGCTGTTTTCACAAAAGGTGCACCTTATAAACATATATGCCCCTAATAACGATGAATCTTAATTTTCTTGAAGATCTTGGCACTAGGTGAAGGCCTTATTCTTTTGGGTGGGGATTTTAATTGTGTTTTAAACCTCCAGATGGTATCCCGTGTATTAGGTGACCACAATTGAGCGCTTTCAAAAAGGGTGGCTCAATCACAGTGCTTTTACACAGGGCTACCGGGTAGGGAGGGTGACCAGATACGGGGTTCAGCGACTATACACGCATTGGGGGGATGGGACCAGGCTGTGCAATGGGTGGAAGGGGAGGGAGGGTTTGTGGGGTGTAGTGCGGTGGTGGGCTGCTGAGCTGAACGTGTGGCATGGTGGGTTGGTGGCAAGCTGGACTTGGAAGGGTGCTGAGTTCGGTTATGAGCGCACTCTTTTTATTGTGCTGTGTCATGTGTTCTTTTTTGTTTTAGTTTTATACCCCACTCCGACATGCACCCCACTGGAGTTGAGAATCCTTTAGTAGGAGGATGTGGGTGGCACAGACTGCTGCATAAAACAATAAAATTCAAGTCTCCAGTGCCATCTTGCTGTGTGCCATGAGTCTACATCGCCAAAATTCATTTTCGGCAATGTAGACTCACCCAAATGGCAATCACCATTACGCGGTCGCAGTTATCACATGGAACCCCCCAGATAGATAGTTCATCCCAGGTAACCGCTACGTATGAAAATATGAGTCGTGCAGTTAAAGGGGCAATACAGGAGGTAACTCTTAGATGTATGGAGAGAACTAAATGCTTCAGTAAAGGACTACACTTTTTATTCCAGCCCTAAAGACTCTCACTCGAGAATAATTTATTTGCTGTGCAGTAGTACAGAGCTACACAAAATAAAAGAGTGCACTATCCACCCCAGGCTGGTCTCAGACCATTCGGCAGTGACTCTTAGTCTCCATCTGGGTGATTGGAGTAGGTGTACCTTTTAGGGGATGAATTCTTCACTCTTGGGTCAAAAAGAATTTCAAACCCAAATGCAGGATGTTGTGAAGGACTACCAAAAACATAATAATATTGAGGGTCCCGATTCTTAGTGTTTCTGGGATGGGTTAAAAGCTGTAATGAGAGGAGAAATAATTTCATATGCATCACGGCTAAAAAAACAATGCAAAGAAAAACAGGAAGCTCTGGAACTAATACTAAAACAACTAGAAATTAAATGTAAATGGAGGAAATAAGAATATAAAGGAAGATCTGAACAAAACTAGAAATGAGTTGCAGGACCTGTTAGATCAAAAATTTATTTTATTTATTTATTGGAATGTTTCACTAGGAAGGCATGCTGAGAAACAAGTTGCTCGTCTCCCGGTGCAACCTGGGGGGTAGGGGAACATGAGGATAGTATACAGAGATTTGGTACACAATATACAGTAGATATACAGTTTGATTACATTCAATAAAGTGAGCAGAGTATACAGAAGTACTGAAAATAAAGAATGCTAACAGGTATGAACTAGATGGATACAATGCTAACATCTGCAACAACAAGTTGAAGGGAAATTAAATTATGCCAACCAAAAATATTATGAATATTGTAATAAGGCAGGTCGGCTATTGGCTTTTACTAGGGCTGTGCATGGGCCGAATAGTATTTTCTGAATACCATGAATAGTAGGCTTCCTGAATATTCGGATGCATTTTCCGAATAGTTCACTATTCGGCCACTATTTGGGAACTACTGTTCGGTGAGATTTCCAAGTCTCTCAGAGCTTTGTTGGCCAATCAAAAACTGTTTCTTGAGTTCATAGGCAAGCACACCATGTGACTTCCTCACTCTGAGCTGGTATAAGACAGGAGACAGTGCTTTCTGAGAGCTGTTCTGCAGTACTTTTGAGACCTTAAACTTGCTAAAAAGAAACAGATTTTTGCTTCACAGGCTTTTTTTGAGTTAGTATAGTTTTTTTATGTTTGCTTGCGTGCATGCGCAAGAAACATTATGTGACAGCTTAGGAAAGAAGCGGGTTGTGGAGGCATGGCAGTGTTACAGCCAAGGGAGGCACTGCATTTGGGGGCTTGGCACTGGTGGACCAATAGAGGCACAGTGTGCCGATGACACTGGTCTCCAAAAAGTACACCAAGTTGTAACGTTTTCGCCACAGCAATCAGGGGCTGCCTCATCATTGCAGCATCAGTCATTGTGCTGCAATGAGGGAGTGACCCGTCATTGCAGGGCGGAACGTTAGCTAGCCTGATACTGTTTGTGTTACTTACGCTTGTAAGTTCGCGAATTTGTAACATTTGCACTCCAGATTTTCAGCATTGCCATTTTATCACACCCACTTATGAGCAGTACAGCTGTCATTTTTCACATCTCGTCCAAAATGTGTTTCCACTCATGTAGCACACAATGGCGCAGTCGGTGTCCGAAATCAATGTTTGGGACAGATTAAGAAAATCACAGTGACACTGTTCATTAGCAGAGGTCCTAAAATGTCTATGTTGGAAATTTGGTGAGAAAAGTTCATAAAATGACTGTGTTACGAGCATGCGTTGCGCAGTTTCTACGCACTCTCGTACCTTCACACATTTGCAATATTTTCACTACAGATTGCCAACACTGCCATTTGCCCACACCTCCTTATGAACAGTACAGCTGTCATTTTTCACATCCCGGCCCAAATGTGTTTTTGCACTTCCAGCGCAGACAAACATGGTCATTGTGGGAAATCCATGTTCGGGACATATTAGGAAAATCACACTGACACTGTTCATTAGCAGAGGTCCTAAAATGGCTATGTTGAAAATTTGGTGACAAAAGTCCATAAACTAACTGTGTTACGAGCATGCATTGCGCAGTTTCCACGCACGTTCGTAACTTCGCACATTTGCAATATTTTCACGCCATATTTTCAACATTGCCATTTTTCCACACCTCCTTATGAACAGTACAGCTGTCATTTTTCACATCCTGGCCGAAATGTGTTTTTGCACTTCTGGCACAGAATAGCACGGTCGCTGTGGGAAATCACTGTTTAGGACACATTACAAAAATCACGTTGACACTGTTCATTAGCAGGGGTTCTAAAATGCCTATGTTGAACATTTGGTGATGAAAGTCCCTAAAATGACTGTGTTACGAGTGTGTGTTGCGCAGTTTCCACGCACGCTTATAACTTTGCACATTTGTAATATTTTCACTCTAGATTTTCAACATTGCCATTTTCCCACACCTCCTTATGAACAGTACAGCTGTCATTTCTCACATCCTGGTTGAAATGTGTTTTTGCAGTTCCGGCGTAGAATACCATGGTTGCTGTGGGAAATCAGTGTTCAGGACACGGTAACAAAATCACAGTGACACTGTTCATGACCACAGGTCGTTAAAATGCCTATGCTGAAAATCTGGTGATGAAACTCCATAAAATGACTGTGTTACGCGCATGCATTGCATGGTTTCCACGTATGCTCGGAAGAGCAAGCATTTTTAATATTCCCACTACACATTTTCAACATTGCCATCTCTGCATACCTCCCTGTGGATGGTACAGCTGTCATTCTTCACATCCTGCCCAATCTGTGTTTTCATACATGTGGTGCAGAATGGCACTGTCACTGTTGGAAGTCAGTTTTCAGGAAACATTGACAAAATCACACTGCCACTGTTCATGACAAGAGGTTCCAAATGCTTTCATGAGGTGGGGTCACAAAAAGGCCAGGTTCAAAATTTGTACTGTGAATACCAACAAATGCCTGAGGCATTACGGTTTCTAACCATAACGTCCTACCCTGTACAGACAGACAGCCATCGGGGTGTGCCTTTGGATTGCCAGCTGTACTGCTCATGCCATCCCACCCCCACCCCCCTGCCACTGACAGGCATCGAGGTGTACCTTGGACTCTTCGTCCCAAGACTTCACCCCATTCTCCTATGCTGCACCCATTTCAACGTATGTCCTTATGGAATGGGGTGACTGTAAGCCAAACACCCTAAGGCACAGCTCAACATGTGTCGGTGTCTGCAGAATAGGGTGAGGTGACATGGCTTGACCGTCATGGGTGACGACCCAAAACCTTACCAAAATCCTGTCCGTCTGTACAGGATGGAGGTGGGGTTCATGTGAAGTTCAGTACTTCACTGCCATTCCTATTCTGCATCTGTCTAACTCCTGCATTTCTAATGCTAATACCAGCAAGCAAACATTCGGCATTGACAAATGCTTGTTTGATCAGTGTCAGAAAAGCTAGGTTTGGCTTTCTGACAGGTATTTTGTCCTTATTGCTGTACTCAGTTACAGGGACTAGGAGTGTTGTCTGCTAACACCCCTTCTCTGCTGCTGTCTGACGTAGCTCCAGTGTGATTTTTTTGGGTGAAGCACATTTTATTTTAATGTTGTGTTTTTTTTTGCTGTTTGGTTCCAGGCTTGGTTCCCTGCATGACTGATGAGGGTGTCTACTAACTCCCCCTCCTGCAGGTCACTGCTTATGATTTGCTGTATATGTGCATAATATTTGATTTTGTGAGGCTTCACCCTGCATGTGCATGCTTAATATATTTTTTCATGAAGCAGGGCCACAAATGTGCAAAGCTGTGTGCACACAGATTTTGAAATAAACTTCTTCAGTTCTAAGCCAGTCAGGCTTGACTCACTGCATTATTATTGTTAGTCCTCTGGTTCCGGGGATAGATCCCTGTACACATGAGGAGTGTGTTGGATGACTCCCCCACCCCACTTCTACAGCTTACTGTACACAATTAACCTGTACTTGTGAAAACTACCCCCCCCCACGAGTCTGTGCCTTGTGTGTGCACAGCTGTGCACATGCATTTTTTTGTTTGTTTGTTGTTTTGTTAATTAAACCATTGCACTTACTGGGGCAGGCTTGTCTCACTGAGTTGACTGTATGTTATCTGTCTGTTCCTTGCTCGGTTCCATGTTTGACTAAATACGTTGTCCTTTTCTTCTTCTTCTTCTTAGTATCAGTGTTTTTCTTTATAGCTACTTTTTTGTAGTGCTGTATAACTGGAAAGGTTGGTGTATTACTGTAGTTCCACAAGCACTAAGTAAAGCATCACACACACACACAGGTACTGTGTAGTAATAGTTTGTGTTTTACCCAGTAACCACTAGTGACCTGATCCATCACGTCTTTAGCAACCTTACAAACATGTTTGGTCAAACCCCAGCAAAGCATCTGCACCACTGGCCCCAAATGGTGAGGGACAGGATGATAGGCCCACAAACGTACAGCACATCCAGGCAGTTACTGCTAGTGTTGTCCCTGGCTGCCAAACCCCAAACAATCTATGTAGAACAAAGGAAGCATTCGGGGCAAACTACAGTTGAGAGCAGTGGAGCATAAAGTTGCCAATACATTTGTTTGTGCTAAGGCTGGAGGATGTCAATAGAGACCTGGTGCTTTGAATAGAACCTGGTCTTTGTCAGGGTGCATGTCGAGAATGTACAAACACACTATGAATATACAACCCTTAAAGAAACACACACCATAAAAAAGTGAAGTTAAAATGAATGCTACTGAGATGCCCTTGTAACACAGCAAACCACAACTAACATACCCAAAGATAAAACACTGCATCAGGGTTATAAAACAGTTCATACAGTGGTGCCAGACAGTATGCAATGTAGTATCTTACAAAATTACTGCAAAATGCTACAGTATGCTGCAAGGAGCAGTGTAATTTCATGGCAATTAAGCCCTCTAGTCATCCAATATTTTGTGGCATGTCATTTACTGTAAAGTACTGAATTGCATATTGTCTTGCTCCACTGTATATTATTGATACATAATACAATTCGAGAGAAGGTGGTGAGATAGACTACATAGACAATGACATATAGGTGTCTCTCTTCATTTGGCGGACTCAAATATTGTTCTCCCTAAGCCAGCCTTTTAGTTTTTGCAGCATTGGTAATAGTACTACTGCTACTAATACCATTAGCAGTACTACTACTACAAATGTCACCACCTGCTCCATCTGTACGTTCACTGTCACATCCTGTTGTGCAGTAGTAGGGGGGACATTAGAGCATACATGCTTTGTGCAGGAAGTAGCAGATACCACCAGCAGTGTTCCCACTGCTACCAATATGGCTGCTACATCCACAGCAAGTGTGCTTCCCACAACCACCAGTGCCATTCTTGCAGCAGCCACCCTTTCAATTATCACCACTACTGCAGCCACTGTTACCGCTAGTCCTATGCCCATGGCCAAAGCACCTTCTACCCCGTGTCTGTGACCATGAACACCCTCTAGTGCTGACCCAATGCAATGCTTGATATCATTTTCAGAGTGCTATGTGTGTGGTGTGGTGGATCGAGTGTGCCACATGAAGCTTGTGTTGCATTAGTGAGAGCTCTATGTTGGTGGTTGAAGTGTCATTGAGGTGTATATGGTATACCAGATTCAATGGGTGATTAATGGTGTCCCTGAAGTGCTTTTTTAAAGTTTACTTAAACACCTTTTCTGGCCGAATACTGAATAAGGAATACCGAATACTTGGGACCTGAATATCGAATATTTGGGAAAAGGTATTCACACAGCCCTAGCTTTTAGACTGCAGAAGACCCAAGCTGATAGAAATGTAAAAGAAACATAAAACTACAGGACGGGAAGGTATAACTATCCATTATACCCCTAAAGATATAGCTAAGGTGTTTAAAGATTATTACATGGCTTTGTAAGCTGCTGATCCAGTGCATACTGGGTCACCACAAAGAATACAAGATTTCTTAAACAGAGTCTCCCTCCCTAAATTATCAGAAGAGGCCAGGGTGCAGTTGGAATCCCCCATAGCATCCAGTGAAGTTATATAAACTATACAAACTATGAGGCGGGCAAGTCCCCAGGTCCCGACAGGTTTAACACAGAATTTTATCAAAAATGTTATCCCTGCTAACACCAATATTAATGAAGGTTTTTAATTGTAGTAAAGAAGAAGAGGACCTCCCTTTAACGTGGAGGGAGGCCTTCATTACTGTGATCCCAAATGAAGATAAACCTCCAGATTCCTATGCTTCATAGAGGCCAATCTTGCTCCTTAACTTTACTAAGATCTTAGCCAACAGAGTAAATGTCATTCTACTGAACCTCGTCCACCCAGGCCAAGCAGGTTTTATACCGAACAGATATTTAAAACACAATATTAGAAGATGCCTTAATATTCTGCATAATGGGAACCAGGAGGAAGAACAGCAGGTAGCTATAGCAATTGACGTGGAGAAGGCATTTGACTGCCTGAGTTGGGATTTTCTTCTGGGGGTCCTTACCAAATTTGGTTTTGGAGATCGATTCAAAACTTGGATTAGGTCAATTTATAATAATCCCAGAGCAAGGATCAAAGTGAATGGCACAACATCAGATGCCCTGGACATACAGTGGGGGAGTAGACAGGGATGCCCTGTCACCCATCAAATTTGCTCTAAGTATGGAGCCTTTGGCAGAACTTATCAGAACACATCCAGACCTGGTGGGGTAAGAAGAGAATAGGATTTCTCTTTATGCAGATGACATGATGTTATACTTAAGAAATCTGCTCAAGACATTCCTGGTTCTCCATCAAATATTAAAAGCATATGGGCAGGTATCAGGTTTTAAAATTAATAATGACAAAACAGTAATCATTTTAGTTAGCAGTTCCCGTACCCCAGAACTAGAGCAACTGATTCCGTTTAAATGGGTCTCAGTCAGTATCCGATACCTTGGCATCTGCAACCAGCTAGACTTGAAACAGCTTTACCAAGCCAATTATGGAAAATTAATAAAAGAGGTGTTCACAGACTTAGAGATGGGAGCTCCTCCCCTGTCCCTGATGGGACAGATCGACTCAATAAAAATTAATGTTCTTCCCTGTTTTATATTCCTTTTTAGTTCACTACCCTTACGTGTACCAGGCACAGAGTGGGAAAAAATAACAAAGGCCTTATGCCATTTTGTATGGGGAGGTATAGGGGCTAGAGTTGAGTGGGAGACACTTCACAGAGCAAAGAACAAAGAGGGACTGGGCTTGCCTAACCTCAAAACGTATTGAGATGGCTCAATTAACACCCTGGGTGGCACACCTAAAAAGGGACCCGAATAACACATGGGTTATGCAGGAATTGGGAAGTAGTCCAGATGCAACCCCATGGTTGGACTTCGCAGAGTCCCTAGAATATCTCATTAACAGGGAGATAGCAAACCCTTGGTTAAGGCAGACATACATGGTATGGGGAGAATTGAAAAAGGATTTGGGACTGGGACACTCCCTGTCTAGTAGAACAGAAATGACACAATGTACTCATATTTCCCACCTAGAATGGACCATATGTTTGACTCATGGAAAAGACAGGGCTTAGTATATTTTAAACAATTTTTACATCAAGAACAACTTAAAACCTTTCAGGAGTTGCAGCAGGAGTTTCACCTTCAACCCTCACACTTTTTTAGATATCTCCAGGTTACCCTGTTTTTGAGAACAGGTACACACTTGGCAGAGGTACAGCAGGACCCACACCCATTAGAATTAGTTGTATGGGAGACTGCCTCCTGCCCTGGGGAATCCATCTAATTTCTAAACTGGTTACCAGCTATGGAGCCTCAGTAGAGCCCCCCCATTACGATGTCAGACAGACTGGGAAAAAGAACAATGAGGGACTGGGCTTGCCCAACCTCAAAACGTATTCAGATGGGTCAATTAACACCCTGGGTGGCACACCTAAAAAGGGACCCGAATAACACATGGGTTATGCAGGAATTGGGAAGTAGTCCAGATGCAACCCCATGGTTGGACTTTGCAGAGTCCCTAGAATATCTCATTAACAGGGAGATAGAAAACCCTTGGTTAAGGCAGACATACATGGTATGGGGAGAATTGAAAAAGGATTTGGGACTGGGACACTCCCTGTCTAGTAGAACAGAAATGACACAATGTACTCATATTTCCCACCTAGAATGGACCATATGTTTGACTCATGGAAAAGACAGGGCTTAGTATTTTTTAAATGATTTTTACATCAAGAACCACTTAAAACCTTTCAGGAGTTGCAGCAGGAGTTTCACCTTCAACCCTCACACATTTTTAGATATCTCCAGGTTACCCTGTTTTTGAGAACAGGTACACACTTGGCAGAGGTACAGCAGGACCCACACCCATTAGAATTAGTTGTATGGGAGACTGCCTCCTGCCCTGGGGAATCCATCTAATTTCTAAACTGGTTACCAGCTATGGAGCCTCAATAGAGCCGCCCCATTACGATGTCAGACAGACTGAGAAAAATAAGCTAATATAAAATTGAACCCCTCCGATTGGCAGTCAATATGGGAGGGGGTACTTCGTACGTCAGCTCCAAGAACTGAAAAGAATTCCATTGGAAAACCATAATGCGATTCTTTCATACTCTAACCAGGACTAAACACTATAATGTGGGTAGCTTAAACAAGTGTTGGAGAAATTGTGGAGCAACCAGGAATGACTACCATGTTTTCTGGGATTGCCCGGTGCTACAGCCATTCTGGAGGGTGGTAGGTGGGCACTTTTCAGCAGATGATGGGACTTGCTGACATGCCTGATTTCAAAATTATGATATTGGGTGCTCTTCCCAAGGGGAGAAGATCTAATGGACAGAAATCCTTTATAGGAATTCTGTTAGTAGCTGCCTGTAAGGCAATTATCAGATGTTGGCTCACCCCCATCCCACCCATCCTACAAGAGTGGGTAGAAATAATAAAGGATATCTCCAGGGTAGAAAGGATTATAGCGGAGCTCCGCCTGAAGGTGGACAAATTTAATGAGATTTGGTTGCCATTTATGTATTTAATTGAGGATTTGGAAGGTGTCTCAATCCTAACACAGAAGGCCTTTGTCCACTGACTGAGAATTATCATATATATTATACAGTCAATGTAAGACATGACAGTGTTATAGAGACTTGCAAAAAAAAACGTGGGTTTTTTCTTCTTTTTTATTGTTGTTTTAATAACACACAGTTTAATGCAGCTTTACAGAGATAAATTAATTCAAGGTAGTACTCAAAGATCAGCCATGTGTTGAGTTTTAGACTCATAGGATTTTATAGTTTAGTTAATTACATAATTTTCAGACATATATCAATTGTTAAAAGGTCATCGGACACAAAATAGATGGCATTCAGTGAAGAAAATTTGGTTGCAGCAAGGATGGGTATATTTTCCCTTGTAAACTGATAATTGACTGTAGCTTGTGTAACTGGGTAATAAAATTACCTTTGTCAGGTTCTTGTTGGAACTGCACAAAAGGAAGAGACGACAGACAAGTGGTGTCCAGATAAATGTAATTTATTACTGGCAAATAATAATGATACAGGCTTACAACCAACAGTGTAATGACTGGGCGAGTATCCAGCTTCCTTACTTTTATAGGCATAGTCTCTAGTCTCAGAGAAACTATGTGCTGCAAGGGGTCTTATACCCTGATAATTGTCATGGTTACTACTAAAGAAGATACATAAAAAGTATATAATTGGACAGTAGCAGGTGGTGTGAGTAACCATCCTAACTAACATGAGAAGTTGCTTAGCTTGCAGAAGATAACTGAACAATAGAGTCTGTTATGAGTGTCCAAGGTCAACTGCAGTTACAGTTGTGCACAAGCACTAAAGATGGCACTGTAGCAAGATACATTATAAAAATATGGTGAAGCATAATATGCTTTAGTAAAATACAGTAGAACACAAATCCTGACACTTATGCTTATACAATAAGTGTCTCTGCCCCAAGGTTAGCTCATATACCTACATATGTGTTGCTGTCCATGAGGTGGGGGTACTATCAGGGGTGCTATTCCATGGATAACATCCCCCCTTGTTACCTCAAAAAGGGCAACAATCCCAGGTAAGTAGTGGGATGGAGCTAAAAAGTTGTTTTCAAGCCCAACGCATGGATGGGCCTTGTAAAGGAATTAGAGTTGTTCTCAGTGTTGTCGTAGAGTATGTTGCAGGCAGCAAAGGGTTAGTATTAGAAAAACAATAAAAAATGCTTGAATAATAACAAAAGCTTTAACAGTCAGTTCTAACCAGGTTTGGATAGAGCAGTACCTAAATCGCCATCATGAATAAGATCATTAAGAGCATCACCAGCCTTAAAAATATTGTTGCTAATATGAATCAAATGGGGAATCCTTTCTAGCTAAAAGAGATTTCAAGGAAAGAGTCAAAGGGCCAATGCGCACATTAAACACGGGCAAATACAAGGCAAGCAAGTATTGCAGATCATTATCAATAACATCTGGTTCAGGGAGAGGAACAGGAGTGATAACAGTGTGACCAATAACTGTTTTCTGCTGTGTAGTAAAACAGAAGTTAGGAGCTGAAATAACACAAGATTTTTGACCATAAGCAAAGGATTTGTGATTTGTTACTACACAATACTGCCCATCAGAATTGTAAGTCACTCTTACAGTTGGTACTCTCCATCACTGTAGACATATGGGACAAGAAAAAAGACTGGTTGGTGAGCCATGAAGTGAAGCAATGTACCACTTCCAGGTAGCTTTGGTATTTAGCTGCATCAGGCATAGAAGATGCAGCTCATGGAGATTCGGATTCATCATCCTCATCAACATCGGTAAGATTGGATGGCAATTCTTCACCCAAAGTAGAGGACCAGTCAAGATGTTCTGGCGAATACCCACACATGGGTTTCACAGTATCAAAGACATCACAGTGGCACAAGTAGTAATATCCCTTTTTGGCGCAACAGTTCATGTGGCGCGCCACCCAGGCTTGGTGCACAGAATGGTAGACAAGTAATGAGGGTAAGTCAGTTCTTTCTCAGTAGATGTCATCATCAAGGTGTCCTATGGAACTGATGGCAGCCAATTTGTCGAAAACAGATGTTTCAGGATCAAAGCGAGGTAGTGACACAGTAAAGGTGATAAACATATTGTCATGAATGGAACAAGTCTTTGTAAAGAAACAAGGTGCTTAATTTGGATATCTGGAGACATACCCAAGGTTTCTAGCTGTAGACATAGAAATGTTAACTGAATTTGTTAAACAAATAGTAATGCAACCATTGGATTTGCAATGAGGACAGTACCATTTATCCATTTTCTGTCATGGATTAGATCTGGAATGCATCCTGTTTCCAAGTCCCTGAAGAGATTGTTAACAGTGGCAATTACATAAGAACCATAAGCAGAGCATAAACATTCATGGGCAATATATTGCTTGTCTGCCTACTTATTATTTTGAAAAATCAGTTCATTAATCTTATTTTTAGTATCATTGAACCCTTTGGAAATTTCCTGCATGTTATATACTATAAAACGTTCTTCCTTACTTAAACCATCTACACCATGTAACAGTGGGGGTAGGATATCATTCTTATCAGCTTGCTGAAAATTAAGAGTTTGTGCTTTAATAGTGGCTATGTTTGCTCTATTCCAGATAGACATGCCTGAGCCAAAAAGGCCAGAAACGGTGCCTGCTGCACTGGTAACATCTGCAGTGTCACGCCTAGTGCATGGTCTAGCTTTAGCATTAGGAACAGGTCTAAAGACCCCTACATGATCAGTGGTATGAGGTCCACTAACTGGATCATTAGTGCGGGTTTGATGAGCAGCTACAATAACTGTAATCATCATACTGAAAAATTTTGAAGTATTGGTCATGTGGCAGAGACCTATCTCAGCTATATCCCAATGTGTAAAATTAAAACTAACTGGGACATGCTAAATTGTACATTATTAATCAGGGCTCCTGGAAGGGAAGTGGTGGTCAAACCACTAGGAGGACCTTCCTCCTGGGGAGGGCAATCAGTCATTTCTTCTTCGGTGGGTGGGACTACAGAAAGAAAAAGAGATTCAGTAGCTACATAGTTGTGAAGACAGAAAGCATGTCACTCCTTAGAGGTTATGTGGTCACACCAAGCAGGATCTATGAGATCAGTAAGGTTATAACAGCCAGTATATCTGGGGAAGTCTGTCGAATAGAGAGAGTGCCATTCTCGGATATGTCTGTGTTGGGCCATCCGTGGAATGTACCTTTGGATAGCTGAGCTACAGGGAGTGCGTAGCCATTAATATCAATTTCCCATTGAAAGGGAAGAGCAGACCCAACTGGAGGCTGCAAAGATGATGGCATCCTTGCCACCATGGGCATGACCTCCAAAGCACAGGCTACAGCTGCCAATTCAGCATACTGTGAGGAGATAACAGTGCGCTTTCTGGAAATGCGCCTGAAATTGCCATCTTGATCTTGTATGAGCACACCAAATCCTGCTACCTGCTCTCCATCCTCATAGGAGGCAGAGCCATCTGTAAAGATGCGATACATGCTTGTATCTTTTAAAACATCTGGTGTAGCCAGTAAAAATGGTCCCGGCTTGGGTAAGTCAGGAGGTTGGAGTGCACAGTCATGGGGCTTACCTGTGTAGAGTAGGCCATGGGCCAAGACTGAGGGCATTTTAATAGGCAGTACTTTGATGTCCCTGTCCTGCAAAAGCAAAGACCAGTGGGTAAGTCTAGTGTTGGAGACTGAACAATCTTTTTCTTTGTCTGAAAGCAAAAAGTTAATTGGGGTGTGGCAGGTATGCAAGACAATGGGAGCATACCTAATGATGTACATAAAGTGTTTGACAGACCATTAGGTTGCCAAGAGTGTCCTTTCACAGAGACTATACTGCCTCACTACTGGGGACAGCATCTGAGATGCATAGGCAATAGGCTTGAAGTACCCATTGTACTTCTGTGCCAGCACAGCAGACATGGCCACATTAGAGGTGGCAGTTTACAAATAGAAGGGGAGGTTTGGGTTAGGGTTGATCAGTGCTGGGGGCTGAGGCTAAGACCTGCTTGAGCTGTGTTACAGCTTCAGTATGAGTGGGGCCCCATGTCCATGGGACATCCTTTTTCAGAAGTTCATACAAGGGAACAGCCTTCAAGGCAAAGTCAGGGATAAAATCTCTGGAGTAGTTTACCATTCCTTAGGGGCATCTGAGTGTCACCACACTAGTAAGAAGTGGCAGATCTTGCAAGCCCTGGATCTTTTTGATAGCTGGGCTTCTGCCTTGGTCTGTGATATGTAGGCCAAGGAAGATGACCACTTTTTCACATGATTGTGCCTTAAAGAGGTTGCACTTGAGGCCTGCTCTCTTGAGGAGAGACAGAAGTTCATCTAGAAGGGCCAAATGATCTTCTTTCATGGTGGTTGCTAGAAGCAAGTTATCCACATACTGCAGGAGACACTGGGGTGTGGATCACCCCTGCAGAGCATCCATCATGTGGAGATGGAAGAGGAAAGGGCTGTTGGGAAAGCCCTGGGGAAGGCAGGTCCAGGTGTACTGGCATCCATCAAAGGTGAAAACAAATTTGTATTGGCTTTCCTGTGCTAATGTAGTGACCAAAACCCATTAGAGATGTCAAGGGCTGTGAACCACTTTTTGTCAGGTGTCAACAGCTTGAGCACATCAGGTGCTGATGCTACTGCTGGAGCACAACTGGGGGTAACTTGATTAAGTTTCCTGTAATCAGTTGTGAGTCTCCAAGCTCCATTTGGCTTTTTCACAGGCCAAATAGACGATTTGACAGTGGAGACACAGGTCCTAATCACTCCTTGCTGTAGTAGTGATTTGATGGTCTCCCTCAGTGATGGCAAGGCTTCAGCAGGAAATGAATACTGCTTCTGCCTCACAGGGTCAGGTTCTGTGATTTCAGTGGTGGTGTGCATCCTACCATAATTGTGCTTGTTAGTGGCAAACACGTCAAGATGTTTCTGCAGCAAGGGTGCAAGCTCATAAAACAGGTCATGACTTTTGAACAAAGCCATGACGTCATACTCCCTGTTGTTATGGGAGATGGCTGCCACCACATGTGAGTCTGGGATGGTGACAGCATGACATTGTCCTTTTATCTGAAGGAGTAGTCTATTGGCTAAGTCCACTACACAGCCATGCAGTGCTATAAAGTCAATTCCCAGGATCCTGGGGTGATGACGTAATTTCATGAGGGCAAAGACAAAATCAGTCCTGAGGTGGCCCACCACCACAGGTAGAGGAACAGATCAGTAGATGTGTAGCTGGGTACCATCTACACCCTGAGCACTGGTCTTCTAGCCAGTAGACCAGTCAGATGAGACTGGGTCCTCATCATGGAGGACTGACATGGCTGCTCCTGTATCCAGGAGCATGGTGAGGTGGTGGCCCCCAACTGTGGCCTTTACACAAGGCCCTTCATTTGTGTCAACAAGCAAATTGCTCACAATCCAGACTGGGGTCTGTAATTGTCAATATGTGCTTTTGGAATCATTGTCATCATCCTGTTCCTGAAATCTGAGGCCTGTAGGATCTCTCTTGGCCTCCTGTATGTCTTGCATGGGATACAGATGTGCCCGTGACATCACAGGTGCGACAGTGGCCTGTACAGATGGTTCCTCCTTGGTCATTGTGTTGGCCTGGCTAGTAGTCAATGCTACGAAAGGATTCTTTCCTCGGCTACTAGGATTTCCCTGGCTGCATGGCTGTCCAACAGCCAGAGTAAGGGCAGCTATGGTACGCATAGGCTTAGCCACTCTCTCGGCATGGATCACTCCAGTAGTTTGTGGAGGGTCTCGTTTTCATTCTTTAGGCTCAGATAGCTAGGACCATTATGGTTCGGGCCATCGAACTGGGCATTTGGATTTTTCCGATTGCTCTTGTCTCTATTCCTGTTGTTTTTATAGTTCTGGTCCCCCCTTGTGTGACTGCTTGTCATCAGAAGGGGTATAGTTCTTCTGGTTATTACCTTCCACGGTATTGTGGGTAAGTGCATCGGAGGTAGGCTGTACTGCAGCTACCTGTGCTGCTGGAGTTTGAATGGCAGCAGTTTAGTTGATTTTACCAGAAGCAAGATTACGGAGGTATACCTGGTAGGCAAGCTCCGTTTCAATAAGAATATCCGCATAGGTGTTGGCACTCGGGTAGACATTAAGCTCAACCTTTTCCCTTAAGGCCAGAGGGTTTGATGCTGAGGAGCAGGATGCTACCAGAAGTCTGGCTAAATATTTGGAATTAATCAGATTCTCCACCTCTGATTATTCCTCCTCTTCTGGCTGCATTAGAGGATGCCACCATAGCTGCCTGGTATAAGCCAAATATGATCCGTGAAATGCCCAGAAAGTCGGACAAATTGTACCAGGCTCCCTCAGGGAAGCCTTTTTTTGCATGGCAACCCCAGGCAGATTCAGCGGTAATAAATGCTGCCCATGATAGGTTCAAGAGACTTCAGCTCCTTAGTGTTCTTTCCCCGGACAAGGAGTCCAGAAAGCTGAATCTTATAGGCAAGAGGGCCTATGCCTTGGCCAGCCATGCTGGCCCTCAGAATTATTAATTACATTGTTCATATAGTCAAATTCCAGAACACTCTCTGGAAAAAGGCCAAAGCTGCAGCTCAGGCCCTTCCAGAGGGCTCTCAGAGGCAGGAGCTGCTTAAAGTCCTCCAGTCCAGGGCAGATGTGGGTAAACAGCTTTTGAGGTTTGCTTATGATGTTTCAGATGCCTCTGCTAGAGCAGCTGCAGTTGGTGTCTGCCTGAGATGGTATTCTTGGCCCAGGGTGACAGATTTTGCTACTGATGTACAACAGTCTACCCTGAATGCCCCTTCAGAGGCTATGAGTTCTTTGGAGCGGATGTACAGGACATAGTTTCTGATCTGCTGTCCTCTGGGAGGACCCTGTGGTCGGTCTACTCGCTTTACCATACCCAGCCAAGAAGTGGACAGAAGGTGCCTTTCCATCAGGCCTCTTACAGATCCAAGGTGGGTACATGACTGACAAACAAGTGCAGAGCAGGAACCCCCCCCTGCCTGGCCCTACATCCATTACTGGAAGGGCAAACCCTAGCGGTGGGGGTGTGGCTCTGGCCACTGGTTCCACCTCTGCATGACTCCTTACCAGACCCCCACCTTCCAGCACCACAGGAAGCAGTGGTAGGGGATTGCTTCTCCCTCCAGCTGGACAGGTGAAGAGAGATAACCACAGATGTGTGGATCCTGCAGCTCACAAAGCAAGGCCATACTTTAGAACTTCTGGACTGGTCTCCAGATCTACCTCCAATTCCTTCCAGCTATCCACCAGACCACATTCCAGTGCTGCTGGAGGAAATTTGCATGCTGCTGCAGAAAAGGTCCATAGAGCCAGTTCCCAAAGATCAGAAGGACAGAGGATTCCATTTCCACTTCTTTCTAGTTCCCAAATCCACAGGGGTTTGTTGCCCATCCTGGATGTGAAAACCCTGAACTTCAACATCCAGTACAAGAAGTTCAGGATGTTGACCCTCCAAGGCCTGCTTCCTTTACTGCACAAAGGAGACTGGATATGCTCCCTGGACATGCAGGATGCATACCTGCATATAACGTTTTGTGTTCCCCACAGGAAGTACTCCAGGTTCCAGGGTGACCACTACCAGTTCAAGGCGTTGCCCTTTGACTTATCTTCTGCACCATGGGTCTTTTCTGAATGCTTGGCAGTGATGGCCACAGCCCGAGGGAGGAAGGGACTGTACATCTTCCCTTACCTGGATGACTGGTTTCTCAAAGCTCAGTCCAAGGAGCACCTGTCTTACACCATAGCATGTACCAGACAGCTGTTTCATGCCCTAGGTATTACAATCAACCCACCCAAGTCAGTCTTGACCCCTTGTCAGCGTCTTCAATACATAGGAGTGATACTGGATGCCGGTCAGGGCTCGGTCTTCTTGCCCCAGGATAGGGCACAGTGCCTGATTGCTCAGGCTCAGGTTCTTTACAGCAACCGGTATGTCACATCCAGGACATTCCTCAGACTACTGGGCATGATGATGGCAGCCATTGTCATGGTTCCCCTGGCATGGCTACACATGGGGATCCCCCAGTGGACATTGCCTGTTCAGTGGGATCAATGCACCAGCAATCTAGAACAAATTGTTCTGGTCACATCACCAGTATAGAAGGTGCTTCAATGGTGGATGGACCTCGACAATTTGCTCAAAGGTGTCCCCTTCCTAATTCCATCCCCTCTCTAGATCCTCACCATGGGCGCTTCAGGGTTGGGCTGAGCGGTCACACCTAAGCCCTCATCAGACCCAGGGTTCTTGGACTGTAACAGAGTTTCCTCTATATAAATGTCCTAGAGATGGGATCACTATTCTATATGCTCTGCCGGCCTTCCAGAACCACCTGTCCATGGGACCCCTGCTGGTACAGATGGACAACATCAGTGTGGTGCGTTACATAAATGAGCAAGGGGAGACCCATTCCTACTCCTGTGCGGGGAAGCAATGACGGTTTGGTACTGGACTGTAGAACACAGTCTAGAACTGTTGGCCGTCCATGTTTCAGGCATCCAAAACATCCTGGTAGACAAACTAAGGTCATAGTCCAGGATTCATGAGTGAGAGCTCCTGACTTCGGTCATAGAAGACCTGTTCAACAGGTGGGGTCATCCAGAGTTGGACCTTCCTACATTCCCATTCAACACGAAACTGCCACTTTTCTGCTCACTAGCACCAGGGCCTGGAGTTTTCAGGCAAGAGATGTTGTCCCTTTATTGGAAAGGGAGGTTCATCTATGCCTTTCTTTCCCACTAATCCAAAGGGTGCTGCTCAAGCTTCAGATGGAAGGATGACTATGATCCTCATTGCTTCCTTCTGGCCTCATCAGATCTGGTTCCCCTTACTGCAGCAGTTGGCAGTGGAAACTCTAGTGCATCTGCCCCTGTGCAAAGGCTTGCTCTCACAGGAGCAGGGCACCTTGGTCCATCTGGACTCAAGTCATTACACCTCCATGCCTGACTCCTGAAGACATAGCCATGGCTAGATCTGGGGTATCCCAAAAGATGGCTGATGTCCTGGTGCCTGCGAGGAAACCCTCCACCAGGGCCACGTATTCCATGAAGTTGAAGCGCTTTGCTCTGTGGGGGGCTCATATCATCTTGATCCTTTCACTCGTCGAGTGAATCAGATTCGAGTACTTGCTGTCTCTCTCAGATCCTGGTCTGCAGTCCTCTTCCATTTATTTATTTATTTCAAACGTTTCACCAGAAAAGACATACTGAGCCAAATAGTGGCTCATTTCCAGATGCATCCTGGGTGCAAGGGGCAAGGAAGATGATAAACAGAGCATTTACAGTATATTATTTACAGTATTAACAAAATAGTTACAATATTTACAAACAGGAAAGAACCGACCATATCAGCAAAATATGCAGTAAGAGGCATTCAGCAGTAAGGCAACTTATGAGGATTAAGGCTGGAAAGCATCGAGGAAAGGTATGCCAGGAACTATCCAGAGTTAAGGCTGGAAAGTGCAGTGGAATGGTGTTCCAGGAACTGTCTAGTAGGGGTGAGGCAGTGGAAGGTTTGCAAGGTTAGTGCATAGAGCACCAGAGGGGCTAGGGCAGAGTTATAGGGGGAAGGAGAAGGCAGGGGAGAAGAGCTGGGGGGAATGGGTAGAGTGGAGGAAAGTGGTGGAATTCAGGTGAAGTACCATAGGTAGCAGAGATAGGGCACAGGTAGCAAATGGACTTGGGCAGAGTTATAAGGGGAAGGACCTGGCTGCTATTTCAGCCTTCCATGTGCCCATTGATGGCTGTACGGTGGCATAGCTAGAGGTGTCCTGTACTTTTTTGAGAGGCATTCTTTATCTAAAGCTCCCATCCACAATCCTTTCCCACCTTGGGACTTAAATTTTGTGTTAGAGAAACTTACTTTGGCTCCTTTTGAGCCTGCTGTGACATGCGAGTTACACTTTCTGTTGTGGAAAGTGTTATTTTTAGGTGCTATTACTTCTGCCCAAAAGATTTTGGAGCTTTAGGCTCTGATGTGTGTCTTTGTATTTGGTTTTCCACAAAGACAAGTTGTCTTTGCGCACCAATCCTAGGTTTTTACCAAAGGTGGTGTCTGAGTTTACACTGAATCAAACCATCCACCTACCCATTTATTTCCCAAAGCATGCCAGTCTAGGGGAAGCACTGCTCCATACTTTAGATGTACATAGAATACTCATATATTATGTTCATCACATGAGGGACTGTAGGAAGTCCTCGCAGCTGTTTCTTTCACCCCAGGGAAAGAGGGCGTACCTGTTTCTAAACAGGACCTATCCAAATTGCTGACCTACTGTATTATTTTCTGTTATAGGAAGTATGGTAAAGAACTTCTTGGGGTATCCATGGTCATTCAAACAGAGGCATGGCTACTTCTGTTGCCTGTTTCAGGAATGTGTCGGCCGCAGAAATCTGTGCGGCTGCCACTTAGAGTACTGTCCACACTTTCACTAGACACTACAGTCTGGACATTGCCTCTAGGAGAAGGGCAGGCATAATCCTGGTGGTGCTTCAAGACCTACTGTCTTAGGTCTAGAGTCTGCAGCCGTCCAGTTTGCCTCTTTGTCAGTTCTACTTGGGACTGGTTCCATAGGTGTGGCTTAATGCAAGAGATATCCTCAAAGAAGATAGTAGTTACGTAAGAACTTACCGTAACAGTAGATCTTCAAGAAGTTCTCTTGCATCAGGCCATGCCATCCCACCCTCTGTCCCCTTGGCCTTAGGGCTTCTGTCTCTTGCTTTTGCTGTCTCTGTGTCTCTCTCCTTCTCTCTCTCCAAGATGGTTTATCTTCTGTTTAACTTTGCATAGTGGCAAGAACTTCTGGCTCTCCCTCAGTTTCCCAGGAGGAGATTATCTGCATATGGTCTCCTTTGGGGGAACTGAGGAGGATGCAGGGCCGTTCACATTTATATAGGAAGGACGTCATCGTCAGACGTTGTCATCATGGGTGGTCCCTAGTGGACTGCTAGCTAGAAAGTTTCTGTTTGGTCCTAGTGCCTGGTGGCTATAGTTCAATAGGTGTGGCCTGATGCAAGAGATTCCCTCGAAGATCTACTGCTACGATAAGTTCTTACGTAACTGTACTTTTCCAGTTCAGGTGAGGCCTTCTCATGGTCTTGAGGCTGGGTGCTAGCCATTCAGTAGTCGCTACTGTCCTCTTTCCATGTTGTGGAAGAAGTGGGCCTCCTTCCGCTGGGTACATCCTAAGCTCTGAGATCTGCTTGCAGCACTCCCACAATGTTATCCTGTTAGAGGGACAGAGTGAGAGGTATCTCCCAAAAGGTTCCCCTTGATTTGAAATTCCAACTTTGCAGTGAGCCTAATAATAGTACCCATGCCAGGAGGAATGACAGCTGAGGCCATGGGTCCCCAGAGAGTTCCTCCACTGGGTTTTTATCTCTCCTAAGTGCCAAAGGTTATAAAATAGTTGTCTATTACCATTGTACCTGGTATTGGAATTTCCGCTGTGTGTTGGGGTTGAATGGTGGCTCCCCTTCTCCTACATCCTGCTATTTACTGTACTTTCTCCTTTGGAACTCATGCCTCAGTGTGCTATCACTCATAATTAGCTATCAGCTGCCCATGTTATCACATTGCTCATCTGTGTTTGCAGCTCCTGCTCGCAGTTCCTTTTGGCACCTTCTAAGATACCATTAGCCAAAAGAATCACATTTCTGGAGCACCTCTAGGGGTGAAATACTCCCCAAGAGGGTTCCTTTGCCTTCCTGGTACCCTGACAGGGTAGTAGCCCCTCAGAGGACAGAGTGCACGAATGGCCAAAGTAGCTACAATGACATTCAACATCTTACCAAACACTAGCCTTCAACGTCTAACAAGTTGCCTAAGCATTACTCTCCATTGTGGTTGTAAATGCCCTTTAAATGAAAAGGCTAAATACTCTGATTTTTATTTATTTATTTGAAAATTGGTAACTGGGAAAGGCACACTGAGACAAGGATAGTTTCCCAGGTGTGACCTGGAGGAAAGGAAGAGGACCACAATAATACAGCATACACAGCATCAATGTGACAATACAGCTGAAGTGCCCCCCCACTGCAACTGCTCCCCTTCTACCCCGGACCCCCTACTCCTCCCTCCCCCTTCTCCCCCTACTTTTTCCTGAGTTGTCCTAACTTTCTTGTCTGTTTTACCTGACATGCCTATGTATATATTATATTGCCTATGTATAATTGTTTGCACTGTATTTTACTGCCTGTTGCACTCTGCACCTTGTAAATCTCTGCTACTCCAAATATATACCTTGTATGTCTATTTACCAAGATATATATTATCCTACTATTGTTCACCCATATGTTTTTGATGTTTTGCTACTCTGACTATTGTAAATCCCATTACCCTCTCCCCCCAGGTCGCACCTGGAAATGAGCCTTGGCTCAGTGTGCCTTTCCTGGTTACCACATTTTAAATAAATAAATGTATACGATATGATACCAGTACAGTAACAATGGAAGGAACCAAACTGCAGTACAGTGAGCAACATTGAAGTGCAAATAAAATGCAAGTGCAGGTAAAAAAAGAAGCACAGTAGTTGTAGGGAGAAGACTAAATTGTGCAGTCAGGAGCCTGGTGGGAGCCAAGCACAGGGAAGGTGGGGTGATACAGGGGATGGTCATGTGGAGGGCTAGCAGGAGCAGCTGGGCAGGGAGATGTTTTAGTTGCTGCTTAAGAGAGAGGGGAGAGATGGAAAGAGGAGGGGAGCAGGTTCCAGAGTAAGAAAAAACATTAGGAGAAAGCGAACTGACCAGCCGAGGAGTGCATGTGGAGAAGGGAGGAGCAACAAGGGTCCCTGGAGTGGAGTGGGTAAGAGGCAGAGGAAATGAGAGCGAGGAGAGAGATATGGAGGAAGGGATCCAAACCAGAATTTGAAGATGAAGGAGGCACAGTGGGACTGGCAATGTACGGGCAAAGTGGGAGCTGAATCGGGAGGAGT
Source organism: Neoceratodus forsteri (assembly GCA_016271365.2). NCBI lineage: Eukaryota > Metazoa > Chordata > Ceratodontiformes > Ceratodontidae > Neoceratodus > Neoceratodus forsteri. Next base: position 740,860,471 of record CM057459.1, read on the forward strand.
AGAGGAAGCAATGGTGATTTTGAGGAGAGGAGTTGGTGGCAAAGTGACAAACTGTGTTACAGAGGGGGTCCAGCCTGCCAAGGGAAGAGAAGGGGTCAGTGCTGTAGACTACATCCATTTAGTCAAAAACCAGGAGAACCATTTTGGTAACCAGCTCCTGGCAGACCTGGAGAGACATGCAGTCTTTGTTGCTGAACAAGGTACCAAGTTTGGGGTGGAGCCAGCAGTGGATGGCATCAGTGTAGTCTGAGATGTCAAGCTTGCTATCCAGTCACACATTAAGGTACTTGAAGGAAGAAACTGCTTCAAGAGGGGTGTGATCTAGAATGGTAAAGACAGGGATGGAGAAAAGCCGGGCCAGTTTATGACTGGTGCTGAAGGTCAAGAACATGTTTTTTTTTTTAATGTTTACCCTGGGTTGGTTAGTTTGGAACCAATGCAGGACATTGTGGAAGTCTTGCTGGAGCAACCCTTCCATGGCCAGGGTTGAAGGACCTGAGGTGTAGACAGCTGTGCCATCTGCATACACATGACTGTACAAATTGGTGCAGCCAGAGGGGTTGTCATTCTGGAAGATGGAGAAAAGAAGGGGACCTAGGATGGAACCTTGTGGGACCCCAGCCTGAATTGGAAGGAGAGGTGATAAGGTGCCTCCTACCTGTACCGACTGTTGATGGCCCATGAGGTATGAAAAGAACCAGTTAACAGCAGAAGCTGAGAGACTGGCAGAGCCCAGCATTCTTGTTTGATGGGCAGGAGCAACCAGTAACACCTATTACTGTGCTGTATAAACCAGCTTTCTCCAGCCTTATTAAGAAGCTCCTTTAGTTTGCTCACTCTCCTTCACCCCATCTCATGCAGCAGCTTGCCTCTCTCCTTGGGCTCCTTCCTAAAGTATCTTTAACCAAAGGAATCATGTTCCTGCATCACCTCTAGGAGTGGAACCCTCTTCAAGAGGGTTCCTTTGCCTTTCTGGTTCCTCAAAAGGGTTGCAGTCCCTAGGGGCAGAGAGCATGAATGGCCAAAGTAACTGTAATGACAGTCACCATCCTACCATACACTAGCCTTTGGCTACCAACAAGTTGCACAAGCATTGCTCCACACTGTGGCTGCACATGCCTATTAAACTAAAGAAAAATACAAAAAAGACAACTGCACAGAACCAAATTAACAGCTACAAAACATTACAATTTCTGATCACAACAGATACTGTATCAAGTACCCAGAAAAGTCTGGTTAAACAACCATGTTTTTAACCTTTTTTTTTTAATTGAGGATCACTGGGGCAGTCCGAATATCTGGGACAAGATGGATCCACAGCTGAGGGGCAACAACAGAAAAAGCCCCATCAGCTGTCATTTTGAAGCCAGATTTGAAAAGTCAAAAGACAAGAACCTGTAGATCTTAAAACACGGACATTGGTTTGGATTGCAAGAAGCTCCTGAAGGTATTGAGCTCCCAGTCCATAGAAGTTTCTTTTCTTTGCTTGCCAGTACCAAGATCTTAAAATCTATCTGCCATCTAACCTGCTAACCAGGGTAGAGAGCACAGAGCAGGGGTGATATGCTGATTTCTCCTAGTGGAGGTGACAAGTCTAGCAGCAGCGTTTTCCACTAGTTGAAGGTGATGGATTAGACCAGTGGAAAGGCCTTGGTAGGGCGCATTCCTGTAGTCCAGCTGGGAGATGACAAATGCATGCACTAGTGTGAAGAGATCATCTTGATCAAGGTAAGGCAGCAACCCAGGGATAGTTTTATGATGATAAAAGCCACTCTGGGCCATCGCTAACTCCTACGTAGCCAGTGACAGCTACTTATCAAGAGTTACCCCTAGATTATGGACTTGTCTAGCTAAATCTCACACTGTCAATTGTGGGGAGGCCCAGGCTATCCAAAATGGAGGATTTCAGATGTTCTGACCCCACAAATAGTGACTCGTTTGTGCTGGGATATAACCCTGCTGCGTACCATTCACAAACTGATCTCAGATTGAGCATTCTCATGCACTGCAACAGGGGACCCCTGTCCAGTTCAAACAAAAGATATAGCTGGGTATCATTGGCATAAGAATGAATACCCAAGCTGTACTTCTGGATTACTACTACAAGTGGACGCAAAAACACAGTGAACAACAGTGGAAACAAAATGGAGCTCTCAGGGACACTGTATTCAATGTTGTGAGGGGAAGAGCAAAAATTCCACAAAACCATTGACTGCTGGCAATTGCTGAGAAAGAACTGGAAACAAATGAACATGGATCCAGACACATTAACAATCCTATATGATCCAGATGTTGCAAGTGTTCAATAGTGTAAAAGGCTGAGGACAAATCCAGCAGGACCACAAATGAAAAATGTTGTACTATATTGTGTATCCGTAACACTTATATAATATTGTTCTGTGATGTATTAGGCTTGCATGCCTTTGGCCCAGGTCGAGCCTGAAAAAGGAACATTGATCCAGTGCTCCTTACCCAGTCAACAAATTTAAATAAATAAATAAATGAAAAATCTCCACAGTCCCTCGCAAGGAAGAGATAATCTAAAAACCTTCTCTAGGGCTGCCTCATTGATTTGCTGAGGATGAAAACCAGACTGGAAAGTCTTGTAGATGTTAAAGTCTTCCAGATGCTCTCATAGAAACAGGACAAAACAGATTTAGTTTAGAAACACAGAATTTGATGGCAGATAAGGATCACTTGGCTCTCCTAGACTGCCCATTTTCCCTGCCTACTGTAATACACAGACTTTACTTGATCTCCAGCTTTACCCTCCTTTTTCTAACCACTAAGGTTCCCTTATACTTATTCCATGCATTGTTGAATCCTGTTACAGTTTTTGGCCCCACCACCTCAGCTGGGAGGTTGTTCCATGCATCCATCACTCTTTCTGTGAAATACTTTTCTCACGTTTCCCGAGTCTACTTCCCTCCAGCTTCATAGCATGACCCCTTGTTTTTGAACATCTTTTTTTTCTGAAAAATTCTTCCCTCTTGTACCTTATTTATACCTGTGAAGTATTTGAAAGTCTCTATCATATCCCTTTCCTTTCCTCCAGGGTGTACATATTGAGGTCCTTTAGTCTCTCCTCATAGGGATTTTGATGCAGACCCTGCACTATTTTAGTTGCCCACCTCTGAACTGTCTCTACTCCATGTCCTTCTGGAGATGTGATCTCCAGAACTGGATACAGTACTCTAGATGAGGTCTCACCAATAATTTATACAGCACTATCACTACCTTTGTTCTGCTGATGATACCCCTACCAATGCACCCTAGCATCCTACTGGCTCTCCCCACTGCCTTGTCACACTGTTTGGCCAATTTTAGGTCATCAGTTATGATTACCCCAGGTACCTCTCCTGTTTGCTGGTCATCAGTAGCACTTCCCCCAGCTTGTACTCTGCCCCTGGGTTTCAGTGCCCCAAATGCATGAGTTTACATGTCTTCGCATTGAAACCTAGTTGCCACACTCTTGACTAATCCTCAAGCTTTCTTATATCCCTCTTCATCCCTTCCCCCTCCCAAGTGTCTAGCCTGTTGTAGATATTTGTGTCATCTTCAAAAAGGCATACCTTTTCTTCTTGCCCCTCTGCAATGTTGCTAAGCACAGTGGCTTCTCAGCTGGGTCCTCCTCCTCCTCCTCCTCCTCCTCCTCCTCCAAGCCTGCTCAGTGATGAGATGGGGGGGTGCCACCCTCATACCTGTCACACCTTCTTGGGTCTTCCTGTGGGGGGGCCAGCTCCGTCACTTCCTTTCTGCCTGGTCTGTTATTATGTAAGGGTCTAAGACTAATTACTAGACAAAATGAAAGTACTGAAAGGAGTCATGATAAACTACTGAAGTTATGTAAGGCTGCTTCTGTAGGTTGCTTTAAGTAAGGACTGAATGCTTGGTTTTCCATCCAAGCATTCCCAGAGTTACACTATCCTGAAATATGAAAATATAATACACAATATTTAAATTATTGTTCACAGGTTTTAGTAGGAACTTAATTATTATAACTCACAGCGTGGTGATGATCGTTTTGGTTTTGTGTTTATGAATATCTGATTTGAGCCGGCCTAGTGGCACTGAGGGTTGAGGCGCTGGACGACACACCTCGCTCCAAGCTGGCGACCCGGGTTCGGGAACGAGCCTGGGTCATTGGGGGTTGGCAGGGGAGGACTAGGATTGAGCGTCCAACGATAGCTCTCCTAGTCCTGGGGATAAGGGGTGGATGTACACCATGCTCTGCTGGTCCCTGGGGATGCCCGGAGGTACTACAGAGGCACAGGTACTGAGTTGGGGAAGCACGGCAGACGTCTGCATGTTAGTGTGCTGATGTCATGGCACGTCCGTACTTCCATTGGGGGATACAGGAAAAAAGGCAGCACAAGCCTGCGGCGGGTTGGTTGATGGCAGTTTTTGCCGACTGACCTCGATGCCTGGATGGCATGTGCGGTAATGGTTCCTCGCCGGGTGCGGGGGCTACGAGTGAGTCCCCTTTCACATGTGTAGCTGCGTCTGCCAGCTGGACATGCGAGCTTTGGGGTTGGGGGTGAAGCGGAGAAACGGTGGCTGGATGTGGAGCAGAGCTATGACTGCAGGTAGGAGAAACTGTTAAATGATAAAAAAAATTAATGTCTGATTTGTCTGGTGAGAGAGTAATGTACAATGCCTTGAACTTTTAAATGGCACTCTTTGTCTGTCTGTCTGTCCATCCATGCATCCATCCATCCATCCACCTATTAGGGTTGCTTAGATCACAATCAGCAGAATCAGATTGTTCAAATTCTGAGCTTTGTTAGTAATTAGGATTTTTGGAATTGCTAGTCAAAAATACTAATTCCTAAAAAAGGGTTGAAAATGGATTTTGACTTCTTAATATATCAGAATCCAATTCCGTCTCCCTAACACAGAACTCCCACCACATGGCTAACAATGCTGTAGGGCTTCTCACTGCCCTGCCGTGCAATTAAAGACATCCCCCTTCCCTCCACCCTTGTAGCACCCATTCTCTCTCCTCCTCCCCCCCCCTTGTTACCTGTGTGACAGTGCCAATTAAGTCAGTCCTGTGTCCTAATTTGCCACTGAAGTACCAAATTCCAATCACTGATTCAAATTATTAGAAGCATAGAAACATAGAATCTGACGGCAGATAAGGACTGCTTGGCCCACCCAGTCTGCCCATTTCTCTACCTAATGGATAAGCTGCAGATCCTAGTTAACCAACAGCCCACTTCCTCCTACCTCACCCCCTAGAACTGTTTTATGTCTGTCCCATGCATTCTTGAATTCCTTCACTGTTTTTGACTCCACAACCTCCTCAGGAAGGCTGTTCCATGCATCCACAACCCTTTACATGAAAAAATACTTCCTCACATTACCTCTGAGCCGTCCCCCCTCTATCTTCAAATTGTGCCCCCTTGTTCTTGCACACCTCTTTTTCTGAAAGATGCTGCCCTCTTGGACTTTGTTGATTCCCTTGAGGTACTTGAAAATTTCTATCATGTCCCCCCTCTCCTTCCTTTCCCGAGGGTATACATATTAAGCTCCTTAAGTTTCTCTTCGTATGTCTTCTGGTGCAGACCCTGCACATTTGCTCTCCCTCCTCTGGACAGCCTCCATCCTGCCTATGTCCCTGCGGAGATGAGGTTCCAGAACTGCACGCAGTACTCCTGATGGGGTCTCACCAGCTGTCTGTACAGAGGGATAACAACTTCCTGTTTTCTACTGGTGATGCCTCTCCCTATGCATCCCAGTATCCCCCCAGCCCTCCTTACTGCCTTCTCACATTGCTTGCGCCCCTTTAGGTAATCTGATATGACTACCCCCAGGTTCCTTTCCATTTTTGTTGTTGTTAGTATCTTACCCCCCATTGTGTACTCTTCCCCTGTTTTTTTGTTTCCCAGGTGCATTACTTTGCACTTCTTTGCGTTGAATCTAAGCTGCCATATATTTGACCAGTCCTCCAACCTTGCCAAGTCCCTTCTCATCCTTTCCACCCCACCTTGTGTATCAACATTATTGCAGATCTTTGTGTCGTATGCAAAGAGACATACTTTTCCTTCCAGTCCCTCTGCAATGTCACTTATAAAGACATTGAAGAGGACCCGTCCCAGTACTCAACCCTGCAGTACCCAGCTAGTAACCCCCCATTCTTCAGAGTGGACTCCGTTTACTATTACCCTCTATGTCCTGTTGTCCAGCCATTTTTTTACCCAGGCTACCATCTTGGGACCCATTCCAAGGCTGGCTAACTTGTATATTAATTTTTTGTGTGGGACTGTGTCAAATGCCATGCTAAAGTCTAGGCAGGCCATGTCCACAGCCCCTCTCTGATCTATTACTTTGGTCACCCAGTCAAAGAAATCTATTAGATTTGTCTGACATGAGCTTACCGCTGTGAATCCATGCTGCCTTGGGTCCTGCGCCCCTCTGGCCTCTAGGTACTCAACAGTTCTTTCCTTCAGAAGTGATTTCATCATCTTCCCTATTACTGCGGTCAAACTAACAGGTCTGTAGTTTCCTGCCTCTGCCCTGCTCCCACTTTTGTGAAGTGGAATAACATCTGCCCTCCTCCAGTCCTCAGGTACCACCCCATCCTCCCATGATTTGTTAAAGAGGATAGTCAGTGGTGTCACTAGTTCTACCCTTAGTTCTTTTAGAATTCTGGGATGAATCCCATCAGGCCCCATTGCTTTGTCCACCTTCAGTTTTAAGAGTTCTTTTAGAGCTCTTTCTTCTGTGAATGGACTGGTATCAACCCCCCTATCCAGAGTGTTTCTATTGTTTGGTTTAGGTACCTCCCCCTCTTCATTTGTGAATACTGAGCAAAAATATTTGTTTAGTATCTCTGCCTTTTCACAGTCACTCTCTGACCACCCCCTTCCTTTTATTAAGCCTCACTATCCCTCCCTTGGTCTTCCTTCACTCCCTGATGTACCTATAAAAGGTTTTTTCCCCTTTCTTAACTGAGTTGGCTATCTTTTCCTTGGTTTGGGCCTTTGCTATGCTGACTGCCTTCCCTGCTTCCTTCTGCTTTACTGATACAGTTATCTGTCCTGCTCCTTCTGTGATTCCTTGTACTTCCTGAATGGTGTCTTTTTCTTGCTAGCCTTCCCTGCCACCTCCTTTGAGAACCATAGTGGTTTTTTACATTGTTTTGTTTTGTTTTATTTACTTCACACAAAGGCTTGTTGCCTCTGTGATGACAGTTTTGATTATTCTCCATTGTTCTTCCACCCCTCCTTCCTGCCCATTTGCTAGTGCATTCCTTAGGCACTCACCCATTTTGGCAAAGTCAGCCCTCCTAAAGTCCAGGATCTTTGCCTTTGTATGGCTTGACTCTACTGCTGTGACTATCATGATCCATACTGTTTGATGATCGCTAGTTCCCAGATGGCTACCCACTTCTAAATTTGTGATCCTCTTTCCATCTCCATTTGAGACTACCAGCTCTCAGATTGCTCCCTCCTGAGTGGGTTCCAGTACTAGCTGTCTAAGGCATGCCCCCTGCAGAGCATCTAGAATGACCCCACTCTTGGATGTGGGTGCAGCAAATGCACTACAGTTAACATCTGGCATATTTAGGTCCCCCATCAACAGTATCTCCCCTTTTCCTGCTATTCTAAGGATATCTTCTATCATTTCCTTCCCCTGAAATGGGGGTCTGTATATAACCCCTGTGCAGACTGTGGTGCCATTGCTTGTCTACAAGCTTCCTCTCCTTCCCATTTACCCTTTTGTTCTGTTGCTTTGATTCCTTCCCTTATGTAGAGAACTCCTCCTCCTCCTCCTCTTTTACCCTCCCTGTCCCTCCTGTAGATAGTGTACCCTGGTATGTTTACATCCCAGTCATGGTTTTGTGTATACCATGTTTCTGTGATTGCCACAATATCCAGATGTTCCTCTTCCATCAAGGCCACTAGTTCAAGAAGCTTGTTACCCAGGCTATGGGCACTGGTACTCATAACCCTCAATTTTTTGATGGCTTTACCTCTTGTAGCCCCATCCCTGCTCTTACTGACTTTGTCTTCTCCATTTACCCCTGTCCTGCTCCCAACTGACCTTTCTACCTTGGTCTTTACCTCACTAAGTACCCTGTTTTGAAGAGGGAGGCTAGGAAATCCCTTCTTCTTATCAGTGCCTCTCTCCTTGGCTACTTTAAAAGCTTGCCAATGAAGCATTTAAACCAATCACTCATAAAAGCTTGCCAATGAAGCATTTAAACCAATCACTCATGAGACCGGTTCCCTTCCCAGACAGATGCAAACCATCATACTAGTATAGGTGGGTATCCCTCCAGGTGGAACCCCAGTCCCCAATGAAGCCAAAACCTTGTGCTCCACACCAGTTTTTCAACCATTCATTGAATTGCATGGTGCAGAGTAGCCTCGCCTCATCCATGCCATTGACAGGCAGCACCTCCGAGAAGGATACTGTATGAGCTACTTGTCTAAGACCCATCCCCAACTCCACAACCTCCTCCTGCACTGCTCTGATCCCATGCCCAGCCAAGTCATTTGTCCCTAAGTGGACAATGACATCCAGCTCCGTCTTCCATGCAGCTGCTCTCATGATCCTCAGAATTTGCTTCCTGTTCCTCTAAGCTGTGGCCATTGATTCCTGCTTGTTTCCGCTATAAAACAAGTGCCATCCCTTTACTGCTCGAGTGCTGCACATGCTAACTGGCACCCACCCCACTTACTGCAGCATGCCAAGAAGTATAGTAATTAATCCCCGTCCCTGGTGGCCACACGGAATCCTCTCTCATGGTGGACTCTTAAGACCAGCCTCTGGTCTGACTGCATGGGCTGAGTGGCACAAAATCCTGGACCACAATCAGATGCTTCATTCAGTATATGGTATCTGACCGAGGTGGTTTGGCCCAGGGTTTTGTGCTATTCAGCCCTTGTCAGATCACAGGATAGTCTTGGAATCAGTCCAAACTGTCTGTCCTGTATGTTACCTCTGAATGTACTAAATATATGTTTTCAATTCAGAGACATATAGACATTACTGATTATCAGGGAAGCTGTAGTTGTTAATAGTATGGGGTCAGTGTTTTCGGGGATTTTTGTTTTTTTTACTTTGTTTTCATTTAGATTGATGCAGTTTGGAAGTCTGGCGGTATTAAATCCTATTTCACAACTCCAGTACAATTCCACTTTTGACAACATGTAATAGTAATAGTGGTATTAGTAGCTGCAGGGTCTTTGCCTTAGATGCAGAGTGCTTCAGGCCCCTGGTTCAATCCCTAATGATGTTACTTTGATGAATTACCAGTAGAAGAAAAGAGTGATAGCTCTCTGCTAGTAGAAGACAGGCCTCCTCAGCCTCTATTACAAGCCCAGTCCTTAAAATTCACTCAGACAAAACTCATGAGCAGTGCAGCACTATTTCTGCTTTCACATTTAAACTAGGTAAGTACCTTGAAGAAAGGGGTTGATGGTGATCCCACTGAATTGGTGGGAGAAGGAACATGATGAACTGGTGGCGTTCCTTTTTACCTAAGTTTGTACGTTCATAACAACAAGCACAGTGTTCTAACAAGGTACAATATGAAGGTGACTAAATTTTGTTGGATTTCCTAACAGAAACTGAGTTCCTTTGCTCAGAACATTGTAAATGCAGCAACTGGAGAGGAGATGGAGAGCAGTCCAAGTGAAAGGTTGTTCACCAAAGTGCGCAAGGTGTTTTGGCAGTGGGAGAGTCGACTGGAAGAATCAATGTCTTCTTGTGAGTACAAGTCAATTGTGTTGAATAACTTAGTTATTGCTTCAGAGATAGTTGGTAAAGTCTTACAGAAGATTCAGGCTTCTACCATAGTTTGTGTGGATCGTCAAGCTTTGCCTCCAAGTAATTGAAACCTGATTGGTTTCTTACTATGGTTCAGAGTTTGGGCTACAATGAGACCAATACAACAAATGTGGTACCAGTACAGTAGCACAATGTTTTTTCCAGCATGTTTCATGTATCAAATTACATGATAGATGGGCATCAGTGAATTACAAGAAGGTTCCATCAAAGGGTTCTGGATACATCATAAATCATGACAGCAAAGCTCGAGTGATATGTCACCACAACCCTGAGTGTCATCGAGGCACGGGTCAGGTAGCATAGGAAGACCAGGAGAAGTTGTAAAATTTGCAAGTAGCGTTGTATTATTATTATCAGTAACAGTAAACTAAAAAATAAAAATTGTTCAGTGTAACTATTTATAAAAGTAGTGCAGAGAAAACAAAGTCCTGTGTCTGAGAGTATCTCAAGTTCCAAGTTTCAATCTCAGTCTCTCCCCAGCAAAAGCATGCTGCTCTTTTTGTAACAAGTCTTTGCCTGACAATTAACTTCTTCATCCTGAGCTCGTTAAGAAGACATCCTGTTTCTCACAGAATGTATCAGCATTCTTGTCAGGTTCTTTGCAGAGCAGGCTTGCAAATAGAACAGTTTCCCAAACTGACCTCCTGCTAGCAGCTCTGCAAAAGAGTGTGCAAACAAGCCTGAGAGGAGCTCAAACTGCATCTCAGGTTAACCCCCTAAATTTCAAATAGCTTTTTGCAATCACTTCAACAGTACAACTACATACATTTTCAAACCAAGGGATCCCAGTATCACTTAAGGTTTTACACAAAGATTCACATATATTTATATAACTGCAGATATGCAAGGGGGAAGAAAAGACAGAAACAGCAAGTGAAGGCAGACAGATAGCGAGAGGTGGAGAATCACGAGACACAGTTATCAGTTCATAGGTCCCAAGAGAACATTTGGTTGTGCAACCATACAGACAAGAGACAGAAAAGAGAGGATAGAACAGATCCTTGCATTTAACTCTTTCTGCATAACAAATGGGACAGGGCCTTATTCAATCCTATCACACTGAGGTGGAATTATTATTCCCTTGTCCCTGATGTCCCTTTAAAAAAAAAAAAATTGTATGATGTATGGATCCACTCAAAACTAAAAAAGTGAGCAGTTTAACAGATGACATAATTCACTCAGTGATGTTGTCACACCAGTGAAACTGTGACTATTTCTGTAAGAACCAGAATGTAATTATAGGGTTTATCCATATATAGTGGTACTATAAGTTTAGTTTTAAATAGCTTTCTTCATACCTGCATAAAATGTACCTCAGAACACTCCACAATAGAAGAATGCAAAGGCACAATTGGAACAATTAAAAAAAAAAAAAAGACCTGCAAAATAGAATAAAAGGGGCTTTCACCCATTCACCCTTGATTGGGACAAGGAGGAACTGTGTTGTCTTCATCTTAGTAAGAGGCAGGCCGGCTCAGTTTTACAGGTGCAGTGGGTGAAGCCATGCAGACATCTTACTGTCAGAAAAAGGACTCACCAGATTCTGACTGAAGAACAAAATTGGAGTTGCACCACAGTATGCAAATTACTCTGCTGTCTCCATTCATTGCAGTAGTCCCACAGCACTATTTTCTATATGTGGGATGAACAAAAAACAAGGCCCTCTCTCTCTCGCCCCCTCCTGTGACCTGTCTCTGCATCCCATGCAGCATTTCAGTTATGCAGTATGCAGATTACTCCGCTGTCTCCATTCATTGCAGAACTCTCACAGAGCAGTCCCACATGCTATTTTTTATATGTAGGATGGACAAGAAACAAACAACAAAACCTGCTCCTTCCCTCCATCCCTTCCCCTCTTTCTCACTCCCGTGACCTGTCTCTGCATCGGTAACCTATGAGGTGGGTGCATGAGGAAGGGCGCGTCCGTAACGGCGTCTCCTTCCCGGTGCAATCCCTCATGGCGATGGGAGGGTAGGAAGACCGGATGAGGGGGTTGGCGAACTGGGCGACAGGATGTCGGTATGTGTACGCGTGCACAGGGGGAGTGAGCACAGCAAGTGTGGGCTGGGAGGGGCGGAGGGGCTGTAGGGGTGGTGCTGCGGTGGATGGCCGAGCTGCATCGTGGCGTCGGGTTGGCTAGTGGTTGGGGTGGGTGAGGTATTCTGGTCCGGGGCGCACGTGCAATTTTATTGCACCTGGCCCGCACCTGCTGGCCCTTCCCTCGACATGCACCCCTGGAGTTGAGAACTTAAGTAGGGGGTGGGGTAAAGCCCCCGCGATGGGTGGTGTGGGGGGGGTGCAGCCTCACAGAAAGCATTAAAAACTCTTCTGGTGCCATTGTCCCAGGCGCTGGTTATTGTGGAGGCCGAAAATGTTTTCGCATTTGACTGTGCGATAACGGTGATCGCTTTAGGCATTTGCCGTTATCACATAGACCCATCTGCATCACATGTGACATTTCAGTTATGGCATTGGCAGATAAGAAAGAAATGAAAACAAAGCCCACTCAAAAAAAGAAAGGAAAACAAAACCCGCTTCCACTGATACTGCTGTTGGGAACCAATCTGTTCAGTATTGGTAATCATTTACACTGACAAAACAAAGAGATTTATCTTAAGCATCTGAACATGTATTTAACATTTTCATACAATTCTAAGTTTCATTATGCACCAACAATTCTAAATAGTCTGACATGGGCATTTGGGTGAGCTTGACCTTTGCAGCAACATTTGATGTACCATACCCAACTTAAGAGTGCCTGAGTACCCTTGGCCAGCCTCCAAGTCAACCAAACATAAGGCTGCCTCATCCCTGCCCACCACCCTCCTCCTCCAGCAAGGGTTCAAGAGGAGGAGGGCAGCACCAGGCCCTGCCTCAGCCTGACTCCTTGCCCATCCCCTCCCTCCAGGGGACCTGTTGGAAGCAGTAGGGGTTCAGTTCTGCTTGCGCCGAGACAGGTGGTGGAGATCACAGGTGACAGCTGGGTGTTACAGCTCATAAACAACAGCCACACCACACCCTGGAACTCATGGAGTGGCCCCCAGAGAGATTGCCAGTCCCTTCCTCTTACCCCTCCACCCACATCCCTATTCTTTGGGAGGAGATTTAGTCTCTGCTCGGGAAAAGAGCAATAGAACCCATACCAGAGGCCCAGCAGGGCAGAGGGTTCCACTCCCATTTCTTCCTGGTCCTAAAATGCATGGGTGAGCTCTGGCCCATCCTGGCACTCAGGGAGTTAAATTTCCTCATCCGGTACAATAAGTTCCAGATTGTAATCCTTCAGGGGTTGTTGCCCTTCCTGAACAAAGGGGATTGGATATGCTCCCTTGATATGCAGGATGCATATCTTCACATCAAGATATGTGTCCTCCACAGACAATATCTCAGATTTCAGTTTCAGGGTGCAGATTTCCAGTTCTGGGCCTTGCTCTTTGGCTTGTCCTCAGCTCCTCTGGTGTTTATCAAGTGTATAGTAGTGGTTGTGGCTGCCCTCAGGAGACAGGGATTCTATGTCTTCCCCTAACTGGATGACTGGCTGCTCAAAGCTGTGTCCAGGAACAGCCTTGTCTGGACCCTAGAACACAGCCTTCATCTGTTCCAGGACTTAGGCATCACAGTCAAGCTTCCACATCCATCCTAACACCCGGTCAGTGACTCCAGTATATTGGGGCAGTCCTGGACATGGCTCAGGGTATGGTCTTCCTTCCTCAGGACAGGGCAGAGCATCTCAAACCCAAGCCAGGCTGCTGTTTCTCAGCCACTATGTTTCCAACAGAGAGTTTCTCTGGGTCCTGAACATGATGGCAGCGGCCATAGTCACTATGCTATTGGCCAGATTGCATATGAGGATCCCTTAATGGATGTTGAGAGTCCAGTGGCACCAATGTACGGATGACCTGAAACAGGAGATCATGGTCTGCTCTTCGGTGAAAAGAGATCTCCTCTGGTGGATGGAACCCACCAATCTTCTCAAGGGGGTTCCCTTTGCTATTCCCTCACCTCAGCAGATCCTGACCACAGATGCCACAGGCATGGGCTGGAGAGCTCATCTGGGCCCACACCAGACACAAGGGATGTGGTTCCAGCTGGAATCCTCTCTCCATATCAGTGTTCTGGAGATAAGGGCAGTGCTGTATGCCCTCCAGGCCTTTCAGACTCAACTGTCACCAGGCCTTCTGCTGGTGCAGAAGACAATATGACTGTTGTTCATTACATCAACAAGCAGGGAGGTACTCACTCCTAACCCCTCAGCAGGGAAGTGATGAGAGTCTGGTATTGGGCTCTGGACCATGGCCTAGAACTGTCAACCATTCATTTTTTTAAATGATATTTTCTTTATTTGAAAATATGCATACCATATAAAACATCAAAACAAACAAATACAACCAAAATGTACAGTGAACCATGAACTGAACACACTAAACAATAACAATAAAATAGAATTAATAAAATAGAAATCCCCCCATCCTCTCCCTATGGCATGAGGTAGCTTGAACATCTGATAGTCACAATACTAAATTACATTTTAGTAAGTAATAATCTATTAATCAAATGTAAAAAAGGAAGAATAAGGAATGCTATGTAGCAAATAAGACTGACAAAAACATAGCATCATAATCGTATCAGGGAGAAAAAAAAAGAAACCAGTGAGATACTGACAAGGGAAAATAAAGCTACTTTTATAATCAATAAGATCATGAATAAGAAGAGATAGACCATTGAAAGGGATACGTTCCAAAAAATTACTGAAGCAATAAATTGTACAAAGCCCCCCAAATGGAATGAAAATGCTGTTCTAACCCAACACTCATGATTAAACTGATGCAGTCAGCCTCCTGTGTTGGACTGCCCAGAGAGATGGAATTATATGCAAATGATGGAACTTTCAATTGGCTCATGCCAATTTCAGACTGCTGCCCTAGCAACTGCTACACTCTGAGTGCTTCAGATTCTTTACTCCGCCTGCCTAGTGAAGACGTCTCGGAGAGCTGTCCTTCAAAATTCGCTTATCTGGTTGATAAGTAATGTTTTAAGTTTATTTTTCAAATTGCTGCCTTAGTTTTTGTAATTTGTGTGAGAATTTTAGGTAATTAGCAGTCCCCTCAGGTTTCTGTGGAACCGAGGGTTCCGCTATTTTAAGTGAGGTTTTTACCTTATATTTGGTGTTTTTGTGGTCAGTTCCTTGACTGTTTGTGCCTTTTCTGTTTTATTTAAATTTATATTATTCTTGGTTCCCCTTTCTTTTTGTCAGGAACCGAGTAGCGCTCGGTTCCCAGAACTGTTTGGCGGTTGTCTATTTTTGAAATCTTCAGTTCCAAGGAACCGATAATTCTGTTTAAATCTATTTAGCAATTCCTGCTCAGTGTCAGAGGTCCCTGTTGTCAAACCTAAGAAATGCACAGGACCCACTGGTTTTAAATATTGTGAGTCTTGTGGTCAGATTATAGCAAAAGCAGACAGTCATTCTCTTTGTGTTTTTTTGTCTTTGTACTAGCTATATTTTTGCCAATTGTGAGATTTGAAAGACATTTTGTCCTAAAACTCTTAAGAAAAGGTCCAAAATATTGGAAGAAATGGCCTCTGCTTCTGCTGCTACTGGTGAAAGTAGTTCTTCTTCCTCTGTTACAAAAAAGGATGGAGGTAAAGCAAAGGATCCTTACAAAGGATCAGAAAAAGTTGAGCAGGGTAAGTCAAAAAGGACGGTGGAGACAGGGTCTGAGCCTGTTCCACTTAAAAAGAAATACAAGGAAAAGCATGTCACAGTGCCTCCGGCAGAGAAGGCTGAGGAGCTCCCAGCAGACAAACACAGTATGGCCTCAGCTGAGGACATTGCCAAGGCTTTACAGGTCTTGCAAGCACTGCAGGCTGCAGTCCCAGTTCCCACACGAACTGCTCCAGTTCCTGTGCCTGTACCAGCTCCTCTGGAACCGCAAGCCACCTTTGATGAAGATGATGATGATGATTTTGATGAGGAACCAATAGATCCAGAGGTTTCTCCAGAACAAGATTTTGGATCTCCCCCCAGGGGTCCAGAGGATTATACCTCCCACTATGCTTTTGTGAAAAACATGGTAGAAACCCTCAACCTCCAGCTGCAGGAGACAGAGCAGGATGTGGAGGAGGCAGCATTTTTGGATATGATGGGACTAGCCCCCACAAAATGCTTATTATTGCCTATGCATAAGTCCTTGAAAAAGGCAACATTGCAAATATTTCAAACTCCTACTTCAGTTCCAGGAGTAGATAAAAAGATTGATAAGACATATCAGCTGGATAGGACCACAGCTGATTTTCTTTTCAGTCACCCTGATCCTGAGGGGGTGGTTCAGGCTGCTGCCTGTGACAAAGCCAGGATACCTTTGGCTACCCATCCTCCTGACAAAGATTCTTGAAAGATGGATGCCATGGGAAAAAAGGGTACATGGCTGCCTCTTTGACTGTCAGGCAAGCCAGTTACATAGCTTATGCAGTGCAATACCAGAAGGCACGCTGGAATACAGTTTTAGCCCTGGCTGACAGGGTGCCAGGTGAGGTGGCAGTTGATTTACAAGATATAGCAAGAACTGCTCTAGATGCCACAAAATACCAGTTCCACATGGCTATGGATGCTAATGATTCTGCAGCCAGACTAATGACTTTATCTGTCTCCCTTAGGAGATTTGCTTGGCTCAGGGCCACCAACCTGACCTTGGATACCCAGGCCAAGGTGATGGATTTTTCATTCAAGCAAAACTCATTATTTGGTGATAAAACAGAGGCCTACATGAAAAAGGTAGAGGAATGCAAGGCTATCTATAGAAGTAATTCTAAGGATATGCCTTCCACATCCTATAGGGCCCAAATTAGGGGAGGCAGGGGTAGGGGATCCTATCCCAGACCTTTTTTCCAGGCTCAGGCCTCTTAGCCACAACAGCAGTCTAGAGGCTATTTTTGAGGAAGGGGCAGGAGAGCCATGAGAAGAGCTTCTCCCTCCCCGCAGACTCAGGCACAGCCCACACAGAACCCCTGATGGGCTGGTACAGGTCGCCTCCCTGTAGTAGATTCACCAGTGGTTGGCAGACTGGCTCACTACCTCCAGGACTGGTGTACCATCACCACAGATAAGTGGGTCTTGGAGGTAGTGAGCCACTGTCTGGCACTCAGCTTCAAATCATTCCCCAAGCTGAGAACAAGAACATTTGCACCAGTTACATCTGCAGACAGAATTTTACTGGAAGCAGAGGTGAAACATCTGCTGGCAATCAAAGTAGTGGAGCCAGTGCCCCTAAACAAGAGGGGCAAAGGCTTCTACTCCAGATATTTCGTCACAAGAAAGAAAAATGGGGATTGGCGACCTACCCTGGATCTAAGACTTCTAAACAGGCATATTCTGAAGCCAAAATTCAAAATGGTCAGTCTTGCAATAACCATTCCCACTTTACAAAAGGGAGACTGGCTAGCCTCCCTAGACTTAAGGGATGCTTACTTTCACATCCCCATCAGACCATCTCACAGAAAGTACTTGAGATTCAGACTGGCCTCAGGCCATTATCAGTTTTCAGCACTTCCATTCGGCCTAACTTCTGCCCCAAGGGCTTTCACAAAGTGTTTAGCCGTGGTAGTAGAGTTTCTGAGAAAACAGGGGGTGACAGTCTTTCCCTACCTGCACAACTGGTTAGTAGTGGGCCCATCTCTGCAGCGTACAGAGCAAGCCCTAGCATTAACAAAATCTACTCTGGAGTCCCTGGGTTTTCCCATAAATGAGTAGAAGTCTCAGCAAATACTGGTTCAAGTACTAGAATTCATTGTGCAGAATTAGACACCAGTCTGGGCAGAGCTTTTTTGCCTCAGGACAGGGTGAACAACATTCTACAGATAGCAAACTCATTTGTGCCAGGAAAACCCAAACCAGCCAGAGAATTCCTCAGGCTTCTGGGTCACATGGCAGCTGCCACTACAGTGGTGCCAGGTTCCAGATTTCAAATGAGAGACATCCAGTTTCACCTGAGACAGTACTGTCACAGAAGACAGACCCACTGTCCAAACTGGTTCCAGTCACCCACAGCCTGCTACAGGTACTGCAGTGGTGGTTAGACGAGCACAACCTTTGGGTAGGTGTACCTTTCATAAAGGAACAGCCTTCGTTAATTCTTACAACAGATGCCTCCCTTTTGGGTTGGGGAGCACACATGTTGGATTACACAGCAAGTGGCAAATGGTCTCCTCAAGCGTTCCTGTTGCATATAAATCTGCTGGAGCTCAGGGTGGTGTACCTAGCCCTACAGGTATTTGCCCCACATCTCCAAAACAAAGTGGTGCAGGTCAGAACAGACAACACCACAACTATGTACTACATCAACAAACAGGGAGGAACCAGGTCAGCCCCACTGTACACAGAAGCGATGAGGCTGTGGTCTCTGGCATACTCCATGAAGGTATCCCTATCAGCCATACATCTTCCAGGGAAGGGCAATGTACTGCCAGACTCCCTCAGCAGGATAAGTCAGGACCACCATGAGTGGTGTCTGAATCCTCAGATACGCAATACAATTTTCAGGAGGTGGGGCACTCCAGAGGTGGATCTCTTTGCCTCTGCAGAAAATCACCAGTTACCAGTGTACTGTTGCAGGCCTTCTCTTGGGGCACACTTCCCCTGGATGCAATGGCCCCGGATTGGACAGGGAAGTTTCTGTATGCCTTCCCTCCTTTTCCAATGATATCCAGGACCCTACTGAAATTGAGGTTCCAACCAGCAACAGTGATACTGGTGGCACCAGATTGGGCAAGGCAACACTGGTATTCACTCCTGTTGACTCTATCAGTCGTTCCCCCAATTCATCTGCCTAGGAGGCACAACCTGCTGACCTCCTCTCAAGGCAGGATACTGTACCCCACCTCAAATCACTGAGGCTCAAGGCCTGGCTCTTGAGGACTTAGAATTTGCTAACCTCAAACTGTCAGAACAGCTGCTGACAGTACTTAGAGGTTCCAGGAAACCGTCCACTAAGAAAACATATTCTTCTAAGTGGAAGAGGTTTTCCTTATGGTGTGCAGGTAAGGGTACTGACCAATCCAGGGCTGACTTGACCATTCTTCTGGATTACTTAGCACACTTACATTCTCTAGGCCTGACACCTTTGACCCTCAAGGTCCACTTAGCTTCAGTCTCAGCTTACCTGTCAGCTGGTAAAGAAATG
Organism: Neoceratodus forsteri; assembly: GCA_016271365.2. Lineage (NCBI taxonomy): Eukaryota > Metazoa > Chordata > Ceratodontiformes > Ceratodontidae > Neoceratodus > Neoceratodus forsteri. Next base: position 740,879,448 of record CM057459.1, read on the forward strand.
TCCATGGCCTCTCATCCAGTATTCAGGAAATACTTTAAAGGCCTCAACCTTCTGCATCCTCCCTTGAGGGAGCTGCTTCTGGCCTGGAATCTGAATATCTGCATTGCCAAGCTCACGGATGCACCATTTGAGCCCATGGCAACTGTAGATTTGAAGTATATCACTTGGAAAACTGTGTTTCTGGTTGCTATTACTTCAGCTAGAAGGATCAGTGAGTTATAAGCCCTGTGCACAGATGTGAACTATATCTCATTCCACAGGGATAAAGTGGTCCTCAGGACCAATGGAAAATTCCTTCCCAAAGTGGTGTCTAATCTTCACTTAAATCAGTCCATCATTTTAGCTGTCTTTTTTACAGAGTACGCTAGTTCTCCAGAAAGGAGGCTTCACTCCCTTGATGTCAAAAGGGCACTTAGCCACTGTATTGACAGAACTAAGGCTTATAGACCAAGTCAAATACAGCTCTTTCTTACCTATGGTGAGATAGGTAAGGGCAGAGCTGCCACAAAATGTACAGTTGCTCACTGGATAGTGGCATGTATACTGTTTTGTTATAGTAAAGTGGGTAAACAGGTGCCCCTGGGCCTGAGGGCAGATTCCACCAGGGGTACAGCTGCTTCAGTGGCAGCTTCAAGAGAAATTCCACTACTGGAAATCAGCAAAGCATCTACATGGAAAACAGTACACACCTTCACAAAGCATTACAGCCTGGATCTACAATCCAGAAGTGATGCCAGATTTGGTACAGCAGTGCTGCAGAACCTGTTTCCTAAATAGGTTCTCTGCCCAACCTCCAAAGATACTGTTTGGTTGTCTGCATCAGTTTAATCATAATGAGTGATTACTGGAGTTAGAGGAAAAATTACTCACCATAGTAATCTTGTTTCTTCAAAGGGATCACTCATTATGATTAAAGCACCCACCCTGCCTCCTCTACTAGAACCTATGAAAATTGTTCTGCATCCCTGTTTTGGGGTGTTTTTTTCAGTATAGGTCAGGTTAGAGACTCACTTTTTGTTAACCAGTTGGTTCCCTTGTGGTTTTGAGTTTTTTACGTTTGCTTATTGGGATGTTTTTTTGACCTGAGAGGACAAAAATTCTTTTATAAAAAATATTATTTTTAGCTAGTGGGTCTTATAACCAGTTAGGCTACATAAGAATCTGAAGCACTTAGAGTGCAGTAGTTGCTAGGGCAGCAGTTTGAAATTGGCATGAGCCAATTGAGAGTTCCATCATTTGCATATAATTCCATTTCTCCGGGCAGTCCAACACAGGAGGCTGACTGAATCAGTTTAATCATAATGAGTGATCCCTTTGAAGCAACAAGATTACTACAGTGAGTGATTTTTTCTTCTTTTCTATGTAGCCTAGTGATAGCTTTAATTAATAGCAGATTGTAGAGAGTTATAGAGGACCATTCTTGAAAAGATAAAGCATCTTTATCCAACCAGTGTTTTAAAACTACCTGTTTAACAGAAATAGAAATTAATGCTAACATAGCTTTGTCAGAAAATTGTAATGAAGAATTAAAAATACCCAAAATACAATCTTCAAATTGGAAAGCATTTTGAAGTTTTAGTTTATATAATATCTTATTGTTAATTTCTTTCCATAGTGCATTAACTAAAGAACAACTCCAAAAGATGTGGCTAAGGTCACCAGAAGAAGAATTACAGCAGTTGCAGATGTTAGAATTTTTAAGACCTCTTTTGAAGAGACTATAAGGGGTTACATAAGCATTATGCAGAATTTTGAATTGGATCAGCTTTAGGTTATCAAATGGAATATATGTATAAACATTGGTCCAAATGTGTGTCCAGTTAAAAGAGCTGAAACCCATAGTCAGGATCCAATAGGAGGGGTGGACTGGACCATCCGAACATTTTTTGACTAGTATTATTTTATATGTATTAGTAACAGGATGAATCACACTATTAATTTTCTGAAGTTTAATTAAAAACTCTTTTATCTATGTTCCAGGGGTAAGATCCAAAATAAGCACATAATGCTGTTTTTAAAGCAAAAAGATTTATTATATATGTCCTGCTTAGATTTAAATTGGTTAAGAGTGTAGAAATAGTTTGGAAATGTCCATTTTCTAAAAGTGAAACCACTTTTAGTTCTTTAATCTGACAAGACCAAGGTTTATTGAAGATTTTTTTATTTAGCTTAAAATTGCAGTTATTAAAGATTGGTTGGTTTATATCTTTGTAAGACTGAAAGTCCAGAAACTTACATACTTGGTTATGGACTTTTAACAAAATCCCAACTGTTGAGTTTTTGATTGATGAAGGTAATTTAGAGAATCTGATATAAAATAAAGAATCTGGGACAATTTTATGTGTACTAATTAAGTATAGTAGTGTCAGTGGCTCAGCAGGTTGCACAGCCGCCTCTGAGGCTGGAAGGCCAGAAGGTTGTGGGCTCTATCCCCACTCCAGGCACTAGGGTCAAATCCTAATACTGACCCTGTAGTGCAGCATGAGGGGGGTGCTGCACTCCTGAGGTGTTAAACCGAGGTCACATCTGCCTGTTCTGGTGGTAGTACAGGTGGATGTTATAGGTCCCATGGCACTTCTCAAAAAGAGTTGGGGAATTTTTTATTCAGACTTCAAAAAAATCATAATACATAACAAAAAATAACAAAAACCCATAAAACAAAATAAGTATTCATACATATATCCCATTCTGGAAAAATACATATTAATTTATACAGCTCCTACAAATTCACCCTCTCCCCCACCCCTAAGAGTAGGAGGAAGTTTTTATTCAAACCTCAAAAAAATTATAATACATTACAAGAATAACTGAAAGTAAAACCTGAATGCAAATACAGTAATAAGTCCTAGTTCCCCTTCTGGAAATATTAAAACATTTTTGAAATAGTATTAGAAAACAAAAAAAACTTAAACTAAGACAGTTTACCTAGTAATACATACCACCTCTACACATCTCCCTCACCCTGGATCCTAAAAGTAGGGTAATGTTGTAATTATAACTTCAAGAAGGATAAACCCCAAACATGTTACAAATCACATGATAAACAGGTGGAAAAAATATCAGTAACAAGATAAAAGACAATGAAAAAGGAAATCAATAAAACAATTAGAAATCATGCACTATTCAATCCATACTATAGAATATCAAAAGAAAATCCCTTCATAGTAAATCAAAACATTCTGTATCTATCATACACCCATCTCTGTATCCCATCCCCACTTTAGAGGAAAGGAGTAGGTGGAATACACCAAATGAACCAACCCTAACCCCTCCAGCTTTCATTCTGCTAACCTCCCCCCCCAGCCACACAGAAGGTCGATCTGGATACCAGAACCACAAAGTATCATACTAAGAAATGCTCAGACATACCCATCATAACAGCCAATTACAGTTGTTCCACCAAGCCCTGACTTGTGTAATGGAACAGTAGTGAGTGCTTGCCTTTTGAAACTTTGTAAAGCAGTATTAATAGACCAAAACAACTGATATGGAGGCACAAAGGTATTCTGTAAGGTTAACTTACACCTATTAATCCAGATAGATATAGTATTTTAAGAAAAAATCTACATGGTACCCTTATGGTAGGAACCCCATGAAGGTGGCAAACAACCTAAAAACAAGATTTCAGCATCCAAATTCCAAATGGGGACCTTTTCCATTGTAATCTTACTATATCCCAAAAAGACTTAGTGTATGGGCAGGAGAACTACAAATGCTCCATAGTTTCCAAAGTATTGAACCAGGACTCTACTTTTGAACAGAAACATTCCAACTGATCTTTGTGTTTCAAGTTGGATTTCACACTCAATTTACCATGGAAACAGAGCCAAAGGACATCCCACATGTATTTTGGTGTACGAGATGAACTCAACATAGTCCCAATAGCAGACAGCTCATATAATGGTAGCTTACTAAAATGTGGCTGTACCAAGAAAAACTGGGGTAAGAGGAGACCATATAGTTCCTTTCTTGTTGAGTTGAGCAAAGTCTGCTTCATAATTGCCCAAACTTTCAATTTACCCATGCACCATTGAAAATAATAAGGGAGACCAACCAACGATCGTTGTTTAGGTATGGCCTTATCCATTGCCCAATTTTCCAGCCATGGTTTGACCCCGTCCAAACACCAAATGGCCCAAGGTTTATCCATCATTTGTAACAGAGGTTAAAATGGCATAAAGAAACATAAAAAAGAAAAAAACAGATTGGGTGAACAATGCCAAGCCCACCCCTCTTAATGGAGAGATACAGGATGCCCCTTTTTACTGGGTTCAATGTTTCATCCCAAATGCACTGAAATAAAATACTATAAATGGTCATCTACAATTGTTATGAGGTGGAAAAACCACACTCAAATGTAAAAACATGCTTAATAAAAAGGTTTTAGCCATATAAACCTGTTTTTGTTTTGATATTCTCCAAGGATTCCATTTACCAGTCTTATCCTTTGCTTCCTGAATCAGCTTATCCCAATTATAATACCCCATATCTCCTGGGCCAAAATATACCCCAAGGATCTTACACAGATTTTGGGACAAGGAGATCCCCATAATTTTTTGAACAGATCCAGCATATTTTACAACTAACAGAACCTTACTCTTTGTATAATTGATCTGTGCCCCCCCTGTACAAAAGGAGAAATCTGTCAATATTTGTGCAGCCTTATCACATGATGCCACATCTGCCAGTGTTAAGCATAAATCGTCTGCATATGCTATGGCCTTAATTTCAACATTCGCTGTGGAGACTGAAAACCCCCAGATGTCCTCGGCTCCATATAACCTCCTAAGTAAAGAATCCAATGTAATAACATAAAGAACCGGGCTCAGAGGGCACCTCTGTTGCACTCCCCTTTCCAACTGAAAGGGGCGTCCTACCCACCCATTAACATAAGTTGCTACCACTGCCGCTTTATAGCAAGCCTGCACAGCTTGAATTGACAATGCTGGAAATCCCATGTTCTCCAAACATTTCCATAAATAAAAATGGGACACTCTATCAAAAGCCTTTGTCTGACCAAGGCTAACTAGGTACCCCATTAATTCTTCTGAATCCCCTTTGGTCATTAATTCCCTTAAAACAAATAACATAACATATATCTTCCTGCCTGGCATACTGCAAAACTGAGATGGATGTATTACATCTTCCAGAATCTTAGTCAACCTATTATGTGGCAGTTTTGTAAATATTTTGCTATCAGAATTTAACAAGGTGATAGGTCGCCAATTGGATAGGCTAATACTATCTCCTCCTTTATAAAGCAAGAGTACCAGACCTATTTTCATACTGTCTGCCAAGCGATGCTGAGAAAAACAATCATTAAATACTTGAAGCAATTCATCCTTCAAGAAAGGCAAGAAAGCCTGATATAGTTCATTGGGTAAGCCATCACATCCTGGAGCCTTCCCCGGATGTAAAGCTTTAATTACCTTACAGAATTCCTCCTCTGTAAATTAACCAATAAGCTCCTGTTTTAGGAAGTCTGGCAACTGTGCCATGTCTGCCTAATCCAACCAACTGGAAATTCTCTCCTCCTGCTGTTCCACATCTTTCTGAAACAGTTGTTGGATAAAACTATCCACGTCAGAGTGAATCTCACAACTGTCCCTCAGAATTTCACCACTAGATCTAGTAAGCTGAGAAATATCCTTTTTCCTCCTCTGTGTGGTACAACTAGTGAAAGGATTTGTGTGGGATTGCCTCCCATGTATACAAAATTGTTGCTCAATTTCAAGTATTTTCATGTGATCATATTGTACCTGAACCACAGCCTACTTTACCTCTCTAAGCTGAGCAAGCACTGAAGAATCCCCAGTATTAAGTCTAGATTGAAGTAAGTAAAACAAGTCCCATAGCTTCATGTATTTATCTTTATTAATTCTCCCATTAATCTGACCCATTTCCTGAAAATATGTTTGTACGTCTAGCTTACTATTCTCCCACCATTGTATTTTATCGTCATATAAAAAATAAAACGATTTACGGGCTGCCATTACATGCTGAAAACCTTCCTGAATTTGGGGAATTTCTAATAAAGACAAGCTGAGTTTCCAATAACCAGGACCTTTACTCCTGGCTGCCATATTGGCTATAGCTACGGACAGTAACCCATGATCAGAAGTAGCCACCGGGATAACTTTAGCCATCTGGACTTCCAAAGTTGGAGTAAGAAACCAGTAATCAATATGGAAAGAAGATAGTCCCTTAAAATAGGTATGCGGTGCATCTCATCTGGCTTCACTAAAAACATCGACCAACCTGGTTTTATCTAAAACATGGTTCAGGAAAGTCATATCACAATATACTTTAGACGTATGACCACACTTATCCCTTTTACTCCTACTAATATTAAAATCACCCTCTTATAATATGAACCATGCTGTATATAAGTATGGCATTATTATTTTCAAAAGGACAATACAGTCAGTTTTAAGTTGAGGGGCATAAATATTAAGTAGGCGGAACTCCACCGAATTAATGGCCCTCCCCGGGGAAATATCGACCATGTGAGACACTTTAATAGAAGGGTCAGAAAAACAGATCCCTACTCCACAACATGTTTCGGTGCCCATTGATCAATAACTAGGTCCCCATAACCAACTTTTTGAAGCCACCTGTATTTCTTCTGATGAATGCAATCTTGTATCTTGAAAAAAAAAATCACATCATAAGAAAGATTGACAAATAAACCAAAAGTAGCAAGACATTTCTTCTCAGACTTAATACTGTTAGTATTTAAACTAGCCACCACCAAGTTATATACCACAGACAGAGAAGCAGCAGTGTTCAGGTCGGTAAAGTTCTGTTGCTTTTAAGTAACTCCATTTGAACCCACACAGTACGCTGCTTTTTCTTATTATCTTTCCTGGGAAGCTCTGTGCATTGCTCAGGGTCTGACAGAACATCCCTTTGGGGAGAGGGCAAAGAGGCAACATTTGAGTCTCCCTCTGCTTCAGAGGGCAACTCCTGAAGGACTGTGAATTTGTTCCCTAAAGGAAGACCATCCATGGATTCATCCCCGGAAGTCATGGACTGATGTTGTTTACCTTTACCAGGAATGGTCTGGATATCTGCCAGGTCAATCACCAAAATCAAACCCTGATCCCCAGGAGGGGTACTAGGAGGAGGTGGGGGTGGGGTTGAAGGCATCTCAGTACCAGGCTGAGTGGAAGCAACAGACTGCTCTGTAGCAGAGATAACCCTGGATCCTCCAGAGGGAAATCTCAGGGGATTAACCTGTCTCTGAGGAAGCGGGGGCACAAAAAAAGTCCTGCCCCTGGAAAAAGTCTGAGCAGCTCTGGCAGGTTTAAAAATATATAAATCCTGTATCCCATAATCCACGTCTTCAGTATTATGAGAAGTGGATGGTCAATCACTGAAAGTATGCCCTAAGGTGTTACATAGGGAACATTTTGGGGTATTGGTGCAGTGGTACCTTGCATGCCCTAATTTACCACACTGAAAACCTTTAATGGTATCACAATTTGTACCGACATATAGAACAGAATCACATTTGTAACAGCGTCTCGGCTGACCGGGGTAAAAAATAAACCCTTTGTCCCTGCCAACATAAAAACAATTTGTGAGATGTATTAGATCTTTCTGTCCCATATGCAGCTTTATCCGGATCCTCCACCCCCCATTCCAAAAACCTTCATCATCCGGGATTGGATCCAGCATCCCCTGGATCTCACAACATTTTTTCAACCAAAAAAGAAAGTCCTGGGTGTTAACCCCTTCATTTCAGAACAACACAGTGATAAAACAAAAGGATTGTTTCGTTAAAGGGATCACCTGGAATGGTGCCCACAATGGATTCGTTTTCATAATCAAATGTTTAGTCCAGAACTTTTCCAGAAGGTCAGGTGTGCAAAAACTGAGATCAAAGGAATGCTCTCCTGAAGTGAGAAAGAGGGCATATACCTCAGAGGGCATAAATCCCAATGACTGCTTAATGAGCATTCTGCCCACACAGTTCCTATCTGGGGGCTCCTCCAACCCCCCCAGATAATGAATGTGTACCACATTTCACCTCTTTGCCAGTTCTACCGACTTTTTAAAGAGGCTGGCATAGGCAGGAGCTGGTTCCATCTGCCGTAAGCTCTGGCAACTTTTATACTACTGCCATTAGCCCTTGCTTCTGATTCCCTTCTACTGCAGCAGGTAACAATCCCTCAACCATAGGAATATCTTCCTGAGCCTCTGAAGCAGTGTCCACCTCATTGCAGACATCCCCAGGCTGGGCGTCATAAAAAACATCCTGAGTAGAGCCCAAAGGTGAAAAGGAAATTGTACCTGCATCCTGTACTCTGTCTGCCCAGTCTGCTGTTTGCTTCACACTCTGGGCAGGCTGTAAGTCTGCTGCTGTTATAGGCGCCAGCTGCAGTGGCTGTGCTGCACCCTGAAGATGAACCTTCGGATCCGCCACCCATGTCCCCATTGAGTCCTACATCCAACTGGCCTTCTGAAGGGCCTGTTCTGGAGACCAACTACTATCCTCCATCGTTCAATCACTCGCCTGCACACCAGCTCCATCCATACCGCCGGCACCTTTCGGATCCTGGTGTGGGCCAAAAATGAAAACCTTAGTGCGTCTGGGTGTATAGGAGCCTGGTGAAGCTGCAGGACATTTTTTTCAGAGATTTTTCTGCTTCCAATAAAGCAGATGCTTCTACATATTCTCTTTCTCTGTGTCAGGTAATGTTTTTTCTTTAGAGCTTGCTGAAAAGACAACTCAGCATCTACAAACTCCATCTCTGAGTCATCACAAGCTTTAGTCACCTCAGTCTCTACCATCGGAACCTTGATAGAGTTATCCATATCCATCACAATTACATCTGGAACAGCATCAGTCTCTTGGTGCTGCATAGGTCCATTCTCTTCAACTTCTGACCCAGCAATGTCTTCCTCCATGATCAGGCAGTACCCCTACCAATGAAAAGAGTAGGGGAATTTTTATTAAAGTTTGAAAGTAAAATATAGTCAAATAGTACACAAAAGCAAATTACACAAAACAAAATACATATTCCATCATACAGAAAATACAAAAATATCATTGTAATAGACTCAAAGCTAATAAAACATACTGAAAATAACCCCTTCCCCCACACTAAAAGAGTAGGGGAATGTACATAAAACAAATTCAAAATCAGAGTACTACGGACAGTGAAAAAGAACGGGTAAACAATCTCTCGCATCCCATCTGGATTGATGGATGGATGAGGAAACCTTTTCATAATCGTGTGCCTTTAGACCAAGAATAGAATTTTCAATCAAAAAAAAAATAGTTCATGAGGTGAAAAATAACGTTGTTGAATGGTGTGTCGACACCGCATGTGCCAAATATTAAATTTGAAGCATAGCAAAAACAACCAAATAGTCACTCTATCATATTTAGTCCAGAAAGGTGGCAAAATACTGACACATAATATTTCCAAGGAAATTGGATAAAATGGGGAAGTAGGCCACTTATATTTTAAAAGATTCCAAAAATCAAGTATAAAGGGACATATCAAAAAGAAATGGTCCATTGTTTCAATCGTGGTAGGGCAAGTGTCTCTAGGACAATAACGATCAGTGACTGGTTTATGTTTCAAATTAGCGCGAACATTGAATTTACCATATAAGGATAACCATAAAACATCCCGCGTATAAGGAGGCATCCGGGTAGAGGTCAACATACTGCCAATTAAAAGTTTATGATGCGAAGAGTAGGAATCAAAAGGGGCCATGTCTTGGAAATATTTGTGCAAAATATAGACATACAATTCCATTCGACTAAAACGTAAAAAAAAGTGTCTCGAAATACCCCACATTGTTAGTTTTCCAAAGCACACTCTCAGTGGTTGAGGAAGAGAAACAAAAGATCTATGTTTTGGAATCAAATCATGTTCCGGCAATAAGGAAAGAAGATCTCCCATAGAATCCAGAAGCCACGGTTGCCATCTATCATTTTTATCTGTAAATAAAGGTCTGAAATTTGTATGAAGAAACATGGTCAAAAAAAAGACTATGGGTTGTACCATTTTCAATCCACCATATCTTCTGTCACGTAACAACAGACTACGTTTGATAGGGCTCAATCTACTGCCCCAAATACAAGAAAAGAAACAACTATACATTTGAGTTTCCAGGGACAAAGGAAGACTAAAAACAGAACTTAAATATAAAAAAGGGGTAACAGAAATGTCTTAACCATTTGAACTCACTTCAATTTAGACAATCTCCATGTGTTCCATAAAGTAACTTTAGCTTGTGCGTCTTGCAGTTTATATTTCCGATTCAAATATGCCAAATCCCCCACCCCAAACAAAAGGCCCAAAACTTTACAGGGCTCGATGGCAACTGGTATTCCTATGATGTGAGTGACCCGAACTTCCTCACTTCTAAGTGGTATGCAAGTACATTTTTCATAATTTATCCTCGCTCTGGTACAAAACATAAAACCCCGGAGGGTTTTTTCCAAACATAATGCAGATGGCAAGTCTCCAACTAAGAAACATACATCATCTGCATATGCAATGCATTTAATTTCCTGGTCACTACTCGAAAAGGACAATCCCTGTATGGTTGGTTGATCATGCACTCTCCGTATAAGGGGATCCAAAGTAAACAAATACAAAAGTAGACTCAAGGGACATTCCTGACATACACCCCTAAGTATGGGACATTTAATACCAAGCCAGCCATTACGGTAGGCACGTGCTGTAGCTTTATTATAACATGTCTGTAACCATAGAATAAAAGTGAGAGGGACCCATAATGCGCTAAACAGTCCCACAAATACTCATGTCGCACATTATCAAAGGCTTTAGCCTGATCAAGGCTAAAAATCAGTCCAGTAAGTTCTTCTGTAGCCCCTCTTTGAAATACTTCATGCAGTAATATTAAACTATCTGTAATTTTCCTATCTGGTAATGAACAAGTCTGAGCGGGATGTAAAAGACAATTTTCATGAACCAGCAGTCTGTTATTCAATATCTTAGCAAATACCTTAAAATCAGTATTAAACAATGTTATGGGTCTCCAATTTAGCAAATCTCCTCTATCCCCTTTCTTACATAAACATAACTAAACCATCATTCATACTATCTGGCAACACACCTGAAATCAATATTTCATTTAAAACTGTTGTAAATTCTTGCAATAGAAAATGAAAAACAAATTTATATAACTCATAAGGGATACCATCTGAACCGGGGGCCGTCCCTGCTTTAGATTGTGAAAATGCAGCAGAAACTTCCAATGGCATAATAGGCACCACCAACATGGATTTCCCAAGAGTAGACAATTGGGGTAAATTACATTGTGCTAACCAAGGTGTATGGGCATGACGTAGGGTATCAGAGGAACCAAACAACATCCGAACATGGTAATCTACAGCCTGTAAAATAGCGTTCGAGGTTGTGCACCAATTTCCAGACCCATCTTTAATCTCTGTCATGTATTTCTGTTGTCTTTGAAATGCACAAAACTGAAAGGAATTCAGAAAGGCCTTATTGCCCTGTGTCCTAAAACACCTCTCGGTCTCTAAAGATTTTAAACGATCATATTGCATTTTATTCATATGTTCTCTAATTCTATGTAGCAGAGGGAGAACTGAAACATCCCCTTGGGCTGCCTGAAAATGCAAATCCAAAAATTGCATTCTGTAATTACTATACCTATCAATTTTTTATCTGCCATTTATCTGACCTATACATTTGAAGTAATGTTTGTCACATTTTGTGTCCATCCACCAGTCCCGAAATGTCTCGAAAAGACACACTACAGATTTCCTTGCCTTCAGCAGGGCAAAAAAAACATCTTCCACTGTGGGAAGTAGTAACAACTCCAAATTCAATCTCCAGTACCCTGGTCCTCTATGCATAGTGGCATGACTGGCAACCATGGCTTCCAGAATAACATGATCTGAAAAAGCAACTGGTAGGGTTCTAGTCCCCACGACCTTTAATGAATCAGACATGAACCAAAAAACAATATGGGTAGCCTTAGTACCTTGTAAAAAGGTTTTGTCAGGGTTACCATTAAGAGCCATAACGTCCATAAGACCCGTTTGAATTAGTAAATCATTAAGACAATTAGCATTGCAAAATATCTTAGCGGTACGCAGACCCCTATCAGTGTTATATCTACTACAATTGAGGTCTCCTCCCAGAAACACATATTTAGAAGTAAATAAATATGGTTGTAGCAATCTAAAAATCTCAGCCCTAGCAGATTTGGTCTGGGGTGCATACACATTTAAAAGGCGACATTGTAAACCACTAAGTACCATATCTAACAGAAGAACCCGTCTTGGATACAAATCAATGAGTTGCACTAATTGAGCCATAGGATTATTAACAGCAACACCCACTCCACTACATGCATCATCACACATGGACCAATACATAACACCCCAACGCCATCCTGCTGTTGCCCGTTCCATGTCTAGTCTTGTATGCAATCTAGTATCCTGAAAGAACGCAATGTCATAGTCCCTGTTCTCAAATAGTGAAAAAATCAACAATCTTTTCCTCTCAGACTGGATACTATTCACATTCAAGGAAGTTACAGAAATTTTATATAGCTCTAGCATACCAGAAAGATATAAAATTATCCAGAATCTGAATTGCAGCATGACATATCAGAAAGTACAAACTCCCACAACATATCATTTCTTGCTCCATTGCCTCACCCCTAATTTATTTTTTTTCTTTTTAACTGTATCTGATTTTTCCAAAGGCTGATCAACCTCAGAGGTCCCTTCCTGCTGTGATGAATGTACAGAGGCAGAATCCGATTCAGTACCTACATCGTCTTGCAAGACTTGATAGGAATTGTGAAGAGGGAGCTTAGCAGAATCAAGAGCAGCCGTCCCCAAATTCCCGGAGCGTAGACTACTCCTCCTGGTAGATACCAGAGTGAAGGCTCCTTCCGGGGGCAAGGGCGGAGGCATGGATACCATAGTGGGACTAGGAGTGTCTACCGGGACCTGCGGCTCCGGGGATGCTGTAATAGGCACAGAAACATCAGCAGTCTGTATTGTCACAGATTGTTCTTGTTCAGGAAGGGCTGCCTGCCCAACAATGACTGGGGGCTGGGCCTTCCGAGGGGGGGCGGAGGAGGCCTCTGTCCAAGTGCCGCCTTAACAGCATTATTAATGTAAAAATCCTGAATACAGAAATCTCCGTTTTTATTTTGGGCAGCCCAAGGGCATTCAAGAAAGGAATGGGCCTGCTCACAAAGAGAACATTTTACTGGATGATGACAGTCAGAGAAAACATGCCCCAGTTCTCCGCACTGGCCACATTTAACTACCTCACACATCCTGCTAAGGTGCCGGGGAGAACCGCACTTATAGCAGTGCCTGGGCTGACCTGGATAAAAAATAAACCCTTTGTCACGTCTCAGATAAAAACAGTTTGGCAAATGTTGTAAACCCTCATCATTTTGTATCAAATTGACTCTTTATCTCCAGCCTCCATTCCAGAAACCCTCAGTGTCCAAAATGGGTTCTGGATTCTCCTGAATTGCGCATTTTCTCTCAAGCCAGTATGTAATATCTTCAACATTCACACCCTCATTTCGAAACAACACTGTTATCACTTTAAAAGATTGTTTTGTGAGGGGGATGGCTTGGAAATGAGACCAAGCCGGGTTCGTTTTCAAAACTGCATACTTCATCCAAAACCTGTTTAATAAATCTGGAGTACGGAAACTAATATCATAAGTATTATCGCCAGGGGTGTGTATGAGAGCATACACCTCGCTGGGTGAAAAACCCAGCAGTTGCTTAGTCAGAACTTTCCAAACATAAAAATGATCTGGCATATGTTCTGCAGTCCCCAAAAATCTCAATCTAACCGAATTTCGACATTTTGCTAGTGTTACAGGTTTTTTAAAAAGACTAGCAAATGTCACCGTGGTTTCCGTTAGTTTGGGAGGTTCCTGTACCACATCTGTAGTAACTCCATCCATTCCCACAACAGAGTCCATAGTCAGAACCTCAGGTGGACATGCCGATGACACAGGAGAATAAGAAATACTACCAGCCAAGCTCTGTATTGGGGTCCCATCAGAAAAATGGTCAGGGACTTGGGAGCCTACTCATACTAACTCAGGAGGGTGTCCACCAGGAGTAGTTAAGGGAGGTGTCATAGCTTCAACAATAGTAGCTAGAGGTAAACTAGCAGTAACTTTACAGTGGTCATTAGGTAATAAAATGGATTCACCTACCCCAGATACCCCTGGAAGCGGGATTGCCGGGTCTGCGATCCAAACTCCCGACTCCATTTGAATCCGTCCTGCACCCCGAAGCACATTTTGAGGAGACCAAGGCTCGTGAACAACATCTACCATAGGAATAGGGGTCTGGGGTGAGGAGTGTTCATCTCCCGAAACAACCTGAAAAGGCTCCTTTAAAACTTTACAACCTGTACCTGGCAGGCCTGAGGGAGAATCACCCTTGGGCCATTTCCGCTTTCTGTCTTCCTCAGCACAAAGTTGAGCCATCCGATAAGCTTCCATTGCCTGTTCCAGCAGCTGTTTCTTGGTTTCTAAAACTGCTTGCATATCCTCCAACCCCCGAACCGGGGCTTCTGCAACGGTCATCTCACCAACGCCATCACACAGTGTTGGGACTATTCCTGCAGGCTCTGCCCGAAGTAGTGGGCCGTCACTCATCGAAGAACTACTGATGTCTTCCGCATCAACTGATGAGGTAGCCTGCCGCGGGGGTTCCAGTAAGCAGTGCTGGCCACCACTTGGGTGCATCCCAGCCGTACCGCGTCCCCTGCAGGAAGAATCGAGGGGCGGACAAGCAGGTGTCCGTCCTCCACTGCTCTCAGCAGCCATCTCAAAATTCATAGGAAGAGACCACTTTATATATTTATTAATATGGGTGGCCATGTAATACATAAAGAAATTATGTATTTTAATGCCTTCTTTGGATTTTGGTAGCATTGGTTTATTGAGAGAAATTCTGGGTGGGTTTATCTTGCCAAATAAAATTATTCTTAAGTGATTGGATAGGGACAAACCAACTCAGGGGGAGATAAACATTTAGCATATTTAAAGGGTAAAAAAAGCCTGGGGAAAATGTTAATTTTTAATATGTTAACCCTACTCCCAAAACATAATGGAAAGTAAATTCCATCTATTTAAATCTTGTTTTAATGTTTTAATTAAATTTGTAAAGTTCAGACTGATTAGCTGAGATTCCTCCTGCAATAAGAGAATACCTAAATATTTTATGTGATTTGGAGTTCATTGCAAACCTAAATTAATTATATCTTCCTTTTGGACCCCTGTATTTAAAGGTATAACTATTTTCTTTTCTTTTTTTAGTTTATAATTTGAAACCAAACTAAATTCTTGAATAGTTTGCAAAGCTACAGATATTGACTGTTTAGGGTTAGCAGTGTGGAGCACCATGTCATCTGTGAAGGCAGATAATTTCAATTGGAAAGGGCCAATATCAATACTATTAATAATAATAAACTTTATTTGTATGGCACCTTTCAAAAACCAAAGCACCTTAATAATTAAAATCACAATGTCAACAGACCAACATCTCAATAACAGACAGTAAAATCAAACTGATAGCATCTTTACTTAATCACCAAAAGCTTGGTTCCACAGATAAGATTTTAGTGCTTGCTTTAACCCCTCCATGGTCGTGCATTTATGTAACCAATGGGGTTGAGAATTCCAAAGAGTAGGGGCCGCATACATAAATGCCCTCACCCCAGAAGATTTCAGGCACACCCTTAGAATCTCTAGCAACCTCTGATTGTCTGAGTGAAGCAATCACCCAGGGCAGTGAGGAACCAAAAGCTCTTTTAGATAGTGTTTGTATTTAAATAAAATAAAAGAGGTTATAAGTACAAGTTAAATAAAACTGGGGACAGGGGGCAACCCTGATGTGTACCACTGCATAATCTTCTGGTGGAGGAATATAAACCATTACAAAAAATTCTCGCCAAACGTTGAGAATAAAGACTTTCGAGTCTGTTGACAAATTTGTCTGGAAAACCAAATCTCCAGAGAGTAGCCAAAAGAAACTCAAAATAAACTCTATTGAAAGCCCATTCTGCATCCAGGGATACCAGAGCTGCAGGGACGCCGGTGTCCCTGGAAACAGAAAAGACATGTGACAGTTTCCTAATATATTCATATGCTTGTCTGGACAAAATAAAAACTATTTTTTCCCTACAAATTAAAGTATTCCAGAATTTTTTGATTCTGTGAGCCATGATAGAAGAAAGTATTTTTAGGTCACAATTAATAAGTGAGATAGGATGATAATTGATAACTTTATCGTTGGATCTATCAGGCTTGGGTAAGAAGATAAATAAAGCTTCTAAAAGAGCGTAATCATTAAAGCCATTTGTGAAAATATATGTATAAACTGATTGTAAAATTGGAGCCAAAATATCTTTAAAAGCTTTATAAAAGTTGGGAGTGAACCCATCACGTCCAGGTGATTTATCTGATTTTAAATTATCTATGGCATCCATAATTTCCTGCACATGAATGGGCCTGATTAGTTCCTCAGCTGATTGGGGATCAAGTTGAGGACAATTAAAATTTCTTAAATAAAAATCAAACTCAGAATTAGAAAGAGGATTATAAATAGATCCCTAAAGCCTTGAGTAAAAGTCCACAAATTCAGAGAGAATTTATTTTTGCTCAGTTTTTATTGAGTTATCTTTATCTGAAAACAATATAAGCAATATTTTTTGAAATTTCCATATTTTTAAGTGTTTTGGCCAATAACTTACTTGGTTTTTCTCCCATGTCAGTGTAGCTAGCTTTAGTATGCAAAATAAGGAGTTCTGCTCTCTCACACTAGTTAAGGTAAAATATTCATTTTTATATATATTTAAATTTCACAAAGTTTGTTGCAAGTTAGATGTGGCTAATTGGTTTTCTAATACTTCTATATGTTTAAGTAAATAGTCTAATTTAGCCTGATTTTGTATTTTTCATTTAGTTGATAACCTAATAAGTTCACCTCTAAAAAAACACAGGCAGACCACATAATGTCTAGTTTTGTTGTTGATGAAAGATTAGAATCTAAATATTTTTCTTTCTGCTGCTTAATATGATTAATAATGAAACCATGTTTTAAGAGCTGATTGTTAAGATGCCAAATGGATTGTTTAATAAAGGAGGACTTTAGATCTTGTTGCATCCAAACCAATGAATGATGATAGAGATCTGGCAGAACTTTGAGTATCTGTTATACTGGATATGAGGAATTTACTGATTAAAAAATAATCCTTGAATAGGTGTTATGGGCTGAAGAGAAGAAAGAGTAATTTTGGGAGTTCGGGTTAAGTATTCTCCAGAGATCATCCAACTCAAAAAGATTCAAAAATTCTTTCAGGGCCCTATTGTCTGCATTTAGCCTAACTCCCTTATCTAAATGTGGATCTAAAGGCAGATTTCAATCTCCTCCCAGGATAATTTGACTAGAAACAAACTGAGATAGACTAGATGCAAACTCCAATAAAAAGGCTGCAGTGTTAGAATTAGGACCATAGACGGAGCCCAAAAGAATGTTGACAATATTGAGTAAACCTGCTACCAAAATATATCTGCCATCTTGGTCAGCAGATGTTTGTGTCTGTTCAAAATATAGTGATCTGCTGATCAAAATGGCTTACACCATTTTTAGAAGTACAATTGCCCACCCCAGAAACCCAGTTGTAATCTAATTTTTTCAACAAACTAATTTCTGAAGAGAGCAAATGTGTTTCTTGAAGAAATAAAAATTTACAATTTAAAGATAAAGCATGATTTAAAATTTGCAGCCTTTTTGTTTTGGACTATATCCCTTTAACATTCCAAGTAGCACATGTAATTTTAGTAGCCATTGCAAAATAGCTAAACATAAAAAGCTGAATGTGAGACCATTAAGATTCGAAGAATAGATATTCTTTAAAAGTAGTACAGATACGTTGGTACAAACCCACATTTCCATAATTAAATTCTCCCCTGTCCAGTCTTTTTAGAATTAAGATACTTCCCCAGTCTTTGAAAGCTGATCTACCTATGATCAAATATGTCAGAAATTACCTCCCAATAAATGTAAAATAACCATCCACTAACAAGAAGAAAAAGAAATTCCCTTAAGAGGGGCCTAGAGCCTAGAAATGTAGTATCATGAGGATTTAAGGAATTCTGTCGTAACGCACTCTCGGTCCCAAAGACTGACTTATCATAAAAAACAGGACCGTGATGATCCTTCAAGGTAGTTTCTTGGTCTCTCCAGCTATATGGAAAATAAAAGGGTATTTTGAAGAGGTAATTCCATTAACAAATTGAAGTAATAATATTCTGCCTATGGAAAATGAATAGTTGAACTATACTAATTCAATAACATATTGTACATAGGGCCCAGTTGCTGTAAATAATGTGCAC
This sequence comes from Neoceratodus forsteri, assembly GCA_016271365.2. NCBI lineage: Eukaryota > Metazoa > Chordata > Ceratodontiformes > Ceratodontidae > Neoceratodus > Neoceratodus forsteri. The sequence continues at coordinate 740,897,859 of CM057459.1, forward strand.
ATTACCGACTATAAAATATAATATGGAGGAATGTGACCTTAATTGTTATTTTGATAAAGGACATTCCTAACATAGAATTAAATTTTAACAAGCCATTCAGCCTCAGCTGGAAATCAATACCCATATGTGTGATCCCGGGACTGTCACAAATCAGCCTTTCATAATGGAAACATGTACCACAGTAAGCTAATCTTACCAGACATTGCAGCAAAACATTTCCTTCACTCATTGTCCTTCCTAATCTTACTCCACGTAAAATCAGGGGTCAGGATTCACAGTACACTTCTGTGAAACTTCTTAAAAATCCCAGTGCACTGTAATGTTTCCAGGAGCATGAGCTCCTTTTCATCAGGTCCAAAAAAAAACACAAAAAAAAAAACAACTGAAGCACCTGGCTCAATAATTGGAAGATTCTTACTATCCAAAGTGTTTATAAAAATTCACATAAGGACAATAACAACTTTCAGAATGTATCTACTTGCTCCGGTAGCAAACAAAAGCAGAAGAGTGGAGCTGTTCCAATATATACAAAACTAGAGCCAGCTATAATGATAGAGCTAGTGCAAAATATTTTAGCTCACTACCCCAAGTATAGCAAGGTCAAGAAGGACAACGGAAGGGAAAAAGTAACCATAGCCAAGCAAATAAAAATAAAGCTATTAAAGTTTGATTCCTCCTGACCAATACTAAAAGAAAAACACAAGGCTACCTTGCCCATCCATATAATCACTAAGTGCACATCATCTGTTCAGACAGTAACTATGAGCCTGTTAAACACTTGACAACCCAGTTGTGGATTGTTAGAATGTCAAGTACATATTAAAGAATAAAAGAAAAATATTTACAAACCTCTATTAATACAAATATCATCCATTCTAAAATATGAGCTTATTAGGCAGTAAAAAGAAAAACTTTTGCCATATTAGAGGCAGCCTCAAAGAACTTATACAGATAATGAATAATTAATTTAGTTTCATAAATATTCAAATTAACTCATTTACGCACATGCTATCAAGGTTTCTAGCAAAAACTCCTCAAAGTTGATACTGGAAATAAAATAAAACAAAACAAAGAGGAACCCTCAAAAGTGCAGAATCTGTGCAATGAAAATGTGATCCAAATTGGTCTAAATGGCACAGTCTGATCATCAATAAAAGAAAAACACAACATGGTTCCAAAAATTCAATCATGCCATCTTCAGAGAATAAAGAATATTTCTTTAAGGTAACACTCTCAGGAATGTATTGCAAAAAATCATATTAGGGAAAAAAAAAGTTTTCAGAGTTTACCTTCTAGGTCCAGTAGCAAGCAAAAACTGAAGGGATAAGCCATGCCAGTAAACACTAAGCTAAGGCTAGCTATGATAATAGAGCTAATGCAGCATATTTAAGTTCACTAGCCCTGCCTCTATCTCTTCCAGAACCTGACGGTCCATGTCCTCAATACCTACTTCAAATCCCTGAGGGGATCAGCTACGATTCTGTTGTGGAAGGGGAGAAGACCTAGAATTAGGCAAGAGATTTTATGTAGGTTGGTAACCAAGAGGGCCTTGGCACTCCCCAACCTACACCTTTATTATTTGGTGGCCCAGATATCTTTCCTGTCTGACCTTGTGCATGTTGGTTCCATGGAGAGAGCATGGGTGGTGCTGAAGAGCATCTTGCGCGATGCTCCTTTAGGCCTTGCCCAATGTGCAGCTACCTTGAACAGGAAGATAATGAAGCATATCCCTAACCCTTTTCCAGGGCCACACTGCAAGCCTGGCTATCAGCACATTATATATTGGGTCACCCAGCCACACTGTCTCCTGACACATCCATTCTGCATGCGCTTTTGGAGGAGGGGAAGGTACTGGATCCCACTCAATGAATACTTCAGGTCTGGGGGAAGGTGGGTTTACATCAGATATCTGAGCAGTTTGATCAGGGAAACCTGCTATCCTTTTAAAAATTGTAAAAAGAATGCAGGCTATACCCATTGCAGCTCTTTGCTTACCTGCAGGTCCGTTCTCGGATTCTGGAGAGTAATGGCTTGGGAAGCAGTACCCTGGAACCAAGGAGATCCCCTCTGGAAGAGGCATTAAAGGGTCCTCCCCAGGCTCGAATGGACAAACCACTGACTAGTTGTTACCGGACTCTCATGCACGGGTTGCCGAACCCATTGGATACCTTGAAAAGAAGGTGGGATGGGGATTTCGGGGAGGGCAAGTTGACTGAAGGAAACTGGAAATCAGTACTCAGAAAGGGTATGACCTGCTCAGTCAATAACGGACTAAGAGCCATACGTTCTTTTTTTTGAAATTCAGTATACTTTATTAAAGGGACACTGTCAACCCTCTTAGGTCTCAAAGTGTCCCTAGTTTAAAAAACATATTTGGTGATTGCCAAAATTCTTTAAAGATTGTTGATGTAGCTGGTAGTTTGATTCTGACTCTTATTTTCTTTAAAAAAGTAAAAAAACAGACTGCCCAACATACTAGTGTTATCACACCAAGACAGGTTTGTTTACATTCCTTGATCAACTCCAAATGCATCTTCCTGGACTTGGAAACACCCACAAAACGGTCTAGCCCCTCATGATGCAGTGGGAGTTTAGGAGGCTACTGCCTTATGAGCGACTGCACTGTTTGGGTGTGTTTCTAATGCTCAGGAAGTGTGCAGTAAGAACAGAACCAAGACTGTAAACAAAAACAAGGTTGTTTATAAATATACATTGCCATGCATTTCAGTTCTACTAAGCAAGGAGACAGACAAAACAAACAGCAACATCAGTGCATTTTAGACAGGGTAAACAATCATAAAATGTGGGGTTTCAAACAGAAATAATATGATGAAAAACAGGTTGACAGTGTCCCTTTAATTTTAAAGATTGTACATAAAGCACAAACACCAGAAATGAACAAACAACATATAAACATTTAACACCTATTACAAAACTCTATATAAAAATCTTTAACCCCCCCAACCTCCCTTAGAGACATATAACATATGGAAGAGACACAGTCCTTTCGGGGTGAATATCTGGGTAAAGGGCATAGATACATCAGGAAGTAGTGACAAAAAAAGCACAGAGGAAAACAAAGTAAGGAGTGAAGTTATGCGGTGAGACCCAAGAGACATAGTCACCCCCAGCCCCATATAACATAGGGAAAGGGACCCCATGAGAGCTCCACTACCTTTAACAAGTCAGTCAGCCTGCCCGTACTCCAGCAAATCATGCTTATTGTTTTCAGGAGAGCCAAACTCCAGTGACCTATTCGTGGGAGGTGGGGAGGTCAGACATAAAGTATGAAATTTACCCCACTTCCTGTTGTATGCCTGCAGGTGACTGTGAAGGCTAGCAGTCATCTTTTTGAGCTGTAAATTAAATAATAGCTTGTTAAGCCATTCAGAATAGGACATTTCCAAATGGTCCTTCCAGTGATGGAGAATGACTTTTTTCACTAAAAGGGAAATTGTGACTAACCAATACTTCTGTTCTTTAACGGGGACCCTTGAGTAATCCCCAATTAGACAGATCTCAGGGGTAAAGTAGTCTTCCAGGCCCGAAAGAGGATCCATCCTTTGCTTTATCTTCTCCCAAAGAGAAGCAACTTTGGGACAGTCCTATAGCACATGCATAAGGGTCCCATCCTCCTGTCCACATCTGGTGCACAACAGGGAGGGGATTTTCCCAATTTTGGCCAAGTGGATGCGGTAAAGTAGATATTGTGCAAGATGTAAAATTGAGTGAGGCATAGTTTATCATTGGCTACGAAATGGTATAAGTCTGACCAAATGCGGTTCCAGTCAAATTCTGATTCATTAAATAGGGGAGACCAGTAGATAGAGCTGCCCGAGGCATCAGAGAAGATTTTTGAATAGATTATAGAAGCTATCTGGGAGATCGAGTGAGGCTGCCAGGCTAGGGTTTGAAGCAATTGAATAAACTCCCCTTGATTAATAGACCAGGATGGCAGACCACACCACTTAACCAGCATGTGCCGAAGTTGATAAATCTTAAAATACCGAGGTAACCAGCATAGCCAGGGCCACCAACAACTCTTGACTATTAAGGATGTGACCATCTGAAAGAAGGTTACACACCTTCTTCCCCTTCAATGAGAGTATGTCTCCAGGGATCAACAGATGACCGCCCAGCTGAAAGTTTGGATTATAACACATCGGCTGAGTAATGTCTAATACATTAATGTAATGAAGTGCTCTACATAACTGTACATGAATCTTAACTGATGTGAAAATAACCACACTCCGGAGTGGCCTTTGAAATTTTGGGGGGAGATAAAGTATAGACTTTCTGGGTTTAGACCAGCTTCATGGATCAGTGCCCTCTCAGTTTGGAGCCACAGGGGAACATATAGGGTGGCCGGTGGCGTAGTAACCAATCTGGACCATCTGGCATATTTAGCGATATGGCTCACCAAGTAATAGATAAAAACATTTGGCAGTCTAAGTCCTCCTAATTTTTTGGAAGCCCCTAATTGGGTATAGGCCCTACATAGGGTTTTACCTTCCCATAACAAGGAGGAGGAGATGAGGCTGTGTACTTTTTTAAACCAATTGAAGGGAAGTGAGACGCTCAGCATATTTAAGGGGAAAAACAACCTGGGAAGGATATTAATTTTGATAATACTAATTCTGCCTTGAAGGGGTAAGGGAAGGGAGGTCCATCTTTGCAAATCCTGATGAATATTACTAATCAGCTCATCCAAGTTTAGTTTTTTCATTGAGCTAATGGTTTGTGAGAGGGAGATACCCAAATATTTGAGCCTGGAGGTCCATCCCAAGCCAAGGTGGATATAGTCAGCTGCAACCACCATATGATTTAAAAGCATTAACATTGTTTTATCAGTACTGAGTGTATAATTAGAAAATCTACCAAACTCTTGGATGATGTGCAGGGCGATAGGAATTGAAGTGGCAGGGTTGGAAAGATGCAACAGGATATCGTCCAGATATGTAGAGAGTCTGAGGTTGAACGAGCCAGCTGGGATCCCAATAATATGTGGAGAATCTTTGAGAAGCTGCAACAGAGGTTCTAAATATATAATAAATAAAAGAGGGGACAACAAGCAGCCTTGACGGGTGCCAGAGAATAACTCAAAAGCTCTCAGACAGTATACCATTGCAGTATATTCTCGCACAGGGGTGAGAGTATAGAACTCGTATCCAACTTATGAAAGACCCCAGGAAGCCAAATTTTCCAAGAACTAGAAATAAAAATGCCCAGTTAACCCTGTTGAAAGCTTTTTCTGTGTCCAGGGAGACCAATGCCATGGGAGCATCGGTCCCCCTGGAGGCGGCAAAATATGGGATAGTTTCCTTAGGTGGTCTGCCAAATGATGGCCTTTCATAAAGCCTACCTGTTCATGTCTGATCAGACACTCCCATACTTGCTGAATCCTGCTAGCTAGAATTTTAGCAAAGATTTTGACATCATAATTCATGAGGGAAATCGGACGATAATTAGAAACTTTATCTGGGGGGGTTTCCTGGTTTAGGGAGAACCACTATCAGTGCTTCCAAAAGAAAGAAGTCAGGCATGCCTGCTTCACAGAAGTAGGAATATAGTTGGTAAAGTATTGGGACCAGCTGAGCGGCAAAAACGTAATAAAAGTTAGGAAAGAATCCATCCGGACCTGGGGATTTGTTGGATGGGAGGGATCGAATGGAATCCAGAATTTCCTGAGGAGATATGGGGCTGATTAGAAAGTTTTGTTGATCCAGAGTTAGACACGGGAGATGAATAGCAGAGAGGTAGTCCTGGATGTCCTTTGGGGAGAAGAAACAGGAGGACAGTACAAGAGGTGATAGTACCTTTCAAACTTGCATATTATATCTAGAGGGGATGTTTTGAGTGAGTTGTCAGTTTGGGATATAATAGATAAAACTAAGAAGGAGGCCTCTTGGTTCCATAAGCAGAGAGCAAGAAGGTGCCCGGCCTTGTCACCCTGGTCCACATAGGTTGCATGCATTTTAAGCATTGCATATTGAGCCCATTCCCAAAGACTTTCTGCGTATCTGTCTCTTAAGGTCACCAATAATTCTTGATCTTCCTCTGATAGATTGGAAGAGGGGTGGGTTTCTAACACATTAATTTGATCAAGGACAAGATGGAGGGACGCCTCTCGCTTCTTCTTCCTTGTGGAGGCCATTCGAATTAATTCCCCCAACAAAACACATTTTAGAGAGCACCAAAGCTTAGCAATGTCTGGAACGGAACCCACATTGTAGTCCATAAAATGGCTAATAAGATCCTTAATTCCAGTTAATACAGATTCCTCTTGTAGGAGCTGATTATTAAGTTTTCAGATTTTGTCTTTGTGTAGGATAGAGGAATGGCTACTTTGTATCCAAGTGGGTGAGTCATTAGATAATACTCTAGGGGTTGCCCACCATCTGCAAAAGTTGGTAGAAGGCAACTGCTAATTAAAAAATAGTCCAGCGGGAGAAAGACTTGCAAACTGGGAAGTAAAAGGTGTACACACGATCGGAGGGATGAAACACCCTCCAAGGATCACAGAGGCCTCCCATCTCTATCATCTCATGGAGGGATCACTGAGCCAGGGAAAGCCCTGTGGTCCTGCACTCAGACCTGTCCAACTCTAGGGATAGGGTTAGGTTCCAGTCCCCGGCTATGATAATTGGCAAATGGACAAAGGGGGTCAGTCGATTCAATAAGTCAGAAAAAAATTCAGGGGAGTCTGTATTAGGGCCATAAATACATCCCAAAAGGACTTCTATGTGATCTAAAAGCATGGGCTGGCAGGATAGCCTAGAGGTTAGAGTAACGAGATGTGAACGAGGTTGGTACATCCAGCAGACCAGACCTGGGTTTGATTCTCACAACCTCCACTTGCATACTGTGTAAATCTGAGCAAGTCACTTGACCGCCCAGTGCTCCCAGTTCGCCCCTGAAAACAGGCACTTGTGCCTAGTGGGTCTTACCCGGTTACCAAAGACTAAAATAAAAAAAAAAAAAAACCCGGATTAATATATATTGACCCCCAGGGTCTTCCACCTTTTGTATCTCTTGGAACTTAATTCCTTTAAAGATTAATACGAGCCATACACTTTAACATCCTGCATAGAACATACTTTACCCCAGCACGTGCCAAAATGATAGGCCCCACAAACACAGATCTCTGCCCCAAATGTAAAGCACAAAAAGACACCTTTTTCCATATGATATGGGAATGTCCAAAGATATCTGCCTTTTGGCGAGACATTACTTCCATAACGCAAAGGATGCTGCATGATGATCAGGAAGTGGGTGCATGAGAGGTCTTGCTGGGACTACCTGGGAGACTGAGGGGATGTGATGGTCTGGGCCACCCCTTGTGGCTATTGGCCATGGCAGTGGGGAAGCAGGCGATGGCCCATCACTGGTGGTTAGAGTCTACCCCTACCATTGCTGAATGGGCTAAACCATTACTACAGTGCATGAAGTTAGAGCACACCCAATACAAAGCAATGGGGAGGGAGGACAAGTTTTGGTCGCGTTGGGGCCCGCTCGAACAGTCCCTGGCATCACCCTGGTTCCCCACCATATAACTTGGGCAAGGGTAGAGGAACTCGAAGGTAATGACATTCCACATTAATATCTAAACTGTTTATAGTACAATAGCTCTGTACTCACTGAACAACCTGAAATGTTTATATGTATGGCAATTTATTCTGATATTTCTGTGTGACTGAACTGCTGTACCGCTGAACGTTAAGTAAAGTTTACAAAAAAAAAAAGTTCACTAGCCCATACATTGCATGAAAACAAAAAAATGGCCATAGCCAGACTACAAGAAATAAAGCAATTGAACACTTATTCATCTCTAAACAATCCCAAAAACTCAAGGCTGCTTTGACCATCCTTATACCCACTAAGTGCACATCATCCATACTGGGAGTAACCGTGAGCCTGTGAAAATGTTAGACTACTTAATTATGGGCTGATCCAGCATATAATAAATATATAAAAGAAATAAAGGAAAAATATTCATAAATCCTTATTAATATATATATATAAGTAATAGATAACTCACTCTGAGGTTTACAGTCATGCGCTGATATATGCACACCTTGGTGTGCATTGTTACACACGAGGCTGCTGGCCAAGTACGTCAACCACCCAAGGCGTGCATATATCGGAGCATGACTGCACACCCTAGAGTGGGTTATCTATCTTATAAAATGGCATAATTGATTTAGAGGGGGATGAAAGTGCAGGTGTGCGGTCACGCTCTGATATATGCACGGTCATGTGAAGCATTTCAACCAACCAGCAGATATAATTTTTCCTACCCATTTTATAAATATAAATATATATTATAGTGGCACGGTAATGCCACCATAGTTAGGGTTGAGTATCCCATCTAAGGTTAAAGTGTGAAAATTTGCAGCTTAATAACTTTGCCACCGTATGACACATTTGTCTGAAATTTAGCATACACGGAGCGGTTCCATAGATCTCTGGATCTGTGAAGTTTCATATTGGTCAGATATATGGTTGCGGAGCTATAAAGTGCAACAGAAAGTCATATTTACACTTTTTTGTGCATTTTTTGCTCGCACCTACAGGTCGCACGGTTTGATTGACCAGTCCAAAACCTTCAGGGAACATGCAGCCAGGGTCCCTGATGTGTCTTTCGAAGATTTTGTGAAAAAATATTAAATGGTTCAAAAGTTATGCAAAAAACAAGTTTCCCATTATAGTCAATGGGGAAAAGTTTAACTATTCGACAGTGTCGCAAATACAGTTTTTAGTGTCACAAATGACCCCTGTAGTGTCGCAAATCCACTATTTTGTTTTCAGTTATTGGTCACAGAAATGCTTGGCATTTAAATTTGGGACCCTCTAGGGACATAATTATTTTTGTGTTCACCTAGACGAGCCTTGAGGATGCTAGCCATGTCTTTTTTGGGGGTTAAACACCCCAGGCATATGTTTTTTAAATTTTTGTAAACTGTTGTGTCGCAAAGTAGTGTCGCACATGCAACTCTTTTGTGATTTTTTTTTTGCGAAACTGTCGTGATTTGCAACACTACTTTGCGACACTGTGCCCAAAAGATTAGGAAATCTTTGTGACCCTGCTGCAAAAGAACGGTTTGGTCTTTTAGGGTGAAATTTGGAGGGAAGACGGCCAAGATCCCACAGATTTGCCTTTCTGTGGTTTGATGAAAAAATATTAGAGGGCTGCAAAGTTATGGTACTCCGAAGTTGACAATTTTTCCCATAGGCTAACATTATGGCGTCCGCCGTGCCTTTCGGGGCCCGTATCTCGGAAACGCTCCGAGATATGGTCTTTTCATCAGAAAAATGCATAGCCCTCTGCTAGGGGGGCTAAGTACAAAACTAGCCAGTAAACTCATAAATTATATGAAACTAAAAATTTTTTTCTACATCGTACGGTTCCTGAGATATAAACAATTTAGTATTCTAAGTGTTAACTTTCTGCTCTGAGGCCCATTATTATGCATACATTCTTTGTATTCACTGTTTCTCAATGCAGCTTTTGAGGAAAAAAAGGGTGCGCGCTTTCGTTACTGTTACAGTTACCATTTCCACTTGTGTTTCCGTAACCATTTGCGTTAGCGTTCCCGTCTATGCCACCGTGTGCATTACCCTTTGCATTTTTGTTTGTGCTTATGTTTGTGTCACTGTTACCATTTGCATTTCCATTACTGTTCTTGTTTGTGTTTCATTTTGCGTCACCGTGTGCATTACCTTTTGCGTTTGCGTACGTGCTTCCGTTTGCCTTTCACTTTCCTTTGGCGTCATCATTGCTGTTACCGTTACCATTTGCATTTCCAATTGTGGTACCGTGACCATTCACATTACCATTTGCATTTCCGTACGTGCTTGCGTTTGCATTTCTGTTTGTGTTACTGTTCACTTTGGCTTCATCGTTGCTGTTACTGTAACTGTTTGCATTTCCAATTGCATTACCATTACTGTTTGTGTGTTCATCACCGTTTGCGTTTCTGTTGGCTGTAGCGTTTGCATTTTCGATTGCGTTTCCATTGTCGATTGCATTACTGTTTCCTTCTGCAGTGCCGTTGCCTTTACCATTTGCATTTCTGTTTGTGTTTGTGTTACCATTTGCATTTTTCTTACCGTTTGCGTTTCCATTGGTGTTAGCGTTTACATTACTGTTTTCATTAACGTTTACATTTCTGTTGCCGTTAGCATTTACATTACCATTTGCGTTACCATTTCTGTTTTCATTAATGTTTGCGTTTGCGTTTCTTTTACTGTTTGCATTATCATTTACGTTTCTTCACCATGTGCATTACTATTTGCATTTGCGTTACCGTTATTGTTACTGTATGATTTCCCTTCACTATTTATAGTGCTCATTCTCAAAAAGAAGGGAAATTCATGGCAAAAAACTCTGTTTAATGCATCAGTTAGGGTTGTTCCATAGCGACAAAAGCAAGGAAATTCGGTATTAGGGTTGCTACCCCTTGCACCCCAACCACACTCCATCCTCACCAATAAGCATCAGGGTATGTTTTGGGGTCATCAGTCCTAACGCTCACCTCATTCTCCTATACTGCACCCCCTCAGCTTGTTTACACATGGGATGGGGTGACAGTTAGGACTGGCGACCCCAACGCACACTCCGATGCCTGTTGGTGGGGACGGGGTGTGCTTGGGGTGCAAGGGGTGGCAACCCTAACACCAAATTTCCTCACTTTTCTCACTATGGAATATATATTTATATATGTATATATACATTATCTTTTCTGATAGGTGAGCTTCTTAGGCTGAAAAAAAAAGCTTTTTGTCATACTGGAAACAACCTAAAAGGACTTGCATAGATAATGAACTGCTGAGCGAGAGCCATAAACTCAGTGATGCACTTGCTATCGAACTTTCTAGCATAACCCCTCAAAGCTGATACTGTAACTTAAATAAAGACAAAAAAAGAACAACACAATGCAAAGTCTGTGCAATGTAAATACATTTCAAATTTGTCCAATGTCACAATCTGTTCATCAGTCAGAAAAAAACATAATGTACAGTAGTTACAACAATTCAGATATGCTGTCTTTGGGGAATGAAGTACATCTCTTCAGATTAACCAGTTCGGCTAAATGCACATCACAATTCCATGGACAACTCCCAAGGCTCAATCATTCCAAAACTAAGTATAAAACAATAGTAATGAAAAAAAAAAGAGTGTAGAAGTCTTAATAATAAACAGTCAGAGCTTTTCACTTCAGTACACAACACTGAAATTAATCAGCTTGCACAAAATATGTCTGATAAAATTTTGGCCAAGGATTTTCTCACTTGCGCCACGGATTCATAAACCAAGGTATTCCCGTTTTTAATGATGGACAATCTTGCTGGGTATAACATTTTAAATTTGATAACTGCCAGTATTAATTTTTTGACTAGAGGAGCAAAGTCTATTCTGTGGTATCTAACAGCACAAGGCAGGTCCTGAGTTATGCATATTTTCTTCCCATCCCAAGACACATCTTTAGCTTGTTTGAACTTGTTTAAAATGTATTATTTATCTAGGTAGTTTAAGAATTTAACGATGATGGATCTAGGTTGCTCCCCAGAATTCGGTAAGGGTTTCAAGGCACTGTGAGCCCTTTCTATAATGTAGTATTGGCTATTCAGTGGAAATCCGGCTAGGTTTTCAAAAAGGGCTTGTGCAAAGTGGAGCACATCTTTACCTTCCGAATGTTCTGGTAAACCATATACAACCAAATTGTTTCATCAACTTTGACCCTCTAAATCTTCAAGTTTAGCCTCCAATTTAGCAATCTTGGACTAGATTCTCAAAACACTCTGAAGGTGCAAAACCATCCGCTAGTCCCCAAAAGTTCCGCAGTTGTGGGGAAAAAAGGGGAAATTGTGTTCAGTGAAATACATAAAACTTCTGCAGCAGTGGCAATAATACACTGTGGACTGTGGGAAAAAAAACCCAGCTGTGGAAGTGCCTGAGGAAAAAAAATGCCATTGAAAAGTATGGCATATCCCCTTAAAAGCTATTCTCAGTCAGTGTTTTTTCCCAGTTGCGGAAAAAATGTTGCACACATGCTGTACCACAGAAAGTGAGGCATAACTCTCCCTGAGCAAAATGCAGTGTACCAACAACTGAGATACAATTATAGTGGAGGTTCAGGCACCAAGCAACAGCAAACCAGTGGGTGTATAGTAGTGTCAGTTGTTACAACAAAAATAGCACACATTTTCATTGAAATGCAACATACCACAGCAACTACACCCAGTGCAGCCCATAAAGGAGCCCCACAGGCAGTATAGGCAGTTGGTAACAGCCTGCAGTGAGTGCTGCTGAAGCAGGCATCATAAACACTCCAGGGAGAGACACAGCCATCAGTTCCACCATCAGTTACAGGCAGCCACTGTGGTGCATGGTCCTGCTGGTATCAGTGGTGCTGCAGTGGTCCCAGTTGAGGGACTGGCTGCTGAGCTTTCTGTGAGTACTTTCTTGTGTATCTGTGACAAGACTGTCAAAGTCTGCTGCTGCAGTTAACATGGATCACCTGTTGTGCCTGCTGAGCCTTTTCTCCAGCTGCAGATCTGCACTTGTGATTTTTCAGCAGCTGCGGAAAAAAGTTGCAGATTTTCAGCACTTGCAGAATTTTGCAACTTGCCTGTTTTGCGATTTTCCGCAGCTGAGGAAATTTTCTTTGTGAATATGCAGCAACTAGATTTCTGCAGTGCTACAAGCCAATTTTACGCACCTATGGAATTTTTGGTTCTCTTTGAGAATCCATCCCTTGTGTTTAAGATTAGGAAATTCTAGATCGGATCTTGTTTTCTAGTTTTCTAGTGAGGAAATCCTAGATTCAGTATCTCCCATCCTTTTAGACAAGACCTCCATTTTTGCACGGATTGCCTTGGAATCCTGAAGAAGTGCATTTAAGGCTTCCTTCATATGATTTATTTCTGAAAGAAATTTCTCTTCTGTTAAAGAGGGAGAACCAGTGTTTTTTTTAACTTCATAGTATGTTTATTGATCTTTGTTCAATCAATCAATCAATTTTTATTTATAAAAAGGCGCTTTTCTCCAATCCAAAGTGCCTGCACAATATCATAAAACAATAAACAGACAGAGTTTTAAACTATTATAAATCATTAAAAGCTATACTAAAAAGGTGGGTCTTCAAGGCTCCTTTAAAGCTCAGGACAGTCGGACTATTTCGCACCTGACGAGGTAGAGAATTCTACAGGGTCGGGGCCATAAAGCTAAATGACCTAGCCCCTGAATATTTCAAACGGACCCTGGGAATCTGCAGCAATCCCTCGTCAGTGGATCGGAAGGGGTGGGAGGGACAGTAGGGGCAAAGGAGCTCTTTCAGGTAAGTTGGTCCCTGGTCATGTAGAGCTTTATAGGTCAGCAAACTGACCTTGAAGGTGATTCGCCAAAATACTGGCAGCCAGTGCAGTCCACGGAGCACAGGCATTATATGACTGGATCTAGAAGAACTAGTCAACAACCTGGCCGCCGCATTCTGCACTAGCTGCAGACGGCGAAGCTCAACCCCCCGATAGCTCTAGGTACAGGGAGTTGCAATAGTCAAGGCAGGAGGTAACAAAGGCGTGGATAAATGTTGGAAGATCTTCTGGAGGAATCAGGTGCTTCACCCTGGCGATATTCCTCAGATGGAAAAAGGAAGTTTTGACCACCACTGACACCTGAGCTTTAAGCGTCAAGTGGTCATCAATTATTACACCAAGATTCCACACCTGATCTGAGGTTGTCAGTGGAACGCCTGCAAGCCATAAGCCAGAGTGCCATCCAACTGGCAGACCCGCCTCACAGCGACCTTTATCCACAACCAACGCCTCAGTTTTCTCGGGGTTTAACCTCAACTAGTAACAAATTCCAGTACATTGCCACATTAATCAGATAAATTCAGCGGGACACGTCTTGCAGACTCTATTCCCTTATTGCCAAGAATATGGTTCATTGCCAAACAGGAGCTAATAAATAATATTTATATGATACGCTAAAGAATGAAAGAAAAAATGAAACAGAATGCAGGGCAATGAGTCTCTGGTGCCTCTGATCTCAAATCTATGTCCAAGACTCTGTAAACTTAATATATTCTGAAATTAATGCTCCTTCAGTTCAGTTCAGTTTTTAATTTCTTAGAGTCCATCTTCTAAGATAGTAAAGTCTTCACTGATAGTCGAACTATATATGCGAGGCAAGATATAATGCTATAAATAACTGAACTGCTAAAAAATAATATGCTTGTTATTATCAAAGTCTTCGATTATAAAATTATAATAGCAGTTTTACTATTCAGGTTGATCTGTAAACATGTCAAACAGAAAATTAAAGGTTGAGCGCACCGTCCTTGACCCCACCCCATCCTATGAACTGAGGTCCACTTTCACTTCGGGACTGGTTGCAGGCACGTCTTGTGCCAAGTGTGTCATATTGCCAAAAACTTATCCTGTTGTAGTCTGACCCAGCTTGTAATGTTCTTCATCTTTTCCAATTCTGCCACTTGAGCCCGCCAACAATCTAAAGTAGGTGGGGTGGGAGATAACCATTGAGAAGTAATGCATTTTAGGGCTGCCACTCAGAGTATCTGACCCCTCCTTCTGACATCATTATGACAGGATTATAAGACTGGAAATCCTATCACTAAGTCTGTAAAAGTGAAGGGAATGTTGAGGCCAGTTAAGTGTTGGAGTTCCTGAAGTATAGCTTACCAGAACCCTGCTAATATGGGGCAGGCCCAAAAAATATGATAGTAGGTCCCTCTATCACCACAGCCCCCCAACAAAGATCTGTATGGGTAGGATGGAAATGTTTTATTATTACTGGGGTGGAAAAGTACCGGACTAATATTTTTCAATTAAACTTCCAGCATGTTGGGGATGCGGTTACCTGCCACTCCTGTTTTAACATTTCCCCCCACTGTTCTGGGTCTATCTGGATACCCGCTTCTTGCTCCCATCTTCTCCTATGTGTGTCTAGGGGTGGAGTTACATAATGATTTAGTATTGTGTAAAGTTCCAAAAGATGATGAAGGGTATCTTTAAGGGTGATAGCATGATAAAAAAAAAGGACTCTAGATCTACTGTGTAGTGTAAGTGGCAATAGTTGCCTTCTGGCTATATCTGCTCGTATATCTTGAAAAAGCAACATATAATTGTTTTTAAAAAGTTGCGATATATTCTCTGACACCTTGATGCCTAAATATTGAAATGTATTTCTTGGGGCCTACCAAAGGGGAAGGACCATTTGAAGTGAGGGGAGGGGGGACCCGCTGAGAATTATAGCTTTAGACTTTGAAAATTTATTTTATAACCTGCTAGAGAGCCATATTCATGCAGAGGGTATAACAGAAGAGGCATGGAGTCCGACGGGTTGGCCCCCCAAAAAAGTGATTTGTCTGCGTATAGGGCTAATTTTTATTTATTTTTTTATTTTTTATTTTATAGAATCAGAATTACAACCCTTTGAGTCAGTGACTCATTTACCAAGGCTCTTCATCAAAAAACAGAGTACAAAACACATACAAACACAGTAAACATATATTATACAGAGAATTATAAGGGAATAATTTACATATATACATAGTTACAGTGAATGTACATAGTTACAGTGAATAAAGTCCAACATGGGAGAGACACTCTGTGTAGGTCCTATACAATGTGGTAGCTAAATTACATATATGTACATAGATACAGTGAAAAAGAGTCCAACAAGGGAGAGACATTCTATGTAGTTCCTAAACAATGTGGTAGCTAGAGTATCATAGAGCAAGCAAGAGACTACAGTATCAATGCTATACTACAACTAGCAGATAGCAAGCAGATGCTAAGGACAGACGAGGTGGAACACTTGAGCAGCGGCTATGTGCAGTTACAGTTGTGAGTGGAATGAGGTGTCTGAGGGATGATTTGAAAGGCCCTAGTCTTGGTTGAGTGGTGATAATGGAGGTATTCCAGGAAGGTGCCGATAACGGAAGGATCTCTCCGCCAGGGACATCCCGACCCTGGGTACTTGAAATGTGCACTTGCTAGTATTCCGGGTGGAGATAGCCAGGATGAAGGGGGTGAGAATGGTACTTAGGCCTGGGGGAGCAAGACCTGCAACACTTTTCTTGGTTAGGAGGCAGGTATGGTAGCACAACCTCTCTTCAAGGTTGAGAAAGTCAGCAAGGTCATATAAGGTGCATGTGTGGGTGAGTCTGCAGGAGCCTGTAAGCAAACGGCAGGCTTTGTTCAGGGACAGTTTGATTTTATTGAGTGTGGTATTATCAGCTGTGCCATATACCAGTATATCATAGTCAACTAGGGACAGTATAGATGAGGTGATGTCCAGTCTAAGGGCTGCAGGTGGAAGGCAGTTCTTGTGGCAGTACAGTAAGCCAACACAAGTGTTTATGGCTGCGGCGAGGTTGCAAGTATGATTATGGAAGTAGAGGGAAGAGTTGAAACTGATACCCAGGTATTTGTATGTTTTTACGTGCTCTAAGGGAAGGAGGGAGCCAGACAGGATGGTGAGTGTGGTGTCCCTAGATTTGTTTTGGGAATGTGAGAATAGCATATGCTTCATCTTTTTTATGTTAATTACTAGTCGTCGGTCCAGAAACCAGGATTCTGCCTGATTAAAAGTGTGTTGAAGGGCACTTTGAAAGAGGGAATTTTTGTTCTTGACTTCCTGCCATCAGCCCCATAATATTTTTATTAGCTCTAACAGATATGGCCAGGGGTTCCAGTGAGAGGGTGAAAAGTACGGGAGAGAGGGGACAACCCTGTAGGTGTAGCTGCTGCAAGGAAACCGATCTGACCTACGGTTGCTACACACAAGCCTCTGGGTTGAAATACAAACCATTGATTGCCGGATGAACTTCTCCAGTAGCCAAAATCTCTGTAGGGTGAGGTTCATAAAGGACCAATCAACCCTATCAAACACCTTCTTGGCATCCATTCTTATGGTCAATTGAAAGGAATTATTATTTCTTTGGGCAGTGATGATATTAAGTAACCTTCTGACGTTATTCAGGAGGAAACGCCTGGCAATAAACCTGTCTGGTCCCTATGTACCAGGGAAGATATCACTGATTGGAGGCGATCCGCCAGGATACTTGTGAACATTTTTAAATCCACCTGAAGGAGGGAGACAGGGTGATATGATCCACAATCTTCTGGGTCTTTGTTAGGCTTAGGGATCATGAAGATCTGGACCTGAGTCCAGGAGGCGGGAACTCCCCCCTTCCCCCAACACCTCATTAAACATGTCCGACATGGGCTCAATTAGTATGGAGGCAAACTGTTTATAAAATTCAGACGCAATAACGTCAGTGCCTGGTGATTTTCCATTTTTTAGTTGTTTGATTTTCCTCAATATCTCTGGTCCTAAAATTGGGGCTCCTAAAAATTTCCTGCGGAGAACCAGTGTTGATCACTATGTTTTTTTGTGAGGAAGTTTGCTTCGTTCTTTTGGCTCCAGAAGTTTTATCAGGTGTGGGTGGTGGAGTGGGTTTTGGTGGAGCGTTTTTCTTTTCCACTTAAATCTTGCTTCGTAGTAGTAAACTTCTCAAAGATTCTCAGTTAAGTTCTGATGTTTAAAAGATTGTTTAGAGTTAAAATAGAACCCTTCTGTATTAACTCAGCGAAGTTTGGTGGAAGGTATAACCGGAGCTCTGAAAGAGACCTCCTCACTCCGCACTGGTTATCACATGACTCAATTTTCAGCCACTCATGTCACAGGCATCTAAAACATCCTGACAGGTGATCTAAGCTGGTCAAAGTCAAAGACGTGTGATTGGGAGCTCCTGACCTTGGTTCTCAAAGACCTCTTTTACAGATGGAGTCATCCAGAGCTGGACCTTTTTGCATTCCCACTCAACGCAAAACTGCCACATTTTTGCTTGCTAGATCCAGGGCCTGGAGTTTTCTGGTGAGATGCAGTGTCCCTCTCCTGGAAAGGGAAACTTCTCTACACCTTACCTCTCTTCCCACTGCTTCAGAGGGTGCTAATCAAGCTACAGCTGGAAGGGGCCACGATGATCCTTATCACCCGCTTTTGGCCTGATCAGATTTGGATCTCCTTACTCCAGCAGCTAGCAGTGGAACCTCCAGTACCTTTCCTCTGTGCACCTGGATGCCCTGGTTCATCTGGACCTCGAGTCCCTGCACTATCACACCTGGATCCTGAGGACATAGCCATGGCATGGTTTGGGGTGTCACCTACAGTGTCTGATGTCCTGATGGTGGCCAGAAAGCCTTCCACCAGGGCCACTTATTCCATGAAGTGGAAGTGTTTTACGCTATGGGCTGCTTCATGCCAGCTGGGCCCTTTCATGTGTTCAGTGAATCAGATCTTGGAGTACCTGCTGTCCCTTTTGGACTCAAGTCTGGGGTGCTCCTCTTTAAAGGTGCACATGTCTGCCATCTCTGCTTTCTATGTGCACATTGATAGCTGTACAGTGGTCATGGGACTTGAATTTTGTGTTGGGAAAACTTACTTTGGCTCCTTTTCAGCCTGTCATGACCTGCAAGCTACGCTTTCTGCCATGGAAAACATTTTTAGTTGCCATTACTTCTGCCCGAAGGATTTCCAAGCTACAAACACTCATGTGTGAGCAACCTTATTTGGTTTTCCACAAAGACAGGGTGTCTTTGCGTACTAACCCTAAGTTTCTTCCTAACGTAGTGTCTGATTTACTTTAAATCATTCCATGCACCTTCCTGCTTATTACTCAGAGCATGCCAATCCAGGGGAGGCATTGTTCCACACTTTAGGTGCACATAGAATTCTGTGTTACTATACACACCATACAAAGGGCTGTAGGAAGTCCAGACAGTTCATACTGGAATTAGAGTGAAGGAAGGTCATAAAACCCATACTACCGCTCCCCACATTAGTGGGTCCAGTTAGTCCTGTTTGTATCCAGCCATCTATCTATTTTCAATTTAAAGCAGTCAACATTCCTACAATTCACAGTTTCTTCTGGTAGTAAATTCCAGATCCTTCCAGTCCTATTTAGGAACCAGAAATGAACACTGTTTTTTCTTGCTGTATCTATTCTGATTTGCTTTTTATGACCTCTAAGACTAGGGGGTTTGTCATAAAGATTTATATTCATTTCCCTACTTAATTCCTGCTCTCTCATCATTCTAAACAACATTAATAAATCTCCCCTTATTCTTCTCTATTCTAGTGTGAATAATCGTGTCTTTTTAAGTTTTTCTCCATAGGTAAGCGAGCTAAGAGAACCTAGGTGCTTGGTGAATCTTCTCTGAACCTTCTCTATCCTGGCTATTTCTCCTAGCTTATAAGGACACCACAGCTGTGATCCATAGTCCAGATGTGGTCTAACATAAGTTTTATATAAGGGCAACAAACAAGTTATAGACTTGTTGATGAAACTCCTTCTAATATTCCTGATCATATAAGTAGCTTTAGTAATTGCCTGATTCCAATGTTTCTTAAATTCAAGCTTATTGTATACTATTATATTGCAGTCCTTTTCATGTATCACCTCAACGAGAATTTCCCCAGTCAGTATGTATGTCTGAGAGACATTATTTTTGCCAAGGTGCATACAGGTACATTTCTGGATACTAGATGGCATTTTATTTCTATTGCCCCAGTCTTCTATCTCCTTGAGGTTGTTAACCATATCCTGTTGCTGACTCCAAGTACCTACTGGTCCTCCCAGCTTTATATCATCTGCACATTTTATTACAGTATTTTTAACAGTTTTGTGCAGATCACTGATGTATAGGGTGAACAGGACAGGGCCCAGCACCAACCCCTGAGGTACTCCACTAGTAACAATTATAGGCTTTGAACATTCTCCCGCCACTCTGACCCCCTGATTTATTTCTTTCAGACAGTTATTGGTCCAATTTATTATCCTACTATCTATGCTCAATGACTCAATTTTTTCAATTAAGTCATAATGTGGGACCTTGTCAAAAGCCTTATGAAAATCTAAATATATAATGTCATATGGCACATTATTATTAATTTCTTTCCTTTCTTTTTCATAAAAACTCAAATGGTTTGTGGCATACCCTCTTGGTTTTTTAAACCCATGCTGAATTTTGCCTACAAGGCCTATGATAGACATATTTTCTCCAAGTTTACTTTTAAGGAAACTTTCAGTCATTTTACAAATAACAGACTTTAGGCTTACCGGCCTATAATTTGATGGAGTTGACCTATTTCCCTTTTTAAATATGGGAACCACCAAAGCTCGTTTCCAGTTGCATGGTATCTCACCTGTCGCAAATGAACCTGTCCTTGGCCACCAAATCTTCACTGCAACTATGGGATACTACCTTCAATAATGTGTGCAGGTATGCAACCAAAGCACCTCGGCTGCAGCATCATTGTCTCTTATATCAGGACCTTGGTTGGCTCTCTCCTTCCTCTACCAGGCAGTACTACTTGTACAATTTAGTTGATTCCATCCTAAGGACGTCCAAGCCTGCTATCCTGTCTGATCTCCTCAGGCCGGCCATTCCCACAAGGAATCTTAGATCGGCTGATCAGACCTTACTATCCATCCACTTTTGTCGGACTAAAAAGGGCATGGGCTCCTTCCATCATGCTGCCCCCACCTATGGAACCTACTACCTCAGGATCTAAGAGATGTCTCCATCCATGTGACTTTTAAGAGCAAACTCAGGACTTTCCTCACTACTATGGACAAATGTGTTTGCTTTGACCCTACTGATCCACTGCATTTGTACTGTTTCCTCATTGCTAGCACTTTTGCCTGTCCAAATGGGTGTTCTATACTGTGCCTTGTAATTAATGTTTTATTTTGTGCCTTGTAATTAATGTTGCCTTAACCTGTTTCTTTATAAGCCTAATGTTAGCTGTTGACAATTGTAAGTCGCTATTCTACTCCATGACATTCTTATCTTCACTTCACAGCCTCCCTCACTTAACCCCAGTGCTGCTCTCTTCCCCCTCTTCTGTTATATCCTCTTCCCCCCTTTTTGCCACTCCCCACCAAACTCACCTTTACCTGTTCCTACCTCATCCATGCCCCTCCTTAGTCCCCACCCTCCTGGCTGTGCTTAGTCACCTCTCTCCACCTACTACCGCCTACTCCCACCGTCTACCGATCCCCCCTTCCCTGCCGTCTCTTGGTTCCACTGGCTCGGCTTGACTTTGACACTTTTGGCGCTATTGACGTAACTCCTCTGCCTCTATCCCCCCTCTCACCGGCATCCTCACTCTTGCCCTGCTGTCTATCGGTTCCACCAGCCTGGCTGTATTTTCCTACCTCCTACCGCTGTTGCCGTCTACTGCCGCTCCCCCCTACCACCCTCTCTTCGCCTGCCGTCTTTCTGCTCCATAGGCCCGGCCGCAGGTTGTTACCTCACCCGCTGTTGCCGTATCTGATGGCACCTCCTTTCCATAATCTCTCCCTCCCATCCTTTTGCCAGTTTTCCTTCCTTGTGTCTTTTCTACCGATGCCTATCCTCTCTTATTTTCTGCCTTCTACTATTCACATTTTGAGTATGTTCCATGATCAAGTGCTAAAGTATATTTTGTTTACTAATGTATGTTACATTGTCATATGTATTTCTCTCTGCATTTTTGTACTCGTTGTCTTAATAATCTGGCTGTACTCTTTGTGTGTGTTGTAATTGTACCTCCGAATTAGGTGCCAAAAACAGTCACTACTGACTAGCGCACTTACCGGCTAACAAAAAATAAATAAATAAATAAATAAATTAAAATTTTTGTCAGGAGATACAATTGTGTACCCACTTCTCTATTTTTTTTAAATTTTCTTCTTTTTCATTCACGCCCTGCATCCGCCCTCTGCTCCGGTCACGGACTCCAGGATCCCCGGCCACCGGATATAGCCGACTCCCCACGGTCATCCCTGGCTTGCCCCCCAGAGAGCGGGGCCACTGCTCCGACCCCAGCTTATCGGGCCACGGAACTAGTAACTAGTCGGGGGAATGGCTCTGGTGGCCAATCAGGGCATTCCTGGAGCAGAGCGTCATATAGACGCTGGGCGTGGGTTTTTCTCCCTTCACATTTACCTTATGTGTCCAATTTAGTTGTTATTGCCTCTCAAGGTGTTTACATAAGCGAAGAAACCCTTACCATTATCAGCACAATTGCATTCTTTACTAGTTTTAACATGTCTGTAATTGGCTATACTTTCATGTGATCCCAGGGATTTCATTTGTTGATATGCCTTTTTCTTCTACTTAATTAATTTCACCACCTTACTTGTACACTAAGCGGGTCTTTTGCCTTTCTTATTATAAACTGGTTTATCAGGCACAAAGGTATCTTCCAGATGTCTTAATGTATTTTTAAATATTGTCCACATTGTGTTAGTGTCCTTGCCCTCAAAATCTTTTACCCAATTCCACTCTTTCAGTTTTTGTTTTATTTTAAAAAAATCAGCTTTCTTAGAATTTTTTTACCATAGTGGTTCTCCTAGTTATAAAAAATTCAACTATACTATGATTGCTGTTGCTTAGTCCTTCTCTCACCTTAATTATAGTTATATTTTCTGTTCTATTTGTAATAATTAAGTCTAACATGGTCTTCCCATGTGTTGGCATATACACGAGTTGACTAAGCCCTGTCAAGCATAGCATACAGTATCTAGAAACTGATTATTATTTATACAAGTTGCAGAGTCTGGTCCCCATTGTATCTCAGGATGATTAAAATCACCCAAAATCACAACGCCCCCCTTTTGTGACATGAAATATATTTCATACTCCATCTTCTCATCCATATCTCTATTACTGTTTGGGACCCTGTAATATAAACCTAGGAATATTTTTTTTTCATTATTCTCCTGTATTGCTAGTCATAATGATTCAGTTCCTAGGTCGCTGGGCAACTCATAAAGCACCCCATCAATATCATTCTTCGTATAGATAGCCACACACCCTCCCCTTTTATTCCCACTGGCTTTTTCAAACAGGGTGTAGCCATCAATATTTTTATTCCCTTCTATTCCATTATCCCACAATGTTTCTGTAATCATACATAAATCAGTCCCTTCCAACTTCATCAATACCTATAGTTCACATTTTTTATCACTATTTAAACTCCTAGCATTTAGCGACCTCAATTTTATTTCTGTACGCTTTGTCCTTCTTGTGTGTGTGACAGGTGATTCCTTCCTAGTATGTTTTGTTGCTGGGGTAACTTCCTTTGTTAAATGTTTATTATGCACCCCTCTTCCCCTCCTAGTTAGTCTAAAGCCTTATCAACAAATCTTCTTAGTGATAACCCTAATTTTCTGCTGCTTTGTTTGCTTAAATGTAAACTATCTTTGCAATAGTAGGCTGGTTCACCACAAAATTCCTCCCAATGTGTCATACACATCATATTTTCTTGAAGGCACCACAACCTTAACCAATTATTTATTTATTTTATTTTTTCCATATTAATATTGTTTTCCCTTGGGACTGGTAATATTTCTGAAAATATAATATTACAGTTCAGGTGTTTTGCCTCATCCTTCATCATTTTATATTCATTTTTTATATCTATTATTCCTTGGTTCCTGATATTGTTTATCCCTGCATACAAAATCACAGTAGCTTCGCCATCTCTCTCCTGAACTATGCTATGTAGCATACCTCTTATATCACCTATCTTAGTCCCTGAAGAATTGCTTGTGGTAACTTGTTCTTTATTTCCTTTTGACATGTACCTATCAGTGTATTTGACTATAGAATCACCCAAGACGTAAACCATTTTCTGTGAATTGCTTGATTTCATTTCCTTATCTTGGTCATTCAAGGCATTGACTGTGGTGTCCATAATACCTTCCCCAATGGTTCTATTACATGTCACCTTGTCTGTGACCCCAGTCAATTGAACTCCTTCATTTGTGTCTAGACTATCCCTGTTTTCCTGATCAAAAACTGCATCTACAGTGTTGTGACATGTACCTTCATTCCCCTGTGTTTCAACCTCATGTAACCTCTTATGTGGAGAATGTGTCACACTTGCTAACTGCATCTCGTTAGTCTGCACAACACCTTGTACCTGCAAATTCCCCTCATTTTTGTTTCCATTATCTGGGTCCAGTACAATTAGAGGTTCAGATCTGTTATAGGTCTCTAAATTAAACCCTATAGCTCTTCTTCTCCCCTTTTTATGATTCCTCTGTTCAACCTCCCAGTGGTCATCGTCAGTGTAATCTCTTGGCAGTTGTTTGTCTCTTTCACCCCGGGAAAGAGGACACCACCATTTCTAAGCAGTGTTTGTCCAAATGGGTGGCCAACTGCATTATGTTCTGTTACAGAAAGTACAGCAAGGAACGTCCTGGAGATGTCAAGGACCATTCCACCAGGGTGGCTTCCCCTGCCTGTTTCAGGAATGTATCCACTACAGAGATTTATGTAGTGTCTACTTGGAGTTCTGGCTACACCTTTACCAAGCACTACAGTCTGGACATTGCCTCTAAGTGCAGGGCCAATTTCAGCCTAGCTGTTCTACAGGGCCTACTATTTTATGCTCTTATTTCCAACCGCCCAGACTGGCTGTTCTGTTGTCAGAAAGGGACTCGTTCCATAGGTGGGGCCTGCTGCAAGACATACCCCTGATGTCAGATAGTGCAGTTACGTAAGAACTTATCATAACAGTAGATCTGTGAGTGAATCTCTTGCAGCAGGCCATGCCATCCTTTCCTCCTTCCCCCTAACTCTGGTAGACATTTCTGCTGTCTGTGGATTTCTTCTTGTTTTCCATGTTGGCTGGAAGTTTTGTTACCTCTTCAGTTCCTCAGCAGGAGTCACTTTGCTCTGATCTTTGGTGGGAGAACTGAGGAAGGCGTGAGGACCATCCACTCTTATAGGGTTGGCTGATGTCAGAGGGTGAGTTTGGAGTGGGCGGCCCCCAGATAGACTGCTAGTTAAAAAAGTTTCTGAGTGCTCTCCTAGTGCCCAACAGCAGTAGTTCCATAGGTGTGGCCTACTGCAAGAGATCCCCATGCAGATCTACTGTTCCGGTAAGTTCTTATGTAACTGTACTTTCGCACTGTAGCACCAAATCAGCAGTCACATTTTAGTTCATCCACCCACTCATAACCTGATTGATTGCAGGCTGCTCTTTCTCAGTCCTAGTGCTCTAGCAGTGATTTAGTTGGGGAGGGGGCAGTCCCATGATATCTGCAGACCCCTGCCAACCCTACTGCAAGTGTCCTGGGCTGTGGCAGGATCTGAGCACTGAAAGAGGCAGTGTGGGCTTTTAAAGAGTGAACTGGAGGCCAGGATTCAAAAGTCTGGTGCCATAGCACCCAATTGGTGGCCACATTTCAGTCCACCCGTCCACTTGCAATGATTGGTTGCAGGCTGCTCCTTCCTGGCCCTGGTGCTCTAGCAGCAATTCAGTGGGTGGGGGGAGTTCCATGATGTCCGTAGTCTCCTCGAGACCCCGATGCAAGTGTCCTGGGCCGCGGCACCATTTGAGCACCGAAAGAGACAGTGCAGGCTATTAAAAAGCAAACTGGAGGTTGGGATCCAAAAGTATGATACAGTAGCATCCAACTGGTGGCCACATTTCAGCCCACTTGCCCACTCACAACCCAATTGGTTGCAGGCTGCTCCTTCTCAATCCTGGTGTTCCAGCGGCAGTTTGGTGGGGGGGAGAGGGCGAGTGCTGTGATGTTCACAGACCCCTCCTGAACCCAACACCAGAAGCATTAAGGGGACTAATATAAAAACATTGAGAAATAGTGCAAAATGTTAATAATAAAACTTTATTTATAGCGCACCTTTCTTAAAACCAAGGCGCCTCTACAACAACTACGCATAAAACAGTAAAATAAACACAAATCCAATAACAGCTGAATTCGTAAAATGCAATAAAATCATCATCAGGGGTAAGCCTTTGACCATAAATGGGTCCTTAAGGCCTTTTTAAATTTTAAACCAAATTAAAAAAAAAAAAATTATTTTTAAACGTCATGACATTTTCCATGTCAATGTTTAAAAAGTATCTTGATATACTTTGTCGTTATGGAAGAAGTACATTGACAGCTTGTTTGATATATATAAACAAAAAATCTCCCCAAACTGTCATGATGTGAATATATATACATATCATTATAGCTAGAGAAAACCACCTGTTTCTTCGTCGATAAGACATTATTACAGTGACCATACTATCGATAAAAAAAACCATAAAAGGGTTCACTAAAGTTTTTAAAGTTCTGTAATTTTTAACAACATATTATATTAACATGCACAGACATGTAGCAACACAGGAGAACTGTATCATTAGGGTTCATATGTATTGACTCCAAGCTTTCAATAAAAAAAAAAGAAAAAAACTTATGCTTTGTGATTAACGGTCCAAATTTTACAGCTTTCCAAATACAGTTTCAAGCATTATAAAATATCATATAACATTATTTTTGGAAATGGTCAGAAGATACTAGGGGCTGTTTGGTCTAAGAATAAACATTCTTTTCTAGTTATTTATATAATGTGAGTAGCATAAAAACATGATTGATTGTTATGTATGTAGAGTGCTATTTAGAGAGTAAAAAAAAAGTTTAGTACAACATAGCTTTAAAAAAGCTGCACATCTGCGGGCTGGGCAGCCTGGAAATCTGAATGTCTGAAAATCCAGTTGTATCTCCCTGCTGTCCAACCTGCATGCACATTTATGTACTCCAGAGTGGCACTAACGTTTGCATTGTTCTTTTTCTTTCCAATGCAGTCCAGACGAAAATGCACAAGAAAGTGATGCAGTATGAAAACATGTACCGGGGACGAGAGTTGCCTGGTTTTATCAACTACAAGACATTTGAGAACATTGTGAGGGATCAAATCAAACAGCTAGAGATGCCAGCTATCGAGACCCTAAAGATTATTACAGGTACGCAGTGGTTTACTGGTACACAGCATATAGCCATAGATGGTTTCAGGCATTAGCAGTCCCAGTGGTTCCAGAAGTTCCCCGATCATGGGCCACAGGCAATGCCCATCATGAGTTTTTAAGGGCCCAATCCATGTTGAAGGCAGGATACACATTATTTGCATGGATCTGGACCATGGAGCACTACACCCTGATGCTAATCTACATCGAACAGCACCCAGAATGAACCCTGCCCGGCCCCTCACCATGAGTGTGGTTCTTCGTGTGGGGGAAGGTGGTGTTTTGGGAGCATTCTGGGGGCTGAGCTGCACTCAACACCAGCATCTAATCTGACACCTTTCTTGAAAGTAGAGTGGATCCCATGGTCTGCACAGAGCAAGGGATTGTGGGACTGCTGTATCCCCCTTGTGCCAAATATTTCTTTCTTTGGTTATCCTGTAGGGTTTGTGCAGTGTACGGTGGGTGACCTTGGGAGCTGTGCCAGGAAGGCATGCATGACTTATGACAGAGAGCCCCTTGTGTAGTTTGCATGCCCTCTAAGGACCCTATGCAGCATATACATCACACTAAGGCTTAGCATAAAGTGACAGGTCACCACCTTGTGGGTTCCTGACGCAACAATATGGGCAGAGGTACAGATCAGATCAGGACCACACTCTGCTGGTGGTGTATCATGCTATGGTGATCACTGTCTGGTTAAAACAAAACCAAAGGACATCACTTGGCTTTTTCAAGCCTTTTGATGTGGCCTCATAATGTTATAAAGTTCCTTGCCATGGTGTGGTCCATGCCAAGACAGCTGTCCCCAGCACGAGTCAATCAGGCACAGATGGACAAAGATGGAGAGAGTGGGTAAAGGAGCCACAAGGGCTAACATTGCTGCCCCTCTCAACTATTGGGCCCCCTCACATGGATAATTTTACTAGAACCCCCCCCCCCAACAGGCCATCTTTGCATGTAAATTTGTTTTCAAGGGACGTGGATATGATTCACTTACCCACACTTCTGGAAGTCTCCCTTTAAGAGCTAATTTGTTGGACTGTCTTTAAGAGAAGCTCCTCACTTCACCCAGGGGTATATCCTTTGGCCTCACCCCATGACATCAGATCTTCCTTTCTGCTGGAAGAGTCAGGTCTCCTCCTTCACAGCTCTGCCCACATTGCTATTAGGCTAACTTTGTTCCTACTTCTTTCTAGTTCATATTTGGATATATTCCTTGGTTAAGTCTTCATCTCCGAAGCCTGCAGTGAACTGCGGGGATTCTATGCTGGCTCGCAGTTTCAAGTGCTGCATCCAGGGCAGTCAGAAAATGTCATGGACAGATCTACATGTGTCTTGCATTTACTGTTTAGATGAACAGCACAACATCACTTCCTGTGACCTGTGTCAGGCTATGCTTCCTGCTTCCCTCAAAGACTGCTACTCTCATTTTCTCCTTGTCCAGCCAACAGACCCGGACCCTCTGGTGAAATCCAAGGAAGCACATAAGGTGGTCCCCATGGCTGCGGGACCCACGGCCCTGCTGGCAGCTATGGAAGAGGCAGTGGCCAAGGCCATGGTGAGCACCTTGTTGGTTTTGGCGCTGCTTCCATTAGTGGACAGCATCAGCATAGTTTTCGTGGGTAACTTCCGTAAGACATGCAAGACCCTTCAGACTCTTGGGGAGAACCCTGCCTGCCATAGTAAGGCTAAAAGTCCACAAAGTCCTGCCATTGGTCATGGGAATGGGAAAGGGCAGGTTCTTCCCACTCACTCAACTCCCCCAAGTGTTCAGCGACTGTCGAGTGCTTGGCTTATGCTAAACCTGCCTTGGTCAAAGGCTGGACCACTAGCTCCACAGTGCCCCTGTCAAGCTTGTCATCCTCAACACAGGTTGAACAGGTGGTCAGTATTTTTCTCTACCCTGTTGACCCATTGTCATAAGGGGTCTAAGATGATTTGATCTCCAGGACCCCAATTCTTTTGGGCCTCACTCAGGAGGACCAGGAGACACTCTAATTGTTTACAGATATTTTTATGATGATTATCTGTCACTGTGTTTACACTTACAGCACTTTATAATGCACTATTTACTAATAGCACTTGTCACTTTTGAATGGTAATGGGGTATGTTCCTTTAAGAATTCTAAACATAAGCACTGTGTGTTCATCGACTCAGCGCCTCCTGATGATGCACCATGTACGTGCAAAACCGGTAGAGGGTTAGCTAGTCGTTTGTTGCTTTATGTTTGGCATCCATTTATGTTTTAACTAATAAAAGTCTTTATGTTAATGTTTTTGAGTAGTGCTGGAGCTTGCTTTCTCCTTATACATTTTTGTTTTACTTTGCGTACACTCTGAGCATCTGGAATGGTGATTTGTGCTCTGACTTTGAATCTATACTGCCCCTCTAGCCATATCTTCTTGTTGCTGACCCCCTCAAGGTCAAGGGATTCCTTGCACTCTCAGTCTCCCTTGAATGGGAGGTGTCGCCTTCATATGACGAGAAGGCTCCATGCCATCTGCTGCAGCACTACGAAGATCTACTCTGGCAGCAGTGGGCCTTGGTCGGGCAGGGTAGAGTTCTACCTGTGACCCCTGCAGTCACCTGGTTGTCACCAGTTCAACCCATACCAGTCCTGTCAAGACAGCTGTCCCCAACATGAGTCTCACCACCGATTCAGGTGGAGCCAGCTCCATGACAGCCCTTGCAGGGAGCCCCCCTCTAAGGACTCTTGTCCGGCCAATGACTTGCCAGGCCAGTTGTCGGTGGCGATCATGCACTCAGACACATCCCAAGTGATGCACAGTGGCAAATGGCCAAGGGTTGTGTTTGAAGATTCTTTAGATGATTCTGATGGGTCCTCAATGCAGTCCCCAAGGACTCATGCTTTCGACCGTGATTCAGCCGAAGAGTTGACTACCAACAACGGGCCAGTGTCCTCGGGGCTCTTCTCAAACTCATGTCCAAGTCCATAGAGGTTCCCTTGGAACCAGTCCAGAAAAGGGCCAAATACTCCTTTACTGAGATCCTAGAAAGGGATGAATCCACCAGGGTTGCTTTCCGAGTGGCTGAAGCAATCTTGGGAGGGCTCAGGAGCTTTGGCAGCACCAGCTTCCTACCCAGTGCCCTCTGTCTGTATGGTCCACAAGTATGTGGTCACTATCGGCACTTTGTTCCAATTTCCAGACCACGCCTCAGATGAGGGTCTGGTCACAAACTTTGTCTTCAATAAATCCGGCAACACTGGGGATGTGGACAGGCCTCCCGACAAGAAGTCCAAAATGCTTGACTGTGCAACAAAGAAGGTCTATGTGGCATCCTTCCCTGCTCTCCATTAGGTGTACTCCCTGATAGGAATCCTGGATCTTGGCCTCTCATACCTCCCTGCTGACAAGCAGACCAGGGTCTAGCGCTGGCTAAACATCAGCTACAGACGGCCTTGGATGTGGGTGACTCCTGTGCACATGCTGTGGCAGCAGCCACCACAGTGTGTCACATGACCTGGCTGAGGAGTCCACCTTTATGGGGGACACCCAGCACATGTTGGTCGGTGTTCCCTTCCTGGACACCGATCTCTTTGGCCCTGGGGTGGAGGGACATCTCACCAGGATTGAGAAGTCCAGTGTCACCCTGGATCCTGTTATCTCCTCTTAGAAGGACTAGAAAGGGCAGAAGCAGAAAAAATCTTTCATGCTTCATCCCTTTAGGTCACATAAGCTTGGGCAGCAGCAGCAGCAGCACCAGGAGGGGCCATCTCAGGCTTGGCGCCCCAAGACCAAGTTCCCTGATCAGGACCACAAAAAGGGTGGGGGTAGGGTAGTGGTGCCCCTGTGGCAGCAGGTGCTCCCCTTTAAAGCTGCCCAGTGGTGTGTCTTTCTCCCATCTGTGCACTCCCTGCCCTAGCTCCTCATGGTTGAGTTGGCTGCACCACTTCTGGCACACCTGATCCATAATTACCTCAGACAAGGGGGTCCTAGAAGTGGTGGGCAGAGCATTGCCTCTCAACTTTGAGGCTCTCCTACCTTACCAACCTCATGTGCCAAGTGAGTTTGTGGTGTCACAGGACATGCTGTCCACTCTCAGGGAGGATGCTGCACAGCTCCTCAAAAAAGGAGCCATTGTCCATGTCCCAAACTCCATGGCAGGTCAGGGCTTCATGTCCAGGTATTTCCTGGTCCTGAAATGGATGGGGGGGGAGGGGCTGGTGCCCCATACTGGATCTCCATGCTCTGGATCAGTTTCTCAGGAAACAGAAGTACAAGATGGTCACGCTGAACCAGAGTATACCATCTATGCAGCAGGGCATCTGGTTCTGCCCCTGGACCTGCAGGACACGTTCTTCTACATTCAAACCCCAGGAAATCTTACTATATTCTGACTTATGCAGTATGGTCTCACCATAGGACTGCCCTGGAGTCGAAATGGTTACTAGAATCTATGAAAATGATGGAATTCTAGGGTCGAGCTTGGTTTTCAAATCACTGTCCTTGGTAAACAACTCTAAACCATCAGATTCTTTACTCCGCTTGCCTCAGTAAGATGTGTCTGGAGAACTCTTCTTCATCACTTGAAGAAACTTGTTTTTTCTTGGTTATTTTGTCAGTAAAGTTATTTTATTTGGTATTCTTATCACTGTCCTTGGTTTTCAGGTAGCAATTGTTTAGATTTAAGTCAGTAGGGGTAAGTAGTCATTTTCCTCCTGGTTCTTTAACCCGAGGGGAAACCGACAGTCTCCCTTCTTACTTTTGTTAATTTTAAAGAAGTTAAAATATTTTGTTCCCACTCGGTATAGTCAGTTTATTATTTGAGTTTTAACTGGGGTAACTCCTGGTTTGTCATTATCTGAATTCAATCGGGGTAACTCCTGGTCTGTTATTATTTGAATTCTACCGGGGTGACTCCTGGTTTTTGTGGCTGGTTTGCAAAACCGACAAAAAAAAAAAATTATATACTTCTAGTGTGGTGATCTGGGTTTTGTCACAGAAAACCAAAAAGAGAACAGGACCCACAGGCTTCCAGCACTGTACTGAGTGTGGGAAACTTTTTGCAAAAGCAGATCCACATTTAATTTGTTTATTCTGTCTGGGGCTGACCACTTGCATACAAACTGAGATTTGTGCTAACTTTCCTCAGTCTACCTTAGAAAGACGTTTAAAAAGGCTGAAGGAAAGGATGGCTGAAAAGGCTGCTAATCTAGCCACAGAGGAACTGGATGAGCCGGAGGGGCTGCCCTCTGAAAGTGGCGATAGCTATTCTTCCAAGAAACGTACCACAGATAAGGCTGCTGAACCGGCCGTCGCGATTAAGAAAAAGAAGAAGGAAAAGCACCAGGAACCACAAACAAAACAGACCATGTTTCCTTCTGCCGGAGAGATCACTAATGCGATCAGAATAGTTCAGTCTTTTCAGTCTCCAGTTATAGTTGGCAAGCAACCGTTTCCTCAAACTCCCAGTTCAAACACAAATGTCGGTTTAATAGACCAAAGTGGGGAGCCTTTTGGGGACAATGACTTTGGAAATAAGCCTGATGATGATGATGATGATGGGGATTACGGGGATCCTATTGACCCAGACATTTTCCCCGATCCTCACAGACCAGATTCTCCTGACAAGGGAACAGAGGATTTTACCTCATATTTTGCTTTCATGAAGCAAATGGCTCAGTCCCTCGACCTCCCATCCCAGGAATCTGTAGAGGACAAGGAGGAAGAGGATTATAAGGAGATGATGGGCGTGCCTCCATCAAGAAGGTTTCTCCTCCCTCTCCACAAGTCTTTGAAAAAGCAGACTATGAGAGTGCTGCAGACTCCCACTTCTGTTCCACCCACAGACAGGAAGGTGGATAACAAGTACTGGGTGGCGAAGACTGGGGCTGAGTTTCTCTTTGGGCACTCCAGCCATGAAGGTGTTGTGCAGGCTACAGCTTGTGACAAAGCTGGCATCCCTCTGGCCTCTCATCCTCCAGACAAGGATTATAGGAGGATAGATTCCATAGCAAAAAAGGTGTAACTTGGATCCTCTCTGGCAATCAGGCAAGCCTCTTATATGTCATACATTGCCAGGTACCAGAAGAATATTTGGTCCACAGTACAGCAGATTGCTAAAGCAACTCCTCCTCCCATGGCTGCTGACCTGGAGGAAGCTGCAAAAAGGGGTATTGAAGACTCATTTTAAGATGGCAGTGGATACCAATGACACTGCATCTAGGCAGATGGTATCTGCCGTCTCTCTTCGAAGATTTGCCTGGCTTAGAACCACTAATTTAACACAAGACACCCAGAATAAAGCCATGCATTTTCCCTGTGACCCGGTTTCTGTTTGGGGAACAAACAGGCCTATATGAAAAAGATGGATGAATACGAGGCTGCATACAAGAGTGCAGCAGCTAAGGAAAGAGCTTCTAACCCCCAGAAGCATCATGCAAGGGGTGGCGGAGGCAGATCTGCTTATAGGCCTTTTTTTCAGCCTCAGGCTTTTCCCCAGTATCAGCCAAGGGGATACTTCAGAGGCAGAGGCAGTGGCCACACTAGCCCTATGTCCAGCCAGCAGCACAAATCAAACAGACACTCTGAGGGGACTGTTCGGGTTGCCTCCCCAATTCCAATAGGGGTCAGGCTGGCCCACTACCTCCAGGAGTGGAAAAACATCACCACAGACAAGTGGGTCCTGGAAGTAGTGGGTCTGGGACTTGTCTTCAGTTTCAATGCAGTGCCAAAGTTGAGATCAAGGGCCTTCAAACCTTCTTCTCCATTAGAAACAGCCCTACTGGAAGAGGAAGTTTCAAGCATTCTGCTGCAAAAGGCAATTGAGCAAACTCCCTCAGACCAGAGGGGAAAGGGCCTGTACTCAACGTACTTCCTCACAACAAAGAAAACAGGGGAGTGGTGACCCATCGTAGACCTCAGACACTTAAACAAGCATCTGTCAAAACCAAACAAATGGTTACTCAGGTTACTATACTATCAATGCTAAGACAGGGAGACTGGCTAGCATCCCTGGATCTAAAGGATGCCTACTTCCATATCCCAATAAGGGGGTCACACAGGAAGTACCTCAGGTTCAGATTGCCATCAGGCCATTATCAATTCAGGGCAATGCCCTTCGGACTGACATCTGCTCCAAGTGTGTTCACAAAATGACTGGCTGTGGTAGTGGCACACCTAAGGTGACAAGGGGTGTCACTGTTCTCCTATCTGGATGACTGGCTAATAGTAGGCCAGTCACACCAGCAAGTGAGGGAGTCTCTGTCGTTAACACAAGACACTTTGCACTCCCTGGGATTTCTAGTAAACTGCAAAAAGTCTGTTTTGGAACTAGTTCAGCTGCTCAGATCCAAAGGGGCACAACTGGATACAAGAAAAGGGATGGCCTTCCTCCCTCAGGACAGGGTGGACAACCTTATCCAGGTGGCCAATTCCTTCAAACTTCATGTCTTCAGGCCAGCAAGGCACCTCCTGCAATTGCTAGGCCATATGGCAGCTTCCACAGTAATTGTGCCAGGGGCCAGGTTCCCGATGAGAGACATCCAATTTCATTTAAGGGACCACTGGCTCCAGAGACGGGACTCTTTCTCAAAGCTAGTTCCAGTTACAGCCACTTTTCTCCAAGCCCTGCAGAGGTGGCAGGAAAGGGGCAATCTCAGGCAAGGAGTGCCTTTCCTACAACAGGTCCTATCTCTGGTACTCACGACAGATGCATCCCTCCTAGGTTGGGAAGCACATCTGGGGGATCACACTGCACATGGCACTTGGGAAAAGCAGGAATCTCTCCTGCATATCAAGCTGCTAGAACTCAGAGCAGTTCTTCTGGCTCATCAGTCATTTGTCAATCAGATAAGAGGATAGGTGGTTCAGGTCAGAACAGACAACATAACCATCATGTCCTACAGAAAAAAGCAAGGGGGCACAAGGTCAACTCCTCTCTGCACAGAGGCAATGAGAATTTGGGTCTTTGCATACTCCCTGAATGTTTCCCTTTTGGCTGTCCACCTCCCAGGAAAGGACAGTGTCTTGGCGGATGCCCTCAGCAGAATAAATCAGAACCACCACGAGTGGTCACTGAACAAACAGATCTTGGGGACCATTTCTGGGAGATGGGGCACTCCAGAGGTGGATCTGTTTGCAGCCCCTGACAACCACCAGCTCCCACAGTATTGCTGCAGGCCTCCCATCAAGGGCATAATCCCTCTGGATTCACTTCTGCTGGACTGGATGGGGAGGTCCCTGTATGCCTTCCCTCCTTTTCCTCTGTTACTGAAAGTGTTGAACAAACTCAGCATTCAACCAGCTTCAGTGATCCTCATTGCTCCAAACTGGGCCAGACAGCCTTGGTACTCCATGATTCTTTTGTCAGTAGCCAAGCCAGTCAGTCTTCTCAGGAGGTACAATCTGCTGTCATCCCCACAGGGCAGGGTCATGCATCCCAATCTGCAATCCCTCAGACTCAAAGCATGGCTCTTGAGGACTTAAGAGTATGCAGAGTCACATCTCTCAGAAGGGGTCATGGATATACTGAGAGTATCCAGGAAGCCTTCTACTAAGAAAACCTATGCTTCTAAATGGAAGAGGTTTTCAATTTTGTGCCAGGGCAGGGGGGTGGACCATGCCCAAGTCAGTCTCACTATAGTTCTAGACTATATGGCCCATTTGTATTCCACTGGTTTAAGTATTTCCACTTTGAAAATGCACTGACAGCTGTTTCAGCTCACTTATCAGCAGGTAAGGCATCTTCTTTGGCTTCAAAGCTAGTATTCAAGAGGTTTTTTAAGGGATTACTGCATTTTCACCCACCACACAGGGAGCCTACTCCTATGTGGGATCTATACATTTGTATTGCCCAGCTTATGTAGCCCCCTTTTGAGCCCATGTCTTCCACAGATCTCAAATATGTGACTTGGAAAACAGCATTCCTGGTAGCCATTACCTCTTCTAGAAGGATCAGTGAGCTCCAGGCACTGTCCACAGAGTTTAGTTACATTGCTGTCCATAGGGACAAAATAGTTCTGAGGACTAACAGAAAAGTTTTGCCCAAGGTGGTATCAGAGTTCCACCTCAACCAGTCTATTACTTTCACAGACCATTCCACCTCAGTTGAGCATAGGCTGCACAGCCTGGGTGTGAGAAG
Organism: Neoceratodus forsteri; assembly: GCA_016271365.2. Taxonomy (NCBI): domain Eukaryota; kingdom Metazoa; phylum Chordata; order Ceratodontiformes; family Ceratodontidae; genus Neoceratodus; species Neoceratodus forsteri. Next base: position 740,933,810 of record CM057459.1, read on the forward strand.
GGCAATCTGCTACTACCTTGACCATACCAAAGGTCACAGGCAGGATCAAACCCAGTTTTTTCTCACTTATGGAGAGTTGGGGAAAGGAAAACCTGCCACAAAATGATCCATTGCATGATGGATTGTAGTTTGTAATCAGTTTTGCTACAGCAAGGTGGGTAAGCAGCCAACCTGCAGGCCTCAGGGCCCACTCAACCAGGGGTACTGCAGCTTCTGTAGCAGCTGCTAGAGATATCCTCCTAGTGGACATTTGTAAAGCTGCCACTTGAAAAACAGTCCACACATTCACCAAACATTATTGTTTGGACGTCCAGGCCAGAGGAGATGCCAGGTTTGGCACAGCAGTCCTGCAGAACTTGTTTCCTAAATAGGTTATAGGCCCACCTTCAAAGACACTGCTCGGGTAATCTGCATAAGTCAGAATACAGTAAGATTTCCTGGGGTTTGAAGAAAAAATTACTCACCATAGTAACCTTGTTTCTTAAGGGAATCTTACTGTATTCTGAGCTCCCTTCCTTCCTCCCCTACTAGAAACCTATGGTCACTGCACTACAGCTGTGGTAGAGTTGTTGCAAACCTGGGGGTACATAATGTTCTTGTTTTTGGGCATCTGTGACTTGAGTTCTAGTGATGCCACTTTGGAAGTTTTTCAAAGAAAGGGAAATGTCCTTATTTATAGTTTAGTGTTTAATAGGGAGGGTTGCTATTATTGTTATGTTAGTTGGAAACTGCTTAGTGCATGCTTCGTAAGAATCTGATGGTTTAGAGTTGTTTACCAGGGACAGTGATTTGAAAACCAAGCTTGAGCCGAGCATTACATCATTTGCATAGGTTCTATTAACCATTTCGGGTCTGGGGCAGTTCTGTGGTGAGACCATACTGCATAAGTCAGAATACAGTAAGATTCCCTTAGAAGAAACAAGATTACTATGGTGAGTAATTTTTTCTTCCAGTCCATCTGTCCCTCTGAGGGTACCTTCAGTTCCATGCAGAAGAGTTCTCTACCTGTTCCAGGTCATGCCATTTGGCTTTTCCTTGGTGCATGACAGTGGTGGCAGCCCTCCTGTGACACCAGGAGGTCAGGATATAGCCCTACCTGGATGACTGGCTGTTTGCCAGGCCACCCAAGGAGGCAGTGGAGTAGTCCAGGAACCTGGCCCTGTAGACCTGCAGAGATTTGGGCCTTCTGGTCAATCCAGCCAAGGCCAAACTGAACCCCTCGCAGGTGATTCTCTTCACTGGGGCACAGCTAGTCTCCCTTTGGGCCAAGCCTTGATTCCCTGCAGACTGGGTGCTGGGTCTTGCCTCCTTTGCTGGATAATTTCAGGTTGGGTGCACATGCCCTGCCCAGGACTTCTTGTAGCTGCTGGGGCACTGGGCATCCTGCACCTCCTGCACCAGCAGGGTCTGGTGGGCCTGCTGGTGGATGTGTTACCTTCAGTGGGAGCTGTGCCATCAGTGGTCCCAGTGCCTTGGTCAGTTGGAGCATCCAGTCACAGTGACCCAGCCAATGCAGGATGCCATCTAGTGGTGGCTTGTCCCAGAACATCTGGAAGAAGAAGTCCCATTTGTCTGCCCAGAGCTGACAGTCAAACTTACAACAGATTCATCTCTAATGGGGTGGGGAGCGTACGTGGGTACCACAGAGCCCATGGGTTCTGGACCCCCGGGGAGTCCCGTCACTATATCAACCTGCTAGAGCTCTGTGTAGTGCGCTTAACTCTGACAGAATTCACTCCTTTTGTCCGGGGTCAGGTCATGCAGGTCAAGATGGAGAACACTATGACCATGTCCTACCTGAACAAGCAGGGTGGCATGCACTCACTTTCCTTATGTCAGGTAGGCCCTCCGCACATGGACCCTGGTGTGCAGCTTGGGTGCAGATCTGGGGACCCATTTTGCAATATCCAACAACCAGCTGGCAGATGCTATCAGCCAGGTGGGGAGAGGTTGCATGAGTGGTCTCTGCATCAAGAAGTGGTGAGCCACCTGTTCTCCCTGTGGGGCACTCCTCTGGTGGACCTCTTTGCCTCCAGGGAGAATGCAAGGCTGAGGCTATTTTGAGCCCACACCACTCAGTCTGAAACACTGCTGGAGGATGCCTTCACGAGGCCCTGGATCCCAGGCCTCCTGTTCACCTTCTCTCCCTTTCCCTGATCCACAAAGTTGTGGTCAGTGCATGGAGGGAGAAGATGTGGATGATCCTAATCACATCGGAGTGGCCTCACTAGTTCTGGTACCTGGATCTCCTCAGCCTCAGCAGCAGGCCTTCATGGTGGTTGCCTGTGAACCTGGATCTGTTGTCTTATCATCTGGGGAAGATTCTGCATCTGAATCTTCAATCCCTGTGTAACCCCGAGGTGGCGCTATCCCAAGGGCTACTACCCCTGCTTGCTTAACCATTAACAGGTTGAGGGGCCTAGGTGCAATGGTGGGTGCCTCCACCTAGAGGTCTGGGTTTGCAGTAGTTAAACTAACTTGGTCACAGCCCTCTGGGACACTGTAACCCCCCTTTCTTCCCACTAGTGGCCCACACAATGCATTACGAATATCTTCACAATGTACACTTACCTCCAGGACTGGCTCTGTCGACTAGACTCTGGGGACCCCCCTGTAAAACAAGATGATACAGTGCAAAAACCACAGTACAATACTTTAACATAAAAGAATACCTCAGCCACTGTAACTCTGCAGAAACCAACAGATCTGATTTATTTAAGCAGCTGTAACAAGGAAGGGGGAAATCAGGTTAATTAGGTTAAACACATTAATAATCACAGTACTGTGCACATAGTCAGAGTCCCAAATTGTCACTTTCACTGGGTACCCAGGATGGAGGGTGGCTAGCCAGGATCGGTGCAACTGGTTGAGGCCCTGTGATGGAAAAAACAGTTGCACAATACCCAATTGTATTCTGGAGCCGGAAGGCTCAGTTCGTGAAGAAATGAAAAAAGCAACAATTAGATGACACACCTGCAATTCGATAAACAGATGGCAGGGAGCTACCCTGCTTTGTACTCACAAACTCAGTGCTGGGAACTGGATGGAAGACATATTGTCCTGGATGGCCAGGAGGAGCAGTACATGTGGAAAAGGTCCTTGTGAATGGACCCCACAGCAGTTTACAGCAATCGGAGGTAGTCTGAATCAAGCTGGGGCTTACTTCCAGCTTCATGCAGTCAATTCACTGTACAGGGGATTTGAGGCATGATTCCCCACAAGTACTACACACATTTATATGTAAAAGGAAAGTACTATACCTGGCTGGCTGCTTCTCTATCCCGACCGCAATTACTGCACGATACCCGGGAGAACACACAGCAGCTTCAGTTCCTGACAGACCGAGCGCGATTCAGCAGTTTCTCCAGTCTTCTACAGGGTGAGCCTGGTTTCTGCCCTTCAGATCTCCTTGATTCTCCTCACAGGTCAGATTCAGTTCAAACGGGCGCTTGTACAGGCTGCAGACCGAAACTCAGGGTCTCACACGTGCTTTCCATGCTAAACTTTACACCGGAGAAGCACAGAGCTCCTTGTCTCTTCACTGCCCATATTGATCTAATCTCTCTCCAGTCCCAGAGCAGTGCATTTCCTTTAGCTCCACACTGTTCTGTTGGCTGGTCTGGCTGTCACTCACAATAAACTCTCCCTGTTGGTGGAAAAAGGCACCATGGTCAAAACTACATTTCCCAGAGTCACTGGCCATACAGTACATAGGTGGCTGGCTCCACAATGAGAGTCCAAGTTCTGATTTGCCAGCAGCAGGCTCCATTTCAAAGGTCCCCCCACACTGATTGGTCCAGTTCAGCAGTTCAAAACCAGAATGGAGGGCTAGGCAAACACAGTTCTGACTGCAAAGAAAAGCAGGTTAGACAAACTCTGTTTTTGTTATTACTCTAAATGATTTCTGGCAAACAGTTACATTTTTGAAAAGTGCTCACTCTGCCCACTTAGCGACGGCAGAAACGGAGCGATTTGGCAGCAGCTCGAGTGGGACTCAAGCAGGGAAACACACAGTCCCCCCATAGAAACTAATTATGTCTGCAAGCAGACAGCTCTTAAAGAGTCAGTACCAGAAGCTCTAAAAGCACTCACAGATAAACGGCTTAAATGCCAAATGCCAAACACCATTCAGGCTTGGAGCATTCAAGCAAGCTCCTGGAAGACTTTTTGGGAACCCCCATTTGCAGGGGGGTTACACCCTTCCTGGCTTGGGAAAGCTTGGCGTCCACGTCAAGCAAGTACCCCCATAAGTTTCAATACAACCATATACATTTTCATCAGTCAATATATCACTTTACCAGGAACACATTTCTGAAACTTTGCAGTATGTCACTCTTTACACAGCATTACACACACATTGTACCATAACTCACGTTAGTAACTCTTGTACATGAAACCTGAAGAGAGGGGGCCCTTCCCTATCAGCTACCTTGGGGCTGGATGGGGCAGGGGCACCATGCCTAGAAGGAAACACAAATAACTTGGAGTTAGCACTGATGTTCAGTTAGGGCAATGAGCTCGGGGACACATACACTCCTTTATGGACAACATTGAGAGGCAAGTCCACAGGCCTCCCAGGGGAATCATAACTGAGGTGCACCACAGGCTTTACAGCTCAACCAGTCTTTCTAGGGGGAACTGCTACAGTCTCTGCACTCTGAGCCTCATTTTCAGCATTGTCCTCACTTGTCAGAGGAGTCTCCATTGGGGTAGAGAGGCTAGAACTTGGGGCACTTTCAGCTCCAGGAGTTAAAATCTCTGAGTCCACAACACTTGGCTCACATGGAGAGCTTTCAGACACTGGCAGTGGACCATCAGGGCACTCACAATACTGTTCTTGTTCTGGTGTATCACCAGTCTGTTCCAGTCCATCATTTTCCTCCCCTGAAAGCTCAAACAGTTCAACCATACACAATGATTCCATATCATCTGACTTGATGCTTTGCAATTCACTTTCTGGGAGCATTGGCTCCAGGGACAAAGCTGGGGGCTTAGACAGTCCAGAAGGTCCAGCTTCATCTCCAGTATGGACTAGGGTATTGCCCCAAAACAATTGACTCAGTTTGTAAGGGTAGTATTCAGTCACACTTATTTTCCTCGGATATGGACTGACAGTCAGGCTCAACTGGGACTTGTGGAGGGGAACACTTTAATTCAGCTTCTGTAGGTGTAGACTTTCTTGATTTTTTCTTAGCAGCAGCTCTAGTCACTGGTCCAGAGGGGGCATTTTCTGGGGGCTCAGACTCAATCAAGATTTGTCCAATGGGCAGTAAATGATTTCTATGAATTGTTTTAACGTCTTTTGAATTATTCTCAGGCCTTACTTTGTACCCAGGCAGATCATCTAGTTTGCCCACTACAATGTGAGGGAGATGGTGCCATCTGTCAGCAATCTTATGTTTGCCATGCAGTCCCAGATTTCTTAGCAATACCCGGTCTCTCTCCTGGAGCTCCTGTGCTTTCAAGTTTTTGTCATACCTTTCTTTGTTGGCCAGATTTCTTTTGGCAGCCATGGTTTGAGCCAGTTGGTATGCATGATTTAGCTGGGCCTTTAACTTTTGCACATACTGTAAATAGTTGTCAGCTTGAACCCCATCAGGAGAGACCCCAAAACACACATCTACCGGCAGTCGAGCTTCTCTTCCAAACAACAGGTGGTAGGGGGAGAACCCAGTGGTATCACTTTTGGTGCAGTTGTAGGCATGTACCAGGGTGCTAATTTGTTGGCTCCATCTAGGCTTGTCCTTCAGGTGGAGAGTGCCTAGCATATCTAGCAAAGTGCGGTTGAAACATTCAGGCTGTGGGTCCCCCTTGGGGTGGTAAGGGGTGGTTCTGGACTTTCGCACTCCCCACAGAGAAAGCATCTCTTTGATCAGATGACTCTCAAAGTCTCTCCCTTGATCAGAATGGATTCTTTGTGGAGCCCCATAGTGAACAAAAAAGTTTTCTACGAGTACTTTTGCCACAGCGGATGTCTTCTGGTCCTTGGTGGAGAAAGCTTGGGCATATCTCGTAAAATGGACAGTGATCACCAGCACATTACTAATATTTCTTTGATCTGACTCCAAACTCAGAAAATCAGTACAGACCAGCTCCATGGATGAACTGGTGGTGATGTTAACAAGGGGAGACCAGCTCCATGGATGAACTGGTGGTGATGTTAACAAGGGGGGGCAGCCCTCAGGGGCAAAGCTTTCTTCTGTAAGCAGCGACTACAAGTTCGAATGTGTTGCTCCACATCAGCCCCCATCTTAGGCCAGTAGAATCTGGATCTCACCAAGTCAAGTGTTCAGTCTATACCAAGGTGCCCCATGTGGTTGTGTAAGGACCTCAGTACTGAGTCTTGAAAGGCAGTGGGCAGCACTAGTTGTTGTTTGTCTACTTGTCCCACTCCGTCTACTGTTTCTCTGTATAACAATCTATTGATCAGTTTCAACTTAGGACCTTCTTTGTATAACAGTGCAGTTCTCAAATCAGTGGAACATAATTTGGACACATCTTTCCCTGCATAGAGAGCTTCTAAAGCTGATTTGATCATGGGATCTCGGGCTTGAGCCCACCGAATACTGTCATTGTCCAGCTGAGGCAGTGCACCAATGTCTATTGCAGAAAAGTGGCAATAAGCAGCAGGTATGCAATTCTCAGAAGGTCCCAAACAATCCACCATACAGTCCACTGCGTCTGTGGACATTTGTTTCTCCCTGTCAAACTTCTGGCAGAGTGCTCAAATATCAGGTTCTGACAGTCTGACCCAGTCATTCTGGGGAACAAGCCTCCGGGAGAGAGCATCAGCATCTATCTGGTTCAGGCCTGCTCTGTATTCAACTGCATAGTCGTATGTATATAATGCAGAAAGCCACCTATGGCCAGTGGCATCTAACTTAGCTGAAGTCTGCACATAGGTCAAAGGATTATTGTCAGTTTTTACTAGTATCTTAGCCACATACAAATACTTGTGGAATTGATCAAGAATGGCCCACTTCAAAGCTAGAAACTCTAACTTGCGTACAGGATAGTTCTTTTTGGAAGGGGTCAGGCTTCTGCTGGCGAAGGCCACTGGTCTCAGGCCATTCTCATGCTCCTGGTACAACACAGCCCCTGACCCTTGCAAGCTAGCATCAGTGTGCAGGACATAAGGTTTTGTTGGATCGGCATAGGCCAACACTGGAGCGTGGGTAAGTTGATATCTGATCTCATGAAAAGCAGTCTCACAATCAGGAGTCCAGCGGGCCCCAAATACTTCATTTGGATGAAAATACACTCTTTCAGTCTCGCGGGACACTGACTTTTTGTATTTTTTGTGGGTTGGGGGATACCCTTGAGTAAGGTTAAGTAAAGGGCGGATCACTCTTGAATAGTCCTTGATGAAGTGCCGAAAATAACCACAGAATCCCAGGAATCTTTGCAGTTCTTTTAGATTTTTGGGCTGTGGCCAGGTGGTCAAGGCCTCAACTTTACTTGGGTCGGTCTCTATTCCCTCGGCGGATACTATGTGTCCCTCATACTTAACTGATGTTTGAAAAAATTTACACTTATCAAGGACAGTTTAAGGCCAAAGTCTTCCAGTCAGTCCAATACCTTGAATAATCTGCTCTCATGTTCCTCCAGTGAGCTGCCAAACACAATAACATCATCTAGGTATACCAGGCACTCTAGTAAGTTCATGTCCCCCACTGCACGCTCCATCAATCATTGAAAAGTGGCTGGGGTGCCTGAAATCCCTTGAGGCATCCTCATGAATTCATAGAAGCCAAGTGGACAGATAAAGGCTGTCTTCTCGCGGTCTTCTGAGGCCATCGGGATCTGATAGTACCCACTGCGAAGTACCAGTACAGAGAACCACTTGCCACCATTCAGGCAGTCCAAAGCATCCTGAATGCGGGGCATTATTTACTGAACAGGGATAGTCCGCCGGTTTAAAGTGGAATAATCCACACACATCTTACTGTCCCATTCTTTTTTTTCACTACCACAATGGGTGAAGCACAGGGGCTTCTGGATTCTTGTATTACACCAGCAGCTAGCATCTCTTGCAGATGCCGTCTCACATCATCTATGTCAGCAGGGGCCAGGTGTCGAGACCTCTCATGAAATGGCCTTTCATCATGCAGCCGGATGTGGTGCTCAGCTCCTTGCACACATCCTATGTCCCATTCTTTTAAAGAAAACACCTGGTCTCTCTGGGCAAGCTTCTCACTAATCCTCACTTTCCATTCAGCTGGCAACGGGGAGTCACTGAAATCAAACAAGTCAGGCGTTACTCCGTCATTCTTCCCCGAACTCTTGCTACTTGGTAGCACTGCAGTGTCTGCACAATGCACATTAGCCAGGGTGCAACCTCTATTTACTTGAATCTCTCTGTCAGACACATTATGAACTTGAACCATTACCCTTCTGGCATAAGCATGGGCTCTAGCAGGCAAAATACTAGGCTTGACCAGCAGTCCCTCCGACAATTTTCCATTGCCTGGTGCATCCAACATTAATATTTTATTCTTGACATCCTTCTTGATACGGACCTCTCCCTGTAAGGTACACTGGGCATTTGGTGCCAGGATCAGAGACTTAGGATCCTTCTTCCAGACAATTCCAACTGGTTACTCTGGTTCTACTTTTTCAGCATCTCTCTGTGCCTCATAGGGCTTCTTGATCAAGGCCGGAATTCTTAAAACTCTACTAGTCGTTGACCCCTGTTTTTCATAACACAACTGTGCCAGCCATCCAAACATATGTGCATTAGTCCCAGTTAGTAAAGGAACCCATCATACATTCCAGTAGGGGGACACACTAAGGCCAAGGTCTCTACTTGCTCTGCCACCCCAGCCACGGAGATGGGAAAAGACAGCCAAATTTGGATATATCCAGAGTAGGGGTAGGCCTTCTCACTTAACCCCCAGACATGTAGCCCTCCAACAGTTGTAGGGGTACATCAGACAAGTGTTTCTGATACCAGTCTTGGAACATAATTGTCACTTGGGAGCCACTGTATAATACAGCTCTTGTAGACGTAGACACTCCATTCACCTTTACAGTGGTCCCAATGGAGGGACCCACTATTCGGGACCAATCTGGAGAGGCAGTAGCAGAGACCTGGGCAACTGACCTTGCCACAAAGGGACGTGAGTTAGCATTTTTTGGATCCTCACTGCAATCGTTTTGTGTATGTCTCAACCACTGATTTGTCCTCCGAAGCTCTCCTTGTAACCTGTATACAGCTTTGTCTGTGTCTTTTGGGGACCTGCATTCTCTCTTCATGTGCCCATCCTTCCCACAATTATAGCAAAACATACTTTCTGGAGTTTGAGCAGGCCGAGGTGTCACACTGGGAGCCAGGATGGGGGTACCACTAACTGGACACCTTGGTGCCATCTCTGTCTGCAGCGTGATAATCATTTGGAGGCATCTCGTCAATTTCCCCACTTCCATGGTCAAGACATCGAGTTTTGAGTTGTTGTCAGCAGGAGATGCCTGGGTGGGTACCCCCTTCCCCATAGCAGATGCAGTCGGATATAGGTCGGGGCCTGTACTTGCAGGCACAGCCTTCATACAGAGACTGTTTTGAATTCCTGATCTCTCTCTCAGCAGTTCACCTATGGTGGCACACCTCATTGGTCCCCACTTCACAGGACCTTCCGATGCTGTGATCACCGGCTGCTCACCCCAGAATTAGAATCCCTCCTCATCTTCAAGCTCCTGAAGTTCTTTTATTAAGTCACAATAGTCCGGTGGGTTACCCCTTCTGTCTGGGAGCGTTAATTGAAGAAGCTGCAATTTAGAATGCTTTGCATGCTGTAGTAGGTGCTCCAACCTTACATGGTTTAAGTCACTGGCGGCTACCCCACCTTTTCGGTAAGCCTTCTGCAGAGCTCTTTCCAGACGAGTAACATATACAGAGAAACTTTCCCCTGGCCACTGTTTTGTACCTTGAAATTTCCACATCAAGCTCTCTCCTGACTCAATTCTCCCAAAATTGCCTTCAAGCACAGATAGGTACTTCTGGGCAGATGCATCAAGATTTGTGGACCTCAAAAATTTAATGGCCTCTAGGGCAGGACCCCTCAGACTTTCTGTGATTCTTTTTCATTTCTTAGCCTCCACAAACTGTCATTCAGGTATCGGGGGGCAACACAATCTATCCAGGTGTCCCAATCATCCTCCCCCTGGTTGGTGAGGAGGGTGCCAGAGAAGATCCTCAACCTTCGGTAAGAGTCGTAACTAATGGCAGGTGCAGAAATAGGAGCCTGCATTGGTTCAGCCACCATAACGGGTACTGGAGTGGGAGAGGGTGTTGGGGGAGGAACTCCCCGGCGTGGCAAGAATAGTTTCTTCAAGTCCTGCACAGTTTTCCCTTCCCCCAGCAACCATTTAGCAAATTTCTCCTCAAAAGTTTCAGATGGAGGGGGGGCTCATTCCCCCCCCGGGTCTTTACTGTTCTTAGTTATCACTCTCCAGGCAGTGAGGGCTCCCTCTGGGGTAATAGTCTGTTGCACTTTGGAGCTGTCTATGGGATCCTTATACTCTGCTAGGGCCAGGAAAGTATGGGCGAGCAGAATAGCATGTCGACCCACCACCACAGGGTTTTGTAAACCCTCCACCTTGGAAAGTACTCCCTGTACAGTGTCCGTATTGATACCCAGGGGGATGTCCAGGATAAGCATAGCATTTTGGGGATCGATCTCCTCCTCAGTACACCACTCCACCAACCGGTGCACAGCCACTTCTGTCAGGGTACCCATTTATTTTTACCAGTGAATCGTAAATGTGGCCACTAGGGGACGCTAATCCCAGTGGTGCCTCCAAGATGTAACCCCTAGGTGGTGCTATCCAAAGGGCTACTACACCTGCCTGCTTAACCACTAACAGGTTGAGGGGCCTAGGTCCAATGGCTGGTGCCTCCACCCAGAGGTCAGGGTTTGCAGTAGTTAAACTAACTTGGTCACAGCCCTCTGGGACACTGTAACCCCCCAACCCCTTTCTTCCCACTAGTGGCCCACACAATGCATTAGGAATATCTTCACAATGGACACTTACCCCTAGGACTGGCTCTGTCGACTGGACTCTGGGGACCCCCTGTAAAACAAGATGATACAGTGCAAAAACCACAGTACAATACTTTAACATAAATGAATACCTCAGCCAGTGTAACTCTGCAGAAACCAACAGATCTGATTTATTTAAGGAGCTGTAACAAGGAAGGGAGAAATCAGGTTAATTAGGTTAAACACATTAATAATCACAGTACTGTGCGCATAGTCAGAGTCCCAAATTGTCACTTTCACTGGGTACCCAGGATGGGAGGGGGCTAGCCAGGATCGGTGCAGCTGGTTGAGGCCCTGTGATGGAAAAAACACTTGCACAATACCCAATTGTATTCCGGAGCCGGAGGGCTTAGTTCGTGAAGAAATGAAAAAAGCAAATGACACACCTGCAATTCGATAAACAGATGGCAGGGAGTTACCCTGCTTTGTACTCACAAACTCAATGCCGGGAACTGGATGGAAGGCAGATTGTCCTGGATGGCAAGGAGGAGCAGTACATGTGGAAAAGGTCCTTGTGACTGGACCCCACAGCAGTTTACAGCAATCGGAGGTAGTCCGAATCAAGCTGGGGCTTACTTCCAGCTTCATGCAGTCAATTCAGTGTACAGGCGATTTGAGACATGATTTCCCACAAGTACTACACACATTTATATGTAAAAAGGAAAGTACTATACCAGGCTGGCTGCTTCTCGATCCCGACCGCAATTACTGCACGATACCTGGGAGAACACACAGCAGCTTCAGTTCCTGACAAACCGAGCGCTATTCAGCAATTTCTCCAGTCTTCTACAGGGTGAGCCTGGTTTCTGCCCTTCAGATCTCCTTGATTCTCCTCACAGGTCAGATTCAGCCCAAACGGGCGCTTGTACAGGCTGCAGACCGAAACTCAGGGTCTCACACGCGCTTTCCGCGCTAAACTTTACACCGGAGAAGCACAGAGCTCCCTTGTTTCTTCACTGCCCAAACTGATCTAATCTCTCCAGTCCCAGAGCAGTGCATTTCCTTTAGCTCCACACTATTCTGTTGTTTGGTCTGGCTGTCACTCACAATAAACTCCCCCTGTTGGTGGAAAAAGACACCATGGTCAAAACTACATTTCCCAGAGTAACTGGCCATACAGTACATAGGTGACTGTCTCCACAGTGAGAGTTCAAGTTCTGATTTTCCAGCAGCAGGCTCCATTTCAAAGGTCCCCCCCACACTGATTGGTCCAGTTCATAAGTTCAAAACCAGAATGGAGGGCTAGGCAAACACAGTTCTGACTGCAAAGAAAAGCAGGTTAGACAAACTGTATTTTCATTATTACTCTAAATGATTTCTGGCACACAGTTACATCTTTGAAAAGTGCTCACTCTGCCCACTTAGCGACGGCAGAAACAGAGCGATTTGGCAGCAGCTCGAGTGGGACTAAAGCAGGGAAACACACAGTCCCCCCCATAGAAACTAATTATGTCTGCAAGCAGACAGCTCTTAAAGAGAGACAGTACCAGAGGCTCTAAAAGCACTCACAGATAAACTGCTTAAATGCCAAACACCATTCAGGCTTGGAGCATTCAAGCAAGCTCCTGGAAGGCTTTTTGGGAACCCCCATTTGCAGGGGTGTTACACCTGCATGTCACTGCCTGGTTCCTGAGTGGCTAGAGTTCCAGGCTCTGGGACTTTCAGAAGAAGTGCTCCACATTGTGAAGGTGTCCCGAAAGGAGTCAACTTGCCAGTGCTCCAACTTCAAGTGGAAACGATTTTCCATCTGATGCCAGGGCTAGGAGCTTGATCCCCTCACCTGCCCCTTGTGTAGCATTCTGGACTATCCTTGGTCCCTTTCCCAGCTGGGACTGAGATCGACAACCCTTAAGGTGCACCTGGTAGACATTTCTGCATACTGGGCACAGGCTGGTATGCCAACAGTGATGCAGGAGAAGGTGGCTGGGCATTTTTCAAAGGCCTTGTCCACTTGAACCTTCCAGTGTGTGAACCTCCACAATCTTGGGACCTGTTGCTGGTTATGGCAGTGCTAATGGGCAAGGCTGTCGAGCCTATGTACTGGTGTGAGATGTAAGACCTCTCATAGAAAACCTCTTCTTGGTGGCTATCACCTCCACCAGAAGTAGTAGAAATTTTTTTTATACAGGTACAAGTTGATACAAACACCATTAGGGCTAAAAAGCCCTATTTATAAGGTGGTCCTGTTTTAGTATACATTTTAAGTTGTAAAAGAATAAATAAATGACATTCTCACCCCAGGAATTCTCCAATACTCCTAACTCTTGCAGTCAACCTTTAAGCTAGAACTGCCTGGAGATAGAATGTACAGTATGCTAATGATGAAATCATCATTGGCTCGTGTCACTGTTCAAATGCTGCCCTTATCAACTGCTTACATTCTAACCCTTCAGGTTTCACTCTCTGCCTGCCAGACCAGACGCCTCGAAGACCTCTCCTCATCAGTCGTCTATACTTCAAAATAATTATAAGTATTTACTTATTTTTTCTTTTGCTGACTTTATCTCCTGTAGTTCTGTAGTAAACCGCTAGTTAGTTAAGTTTTATTATTTTTCTCAGTTTCTCCCAGGTTGGTATAACCGAAGAGAAACTCGGACATTTTTAGTTAGTTTTGGCGTTTTCTGACCAAAACTCTGTCAGTTTTAGCTTTATTTTACTAAATTTATTATCTTTTAGTAACCGCTAAATCCGGTTACATAACCAATAACTTCGGTTCTCTTTTCATCTGTTCCCGGTTCCGATTGGAACATCCATCGGTTCCTGAACCGACCGCAACCGCAAATAAACATTTAAATTTAAAAAACTTTCTTTGCGGTTCCTGTTTTTTATTGGTTCTCCTAATGTCTGTACTCAGTGTGATGAAGTGTTTGCCAAGGCAGACAAACACTCCTTGTGTGTTGTCTGCCTTGGGTATGAGCATTTTAAAATGAACTGTGACATTTATAAAATCTTTCTTGAAAAGCCGGTGGATAAGCATCTGGAAAGGCTTAAAAAGAAGCTTCCTATGCCTAGAGGGTCCTTCAAGCTCTGACCAGCTGAAACCCCCTCACTCTTGCAGGTGAACTGCAGCGCCTGTACAAGCTATACCTGACATGGGTACCCAGGCTACTGGTAAGAAACCTAGTGAACCAGCTGACTCTCTGGTTCCAGCAGAAAAGACCAGGAAAATCAAACACACTGAACCCCCTGCTGTGCAGCATTTGGGGACTTCTGCTGTTCCTGCTGCTATGCCTTCACCACAAGAAATTGCCCAGGCATTTAGGGTGATTCAGGCACTGCAGAGGCTGCTACCCACCCGTGGCCATCAGGCTTCGGTGCAGACCCCTCTTAAGCAAGCAGCAACCTCTGCCCAGCCCCCACTCCAGCAGCGGATGGAGTTTATGGACTATGGGGAATTTGAGGAGGAAGAACTTACTGAGCCAGAAGTCTCCCCTGACCAGGAGTTTTGCCCCCCTCGCAGGATAGCAGAGGATTATTCTTCTCACTTTTCTTTTGTGAGAAGGATGGTAGATGCTTTAGACATAGCTACCAGTGAGGTTATAGAGGATGACAAGGAGGCTGAGTATCTTGAGATGATGGGGTTGACACCCACTAAGAAACTCCTGCTTCCAGTAAACAAAAATCTTTAAAAAAGATGTGCTGATGGTTTTGCAGACTCCCAACTCTGTCCCTCCTTTGGATAAAAGGCTGGACAAAAAGTATCAATTGGATAGGGAAGGAGCTGAATTTTTGTTCACTCACCCTGACCACCAGGGGGTGGTACAAACTGCAGCCTGTGACAGGGCAAAGGTACCATTATCCTCTTATCCGCCTGACAAAGATTCCAGGAAAATAGTATGGCCAAAAAAGGTTACCTGTCTGCCTTTCTAGGTATCAGGCAAGCCAACTACCAGGCTTATGCTTAAGAGGCTTAGGAGGCAGTATAGCGCAGTGGTCTAAGGCTCTGAACTGCAAATCTGGTAACATCCAGCAGACCAGACCTGGGTTTGACTCCCACAGCTTCCACTTGCTTACTGTGTGACCCTGAGCAAGTCACTTAACTTCCTTGTGCTCCCAGGTCGCACCTGGAAACAAGCTGTGGCTTAGTGTGCCTTTCCTGGTTAAACAATTTTCCCTTCCTTCCTTCCTTCCCTTCCTTATGTGTCCTAATACCAGAAATCCCTGTGGCAGTCTGTCCTGGCTATGTCACACAAAGCTCTGGGTAGCCTCTCAGCAGATCTGGCTGAGACTACCAGATTTGGTCTGGAAGCAGCCAAATACCAGTTCCAAATGGCTGCAGATACTAATGACACTGCTGCCAGATGGATGGCAAATACAGTTACCCAGAGAAGGTTTGCATGGTTACGAGCCACAACCCTAAATCAGGATACCCAGACCAAGGCCATGGAATTCTCTGTTGTGAGTAACTCTGTATTTGTAGACAAACAGAGGCCAATATGAAAAAGGTGGATGAATACAAGGCTACCTACAGGAGTAGCTCTGCCAAAGAAAGGGCCTCTCCTTCTGCTAGGCCCTATGGAAGGGGAAGGGGGGCAGAGCTGCCTTCAGCAGGCCTTTTTACCAGGCCCAGGCTGTTCCACAACTCCAGCAGTACCCTCAGCAGACAGGGTACTTTAGGGGATGGGGCAGAAGGGGGTCCAGGCATGGCTCCCAGGCTGGTCAAGCCCAGCCACAGCTGAAACAGGCTCCCTGACTTGTTTGCCAAGGCTGCCTCCCCATTACCAGTAAGGGGCAGACTGGCTCACTTTTTCCAGGCTTGGAAAAACATTGCCACAGACAAGTGGGTCCTGGAAGTAGTGAGTCAGGGTTTGTCCCTAAGTTTCAAATCCTTCCCACCTCTCAGAATCAGAGTGTTCAAGCCAGCTTCCAATGCAGAAAGGAAGCTTCTGGAAAAGGAGGTTCAAAATCTGCTGTTGTCAAAAGCAGTAGAACCTGTTCTTCCATAGCAAAAGGGGAAGGGTTTTTATTCATGATACTTCCTCACAACAAAGAATAATGGGAGTGGTGACCTATTCTAGGTCTAAGATTACTGAATGTGCACCTGACAAAACCAAAGTTCAAGATGGTGACTTTAGCACTAATTCTGCCAACACTCCAAAAAGGAACTTGGTTGGCATCTTTAGACTTAATGGGAAGGCTTTAAGCCTGAGGTTCAATGGGTGGAGCAACTACGTCGCTCCCCCATCAGGCTTTAAAAAGGTCACTCATCCTGGGCTGTCCCAGGATTTGTTTCTCGTTGCAGCCAGAGGCGCCGTCCTTCCTCATTCCTACCCCTGTCCTCCTTCCTCTCCAGTTGATAAGTTTTACTGCACCTCCGGCCACCTGCTGCCTTTTGTGCTTCCTTCCCCTGCCCACTTAACTTCCTGCTCCATCCTTTCATCTTTCTGTTTGTATCTGGTTGGCCCCTGCGAGGTCACCACCAATGCCCCTGTTCTCTCCCTTTTCCCCCTTTCCATGCCATTTTTTTCTCTGCTGCAGTTTATGGCTGTTTCCTGGTCATTTCACCTTGTGGCTGTCTCCCCCCACCCATCAAGCCTGCCCCCTTGCTGTGCCGCGGCTCTTCTGATCACCTTCCTCTCTCTCCCTCCCCTTCCCCGTACCTCGTGTGTCCATCCCTCCTCCATCTTCTTTCATCCTCAGTGCACATCTTCCTGGGGGTATTCAGCTTGTTGCCCGCCGCTCCTTCTCCCGCTGGCACTCCTAGGCATTTTGTCATTGCGGGGTGCTCCATCACAAGTGCCAGTTTGCTGCTTTTTACCTGCACCTTGCTCTGGGCTTCACTTGCCTCCTCATCCAGTCGCTCATGCCTTGCAGCTTCTCTCTTCTGCATGCTAGCTGGCCTGCCTTCATTTCTCCTCTATTTTTCAGCATCACTCCCTTCGCTGTTTCTGTGCTCCTGTGTCACCTGTGCTTCGCACCAATTGATCACCTTTCGGTGTGCTCCGCATACCTCTCAACCTCCTGCCTCTTAACTCTGGGACTTGGCTTGCAAACTCTTGGGGTCCAAAGACCTAATTCAGGGACTTATTTTAAATTTTGATGCTCTCCGGTCAGGAAGCTGGTAGACTTCAGGGTGTAGTGCACAGTGCCTTTCCATCTAAGAACTGGTCTGTGCCTTTCCTGTCTGTCATTATTTTGTGCTCCCAATCCCCATTGTTCAGTCCCAGAATCACAACTTTTAGGAGGGACTTCAATATAAACAAAACAAAAATTTTGTGGCATTTTCTGGGATGTCCCCGAGAATCTGGGATATGGGTGGTATGCGCTTCGCTCCCCCATCTGTCCCTCAACTGTTCATCTTCTCCACTCAGTCGGGGTCCCCCTCACTCGGCATTTTTCTCTCCTTTCCTACCCCTCCATTCTTTTGGGGTTTATTGCCCTCTCGGTCTCGCATGCGCTACTGACACTCTCCTTCTCCTGGTCCCGTATTCGGGACCCCTCAGGTTCTATTAGCTATACAGGTTGCTGCTTTGACTTTGGGGCCCCGTGCCTGTCCTTTGGGATGGGCCCCTGTCTCCCAAACCTTTGTCCTCAGCTTCTGCTATCTGCATTCATTTTCTTTTTTCTGCTCTGTTGCTTTTCCTGGGTTCTTCTCCCATCTCTGGCTGCTGGCCTTTCCTCCCTCCCTCCCTTTCTCATTCCTAGCATTTCTTATTTTTGTCCTTCCTGTGCTTCCCCATGGTGGGTGCTTGCCCTCCTGCTCCCATTCCCTCCACCCTCTGTTCCTCTTCTTCTCTGACCTTCACTTTCTTTTGGGGTTTTCCCTATCCTGTCATCACCTTACCTATTTTTCATCCTCCTTTTACCCTAGTCCGTTTGGTGTCCCGTTGCCTACTTCTGGTTCTCCTTCACTCATTCTGTCCTCAGATGAGTCTGATTCTCTTTTGCTCAGTTTGACCTCAGAGTCTACTCATTTATATTGCTTAATCAAGCATATCTCTCATAGGGCCCTATGATATCTCATCAAACCGCTGCACTCTCACAGTTATTACCATCATAAGCCTTCTCATGCCCACATCTGGGTATCCCTCACTCATCCGACCTCTATATGGGTCCACTCCTTCACATCGAACACTCATGCATAACCCTCTCAGGTCCATGCTACCGCGACTCGACCTGCTCTCCACTCAGAGACATACCTTCATGTCTGTTGCCCCTTTGCTAAGAGGCTGACAGTCTTCATCTCCATCATTGTAAAATCATTCATTCCATGCCTCTCCTTCACCATTCAGGCCTTCAAGGCTCCTTTCCATCATCGTACTTCCTCTTTTGCTTTTGAGCCTCTAGTTGCAGACATCACTCACATCCCTTGACAGCTGTCCATTTAGCAGGGCAGAGCGAAAGATTCCCCTAAAAATTGGGCTTGTCCTCCTTCCTTGATCTCTCCTTTAAATTACTATAACAGTGCTGTCTAATCAAAATGTCCTTCAGCCTGGAGGGAAGGCGACCTAGGCCTTGGATCCCCAGAGGTTTCCTCCTCAAAGGGTTTTATTTCCTCTCCTCCATGCCAATGGTCATAATATTAGTTAAGGTTAGTGCTTTCTTAGGTTCCTTAATTAGGTACCGCTGTTGGATGGAGATGGATGGTGGCCTTGGCTGTTCCCTCTCTCCTTAGGAAGTCTGGCCTTCTTCATCTTCTCAGATTTCCTTTCATTCATTGTCCTCACCTTTTATCATTCTTCTCCTGTCCTTCCTATCTATGTCTGTCACATTTATTTCCAGTCTAGATATCTTCTACTTCTCACCTCTTCGATGCGCAACACCCTTTTGGATATTCTTTTTGGGCTTCTTCCTAAGCTACCTTTAGGCGATGGAATTATTCCTATGGCACGTATGGGGGGGAGGACCCTCCTCTAGGGTTCCTTGTGTCGTACCCCTACAGGGTGGTATATTCCATGGATTGATAGCCACAATGTATCAAAGTCACATAAGTATCATCTCATCCAGTTGTGTAAGCACAAGTGAATGGGAAGGCTTTAAGCCTGAGGTTCAATGGGCTGAGCAACTACGTCACTTCCCCAACAGGCTGTAAAAAGGTCACTCATCCTGGGCTGTCCCAGGATTCATTTCTTTTTGCCCCATCTACTACCCCTTCTAATCCAGTGGCTCGTCTCTCTTGCCCATGGGCTTCTTCTTACGCTACTGTACCTTTGGCCAACAGAATGATTCCCGTGGCACCTATGGGGGGCCCTCCTCTAGGGTTCCTTGTGTCGTACCCCTACAGGGTGGTATATCCCATGGATAGAAAGGTGAATAGCCACAATGTACCAAAGTCGCACAAGCATTATCTCATCCAGTTGTGTAAGCATAATTGAAAAGATGCTTTTTTCAACATCCCATAAGAGAGTCTCACAGAAAGTACCTCAGGTTCAGACTCCCTTCAGGTAATTACCAGTTTATAACCCTACCATCTGGAATCACTTCAGCTCCAAGAGTGTTCACAAAGTGCCTGGCAGTGGTAGTGGCACACCTATAAAGGTTGGATGTTGCATTATTCCCATACTTAGACGACTGGTTGGTGGTAGGAAACTCACCACAACAGGTAAGGGAACATATGCAGCTCACTCAGGGCCTCTTAGAGTCCTTAGGGTTTCTGATAAATCTCAAAAAGTCTGTCCTTCTACCTGCAAAGGTACTGTAGTTCATAGGGGCAGAGTTGAATACCCTGGAGGGCAGGGCCTACTGATCTCTGGACAGGGTAAGAAACATTGTACAGATTGCGGGGTCCTTCAGCTTGAACAGACCAAAAACTGCAAGGAAGTTTCTTCAGTTACTGGGCCATATGGCTGCAGCAACAGGCACAGTCTTGGGGTTCAGGTTCCAGATGAGGGACATGCAGTTCCACCTCAGGGCACATTGGTGCCAAAGAAGGAACCCCTCTCATAGCTGATTCCAGTAACAAAAACATTACTGCTGGCCCTCCAGTGGTGGAAAGAAGAAGCCAACCTAAGGGAAGGGATTCCTTTCCACTGAGAGTTCCCATCAGTGGTTCTCATGACAAACGCATCACTACTAGGGTGGAGTGCCCATCTGGGGGATCACACCACTCATGGTACATGGTCAAGTGCAGAGTCACTCCAGCATATCAGTCTACTGAAACTCAGAGCAGTGTTGTTGGCCCTGCAGAACTTCACCCCACTAGTGCAGGGAAGGATGGTACAGATCAGAATAGACAATACCATCACAATGTACTGTCAAGTCACATTCAGCTGTTCCATCAATGAGTTGGTTTAGCATTGTTTTTTTACAGTTGGTGATGCATTGATGACTCATACTGCATTATTTTTCAGTGCTTAACCAGCTCAAGAACAATGTTTGTAAAGTGTTTTTGCAACTCAGTTGTAATGCATATGCAAAGCTGCATTTTAACTCTTAAGAAACAATTTGTGCAAGGCTTTGTGCTGGATCTAGCAACACTTCTGCAACTCGTTCAGAAATGCTAAAGCAACTCACTAAAGGAACAGTTTAATGTGAGTTGTATTGTATTGTACTACATAAACAAGTAGGAAGGAACAAGGGCAAGCCCTCTGTGCACAGAGGCCATGAAAATATGGAGCCTGGCCTACTCCTTAAGAGTTTCCCTTCAGGCCATCCATATGTCAGGGAAGGGCATCACCCTGGCAGATGCACTGAGTTGAATCAACCAGACCCATTATGAATGGGCCCTCAACAAATAGGTGTTGGAAGTAGTTTTCAGAAGGTGGGATATCCCAGAGTTAGATCTCTTTGCATCCCATGAGAACCACTACCTGCCACAGTACTGTTTGTAGGCCACCAGCCCAGGGAACAATCTCCCTAGATGTTCTGGTCTTGGATTGGTCAGGGATGCACCTGTATGCTTTCCCTCCCTTCCCTTTGGTGTTCAGAATTCTGATCAAGCTCAGATCCCAGCCAGCATCAATGATCTTGATAGCACCAGATTGGGCCAAACAGTCATGGTACTCTCTGCTGCTCTCCATGTCTGTAGCCAAACTGATACGCCTTCCTCAGGGGCACAACCTGTTAACGTCCAGCCAAGGGAGGATCCTGTACCCGAACCTCAGATCCCTCAGACTCGAGGCATGGCTCTTGAGGACTTGGAGTATGTAGGCTTGCATCTCTCAGAGAGTGATCTAGATGTTCTCAGGGGATACAGGAAACCCTCTATTAAGGAAACCTATGCCTCAAAATGGAAAAGGTTTTCAATTTGGTGTTCCACCAATGATGTGGTATCAGCACAGGCAGGGATTTCAGCTTTACTGGACTACCTTACCCATTTGCATTCTCTAGGCTTGCAGGCCCACTACCTTAAAGGTCCATCTGGCCTCAGTATCTGCTTACATCTTAGCTGGAAAGAATGCCTCAGTGGCATCAAATCCTATTGTCAAGAGGTTCTTCAAAGGGCTGGCTCACCTGCATCCCCCTAATAGGGAACCGGTGCCAGTTTGGGACTTGTATGTCTGCATAGCCAAGCTCATGGGTCCCTCTGTTGAGCCTATAGCCTCAGCTCATTTGAAATATGTCACCTGGAAAACAGTTTTCCTGGTGGCAATAACCTCTGCTAGAAGAATCAGTGAGCTCTAGGCTTTGTGCATTGATCAGGACTACATTTCATTCCACAGAGACAAGATAGTCCTGCGAACAAACAGGAAATTTCTTCCCAAGGTGGTTTACGATTTCCATTTGAACCAGTCCATTACCCTACCAGTCTTTTTCACTGAACATTCTAGTTCAGGTGAGCATAGACTTCACAGTCTTGATGTTAAATGAGCCCTTAGCTACAACATGACAGCTACTAAGGACCACAGGCAGGACAGAAAACAACTGTTCCTGACTTATGGGAATGTGGGAAAAGGAAGTCCAGCATCTAAAAGGTCTGTCTCTCCCTGGATAGTTCAGTGTATTCTGTTTTGCTACTCCAAAGCTGGAAAAGAGCCCCTGGCAGGGCTGAGGGCCCATTCCACAAGGGGTACAGCTGCTACTATAGCAGCAGCTAGGGATGTCCAATTAGTGGAGATCTGTAAAGCAGCTACCTGGAGAACAGTGCACATCTTCACAAAGCACTATAGCCTGGACACCCAGTCCAGAGGTAATTCCAGGTTTGGCACAGCAGTCCTGCAGAGTCTGTTTCCAACAGTACCGTAGGAAGGGTGGGGCGGGTGGTGCGCCCACCCCGGGCGCATGCCTCCGAGAGGCGCAGATTTCAGGTGAAGCTCACTGCCTGTTTCAGATGCCCAGCTATGCTTAAGCTTTAAATTTAAATTTTTTTTTTCTGTAATTACTAATTCAGTCAGCGTCAGCAGGGGGCATCCGCGGAAGAACCAGCAAGCCAGTGGGGTGGGGGGGGGGCACATGGTCGCGCCTCTGCACAGACAAAAAGATAATGTGGTGGTAGCTGTCTGTGGGTGGGCCAGCGCCGCCCATACAGTATAAAAGATACAGGTGCCAGCCCTCCCAGTCCCGCCTACCCGCTACACAGCTGCGCAGACAGTGCTTGATATTTGGCTGCACACTACTTGAGTGAGACCAGGAAGTAACCAATGACGTGAGTGTTATTATTATTTTAAATAAACGTTCCACTTATCGTAAAACTGAAAAGGAGAGGGCTAAATTTGGCTCGACTGTAATTGCTGCAAGTGCTTACATGTCTGGGTCTCCTGAAATGCCAATGATTCCACTCCACAATGCAATTTGCAGCACTTCTTCAAGTATCATTCCCCATGCCGCAGGACAGGTTTAATCAGATGATTCCTTCATGATGCTCACTCACTGTACTTCATTTCAAATCCCCCCCCCCAATCTTTAATTGAATGACTGCGCAGAAGAAGAAAAAAATAGAAAAGCGAGTGAATGTCCTCAACTGTTTGAGCGCTGCTGCTGCGCTCGCTGTAAAATTCTAAAGACTGACACTTTCCCAACATTCCGTCACCATCCGTCTTACCCACTTCCATGAGTTGTCTCCCTGCCTCCCCCACTCCCGGTTGCTGTACCCGTCTCCAGACCTTGCAGACCATATGCTCTTTTGCAGGCTGAAACTACAATACAAAAAAAATAAAGAAATTGCATCTGCCATCAGACCTTCTCTTCCTGACGGTCATTCCTGTCTCTGAATATGTCAGTTCACTCAGTACCCTGTGGTTTTGTAGCGCTGGTGCTCAAAGTAAAAAAAATAAAATAAATAAAAACAAAAAAACAGAATACAGTCCTTGTTCTTAGTGTGTGGAGACTATCTCCAGTGGAGAGGGGCAAATGGTACAAGATCTTTATTAGAGGGGTTGTGCATAAGCTCTGAAAGCTCATAATTCAGGACAGATTAAAAATTACAGCTACAGAGGCCATCTAAGGACAAATGCCCAAACTAAAAAAAAAAAAATGCATCCATATGATGAAGGTGGATGAACTATTTTATCACAAATAACAAGATTTTACTTTTTTATTATTTAAGCTTAATAGTTATAATTTAAACAAACGTAAAACAGAGAGTGCCATTTTATATGCACAATAAGACACTCCGCGGTGTGCGTTAGACAGTTCTAATACATGGCTAGGGGGCTAGATGCACCTGGCCTGTGGTCTCGTGCCCATCACTATGCCCTCTTGCTGTGCGTTAGAACTGTCTAATGCACACCCCGTCATGTCTTATTGCTTACATGCATGTCAGTTGTCCCTGTTGCTGATAGAAGAAGAGTGATCTGGAATGGGCCCTTTCTGATGAGGTGTAGGTAAAAACTGGGGAAGAGGGAATGGCGGATAATGTGATGGAGTCCTCCCATGAGGGGGTTTGGTACCTCAGTGTGGAGCAGCACCACTGGGATAGCGAAGAGACTTAAGTAGATGGCACCCTAGTGGTCTTGCATATTTGATGTAAAGCAGTCAGACCTGGAAAGGGTGGATCCCAGCAAGAGGTTACCAGACAAATACCACTAGTTGTGAGAATCGCCCCCTCGGCTATGGTCTGCCCCCATCTCTGGGTATGGAGGAGGCAGCAAATGGTGGGTTGTCACAGCATGAGGGCTCATCCAGAATTCAACATTGTGATGAGCTGTCAAGAGATCTGTACAATTTGGGCCCAGTGATGTGCATGTAAAAAGCAAGAGCAAAAGAGTACTGCACTATATAGCGACCCAGTGTGATCTTAGGTGGTTAGCAGTGGGCATAGGTTAAGTTTGTAGAGCAACTGTAGGACACGCACTCTAGCATGAGTGACTGCATTAATAGGATTCTAATGAGTGGTGGGGGGGAATTAGTATGGGAGTTGTGGAGAGATGCGGGAGCAAATATAGTTCAGGTCAGGTCAAAGCAGAAACAGCCTGGATTCAGGGTAACATTAGACCTGAGGGCCCATTTAAATCATGAGATCTTGGGGAGACTGTCAATGCTGACAAGGAGTTTGTTATGTTAATGGTCTGTTAATCACCCTCTAGGGGTGTAATGTGGAACAAGGCATAGCTGAGTGCTACATGCCCTTAGAGGGTGATTAACTGTCCATTAACATAACCCCTGGGAGTGCCTTATTGCCATTATAATAAAAATGTTTTTCAAATAGTGTTAAACCAGAGTCTCACACTCTCATACCTCAGATTCTATGAGAGTCAAATTTTTCCGGAAATTAGGGGTGGGGAACATAAAACAAAAGTGTGTTTTTCCTTCAAGAAAAGCTCCAAAACTCACCACAGAGCATGTAAACACCCCAGAGCTTCTGGGGGCCTTGCGGCCCCAGACCCCTGGCTATTTTTTTTTTGGGGGGGGGGCGCAAAATTAGTCTTTTGCACAGGGCACCAAAATGCCTTCTTACGGCTCTGGTTTCCAAAGTAGGTTCTGTGCCCACCTCCAAAAGTGTTGCTTCATAGTCTGCAAGTTAGGAATATTGGAGAATTCCTGGGGTGAAAAGAAGAGATTACCATAGTAATCTTGTTTCTTTCAAGGTATTCTCCAGTATTCATAAGTCTCCCAAGCTGCTTCCCTTACTAGAAACAGTGGCCTCTGTACTATAAGCTAAGCAACTATGTGTGAGGGTGCCACACACTGGAATATCTGTTTTTTGAGCCTTTTGGGCATTGGTTTTCCCTTCTTCAGATGATTCTGACATTTGGGGGGAGGGCTACTGCTTGTGAAAATATTATATCCCAATATCCAATTTTTTAAAATAGATTTTTCGTATTCTTTTTTATTTGTTAAATCTTAAATTATATTTATGTTCGACTTTTTGTAAACTGTCTATTAAGTTTACTGGTTTTTTTTGATTAATATATCATTAACTAAATCAACCCAAAATTAATTTTCATTTGTTTTGTATTGTAAGCCAACCCAACTTCTCATACATTTCACAGTGATGGTTCTTGTAATCACAACGTAACACAAATCTGACCAGATTATTATAAGTGACTTCTACTTTCTTTAAACTAGTTACATTTGCATAGCCATAAATGACACCCATCATTTATCGGTAGTAAAATTTGCTTTACAATTGTATGTCTCAGGTTTTTATTTATGCAAAATGCTGTACATCTAAATGCTCTGAGCTTACGTTTACCTTTTTTGTTACAATATTGGTGTGTTGATCAATACTGATGCTGTTTAAAGGAGTAGAAACTTGGGCCCAGATACTCAAAAGGGTTGCGCCATGCGCAACCCACTGATGTGCCCCGGTGTGATATTCAAATGGGGATTGTGCCTGGCATAAATCCCGATCTCCCGGAAGATCAGTAATGATGCAGCAGGTGGAGAGGGGCTGCCCATGCATACTCTGCACATCCCATATTCAGCCCGGAAAGTGAGTCCATGCATGCACAACCCCTACTTGCGCCGTACACAGGTGAGCCAAAAAAAAAAGAAACAATGGCTGGCAACCCACAGGTGAGCTGCTGTATTGCAGGGCACAACACGCGCAGCTGCCACCTGTGGGTGGCCACCTGAGAATCCCCGTCTGCGCCGTGGCGCCCCCATGCCTGATCATGGGCATACATTAGAAAATGAAAATCCCTGGTGGTCCAGTGGACCGCTTGCAGCCCGATCGCTGGCCGCAGTTAAAATGAAAGAGGTCCTATGTCCCTGGTGGTCCAGTGGACCGCTGTCTGCCCGATCACGGGCTTAAGTATTGATAACATAAATCCTATATCCCTGGTGGTCCAGTGGACTGCTGTCACCCCAATCGTGGGCTTAAGTATTGATAAAATAAATTCCTATATCCCTGGTGGTTCAGTGCACCGCTGTCAGCCCGATCGTGGGCTTAAATATTGATAAAGTAAATCCTATATCCCTGGTGGTCCAGTGGACCTCTCGCAGTCTGATTGCAGGCTTAAGTATTGATAAAATAAATTCCTTTATCCCTGGTGGTCCAGTGGACCGCTCGCAGCCCGATCGCGGGCATTTGTATAAGAAAATTACGTCCAATATCCCTGGTGGTCCAGCAGACTCCTCCCCACCCACCCACTGGGCCCCACCGCTCCGCTGTCCCCCCGGTCAGCGGCAGACGGCAGCACCCCACCCGCCTGCTGCCCCACTGCCCGCCAACTGACAACATAGGTAGGGCTGTATGCCCATTGGTTCACAGCGTGAGCCAATGGGCGTGCATCCCGTACCATACTACACATTCCAGATATGTGAATGGATCTAGGATTTACCTTATCAATACTTAAGCCCGCGATCAGACTGACAGAGGTCCACTGGACCACCAGGGATATAGGATTTATTTTATCAATACTTAAGCCCACGATCGGGCTGACATCGGTCCACTGGACCAGCAGGGATATAGGATTTATTTTATCAATACTTAAACCCGCGATTGGGGTGACAGCGGTCCACTGGACCACCAGGGATATTGGAAGTCATTTTATTTTAAAAATGCCCACGATTAGGCTGACAGAAGTCCACTGGACCACCAGGGATATTGGAAGTTATTTTACTTTACAAATGCCCGCGATCAGGCTGTGGGGCACATTGCCGCACTGTTCAGGGGGCATCGGTCCCTGATGGCTGCTGCCTGGCAGGGCGCCAGGCGCAAGTCACCGGGGATCGACGCACCTGCATACAAATGGGGCCATAATGACATGCAAGTGGACCCATTTGTGTCTTGGATACATTATGGCCCCATTTGCATGTGTACTTTTGAATATCGCGGTTGCTGTGCATAGCACAACAGAACTTGCGCTAGCGCATCCCCTTGCTCCACTCTGGCCACTTGTACTGGCGCAGTGCCACTGCGCCATGTGCACTGCAGGTGGCCAGGGTGCAATATTTAATGATGCTGTGCCATGGCACAGCTCCGTTGAATATCGCCCAGTCAGTGCCCCTGCGCAGCCATGTTGCACTGTGCCCAGGCTTGCAGCACAGCCTGGCGCAGTTTGAATATCTGGGCCTAAGTCTAAAAGGTCAGTGAGTGCACAGCTCATGAAATGCCTCTTTCTATAAAGCCTGATTAATGTTTGGTTATGAAATTATATTTTTCCAAATAATCATATAGTTGTGTATGGACCAGTCTTTCAAAACCCTTTGACACCACTGGCAGGAGAGGAATCAGTCAATAGTTTGATGGTACAGTTTGTTCACCATTCTTAAAAAACTCTAGCTAGAGCCAATATGGCTGCAAAATAATGGTATTCTGGGCAGTGAGAAATGTGTAAATTAGCAATTGTTGCACTAACCACTGAACCACCTAACTACACTTTCAAATTGTTGTGCTACACAAACACTGACTAATGCATATAGTAGTATACGTTTATTGATCGGTCCGAAACCTTTACAATCATAAATAAGTCATATAATACAATACAGATAGAACATCAAGAACAATTACTCGATTTCATAATGAAATAAATATACATAAAAGTACAAATTAGATCCGATTCATTCAACCCTAAATTAGGCACATAGGTCCACATTTAACTACAATATACAGCACATTGATAAACACACACAGAAAGGTCTAACCTTTATAAAATTTGTAAACATAATTACTTCCTAGCTAATTTACATATTCTATTAATGGGTAGTAAAAAACAAGCCACTGAGTGTACAATTTCCTTATCTTCAGCTATTAATAACAGGTTTAATAGTAGATTAAGATCTTTGGTAAGTATACGGTTACATATAGGTTCTATCCACTTTTTTCCTATGAGGCCTATACTAAGGACATCTGAAAAACACATGTATCAAGTCCTCGTTACTATTCATATTGCATACACAACATTTTGCTAGTGTAGATGTATTTTTGTTAAACGTTGCAGTCAAAACATTGCTAGGAAACACCTCATATCAATATCTTTTATAGATAACTCTCAGTAATGTGAAAGTGCATCTAACTAAAACCTATAATAATATACATTGTCATTTCTTACTAACCACAGGGAGATACATATCTTGACATTATTCTGCAAATCTAGCTGTTTATAATAGTCAATTAATTTATTGGTAAATAAAGTTTGATATTTCAAGCTGATATTGATCCCTTTAGTTATATAGTTGTTTAGGTACTCAAGTCCCAAAATTTGTTTTAACTTAGTTATAGTAGACAACCAAGCAGATCGTAGCTGTCCTAGACTGTTCCGATTACCTTTTTCTTTTAAACATAAAGCCATTAGCCTCTCTGGATTGTGTTGAAGAATTTTCAACCAATAATTCATTTTTCTTGCATCATAATAGGCCTTCAGCCGAGAAAGGCCCAATTCAGTCCTAATTAATGTAGCAGGTATAGAGTTATTTAGACCTAGGCTACTTCTTAATAATTTGTTTAGTGGTATCTCTAGTTTATTAAAGTTTTCTATGTCCCAAATGTCACTACCATATAGAACTTGGGAATAATATTTTGCTTTGACTGCTTGTAACAATGGCCTGATTGAATTCCCACCATATTTCTTGTTAAAAACAGAAAGGGAGGCAGCAGTTTGTTTAAGCTTAATTGTCAGTGCTTGTACACAGTATGTTTAGTCCATTTCCCATCAGAGGTTAATTATAAACCCAAATAATGATAGCTTCTAACAGATTCAAGCTTATAATTTCCAGTCTTTCCAAAGCTTTTCGCAATATTGGAGCCAAACGTTAATATCTTACTTTTTGTTCATTTACTTTAAGATTATACAGATTTGCATAGCCATTTAATATGTTTAGTTTTGCCTGTAGGCCAGCTTGAGTCAAAGATAATAAAACCAGATCATCTGCAAATGCTAGTACACCACAGTGTTTGTTCAAAATCCTCGGTGAGTCTGTCTGAGAACTTTCCAGTTGCCTCAACAGTTTGTCAATATAAATACAAAACAATAATGGAGCTAACACACAGCCCTGCCTAGCACCCATATTCGTAGAAAAGGTTGTTGATAACTCACCATATTTCCTAGTTCTTACTTGGGCCCAAGTATACAGTTCCCTAATTATTGCAATCAGATCTGTAGAAAAGCCCCTTTCCTGCATTAAGTCCCAGAGTGACTCCCACTGAATCATATCAAAGGCCGACCTAAAATCTATAACGGCAACATAAAATTTTTGCCTGCGCACAACAACATATTTCTCATAAAGATGTCTAATAACAAAGCAGTTGTCAATAGTACAATACCCAGGACGAAAACTAGCCTGTGACTCTGAAAGTCCCCCCAGGTTCTCTAGTTGTTCAGCTAACCTAGACAATAGTAGCTTGGAAAAGATTTTCCCCAAATTATCGAGAAGGGAGATGGGTCAATACATAGCCGGGCCCCTTTTGTCCCCCTTCTTGAAAACTGAAATAATCAGAGAGCCTTTCCAGGAATTTGGGAAACATAATTTTTTACAGCACTGACTAATACATATACACATACAGTATATGCATATATATTCTAGTGTAGCATAACAGTGCACTGTCTATACACATTTTTATAGAATAAAAAAAAACAAGGGACCATTTTCTTCTGTTCCGGTCTCCAGGGACATCAGAGGGTGGGGGGTTGCCCCTAGATGCCTCATTTAAATCAGCAATGACATGTATAAAGTGATAGATCCAGAAGCAAATGATTTGATACCTTTTAATGGACCGACATAGATGTAACAACAGGAACAAAGTGCTCTAGCTTTCAGACCAACCAGTCCTTTTTCAGAAGCTATGGCAGTTGTTTAGAAAATACAATATTTATAACAGCTAGATCATGCAGAAAAAAACAGAAAAAATTTATAAAGTGGGAAATGAGCTAGATAGTTGGAGAATGTAGACTAGCAATTTTTGCATTAACCACTAAGTCACTTAACTGCACTTTCTAATGGTTGTGATACACACACACACACACACTGACTAATACATATGCACATATATGCATATATATTCCAGTATAACATACTGTAGCAATGCACTGTCTATACACATTTTTACAGATTAAAAAAAGACATAGATTGACCGTTTTCTTCCTTTCAGGCTCCGAGGGACATCATAGGGTGGGGAGTTGACACTAGACACCTCATTTAAATCAGCAGTGATATACATAAGGCTGAAACTGATCTAGGCTGTGGGGGAATATAAACTAGCAATTTTTGCACTAACCACTGAAGCACCTAACTGCACTTTCTAATTGTTGTGACACACACACACACACACACACACACACACACTGACTAATACATATTTATTTTTATTTATTTATTTAGGCAATCAAAATTACAACCCTTTGAGTCAAAGACTCTTTTGCAAAGGCTCCACGTCATGAATACAAAGCATGCAGAGAGAAACAGTGCAGGAATGTAGACAGTGACAAGCTCAGAAGTTCATATAATTTAGGGCCATAAACCCAGCATCAGAAGTATCACAATGTACAATTGTAGAATAAAGCAAAATACGAAGCAAATACAAAATTTAGACATCAGAGGGACTTCTTCTGGGGAAATGTTATGCAATTTAGAGCACACCAGTGGTGAGAGGTGTTGGGCTGGCCAGGAAAAAAACAGGATAGAGCCGGGGGACAGGCAAATCAATGAGCAATGATGGGACTAGGCACTGTCCCAGGAGGAGGAGTCTAGCATGTGGGTCTTTAGACCAGTTTTAAAGTGGCCTAGTCTGGGTTCCAAGGAGATGGTTAGTGGTAGGCTGTTCAGCCAATGAGGGGCACAATAGCAGAAAGACCTTTGCCCAAGGGAGGTCCTACAGTGAGGGACTAGGAGGGCAGTTTTGCCAGAACCTCTGGAGGCCCTTCTGTGTGAAATCATTTGGATGAGGGTGTGGAAGCCAGAGGGGGCTTGATTCTGTAGTATCTTTTTGACAAGAAGACAGGTGTGGTACTTAAGTCTGCCTTCAAAGTTTAGCCAGTTCATAAGCTTGTAAAGATCACAGGTGTGTGTTAGCCTGTCACATCCTGAGACCAGGTGGCAGACTTTATTGAGGGCTAGCTTTATGTGGAGAAGGGCAGTTTGATCTGCAGTCCTGTAGATCACAATACCGTAGTCCACCAAGGATAAGACAGAAGAGGATACAGCAAGTCATATGGCCTCAGGGGGTAGGCAGTGTTTATGTTGGTAGAGCAGCCCCATCCTGGAGTTAATGGAGGAGGAGAGGTGATGGATATGAGTGTGGTGGGTGAGGGAGGTGTCCAAAAAGACATCCAAATATTTGAAAGTGGACACATGTTCTAGGGGGTGTCGTCGAGGCACAGGTCATGAAGCATAGGAAAAACCAGGATCAGCTGTAAAATTCACATCAAGAGTTTTATTTTACTAGCAGTTACATAAAAAAATAATATTGTCCAGTATAACTATTTACAAGGGTCCAATAAACAGAAAAAGTCCATCTGAGTTTTTCTTCAATCTCTGTGTGTCCATCTTGTAAGTAATTGCAGCTCTGTCTTATAAGTCCTTCCAACCCCCCATTCTTAAGAAGCATCTTCCAAAGTTTTCTTGTAAGTTTCAGGAAGGAAGTGTCAATAACACAGTGTGCCTGAGCTGAGGCCCCTTTTCGACAGCTCTTCTGCAAAAGGCTTAACAATTGCACTAAGGTAACCTCTTGATTTTTCAATAGCTTTTTGCAATCATCTTAAACCACAGTTATATACATTTCAAAATTGACGCTACATAATTTCTAAACAAAAGGGATCCCAATATCAGTTACATTTCCATACAATAATTAGCATATATTTTTATATCAGCAGATATGCAAGGGAAGAAAAGACAAACAGCAAGGGAAGACTGAGAGACAGTGAGAGGCAAATAACTGTGAGACTGTCGGGGTGATCAAGTCCTAGGTCTCACAAGAAAATTTAGTTGTGCAACCAGACACACAATAGACAGGAAAGGAAAGAACAGAACAGATCCCTGCACTCAAACTCTTTCTATAACAACCAGGACAGGGTCCTATTCAACCCTGTCACTGGGGAGTACCCAGGGAGTTTGTGATGGTTAGCGGATAGCTACTGTGTGTGCTCTGGTGGTGAGCAAAGATCATGGACTTGATTTTCTTGTAGTTCAGTATAAGACGGTTGTCAGAGAACCAGGTTTCAAGTTCCCCAAAGAAGCCTTGAAGAGCATGTTGAAGATGGTTAGGGTGGGAGTGTTTCCAGAAAACTACAACATTGTCTGCATAGAGCAGTAATTTCCCACTGCAGGATTTAGGGAGGGAATTCAGGAAGATGGTGAAAAGCAAGGGGCCAAGTATGGACCCTTGGTGGACTCCTGATAAGTCTGGTTGACTGGGGGAGATTGTGGTGTTTATTTTGACCTGCTGTGTGTTCTGCCAGAGAGATAGTCTTTGAACCAAGAGGAGGCCTCTTGGGAAATGCCGAGGGATGGGAGGGAGAGTGGAGGAGCAAGGCATGCCTGACGGTGTCGAATGCTTTGGTCAAGTTGACATAGATAGCCCTGGCCAGGTGGCCATGTTCCAGGGTCTCATGTATGAAAGAAGTGAACTCAAGGAGGGCAGTGGTGGTGCTGTGGCCCATCCAGAAACCATGCCATTCTGGACAGAGCAGGTTATGCTTGGACAGGTAGTTTGTGAGCTGATCAGAGACAATTTTTTCCAGAACCTTGGAGACGGGGGGTAGGATCAAGATGGGCTGATAATTACTGGTGGACATGCGGTCACCACTTTTTCAGACTGGGGGTTATCACTGCACACTTCCAGGGCATAGGCAATTGGCTGAGGCATAGGGACAGGTTAATCATTTTGGTGAATTGGGGCAGGGTCTCACCCAGTGTAAGTCGGAGGAGTTTGAGGTCCAGTGTATCACTGCTGAAGTGAGAATTCAACAGGACTTTGATGAGGTAGGGTTTTGCTTCACTATGGGAGATGATTCTCAGCCAGAAAAGGGGGGGTCTCTAGTGGCAGATAAGTCCATATTGGAATTATGGATTGGGTCAAAATAATTCGGGAGAAGGATATGGCTGAGGTCTGAGAAGGCAGCATTTAGAGCATCAGAGACTATAGTGTGATCCTGGGTGACATCCCCATCAACTTGTAGCTGAGCAGGGGTGAGGGATACAATTTTCCCACCGAGTTCTTTAATATTGCTCCAGAATTTTTTCCCTGATCCCCAGGAGGAGGTGATGACTTGTTTAAAATAACACATATATGCATATATATTCCAGTATAACATAGCAGTGCACTGTCTACACACACAGAGCATTGCCACACAGACACATACACTGCTTTATATGGCATTTATTTACTTATACATCTAATCTGAACTTTTACTGTATTTGGGATAAGTACTGTGTTTTGTTCTAACTCATTGTACTAATCTGTGGCATGACTGGGTAACTAAGATGTTGGACCAGGGAGGTGTGGTGGATGTGGCCTATCTGGACTTCAGAAAGGCCTTCAACACTGTCCCCCCATAGAAGGCTGATTAACAAACTGCACAGCCTAGGGGTGGATCCTAAAATAGTTCTGTGGGTGGAAAACTGGCTTAATGGCAGGAGTCAGAGGGTTGTGGTAAACAGGGAGTACTCTGGAGAGGAATAGATGATGGGCACAGTGCCGCAGGGATCGGTGTTGGGGCCAGTCCTCTTCAGTGTCTTTATTGGGGACATTGTAGAGGGACTGGGGGGAAGGTACACCTCTTTGTAGGCAATACAAAGCTATAGAATAGGGTGGATACCCCAGGGGGTGTTGAAAGAGTGAGGGAAGACCTTAAAAAAACTAGAGAAATGGTCTGAAGAATGGCAGCCGGGATTCAGTGCAAAGAAGTGCAGGATAATTCACATAGGGCAGAAGAACCCGGGGCAAAGTATGAACTAGGTGGGGAGGTACTGACAGTCACAAAGCAGGAAAGGGATCTTACAGTTTTCATCTCGGGGGGGCCTAAGAGAAACTAGGCAGTGCGATAAAGTGGTTAGAAAGGCTAGCCAGATGCTTGGATGCATAGGAAGGGGTATTACGAGTAGAAAAAAGGAGGTCATCTTGCCCCTGTATAAGACACTCATGAGACCGCACCTGGAATACTTTGTCCAGTTCTGGAGATCCCATCTGAGAAAGAACATAGACAGGGTGGAGGCAGTGCAGTGGAGGGGAAGTAAAATGATGCAGGGCCTGCAGGATAAGGCCTATGAGGAAAGACTAAAGGAGTTAAATATGTATTCCCTGGAGGAAAGGAGGGAGGGGGAGAAATGACTGAGACATACAAATACATCACTGGTATAAACAGAGTACAGGAAGGAAGCATCTTCCAAAGTAAGAGATGTTCCAAGTCAAGGTGGCACAAAATGAAGTTAGAGGGGGGAAGGCGCAAGGGAAACATGAGAAAATATTTTTTCACTGAGATGTTGGTGGATGCCTGGAATAGCCTACCAGAGGGGGTGGTAAGGGCTAAAATGGTCAAAGAATTTAAGCAGGCGTGGGATAGACACAAGGGTATACTGATGGTGGGGCGGGCTCCAGAGTTCAGCTTGGGCATGGGGCCTCACACTAGATAAGGATTAATAGGGCAGACTGGGTGGTGATGTGACTCCCACCCCTCCAGCCCGACCTCCCACTGAGCACCCACAACCCGCATTTCCAGACCTCCCCACACACACTCATTGACTTGAACAGGTCCCTCTGTGAAATACCACTCTTCCATCGAAGACACATCTTGCTGCTTGAACTGGCAACTGCTGTATGAGAAATAAGACAAGTATGGTTCAATGTATTTCAATGGATTTTCAATTGCACTTACCTTATTTCTCATATAGCAGTCACCAGTTCCAGCAGCAAGACATGTCTTCCATGGGACAGTGGTTCTTCACACTTGGATCTGTTCAGGTGAGGATGTGTGGGGTGGTGGGTGCAAAGTGGGAGGTCAGGCTAGGGGTACAGGGTTGCATCAGTGATGGCCCGCTTTTACAGATAGAAAAAGACATCAAGGGACTGTGTTCTTTTCAGAATCTGAGGGACATTGGAGGGTGGGTGTTGGGGGGTTGCCACTAGCCACCTCATTTAAATCAGCAATGACATGCTTTAGACTGAAACTGATCTAGATGGGGGGGATGGAGACTCAGTATTTTTGCACTAACCACTGAGCCACCTAACTGCACTTTCTAATTGTTGTAATACACACTGACTAATACATATACACATATATGTATATCTATTCCAGTATAACATAGCAGTGCAATGTCTGTACACATTTTACAGATAAAAAAAAGATATTGAAGGACCATTTTCTTCTTCTCAGGCTCCAAGAGACATGGGAGGGTGGGAAGTTGCCACTAGACACCTCATTTAAATCAGTAATGACACTTCGTAAGGCTGAAACTGATCTAGATAGCAGGGGAATGTAGACTAGCAATTTTTGCACTAACCACTGAGCCACCTAATTGCACTTTCTAATTGTTGTGATACACACTGACTAATACATATACACATATATCCATATATATTCCAGTATAACATACTAAAGCAGTGCACTATCTACACTCACAGAGCATTGCCACACACACACTAACACACATACACTGCCTGATATGGCAAGACTAGAACAAAGTGCCATTCACATACACTAACACACATACACTGCTTCATGTTCTGAACTGTGCATTGCTAACATGTAGCATTACAGCCATTTGCACGCTGACTATGAAATGGTTAATGTACCAGGAAAGGGTTAACAGAGTGGCACACGTGTTACGTATATATACACACACACACACACACACTACGTATATACACACACACACACACACACACACACACACACACACACACTTACTATA
The DNA here is from genome assembly GCA_016271365.2 of Neoceratodus forsteri. Classification (NCBI taxonomy): domain Eukaryota; kingdom Metazoa; phylum Chordata; order Ceratodontiformes; family Ceratodontidae; genus Neoceratodus; species Neoceratodus forsteri. Next base: position 740,969,956 of record CM057459.1, read on the forward strand.
AGAGATCTCAGTAGCTCTTATCTGTTATGTTTGGGAAACAAGCCATCCCTTGCTCTCAAAAATAAATTTATATATTTAGTCTGGGTAGTTCACTGAAGACCTGGCTTTTTATCAGATAGGTCTTGAGAGGTTAAAAACAGTGTAAATCTTAATAAATTTGCTGGGAAATGGTAACATTTCTGAGATATAAATCTTAAAATATGTTCATGCCCACCTGAAGTTAACAGCAAAAAAGTTTTAAATGCTAGGCATTCAAATGTGCAGGTTGTTGCATTTCAAAGGGGTAAACAAATCTCCAGTTTAATAAGCAACCAATATTTAACAAGCTGTTTCAGTTTCCTAATGGCCTTCTGATAAGCAGCTTGGAGTTATGTCTCCAACATTCTAAACAGAAAGAAGGGATTATTTTAATTTAGTTGCCATAGTGATTTGTAGATGAGGAAGGGTACATTGAAAAGTCCAAAAAATGTGTTCCACGATACTCCATTTTCAAGCTACAGATAGCAAGATGGCTGTAGGCTCCACCCACAGCCATAAAAAGAGCTTAATAACTATTCTCAGGTTAACCCCTTGAGTTCCCAATAGCTTTTTGCAATCATCTCAAACTGTAATTATATACATTTCAACAGTAACACTATATAATTTCCAAAGGGATCCCAATGTCATTTACATTTCCATATAATGATTTGCATATATTTTTATACCAGCAGATATGCAAGGGAGGAAAATACAGAAACAGTAAGGGAAGACTGAGAGACAGTGAAGAGGCAGAGAATTGCGAGACTGTTGGGGTGATCAAATCCTAGGTCTCATAAGAAAATTTGATTGCTCAACCAGACAGACAAGAGACAGGACAGGAATGAATAGAATAGATCCCTGCATTCAAACTCTCCATAACAACTGGGACAGGGTCCTATTCAACCCTGTCACGTACACCTTCCTCCTTAAGAGGGAACCTGTTTTATCAAACAGGTTTCCAGAGCTTTAAATTAATTCTCTAACATTAGCTTCTAACTTTCAGAAATTAAGCACATTTGCATTATACTTTTTTCTATAACAGTATAGCAAACAGTAAAGTTTAAACTCATACATTTATTTTTCAACCTCCAGAACCCTCAATTCCTGATCCATGTCTTGGCAGAAAATCAGCATTGTCTTTCTCTTTACCAGATTTGTGTATCACTTTGAATTTAAATGGCTGTAGCACCAGGTACCACCTTGTGATTCTGGAATTTGTTTCTTTCATTCAGTTAAGCGAACAGAGAGGATTGTGCTCTGTTATAAGTAAAAATCAGTTTCTAGCAAATAAAACTTAAAGGACTCCATGGCCCACTTTGCTGCTAAACATTCCTTTTCAATAGTGGAATACCTTTTCTCTCTGTCATGCAGTTTCCTACTTATGTACAGAATAGGATGTTCTTTTCCATCTAGACACTGACTCAAGACTGCACCTAGGCCTACCTCTGATGCATCTGTTTGTAACAAAAATGGTTTCTCAGAGTCTGGGCATCTTAAAACTGGCTGAACATAATGTAGCCTTAATGGCTTGAAAAGCTTCATCACACTCTGGGGTCCATTTCACATTATTTGGGTACCGTTTTTTCATGAGTTCAGTGAGGGGAGTAGCTAACTCAGCAAAGTTGGGAACAAATCTCCGATAATAACCAGCAAGCCCTAAAAATGACCTGACATGTTTCTTGGTTTTGGGGAGAGGGCAGTTAGCTACAGCTTCTATCATGGAAACCTCTGGCTTGACTTCTCCATTTCCCAAAACATAGCCCAAATATCTGGTTTCATGCATGCCCAATGCACATTTGGTAGGATTAATAGTCAGACCTGCATTGTTGGTAGCTTGTATGCTTGTAGGTGTTCCAGGTGGCTTTTCCAGTCTGGACTGTACACCACAACATCATCCAGGTATGCAGCACAATAACCAGTGTGAGGAGGATAAAATTATATCCATGTAATGCTGGAATGTAACGGGAGCGCCATGTAAACCAAAGGGCATGGTGGTGTACTGATAGAATCCTATGGGGTGGCAAATGCAGTTTTGTCTCTGGATTCTTTAGCTAAAGGGATTTGCTAGTAACCCTTGGTGAGATCGAGGGTACTGATATACTTTGCACTCCCCAGTCTGTCCACCAAATCATCTGTTCTGGGCATAGGATAACTGTCAAATTCTGACACTTGATTAAGTTTCCTAAAATCAAGGTAGATTCTAACACCCTCTTCTTTTTCATTTACAATTACCTCTGGAGATGACCAAGCACTCCTCGACCCTTCTATGATACCCAATTCTTTCATTTTTTTGTATTTCCTTTACCACGTCAGCTCTTAACCGTTCTGGTAACCTGTATGTTTTTTGTCTAATAGGGCGAGTATTCCTTTGCACTATTACGTGCTCGACCCCTTTTGCTCGGTCTGGTACTGAGTAAAAGTACTGTTAAATATCTTTAGCACATTATGAATTTCTGCAGTTCTGAGGTTAGGGAAACATTCACCTTTATAGCATCAGCATTTACAGTTTGTTCCAGTCTATCATAAGCTACATCAATATCTTCTTTATCAGTTTCTGGTAAAACTAGCAAAGCAGCTTTTGATGTTTTTTCAACCCATTTCTTGAGGAGGTTATCATGGCATATCTTAGTAGGTTTTTTCCTGTCAGGGGTCTCAGTCTCGTAGTTAACGGTGCTAGTACGTCTAAGCACTCTATAAGGCCCTTGCCACTTCATTAACAGTTTATTTTCTGTTGTGGGTAACAGTAGCAAAACCTTTTCACCTGGCTCAAAAACATTTCCTTGTACCCCATGGTCATAATATACCTTCTGCTGGTTTTGGGCCTCTTCCTTATTACTATGGGCAATTTCAACATATTTTGCCAACTTCTTTCTTAGGGCACACATATAAGACATTATTGATTGTTTCTGAGTGGGGTTATCTTCCCACATTTCTTTTGTCACATCCAGTGGCCCCCTTGGCTGCCTACCATACAACATTTCAAATGGTGAAAATCCTGTTGATGCCTGTGGCCCTTCTCTGTAAGCAAAAAGTAGGTAAGGCAAGTATTGGTCCCAGTCTTTCCCTTCCCCTTCCCCTTTTACAAACCTTTTAACTTGCATTTCAGGGTTTGTTTAAAATGCTCAACAAGACCGTCTGAGGGTGATAGGGGAAGGTTCTTATGGCAGTGATACCTAGTAGTCTGCACAGCTCCTTAAAGAATGCAGCACCAAAATTACTACCCTGATCAGTAATAATTTCTTTAGCTATGCCCACTCTGCTGAAAAATGTTGCAAGCTCTGGTGCCACTTTTGAAGCTGTGACAGTACGCATTGGAACTGCTTCTGGGTATCGAGTAGCACAGTCGCATACTACCAAGATAAATCTATTACCCTTTTTACTTTTGTCTAAAGGGCCAACCACATCCATTGCAATTCTCTCAAAAGGCACATCTGTCAAGGGTAGGGGCACCAGGGGCACCTTGTCTCTTTTAGTCACTTGGGCTACTTTCTGACACTGAGCACAAGCACTGCAATAGGTAGCAACATCTTCATGAATTTCAGGCCAGTAAAATCTGTACAGAAATCTAGCAAGGGTGCAGTCCCTCCCTGAGTGACCAGCCGTAGACCATAGGAGGCTGGTGAGCAAGATGGAAAGACTGGGATTGAGTGGGAAAACAACAAGCTGGGTGGAAGCCTGGCTGTCAGGAAGAACTCAGAGGGTGGTGTTAAATGGGGTGCACTCCGGGATGGCAAGGGTGAAGAGTGAAGTGCCACAGGGGTCAGTTTTGGGTCCACTTCTCTTCAACATCTACATCAGTGATATTGCTGAGGGTTTGAGGGGGAGCATGTGCCTATTTGCTGATGATACAAAAATATGCAATTGGGTGGACACACCAGGGGGGATGGAGGACATAAGGGAGGACTTAAAGATGCTTGAAAAATAGTCTGGGACATGGCAGGTGAAATTTAATGCCAAGAAGTGCACTGTGATGCACTTGGGGAGTAGGAACAGAAGAGCAGGGTACACCCTAGGAGGGGAGGAAATTAAATTAACAGAACAGGAGAGGGATCTGGGGATTATAGTCTCCTCGAACCTTAAAGTAGGAATCCAGTGTAGCTGGGTTGCAGGAAAGGCCATTGGAATGCTGGCATGCATTGGCAGGGGCATTACTAGCAGAAAGAAGAAGGAAATAATGCCCCCTTATAAAACCATGGTGAGACCGCACCTGGAGTATGGGGTTCAGTTCTGGATGCCTCATCTCCACAAGGATATAGATGCGTTGGAGAGGGTTCAAAGAAGGGCAACCGAGATGGTGTAGGGTATGCAGGGAAAGTCATATAAGCAGAGGTGTAAGGAGCTGGATCTGTACACACTGGAGACGAGGGAAAGGGGAGACAAGATTGAAACTTTTAAATGTGTAAAGGGGCTCAATAAAGTGGGAGAAGAGTTTACTTAAGAGGAAGAAGGGGGTCAAAACTAAAGGACACAGCCTCAGACTACAAGGAAAAAGATACAGGGGCAATGTGAGAGGGCATTTCTTCACAGATAGGTGTGGTGGAGCCGTGAAACAGACTACCAGACGGAGTGGTGGGGGCTAAATCAGTGGAAGAATTCAAGAGGGCATGGGATAAGCATATGGGGCTAAGTATCAGGGGGAGGGTGGGGGCTGGAAGGGAGGGGGAGGTGTAGGGGGAAAAAGGGCATACTAGGTGGGTCGGTATGGTCCTTTTCTGCCGTCAAGCTTCTATGATTCTATGATTCTATATGCTATCTGTTCAACTCCATTCTATACGTCTGTGGTATAACCAATCGTTCTATCTGGTCCTGTGTCTGAGGTTTAACCCAAATTCTGTACATTAAACCATTACATTTTTGTGTTCGCTTGCGCACATGCACAAGGAACGTCTTGCCACAGTATGACTTTTTGGAGGTGTGTGACCCTCCTAGTGAATGCAGTGCTCAGTGTAGCAGGCATGACCCTACCATACCAATACATGCCGAGCTGTGTATTACAGCAGTTCAGCAGCAGTGGTCTTCACTTCAAAGAAAACCACCGCTGCAGTCAGCAGTGGTAACGTGTATGGAATTAGCATACTGATGTCACCCTTTTTCCTCGTCTGCTTGAAATCCCTCCAACTTCCTCCCTCTGCTAATGTCCTCCTCACTCACTTGTTATTGCCCTCCCCCCACGTTGTGTGCCGAGGGGGGTACCCACTCCCCTTCGGCTCATGTGCCCCCCCAGCACACTGTGTGGCCGATGGGGGTGCCCAATCCCCATCAGCTGCAGCCCCCAACAAACACCCAGGTGGCATGCTGGGAGCCCACCCAGCATGCTCATGCCCCCAGCACATGTGTATGCCGATGGGGTGCCCGTCCCTGCCAGCTCCAGACCCCTCCCCTCAACAAACACCCAGGTGGCATGCTGGGAGCCCAACTCAGCATGCCAAAAGCTCCCACGTTGTGTTTTTTTTTAACCTATGAAAAAGCGGTCCATCGTTGAGTCCGGTGCCCCTCCCCAACCCAGCACCCATCCTCTGCACCCCACCTCCCTGCACCCACCCTCACCCCTATACTTACCTTCTGGAGCCCAGGCGCAATGATTCGTGGACTGGGAACACGCTCATGGCTTCAAAGCTGACCGCGAACTGAAGAAATGTCGGTAAGCTGTATAATGGCTTAAATGTTGTTTTTTTTTCAACTTTGGTGCATATCTCAGCCATTTTTGTGAATTTTGACACCAAATTTTTAACATGGGGTTCTTGGGACTCCACCTCATGAATTCAGTCACTGTCATGTCATTATAAGGTTCCAAAAGGGGATTTTGCGGTCACTGCATGGAATCACCTTTTGGGACTGATTACTGAAAGGACAGTGTCACTCTTCATGAGGTGGGCTCCAAAAGCCTATGTTGCAAATCTGGTGAAAAATTCCAAAAATAATCAGCAGGAGCGTGGCTACGCAGTTTCCACGCACACTCGTAACTTCTCAAATTTGTAATATTTTCACTCCAGATTTTCAACATTGGCATTTTTCCACACCTCCTTGTGAACAATACAGCTACCATTTTTTACATACTGGCTAAAATGTGTTTTTGCACATCCGGCGCACAATGGCGCATTCGCTGTGGGAAATCAACGTTTGGGACAGATTAAAAAAATTACAGTGACACTGTTCATGAGTGGAGATCCCAAAATGCCTATGTTGAAAATTTGGTGAGAAAATTCCGTAAAGTGACTGTGTTACTAGTGTGCATGCGCAGTTTCCACATAGGCTCATAACCATGAGAACGACCTGCGTGTTAGGGTTCCTAAGACAGACACTTAAGAAGTGTGAGGCTGAAATGTAAATCTGATGCAAGAGGAGTTGCAGAGAGGTACTCTGTTGGGACATGGATACAACTGGGGTGGGGGGGGCTGCATAAATGCTAAACACCACTGCAAATACCTGCAAGCGAACATTCAGCATCGACAAATGCTTGTTTAAACATTGGTTCACCCTGTTTTGGTTTCCCCCCCCAGCTGCTTAAAATAACCCTGGAGAGAAACATCATTAGCTTGTTCTGAAAAAAAAAATCACAATCATTGATCAGTTTAGCTTCAGCATTTTCATATGTTAACCCCTTATGTCCATCAGTCATTTGTTGCCACAGTTTCTTCAGGCATCGTCTTTCTTTCCTGGATTTCCAGATCTTGGATCTGTGCTCAAACAAGTCTGAATCAAAGTCACTAAAAGGAAAAGTGTCCCCACCGTTTGAGATTTTCTTTGCCTAAGTTCTTGTTACCACTGCTGCTGAAACTGCAGAGTTCAGTTCCTCTGAGTTTAACTCAGTAAATCCTGGACAGTCATTTCCAATAATCACAGGTACAAGTAACTTAGGTACTACCACCACTTTCATTTGGTGCAACACACCCTTAATGGTTAGAGTCACTTGGGTGGTGGGATAGTATCGAGTGTCCCAGTGGATGCAGATGACACCAGTACCTGGTCCTTTTGCAGTGTTTTCCCAGCACCTCAACATGCACTAGGGTCTGTCTGCTTCCCGAATCAATGAGTCCCTTTACAGTCTTATCCCCCACCTTCACATCTGTTAAGTACTTGCCCCAATTTGCCAAGGACAAATCTGCTCCAGTGTCACTCCTCTTACTGCAATTTCTTACAATGACCTGGATTATTACAGTTATAGCAAATAACGTCTTTGGCCACAGATATAGAAACATAGAAGCTGACGGCAGATAAGGACCGCAAGGCCCATCCAGTCTGCCCATTTCTTTTTCTACCTTATAAATGTGCCATTGGCCTTTGCTCTGTCAGTGGCCTATATATTCATAGTCATTTGTATTGCTCCCTTATGCCTATCCCATGCCTGTTTGAAGCCCTGCACTGTATTCATAGCCACCACTTCTTGTGGTAAGCCATTCCATGCATCCATCACCCTTTCTGTGAAAAAGAATTTCCTCACATTCCTCCTTAATCGTCCCCCCTCTAATCTCATGCTGTGTCCTCTTGTCTTGCTATTTTTCTTATATTTAAACATGTTAGACTCTTTCACCTTGTTAATTCCCTTAAGGTGTTTGAATGCCTCGTTCATATCACCTCTCTCCCTCCTTTGCTAAAGGGTATACATATTGAGCTCTGTTAATCTGTCCTCATATGTCTTCTGATGCAGTCCCTGCACCATTTTGGTTGCCCTTCTCTGGACTGCCTCAATTTGGTTAATGTCCTTGTGAAGGTGTGGCCTCCAATACTGCACGCAGTACTCCAGATGGGGCCTAACCAGTGTCTTGTAAAGAGGGATTATTACCTTCCTCTTACGACTTGTGATACCCCTACTAATACACCCTAACACCTCCCTAGCCTTACCTACTGCTTTAGAGGTCTGTTTGGATGATTTCAGGTCATCAGTGATGATGCCCAAGTCTCTTTCTTCCTTTGTGACTGCTAGCAACTCCCCTCCCAGCCTATAGGTGGCTTCAGGGTTTCTCTTCCCTATGTACATGATTTTGCACTTCTTTGCATTAAATCCCTGTTGCCAGTCTTCTGACCATTTTGCTAGTTTATCCAGATCTCTTCTCATTCTGCCCACCCCATCTGAATCATCTACTCTGTTGCAGATCTTGGTGTCATCTGCAAACAGACAAGCCTTACCCTCTAGTCCATCTGCAAGGTCACTAATGAAGATGTTGAAGAGGACTGGCCCCAGAACTGATCCCTGAGGTACCCCACTTGTGACTTGCATCTCTTCTGACTGTATACCATTTACCACCACTCTCTGTTTTCTGCCTGTCAACCAGTTGACCAACTTTTGACCCAACCCGAGCCTACCCAGCTTATTTATCAATCTTCTATGTGGAACAGTGTCAAAAGCTTTGCTGAAGTCAAGGTAGATGACATCAACTGCTCCCCCTTGGTCCACCACTCTGGTTACCCAGTCAAAGAAATCTATGAGATTAGTTTGACAGGACCTTCCTTTTGTAAACCCATGCTGTCTTGGATCCTGTGCCCTTATGGATTCCTGATGTTGCACTATCCTTTCCTTAAGGAGTGCCTCCATAATCTTGCCCACTACTGAGGTAAGACTGACTGTCTTCAGGTTCCCGCCCTCCTGCTACCACTCTTGTGGAGCGGGATCACATGAGCCCTTCTCCAGTCTTCTGGGACCTCTCCTGTGCTCAGAGACTCACTAAACAGTTCTGCTAATGGCTCTGCTAGTTCCACCTTTAGCTCCTTAAGTACCCTGGGATGTATGCCATCAGGTCCCATTGCCTTATCCACCCAGGCTTAGCAAGCTCTTGTAGGACCCTTCTTTTGTGAAGGGAGTAGTGCTCACCTCCTCCCCCTGTGTCCATGATGCTGAGCTGTGGGCCTGCCCTACCTTCTCTTCAGTAAATACTGAGCAAAAGTATCTATTTAGGATAGATGCCTTTACAGGGTCCTCCTCCTCACATGCTCCCTTTTCTCCATTAAGCTTAGCAATACCCCCTCTGGACTTTCTCCTTTCACTAATGTATCTATAGAAAGTCTTGTCACTTTCTTTTACTGTTCGTGCTAGTGTTTCCTCAGTTTGGGACTTTGCCTGCCTTACTGCCTTCCCTGCTTCCCTTAGGGCAGTTTGGTATGCCTCCCTATCTTCATCCCGCTGTGTTCCCTTATATTTCCTGAAGGCCAGCCTTTTGGCTCTGACCTTTTCTGCTACTGTATTTGAGAACCAAAGTGGTTTCCTTCTTCTTTTGCACTTCCTTTTCTGTCTAACACAATGGGATGTTGCTTCAAGTATTGCATCCGCTTGCCCACTTTGCCTGTACCCCCTCACCTGTGTTTCTTTTTGCCAGGGCTAGCTTAACTCTGTTGGCCATCTTATCAAAGTCAGCTCCTCTGAAGTCCCATATTTTTGCCTTGGAATGGGATGATTTAGATGTAGTAGCCAAATTGAACCATACCATGTGATGGTCACTGGCTCCCAGGTGACCTTCTACCTGGAGATCTGTGATCCCATCCTTGTTAGTCAGTACTAGATCTAGGATAGCCCTGTCTCTTGTGGGTTGCTATACCAGTTGTTTGAGGCTCTCCCCCTGCAGGGAATCCACTATGTGTCTAGTTCTGGCAGATGTTCCTGCTGGTATTGACCAATCTGTATCCGGCATGTTGAAGTCTCCCATTATCAGAACCTCCCTTTAGCTGTCATGTTTGTATATCTTCTAACAGTAATGTGTCTGTGTCCTCCCCTGGTCTGGGGGCCTGTAGACAACCCCAGTTCTTATGGCTGTCCCATTTCCTGTTTCCAGGGTGACCCACAGTGCTTCTGGCTCCTTATGTACATTCTGAATTTCTGTAGCTTTGATATTTTCATTGACATACAGGGCCACTCCTCCCCACTTTTTGCACCTCGGTCTCTTCTGAACAATACATAGCCAGGTACTGAAGTCTCCCAAGTGTGGTTACTGGTAAACCACGTCTCACTAATTGCTACTATGTCCAGTTTAGCCTCTGACATTATTGCCTGCAGGTCTGGGATCTTATTTCCCAGGCTGTGAGCATTTGTGTACATGATTTTCCATTGGCCAGATTTTGGTGTGTTAGTTGTTGGGTGAGGTTTGGCATTACCCCTGTGCGTCGCATGGGGAGACAAACCTTTTTTCTTACCTGGTGATGCAAATGAACTGCAAACATGCTGAATCCCTGTTTGACCACTAGCTGAGGGGGGAAGGGTGTTCTTCCCATTCGACGTATGGGGTGCTGCACCCCTCTCCCCATTTGCTAGTTTAAATATTCTGCAAAGACGTCAAACTTCTGCCCCAATGCACTGACTCCCTCCTTAGTCAGATGCAGTCCATCAAATTTAAAGAACTTTCGCTCCCAGAACTGTTGCCAGTTCCTACAAATCTGTGTCCTTTTCCTGGCACAGCCCTTGAGCCACGTGTTTAGCTCCCTGTCTCCCCTTCTCTGACCTTCCGTCCATCTGCTCCCTCTCCCAGACTGGCAGGAACTCAGAGAAGGAGATGCAGATGAAATAGATGATATTTTGTCACCCAGCCTGGTCAGGTTTCTTGGTCTCACAACTGACCGGCTGGCTAGATAATTAGTCCCTATGTGTACTAGGACATCAATGTTTTCTCCTGCTTTGTGAATAATTTTAGTAATCGCGGTGGTGTCTCTCCATACTGATGTACCTTGGAGACATCTGACCATTACCCTGGCTGGAGATGGGTATCAACTTCCTGAATCATGGAGTCTCTTATGAGCAGAAGTTTTTGGATTTCCTTTTGCTTTTTTGTTTTGGTTCCTGATTTGGGTGAGTTTTGTTGTGCTAGCTCCTGTGCTGCAGTGTCCTGCTCTGCAGTGTCTTCTGCCTCTTTGTTTGATTTCAGAGATAGAGGCAGATACCTGTTGTAGTGTTTATATGGTTATTGGAGGTAATATGTTGGAGAGCAGAGGTGATGGGGCACCCGGTTGCCCCTCTAATCGCCTGCCAACCTCCTGGACCAACTACCCTCTGCGGTCGAGGTTTTTCTGTTGGATGCTGGGGAAATGGCAGGTGGTTCTTATAATGTATTTCCTCTTGAATATGAAATTTGAGGCATACAATCTCTGCCCATGCTGCTCGGAGCTGAGCCCTAAGATCTCCAAAGGCCCAGCATGTAGGACAGTGTCCTAAATCCTGTAAGACTGTCCTTCTGAAAATTGTTACCCCTACCAGAGTTCTTATCAGACTTGAAGTTTAAATGGGGAAACAGAGTGTCTTGCCATGGCTTGGCTGTTACCTCACTGCTGTGGTGTCTGTCTGGCCATTTGGTAGTCTTTGGCCAAAGAAACAGTCTTTTCCCCACTTTCTGGTCAGTGTTCCTTTATCCAAAGCTACACATCTGTAGGCAGGATGTTGATGAATTGCTGCATTGCAAATGTGTCGATGAGCTGTGGGACTGTTTTTCTCTCTGGTTGGAGCCATTTTGTCAGGAGTTCTCTGAGTCAGGTGAAGGCTTCTCGAGGATTGTCGACTGAGTTGATTGAAAAGTCTGCCTGTAGGTCTCTCCTGAGATGTCATACCTTTTCAGGATTTCGCTTTTCACCAGGTCATAGTTTTCGGACTGTTCAGTATCCATATTGCTGTAGGCAAGTTGGGCTTTCTCTGTCAGGTAGGGTACCAGTCTGATTGCCCATTGCTGCTTTGGCCATTGGCAGGCTGTGGCAACTCTCAAAAGTTGTCAGGTATGCCTCGATATCATCTGAGGAACACAACTTTGTAAGTTTAATGGCTTTTAAGTTGCTTGTGTTTTGTTGCTCATCTGGATCTGTGCCAGATCCTCTGACTTTGATAGTTTGTGCTAAGGTTTGCAGAAACAGGAGAACTGCAGTGATCAGTTCAGAGAGCACAGATAGTGCAGTGGTTTCTATTGCACTACAAATGCAGACTAAAGATGTTCCTCTTTTCTATATGTTACTTCAATTGCCACAATTGAGGCATCAGTTGCGTTTAATGGTAGACTTTGCTTCTCCAGTTACTTTTATTAACCATTGAACACACTCTGATCTGGATAAGCCACCATTGTCTCCTTGTAATAAGATACTGCATGCATTTGAAGGGCACTCAATTCAGCCACTGGGCTCGTTTACCATGTTGGTATGCAGGACTGATTTTCCCAAGACTGGTACACCTTTAACTTTTCTGGTTTCAAAAAAGAGTGTCAACATTTTGGACAGAGAAGATCAGGTTCTTCTAAACATTAATATTGATCCAGCAGATTTTGGCCTACTTGCTGCTGTCCAGGTACCACAAAGCAGTAAACCTCCCAAGCTTGGGGAAATTTTAAACATGTATCCAGAGTTGTGAAAAGAACCGGGATGTTGCACAACAGCTAAAGCCAAGCTAGTTAGAAAGCCTAATGCAGTCCCTAAGTTTTGTAAATCACGGAAACTTCCTTTTGCCTTAAAACTGGTGGTTGGGGCAGAGTTCGACAGACTGGAAAAAGTGAGTGTGCTGGAAAAGGTTTCAAGTTCAGATTGGGCTACTCCAATTGTGGTGGTATCTAAACCAGGTGGTAATGTTCGAATATGTGGAGATTTTAAGGTGACACTTAATCCAGTACTTAGCACAGATGTATTTCCTTTACCCTTACCAGAGGAACTTTTTCACAGACTGAATGGTGATATGGGGTTCTCTAAACTGGACCTCGCTGATGCATACCTTCAAGTGGAGTTGGATACAGACTCTCAGAAACTGGTAGTGATTAATACACACCAAGGACTGTACAAGTACAAACAGTAATGTTTTGGCCTTAGTTCTGCACCTGTTTTTTTTTTTAAAAAGTGATTGAGCAAACAGTGGGTGATATACCAGGTGTTGCTTATTATTTGGATGACATCATTGTCACGGGCAAGACGAAAGCAGAACATTTACTTAATTTGCAAAAGACTTTAGAGAGATTGCAACAGAGTGGATTCAGACTTAGGAGAGAACAATGCCAGTTTTGTCAACCAAGTGTCACGTACTTAGGTCACACTATTGACAAAGACAGAATTTGTCCAAATGATGAAAAGGTGGAAGCCATTGTGCACATGCCTGAACTGCAGAATGTTTCAGAGTTGAGCTCATTCTTGGGTATGGTGTGCTACTATGACTGTTTCATACCTGGCTTAGCCACTAAATGTGCTATCCTAAATAAACTGTTACATAAAGGTACTCCGTGGAAGTGGACCAAGGGCCACAGTAAGGCAGTTCAAGCCATCAAGTTCTCTCTAATGGATGTGAATACTTTAACTCATTATGACCCAAACTTACCTATCACAATGGACTGTGATGCTAGTCCTGTGGATATAGGAGCTGTCCTTTTCCATACAGATCCAGAAGGAGTGGAGAAGCCAATAGCTCATGCTTCATGCAAACTCACTGCAACTGAAGTGAATTTTGCCCTGGTTCAAAGAGAGGCATTAGCAATTGTATCTGGAGTCCAGAAATTCCGCCAATACTTGCTAGGTCGCAAGTTTCACATGAAGATGGATCACAAGCCACTAGTGACAATTTTCAGTCCAGAAAAAGGAATTCCAGAGACAGCCACTAGCAGACTTCAACGATGGGCATTAAATTTGTCTGCCTGTAATTTTGAGGTTACATACCAACCAACGGACCAGCATGGAAATGCTAATGCCTTGTCCAGGTTACCAATATCCAGAGAAATGGAGTTCGATGTGGGACTTAAAGAGGAGCCATTAGTATGCCAGGTGGAGCCAGATAGTTTTCCAATGCAATTCAAAGATATGAAGGACTATACTGTTGTGTGTGCAATGGAGCTACAAATATTTAGATCGACTTCCAGTACTAGCCAAGGACATTGCAAAAGCTACTAGTCAAGATGCAATTTTGAAACAAGTGTATCAGTATACACTTGAGGGTTGGCCTCAAGGCACTACTTGTTCAGCTGAACTACAACTTTACTATACAAAGAGACAGCAGTTGTCCATTGCTGAGGGGTGTCTTCTATGGGGATTGCGTGTCATAGTATCCCAATGTTATCACTCAAATGTGTTGACTCTTTTGCATGCAGGCCATCCAGGCATTGCTAAAATGAAATCCCTGGCCAGACTTCACATATGGTGGCCGTCCATTGACAGAGACATATACCAGGTTGTGCAAAGATGCAGAGGTTGTGCTATATCGATGGGAAATCCAGCAAGAGCTGCAGTTCACTGCTGGGAACAACCTGAAAAACACTGGCAAAGGTTGCATATTGATTTTGCGGGACCCTATTTAAATTCCATGTGGTTACTCTTAACTGATGCTTATAGTAAATGGCCAGAAATTCATCAAATGTCTTCAACAACTACTGAGAGTACCATTAAAGTATTGAAATCTATCTTTGCTATCCATGGTTTTCTGCAAGTGATTGTCTCGGATAATGGACCACAGTTCACGTCTGTTGAATTCCAAGCATTTTGCCAGTAACGTGGTATCCGCCATATTTTCTCACCTCCCTACCATCCAAGTTCAAATGGTGAAGTGGAACGCCTGGTTCACACTTTTAAAAAGAGAATGGACAAAGCTAATCCTACTACACCGGCGACAATGCAAATAGCCCTTTTGGACTTTCTTGTGATGTATCAAACAACACCATAGAAACATAGAATTTGACGGCAGATAAGGACTGCTTGGCCCACCTAGTCTGCCCATTGCCCTACCTGATGGATAAGCTGCTGATTCTAGTTAATCAACTGCTTACTTCCTCCTACCCCCCACTAAAATTGCCTTATGCCTGTCCCATGCATTCTTGAATTCTCCCACTGTTCCTGACTCCACAACCTCCTCAGGAAGGCTGTTCCATGCATCCACAACCCTCTCTGTGAAAAAATACTTTCTAACATTACTTCTGAGCCGTCCCTCCTCTATCTTCAAATTGTGCCCCCTTGTTCTTGCATATCTCTTTTTCTGAAAGATACTACCCTCTTGTACTTTGTTAATTCCCTTGAGATACTTGAATGTTTCTATCATGTTCCCCCTCTCCCTCCTTTCCTCAAGGGTATACATATTAAGTTGCTTTAGTCTCTCCTCATATATCTTGTGGTGCGGACCCTGCACCATTTTGGTTGCCCTCCTCTGAACAGCCTCCACTATGTCTATGTCTTTGCGGAGATGGGGTCTCCAGAATTGCATGCAGTACTCCAGATGGGGTCTCACTAACTGTCTGTACAGAGGGATAACAACTTCCTGTTTTCTACTGTTGATGCCTCTCCCTATGCATCCCAGTATCCCCCAGCCCTCCTTACTGCCTTCTCACATTACTTGCCCACTTTTAGGTCATCTGATATAATTACTCCTAGGTCTGTTTCGATTTTTGTTGTTATTAACTCACCCCCCATTGTGTACTCTTCCCCTGGGTTTTTGTTTCCTAGATGCATTACCTTGAACTTCTTTGTATTGAATCTGAGCTGACACATATTTGACCATTCCTCCAACCTTGCCAAGTCCCTTTTCATTCTTTTCACCCCACCTTGTGTATCAACCCTGTTGCAGATCTTTGTGTCATCTGCAAAGAGACATACTTTTCCTTCCAGGTGCACTCCAATGTCACTTATAAAGACTTTAAAGAGGACCAGTCCCAGTACCGAACCCTGCGGTACCCCGCTAGTTACCTTCCTTTCTTCACTGTGAACTCTGTTTACTATTACCCTTTTGCGTCCTGTTGTCCAGCCAGCTTTTTATCCAGGCTACCACCTTGGGACCCACTCCAAGGCTGGCTAACTTATATATTAATCTTCTGTGTGAGACTGTGGCAAATGCCTTGCTAAAATCTAGGTCAGCCATATCCACAGCCCCTTCCTGGTCTACTACTTTGGTCACCCAGTCAAAGAAATCTATTATGTTCGTCTGACATGACCTTCCTGCTGTGAAACCATGCTGGTCCTTTGCCCCACTGGCCTCTAGGTACTCAACAATTCTTTCCTTCAGAAGTGATTCCATCATTTTTCCTACCACTGAAGTCAAACCTAACTGGTCTGTAGTTTCCTGTCTCTGCTCTGCTCCCTCTTTTGTGAAGTGGAATCACATTTGCCCTCCTCCAGTCCTCAGGTACCACCCCATCCTCCCATGATTTGTTAAAGAGAGTAGTCAGTGGTGTTATTGTTCTACTCTTAGTTCTTTTAGAATTCTTGTGTGAATCCCATCAGGCCCCATTGCTTTGTCCACCCTCAGTTTCAAGAGTTCTTTCAAAACCCTTTCTTCTGTGAATGGACTGGTATCGACCCCCCTATTCAGAGTTTCTCACTTGTTTGGTTTAGGTACCTCCCCCTCCTCTTCCACTGTGAATACTGAGCAGAAATATTTATTCAGTATCCCTGCTTTTTCACTGTTGCCCTCTGCCCACATTCCCTCCCCTTTATTAAGTCTCTGTATCCCTCCCTTGGTCTTTCTTTGCTCCCTAATGTACCCATAAAAAGGTTTTATCCCCCTTCTTAACAGAGTTGGCTATCTTTTCCTCAGTTTGTGCCTTTGTTATTCTGACTGCCTTCCCGCCTCTTTCTGCTTTAACTGATAAGTTCTCTGTCCTGCTCCTTCTGTGTTTCCTTATATTTCCTGAATTTCCTTTTCTCCTTAACCATCCTGCCACCTCTTTTGAGAACCATAGTGTTTTTCCTTCATTTTGTTTTGTTGATTTGCTTCACACAAAGAGCTTGTTGTCTCTGATGGCTATTTTGATTATTTCCCATTGTTCCTCCACCTCTCCTTCTTGCCTGTTTGCTAGTGCTTTTCTGAGGCACTCTCTCATTTTCCCAAAGTCAGCCTTCCTAAAGTCCAATACTCTTGTTTTTGTATGGCTTGACTCTATGGCTGTGTTTATTGTGAACCACACTGTTTGGTGGTCACTTGTTCCCAGATGGCTACCCACTTCTACATCTGAGATCCTTTCTCCTTCCCCATTCGAGAGTACCAGGTCTAAGATTGCTCCCTCCCGAGTGGGTTCCAACACTAGCTGTCTGAGGCATGCCCCCTGTAGGGCATCAAGAATGACCCTGCTCTTGGATGTGCCTGCAACAAAGGTACTCCAGTTAACATCTGGCATAGTCAGGTCCCCCATCAACAATATCTCCCCTTTTTCTGCCATTTTAAGGATGCCTTCTATCATTTTCTTGTCCATTTCCTCCCCCTGAGATGGGCTCTCTACACAACCGCCATGCGGATTGTGGTGCCATTTCCTGTCTCCAGAGTGACCCATAGTGACTCATCAACTTTCTGTTTATTCTTTAGTTCTGTTGCTTTAACCTCTTCCCTTACATAGAGAGCTACTCCTCCTCCTGTTTTACCCACCCTGTCCCTCCTATAGACTGTGTATCCTGGTATGTTGACATCCCAGTCATAGTTCTCTGTGTACCATGTTTCAGTGACTGCCACAATATCCAAGCATCCCTCTTCCATCAAGGCGACTAGTTCAGGGAGCTTGTTGCATAGACTGTGGGCATTGGTACTCATCACCTTCCATTTATTTTTTATGGCCTTACCCATTTTAGCCCCATCTCTGTCCTTACCACCTTTTTCTGCATTTATCCCTGTTCTGCTCCTTACTGACATCTTTACCTTGGTGTTTACCTCTCTAACTACTGTGTTTTGTGGGGGGAGACTGGGATTTTCCTGCTCCTTTTCAGTGCCTCCCCCCTTGGCTAGTTTAAATGCTTGCCAATGAAGCATTTAAGCCTGTCACCTAGGATCCTGGCCCCCCAGGACAGATGCAGACCATCGTGCCAGTATAAGCCTGCATCCCTCCAGGTGGCTCCCCAGTCCCCAGTGAAGCCAAAACCCTGAGCTCCACACCAGTTTTTCAACCATTCATTGAATCCCATGGTGTGGAATACCCTAGCATCATCCTTGCCATAGACAGGCAGTACCTCCGAGAAGGTTACCGTACATGCTACTTGTCTAAGGCCCCTCCCTAACTCCACAAACTCCTCTTGCACCGCTCTGATCCCATTCACAGCCAGGTCATTTGTCCCTAGGTGGACAATGACATCCAGCTCCCTCCCTTGTGCAGCTGCTCCCTTGATCCTGAGGATTCGCTTTCTGTCCCTCCAAGCCATGGCACCAGGCGGGCACCTTAACTCCCTATCCCCTTCCTCCCCCACTTCTACCCCCCCAATGATCGAGTTCTCCACCAGGAGTTGTTTCTTTCCCTGTGGGGTCTCATGCCACCCTCCTGTGGGTCTCCTTTGTGGAGGTTCCCAGCATCCTCCTTGGTCTCCACTGCAGGTGCCTCCATAGAGAAACCACTCTTCGCCAGAACAGCATATGAATTGTGGAGAGGTACAACTGGAGGGATGCACCTCTGTTCCACCACCCTCTCCCTCCCTGAGCCCACCTTGGTCCAACCACTCCTCTTTCTTGGCAACCTCTGAGGTAATGGTGGTGTCCCTGGTGGTCCCTGGGTGGGGGAAGAGGTTTCATGAATCCTAGCCAGATCAGCCTAGAGACGGGCAACCTCCTCCCTCAGACCAGAGAGGTGCCTGCAAACAGGGCAGCATCGCATCCTCCAGAATGTCTCCCAGAACACTGCTGCCCCACAGCCATTGCACTGCACCACTCCCATCTTGACTTATTTTGTGTCCCCTCTCCTGTTGCTTTGTATGCTTACTGTCTCCTCCCTCTATGTATTTTTATACTTACTTTCCTACTGCCTATGTGCCCTTACATCTCTTGCCTTTCCTGTGCTGGGACAGGAACTTCCTGCGGTCTTCAGTAGTCTCCTTCTTCCGTGCTTGGATTCAGACCTCCAGCAGCCGGGGGGGGGCAGAAAGAATTATTTTTTTAGGTTCCTTCAAGGTTGATGAAACTAATGTGTCTCAGTGATCCTTCCCTTCCTACTGCCAAACAGGAAGTTCCTGTTGTCAGTCAAATCCAGTGGCTATAAAAGTAGAACTGACTTTGGGTGGGAAGGAGGGCAATTAGTAAAAAATCTGTAGTTTTAGACTGCTGTATCTTGCTCTGAAACCAAAGCTCTTCTGTCAAAAACAGCAGGAAGCTGTAATTGGAGACAGCTGCTTTTGTACTGCTAAGCTGCTAAGTCACACCCCCAATTAGATTCACCCTCTGTTCTGACTCAGCAAATTAAGCTGATGCA
The DNA here is from genome assembly GCA_016271365.2 of Neoceratodus forsteri. Lineage (NCBI taxonomy): Eukaryota > Metazoa > Chordata > Ceratodontiformes > Ceratodontidae > Neoceratodus > Neoceratodus forsteri. The sequence goes on from CM057459.1 coordinate 740,989,047, forward strand.
GCCCCCTTCCTCAGAGAAACACACAGTGACTATTTTTTTTTTACTTAAAGGAAACCCCCTTCTTCTAATGAAGTATCTGTTTGCTTAATCCAAACAGGTACTGACTTCTGCTGAGATAGAAGTGATTTATCAGTAAAAAAAAATCTGTAGTTCTAGACTGCTGTATCTTGCTCTGAAACCAAAGCTCTTCTGTCAAAAACAGCATTGTGTCATGGGACTATCCCCTGCAGAACTGTTGTTTGGACATCAAATTCAAACTCAGTTGGTCCTTCTTCACCCTCTAGGCTATAAGTCAGTAACCGAAATGCTTCCTAACACCAGATCCTTCAAACCCAGTGATCTTGTGTGGATCAGGATGTATGCAGGCCTGAAGAGATGGATGGAAGGTGTGATGGAAAGAAAGTTCAGAAATGTTGTCTGTACTGTTCGACTGTCTAACCAAAGGAGAATGAAAAAACATGTGGACCAATTACGTACTAGAATTGAGACAGATCAAAAAAGGGATACCCAGAGTCAGGGTAGTTATCCAGCATTATTTGTTCCACAAGAAGAACAGGAAGAGATAGTGGAACCACTGCATTTGAGACAAGATGTGGCTGATGCTAATCAGATTTCAGAGCAACAGCTTCCAGTCTTATTACATCGGTCAGGATGTATAAGATGTCCACCAAAGAGAATGGACTTTTAGAGATATAGCCTAATGACATGACTACCTAAAAGGGACATTGCAGTAATAACTGTAATAGCTTCATACTATTTTCTGAATTATTGACTTACGTACTTTCTAGCTAAGTCAGGAGGAATTGTTATGTGTAGTACATCTTTAAGAAATGTTAGAGACAGTACAGTTTTAAGAGCATGTACTTCCTGTAAGTGTGCCTGTGTAAGATCAGTTTCCTCTTGTTTGTGCTGAATGGAAGTAAACAGAGAAGGCCTAGATTTCAGTGTGGCATGATTTTCTTACTGTCAAGACCCTAGTGTGTTTAAGGTATTTATCTTCAGCCACCAAACACAACAGTTTGCAAGGCATACAGCCATCACTGCTTCTGTCGCTGCATCTCTTCTCATCTGCTGCTTCTTTTCTTTCCTCTGCTGCTCCTGTCACTGCATCTTTTCTCTCCTCTGTGCTTCTAAACATTACATTTTTTGTTCTCTCTGCTTCTCTGTTGCTTTTTGTTGTATAGCTCACCATTTGAAAAAGTTCATCAGGATTTCAGGTTCTGTCACTGCCTGTTCTTTTTCCCATAAATTGTGCTGGCTGTACAATCTCAGCTTGGACTTCTGTCTCTGTTAGTTTGGCTGCCATTCTCCTGGTAACCACTCCCGGACTTGCAGCTGCAGAATCCATACATTTCTCTATGCTTCTCTGGTACTAGGTCCAGTACCCACGCACAAAACTCCTGGCTTAAAGTCTGCACAGCATAATCCCACTTAGGCTGACACCATCTGTCATTGAGGCACAGGTCAGGAAGCATAGGAAAAACCAGAAGCAGTTTTAAACTTCACAACAAAAGTTTTATTATGAATAACAATAAAATAAAAAATAAAATTGTTCTATTTACAAAAGCAGAATAAACAGAGAAGATCCATCTGTATTTTCCTTCAATCTCTGTGTCTCTTGAAACATTGTAGTTCTCTCTCTCTCTCTTATAAGTTCTTGCAACCCCCTTCTTAACAAGCATCCTGTTTTTTTTCCAAAATGTTCTTGTAAATTTCAAGCAGGTGCTGCAAGAACACCATGTCCGAGAACTGAGGCCCCTTATCCACTGCTTCTGAAAAAATAACTTAATAACTGTTCTCAGGTTAACCCCTTGCATTCCCAATAGCTTTTTGTAATCATCTCAAGCTATAATTATATACATTTCAACAGTAACACTATATCATTTTTAAACAAAGGGATCCCAATATCAGTTACATTTCCACATAATGATTTGCTTATATTTTTATACCAGCAGATATGCAAGGGAGGAAAAGATGAAAACAGCAGGGAAAGACTGAGAGACAGTGAAGAGGCAGAGAATTGCGAGACTGTCGGGGTGATCAAATCCTAGGTTTGACAAGAAAATTTGGCTGCACAACCAGAGAGACAAGAGACAGGGCAGGAAAGAACAGAACAGATCTCTGCATTCAAACTCTCCATAAGAACTGGGACAGGGTCCTATTCAACCCTGTCACTCTGTAAGCAAATTATGTATTTCTTTTAAGTCTCTGCCTTGATGTTGGCCCGGTGTCGCTGAGGGTTAAGACGCTGGATGCCACACCTTGCGCTATGTTGGGAATGGACTCAGGTCACTCAGGGGTTGGTGGAGGAGGTAAGGATTGAGCAGCACAGCTCTCCTTCCTCGGGGCAGTGGGGTCTGTGCTGTGAATGGCACAGCTAGAGGAGCTTGCCCGTGCTCAGGGTGCTTGGCTGCCTCTGCAGAGGTGGAGACAGCTGCTGCACCCATTGCATGGTGCATGGGCACAAAGGGGCACAAAGGAGAAAAATCCCTGGTGGCAGGATGATGCCAGACTCCCCACAGGCACCGCTCCTGGGCCAGGCATAAGGTAAGCCCCGGTAATTCTGAGGGAAGGAGCTGGGCGGGGGTTGGGCAGAAGGGGGCTGTTGGGGGGGTGTAGAAACAGCAGCTGTGATAACAAAAAAAAATCTCTGCCTTGATTGTGTGTGGATGTTTTACAGTTTATCAGTCTGATACACTGGGCTTGAACCCACCGTTGTGCCTGTGCCACCAATATCTTGAATCGCAAAAGTATGTAACAAAATCTCTTGGATCCCAACACTGCGCACCAGAACTGTCACAATCCTACTCCTGTGGGTCAGGTCCACTGAGCTCACAGTACCTACCCTTACGTGCAATCCATGATGGGGTGAGGGGACATGGATATCCTCCTCATCCTTTAGAATGGTCACTGAGGTCACGACTGCACCTCTGCCACCAGGATTCCCGGCATCCGTCTAGCTCTGGATAAGGGCACAATACCAGTCTGGAGTCTTGTGGCCAAATATTGGCTATTACACAAAGGAGGAAGACCCAGGCGTCACACTCTCTTTGGGGTAGCAGTGTAAGCCTGATTTGGCCTTCACCGTACAGGACATGTAACAGCCTAGTTCACAATCCTTGCAGACTCATATGAGACTCTGTTATTCTCCTTATAGTTAACCTAGGTTTTACAGTCTCACACAGGTATGCTATAATAATTATAATATTTATTTTTATGGTGCCTTTCAAGAACCAAGGCACCTAACACATATAAAACAGCATATCAAATAATCTAAACATTAAAACAGATAATAACAGTTAAAAACAATCAATCACCAAACTCCTGGTGCCACAGGTATGTCTTTAATGCTTGCTTAAATCCCTCCATGGTCGTGCAGTCCTGTAACTGACAGGGTAGAGAATTCCAAAGGGTTGGGGCCGCATGCATAAATGCATGGGCCCCAGAAGATTTCAAACACACCCTAGGAATCTCTAGCAACCCCTCATTGGCTGAGCGGAGTGATCGCTCAGGGCAGTAAGGAACCAGGAGTTCTTTCAGGTAGTCCAGGCCTAGTCCATGTAGGGCTTAGAAAGTCAGTAAACTGACTTTAACGGTGATCTGCCACTGTACTGGCAGCCAGTACAGTGTGCACAGCACTGGCAAAATATGACAGGACCAGGAAATCCCCGTCAAGAGCTGGGCCACAGCATTCTGCACTAGCTGTAGGCGATGGATTTCCACCCCAGGAAGCCCTAGGTAAAGGGAGTTGCAATAGTCCAAGTGAGAGGTCACAAAAGCATGGACCAGTGTAGGAAGATCACCAGATGGAACAAGGTGCTTAATCCTGGAGATTTTCCTCAGATGGTAAAAAGAGGACTTGATGACAGCTGACGCCTGCGAACACAGGGTCAGCCCTTCGTCAAAGATTACCCCCAGGTCTTGCACCTGTTCAGAGGTTGGGAGTGGTAAACCTCTGAGAAAAAGCCTGGAGGATGAACTAACCCCCGGCCCCCCTATCCGGCATGCCAGGTCCACAATCAGCACCTCAGTCTTTTCCAAGTTCAACTTCAACCAGCTCGAATCCATCCAGTCCAGATTCCTATGAGGCAGTTGTTAAAGACCAAGAGAGCTCCATCCTGGTCAGGTGCACAAGAAAAGTAGAGCTGGGTATCATGGGCATAACAATGAAATTTCAGCCCATACCTTCTTACAATGTCTCCGAGGGGCAGCATGTACACTGCGAACAACATGGGTGACAATACTGAACCCTGAGGAACCCCACTTGATAAAGAAACTGGGTCCAAAGAATAAACTCCAGACACCACTCTCTGAGTTCTTCCGGTGAGAAAAGATGTAAACCACCTGAGGACTGTACCTGACAGTCTGCAGATGAACCTCAGGTGATCAAGTAAGACCCCATGGTCCATAGTTTCAAATGCTGAAGAGAGATCTAGGAGAACCAAGATGGAACATTTTATATGATCTCTAGCCATCAGGAGATCATTGAGCACCCAAACCAGTGCTGTCTCAGTACTATGCCTCTTTTGAAAACCAGATTGGAGGGGTTCATAGATGTCATGGATGGTCAAATGGTTCTCCAGCTGTGCGGCCACTACTTTCTCTATCACCTTCCCCAAAAAGGAGAGGTTAGAGATTGGTCTGTGGTTCACATGGCAGTCAGGGTCCAAAGAAGCTTTCTTCAAGAGGGGTGTTACCACCGCCTCCTTCAGGGAGCTAGGAAACTCTCCTGTTTCAAGGAGCACCAGACTATCCATGCAAGGACCGAGCCAATAGAATCAATACAACCCAACATCAGGGAAGTTGGTCCAGGGTCCAAACTACAGCATGTAGGGTGCTCACCCTGGACAATCCACATGACATCCATGAACTCTGGTTCATCGAAGGAACTCCAGGAATGCTGAGGGGCAGTGACCAAGCACTGGTCAAGCGCAACACCCATAGAGTGTGCTGGCTGGAGTACCGCCCTGGTGTCAGCAACCTTGGTCACAAAGAATCGAGCAAGCTCATCGCACTCTACCTGCGAAAAGGCTTTTCAGACATGTAAGCAGGCTGGGTTGCACAGTCTGTCCACATTGCGAAAAAGCTGGGCTGGTCGATTCTGAGCAGCTGCAATCTCCCCGGACAGGAACTCTGCCTTCTTACGGGTGATTGCAGATTGATAGATACAATAGTGATCCATCAATTTAAGGTGGTCGGCATCAAGAGCAGACTTCCACCAGCGATGCTCTAACCTTTGTCCTAGTTGCCACATCTCCCTCAAAGTCCCATCAAACCAAAGGGTTCGAGGGTAAAGGGAGAGAGGATGAATGCAGACAGGAGCAACAACATCCAAGGCCGCTGAACTGGCCGTATTATGGGCCACCACGAGGGCCTCTAGGTTGCTGTTTGCCTGTGGAAAGGACGATAGGTCAAGTACTGCCACCAGGCCTTCAGAGCTAATATCTCGCAAATGAGGATACCTGACCATCTCCACAGGGGTAGGCCTACGAAGGGGGGCATTAAAACTAAATCCCACGGTGTAGTGATCAGACCATCCAACTGGTTCCACCCCCAAATTGGAGGCCTCGATCCCCAGGAGAAAGACTAAGTCAAGAGAGTGACCATGTTTATGGGTAGCAGAGGCAACTATCTGTGTAAGGCCCAGAGATGACATCAACTGGAGGAAGTGCTGTCCAAATTGCGAGAATTCATCATTGACCCAGACATTGAAGTTGCCCAGAACCATCAGTCTGGGTGACTCAAATGGCACGTCGACAACAAAGTCTGCCACTTCCTGAAGGAACCGCGTCCCATCGCTGGGTGGACGGTAGATGAGAGTGATCCTGCAGTCTGCACCTGCTACCACAGTACACTCAAATGACTCAGTCCTCTCGACTGGTACACTCGTGAGATTAAGTTTGGTCTTAAAACAGACCGCAACCCCACCCCCGTGCAGTGCAATCCAATCTCAGGCAGTGAATCACCAAGTACCCGGCTGGAGTTAAGGCCTCCAATATGGGGCCAGAATTCTCATCCAGCCAGGTCTCGGTGATGCAAGCCAGGTCCACTGTTGCCACAAGATCTGCAATAATTGCAGTCTTGTTCTTAATGGACCTGGCAATGCATAACACCACCCGAGCTGGATGAACCTCCAAGGCCGCCCGAGCCACCTGCCCACTAAAATTAGTAGTGCCCTTGTGTATGGAAACCAAACATGGCAAACCATGATCTTGGTTCCATTTCACCCCAGGGTGTTGCCTAGATCTTAAAACCCTGATGCGGTGGCCCCTCTCATTCACTCTCCACTGTTCACTCCCCCCAGTTCCCCTCCCTCTCCCACGAGTAATACCCAGCACCCTACGGCACTATGTTGTAAACTGCAGTGGAGGGGGGAGAAAAAGGTCAGGAGGGTGCGAAGAGCAGAGAGTGAATAGTGCATGACTGTGGGGGCAGGCCTCCAAGACGCGGATTTATCGAAACAGCCCTTACATTAACTAGACCACCAATACCGATAAATATTTAAAAACCAATCAAATAACAAAATAAAATAAAACAAAATTATAACAAAATATAACCCCTAACACTTACTTAAGGAAAATAAATAACCCTCAACATCCATCCCCTATAATATTAAATAAATATCCTTCAATTACTCCACCTAACATAAAATCCTAAAATAAATTAAGATATCACAGCTCAGGGTCTTAAACAAAATGAGTCAGCTTGGAAATATTTCAGTCATTGGTAAAGTATTGAGTCAACTGCAAATTAAGTCCTGGATGAAGAAAAATAGGTCCTCGATGCCCTGTCACTGCCTCAGGAAAATTTAACAGGGCACAGGCACTCTCACTGTCTGTCCACCCCCCCAAAAAATATAGCAGAATGATGGATAAATTCGTGAACAGTTTCAGCCCCCCAGGCTCTCTCACTACTTGGGGGACTGACAACACAGGTACTCTCACTGCCCAAAAATAACAGTAAAAAATCAGAAAATAAGGAGAAAATAACAGTCTGACCAGGTGCAGGCAGAGGGTCTTCTGAGCGAAATCCTCACTTATGATCCATTTACCCGCGGAGCAATGGATGTTTCTTTTCCTATGACATCACACAGGCCTGTTAGAAGGATCTTTCCTGACTAAAACATCCTGGGCTTTGAACTGGCTTAACTGAATTAGTTATAAGGGAGATCCTGTAAGTTTTATGATTATACAGGTGACATTATTACTTCTGTTTCCCTTGATCAGTTTCTATTGGAATTACCCGTTTGATCATATATCCCCAAAGCCTTTGACAATAACTTGTCAGATTCCTGCAAGCAGCTGGCTTCTCAGGTCAGATGAAAGTCAAAACCCTTTTAAAAATCCAGTCTTTTCTCTTGGCGCCCTGTGCTGACACTAGCATGTACATAGAATTACAAAAAAAATCATATATACAACAGAATAATATCTACAAATAAGGGTTAGCAGCCGGGCAGCTCACCACACCTACTTTCCATGCTGGACTTGGGCTTGAGCTATTCTTCCATTAAGATGCATCTATCCTTTGTGACCACATACCATGCATCAGTTCAGGGTAAGGCTATTGCCCAGTTGGATTTACCCTGCACGTGTTTGTGGGGTATTCTACACTGAAACCTCCCATGTGAGACCCTGTCCCTCCTTGGGACATTCTGTTTATATTGGAAAAACTTACTCTGCCCCCCCTTCGAACCAGCCACGGACTGCGAGCTTCGCTTTCTGTAGTGGAAAGTGTTATTTTTAGTTGCTGTTACTTCTACTCGGAAGATTTCCGCATTTCAGGCTTTGATGTGCAAAGAGCCTTATTTAGTTTTCTACAAGGACAGGTTGTCCTTGCAGACCAGTCCTAAGTTTTTGCTAACAGTGGTGTCCAAGTTTACCCTTAATCAGGACATCCACCTACCAGTTTATTTCACAGAGCACTTTAATGTTGGGGAGGCTCTGCTGCATACTGTAGATGTTCACTGGGTCCTTCGTTATTATTTGACATGCACCCAGGATATCAGGAAATCTGATCACTTGTTTGTTTCATTTGCCCCGAAAACTTTAGAGGTGCCTGTCTCTAAACAGATTTCGTCTAAATGATAAGTTCACCGCATTGTTCACTGTTACCAAAAATATAAGAAGCCTTTACCGGGCTCTTTAAAAGGCCATTCTACCAGAGGAGTTCCTGCTTCTTTTGCTTCCTTGCACATTGTATCAGCAGCAGATATCTAAGCAGTCGCCACTTGAAGTTCGGTCCACACATTCATTAAGCACTATGGTCTGGACATTGCTTCCTGGCACAGGACAGGCTTCGGCCTTGCTGCCCTCCAGGGCCTGCTGTCATGAGGATTCCGAGTTTCTGTTTCCTCCACCAGTACGATAAGGGTTTGTCTTTATACTGTTTGGGACTCGGTCCTTATGGTGTAACCTGCTACAAGAGCTCCTCTCGAAGATCTACTGTTACTGTAAGTTCTTACATAACTGTACTAGCTTTGATATCTGACACAGTTTTTAAGAAACTTTCAAGGTCCTGCTGCACCTTCAACCCCCACTCAGGGAACCTGTTCTCCCAGGGATTTGTACGTGTGTATTGCTAAGATTATGGAATCTCCATTTAAGCCCATGGCTACTGCAGACCTAAAATATGTCACTTGGAAAACTGTTTTCTTAGCGGCTATCACTTCAGCCAGAAAGATTTCAGAGCTCTAAGCTCTTTGCACTGAACCTAATTACATTATTTCCCACAGGGATAAGGCAGTCCTCAGAACCAACAGAAAGTTCCTTCCTAAAGTGGTCTCTGAATTTCACCTTCACCAATCCATAACTCTCCCTGTCTTTTTTACAGACAAGTCCACTCCTGGTGAGCTCAGGTTTCACAGCCTGGATATCAAGAGGGCACTGACCTACTACCTGGAGCACACCAAGCAGCTCAGGTCCTCTCACATTAAGCTTTTCCTCACCTATGGCGAGGTGGGTAAAGGCAAACCAGCCTCCAAGAGAATTGTCTCTCACTGAATAGTCTCCTGTATCCAGTTCTGTTATAGTAAGCTGGCAGACAGCCACCTCAAGGCCTCAGGGCTCATTCCACTAGGGACACTGCAGCCTCAGTGGCAGTGGCAAGGGACATTCCCTTACTTGACATAAGCAAAGCAGCCACTTGGAAGACTGTTCACACCTTCACAATACACTACTGCTTTGATATGCAGTCTAGATCAGATGCCAGATTTGGCACTGCGGTCCTGCAGAAACTGTTTCCTAAGTAGGTTCTGTCCTGCCTCCCAACTTCACTGCTTTATAGTCTGCACTAGTTTCCAGCATACTGAGAGATTCCTGGGATGAAAAGGAAAATTACTCACCATAGTAATATTGTTTCTTCCAAGGGATCCCTCAGTATGACTAGAACTCCTGCCCAACCTCCCCTCACATAACCTGTCTGAGAATAGTTCTGAGTCCTCGCCTTAGGCCAAATTTCTAGCTTTAGAACAATTAAACTTTAATGGTGTTGTTCCTCTGACTCACTATGTATATAGTCCACCTACAGCGGTTTCCTTTCTTGGTTTCTCGTTTCAGTTTTTTCTTTTTTTTTGCAAGATTTTTTGCATTTTGGGGCCTTTCTGCCACTCTAGCTCCAAAACGAATCTGACTGGAATACAGACAGCACAGCTTCACTGCATCCTCATTGGTTAATTCTCTGCCATCATTAGCATGACTCCACCTACAGGACGGCTGAACCCTGCTGGCATATACTGACGAATCCCTTGATTAGCATCTGTCCTTCTAGTGGGGACCCCCTTCTTTGGTTATTTTTTCCCCTCTTGGGGTTTACTGCGTTACCTCTTGAGCTCTTATGTGTCTTTTGTTTGACTCAAAAACCTTGGCTATTAGTGCGTTTCATGGGCCCTGGCTCTGCTATTGCCAGGCCTCATGACAGGGGGGCTCTTAGTAATTAGATCCCATGTTGTGCTTTGGTCAGATGGGGTCCCTGAGCCTCTGTAGTTCTCATATCTGCAGATGAAGAACCCTTAATGGCAACACAGTTTCAGGGCTCACAGCTGTACTACCATTTCTGAATCTTCAGGAAAGTGCATCCTTCCTCTGGAATTCACCCCGTCCTTTTGCTGGTACTATGGATCTTTGAGGACCTTTGACTTTGCTTGAGGGTCGTCTAGTCTGCGGGAGACTATAAAGCAATTTTTCCCTGTAGTTGGGAGTAGGTCAACTCTTCTAACAGTACTGCTCTCCTGCTGGGAGCTCAGCATCCCCGCTGCATTTCCTATCTTCTTTCTCTCTCTCCTGTCAGTTGTCCTGGTCATCTTTTATCCCCCTTCCAAGGCCCTCCCTCCCAATTAATCCTTTCTCTCCTCTGGTAGACTTTTTTTGTTTTGTTTAGTTCCTTTTATATCATATATCCTTTTCCCATTCCTTGGGCAACCTTACCCCAACCCTTCTCTTTTTTCTTACCCTTTATTTCCTCTCCTGGTGAACAGAACTGAGGAGGGCGGGGGAGCCGGCGTTGGTTACTAGCCAGCCCGCAAGTGCCATGTCATATGTTTGCCTTCTGGGCGGCATCATCCCTGATGTAGGTCCCCTAGCTCAAAAGTTTAAAAGTGTACACACCCACGGAGTCCCGCTGCCTGCAACTCAGACCCACCAGCAATGAATGGTGAAGATCATGTATTCTAGAAGATCAAAAATTATGGCAAGTAATTTTCATTTCTTTGAAGTAGAATTGGTTTATATTGTGGGGACCCTTCCGATCAGTTAGACCCCTTTACCCATCTGGTCAGTGCAGAGTTGGAATACTTGCTGTCCCTATCAGACTGTGGTCTTCAAGGTTCCACATCATAACAGTGACTACATAATGGCATCATACCTATGGGTGAGTGCACAATGCTGAAAACACAAACGGCAACCGTGCACTACGCCAACTACAAATTCGGTGCCCATATCGCCACACATTATTCTACTTTCTATGTGGGGGGCTGTGCCCCCTGTATCCCCCCTACTAAAAATAATCACTTCCGAGGGGGGCCTGACAGTGGGGAAAGGAGCAAAGACGGACCGAGAAAATTACAAGACCCAACACATTCCTCACTCAAAAACAGTAGCACACCAACCCAGGATCAAACCCAGGTCCTTCCATAACAAAGGCATACACTGCCTCCACAAGCTCACATGGCCAGCTTGGCACTGCCTCCCTGACCTACCTCCTACATACTGCTTCCTGTGACGTCCATCCTACAGTACCCGTTTTAGCCTTCTACCTTCGACATTTACACACTCCCTGTACAGACAATCGCTCAAATTGAGTGGCTCAATTTGACTGTGCCCATATCACTGGATTCAATCTTCAATATTCCTCACTTAAGGTGCATTTGGCAGATATTTTAGCATCTCATACCTCTGTGGAGGGATGTACAGTTGCCCGGTTAGAGGTATCCCATATTTTTCTGAGAGGTATACTACACATGAAACCTCCCATTAGAAATCCAGCCCTGATTTGGGACCTGAATTTTGTTTTGGAAAAGCTTACTTTACTCCTTTTGAGCCAACTATGAGCTGTGAGCTGACCATACTTTCTTTCATGGAAAGCATTATGTTTCATTGCAATCACTTCTGCTTGAAGAATTTTAGAGCTACAGGCTATAATTTGTGAGCCTCCCTGTTTTATTTTCCATAAAGACAGAGGGTCTTTACGTACGAATTCTAAGTTCTTACCAAAGCAGGTACCTTAATTTACTTTGAATCAAATCATCCACCTCCCAGTGTAGGGTTTATGTGATAATGATGAAAGCTTAAAGGCAATCGCCTTTATTGCGAAGTCAGAGTGCCGAAAATTTATTTCGGCACTCTGACACCCCCGTGCACAGGAAAATGGCACCGAGGACTTAGTTTGCTAATGTTTTAAGTGAGGGTTATGCCCCCTGCACCCCCCTACTTAGGTATTCTCAACTCCAGGGGGATGCATGTCGTGGGTATGTGAAAAATATTTAAAAAAAAAAGATTTGGGCCGGGCTCAACAAAAACACACTAGCACCCGGACTCGAACCTAGTACCCTACCCACCAATGCCACCAACCCACTCACCATGCCACAGCGTCAGCTCAGCAACCCATGATGGTACCACCCCTCGCATTCCCTCCTGCCCCTCGCTGTATGCTCCTCTGCTGCACATACGTATAGTGACATCCCATCACTATATATGCCACCCCCCATCCGGCTGCCCTACCCTACTGTAGCCCTGCAGACATGCACTGGGGATTGGGTCACCATTATTGTAGTCACCCTATCGCCGACGCTTATATATCGTGCTACACCCAGGGGTCTACCCAGAGTATGCCAATCCAGAGGAAGCATTACTACGTACTTTAGATGTACATATAATTCTCAGATATTATGTGAATTGCATCAAGGACTGCTGAAAGTCCTCTCAGCTTTTTGTTTTGTTCACCCTTTGGAAAGAGAGTGCTCCTGTGTCTAAACAGTGGCTGTCCAAATGGCTGGCAGATTGTATTGCATTCTATTATAGGAAGTATGGGAAGGAATTTCCTGAAGTGTTTCATGGGTATTTCACCAGAGGCATGGCCACTTCTGTTGTTTGTTTTCACAGTATTTCTGCTGCTGAAATCTGTGCAGCTGCCATGTGGAGCACAGTCCACACCTTCACTAAACATTACAATCTGGACATTGTATCTTGCAGAAGAGCAGGATTTGGCCTGGCTGTGTTACAGGGTATGATCTCCTGAATACATCTGTTCCTTTCGCCCAGACTGTCAGTATTTTGTTGGTACTTCTTGGGACTCGTTCCAAAGGTGTGACCTGATGAAAGAAGTATCTTTGAAGAAGATAGAACAGTTATGTACTTACCATAACAGTAGCTCTTCAAGAAAATTTTTTATCAGGCCATGCCACCCCACTCTCCTTCTCCCTTAGGGTTATGGCAACATATTTACCGCATTAGTTTGATCCATAGCTGCCTTTTCCAGCTCATATAGTTATCCGTTATGCTAGGAGCCGGCCTGATCTGCTGGATCCACACAAGAGAGGCCCTCCGAGTATAATCTCCAGTGTAGAACTGAGGAAATATGGGGCTGCCCACATTTATGTAGATGCTGGTGGAACACCTCGTCGTGAGCAGCTCCTAACTTGCAGAAGGTTCCAAATGGTCCTAACGCACATGCGGGTGTATTTGCAAAGGTGTAGCCTGATGAAAGAGATTCTCTTGAATATCTACTGTTATGGTAAGTATATAACTGTTTTTTCTGTGACCATTTCTATACCCACAGTACCGTGGAATTTCAAGGGCCTTTATCATAACTACAAAGCTGTATTCCCCTCTAAAGAGAAAATTTAAGGGGATATTGTTTGCAGTAGTGACCTTATTTAGCAGCCCTAACACTATTTCTATGTGCAGCGCCCATAACTGTGCTAATTTTTCATTTGCATAATTGTTTATATTTTAGAGACTGTGCGTCGAGCTTTTATGGAGATTGCCACCAGCAACTTCACTGGCTTACCTAACTTGCTCAGGGCTGCAAAGGTAATGTATGGAACAAGAAAAGTTGTTAAATGACAGTGTTGTAAGAGGCAAGCTAATAGCTGCATATTTTGATGCTGGCGTGATGTAGCATACTTTATGTTGTCCACTGCTGCTGTGGCAGGCAGTACTTTCCTGTGGCCTCCAGATGTGGAGGGGATGGCACTGCAACTGGTGCCACAGTGACCCCTGTGGTGAGCCAGACAGTTTGATCCTCCCCAGGGTTAGCTGCGGTGTCTGAGACCATCGGGAAGGCAGGCAGCACCATTGTGTGGATTGAGGATGGTGGGTGGGAAGAAAATGGGATTAAAAAATGCTTCTGCTCTCAGATGAATGCTGGCAGCTCCCATAATTCCCACTCTATGGACTTCCTACAAAGAGATGGTGAAGACAGTGGACAGTGGGGCTCATGGGGCTGCCACAGTGGTACACCCCTCAGACCTGAGAACTGAGCGGGCAGCAGCAGTAGACAAAGAGCTCTACAAAAAGACCATCACAACAACTGACACTAAAATGCATCTTTGTTGGTGGTCTTCCATTTGAGGCCAGGGACTGAATGTGCATAGAGTCAGATCTATCCTTGTCCTCACTAGAGGTTGTTCTTCGATGACTGGCTTGTGGCACCTTTACTGGCTAATGTAGGGAAACTTATTTATTTATTTATTTTATTTGTTTTTGGTAATCGGGTAGGTGCACTAGACATAGGAAATGCCTATTTTCAGGCACGACCTGGGAGAGTACAAGGTAATACTACAATCATAATGAGGAGTAAGAGAAAGCATTGTAACAAGGAACATGATTTGTGACAAAGAACAAGATATGTGACCTTTAACAAAAGGCAGAGAGATTTAAAGCATAAACAGTAGGCATGGTACAACAGTAATTGTACAATCTGACATACGTTAACAGTTTGAAAAGTTCAGTTAACAATCAGTACATTCTGTATTTCTGGAGAAACCGACAGCAAGATTCAATAAGAAAAACATTTCAATCAAACAAGTGAGGTACAAAGGCAATCAGTATGACATGAATTGAATAAAACATTCCACAGACATGGGTGGAAGGTGACCTAAATTGGAAGTAAAGATAAAAGCATTTGCAGAGGGAGGTAGGGATGAGGGACAAATTAGGGACGGAGGCTAAGTCTGTCAACAGTAAGTGCAAATGGGGACAAGCTAAAGGCAAGGAGCAGGGCCAGCATAGTGAGAGGGATTCCTTGGAGAGTTCAAGGGGAACAAAAACATGTGCAAAGGTAAATTGTTAGGAGGTGACTCCTTAGCTGGTGCTTGAAATTAGAGTGAATATGGGAGAGGCAGATATGAACAGATAATGAGTTCCAGTATTGGGGGGCAAGGTAAGGAAAGGTCTGCGCTCCCATTGCTGTTTACATTTGGGAATTAGAAAAACAGGCTGATAACCAGAGTGGAGGTTATAGCTGGGGTGGTGCACCCCTTGAGCTCGACACTCCAACAGCGAAACACGAGAAGACCATTACGGCGACAGTCGCTGTAATGGTCCATTTTCGTGTTTCGCTTTCCCCCGGTGTTCCACCCACTCCAGGTACAACTCTGACCTGGAGTTGATAATCTAAAAATACCAGGGTTGTGGGGGCTGGCCCCCACAGAAAACACTTCATATAGTATCTGATGGCACACTACAGGTGTCGGTATTGTGTCGTTGAGCAGCGGGAGGTCAGCATTTTCACTGTCGACCTCCCTTGGTGCTTCCTAGCTGGAGCTTGGTAGAACCAGTATCTGAGCTAGAGTAGGGAGCATATCCGAGCATGAGATATTGTCAATAAAGGTGCCAAGTCAGTAAAGACAGTTTGCTGCAGGGGAGAGCCAGTGAAGATTCTCATAAAGGTGGCAGTGATGGGTCAGGCAGTGAGAGGCCAGGGCAAAGTGGCACATACTATTATAAGTTGTGTCCTATTTATAGAGGCTGACTTTAGCAGTTCCAACATAAGAGACTGAATCATAAGTAAGAGCAGGGAGAAGTATGCCCTGGGCAATAGCGACTCCAGAGGTGGGTGTTAGAGCATGGCTGGTTCTGTATGCCAAACCAATTTTGGAGTTCATGGCTTTACAGGTACTAGTGATGTGGAGGTTGAAGTCAAGAGAGGGGTCAAGGGTAACACCCAGATATTTGAAGACATTGACACAGAAGAGGGTGAAGCCATCAGGGCCTGAGACAGATAGCTGCCTGTGGCTTCCCATACTGTAACTGTCATGCAGATTATTGGACAGCTTTGGTTTTTGGTAGGACAGTTGCATAAAAGCAGGAATCTTTTTTGATGACATCTACCTCCATAGAATCACACTTTTGGAACTGGAAACCGTCAGTGTCAGGACAACTCAAAAATATTTGCCTAACTGGGGCAGCCTATGTTGACATAGAAAACATAGAAACATAGACTTTGATGGCATATAAGGACCGCTTGGCCCACCTAGTCTGCCCATTTCTCTACCTACTGGATAAGCTACAGATCCTAGTTAACCAACAGCCTATTTCTTCCTACCCCCCCAAGAATTGCCTTGTGCCTGTCCCATGCATTCTTGAATTCTCCCACAGTTTGAGACCCCACAACCTCCTCAGGAAGGCAGTTCCATGAGTCCACCACCCTTTCTGTGAAAAAATACTTCCTCACTTTACCCCTGAGCTGTCCCCCTCCTATCTTCAAATTGTGTCCCCTAGTTCTTGCACATCTCTTTTTCTGAAAGATGCTACCCTCTTGGACTTTGTTGATTTCACTGAGGTACTTAAAAGTGTTTATCATGTCCCCCCTCTCCCTCCTTTCCTTAAGGGTATACATTTTAAGCTCATTTAGTCTCTCCTCATATGGCTTCTCTTGCAGACCCTTCACCATTTTAGTTGCCCTCCTCTGGACTGCCCCATCGTGTCTATGTCCTTGCGGAGATGGGGTCTCCAGAACTGGACGCAGTACTCCAGATGGGGTCTCACCAACTGTCTGTACAGAGGGATAACAACTTCCTGTTTTCTGCTGGTGATGCCTCTCCCTATACATCCCAGTATCCCCCCAGCCCTCCCTACTGCCTTCTCACATTGCTTGCTAACCTTAAGATCATCTGACATGATTAACCCCAGGTCCCTTTCCATTTTTGTTGTTGTTACTAACCCCCCATTGTGTACTCTTCCTCTGGGTTATTGTTTCACAGGTGCATTATTTTGCACTTCTTTGCATTGAATCCAAGCTGCCATACTTCTGACCATTCCTCCAACCTTGCCAAGTCCCTTCTCATCCTTTCCACCTCCCCCTTGTGTATCAACCCTGTTGCAGATCTTTGTGTCATTTGCAAAGAGGCATACTTTTCCTTCCAGTCCCTCTGCAATGTCACTTATAAAGACATTAAAAAGGACTGGACCCAGTACTGAATCCTGTGGTACCCCACTAGTAACCCCCCTTTCTTCAGAGTGGATTCCGTTTACTATTACCTTCTGTGTCCTGTTGTCCAGCCAATGTTTTACCCAGGCTACCTAATTTGTTTATTACTCTTTTGTGTGGGACTATGTCAAATGCCTTGCTAAAGTCTAGGTAGACCATGTCCACAGCCCCTTCCTGGTCTACTGTTTTGGTCACGCAGTCAAAGAAATCGATTAGATTCATCTGTCATGACCTTCCCCGCTGTGAATCCATGCTGCCTTGGGTCCTGTGCCCCACTGGCCTCTAGGCACTCAACAATTCTTTCCTTCAGAAGTGATTCCATAATTTTCCCTACCACAGAGGTCAAACTGACAGGTCTGTAGTTTCCTGCCTCTGTCTTGCTCCCACCTTTGTGAAGGGGAATCACGTCCGCCCTCCTCCAGTCCTCAGGTACCATACCATCCTCCCATGATTTGTTAAAAAGTTGTCAGTAGTATCATTAGTTCTTCCCTTAATTCTTTCAGAATTCTGGGGTGAATCCCATCAGGCCCCATTGCTTTGTCCACCTTCAGTTTTAGGAGTTCTTTCAGAACCCTTTCTTCTGTGAAAGGACTGGGATCAACCCCCCTATCCAGAGTGCTTCTGTTAATTGGATTAGGTACCTCCTCCTCTTTTGTGAATACTGAGCAGAAGTATTTGTTCGGTATCCCTGCTTTTTCACTGTCCTCTCTGCCCACCCACCATCCATTCTAGTCAGCCTCACTATCCCTCCTTTGTATTTTTATGTTCCTAATGTACCTATAAAAGGTTTATCCCTTCTTAACCGAGTTTGCTATCTTTTCCTCAGTTTGGGCCTTTGCTACTCTGACTGCCTCCTGCTTCCTTCTGCCTTAACTGGTACAGTTCTCTGTCCTGCTCCTTCTGTGTTTCCTTATACTTCCTAAATGCTATTTTTTTCCCTAACCTCCCCGCCACCTCTTTTGAGAACCATAGTAGCTTTTTCTTTCATTTTGATTTATTTATTTGCTTCACACAAAGGCTTGTTGCCTCTGTGATGGCAGTTTTGATGTTTCCCCATTGTTGCTCCACCCCTCCTTCTTGCCTGTTTGCTAATGCTTTTCTAAGGCACTCTCCCAATTTGACAAAGTTAGCCCTCCTGAAGTCCACTACCCTCATTTTTGTATGGCTTGACTCTGCAGCTGAGTTTATTGTGAACCACACTGTTTGGTGGTCACTTGTTCCCTGATGGCTACCCACTTCTAGATCTGAGATCCTCTCACTGTCCCCATTTGAGAGTACAAAGTCTAAGATTGCTCCCTCCCGAATGGATTCCAACACTAGCTGTCTGAGGCATGCCCCTTGTAGGGCATCGAGAATGGTCCTGCTCTTGGATGTGGCTGCAGCAAAGGTGCTCCAGTTAACATCTGGCATATACAATATCTCCCCTTTCTCTGCCATCCTAAGGATGCCTTCTGTCATATCCTTGTCCATTCCCTCCCCCTGAGATGGGGGTCTGTATACAACCCGTGTGCGAAATGTGGTGCCATTTCCACTGCCTATATAATGTGGTATCCCCATAACTCCTTATTTTTTCCCCTGCTGTCAACCACTCGTCGTATCGTGGAAAATTACTTTAGCCAATTTCGGTTGATTGCAGTTCATTTTCTTTATTTTTATCATTGTTCCATGACATAATCGGTTCCTCTGAAGAAGCCTCCATTTTTTAGCTTCTGTCAATATAACATGAAACTTTTTAGAGACAATACTCACGCACTTTGTGTTTGCTGACTGGGCCTTTTACATGGCGTGAAAAACTGCACCATTTGTCAAGGTTTCAAGCAAGCCACAGGAAGACATCATAAGAACGTTTTAGAGAATTTCCTGCAGAAAATGGAGAACGTCAAGTGGCAGCATTGGCATCTACCCCATGGTCTCTTTTTCTGGGAACCATGATGTCATCTTTGCGCGGGAAATGGCATTCATCAAAGAAGTCAAAAGAGGCTTCTTAGATGGAGCTTCACTGCCAACATTCCAACTCTCCCTCCTGGTCTAAGTCGCCACTGAATACCAGTGAGGGCAAGTCTCAGGCCATTTCTTTGGCCTCTGTTGTCGGCTCATTCGCTGTTCAGACATCAAAGTCTTCACAGTCTCAGGCTTTACTGCTGTCAGCATTGTACAGTCTGTTCTGAGCCTTGTTGTTGAGGGTATGTCCCTTCATAGCTTTCTTTGTCTGCTCTGCTGGCTGGCACCGTTGGTGTTGCCACTGTAGCTACTGTCTCTAAATTATTTCAGTGACTTTTGCTGTCTCTGCCTTTGACAATTACTCTGTCATCATCTTAGCCAGTCAGCATCGGCTGTGACACTGTGGTTTATCCACTCAGAGCCTCACCTGAATATGCCTAATTTCAGGCTTAACTCCAACTCATGCAGGACAAGCTAGACTTTGCTGCTGAAGAAGAGGACTCCTGTAAAGGCAATCTGTATGGATTCCTGGAGGTCCCCTCATTTCTTTGTGTTTATTCCTCCCATTCACCCTACTTTGGAAAATGATACCTTTGTTGCCTGGCACAGACCAAGGACATTACTGACTGTCGCTTGCAAGGTGGATATGAACATACGAACATACGAATCTGCCTGCAGAAACAGGCCTCATGGTCTATCAAGTCTGCTCGAATGTGCAACTAGCCCCCTACATTGCAGCTACCCCACCCTTCCCATCCCCCTTCATGGTTATCCCCCACCATATCCCATCCCCTTTTAAAAGTATCCACCGTCCTACAGGATACCACCTCCTTGGGTAGAGTGTTCCATTTAACCACCTCCTTTTCTGTGAAAAAATGTCTCCTCATCTCTCACCTATATCTTCCCACCTCCAATCTGAGTCATGCCCTCTTGTGTCTCTCCCCATCCTTAACTTAAATATCTCTTCTGTACCTGTCTTGTATATCCCCATCAAACATTTAAAGGTCTCAGTCATATCCCCCCGATTTCTTCTGTCCTCCAATGAGTGCATATTCAACTCCCTCAGCCTGTCCTCCTAGGGTCTGTCCTCCAAACCCTGGATCATCTTTGTTGCCCTGCAGTGTACCCCGTTCAGTAATCTGATATCCTTCTTCAGAAACTGGCACCAGTACTGCATGCAGTACTCCAGGTGTGGTCTGACCAGTGACCTGTACAGAGGCAGAATCACCTCCCTCCTTCTGTAGGAGATTCCTCTCACAATACACCCCAGCATCCTGCTTGCTTTAGCTGCCACCTTCCTGCACTGAGCTGAGTTGTTCATATGCCCCATTATAACCACCACTAGATCCTTTTCCTCCTTGGTGGTACCTAACTGAACCCCTCCCAACTGGTAGCTCCTCCCAAGGTTCCTTGCTCCGAAGTGCAGTATCTTGCACTCCTTAGCATTGAACCTCAACTGCCATGTTTCTGACCACTTCTCCAGTTTAGTTAGGTCGTCCTGCAGCCCTTTCCACCCTATGTCGTCCACCACCACCCCCATCTTGGTATCATCAGTGAACAGACTGATCTTACTCCTGATGTCATCTGAGATGTCCTATATGTAAATCCCAAACAGCACCGGGCCCTGCACTGAGCTCTGTGGAACCCCGCTAGTCACAGCCCTTGGGGATGAGAGTCCCCCCACACCACCCTTTGCTGCCTCCCCTTCAGCCAGTTCACAGACCGGTTCACCATCCTTGTCTCCACCCCCACATACTCAAACTTTCCCCCCAACCTCCCATGAGGCACTGAATCAAAGGCCTCGCTGAAATCCAAATACAGGACATCCACGGCATGGCCCCTGTCTAGTTCCCTTGTCACCCAGTCGTAATACTCAACTAGGTTGGTCTGGTAGAATCTCCCTGAGGCGAACCCATGTTGCTGACTGTCCTGGAGTCCATTGTCCTCCAGAAAGGTCACCAGCCTCTCTTTCAGGATTGTCGCCATTAGTTTCCATACAATGGATGTGAGGCTTAGTGGTCTGTAATTGCCTGGTTCGTCCTTTGGGCCACTTTTGTGGAGGGGCACCACATGAGTCATCCTCCAGTCCTGTGGTACACATCTTGTGTCCAGGAAGGTATTGAACAGGTCTGCCAGCACCCCGGCCAGGACCTCCACCAGCTCTTTTAGCACCCTAGAGTGAATGCCATCTGGTCCTGGTGCCTTATCCACCCTCAGAGCCTTCAGACTCTCCAGCACCCTGCTCTTTGTAGTTACCTCATCAGTCACCCTCCCCACCCACCTTCCCCATTCTCTGAGGTAGCTGCCTGCCCTTTTCTTTCATGAATACTGAACAGAAATACTCAGTGCTTCTGCCTGCTCCGCCCCTTTCTTCACCCACCCCATCCTTCCTAATCCTCACTATCTGGTCCTTGCAGCCCCTTATCTCCCTTATGTAGCTGAAGAAGTCCTTTTCCCTGTGCTTGATGCCCTTTGCCAGCCTCAGCTCTCTGGAAGCCTTGGCCGCCCTGACTAGTCTGGTTACCGCTTTGAACTTCTTCACATACACTTTCCTGTCCTCCCCCTTCAAGGATTTCCTGAAACTCCTAAATGCTGCTTTTTTTGCCCTCACCTCCCGATTCAACAAGCTTGGTTTCTTGGCCCTTCCCTTCTTGCTGTGTGTCTTGGTACATGATCCAGTAGCCTCCACCAGCCCCAGCTTGATGATTTCCCATTTTTGGCATGCATCCAAACATGGATGAATTCCTGCTAGGTGCCTCTCCAAAATTTCCCCCATATTAAAAACGTCAGCCTTTCTGAAGTCAACCACCCTGGTTCCTGTACCTACAGCTTCCTTGCCCATGTTGAGCAGGAACCATACTGAGTTATGGTCACTCCCAGCTAGTGGGTCTTCACCTCCAGCTCCCTTACGGCCTCACCGTTAGACAGTACTAGGTCTAGAGTTTTTTCCCCAACTGAGTCGGCTCGTTAACCATTTGTGCCAGGAAACTGTCCTGGAATGCATCCAATAGGACCTGTTCCCTGGCACTCAAGGTGGCTGGGGTGCTCCAATCCACTCCTGGTAGATTGAAGTCACCCACGATCACTGTGTTCCCCTTCCCAGACCCTCCTGATCTGCTCCGTTAATTCCCTGTCCAAGTCCTCAGCCTGAGCTGGTGGCCTGTACACCACTCCCATCCTAAGTGTGCTACTTTTGGAATCCTGGAACTGCATCTATAATGCCTCTGTCCTACCCTCCTCCTCCCTTAAACACCTTATCCCCTCCCTTATGTAAATCGCCAACCCGCCCCCTTTCCCCTTGCCCCTATCTCTTCTGTACATCCTATGCCCAGGGATCATTAGATCCCAATCCTGGTATCGGGTGGCCCAAGTCTGTGATGGCCTCAATGTCCACCACCCCCACTGCCAAGAGAGCCTGTAACTCAGCTGCTTTGTTCCCCAGGCTTCTTTTATTCAGAGAGACGACCCTCTAACTTCCCTGTTCCTTTCCCTTCCTTACCCTGTTTCTGTCCATTCTTAACCCTTCCCTGTGATCCCTCCCCAGTACAATCCTTGTTAGCTTGGGGGTTAAGCTCATTCGTCTTCCCTCTCTGGTGGATCTGCATTCCTGCTGCACACTCACCTCCCCTCACACCTAGTTTAAATCCACCTTAGTTGCTATGTATTCCTCCAGCCTCTGTTTTAATACCTCCTGCCCCACCTTACTCAAATGTAATCTGTCCTCCACAAACAGGTCACTGTCATCCCAGATGTTACCTCAGCCTCCCACTAGCCCATACCCTTTGGTTCAACACCACTCTCCCAGCCAAGTGTTGAACTCCCCTATCCTTCCATTCCTCTTTGTGCTTGTCCTGGGTGCTGGGAGCACTTCAGAGAAGGCTACTGATCTCCCTATCTCCTCAAACAACGTCCCCAGTTCCTCGAACCTCTCTCTTACCAACCCGACCATGCTGCCCACCAATCCATTTGTTCCCAACTGCACCACTACATGTGATTTCTCCCTTCTTCTTCTACACTTGAGAATAGACTGCCCTGCCCTATCCACTGTCAGTCCAGGTACTGATTTCACCGATATTCGACTATGCCACTTCCCTTTGCTTCCCCATCTGACTCCTTTCAGGATTGAGTCACTCAGCACTAAGACCCCACCCCCTTCTCACCTTTGTGCCCCTGCAACATCCGACCATCCTTGCATCTGCTTTCAGAACCCACCCAGTCCTGCATATTCACGGCATGATCTGCCCCCTCTGCTATGCCCCCCACCTCTACTGGCTGATTTGTCCCCTCTGCTTTACCCCCAGCCTCTACCCTAGTCCTGCCTCCCATTGCTCCCCTCATCTGACTTGCCCCCACCCCCCAGTGCTCTTCCCACATCATCACCCTCCTTCCCTATGCCACCAGACCCCATTACCCCTTCTCCCTCTTCTGCCTTATCCCCCTTGCCTTCTCTTTTACCCTTATTGTTCCCCCCTGCTCCCCTTACCCCGTCTCCACTGTCTGTTTGAGTGTTGCCCCATGGGTTTACACTACCTTTTCCTCCTGCTCCCACTCAGAGAGCCCCCTCCTTCATATCTACCATTGAGGCCAGCAAAGTGAACTTATTGCTGGACCGAGTGCTTCTACCGTACGTGTCTCCCCTTGTGCTATCCCTAGATTCCCCTTTTCTGCTTCTGTAATTATTTACTCTGTTCCTTATCCTTTTTGTTTCCACTGGTTCTGAGCTCCTGCTTCTCTGAGGGGTGGACATCCTGTACCAGTCACCTCACTCCTTCCCTCAATCCTTGCTAATTCCCTTCTTAGCCACTGTACTTCTGCTTCCAGTCTCCCCAGCCTGTGACAAATTGGACACCCACCTAGCTTCCATGATATGTCCATCCAGATAGCCACTCCACATCCATTGCAACCCACTGTATTTCCCATTCAGGGTTGTCTGTTGTCCTCCTACCTCCAGAACCAGTCCTTCTTCCCCTGCCACCAGCACCTCTCCTGCAGCCCTAATCCCCTCCCTATTGTAACCTTCACTGGCATGCCACATTGTTCTTCTTCTAATTTCTGTACTGGTACCCCTAATTTCTGTGCCGGATCCCCCTACACAGCAGTGCCTTATATAACCTAAGACAATCACATCACCTGTTTGTATTTCCATTTTTTTTTTTTGTAGTTTTTTGTTTGTCTCTTGCTGTCTACTTGTGAATTACAGGGATGACCAGGGCCAGCAAGTGGCTGCACCTGGCTGTACTATTCACCTGTTTCAATGTAGCCCCTCCCTAGTAAATGTGGAGTAGCCGGTGGTGGGAGGGATGGAGGAGGGTGGGTTTGGGTCCCTCGACTCTCATGAGAGTCAGTCAGTCCCCTCCACAACTCCCTGCACCGTCCCAATACAGAGGCCTTCTATCTGGCTTTATCCTGGAGGCACGTCCCCCCTTACTCCCTGCAAAGCCCTCTCCTGTCAGATGAAAGTAGGACAGACCACTCAATTAAAGCCTCCTATTTCACTGCAGTCCTCACCAGTCCACCAATACACGTAGGCTGTACACCCCGAGCTCCAAATTGTACAAACAGTAGAATATGCAGACATTTCCCTCTCCTATCTGTTTATTCAATTGTCTTTTTACACTACCCAAAAAATTAAAAGGTACCTCCCTCTCCACACACATCTGCTCCTCCAAATCCTTACTGGTTCCGTCTGCTCCTCCGAGTCCCCAACGGTCACGACTGCACTTTCACACACTCCTCTGAATGTTCTTCCAGTCACAGCAGCACTCCTCAAGGTCTGTTCTCCTAGGATGCAGGACCTAACGCTTTTGTCTGCCCCACCGAGCCCTTCACCGGAAACCCCAGCACACTATTACTCAAGTGCACCACACCGCTCCACGCACCCTGTGACCTGCTATCCACCCCATCTCCCTCCTGGCCCTTCTCCGACTGATAACCAGTATCCTACCCTTCTACCAAGACTTGTTTTACTACCCAACCTAAAACGGACTCAGTGGTCATTATGATTGCTCATGATAGGTCCAAGCTTCTTATCACATGAGCTCTTTTCTGCTTGACAAAGAATATGGAAAATTGGATATTATGGGCAACCAGACTGATGCATTTGCCTCAGTGAGCCTCCATATTGCCAGTTAGCAGGCTTACATGATTAATAACCTATGATGGTCTTTATCTACTATGGTGGATAAATTGGCTGAAGGCTCTGCTAAGACTGAAGTCCATCAGTGTGTTGCACATGGATTTGTGGCTGGTAAGCATTTACTGCATTCCGCATACAACATCTCTGATGCTAACACTCATGCAGTAAAGGACTGCAATGTATGGGTCGATGATGAAACCTTACAGTTTGCTCAGTAATTCCTCCAGTTGATGGAAGTACTGGGCCTCACACAGGTTGTTTCCTCTGCAACCTACTGACATGGTGACAACTTGGATCTCATTTTTTGTTTGGGCTACATGTCTCTGACGTCAGGGTGGATTCAGTAGGTAGTTGGATCACCATACTGTTAGATTTCATGCAGGGGTTTCCAACCCCCAGTGGAGATGACCCAATAATATCCAAGGCGTGCTTTGACACAGGAAAATCTTCTGGAGGTTTTGGACATTTTGAGCATGGAAGCAACATGCAATGGGGGCTTGGAGGTAGCTGTTCATGGCTATAATTTGGCCATTCCAGCAACACTCAACTCCATTGCACTGATCCATGTCTGCCCACTGACCTCCCGCTGCAGTTTGCCATGATAGAACGATGAGCTGAGGTGGTTAAAGGCAACTGCGTAGAGGTTGGAGTGTTCCTGGAAGAAATCTGACTCAATGGATGACAGGATGGCTCTGAGGTCCCAGTATAAGGACTATCAGAGAGCAATAACCCAAAGAAGGACAGAGTCCTTGTTAAGGGTTATTACCTCAGGAGGAAATAGGCCCAGTCGGTGCTTCCACACCGTGAGCAGGCTACTTAATCCTGATTGTCTACAGTCCAGAGGAGTTTTAAAATTATGATGAATTTGGGCTTTTCTTTCTGGCCAGTGTTGTCCTTTCGAGCTGGGATCTCAACAGGTAACCTGTCGGGCTAGCAGTGGTCTGGAGGAGAGGTGCGAGGGCACTCCATAGGTCTGGGGTAAGTTCCAGACAGTTATTATGGAAGAGATGCTTGAGCTGATATCAGCGCTGAGCCCCATTGTATGTCTGACCCAGGCAATCATTTTTTTTTTTTTTGGTGAACTTTCTTTCTGCTTCAGCCCGGGGCATCTCTCGGAGGTACCCTTTCAGTCTGCCCTCTACTCCCCACTGTGACATCTCTCTGAGTCCCCACAGGACTTCCCAGCCCCCTGGATCACCCCCCGGGAGGGCCTGCATCTCCTACCTGGTGGCTCTTTCTGTGGTTAGAGGGTCCGTCCTGTGGGAAGATCCAGGACCACTGAGAGAGAGTCCAGTACAGGACCATTGGGAGAGAGTCCAGTACTGGGGATGTGGGGCTAGACCCCTGGGGTCCTCGTCACCTCCCTGGTCCTCTGGGGCTTTCCTCCATATGTTTTCCCCCTGTGGAACATGGACATGCAATGGCATCCATGATTCTGATGTCCGCCGATGCTCTGCCCCCAGCATCTGCATTTGCCGATTGTTCCGGTGCTGTCCCCAGCTACCACCAGGAGCTGCATGGAAGCAGCACAACTCCAGATCCCTCCCCGGGAAGGGAGAGTTGTCCTCCGGATGCTTGATCCCTTCCCTCCCCTGCCGATCCCTAATGTCCTGAATTCATTCTCGAACCCGGGTCATGAGCATGGCATGAGGTGTGGCGTCCAAAGCCTTAACCCTCAGCACCACCAGTCCTACCAGGTTGTTGTTTGACTGCCAGCTGGCTTTAGACCTTCTGTCTGCCAGCATTTTCCAGGGTTCCTTATTGTAGGGTTGTTTTCCAGCTGTGTTGAAACCTCTCCTAAAGAAACCATCTTTGGACCCAGAAATGTTGGCAAACCACAGGCCATTCTCAGGCTTTACTTTTTTAGGGAAGGTTATTAATAAGGTGGTAGCAGCACAGCTGGAGGCACATCTAGAGAATTCTGACATCTATGAGCCACTCCAGTTGGGTTTTAGCTCACACACCAACATGGAGATGACACACATTAAGGGTTTTGATGCTCTGCTCTTAGCAAGAGGTGGGGGCCGCTCAATTGTCATTCTCCAAAATCTCTCATCAGCATTTGACACTGTAGACCATGGGGTTTTGATAGAGCACCTTGTGGAATATGGTGGACTCACTGGAACAAAACTTTAAAGTGGTTAGATTCTTACCTGACAGGCAGGTTGCATCAGGTTGTGGTGGAAACTTTCTTGTTATGGCCAGTTGCGGTCAGCTGTGGCATTCTTCAGGATTCATTTCTGGTCCCCATGCTGTTCATGGTGTATATGCTGCCACTACGGCAGATTATTAGACAGCACGGGGTGAGTTTTCACTGCTACTTAGATCATACTTGACTGTACATGTCCTGTACATTAGATGAGTAAGAGGAGGTTGCTGTGCTGTAGCATTGTCTTATTAAGGAAATTTCCTAGTGGATTGCCTCCAGCTGGCTGAATCCCAGTACTGGCAAGATGGAGCTGTTGCTGGTGGAACAGGTCCTTGAGAGTTGACTAGAAGGTATGATGCTGTCAGAATTCCATCTCTAAATGGCACTTTTCGGACAGCTGTGGATAAGGTTAGAAATCTGGGAGTTTATTGTAGATTTATAGCGGACTCTAGAACACCAGGTGTCAGCTGTGGTCCACAATGGACTTTCCGAGTTAAGGAATAAATCCTGGATTAGACCCTGTCTCACGTAAGAGGACCTGGAGACCCTAGTACATGCCTTCATGACCTTGAGACTTGATTACTGTAATGCTCTCTACTTAGGGCTGTCTGGGGGGTTTGATGCGTCACCTGCAGCTGATGCAGAATGAGGCTGCCAAGTTGGTGGCTGGAGTGTCATACAGAGATCATGTTATACCTGTGCTGTGGCATCTGCACTGGCTGTTAGTTAGGTGGTGCACCAGTTTTAAAATTGCTTTATTAACATATAAAGCCCTGCATGGTTCGGGCCTTGCCTACCTGAAAGATGTCTTGGCTTGATATGCTCCCAACCACCCTCACTGCTCCACCAAGGAGCTGTTGCTAGCCATCCCAAGATCCTGTCTGATGCAGTCCGGGGATAGGGCGTTCTTGGTGGCGGTGCCTGAAATTTTGAACTTCTTACCATACCATCTTAGGAGTTACCCCTAAGTGATTAAATGGGTCTTAAAAAGCCATCTACTGAATTATTGTATGAACCAGATGATTAATTTATGCTGGATTAGTACCTCTGTATGTATTTTAATGTGTTTGAGCTTTATGATGTTACTGTTTAATTTTAATATGTTTGAGCTTTATGATGTTACTGTTTAATGATTTCATGTTACGCTCCATGAGTCCTGGGATAGGGTGCTATATAAATGTAACCTCCCCCACCAGCCCCCATTGTTTAACTAGCAGGGCTTCTCCTCTCATTACAATGTCTATGGGTTAAAGAGAGGGGTGGGGATTTACTTTTTTTGTGTAAAGGAGGTTTAAGGAAAACCACCAACCAAAGTCATCATATACAAGGTGGGCTAGTCTGTTATACAAAACAGATAACCAAGTGTGGCAGCTGCCTGGCACACACCTGGTAGGGACCAATTACCATGGCCAACAACCCGGGTCCCAGGGAGAAAACATTTGCCCAGGACTATGCTAGGTTTGTACTTCTGGACAGGGGCACCTAAGTAATTCCAGACACAAGGAAGCAATAACATTACTGTCCAAACCAGGATGGGATTCTAGAGTGTGGCTTTTATTCATGTAACAAAATAGGAACAATCACAAAGCGAAGATGGACCCCCCCATAGGGCTACACACACTAATAATGCAGATTACTGAGGTACAGACACTCCTGAGTTCTCATTTAGCATAGGATGAAGAAATACAACTGGTGAACACACTGGTTCCTACTGGAAATTGACACATCCAGCCAGGTACTGGTACATTTCCAATCGACTAGGCACACATGGCCAGTACTATGACACTTTCCCATATTTCATGAGGAATGAAGGTGGTACACACGACCACAAAAGAGCACATACTGGCTCAGAGGATTCCATAACCCACTATACTGGGATGAACTGAACGAAAACAGCCCACATCCAGGGGTAAACACTTTTCTCAGGCAGTGGCCAATTGCACTGAAGAAAAAGTAAAAGGTGCCCTTCAGAACCAATAGAGGTAAACTGGTTACTTCAGATGGGGGTTTCCCACCTTTAGTTTCCAAGCTTATACTTGACCATTCATCTGGTTAATAACACTACACAAACTGTAGAAACTGTAGATGTTGTCTTAAATGTTTATCACACTTAGCATACTACACACACCCACCTAGAGGTGTCAGAATTAAAAGTTCTGTACATGGACAGTCACTTTTTGGACTCCAGTGTAGGCAGACACTTTTAACAAGAAAGTCTCAAGTGACAAGGTTCCTTTTTCAGAGAAACCCACCCTCACAGGCATTGCAGGTACTCCCAGGTCTACACAGAAAATTCACACAAGTACTCACAGAGCAGTGGTACGAGGCAGCTTTCCAAAAGTCCAAATCGATCAGGGGATTGCCCCTGCATCCCGGAGTTCAACGCCATCTCACCTGGGATGGAGCACAGGGAAACCCACTGGCACAGGTCTCCACCACTTCCACAGACTGGAACAGTTGTCCTCCACTAGGGTGAGAACATAAAACACAAACTGGTAGCTCTCTGACAGAGCTAAAGGAGGAGCTGCTCAGACTGCAGCCTTCTCCACTGAACTCCAACTACAGACTCCCTGAACATTCTAAAGCTAGCTCTTGCAGCTGCTAGCAAATTGTGGCTTATGCCGCTGCAACAGTTCTAAATGACATCAACCCTCCAGAGCTCAGCAGAGACTGAGAACAGAGAGAGATAGAGTGAAACCCATTTAACTGACATTTCACTAGCTGCCTTCCCTGCCTACCACTGATTCTAACTGGGATTCTAGTAACCCCTGGGAACAGGGGGGTTACATAAATAAACTGCCTTGCCTTACATCTGGCATCTGCCTTCTCATAGCCGCGTGTTGCTGGGTTTGCTACTGATGTCAAACAGGCCGTAACTCACCCTTTTGTGATCCAAAACTATGTAATCATGATGTGGAGCTCATGCTGCAGCAGTTTCAGTCTTCAGAAATGACTCTTCAGTCCTTGAAGGCAGGCAGTATAGCGCAGTGGTCTAAGGCTCTGAGCTGCAAATTTGGTGACATCCAGCAGGCCAGACCTGGGTTTGAATCCCACAGCTTCCACTTGCATACTGTGTGACCCTGAGCAAACAATGCCTGTTTTCAAGGGTGACCCGGGATCTCTGAGGTCATTAAGTGACTTGCTTTGAGTCACACAGTAGAGTCACACAGTATGCAAGTTAAGGTTGTGGGAATTGAATTCAGGACTGCTGGATGTACCAAGCTTATTCACAGCTTCTTACTCTACCTCCAGGCTATACTGCCAGTCAGTTGCAGTTTTACTCCCCACCCCTCACTTGGAATTGGTGGTGGTTCCTTTCACAGAGGCTCCTGTTAATCTTGTGTGTGGGGACCTGGTTGGTCTGCAGCTGAGGCTCTGTCCTTAGGCCTGAGTCCATGGGTGCTCATTTTAAGACCCCTAATGGTCGGGGTGCCAGCAATGCCCCTAATGCCCCCTCCACCATCTTCTACTCCCCAGGCCCCTATCCAAGGGATTCAGGTAGGTGGTAGGATCTCCCTGTTTCTGACAAAATATCAGGAGATTATGTCAGGCAGGCAGGCCCACAATACTATTTGGGAGAGTCATGTGCTGGAATTGGTAGCACCCCCTTCAGTGCATCCTCCCAGTCCTTGTCACTACTCTGCATACTATTTATCAGTTCTATTGTCCGAAGTCCATACCCTCTCATAGACAGATTTGCTATTCAGCCTGTGCCCCGGGTTGAAATAAACCAGGGATCTTCCAAGAATCAATTTTCACTATTCGTTACCGGTGGGACTATGCCAGAGGCATGAGAGCTCCTTGGAAGCGTATGTCTTTAAAAGCTTCAGTGGTAGGGGACCTATATTGGGGACTGCATTGTCCATGAGGCAAACGCATGATGTGGTGCTCACGGACTGGCCAGTAACCACCACCGCCCCCCCCCCCCCAGTTCTGTTCTTCCCATCATCGAGGTAACTCTTTCTGAGAGCATTTACCGTTTTCAACTGCATCACTAGGCCTAGTTCTTTTGTCCGTCAATGCCATAAGACTTGTTTCGACTTTTGTCACCGCCTTTTCTTCTCTGTCCCCTTTATGGCATCGAGCCCTGTATGCGGCTCATTTTCTTTTATTTCCTTAGTCAGTCATGTCTGGATTTCTGGGGCCCCAAAACCTAAGGAGAAGTCAATCAAGAATATAGAGTGTCACTCTATGTGTCAGTGCCCCTGTGGGAGAAACATGTCCATCCAGGACCAACATGATAGCTGCTGGACCTGCCTTGGAGTACAACACGATATGGACCACTGCGATGCCTGCTTCTCCATGGACTTCCACACTTTAGAGGTTTGGGCAATGAGGTGGGGTCAGCCGCAACCTTCCCCCCCAATTTTGAAGGAAGGCGTCACATTTAGGACTCCAAGGTAAGGTCTTTGGGCTCTTCCCCAGAGCCCCTTCCTAGTACTACATGTACCAAGGGAGACCAGGCCTCTTCTTGTCCTTGTCTCGCTGAGATGAGAAGCCTGGGGGAGGGGCCTGTGTGACAGCTGGCCCCCACCTAGGGTCCAGTTGTGTACCCCTCCCAGTCCAGTACCCCCTCGGGGGTCCAGATGTCCCCAGTGGCAAGGTCACAGTTATACACTGGGCCTACTCCAGTGGGTCCCTTGGGGCTGCTGCCTGGAGCCACTTTGGCTCCTGGCACTGAGGCCGGTGCCAATGAGCAGAGTGGTGTGGCCTGCACAGCCAGGTCCCCTCCTGCTGCTGTTTGTGGCGCTGGGAGAGGGAAGGTCTCTAGAGCCAGTGGCCTGTTGGAGATCTTCTGGATCTCATCCTCTGAGCTGTCAGATGATCCCGGGATGAGAACCAGGATGATCCTGACTGGCTTCTGGCCTCTGGTGAGGAA
Source organism: Neoceratodus forsteri (assembly GCA_016271365.2). Taxonomy (NCBI): domain Eukaryota; kingdom Metazoa; phylum Chordata; order Ceratodontiformes; family Ceratodontidae; genus Neoceratodus; species Neoceratodus forsteri. Next base: position 741,021,075 of record CM057459.1, read on the forward strand.
GGAGACCTTTCTGGGCCTAGTACTAGGCCTTTCACGTCTATAGCATCATCCTGAGGGATTTCTCGGTCTGGTGCTAGCCGCAGCACCGCTTCTCTCTCCTATCTCGCGGCACTAGGGACTGTCCCAGTGCTGATTTTGGTGCCAGGAGAGAGGTGGATGCCAGGTGTGGGGCTGGGTTGGGTTGGGTTCCAGCACTGCTGTCAGTGCTGGGTTGGGTTCTGGCCCTGAATCTGTCTCCGGTGCCATTTGCGGTGCTGAGGGGGGTTCTGTTGCCACTCGTGATGCTGGCTCCACCTCGCCTCAGGTGCTTGCTGCTGTTGATGTCCTTAGGCTTAACCCAAGGGGCAGAGTCCATTCTGATAAGGCGGGGGCTGGTAGGTCACAGTCAATGCCATGTTCCATGTATAGAGTGACTTATGGCTCTGGCAGGAGTTGCAGTGTTCACTTGGGTCCTTTGGCCTCCCTGGAACCCTCTAGGCCTGCAGTAGGTGAGGATAGAAATCACCCTGTTGAACCTCTATGCTGCGATCTCACCACCTTGGGGTTTCCCCCAAGGACACCACTTGGATTACCCCTCTACGGTTGGGCATTCACAGGTGGATGAGTTGCACAGCCCCTTCACTTGTGAGAGGTCCCCTGTTTACTCTCGTAGCCCTGGAAGAGGACCTGGCCTGGTCTGCCACGGCACCCCTCTTCCTTCTCCTGTGCCTGTTCCTCCTGCTTTCCTGGGCTTTTCAACTCCTACTGGACTGTTGACCTGGGAGCAGTTCAGAACTTCGGCGAGTGCCTTCCCCACTTATCTGAGGGCATTGTACCAGGCTATCTTCCAGCCTGAAACCCTAGCATCACTGCCCCTGAGTCCAGCTCATTCTCATCTTTGTCTTTCTCTTCTGAGGAAGAGGACTCTTCCATCCACCTACCCTGTGATGCTGAGTATATCCATTACCAGCAGTTCCTTTTAGTGATGTCAAGGGAGCTGTGACTGTCCCACTTCTCTGGTCATAGTCCTGCACATCTGGTGCTGTCTTTCCTTGGGGAGTACTTTCATGACTACACAGTCATACCTCCATGGCCCAGGCCTTTTGCAAAGGTGTAGAGAGAGATGTCTGGCTCTGTCCCTCTGCCCCCTCTCCAGCCCTGAGGGATGTCCAGCACAGGTATTGCATACCCCTGCATTCTCCAGGAGCCATGCCACACCCCACATCTGGAGTCCAGCTCCTGGACACCCTCTCTGACATAGGCACCCAGTGTGCAACCATCCCCCAGAGTCAGACTCAGCTAAGTTTGACATCTGGGTTTGAAGAGTCTTCTCAGTGGCACACACTATGTTGTGTATTTCTGCAGACAAGACATACTAGGTGTCCTATGGCAGGCATCTGTGGGTGATGCTGGGACAGCTTCTGGCATCCTTGCTGGACTGTGAGCACACCAGACAAGTCCATATATCTTTCCACTCAAGGCCTAGAGCTGACAAGACACCAGGCAAGGGCATCCAGCAACACTATTGAGGTAGCTTCCAGGCTGGTGGGAACTGCAGTCTGCATCAGGCGGACAGTGTGGCTGTGTCTTTCCCAGTTGTAACCCTTGGCCTGGTGTAGGGTGATTGCTGCATGCTTCCAGGGGGCCCACTTCGTCTCCCGCTGTGCCAGGCATGAGTTTGCAAGGCACATTCCTGCTCCCAGGCCACAGGAGCCTCGGTCTGCCCCTGATTAGTCTCGGGCCTCACTCGGCCCATGAGGGGCCCCTACCTTTCTGTGCTTCCCCCATAAGAGGCTCAGGGAACAACCATATCTCTCAGGGTTTGCAAACACCGCCTTTGGTGGTAAGCTTTGCACTCAGATCCACCTGTAATGAATGATGAAAATTGCTTCTTGGAAGATAGGAAAATTATGTACTCACTGTAAGTTTTGATCTTCTGGAATATCTTCACCATTCATTACTGCAACCTGCCCATCTTCCCTTGTAACAACCAAGCTCTGGGTAGTCTTTCTTCTTTCTTCTGACCTTTGCCTTCCTTCTTACCTTAAAACAAACAAAAAAAAAATAGGAGGAATGCACGTGGGGACAAACCACTCAATCAATCAATCAAAATCTTTATCCAGGTGAACATCATTGAGCAAGCTCATTTACAAGATGGACCTGGTTAGCTCCGGGTCAAATGGTACAATGCATACAGAGATATTTAAAATACAGCCAAATAACACAAGTAAAAAAACAATTAATGCAAGTAAGTACTCAATGTTACATCAGTCATATCAGTTCAGAGTGCTTCTGTAATATTTAAGGAGGACATAAGACGAGGCTTAGTAGGAACTTCAGTAGGGAGAAGTGATCGGCTGCTCGTGTAGGGAGCTGACGCAAGCACAGAATTTCAAAAGTAGTGTAATCACACAGTATCCCTAGATGTAACACTCTAAACAGAAGGATAAGGGTCTTAGCAGTCAAGGAGAAAAGTAATTACAGGTCTTTTTTGGAAAATTTCAGCATGGAAATCAGATTTATGCTTGGTTTAGAACGGACATAGAAGCAGACTGCAGGAACCAATCAGAAGCCAACGCTGAAGAGTACTCACGTTCCGATCGGATGGCTGCTAATGCAGTGCTTTGCTAATGGAGAGTCCAAGCTTAAGTTCTCAGGTGGCAGTAGAGGCAGTGGTGACCGCCCAGTGTCCGGGTTTCCCCCACGTATGGGCAGGGAGCCCGTGGAGAGCATATCCTTGGCAGGGGATGGAAGAAGGGATCAGTATTAAGTACTGGGCTACGGACAGTGGAACATCTGAACCAGCAGGAGGACCAAAACAGCAGGACAGTAGAGCTGGATATTCCTTGATTCCTAAAGACTGGCCCAACCACAGAAATTCAGAAAGGAGTGTAATCAAACAGAGTCCCATCTCTTAACACTCTAAACAGGGAAAAATAGAGGTCATAACTGTTTGGCAATAAGTAAATACAGCTTTTTTTTGTGCAAGTTTTAGACAGAAGATCAGACTTTAGCTTGGTATTAAGGGAGACACAGGAGCAGACTGCAGGAGCCAATCAAATGCCAGAGCAAAAAAGTGCTCGTGTTCCGATTGGGTATCAGCAGTGCTGCACCTCGCTAGTAAGGAGTCCGGTCTGGGTGTCTCAGGTGGCGGCTATGGAAGCGACAACCACCCGGTATACGCATTTCTCCCACCTGAGGGGGGGGGAGCCCCTGAATGGCTAGTCTACAGCAGGGAAGAGAGTTAGGGGACAAAGGAAAGAGATAGTAAGAGTGGAATGCAGTGGAAAGGGAATACGAAGATGAAATAGGGCAGTTAAATGGTACAGAGTAGGGGAATAAGAGCCACAGATTAAGCAATATGTATAAGACAGCAGGGTGAGTAAGGTGTAGCGGCTGAGAAAGCCATGAAGAGATAATAACCCTGCAGGGATTTCTAGAGGGGAAAAACATTTAAGGCAGTTCATGGACCTTGTTCCCTTCTGATGTCCCTACTGTAGCCCTCAAAAAACTTTTATCCATTAGGGGCAATTCTCATCCCCTAACCCTCTGGTCCCTTCCTCCTGGTTACACACAAACACACACACACACACACACACACTAAAAAAAAGAGAGAGACAAAGAGCCACATTCAACACACACACACCCACACACACGTACAAGCTAAAAAACAGAGACAGAACCATATTCAGGTTCTTGTCCTTTCTCTTTCTAGTTCCTTCCCTAGTTTACAAAAAAATAAATAAAAAAAAAGTGCAGCAGAGGAGAAACAGGGTTGCAAAAGACCCTTTTTTCTTCCCCCTCCTTTTTTGGGGGGGGAGGGGTGCAGTCTGTAGTTGACTGCTGTTGGATAAGCTTCCCCTTTATCCCTTATCCTTTGAGAGCAAAGCCTTGCACAAGAGCAGGCATACTAGAGACAGGAAACATACTGGGAGTTGTGGCCATACTCCCTTACCTGCTTTCTTTTCCCTTGCAGTTTGCAAACCTTCAGCTTTTTCTTTTACGTGGCCTGCTATATATCTCTTTCTCTTAATTTCCCCCTTCTTGGGATTACCTCAGTAAGGGAAAGAGAATGTGGAGAAGGGGAATCCTTCAGATCTTCCTGGACTTACGTCTTTACCATTTAGTCATACTGCTGGGTTCCAGCTGGAGGTGCTGGGATCTGCGGGAGCCAAAAATCGTCAGGAGGGTCATCACCGAGATAGAACTGCGCATGTGCACTGCCGTGAGACTAGCTCGCTCCTTCAGGGCTGCAGCTATGATTTTTAGGGCCCCAGACAAGTCACTTGAAATGGGCCCCTGTTTCCCAAACCAGCTAATGCCAGGGGTAATGCCAGCTCCTCAGGTGGGCTCCTTCTGAGCTCAGGGCCCCAGACAACATCCCCACTTTTCCCCCCATTACTGCGGCCCTGCGCTCCTTATTGGCTATCTCGGCATCGACCCTTCAACTGCCTCAGTTCCTTTTTTTCCCACTGTCGAGTGCGTTTCAGTGACGACGTTGGTCACCGGGAGTCATATCTTCATGTCTATACGACTACAGCGTTTAGTTAATTCAGTTTTAGTTTATTTGTTATTTTCTGTGTTAGCAAAAACTAAAAGACGCTTTATTATTTTTCTTCTTCTTCAGCCCTGCCAATCAAAGAGTTTGCCATGGACGGTGATGGTAGGGCATCTGCTTTAGAAAGCTGCTCTGGCAGCTGAGCTGTGTCCAGTCCCCATGCCCTCTTCTGGGACCAGTCATGGCAGTCTGAGGTTCAGGAGGGAGGAAAGCCTCCCAAAAAGACAAATGGAAGTGGACCCGTTCCTGATCCAGGTCGGGGACTCGGCTTTTTCAACCTCAAGTTCTTCCTCTTCCCATCAGAAGGGGAAGAAACTGGACCACTCGAGGTCACCTTCTGGTACATCTGCCAAGAGGTCTGAGGCATCTGTGGGTGAGAGGCCTTCCCCGACTCTGTCTGGCTCCCTGACAGCCTCTGCCCATGGTTGCTTGGAATCTCGGCACCGGAGTCCTTCTCTGTCCTCTTGTGAGGTTTCTGGTGGGCAGTTTCACCACTAGGCTGCTCTTATGGAGCAGTGGGTGCAGCATTTGGCCCATTTGCCCATGCCTGCGGATCTGGTGCCAGGGACCTTGGACCTGCGGCTGGGGCCTATGGGTCAGGTAAAGCATTTGACTCCACTAACAGCTCTTCCCTTGCCAGTGATCGCGCTGCCTACGCTGGTTTCATGTGCCTGCCCCCTCATTCTGTTTCCTCACAGGCACTAGCACAGGTGCCATCCCTGGCCCCTTCTGCCTCTTCTAGGCCTGGGTTGGCTGCTAGGGTGGAGCCAGTTCCTGTGTTGCCTGTCTTTCCACTGCCTAGGCCTGGTCTTGGCCTTATGGGCTCCACTCCACTTCCTGCCTCCCCCTCTGAGGGGGATATGGAGCAGGATGAGTCTGACCCAGACCTCATCATTTCTGAAGAAGGGGATGAGGACTCTTTCTATAATCTGGACAATAAGCCAGTAATTGCAACCTTGGTCCCTCAAGAGAACCATTCCTTCCAATCTCTTTTAAGGAATATGCAGGCAACCCTGGCTCTTCAGACCTCTTTTTTAGATCCAGGAAAGCTTTTGCACCTTGAATGGCTTCATGTTTCCAATATCCCGGTGAACCTTATGACTCCTGTTCCCACAGCCTTCGAGACTCTGTCCGAAGCTGTGTGGACTAGGCCTGCCTCTATCCCTTCTGTTTTTAACTCCATAGATCGGAAATATGTCCCTTTTAAAGAGAGCCCTATTCTAGCTTCCCAGTCAGTCGTGGATGCACTGGTTGTTCTTGCAGAGAATGTGAAAGGTGTTTTACTGCAGGAAGTAGCAGCATGTCCTATCTATAAGGAATCTCGCAAGATAGATACTATGGGAAAAAGGGCTTTTGCAACCACTACTCTTGGCATGCATACAGCCAACTATTAAGGACATAGCTCCCAGTATGAATATGTCCTCTGGACCTCGCTTAAGTCTCTTGCAGAGAATCTACCAGAGTCTGACTCCAAACTTAAAATGCTTCAGACTGTCACTCAGGGAATAGAATGCAATAGCCATCAATTGAAAGCTTCTATGGATATGTACGATACAGCTTCTAGAGTGGCTGCTGGAATCTGTATTAGAAGACATTCCTGGCTCTGGACATTCGTTTTTTCCTTGGATGCCCAGCAGCAGATTATGAATGTCCCCTTTGACGGTACCTATCTGTTCGATCAACAGGTAGAACAAGCCCTGGAGGCCTCTCAGAAAACCAGGACTACCATCAAAACTGCCAGGCTGGTTTCTGCAGCCCCTCATAGAGGCAGGAACCTCCAGTTCTTTTGTCACAGGCAGCCATTTCGAGGAAGAGGCAGAGAAGCCCTGAACAAACACCAGTCTCCAAAGCCACAAAAGAAGACACAGCAGAAAGCACAGGGCCTAAAAGTACCCAGTGCCTCCCTCTATGAGTCTGGTCCTGGTTCCACCTCAGCTGTCCAAGGTGGGCCTCTCCTCAGCAGTGGAAGGTCATCTGACTCAATTCTATACCAGTGGTGGTCTAGCACCACAGATAAGTGGGTCTTCAGGATAGTTCAGGAGGGATACCCCCTACATTTTTCAGAGATTCCCCCCAAACCTTCCACCCAATTGGCAACACACTCTGTCAGCTGCTCAGTCAGACCTTCTCACATTGGAGATAATGGGCCTTCTCAAAAACAGGGCAGTGGAAGTAGTTTCTTGGATAGAGCGAAACACAGGATTCTACTCCCATTACTTTCTAGTTTCAAAAAAGCCAGGGGCTATGCGCCCCATTCTTGATCTCAGAAAGCTGAACAAGTTCTTGTACCACGAGAATTTTCAGATGGTCTCCCTAGAGACACTTCTACCACTTCTCAAGCAACACAACTGGCTGGCATTCCTGGACATGCAGGATGTCTACCGGCGCATTCCAGTGCACTCAAACTGTTACAAGTTCCTTCGCTTTACAACCTTGGGGCAACATTACCTATTCAGAGTTCTGTCCTCGGTGTCTCAAGTCTTTACAAAGTGCTTTGCGGTTCTTGCAGCGCACCTTCGAAAGCTCAGTATTCAGGTCTTTCCCTACCTGGATGACTGGCTCTTAGCAAGCTCATCAAGACAGGATACAGAGTGAGTGGTAGGCACAGCATCTCAATTCCTGACTTCCATGGGGGTTCTGCTGAACCTAGAAAAATCACAGCTTCAGCCTTCACAGCAGCACCATTGTGGTTGCCCTTCTCTGGATTGCCTCCATTTTGTTAATGTCCTTGTGCAGGTGCAGCCTCCAGTACTGCACGCAGTACTCCAGATGGGGCCTAACCAGTGTCTTGTAAAGAGGGATTATTACCTCCCTCTTATGAATTGTGATACTCCTACTAATACACGTCAACATCCCTCTAGCCTTACCTACTGCCTTAGTGGTTTGCTTGGATGTTTTTGGGTCATCTGTGATGATGATGCCCAAGTCTCTTTCTTCCCCTGTAGCAACTCCCCTTCTAGCCTATAGGTGGCTTCAGGGTTTTTCTTCCCTATATGCATGATCTTGCACTTCTTTGCGTTAAATCCCAGTTGCCACTCTTCTGACCATTTTACCAGTTTTTCCAGATCTCTCCTCATTCTGCCAGCCCCATCTGGATCATCTACTCTGTTGCAGATCTTGGTGTCATCTGCAAACAGGCAAACTCCACTCCATCTGCAATGTCACTGATGAAGATATTGAAGAGTACTGGCACTAGGACTGATCCCTGAGGTACCCCACTTGTGACTTGCCTCTCTTCTGGCTGTGTACTGTTTACTACTACTCTCTGTTTTCTGCCTGCCAACCAGTTTGCCACCCAGATGACCAATGTCTGCCCCCCGAGCCTACCCAGCTTGTTATCAATCTTCCATGTGGAACAGTATCAAAAGCTTTGCTGAAGTCAAGGTAGGTGACATCAACTGCACCCCCTTGGTCCACCACTGTGGTTACCCAGTCAAAGAAATCTGAGATTAGTTTGACAGGACCTTCCTGTTGTAAACCCATGCTGTCTGGGATCCTGTGCTCCTACTGATTCCAGGGGTTGCACTGTCCTTTCCTTAAGGAGTGCCTCCATAATCGTGCCCACTACTGAGGTAAAACTGACTGGTCTGTAGTTCCCTGCCTCCTCCCTGCTACTACTCTTGTGGAGTGGGATCACATTTGCCCTTCTCTTGTCTTCCGGGACCTCTCCTATGCACAGAGACTCACTAAACAGTTCTGCAATGGTTCTGCTAGTTCCATCCTCAGTTCCTTTAGTACCCAGGTATGCATGCCATCAGGTCCCATTGCCTTGTCCACCCTGAGCTTAGCGAGCTCTTGTAGGACCCTTTCTTTTGTGAAGGGACTTGTGCACACCTCCCTTCCCCCTGTGTCCATTGTGCTGAGCTGTGAGTCCTAGCCCTACCTTTTCCTCAGTAAATACTGAGCAGAAATATCTATTTAGGATAGATGCTTTTCCTTGGTCCTCCTCCACACACTTCCCCTTATCCCCTTTGATCTTAGCAATACTCCCTCTGGACGTTCTCCTTTCACTAATGTATCTATAGAAAGTCTTGTCCCCTTCTTTTACTGTTTGTGCTAGTGTTTCCTTGGTTTGGGCCTTTCTGCCTTACTGCCTTCCCTCCTTCCTTTATGGAATTTTGGTATGTCTCCCTGTTTTCGTCCTGCTTGCATTCCCTTATATTTCCAAGGCCAAACCTTTGGCTTCGAACTTTTCTGCTACTATTTTTGAGAACCAAAGTGGTTTCCTCCTTTTTTTGCCCTTGCTTTTCTCCCTAACACAATGAGATGTTGCTTCAAGTATTCCATCTGTAACCCCCCCTACAAATGGGGGTTCCCGAAAAGTCCTCCTTGAGCTTGCCTAAAGCTCACTGCCAGGCTGGTGTCCTGTGTTTTAGCAGTTTAAATGTGATTGCCAGAGTGCCTGTATAGGCTCCATGTACTGTCTCTTTAAGAGCTGCCTGGATTGCAGCCATAAGAGAGAGGAGCTCTGCTGAAAGATGTAACTATTTGTTGAAAATCACTTAGAGTGATAATGATAATGTAGTTTGTCTAACCTGCCTTCTTTGCAGCAAGGACTGTTTTGTTTATCCCCACCATTTGGCCCGGGACTGCAAATTGGACCAAACAGTACTGGTGGGACCTACAATGGAGCCAGACTACAGGAGCTATCTGGAGTCAAAATCTGTAGGAATTGTAGTTTTGGGCTTTCGGCACCTTTTTGCTCCTGAAGGGGGAGCCTTTGTTGTGACTGACAGACAGATCAGCCAACCAAACCTTTTGGATCTTGGGAAATTTCCAGGCTGCTGCAGCTAGTTTCAGTTTTGAGCTGAGAAGTGAAGAAGTAGAGCGGAAGTGATTTTGAGCAGCAGTTCTGTGTAGTTTTGCATGGGAGAACTGTGAAAGGGCTGAGTTTTGGCCTGCCTGTCTGCCTGCTGTCCCTGAGAGGAAAATAGAATTGTTTTGGACTAAATCCAAGTTTGTGAGAACAAATAAGCCACTGATTTTTTACCAGGCTCATACCTGAAGAAGACCGAAGATTTTGCTGAATGCGATCGGTCTGTCAGGATTTCCAGCTGCTTTTGAATCCCCGGTTTGTGCAGAGACTGTGATCATGACCGGAGAGCATTTTGCCTGGTACAGTAGAATTTCCTTACATGTAAATGTGCTGTGTATTGAAAGTGGGTCGTGATTTGGTTCCCCACCGTGTGAACTGTGTTCTGCTTGCTGGTACCATAGAATCCTTTACATGTAAATGTACTGTGTATTGAAAGTGGGTCGTGATTTGGTTCCCCACTGTGTGACCTCTGTTCTGCTTGCTGGAAGCTTTATCCAGCCTAATCGGACAGAATCCGCGTTCATCTCCATTCAGCCTGGGCCATGCCACGCTGGCCCTGCCAGACTACCCCACTGCACAGAGAAAGCCACCAATGAGAGACCTGCCTGGGGATGAGCCCCCTGCTCCACGCTTGAACAGGAACGATGCCTCGGTGAATCATGTGGGCCCTGCTTCTCCTGGCACTCCAGATTAACCACCTGCTGTCTCGATTTTCATCCAGCCTGTGTCCAGTCTTGGGTATCATGAGCAATCATCAGGGTAGCTCCCTGCAACAACAGCCTAATCTAAAAGTGTGTCATCCAATTGTCTTGTTTTCTTTTCACAAACTGAGCCCTCCAGCTCCGGATTACAAATAGTGTGTGTTGTGCATGTTGTTTTCTTCCATCACAGGGCCACAACCAGCTGCAACGTTCCTGGCCAGCCCACCATTCTCCATCTGGGTACCCAGAGTGTGTGACTGTTTATGGACCCTGAAGTGCATGCATAACTGTTTGACTGATAGAGCCTTTGAGCAAATTAACCTGATTACACCCCTCCCTTGTTCAAGTCCCTTAAAGAAATCAGATCTAACTCTTTGCATTTACCCTGGCTGTGGTTCCAGTTTGTGCAAAGTATTGTGCTGCTATTATTTGCTGTGTATAACCTTGTTTTACAGGTGGTCCCCAGGGAGAGGAAAGCCCTGGTGGTAAGATGCAAACAGTGTGGATACTTGTGTGGTGTATCGGGGTATTGTGAAAGTGATTATTGTGTATTGTTCCAGCCACCAGTAAGGAAAGAGGGGGGTTACAGTGTCCAGGAGGGCTGTGCCCAGGTTAGCTTGACCACTACTAACCCTGACCTCTGGGTGGAGGCACCCGTTTCAGAACTCAGGCACCTTAACCTGATACTAGCCAAGCAGGCAGGGGTAGTAGCCCTTGGGATAGTGCCACCTAGGGGTTACATTTTGGAGGCTCACCGCTGGGACTTTGTGCCTTTTAGTGGCCCAAAATTATGAATTGTTAAAGATTAATGGCTACCCCATGAAATGGCTGTACACCAGTTGGTGGGTGGTGTACTGGGCAGGATCGATCACACAAAATGCTCACTTATACTGGATATTCGCCTGGGTACCAGTAAAGACACTGTAGAGGAGCACTCTCCAAAGTTGAATGTTTAAAAGCCCTGTGGTGGTGGTGGGTTGACAGGCTGATTTGATCGCCCAAATCATAGTCTTGGTAGAGTAAGTGACCTCGTGGACAGCTCTTAAGTGCCACAGAACTATTGCTGACCAGAAGGGTTACAGCTGCCTGGAGGTGATAAGAAAAGACAGTAAAGACCCCAGGAGGATGAGCTCCCACCATTATCTGAGACTTTTGAGGAGAAATTTGCTAAGTTGTTGCGGAGGAAGGAAACCCTAGAGAACTTTAAAGAAACTATTCCTGCCAACTGAGGTGTCCCTTCCCAGCAGCCCTCCCACTCCAGCACCTGTTACTGCCCCACTTGTGCCCATGCCAGTGCTGGCCCCTATATCTGTACCTGCCATTAGTCACCCACTCCTACCAAAGGCTGAGAATCTTCTCAGGCACCTCCCACCCAGGGGAGATGACTGGAGACCAGGATGAGACTATGTTGCCTCTCTAGTACTTGAATGGTAATGCTCAGAAGCAGAGAAACGAAAGAGGATGAGTGAGAGCCTCAGAGGTCCTGCCCTGGCTGCCATCCATGCCAAGTGGGCCAATAACCATGGAGCAACTGCACAGGACTATCTTGATGCATTGGAGAATGTGTATGGGAGCCCGGATTCAGATGAGGATCTGTGGTGGAGAGAAAGAAATGCTCAGCAGTACCCAGGGGAGCTATTGTCTGTGTATGTACCTTGGCTTGAAAAGTTGCACAAGAGTGCCTCAGAAAGGGTAGTTTGCTGTCAAATGAATTAGATTGAACTAGGCTGGACCGGATCCTTAAGTTTGCTCTGTTTTCAGAATTGTTACTGCTTCAGTTGTGCCTTGCCATCCAACTGGAATCACCCCCCCTCCTATGATGAGCTAATGAAGGAAATTCGAGGGGTTAAGCAAAGGCAACCCCGTGGGGGAGTTACACCATATCTGCTTCTGCTGCTAAGGACCGAGAGTGATCAGCCAAGTGAGGCCTTCAGGAAAAGTCAAGCACTTGAGAATGCAAAGGACTTCCTGCTCCAAGGCTCAGCATTGGAAATACAAGCTACTAATGGAAGTCCAAGAGTTGAAGATGGGTGCCTCTACAAGGGTTTCCCCCATGGAACAAGATTCTGGTCCCTTTCAGGATGTGACTGCCATGGGGGTGGGGGTGCACCCTCAGGCATCTGCTACCGAGGGTGGTTCCAAGGCTGAGATCACCAGATTGACTGCCACTCTAAAGGAACTGTTAAGACACGTTGCACCACTCTCACTGCTGCAAGCAGATACTAGATCCCAATCTCTTACTACTGCTTCAGTTCCTCATATGATGTTCTCTTCCAGGATGACCCAGGAGTCTATCCTTGGCACAACTGTGGAAAGGATGGCCATATGAAATGAGAATGCCGGTCTCAGAAGGACTTAGAGAGAGTAATAAACAGACTCTAAGGAGCTCAAAAGCAAATCAGTGGCCAAGGGTGCCAAAATGACGCAGTGAGGTTCAAGAAACCCTACTCACCCTAACCTAAATTTTTGTGGCTAAGTCATCTGTCCAGGCCTCTGCTACTGCCTTCCAGACTGGTCCAAAATAGTGGGCCCTTCAATGGCGTCTTCATGACTATGAATGGTATTCATATTCAGGCTGTGCTTGACAGTGGGTTGCAAGTGACCATTGTTCCAGGACTGGTAGACAAAAACACTTATCTGATGTGCCTTGCAATCCCTGGAAGGCTCACATGTGGGGGGCCTGAGCGACAAGTCTTATCCCTACCTAGGGTATGTCCGCCTCTGGTTGTCTTTTCCTGCAACTGTAATGGGTGTAGAGGAGTGAGTAGAGACATTGGCCCTAGTGTGTCCCCCCACCGGACTGTATGATGGGGTCCCCCAGTTAATTGAGACAAACGCCCATATGTTTGGGAGACCGGCACAACTCTATGATGAGAAACAAGGGTGACAGACTGGGAGGGCCCTGAGAATTCTGGCTCTGATCAAGAGGGCCTATGATTTGCAACAGAAACCCGAGGAAGTAGACCAGGATGAACCAGTGGGGATCGTGTGGAAAAAGGATCCTTATTCAATGGTACTGGCCCCTAACGTCCAGTGTACCATTCAAGGGGAGGTCCGCGTCTAGAAAGATGTCAAGAACAAAATACTGGTGTTGGATGTGCCAGGTGATGGGAAATTGCCAGAAGAATTATTGGTCAAGCCCGGCATCTTGCCTGCTCGTGCCCATGCCTATGCACGATGAGTGATGATCCAGATTCACAATGTGTCAGATTGGGAGATCCGGGTGAACAGAGGGTGCACCCTAGCTATGGTACACTGTGCAGACACTGCAGTATAGCCTAACAACAAGCACCATGGTGAGAAGGAGAGAGTGACCCCAGATTTGTTTGACTTTGGTGACTTCTCATTGCCAGCTGAATGGAAGGCTAGAATTAGCAAGAGACTCACCCCGAGAGACCAAGTGTTTTGGTTGAAGGACTGGGATGTGGGGTGTGTCCAGGGTGTGGAGCATCACATACACCTGCACGATGAATGGCCATTTCGAGAGAGGTCCCGACACCTAGCCCCAGCAGACATAGATGATGTGAGAAGACACCTGCAGGAAATGTTCGCTGCTGGCATGATACAAGAATCCAGGAGCCCATACGCCTCTCCCAATTTGGTTGTGCATAGAAGAATGGGTCTGTGAGGATGTGTTGATTATCAAACCTGAACTGGTGGACCATCCCAGACAATACACTATGCCCTGCATTAGATACAAGATGCCCTGGACTGCTTGAATGGGAGCAAATGGTTCTCGATGTTGGATCTTCGCAGCGGATACTACCAGATCCCGATGGCCCTGGAAGACCATGAGAAAAAAGCCTTCATCTGTCCATTAGGGTTCTATGAGTTTCTGAGGATGCCACAGGGGATATAGGGTGCCCCAACCACCTTTCAGTGACTGATGGAATGTGCGGTGGGAGATATGAATTTGCTGGAATGCCTGGTATACTTGGACGATGTCATTGTGTTTGGGAGCACCATAGAGGAGCATGAGAACTGACTGTTTAAAGTTCTAGACTGACTGGAAGACTTCGGCCTCAAGCTGTCAACTGACAAGTGCCAGTTTTTCCAAACCTCCGTGAAGTATGTGTGGCACACAGTATCTACAAAAGGGATAGAGACAGTCCCAGTAAGGTTGAAGCACTGACTACTTGGCTGCCCCACATAATCTGAAGAACTACAACGTTTCCTGGGTTCTGTAGCTACTACACAAGTTCATAAAAGACTGACTGGGTGATTCACCACTCTTGAACCTTGCAGGGTTACTATCCTATCAATCATAAATACAAAGGGCCGTTAAAGAACCAGAAAAAGTATACTTCTGCCCAGGTGAACTCTTTGGGCCCCACTGGATGCCCGACTGTGAAGCAGCCTTCCATGAGATCATATACCAGCTCACCCATGCCCCCATCCTCGCCTGTACTGACCCCACCAAACCCTATGTGCTGCGTACGGATGCTAGTCTGCAGGGTCTAGGAGCGGTGCTGTATCAAGAGCATGAGGATGGCCTGAGACCAGTAGCTTTCACCAGTAAAGCTGATCCTGTCCAGATGAAACTACCCTGTGCATAAGTTGGAGTTCCTTGAGCTAAAATGGGCCAACGTTGACCAGTTTCATGAATACCTCTATGAGGCAAAGATATTGATGAAGACTGATAATAACCCGTTAACCTATGTACAGACTTCAGCTAAGTTAGATGCTACTGGGCACCGGTGGCTTTCTGCATTATCAACCTATGATTATGCTGTCGAATGCAGACTGAGCCTGAACTATATTGATGCTGACACCCTATCACAAAGGCCCACTTCCAAGAGCGATTGGGTCAGGCTGTCTGAACCTGACATTTGAGCATTGTGCCAAAAGTTTGATAGAGATGAACAGATGACTGCGGACACAGTGGACTGTTTAGTAGATTGCTTGGGCCTTTCTGACACCTGCATACCAGCTGCTTATTGCCACTTCTCTGCTCTAGATATTAGTGCACTACCACTTGACAATGACAGCATTCAGTGGGCTCAATCCCCAAGATCCTATGATTCAGCCAGCACTTGATGCCCTGCATGCAGGAAAAGATATGTCGTTATCGCTCCACTGACTTTAAACTGCTTTATTGTTTAAAGAAGGCCCCAGATTGAAGTTGCTCAATCAGTATTTGTATAGAGACAGTGAGATCATAGTAGCAAAGTAGACAAACAACAATTGTGGTCCTGCCTATGGCCTTCATAAAGATTTAGTACTGAGGTCCCTCCACAATCACATAGAGGCACCTCGGTATTGATAAATCCCCTTGACCTGGTAAGATCTCGCTTACTGGCCCAAAATGGGGCCAATGTTGAGCACCATGTAAAGACTTGTGGTCACTGCCTGCAAAGCCCTGCCTCAGAGGGCTGCCCATTGATTAATATTACTACCAGCACCCCCATGGAACTAGTCTGCATAGACTTCTTGTGTTTAGAAGCTGATCAGTGGCAATGTGTTAGTGGTTACAGATCATTTCACATGGTATGCACAAGCTTTTCCCACCAAAGATCAAAAGGCATCTACCATGGCCAAGGTGCTAGTGGAAAATTTCATTGTCCACTATGGTGCCCCCCAGCAGATCCACTCTGACCAGGGCAGAGACTTTCAGAGTTGACTAATCAAAGAAATGCTCTCTCTATGGGGGGTGCAAAAGTCAAGAACCACCCCCTATCACCTGCAGGGAGACCCTCAACCAGAATGTTTGAACCACATCCTTCTATAGACATGCTGGGCACCCTCCACCCAAAAGACAAGCATAAATGGAGCCAGCAGATTAGCACCTTGGTACATGCATACAATTGCATGAAAAATGATGCTGCTGGGTTCTCCCCCCTACTGCCTCATGTTCTGGAGAGAGGCCCGGCTGCCAGTTGATGTCTGTTTTGGGGTCTCTCCAGATGGGGTCTGAGCCGAAAACTACTTGCAATATGTACAAAAACTGAAAGCTCAATTGAACGATGCCTATCAACTGGACCAGACAATGGCGCTAAGAGAATCTAGCCAACAAAGAGAGGCATGATAAAAAGTAAAGGCTCAAGAGCTTCAACCTGGAGGAACGTGTAGTTATGCAATTTGGGACTGTATGGTAAACACAAAATTGCTGATCGGGTGGCACCATCTTCCCCATGTAGTAGTTGGAAAGTTGGATACAGTTTACCTATGTACAAGGTGCTTCCGAGAACAACTCCAAAGCTGTTAAGACCGTACAACGTAACCATTGCTACCCATCGGCCAAGTCATGATTGAGGCTGAAACCCCAGAAATTGATCCCCCTAGGCGGTGACTCGCTGCTGCAAGAAAGAGACATAGTCAACCTACCCCACTGGTCACAGATTTATGGTTTCCTCTGCAGCAGGCCCAGAATGATAGTGACCGTCAGTCCACTTCTGACAAAAGTGAGTATGACTATGCCTATTACCCCTCTTATGAACTGAGTCAACTATTTTGAGGTAACCCCATGATTAATTGTGGGGAAAGAACTGGAAGGGGGCAGGATCAGTTGTGTTCCAGGACAGTAGCTGCTGCTGTTTTCACAGGGTTCTTGTGGATTTTACTTGGTAGGTTAGGTTCTTTTCTTCTTCCTTCTAAGGGCTAGCAGGGTATTGTTCTGGGGATCCTGGATGTTTGTAAACTGATTTAGTGGCTGTAAGTGGGGCTCTTTTGTGGATGTTTCCTTTATAACAGGCTGCGCTAGTGAGAGCCTATTTCTTCTGATTTAAAACCTGTTTGGTGGGATTGCTTGGAGATGGTTATTTGAATTGAAGACCTATATCTGTTAATTCAAGCCTAGTTTGATTTGGTGTTAGTGAAGCTGATTAAATGGAACCCGTTTCCTTTGGCAGCAAACATAGTTTGAGGCTTTGACTTGAATTTTGATTCCTTGTGCCGACTCCATTAGCTGTAAAGGTTAGTTCATAGTGGGGAGGGGTGTTAATGGTCTGGCCAGGTCTCACTCAGCCAATTGAGTGGAGCAGGGCTGAATCAGGTTGAGGTGCTAGCTGCTTTGTCTTCTCAGAAAGAACTGGAAGGGGCAGGATCAGTTGTGTTCCAGGACAGTAGCTGCTGCTGTTTTCACAGGGTTCTTGTGGATTTTACTTGGTGAGTTAGTTCTTTTCTTTCTTGCTTCTAAAGGGCTAACAGGGTATTGTTCTGGGGGATCCTGGATGTTTGTAAACTGATTGAATGGCTGTAAGTAGGGGCTCTTTTGTGGATGTTTCACTTTGTAACAGGCTGCGCTGGTAGAGAGCCTATTTCTTTCTGATTTAAAACCTGTTTGGTGGGATTTGCTTGGGCCTGATTTCTTTAGCTGCAGGGCTTGGAGGAGACACAGGGCTGATACACTCTCTCTTGCCAGCTGTCTGCCCAAGACCTCGCCCTCCCGCACTCCCTCCTCCCAGAAGTCCTGCAAATTTATAGGAAACTGCCCTGCAATTGGGAGGAAAAGGCTGCTGGTGCAGCTCATGCGAGTTCCTAGCCACTGGGGGTTGGATTAAGGCGGAGAGAGGAGCTTAGGGAGTTGTTCATTTTCCTTCCATGTTTAATGTGTGTTTACTGCACTAGTAACAGAGTTACTGGTGGTGTACAGTGGGACTGTCTCTAGGATTAGTGGGTGACCTGAGTAGGCAGTAGGGTATCTTGGAATAGGGAACCTGGTGGCTCACCCAGAGGAAACTATTTGAGGGATGGAACCACATCATTAGGGGCCGGCATCTTTGGGAGGGTGGTGGGGTGCACAGGGTGTGGAGCAGCCATGATACTGGACTGGGCTTGGAAGTTTGGTGGTTGCCCAGTGTGCTACCAGCTGGCACAGCTTAGGGAGGAGGTTGCAGGGATGAGGGAGAAAGCTGGGGGAAGGGGGTGTATGGTTGGGGAAGGGGCTGAAATCTCACAGGGTTGCACCAAGCACTGGGCAGGAGGTATAGGGAAAGGAGTGCAGGAGGAATACAGAGGTCACATAGGGACCCTGGCAGAGGAACCCAAAGGACACCCACATGAAGCAGGCAGGTAAAACTGGGGACCCTCACAAAGGGGGATGGAGGGACAACGCTCTCAGGGAAGTAGGCGGATAGCCAGTGCTGGACAGAAGGAAGCAAGGCAGGAGGTGGATCAGACCTTATACTAGTAACCGCTTCAATTCTCTTCTTCTGCTCAAGGATGGGGGGATGTAGCACGACAGAGGTGGTTAGAGACAGAAAGGGTGTGTGGGAGTGGGGGCAGGAGGCAGGGCCAGATAGCAGGAAGAACAGGGGGGACCTGGAATGCAGGAGAATGGGGGGCAGTGAATCGGAGCAGGGGAAGAGGAGGAAAGCACAAGGAGAAGGACCAGTTGGGAGGAAAGGTAAGAAGGACCAGAAGTACAAGGAGTTCAGTAAAGAGAGCTGAGGGGTTAGGCCAGGGAGCACATTGAGCAGGTGAGACTAAATGGAGACAGGAAGGAAGGGAGGATGAGCCAGGCTAGTTTAGCAGATGGGGGAGAAGGACCAGTTGCGAGCAGTGAGGGAATTAACAAGGTACAGAAGGATACTCAGGAGGAGGGGCATAGGATTGGAGGAGGGAGTGGCCATGGTAAATAAAAAGCCGGGTGGCATGTGGCACCCAGATGAGAAGGGAGGAACAAGCGCCAGCTGGGTGGAGGGCCGGTAGAAAGGATGAGAGACATGGAAGGGGAATGGAGGAAAGGAGTGGTCAGAGTGCTCTCTGCTGAGGGATTCTATGATCAGGGTATCAAATGGGATAGGGAGGAGAAGCCTGGCCAGTTAGAACAAGATGCTTCCCTGGACTAACGGTGCACAGGACTAACCACGAGGTATATCAGCTAGCAAAGGACTTGGGGTTCCCCAGACATACTGGTCCACCTGGGCACAAATGACATTGAGAAAGGAGCGAGCTAGAGATACAGGCAAGATTCAGGGAGCTCGCCTGGGTCTGTCATGACATAGGATGCACAGTTTCCTTCTCAGAAATCCTGCCAGTGCCAAGGGCTAGTGGGAACACAAAAGAAAATTAGGAGATAAACCAGTGGCTCAGGGGTGGTGTGAGGCCAGAGGGTATGGGTTGATGGGGGATTGGGGAGACCTGGGAGGATAAGGAGCTGTACTGAGATGAGACTACATCTCAATTTGGAGGAGGGGACCCTTAAGTTGAAAATAGAGAGTTCATTGGTGAAAAGTGGGGTTTTAAACTTGTGAAGGGGGTGGGATGGGAGAAAAGGCAGTCAAGGGATGCCGATAAAGGAGGGACTCTGTCTCCACTCCTGAGGGACCAGGAGGATTGCAGGAAAAGACCAACTGGCAAAGTGCAGACCAGGAGAAACAGAATCCCAAGACACGAGCAGGGAAATGAAACTATAGGGAAAGGGTGGAAGGTGAGTCCTGCTAAATGCCAGGAGCTTGGGCAATAAAATGCCTACCAGGCTCAGGCGATGCTAACTGGGGCAGTGGATGTGGCAGCGGTCACTGAGACTTGGGCCACTACAAAACATGACTGGGACCTGAACCTCGGGGTTATACTATGTTCAGGAAGGACAGGGGGGAAGGAGAGAAGGGTAGCAATGATAGTAAAAACTGCATTGGCATAGGGGAGTAGAGGAGGCGGAGGGAACCGTGGAGACATTTAGGTCACTTGATAATAAGGGGGCAAGAGAGGTAAAATAGGAGTGGTGTATAGACCCCTGCCTGGCGGAGGAGTTGAGGACAGTCTGGTGGCAGATGTTGGAGACACTGCAGACTGGGCAGAGGAAAGGTGGTGGTGTTGAGGGACTTAAACATGCCAGGAACAGACTGGGAGACTATGACATCCTCTGTGACCAGGAACAGAGGTTGTTGGATGTCTTTCAAGGCCGTTCCTAACTCCTGAGGTGAGGGAACCGACCAGGAGGCACGGTACTGGATGTGGTCTGGCAGACAGTGACCAGATTGGAGGCCTGGAGGTAAGGGACCCATTGGCGGGGAGTGACCATGCCACGGTCTGGTTCTGCCTGGACCTAGGAGGGGTAGAAGGCTGCACAAGATGGAGTAACCGACTTCAGGGGTGGATTTTAAGGAAATGGGAAGGATCCTTTAGGAGCATTTGGATGGGATGGGTCAGACATGGAGCTGATAGTAGGTGGGAAATCATCAGGAGAGGGGTGCAGGATGCTATCAGCACCTGTGCAAGAGTAAGGCAAAATGCGGTGGGGCCCAAAAACCTGTTGGTGGACCAGGGAGGTCCAGGAGGTGGTGCGGGAAAGAAAGCAGCCTATAAAATTTAAGTGCTCAAGGGTGAAGAAGGGATCGAGGGAGTATGAGCTGATGGCTAGAAGGCCACTAGGTGGTGAGGGTGGCTAAGGCAAGGAAGGAGCAGAACCTGGCCAGGAAGGAATTAGGAGAGGAAAAAGGGTTCTTTAGATACATTGGGAAAGACGAAGGTGAAGGGCAGATTAGCAGGATTAAATCAGGGGAGAGATGGGCACAAGACCCAGAGGAGCAGGCTGAGGTACTAAATGAGTACTTCACCTCAGTTTCACCAGGAAAATGGGGATGCTGCATCATACATGGGAGGAGACAGAGATAATGAGGAGGGGCCTTACCAATCGCAGGTCTGGGGAGGGGGGCATCACTGGCAGGTGGGGGGAGGGCTAAGCAGGGAGAAGAGGTACTGGAAGTGGAAATCACAGCAGAGAGAGTGAGGGAAGCCCTCAGCTCCCTTAAGACGGAGAAAGCACCGGGGCTGGATAAATTACATCCTAGAGTGCTGAAGGAACTTGCAGATGTCCTGGTGAAACCCCTGGCAGAGCTTTTCACCATCTCTCTGAGGACAGGGTGGGTGCCCCAAGACTGGAAGGTGCGCATGTAGTGCCTATCCACAAGGGGGATCAAGGGAGGTGGCAGGGAACTGCAGGCCTGTCAGCCTGACATCAGTGGTGGGCAAGGTGATGGAGGGCATTGTCAAGGAGAGGCTAGGAGGGCCCTGGATAAGTCAGGGTGCCTGGACGATAGACAGCATGGATTCATCCCGGGGAAATCGTGTCAGACAAACCTGGTGGAGTTCTATGACTGGGTGACAAGTGCCTTGGACCTGGGTAGACCAGTGGATGTCCTCTTTCTAGACTTCAGCAAGGCATTTGACACTGTTCCTCATGTGGGCCTGTTGGATAAACTAGGAGAAATGGGGGTGGGAAACCAGATGATCCGATGGATAGGCAATTGGCTCCAGGACCGGACCCAGAGGGTCGTAGTTGGTGGGATAATCTCTTCCCCAAGGAGGGTCATTAGTGGGGTCCCACAGGATCAGTCCTGGCCCTTCTGTTCAACGCCACGCATCTGACATAAGGACAGGAATCAGGAGGTGAGATGAGTCTCTTTGCAGATGACTCAAACTAGGGCAGTGGTGGATGGGGAGGGAGGAGGGAGGGAGGGTGGCCCTGCAGGGGACCTGGAGGCTCTGGAAAGATGGTCTAGAAGTGGAAGCTGAGGTTTAATGCAGGAAATGCAAGGTACTCCACCTGGGGCAGAAACCCAGGCAAGTGTACACCTGGGGGAGGAAATACAAGTCTCAATGGCTGGAGGGACCTGGGGTGGTAGTGGATGTCAAGATGAACAACTCTGAGACTTGTAGGAGGCAGCCAAGGCCAACAGGATGCTGGGATGCACGCTGGGGATCACCTCCAGAAGGAGGAAAGTGATACTCCTCTGTATAACTGCTTGGTGAGGCCGCACCTGGAGTACTGCGTGCAGTTTTGGAGCCACACTTAAAAGGACATTAACCTCCTGGAGAGGTCAGAGGAGGGCAACAAAATGATTTGGGGGCTTGGGGACAGGACCTTGAGGAGAGGCTCGAAGAGCTAAATATGTACACTTTGGAAGAGAGAAGGGACGGGGGACATGATAGGGTCTTCAGGTACATGAAGAGGGTAAATAGGGAGGAACAGTGAGGTGCTTCGAAGGAAGGAGGAAAGGGCCACTAGAGGGCATGGGTGGAAGCTGGAGGAAGATTCAGGAGAAAGGAGGTGCTACTTCACTGAGAGGGTGGTAGAGCCATGGAATGCACTACCTAGAGGGGCTGGTGGAGGCAGAGACAGTGGAGGGGTTCAAGAGGGGTGGGACAGGTACAGGGAAGGGTTCAGGAAGCAAAATCCAATGCAGCAAGAATATCTGGAACTGGGAAGGGAGAAGCCAGAGAAGGTGAGGGGGACAGCAAGGTCAGCACCCAGGGTGGGGGCTGACCAAACAAGCAGACACGAAAGACCATTAGGCCTATTCTGCTGGCATTTTAGTATGTTAGTATGATGAAGCTGGGCCTTCTGGACTGCCTAACCCCCCAGCTTTTTCCTTGGAGCCAATGCTTCCTGAAAGTGAAGTGCAAAGTATCATGTCTGAAGATATACAAAATCACACATGCCCCCACAATGCAAAGCATCATGGGCTGCATATGCAAATCACCACAGAATATTATGCTGGTTCAACTTTAAGCAGACATGTATGGTGCTGAAAGGCCTGTCACACAGTTTGCAAAGGATGCTAACAGAAGACACAAACACGTGCTTCGTTCTACCAGGACTCATCAGTATGTCTCATCTGTTTGACACCCCAGTGGAATGAACCAGCTACCATAAGATGGTCTATCTGGGTTATGTTGTGGTGAACCCAATTAAAATATAAAACAATTTAAAAGACAAAGAACCTCTGTGCACAAGCACTGAGGCAATGGTTACCCCAAAGGGCATTTGGCTGGGAAGCCAAGTTTCAAAGAAATACAAAATCATACGTCCCCACAATGCAAAGCATCATGGGCTGCATATGCAAATCACCACAGAATATTATGCTGGTTCAACTTTAAGCAGACATGTATAGTGCTGAAAGGCCTCTCACACAGTTTGCAAAGGGTGCCAACAGAAGATATAGACACGTGTTTCGTCCTACCAGGACTTATCAGTATGCCTCGTCTGTTTGACACCCCAGTGGAATGAACCAGCTACCATAGGATGGCCTATCTGGGTTATGTTGTGGTGAACCCAATTAAAACAAAAAAAGATTTAAAAGAAAAAGAACCTCTGTGTGCAAGCACTGAGGCAATGGTTACCCCAAAGGGCATTTAGCTGGCATAATATTCTGTGGTGATTTGCATATGCAGCCCATGATGCTTTGCATTGTGGGGGCCTGTGTGATTTTGTATTTCTTTGAAACTTGGCATCCCAGCATTGCCTCAGTGCTTGCGCACAGAGGTTCTTTGTCTTTTAAATCTTTTTTTGTTTTAATTGGGTTCACCACAACATAACCCATATAGACCATCTTATGGTAGCTGGTTCATTCTACTGGGGTGTCAAACAGATGAGGCATACTGATGAGTCCTGGTAGGACAAAACACGTGTCTATATCTTCTGTTGGCACCTTTTGCAAACTGTGTGAGAGGCCATTCGGCACCATACATGTCTGCTTAAAGTTGAACCAGCATAATATTCTTTGGTGATTTGAATATGCAGCCCATGATGCTTTGCATTGTGGGGGCATGTGTGATTTTGTATTTCTTTGAAACTTGGCTTCCCAGCCAAATGCCCTTTGAGGTAACCATTGCCTTAGTGCTTGCACACAGAGGTTCTTTGTCTTTTAAATTGTTTTTTATTTTAATTGGGTTCACCACAACATAACTCAGATAGACCATCTTATGGTAACTGGTTCATTCCACTGGGGTGTCAAACAGACAAGGCATACTGATGAGTCCCGGTAGGACAAAACACGTGTCTATGTCTTCTGTTGGCCCCCTTTGCAAACTGTGTGAGAAGCCTTTCGGCACCATACATGTCTGCTTAAAGTTGAACCAGCATAATATTCTTTGGTGATTTGTATATGTAGCCCATGATGCTTTGCATTGTGGGGGCATGTGTGATTTTGTATTTCTTTGAAACTTGGCTTCCCAGCCAAATGCCCTTTGGGGTAACTATTGCCTCAGTGCTTGCGCACAGAGGTTCTATGTCTGAAGATGCTGAGTCTCTGTGTATTGTAGAACAGTATGATTTGCCTGAAGAAGGGGCCGAGTCTTTCAGGTGACATACCAGAACTTGAAGAACACTGTGAGAGTGCTGGCCACCCCCCTTCAGTGCTTCAAAGCTTGATTGTGCCTAAGCCTTCGCAAAATGAGTTACGTGTTGTAGAAACAGAGCCTGCAGAGCAAGGACCTGACAGTGCCCCAAGTTTGGACGTACCTACGCAGGCAGAGGCACCCCTCACAAATGACAAGAGTCCCCAGACCAGTGCTGAGAGTACAGGGACTGTAGTTGTCCCTCTCAGAAAGACTAGCCAAGCTATCAAGCCAGTAGTACACCTCAGTTATGATTCCGGGTGGCCAGTGGATTTGCCTCTCAATGTGGTGCACAAAGGTGTTTGTTACCAAGCTCACTGCCCAAATTGAGCTTGACAGCCAATTCCAGATTACTTGTCTTTCCCTCTTACCATGGTGCCCCCGCCCCCTCTAGCCCCAAGTTAGCTGATAGGGAAGGGCCCCCTTTGCATTGTTTAAGGTACAAGAAGTTATTACCTGTTTCAGTATAGTAATGTTCAGTTTACCTGTGTGAAATATGCACAATGTGTTGTCAGAATGGATATAGTATCATGAAGTGTAGTGAATATGTATAGTAGAGTAATAAGTTTATGTTAACTGATGCATGATGGTACAGCTTTGACGCGGACACCAAGTTTTCTTCAGGCAGAGAAGGGCGTAACCCCCCTACAAATGGGGGTTCCACAAAAAAGTCTTCCTTGAGCTTGCCTAAATGCTCACTGCTAGGCTCATGTCCTGTGTTTTAGCAGTTTAAATGTGATTGCCAGAGAGTGCCTGTATAGCCTCTGTGCACTGTCTCTTTAAGAGCTGCCTGGATTGCAGTCATAAGTAATCTGAGAGGGAGCTCTGTTGAAAGATGTAACTATTTGTTGAAAATCATTTAGAGTGATAATGATAATGTAGTTTGTCTAACCTGCCTTCTTTGCAGCAAGGACTGTTTTGTTTATCCCCACCATTTGGTCCAGGACTGCGAACTGGACCAATCAGTACTGGTGGGACCTGAAATGGAGCCAGAGTACAGGAGCTGTCTGGAGTCAGAATCTGTAGGAATTGTAGTTTTGGGCTTTTGGTGCCTTTTTGCACCTGAAGGGGGAGCCTTTGTTGTGACTGACAGACAGATCAGCCAACCGAACCTTTTGGATCTTGGGGAATTTCCCAGGCTGCTGCAGCTAGTTTCAGTTTTGAGCTGAGAAGTGAAGAAGTAAGAGCGCAAGTGATTTTGAGCAGCAGTTCTGTGTAGTTTTGCATGGGAGAACTGTGAAAGGGGCGAGTTTTTGGCCTGCCTGTCTGCCTGCTGTCCCTGAGAGGGAAAATAGAATTATTTTGGACTAAATCCAAGTTTGTGAGAACCAAGTAAGCCACTGACTTTTTACCAGGCTCATACCTGAAGAAGACCGAAGATTTTGCTGAATGCGATCGGCCTGTCAGGATTTCCAGCTGCTTTTGAATCCCCGGTTTGTGCTAAGACTTTGCGATCGTGACTGGAGAGCAGTTTGCCTGGTACAGTAGAATGTCCGTACATGTAAATGTGCTGTGTATTGAAAGTGGGTCGTGATTTGGTTCCCTACTGTGTGAACTGTGTTCTGCTTGCTGGAAGCTTTATCCAGCCTAATCGGACTGAATCTGAGTTCATCTCCATTCAACCTGGGCCATGCCATGCTGGCCCTACCAGACTACCCCACTGCACAGAGAAAGCCACCGATGAGAGACCTGCCTGGGGATGAGCCCCCCTGCTCCACGCTTGAACAGGAACGATGCCTCGGCGAATCGTGTGGGCCCTGCTTCTCCTGGCACTCCAGATTAACCACCTGCTGTCTCGATTTTCATCCAGCCTGTGTCCAGTCTTGGGTATCATGAGTAATCATCAGGGTAGCTCCCTGCAACAACAACCTAATCTAAAATTGTGTCATCTGATTGTCTTGTTGTTTTCTTTTCATGAAGTGAGCCCTTCGCCTCCAGATTACAAATAGTGTGTGTTGTGCATGTTGTTTTCTTCCATCACAGGGCCCCAACCAACTGCAACGTTCCTGGCTAGCCCACCATTCTCCATCTGGGCACCCAGAGTGTGTGACTGTTTATGGACCCTGAAGTGCATGCATAACTGTTTGATTGATAGAACCTTTGAGCAAATTAACCTGGTTACACCCCTCCCTTGTTCAAGTCCCTTAAATAAATCAGATCTAACTCTTTTTTTGCATTTACCATGACTGTGGTTCCAGTTTGTGCAAGAGTACTGTACTGCTGTTATTTGCTGTGTATAACCTTGTTTTACAGGGAGTCCCCAGGGCCTAGCCAGAGAAAAGCCCTGGTGGTAAGTGCAAACAGTGTGGGTACTTGTGTGGTATATCAGGATTATTGTGAAAGTGATTATTGTGTATTGTTCCGGCTACTAGTAAGGAAAGAGGGGGGTTACAGTGTCCTGAAGGGCTGTGCCCAGGTTAGCTTGACCACAACCAACCCTGACCTTTGAGTGGAGGCACACGTTTTAGAACTCAGGCCCCTTAACCTGCTAGTAGCCAAGCAGGTAGGGGTAGTAGCCCTTGGGATAGTGCCACCTAGAGGTTACACATCTTTAATACTTGCCCACATTGCCGTTACCCCCTCACCTGTATCTCTTCTTGTCAGGGCTAGCTTAACTCTGTTGGCCATCTTATCAAAGTCAGTTCCTCTGAAGTCCCAGAAGTTTGCCTTGGAATGGGATGTTAGTTCTAGTGGCCAAGTTGAACCATTCCATGTGATGGTCACTATCCCCCAGGTGACCTTCTACCTGGAGATCTGTGATCCTGTCCCCGTTTGTCAGTTCTTGATTCCAGGATAGCCCTGTCTCTTGTGGGTTGTTGTACCAAGTGTTTGAGGCCCTTCCCCTACAGGGAATCCACTATGTGCCTAGTTCAGGCGGATGCTCTGGCTGGTGTTGACCAATCTGTATCTGGCTTGTTGAAGTCTCCCATTAGCAGAACCTCTCCTTTAGCTGCCATGTTTTGTATGTCTTTTAACAGTAATGTGTCTATGTCCTCCCCCTGGTCTGGAGACCCTTAGATCACCCCCGTTTGTTTGGCCGTCCCATTTCCTGTTTCCAGGGTGATCCACAGTTCTTCTGCCTCCTTATGTGTATGCTGAATTTCTGAAGCTTTGATATTTTCATTGATATAAAGGGCCACTCCCCTCCCCCTTTTCACCTCGGTCCCTTCTGAACATTACATAGCCGGGTACTGTAGTCTACCAAGTGTGGGTACTGGTGAACCATGTCTCGCTAATGGCTACTATGTTCAGTTTAGCCTCTGTCATTGTTGCCTTCGGGTCTGGGATCTTGTTTCACAGATTGCGGGCATTTGTGTATATGATTTTCCATTGGCCTGATTTTGATGTGTTAGTTGTGGGACAAGGTCTGGCTTTTACCCTCCATGTCGTATGGGAAGCCTGATCTTTTTCCTCAGTTGGTGATGCAAATAAACTACAAACATGCTGGACTCCTGTTTGATCGTTAGCTGAGGGCGGAAGGGTGCTCTTCCCATTCGATGTATTGGGTGCTGCATCCCTCTCCCCATTTGCTAGTTTAAATATTCTGCAAAGACATCAAACGTTTGCCCCAATGCACTGACTCCCTCCTTAGTCAAATGCAGTCCATCGACTTTAAAGAACTTTCACTTTCAAAACTGTTGCCAATTTCCTACAAATTTGTGTCCTTTTTCCTGGCACCGGCCCTTGAGCCACGTGTTTAGCTGCCCTATCTCCCCTTCTCTGACTTTCTGCCCATCTGCCCCCCCCAAAATGGCAGGACCTCAGAGAAGGAGATGCTGGATGAAATGGATGATAGTTTGTCTCCCAGCCTGGTCTGGTGTTCCTTAGTCTCCACAAATGACCGGCTGGTGAGATCATTTGTCCCTATGTGTATGAGGACATCGATGTTTTCTCCTGCTTCCTGCATGATTTTAGCAATGTGGTCAGTGTCTTTCCACGTTGATGTAACTAGGAGACATCTGACCATTACCCCCAGCCGGAGATGGGTATCAACTCCCTGAATCATGGAGTCACCTATGATCAGAAGTTTTTTGGATTTCCTATTTATCTTTTTTGTTTTGGTCCCTACTCTGGGTGAATTTTGTAGTGCTAGCTCATGTTCTGCAGTGTCCTGCTCTGCAGTGTCCTCTGCCCCTTTGTTTGATTTCGGAGATAGAGGCAGATACCTGTTTGTAGTTTTTATATGGTTTGTGGAGCTGATACACTGGTGAGCACTGAATGATGGGGCATCCGATTTGCCCCTCTTAACCACCTGCCAACCCCCCGGACAATCTACCCTCTGCGGTCGAGGTGCTTCAGTTGGATATTGGGGAAATGGTGGGTGGTTCTTGTAATATATTTCCTCCTAAATCTGTGATTTGAGGCGTGCTATCTCTGTCCATGCTGCCCAAAGCTGAGCCCTTAGATCTCCGATGGTTCAGCATGTAGGACAGCATCCTAAATCCTGTATAACTATCCAGTTGAACACTGTACCTCAGTACCTGCAGTTAACAATATCCATTCCAGTTGAGGCCCTGAGTTTTTAACATGGTCTGAGTAATTAGAAGGAAAATAATTCTTGGTTTGTTTTTGAATAGTATGGGGTGGTTAGGGATGGGGGTGCGTGGGGGGCTTTCCCTGCTGAAAAACTGAACTGAGGATGAAAGAAACAAGGAGGTAAGAGCAGAAACAATCAACCATCAACTAATACAGACACTGTCCCTCACTCTGTATCTAGTATGTGGACCTATAATTAGCCCCATGATTTAGTGCCTCCTATACCTGCCCTGAGCAGCTCACCTTACCTTCTTCGCTGGCAAGCTAGTACGGGAGATCCTTGCAGCAGTCTCCTTCACCAACTAGCTGCTCCTGATCCAAACGCCTGCTTCTGCTGTACGGAAGGGTAGGGAAGGGAAAGTAGCTGTTACCCACGGATGGCCGTGGTGTCCTTCCAGATTGAACTGCGAGCTGCAGCTGCAGGTCCTATCTGTCTGCCCTCTACCAGCATCAAGTGCCAGCTCCTCCCAACTCCCTGTGATGCTTGAGTCCCAGACACAAGCACTGCCCCGAACGTTGCTACCGTCATTTCTTATCTACGTGTAAATCATAGCAGACCGGAGCACTGGTGAGCAGTAATCTGTAAGTACAAAAAAAACTGTAAGCACAACCTGTAACAATGTAACAGAAAATATACCGTGCAAAAAACACTTTAATCAGAGAAAATAAAGCAGTAATCTGTAAGCACAAAAGAGTATCAACCTATAAGCACACCCTGTAACAATTTAGCAAAAAATATACCCTGCAAAAACAATTTCAATCAAAGAAAAATAAAGCAGTAAACTTTAAAACCTGTAAGCACAACACAGTAACAAAAACCAGTAGGCACGACCTGTAACAATTTCACAGAAAATATACCCTGCAAAGAAACAGTTTGAATCAGAGAAAATAAAGCAGTAATCTGTAAGCATAAAGCAGTAACAAACATGTAGACACACCCTGTAACAATTTAACAGAAAATATACCCTGCAAAAAACAATCTGAATCAGAGACAATAATGCAGCAACCTGTAAGCAAAAAACAGTATCACAACCTGTAAGCACAAAACAAAATAACACACAGTAAATCTGCTTAGCCAAAAGAAACCTTAATGTTCCTCCTTGCTCTGATAATGTTGCCCCTTGCTTTGTCCTTTCAAGCAAACCTAGAAGAAAAGAGCTCAGGGGAACTAGGTGCCAGCAAATCTAGTCTTCCACCTCCTGGCTGCAAGTAAACCTTCCACTAGGAGAATTTCCATACACGCCCTAAGTTCCTGCCCAAAGTGGTTTCAGAGTTCCACCTCAACCAGCCCTTGGTACAGCTTAATTATTTTTTTCCTACTTCCAGAATGAAGAGGAATGCACCCTTCACTCTTTGGATGTTAAAAGAGCCCTTCAGTTCTACATCAATGGAATAAAAAGAACATCCATAAATTCAAATAGCTCTTTGTGTCCTTCAATGCTGCCCATCTCCATCAGCCAGTTTCCATTATTTATTTATTTTTATTTATGGCTTTGATAATTGGGTAGGTGCGCTGATCCTAAGGACCATTTTCAGGCATGACCCGGGCCATTTACAGAAAGGCATGGATAACATAGAACAGAAAAACATGAAAGGCAAAACAGAAAATAAACTGTGATACAGGTAACAAAAACACAAGATAGGATACACAAGTCAAATTAAAAATGAATTGGATAACATAAGTCAGTTATTTACAATATATACTTCATTTTTACAGAAGTACATTTTGCGGTAGACAGTATGAGTATATTACCTGTAATTGAAGCAGAAACTGCAGTTGGTAGATGAAGAGGGAAAACAGAGGGAAAAATCCGAAGGGAGGGAGGCAAAACGTGACTCAGTGGGTGAGTGGACAAATTTGGCAGGAACAAGTGGCCAACGCAAGGGAACAGTGACAGGAGGAATTAGCTAGGAGTCAACTTTTGAGGAGGAATTTGAAAATAGAGTGTGTGTCAGTGGAGTAGAGTACAGGTGGCAGTTTGTTCCACCAAGTAGGGGCTGCTGCCGACAAAGCTCTGCCACCCACATCCGTGTGTACCCTAAGAACTGCTAGTGTGGGGGTGCTGTTTGAGTGGAGGCAGCGGTGGGGAGTTTGGATCTTGAGGAGAGCCGCAAGGGGGGATTCCTGGCCAGTACGGATAACTGTATCTGCCAGGCAGCAGAGGGTGAGGTCAAAGTGACCTTGCAGTGGGAGCCATCCAAGGGAGTTGTAGAAGACACAGTGGTGGGTAGAGAAAGGGACCAGCAATGCAAAACGACAGGCATTGTTGTAGGCTGAGGAGAGCTTTTTTTTAATTGGTTGTTTAACCAGGTATAGCACACTAAGCTGAAAGCTTTTTTACAGGAGCGACCTGGGAGCACAAGGAGGTTAAGTGACTTGCTCAGGGTCACACAGTATGCAGGTGGAAGCGGTGGGATTCAAACCCAGGTCTGGTCTGCTGGATGTCACCAGATTTGCAGCTCAGAGCCTTAGACCACTGCGCTATACTGCCTCCTTTGGCCAGCTTGGCTGTAGTGGTTACAGATGCTCTGGTGTAGATAGTGGAGCAATAGTCCAGTATTGGGAGAAGATTTCCCTGTAAAATGGCTAGCCTGGCCTCCGGGGTAAGGAATTGCCGGAATCTATAGACTGCGCCCAGTTTTTGATGGAACCTGCTGACTAATTAATTAACTAATTAATTTAGTGTATTTCTTCTTGAATAGTGGTATGCCTTCGCTATTGCTACTCTATGGCACAGCTCAAGTTGGACGGCCAAGTGTGCGCCCACTCCACCAGAGCTGTTGCTGCATCTTTGGCAGAGATACGCTCTGCTCCCAATGATGACATTTGTAAAGTGGCTACTTGGAGCTCAGTGCATACTTTTGTTAAGCACTATGCTCTGGATGTTCATGCCAGACAGCATGCTTCCTTTGGCAGAACAATCCTTAATGGACTTTTGTCCAGAGTGAACTCCATCTCCTACCACCCTGCTTGGGGGATTTGGTTTTAGCTTGGTACTCTAACAAAGCAGTATGAATAAATGGTGAAGACATAAGTCCAGGAAGATATGAAAATTATGTACTCACCATAATTCTTGATCTTCTTGGACAAGTCTTCACCATTTATTCATACACCCACCCACCATCCCCCGAGCTCACTGAATATTTTCCTGGTCTTCACTCCTTTGTTTCTGTTTGGGCTGTGAAGACATTGTTCTTAGCTGACTCTTCTTACATGGGTCAGAAGGGCTATCTAATGCCCTTGTTAGGTTAGGTGTTTCTTAGCTTATATTACACTGCACCTCCTTGGTAAAAAAAAGGTACTGAGGTGATTGGAGGATCGACGCTGAAATAGCCAATATGGTGTGAGCCAGTTTTGTGGCACTGTGCATGTATGGTTCTGTCTCGGCGCTGGCACTCCTGAAGATTTTTGGCTCCTGCAGGGTCACAGCACCTTCAGCTTGCACCCAGCAGTATAAATAAATGGTGAAGACTTGTCCAAGAAGATCAAGAATTACGGTAATTTAATTGTTTTGTGGATTCCTATAGCTGGCAGCTGCCCTTCTGGTAGGGAGACCCTTCTCTCAGTCATTTTTCCCCTCCCAGGGGTTGCACCTTACCTGTTGAGCCCCTAGATATCTCTCTTTGGCCCAGGAACCTAGACTAGTGGTGGACTTCTTGAGCCCTGTCTCTGCAATTGTCAGGCCTCTCAAGAGAAGAGGCTCTCAATATTTCCTCCCATATTATGTTTTGGTCATATGGGACCCCTGAGCCACTAATCTTCTGTAGTTCTCATGCCTACATATGGACAACCCTGACTAGCAACGCAGTTTCTGGGCTCACAGCTCTACTCTTGTCTCTGGGACTTCAGGGAATACTCCTTCCCTTGCAATCTACCCCTATACTGGGGCTGGTCATTAGAACACTACGAGCCTTTGCATCTTGCTTGAGGGTCTTCTAACCTCTGGACTGCATAAGCAATCCCTTTTTGCTATGGGGAGTAAGCCAACTAACTCTTCCTACACCACTGTTCTTTTACTGAGAGCCTGGGGTCCCTGCAGCACTCTCTTTCTTTCTCTCTCTCTCTCTCTCTCTCTCTCTCTCTCTATCTCTCCCCCTCCTGCCCTGTTGTCCTGTTCATCCTTTCACCATTATCAAGGCCCTCCTCCCAACCCTCTCTCCTCCTCTGATAGATGATTTTTTATTCCTTTGTTCCTTTTATATCCTATATCCTTTTGTCTATCCTTTGGGCTACTTGCCCCATCCCTTCTTTTCTTACCCTTTATTTCCTCTCCTGGTGAACAGAACTGAGGAGAGAGGGGGGCCGGTATTGGTTACTGGCCAGCCTGTGAGTGCCACATCATATGTTTACCTTGTGGGTGGTGCCATCCTCTTCCTCTGAAGCTTTTAAAGGCATAAGCTCCCACAGTGTCCTCATGCCTCCTGCATAGACCCACCAGTAGTAAGTAGTGAGGATATTGTTGAAGGTCAAACATTACAGTGAGTATGTAATTTTCATTTTCTAGGCAAGATATTGCCTGGTCCCAAAGAAGACAGGTGATCTACACCCCATCTTGGACTTCAGAGGCCTGTACAAAAAGTTTTATATTCACTGTCTTCAGTCCCTCCTCCCTTTGCTCTTGCAAGGAGACTGGCTTTGCGCTCTGGACATGCAGGATGCATATCTACACATCACGATTTGATGCAGCCATTGAAAGTAGTTGTGTTTCCTTTTGGAGGGTCATCGCTACCAATTTTTTTGTCTTGTCCTTTGAGTTGTCCTTGGCACCACAGCTCTTTTCCAAGTGCTTAGATGTGGTGGTTGTGACCTTACACTAAGAAACATTATATGTAGTCCCTTACCTGGATGACTGGCTCCTCAAGATGCCATCTGTGGCAGTGACTCTAAAAACTTTGTTCTAGACTTACCAGATGTTTGATCAATTGAGTATCCTGATCTATGAACACAAATTAGTTCTGTCCCCCTGTCAACTTCTTCAGTTTATTGACACTATCATGGATATGACTTCAGAGTTCAGACTGTGTTGTCAACATTTTGATAGCCCACACAACGCTGATCCCCTCCCAGGGAGATCCATGCTTTAGTTCCTGGGTCTCATGGCAGCTGCCATTTTGACTGTTTTAGTGACCCACTTCCTTATGAGCATTCCCCAATGGAAGCTTCTTATCCAGTGGGCCTAGACTTTCCAACCCTTGGGTCACCATATTCTGCTTATGGATCCTTTACACAGATCTCTTTGATATTGGCAAGACCACTCCTGTCTGCTTCAGGGGTCCCCATTTCTCCATTCATCCCAGCAAGTGGTGCTCACCATGGATGCCTCTGGGAAGAGTTGGGGGCCCCATTTGGGTACACTCAAGGCCTAGGGTGTGTGGTCCCTCTCAGACGACTGGTTCCACATCAGTATTCTGGAGATGAAGGCTGTCCTTCTTGATCTGCCAGTATTCACCACTCACATTCAGAGCTGCTCTCTACTGCTGTGGACACACAAATTTTGTATCATGCTCTGCCTCAACAAACAAGGAGGTGGACACTCCTACCCCCTCTGCAGAGAAGCCATTCGAGTCTGGCGTGGTTCCAGGCACATGACGTATACTTCATCAACATGCTTCTAGCTAGTTCTCTGAATATCCTGGCAGACTCTCAGCAGGTTGGTTGCTCAATCAAACAAGTGGGAACTCTTGGATGATATAGTCAAAGGCCTCTTCTCCCATTGGAGTCATCTGGGGTTGAGCTTTGTTGAGTCCATACAAATGTAAAACTGCAGCATTTTTGCTCACTCTCTCCATGGACTGGGTTAGACACGTCCTGTTCCTGGAAGTGGAGTTTCTTTATGCCTTTTCCCAATCCCTCTGATTCAGTGGGTATTGGTCAAGCTTCGGGTGGACAGGGCCACAATGACACATGGCCAAATACAAAATGAGGGAGTGTAAAGGAAAAGATGAGGAAAGTAAAAATAGAAAAGAGAGAGGGATAAGGAAAGGTGGACCAATCAATTTAATGCAATTATACTTTTGCTTTATTGTTTATTGTACCACTATGCGCTAACAGTGAGTCTTGATATAACACTGTGTTGCTGTGTATCTGTTTCATATTCTTTTCTTTTTGATTTCTGCAGCACTATAATTGTATTCTCTCCAGCGTTTCTTCCACTTAATAGTTATCCCCTTCATTTTATTTTCTTAACCCCCTCCTGCATTAAATTGATTCATCCTCCATTCTTTATTTCTCTCACTTTTTTATATGTATTTTCATTGTGCGTTTCTATATACACCCTCTTTTTGGAGTTGGCCATGCTGATGCATTTCTTGATTTTGGTTACCTTGATGCTGGGTTGCTTGAACCTCAAGAGTAGCAGTATGTGAAATCTTGTTATATATATATTACAGGGGCATGGTCTGCCTCTATAGTTAGAGCTGAGTAGCCTGTTTAATGTTAAACCTCACATTTTGCACTTTAATAACTTTGAAACTGATCAATAGATTTGCACAAAACTTGACATGCACTGTCCTGCGGGGTAGATCTCTTGACTTGGCAAGTTTTGTTCCAGTTGGCTGTGCAGATTCTGAGATCCAGATAGTGCAAAAATCTTAAGTCACCACTTTTCGCAGTTTTTTCCTCATCGCCTTGAGCATAGATGGTGTGGAGTTTTAGTGCAAGTTTTTATGGTAGAAAGAGCTTAGATAACAGAACTGTCATGCATTTGTTTAGTAAAAAAATATTAATCCATTACAAAGTTATTCAGTTTTTAAATTCCCATTATTTTCATTGTGAAGATCATGCTCCAGGATAGAGGAATGGGTTCGAAAAAGGATTTTGGCCTCATGAAAAAGGATTCTTTTTTGTGAAGGACCAATCCTTTTTCACCAGACACAATTCCTGTTTTGTGAACCGCCATCTGGACTTCTTCTTTTTCACACAGTAAATTGTCATAACACTGTCTAGGGATGTCTTTTACAGACATCCAAACATGTATCTTGCTCATCGGGAGCTGATGAGCTTCACTTAGTATTTTTTTTATAGCTCCCATGGCCTCTGAACATTTTTTGTTTAACTATTTAAATTCTTTTTTGTCACTCTTTAAGATCCTTTTTTTGTTCAAATCAAAAAAGATTACAAGTGATGAAAAAGGGTTTGTGACACACAAAACGTCTTTTCCAGCCTTTCCCCATAATTTTCTATTTCCGTGGTGTAGTGGTCTCTCCACCCTCTCCGATCACAGATCCCATATAAAATATACGTTTTCCATAGTGTAGTGGTCCCTCTCCGGTCACCGATCATATATAAAATATAAGTTTTCTGTAGTGTAGTGTTCCCTCCCACCTCCTGCTCACTGATCCCATAATAATATTAGTTTTCAGAGTGTTGTGGTCCCTCCCTAGTCACCGATCCCATATGAAATAGTTTTCCTTAGTGTAGTGGTTCCCTCTCCCCACCCTCTGATTGCCATTCCTCATGTCCCTGGTGTCTAGTGGCACTCCCCTACCCACCGATCATCATTGCCAATTTCCCTGGTGTCTAGTGGCATCCCTCATCCACTGATCACTGTTCCCATTATGCCTTGCTGTATTCACTGGAGTCTGGTGGCACTCCCACCCTCCCATTGAAGAAAAAACCTGAAATAAAGAAACGGTCCCTTGATTTGTATTTTAAACCTGTAAAAGAAAAAAGATCCCTTGTCAATCAGACTCACCCCCACCTCCCATCCAGCACCCACCACTCCACAACCCCCAGTACACCCACACACACCCTCACTTACCTGAACAGGTCCCAGGTTCAAGATCCACTCTCCGATCAAAGACACGTCTTGCTGCTGGATTCGCCAGCTGCAATATGAGAAACTAAGGTAAATGCAGTTCAATGTATTCCAAATGGGATGGGTTCAACTTTTATTCATACGTTAGCCATTTTTTGAGACATTGACCCCAAGTTTTCAACATGCTTTTTTGGGGACCCCACCTCATGATCAATAGGACTGTCATTATGCAACTCCTGCCTGACAGGTGATTTTGCAGTCACTTGGTAAATTCACCTTTTCAGTGATTTGGAAATGTTTTCTGCCCTTGTTCATAAGGTGGGGTCATAATAATAATAACAATAATAATAATAATAAGATGTATTTAATTTAGCGCCTTTCAAATTTTCAAGGCACTGTACAGTTCATAAAACCAGGCAACAAATACAATAAAACAGAACAGCACTTTCAACAAATAAAACCACTTACAATATGGGTGAAAAGGCCTTATTCCATAAAAAGGACTTTAAAGCCCTTTTAAAAATATCCACTGTTGTACTCTCTCGGAGCGGACAGGGTAGAGAATTCCAAAGGGATGGAGCCACAAAGCCAAAAGCATGGGCTCCAGAAGACTTCAAATTGACCCTTGGAATCTCTAGCAACCCCTCATCAGCCGAGCGAAGCTGTCTCAAAGGGGTGTAAGACACCAAAAGCTCTTTCAAGTAGTCAGGACCATACCCATGTAGGGCTTTGTAGGTCAAAAGACCTACTTTAAAGGTGATCCGCCACTGTATAGGCAGCCAGTGCATAGAGTGCAACACAGGGGTAATATGAGATCTTCTTGAAACCCCAGACAAATGTGCTGCTGCATTCTGCACTAGCTGCAAGCAGCGGATATCAACCCCAGCAAGCCCTAGGTACAGGGAGTTACAGTCGTCCAAGCGAGATGTCACAAAGGTGTGGACCAAAACCAGCAAATCACCAGGGGGAACCAGGTGCCTAATCCTGGAGATGTTTCTCAGATGGAAAAATGCAGTCCTGACAACAGAGGACACCTGATAATGAAGGGTCAACTCTGTGTCAAGCTCTACACCCAGGTTACGCACCCATTCAGAAATGGGGATCTGGATGCCCCCTATAACTAGTCCAAAGGGGGGCCCCACCCCAAACCCCCAACCCTGCGGCCGGGGTCCACAACCATAACCTCAGTCTTTCCCAGATTCAACTTTAAACCGGTGGAATTCATCCAGTCTTGGATGTCTACAAGGCACTTATTCAACACCGAGACAGCACTAACCTGGTCAGGTGCAAAAGACAGGTAGAGCTGGGTATCATCAGCATAGCAATGAAACCTCAGCTCATACCGTCTTACAATGTCTCTGAGGGGTAGCATATATACTGCGAATAACATGGAGGAAGCACCAAACCCTGTGGAACCCCGCAGGGCAGAGAGAAAGTCCCTGAAGAATGTAATCCTGAGACCACTCTCTGCATTCTCCCCTCGAGGTAAGATGTAAACCATCTGAGGACCATATCTGAAAGTCCACAGATGGACCCCAGGCGTTCGAGCAGGACCCCATGATCCACAGTATCAAAGGCTAATGACAAATCAAGGAGAACAAGAATAGAATGATGTCTCCGATCTCTCGCCATCAGGAGACCATTGAGCACCCAAACCAGAGCAGTCTCGGTGCTATGTCTTTTACGAAAACCAGACTGGAGAGGTTCGTATAGACTATGGATGGTCAAATGGTTGTCTAATTGAGTCGCCACAACTTTTTCAATAACCTTCCCTACAAAGGGGAGGTTAGAGATCGGGCGGTAATTAGCTAGGTTATCCGGGTCCAAGGAAGTTTTCTTCAGAAGGGGAGTCACCACCCCTTCCTTCAGAGAGCTAGGGAAAACTCCCGTCTCCAAGGAGCACCGGATAATCTGAGCAAGGATCGGGCGGATAACCTCACTACATCCCAAAATCGGGGAAGTAGGACCTGGATCCAACCTACAGCATGTTGGGCGCATCTCGCAGGCAATCCTCATAGTGTCTACGAAATCCGGCAGGTCAAAAGTATTCCAGGAAATTCCAGGCGCCACAATAAAACACTGGTCAACTGCAACAACCTTAGAGTGAGGTCGGGGACACTGCCTCCGGATGTCTTCCACCCTATTAACAAAGAACCGAGCAATCTCTTCACAGTCAGTCTGTGTAAAAACTCGACGGATCTGCTGACAGACTGGGTTGCACAGTCTGTCAACAGTTCTGAAGAGCTGAGCCGGTCTATTATGAGCAGCAGAAATTTCCCTGGACAGGAATTCTGCCTTCTTACCGGAAATTTCTGTTTGATAGAGCTTATAATGCTCTAACAAAATAAGATGGTCGGCATCCAAGGCAGTCTTCCTCCAATGACGCTCCAACCTACGCCCCAACCTCCGGAGCCCCCTCAACGCCTCGTCAAACCAAGGAGCGACGGGACGACGCGGAAAGGGGCAAACACGGGCAGGTGCAATCTGATCGAGGGCAGCTGAGATGGTCTCATTATAGGCCATCACAAGCCACTCAGGATCAGAGCACAAATCGTCAAACAGTAAGAAGAAGGCTATGTTAAACATCTGGGGTCAGAATATTTAACAATGGCCAAGTTATGATGATTCATTGCAATTTCATTGTGCACGCTCGTAACTTTGGAAATTTAAAAGACTTTGACTCCAGATTGTCAACATATACTTCTTATTACCCCACCTCATGTATGCCACAGCTGCCATTATTCAAATCCTAGTCAAAATGTGTTTTCACACCTGTGGCATGGAATGGTGTTGCAATTGTGTGGAATTATGTTCTGGTGGGGATTCAAAAATTTTCTATAACAGGTACATGAGGGTGATGTAATAAGATGGCTGTGCTTGCAATTTAGTCACTGTTGTCCTATAAATGCAAGTTCAGGGCCATTCAACAGCAGCCTACATAGATGCATCTATGGAGGGATGAGCTCCCACAGGCAAACAAGGACATGATTACTCTATCTAAAAAATTATACATGGGTGGGAGACTTAGTCACCTCCTCTGCACTGGGTTAAGCTCCCAAACGTAAATGAGGGACAGTTACAATATGCATGCATGGGGGCATATGGACATATGGATACCATTACAGACTGATGGCAGCGTAGGGCCTGAAGGGCCCTGTGCTCCCACAGGGAAATGAGGGTCAGTTACAATCACTGTACACTTATAAATAGATTGGAGCACAGGGCCTAGAGGGCCCTGCACTCCCATAAGCAAATAAGGGTATGATTACACTATCTCACAAAGTAAGAAAATTCTTTGCAAAAGATTATGTTAATGTATCAGTTAGGGTTGATATCAAACCATAAATCAAACCATAAAAAGGAGGGAAATTTGATAGAAACATAGAATTTGATGATAGATAAGGACCACTTGGCCCACCTAGTCTGCCCATTTCCCTACCTGATGGACAAGCTGCAGATTCTAGTTAATCAACAGCTTACTTCCTCCTACCCCCCCACTAGAATTGCCTTATGCCTGTCCTATGCATTCTTGAATTCTCACACTGTTCCTGACTCCACAACCTCCACAGGAAAGCTGTTCCATGCATCCACAACCCTCTCTGTGAAAAAAATACTTTCTAACATTACCTCTGAGCTGTCCCCCTCTATCTTCAAATTGTGCCGCCTTGTTCTTGCACATCTCTTTTTCTGAAAGATACTACCCTCTTGTACTTTGTTAATTCCCTTGAGATACTTGAAAGTTTCTATCATGTCCCCCCTCTCCCTCCTTTCCTCAAGGGTATACATATTAAGCTGCTTTAGTCTCTCCTCGTATGTCTTCTGGTGCAGACCCTGCACCATTTTGGTTGCCCTCCTCTGAACAGCCTCCACTCTGTCTATGTCTTTGCAGAGATGGAGTCTCCAGAATTGCACGCAGTACTCCAGATGGGGTCTCACTAACTGTCTGTACAGAGGGATAACAACTTACTGTTTTCTATTGTTGATGCCTCTCCTTATGCATCCCAGTATCCCCCAGCCCTCCTTACTGCCTTCTCACATTGCTTGTTGATGATGTTGATGTTAAGGTTTCCAGCCCTAACACCCCACCCTGCATACACCAACAGGTGTTGAGGTGTGCTTTGGGGTCATCAGCCCTAATGCTCACTCCATTCTCCTAAACTGTACCTATCTCAGTTTATTTAGTTATGGAATGGGCTGAGTGTTAGGGCTGATGACCCCAAGGCACACACCTGACGCCTGTTGGTGTGTGTAGGGTTGGAGTGGAGTGTTAGGGTTGGAAACCCTAATGTCATATTTCCCTCCTTTTTACAATTTGATATCAACCCTACTGATGCAGTAACATATTTTTTTTGCAAAGAATATATATATATATATATATATATATATATATATTATATATACACAGTGTATATGTGTGTGTGTGTGTGTATATATGTGATACATGATGGGCCGGAGTGGAATGTGGAAAATATCTCCATGACTGAACAGTGGCCTTGGGATACTCATGAGTGGCGGAGCGTAGCAGAGCCACGAGTGAAAGTATCCTGAGGACACTGTTCATGAGTGGAGATATTTGCCATATTTCACTCCTGCCCCTCATGTGTTCGATTTATACAATAGGGCTCAATATTCTGCTGTTTTTCCTTTTTTAGTAGTGTGTGTGTATTTTCTTTAGAAATAAGTCTGATTTGAGTATGTTTTTTTGGGGGGTGGTGAGTCAATGAGTATTATTCTTCCGCATAGTTAGGTTTGTTTGAATGAGCATGTGTTTGTACATTTTTATTGGTTGGTTGTTCGGCATTACAGCAAAGCATGCAGTATGGTAGGGTGTGCTATGTATGTGGGAAGGCTACAGCTTTTGTTGCATATGGTGTCTACATTGGTCGGTTTGCGCCTGTTAGGTGGTGCGCCATTTCTTACTAGTCTTATTGAGTTTGCGGTACAGTTTTTTATTTGTTTTAAGTTCTTTTCTCTGCATGCGTGACTAAGGAAGGCTGTGGTGGGGTTCGTGGGTGGGTGGCATTATGAAGCCACTGAAGACTGCTGGGAGGTTTTTCAGGAGTGAGCAGACACTGCTGCAGCACTTCAGGGGTTGCGAAGGTTAGTGTTTAAAAAACAAAATGCTACTTTTGTGTACTACTACAGCTCTGAGAAGTGTAAAGATGGCATTTGGGGAGCAGAATAGTACAGGGGTTTCGGTGTGTACGTTGTCTATTTTTGTACTGTACACAGACCCAGGAGCATTACTGTGAAGCTAGGTAAGGAGTGCCGGCTGGTGGGCTGGTGGTGAAACTGACATATTCACTCTGGAAAAATGGTAAGTGACATATCTACTATATGTATAAATGTCAGATTCTACGTTTATACACATAGTCAATTCATCATTGGCCCATTTATTCCACTGGGGTGAGAATGCACCTTTTTATCAGAGCAGATATCAGCTCAGTCCTATTGTATAAATAATAGTGGCACGGTAGTGCCACTATAGTTAGGGTTGTGTACCCCATGTAAGGTTAAAGTGTGAAATATTGCAGCTTAATAACTTTTCCATCATATGACAGATTTGCCTGTAATTTGGCAGGCACAGAGCGGTACCATAGATCTCTGGATCTATCAAGTTTCATACCGGTCAGGTATATGACTGTGGAGTTATAAAGCAACAATCCGTAGCACATTCACGCTTTTTTGTGCATTCTTTGCTTGTGCCTACAAGTTACATGGTTTGTGCTACCAGTCCAAAACCTTCAGGGAACATGCAGCCGGGTTCCCCGATGTGCCTTTTGAAGATTTTTTGAAAAAATATTAAACGGTTCAAAAGTTATTCAAAAAACAAGTTTCCCATTATAGTCAATGGGAAAAGTTAACAACACGTTCGACAGTGTCACAAATGCAGTTTATAGTGTCGCAAATGACCCCTGTAGTGTCGTGAGTCAGCCATTTCTTTTTCAGTTAGTAGTCACAGAAATGCTGGGCATTTAAATTTGGGACCCTCTAGGGACACAATTATTTTTGTGTTCATCTAGTCGAACCCTGATTATGTTAGCCATGTCTTTTTTGGGGGGTTAAACACCCCAAAAATATGATTTTCAAATTTTTGTAATCTGTAGTGTCACAAGTAGTGTTGAACTTGTGACACTTTATGATTTTTTTGTGAAAGTGTCGTGATTTGCGACACTACTTTGCGACACTATGGCCAAAATAACAGGAATTATTTGCCACCCTGCTGCAAAAGAACAGTTTGGTCTTCTGGGCTGAAATTTGGAGGAAAGAAAGCCAACATCCCACAGATGTGCCTTTTGGTGGTTTGGTGACAAAGTATTGCAGGGATGCAAAATTACGGTACTCCAAAGTTGATGATTTTTCCCATAGACTAACATTGCGGTGTCTGGCGCGCCTTTCAGGGACCGTATCTCGGAAACACTTCAAGATACATACTTTTCGGCGGAAAAATGCTTAGCCCACTAGCAGTGGTCTAAGTGTAAAACTAGCCAGGAAAGTCATAAATCATATGACATTTTAATTTTTTTTCTATGTTGTACGGTTACTGAGATATAAGTAATTTAGTATTCCAAGTGCTCATTTCCTGCTCCGAGGACCATTATTATGCATATATTCTTTGTACTCACTGTGTTTCTCTATGCAGCTGTTGGGCAAAAACAGGGTGTGCTCCTCCATTACTGTTACTGTTAGCGTTCCCACTTGCATTTCCGTACCCGTTTGCGTTAGCGTTCCCGTGTACGCCACCTTGTGCGTTTTGTTTTGCATTTTTGTTTGCACTTGTGTTTGTGTTACTGTTACCATTTGCATTTCCACTACTGTTTCTGTTTGCGTTTCGTTTTGCGTCACCGTGTGCATTACTGTTTGCGTTTGTGTACGCACTTCTGTTTGCATTTGTCTTTCCTTTGGCATCATCGCTGCTGTTACCGTTAACATTTTGCATTTCCAGCTGCATTACTGTGATCATGTGCATTACAGTTTGCGTTTCCTTACCCACTTACGCTTGCATCTCTGTTACCGT
The DNA here is from genome assembly GCA_016271365.2 of Neoceratodus forsteri. Classification (NCBI taxonomy): domain Eukaryota; kingdom Metazoa; phylum Chordata; order Ceratodontiformes; family Ceratodontidae; genus Neoceratodus; species Neoceratodus forsteri. Next base: position 741,064,501 of record CM057459.1, read on the forward strand.
TTGCAATATTGTTTATGTTTGTGTCACCGTGTGCATTACCGTTTGCATTTGTGTACACGCTTCTGTTTGCATTTCCATTAGCGTTTGTGTTTCCTTTGTCATCATCGTTGGTGTTACCATCAGCGTTTGCATTTCCAATTGCATTATCATGACCGTGCGCATCACGATTTGCATTTGCATACGCGTTTGCGTTTCTGTTTTCAGTAACATTTGCACTTGTGTTTCTATTACTGTTTGCATTAACGTTAACATTTGCATCACGATGTGCATTACCATTTGCTCTTGCATTTGCGTTACCATTACTTCACTGATTATAGAGCACATTCTCAAAAAAGAATGGAAATTCATGGCAAAAAACTCCATTTAATGCATCAGTTAGGGTTGTTCCACAGCAACAAAAGTGAGGAAATTTGATGTTAAGGTTGCTAACCCTTGCACCCCACCCATACCCTGCCCCACCAACAGGCATCGAAGTGTGCGTTGGGGTAGACGGTCCTAACTTTAAACCCATTATCCTATACTGCATCACTACAGCTTTTTCGCATGGGATGGGGTGAGAGTTAAGACCGGCGACCCCAAGGCACCCGTCTGACCCAGTGGTGAAACAGGTGGGGTGCAGAGTGGCTCTCTTTATCAATTTCGCTCGGTTACCTGCTAACCAAATAAACAAACAAGTTTTTGCCATGAATATATATATTTATACAATAGGAGTGAGCTATATTTTTCACTGATAAAAGCATGTATTACTACCACAGTGCGATAAATGCAAGCCCAGGCTAACATAGTGATGATAAATGCTGTTTATACAAACTGTGCTTACCTCACCAGCATTTATTCTCACTGCAGTGATGTCAGAGACAAGCCCATTAACTCTCCCTCAGTCCTGCAACTTGTTTCAGCTCATTAAAACAAATGAAATTCACCTGTCTTTCAAGTACCTGAAGCTCCAACAACAGATTTACTGCATTCAGTCTCACAGACGCTCACATGCTGAGAAGATCTCTAAAGTTCCTACTAGAAGAAAAAAAAAAGAGAGCACTGACTGCTAAATGCATCAAACCATGCAGACTCAAAGCAATAAACATACTTTGATACAGCTGAACTACACTGGAAGAATAAATACATTCTCCTTGCAGAAGAAAACAAAACCAATGAGTGTGGAAGAAGTCCTTCTACCTTGAACACAGTTTGAAAGCAACACAGGACCACTTTAGAAAAGCCTATTGTATAAATCACACACATGACGTGCAGATCGTGTGATAGGTGAAATATCTTCACTCGTGAACTGTGACCTCGAGGTATTCTTACTCGTGCCTTCGGCACTTGTGAGTATCCAGAGATCACTGTTCACTCATGAAGATATTTCACATATCACGCTCCTGCCCATCATGTATTCCCTATGTATGTATACATTATGATGTCTTTAAAATATTGGTGACTGGGACGGCCTGGTGGCATTGAAGGTTGAGGCGCTGGACACCACACATTGTGCTATGCTGGCAACCTGGGTTTGGGAATGAGCCTGGACCATTGGGAGTTAGTTGGGGGGAGGAGGATTGAGTCTCCCATGGATGCTCTTCCTCCTCCAGGGTGGGATGGGTTACCGGGCAGCAGACATGCCCATAGCACTACCGCCGGTGGGAGCACGGGTGGTAGGATGCATAGCTCTTCGGAGTCAGGGTGGGGAAGGCGCTACTGGGCGCTTGACTATGGCATGTACCAGCACCCCATCAGTCTGCACATAGGTCCTTTGCGCAAACACCCTCAGGGGATGGAACCTAGGGGGAAAAAATGCAAAACACCCCAGAGCATCGTACAATATGATGCCAGGATCCTGGTACAATGGGACCTGATGGAGGAGTCAGAAAGGGGTATGAAGCTTCTGCAGAGGGGCCGAGGCCCTGAGCAAATACAACCCACCCCTCAAAATATTTAGTGACTCATACAGTTTTTGTGGACTTAAATTATTTTGTCAAGTTATTCTTGAATTGTTGATGGAGTTTCTGCTAAAGAAAAGGACTGTGGTGTATCTTGAATCCAGCAGGTTACAAGATCCAAGACAGCATTGATTTAGGGGTGGGAGGTCATGTCAGACAAACCTGATACATTTCTTTGACTGTGTGACCAGAGAAGTAGATCTGGGAGGGCTGGTGGATGTGGCCTGCTTAGACTTCAGCAAGGCTTTCAACATCATATCACATGGGAGGCTGATAAAGAAACTGGACAGCTTAGGGGTGGGTCCCAAGGTGATTAACTGGGTAAGAAATTGGTTACTGCATAGGCAGCAGAGACTGGCAGTAAATAGAATTCATTCGGGGGAAGGGAGAGTGGCCAGCAGAGTATCTCAGGGCTCAGTACTGGGACCAGTCCTCTTTATTGTCTTTATAAGTGACATTGCAGATGAGCTGGAAAGGAAGGTATGCCTCTTTGCAGATGACACCAACAATCTGTAATTGAGTGGACACTCCAGAGGAGGTGTTTGGGAATATGCAGAAACATGAGGAAGTTTGAGGAGTGGTCACGGGTATGACATCTGGGTTCCATTGCAAAAAAGTGCAGAGTCATGCACCTAGAGCAAAAAAACCCAGAGACAAAGTATAAAATGGGGAAAGAGGTATTCACAGTCGCCAAACAGGAAAGGAACCTTGGATTAATCACATCTGATGACCTCAAGGCGACGAGGCAGTGCGGTAGGACAATGAGTAGGGCCAGTGGGATGCTGGGGTGCATATGGAGGGGTATTGGCAGCAGAAGGAGGGAAGTGGTGTTGCTACTGTACGGATTGTTGGCGAGACTCCTCTGGAGTACTTTGCCCAGTTCTGGAGACCACATATCAGAAGGACACAGACAGGGTGGAGGTTGTCCAGAGGGCAACTAAAATGGTGCAGGGTCAGCATCATAAGCTTAATAAGGAGAGACTTAGGGACCTTAATATGTACACACCTGGGGGGAAGACATGATAGAGGCCTATAAAGATCTCACAGGGTTGAACAAGGTACAGATGGGGAGTATTTTTCAGGAAAAAGATACACGAGAACAAGGGGACATGCATTGAAGTTGGAAGGGGGGAATTTAGGACAGATGCGAGGAAGTACTTCACTGAAGGAGCGGTGGATGCCTGGAACAGTCTTCAAGCAGAGGCAGTGGGGGGCCAAACGGTGGTGAGCTTTAAGAATGCATGAGATAGGCACAAGGGAATCTTAGCTGGTAAGCATGGGGGGCTGAAGTTTGAGCAGGTTCTACTATGGTAGTATAGGCAAGACAAATGGGCAGACTAAATGGGCAGAGCGGTTCTTATTTAGTGTTCAATTCTATATTTCTACGTTTCTATATTGTCACTTTTTTTTTGCTTGCATAGTTTTGCTGTGCACACTGGGCACTGTGACTTTAAGAATTTTATGTAAGCAATAATGCGTGACAGGGTGGGTGACATTAGGCACCTTTACGCCCTTGGGCAGACAGGTATAACCCATACCACCCGCCCTGGAGTGTATTATTGTGCTTAGCAAATGGGTCTTTATCCAAATTTAAATGAAATGTTTTAAAAATGTAAAAAAAAATATAAATAAAATTAAAGGGGGAAAAATATTTTACTGTGAAGTAGTCATTCTACTGGTACAATTACCATTTGAGGGCACTGGTGCATTTTACAGTAGTCTTAGACTCAGAACCACTTTTGTTTTCTGCTTTGCTGTCCACACGTTCCCCCAGTAACCTTGTGGTGTGGTAGAGAATTTTTTGCCAGATTGTTGAGCAGTGTTTTCCTGCACATTTGAGGAGTGTTCTGCACACAGTTTCAATGCAGTTAATTGGTTGGTCTGTAAACTGTGGCAGCTGTTTCGGCTGCAATCAGTCCTGTGTTACTGAGAGTGATGGTGTGGCTGCAGATGTGTTATAATGCGAACATCTGGCTGCTTGAAATCTCGGCAGGAGTATTAAAAGAACTAAGGTACCACTTTTAAACAATATGTGGGAGTGGGATTTTCAATCCTGATTATATTGCGCTGTTGTGATGATGAGGGGGCTACATGGAGAAAACAGTGGCCATCAGTTCATTTTGTACATTCCATGTTGTGCACAGTAATCTGTTCTGTGCAGTGTCAGCTTGGCACTGGAACTTTTTCTCCCAGTCTCTGTTGCTCATAAATGCCTGCTCAGTTAGTGGGTTTGGCCAATCAGATTTTTACTACCCATTTTCTGATATTTATTTCACATACTTGGTCGGCACTATAGAAGCACTCCTGATGAAGACACTGTGCTGGTTTAGGTGTGGGGTCTTTGATTGTCATCCTGGACTCACCAGTAAAACATTTGTACTTCGGAACATTGCAGTTTGAATTTTTAATTTTTGGCTCCCTTGAGTGTTGGGCGTTGGATTCCTTTTGCTTGGTTGTGGGCTAACCCCCTACCCTACACCATCACCTCCTTCATTGGATGTGTTGCTTCCTTGGATTTTCTGCCCCTGTCTCTAAGTAGTACCTTTCCTAGTGGTTGGCATCCTGCAAAACACCTGCCTTAGATCTGTATGTTTAGGATGGCAACTATGTTTTCTATGAATTGCCCACTCTAAAGTCATTCCCAGTTTTGATGTATTTACAATAAATGCAATTATTACATTTATAACAACCCATAGGTCTAGTAAGCCAATGGGCAGTCACTTTCTGATCCTGAAAATGTCTGTGAACCAGATGATCCCTTAAACTAGGTGCTCTCTTATATGAGAATCTCGGTTGTATGTTACCTATATATCTTAGATTTTCTTCTGCCATTAAGACACTCCAATGTTTAGTAACAATGTCTGCAAACTCTTTTGATTGAGCTGTATATGTCGTGACTACATTCATTCTATTCTTATTAGACACAGAAACCTCAGAATTTCTGCTTCCTTCTTGCAACAAAGATTCCCTATCTATATTTTGTACAGCCCACCTAGCATTGGCTACTTTGTCAAAATTATACCCCCCCCCCGGCTCCCTGCCGCCCCGCTGTGGGGGGGTAAGCCACAGGGGTTACTGGGTGCCAGCAGTCCCGGTAGAGATGGATGGTGGCCGGATCCCACTAATGGCAGGATGCGAGGCTATGGGGATGCATCAAGGTGGCCACAGGAGGATGAATACCATACAAAAAAAAATTAAAAATTATACCCCCTTTCATAAGATCTCAGTTGCAGTTCATCTGCTTTCTGTTCATACTTGTCACATTTAGTAAAATTTCATTTCATTCGTAAAAATTCCCCCCTAGGTATATTATTAACAACATGCAGAGGGTCAAACTTTAGAGACGCAAACTTTTAGAAAACCAGTTGATGGCAATACTACCCTGTTGGCATACGAGACTAGACAACTAATTACACGTGCTACGCCTGGTGTGATCTATTTAGCTGTTTCCTGTGGTTCCTTTTATATAGGAAAAACTACACGTTGTTTTAAAATTAGAGTTGGGGAACACCAGAGAGCAATAGAATGGCATGATAATACATATGCCACTGCACAACATAACCCTTGTGCGACTGCTCGTCGTCAGAAGAAGCTTCCTGTGTATCATTGTTACCTTGCACTGTATAGTGGGGGTAGGGTTCACTGCGGCAACTTGGGACGGGGCTCCCTTGGCCATCAGAGTTTGGATGGCAGAGGTCTTGTTGGGTTTTTTCCCGGAAGCTAAGTTACGGAGATACACCTGGAAGGCACACTCCGTCTTGGTGAGTATCGCGTCAAAGGTATCGGTCTGCGGGTAAACGTTAAGTTCAGTCTTTTCCTGGACAGCCGGAGTCATGTTCCAGATGTACAAATCCTTATACTCAACTTGGTCTTTGTTGGCGTTTTCACCCACTAGGGCCTTGCCAGCCTCATAAGCGAGCCACAACCGTTGATGGTAAGCCGCTGGGCTTTCCTTCACATTTTGCTTAACCTTGTAGGCCAAGCGGGCTCAAACAATACCTGGGGCATTGGCAGCAAGTAGTGCCTGTGAGATATCATTGTAATCAAGCATCTCACAGTTGCAGATGGCTTCTGGGAGTTTGTCCCGGAGGGTAGACTAGATGGTCTGTCTCAGGACTTGAACCTGGTACTTGGGTTGGAGAGAAGGCTTTTCGCATATGGCGCGCATCTTCTCCAAATGACAACTGAGGTTGTCAATCTGGCCCATCTGTCCGATGCCGTGAGCAATTTGCCGAACAGAGTGAGTGACCTGTGGGGGATTGGACGTGGGCGTACGGGAAGTGATGGTCGATTCCGCACAACCCAGAGCACAGCGAAGGTCAGCTTCCACTGCCACATCAGCGACTGCTTTGAACGCATGTTCCTGTGTTACAGCGTTTTCAAACATACGCTCAATCCGCTCTTGCATGGACGACTATCCGTCTGATGTTGCTAGATTTGTAAAAGCCTCCTGTATCATGCCGCGCACCTCCAAATTGTCTTACCTTGACAGGGGAGCCAATGGAAGGGGGCTCCTACTCGGAAGTGGTTGGCCTCTTGTATCATGGGGCCACCATGTTTGTTTTTACGTGGTGGCATAGAGGGCATGCCAATGTGACAAGGGGGTGGGCCGATGTGGACACCATCTTGCGAATGGCTAGTAAATGCCACCGCCCTGTGGGGTGGGGTTTTGGACGTGACGAGGCGGCCTATGTCCTCGTAATCGGAATAGTCATTGCTCGATGATGTAATGTCAGTGGGTGTGTACTGAAAACCATTCATGGCTTTTACATGGCCAGCGAGAATATCTCGCTGATGGCGCATTCTCACCATCTTTTCTCTGCATTTCTCATGACAAACCTTTGCAATGCCCTGCTCAATACCCTTCTCAAACTCACACTGCAATACTCGGTACTCAGCGCCCAATTCAACATTCTCCCTGAGCTCTTTGTCTAGCTCGTTCATCAACCTTACATTCTCTTCCTTCAATTCAACATTATCCTCTCTCAAACTTTCATTCTTGTCACTCAAAATGTCATTCAAATAAGATAGCTGTTTCTTATCACATTTCAACCTTTCATTGTCATCTCTTAACATACACTATTCACGCTCAGAGTCTTGAGCAGTACAGTGCAACAGTCTGTTATTGTGATCATGGAGTGACTATGTCTCTACCATGAGTTTCTGTTCCCTTTTCAGTAACTTCGATGCCTACAAGCCCATCTGTTTTTTTAGAGAAGCATTTTGCAGCTCAAGGGAGGCACATTGTGCTAGTAAACTTTCTACAGCTATATGTAAAGCCGCAACCAAGAGACCTTTGGTGTGATATTTCTTGGCTTTTTTCTCGACTCTAGAAATTGATCAGAGATCATAAGCAAGGGGTCTTCGGACGATTTTGCGCCCAGCATGAAATTAGTCCAGCCTCCATGGGAGGTAAGATAGTTTGAGACATCGAGTCTCAGGTCTGTGCCAATTCAGGCATGCTAAACAAAGGGGTAGACACATAAACAAAGAAAGCAGTCGAAAGACTGTACTTGAATCCCTGGCGCCATTAACCAATGGCTTTCCGGTCCCCCATGGGCAGACGGTGGAGCCAAGCCGGTATGCTGCTACTCGCAAAGGGAGTATACCAGTGGTCCAGTGTGGGACTGCCACACCTGAAACCAAAACGGAACAAGTCTGTAAGAGAACAACCACTGTAAGTATGACTAGGTCCAAGTAGGCAAAAATGCACTACACTACTTGACATTCAGTTCAAGGAACTCAAATGGTATCCTCACTCTATACATTCCAACCTGCACATGGTTGCCAAATGTAACGGGATGGTAAAACCATCACCTTCTCAGGTTCTTGTTGGAACTGCACTAAAGTGAAGAAACGACAGACAAGTGATGTCCAGCACAAAAAGCGATTTATTTCTGGTATATAAAGCAGGCTTACAACCACAGTGTGATCACTGGGAGAATACTTCCAATCTTTCTTACCTTTAGGCAGCAGTACATCTCTTCTCAGAGAGAAGGTGTAATGCAAAAGGTCTTATACCCCTGATAATTGTCATAGCAACAGCTAAAAAGATATATGAAAACATTATAATTGGTCAGCGGCAAATAGCCTGACTCCTCACTAGCCTGGGAAAGCATGCTGAGCTATCAAAAGTAACAGATAGGTAAGACAATAGGTCTTGTATGTCATGAAGGACACTTGCGGTTACATATGCAGTTACAGTTCTGCACTATCTCTAAAGATGGCAGTATTGCCTAACTAATCATTATACAATGGTACAAATAAAAGTATCTTCCAAGTGTTACAGTCAGAATAATGGCAAAAGCATTTTGATTCTCAGTAAACATATATATAAATAAAGTAAAACTTAGAGCCTGACACTTATGCTTATATGATAAGTGCCTATGCCCTAAGGTTAGTACATATACATGTAGGTAGTACTGTCTGTGAGGTAGGGAGGCCAGTCAGGGGTGCTGGTACATGGATAACAGTGTTGAGGGCTAAACCATTGGCAGCTCAGCCAGTGTGCCCTGGGAGGCCTGGGTTCTGGTCCATGCTGCGCCTGTTTGTTTTACAACCGCCCATAACAAATTTTGTTTAACTCCGAGGTCCGCTGCCCCTCAGAGTTTATTATTTTAGTTATGGGGGGTATGGGGAGTTTGGGGAGGTGAAGCCACATGAATTGCATTTTGTCTTTTTCAATCAAATGCCCAACATTGTATTGTTGGGCATCTGATGATTCGTGAGTGTGTATTTCAGGTCACTAAACTCAGTATCTTGAGACTCAGAATATCGAGTTTAGGTTTAACATAATATATCCTTTCTCCTGCAGGGTTAGGCATGAACTGTCGGGGCATCCTCCCACTCCTGCGTGGCAGGAGTCTCAGTCTGACCCTGACCAGTAGCGGGTCTCGCCAGAATGTGATGGGCCCCCTCCTTTTGTAAGTCCCCCATCAGAGGCTGGGGGATAGTCTTAGCCCACATGAAGCTACCAACATCTCTAATGAGGTGTTTGGTGCTCACCCACCAGTGATGAATGGTGAAGATTGACACAGGTAAGATATGAAAATTACATACCTACCATAATTCTTGATCTTGCTGTGTAGCTTCACCGTTCATCACTGCTTTCCACCCACCATCCCCTCTTGGGCTTCAGCTTCTGGGCAGGGCCTCCTCCCTCCCTGCCTGCCTTCCCCGCAGCTGAGACCAACTGTAGACAAAGTCCTGCTGGTGCCTCCAGATTCCCTGCCGCTTCATCAAAAGCACCAGGATCCCACTTCTGGGAAAAGGTCAAGCAGGAGCTGTTGCCCTTTCCTTCATAGGGGCTCCTCAGGGCCAGTTTGGCTGTGATGGGGGACTGTCATTGGGACTTCAGACCCAGTGGATCCTCCACCTAGCAGGTTCCTTCCCTCTAGGAGTACATCTGGGCTCCCTGATTTGAGTTCTGTCACCATTATGGGGGCTGCAAGGACCTTCTACTTTTTCCGTGAAGCCCTAACCGGCTCACCTTTAACCCCCTCAAGTAACCCATTACCGGGTTTCAATGGGCAGACTCTCCTTGGGATCTCCAAGGGGTACTGAACCTCTTCTGAGGGTGACATCCTTTCTCTCACCACTCCTAATGGTACTAGGCATATGAGTCAATAACTTTTCCTGCCCCTCAAGACTTCCATTATTTTTGGACTGACCCAAGGAGATTTTGCCCTGAGATGAGTCCTGTCCCCACCTTTTGTGTGAGGAGAGAGCCCTTTTCTCTGATGAACTTTAAGGGTTGCCCCTGGTCTTTCATGACCTTAGCTTCCTGTCAAAGGCTTACACCTGTGAGACTTCAACTCTGGTCTGTACCCTCCATTGATTCACCTTTCTCTGAATCTTGAGTCCTCTCAGAATAGCTTGCTTGCCTCCAGACTCCAAAAGGAATGGTGACAGGGAAGTTTAAAGGCTACCCTTCTTGGTCCGCCAAGGGAAACCTTGGACGTTTTGGAGGGGATGTTTCCCTCCTCTCCCCCTCTCTCTCTCTCTCTCTCTCCACCCATCTCTTTTCTTCTCAACTATCATTCAGTCTCTTCTTTCCCTCCTCTCCACCCCTTCTCCTACACTTCCCATTTCCTGCCTGATGATTGGGGTCCATTTTCCAGACCCTGTTAGAGTCCTACCCCTCCTCATGAGGCTGGCTTATTTCCTTTTACAGTTTATATTCTTTCCTTTTCCTATCCCTTGGGCTCCCTTGCCCCACCCTCCATCTCTTCTCTATCTCTATTTTCCTCTCCAGTGAGTAGAACTGAGATCATGGAGGGGCCAGCATCCGTTACTGGCTAACCAACGAGCAGTGCTCAATGTATCGGCCTCGAGGGTGGCCCCATCTCTGACATCGTCTCCTCCTCCTCCTCTTAGGAAGAAAGCTTTTTTAAAGCTAAAAAACTTCTCGTGGGGTCCTAGTGCTTCTGGCTTGAACCTACCAGTGATGAATGGTGAAGATGCACAGGAAGATCAAGAATTATGGTAGGTACATAATTTTCATTTCCTCTGTCCTGGGATAACCATCTCTTCTCACCCCAGGAATTCTTCAGCATGTATTGACAGGTGCAGTATGCCAGCTGGGTTCAGCTGTCCCAGAGAGGAGGAGTCAATGTAAATGATCAGGAATATTGGCCAATCAGAAGAGAGAGAGAGAGAGAGGAGAGCTGCCTGCAGTCAGCCTGAAGGAACTCAGAAATTTTTCTCTGCTGATCTGGCAACACTGCCCCAGATCTCTCTCTCCTTTCAGAGACCTTCCTGTGAGGTTTTTTTTTTCTTTATTTGAGTACAAAACTGCCTATAAGAGTAACTCAGCCAAGGAGAAGCCCTCTACTTTCCAGAAACCTCAAAACAAGGAGGTGGGGGCAGGGGTTATTTTCCTAGGATATTCTGTCCTTTGCCTATGGGTTTTTCTCAGATGAGAGTTTTTCAGGGGAAGAGGCAGGAGAGGCCAGAGGAGAGCCATCTCTACTTCTGTCCCCTCTACCCAAATGAGACAACAGTCCTCCTGACTCCTTTTTGGTCTCCTCCCCTCTCTCAGTCAGGGTCAGGCTCTCCCACTACCTCCATCACTGGCAACTCATTACCACAGACAAGTGGGTCCTGGAGGTGGTGGGCCAGGGCCTATCTGTTCACTTATAAAAATGTCCATCCCTTCAAGGCCCCAAGCTCTCAAAAACAGCAACCCCAACAGAAAAACTGCTGTTGGAGGTAGAGCTGAAGAACCTTTTGGAAGTCAAAGCTGTGGAAAGAGTGCTCTTCTTCCAGTGGGGAAAAGGTCTCTAATCCAGATAGTACCATACTCTGAAGAAAAATGGGGAGTGGTGACCTGTTCTAGACCTAAGGTACTTGAACAAGCACCTGCTGAAACCAAAGTTCAAAATGGTAGCCTTACAGCGGGTCATTCATTCCCTGAAGCAAGGGGACTAGCTTGTCTACCTAGATCTTCTTGGACTAAATGTCTCCACCACTCATTCACACTAATGGGACTATGCTGGAGGTGCTAGGACCCAGTGGAAGCCAAATATTTTCAGGAGGGCCGATGCCGAGGTAGGACCATGCCTGCGTGGCACCGTGAGGTTGGCTCGAGCCTGTATGGGCTATCTCAGCATCCACCCTCCAACTGCCTCAGTTCCTTCTTTCCCCGCCATCAAGTGCACTTCAGTAATGTCATCACTCGCCATCACTCGCCCGCTGGGAGTCAAATCTTTATGTCTGTATGATAGCAGCTTTAGTCATTCAGTATTCATCTAGATTTAGTTATCTTTAATAGTTTTTCTTATTTAAAAAAAAGAAGTAAAGAAGAAGTCTTCAAACTGCCATCGACAGAGTCGATCATGAATGGTACCGGTGGCAGTAGGGAGACTTCACTTGAAAGCTGTTCTGGCAGCAGAGCTGGGTCTGGTCTGCTGCCCGGCGGGGGGGGGGGGACTTACCACGGGTAGTCCAGTGCTCGGGAGGAGGGATGGTCCTTCCAAAAGCACAAAAAAGAAGTGGACCCATTCCCGATCGTGGTCGGGAACCCAGCACCACTTGGCCTTGAGCTCTTCTTCCTCCTTCCAGTTGAAGAAGAAGCGTTATCTCTCAAGATCACCCTCTGGTATGTCTGCATGGAGATCGGTGGTAGTGGGAGGATGGCAGGCCAAATCTGACTCCATCAGGGTCTCTTCTGGCCTCTGTCCCTGGCAGCCATGATCCTTGACTTCGGAGCCCCTTCCCATCTCCTAGTGGGGCCTCCAGTAAGCAGTTTCATCATTGGACTGCTCTTATGGAGCAGTGGGTTCAGCAGCTGCCCCGACTATCCCTCCCTACAAACTTGGTGTTTTAGCCTAGGGGCCATCAGTCCACGGTTAAGGTGGTAGAGTTGGGTTGAGCGCGCGGCGCCTTCTCCGGTACCATCAATGCTGACCCCTCGTGCCTTTACCCCTCACATGGCTGCGGCACAGGGGCTGGCACAGGTACTGAATTCTCCTCCTCCTCCTCTTTTCAACACCTACAAGGAGTCTCCAATGGTGCTGCGATCTTCCGGGCATTCCAGTGACAGGGTTGAGGACTCAGAATCCTTGCCTGACGCTGGCTCGGCGCCATTGCTGGCACCGCGTTTGAGGCCAGTGGTGATCCCAGCACTGGTGCCAAATCAGGTCTGGGATTCTCGATGCCGATTCCATGGATGATGCCTCCAGCACTTCCTCCTCCCTTCCCTATCTTTGTTGACCCTTCTGGGATAGAGAAGGACTTTGATGAGTCTGATCCTGGCCTGCGCTTGTCAGAGGACATAGATAAAGACTAATTTTACTGGCTGGAAAGTAAGCCTTCTACATCAGCTGAGCCTGTGGTCGAAGATCTTTCTTTTAAGTCTCTGCTGAAAACCATGGGATCCAACTTGGCCCGTCCGACCTCTGCTGTGGACCCTGGGAAATCTTTGCACCTTCAATACCTACATGTCCCTCAGGTTCCTGTAAACCTGTTAACCTGACACTGCCAGTGCAACCTTCTTTTGAGACCCTTTCACAGGTGATATGGGGCAGACCGGCTCTTATTCCCTCAGTGGCTTAGTCTATGGGTAGAAAGCATGGCCCTCCTAAAGACAGGTCAATCCTTGCCTCTCAAGCCTTGCAGATGCCCTGGTAGTACTGGCAGAGAATGACAAAACTGTGCACCCCCAGGAGTCCATGGCACATCCTGTGAATAAAGAGTCTCATAAGACCGACACTCTGGGGAAGCGGATGTTCGCTGCGGCAGCCCAGGGCATGCGTATTGCTAGCTATCAGGGTAATTTCTCTCAGTATGAGTATACTCTCCAGCACTCACTTAAATTAATGGCCGAGAACCTCTCAGAGTCTGGCATCAATGCAGAGCTTCTGCAGACCATTACCAGGGGCACAGAGTCCAACAATCAGCAGCTGAAAGCTGCTATGAATGCCTTTGACACTGCCTCTAGCGCAGCAGTGGCTGAGATTTTTATCCAAGGGCATTCCTGGCTCAGGATTTCAGGCTTCACAAATGATACTTAACAGAGAGTTATGAATTTCTCCTTTGACAGTGTTTATCTGTTTGGCCTGTAGGTGGAGCAGGCTCTGGAGGCCACTCAGAAGACCAGGACTGCAATTAAAATCACCAGACCAGCTCCTGCCACCCCTCAGAGGGAACTGCCCGAGGTGGATACTGCTACAGCAGTAGGTCATCTGACTCAGTTTTACAATCAGTGGAAATCCATTACAACAGACAAATGGGTCCTCAGGATTATTTGGGAGGGCTACTCTCTCAACTTCGCGAAGATCCCTCCAGATCTTCCACCCAGACAGTAGCCCAACCAGTCAGACCTTATTTCTGAGATTCAGGGCCTTCTGAAAAACAGGGTAGTAGAAGTGGTTCTGCAGACAGAATGGAACACGGGGTTCTGCTCCCATTACTTCTTAGTTCCAAAGAAAACAGGTGTCATTGGCTCAATTCTCAATCTAAGGAAGTTGAACAAATATCAGTTCAAAGAAAAGTTCAAGATGATCTCTCTAGGAATTTTACTGCCGTTAATTCAACAGAATGATTGGTTGGCATCCCGGGACATGCAGGACGCCTACCAGCACATCCCAAAGTGCTTCACAGTCCTTGTGGCGCATCTAAGAAAGCTCAACATTCAAGTGTACCTGTACCTGGACAATTGATTTCTAGTGAGCCCATCTAGACAGGAAACATAGGAAGCAGCCTCCACAGCTTCCAAGTTCCTCAGCTCATGGGGATGCTTCTTAACCTGGAGAAAGCACAGCTTCAGCCATCCTGCAATCTTCTCTTTATAGGAGCCCTTCTGGACACCTCCAGGGCAAGGGCCTTCCTTCCAGAGGATAGGAGAAATTATATTCTTCAGATGGCTTGCTTTATCAGGTAGAACAAATCAGTTCAAGGCCTCTCAATGCAGCGGATGCTAGGTCTCATGGCTTCATCCATCTTCACGGTGCCCCTAGCCCGCTTACATATGAGAACCACACTGTGGATGCTTAGCACTTTGTGGTCACCAACCACGCACCCACAGTCCTTCCACATCAAGATGTCAGAGCCTCTGTCAAGGTCACTTGCATGATGGACTCAGGAAGACAAGCTTCTCCAAGGTCTACCTTTTGCACCACTAGAACCCCAGGTCACCATCACCACAGATGCATCTCTGACCAGTTGGGGAGCTCACTGCCAGGACCTCCACACAAAAGGACTGTGGAGCCAGGAGGAATCTCATCTACACATATTCATCTACACAGAAATGTCTTGGAGATGAGCGCTGTCCTGTATGCTTTCGAAGCCTTGAGGGATGGCCTCTGTCACAGAGTAATCCTCCTTCAGATGGACAACAAGGCTGTGATGTATTACATCAACAAGCAAAGTGGAGCACACTCTTGCCCTCTGTGCAGGGAAGCCATGAGAGTGTGGAAGTGGTGCCTCGATGGTGCAGGTCAAGTGTGAATGCTGGGTTTACACCCACTCTACCAGAGCAGTTGCAGCATTCCTGGCAGAGATTCTGAATGTGCCCATCGCAGACATTTGTAATGCGGCTACTTGGAGCTTTGTGCACACCTTTGTGAAGCACTACGCTCTTGATGTCCATGCCAGACAGCACCCTTCTTTCAGCAGAACACTGCTTAATGGACTTCTGTCCTGTGCAAGCTCTTTTTACCTGCTGCCCTACTCAAGGGATTGATTTCAGCTCGGTACTCACCCATTAGTGTGAATGAGTGGTGGAGACTTTTAGTCCAGGAAGATATGGAAATTACGTACCTACCGTAATTCTTAATCTTCTTGGACGAAGTCTCCACCACTCATTCACACGCTCACCCACCATCCCCCGAGCTCACTCACTCTGTTTTTGGTCTTCACTCTGTCATTGGCCTAGGCTGTGAAGGCACTGTTGAGTTGACCATTCAAATATGGGTCATACAGACTATCTTATGTCTGGGTTAGGTTAGTTTCCTATGTTAGTTTATGCAGCACCTCCTCGGTCAAAAAGGTACTGAGGCGGTTGGAGGGTCAAAGCTGAGATAGCCTATACAGGCACGAGCCAGCCTCATGGTGCCGTGCATGTGTGGTCCTACCTCAGCTCCAGCTCTCCTGAAGAGTTTTGGCTCCCGCTGGGTCCTAGCGCCTCCGGCATAGTCCCATTAGTGTGAATGTGTAGTGGAGACTTTGTCCAAGAAGATCAAGAATTATGGTCGGTACCTAAGGCTCTACAATGCCAATTCAACAACTAAGTCATTGACTGACATCACAGTACCAGTCTCCCTGTCAACCGTGATTTGCAGTCATCAGGGAGCCATGCACATCAGTTTGTTTTGTCTTCGGGGGGTGGCTTGGCCCCCACACTCCCTGTAATTTAGGTTTCCAACTCCAAGTCAGAGTTAGTTCGGGGAAGGGGATGCAGGATGGGGGAAAGTGTTGTCAAGTTCTAGGTGGACTTCTACAGTGACATGTCGCTGTTGTCGGTAGCAACGTATGTCGCTGTAGAAGTTTTGCTGTATGGGGAGCATACCAGTACATAATTTCCATATCTGAAGGATGCCTATTTCCACATCCCAATCAGACAGTCCCACAGAAAATTCTTCAGATTCAGGCTGCCATCAGGCCATTACCAGTTTGCAGCCATGCCATTTGGGCTAACTTCTGCTCCTAGGATTTTCACCAACTGCCTGGCAGTGGTTGCAGCTCATCTCGGAAGACAAGTGATTTTGGTTTTTCCCTACCTGGATTGGCTAATCATGGTCAGCTCTCCATGGGCAGTTGCAAAAGCCCTGAACCAGACAAAAGACACACTGCAGTCTCTGGGCTTCATTATCAGCAAAGACAAATCCCAGTTTCAGTCAGCCCAAGTGCTGCAATTCATAGGGGCAGAGCTCAACACACTGCAGGGGAAGCTTTTCCTTCCTGCAGACATAATTCAGAATTTCCTCAGCCTGTTAAATTCCATCATCCTAGGCCAGCTGAGGCTGGCCAGACACTTAATCAGACTGCTTGGTCACATGGCCTCTCTGACCGCAGTAGTCCCAGGTGCCAGATTCCAGATGAGGGACATTCAGTATTACCTCAGGTCTCACTGGGCTCAGAAAAAGGATTCCTTTGCAAATTATTGCCAGTCACAAGAACCCTTCCTTGGGCTCTAGACTTGTGGAAGTTAGCAGAAAACCTCAGGGTAGAGGTTCCTTTCTGGATTCAGCAACCCTCCTAGATCATGACAACAAATGCCTTCCTCCTAGGTTGGGGTGCCCACCGAGGGGACCAGGCCATAAGTGGCACCTGGACACCCAATAAGTCCACATACCACATCAACCTCCTCAAACTCAGAGCAGTGTTCTTGGCCATCAAGGCTGTTGCCCCATGGCTCAGAGGACAGGCTGTTCAGATAAGAACAGACAATACCACTGCCATGTTCTATATCAACAAACAAGGGTGCACAAGGTCAACCAAACTCTGCACAGAGTCGATAAGGATTTGGTCCTTGGCTTACTCCCTGGACATGTCTCTGTCAGCCATTCATCTCCTGGGCAAGGACAACACTTTGGCAGATGCTCTAAGCTGCATCAGTCAGGGTCAATATGAGTGGACCCTAAACAAGCAGGTCTTTGCCATAGTTTTCAGAAGGTGGGGGATTCCAGACCTGGATCTATTTGCGTCCAGCCTCAACCCCCAGCTACCACAGTACTGCTGCAGGCCCCCAGCACTGGGGGCCATCCCAGTAGATTCTCTGACCCTGGACTTGGAAGGGAGGTTTCTGTACATTTTTCTCTCCCTTTCTTCTGATTTACAGGGTCTTTCTCAAGCTCAGGGCTTAGCTGGCCACCATGATTCTGGGAGCCCCGGATTGGGTGAGGCAACCCTGGTATTCTCTTCTCCTCATTTTGTCAGTCAGGAAGCCCATCAGACTGCCAGCACCCCTCGGTCTCCTGACTCTTTTCCAGACAGAGTTTCCTGAATCCCAGTACTCTGAACAAGTCCTGAAAATTCTGCGAATAGCTAAGAAACCTAGGACTAGGAAGACTTCTGCTTTCAAGTGGAAAAGGTTCTCTCCATGGTGCAAGGATAGGGACATAGAGCCCTTACCGGCCACTTCTCCTACCCTCCCAGATTGCCTAGTTCACCTCCAGGCAGAAGGCATTAAAGCTTTGTTCTTGAAAGTTCATCTGGTGGCCATCTTGGCTTATTTTTTCACTGGAAAAGAGAAATCTGTCATTTCACAGCCCATTTTCAAGTTTTTCAAAGGTCTACTCCACATTCAACCTCCTCTGAGGGAACCTGTCCTTCCTTGGGACTAGATCCTCTGTATAGCCAAACTCATGGAGCCTCCTTTTGAGCCCATGATGACAGTTGATCTCAAGTATATAACCTGGAAATCTGTTTTCCTGGTTGCCATCACCTCCACCAGAAGGATTTTGGAGCTGCAGGCCCTTTGTACAGAACCTAACTACATCATTGCCCACAAGGACAAAGTAGTGCTTAGGACAAATAGGAAATTTCTGCACAAGGTGGTTTTTGAGTTCCCCATTAACCAGGCTATCACCCTGCTGGTCTTTTTCACAGACAAGTCCACCCCAGGTGAACTCAACCTACATAGTCTGGACATGAAAAGAGCTCTGACCTACTACTTAGAGCATACTAAGCAGTTCAGCGAGTTCCATACTCAGCTCTTTCTCACCTATGATGAGGTAGGCAGAGGGAGACCACCTATCAAGAGAATCATTTCCCACTGGATTATCTCTTCTATGCAGTTCTGCTACAGCAAAGCTGGCAAACAACCCCCTCAGGGCCTCAGAGCCCACTCAACTAGGGGCACTGCTGCCACAGTGGCAGCTGCAAGGGATGTCACTTTGCTCAAAGTTTGCAAAGCAGCCACTTGGAAAACTGTACACACATTCACAAAGCACTACGGTTTGGATGTGCAGTCCAGATCTGATGACAAATTTGGCAGAGCGGTGCTACAGAGCCTGTTTCCTAAGTAGGTTTCTGTGCCCGCCTCCCAACTGTACTGCTTTGTAGTCTGCACCTGTCAATACTTGCTGATGAATTCCTGGGGTGAGAATAGAAAGCTACTCATGTAGTAATTTTGTTTCTTCCAAGGGATTCTTCAGCATTACTGATCCTCCCACTCATCCTCCCCTATGAAACCTGTCTGGGGATGGCTCTGCTATTGTGTCATAGCCAGATTTGTCTAGTTTTGCTATTTCTTTCGTTGACTTGTTTCATAATAGTGGTTTGGAATATGCAGTTATTACATTAAGTGTTTTTCCTTCTGGGCACAGATCTTCCCTTGTCAATCTTCACCACTCATTACTGGTGGATGAAGCCAGAGGCACGCACCCGATATGAGAGTTTTTTTTTTTAATGGAGGGAGGAGACGGCACCGCCCACATGGCCAGCGCACTGAGCAGCGCATGAGGGTTGGCAGTTAAGCACCGTAGACTCCTCCTCCATCCCAGTTCTGTTTCTCCCACCGTCGGGGTAGCACCTGCTGTGTGAATGTTAGTTTTTCTCTGCAACATTGGGCCTAGTCATCAGTCTATTTCTCTCCATCCCGGTTCTTGACCAAGCGGTGCCGTTTATCACTGGTAAGACCTTTCCTTGTTTTTCTATAGATGGTGCCAAGTCATTTTGCTGTAGTTTTACTGTTTATTTCATGTCTTGTCAAGTTCCGGGGCTGGTAAGAAATCCAAAGAGGGTCATGCCCCCATGCATCGGTGCCTCTGTGGCCAGTATTTATCCATTTCGGACCAGCATGATGTTTTCCTACGGTGCCTAGGAACCCAATCATAACGTGGACAATTGCAATGCCTGCTTCTCCATGGACCACCATGTTCTCAAAGTCCATGCATTTAAAGTTGACAGGGCTCCGCCGACTTTTGGAGGATGGCGTCACTCATGGTTTGCCAAGGCCAGAACTCTTGACCTTTCCTCCAGGTCCCCTCCCAGATCTGTATGGCCCAGTGAGGAAGAAGCCTTCTCTGAGTCTAGCCTTGCCAAGGAGGAAGCTTCTTCTGTGGTGTTGCAGGGGCAACTCGGTTCCCTGCAGAGACAGGTCGCAGGCACTGCCTCGGCAGTCACCTCCATGGAGGTGCAGGCTTCCCGTGTCACAGTCCATGGCTGCTGTGCCTGGCACTGGTGGACCCTCAGTATTTCCTTCTGGTGCCATCCCAGATCCTAGTGCCATTTGTGGTGCCGGTGATCGGGGTGGTGCTACAGGCGGTGCCATGTTCCGCTGCGGCACCACTTGCAGCACCATCTCCAAGGCCCCTCCCAGGGTTGCCAGTCTGGAGTTCTGTCTGGTCTCTTCCTTTTCAGAGGAAGATGACTCTCAGGCTGACCCAGACTGGCACCCTGACTTCTTCAGAGTCAGAGAGCCCTCTGGGATGTGGCACCAGGTGACCCAGCATTCCCCTCTTGGAGTCCCCAGAGCCTGTAGTTCCAATAGTCCCTTCTGCCGAGGCTGGCCATGGGGGGCCCATTAGAGACAGTGGTCTAGGAGCGCTGGGTGTTGTCCTCTCCTGGGGTGGGCATGGCAGCTGCCATTTCTGGTGCTGCCATTGTCCCCCTGGGAGGGGATTGGGTCCCCTCTTTTGCAGCCTCCCTCTGGAGGCCAGTGGGATTAGGGGACCCTGTTTTGCTGGGAATGAGGAAGAGGGCAGTTTCAGAGTCTGAAGGGCTGAGGGGATGGAGTTAGGTGCGTGGGCCCCCCTTCCCTACCCTGAATGGAGTGGAGAGGAGTCAGAGCACTGAACCCCACCTTTCCCACAAGGTCTCTGGGATGCCCTTAGTTGGCAATGTGGAGGGTTGCCCTTCTGGACCCATGCAACCCCAGTCATGCCACAGGGGATATTCTCCCTCAGGGCTTATCCGGGGTTCATTTTCACATTTACAGCCTTTGCTGTCCGGATCGGCCCCCAGGTCCCCCCATCTGGCGGGACCGGTGACTGGGCCTCAGAGCCCTGGCAGAAGCCAGGCACTGTCAGTTAGCTGCCCCTCTCCCATCCCTCTGCAGACTCATCCTCCCCTCCCAGGCCATGTGGGTCCTTCAGGTCCCTTAACCTGGGAGATGTTCAGGGCCACAATGGCGGCCTTCCCTAGGTACGTGAGAGCCATGGATGAACAGGTCTTCCACCTGTCTCCCCAGCCGCAGGAAGACCCTGAACATTCAAGCTTCTTTTCCTCCTCGTCTCCATCAACTGAGGGAGAGGAACGATCTGTCCACCTGTCCTCTGATGCTGATTTCTTTGAATATCAGCAGTTCCTCTCGAGGCTAGTTCAGGAGCTCCATATATCTCATGTCATCAGAAGTAGTACTGAGTGAGAGACATTCTCATTTCTGAGCGAGTTCAGTGCTCACCAGCTAGTGATGCCCTCCTTGATTATTCCCTTCCAGGAAGCATCTATCTGCACCTGGCAGTCTCCAGCTGCTTTTCCCCCAGCCCCAGTGGAATGCAGGAGAAGGTACTGCACCCCCCAGGAGTCTCTAGGTTCCCTACCTCACCCACTTTTGAGGCTGATATCCTTAGATACTCCTTCCTGACTTCAGCGCTTGGGGCACAACTGACCCCCGGATCTAGATTCCACAGAATTCGACCGGTAGGGTAGAAGAGTGTTCTCTTCAGCTCATGTGTTGCTTTGTATCGGTTCTCATCAGGCTCACCATGCTGCCTATAACAGGCACCTGTGGTCAATGCTAGCACAGGTGTTAGCATCCCTTCCTGATTCAGAGCAATCTAGACAGGTAATTGCCCTCTCTGCTTAGGGTCTGGAGCTTGCAAGGCACCAGGCAAAGGCATCTTACATCAGTGAGGTGGTGTCCAGACTTGCAGGGACAGCGATCTGCATTAGGCGGACAGCATGGCTTCATCTATCCAGATTGTCACCCATTGCTTAGCGTAGGGTGATATCCTCTGGCTTTTGGGGGACCAATCTCTTTTCCTGCAGGGCAAGGAGGACCTTACAGGGGTGCCTTCCATCCCCCCTAGCCACAGGGGAGACTGCCTCATCCTGACCAGCCTTAGACCTTGCTGGTCTAGTACGGCTTTAGGGTCTCTCCCTCCTGCACCTCACCCGCAGGAGGCTGAGGGAATCTATTCTCTCAGGGCTGTGCCAGTTACCCTCCGGGGGGCTTGGTACTCACCCAGCAGTAATGAATGGTGAAGACTGACAAGGGAAGATATGAAAATCATGTACCTACCGTAATTCTTGATCTTCTCTTGTATCTTCGCCATTCATTATTGATTGCCTCCCGCCATCCCCTCATGGGCCTCATTTCTTGAGCATCATCTCCACCCTGCTCACCTTCCCCCTCCTAGAGACCAGTTGGGGTCTGTGTCCCCCTGGTACCTCAGAGCTCTCTGCTTCCTTCTCTAAGTCATACAGCATTCAACCTGAAGGACGGCGAGTAGGGTCTTCACCCTAACCTCTAAGGGAACTCCCTGGTATTCTCTTCTCTATGCACTGGAGTGTTCTCCTCTATGAGCCTGGATAATTGGATAATTTTCTGGCTTGTGTCACCCTCTGGCTGTTAACTGCTTCAGTGCATCCCTAGGAGAGTCCGTTGGATTTTTCTCCCTTCTTCCTCTTTTCTTGCATGGCTTGAAGTCCCGTGGTTCTCTTCTCCTGATGTGGGAACTATGCCAGTACTCCTGTGGGAAAACTATGAGCTGGTTTTGTTTTCCCACCTCTTTTCCTCCATCTAAATCTGGCCTCACTCTTCTTCTGAGCAGGACTGCCCCGGGACCGTCTGTGACCTAGGTCAAGATGTTCAACAAATATGGATAAAGGGTGGGAAGAGAGATCTGTCTCCGCCAAGGCTTGCAAGGCCATGGAATCCCCTTCAGACCTTGGTTCAATAACCCATGCAACTGGTGGGATCCTTGCTCCCTTGTCTTCATCCCGCAGGGTTTTTGAAACTATTTCAAGCCAGTGGTCTTCCAATTTATTGTGACGGAAAGCCACCTCCTCCCCCCCCCCTTTATCCTTTGCTTCTGTCTGTCTTTCTTTCTTTCTTTCTTTCTTTCTTTCTTTCTTTCTTTCTTTCCTTCTTTCCTTACTCTCCTTCTTGAGGCAGCCCAAGGATTGAGGCCCCATGGCCACTTAGGTTAGTGTTCTCTTCTCTCTGTCCTCTACTCAGCTTATGCCTTTTTCAGTTTATGTCCTTTTCATTTGTCTATCCCTCAGCTCTCTTGCTTTGCTTTATCTCTGTATGACTGTTTCATCCTCTCTGGCCAAACAGAACTGGGATGGAGAAGTCTACGACACCTAACAGCCAACCCTTGTGCGCTGCACAGTGCATTGGCCACATGGGCGGTGCCATCGGTGCCGATTCCTCCCTCAAAAAAAAAAAAAAAATTCTCATAGCAGTTGCGCAATACAAGAGAAGATTAAGAATTGTGGTAGGTACATAATTTTCATTTTTTGGCCTTTTTTCAGTGTCAAAATAGTTCTGAGGTCCTTCAGGCTGACTGCAGGCAGCACTCCTTTTCCTCTCTCTTCTGACTGGCCAATGTTCCTGCTCATTTACATTGACTCCTCCTTTCTGGTGATAGCTGAACCCAGCTGGCATACTGCACCTGTCAATGCTGAAGAATCCCTCGGATGAAACATTACTACGGTGAGTAATTTTTTTCTCGCCTAACTCCCTTAGCACCTTCTCTTAGGGGCTATGAGACTATTTCCTCTGCCACTCCTTAAGGTCCTTCCTCTGCTGTGTTGGACCTAGGTTTGCTTCTCTCCTGGAGCGGTTCTCAATCCACAGGAAACCTTCTCTGTCATCCTTATAGGGATGTTATGCATATTCTGGGTCCAAACTTAATTCCTCTCCTTCCCTCTCCCCCTTCCCTTCTCTTTCACTTTCGTTCTTTCTTTCTTTTTCCTTCCCTTCCCTTCCCTCTCTCCCTCTATTTTCTTTACCTCTTGGCCTGCCCAGTGATCGAGGTCCCCCTACCCAGAAACACCCTAGAGCCCTTACCTCTCCTGCTGTGGTTGGCCTTAGAATTTCAGTTTATATCCTTTGCTTTTTCTATCCCATGGGCTTCCTTATCCCAACCTTCCTCCTGTTTTTCTCTATACCTTGATTTCCTCTCCAGTGAGCAAAACTGAGGAGGTTGAGGGGCTGGCGTCAGTTACTAGCCAATCTGCGAGCACCACATAGTGCGTCAGCCTCAAGGGTGGCACTGTCTCCCACATGGCCCCTCCTCCTGAGAAAAGTTTAAAGCTATAGGCTCCCATGGGGTCTGACACCTCCAGTTGATACCCACTGGTAATGAATGGTGAAGATATCTAGGAAGAGCAAGAATTACGAGTACGTCATTTTCATTATTCTATGGTTTCTACGCTTTCTTCCTCTGACTAGGAAAAATTTTTTTTCTGAGGTACTTTTCAATTTTATTTGCTATCTATATTTATTTTTCTATTGGTTTCTCTATTTCTGCAGGAACCATTTTTAGTGCTTAATTTTCTTTTCTTTTTTCCTATATAGGAACTGATACTCATGGTTCCATCGCGTTTGGGAACTGACCTCAAACTTTATATTGTTCCATTTTGGGAACCAAATTTCAGGTCTTCTGATAAGATTGTCATGTCAGATAGACTAAAAAAAGAGGACTGGACCTACAGGATTTAAAAATTGTTTAAAGTGTTTTAACATTGTGGCAAAGGTGGATGACCATGATCTGTATTTAAACTGCCTAGGTTCAAGCCACATTTTTGCTAACTGTGAATTTTGTACTAAGTTTTATTCTAAAACAGTCAAGAAAAGGACTGAAAGGTTGGACATTATGGCCTCTCAGTCTGCCTCCCCCTGCCATAAATCTCTTGAAGAGGGGTCCTCCTTTCATCACAGATCAAAAGATAGATCTTGTAGGACCCCTCAGAGAATAAGTCTTCTGACAAAAATAATACAGACCATGCCAAGGAAAAATAACATGCTGAGCAGGTTACTGACCCAGTTCCTGCTAAAAGGAAACAAAAAGGAAAACATACCACTGGCCCCCCGCTGAAGAGCAAAGGGAGACCCCAGTGCTACAACTAAAAATGCCCTCACCTGAGGACATGGCTAAGGCTGTGAGAAGGCAGTAAGGAGGGCTGGGGGATACTGGGATGCATAGGAAGAGGTATCACCAGTAGAAAACAGGAAGTTGTTATCCCTCTGTACAGACAGTTGGTGAGACCCCATCGGGAGTACTGTGTGCAGTTCTGGAGACCCCATCTCCGTAAAAACATAGACAGAGTGGAAGCTGTCCAGAGGAGGGCAACCAAAATGGTGCAGGTCTGCACCGGAAGACATATGAAGAAAGACTAAAGGAGCTTAATATGTATAGCCTCGAGGAAAGGAGGAGAGAGGGACATGATAGAAACTTTCAAGTACCTCAAGGGAATTAACAAAGTCCAAGAGGGCAGCATCTTCCAGAAAAGAGATGTGCAAGAACAAGGGGGCACAATTTGAAGATAGAGGGGGGGGCGGCTCAGAGGTAATGTGAGGAAGTATTTTTTCACTGAGAGGGTTGTGGATGCATGGAACAGCCTCCCTGAGGAGGTTGTGGAGTCAAGAACAGTGGGGACTTCAAGAATGCATGAGACAGGCATAAGGCTGTTGGTTAACTAGGATTTGAAGCTTATCTGTTAGGTAGGAAAATGGGCAGACTAGGTGGGCCAAGCGATCCTTATCATAGATACATAGATACATAGACAGTGTCGGCAGATAAGGGCCTATGGCCCACCCAGTCTGCCCATTTGAGCTTGTAAGTTCAGTTTGTTTTCCTAGAAGTCTGTTGCACCTTACCCCTGACCTCTAGAATTCCTTTATGTCTATCCCATGCATTCTTAAATCCTGTGATTGTTTCAGTCCCCACCACTTCCTCTGGCAGGGTGTTCCACTTGTCCACCACCCGTCCTGTGAAGAAATTCTTTCTCATGTTTCCTCTGAATCGTCCTCCCTCCAATTTCATCCCATGCCCTCTAGTCCTGGAACATCTTTTTCGCTTAAAAATAGTGTTTTCCTGCACCCTGTTCCTCCCTGTAAGATACTTGTATGTCTCTATCACATCCCCTCTCTCTTATCTGCCGTCAAATTCTATGTTTGGCAATTGTATCAGTCTTTTCAAGCTGTGAGAAACTTTTTGGGGTTCCAGCTGGCCCTTCCACACCTGTCCCCACTAACCTTGACCAAAGCCAGGTTTTTTTTCTTCGAAGAAGGTGATGAGGTGGAGGAACAGGAGAACCCATAGAGCCTGATGTGCTGCCAAATCAGGAATGTGGCTCCCTTTCTCATGTCAAGATGATTTTTCCTCCCATTATACTTTGTCCAGCAGATGGTAGGCACACTTGATCTCTCTATTCAGGAAACTACTGAGGATGATGAAGAGACAGACTTCCTAGACATGATGGGTCTTTCTGTCCCCCCAAGAAGTTACTCCTTCCTGTACACAAGTCTCTCCACAAGGCCACCTTTAAACTTTTGAAGAACCCCACTAGCATTCCAGGTGTGGACAAAAAATAGAAAAAAAATACCAGCTGGATAAAACAAATGCTGCATACCTCTACACTCATCCTGAACATGAGGGTATGATACAAGCTGCAGCCTATGACAAGGCTAAAGTGCCTCTGCCCTCCTGGCCTCCAGATAAGGACTCTAGAAAGCTGGACACCATGGGCTACACCACAGCATCTCTGTTCCTTCACCTTTGTACTTATATGGCATACACTGCAGAATACCAAAAGGCACTATGGAACTCAGTCTTGGCTATCAGTTAAAAAGTGAGGGTGACTTCTCTATCTCAGAGCAAGAAGATGGTATGGCGCTGGAGAAACATGAATGCAGACAATGTGGTCCAATTCCTATAATTCTTCTCTTTATTATATAAAAGTGGCAATAAACTCAACATTTCACCTAAAAAATAGGCTTTTTCAAGAGTTGCCTTTTAAAGTATAGTTTTTCAGATGCACATAGAATTTTATATCAACAACTTGACTCTCTATGATGAAATTTCCATTCAGATTCTGTATCATGTAGATATAGACAAGTCTCAATTTCTTGGCAGCCTTCAATATGATTTACTTATTTCAGCCTGTTTGTTGTCCCTCAGGCTCATTGCCTTTCCTTGGAGTTTTCAATAGTGCGTAAGACGCTAGCTTAGACCCTTACCTTGTCATCTTCCCTTTTTCCTTTATCCACCATTTTACATATCAGTCAAAAAGCCTGAGATGACATAGCCCAACACCTGGCAGAAAAAGTCAAAACTGCCTTAGATTCTGCAAAGTATAAGATTTATATGGCTGTAGATGCCAGTGACACTGCCTCCAGATCCATGGCTCAGGCCATTTCACTCAGGAGGTTTGCCTTGTTGAGAACCATTAACCTCTTTAAGGACACCCAAACAAAAGCTATGGACTTCCCCGACGAGAACAGTTCTCTCTTTGGGGACAAGACAGAGGCATACATGAAAAAGGTGGAAGAATATAAATCCACCTACAAGAGTAATGCAGCAAGAGAAGCATCCACCTCTTACAACCCCCGAGGAAGAGGGGGCAGAATTAGGGATTACTATCTCAGGGCTGTTTACCCATATCCATGACTATGAATTACTCCCAGATGAGAGGACACTTTAGAGCCAGGGGTAAGAGGACTTAGAAGCACATTGACCCCATCCTCTCACCAAAGGTTCAGTTCAAACAAAACCCCTGATGGGAATGCCCAGGTCATCTCCCCTCTGCCAGTAGGGAAAGGCTGGCCCACTATCTCCACCGCTGGCAGCAAGTCACCACAGACAAGTGGGTGCTGGAGGTAGTGGGTCGAGGACTTAACCCTACAGTTCAAGAAATTCCACACATAGCAGGGCCACAGGAGTTAACAGCCTCTGACCCCCACAGAAAAGATTCTGTTGGAGTCAGAGGTCAAGTCTCTCCTTTTGGCAAAAGCAGTAGAAAGGGTACCCCTCCCAGTGGGGAAGAGGCCTCTACTCAAGATACTTTCTCACCCAAAAGAAAAATGGGGACTGGCAGCCCTTTCCAGACCTCAGGAACCTGAACAAGCACCTAGTCAGTCCCAAATTCAAAATGGTCACCCTGGCTGTGGTGATTCCCTCCTTGCAACAGGGAGACTGGCTAGCCTCCCTAGACCTCAGAGATGCCTATTTTCACATACCAGTCAGGCCCTCTCACAGAACGTACCTGAGATTCAGATTGCCCTCTGGTCACTACCTGTTTGCAGTACTCCCATTTGGCCTTTCCTCAGCCCCAAGGGTTTTCACAAAGTGTCTGGCAGTAGTTACAGCTTATATCAGAAGACAGGAGGTCTCTGTCTTTCCCTATCTGGACGACTGGCTGATAACAGACAAGTCTCCCCAAAACTCAGAGACTCTCTGCCTTACACAGCTCACTCTGGAATCTTTGGGCTTCCTGATCAATACAGAAAAGTCCCAGCTAGAACCAGTTCAACTCCTAGAGTTCATTTTTGCAGAGCTGGACACTCAACAAGGGAAAGCCCTGCTCCCAGCAGACAGGGTGGAAAACTACCAGACACTAGCAGACTCCTTTGCCCTCAGCCAACCAAGGATAGCCAGGCACTTCCTCAGACTCCTGGGCCACATGGCCTCCACTGTAACAGCAGTTCCAGGTGCCAGTTTTCAGATGAGGTACATCTAGTACCATTTGAGAGCTCATTAGTCTCAAAAAAGGACTGCCTATCAAAGCTGGTACCAGTCACAAGTACTTATCTACAAGCCCTGGACTGGTGGAAAGACAGGTACGGCCTAAGAGAAGGAATTCCCTTCCAACAGACGGAGCCCTTGAAAGTGCTCACCACAGACACCTCCCTGCTGGGCCAGTCCATAAGTGTGGTGTGGACTCCCAGGCAGTCCAAGTATCACATAAACCTCCTCGAACTTGGAGCTGTGTATCTGGCCATAAAAGCATTTGCCCCCAGCTCAAGGGTCAAGTCTGTCCAAATCAGGACAGACAACATGACCACCATGTTCAACATCAACAAGCAAGGGGGCACAAGATCCTCAAAGCTCTGCACAGAAGCCATGAGGATCTGGTCACTAGCTTACTCCCTGGGCATGCAACTAACTGTCATCCATCTGCCAGACATGGACAATGTGCTGGCTGACTCCCTGAGCCACTTCAGTCAGGGCCATCATGAGTGGACTCTAAACAAGCAAGTGCTTGCCACAGTCTTCAGGTGGTGGGGCAACCCAGAGATAGACTTCTTTGCCTCCAAAGACAATAATCAGATTCTCCTGTACTGTCGCAGGCCTCTGGTATTGTGCTCAGTGCCAGTGGATGCTCTGTCCCTGAATTGGAAAGGGAGGTTCCTGTATGCCTTTCCTCTATTTCCTCTGATCCTCAGAGTGCTACTCAAGCTCAGAAAGCTACCAGCAGCAGTGATCCTGGTGGCTCCAAACTGGGCAAGGCAGCCATGGTACCCTCTACTCCTTGACCTGTCAGCCAAATGGCTCATTCACCTACCCTTGAGTCACAGTCTCCTGATCTTGCCTCAGGCAGGTATAACACTTCCCAACATAAGATCATTTCACCTCAAGGCCTGGTACTTGAACAGCTAGAGTTCCCAGACTCACAGTACTCAGAGGAAGTCCTGAGGATTCTTAGGCTAGCTATGAAACCTAGTACCAAAAAGACCTATACCTCCAAATGGAAAAGATTCTCCTTCTGTTGTAAAGACAGATTGACCCTCTGCAAGCTAGCCTGTGCTTTATACTAGACTATCTGGTTCACCTGCAAACATCAGACCTTAGGGCTTTATCCATGAAAGTCCACCTGGCAGCCCTTTCAGTTTCTATCTCAGCAAGCAAGGAGAAAGCTGTAATTTCTAATCCCAGGAATTCTTCAGTATGCTTGTACATATGCAGTATGCCAGCTGGGTTCAGCTGCCCTAGGTTGGAGTCCATGCTAATTATTTTTTTGGCATCAGCAAATCAGAGAGCAGCAGATGATGTGCTACCTGTGCCATCCGTGGGTGTTTTGTGTGTGGCTTCAGTTTTAACTAAAAATAAATGCAGCTTATGAATCAGACATTCAAGTGTCTGAAATTCCTGAATTCTGTGTGTTACCTGAGCTCTACTCTTGGTTTATGCTTTAAAAAAGTACCAACTGGGAAGAAAAAATTCTGAATAAGAAATAATGCTGAGTAAATGTGAAAAAAAAAATGAGTGCAGTTTACTGAGCTTTTTAATTGTAAAATCGGACGTTCTGAAAGGGACCTTTTAATTTTAAAAGCAGATTAGTGCTCTATAAGCAAAGTGAAATGACACCTTGGCTTTACATTTATGCGGCCAGGCTGAGAGTGTGACCGGGCAATATAACTTATGACTTTGTTCCTTACTAAGTGTTGCAGTTAGTATAATCTATGTCTTGTGCTTCATTTACTAGCTTGCTACTTGCATAATTAGTCTCTCCACCCACCTCCCACCCACCCTATCTAGGCATTTACTTTTACTCAGTACATAGGCCAATCAGGAAAAATTTACTATCTCCCCACCTGCCCTATCTGGGCATTTACTTTTACTCAGTATGTGGGCCAGTCAGGAAAAATTTACAGTCTACCTGTTTTTCCATTGGTCTAAACCTTCCACCACCAGAGGGCCACAATTGACTGTATCTCTGTCCGTAGCTCCTTTTACTATTTCCAAACAATCACCCTTGAGCAAGAACA
The DNA here is from genome assembly GCA_016271365.2 of Neoceratodus forsteri. Lineage (NCBI taxonomy): Eukaryota > Metazoa > Chordata > Ceratodontiformes > Ceratodontidae > Neoceratodus > Neoceratodus forsteri. The sequence continues at coordinate 741,094,603 of CM057459.1, forward strand.
CTATATGAGCAGCTGATTTCTCTTGCTATTTTATCAGCAAGTAGCTCACCTCCACGTGCATTCGTGTGTACTGCCTTCCCCAATTACATTTCCTCATCTTTCACTCTAGCGTCTCATCTACTGCACTATCTTAGGCAACTATAGTCCATCTACAGTGTCTACGTTTGCCTTAGTGTACATTCCCTCCTGCCTCTTGCTCCATTGTGCCACTGAGTACCTCATAGCATTATCCCTAATACACCCTCCGCTGCACAATGGGCAAGCCTCCCCACTAGAGATGCAGCGAATTTAAATTCCGCTGGTGAAGTGAATGTGAAGTGAATATGAAGTAGGCAGTTTGCATTGCCACTCCGCTACATGGAGTGGGGAATGCAAAGTGCTCACTCCGCCTTGTCATTACCACTTCACGTTAAGTCGGAATGGCAATGTGAAGTAAGGCGAAGTCATTGTTTTTAATGGACTTCGCTTTCCTCATTATTATTCTAAGTGACCCACTTGGTGTTTTAGATTTGGCAGCCCCCCCACACATCACATAGCTTACAGTACTGTAAGTCACATGCTCTTTAGCTAGGAAGGAAGAAAGTGAGTCATACAAGCAGATACTTTTACTTTCTCCTGTGCAGATGGAGAGAGAGTAGCGTGTTTTGTGACTGCTGATACTTTGAGATCAGAGCGAGGAGATTTAAACTTTGATTTAGACCCAACAGCTTTTTTAAAAGCTACATTTTTTTTGTCTTTTCTGTACTCTTTTTTACTTAATTTGCTCTTTCTGTAAATGTTATTTTTCTTATCTTTATAAGTAGTTAGTTGTTTGTCTGTGACTGTGTGTATGTGTTGTGTGACAGTGTGAGTAGTGATTGTTCAGACTGAGGGAGCTCAGTAGGAGAGATGGACCAGGGTGAGGGAATGTCTGGGGTGGAGGCAACTCTGGAGAATGTGGTAGTGGTAAGCATCGTACCGTGCACATGTGTGGAGGGCATGGGCGCCCATTCCTGTTGGACCGTTCAAAACTTGTGAGTGTTCCCCTCCCCCAGAAGCAGGACCAGCACCGCCTCCTGTCCTGACTCTGAGGCAGTTGAACCACCACCACCAAGTCCAGCACTAGGTCCTCTGGAGCAGGATGTGCTTGTTTCCCCCGGGCCCAGGTGTGGATCCCATCCCTGTTCAGCACCATGACCAGCCGGCTGCCAGTTCATCTGGCCATCCCCTGTCTGTGTCTGGTCCTCCCCACATATCCATTGTTTGGCAGTTTTTTGACTGTGTCACGGGGACAGAAGTGTGGTCAAGTGTAGCCTGTGTGAGGTGGAGATGTACTGTGGCCCCTTGGGGACTCACCTGGGGACTGGGGGCCAGCACAGCCATATGCTCAACCACCAGCAGTTGGAGTGGCAGGCTGCCACAGAACAGACCATGTCTGCACCTGCTGGCCATTCCGTGGCAGAGGGTGCAGTTGTGCATTGCGGCATCCCTAAGAAGAGGAGGGCCACAGCAGCACTTGCTGCTCCACCAGCACCCCCACCACCACCACCACCACCACCACCAGCAGGTCAGCCTGTAGAATGTGTGGACCCCAGAGAACTGCATGTAACACAGGCTGACTTGGCAGTTCTCTGGAGTGCTGCCAAAGAGAACAATGAGAGGGTGAGTGCTGTGGAGCAATGGCTGGATCACATAGAGGGACATCAGTTGCAAATTATGTCCATGCTGGAACTACTGCTGGATCACCATGGGATCCCACATTATTTTCTTTTTCCTCACACCATGTGCCCCCCCACACCTTCCACCATCCCCGACCCTTGTATGTAATTTTGCCCTTTCTTGTTGTCTTCCATATGCACGACACTTTGTATTCTGAGCAGTGCAAGTATACTGTACTAAACTGCATGTGTGCAGTCAGTCTTTTTTCCAGTCTGTGTATGTACTGCAGACACTGTCCAACTCCTTGACTTAAAAACAAACATTAATGAGTACAATAGTGGGGTCGTGAAGCCTGGAGAGATACTACAAAACAGGCTTACAATACATCCAAGTAACTATTACAAAAAATTAATGTTGTGATTCGTGATATGATCGTGAATCGTGATTTGTGACTGCATTTGTGACAGTGATGATGAAGAAACGTGAATGCCTACTGCCTATGGCTGTACTTCCCCGATGAGCTGTAGCTTAAAACTCCCAGACTTAAAAACACGCATCAATGAGTACAATGGTGGGGTGGTGAAGCCCAGACAGATACTTCAAAACAAGCTTACAATACATCCAAGTAACTATTACAAAAAATTTAATGTTGCAATTCGTAACGTGAATGATCGTGAGTAGTGATTTGTGACTGCATTTGTGACCGTGATGATGAAGAACATGATTTGTATCACGAGTGACTCATGATGATGGTCCTGACTTAAAAATGCATATTAATGAGTACAATGTTCATGCAGAATTAAGCACCACACCTGTCCAGTACTCTGAAGGGAAACCAAAGAAGCAACTGTGACTTAAGTTGCAGATGGAGATTGGGCCCTAAAGAGATGCAAATGCACAGACAGATTAAGATTGTGCTGTGCACTGAAGAGATGCAGACACAAAGGCACAACACCTAACCAGTGCTCACCATTAGAAATTCAAAACTGGAAAAGAATATCTTTGCCGGTTGGGCGGGCTATGGGGTGACAGTGTACTGCACTGCTGCAACAGTCACTAGTACTAGTACCAGTAAAGATACCACAAAGAAGTACTAAAATCACACAGCTGCAGTGGATAGCAGCTTCACATTGCTTAAATTATTATGTGGCATAATAAAATGTGTCTGATTTGATGACACGCATTACACACATACTCACACACACACACCAAGTAATGCATAGCAAATTGAAAACTTCAGTAATATAACCACATATTTTAAACAAACTAAAATTATGCACTGTAGCAATAACAGCCACTAGTACTAGTACCAGTAAAGATACCACAAAGAAGTACAAAAATCACGCAACTGCAGTGGATAGCAGCTTCACATTGCTGAAATTATTATGTGGCACAATAAAAGGTGTCTGATTTGATGACATGCATCACACACATACTCACACACACACCAAGTAATGCATAGTAAATTGAAAACTTCAGTAATATAACTACATATTTTAAACAAACTGAAATTATGCAGTGCTGCACCACAACAATCAGCAAAAAATGGCAAGAAATATTGAAAATAATACTGTGTGTACATTAACACAGTTATACAAGAAAAATATCATCAAAACAGAAAGCACTGTCTTTTTCTCCAAGTTAATCTACCTACACCACAGATATGCCCCTCCCCCAAAGCACACTTCCACTGTCTCTCGGTACACAGACTGAATGTTGTACATTAACATTCAAAATCCATACACAAACAATAAACGATCAATGATATGAGCACAGGAGGGTTCCCTATAATCGATAAACCAAAGTTTCAGCAAAAAAATGACTCAAAAAAGCTTTTTAAACAGCTTTTTTAAGTTTTGAATCGCAGAGAGCTCTCAGAGCAGATTGTCTCCTACAGCTTCCTACACACACTACCCCAAACTGAGGCTGTGCAGAACAATCTAGAGCCCATGTGATCTGAAATCCCATGAATCACTGCAAAATTCGCCTTTGGAGCTTAAAAACAAGGCAAAGTGGAGTGGAGTACATTGTTTTCAATGTACTTCGCCTTAAGAATTGGTGGAGCAGTGCTTTGGGAAGGCGGAGTAATGTGAAATCAGTGTTTTCAATGGACTTTGCGTTGCCACAGTAACGCTAAGTAATTCACTCTGCTATGGAGCACTCCAAGGGACCATTTACTCCATTTAGTGAATTTGGGGCTACTTCGCCCATCACTCCTCCCTACACCTTTTGACCCCATAATCTCTATGTGCACATCTCCTTGTCCCCTGTCTCCCTCAAAGTGTTGTCTATCTTGGATGCTGGTTCCTAAAAAAGGCTGCGAATGTCTACAGTTACCACTGGCATCATGAGAAAAAAACTAATTTCCTCTATCAGACCCTTCCTCTTACTTCTTCTTCTTTTAACCCCTGTGGGTGACGTTGAGCTTAATCCTGGCCTGGCAAGTCCCACCTTCTTACCCTACTTCCCTACATCATCTCATCAATTAATGAAAGGAATGAAAAGTACACAACTTAATGCATGCAGTCTAAGATCTAAAATGCCTGCGATTAAAGCCTGGGATAATCAACATGTACTGGATATACTGGGACTTGGCTGAAGCCAAACTTCAAGTAACATGAGGTTGCTATATCTGGGTATAAGTGCTTCAGGAAAGATCGGTTGGATAAACAGGGGGTCCTTATGTATGTTAGGACTAATTTAGATGCTGCCAAAATCTCTGTGCCTGGCCCTGGAGCCCCTGTGGTGGAATTGTTATTCCTTTCTCTGACTCTTGGCACCGTCAAAAACTTCATTGAGGGATGTGTCTACCTGCCCCCAAGGAAGCTTCTAACTGCCCTCCCTTCCTTCACTACCTCCCTTGCAAACCTTCCATGCCATGACCTTGTACTCTGTGGTGACTTTAATATAGACTGGTTGAATCCCCAACTCTGTCAAGGTGCATGCCCCTTTTGCAGATTGCAACCTGGTACAACTGATTGGCAGCCCTACAAGAATTAACACTAAGTCGGGTAAACATACTTTGCTTGATTGGGTGGTCATCAACTGTGCCCGTAAAATAAAGTCAGTGGGAGTTCTCTCCGACAGCATAAGTGATCACTCTCCTACATTCTGCATCTGGCACAATAATGTCCTTAACTCTGCCCCCCCCCAAGGTGACCCTGGTGTGGGATATGTCTAAATTCGACCCCAGTATTTTTATGGCCTTTATCCATGATAACAACTGAGGTCCAATAAATACCCTGCCCTGGACATCAACCAAGCTCTCGACTTCTTTGTGTCCACATTCACTGAAATTGTTGATTACCATGCTCCTATGAAGAGATGCCAGTCAAAAGAAATGAAAGCACCCTGGCTTTCTAAGGATCTCAGGAAACTCCTGTCCACTTGTGACACAGCGTGGTGGACATACAAGGGTAGTGGGCTAACCTCAGATTGGCAAGCCTATAGGCAACTAAGGAACAGTTGCAAGAACTCCATCCAGAAAGCTAAATGACACCATTTCAAGAGACTTCAGACTGAGCATCTCAGTAACCCAAAGGAATTCTGGATACAGACTAATACCATATTAAAAGGAAATACCTCTAAGATCCCTAGTTCCCTTGATGCCCAAGGTGCAGTCTTCACTGACTTCCCCTCCATCGCTGCTGGCTTTAATGAATTTATTACTGATTTACATAAGTATACATCGCTCTTTTCCAGCCCCCGCAATAATTTGACTTTCTACCTCCTGGGAGTTCTGCCCCACCTTTCACTTGAAATTAGTAACCATTAATGAGATATGTCAACTTCTCAATAATCTGAAAGCTGATAGCTCTCCAGAACATGACACTCTTGAACCAAAATTACTAAAGCTGGTGGCCACAGCCATCTCCCATTCTATTTGTGATCTGTTCAATTGGTCCTTCCTTACTAGAACTGTCTCTGTGGTAGTTTCCGTTCACAAGGATGGTCCTAACTCTACCATTGAGAACTTCTGACCTATTTCGATAGTTTGCCTGCTAGCAAAAATTCAGGAGCGTATTGTCTATGACCACCTGCAGGATTACCTGGATCACCACCAACTGCTTTCAACTTCCCAACATGGGTTCAGAAAAAAACATAGTACCCTCACAGCCCTGATTAAAGTCACTTCTGACATATTCCATGCAATGGGCAAAGGCTTTGCCACATGAGCAGTCTTTATAGACCTGACTAATGTCTTTGACCTGGTCAGCCAATGCCTCATGTTATGGCAGTTGCATCTCCTTGGCCTTGATGCCAGTGCCCTAACTTGGATCAAGTTATCTCCATGGCCACACATGGAGGCAAATGGGCGAGTTCCTTTTCAGACCCTAGATCCATTACTCATGGTGTTCCCCAGGGTTCAATACTGGGCCCATTACTATTTTCACATTTTAGTAACGATCTCCCGAATAACTGTGGAGGGGCATCTGTTCATCTATATGTGGATGATGCCATCATTTACTGTTCTTCCTCTGATGTAGGGTAGAGCAACTTTATATTAGCTTCTAACTTTCACACTCTTGAAGTCTGGTTCCTATAGAAACAGCAAGTTCTTAATACTAAAAAAACAGCATATTGTTCTTCAACTCAGCTACACAAACCCTCCCCTCTCTGGTTGTACTCTCACACACTGGGGTTGCCCTCAAATCCATTAAGTCATTCAAATACTTGGGAGTCACTTTGGATTACTTTTTTTCCCTGGACAGACATGTTTATAACTGTCCTTAACAAAACTCTGAACCAAAAGCTTGGTGTTCTCTACCGTATCTGTTCGCCCCTCACATCGACCTCCTGCCGCAAGAGTACGGCTGCAACCCTCCTGCCACTCCTTATGTATGAAGCTCCACTACTACTTTCAACTACCACTACCATACTATCTCGTCTCTGTCAGGTCTACCATAGGGTGGAAATATTTGCTTTGGAGGTCAGTGCACAACATCACCATTGCAACGTCCTCTCTTCCCTGGGATGGCTACTTTACGAATCAAAATTTACGGTATGCCACCCTAAGCTTCATGCACAAGCTGGTCCACTGTTATACTCCTCCTTGCCTTGCTGATGTTGTTCAAAGCCAGCATCCATAGCATGCTCTTAGACTGACCACCCTTCCCCTTCTCTTAATGCTAAACTCAGTGCTAGCCTTGGCCCGGAGATCATTTGCGTTCTCGACAGTGTCTTGCTGGAATTCTCTACCTCCTAATATGTTGATCTGCACCTCTCTCTCCCAATTTCAGTGTTCTTCACTACTCCACCTTGCTCCTGTTTTCTATGACTTCTGACTCTGCCAACCTTATTCTGCATGTAATTCTTGCCCAACTGAACTCCCTCTTGTTCTGTGCCTTATTTTCAGGGGGAAAAATACAGCGTTTGATAATAGTGAATGATGTTTTGGTTTACCATTGTTCTTTTGAATTGTTGTAACTGTAATAGATGTACTCCTTTTGTTCCTAGGCTGTGTGTTAACCTGATCCCTGTACTAATCTTGTTATTAATGTATTGCACTATCAATGTAATGTACTTCCTGTGTTGCCCCTGAAAAAGGGAGTGTCTTGTCTCAGTGAGCCCATCCGTTTACCAAAATTCAAATAAATAAATAAATATGTACCCTGACCATGAGGAGGTGGTGCAGGCTGCTGCTTGTGATAAAATTGAAGTACCTCTATTTTCGCAGCCCCCTGAAAAAGAACCCAGAAGGCTGGATTCGATGGGTAAAAAATCTTACACAATGGCTTCTCTGCTGCTTCACCTGTCTGCTTATATGGCCTATGCAGCTCAATATCAAAAATCTCTCTGGAACTCTGTGCTAGCTATCAGCCAACAGGCCCCAGATGAAGTAGCCCAGGACCTGGCAGAAACTGTAATGACTGCCCTAGAGGCGACAAAGTACCAGTTTCACATGGCAGTGGACACTAATGAGCCATGGTCCAGGCAATCTCCCTTATGTTATATGCCTGGTTAAGAACAACCAACCTCTCACAGGACACTTAGACTAAAGCCTAAAGCTATGGATTTCCCCTGTGAGAATGATTCACTGTTTGGTGACAAAACAGAAGCTTACATGAAAAAGGTGGAGGAATAAAAAAAAACACCTACTAAAATAATGCTGCAAAAGAAAAAGCCTTTACTTCCCAGAGATCCCAGAGCAGAGGGAACAGATGTAAAGGTTACTACCCCAGGGCCTTCTACCCTGTGCCAATGCCCATGCCCCTGGATTACTCTCAAATGAGAGACATCTTCAGGGGAAGAGGAAGGAGAGATCAGAGATGGGCCGGCCCCTCGCTTTCCTCAAGTACTCAGTCTAAGCAAATCTCCTGGCTGCAAAAGCCAAGTCACTCCCCCCACCCCTCCCCTCTCCCAGTAGGAGGCAGGCTGACCCACGACTTCCACCACTGGCACCTCATCACCATAGACAAGTGGGTGCTCAAGGTAGTGAGTCAGGGCCTTTTCATGCAGTTCAAGAAATTTCCCACTCAACAGGGTCAGAAGTCACTAAAATATCTAACTCCTACAGAGAAACTACTGTTGGAGTTAGAAGTAAAGTCCCTTCTGTTTGCAAAAGCAGTGGAAAGAGTTCCCTTCCACCAATGGGGAAAGTGCCTCTACTGCAGGTATTTCCTAACTCAGAAAAAAAACTGGGGACCGGTGGCCCATTTTAGACCTCAAGCACCTGAACAAACATCTGCTCAATCCCAAATTCAAGATGGTCACCCTGGCTGTGGTGATTCCATCCCTGCAGAAGGGGGACTGGCTTGCTTCCCTTGACCTGAAGGATGCCTATTTCCACATTTCAATCAGGCAGTCCCACACAAAATTCCTCAGGTTCTAACAGCCTTCAAGCCATTATCAGTTTGCAATACTGCACTTTAGCCTTATTTGCAGTGCCCATGGTCTTCACAAAGTGCCTGGCAGTAGTGGCAGCCCATCTCAGGAGACAACAGGTATCTGTTTCCCTGTCACAGGGTGTGGGAAATAATCACAGACAAGGCAGTTTGACAGGATTTAAAACACACTTTGTGACATTTATTTACAAAATTTACAAACATAATAAAGATAAAATAAATACTGCAATATAAACAACAACTTCTCTTTCAGTGCTTCTTGCACAACTCAAATATACAGCCTAAGATATGTAGAATTGCTACAATCTTCACTTTCCGTATCACCAGTCTACCTGCACTGTAGACCTTCCTTCACTCCATCCAAGGTTGATCTGCCTGAAGATCTGTGCAGGGAGCTTATGTACCCTTTAAGTGTGGTCACCTGACTAAAGCCCTTAACCTTAGATACAAAATATAAAAGCTGTATGTTAGGTTATCTAACATTTGTGACCGCCCAGAGGTGCTCTGAAAACTTAGCTTGCCCTCCTAGTAAGTATCCGTAATTAAACAGTAAACAATGGATTGTTATTCCCATTTTTGTGTTGATTACTGGGCTAATTACCCTAGTAATACACCTGGGCCTGGATATTCAGACGGGCCAGGCTGTAAGTCTGGATGCAGCGCAAGTGGGCTGCGCTGGGGCGTTGCCAGGGTGATATTCAACGGAGCTGCACCATGGCACAGCATCACTGAATATCGCACCCTGGCCACCCACAGTGTGCATCGCGCAGTGGCACTGCACCAGCTCAAGTGGCCAGAGTGGAGTAGGGTGATGCACTAGTGCAAGTTCTGTTGCATTAGGCACAACAGTCGTGAGATTCAAAAGTGCACATGCAAATGGGGCCATAATGCATGCAAGGTGCAAATGGGGCTATTTGCATGTCATTGTGGCCCCATTTGCATGTAGGTGCGCTGATCCCTGGTGACTTGCGCCTGGCGCCCTGCCAGGCTGCAGCCGTCGGGGACCGACGCCCCCTGCACATCGTGTAAAAGTACCCCAATGCCCGATCGCAGGCTTGTGTAAGAAAAGTACATGTCCTAAATCCCTGGTGGTCCAGTGGACCACTCGCAGCCTGATCGTGGGCGTATGTTGTACAAAGGAGAGGTCCAATATCCCTGGTGGTCCAGTGGTACCCCCTCCCCACCCGCCCACTGAGCCCCACTGCCCTGCTCCCCGTCAGTGGCAGGTGGCAGCACCCACCCGTCTGCTGCCGCTGACTGTTACCGTCACGGTAGGGCTGTACACCCATTGGTCCACAGCATGAGCCAATGGGCGTGCAGCCATACCGTACTACACGTTCAGTTATGTGAATGGATCAACTGGACTGTGTAGGCATGGTACTGGTGCTGCATGCCCATTGGCTCACGCTTGTGGACCCTCAATGGGTGCCAGCCCCACTGCACAGTGTCAGTCGGTGGTTGGCGGGGCAGCAGGCGGTGGGTGCTGCCGCCCACCGCTGACCAGGGAGGGAGCGGGCGGTGAGGCTCAGTGGGCGGGTGGGAGGGGGCACCGCTGGACCACCAGGATTTTGGACCTCTCCTTTCTACAACATATGCCCGCGATCGGGCTGCGAGCAGTCCACTGGACCACCAGGGATATTGGATGTGTACTTTTTACAACATATGCCCGTGTTCAGGCTGCGAGCGGTCCACTGGACCACCAGGGATATTGGAGGATCCTTTTTCTATGTATGCCTGTGATCGGGCATGGGGGGTGCCGCCAGGTGCAGCCAGAGCTTGGGTGGCCACCCACAGGTGGCAGCTGCTGTGTTGCACCCTGCAGTACAGCAGATCACCTGTGGGTGGCCAGCTGTTGTTCTTTTTTTTTTGGCTCACCTGTGTGCAGCACAAGTAGAGGCTGCGCATGCATGGGCTCAACACATCCCGGCTGAATATGGGATGTCTGATGTCACCATTGCGCCCCCTGCACCATGCATTACAGTGCCTCCTGGCACGCCCGGGATATGTGCAGGCTCAATCCCTGTTTGAATATCGTGCCAGGGCGCATCAGTGGGTTGCGCATGCTGCAACAGTGTTGCGCCATGCGCAACCCTTCTGAATATCCGGGCCCCGGTGTTTCCTTAGTTACGCCATGCGTGACAGAGGGCGCACTATAAAACAAGGGCTTCAGAGGGCACTGTTCCCTTTAGAAACCCTGATTAGGAATCAGCAGACAGGCAAGGAAAAGGTTCTATGGTAGTTTCTACCTGGCTAATTTGTGAATATGGGCCTGCACCCTCTCAGCAGTGTATATGTATATACAAATACTCTGGCAACCCTTTTATGCTGTTCATTTTATTGTGCATAATACCTTGGGAGCATTTGCAATCATGGAACCCTTTGTTTTATGTTAAACTGAAGCCTTTTTGTATTTGTTTACTGACATCTTTAAAATACTTCCCATAACACAAGAGACATTTATTTCAATACCCTGACACCTCTTGTAAAGAGTGTATATCAATCACATTGTAAGGGCATATAGTCTTGCAATCTCATTGTATAGTCTAATAGGTAGCCCTTTTGTTTTTCCTTTAAGACTGTTTAAATAATTTTAGTAGGAAGGCATATCCCTTTCTGAGGGTACAAAAGACTTTAGGAAGCTCTAGTGGCCCTCTCAGTTTGGGCTGCATGTACAGGAATCCTCATAGTGCGAGAATACTATTTAGGAGCAGCAGCTGTAATTACAGACTTAATGTACAGCAGCTGACTCCTTTCTTCTGCTGTTTACTCACAGAACCCAGGGTTTTTAAGCTACTCTGGGTGCCTCTGCTTTCACAAGCAGCTGTCTATTGCTGCAAGGCAGAATGCCTTGTTCATTTAGTCCCAGTTCGTCTGCATCGTGAACAGGGCAATTTATAACAACTTTCCCTTTTTTCCACTTTCCTTTTCCCAGCGGGCAGCTGAAATTGTCAAAAGCCGCCTCGCCTCTCCTCTATGAGCTGAGCACCCACTTGCACTCTGGGAAAAAATTCATTTATTTATTTAGGCACAGGAGAAGGTTCCTTCTTTGGGATTCTGCCCGATGCACTTTAGCAGCATGAACCGAGTGCTTTTACAACTATTCCATTTCTCTTTGTGTTTCAGGGTGGCTGCTAGCTTGGAAATTGCCGTGACTCGAGATCATACAATACTGCAATACAGGGACAGGTTCCTCTAGCCATCTACCTGTCCTGAATTAGCTACTACTAGCAAACTAGAGTGGAAACATTTTAAACAGTACTGTTTTCAAAGCGGGGTTTTTCTAAAGTACCCCTGTACAACATCTTATAAACAAACATATGTGTCTAAGGATCCTTTTTATTCTTTCACCCAGGTATTTATACATTCTTTCCCTTAGTCCCGTTTAGCTTTGAGGGACTTTGTTCATTTATTTCTATGCTCAAAGGCATACAACATTTACACCTAGTCACCACTACTAGGAAAATCTTCCCAAGGTGCTGTCTTTCTATGTAGATTCTTAAGGGCTAACAGGATGGAAAATAATAGGACTAAATATAGTATCAAGTATAGTCGGAGTTTATAGGAGATAGTAAAGTACATATCCTAGGTGGCCTACCTAGAACAGTAGAAAAGGAAATACCAGAATTCAGAAGAACTGTTGCAACAGATGTTCTAAAAAAAGAAGCTAGAAAAGAGTCGCACAGTCCAAATTCAGGGGGGTGTAGCCAACATCTATCGCACCTCCCCTACCTGGATGATTGGCTAATAGTGGGCAAGTCTGCACAGGCGGTCAGGAACTCTCTCAGCCTAACTCAGAGCACCCTGGAGTCCCCAGGGTTCCTAGTCAGTTCTCAGAAATCCCACTTCAGTCCAGTTCAGTTGCTGGAATTCATTGGGGCGGAACTAGACACACAAAAGGGAAAGGCCCTGCTCCCTCTCGGCAGGGAACACAACCTTCAGCATTTAGCAAATTATTTCATCATGGGTCAGCCAAGACCAGCTAGACACTTCCTGAGGCTTCTAGGCCACATGACTTCTAACACAGATATGGTACCAGGTGTCAGATTTCAAATGAAGGACATTCGGTATCACCTAAGGCCTCACTGGTCCCAGAAAAAAGATTTCATATCAAAACTAATTCCAGTCACAAGGACTCTGTTGCAAGCCCTAGACTGGTGGAAAGACTTAGAAAATCTCAAGGAATGGGTCTCCTTCCAGAAAAGGGAACCTTCCAGAGTGCTTATGACAGATGCTTCCCTTCTAGGATGGGGGGCACACCTGGCAGGTCAGTCCATAAGTGGAACGTTGTCCTCCAAGGAGTACACTTACTACATAAACCTTCTCAAACTCAGAGCTCTTTATCTGGCAATAAGCCTTTGTCTCTCATCTAAAAGGTCAGTCTGTCCAGATCAGAACAGACAGCACCACAGCAGTGTTTTATATTAACAAGCAGAGAAGCACAAGGTCCACAAAGCTTTGTTCGGAGGCCATGAAGGTTTGGTCTCTGGCCTACTCCCTGAAAATGCAGCTTTTGGCCATTCACCTGCCAGGCAAGGACAATGTGCTGGCAAATTCTCTGAGACACATCAGTCAGAGCCACCATGAGTGGGCCCTAAAAAGACAAGTACTGGCCATAGTTTTCAGGAGGTGGAGCACTCCAGAGATAGATCTCTTTGCCTCCAGCCTCAATCACCAGCTACCCCTGTACTACTGCAAGCCTCCAGCTCTAGGCACAGTACCAGTGAATGCCCTAAACCTGGACTGGACAGAGAAGTTCCTGTATGCATTCCCTCCTTTTTCCTTGACTCACAGGGTCCTCCTGAAGCTCAGAAACCAGCCTGCCACTGTGACTCTGGTGGCACTGGACTGGGCAAGACAACCATGGTATTCTCTGTTCCTGGCCCTGTCAGCCAAGCAACCAGTTCGACTGCTTTTGAGCTACAGTCTCCTGACTCTACCTCAGATGGGGATAACATACCCCAATATAGAGTCTTTTTGTCTCAAAGCCTGGTACTTGAAGGGTAGCATACCCAGACTTCAGTACTCAGAACAAGTCCTAACGATCCTTCATCGGGCTAAGAAACCTAGTACTAAAATGACCTATACTTCCAAATGAAAAAGATTTTCCCTATGGTGCAAGGACAGGTACATTCTCCCACTGAAAGCTACCCTCTCTTCAATGCTTGACTACTGGGTGCACCTACAGGCCTCAAGCCTAAGTGCCTCATCCCTGAAAGTTCACCTAGCAGCCATTTTAGTTATATTTCTGCTGGGGAGGAAAAGTCTATAATTTCTCATTCCATCTTTAAGAAATTTTTAAGGGCCTCCCACACCTTCAGCCTCCACATAGGGAACCTATCCCTCCCTGGGACTTGAACCTCTGCATTGTCAAACTCATGAAGCCATCCTTTGAACCTATGGCTACAGCAGAACTAAAGTACATCACTTGGAAAACTGTCTTTTTGGTGGAAATTGTAACATGTTAATCCTCTACTAGTTATGATTATATTTGTGATTTAAATATATGTTCTGTGGAGTTCTTCTGGGGAAAATATGGCAGCCAACAAGGCATTCTGGGATATTAGGTTTTTGAAAATGAACTGACCTGCTGGTTACCTCCAGCTTGAAAAAAAAACTGACTTCCTTGTATATAACAAAGGCCAGGTTGTAACAGTCGTACACTTTCTACTTTGAACTGTAGTGACAAAGAATGCATTTTATGACCTCTGAGAAAAAGGCCATTTTTAATTGATTTCTGTTAGCTTGTAAAACTTCAATTACTTTGAAATCCAGGAAAGCCACAGAAGGCTGCATCTTTTATGACAACTTAGAAAGCGAAAAAATTCTAACAGCTATCTGTTATATCTCTCACCAGTAGAAGATTACTGTTTGTCAGGATGTGTTTCTGAACATCAAAGGGAATGCTCTGAGGAAGAAAGAGACTGTATAAATTGTTTTGCTACCTTTGCAGATTTCCAGCCAGCAGTAAAATGACACCTTTTTGGATATACTTGGTCATATATATTTGAAATTAATTACAGGACTAACAGTGACCTCATGAGCTGTGACCTCACAGGATAGGGAGAGGGATATGTTGGCTTATCACTCTGGCTGAAAGGAGTGGGCACATCTATCTCTGGATTCCTAAAGGAACACACACAGTGTGTTATGAAAAAAAAAGCACTTCTGTCAAAATAGGTAACATCAAACTGGAACTGAGTTAGACTTAGAAATTTAAGCACCAGGCATTTTGTTTCTGTAATTTTAAATTTATTTTTGACTGCAAGTATTTATGTTATACAGTATGTTCTATGTTTTGTATGTATTTACTATTTTTTTTTAATTTTAGTAAACAGTTTGACTTCCTTAATCCTGCTTGAGTCTTGTCTTTTGCATTTGGAGACTGAAACAGTATTGGATAATTCTGACAAAAACTGTTAAGGGCTTAAAAGTGTGTTAGTATCTTGCTAAGTTAAGAAATTACCTAGTTCTCAAACTGAGTCAAAAGAGTAGAACTGGAAATTAGGCTGGGTGCCCACTGGGTGAGTATTGCACTGCATTTCCCCAAAGAGAGTGCAATATCTGATCCTGTTAACTGGGCGTGCTAATGAAAAAGGGTTCATATTTTACCTCAGGACTCGAGGCTAGTAGGTGATTCGGACCCAAAACAAACAGGAGGGCTACCCTGTTTGTCTCCTGTTCACATATTGCACTTTGAGGCTTAGTACTGTGGGAGCAGAAGGCCTGACTTGCAGAGTGCATTTGTGACAGCAATCACCTCAGTCAGAACATTTCAGAGCTGCGAGATCTCTGCACTGAACCTAACTTAATTATTTCCCACAGGGATAAAGTAGTTCTCAGGACAAACAGGAAATTTCTTCCCAAATTGGTATCTAAATTACACCTCAACCAATCTATAACTCTCTCTGTCTTGCAGTATAGACTTCATAGCCTGGACATCAAAAGGGTACTGAGCTACTACCTAAAGCACACCAAGCATCTCAGGTCCTCTCACACCCAACTGTTCCTCACCCATGGTGAGGTGGGCAAAGGTAGGCCAGCCTCTAAGAGAACTGTCTCTCACTGGATAGTCTTTTGCATTCAATTTTGCTACGGTAAAGCTGGCAGACAACCACCTCAAGGCCTCAGGATCCACTCCACTAGGGCCACTGCAGCTTCAGTGGCAGCAGTAAGGGGCATACCCTTGCTCATCATATGCAAAGCAGCTACCTGGAAGACTGTTCACATCTTCATAAAGCACTGCTGTTTAGATGTACAGTACAGAACAGATGCTAAATTTGGCACCGTAGTCCTGCAGAACCTGTTCCCAAAGTAAGTTCTGTTCCCTCTACCCAACTTCATGGCTTTGTAATCTGCATAAGTCAAGCATACCGAGGGATTCCTGAGGTAAGCAGAAAAAATTACATATCATAGTAATATTTCTTCCAGGGGATCCCTCAGTATGCTTGACCTCCCACCTGACCTCCCCTTACATAACCTTGCAGTAAACAGTTCTGCCGTCCCTGCCACAGGCCAAATTTCTTGCTGAAGGGCCACAAGTGATAATTATGTACTCACAGTAATTCTTGATCTTCTTGGACAAGTCTTCATGATTTATTCATACTTCTGGGTTCCAAGATTGAGGTGTTGTAACCCTGCAGGAGCCAGAAATCTTCAGGAAGACAGGCACTGAGGTAAGGCCATGCATGCAATGCACTGCACTGCAAGGCTGACTCGTGCCTGTGTTGGTTATGTTGGCATCAACCCTTCAACCACCTCAGTACCTTTTTTACCGAGGAGATGCAGTGTAAAATAAAGAAACACCTAACCTAACAAGGGCATAAGATAGCCCGATTGACCTGTATAAAAGGGTCAGTTTACAACAGTGTCTTCACAGCCCAAGCCAAATGAGGGAGTAAAGACTAGGAACAGATTGACTGAGCTCAGAAGATGGCTAGTGGGCATATGAATAAATGGTGAAGACTTGTCAAAGAGGATCGAGAATTACGGTGAGTATGTAATTTTAAAATCTTCCTGGATTTTAAGTCTTCACCATTTATTCATGCTTCTGGGTTAAAGTACCGAGCTAAAGCTATATCCCCTGAGCAGAGCGGCAGGAGACAGAGCTAACTCAGGACAGAAGTCCATTAAGGATTGTCCTGCCAAAGGAAGCATCCTGTCTGACATGGACATCCAGAGCGTAATATTTCACGAAAGTGTGCACTGAGCTCCAAGTAGCCGCTTTGCAAATGTCATCAATCGGAACTGAGCGGATCTCCACTAAGGATGCAGCAGCCACTCTGGTAGAGTTGGTGCACACTTGGCCCTCCAACTTGACTTGCGCCATGGAATAACAATGGTGAAGGCATGCCACTATCCAAGCAGAGATGCATTTGATGGACACTGGCTGATCTAGCTGGGCCATGTTGAAGGTCACAAAGAGCTGCTTGACCTGACAGGTATCCCTGGTTCTAGTAATATAGAACCGTAGGGGTCTTTTAATGTCCTGGGAATGAAGGGTGAATTCCCCTCTATTTTGGAAGTTAGCAAAATGAGTAGGAAGAACCAGAGGCTAGTTGAGGTGGAAATCCAAAACCACTTTGTGTAGGAACTTAGGGTGAGTACTGAGAACCACCTTGTCTTTATGAAAGACTGTAAATGAAGGGTCTGTGATCAATACATGTATTTTAGTGTAACCCCTAGGTGGTGCTATCCTATGGGCTACTACCCCTGCCTGTGTGGCTAGGCACAGGTTGAGGTGCCTGAGTTTGGTGAACGGGTGCTTCCTCCCAGAGCAATGGTATTAGGGTAGTTTGACTGCTTCGGTATAGCTCTCCGGGATGCTATAAACACCCACCAACCCTTCTAATACCTGAAACAGTACTACCACAGAACATTTGCATGCACTGTATACAGTAAGAATATGCTCACTCCCCTTGCACTTACCACCAGGGCTGGATCTGCTACAATTACCCTGGATACCCACTGGAAAATAAGATCAGCAATACACAATGCAAAACCTTTCACTGTGATCCAACTAATAATATGTATGCTAGCCAGGTTAAACATGAAACAGATGATCAGGTTTATTCAGGGAAAATGTACAAGGGAGGGGACGCAATTTAGTCAGCTGACTGGGACTCTGATTTACTTCAGGCTGGCTCAGCATGCACTGTAAGTCCCTGATAATTAGTCTTGCAAACCTGGGTACCCAGATCTTACACAGGCTAGCCTGGAGCATTGCCTGGAGTGGCCGGTGTTGCAACTGTTGTTGGGGCCCTTTAGGAAGAAAAACACTTAGCATGTGCACAACTCAAATATTTGTAATCCCAAGTCAGACGGCTCAGTCCATTAGCAATAACCCAAAACATATCAATCAGTTGACACACAATGATTTGTAGCTGTTGTTGCAGGGAGCTACCCTGATTTGTACTCACACAACCCAGACCAGGATGTAGGAAAGGCAAAATGAAGACCTCATGGCATTGATGCGGTGTGCCAGGGGAAGCAGGACCCACACGACCCACCTCCTGGTGGTCACTACCTGTTCAGTGGCGTTGAGCAGGGGGCCGAATCCCCAACCCAGTCTTTCACTGAGATGATCTCTGGAATGCTTGCAGGGGCGTGGGCCGAGATGGTAAGGCCCAAGCAGGATGAACAGTCCTGAGAAAAGTTTGTGATCTTTTGCTGGAAAGCCTCCAGCTGGCATAACAGGATTCACCGTGGGAAACCAAATTGTGACCCACTAAACACATTCTGCACACTTAGATCAGCTTAGATATGCTACTTCTCTAACTCACAAGTCAGAAATAATCCATTTGCTAACTACATCTTCAGTACGCAAACCTTCAACTTGAGGCTATCTTCTCTCATTCAGGCAGGCCAATTGGTTCTGCAGCATGTCTTTGGTCCCACTTGCAGTAGCAATAACACACTTTCTTTCCTCTACTGCAGGTCTAAGCTGACAATCGGAAAAATCTGACGTCTGCAATAGGCAATTTCCTCAGGCCAGAGAACATGGCAGGCAGTTTAACGGAGCCTTCCCACCGATTCTCCTGCTAGGAGCAGCTGCTTGACAACTCAAGCTGTTCACTCTTCAGCTTTCACTTATGACTGACACACTGCTTCTGGGCATTTCCCTGTAATCCACAAGGTTCGGTTGGCTTAGGGAACTGTCTGTTACAGAAAGGGCTCCCCCTCCAGGTCCATTTAGGCACCAAATACCTAGAACTACAAATACTACAGAATTTCTTTCCCATACAACCCCTGGGGACAGTCTCCATTTTAGGTCCCCAGAGATTCAATTGGTCCAATACTGGCAGTCCAGAACCAAAATGGTGGCTTCTATTCAAATGTTCAGGCTGCAACGAAAGCTGGTTAGACAAACTTCTTTAACATTATTATTATAATTGATAAACAGTAAATAACCACATTTCCTAACATGGCTTCCTCTGTGCTAACAGTGACTGCAGAATGGAGCAGCACAACAGGCAGTTTGGCTGGTCACGAGTCTTAATTACTCGGACCCAGCTTCCAAAACATAGGCTAGACTCTGTCTTAAAGAGACAGGCTTACTAAGGCACTCTCATGCAGACAAATAGAACTACTGCAGACAGGACACCAGCCTGACAGTGGGCATTTAGGAGCCCAGGATGACGTTTTAGTAAACCCAATTTGTAGGGGGATCACTCTCTTCCCTGCCTGGAAAAACTTGGTATCCACGACAAGTCTGTACTTACTGTATGATTCTACAAAAACACTATATGAAATTACATGCATGTTTCATTTGATACATCACAAAATAAAGCTGATGCATCAGTAAAATAAACTGGTTCTAAGTATCACTATACCATTTCCATTTGCAATAAACATGTTCACAGTAACACGTCATATATTTTCATAAGCATATTAGCAAATTCAAACAGTTTCAAACAGTTAAACACATTATGCTCACCATTCTAGTTTGTATTACCTCCTGTACTTTAACCTACATGGTTTGGGGCCTATCCCCATCAGCTACATTGTATCTGCATGTGGCAGGGGCATTGCTCCTATGAGTTGAAGGTTTAACTATTAATTTGAGGTAGCAGAATAGCTCAGTTTAGGAAGAGAGCTTGCAGAGATATACACCCCCCTGTGAACAACATGTAGTGGAAAGTCTAGAGGTCTTCCTGGGGAGTCATAACTGAGGTGCATTACTGGTTTAGTAGCTCTCCTTGACTTTCAAGGAAGAACATGCACAGGGCCTGTGTTTTCAACACTTGTTTGGGGGTTCCAGTCCCAGCTCATTGATTTCCAACAAGTCTGTTTTTGTAGAAGGGGTTGCCTCTGCACTTGTGGCCTGTCCTGCATTAGGAGCTTTTTCAACCCTTGACTCTCTTTGCTCTGGTTCGATAATATTATTGGCCATTCTTGGCTTGGAAGAAGTTTCAAGCTTGCTGTCCAGAGGAAATTCTATTGAACTGAAATCTTGCAACACTTGACTAATACTTTCAACATCATCTTCCATAATGCTATCAGATTTCATTGCTTTCAAATAGTTTGGTATCTGCTGGTATGTCACCACTGGAGTTTTCTGTCTCTTGTTCTTTTTCTTGTGGTTCAGCTGCTTCAGAAATCACACTTTGCATCTCACTTTCAGGGGGCACAGGGTCTGTGGGGAAGGCTGGAGAGTTAGGCAGTCCTGAAGGTCCAGCTTCATCTCCAAAATTGAACATGGGGTTACCCTGGAACAACTGACTCAGTTCATAGGATGGATAGTAGGGTGCGTCACACGCACTGTCATCAGATTCAGACTGGCAATCAGTGTTTCTTTGGGCCTGCCTGGGGGGAGGTCTGGAATCCTTGACAACTGAAGAAGAGGCTAACTGTTTCTTTTTGGTTGCAGCCCTGATTACTGGCCCAGGAGGGGCAGTGTCTTGTGGTGCAGAATCAATGATGATTTGACCAACTGGTAGTAGATGGTTCCTGTGCATTGTCTTGACAGCCTGTGGGTCATTTTCAGGATGCACTCTATAGAATGTCAGATTGCCCAGCTTACTGACAACAATGTAGGGAAGGTGGTGCCACTTATCAGCAATTTTATTTTTTCCATGCAGTCCCAAATTCCTTAACAGAACTCTGTCTCCAGGTTGCAGTTCCTGGGCTTTGACACGTTTGTAATGCCTTTCTTTATTTGCCAAATTTCTCTTTGCTGCCATGATGTGAGCTAGTTAACTCATTACCTCCTGGGCAGCCATTTTGTGTCAGGTAAACAATGGATAGTTCAGACTTCATATGGAGCTATTGGAGGTAATTAGTTTTAACTGAGCCTTTAACTTTTGGACATATGGAAGGAGATTTTCAGCTCTGACTCCATCTGGGAACACTCCAAAACAGATGTCTACTGGTAACCGGACTTCCCGACCAAACATCAGCCAGTAGGGGGAAAAGCCAGAGGCATCACTCTTGGTGCAGTTATAGGCGTGTACCAAAGAACTTATCTGCTGGCTCCATTTAGACTTGTCCAGAGGATGAAGCATACCCAGCATATCTAGTAAAGTTGTTAAACCTTTCGGGCTGTGGATCCCCCTGGGGGTGATAGGGGGTATTTCTAGGCTTCTGTACTTTACAGGGTGAGAGGATTTCCTTGATCAGATGTTTTTCAAAGTCTCTTCCCTGATCAGAGTGAATTCTGTGAGGGGAACCGTAGTGAACAAATAATTTTTCAATGAGGACTTTTGCCACTGTAGATGCCTTCTGGTCCTTAGTTGGGTAGGCCTGAGCGTAATGAGTAGAGTGATCCATAACCACTACTACATTTCTAATATTCTTTTCATCTGGTTTGAGACACAAGAAGTCCATGCACACAAGCTCCATGGGTGCACTGGTAGAGATATTGATCAAAGGGACAGCCCTCTGGGGCTGGACTTTTCTCTGTAAACACTGACTACAAGTTCTGATGTGGGTTTCTATGTCAGCCCCCATTTTCAGCCAGGAGAACCTAGCCTGGACCAAGTCAGTAGTTCTGTCAAAACCTAAATGCCATATTTGATCATGAAGGTCCTGCAGCACCACCTGTTTGAAAGCTGTAGGTAACACTAATTGCTGTTTGATCATTTGTCCTTGCCGGTCTATGGTCTCTCAATACAGTACTTGGTTATGCAACTTTAGCAAGGGCCCCTCTTTGAACAACAAGGTCGTTCATAGATCTGAAGAATGAAGCTTGGACACAATTTTTACCGCATGAAGGGCATCCAGCACTGGCTTAATCATGGGATCTTGTGCTTGAGCCCACTGTATACTATCAGGGGTGAGTTGGGGCAATGTGCTGAGATCCAAGGCTATTAGATGATGGTAAGCTGCAGGAACACATGTAGCAGGGGGACCCAAGCTGTCTGCCAGGCAGTCAGCTGTTTCAGGAGAGGGATGCTCATCTTTGTCGAATTTCTGACAGGGGGCTTTGACAGACTGTGAGGACACTTTCACCCAGTTTTCATTACGGTCAGGCCTTCTGGAGAGGGCATCAGCATCAGTGTGATTTAGGCCTGGTCTATATTCTACCGAATAATCATAAGTGGACAGTGCCGATAACCAATGATGCCTAGTGGCATCTAACTTAGCTGAAGTCTGAACATAGGGGAGTGGATTGTTGTCAGTTTTCACTAGAATCTTTGTGCCATAAAGATACTCATGAAATTGGTCTACCACAGCCCACTTCAGAGCAAGAAATTCAAGTTTGTTCACTGGGTAGTTCCTCTGAGATGGGGTTAGACACTGACTAGTAAACGCCACATGGCACAAACTTTCTCATATCCTTGATATAAGACAGCACCAAGTCCCTTTAAACTGGCATCAGTGTGCAACACATAGGGTCTCGTGGGATCTGCATAGGCCAGCACAGGTACATTGGTAAGTTGATGAATGATATCATAGAAAGCTGTCTCATATTCAGAAGTCCACCTGGCTCCAAAAGGTTCATTAGTCCAAAAGTAAACCTTCTCTTCTGTAACTGCATTTTTCTTATGTTTCTTGTTGGTAGGGGGGTAACCTTGAATTAGACTGAGTAAAGGGCAAATTACTTTGGTGTAATCTCTTATGAAATAGCGGTAATAGCTGCATATCCCCAGAATCTTTGCAGCTTTTAAGATTATTAGGCTGAAGCCAGGTGGTCAACGACTCCACTTTGCTTGGATCGGTTTGAATCCCATCGGCTGATACTATCTGGCCAGCATATTTCACAGATGTTTGGAAGAATTGACACTTAATTTTAGTCCAAAGTCCTCTAATCGGTCAAGAACATTATACAGGCGAGCTTCATGCTCTTCAAGGGCCCAGTCAAACACAATAACATCATCGAGATATACAAGGCACTCTAGCATGCCTCCCACAGCTCGCTCCATCAGCTGCTGGAAGGTGGCGACCACTACCGAAATACCTCGAGGTATGCTTAGGAACTTATACTGTAGAAACCCAGGGGACAAATGAAGGCTGTTTTCTCTTTGTCTTCCGGGGACTTCGGGATTTGATAATACCCACTCCAAAGATTGAGTACTGAGAACCACTGGCTACCATTGAGGCAGTTGAGGGCATCCTGGATGCAAGGCATGGTGTATTGGTCCTGGACAGTTCTCCGATTTAACGCCCAGTAGTCCATGCACATCCTCACCAATCCATTCTTCTTCCAGACTACCACAATCGAGGAGGCATACGGGCTTCGAGACTCTTGAATGATCCCTGCAGTCAGCATTTCCTGAAGATACCATCGAACATCATCAATGTCCACAGGTGCAAGGTGACAGGATCGCTGTCTGAATGGCCTCTCATCATGAAGTCAGATGCAGTGTTCGGCCCCTGTGACACAACACACGTCCTGCTCTTGTAAGGAGAACACCTGGCGTCTCTGAGCCAACTTCTGGCTGATCCTAGCATTCCATTCTGCAGGAAGGGGGGGATTCTCCAAAGTTAAACAGATCAGGGATCACCTCATAACTCTCTTCAGAGTACTTTTTGCTGGGCAGCACAGCAGTATCTGCACAATAAATGGTGGCTAGGGTGCACCCTCAATTAACCCGAACCTCTCGATCCCCTCTTCTAGGGTGTTCAGCATAAGGATTTTGTTTTGACATCTGTTTTCAGATTCATTCACCACTTATGGTACACTGAGCATTTGGGGGTAATATGAGTGAGTCAGGATCTTTTTTCTAAACTACTGCCACAGGTTCATCTTTCTCCATCCTATGGGCTCACATCTGTAAATCATAGGCTTGCTGTACTAATGTCGGAATGTGCAGGGCCCTTCCAGTCCTTTTAGCTTGTTTCTCCTGACAGAGCTGAGCTAACCGGCCAAACATATGGGTGTTGGTACTAATTAGCAAGGGGACACCATTGTACAATCCAGTCAGTGGGCACACCAGGACCAAGGTCTTTACTTGTTCATCTACACCCATTACTGCAGTATGGAATGATAGCCAAATTTGTACATACCCCCAGTAAGGGTAGGACTTTACACTTAACCCCATACATCCAGTCCCTTGAGGGGTAGGAGCGGGAGGTCAGATAAGTGTCGGTCGTATCAATCTTGAAAAATAATGGTGACCTGCAAGCCACTGTCCAATACAGCTCGAGTGGAAATGCCATTAACTGTCACTGTACTCTCTATCGAGCGACCCACCATCTCAGACCAGTCCGGAGATGTCTGTTTGTCAGATTGGCCCACAGCAGTTTTAGAGGAAAATGATTTTCTTGGTGGGCCTGGCTGGGGTCTTATATTGCTCCGGCAAAGCAAGTTCTGTAGTCTGGCGGTGACCTCCCGCAGGTTTTCTGGGGAATTACATCTTCGTTGGATATGCCCATATTCTCCACATCTGTAGCCGAACACCTGTTCCCTAGGATCATTGGAGTGGTTGAATTCTTCCCGGGATTTGTACTGGTTAGAAGGGGGAGTTTTACTGTCTTCTTTTGATTTGGGCTCAGGTTCCCTGTCCCCGCTGCTTCCCCAGTGTAAGGAAGTTTGTGTGGCATGTATGAGGTCCCCCACTTAAGCTGTCAGCTCTCTCATTTCCTCCACTAATTTGGATTCAGCCCGGGTTTTGGGGGCAATGGCATGAGCCTCCATACCCCCGGTTGGAGTCTCACTTCTAGTCTCAGTCTTGGACAAGCAAGGGTTAGAGCGTTTGGCTGCTTCAGCCATGGCCTGTTGACTGGCTTGCATCTCTTTTGTCTCTTTGAGCAGTTCCCTGAACTGCTGGGTCTCAACAGCTTCCTCTCTTTCTTCAGGTCAGTTAGAGGTTTGGTTGGTGTGGGAATCCCCAGCATAGGGCCCCCATCCAGCCTTATCATTCTCAGCCTCTCAAATCTCCTTCATCAGCCAGCAGTATTTGGGAGGGCTAGCTTTCCTGTTTTGAAACTTCAACTTTAACATGAGTACACTAGAGTAACAGGCAGATATGAGAATGTGTTCTAGCCTGACATGGTTTAGTTCACTAGCTGGAACACCCTCCTTTCTATGTGCTCTCTGCAAGGTCTGTTCAGTCCGAGTGACAAAATCTGACAACTTCTCATTTTTCCATTATTTAGCAGACTTGAACTTCCACATTAAGTCTTCCTCAGATTCCATGCTGCCAAACACCACTTCTAATGCAGAGGGTTACTCAGCTGCAGTGGCCTCTGGGTTGGTGGATCAGAGAAATTGGAGAGCTTCTAGTGCAGGGCCCCTTAAACTTTCTATAAGTCTCTTTCTCTTCTCCCACTCTGAACATTGCCACTCCTGGACCAGTGGAGTAACATAGTCCATCATTGTTCCTAGGTTGTACTCCCCCACTGGTACAGGAACTGCACCAGAGAACAGTCTGAGCCTGAGCAATAGGAGTCCAGGTGTACAGAAGGTATCACAATGGGGGCAGTCACAACAGCAGATGCCTTGGGAGTAGATGGAGAGGCTAGAGGAGAGTGTATGGGAGTGGTCCCCCTTGAATCCTCCAAAACTTTCAACTATTCTGGCCTTCAGCAGCTAGCAGCCATAAAAAACCTGTCCTTGAACCCCTCTACCCTTGGGGACCCCCCAAGGGAAGATGTGTCACTATGAAAATTAATAACTCTCCACCCCTTCTGGGACCCTTCAGGCATATTGACAAGTGATACCTTTTCAGGGTCTACAGAAAGACAATAAGAAAGGAGGGCCACCAATGTTTGAACAAATAGATCTGAGTTCCGCCCCCCATACTTCAACCTTTCCCAAGCATTTGACCTTCTCCACTATTTCTTCAATTGTGTCATTAATGCTCCCTACAGGGATATCCAGTAGCAAAATGGCATCGTGGGGATCTACCCTTCGGTCTTGCTGCACTCCATCATGTGGTACATGACCAGCTTGTGGGGCAGGATTTTCCATTTAGGCATAGTAAGTGCCTCCATTTCAATTCCTGTGTCAAGTTTGGACTGGGCTGCACTTTCAACTTCCAGCCACTAGAGGTTGCAAATCCCAGTGGTGCCTCCAACATGTAACCCCTAGGTGGTGTTATCCTATGGGCTACTACCCCTGATTCTGTGGCTAGGCTCAGGTTCTGGGGCCTGAGTTTGGTGAATGGGTCCCTCCACCCAGAAGAATGGTATTGGGGTAGCTTGACTGCTTTGATATAGCCCTCTGGGATGCTATAACCACCCACCAACCCTTCTAGTTGCCTAAACAGTAATGTCGTTAGAACATTCGCAGGCACTGGATAACAGTAAGAATATAATCATACTCCTGGCACTTACCACCAGGGCTGGATCTGCTACAATTACCCTGGATACCCCCTAGAAAATAAGATCAGCAATACACAATGCAAAACCTTTCACTGTGACCCAACTAATAATATGCACGCTAGCCAGATTAAACATGAAACAGATGATCAGGTTTATTCAGGGAAAATGAACAAGGGAGTGGCATGAAGTGCATCAAATGATTGGTACTCTGATTTACTTCAGGCTGGTTCAGCATGCACTGTAAGTCTCTGATAATTAATTTTGCAACCCTTGTTACCCAGATCTTACACAGGCTAGCCTGGAGCATTGCCCGGAGTGGCTGATGTTGCAACTGTTGTTGGGGCCCTTTAGGAAGAGAACACTTAGCATGTGCACAACCCAAATATTTGTAATCCCAAGCCGGATGGCTCAGTCCATTAGCAATAACCCAAAACATATCAATCAGTTGACATGCAATGATTTGTAGCTGTTGTTGCAGGGAGCTACCCTGATTTGTACTCACACAACCCAGACCAGGATGCAGGACAGGTGAGATGAAGACCTCATGTTGTTGATGTGGTGTGCCAGGGGAAGCAGGACCTACACGACTCACCTCCTGGTGGTCACTACCTGTTCAATGGTGTTGAGCAGGGGACCAAATCCCCAAGCCGGTCTTTCACTGAGATGATCTCTGGAATGTGGGCAGGGGCTTGGGCCAAGATGGCAACTCCCAAGCAGGAGAAACAGTCCTGACAAAAGTTTGTGACCTTTTGGTGGAAAGCCTCCAGCTGGTATAACAAGATTCACCGTGGGGCACCAAATCGCGACCCACTAAACACATTCAGCACATTTAGATCAGCTATTTCTCTAAGCCACAAGTTGTAAATAGTCAGTTTGCTAATTACAGCTTCACTGCGCAAACCTTCAACTCGAGGCTGTCTTCTTTCATTCAGGCAGGCCAATCACTTCTGAAGCATGTCTTTGGTCTCACTTGCAAGTAGCAATAAGAAACTTTTGTTTCTCTGCTGCAGGTCTAAGCTGGCAATCGGAAAAATCTTACTTCTGCAATAGGCAATTTCCTCAGGCGAGAGAACATGGCAGGCAGCTCAATGGAGCCTTCCAACCAATTCTCCTGTGCTCCTGCTACAAGCAGCTGCTCAACAGCTTGAGCTGTTCACTGTTCGACTTCCACTCATGACTGGCACACTGCTTCAGGTAGTTCTGGGCATTTCCCTGTAATCCGCAAGGTTCAGTTGGCTTAGGGAACTGTCTGTCCCAGAAAGGGCTCCCCCTCCAGGTCCATTTAGGTGCCAAACACCTAGAACTACAAATACTACAGAATTTCTTTCCCATACAATCCTTGGGGACAGTCTCTATTTTAGGTCCCTAGAGATTCAATGGGTTCAATACTGGCAGTTCAGAACCAAAATGGTGGCTCCTATTCAAATGTTCAGGCTCCAACGAAAGCAGGTTAGACAAAGTTCTGTAACACTACTATTATAATAGATAAACAGTAACCACATTTCTTAACATGGTTCCCTCTACTCTTTACAGCGACTGCAGAATGGATCAACACAACAGGCGGTCTGGTTGGTCGCGAGTCTTTATTACTCAGACCCAGCCCAGACTGATTTCTAAAACACAGGCTAGAAGCTCTTTTAAAGAGACAGGCATGGAGGCTTACTAAGGTGTTCTCATGCAGACAGATAGTACTACTGCAGACAGGACACCAGCCTGACAGTGGGCATTTAGGAGCCCAGGAAGACATTTTAGTAAACTCTAATTTGTTGGGGGGGGGGTTATGTTAGAGACCATGCGAGCAGAAGTCATGGCCACCTGGAAGTTGGTTTTCCAGGTCAGAAACTTCAGATCAAACATAGCTAGATGCTCAAAAGGGTTACGAGTGAGCATGTCTAGCACAAGATTAATGTCCCAGAGACCAACCAGCTTTCTAACCAGGAGCTTTATATGAAGGATACCTTTAAGGAATCTTATGGACAGTGGCAACTGAGCCAATGTCATGTTTAGGACTGGGTCATAATAGGCTGAAAGAGCAAAGAGATGTACCTTTACTGATGGGTATTTCAGTCTTGAATCTGACAGGTCTAGTAGGTACTCCAGTACTTTTTCTGGAGGGTACTGAAATAGGTCTAAAAAGACCTTAGCACACCATTCTGAGAAACGCTTCCATTTAGCCATGTAAGTCTTTCTTGTGGGAGGTTTTTGAGCTACCAGGAGGATCTGTGAGATTCTCTGAGGCAGTTTAAACTGGCCAGTTTCTATCTCCTCAGAAGCCAGGCATGGAGATGAAGGGAGCGCAGGTTTGGGTGGACAAGAGGGCCCTGTTGTCAGGAGGTCCATTTGAAGAGGCAGTTGTCTTGGGGAGGTTCTATGTCATAATGGCGACTGCCGAAAGGCAATCATTGTTATGGTGAAGTCACAGTGCCGAAAATCAGTTTGGGCGCTGTGACTCCCTGGTGCACAGCAAAATGGTGCCGTAGACTTACAGTTTTAACATAAAGCCCCCCGCACCCCATTACTTAAGGATTCTCAACTCCAGAGGGGGGTGCATGTTGGGAAGGGATGCAAAACATTAAAAAAAGAAATGTGGGCCGGGTGCAACAAAAACATACCTGCACCCAGACTCGAACCCATCACCCTGTCCACTCAAGCCACGAACCCACCCAACACACCACAGGGCCAGCTCAGTAGCCCAATGTGGCACCACCCCTCAAAGCCCCTCCTACCCCTCACCAAACGTGCTCGCTCCCACCCACCTCTGCGTGTACATGTAGTGACATCCTATATGCGCAAACTCACCGCATCCGGTTGCCCCACTGCGTCGGTAGCCCCCATGATATGCATCGCAATTGAGTCACCATTTTGCAGTTCACTCAATTGCAGTCGTACATGTCATGGCCTACCCTCGGGGAGACCTCTGACAACTTGTTGATCAAAGGAAACCAAGTCTGTTGAGGCCAGTATAGTGCAGTTAGAATCATCTTTCCCCCTGCACCTCCAGTCTGAGCAGCACATTCTAAATTAATGGAAGAGGAGGAAAGCCTGCAGAAAATGTCTTGTCCATTGCAGCCTGAATGCCTCCTGACAGAAAATGCAAGGTACTGGATGGGCAGAATAGAGGTAGTTTTGTGCTGAGTATGGAGGTCCTGGCAGTGAGAACTCCAGGTGAGCAGAGATGCTTCTGTGGTTGTGGTGATCTGAGATTCCGGTGAGGCAAAGGGCATACCTTGAAGAAAGTTGCCGTCCTGTATCCACCATGCAAGCGACCGGTGAAGGGGCTCTGTCACTTTGATGGGGTAAGGCGGAGGATGTTTAATCAGAGACCACTGCATGCTGAGCATCCACTGAGTGGTCCTCATGGGCAGATGAGCCAGAAGCACCATGAAAACGGAGGAGGCTATGAGGCCTAACATCCATTGCATAGGTTGAACTCATATAGGGTTGTTGTCTCTGATGAAGTGAGCCATGTGGAGAATGTTGTTTCTTCTCTCCCCCAGGAGAAATACGCTCACTTTAGTAGTGTCTAAGAGGGCTCCTGTAAAGAGGAGCTACTGAGAGTGCTTAAGTTGTGACTTCTCTAGGTTCAGCAGGACCGCCATGGATATGAAGAACTGAGAGGCTGTGGATGCTGCTTTCTCTGTTTGTTGCCTTGATGGGCTTGCAAAAAGCCAGTTATCTAGTTAGGGGATGACTTTAACACTGAGCTTTTGAATGTAAGTGACAAGGACTGTAAAACACTTGGTAAAGACTCGAGGCACCAAGGACAGCCCAAAAGGCAGGACCCTGAATTGGCAATGTTAGTCCAAGGCCACAAAGTGAAGGTACTTATGGTGCCTTGGATGTAGTAGAATGTGCTGCTAGGTGTCTAGCATGTCCACAGATGCCAGCCAGTGGTGCTGTTGGAGTAGTGGTAGGAGTATCTACAGGGAGATCATCTTGAACTTCTCCCTGAACAAGAACTTGTTTAGCTTTCTGAGGTCAAGAATGAGGCACATGCTGCCTGTCTTCTTTGGAACCAGAAAGTAATGGGAGTAGAAACCTGTGCACCTCTCTGCCTAGGGAATTACTTCTACTGCCCTGTTTCTGAGAAGGCCCTGTGTCGAAAGTGAGGAGGTCTGACTCAACGGTTAACAGACGATGCTGTCACTTGGGTGGAAGGTCTGGAGGAATCTCTGCAAAGTTGAGAGAGTACCCTCTCGAACAATCCTGAGGACCCACTTGTCCATGGTGATAGACTTCCACTGGTTGTAAAACTGAATCAGATGACCTCCCACTGCTGTGGAAAAGTCCACCTCAGGCAGTTGAGGTGAGACCAGGGCCAGACTTTCAGAGGGTGGAACTGGGCACTTTCGGGCCCTGTGCTGCATTGTCTTTTGTGGCTGAGGAGACTGGTTCCTGTTAGGGGCACCTTTGTCTCTTCCTCGAAAAGACTACCTGTTATGAAAAAACTGATGGTTCCTGCCCCTCTGAGGAGCTTAAGGTGCTGGTCTGGCCATTTTAATGGCAGTCCTAGTCTTCTGGGAGGCCTCCAGGGCTTGTTCCACCTGTTGGCCAAACAGATATGTACCATCAAAGGGGATATTCATGACCTCCTGCTGGGCATCAGAGGAAAATCCGGATGTCCTAAACCAAAAATATCTACTAATATAGATTCCATCAGCTGCTGCACTGGAAACTGTGCCGTATGCATCCATGGAAGCTTTTAGCTGATAGCTATTGCATTCTATCCCCAGGTGATAGTCTGCAAAATCTCACTTTTAGTGTCATACTGCAGAAGATCTTCCGCTAAGGATTTGGGGAAGTCCAATGGGTATACTCTTATTAGGAGAAGTGCCCTTGGTAGCTGATGATACACATGCCCAGAGTTGCTGCTGTGACGGCCCTTTTCCCCATGATATCTATCTTGCAAGATACTTTAAGATACTTTATTGATAAGACATGCTGAGACTTATTGAGGAAGAACAGCTTTGTCATTTTCAGCAAGGACAATCATCGTATCTGCAATGGGTTGTGAGACTAAAATACGTCTCTCCTTGGGAGGGACATACTTCCTATCTATAGACTTGCAGATAGAGGGAATAAGAGCAGGCCTTGCCCATAGAGCTTCAGACAAGGTCTCGAAGGGTGCAGGGGCAGGTGGTGTAACGTTTACAGGAATACTGGGGACATGAAGCCACTCAAGATGTAAAAGCCTACCCAGCTCTACAGAAGACTAGTGAAGAACCAGGGTTGCCTTCATATCTATAAGCAGAGATTTGAAGAAGAAATTGTCCACAGGATTTCCAGCTGGAACTGAGGGCTTACCATCCAAGCTGTAAAATGAGTCCTCGTTACCTTGAGAAATAATAAGGTCAGGGTCAGACTCATCCTGCTTTAAATCACCCTCTCTGTGGGCTGGAGCCACCCTTAATAAGTCACTGCTTGATCTAGGAAGAGGATAAACTGGAGACACTGGAGCCGACACTGGGCCCGGCACTGCAGAATTTGGCACCGGACCCTGCACCGTGAGACCCGAGGTCTGGTCTGGTACCATGGAACCCATTGGTGAGCCGCAGTAGGGCTGCCCAAAGGTCCAGCCCAGACCTGGAAGAAAAAGAAGGGGAGGGGTATGGTACCTGTGTCTGCCCCTGTGAGGAAACAGAATGAGGGGGAAGGGCACATGGAACCAGCACCGGTGGTGTTAGCACCGGCAAGGTGGAAAATTCCATTGCCGGTGCCAAACTCTCAACCTGTCCTGAAGGATGAAACCGAGGCTTCTAGACCTGAAAGCCCTGAAATCAGATCCTCTGAAAGGGGCAAACACAGCTCAATAAGAGTGACTCAGTGATGAAACTGCCCACCGTAAACCCCACAAGAGGACAGAGAGGGGCTCTGGTGTGGAGAGTCAAAGCAGTCATGAGCAGAAGCTATCAGGGAACCAGACACAGCCAGAGATGGGCTAACCCCTCGACCACAGAAGACCTTTTGGCAGATGTACCAGAGGGCAACCTCGAGTGGTACCATTTCTTCCTCTTCTGATGTGAAAAGAAAGAACTCAATGCAGAGAGGTGCTGAGTCCCTGACCTGGATTGGGAATGGGCCCACTTCTTTTTGTGTTTACAGGAAGGCTATCCTCCCTCCCAAACATTGGACTGCCCAGGGTGGTGGACCGGACACAGCCCCACTGCCAGAGTAGCCTTCTAACCGAGAGTCCATGTCATCACTGTCTCCCTTCAATCGTCAGGGCTGAGAGGAAAGTAATAAAGTTTCTCTTTTAAAAAAAAAATAAATAAATAGTAATACTAAGTCAAACTATAACTGAATGACTAAATGCTGCTGTCTTGTAGACATGAAGATTTGACTCCTGGCGGCGAGCAACTTCATCACTAATTCTCCTGACAGAGAAACCAAGGGAACGGCTGATCATGTCAGCAAGGAGCAGTTCAGATTCTCCTCTCAGTACCACAAATGCAGTTCAGACATTCCTAACAGTACTACAAACAGTAGCCCACTAATGTAGCTCCTAGATTTAGTGCACCAACTGGTGTAGAGTACTAAATCTGAATTAAAATAGCTGACAGGTATAACAGAACAGCACTTTGAAACTAAGCAAACAATAAAAAGCCTTAAAGCAACAGGATTAAACAGTGCACAGCCAGGCAAACTCATTAGGTGCAGGAACTAACAGTTGCGCTCCACCAAGATTAATTAAATTAAGGTAAAGTGGAGTAATTCATCAAGGACTGTTTTTTAAAGTGACACCCATAAAAAATCCAGTAAAAGAATTATTGATGAAGTTAAAGTACAAACAATCAGTAGAGAAAGTTAAAACTGACAACCAGGGTTCTGTTTTGACATCTACTGTACGTGGGGCTCAGAGGGGCCACTAGAGTACCAGAGGTTTGTTTAAACATCTACTCAGAGACTGGGAGCTAACTAGATTACCATGGAGTTTGACAGCAAGAACTTGAATGTCGCAGTCGTATCCCCCATCCTGTTGAACTTTCCTCCACATTTACCGCTATTAACGCATGACAGGATGATTACTGTCAGTTTGTTTTTTGCCAGGAATTTAATCATGTCGATGTCAGTGAAATTAGTGGTGGGAAGTTTAAACTCAGGCAGTGGTACTGATCCCCTCCAGATAGGGGGTCTCCCACCTTTTGCTTCCAATATTTCTACTTTGCCATTCATCTGGTTACAACACCTTTCTCAGAAACACTCTTGTAGTTGCTCTCTTAAAATGTATTTCACATTCAACATTCTACTTCTCACACCACTGGAAAAACCTTCTAGAGACAGTCTCCTCCACTTCCTTCAGTGGTCTTCTGTGTTCTTCTCTAGGGTGAGAACACACTACCCCTTCTCCTGAGGTAGCTCTGTTTCAGAGCTAAGTCTGAAGAGCTGCCTTCTGCAGCACTCCTCACTCTTCACGCTCTCCACACAGACTGACTGACTGTCACCAACATTCTACTGCTAACCCCTGCAGCTAGCATCCCATTGTGGCTTATGCTGCTGCAAGAATTATAAGGTGACATCATCATTCCAGCTCAGCAGAGACTGAAAACAGAGTGTGACAGTGTGAAATCCATTTAACTGGCATCTCGCAAGCTGCCTTTCCCTGCCTGCCACTGATTCTAAGTGGGATTCTAGTAACCCCTGGGAACAAGGGGGTTACACAAGCACAGACAAAACACTAAATTCCTATTTCCATGAAGAGAATTGTATAGAATGTTGACCATATATAGGATATTGTATGAGCTGCGATGCACAACACAGGCTATTCTCAGCTGAAGTGGTTACTATATAGATTGGTGACTTCTCAAGAGCACAGCTCAAGAAGGTTATACAATCATTATAGCAACTGCAAGGTTGTAGAAGTAGTCCGGGTTGTGCTTCGCAGCTTATACACTTTTCTTTATAGTGTATATTAGAATGTCGTTCTTGACAGATCGAGTCTAAATAAAAAAACGCACATGACAATCGACATATTAGCCAAAGCCATCAGATTCTACTAAATGAATTCCAGATACACATGCAATTGCCAGTGGTCTGACAGGAGCTTTGATAAAACTGTGGCTAACATCTGAGTGAGAGGTATGTTTGAATAAATGAACTACTACTTGTATGCTGCTCGCGTTGAGATACTGAGTGAAAACTGTTTCTGTTGGTCTTTCACAGACGTGTAATGACATTTAGCTTGTGCTTCCTACTGTGTTATATCCGCAGTACAGCAGAACGACTTTCATTCTGCTGCACTGCGAACGACACTAGTGCAGCAGAACTACATTTTGAAAGGCATGGAATTCTGTCAAGAATGACGTTCTAATATACACTGTAAAAAGAAAATACAAAATGCAGTTTTTCTATAAACTTTTTTTGGGTAGTAAAATGCAGATCATTTTGAAGTTTGAATATAATTTCTGTAAATAGGACCATGACAGGCTGCTACCAGTAAACAGGCATTTCCTATTAGGGTTGTCAGAACCCTCTAAAGTTCTGGGTTCTAGTTCTAGTCTAGAACTTTTGAAAAAGTTCTAGGTTTCTAATCTTTTTTAGGACTTTTTAGAACTCGAACCCTATTTTTTTAATTATGCTGCCAATAATGAGAATAATAATAAAATAAATGTGGAATCAAGGGCATTCTGTCAATAATGAAGATACTATTGAAATACATGTGACATCAAGGACAGAAAGAACTACAAACTGTTTAGTACAAGTGGGGAAGAAAAATGATCATGTGTGACTTTGATATGACTATAGCTAGGTTTGTCTATGGTTTCTTCATCTGTTTGCTAAAGCCAGCAACTTACAGGTGTTGACTGCTAACAAGCCCACCCACCCACCCATATATTAAACATTTTCCTGCTGCAGCTGCGTTATAGCTCCTTAGTGAAAATAAATTGGCACATTAACTATTTATGTACTCAGTTATATAGTCTCATCATCATCAATTATGAAAACAAATTACTGATATTACCTTATCTCAGCTGTTTGCTGCTTTCTCTTTTAAATAAATAAATCTAAAGTTGCTATGTTTAAAAGAAAGTTTGC
Source organism: Neoceratodus forsteri (assembly GCA_016271365.2). Classification (NCBI taxonomy): domain Eukaryota; kingdom Metazoa; phylum Chordata; order Ceratodontiformes; family Ceratodontidae; genus Neoceratodus; species Neoceratodus forsteri. The sequence continues at coordinate 741,129,822 of CM057459.1, forward strand.
ATAACAAAGTCAATGTACTGCAGCCACAGCACATGGAACTGGTGCAAGACATTATGTAATAATGTAGTAAGTAAAGACATTTGAATACAAAAAAATACCAATCATTCTTGTTGGCAAGTAATATATGCAATTTTCTAAGATAGTGTGTACATATACCAACATTATTGTTGGCAAATTGAAGTAACACATGCAACTTTCAAAGATAATGCATCCACTTTCCAGCTGATAGATAAATAAAATGTGTATTTCAGTCACATAAAGAAAAAAGAGGTTTCCTCACCACATACTGTTCTAAGGAACATTTAATATAGCTGCAGCAGTTGGCATGTGATGTTTAAAGGACAGTGACTGTCAATCCCCTGGCCCTTATGCATCAAATTATCACTATTTGTAAAACAAACACATTTAATGATTGGTCACATTCTGTAAAAACTGCTGATGTCGCTGTTTTTTTTTTCTGATTCCTTTCTTCTTTTTTAAAGGGGACAGGAAATTTGTGCTACATGGCCACAGTTTGTAATGTCCTTATTAAGAGAAACGAAAGTCTTGTCTCCAAGTGAGCCATAGTTAACTGTTACTTAATGAACACTTTTGTAAAAAACTGTCTTTCAATTGTATTCTTCTTATGGATAACATTTTGTACTGTTCTTTTTATGTAACCAGTAATTTAAAAGTTTTTACTATTATGCCATGGTTTATGTACAACAGAATGTTAAACATGAGCTACTGTCATGTGAGACCTATGCTTACAGTTATGTGCCCAACCATGACATAGGCAAAACTCCAAATCACTGTTTTCCTGAAGAGACCTGTAACAGAATGCTGCCCACAAAAACATAACGATACAAAATACAGTTTTCCCATCACTTTCTATTCAGTAAAGTTACATATGGATCCTTTTGGTTTATGGCTAACATTTCTGCAATTGGGAAAATAATAAACAGCTACCAGTTAGAAATCATTTTCTGTCCTGTTGAAAACTGAAAAATAGATGCCCCCCCCCCCTTATCATTATAAAATCTTGTATGGGATTGGTGCTGGTGTATGTAAAAGACTAAATGGAAATTTAATGGCAGTTTGTTTTGTAGTACCCCTCTATGAGAAGGTACTAAATCTCCTAATAGAAGAACAAGATCAGAATTGCTAAAAATGCTGGTTTCACAAATTTATTTCCCCATATGATCTATGTAATCAGCTGAGGTTCAATGAATGAAAAATAGTGATCCCCCCCCCCCCAAATTATGGAAAAAAAGGCTTTCTGATCTCTTTCTTTCATAATGAGTGTCTTGTCTTTCAGCAGTTAATCTCCACTCTCTTTCCTACACTTCACCCAACAGACAGACACATTCTAAAAACAAACGTCACTGTAGACTGAATTATAAGGAGTAATTGGTGGCTAGTGATTCCTTTCCCCACTACGATTGAAATTTTATTATTGATTTCCTTCAAATCTGTAAGTGTCCATCACCCTCTCCAGAAACCATGCTCGCAGTTTTTTAAAAATGTTACATTGTGCTACTGACAACCTCCCAGTTTTGAATCCAATGCACATGACACGTAAAACACTTTAAATTGTGTGTAGTCCCTCTCCCTGTCTCGAACCCATGACAACAGTTTTACAAGTTAATTTCTTTGGGCAATTTGAACCTCCCCAATACCAAACCCATAAGGTAATTTATGAATGACAGCTTAGTAATTGGGGTTTCATAGCTCTTGAAACTCACTAGACTAAGATAGTCATCTGACCCATTACCCTTCCCCCCACCTCACTTGACCACATTTACATTTGTAAAGCAATGCTAATTGGAGACCAGAATCAATGGATAGAATAGCACCTGTGTGTAGTCCAGTTATCTGCATCAGAAGAGGTGAGGGTACTATAAGAGATTAGCACTACTGACATGTATAACTCCCATCCCCACAATGAAAGAAAGCAACAGCGAGGGCAAACAATATGATGGTATGTATACTGTAGCTCAGGGGATCAGTATTAGGGGAGAGTAGGTTATATTTCCCTTGTACTGGTCACTTGTTAGGCAACATCTTGAGTTTATAGTTCAATATCATTGCCAAAACCTGCAAAAAACATCATTAGCATGCTGGATAATGTACTGAGAAGGGCTACAAAAACAATAGTGGGTCATCATGGTGAGGCATAGGAGGGAAGATTTAGAGCACTGTAAATGTACTCCAAGATTGACATGAGCAACATATGCGACTTGATTGTGTGACTGTAAAGTACTTGTTAGGGATAAGAATGGTGGACAAGTGTCCCAAAACTCACAGGGATTAGTGTTCCTACACAAATCAGATTACTAAATATTTTATAGCTCTATGATAATGTTAATTATAAAGTGATTATAATACATCCAGGTAACTACTTGGCAGAAGACCTGTGAACGCAGTGTTGGTTTCCAATCTCAAATGAACCATGAGAAGCTTCAGGTACATCTGTAGTGAAAAGTCTGTACTACCATGCATCTCTGACAGTCGTCTCAAATTAGGCTGTCACCACTACTCACTCATGCATGCACGCACACACACACACGCACACACACACACAATAACTCATACAAATAAAACCCACTGCAGCTGCATTTTTCATTCCGATGAAGTCAACTGAATATTAATGACAGAAAAGTCAATGTGTAATGCATCTGCATGTAACGGGATGGATGAGTAGTAAAAACACCAACAAACCAGTAACTACATTGATTACAATGTTGTGTTATACTGTATAAATACATTTTATTACTACTACTTATTTCAGTTGAATCCAAATGATTACATTTAAACTATAGGAGCTTTGGAAAAAAAATTAAAAACTGGGGCAATTTTTGGAACTTCTTCGACAGTGGTCAAGAAAGGGTGGCCTGAAAACCTTCAGCTGTGGTTATACAGATCTTTAAAAAAATCAGAACACACTGCAGTGCGGACACATGTAGTCCAGCAATAGGGATGAACTATAGAAAACAGAGGTACTGCATGGATATGTTTTACATTGATTTTACATCACACTAAGTGTATTATTAAAACAGCTCTAGGTGTGCGGGCTGCTGAATATCTTTTTTAAACTTGGTTCTGAGATTGCACTATTGGCGAGATGACAGCAGGCAGAAGGGATCAGCTGAGGTGATATATACCTATTTAAAAAATATCCTGTGTGACTTATCAGACAATAAAAAGGGGAAAGTCGTTTAGACTGACTGCATGCCAGCTTCAAAAAAATTCTGCTATCATAACAGCCAGAGCAGGAAGAAAATGAATCCCTGAGCTACTCATATTACATCTGTGCACTGCATTATCTGTTTGGGAGCAAATAAAATGCTCAGACAAATGGAGCTAAAAAGGGGAAAAAAAAAGTTGCAACTTGAAAGAGAGAGGAGACTGCATGAGTATTATTGAATTGAATGTCAGGGTCTCACCCTCCCTCACCCTGTCAGAGTCCTGAGATGCAGTTGTACTATTGAACACAGTACGGTACAGCAGTGCATATGAGGAACCGTGCACCAAACAAGTGACAGTGTTTCCCCTGCATGAATGTAAATTACAAAAAAAAAAAAGGACTTTCCATTTTTAGATTGCTACAGATCGCAGGAGCGGGGTGCGCCACCAACAACATAAGATTCCACAGTGGCATTTAGTGTTGATGTTAGTTGATCCCTAATCCACCCCCCATAGTGCACCAGAGAACCACAGCAAACACAGATACCAAGGTACATCTTGCCCAACATGCCCCCTTTCCCTGACTGGTCACTGATCTAAGAACTCTGTTCCCTAGACCCATGGTTAAAATTTATCATGCACTCTCACCCCCTGTCACAAACTATCTGACAAATGCTGATATAAAACAGGGTCTTATAAAAAAATCTTAGCATTAGTAGTGTAATTTTCATAGCTCTACACAGGAACATATGGGGAAAAAAAAGAAGCCTTGAAAAGAGCATAACTCATTTTCAACAGGTAAACCTTCCCTCCTGACCCACCGGTGTTTTCAAAACAAACACAATTCAGGGAAATTCAAGGCGTTATGGTCAGTAATTTTACATCTGTATGTTACCATGCGGACCATTTTCATTTTCAAACACTGAACCCCTACTAGAAAAAATAGAAAAAAAAAACATCTAACGAAAAAAAGGTGCTGACAACAGTGACAAACTAATGGATGAGACTGTGTGATGGAACTCAACACAGCACTCCACCGGACTTCAGTGACAGCCCCTGATATTTCAAAGAAATGCTTGTTGACCAAATCAAAACTGAAATAAAAAAATATATATGTAGTTGACAACTGTTTCAGTACTACTATGCCATGTCAAAAAATGAGTTTTCATGATGAGCTTAATATCCTACAGGTGCTGAATCATTATTTTCGGACGATGATTCAACGTTGTCACCGTCAGCAACCAGGTTTTACCTTCAGACAGCTAGCAGTTCGTACATATGTGGTTGAACTATACGGGGTCCACCATGAAAAACATAAAGTCCACCAGTCTCTTCACTTCAGACCCCAAGTAACTAATGTTTTCATCGTGGTAGTGATGATTATCTGGGAAAGGGTTCAGCTGTCAGAGAATTATGTGATGTTACCAGGAGTCGGAGTGTCTGACTTAAAAGGCAATGTGCATGTACGCGTTAACTACGGCAGAAACTGACAGGAAAAATGACTTTAGCCCACAATTAACAGAGTTTAGAAAAGACAAAACCACTTTCTTCAAAACTAGATCTTTATTTGACAAAGGTACAATAATGACCTCTAGTCAGTAATCATTTTTTAGCATATTTTAGGTGCTAATTTCTCCTATCTCATTTAATGCATTCAAAAGCTAAAATGTTTTTGATGTTGATTCGAGCCCTTTTGTGAACCCTCTAGTGTTCGAGTTCTAAATTAGAACTCGAACACCAAGGTTCGAGATGGGTTCTGACAACCCTATTTCCTGTCCCCTTTAATTAACTGGTTGTGTCCTCTTTCTTTCAGATCAAAATTGAAGATCTCAAGCGGCAGCAAGAAGAGCAAGCTGAGGCAATGGTGCGGACACAGTTCAGAATGGAGCAGATAGTGTACACACAAGATAGCATTTATAGCAGAAGTCTGAGTGAAGTCAAAGAACATAGCAAAGATAACAGTCCTGACTGCAAGGAGAAGAAAAATAATTCATTCAGTTTGGGATTATCTTATCCAGTTTATGTATTTGGCACAAATAACAATGCTAGCTTACAAGAAATGTCGACCCACATAAACTCCTACTATAAAGTAAGTATCATCATACTAACATACTATTTGCCAGCAGATTAGGTCTTACGGTCTATCGAGTCTGCTCGAACCTCAGATCCCTAGTCGAGTGCTGAGGCCCTCCCCTTCCTTGTGTTCCAGAAACCCCTATCATCCATCCCCACCCCCGGGACAGGCCATCATCTGATACATCCACTTTCTGTGTCTGTCCCACCCTCTCTTGAAGCCCTCCACTGTGGATCTCGGAACCAGCTCGCCAGGCAGTGCATTCCAAGGTCCACCACCTCTCAGTGAAAAACCTCCTCCTCTTTTCCCCTCACCCTTCCACCTTCCAACTTCAAACCATGCCCTCTGGTGATACCTCCCTGCTTTAGTCTAAAGATCCCCTCCATGTTTACCCTATTTATTCCCTTGAGGTACTTGAAGACCTCAATCATGTCCCCCTGTCTCTCCTCTCCTCCAATGAAAACAGGCAGAGCTCCTCAAGTCTGTCCTCATACATCAAATCACCTAGCCCTCGTATCATCTTAGTTGCCCTCCTCTGTACCCTCTCCAGGAGCTGTATGTCCCTCTTCAAGTGTGGTCTCCAGTACTGTACACAGTACTCAAGGTGTGATCTCACCAGTCCATTGTACAGCGGCAGAATCACTTCCTTGCTCCTAGAGGTGATCCCCCTTATGATGCATCCCAACATCCTGTTTGCTTTGCTAGCTGCTCTCCTGTACTGCTCAGAGTTATTCATACATGCATCCACCATGACCCCTAGGTCTTTTTCCCCTATTGAAGCCTCCAGCACCTCCTCTCCCAGGGTGTACCTGTGTTGAGGGTTTCCCCGACCAAGATGCAACACCTTGCACTTGGTGATATTGAAATTTAATTTCCATGTGTGAGCTCAGCTTTCCAGGGTGTCCAGGTCCCCTTGCAGGGTCAACCTCCCCTCTTCTCCCTCAACTACTGCTCCCATCTTGGAGTCATCAGTGAAGAGACTCATTTCACACCCTATACCCTCCCTGATGTCCGATATGTATGCATTAAACAGGATCAGGACCAGGACTGAGCCCTCGTGCCCCACTACCAACCTCTGTAGGGTTGAGAGCTCCCCACAGACCACTACTCTCTGGGTGCGTCCAGATAGCCAGTTTTCAATCCATCTGACCATCAAAGGGCCTACTCGAACCCCATCAGTTTCTCCACCAGACCATTGTGGGGACAGAGTCAAGCATGCTTGCTGAAGTCAAGAATAATACATCTACAGGCTTTCCCCTGTCCAGTTCTGATGTTACCCATTCGTAGAACTCCACAAGATTGGTTTGACATGATCTACCTGGCACAAACCCATGTTGCCGACTATCCAGACCTCCCACCTCCTCCAAGTACGCCCCCAATCGTTCATTTAGTATACTCTCCATTAATTTTCCCACCACCGAGGTCAAACTGATGGGTCTATAGTTACCTGGTACTTCCCTTGACCCCCCTTTATGGATTGGCACCACATGTGCCTCTCGCCAATCCCTAGATACCCTCCCTGTCTCAAGTGACCTGTTGAAGAGCTTGACCAGGAGTGCAGCCAGTTTGCCACCAATTCCCATAGTACTCTCGGATGAATGCCATCTGGCCCAGGAGATTTGTCTTTCTTTAGGGCCTTGAGGGCTAACCACATCCTTTTGGCAGAGATAGCATCATCCGTCCCCTCCACCTTACTGGCCTTTTTATCCTTATCCAGATGTGACACCCCTGGGGTACCTCTCCCTCCCTCTTGCTCCATTTCTGTTGCTCCCCTGATCCCACTCACTGCCGCTTCTATCCTCATCGTGCCTTGCTTTGTAGATATCCCACCCTCCTAGTGAACACAGAGGCAAAGTACTCGTTAAATACCTCTGTCTGGTCCCTCGCCTCTCCCACCCACCCTCCTTCTGATCTCAATCTGCTGAGATGGCCCTTAGTTTTTCTCCACTCCCCAATGTACCGGAAGAACCCCTTTTCCCATTCATGTATCTCCTGTGCCAGCCGCTGTTCTTTACTGGACTTTGCTCCCCTCACCATCTGGGTGACTTTTCTAGATGCAAGATGGTACATTTCCTTATCCCTATCCCCTCTTGTTGTTTTATATTTTTTGTAGGCCGCCTTCTTTTCTCTGACTGCTACCTGTACCTCATTGGACCACCAGCATGGTTTATGTGACCTTGCTTCCTTACGTTTCAACTTAGCGCAGATCCTGACTGCCTCAAGAAGTCCATGTTTTATGACCTCCCATCTCCTTTCCACACTTGTCATTGATGTAATCCCCTTCAAGTGATCCTTGGGAATATTTCCCATGCCCACAAAGTCTGCCCCCCTGAAGTCCACTACCAGTGTCCTAGATCTCCCCCCCTCCCCCCATGCTTATTTGAAATCAGACAGTATTGTGGTCGCTCCCTGTCAGGGGTCCTCTACAACCAGGTCCCTTCCCAGATCCCCATCTGCCAGAACCACGTCCAGGACATGCCCCTCCCTTGTGGGCTCCATCACATGCTGTGTTAAGAACACATCCTGGAAGCTGTCCAGCAGCCTCTGCTCCTTGGCCACCTTAGAGGACATGGTTCCCCAGTTTGTACCTGGCATATTAAGGTCCCCCATAAACACCACTCCTTCCCCTTTTGGTCCACACTGGGCAATGATGTTGTCCAGCAAACCATCCTCTAGAACATCACTCATCTCGGGGGGCCTATATACTACACCCAGCTTGACCTTATCTCCTGCTGGGGATCGTAAGTTGACCCATAAGACCTCCACGTTTCCCTCTGCCTCTTCTACCCTAGCAATTTCTATGTCATCTCTAATGAACATAGCCACTCCACCCCCTCTGCCCTCCTTTCTATCCTTCCTAAGCATAGTGTACCCCCGCACGTTTAGGTCCCAGTCATGGTTTTTGTTGGCCCACGCCTCCATGACTGCCGCCACATCCACCCCCTTCGAACAGCATGGCCTGGAGCTCTGGCAACTTATTTCCCAAGCTCCTGGTATTTACTAACACCAACCCCACCCCTTATCCCTGTTCCCTTGCTCGAACCCCACCCAGGTTCCTTATACTTCCATCCTCCTCTGCTCCTCCTGAAACCTCCACCCCAGTCTGTTCCCCCTCCCCTCTTGGGTTTGAAGGCTACTCCCTCATCTGGAGGAGAGGGCTTCTGGTCAGACCCTCCCTTATCCCTTCCCCCCCTCACAAGTTTAAACCCCACCTTTCTTGAATGTAGTGAGCCATCCCCTGTTTAAGGACTTCCTTCCCTAATGGGGCAAGATGAAGCCTGTCCTTCTCATACAGTCCCTTATCCTCCCAGACTCCTTTCCAGTTCCCTAACACCCCCAACCCACTCTCTTCACCCCACTTCCTGAGCCAGTCATTAACCTCTGTGATCTTCATTTTTTTCTCCACTGTGGCCTTTGGTACTGGCAATATCTCTGAAAAGGAAATGTTGCATCCATTATCCCGACAGACTCTGGCAAGTTCTTGGAACCTTGCTTGGATTTCCAAAACGCTATTTCCCTCTAGATCGTTAGGTCCCAAATGCACCAGGAAATCCGGTTTCCCTCCACAATCCCTAACCAGTTCATACACCATGAACTTTGCTCTATGCACTGTCAGCCCAGAGATACTCACTACCTTCACCTGGCTATGGCATCCAGTTGTGCAAAGCTTTTTTTTACTACAAAACTGCTTGAAGAAATCCAGCCTTCTGATTGGCTGTGACCGGTGTGAATACTGCTTGGGCCATGTGTGCATCCTGCTGTTCTGTGAAGCTGAATGCCTATACTGTACGTACATTTGTGAGAACTTCTATAAGTCCACCTCCTTCATAAAGCCTTACTCTTTGGTCTTAGAGCTGGAAGCACAAGGATGCCGTGGGAACCATAACGTTTGTCTTCAGTGGCAGCTACACATGGCACCCTGCACAAGCCTATAACATATTTATCAGCGTTGGTCCCTACAGCCTCAATTCCTTTTTAACCACCATCATATCACACACTCGACTGTACCTGGGTAGGGAACAGAATTTCTGCCAATGTGGATACAGTTCACTATCCTCATTGGCAGATCCTCCAAGGATTAATCTTCACTATTCATCACAGGTAGATGGGGGTACACACCAGAGGCTGGATCCCGGGCGGGAACATATAGCTTTAAAAGTCTTCAGCAGGGGGAGCCAGCATTGGGGATGTCACTGCCCATGAGGTAAACGCATGATGTGGTGCTCGCAGAATGGCCAGTAACCAATGCTGACTCCCCCTCTTCCTCAGTTCTGCTTTTCCCACCATCGAGGCTGCATCCTGTTGCTCCATGGTACTAAAAGAGCCATGACACAGAATATCTACCTTGTTCTGTGCTGCTTACTAGACGACGCTCGGTGCTCTGTTCACATTTTGCGTGTTGTTATTTTATTCCAGTGTGGCGCTGAGTTTTTGCTTTAATTTTTTTCTTATTTTCCATCATTGATCATGTCTGTTCAGGGGCTTAAAAAATTGTCTAGTAAGGTGGGCTGTCCCCCAATACATCGGTGCCCGCGGGAAAAGTATTGTGACCACTGACTGTCATGATCGGTGTTTCACCTGCCTGGGTCAACTCCATGACATGGATATGTACAACACATGTTTCTTGATGGACTACTGCACCCTTGAGATCCACGCAATGAAGTTGGGGAGGAACCTCCAAAACTTTGAGGATGCTGTTGCATTCAGGACTCCAGGTCCAGGTCCTTGGTCCCTTCCCCTGGGCCCCTCCTTGGTAATACATGTACCAAGGGAGAGCAGGCCTCGGACAGTCTTGCTCTTGCTGAGGTGGGAGGCCCATGTGAGGGGTCTAGCAGCCAGCTGGCCTCCTCTGGGGGTGTGTCAGTTGAGCATCCCTTGCAGTCCAGTGCCTCAGAGGCCCGGATGCCACCAGTGGCAGTGTCGCAGCTACATGCTTTGCCTGTACCGATGGGCCCCTCAATGTGGCAGCTGCACACTGCCTCAGCTCTCAGCCTGTTAGTTGTGGTGGGTGGGCAAGATAATGCTAACTGTGCAGCTGGGTCCCGTACTGCTGCCACTCTCTGCACCGGAGGAGGGATGGTCTTGGGGGTTTCCTCTCTGATCTTCCTAATCTTCTCTTCCACCTCAGAAGGGGAGGATCGGGATGACCCTGAGTGCCCCCGCTGGAGTTCTGAGGCCCTTTTAGACCTAGTTTGAGGCCTTCAGTGTCAGGGGAACTGGAAAGCACTCTGGCCAGTGCTGAACATGGTGATGATTTTCCCATGTTTCTGTGCTGAGGACACAGCTGATGCCGATTCTGGTGCTGTAGGGTACGGCGGCGCTGTGGTTGGTGCCAACTTAGGGAGTGGCAATGCCTCTGGTGCTGTTTCTGGCTCTGGTGTTGTGGGTGACCCCAGACCAGATTCTGGCATTGTTGGTGGTGCCAAGAGGGTTGCCAATCCCACTAGCAGTGCTGGTATCCCTGCTTTGTGTCTACAAACGCCATCCAGGCTTCCTTCGAGGGCCAGGTCTTCTGCTGGTGAAGTGGGAGTGAGAGGGTCTGGGTTGGCACATTGTTCCAGGGCTCGACCTTCCAGGATCCCAGCCAGGAGTAAAAGTACTGGTTCCAGTTCTGTCTCTTTCCCTGACCCATCTGGACCTGCAGTAGGTGGGGATAGGGGCCATCCTGTGGGACCTGCATGGCTCTGACTTCTCCATCAGGGGTGTTCCCCTCAAGGGCACCACCCTGTCTGCCTCTCCCCAGTTGGGTGTCCTGAGGTGGCAGAGATTCACAGCACCCCCCCCCCTTGGGAAGGGTCTCCTGCCAGATCTCGCAGCCCTAGCAGAGAGCCATCTGTGGTGCACCACATTCCTCCTCCTCTGCCCCCCCATGTATTTTGGGTTCTTTGGGGCCCCTTACCTGTGAACAGTTCAGATCTTTGGCCACTGCTTTTCTTTAGTACCTCAAAGCCATGGACCAGGCCATCTTTCAGTCAGAGAGCCCTGCTCCTCCGATCTCTAAAAGCAGCTCATCCTCATCCCTGCCTTCTGCCGCTGAGGAAGATGACTCGTCGGTCCACCTTTCCTCTGACACTGATATAGTTTCCTATCTGCCTTTCCTCTCAGGGATGCTGAGTGACCTGCATCTAGACCACTTTGCTGCACACAATCCTGCCTGGCTGATGCTGTCTCTCTTCAGAGAGTTCAGTTCTGACATGATCATCATACCTTCGAGGCCTCAGCTGTTTGCAGAGGCGTTGCTGGCTGTCTGGTGGCATCCCACTGCCCCACTACCAGCCCCAAAGGGACATCCAGTGCAGATATTGTGCACCTCTGGCATCTCCAGGAGCCCTGCCCCACACTTCCTTTGGTGTGGAGCTCCTGGACGCTCCCTCTGGGCACTGTCACCCAGAGCACGATTGCTCCCCTGGCTTGGACTCGGCTAATTTCAGCTGTTGGGGCTGCAAAGTCTTTTTGGCGGCACTCTCTCTCTCATGTGCATTGCTGCACATGAGGTCCACAAAGCTACCTAGGGTAGGTTCCTGTGAACCACACTAGGGAAGCTTCTTGCTCTTTTGCCAGACTATAAGGCAACCAGGCAAGCCATTTGCCTTTCTGCACAAGGTCTGGAACTAGCGAGATATCAGGCAAGGGCATCTTATGATGCTGAGAAGGTGGCCTCCAGGCTAGTGGGATCAGCAGTCTGCATTAAGCAGATGGCATGGCCTCACCCTTCCTGGTTGTCACCCCTGGCCTGGTGAAGAGTGACTGCCTCATGCTTCCAGGGGGCCCATTTTTTCTCCCCTAGGGTCAGGCATGAGCTAGTGGGGCACTTTCCATCTCCCAGGCCAAGGGAGTTTCTGCCTGCCCCTGACCAATCATGGGTCCTGCTGTACCCGAAAGGGGCCTCCACCTCCATGTGTTCTCCCCCACAGGAGGCTGAGGGAACTTAACTATTTCTCTCAAGGTTGCCAACACAACCTTTTGTACTGAGCTTGGTACTCTCCCACCTGTGATGAATGGTGAAAACTGATCTTTAGAAGATATGAAAATTACGTACTCACTGTAGTTCCTTATCTTCCAAGATATCTTCACCATTTACCACAGCTTCCCACCCACCTTCTCCTCATGACCAGGTCTTTGGGCAGTGCCACCTCCCTGTTTCCCTTCCCTTCTTCGGGAGATATTGGGTGGTGGTAGGTGTCCCCTTGGGTAGACCCTGTCTTCTCAGACATCTGGTCCTGCCCCTCCATGTCTTCCATGTCTTGGGGGGGTAAATAGGTGTGCCTTTGCCTCATGGTTTGTGGCTCTTCTTCTAGGAGGTACCTCCATTCTATTTGTTCATGAAGGACCTCTTTCTTTTTTCAACAGATTGCGGATCTCCTCTGTGGGGAATCCTTGCTGGAAAGACTGTCTCGGATAGACTCCCATTCGAGGAGAGAGCCTCTTCTAATGTTGTCAGCTGTGGGGGAACAGTTTGGGCCCTGTCTCCCTTTCCTTCCAGGATGGGGAGGTAGTCTCTGTGGGCTTAAATGCTCTTCACCATCTTGGTGAACTTCACCTAGCCCTCCTTGGCCCACTTCCTCCCTTAGCCCTTTTTGGGAGCTGTCCCCTCCTTGATCCTACATTCTTGGTCTGGACAACTGAGTCTCCCCTTCTGCTCTGATTGTACGACCGTGTTCTTCAAGCATAAAAATACTTGGTCTCTTTCTTAAGGTCCTCCTTCAGACATGGGTGGTCTCCTTGCCTTTCAACCAGAGAGGCATATTTTTACTCTCCAGTCAGCATGCTGTCTGATTGAGCCTCTTCTGTTGTAAATGATCTGTTGCCCCTTTCTGGACTGGGAGATTCTTCACCTCTTTCTTCTCAACCAAGAAGGGATCCTACTCCACTTCCTTCTATGAATTATCTATCTTCTGTCTATCTTTGTTCCTAACCATAGGCCTGCCCAGAGACTCTGGTCACTGCTGACCCTGAAAGCCGTAATTCAGGACCCTCTTCTTGGTTTCTTTCTCCTCTCTGGTGATCTGATGGTTCAGTTTTTGCTTCATTTCCTTTTTGTATCCCTTGGCACCCTTGCCTCACCCCTCTCTTCTTCTCTATCCCTGGTTTTCCTCTCCTGCGGCCAGAACTGAGGAGCAGGGGGTGTCAGTGTCAGTTACTGGCCATTCCGTGAATGCTACGTCATGGGTAGGCCTTGTGGGTGGTGCCATCAGGTGAGTGAAAGTTACATAGTGTAAATGTTAAAAGGGCACTTAACCACTACACTGACCGTACCAAAGTTCTAGGCCAGAACACACACACTTGTTCCTGATCTGTGGAGGAGATCAAGTAGGGTCTGCAACTTTTGCTGTAGGTAGGGAAAATGGGCAGACTGGATGGGCCTAGCGGTCTTTATCTGCTGTCAATTTCTATGTTTCTGTGTTAAATGGTAAAGGTAAACCAGCCTCCGAGAAAACCATTGCATGTTGAATAGTAGCCTACATACAGCTTTGCTATGGCAAAGCTGGCAAGCAGCCACAGGCCTCATGGCTCACTCCACACGTGGCATAGCTACATCACTGGCTACAGCAAGAGACATTCCCCTGCTGGACATTTGCAAAGCAGCTACCTGGAAAACTGTACATACTTTAACAAAGGCCTACTTTTTTGACATTCAGTCCAGAAGTGATGCCAGGATTGGCACTGCAGGCCTACAGAACCTTTTCCCTAAGTACCTGTAGGTTCTGTACCCAGCCTCCCAAGGTATTGCTTGGTGGTCTGCATCAGTTAAGTAAACTGAGGGATTTCTGGGGTTCTGTCAGTATGCTTACCTCTCCCACCCTGCCTCCCTTTCCAGAACCAGATGGGGAGGTTCTGCACCCCTGCTGGTCATTCCTTGTCCTATTTGTTACATATTATTTTTTTTTCAGTTTTCTTTATGCTCCTACTACACTGCCTTACCCGGACTCACTCCAGGGGTTCACTTGACTTCGGCCATGATCCTGCCCACCTGAAGTTCTCTGTTCCTCCTCCATTAATCACCTTTCCATCTGCTACCCAATCACCCAACCTCCCGGCTCTGAGTCCCCCGAGGTGGGACCACCTACTTCTCCTGGCACTCCATTTATAATCTAGCAGAGCGACCAGGCGGGGATGAGAGCTGGTGGCATGAACAGAGAGACCTAGCACTGCATGTGGTTAGCCAGCCCCTTTACCCCCTTCACCTACATGACGCAGCCATTCAATGGTGTCAGCATGCATAGTGAGTGAGCTTGCCCACTCCAACAGATGCCTACCGACATCAGCCCTCATTCTCTGTTCACTCCCCAGATGTTTCACCCCCAGCCTCCAACAGGAGCCGCCACTGAGCAGAGAAATCCCCAGAGCCTACCCCAGGAGAAGAGAGCAGTCCTCCAGATGCTCAGTCTTCTCCTTCCCCTGCTGAACCCCCTGATGACCCAGGCTCGTTCCCAAACCTGGGTCACTGGTGTGGTGCAAGGTGTGGCATTCAGTGCCTCAACTCAGAGCATCGCCAGGCAGGACACATCTGTTATATTTGTTACTGTTAAGGTTATAAACCAGTCTGTTCTGTTTCCCTTCTTACAGGGAAGTGGTATTTTTTATTTACCCCCTCGGAGGGGGATTTTTTTTTTAAGATAGCATAGTTAGGTGGCCTTTACCCTTTTAGGCTTTGTAATGAATCTGAACATTTTAGAATGCAGCAGCACCTAGGGCAGCAGTTTGAATTGTAGTACGAGCCAATGATAGTTCCATCATTTGCTTACATTCCAATCCTCCAAAGCAGTTCAACACAGGAGGTTGACTACGTCAGTTAAGCATACTGAAGTATGCCCTGGAAGAGACAAGATTACTATGGTAAGTAATTTTTTCTTGTGGTCATTCCCTGATGGTAATTTTTGATGTGGTCCTCTCTTTCCCTTCCTCCATCCATAGCAGCAGATGGCGGTGGAGTTCTTCAGAAACAGTGGTCAGTCACTGGCTAAATACCAGCTCCAGGCAGCCTTGGACATGCACCTGTGCAGTGGCAGCAGCTATCTCTATGTGTCCTGGGGCTTGACCGAGTTTGTTCACCTTCGTGGTGGACACCTATCAGAAGTTGGCCAATGTCGCTTGAGTTTTCTGCAAATTAAGATCACCCATAGATCAGTTTTCTCCATTCATTACTGGTGGGTATAAGCCAGAGGTGCAAGACCCCACAGGAGCATATTGCTTTAATCTTTTTTCCTGGGGGAGGGGTCGACATTGAAGATGGCAGTGCCCTCGAGGCCAACATACTACATGGCACTTGTGCATTGGCCAGTAACAGACGCAAACCCCCCCCGACCTCTTCAGTTCTTCTTTTCCCACCATTGAGGTCAGATCTATGTGGGAGCTGAAGCTGTATGCAAAGATTCTGAGCTGCATCAATTCTGCTGCCACCATTTTTACTCGATGCTGCATACCATCTGCCTACGCCATGGTCCTATGTCATAAAGATGATTGCCAAAAGGCATGCATCCTTATGGCGAATGTACATTGCCAAAATTGAATTTTGGTGATGTACAAAGCCAGTGACAGAGACAACAGCACAAGGACTCTTATTTCTTACTGTTATGCTAGGGTTTTCTGTAAATTAAGATCATCCATAGATCAATCTTCTCCATTCATTACTGGTGGGTGCAAGCCGGAGGCACCAGATCCCACAGGAGCATATTGCTTTAATCTTTTTTCCTGGAGGAGGGGCCAGCATTGGAGATGGCAGTACCCTTGAGGCCGACGTACTATGTGGCACTTGTGCATTGGCCAGTAACCAGCGCCAACCCTTCAACCTCTTCAGTTCTTCTTTTCCTACCATCGAGATCAGATCTACATGGGAGCTGAAGCCATGTGCAAAGAATCTGAGCTGCATCACTTCTGCCACTGCCATTTTTACTCGATGCCACATTACATCTGCTGACACTATGGACCTATGTCATAAGGGCGATTACCGAAAGGCGATCATCTTTATGGCAATTGTACATGGCCAAAATTCAATTTCGGCAATATGCAAACCTGGTGACAGAAGCAATGGTGCAAAGACTCATATTTCTTACTGTTATGCGGGGGTCTGAGCCCCCCTACTTTTAGATTCTCAGCTCCGGGGGGTGCATGTCGGGGGGGGGTGCAACTGTCCAAAAATAAATTCACCATCTCAGGCCAGGCACAATAAAACATACCTGTGCCCGGACCCAAACCATGCATCCCAGCCACCCCAGGTCAGCACCCACCCCACCATGCCATGCAGCCAGCTCGGTGGCAGATTGTGGCACCACCCCACATGAACCCTTCTGCCCCTCGCTTGGCATGCTCGCTCCCCCCCTGCACATGTACGTGTAGTGACATCCTGTTGCCATTCATGAACCCTCCCCATCCGGTCACCCTCCCTTCTCCCTCGCCATCGGGGTATACGCCGCAAGTGGGTCGCCGTTTTGGTAGGTGCCCACTTGCAACATGCCCACATCATTGTATACCGCCACCGATCTACAGGAATCCAGTAAAACTTCTCCATTTTACTTTATTTTTCATGTTTTTTCACTCAAGTGTGGTGTCAGGTACTGCTCTTTCTTTGTTTTATTTTGTCCCTGTGGTCATGTCTTGTTCAGGGCCTACTTCTGGTAAATCAGGGGTGGGGCATGCCTTTATGCTTTGGTGCCCCTGTGGTAAGCCAATGACTGTAATGGATCACCATGGCCACTGTCATACCTGCCTGGATGCATCACATGATATGGATAAGTTTGACACCTGCTTCTCCATGGACCGCCAGGTCCTTGAAATGCACACATTGAAGGTGGTTCGATAATCTCCTACCTTTGGAGCATAGCGCCATTATCGGGACACCAAGGCCAGGTCATTGGGCCCTTTCCCTGGGTCTCCTGCCGGGTCTATACATACGAGGGGGAGGAGGCTTCTGTCAGCCCTAGTCTCACAGAGCTGGAAGGCCTGAGCCAGGGGTCAGTGGGACAGTCGGCCTCCTCAGGGATTTACAAAGGCAAAATAAAATGGACATTTCCTTCAATCTCTGTCCCTTTTTTCTTTCTCCCTTTCAATTGCAGCTCAGCTCTCTTATAAGTTCTTCCAACCCCCATTCTTAGCAAGCATCCTGATTCTTCCAAAGTGTTCATTTCTTGTATGTTTCAGGCAGAAGGAACACAGTGTGCTTGAGCTGAGACCCCTTTTGCACAGCTTTTGCAAAAGGCTTAAAAATTAAACTCTGGTAACCTCTTGAGCTTCTAATAGCTTTTTACAATAACCTCAAACCACAATTATATACATTTCAACAGTTACACTATATATTTTCTAAACAAAAGGGATCCTACTATCGGTTACATTTCTGTACAGTGATTTGAACATATTATTATGTCAGCAGATATGCAAGGGAGAAAAATGCAGACAGCAAGGAAAAACTGAGAGACAGTGAGAGGCAAAGAATTGTGAGACTGTTGCAGTGATCAAATCCGAGGTCTCACAGGAAAATGTGGTTGCACAAACAGACAGACAAGAGACAGAAAAGGAAAGAATAAAATAGATCCCTGCATTCAAACTCTTTTCCCATAACAACTGGGACAGGGTCCTATTCTACCCTGTCACATGCACACCCCTCCTTAAGAGGGAACCTGTTTTATCAGGCAGGTTTCAAAAACTTTTTATTAATTCTCTACTAACATTTGCTGCTTTCACAAATTAAGCACATGTGCATTATCCATTTTGTTCTATAATAGTACAGTAAACAGTAAAGTTCAAAACCATAAATTTGTTTTTTTACCTTTGGAATCTTCAATTTCTGATCCATATCTTGACAGAAAATCAGCATTGATATCCTCTTTACCAGATCTGTGTATCACCGTGAATTTAAATGGCTGTAGTGCCAGGTACCACCTTGTGATTCTGGAATTTTTATCTTTCATTTGGTTAAGCCAACAGAGAGGATTGTGATCTGCTAAAGGCACAAAGCCAGTTCCTAACAAATAAAACTTAAGGGACTCCATGGCCAACTTTGCTTTTAAACATTCCTTTTTGATAGTGGAGTACCCTTTCTCTCTGTCATGCAACTTCCTACTTATATACAGAATAGTGTGTTCTGTCCCATCTATATTTTGACTCAGTACTGCACCTAGGCCTACCTCTGATGCATCTGTTTGTAACAAAAATGGTTTCCCAAAGTCTGGGCTTCTTAAAACGGGCTGAACATAATGCAACCTTAATGGCTTGAAAAGCTTCATCACACTCTGGGGTCCATTTCACATTATTTGGGTACCATTTTTTCATGAGTTCAGTGAGGGGAGTAGTTAACTCAGCAAAGTTGGGAACAAATCTTCGATACTAACCAGCCAGGCTTAAAAATGACCTGACGTGTTTCTTTGTTTTAGGAACAGGGCTGTTAGCAATCGCTTCTATTTTAGAAATTTCTGGCTTAATTTCTCCCTTTCCCAAAACATAGCCCAACTATCTGGTTTCCTGCATGCCCAATGCCAGTTGGTAGGATTACTAGTCAGCCCTGCATTTTTGATAGCTTGGATAACTGCTCATAGGTGTGCCAGGTGGCTTTTCCAGTCTGGACTGTACACCACAACATCATCCAAATAATCAGCATAATAACCAGTGTGAAGGGATGAAATGACATCCATGTACCGTTGGAATGTAGCTGGCACACCATGTAAACCAAAAGGCATGGTGGTGAACTGATAGAGTCCTATAAGGGTGGCAAATGCAGTTTTATTTCTGGATTCTTTAGATAAAAGTATTTGCCAGTAACCCTTGGTGAGATTGAGGGTACTGCTATACTTTGCACTTCCCAGTCTGTCCACCAAATCATCTATTCTGGGCGCTGGATAACTGTCAAATTCTGACCCTTGATTAAGTTTCCTGAATCAAGGCAGATTCTAACACCCCCTTCTTTTTTGTTTACAGTTACCATTGGAGATGACCAAGCACTCCACGACTCCTCTGATACCCAATTCTTTCATTTTTTGTATTTTCTTAACCACGTCAGCTCTTAACCGCTCTGGCAACCTATATGTCTTTTGCCTAATAGAACGAGCATTCCTTGTCATTGTTATATGGAAGGAGGGGGGTTGGGTGGAAGCAGGGTGTGATTAGGCAGAAGCACTAAATGAGTACTTCTGCTCATTATTTACTAAAGAGAAGAGGGGGGTGACACCCAAGGGGGGAGAAATGGCAGAAACAGGAGGGGATGGAGTGACAGATGGGGAATCATGGAGGGCATAGTTTGGGAGGGTTTGAAGGCACTGAGGGTGGATAAAGTGCCAGGCCCAGATGGCATCCACCCCAGGGTACTGAAGGAGCTGGCAGAGGTCCTTGCAGGGCCTTTGGGCAGATCTATTTAATGCCTCACTACATTCAGGGTGTGTACCTCAGGACTGGAGGATGGCTCATGTGGTGCCCCTCCACAGGAGTGGCCCCAAGGATGAACCGGGAAACTACAGACCAGAGATCCTCACACCCATCGTGGGTAAGCTAATGGAGACTATCCTGAAGGAGAGGCTGGTGGCCCTCCTAGAGGCCAAAGGACTACAGGACAGCAGACAGCATGGCTTCATACGGGGCAGATCCTGCCAAACCAACCTGGTGGAATTCTATGCCTGGGTAACTAGGCAACTGGACAGGGGCCATGCAGTTGATGTCCTGTATCTGGACTTCAGTAAGGCATTCGACTTGGTGCCGCATGGAAGGCTGGGAAGTAAGTTAGTGGGCACAGGGGCAGGTACAAAGCTGGTGAGATGGGTAGGGGACTGACTTTAGGGAAGGCAGCAGAGGGTGGTGGTGGGTGGGGAGCTCTCACACCCAAGCGCAGTGACGAGCGGTGTTCCACAGAGCTCGGTGTTGGGACCAGTGTTGTTTGGGATATTCATTGCAGACATATCATTGGACATCAAGAGCAAGATCAGTCTGTTTGCTGATGATACCAAGGTAGGAGCGGTGGTAGATGACCTAGAGGGATGGCAGGGGTTGCAGGATGATCTGGCAAAGCTTGAAACCTGGTCAGACACCTGGCAACTGGGGTTTAATGCCAAAAAGTGCAAGGCGCTGCATTTTGGGATGAAGAACCCAAGGAGGAGTTACCAGCTGGGGGGAGTGCAGCTAGCCCAGACAGAGGAAGAGAAGGATCTGGGGGTGCTCATTACAGGGTCAATGAACAACTCGGCACAATGTAGGAAGGCAGTTGCAAAGGCCAACAAAATGCTGGGTTGTATTGCAAGGGGTATATCCTCGAGGAGGGAGGAGGTGATTCTGCCACTGTATAGGTCATTAGTTAGACCACACCTGGAGTACTGCATGCAGTACTGGTGCCTGTATCTGAAGAGGGACATTAAGTTACTGGAGGGGTACAGCGCAGGGCGACAAAGATGATCAAGGGGCTGGGGGACTTATCATACGAGAGGAGGCTGAGGGAGTTGAACATGTCAATGAAGGGGAAGGGTAGAAGGTAGGGGCAGCTGCAGAATAAGGGGTGCTAGCTGCACATTCGAGCAGACTTGATAGACCTCTAGGCCTTTATCTGCTGGCAAATTTTGTATGTTCGTATATGTGCTCAACACCCTTTTGCTTGGCCTGGTACCATGGCAAAAGTACTCTTAAATGTCTTTAACACATTATGAATGTCTGCAGTTTGTTCTGAGGTTAAGGAAATAGCCACCTTTACAGCATCAGCATTTATAGCTTGTTCCAGTCTATCATACGCTACATCAGTATCTTCCTTATTAGTTTCTGGTAAAAGCTTTAGGCATTTGTTCAACCCTTTTCTTGAGGAGGTTAGCATGGTATATCTTAATAGGATTTTTCCTGTCAGGGGTCTCAGTCTCGTAGTTAACAGTGCCAATATGTCTAAGAACCTTATATGGCCTTTGCCACTTCATTAACAGCTCATTTTCTGTTGTGGGTAACAGTAGCAAAACCTTTTCACCTGGCTCAAAAACATTTCCTTTTACCTCATGGTCATAATATACCTTCTGATGATTTGGGGCATCTTCCTGATTACTATGGCCAATTTCAACATATTTTGCCAGCTTCTTTCTTAGGGCACATAAATAAGATCTTATAAATTGTTTCTGGGTGGAATTATCTTCCCATGTTTCTTTTATCACATCCAGTGGCCCTCTTGGCTGCTGCCTGTCATGCAGTCTTTCAGATGGTGAAAACCCTGTTGATGCCTGTGGCACTTCTCTGTGGGCAAAAAGTAGGTAAGGTAAGTATTGGTCCCAATCTTTCCCTTCCCCTTTGGCAAACCATTTTAACATACGTTTTAGGGTTTGGTTAAAACGCTCAACAAGACCGTCTGTCTGAGGGTGATAAGGGGACGATCTTGTGGCAGTGATACCTAATAGTCTGTACAGCTTCTTAAGTAATGCAGCACCAAAATTACTACTCTGATCAGTAATAATTTCTTTAGGTATGCCCACTCTGCTGAAAATGTTGGCATGCTCTGCTGCAACTTTTGGGGTTGTAATAATATGCATGGGAACTGCTTCTGAGTATGGAGTAGCATAATCACATACTACCAGGATAAATCTATTACCCTTTTTACTTTTGTCTAAAGGACCAACCACATCCATTGCATTTCTCTCAAAAGGCACATCTGTCAAGGGTAGGGGCACCAGGGGCACCTTGTCTTTTCTAGTGACTGGGGCTACTTTCTGACACTCAGCACAGGAATTACAATAGGCAAGGCCCCTAGAATTCTGTGGCCACAGAATTTTGCCCAGAACTTGCACTCTACCGCAGAACTCATTCTTCTTGGTGATTTTTTTATTAATATTTCTGTTTAAACATAGAATCTGATTCCCTTCCCCTCTTTTTATACCCAAAATCCCCCATATGCTCAGAATGTGATGTTATTGCTATGACATCATACATTAGCTAATAAAGTGGCTGCAGTCTGCAACAGAAATGAACAGTCACTTATCTACCACAGCTCCCACTGCCAGAGACGGTGGCACAGAACATCATGCATGGTGATATTTGCTCAACCTGCACTACAGCCAATACAATTTTCAGTCTTACATTATTGCACTAAGGCCAACTTAAACAAAACCTTGTCACTAGCACAGACCTGTTAAGTCCATACCTCACTTTGTACAAACCTATTTGTGCCTTTAAGGTATAGAGATGCCATCTGAAATGAATAACTGGTAAAATGAATTTAACTGTCATTTTTAAGAAAAATAAAGTAATTATGCCCAGAAAAGTGGAATATGATAATGTGTAGATGTGTTGAAAGAATAGACCTGTTAAATAAATAATTGCACTGTACGCATTTTGCCAGGGTTATTGATTACATATTGTCATTGGTTGATAGAATCACCTAAAAGTTATGGAGAAATGTTGTGTGCAGGGACAGCTGTTTTTGCCAGAGGGTAGCATGCTGTGTTTCCACGCCGGCAACTCAGGTTCAGAGATTAGCTCTGGGAGCTGGCTGGGCAGCACAAGGATTGGTGGAACACATCACTGCTCAGAGCCTGGGAAGGTATGGTGCAGTGTTCTGTCACATGGTGGACATATTGTGATGGGCTGGAGAGCTCTGTCTCACAATCGATTCACATGCATGTCATGGCATGATGGTGTTACGCAGTGTGTCAGGGAAAGCAGGTTGACATGAAAAATGAGTTTTGCGATAACTCCTCTATTCCATTTCCAATGGGACCTGTATTAATGAGGATGCAAATTCATGGAAATGAATATACTTGTGTATATATATATATATATGTGTGTGTATGTATATATATATATATATATACACACAATACATATACAGACACACACACACACACAGTATCTCTGTCTCTCTCACCACACAGACACACACACACACATGTTTGTATGTATGTTACAGATTGCATATAAATATATAAGTGATACACAGTGGGAACCTCATGAGTGATATAGAAAGCACATACAAATATATGTGATAGACAGTGGAAACCTTACTAGTGGGATAGATAGCATGCTTATAGAAATACCTTATTTATCACATAAGATCCCCTCTGCATATGTAATTTATGCAACAGGCTAGGACCTTAAGGGAGAGACATTTGTTTTGCTTTTTTAGGCATAAAATTATTTTTATAAGTCTGTTATTTTTTAACTAGTGTTACTGTGCTTTACACCATCCTGATTGCTATAACCTCTGCCATGAAAGTGAAGTCAGGATGACAAGCTGACACTGTGATGTGGTATTTTGTTAGTGCCGCAGAACTTCTGCAGAAATTACAAACCACTGCATGAGAGTTCTCGGCCAAATAGTCTTGCTGCAGAACTTGGTCCCACTGTGCCGCAGAAAAGTAGGGGCCCTGACAATAGGTAGCAACATCTTTATGAATTCCAGGCCAGTAAAATCTGTACAACAATCTGGCAAGGGTGCGATCCCTCCCTGAGTCACCAGCCATAGGACTATCATGTGCTATCTGTAACAACTCAGATCTATACTTTTGTTGTATAACCAACTGTTCTATCTGTTCCTGTGTCTGAGGTGTAACCCAAACTCTGTACAGTAACACATTACATTTCTTAAACATTGGTCCACTCTGTTTTGGTTTCACCCCCAGCTGCTTAAAATAACCCCGGAGAGAAACATCATTCACTTGTTCTGCAAGAAAATCACATTTAGTTTCAGCATTTTCATATTTTAACCCTTCATGTCCATCAGTCATTTATTGCCATAGTTTCTTCAGGCTTCGTCTTTCTTTCCTGGATTTCCGGATCTTGGAGCTGTGCTCAAACAAGTCCGAATCAAAATCTTTTAAAGAAAAAGTGTCCCCATTGTCTGAAACTTTTTCTGCCTGAGCTCTTGTCACCACAGCTGCTGAAACATCAGGATTTACTCCCTCTTTGATCAACTCAGTAAATCCTGGAAAGTCAATTTCAATAATCACAGGTACAGGTAACTTAGGTACTATCCCCACTTTCATTTATTGCAACACACCCTTAATGGTCAGAGTCACCTGGGTGGTGGGATAGTATCAAGTGTCCCCATGGATGCAGATGACACCAGTGCCTGGTCCCTTTGCACAGTGATTCCCCAGCACTTTAACATGCACTAGGGTCTGTCTGCTTCCCGAATCAATGAGTCCCTTCACAGTCTTATCCTCCAACTTCACATCTGTTCAGTACTTGCCCCAGTTTGCAAAGGGCAAATCTGCTCCAGTGCCACTCTTCTTACTATGGCAGTTTGTTGCAAAATGGCCTGGCTTATTACAGTTACAGCAGATAATGTGTTTGGGCACAGATTTGTTACCCACACTAGAGTTCTTAGGCTTGGAGTTTAAATTGGAAAAAGAGTGTCTTACTGGTGCTTGGCTGTTACCTCATTGCTGTGGCATCTGTCTGACAATTTGGTAGCCCTCTGCCAGAGAAACAGCCTTTTCCCCACTCTCTGGTCGTTGTTGCTTTACCCAAAGCTGCACATCTGTAGGCAGGATGTTGATGAATTGCTCCATGGCAAATGTGTCAATGGTCTGTGGGTCTGTTTTGCTCCCAGGTTGGATCCATTTTATCAGGAGTTCTCTGAGTCAGGTGAAGGGTTCTCAAGGATTGTTGTAACTCAGAGATCGAAAGCTCTGCCTGTATGTCTCTCTGGAGATGTCATGCCTTTTCAAGATTTCGCTTTACACCAGGTCATAGTTTTCTGACTGTGCAGTGTCCATACTGCTGTAGGCAAGTTGGGCTTTCCCTGTCAGGTAGGGTTCCAGTCTGATTGTCCATTGCTGCGTTGGCCATTGGCAGGCTGTGGCAACTCTTTCAAAAGTTGTCAGGTATGCCTCAATATCATCTGAGGGACACAACTTTGTAAGTTTAATGGCTTTTAAGTTGCTTTATTTTTTTGCTCATCTGGATCTGTGCCAGATCCTCTGCCTTTGATAGCTTACAAGGATACCAGACATCGCTGCTCCTGTCACTGCATCTCTTCTTTCATCTGCTGCTTCTGTCACTGCATCTCTTCTCTTGTCTGTGCTTCAAAATGTTGAATCTCTTTTTGTATCTGCTTCTCAGTATCTTTTTGTTGTATAACCCACCATTTGAAAAAGTCCATCAGGCGTTCAGGTTCTGTCACTGCCTGTTCTTTTTCCATAACTTGTGCTGGCTGTACAATTTCAGCTTGGACTTCTGTCTCTGCTAGTTTGGCTGCCATTCTCCTGGTAACCACTCCTGGACTTGCTGCTGCAGCATCCATACCCTTCTCTGTACTTCCCTGGTATTAAGTCCAGTACCCATGCACAAAATTCCAATCTTAGAGTATGCATGGCTTAAATCCCACTTCTCATACCATCTGTCATCGAGACTCAGGTCAGGAAGCATAGGAAAAACCAGAAGCAATTGTAAAAGTCACCAAAAGTATTTATTTACAGTAGCAGTAACATAAAAAAAATAAACTTGTTCAGTATAACTATTTACAAAACAAAATAAAATGGAATTTTCCTTCAATCTCTGTGTCCCTTTTTTCTTCCTCCTTTTCAACTGCAACTCAGCTCTCTTATAAGTCCTTCCAACCCCCATTCTTAGCAAGCATCCTGATTCTTCCAAAGTGTTCTGTTCTTGTGTGTTTCAGGCAATAAGAACACAGTGTGCTTGAGCCAAGGTCCCTTTGCACAGCTTTTGCAAAAGGTTTAAAATTGAACTCCAGTAACCTATTGAGCTACTAATGTTTTTTTTTTTGCAATAATCTCAAACCACAATTATATACATTTCAACAGTAACACTATTTATTTTCTAAACAAAAGGGATCCCAGTATCAGTTATATTTCCATACAATGATTTGTACGTATTATTATATCAGCAGATATACAAGGGAGAAAAAGGCAGACAGCAAGGAAAAACTGAGAGACAGTGAGAGGCAAAGAATTGCGAAACTGTCAGAGTGATCAAATCCAAGGTCTCACAGGAAAATGTGATTGCGCAACCAGACAGACAAGAGACAGAAAAGGAAAGAAAAAAATAGGTCTCTGCATTCAAACTGTTTCCCATAACAACTGGGACAGGGTCTTATTCCACCCTGTCACACCTCTGACTGGGCTATGAATTAAAAATGGGCCAAATCGTCGGCAGTTGAGACCTCCCCAACCCCTCCAAATACCAACCTTTTTACAGATGCTAAATTTATGCAAGAGATAAAAGACTTAAAGGAAGCAATCTCTTTACTGGTTGAAGAATCAAAATCTGTAAGGGGTGCTATTGAGAAGATTAATAAAAGGCTAGAATTTCTTCAACAGAGGACTGGAAACACAGGTTGGAGACCGATATTCCTGCCATTCGCCAACAGATTTCCAGGATTGATTCCAAACTATAAGATCTGAAGGCATGAATCCAGTGCATTTTGCCCAAGTTCTCTGCAAAAACCTCACTGGGCAATCCCCAAATGTGGCATCATACACAATTTAAAGAGCCCACAGAGCCCTCAGACCATTACCTCCAAAAGGAGATCCACCCGACCTTTCATTATAAGATTTTTGAACTACTTAGATAGATCCCATGTTTTAGTAAAAACCAAAGATGTCTGAGATCTTTCATGGGATGGAAAAAAAAATCAGAATATCCCAGGATCTCCCTCAAGAGGTGTGAATAAGAAGACAAAATTTCTCCCTGATTTTCAGCAAAATTAGTAATGGCGGGATAAAATTTAGGATACTCTATCCAGCTCGGCTAAACATATCCAAGGATGGTAAATCACACTCTTTCAGATCCCCAAAACAGGCTTTGTAGCAACTAGCTAAAATGTTTCCACTGGTTTTTAAATCAGGATGAAGCAGATAAATGTTGTACTGAAGTGTTAAAGGTCTAAAATCTTAGGGGACTTGAATAACTTTTTAGCGTAATCACATAATGGTATAATGTGTAAGGAACAATCTGATGATGGGACTAAATTTAGCTTTACTTGTGTTTTAGGTTGAACAGTGCTGTCTGATACTGGAGATAATACCAGAACCCTAAAATTATTATTCATTTATTGTGTGTGTTCTCCAAGTTCAAAGGACAGTTAAAGAGAGACAAACTTTAACGCTCCTTTTACTTTTTTCTTTAAGCTGTATTAATTTCCTGAGTTTGTATATTGAATTGGTTAAAGTTTTTACGGGGGTGACCCAGGGTCTTTCTTTGTGACTAAGAATTTTCTAGAATGTCGTAATATTAAGCTTTGAGCCTGTAGTTCAGGTTTGTTTCTTCTTGGAATGTTAATTAGTTTTCAGTGTTATTATATAGGTCTTAAACATAACTTTTAGATTTTTATAGTTGAACTGTTTGGCAAATAGTACTGGGGGAGAAATGGGAGATGAAGAGATCTGAAGGACAAGGAAACAGAAATTATTTCATTGATGCTATTTCTGTTGCTATTTACGCAAGGAGATGAGTTGAGTTAACTAGATGGAGAATCCGAGACGTGAAATATGAATCCACAATTTCTCAGCTTTTATTATGCTTTTTTTGCACCCTTACTAGGAACAGGAAAGTCCTCACAAAGCTTTAATCCCAGTACAGGGAGGAATTACATTTGAGGGTGGGATGGTGAAAGGAAGAGTGTTCCGACTCAACCAGCAAGGTAGATTTGTCTCTATTCAATATCAACTTTCCCCTTACATACTTCAAAAGGGGACAAAGACAATGAGATCGATATCTATATTTCTGCCTTAGGCGCGAGGTATGATTTTGTGTAATATTAAGTTGAAATAACTGATTTACTATTACCCTACTTCTTGTCTTTGTAGTTCCCATTTTGGGGGGGAAGGGACTTGGTGAGGAGACTACCGCATTTGCCATCTCACTATTTTAAAATTACAACCCGTCAAATAGGGGAATTTCGCTATATTGTTTAAGAATAGTAATAATAATAATAATATTTATTTATAGAGCGCAATTCAAGTTTATCAAAGCATTGTACAACAAAACAGTAAAAATCAAGGGTAAAACAATAAAAGCCATAGCTCCAACATGAATCCAGTTTACAATATATAGTTCTTTCAGAGACATTCCTCAAAAGCACAATAAAACAGATATGTCTTTAAGGCCACTTTAAAGCTCTCCATGGTCTCGCACTCTCGCATCTGATGAGATAGAGAGTTCCATAAGGCAAGGGCAGCATACGAAAAAGCTTGAGCACCTGAAGTTTTCAATCTAACCTTAGGAACCTCTAGCAATCCCTCATCGGCTGAGTGGAGAGGTTGGAGAGAGCACTAGGGAACCAGGAGCTTTTGCAGGTAGCCCAGACCCTGGCCATGTAGGGCCTTATAGGTCAGCAAACCAACCTTGTAGGTGATCCACCAATGTACAGGCAGCCAGTGCAGTTCGCACAGCACAGGTGTGATGTGACTGACCCAGGAAATCCCTATCAGTAACCTGGCTGCCACGTTCTGCACCAGCTGCAGGTGGTGGATATCAACCCCCCGTAAGCCTTAGGTAGAGGAAGTTGCAGTAGTCAAGGCATGAGGTCACAAAGGAATGGATCAGAATTGGAAGGTATCAAGACGGAACAAGGTGCTTAATCCGAGCAGTGTTCCTCAGATGGTAAAAAGAGGATTTTACTACTGCTGACACCTGTGAATGCAGTGTCAGCCCCTCATCAAATATCACACCCAGATTGCACACCTGAACAGAGGGCAGGAGCTGGGTATCTCTGAGCCAAAGTCCAGAGGCGGACCCTGCCCCCGTCCTCTCTATCCTGCGACCCGGATCCACCATCAACACATCAGTCTTATCAGGATTCATCCTCAACCAGCTGGCCTGCATCCAGTCCTGGATTTCAATGAGGCAGCTATTAAAGACAGAGATTGAACTATCCTGGTCAGGTGCAAAAGACAGGTAGAGCTAGGTATCATCTGTGTAGCAGTGAAACCTCAGCCCATACCATCTCACAACGTCTCCCAATGGTAGCAAGTACACCATGAACAACAAAGGGGACAGCACAGAACCCTGAGGAACCACACATGGCAGAGAGAATGGGGCTGAGGAATGAATCCCAGACACCAGCCTCTGGGTTCTGCCAGTGAGGAAAGATCTAAACCATCTGAGGACCATACCTGACAGGCCACATATATCACTCAAGCACTCCAGCAGCCCCCCATGGTCCATGGTGTCAAAGGTTGATGAGAGATCAAGAAGAACCAAGACTGAATGGCACTTCTGATCTCTTGCAATCAGGAGATTACTGAGCACGCAAACCAGAGTGGTCTCAGTACTATGTCTCTTCCGAAAATCAAATTGGAGGGGATCATAGATGTCATGGATGGTCAAATGGTTCTTCAGCTGCAGGGCAATAACTTTCTCAATCACCTTCCCAATAAAGAGAATGTTAGAGATTGGTCTTTAGTAGGCAGGGCAGTTTGGGTCCAGAGAAGATTTTTTAAGGAGTGGTGTTACCACAGCCTCCTTCAGGGAGTTAGGAAACTCACCAGACTCAAAATAGCACCAAACTGTCTTTGCCAGGACAGGGCTGATAGTATCTATGCACCCCAAGATGAGGCACGTAGGGCCGGGGTCCAGACTACAGCAGGTCAGCCACATATTCTGGACAATCTGCATGACATCAGAGATCGCCAGCCAGTCGAAGTGCACCCAAGAAGGCCGGGGAGTAGTAACTGTGCACTGACCACTGCTAACCCCCAAAGAGTGGGCTGAATGGATCTCTGCCCTAATGTCAGACACCTTATTAGCAAAGAATTGAGGGAAATCATCACATTTATCCTGTGAAAATGTTCTTCGAACTTGTAGATGGGTTGGATTGCTTTAATTCCCTATGACATGATTAATTTTAAGAGATTTGCTGACCCTGTGTGGCAATGACAGATCAGAGTATTGGTATAAGTTTATATGACTCAGACTTTTTATATATTTTTACAACTTTTCCCATTAAATAGGGACCTAACCCCTTATCAAGTACTTCCTTTATTATTGAGTATTTATAGCTGTGGGTTTGAGATCTCATAATTTCATTGACTGAAGTATCTGAATCCCTTTAATGTTCCCCCCTCTCACTCCTGTTAATCCTAATTATTAGTTTTTGTTGACGGCAATGCGGAGGTTCTCTGCTCTCCCCTATTCCTCTTTAGATTAGATTCCTGAGACCCTAATACTGTTTGGAATTAGCTTGCAATTTATGTGCAAAAACATAATTTATTTAAGATATTTTATAGAAATACCATTCATGCCTATCTAATATAAAATTACTCAGGTACTGTTAAAAAAGCCCTTGAAATTTATTTTAATTCTAAGCTGAGGAAAATTATAACTAAAATATGTAACAGATTTGGAGTCCTTACACTTAGTTCTTCTTTCATTTTTATTCCTGAGCTAAACTATTGAATTATGTACCTAGTTAAAGACTATGTTTGCTTGTCCCTTGGTTCTGCCTGTCGTTCGTTTTAATTATACTGATAACATCATATTTAGACTTAACAGGTTCACTTCATTTATAAGATGAGGGCTGAATTAACCTTAATTTACTCATATTACTTGCTGCTAAATATATACAGTATATACATATTTTTAAAGATATAGCACATTTACTAGGGATTGATTGTTGATAAGAGGTTCATTAATGCCTGGTTGTAGACATACCTGCTTGCAACTTATTGTTTAGATTCCCTTAGATCATTATATGTTAAATCCCTAAGGGACATAGATGGCTAAGGATCACTTATAAAATACAGATGATACTTTTGTTTTATTTAAGATACACATTATGGTTCCAAGAGTTTTTCTTGTTATCACATGACTGGTAAAAGCCATGCTACTCTCTTATTTGACCTTAAAATAGGAAAGGTGCTTCTATAAGCCTGACTTTACCTAATAATACAATACCTCCATTAAGGATTGAGGTATGATGAAGCTTGAGCAGAGATTACGGCAGTGAAAGTGTTTTTAGGAGTTTGGTCTATGGGTCTGGGAGGAGGATGGTTCTATATTAACTATTGTTATTTTTTTCTCAAATACTTTCTAATGTTAGATTCTGATTATAGTTGTTCCGTGAGTGAGGGGAGATTTTTTGTTGGGGGAGGTTTATGCTGTGTCCTTAAGGAATTTGAACAGAGCTCTGTGATATATGTAAATGTTAATTTACTGCTTAAAATATTCTTTTTATTTTCCTCTATATGACGACCATGCTTAAAGTTGCCTCTTGGAATGTTAAAGGTCTCCATCTCAAAGTCAAAAGAATGCAGGTTCTCAGCTATTTTAACTCCCTCAGTTATCACCTAGTTTTACTACAAGAGACCCGTCTACTAACTTCAGAATTAGATCTTCTAAGAAAACTGAACTTTACCCAGATTTTTGGGTGGGATGCCATACCTCCAAAGGAGGGGTAGCTATTTTCACAAATAAATCATTACATTTCACTCCTTTACAGATGGTACAGGACCCTTAAGGTAGGTTCAATATAATTTTAGAGAAATTTAATCACTCATATTTAGTTATAGGTTCTGTATATGGCCCCAATGTTAAAACATCTCTTTTTTTATCAAAACAGCCCTAATTCCTTTTCTGCAACACAAAATTTTACTTGGCAGTGACTGGAATATGCCCTTGGATCCCTCATTAGATAGGTCAAACCCCACAAATATTTATCTTCAAACAGACATGCATGCACTTCAAGAATTTATTGATATTGGTGAACTGGCAGACCCCTGGAAAACTTTGCATCCAGATATCAACAAATTTTCCTTTTACTCCCCAGTCCATAATTCTTATTCGTGTATAGATTTTTTCTTAATTTTTGAAGTCATGGATCAGCGATGTTCAAAGTTCCCAAATACTAGGCAGATCACACTCAGACCATTCACTGATTAATGTTTGTGTACTGTTATCCCAGACCTATCCCAGACAGTCTTTCTGGAGATTGAATAATGTTCTTCTTAGACAATGTGATGGAGTAGAATAGGACCCTGTCCCATTTGTTATGAAGAAAGGGTTTAAATGCAAGGATCTTTCCTTTTCTGTCCCTTCTCTGTCTGGTTGCGCAGCCAAATTTTCCTGTGAGACCTCGGACTTGATCAACCCAAACAGTCTCACAGTTCTTTGCCTCTCTCTGTCTCTCAGTTTTCTCTTGCTGTCTTTTCCATCTCTTGCATATCTATATCAGCTAATATGAAAATATGTGTAAATCAATGTATGAAATGTAACTGATATTGGGATCTCCTTTGTTTGGAAAATGTACCGTGTTGCTGTTGAAATACATATACTTATAATTTGAGATGACTGTAGAAAGCTAGAGGTTACTTGGGTGCAAATGTCAGCCTTTTGCAAGGGCTATAGGGGCCTCAGGAAGCATACTGTGTTCTGTCAGCTCCTGATATTTACGAGAACAGAACATTTTGCAAAAACAGGATGCTTGCTAAGGATGGGGGTTGAAAAGACTTATAAAACAGCTAATTTGCTACTGCAGTTAGTTATCATGAACAAAATTATATATTTTTTTAAATTCAATATACTTTATTGAATCATCATCAAGAGACATAAAGGTAGTATCATTACATGGTATATAAAAGGTTGACTCCAACAGGTTTTATAAAAACAAATACAAACATGCCCAGTCCCTGGGCTCCCTCCTCCCTCCCCACTGCTCCCCTCATATCCCTCCTCCCCCAATGCCACCAAGGAAGCTTAGTAATACGCAGTAGGAGAAGTGTTGGAAAACAGTCTTACTTATAAAAGTAGCCTGTTCAAGGGTCTCACTGGGCTTAGTACATTATTACACTGGAAACTATGAGGTCAGACTGTAAGGAAGGAGGAAAAGATCTAAGATTGGTGAACTATTATTAGGGTTTGGAAAGGTTCTCATATTTGCTTGAATTTGGCATTATGATGATTTATTCTGGCTATAATTCTCTCAGCTTACAGGGTGAAAAAGATTTCTCTATACCACTCAGTGTAACTAGGGGTAAGGGAATCTATCCAATGCCTCAAAATCACTTTTTTGGCCATAGCTAAGATCAAGGCAATGTGAGCTAAGGCTGAACCAGAGACTTTACCAGAATAGTCATCCAGGATACAAATTTCTGGAGTAAAAGCATCTT
The DNA here is from genome assembly GCA_016271365.2 of Neoceratodus forsteri. Lineage (NCBI taxonomy): Eukaryota > Metazoa > Chordata > Ceratodontiformes > Ceratodontidae > Neoceratodus > Neoceratodus forsteri. Next base: position 741,163,068 of record CM057459.1, read on the forward strand.
GTAGGTTTAACAAGGGATCCAATTTAGATTGAATCTGAGACCAGAAGGGAGCAATCCTTGCACACGACAAGAGCATATATAATAAGTTTCTGGGGCCAGGTGGCATTTGGAACACACATCTGTGTTGAAGTGGCCCATCTTGTGTAGTTTAACTGGTGTGTAATATAGATCATGGTTAATTTGGAATTGCATATACCTGTAGCAGTCCCATTTGATTGTACGATACAGGTGCTTCCAAATTAGGGGCCATTGCTTAGGGGCAGATGATGTTGGGAGGGAGTAATCCCAATTGTAAACTCTGTTCCCTTCTTTACGAGCAAGGGCACCTATAAGGAACTGGTATGAGTAGGAGATGAGGTGGGAGGTAGATGAAGAATCCAAATATTAGTGCATAGTGCTAGAGAATGACTTGTCTCCTAGCTTACTTTTGAAATATTGGACTAGCATGTGAGTTATTTGAAAATATTTAAAATCATAAGAAGGAGGCCAATCGAAGAGGACGCTAGCTCTCTGGAAAGGCATTAGTTATTGCCCTTCCAGGAGTTGCTCAATATGTTCTATTGCCATTATGGGCCAAAATACCTGTAGATTAATAGGTTTCCTAGCTATGAGGAGATTGGTATTGCTGGATAGAGGCTGGGAGGCGTCCATACCAGGATCAACTGCTAAGAAGGAGGAGAGTTGAAGATGCACCTGGAGTGAATAACCCAGGGGGTGTTCTGTAAGACTTTGGGGAGGCGTGTTTTAGTTGTGAAGGGGAGGGCATTGTACCCGATATTTTGTTGTAGACATAAACCCTTTTCAATTTCTACCCAGAGAGGAAAATAGGGGGCATCTTCAGTCATTGGTGGGGGTTGAACCAGTGAGTTATTCTAAGTAAATGAACAGCCAAGTAGTAGAGGAAAATATTAGGAGCCTGTAAACCTCCATCCAGCTTGAGGTGAGTAAGGTGAAGATAATTTCTTCTAGCTTTTTTCCCTTTCCAGAGGAAGGTGCTAAAGAGACGGTGAACTTGAGCAAACCAAGAGTGGGGAAGAACTCCATTAAACATCATGAGAGGATATAAGAAACGTGCTAAAATATTCATCTTAAGAATACTCATGCGCCCCCATAATGTAAGAGGAAGTGAAGACAATCGAGATAAATCTGCCTTAACTAGCGAAAGTATGGAATCTAGATTGAGCTGTTTGAATCTTACTAGGGATGGTGTAAGGACTAGTCCTAAGTATTGTAACTTATCTGGTTTCCACTGCAGCCCCAAATGATCCATGTCTGCCCGGAGAGTATATTTGTCGAGAGGCATTACCTCTGTTTTGCTCAAATTAGTTTGTAATTCAAGATTTCTCCAAACCGTGCAATATGTTGAAGTGTGGCAGGAAGAGAGTCAGTTGGGGAAGAAAGGTGGAGAAGAATGTCATCTGCATAAACTGAGAGTTCAAACTCCTGGCCACAAAGTGGAATGCCTGATACCTGGGGAGAGTGTTTCAGCTTTCTAATTAGATGCTCAAGATAGAGGTTAAACAAGAAAGGGGACAGAGGTCAGCCCTGACGCGTACCCTGATGTAGAAGAAGTGGAGAGGAAAGGAAGCCGTTGCACAAGACCTGGGCTGATGGGGAAGTATATAAGACCTGAATCCATCTAATAAATGTGGGGGGAATGAGAAAGCAGGGAAGAAGCTCAAATAGATAGTCCCATGACACTCTGTCAAATGATTTTTCTGCATCCAGGGAGACCAAGGCCGCAGGGGTTTGAGCCTCCCTGGATGCAGAGATTAGTTAGGAGATTTTCCTTAAATGATCGGCAGAGAGATGACCTTTGACAAAACCAATTTGTTCCTTACTAATAAGGGCTTCCCAGACCCTTCCTAGGCAGTTGGCTATCACTTCAGCTAGAATTTTAAGATCTGTGATAATCAGGGAAATTAGTCTATAGTTGGTGACTAGAGTGTGATTTTTATTTGGCTTAGGAATGACTACTGTTGTGGCCATGGTGAAAGACACGTCTGAGATGCCATTATGGAAGAAGGGCTGAAAGGTATCTAAAAAGATAGGGGCCACTTGGTCCTTGGATGTTTTATAGAATTGTTAGTAAACCCATCAGGGCCTGGTGATTTATCTAGTGGAAGAGAATCTTTTGCTTCAATGAGTTCTGAGAGAGAAAGTGGCTCTTTAAGAATTGCCACCTGTTGTTCATGCAAAGTGGGGAGGGGAGTGTCAGACAGGAATTCGTCCAGCAGGGGCAAGGTGAAGGGAATCTGAGAAAGGGAACAGAGATCTTTGTAGTAGTCCTTGAAAGCTTCAGAGAGGGCTGTGGGAGACATGAGTAAGCTACCTGATGGGGATTTAATGACTGTCATAATTCTATCCGAAGCTTGGGAGCAGAGACAGAGGGCAAGCAATTTACCAGCCCATTCTCCTTGGTCGACATATGTAGCTTTGGATCTCAGCATAACGTGTTCCACCTTTTCCCCTACCATTAAATTATACTTAGCTCTGAGGGACTCAAGGTTCTCCCATTGCTCAATGGGAGCATCAAGGGTTATATTCTCTTCTGCGTGTTTTATTTGGGCTAGGAGGGAATAAATGGCTTCTGCGTGATGTTTTTTACATTTAGTAGTGAGCCTTAGAAATTCTCCTCTCAGGGAGCATTTGAGAGCTCCCCATAAGAAATCCAATCTAGGCATAGAGGGGGCATTCTGCCATTGAAAGTTGTCTATAAACTGTTGTATGTGCTTTTGAGATCTTCGGGCTTCAAAAGTTGATTGTTCAGCCTCCACATTCTCTCTATGGGTGGGTGGGGATAGTTCCAGATGGCGAGAGACCAGATGATGATCTGAGATCACTTTTGAAGTGTACCCACAAAGGTTTACACCCCCGATGAGATCTCTACCTGTGAGAAAGAAATTGATTCGGGAAGAAGAATGGTGTGGAGGGGAGTAGAAAGAATATTCTTTCCTGGTAGGGTTTAAGACTCTCCATGGGTCAGCCAGGCCCAAGTTAAATAAGATCATGAATGGCTCTAGAACTAGGTGAAAGAGGGTTTTTCAGTGCACCAGTGCTATCTAATGAGGGTGAGAGGACTGTATTCCAATCCCCTCCTAGAATCATCGGTAAGGTGGACCAGTCTGCGAGTACGGGGACGAGAGCAGTGTAAAAGGCTGGATCTTCTGTAGTAGGACCATATACTGATCCCAGTACCACTTTCATGTGACCCAGTAGGGCTCTTATCAGAACGTAGCAGTCCTGAGGATCTGTATCTTCATGCAGGAGTCTAAAGGGGATCCGTCTGGCAAGTCAGATAGCTACACCTCGCTTGCAGGTATCTAGACCAACACCAAAAACCTGGCCAACCCAGAGTCTCTGCAGGAGAAGGAGCTGTGTTGGTGCCAGGTGGGTCTCCTGTAGAAGTATTATGTCCGTGTGCAAGGATTGCAAGTGGCGCAGAATTGCTGACTGAGCCTCTTTAATATTCCAGGAAAGAAAATTATATTGACCCATTATATCAATTACATTTTGTAAAGGAAATCTATATAATGAACTTTAAGCATTTATGAACTTAACAACACCGCTGAACGTATAGCATGCAATTAAGAGGGTATGATAGCCCAGGGTACTACCGTAAATATTAGAAAACTGCACTGTCTCTGAGGAGTTCCACAGTTTGAGGTACCTGCAAGAGAAGAGATGGTAAAAGGAAAAAAAAAGGGGGGAAGGGGGAGGGGGATTGGGAGAAGGAATGCACAGAGGAAGGGAGGGGATGCACGTGTGTCCATCCGCTTCCATGTCACTTGACAGTTAGTGTTCCCCGTGGTGGACTCCAGGAGAGTCCACACTTCATGTTGGGAGATCTTCCATACGATGTCCTTCATAGTCCAAAATGCCCTGTAAGGTGGTGGATGTCATGGTGCCAGTGCTGAGTCATGAATGGGGTCCCAATAGTTTAGAGGATGAGTTTAATTGGGTCTGTCAACAAGGTGGAGCTAAAAAGAAGAGGTGTCCTCCAGAGGCCATCATCAAGGTCGCAACCCACCAAGCATATTTATTTTTCATTTTTAATTTTTTTCCCAGTCTTTCTCTCAAGCGTCCATGGCAAAACTGCACCTGCATGATCGTGCAAGCAATCGCAGAGTCTCTTCTCAGGTGTGCACATGTTCGAGAGGGAATTTTTCTTTTGCATTGCGATAAAGCCGTCTAACTACAGGGCTGCCTTTACAGATTGGAGATGTTATCTGATCAACAGGACATGAGGTATATCAGCTGGATATTACAAAGAGTTGTACCTGAAGGTTACAGGGGAGCAGGCCTGAGAACCCCCCGTGTTCAGCCTGTCTTTCCTGCCGCACGGATCCGCTGATAAAATCTGGCCTGGGGATGTCCATGTTTGGACCGGGGAAGAGAGGTAAGCCTTGGTATGAGGTGGATGGCAAAGACAGGGAGCCATTATGGCAAAGCGTGGAATGAATGAGTCCATGTAAAGGGACGAGGGGGCAGGGAGTAAAAAAGAGGGATAATCTTGCTTCTCTTCTCAGGTATATTTTCCCAGCAAACTGGGGTGATGTTCTATCCTTGGGGAGCCCTCGATCAGATCTAGCTTTTAAACCAATATAAGGAGACAACATTGTAAACACATAGATATCTTGCAGATTCCCTTCAGTGAGTTTTAACCAGGCCCATCACCAAATTCAGCGATCGCTAAATAAATCAGCAAACAGTGTCGGCAGCTCTTGGTAGGCCTGCTGGTCTGATTCAAAAGTTTTCCATGCCCCATTACACATGACAGAGAGATGCGTAGGGTATAGCATTGGGAACCTTATACCTGCTGCTATCAGCTTTGTGACCTGGAGGTAGTATTCGCCCTTTTTTTGATTTACAGTCGCCGAGAGGTCCTGTGTGATACTCAGTTGGAAACCCTCCCACTGTATTTCCTGTAGCTCCTTTATCTTGGCCAGGATATGTTGGCAGTCTAAATAATTGAGCAGCCGGAGGATAAATGGCCTTGGTTTTGCTCCGGGGGGGGGGCTCTGGCATTAACAAATGATGGGCCCTCTCCACCACATATGTAGGGCTGTTGGTGATGGGCCTGCGACCTTGGTTAAGAATTTCTGTGTGAAGATGATCGGAGAGGTGCCCTCAGCATCTTCAGGGAGCCCAAAGACCATCAGATTGTTGTACCTGCTGCACCCTCAAGATCTTCTAATTTCAAATCCATTCTGGTGAGCTTCTGCTGAAGTAAGGTTGTCTCCGGTTCGGTTTTTTTTCTGTCAGTTTTCAATTGAGGTCGTACGGGCAAAAATGTCTGAAATCTGGCCAGAAGAGTTCACTAGGTCCTTCCAAAGAGATTTGATTTCAGCAATAAATTCGCTGAGGACCAATTTCAGAGGGGAAAGTCCTGCTGGGAAGCGTTCTTCTGATGGTGAGGAGGTAGCAGGTGAGGAAGACATCCCCTTGGCTGTGGCAGTTCCTATAGGCTGCTTGGAGGTCTTGTCAGGTGTTGGTGGTGGAGTGTGCAGCTGGAGGGCCTAGCACATGTCTGCCTCCATAAATCTGGTTCTTCCCTTGTCTCCTACTCGGAATTCCCCAGACGGATGCTGGATTTATCTTTTAGCAGCAGAAAGCAATTGATTGTGAGTGATTCTGAGCTAGATTGCCGAAGAAATTAAGTTTAAAATGTATGTGGAGTGGGAGCGAGGAGTAAACACAGCTACTTCCGAAATAGCATCAAGTGATCTTCCAACCTAAATATTTTTTTTGATACTCTTAGTGTAAATAAATAATATTTTGAATACTACAACTGCTCTTGATTTTTTCCTTATGCTTCCTGACCTGTGCCTCGACTACAGACAAGAATATATTATTAATTATATTAATCTTTCAATTAACAATTTCTGGATTGAAAACCTCAATACTGTTAGGAGACTTGATATTATTTGGGCTGCTCTCAAATGTTATATCAGAGGAGACTTCATAAGGTTTGCATCCAAACAGAAGAAACAAACAGAAAAATTCAAGCTCTTTCCCATAGAATTGATATTTTAGAGAGCTAGGATCAGAACTCATTAGCGGAGTTTGAGAGACATAAATTAAAACAGTGTAAAACAAGATTTTTTCTCTTACTAAAGAAAAAGCATAATTTATTATACTGAAAACTAAGGCTAGATATATAGACCTAGGGGACAACCCCAGTAAATTGTTAGCCAATAGGCTTATTGGGAAATTATAGACCTATTTCTCTTTTACCGGTGATTGCAAAAATATTCAAGGGAATGGTTGCTAAGCAGGTTCAAAATTTCCTTGAGAAAGAGAAAATCTTAAATAAATATCAATCAGGCTTTCAAGCCGCACATGGTACAACCTCTGCATGTCTGCAGGTTACTAGCTCCCTATCTGGAAGCCTGGACAGGGGTCTATCTGTGGGCACCATATATGTGGATCTTTCGAAGGCATTTGATACCCTAAACCATGATATTCTCCTGTCCAGGCTTCAGCATATGGGGCTATCAAAACAGGCTGTGGACTGGTTTAGATCACATTTATATGATAGAGGCCATTTGGTAGCAATTGACCAATGGAAATCACAAATCTGTCAAATAAAAATAGGTGTCACACAAGGCTCCCTATTGGGCCTGTTGTTGTACAATATGATAATTCTATGAAGTTCTCCAATCCTGAAATAAAGTACCATCTATATGCCGATGATACAATAATCTATCTGTCTGGACAAATGGGTGCCCAGATAGAGAGTAAATGACAAACAGCACTTGACGAGCTGCAGAACTTTCTAGTCTCATCCAAACTTATCTTGAATTCAAAAAAATCTCAAACCATGTACTTTTAAAGAAAGGTTGGTTGGGATTAGACTGAGGGGGTTCTGTGGATCAAAACTATGGATGGTCAAATTTTAGAACAGGTGGAATGTTATAGATATTTGGGGGTTTACTTTGATTGTTTCTTAAAATGGGACAAACATATAGAACATTTGATAAAGACAATTAACAGATGTATGGGGGCCTTATATAGAATTAGACATTGTACAACATAAAATTAGAAACCATTTAATACATACTACAGTGATCCCTTTATTAGATTATGGAGGTCTAGTATATATGGGGGCTAATTCAACATTATTGGGAAATTAGAAATTGTGTATAATAAAATGGCATGTTATATTACAATGGCACCGAGAATGATGCATAGGGAGGATTTATATTATACTTTAGGATGGTATACATCAGGGGACAGGAGGTCTCTACATGTACTGTTATATATGGAAAAATGTTTGTCTCACAAAGTACCAGGATATATTAAAGATTGTTTGATGGAAAGGAGGATAAAATCGAGTCTTAGGTCAGCTAGAGGAATCGAATATTTGCTACCAAAATATAATACAAATATGGGTAGAGGTCATTGTTTCCATCGAGGACCATATCTTTGGAATTTATTACCAATAGAGATCAGGATTAGTGATGGTAAAAGAAGGGTGGGACAGATTAAGATTTGGTTCGGGTCAAGGAAGGCAAAGGAATCTTAAATGATAAAAGAAAAAGGTACTGTATTAGTCTTGATAGTGTGATATAGTGCAATATTATATTGTATGCTATATGTATGCATAGCTGATGTATTGTGTGTATGTTTGCACATTTGTATTATGTTGATGTTTGTATATATTTATCTATCACATATGTGGAATTATAATTAATGTATGTGAATTTTATGGATCTCACTGAAAATGAGTCTTCGACTCAGTTGAGTTATCAATTCATTATTCATAATGAATAACATTTTTACAACTACTACTAAGCACCAAGAACAATCCAGAATTCTAGAATCAATAATAACTGCAGATTCGGAAGAGATTATAACTGACCCCAAAGACATCTTAACAGAATTTTATAAGTACTATTCACTATTGTATGGGTCGATGAATAACCCTTTCTCCAAGGAGAAGATCCAAGAATACCAAGGCAGATTTACATGTACAACATTGACTCTGGACCAAACTAAAGTCTTAACTAATTCTGTAAGTCAGCTGAAGATTCAAGAGGCTATAGACAGATTGCCATTAAACAACCCCCCAGGCCCAGACAGGTTCACAGCAAATTTTTATAAAACTTTTAAAAACTCTCTTACTGCACTTTTACAAAAATGTTACGACTTTATATTGGAAAAAGGAATAGCAGATAATTCTTTGCTTGAAGCTCTCTTAATTTTGATCCCCAAACCCAACAAACCAAATAATAAGGTAGAAAGTTACAGACCAATATCTTTAATCGACTACAGTATTAAGATTCTTACCTCTATATTGGCCCAGACAGTTAAGAAAGTATAGCACCTTTAGTTTCCAAAGAACAAGTCAGTTTTATTTCTAATAGGCAAGCATCCGATCATATTAGAAAGCTCTCTCACATGTTCTCCGTGTCTGATGGCTTCAGAGATCCTATGACTCTGGTGTCATTAGACACAGAGAAAGCATTTGACAGAGTGCATCGTGACATTCTCCTCTTAACTTTGTTCATTCAGAATTTATTAGATTTATTTGGGGAGCGACATCTCCTAGAATAGACATAAAAAACTATACCTTGTTAAAGACCAGGGAGGTGTTAAAATATCAAATTGTATTTTATATTATATGGCCTGTCATGTTAATAAATACATTAAATGGTCACTTTCATACAGTTATTATGGAAGTTATATTCTCATCTGGTTAGAGCTAGAATTAAGCTTACTTAAGAGGTTCTAGCTGTACCCAGATGTTATACTATATACTAGACCCAGTCATATACCTCCTAAATTAAAATCTTCTGCAATTGGAATTTCTCTGAGTACCTCATCAAATTCTAGCTTCCTTGAATTCTTGCTGCTACAGTAGCTTCAATCAAATGGTTTTAGGTAATTCCAATTTCAAAATTAATGGAAAGATTATCCCTTTAAACTGGTTCCCTGAAGGTGTTAACCTTACGGCTTCCTCTTTCATTAAAGATGGGTCTCTAATACCTCTTCAAAACTTGTTGGAAAATAATAAATTAAGTAAAAAATACCTACCCAAGCTACTACTGATTAAAATAGTCTTAAAGGCCTTTTATGGTCCTACTCTGTGGCTTCTGGACTCCCTGGATCAAATAAAAGAATGGTGAAATTGTGTCCTAAAATCTCATCCTATTGCCAATCATTATAGATCTTTACTGATCTTGAGATTTCCTTCTGATCTGGTTATCCCTTCATATTGGACCAGAGAAATGGATGACAGCCCTGAAATATGGTCCAATTTACAGTGAAATACATACAGTAGCAGCCACAGACACTGCCGGCTATTTCCCGAAATTTCTGTGATATTTCCAGAAATATTTCATGCTTTCTCCATTTCAACAGTAGGGGCAGCAGAGAGAAACTCTTTAGAAATTTCGCGAAATATCTGGAAATAGCTGGCAATGTCTGTGGCTACTACTGTATCAGTATATCCCACTGAATAATTTAAGATTAATACAATACAAAATCTTGCACAATACATATATGACCCCACAAAATAATTTTTAAGTTTGGTTTAGTGGTATCACAAACATGCCTTAAATGTAATTTGTCTGAAGGGACATGACGTTACATCCTTTGGGATTGCCCTAATGTGCAAAGCCTCTAGAATACAGTTAAACCATGATCTCAGTGGCAAATTGTCTCTACAACATACCTTTAATTTTAATACTTGTATTTTGGAGAACTTACACATGATTACAGGGGCAAATGATAAGGCTTTAATATCTATGATGACTATATCTACAAAACAGCTTATAGTACGTCACTGGCTTGACAAACAACCTCTTAGTATTAATGAATGGACCTCAAATATCATACTCAACTTACAACTTTTGCCAATGCTGACACCGTGCTATGGTTTTGCCTGAAGCCAGATTGTAGTGGGTTGAATAATGTTAAAGATGTTCTTTCAGCTGGTTATTGACTAGCTTTTCTAAGAGTTTTAACAGAACCGGCAGGATGGAAATGGGTCTACAGTTGTTAAGGTCACATGGGTCACCCAATTTTAACAAAGGCAGTGTGAAGGGTGTTTTCCAGCATGAGGGAACTGTTCCAGAGGAAACTGACAGACTAAAAATATGCATCATTGGGGTGGTTAGCAGATACCCTAGTTTTAGGAATGTGGACTTGACTCCATCCTTGCCAGCACTCTTTTTCGTGTCCAGTTTGTTTAATAGGCCCTCAACTTGTTTGTATGTTACTGGGGAGAGTCAGAAGGAGTCATGGATCCACAGATCCAAGGGAACATCTTTAGGTGTGGAGCAGTCAACAAGCCCAGCAGCTGGAGATGAGTCAAATGCTAGGCCTGGTGTCATGAAGTATGTACTTAGTTTTACCAGGATGGTGCCTTAATCAGAGATTGTTTCACCCTTGGTGGTGATTTTAATGGGGATTGAGGGAGGGATTCTGTGGTCTTCAATGGTTTTGATTGTTTGCCAGACTTTAGCTGAGTTACCTTTGGCACCCTCTAGGGCTTCCACATAATAGTTGGTTTTGGCTGCTCTGACGAGCTTTGTGCAAGCATTTCTTGAGGTTCTGAAAGCTTTCCAGACTATGGGGGTTTTGGTCTGTTTCATTAACATCCAAGGTTTATCCCGTTGGGTTTGGGCTGCTTTTAATTCAGTGGTAAACCATGGATACATGGTGTTTTTTACTCTACCTTTTACGAGTGGGGCATGTTTATTTGCAAGGTTTGTATTAAGGATGTCAATGGCCTCGTCTACTGAGGTGGCCAGGTAAAAGCTTTGCCAGTTTGTACTCTTAAGGTGGGCTAGGTCATTTTCAAGTTTAAATTTACGGAAGCTTCACTTGATGATACATTTGGAGCAATGGATACGTTTGTTCAGGCTTCTTGTGCAGGTGACTATATTATGGTCACTTAAATCATTATGGAAGATCGCTGTGTGGGAGATTGTGTGTGATTTGTTTGTGAGGATCAAGTCTAGTATAGTGCTTTTAATGTTTATTTTTTTTACATTAATTCTGGTAGGTTCGGAGATCAGCTGCGAGATACCCAGCTCATCACATAGGTCTTTTAGAGTATTTGCTCTGGGTGTAAGTCAATCCGAGTTCAGGTCACGAAAGGTAATAGATTCATTGGGGTTGGTTTCAGTGAGGTTTCTGAGGGTTGATGGGAGTTCTAGGCCCTTGATGGCAGTCCGTAGCAGCCAATAATACTGAGTGCCTCAGTTGAGGGCAGCAAAAGTCTTATGGCTAGACATTCGAATTCCCTAGGTTTGGATACTAAAAGGAATTCAGTAGCGAAGTATTTAGAATTAACACAGATAACTACCCCCCCTTGTTGGTCTGTCAAATCTAAAGGTGTTAAAGGAAGGAAACATTATCTGTAGTGGTGCCCTTGGTCCTGCCTGGAAGGAGAAGTGTTGGTGCCTTGGCCTTCCCCCATATCACCTGTGCTGTCCCTTGGCTCCAAGACCTTCACCCCTTTACTGACTTCCCAGTTTCTGCAATTGCAGTGAGGCGCTGCAGTGAGGTCAGTATTACTAGGAGGCATTTGGTTCATCGAATGCAGAGGGCAGCTGAGGAAAGGGTGGTGAGCAGCATTGAGGTTGTCTGGTGCAGGAGATGCCCTGGGTGTAAGTGGAGCCTAGGGACAGGCCAGATGTGTTTGGTCTCCGCACAGAGGGATCCCACCAGACCGAGTGGGCAGGTAGCTAGAGGACTGACTGCATCCTCTAATCCTTTTCGGGCAGTTCTTTGCAATGCCAGGTTGATGAGAAACAAGACCGCTATTGTTGTGGAATTGATTTTCTCCATCAGCCTGGCTTGCATCATGGAGACCTGGCTGGGTGACGATGCGGGCCCAGTTTTAGAGGCTGCCGTCCCCGCTGGATACACCATGGTACACTGTCTGAGGAAGGATCACAGGGGTGGGGAAGTAGCCATTGTTTTTTGATCCAGCCTGGGCTTCACAGTACACCCAGTTAGTAGCACCCGATATTTTGAGTGCATCGCCGTGCATGGGGATGCAGGTTGCAGGATTCACCTCGTTTACCACCTCCCTGGGGTGGGAGGAAGAATTCCTGCAGGAGGTAGTGGACTTTGTCGTCGACCAGGTGTTGTAGTCCCCCAGGTGTTTAATCCTGGGGGATTTCAATGCCTCGGTCAATGATGAATCCTCACGTTTCGGTTACGACCTCCTCCAGTTGATGCAATCACTGGGCCTGTCACAAGCAGTTGCTGCTGCTACCCGTCAACATGGCCACACACTCATTCTGGTGTTCCAGCTGGGTCTTAAGATTGATAACCTCAAGATTGATCAGGTCCTTTGGTCTGATCACTGCACTGTGGAGTTCAGCGTTGGGACCCCCCCTGAAAGTCCCCCCCCGATGAGGATGGTCAGCTATCACCCCTTAAGGGGTGTTGACCCAGAGGGATTGTTGGCGCTAGCTGACCTATTTAGGGTTGATGCAGCATGTGCAATTGGTACTGGAGAGGCAGTGGCCACCTATAATTGGGTGGTTGCTGAAGCTCTAGCTACCATCACACCAGTCCGTATACAACCCAGATCCTCTCACTTGATGTCTCCCTGGTTTGATGGAGATCTCAAAGTGATGAAGATCAGGGGTCAGCAGCTGGAGCATTGCTGGCAGAAGACCCAGCTGGAGGCTGACAGGCTGGCCCTACATTCTCACTATGCTGAGTACCAGGGGGCAATTTGCCGTAAGAAGGCCCAATGATGCATATTTTTAGAAGAATTTCTGTTGAGGGAAATTGCTGCAGGGAGAAACAGATCATCTCAGCTGTTTCGGACCATGGACAGGCTTTTACATCCTGCCTGTCTTCAGCTGAAAAAAGCTTATTCAACCACTTTATGTGAAGAGTTTGCTCTGTTTTTCTCTGACAGAGTGTCAGCCATCTGGTCTGGGATTCCACCAGGGAGGCTTTCGCTTCACAATGACCGAGTTGGGAGCTTCAGAGACACTCAGTCTGCCTGGGAGGAAGTTAGACCAGTGGAGGTGTCTGAAGTGACTAGGGTGATCTTGTAGCTGAAGCACACCTTTTGTGAACTGGGCCCAGCACAGACGCATTTCTCAATGGGATGTGTCGATGCTGTTGGCTCAGTGTTCACCAGGATTCCCAGGTGCTCTATGGCAGGATCTGTTAAGCTGCTTTGAAAGAAGCACTGTTGAAGCTCCTCCTAAAGAAATCCTCTCTCAACCCAGATGTCCTGGCGAATTACCATCTGATCTCCAACCTGCCTTTTTTGAGCAAGGTTGTTGAGAAATTAATGGCACAACAGCTCGAGTATTGCCTGGTGTTCTTAGATATCTATGAGCCTTTCCAGTCAGGTTTTCGGGCCAGACATAGCACTGAAACTGCTCTAGTGAAAGTGCATAATGATCTACTCAGGGCTAGAGATAGAGGAGAAAGGTCAGTTCTTGTGCTCCTTAATCTCTCCTCAGCTTTTGACACTATGAACCACATCATGTTTCTTGATCTGCTCTGTGAGTTTTGTGTACTCATCGGTACCATCATCAAATGGTATGAGTCCTATCTCTTGGACAGAGTACAGCGGGTGGTGATAGGGACTTTCTCCTCCTCCCCAATGCCTCTGTCCTGTGGAGTGCCTCAGGGCTTGATTTTGTCGCTGATGCTGTTCGCAGTGTACATGCTGCCCCTTGGTGAGATCATTCGACAATATAGTGTGGAGTTTCACTGCTACGCAGATGACACCCAACTGTATTTGTCTTTTGCACCCGGAACATCAGGAGCTATCAACATGCTTAACAGCTATCTGGCTAAAATCAATGACTGGATGGCTTCCAGCTGGCTGAGACTCAACCTGGCTAAGACCGAGGTGCTGGTGATCAATCCTGGTCATGGGCGTGATGGGTTACCAATGGGAGCTGACCCTGGACTTGTTCTGGGGTCTGCGCCGTTGGTGGTTTCTCAGAGGGTGTGAAATCTGGGTGTGATCCTTAATTGCAGATTGACTTTTGAAGATCAGGTATCATCTGTAGTTAGCAGTGGTTTTTACCACTTGCAGAACATTACTGGATTAAGTCCCTTATTCCACCTGAGGACCTGCCAACACTAGTGCATACCTTTGTGACTTCTTGGCTCAACTACTGCAATGCTCTGTACTTCGGGGTCATGGGAGGGACTCTCTGCAGACTGCAGCTAGTGTAGAATGCAGTGACATGGTTGCTGATGGGCGTTTTGAGGTCCAGTCATGGGACCCCAGTCCTGTGTGCCCTGCACTGGATACCAGTCAGGTGGAGGGTCCTTTTCAAGGAAGGTCTTCTCACCTTCAAGGCCTATATGGGCTGGGTCCTGGTTACCTGTCTGAGCTCTTGACACTGGTGTCTTCTGCTCGCTCCCTCTGCTACTCCTTGAGGGGCCTCCTGGACATTCCCAGGGTTCGGCCCAGGACCTCAGGAGATCATGCTTTTAGTGTCTCAGTGCCAACACTGTGGAACTCACTTCCACCTGCAGTCCAGGAGGCTCCCTCGACTGAGATGTTTAAGGGGAGGCTAAAGGCCTACCTCTTCAGCATGGCTTTTGCCTGCTGATGCCATCTTTAGTTTCAGCCAGTCCCCTGAAGTTTGACCTCTGGAAACCTTTTTTATTGCTGATCGTCAAATGTTTTATGGTTTTAATGAGGTCTTACCATATGTTTTAATCTACCGCTGTGTATTTTTATCTATGTTCAGCACCCAGAGCCTCCGGGAATGGGTGCCTTATAAATAAAATGATCTGGCCTTTAACAATGTTTCAGTGACAACTAGAACATCCAGGTTTGTATGTGTTACCCATGTCTGTACTAGATCATGTTGTTTCAGCAGGCTACAAATGTTAATTAGCATCATTTTTAAGCCTGAAGCTGATGCAAATTCGGTTGGCGAAGTAAGGAGGGTGGGAGGGCCTGGGTTTACTTCAGCTTTTCCTGAATATAGCAGTTATAGCATGATAAGTTTTTTTAGCCTAAACCATAGGAATAAAAGCTCTTTCTTAGTGGGAATAGCATTATGTGGTGATAGTGGGGTGGGGTGCTTAGTTACAGGGTATAAGCAGGACGGGTAGGTCACAACAGTGAGTGAGACTGCCCGGATGGCAAATATTTGTGGTAGTATGTAGCAATCTGCAAGGGTGATGAAAGACAAATCCCAGAAGAGATGTTGGATGGGAATAAAAAATGAGTTTGTATGTGTCTGGGAGGGTGATGGGGTGACAGGGGCTGCGTATGCTGTACCAGGTGGGGATAAGACTCAAGCATGAAGAACAATAAGGCTAGCATGGTGATAACAACCAGGTCATTTATAAATGATCACAACGTGTTGTGGCTTAATGATAATTTATTGATTGGCTGAGTAAAAAGCTGCTGTTTAAGGGTAGGTGATAGTCATATAATGTGCATTAATGGTGTTATAGAGCAGACTTAGGCTACTTAACAGTACAGAATTGGGTGCACTGCTAGAAGATGGGTAGGGGAAGTAGCTGTTTTTAATTGGGTTGAATGCACTGCAGCTTATGGTTTATCAACTAGTCCTTGTGAACTATCAGAGACTGAATAATGAGGTGGGTATTGATTTATGAGCACTAGTGCTATAGAACTACATTAGTTAGAATCTGTATCAGGAGAGCACTGCTCAGACAGGAGAAAAATTCCAGGTGTGGTTAATTACCCTTCGACTGAGTGACGAATCTACCATGTGGGGCTCAAGATAGGGGGAATGGGATGTACCAGTTAGCAAGAGCAATGGGGATATAGAACTTGGCTGATTGTTTTCGGCAGCTCTCTCCCCCCCACCTTATTGGGGGGGGGAAAGGGTGGCTAGAACTTTCACATGGCACCGCCTACTCATAGCAGTGTCCTGTAGAGCAGGCTGCTTTGTGGGGAGGGGGAGCTCCTGGATTGCTGGTTGCTTCTAGAAGCGTGTGTCATCGAGGCACAGGTCAGAAAGCATAGGGAAAACAAGGAGCAGTTGTAAAATTCACCTAAATGTTATTTATTGTAGCAGTAACATAAAAAAATATATATAAACTTGTTCATAATAACTATGTACAGAGGCAACATAAAATCTTTCTTCTAATCTCTGTGTCCCTTGTTCTTCCAATCTCTTCAAATTGCAGCTTAGCTCTTTTTCATGAGTCATTTTAACCCCCATTTTTAGCAAACATCCTGTTTCTTCCACAGTGTTCTGTTCTCATGTATTTCAGGCAGGTGCAAAGCAGCAACACAATGTGCTTGCTGAGGCCCTCCTGAACAGCTTTTGCAAAAAAGGCCTAAAATGTAACCTCTAGTTTTCCATACCTTTTTTCAGTTGTGTCAAAATATAATTATATACATTTTAACAGTAATGCTATATATTTTTCAAACAAAAGAGATCCCAATGTCAGCTACACTTCCATACATTGATTTTCATATATTCTTATATTAGCATCTAGATATGCAAGAGAGAAACACAGAAGGCAAGAGAAAACTGAGACAGTGAGAGGCAAAGAATTGCAAGACTGTTTGGACTGATCAAGTATGAGGTCTCACAGGAAAATTTGGTTGCACAACCAGAGAAGACAGAAAAGGAAAGATTAGATCCTTGCATTTAAACACTTTCTCCATAACAAATGGGACAGGGTCCTATTCTGCCCTGTCACAGCCTGTAAGGCAGAGCAGTGCTATCCAGTGGTCCTGGGGCTAGTGATGGAGAGCTGGTGAAAGAAGAATGCAGGAGGGGGGATTAAATACAGAGAGATGGGGCGAGCTGAGGAAACCTGAGCTTGTGGGGAGGGAGGGAGTAGACCAACTATTCCACAGGCCACAGCAGCTGCGAGTCTAGCCCTGCAATCCGCTTAAAGCCAGTAGGTAACAAAACCTCTGTTCTTTGACACTGCAATGTCCTAGCAGCAAATGCAACACCTAGTAAGTACACATCAGAGCGGACCTGCTCATGACACACCAAGCTGTTTTAATGTGGCTAAAAAGAGAGAATAAGCGGTACAATCAGCAGTTGCCCAACATGCAGTAAATAGACTTAAATAATGGATAAAAGAACGATTAAAACCAACCAATATGCGTGCTTTTAATATTAAATTCATAGCAGAGTGTCATAAAGAACTCATAACAAGTTAGCTAATATGCAATAAGCCTTACATTACAAAAAGCAGAACGATTAAAACCAACTAAAATGCATGCATTTAACATTGAATTCAAGCAGTGTGCCTTAAAGAACCCTTAAACAAAAAACTATCTGTTGCTGTTGGCTGACACTATTACCAGGTCATGTGATATGGCACAGTTATTTTAGATCAGACATGATAGCGCCCATGCTATGTGGAAGGTGGGTACTCATACCTGTAACAGTGTTCTGTGGGGCAGGCTGGTTTGTGGGGAGAGGGAGAGCTCCTAGACAGCTAGCTGCTCCTAGAAGCCTGTGAGGCAGAGCAGTGCTGTCTGTCGGCCCTGGGGCTGGTGATGGGGAGCTGTAGCAGTGCCCTTTAGGGTAGGCTTGTTTGGGGGAGGGGGGAGAGCTCCTGTATTGCTGGCTGCTCCTAGAAACCTGTAAGGTGGAGCGGTGCTGTCTGATGGTCCTGGGGCTGGTGATGGGGAGGGCTGGTAAAGAATCTTGCAAGATTGATACTATGGGGAAAAGGGCTTTTGCTGCTGCTTCTCTTGGCATGCATATAGCCAACTATCAGGGATACTTCTCTCAGTAGGAATATGTCCTCTGGACCTCACTTTAGTCTCTTGTGGAGAATCTACCAGAGTCTGACTCCAAACTTAAGATTCTTCAGACTGTCAGCTGGGAATACAATGCAATAACGATCAGTTGAAAGTGTCTATAGATTCATATGATACGGCTTCCAGAGAGGCTGCTGCTGGAATCTGTATTGGAAGACATTCCTGGCTCTGGACATCCAGCTTTTCCTCGGATACCCAGCAGCAGGTTATGAATGTCCTCTTTGATGGTACCTATCAGTTCGGCTAACAGGTAGAACAAACCCTGGAGGCCTCGCAGCAAATCAAGACTGCCATCAAGAAAGCCAGGCTGGCTCCTGCAGGCCCTCAGAGAGGCAGGAACCACCAGTTCTTTCATAACAGGGAGGGAGCTATTTCAAGGAAGCGGCAGAGCAGCCACAAACAAACACCAGTCTGCTCAGCTGCAAAAGAAAATGCATCAGAAGGCACGGGGCCCAAAAGTGCCAGTGCCTCCCTCTGAGAATCTGGCCCCGGCTCCACCTCAGCTGCCCAAGGTGGGCCTCATTTTAGCAGTGGGAGGTCATCTGACTCAATTCTATACCCAGTGAAGGTCTATCGTCACAGACAAATGGGTCCTCAGGGTAGTTCAGGAGGGATACTCTAAATTTTTCAGAGATTTCCCCTGACCTTCCACCCATGCGGCAACACACTCTGTTAGCTGCTCAGTTAGACCTTCTCATGTCAGAGATAATGGACCTTCTCAAAAACAGGGCAGTGGAAATAGTTCCCTGGACAGAGAGAAACACAGAATTCTGCTCCCATTACTTTCTGGTTCCAAAAAACACAGGGGGTATGCACCCCATTCTCGATCCCAGAAAGCTGACCATGTTCTTGTATCTTGAGAGGTTAATGATGATCTCCCTAGTGACACTTCTTCCTCTTCTGAAGCATCATGACTGCCTGGCATCCCTGGACATTGAAGATGCCTACCAGCGCAGTCCAGTGCACTCAAATCATTACAGGTTCCTTCACTTTGTGGTCTTGGCACAACACTACCAATTCAGAGTCCTGCCTTTGGGCTGTTCTTGGCACCTTGAGTCTTTACAGAGTGCTTTGTGGTTCTTGCAGTGCACATTAAAAAGCTCAGCATTCAGGTCTTTCCCTACCTGGATGACTGGCTCTTAGCAAGCCCATCAAGACAGAACACAGAGGGCGCAGTAGCCACAGTACCCCAGTTCTTGACTTCCATGGGGGTAATGTTGAACCTAGAAAAGTCACAGCTTTAACCCTCACAGCAGCTCCTCTTCATAGGGGCCCTTTTAGACACTACAAAAGCAAGGGCCTTTCTCCTAGAGGACAGGAGGAACAACATCCTTCAGATTCCACATTTCATCAGGAAAAACAATCCCATCCGGGCTCGCTCCATGCAACAGATGTTAGGCCTCATGGACTCTTCCATCTTCACAGTACCTCTAGCTTTGTTGCACATGAGAACTACTCAGTGGATGCTCAGCACACAGTGGTCCCCAACAACACATACCTAGTTTTACCCCATCAAAGTGACGGACCCTTTATGGTGGTCACTTGCATAGTGGACACAGGAGGACAACCTGCTTCAAGGTTTCCCCTGCACTGTGCTGGAGTCTCAGATAACCATCAGTACTGATGCATCTCTTCTCAGCTGGGGAACCCATTGCCAGGGCCATTGCAGTCAGGGTCTTTTGACCCAGACAGAGTCGCGCCTCCACATCAACATTTTGGAGATGAGGGCAGTACTTTATGCTTTCTAAATCCCGGAATAAGTTATCAGTCACAAGGTGATCCTTCTTCAGCTGGACTACAAAGCAATGATGTATTATATTAACAAACAAGGGGAAGCACACTCCTACCCTCTCTGTGGAGAAGCCATGAGGGTCTGGGAGTAGTGCCTCAATCATAATGCCCTGATTAAGGCACTTTACTTGCCAGGGACTCAGAACAATCTGGCAGGCCACCTCAGTAGGACAGAAACAGATCCTCATGACTGGTCATTAGCACCAGATGTTGTACAGTTGCTCTTTGATGAGTGGGGTACTGTAGACCTGCACCTTTATGGGTCCCCACTCAACACAAAACTGCCTCAGTTCTGCTCCAAAAATCCAGAAACTGGCAGTTTCTGTCAGGATGCATTCTGGCTGCCATGGACAAATCACTTTCTGTACGCATTTCCTCCTCTTCCATTAATTCAGATGGTGCATCTCAGACTGGAGGCCCACAGGAGCAACTTGATTCTCATTGCATCATATTGGCCTTGACAGATTTAATCACCCTTGATCAACATGTTGTCAGTATATCCTCCATGGCAGCTACCACTATGGACAGACCTTCTGATGCAGGGATCTCTGATCTTTCTCAGTCTGCGCTCCCTTCATCTCCATGCCTGGCTGCTGAGGAGATAAAAGTGGGCAGGTTTAATGTGTCTCAGAGAATCTCAGAGATCCTTCTGGCTGCACATAAGCCTTCTAGTAGAAAAACTTACACAGTCAAATGGAAATGCTTCTCAGAATGGTCTTCCAAGATCCCCCAGAGACCCATTCCGATGTCCTCCTGACAAAGTGCTGAAGTACTTGCTAGACCTTTCAGACATGGGACTTCAGTACTCTACTGTAATGGTTCATCTCTGTGCAGTCCCTGCCTGCCATGAGCCAGTCCAGATTATGACCATGGCCCAACTACCTTTGTTCAAGAGATTCCTCAAAGGCATTCTGCATACAAGGCCCCTGGTCAAGAAGCCAGTTGCACCTTGGGATATTAGCCTCGTGCTAGACATGCTCATTTAGAAACCTTTTGAGCCTCTAGCCACGTGATCTAAAATTTATGACCTAAAAAACTGCTTTTCTAGTGGCCATCACTTCTGCTTATTGGGTCTCTGAGATACATGATTTGGTCACAGATCCTCCATTAATTATCTTTCACAAAGACAAGATGGTTCTCCATATACACCCTATATTCCTACCCAAGGTGGTTTCAGAGTTCCACCTCAACCAGCCCTTGGTACTGCCTGATTATTTCTCTAACTTCCAGAATGAAGGGGAACACGCCCATCACTGTCTGGATTTTGAAAGAGCCCTTCGGTTCTACATCGCTAGAACAAAGGACATCCGTAAAGCCAAGCAGCTCTTTATGTCCTTCAATGCTGCCTGGCTCGGTCAGTCTGTTTTCATTAAATGTATTTCTGCTTGGATGGTGGCATGCCTTCACCTCTGTTACTTTATGGTTGTCATCCAAGCACAGGTCAGGAAGCATAGGACATTTTTTTTATTTATTTATTGAAATGTTTCACTAGGCGGGCACGCTGAACGACAAGTTGCTCATCTCACGGTGCAACATGGGGGGAAGGGGTTACATAGGGTTGTGAAGGATGATCAGTTGCAACAGTATGTGGGTAGTACAAACCAGGAGCAGTCGTAAAATTTGCAACAAGAATTTTATTATTACTAACAGTAACATAAAACAGTTAAATTGTTCAGTATAACTATTTACAAAGGCAAAATAAATAGAAGATGCATCTGAGTTTTCCATCACTTTCTGTGTCCCTCTTTTGCAAGCAATTGCAGCACTTCCTTATACGTCCTTCCAACCCCCCTTCTTAACAAGCATCCTGTTTTTTCCCAAAGTGTTCTAGTATATTTCAGGCAGGCGCTGGCAGGAACACAATGTTCCAGAACTGAGGCCCCATCTCCACAGCTTTTGCAAAAGACTTAAAAACTGTTCTCATGTTACCTCTTGAGTTTCCAATAGTTTTTTGCAATCATCTCAAACTATAATTATATACATTTCAACAGTAACACTATATAATTTCTTAACGAAGGGATCCCAGTATCAGTTACATTTTCACATAATGATTAGCATATATTTTTATACCAGCAGATATGCAAGGGAGGAAAAGACAAACAGCAAGGGAAGACTGAGAGACACCTTTTTAGGCAAAGAATTGCAAGACTGTCGAGGTGATCAAATCCTAGGTCTCACAAGAAAATTTGGTTGCACAACCAGACAGAGAAGAGACAAGAAAGGAAAGAACAGAACATATTCCTGCATTCAAACTCTCCATAACAACTGGGACAGGCTCCTAGTCCACCCTGTCACACACACCCCCCTCCTTAAGAGGGAACGTGTTTTACCAAACAGATTTCAAAACTTTCTATTAATTCTCTAATGATTTTAGCTTCTAACTTTGAGAAATAAAGCACATGTGCAATATCCATTTTTCTATAACAGTACAGCAAACAGTGAAGTTTAAACTCATACATTTGTTTTTCAGCCTTCAGAACTCTCAATTCCTGATCCATATCTTGACAGAAAATTAGCATTCCTATTCTGTTTACCAGATTTGTGTATCACCGTTAATTTAAATGGCTGTAGTGCCAGGTACCACTTTGTGATTCTGGAATTTTTATCTTTCATTTGGTTAAGCCAACATAGGATTGTGATCTGTTACAAGTACAAAGTCAGTTCCTAGTAAATAAAACTTAAGGGACTCCATGGCCACTTTGCTTCTAAACATTCCTTTTCAATGGTGGAGTACCTTTTCTCTCTGTCATGCAACTTCCTACTTATGTATGGAATAGGATGCTCCATCCATTTATCTATATTTTTTCCATTTATAGTTTTCATGCTTTTCCTATTTTTGTTCCCACTCCCCCCTGGGGCCACTGCATACACATGGGTGTACGCGTGTGGAGGTGCACATACATGGCAGGATCCAGTGGCCCCTTCCACCCCTCCTCTGACTTATGTCACTGCCCGTTGCCACCTACATGCCTACTGGACCTCCACCCGGTGGGAGCGGGACTATGGACGGGAAGACATCCACCCCATTGGAGGGGAGAGCCATGGCTCAATCCTGCTCCAAACCCCCCCAAGCTGGCACCCCGGTGATCCAGGGTCATTCCTGAACCCAGGTCATCAGTGTAGCATGAGGTAAGGCACCAGCACCTCAGCCCTCTGTGCTGCCGAGCTGGCTGGTCCATCTATATTTTGACTCAGGACTGCACCTAGGCCTACTTCTGATGCATCTGTTACTGCATCTCTTCTCTCCTCTGTTTCTCCATCTCTTCTTGTTGTATAGCTCACCATTTCAAAAGTCCCTCAGGCTTTCAGGTTCTGTTACTGCCTGTTCTTTTCCATAACTTGTGCTGGCTGTACAATCTCAGCTTGGACTTTTGTCTCTGCTAGTTTGGCTGCCATTCTCCTGGTAACCACTCCTGTACTTGTTGCTGCAGAATCCATACCTTTCTCTATGCTTCCCTGGTACTAGGTACAGTACCCATGCACAAAACTCCTGGCTTAGAGTATGCACGGCATAAATCCCACTTAGACTGACACCATCTGTCATTGAGGCACAGGCCAGAAACATAGGAAAAACAAGGAGCAGTTGGTAAAATTCGCAACAAGCATTTTATTAATACTAGCAATAACATAAAAAATAAAATTGTTCAGTATAACTATTTACAAAGGCAAAATAAACAGAAGATGCATCTGAGTTTTCCTTCAATCTCCATGTCCCTGTTTTGCAAGCAGTTGCAGCTCTGTCTTATAAGTCCTTCCAACCCCCCTTCTTAACAAGCATCCTGTTTTTGTTTTCTAAAGTGTTCTAGTATATTTCAGGCAGGTGCTGGCAGGAACACAGTGTCCCAGAACTGAGGCCCCATCTCCATAGCTTTTGCAAAAGGCTTAAAAATTGTTCCCAGGTAACCTCTTGAGTTTCCAATAGCATTTTGCAGTCATCTCAAACTATAATTATATACATTTCAACAGTAACACTATATAATTTCTAAACAAAGGGTTCCCAATATCAGTTACATTTTCACATGATGATTTGCATACATTTTTATACCAGCAGATATGCAAGGGATGAAAAGACAAACAGCGAGGGAAGACTGAGAGACAGTGAGAGGCAAAGAGTTGCGAAACTGTCGAGGTGATCAAATCCTAGGTCTCATGAGAAAATTTGGTTGCGCAACCAGACAGAGAAGAGACAGGAAAGGAAAGAGCGGAACAGATCCCTGCATTCAAACTCTACATAACAGCTGGGACAGGGTCCTATTCCATCCTGTCAGAATGGTGCAGGTTAAGTTGGGGGGACAAGTGCACGCCCACTCTACCAGAGCTGTGGCTGCATCTCTGGCAGATATCCACTCTGTTCCCATTGATGATATTTGCAAAGCGGCTACTTGGAACTCAGTGTATACTTTTGTTAAGCACTATGCTCTGGCTGTTCATGCCAGACAGCATGCTTCTTTTGGCAGGACAATCCTTAATGGACTTCTGTTCTGGGTGAGCTCTGTCTCCTATCACTTTGCTTGGGGGATTTGTTTTTAGCTTGGTACGCTATCCAGGAGTATGAATAAATGCTGAAGACGTAAGTCCAAGAAGATATGAAAATTACATACTCACAGTAATTCTTGATCTTCTCAGACAACTCTTCACCATTTATTCATATGTCCACCCACAATCTCCCAAGCTTACTGAATCTGTTCCTGGTCTTCACTCCTGGTTTCTGTTTTGGCTGTGAAGACATTAAGGGGCCTGTGCATGAATGTAAAGAGTGCTTACAGATCTGCCATGCATAGCCACCCTGCATCCATTGTGCCCCCCATGCAGGATTCATCAATGGGGCACACAACCCATATGCACCCAATCCCCTGGCTGTGCAGACAGTAGTGGGCTGGGGGCATGCCAGCACTATGTGCCATTCACTAAGGCACAGTTTGCTGTCTACAAGGGGGGCAGAAGTCCAAGCAGGTTATGTCAGGGGAGACTCTGCTGTAACAGCAGTACTCACCAGCATGCACACAGTTCCCCACCTAGTCCAGGCAGCCTGCAGCAAATCCACCAGTGCAACAGCACCCCACCCCTGTCTGGTATGCCTGGAACTCTCCCCCAGACACAATGTAGCCCTGGGCATGTCCCAATGCAATGGCCACACCCCCACCATGGGACAGCCCTGTTCCCAGAGTTGCTCAAAATACCCTCCCATGCACCCACTGAGGAACTTTGGCAGTACCACCTGGCCCATTCCTGGCACTCTGCCACTCCCAGAGGTAGCCAGTCCCTGGTAGTACCCAACATCCTTCCCAATACATGACTACCCCAGTAGCACAGTAGCAGACCCTGCCCCCTTTACATCTGTGCCCCATCCCTCTATTGTCAATCATACCCCCATCACATGGCTGCCCCAACCCTGGAACAAGCAATTGGGTCTGATGCCACCCCATACATATGGAACAACCCCCCCGCACTTGCCCCGGTCCACTTACACCCAACCCAGTACCCCAGCAATTGATGTGGTGGATCAGTGGAAAACCCTGCCCATGCACCCAATTCAAAGCATTTTAACTTTCCTTTTCTGTCTATGGCCTTTCACCTTAATTAATTGGTTCCTGTTACAAGAGCCACAATTTGACCTTTGGCACAGTTTCTTCAGTATGAGAGCCATTTTTACATTGACTGCACTTGCGCACCCAGCATTTTGTGGTAAGGATAGGGTATTTCAGGGGTCTGTCACTGCTGAGCCCATTGCAGTTCACAAAAGCAAGGGACTGGCATGCTACACCAGTGACCATGGGCTGTGGTCCTGACATTACTCTCTGCTTGGTGGGCTGAAACTTCATGTATTTCAAAAAACTAAAGCCGCTCCAATCAGAATGGGCTTCAATCCTTTGATTTGCATGAAGCCGTCAGCAAACAGCTGAGCAACTTTCAAAGGAGCCTGTCAGTGTTTAGTCTTTTAAAAAAATAACATGTCCATCGAAGTCTGTTATGATAACTAAAGTCCTTGCTGTTTATGAATCTTTCTGTGTATGAAGCTTAAGCCACTATAGTAATACATTGAACTGCAGTAAAGTTCTGCTCCCAACTATATTATCATGCTACGAAGACTGCAGAAAATTATTGACAATACTGAAACCCAGATTCTGGCTAACATTTGTTGAACAGAATAAATGTTACTGCTCTCGTGTTTATTCTCATTACTGTCTCTGCTTCGAATAAGGAACCAGCCGTACAGTCAACTGTTAGACAACTGCATCTCAGCTCATGAAACCATAACCGACCTCACTGCCAATGTAGCGCTATACCCGGATATTTTAACACTAGTGCTGATTCATTGCATTGCAATGAGTTTACAAATCCATATTGCTGAACTCACAGCCACTTTTTAATTGCTAACAAATATCTCTGATCATTGAACAGGAGCCACTGCTTCCAACTAAAAAAAAAATAATGTTTAATTTAATAGTTTCCTAAGTTACTGGCACTGCTAGACTCTGTGTCAGCAGAGGCAGAAACTCACTAAACTTGTTTCTCCTGAAATAAACCACAATAATCTGCAGAGCTTGTACTCACTCTGAAGAACTGATGATAGTGTCCCTCCTCTACAACTGGCAGCACTGAACCCCTGTGAGGCTATTCCCTCTTATACCCACAGCATGTGGGTATGTGGCAAACATGCATAGCAGATCAAACATTGCTTCAGTCAATCAGCTTTCAAGAGTTCTCTAGTCCATTTTATAATCCTACACAACTTGCCACCCCATCACATGTTACTGCCTACATGATGACAGTTTTATTTGCCTGTGTCTAGAGTCATTACACTAACAGAATCTAACTCACCTAACTATTCATGAAGGCAAGGTTCTGTATAAACTCAAATGCAATTTCCTTTCATGGCACGCTGTATGTCATAGTTGTTACATATAAATACAGTCTGCAATAGGAACTGGAAGGTGAGACATGAGCTGTAGCCTTATCCACCAAGAAGCATCTGCTGGGTAATAACAGGTATATGGATACTCTGAGATTATAGCATCTGTAATATCATTAATAACAGGAGGCATATCTTTTGTACCAGTAGTAGAGAAGACATTCATTGAATTTAATTGATTATCAAAATACTCCTTACCATAGCCTTCACAAACAGTTTCAGGTGTTTCATTCCAGATCTCATCACCTTGTGCATACAGTATATCTGGTGTTAAGACCCCAGTAGCAGCAACAAATTTGCCAGGTTCAATGAGACTAACTTTGACTCCTCACAAATGCATTTCATACCTCAAGCAGTCCAAGAAGGCTTCCACACCATACTTTGTGATACAGTAGGATGAAAACATAGGTAAACCACAGCGTCCTAACATACTTGAAACATTTACTAGTCGACCTAAAAGAATGAATATTTTAATATAATTATTTTTATGACACAAGGATTCCAAAAGTGTTTCCCATTAATCCCCAAAGTACCAAAGAGGTCTATATCACGTATCAAATACAAATATCATATTACCTGAAAAGACAGTCATAAACTGCTTGCTTAAATACTACAAGAAGCAGAGAGGCACAGTATCATATCAAAAAAATGTTTATCCTGCAGTTTTCTGTCCTATAATCAGCCAACCTATCCTAGGAGTCATGCACAGGAAGCCACAGTATGCCATACTAAGAACAGTTCACCTGCAGTATCATTCTGGAAACAGAGATTGTGCAGGTCCAGTACTGAATATAGCCATTGTTTAAATAGTACATTCCTATTAAGGATACAGAAACTTGCAAATGATTTGGGGATTGAGTCATCCTTGGCACCTTCCATGAAAGATTAGACAATCCTTAGATCCTTTATTACGTTGGATGTACGTGCAGACCCGTTTTGTGGCAAGGATAGGGGATTTTGGGGGGGGTCACTGCCAAGCCCACTGCAGTTCACAAAAGCAAGGGCTCAGCAGTCTTCACCAATGACCATGAGCTGTGGTCAGCCACATCACTCTCTGCTTGGCGGGCTGAAACGTTGTGTATTTCAAAGGACTGAAGCCACTCCAATCAGAGAGGGCTTCAGTCCTTTGATTTGCTTGAAGTCATCAGCAAACAGCTGAGCAGCTTTCACAGGAGCCTGTCAGTCTTCAGTCTTGTGAAAAAAAAGAACATGTCCATCAATGTCTGTTTCTGTCTCCCATAACTGTCCCTTCAACCCTCTCTCTCAGCACCTCCCCCCCCAAAAAACATAACACAGACACTGGGGGTGCCCAGTTCCTTCAGTGTCGCCACCTGGCAGGTTTTTTCCTTTTTTTATTTGGTGTATAAATATGGTAAAATGCCCAGATTATGATTGAACGTTACACCATTTCAACATTCACTCATAACTTCATTTGTTTTCAATATTTTAACTCCAACCATTCAACATAGCCATTTTTCCACACCACCTCATAAATGTGACATGTCATTTTTAAAATCCTGTACAATATATGTTTTCGCACCTCTGATGCAAAATGACATTTTGGCCAATATACTATAAATGGTACATGTCACATCTATAAGGCGAATCCTAAAACAAGTATCTTTACAATCTGAGGTCAGAATAGCCAAAAAAAAAATTGTTTCACAAGCAGCCATTATTTGGCATTGACAAATGCTTGTTTACTAGCGGGCTCTTACGCTGCGTCATTTTGGGGGAATAGTTTTGAATATTTCAAGGTTTTGTCTAATTGGTATGTTACAGAGACCTTGTGGGCATTCAAAAAATTGTACAAATTGTTTTCTTCTCCTCTTATGGGCAGACTGTCATGAGCTTTGTTTAAAATGTTTAAGTCCACAACATTACTTTATAAATTGTAAGTCCTGCCAGACCTTTTGCCCCAAAACCTCATTTAAAAGGGTAAACATTTTAGAATGAAGCATGCCTTCTTAGTCTGCTACAGTGTCACCTAAAAATAATAAAAAAGGCTCTGAGGGTGGTTCCATGATGATGGCAAGCACACATCTGAAGGGTCTATCTTCTCATATACAGCAGCAGATAATGTAAAAGGTGTCAAGAAAAAAATTATTTGCACAGCCATCAGAAATGCTTGATAAAAGTGGTTCACATGTCAAGGTGTCAAAAGGGGGAACCCTGAATACAGTGATGACAAAAATAAACATAAAAGAGCCTTAGAGCAGGCACTGGAAACAGTGTCTGCCAAAAATAAATTTAAAGAAAATAATGTCACTGCCACTCTTCCTGCACAGAGAAAGGAGCAGGCAGATGGCACAGAAAAAATGCCCTCATCAGAGGACATCTCAAAAAATTGGCAGTTTTTCCATGCAGTCCAGGCCATGGGAAATTTCAATAATATACCTACCCCCTCACCCCCAGGCTGAGGCTGCAACCTATCTGCCTATGGAGGAGGAGGAGGAAGAAAAATATTATGTGCCTATAGAGGAAGGTGACCCCATGGAGTTAGAGGGCACACTTGAAAAAGATTTGGAATCTCCTCCAAGGCAATTGAGGATTACTCATATTTTTCCTCATTTGTCAGACAAATGGTGACTACCATCAACATCTCCCCTCTAGAAACAGAAGATGATGAAGAGGATGCTGATTTTATGGACATTGTGGGAGTAGCTCCACCAAGAAGGATGTTACCTCCCATACATAAACCATTTAAAAAGACAATAGCAAGAATCGGGGATAGCAAGAATCATGACTGCACCCACTTCAGCGGCAGCCATCGACAAAATACTTTAGAAAACATATCAGGTGGACAAGCAGGGAGTGGAGTATCTGTATGCCCACCCTGATCATCATAGGGTAGTCTAGGCTGCTGTTTGTGAGAGAGGAAATATCACTCTATCCGTGCATCCCCTGCAAAAGGCTCTAAAAAGTTAGACACTGTGGCAAAAAAGGTTTATACAATGGCTTCCCTGCTTATCAGGCAGACAACTTAGTCAGCTTGTATAGCAATGTACCAGAAAACACTTTTGAACACAATTCTGGCACTGGCAAAAAGAGCAGAGGATGGTTTGGCACAGGACCTGATTACTACAGCCAGATCAGCTCTGGATGCCGAAAAATATCATACCCACACTGTGGTGGATACTGATGACATTGCTGGCAGAGTTATGGCTCATGGAGCATCCTTAAAAAGGTTTTCATGGCTAAGGATTACCTTACTTTCCCAAGATACTCAAAACAAGGCCATGTATTTCTCTTTTAAGGGAGGCTCATTGTTTGGTGTCAAAACAAAGGCCTACGTGAAAAAAAGTGGATGAATATAAAACCACTTTCAAAATTAACAAAGTAAAGGAAAACACCTCTTCCTCCTACAGGTCATATAGAATGGGAGGCAGAGGCAGGGGATATTTCCCAAGAGCATATGTCTGTTACAACCCCAATGAGTACCACTTACAAAGAGATTACTATAGGGGAAGGGGGGAAAAAGGTCTTCCAGGCAGAATGCTGCAGCTCTAGCACCTAATCTCCAGCTAAAACAAAACCCCTGGCCGGCCCGCCGGCGCAGCGGTTGGATTTCCGCTTGCGACGCCGGTGAACTGGGTTCGGGAACGAGCTCTGGTCGCCGGAGGGCCGGCCAGGGGGAGAAGGATCGAGCATCCCACGACTGCTCTCCTTCTCCGGGGGGAGAGGGCGCGGGATGTCACCGATGCATGGGGACACCTGGTGGAAGCCAGGAGTACCTCAGCATATGGGACAGAAAGGCTCCAAGGAGCGGGACGGATGCTGGCATCATTGCATGTTCCTGCCCCTCTAAGGGGGAGAAAACAGCCCGCCTCTCGCCGCCTAGATGATGCCTGCCCCTCGAGCTGCTATCGGCTCCCCAGTCTGACTCGCGTCCTATCCCGTTGTTCGTGGCACCCAAAAAGGGGATGGGTGCCACGTCTCCACCCTGAGGGGTAATCCAGGGGTCCTGAGAATACAGCTCATGTGGGGATGCCGCAGCCGAGGGGTTCGTGACCGGGCGGACGACTGGCGGAGAGAGGAAAGGGTGCAAAAAGTGTAAGTAAAAAAAACAAAAAAAAACCAAAACAAAACCCCTGGCAGTTTTGCCCTGGTCAGCCAACCATTGCCAGTAGTAGGAAGACTGGTACACTACTTCCAGAAATGGGTCAATATTACCACAGACAAGTAGATCCTGGAAGTAGTGGGTGGGGGTCATGTCTGCAGTTCAGACACTTTCCAAACTTGCAAAAACATAGTTTTCCAGCTTACTTTCCCACAGACATAAATTTGCTGGAGCTGGAAGTAAAAAAAAAAAAACTGTTACTATCAAAAGCGATAGAAAAAGTCCCTGCCTTCCAAGATACTTCTTGACCCAACAGAATAATGAAGAGTAGCAACCCATTTTAGACCTCAGGTTTCTGAACAAACATTGGAATAAAAAATAATTATAGAGGGTCACACTAAGAATATTAATATCATCTTTGCAGAAGGGCCATTGGCTGGGATCCCTGGATCTGAAATACTCACATTTTCATATCCCAGTCAGACAGTCTCATAGAAAATATTTCAGATTGAAGCTTCGGAATGACTAATACCAGTTCACAGCTCTCCCATTTGGTCTCACCTCAGGTTTTCACAAAATGCATAGCTGTGGTGGCAGCACATCTGAGAAAACAAGGCGTGGTGGTCTTTCCCCTACTTGAATGACTGGCTAGTCTCAGGGAAAACAGAACAAGAGGCAAGGTGCTCAGTTCAGTTGGTAAAAAGCACATTGGAGACCTGGGATTCTTGATAAACCTGCAGAAGTCCCAGCTAGAGCCTATTAAAGTACTAGACTTCATAGGAGAAGGGCTAAACACCCTGCAGGGGAAAGCTTTCTTCTTGGAGCCCAGAGTTACAGCTTTGATAGCAATAGCAGAGTCTTTCACTGCAGTTCAGCCAAGATCTGCAAGAGACTTCTGTCATTGAGGCACAGGTCAGGAAGCATAGGGAAACCAGGAGCAGTTGTAGAATTCACCAGAAATATTTATTTACAGTAACTATAACATAAAAATAATAAACTTGTTCAGAATAACTATGTACAGAGGAGAAATGAAATATGTTTTTATTTCAGTCTCTGTGACCCTTTTTCTTCTAATCTCGCTTGCAGTTGTAGCTCATCTCCCTTATAAGTCCTTTCAATCCCCATTCTTAGCCAGTGTCCTGTTTTTGTAAATATCAGGCAGGAGCTGCTAGAACACAGTGTGCTTCTTGAGGCCACTTTTGCACAGCTTTTGCAAAAGGCTGAGATTTGCACTCAGGTAACCTTTTGAGTTTACAATAACTTTTTGCACTCATCTCAAAATATAATTATATACATTTCAACAGTGACACTATATATTTTCTAAACAAAAGGGATCCCAATATCAGTTTCATTTCCATACAGTGATTTGCACATATTTCTATATTAGAAGACATGCAAGGGAGGAAAAGATAGACAGCAAGAGAAAACTGAGAGACAGGGAGAGGCAAAGAATTGCAAGCCTGTCAGGTTGATCAAGTCCGAGGTCTCACAGGGAAATTTGGCTGCACAACCAGACAGAGAAGAGACAGAAAAGGAAAGATCCTTGCATTTAAACACTTTCTCCTTAACAGGAGACAGGGTCCTATTCTACCCCGTCACATACACCCCCCTCCTTAAGAGGGAACCTGTTTTATTAAACAGGTTGCCAAAACTTTTTATTCTCTAATAACATTTGCTGCTTTCAGACATTAAGCACATGGACATCACCTTTCTCTTTTTTTTATAACAGTACAGTTCAAACCCATACATTTGTTTTTTAACCTCCAGAATCCTCAATTCCTGATCCATATATTGACAGAAAATCAGCATTACTATTCCCTCTAACAGATTTGTGTATCACAGTGAATTTAACTGACTGCAGTGCCAGGTACCACCTTGTGATTCTGGAATTTTCATCTTTCATCTGGTTAAGCCAACAGAGGGGACTGTGGTCAGTTACAAGAACAAAATCAGTTCCTAGCAAATAAAACTTAAGGGACTCCATGGCCCACTTTGTTGCTAGACATCCCTTTTTGATAGTGGAGTACCTTTTTTCTCTGTCATGCAATTTCCTACTTATGTACAGAATAGGATGTTCTGTCCCATCTACATTTTGACTAAGTACTGCACCTAGACCTACATCTGATGTATCTGTTTGTAACAAAAACATTTTTTCAAGGAAAGGGAAAAGAGGAAATTGTTTAACCAGGAAAGGCACACTAAGCCGAAGCTTGTTTCCAGGTGCTACCTGGGAGCACAAGGAAGTTAAGTGACCTGCCCAGGGTCACACAGTATGCAAGTGGGGTCTGATGGGATTCAAACCCAAGTCTCCAGGTTTGCAGCTTATTGGATAACCAGCCAGCCCTAAAAATGACCTGACATGTTTCTTTGTTTTAGATACAGGGCTGTTAGCAACAGCTTCTATCTTATAAACCTCTGGCTTGACTTCTCCATTTCCTAACACATAGCCCAAATATCTGGTTTCCTGCATGCCCAGTGCACATTTGGTAAGATTAATAGTCAGACCTGCATTTTTGATAGCTTGGATAATGGCTGATAGGTGTTCCAGGTGGCTTTTCCAGTCTGGACTGTACATCACAACATCATCTAGGTATGCAGCACAATAACCAGTGTGAGGAGATAAAATGACATCCATGTACCACTGGAATGTAGCTGGCACACCATGTAAACCAAATGGCATGGTGCTGAACTGATAGAATCCTATTTATAGGAGTGGCAAATGCAGTTCTATCTCTGGATTCTTTAGCTAAAGATATATTTGCCAGTAACCTTTGATGAGATTGAGGGTACTGATATACTTTGCACTCCCCAATCTGTCCAACAAATCATTTATTTTGGGCATAGGATAACTGTCAAATTCTGACACTTAATTAAGTTTCCTGAAATCAAGGCAGATTCTAACACCCCCTTCTTTTTTATTTACAATTACCATGGGAGATGACCAAGCACTCCTCGACTCCTCTGTGATACCCAGTTCTTTCATTTTTTGTATTTCCTTAACCACGTCAGTTCTTAACTGCTCTGGTAACCTGTATGTCTTTTACCTAATAGGATGTGCATTCCTTGTCACTATTATGTGCTCATCCCCTTTTGCTCAGCCTGATACCATGGTAAAAGTACAGTTAAATGTCTTTAGCACATTACATATGTCTGCAGTGTGTTCTGAGGTTAAGGAAACATTCACCTTTACAGCATCAGCATTTACAGTTTATTTCAGTCTATCATAAGCTACATCAATATGTTCCTTATTGGTTTCTAGTTAAACCAGCAAAGCAGCTTTTGGCATTTTTTCAACCCATTTCTTGAGGAGGTTAGCACCCCCAGGGACCCCCCATCTCCCTGCTCAATCTCTTCTCTGCCGGACCCTATCACCCAACAACTACCTGTCTTTTAGCCCAGCTCATGCCCACCCTGCCCACTCCCACCACACCCACTAAACACATCCCACCATCAAAAAAACCCTCACACTCAACTCAAAATACTCAGAACTGCATTGCTCCAGTATGCACTCCTCCTCCTCCTTTCAGGTAATGTGCACCCTAACCCTGGGCCAACTGCGTTAGGTGTCCACCATGCAAGCCGGTCTGGTAACCTCCTGATGGCTTCCCTAAACATCTGCAGTCTTCAGAAAAAGCTCATACCACTTCAGTGCTGGATCCCTCAACACTCTTCAGACATTCTAGCCTTATCTGAGACCTGGCTCTCCAAGGACATACCCAATGCATCTGTCGCCCTCAATAATTATTCCATCTTCTGTGATGACAGACTAAGCAAATGGGACGGTGGCTGTGCCCTCTACGTACAAAACTCCCTACATGCCCTCCCTGTCTCTCTCTCTCCCCACCAGCACATAGAGCACAAACCTTTGCCGTCAAGTTACTCCCTGGCAACCCTGACAAAACATTGTACGTTATGGCTGTATATGTTCCCCCCTGAACCCAAAAGACTGCCTTTGACTCAGTACTGACCAGTACTGCCCACTTCCCATCCAAAAGTGAAATTATCATACTAGGAGATTTCGGTGTGAACTGGTTGTCCCCTGTGTCTCCTCCCTATAAAGAAGCTGTTGAATCCTATAATCTTACCCAGCTTGTCCAGTCTCTCTCCAGACTAGACGCATAATCTGGGACCGCTACTCTAATTGACCTAATTTTTACTAGCAGATCTAATAATATCTCCCGAGTCAAAGTGCTCTCAGATACACTAATTGACCATTCACCAGTTACCTGCTGGTGGTGAAGCAAACTTCCCCCTGTTCCCCATAAAGTCTCCTTCCAAAGGTGCCTCAAAAAAGGGTCCCTCTCCCACCTCAAAGCATACCTCTCATCTTGTGACTGATCCCCCATCCACACTGCACACTCAGTAGATGCCGCACTCTATCACTTTATCTTTACCTTTAATGTTGTGTGTGATGTCTTTGTCCCCCTTTCCAAGCAAGCAGTGAAATCCTGAGACACACCCTGGGTCTCCCAGTTGCTGTTTGACCAAATACAGCACAGAGATAACCTCTAGTACTGAGCACTGCACTCGTAGCTCCCCCAGGACTGGCAGAAGTACAGAGAGGCAAGAAACAAGTGCACCTGGGCCATCCGCCAAGCCAAAATCACCTATTATAAACAAGCCCTCACCAACTCCTGGGGATCCGGGCCAAAATTCTGGAGCAATATTAAAGAACTCAATGGGAAAGTTGTATCCCGCACACCTGCCCAACTACTAGTTGATAAGAATGTAATCTATGATCCCACCACAATCTTTGATGCCCTAAATGCCACCTTCTCAGACCTCAGCCATGTCCTCCACCTAACTTTTTTGACCCAATCCAAAATTGCTCCACAAACTTATCTGCCATACGAGACACACCCTCTTTCCAGCTAAGAGTCATCACCTGTAGTGAAGCAAAATGCTACCTCACCAAGGTTCTGGTAAATCCTCGCTTTAGTAGTGACTCCCTGGACCTGAAACTCCTACGCCTCATGCTGGACATGACCCTACCCCAGATCACCAAAATCTTTAACCTGTCCCTGTGCCTCAGCCAATTTCCTACTCCCTGGAAATGTGCCATTATAACCCCCATTCTGAAAAGTGGAGACTGCTCATCCACCAGTAATTATCGGCCTATCTCAATCCTACCCCCAATCTCAAGTATCGGAACAAAATGTCTCCACCCTGCCCCACTGCACCTACCTGAGGTGATACTGTATTGTTCACTATTCAACCTAGGGAGGTCCCACGCCTTGCTGCCCCTAGGCCTGTATGTATCATATGATTTGTGACATATGCTCATCTCTATACTATATACTGCTGCTTTAATTAATCACTGTTGTTCCGCTTTGTGCTGGAGCATGCCACTCCATGTTTGTACTGTGACATAGTATTTCTCTCATGTATACCTTGCAACTAGGTAATTTTCTCATGTACACCTTTGTCACTATGTATTTCTATCATGTATACCTTGTAATTCTCCCGGGTCGCACCTGAAAATAGGCACCAGCTGTCTAGTGTGCTTACCCGGTTACCAAAAGCAAATAAATAAATAAACTCACAGACTACCTGTCCAAGCATGACCTGCTCTGTCCCAAACAACATGGCTTCTGCAGGGACCTTAGCACCACCACTGCCATCCTTCTCAAGTATACATCATTTATACATGAGGTCCTGGAACAGGGCAACCTGGCCGGAGCGATCTACATTGACTTAACCAAGGCATTCAATACCGTCAGTCATGAACTGCTCCTCTACTCCCTTCCCTCCCTCCCTGGGCATTTCCTCAGAGACCACCTCATGGTTCAAAGGCTCTCTCTCCAGCAGAACACAACAGGTCAAAATAAACACCTCAGTCACTTCCAGTAGGACAGTCCAATCTGGAGTGCCACAAAGATCCATACTTGGCCCCCTGCTTTTCATCCTCTTCCTGAACTCCCTCCCCAAATCCTGTAGTGGGAAACTACTACTCTATGTTGATGATGCTGTAGTTTTCTGAAGACACCTCCACCCCAGCTCCCTTCAACATGCCCTCAAGTGTTTCTTTGGGGAACTTGAAGCCTGGTTTTCTGACCACCATCTAATACTGAACTATAAGAATACCAAGTCTATGATCTTTGCCCACCATCAGAGCTGACACGGAAGCTCCCCATTAACAATCATGAACACTGGGTATGCCCGAACAGGTTGCTACTTTCAAATACCTGGGTGTCACGCTAGACACCTCCCTCACTTACCACACCCATAGCCAGTACCTCAACTCCTCCATTAACAGCAGCTTGGGGCTGCTATACCAACATTTATTTATGTATTTATTTATTCAATTTTGGTAACTGGGTAAGCCTGCTGGTCCCCAAGGGTCCCTTTTTCAGGGGCAACCCAGAATTAGTTACATAAAGTAGGATATTCTCGCATATACAGTGCATGTGTGAGCAGACAACATTTGGTTACATTCAGGATATATCACAACAGAGTATTAGACAGGGTAAGTTCATTCATTAGGTTACATACAATACATTCAGTTCAGTTCATAACGGAGTGTCAGGTGATTCCAGAAGCCCTTTGTTCAGCCACAGTATAGCTGGATCCACACCCTAGGGTGGGCTGATGTAGAACATGAGCAGAGGGTAGCTGGCTTTCTGCTTGGTAATGGTGAAGGGTTCTGCTAGTTGTTTTGGGGATATGTGGAGACTAAGTTTTAATTCAGTATGTAGCTAGTAACCTTGCTGTATTGCAGTCAGGTGCAGGAGCAAGTACTTTTGTCTAGCAGGTGCACGCGTAGTCCCTTGCAGAAGGTACTCAGGGAGGCAGTGCACTGAAGGTGATAAGGGAGCTTGTTCCACACTACCAGAGCTGCATGGGCAGAGGATTTGCTACTGGCTGTGGTCCTTACCCTAGGTTCTTCCAGGAGGCATTTTCCAGAGATGCAGAGGTGCCGAGCTGTGCATTTTGGGACCAACAAGTCAGATAGGCTCGTTGAAGCTGGTCATTGACGAGCTTGTATGCATTGCATAGTAGGGGGTATTGTTGCAGGAGACAAAAAGATGGCCAGTTCAGGGAGGCAAGTGCTTCACAGTGGTGTTGCCTTGGGTGGGACATTGTGGTGAAACAAGCGATTTTGTTATAAAGCGTTTGCAGCCTGGTTTGCTCCTGTTTAGCAATTCCCTGCATTACAGATGCAACATAGGTCAGGGTTGGGAAGAGGATGCTGTTAGCGATTGTGATCCTGGACTCAGGGATCAATTGGGAGTTCATACGGCATAGTAAGCTCAACTTTTGATATATGGTTTTTGTTACCTGGTCAGTATGGGACTTCAGAGTGAAAACTGGGTCCAGTGTCAGACCCAGGTATGTAGAGGTCTTCACTACTTCTATAGGGGTGCCTGTTGAGGAGACCAGGGGAGTAGGTGGCTTCTGTCTTGGCCTAGAGTTCTTGATCTGAACAGTAAGGCTTTTGTTTTTGTGGCATTCAGGACCAACCTGTGGTCTGGTAGCCATCTTTCTAGGGTTGAGAAATCAGCCTGAAGTTGGGGTCCCAGGTCGGACGGGCTAGACAAGGATCTATAAAAAACAGCATCATCAGCGTACTGGACCACTGAGCTACTTCTGCAGTGGTTGTTCAGGTCATTGACAAACAATGAGAACAAGAAGGGGCCCAGTATTGAACCTTGTAGTACCCCCTCCTTGAGAGAAAGCACTTCTGAAGTTGTTCCTCTTCATTTAACCTGTTGGGACTAGTTGGTTAGGTAGCTATGGAACCAAGTTAGGGAGTGGGAATCCAGGCATAGATCGCTTAGTTTGTGTAACAGGAGACTGTGGTCAACTAAATCAAAGGCCTTGGTCAGGTCTATAAAGAGTGCCCCAGTTGGGGGTACCATTGTCCAAGGCCATGAGGACATCAGCTGAGAATCTAATGAATGCTGTGTCTGTCCCGTGCTTACACCTAAATCCATGTCGGGTATCTGCCAGCAGCTGATTCCCCTCCAAGTAGTCTCAGAGTTGGCAGTATACTAGCCTTTCCTGAATTTTAGATAGGATGCATAGGAGGGATATGGGCCTATGGTTGCATATAGGTTCCCTATGGCCTCCTTTGTGGATTGGTACCACATAAGCCTGTTTCCATGTGCTTGGTACCTTTCCCTCAGATGGACCTGTTGATGAGCCATGTAACAGGTAACGTAGTTGCTGGTGCCACCGCCTTGAGTAGCCTAGGGTCAAGGTTGTCCAGCCCAGCTGATCCTTTAGCTCTAATGGACTTCAAGAGGGTAAGGACTTCTTTTGGTCGCATGAGCTGCAGGTGGAAAAGTGGGCCTGGAAAATTTGGGGTCTTGGAGCTAGTCTGCACAGCGGTTCTGAGGGGGAGGCTAGCTTTGTATACCTCGAAGTTGGTGAAAAACCTATTGAAGGCAGCAGCAGCAGACTCTTGGCTATCACAAAGGGTTTGGCCGTTGCAGTGTATCTGGCTTTGGGCTGGTATCAACGCCTTTTATCAAGGCGTTGATGTGCGACCAGAAGGATCTAAGGTCTGTCAGGTTGGCCTGTTGTAGGTTCCTGACATACTCCTGCTTTTGCTTTCTTTGCTGTGCACTTGCACTGGTTCCTTAGTGTCCTGTAGACTACCAGGTCATCAGTTAGTGCCGACTGCTTGTGTGTTTTCCAGGCCTTGTCCTGATTAGTAATCGTTTTTAACTCAGGAGTAATCCACTTGTAATAGTGACCTTTGGCTTGAAGTTTCTTTGGAGGGGCATGTAGGTTGGCAGCAGAGATGAAGGTGTGTTGGAAAACTTCTAATGCTTTGTCTAGGCTTGGGAGAAGCCAGACAGGGCTCCAGTCTAGCTAGCTCAGGTGCTCCTGGAAGACTTCAGCAGAGAACTTAGAATTGTTTCTAGCTGTTAGGAGTCCTGGAGGTACTCTGACCATCCTGTTCTTCCAAACACAATATATAGGTGAGTGGTCACTCAAAGTGTCCGCAAGGGCGCCAGCCACTAGTATGTTGGTTGGGTTGGAAGCCAGTACCCAGTCAAGGGTAGAGTGGTGCCCGGTCTTGGCATTGTGCCTTGTTGCTTCCGAAATGACCTGAGTCAGGTTGACATACAGGAGGGTAGTCCTAAGGGCCTGTTTGGTGTCTGATGCCCAGTTCAGGTTAAAGTCTCCTACTATTAGCACCTTGGAGAGGGTGTTGTCAACTAAGACTTTGGTTAGTGCCTCCAGGGCTTGGGGGGCAGCCTTTGGGGGGTTGTACAGACAGCCTATTATTAGGTGTTTGGCATAGGCAAGGGTGACCCTGATGAATATTGACTCACATCCAGTGCAGCCAATATTGGGGAGGGAAGCTGGGGTAGCTTCAAGGGAGTCCTTGACACAGATATGTACCCAGCCACCTTTTTTGTCCTCTCTATCCTTTCTAAAGGCATTGTACCTGACAAGTTCTATTTCATGATTTAGACTATGTGGCTTCAACCATGTTTTTGACACTGCCAGTATGTCAGGATTGTAGAGGTCCACCCAGCTATGAAGCTTGTGTATTTTGGGGCGCAGGCTACAGGCATTCAATTGTACTATTTTTAGACCCTTGGGAGAGGTCCAGTTAGGGTCTTGCGGGGAGCCAATGATGCAGCTAGCCACAGGGGGGCCCCAGGTTGGGTTCAGTGTCTCCAGCTAGGAGCAGTAGAACCAAGATTAGGGTTAGAACTTTTGGTATTGCATTTAGTGCATCCTTTGCCCCAAGGCCCCAAACCCGTGGACCAGTGAGTAACAGACACCCTTTTTTGTTAGCCCATACATTGCTACCAGTGAATCAGCTATTGGCACAGTAGGGTAGTAGAATAGGTACGGCTGGGAACAGTCCAGCGAGCCCCTGGTGGGGTAGCTGCTATTGTGGGCACCCATGAGCCTGTCCACCCATATAATGGAGCCGGAGCAGGAGATATATACCATTGCTGTGATGGCAACCCTTATTTGGAGGCATGTGGGTTTAACTGGCCTGTGTGGGGGGGCTGGGGGGCACAGAGGCCTCATTGACTCAGGAGTGTCATCTGGGTTGTGGCAGGTCCTGAGTTGGAGTAAGCCAGCTGTGTTAACTTGCAATGATGCTGTGATTACTTGGATCTTACCAAACCAGATGTTGCTGCCGTGACCCTACAGCAATGTACCTAGCTAATTAGAAGGGAGCCTAACTAAGGTTCAGACCAGTGCACTAGTTTGCGCATCTTCCCTGACTTTAGTGCAGTGACAGCTTAGCTCTTTCAAAGATCTAGATTATATCTCAGTTCCTT
Source organism: Neoceratodus forsteri (assembly GCA_016271365.2). Classification (NCBI taxonomy): domain Eukaryota; kingdom Metazoa; phylum Chordata; order Ceratodontiformes; family Ceratodontidae; genus Neoceratodus; species Neoceratodus forsteri. The sequence goes on from CM057459.1 coordinate 741,203,816, forward strand.
TGGAAAACAAGTTCAAATGTGACCTTGCTTGGTCAGCTAATCAAAACCCCATTTCCACAGTACCTTTAATAGCCATAGATGCATATAAACGCAGCCCTCTCTGTACCCGTGTTCAACTGGTTTCCCCTTTCTTTTTTTTAAAAAGAAGAAACATGTCTATTTCTGCACTTCTTAAATGAGAATTTAGACAATTCAGTTTGCTCCACATGCATTTAGTGCCCCATACTGCCACAGAACCCACTGTGGTTACACACCAGATCTGCAGTACCATAAGCAGTCACAGATGCCTCCTGTATGCAGCAGTCCCCTAGTTGTATAGGAATGAACACAGCACCTTTGATCTGAGACATTTAGCCCCAGTTCAGTCTACTAATCAAAACTTGAACACCACAGTACCTTGAGTAGTCACAGATGCTCCTGTAGGCCACAGCCCCTAGATTGTATATTAATGTGCATAGTACCTTAGATTTGAAGAATTTAGCCCCAGTCTCAATCCGGCCACAAATCAAAGGCTTAGGATTCCAGGTTCATGATAGGTCCTGCAAGGTAGTTGGTTCAGCATCCGAGAACTGCTTCTCCCTCCAGCTCCTCGGGTTTGCTAAAGGTCATCCCAGGAACACCACCCCTTCTCTCCTATTGGCACTCTGCCAGAGTGGGCCAGGTCAGTGGATGATTTAAATCGGTGGCGGGGTGGGGAGGGTTGGAGGGAGAGAAAAAAAACAAGAGCTCCTTCTTGCGATGTGCTCGATGTGGCTAGGGCTCGTTTTTTTAAGGCCCAGCTGCTCCCTTAAAGCTGGCGCAACTGTTGTTCATTGGCTCCTGCAGTGTCCTCCATTGCCAGGAGCCTTCTGCTTGCTGGCAATTGGCATGGCTAAGGAGCCCTCTCTACGCTGGTGATTGGCTCAGCTATAGCTCCTCAGCTCCTCTCTAATCCGTGGCTCCTGTCTCAGTTCCTCTCTTGTAAACAGCTCCAGCTGCTGACTCAGAACTTATTCCTCTGCTCCTTGAAGCAGCCAATGCAGCCCCCAATCCCTCACAGTGGGGCTACAACAGCTGAGGACTCCTGTGCCGTGGAGGTGGCACCTACACAGAGTGCGACAGCTCCTTCTTGCGATGCATAGACACTGCCTACCCCCTGAGACCACCTGACTCGCTGTATCCTCCTCCATCTTATCCCTGGTGGACTACAGCATTGAGATCTATGCAACTGCAGACTAAACTGCCCTACACCATGTAAAGTGAGCCCTCAATAAAGCATGCCACCTGGTCTCAGGATGTGATAGACTAACACACACCTGTGAGCTTTACAAGCTCACAAACTAGCTTAATTTTGAAGGTAGGTTAAGTATCACACTTGTCTCCTTGCAAAGAAAATACTACAGAAGCAAGCCCCTTCTGGCCTTCACCCCATCATACAAATGATCCCACACAGAAGGGCCTTCAGAGGCTCTGTCAATGCCTCACTCCTAGTCCCACACTGTAGGACCTCTCTTGGTCAAAAGTCCTTTTGCTACCGTGCTCCACTCTGGCTTACTGCCTACCACCCACCATCTCATTGGAACCCAGTCTTGTCCACTTCAAAACTGGTCTAAAGACCCTCCTACTAGACTCCTCCTCCTATGACTGTCATTAACCCCTCTGTTGCTAGAGGACATGCTGTCCCCCCCCAAGGCCCAATTTTTAGCATGGCACCCCTTGCAAGCAGGGTGTCCTGACTGTTTCAGTCCCCCTAATAAGTTACCTTGTTGATGTCTAAACTATGTGTTGGATTCTTAATTGCTTTATCTCACAAGATTGTATTATGCTACCTCTGATGCTGGGTCACTGGCCCTACATTATTTGTCCTTTTTGTGCTGTGTCACTGTTTATATTACTGCACTGCTTGTTCTCCTTGATTTATTTGTACTCTGACGTGGAGCCTTTGCAAAACAATCCCTGGCTCAAAGGGTTGTAATTCCGATTGCATAAATAGATAAATAAATTGTAGGATTTTTTTATCAGGGGTCTCAGTCTCATAGTTAACAGTGCCAGTACATCTAAGCACTTTATAAGGCCCTTGCCACTTCATTAACAATTTATTTTCTGTTGTGGGTAACAGTAGCAAAACCTTTTCACCTGGTTCAGAAACTTTTTCCTTTTCTCCATGGCCATAATATACCTTCTGCTGGTTTGGGGCCTCTTCCTGATTACTATGGGCAATTTCAACATATTTTCCCAGCGTCTTTCTTAGGGCACACATATAAGACGTTATAGATTGTTTCTGAGAGGGGTTATTTTCCCACATTTCCTTTATCACATTTAGTGGCCCTCTTGGCTGACTACCACACAGCATTTCAAATGGTGAAAACCCTGTTGATGCCTGTGGCACTTCTCTGTAAGTAAAAAGTAGGTAAGGCAAGCATTGGTCCCAATCTTTTCCTTCACCTTTTACAGATCTTTTTAACATGCATTTTAGTGTTTGGTTAAAATGCTCAACAAGACCGTCTGTCTGAGGGTGATAGGAGAAGGTTCTTATGGCAGTGATACCTAGCAGTCTGTACAGCTCCTTAAGCAGTGCAGCACCAAAATTACTACCCTGATCAGTAATCATTTCTTTAGGTATGCCCACTCCTTTGAAAAGTTTGGCAAACTCTGCTGCAACTTTTGGAGCTGTAACAGTATGCATTGGAACCCCTGGTACACCAAGAAGACACAGTGGTAGGGGGGGGCTCAGCGAGGTGATGCAGTCTCTTCAGAGGGAAGTAAGGAGCAAGGAGACAAGGGGACGAGGGAAGTGGCAGGCAGCCTGGAGAAGGCTAAGGATAGGGAAAGGAGGGGAGTCAGAGTGGGGAGGGGGCACATTTCAGGGAAGACACAGGGAACTAATAGCAGAGGAGGTGGTAGCATGGTGGGTGGCGCAACAAATGAGTGCAAAGGGGAGGTTCCACAGACGGGAAATAGTTTGGAGGTGGAGGTCAGTACCCCAGTTATATTTGCTAGGGGAGAGAGGACAAGTCAAAGGTTACAGGGGGCCAAGGGGCGGTGGGACAGGGGGGATGAGAGAGCCTCACAAGTTGGGATGCAGGGGAGTGATGGTCAACAAGAGGGAGAGCAGGATAAGCATCAGAGAATCCTAATTCTAGGGCATTCTATATGTAAGCAATAACACATGACGAGGTGTGGTTTATCGCCTGATAAGAGCACACCCGGGGTGTACTAAGGCATGAGGTGCTTGCGCCGAGTGCCTTATGCCCCATGGCATGCTCTTATCAGGTGATAAACCACACCTCAGAGTGTGTTATTGCGCTTATAAAATGGGCCCCCTGAAGTAGAAATTTAAAACATAAAAAAAGGAAAAGTTGTGACAGTGAAAAGATGAGGGAAAGAGAGTTTTTTTGGTTATAACGATAAAGTAGTCCCTTTTTGTAGTGTTAGCTTGTTCAGTAGTACAGGTGGTTGTCTTCTTCCAGTGGAGATTGTGGTCAGGTTAGGTTCCTATCTCACCCCCCCCACATAAAAAAAAAAAAAAGAGAGAGAGAGACACACATAGCTAACTACAGCTGTTCACAATGAAGTGAGTGAAGAGATTCGTAGAATTGCAATGTCTGTATATACGGACTCGGGAACAGTAAGTGTTGCAGCAACATAAAATAATTTTTAAAAATAAAACATCTGTTGCTCTACTGTCACAGTTCTATCAAACTTGCAAGAACTGCAAAACAGTTTTTAGTGAACAGTTCTTTGTAGTGGGAGCAGCATGTCCTCACAGGCCGCCATACATAGACGCTGTTTACCTTCAAGGCTCAACAGTGACGAAGGAGAAATTAGTTTAAAACTGATAGGCTTCTTGGAACTTTGGTAGAAGTGCAAGCATAGGGCAGCATTTTTTTTTTTCATTTTCATTTTATGTTGCTGCGACGCTCGCTGTTCATGAGTGGGTATCTAGCGATATGTGAATGCCATGGGAATGTTTCGGTTGTTTGACTGTGGTTCGGTACATTGGGTACTAAGAGAGAAGAAGACAATGCGGTCGGTTACGCTAAGGAGGAGACAGGTTAGACTTTATATGTGAAATTAAAAGAAAAGATTTCTTGGGGGGGATTTATGAGAAACTGCTGGAGGTTGAGAGAAAGTAGCGGGAGAGCCGCGAAGGATCGAGAGAGGTTAGCAGTGGCGATTCAGTGAACTCTGGCAGCAAGCGTTTCTGTTTATGCTTGCCAGAGGTCACTGATTTGTTGCTGTGGTGGGGCATAGTGGTGGGCAGTAGTCCCAGTTGGCTACTATATCATCTGATAAGGACACGGCTCAGATGATGTAGTAGCCAATCAGATAGCTGGATTTTCTAAGCCCATTTTATAATTAAGGATATACGATGGGGAAGGGGTGCCAGAAAAAGTAACATCTGGGTAGAATGCATGCCAGGCATGACAGTGAGTAGAGTGGGGCAGAATATGGGCAGACATGTGGGGAAGTTGGAGGGGAAGCTGCACATTGTGGTGTACCTCGGAACAAATTATCTGGAAGGGAGAAGGATAGAGGAGGTACAAGACAGCTTCAGGGAAGTGGGGAAACTATGCAGCAAAGAGGGAACAACAGTAGCCTTCTCAGAGGTTCTGCCAGGGCCAAGGGCCAGTACAGACAGGAAGAGAAGAATCAATGACTTCAGCAAGTGGCTGAGGGAATGGTGTGGGACCAAGGGGTATGGATTGGTGGGGGACTGTGGTAGTACATGGGACAAGACAGATCTTTATGCAGGGGATAGGTTACACCTTAGCAGGGCAGGTTCACAGGTGTTGAAGCAGACGCTGGGGGATTTCATCAATGAGAGGTATCATTTAAACTAGGTGGGGGGGAGTCATTGGAGCTGGGAATTAACAGGAGAGGGGGTCCCATGGACTTCCCCCCACCACTGGGATAGAGACAACCTTATGTGAAATAAGGGTTGAAGTGAAAGGGAAAGAAGCAGGAAGGATAGGAGCAGTGTGGAGAATGGTTTCACTAAATGCTAGGAGCCTAGGGAACAAGTTGGCAGAGTTGCAGGCATTGATAGCAGAGGGAGAGGTGGACATAGCTGCCATTACTGAGACGTGGGCAACCAGGCACCATGACTGGGACCTAACCATCCCAGGGTACAAACTATTCCAGAGGGACAGAGATAAAGGGATGGCTTGGGGAGTTGCCATTTACATAAGGGAAGGGATCAGATGTAATAGGGAGGAAGGGGAGAAGGGCAGGTCAGAAGTAATCTGACTGCAACTACACAGCCAGAAAGAGACCAAGATCTGTCTGGGGGTTGTTTATAGACCTCCGGCCCAGAAGGAAGACATTGACAAGGAACTGGAGGAGCAGGTAAGGAGGCATAGTGGCAAAGGGAGCACAGTGGTGTGGTGGTGGATTTTAATCTACTGGGGGTGGATTGGAGCATTCCAGCAGCCACTTGCTCCAGGTAGCAGATCCTTCTGGAAGCATTCCAGGTTGGCTTCCTTACCCAGAGGGTAATGGAGACAACAAGGGAGGAGAATATACTAGGTCTGGTACTGGAAGATGGTGAACAGGTCAGGGATGTAAGGGTGGAGGAACCCCTAGCAAGCAGTGACCACCGCACAGTGTGGTTCTCAATTAATCTGGGCAGGGAATTAACTACTACAAAAACTAGGGTCCTGGACTTCAAAAGGGCAGACTTTGGCAGGATGGAACACATACTGGAAAGTCACATGGCAAGCATCCACCCAGAAATTGACACGGAACAAAAATTGGCAGCCATCAAGGCAGGACTGGCTGAAGCCACTAAAACTTGTGTCAAGATTCAGAGCAAGAAAGCCAGGACCAAGAAACCAATTTGGATGAGTAGAGACATTGTGGAGAAGGTGAGGGAGTAGAGGAATGCATTTAGGATATACAAGAGATCCAACATGGCAGAAGACAGAGAAGAATATGTGAAGAAATCCAGAGAAGTGAGCAGAATGGTACGGGTAGCAAAGGCAGCTAGGGAACAGAGGGTAGCACAGGGGATCAAAGAAGGAGAAAAGTATTTCTTCAGAGATGTCCAAGAGAAAAGGAAGAGCAAGGATCAAATTATTAGGATCAGGAGGGGAAGTGAATGGGTAGAAAAGGTGGCTGAGCAGGCAGAAGTACTTAATGAATACTTCTGTTCAGTCTTCACCAAGGAGAGGGATGGGCCCGTACCTGAGAAGAAGGGTGAGGTGGGAGAGGGTGGAGGAGAAGCAACCACGGATGAGGCAATCATGGTACGAAGGGTGAGGGAGGGCCTAAAGACCCTGAAGATGGACAAGGCACCTGGCCCAGACAGAGTACACCCCAGGGTGCTGAGAGAGTTGTCAGAGGTCCTGGCAGGGCCATTGGCGAACCTATTCAATATCTCTCTGAAGTCAGGGGTTCGTGCCCAGGGACTGGAGGGAAGCACATGTGGTACCTCTCCATAAGAATGGGCCAAAGGACAAACTGGAGAATTACAGACTGGTAAACCTTACTGCAATTGTGGGAAAACTGATGGAGACAATCCTCAAGGAAAGACTGGTGCAATTTCTTAAGAATAACAATCTCCAGAGCAGCAGGCAGCATGAGTTTGTCTCAGGCAGATTCTGCCAGATGAACTTGGTTGATTTTTACAACTGGGTTACATAGGCACTGGACAGAGGACATGTGGTGGATGTCCTCTACCTGGATTTCATCAACGCCTTTGACTCAGTGCCACACGGTAGGTTGAAGGGTCTGGGAGCAGGGAAGAAACTTGTCATATGGGTCAAGAACTGGCTGCAGGATAGACAGCAGAAGGTAGTAGTGGGGGGGGGGGCTTCTGAGCCCAGGGCAGTAACAAGTGGTGTACCACAGGGCTCAGTGCTGGGACCGGTTCTTTTTAACATTTTCATAGCCAACATTGCAGTGGGGATTAAGAGCAAGATCAATCTCTTCACAGAAGAAACAAAAATTTGTGCCAAGGTAGATGGGGGTGGAGGGAGCAAAAGTACTTTAGGAAGATTTAGTAGAACTAGAAGAATGGTGTTATACTTGTCAGCTTGGTTTCAATGACAAGAAGTGCAAAGTGATGCATTTAGGAGGTAAGAACCCAGGACACAATTACTGGCTGGATGGTGTCCCGGTAACAAAATCCAAAGAGGAGGAGAAGGATCTGCGAGTGCTGGTAAACAGGGAAAGGAACCACTCTGCTCAGTGTAGGAAGGCAGCAGTGAAGGCAAACAGGATGCTAGGGTGCATAGGAAGGGGGATTACTTCTAGGAGTGGGGAGGTCATCTTGCCCCTGTACAGGTCCCTGGTGAGACCACACCTAGAGTACTGTGTGCAGTTCTGGTGCCCTTACTTGAAAATGGACATGAAACTACTGGAGGGGGTACAGCACAGGGCAACAAAAATGATCCTGGGGTTGGGGGACAGACCATATGAGGAGAGACTGAGAGAGCTCAATATGTGTATCCTGGATGAAGGAAGGGAGAGAGGGGATATGATTGAGACCTTTAAGTACCTAAAGGGTTTGAACAAAGTAGACACCAGGTGTATGTTTAATCTGAAAGGTGGAAGGGAAACCAGGGGATGCTCTATAAAGTTGGAAAGGGGCAGGTTCAAGAGGGAACTGAGGAGGCACTATTTCACAGAAAGGGTGATGGCAGGGTGGAAAGCTCTGCCAGAGGAAGTTGTATCATTGCAGAGTGTTGGGGGCTCGTATGTTCTTGTGGAACTGCTTCTGGGTATCAAGTAGCACAGTCATATACTACCAGGATAAATCTATTACCCTTTTTACTTTTGTCTAAAGGACCAACCACGTCCATTGTAATTCTCTCAAAGGACACATATATCAAGGGTAGGGGCACCAGGAGCATCTTGTCTTGTCTAGTAACGGGCCACTTTCTGACACTCAGCACAGGAATTACAATAGGTAGCAACATCTCCATGAATTCCAGGCCAGTAAAATCTATACAGCAATCTGGCAAGGGTGCGATCCCTCCCTGAGTGACCAGCCATAGGACTATCATGTGCTATCTGTAACAATTCTGTTCTATACTTCTGTGGTATAACCAGTTGTTCTGTCTGTTCTTGTGTCTGAGGTTTAACCCAAACTGTATAGTAACCCATTACATTTTTTAAACATTGATCTACCCTGTTTTGGTACCACCCCCAGCTGCTTAAAATAACCCTGGAGAGAAACATTGTTAGCTTGTTCTGAAAGAAAATCACAATTAGTTATCAATATAGTTTTATCATTTTCATATTTTAACCCTCTATGTCCATCAGTCATTTGTTGCCACAGTTTCTTCAGGATTTATCTTTCTTTCCTGGATTTCCGGATCTTGAAGCTGGGCTCAAACAAGTCTGAATCAAAATCTTTGAAAGTAAAAGTGTCCCCACCATCTGAAATTTTCTTTACCTGAGCTCTTGTCACCACTGTTGCTGAAACATCAGGACTTACTCCCTCTTTGATCAACTCAGTAAATCTTGGAAAGTCATTTCCAATAATCACAGGTACAGGTAACTTTGGTGCTACCTCCACTTTCATTTGGTGCGACATACCCTTAATAGTCAGGGTCACTTGGGTGGTGGGATAGTATTGAGTGTCCCCGTGGATGCAGATCACACCAGTACCTGTACCCTTTGCTCAGTGTTTTCCCAGCACTTTAACATGCACTAGGGTTTGTCTGCTTCCTGAATCAATGAGACCCTTCACAGTCTTATCCCCCACCTTTACATCTGTTAAGTACTTGCCCCAATTTGCCAAGGACAAATCTGCTCCAGTGCTGCTCTTCTTACTACAGCAGTTTCTTGCAAAATGGCTTGGCTCATTACAGTTATGGTAGATAACGTCTTTGGGCACAGATTTGTTACCCCCACCAGAGTTCTTATCTGGCTTGGAGTTTAAATGGCAAAAAGAGTGTCTTACCAGTGCTTGGCTGTTACCTCACTGCCATGCTGTATAGTCATTTGGTAGTCCTCGGCTAAATAAACAGCCTTCTCCCCACTCTCTGGTTGGTGTTCCTTTACCCACAGCTGCACATCTGTAGGCACGATGTTGATGAATTGCTGCATGGCAAATGTGTCGATGATCTGTGAGACAGTTTTGCTCTCTGATTGGATCCATTTTATCAGGAGTTCTCTGAGTCGGGTGAAGGCTTCTAGAGGATTGTCTACCAAGTTGTACCTCAAAGATCGAAATCTCTACCTGTATGTCTCTCCAGAGATGTCATATCCTTTCAAGATTTTGCTTTCACCAGGTCATAGTTTGCTGACTGTGTAGTGTCCATACCATTGTAGGCAAGTTGGGCTTTCCCTGTCAGGTAGGGTACCAGTCTGATTGTCCATTGCTGCTCTGGCCACTGGCAGGCTGTGGCAACTCTTTCAGAAGTTGTCAGGTATGCCTCAATATCATCTGAGGGACACAACTTAGTAAGTTTAATGGCTTTTAAGTTGCTTGCATTTTGTTGCTCATCTGGATCTGTGCCGGATCATCTGCCTTTGATAGCTTGCAAGGCATCCAGCCATCGCTGCTCCCATTGCTGCATCTCATCTCTCATCTGCTGCTCCTGTTGCTGCATCTCTTCTCTTCTCTTCTCTGTGCTTCTAAATGCTGAATCTCTTTTTCTCTCTGCTTCTCAGTCTCTCTTTGTTGTGTAGCCCACCATTTGAAAATGTCCATCAGGCTTCTAGTTTCTGTCACTACCTGTTCTTTTTCCATAACTTGAGCTGGCTGTACAATCTCAGGCTGGGCTTCTGTCTCTGCTAGTTTGGCAGCCATTCTCCTGGACTTGCTGCTGCAGAATCCATACGATTCCTCTGTGTTTCCCTGGTACTAGGTCCAGTACCCATGCACAAAACTCCTGTTTTAAGGTATACACGGCTTAAATCCCACTTAGGCTGACACCATCTGTTGTCAAGGCACAGGTCAGGAAGCATAGGGAAAACTAGGAGCAGTTGTAGAATTCACCAAAAATATTTATTTACAGTAACAGTAACACACACAAAAAAATAAACTTATTCAGAATAACTATGTACAGAGGAGAAATGAAATAGCTTTTTCTTTCAGTCTCTGTGTCCCTTTTTCTTCTAAACTCTCTTGCAATTGCAGCTCATCTCCCTTATAAGTCCTTTCAACCCCCATTCTTGGCAAGCATCCTGTTTTTGTAAATATCAGGCAGAAGCTGCTAGAAGACAGTGTGCTTCTTGAGGCCCCTTTTGTACAGCTTTTGCAAAAGGCTGAAATTTGCACTCTAGTAACCCCTTGAGTTTACTATAGCTTTTTGCAATCATGTCAAAATATATATATTTTGAAATAACATTTTTATTGATTTTGTTTCATTTTTCAATACGTTGCACATTATCCTACCTTTCATACAACAAGAGAAAAACTAACATGTTCCTATCCACTAGTCTTTCAATTGTAAGTCAGTAACTTGTAATTTAATATTTTCACTGGTTTCCCAAAACTAGCTTCAATAAAAAATAAAAGAGAACACAGATATATAAAGATGAACTTCTCAATTAAATAATATCATAACATAAATACAGTAAATAAACTGGTGTATGTTACTCTGGAATTAATTGATAAATAATCATTTGACTTTAAATGTTGGCACTGACTCCCCCCCAATTAAGGAAGGGGGGTGTCAGCACCCATCAGATGGAGGTCAGAACTGGGAACAGAGATGGGGCAAAGGCTGGGGGGAGGATCCTCAACAGGCAGGGAGAGCCATTGCCCTCAAACCGTCCAAGTACCAAAATATTATTTACATAAGTATACTGTCTATTTCAAAGGTTCTGCTACCTAAAAATGTTTTATCACCTTCTATCTCATCACCAAGTTTTCCATTTAACCATTCTGTTCTGCTAATATTTCTAAAACATTTTTAAGTTTTTTATGTACCTGGCTGTGAAAGAAAGGTAGCCATCTCCCCCTAATTCTCTCCATTTTCAATCTAAGTCTGGCAGTCACTCTCTCCATCTCAAGTATATAAAGACAGATTGCATACCAGGGCTCCATGGTTGGAGGTATATCTGTTTATGTCTGTTAGCCAACATTTTGTTATTGCCTTTAATGCTGACGCTATCAGGATATAGTATAAATATAATTTATTCTTTGAAAGTTTCAGGGGAGGTGGGAGGCCAAACATCAGATACTGTGGTTCACATAGTACACTTATTTCTAGCATGTGACTAATTGTCTCACTTATCTCTTTCCAAAATAGATCTAATCTGGAACATGCCCAAAATACTTGAGAATGGATTCCTTTATGTAGTCCACATCTCCAACACTTGTCCGATGCCTGAGTGTTATAATGTTTGGTTACTGCAGGGGTGCGGAAGTATCGAATCACAACTTTCCACCTGAACTCCCTCTGAGTATTCACTGCTGCTGTTACATGTATACCTTTCCAGATTTTATCCCACTGATTCTCTTCTAGTGTTATACCTGCTTCCTCGTTCCAAACAGATTTTATGCGGGTAACTTGATCCAAGTCCAGTTCCATCATGAAGCGCACCAATTGGGATATCATCCCTCTGAAGACAGTGGAAGTGGCCAGTCTTAACATTAATTCTTTACTACCTTCCACCAGATAATGTCTAATCTGAAAATAATGAAATACGTCCTTTGGTAATAGCTTAAATTTACTTGTTATCTGTTGGAAAAATTTTAAGTTCCCCTTTATTATACATTTGTCGTACTAGCCACAGTCCTTTTCTCCCAATCCCAACACCCCATATCCAGTTTAGTGGGTAGAAAATCCAAGCAAGCCCTCAATGGAGTTTGTATTGATTTTACAAGTGGTATATTTACTTTTTGACATATAGTTTTCAAGGTGTACACTAAAGCTAAGGTCTAAGAATTATTGGTGTGTATTTTTTTATCCCTTCTAAATCCATCCAAATTAAATCTTCTATTTTTTTACGGCTGCAGTAGGCAGAGCCTCCAGACAATTTGCATGTACAAAAGGAGCGATGTCATGTTTTCTGTCAGTGGAATTGACTGAAGGTATAAACAGTCTCCTCTGCCTTACCCTCCTCCAAGAAATGTTTTCTGCCCTCAAATATATATGCTTTCATGTTAGTCAGTGGTTGCAGGGTATTATTTTCTTTCTTAAATGGGTGGTACAAGAACTGGAACCTGAGTAGTGGGAGGCAGCATTGTTTTTCTAGGGGAGAGTAAGATCCACCCCACCTCCACCCGAAAAGCTCCTAAAGCTCCACCCCCACCTTTTTCTTGATTCATGTGGGAGGGGCAGGAGGTGGATCTATCATGTTGAAACAAGACTCACTAGTTTGGGATCTGGACCAAGGAACAGAACAAGTCTGTGGAGTCTCTGCATTTTGTTAAGGACTAGAAGAACAGAAGTTACTTAATGCCTTCGAAATGACTTAAAAACCCTTGGAACAAATGATTATCAGAGCCACCTGGTGTCTCAAAAGGAAAGAGTAAGTAAGAAGTGTCTGAAACTACAGCTTCCTGGTTGAAAGAGCCACAGGTATTTCTTAAACATTTATATACTAAAAACAAAGTTCAGCTTTTGGGATTAACAATATTTGTTTACCATATATATATTATATATATATATATATAATATATAAAATATATATATATATATATATATAGTTTGTCTTTAGTAGTTTCAAAACTTTGAAAGCATTGGTGTTAGTAATGCATTTAGAAATACATTTTTTAATTCTTTACTGTTAATCGTGCAGGTTCAGGTGAGGGCACATTTTTGGGGGGAGGGGGTTCAAATTATTTTAATCATGGGCACAGTACTTGGTAAACACAGCCTTTGATGAAGTGTATTTTTTCTTTTAAGTTTGAGAAGTGGAGTTGCCTTGCACATGTTAAAAATACCAGCTGCAATTAACAACTACTTGTAGAAACAAAAGTTTGTTTTTTTTTCCTAACTTACGTTTTTCCTGGCTCAGTTTATATCAGTGAAAAGAAAGACTGGAACAACTATCAGAGCTGCCATTTATCACTCATTTAAAATAACACAAATGTAGTTTCACATTTTTGTCATGTGGGAAGCAAGAAGATGAACCAGCATGGTTAACAAATACATTCATTGACACCTGTGAATGAGTGGGTGAGGGGTCATTTTTCTAACATTCCTGGTGAGTTCATACTCCTTGGAACCTGTTTTTCAGGGTTTTTTATTGCCTCCTTTCCCAGGCATCTTCCCACAGTGCAGTTTGCTCTATTGTTTAATATCTCCAGTGGAGACCAGTGTCTTGTTACATTTTTTGTTTCAAATTAACCACAGACATCACAGCAGCCAAAGGAGACACACTTTGAGTCTAAGGGTATGTGCAGCATAATTAATATGTTTTCATATACATAATATTTCCATTCATGTTATTGCTAGACATATTGCAGCGAGCTTGGCTTGAGGAAGGGTGAACATGATCAGGACCCCCTTAGCAATTGAGATGCATATGCAGCAAATAAATCCAGATGCGCTAACTGCCTGCTGAATAAAGAAGGGTTGCAGGAACCCAGGGAATGATTATGGGGGAGGGGGAGGCTGATGGTCATCAAAATGGAAAGGGATTTTGGGGTAATCATATTGGATGACCTAAAGGTGGCTAAACAATGTACCAAAACTGTGAGGAGAGCCAGTGTAATGCTGTTGTGCATAGGGAGCGGTATTACCAGCAGAAGGAAGGAGGTAGTGATGTCACTGTGTAGATCACTGGTGAGGTCTCATTTGGAATATAGTGTCTAGTTCTGGAAGCCACATGTCTGTCATGCAACTTTAAATCACAAATGGATTCAATGGTTTTATTTTAGATTTCTGTCCCTTTCCCCTACTTCTCCCACTGGCTAGCCTTATGGAACACAACCAGAACATATCTTGGCTAGCATGATGAATGCACCTACATAAGCTGCTTCTCAGTCTACAGTCTTTTTAAAATGCTAACTTCTTGTTGAAAATATGGCATAATTTTTCCATCCGTGTTATTGTTAGACATACTGTAGCTATCTTGACTTGAGGAAGGGTGAACATGATCAGGACGCCTTAGCAATTGAGATGCATATGCAGCAAATAAGTCCAGATGTGCTAACTTAAACTATAACTGTTAAGTGTCACAGTTTGCATTTTCTTCTTGAAATGGTTACTTTTGCATTTATGTTTATTTTAAAATATTTAATATTTTGATCATGTGGTTATGTCACAGACCATAATTGATCTCCAGCCTTACCCCCCCCAACCCGTGCTCCAACTTGCATAGAAAATAATGCTTGTAGACAAATCTAATCATTTTGCCACTGTGTTCTGGCATGTTCATGTGTGTGTGTGTGTGTGTGTGTGTGTGTGTGTGTTTGTGTTACTGAAGCAAGAAATGTACAGCTGTCGTTTTTTACATCCTGTTCAAAAAGTGTTTTTGCTCCTGTGGCTAAACAATGTACCAAAGCTGTGAGGAAAGCCAGTGGAATGCTGTGGTGCATTAGTGAGATGTATTGCTATCAGAAGGAAGGAGGTGGTGATGCCACTGTGTAGCTCACTGGTGAGGCCTCATTTGTAATATGGTGTCCAGTTCTGGAAGTTGCATTTCTGTCATTCAACTTTATATCACAAATGGTTTCAATGGTTCTATTTTAGATTTGTGTCCCTTTCCCCTACTTCTCCCACTGGTTATGCATAATCTTTCCGTTCGTGTTATTGCTAGACATACTGCACCTAGCTTGGCTTGAGGAAGGGTGAACATGGTCAGGACCCCTTAGCAGCTGAGATGTATATGCAGCAAATAAGTCCAGATGTGCTTACTGCCTGCTGAATGAGGAAGGGTTGCAGGAACCCAGGGAATGATTACGGGGGAGGGGGGTGCTGATGGTTATCAAAATGGAAAGGGATTTTGGGGTAATCATATTGGATGACCTAAAGGTGGCTAAACAATGTACCAAAGCTGTGAGGAGAGCCTGTGGAATGATGTGGTGCATTAGCGAAAGGTATTACTAGTAGAAGGAAGGAGGCGGTGATGCCACTGTGTAGATCACTGGTGAGGCCTCATTTGTAATATGGTGTCCTGTTCTGGAAGCTGCATTTCTGTCATGCAACTTTAAATCACAAATGGGTTCAATGGTTCTATTTTAGATTTCTGTCTCTTTCCCCTACTTCTCCCACTGGGTAGCCTTATGGAACGCAACCAGAACATATCTTGGCTAGTATGATGAATGCACCTACACAAGCTGCTTCTCAGTCTACAGCACTGCCTTTTAAAAATGCTAACTTCTTGTTGAAAATATGGCATAATTTTTCCATCCATGTTATAGTTAGACATACTGTAGCTATCTTGGCTTGAGGAAGGGTGAACATGGTCAGGACCCCTTAGCAATTGAGATGCACATGCGGCAAATAATTCCAGATGTGCTAACTTGCTCTATATCTGTTAAGTGTCACAGTTTGCATTTTCTTTTTGAAATGGTTACTTTTGCATTTATGTTTATTTAAAAATATTTAATATTTTGACCATGTGGTTATGTCATGGACCATAACTGACCTCCAGCCTCCCCCCCCCATGCTCCAACTTGCATAGAAAACATTTTTGTAGACAAATCTAATTATTTTGCCACTGTGTTCTGGCATGTTGTGTGTGTGTGTGTGTGTGTGTGTGTGTTACTGAAGCAAGAAATGTACAGCTGTCATTTTTTACATCCTTTTCAAAAAGTATTTTTGCACCTGAGGTGCCAAATGGCACAGTCGCTGTGCAAAATCTCCTTTCGGCTAATGAATTGATAGTGTCACTGTTCATGCGGTGGGATCACAAAAAGCACATGCTGAAAACTTGGAGTGAAAATGCCAAAAAATGCCCAGGGCATTAGGGTTTCTGACCATAACACTCTGCACTTTAGGGACTGGCAGGCATCAGGGGTGTGACTTGGGATTGTCAACAGTAATGCTCATGCCATTCCACCCCCATCCCCACCCTGCAGCCAGTGACAGGTATCGAGGTGTGCCTTTGACTCTTCAGCCCCAAAGTTCACTCCATTCTCTTGTACTGTACCCATTTCAGTGTATTTCCTTATGGAATGGGGTGAGTGTAAAGTTTGAAAACCCCAAGGTACACCTTGACTCTTGTCTGTGTCTGCAAGGAAGGGTGAGGTGAAATGGCGTGATTATTATGGGCAATGACCCAAAGGCACACCCCAATGCCTGTCCATGTCTGCGGGGTGGGGGTAGGGTTGGCGTCATTTCAGTACTTCACTGCTATTCCTATTCTGTCTGTCTGTCTGTCTCTCTCTCTCTCTCTCTCTCTATGTGTCTATGTAATTATCTGTCTTTCTATTAATTGCATGTATTGCTATTTTTACCTATTTCTAAAACAAATTTGCATATCACATTTGCCTGCACTCTGAGCACGTACTTGTAAAACTGTGCATATTTGTACTCCATTTCTTCGTAGACCTCATACTTTCCTAATATTCCCATTATCACAAGCATAACTACCTTGCCCTTATCAAAAGCGACCCCCTCTGAAAGCTAATATCACATTTTCTCTAACAGTACATCATCATTACACCTGACTTCCTGACATCAACACATTGCTTAAATATGACTTACATCACCTCATGGACAAAAACCCTGTTTCTCTTAAAAAATAAAAATAAATAAATACAAAAATGTGTAAATAATCCTAAGGCTGAACATACAGTACCAGCCATTACTTTTTCATGTACTGCCACCTTCTGTACCATCATGGGGATTTGCATGTTTCCCATGATGCTTTGCTTTATTGGGATATGTGCAATTATTTTTTCTTTAAAATTTGGCTGTCTGGCCACTATCATCTGGGATAACACATACATCAGTGACATTTGCTCTAGAGTTCTTTTGTAAGTTTCCTATTCCTTCCATTAAAATGTACAACTCCATATATTTTCCTAGTAATGTGTATGCCTTCCTTAGAACAGAAACTTAAACAAATCTTACTACTTACAAATCATTGTGTTGTTTCTCCATACCTCCTTAACAATTCTACACAACTTCACTAACTTCTTTATGCAGCCATGGTGGATCTTACCAGAGCTGTTTAATATTGCATGAGGTTCTTTCTATGTCTACCCACAGAGGCTGTGCATCCCCTGCCATGAAAGACAACAGTGTCTCTAATTGTACTGCCAAATAATATTTTTGAAAATCTGGTAAGCCAAGGCCCCCCTTCTGTTTGGAAGATTGTAAAAGTTTTCACCTTACTCTTGGAAACTTTCCTGCCCATACAAATTTGACCATCATTTTTTAAGCATTATCCAAAAAGATTTAGGCAGTCTCATAGGAAGAGTGGAAAATAGGAACAGGAAGTGAGGGACTATATTCATTCGAACACATTCGATTCTACCTGATAGGTATAGTGGTAGTTCCCTCCACTGATTGCAATCTGTTTGAATATTTAGAAGTAATTTTTCATAGTTGACTTCATATATTTTGGTTGGATTCTCAGTGACCCAAATGCCTAAATATCTCATACCCACACCAACCCATTTACAATTAGCTAGCCAAATTTATCCAACCTTTTTTTTAATATGGGAATTTTGTTTATTGGATCACTTATGTATAGGAGCGTGTCATCTGTGTACAGGGATATTCTCACTTCTTACCCCTCCTCACCCCCTGTATTTCCTCTGATTGTCTTATCATTGCTGCTAAAGGCTCCAAAGCCGCTCCATACTAAGGATGAAGAGTAAGGGAGATAAGGGACACCCTTGCCTGGTTCCTCTCTGTATTTCAAAAGGTAGGGAAATGGTTCTATTCACCTTAACCTGGCCCAGCGGTGTCTGTAAATATTTGCTAATCATTTTTGAATTATTTTCTCAAAAGCCAAATTTCTGCATAGTTTTTTCTAAGTATTTCCAATCTAGGTGATCAAACACCTTCTCTGAATCTAGGGAAATAATTTCATGTAGTGTTCTGGGGGGGGGAATTTTTGGGCCGCTGTTAATGTATTTAATAAGAATCTAATATTATCTCTGATATGTCTCCCAGGAGTAAATCCTGTTTGATCTGTGAGTACTAGGGTAGAGATGATCTTTTGCAATCTTAAACTAATAATTTTTGTAAAGATTTTAGCATCTTGATTGAGTAATGATATAGGCCAAAAATTAGAGCAGGACAATGGGTCTTTCCCTGGCTTTAATAATACTGAGATCAGAGTCCCACTCCAAGTATCTACCAATGCATTTTCTTCAGTTGCCTCATTACACACCTTAGTAATTAACAGGGCCCCATGTTTACTGCGATTCTGTGGCTACAGCAGTGGCTGCAGAAATCAGGGCTGACTGCAGAAATCAGTGCTTGCTGAAGAAATCAGGAACACCAGCCACACAGTCACAGAATTACTAGCTATGCTGTGTGATCACACAAGGCAAGGGCATAGCTACTGATATGTTAAGTATGCCATGGCATACATGCTCATTAGAAGGGGCAGCAAACCAATGCCATCCACTACAAAGCCGAAAAGCTAGTGGCCACATGGCATCTTGACTTGTGCTGGCTTTTGTTACATAACTCTGTCCAGCCAGTATTGTTGGGGGGAAGGAGGGACTGATGCAAGAGTAGCAGAGCTTGATTAGGTCCATGGCAGTTATGATTTGCTGCTGTGTAGGTGTAGGTGTGGGTAGCTCAGCCATGTTAATTTTTCATTGTGAGGCTGCTCATGGTGTACACTGAATCCTTGGAAGATGAATTTGGAAGGAAGAACTGGAAGGCGAGCAGTAGTAAAGAAGTGAAAAGATTCAGTGGTGCCCGTGGAGGTGGAATCGATCTCATTGTGGTGACAGGTATTGGAGGAGGCGCTGATTGCAGAAACTTAGAGCTGGCAGCAGACTGAGCAGAAGACTTGGTCCCCACTGGTGGACATCGATCACAGTTTTGATTTGTAAGCTGCAGATCTGTACCTGCAAGCATAAGAGTAATTTCTTGGCAGATTTGAACCTGCAGCCCAAGTGGTGGCATCAAGCTCAATTCTTTAGGAGGGTCAAGCTGCCCAGCTGCAGCAGAGTTGGGGACAAGGGTATACTGGAACTGGAGCAAGCATGTATGGAAAAAAATCAGAATGGAGAGTTTGATTGCTACTATACATAAGTGAAACGAGGGTCACTGACTGAAGAATGCCATAGCCCCCTGAGTTGTGAGAAGAATAGAACTTGCTAACCAAGGTTACTCCATCTTAATAAGAATGACTTGCTTCCATTTTTTAGTGTGTCCTCCAAAAGAAAAATCAGGAGTCAACAAATCCTTCAGACACTACAAGTTACTCCCTCCTTCACTGTTATAGGAAGACCCCCCCCCCACAGCACACAGATTTGCACACTGCATTCAGCATGTTTGTTGCAAGGCAGTTGGGGGTATTCCAAATTTAAAAAAATAATCTAAAAGAACGTTGATCAAAATCAGAAAAAAAATGGCTTTCAAGTCAGTCTTTCTCTCTTTATATCTGCTAACTGTACATATAAACCAGAAGAAATCCAAGCAGGTTTTGCTTTTGTGTAGTTTTAGCTAAGTGTGTATGTCCTCCTCTGATTATAATCTAGGAGAACAGCAAAGGCCACCAATTTCCAGAAGAAGAACAGATTAGCCTTCAAATTAGGGGTGGTAGGAAAAATTCATTAAAAGAGAACACTGATGCCTATGGCTGCGCCAGGTTTGGGCTATTGCAGCTTAATATGTGTGATAAGACTACATACTGTTAAATGGCCTGCTGTTCCACTTTCAGTGTAGCAGAGTGGTTACACGAAAGCAGTCAAAGGGTTAACTAAGATTTAATCCCTTTGGAGGTATGCTGTTTAACCACAATTTATGTGCCGCAGAATGGCCACAGACTCAGCAGTTGTTCTGCCACAAAGGTATGAGGTCCTGCCCCAGAATATAGGTCCACTTTGCAGCAGTAAACACAGGGCCCTGGCAATTAATAATTATTGATAAATCCTTTATAAAACTCGGTACTGTATCCATCTGGACCAGGAGCTTTCCCCACTTTAAAGGATTTGATGGCTGCCACCACCTCTGTTTCAGAAAAAGGGGCATCCACCATGTCCTTATGTTCCTGAGATAATTTGGGTAATATAAGTTTGTCTAGAAATGCTTGTATTTCCTGCTCATGGTCCTCTCCTCTCTCCCTTCTGTATAAATCTGCATAAAATTTTGCAAATTCATTCATGATCTGGGTTGGTTGACTTACTTTAGTAGTCCAATCTTCCATAGTATAAACCCCCTAAACATATCTTTCTACTCCCTGTTTTTTTAGCCTTAATGCCAGTAATCTACCTGCACGATTCCCATTTTCATAGTAAGCCTGTCTAGTGTATCTCAAGGCATTTTTAGTTTTTCTCAACATCAGCTCGTTATATTGTTTTCTACAATTTTTAAGTTCTGATAATATTTTCAGGTCCTATTGCTTTTATGTTGGGTTTCCAGATTTCAGATTTGAGTTAAGGTATCCCCCCCTTTTGTTTGGTATTGCTTATTTTTATATGCTGAATATGAAATTGTATGCCGTCGTGACACGGCTTTTAATCCATCCTTGATGAACTTTAGTTTGGAGTCTTTCTCTGTGTTCTCCTCCATATAATTCTTAATAATTTTTTTGATAGAGTCTACATATTCTTTATCATTTAATAATCCCGGACTAAACCTCCAAGTGTTCTTTCCTTTTTCATTATCCCAACCTATAGGTGCCGAAATCATTACATGGCCTGAAAATGTAACTGGGTAGATTACTGCTTCTTTAAAAGTGTGGGTTTGATTTTTTTGTGTGTAGAACCTATCGATTCTAGAATATGAGTTTGTAGAAGCAGAGTAGAAAGTATAATACCTTTTCTGGGGGTTCATTTATCTCCATGGATCCACTAAACCGGTTTCTTTACATAAATTTCTCAATAGTTTGGAACAGACCTTCTGATCTTTCTATCCACTAGGGCATCTATCCAATACTGTTTTCCACGCAGTTCCAATCACCTACATATATTAATTGTCCCTCTGAAAGTCCCGATATAACTTAAAAATATACAGAAAAATTCTCCTGTGGGGGGGTTGGGGCATAAATTGAGAGAATATGTATGGGTTTACCACTGTACACTCCAGTAATTAAAACCACCCTCCCAGTTCCTGCTGTAGTTACTTTATTAACTTGTATCAGTAGACCCCTCCTTATTAATACTGTTACCCTTGCTTTCTTCTCCATAGGGTGTGAGTCAGCATGTACTGTACCCACCCACATTCTTCTCAGCTTCAGGTGCTCCTCTGCTGATAACCTTGTCTCTTGTAAACAAGCAATGTCTCATTTTGTTATGCTAAGTGCCTGTACAATTTGTGCTCTATTTACCACATTATTAATCCCCTTTACATTGACAGAGCTACTTTTCATAGATGCCATATTTCTAACATCTGTGTTATAAATCTCATCCCTCCCAACCTCACCCCCACCCCACTGCCCAAGCCCCTAATTTCTCCAGAGTCGACTCTAGAGTACAAATACAATGAAAAGACAACAAAAAGAAAAGTATTCGTTGATTAAAGAGCTATTTAACATTTCTTATAACTCCTAACCAAACAGTTAGAATAAATAACTTTATTTAACTGCAAGAGTGTCAAGCTGTACACTAACACTGGTCAGCTGACACAAATAGAAGACGTTAAATCACGCCTGATGGGCACTTCCTGCCAGCAAGGGGAATATCTGCCTTAATTGGTGATAAAGGTTGGCTGGCCCAAGCCTCCGCTAGTCAAGCCTAACCTGCCCCTTTAAGTGAAATACTGACTTCTGTAAAGTAGGCCTCTCAATGGGGGTGACCTCCAAGCACCAAGCATCTCTTAACCCAACCTAGCCCATTCATAATGAACATATCACCTTTTAATAACTATCTCTTTCCTCTGTGCACCCAACTACCTTTAAGGAGATATGAGTAAACAATGAGTTCCAGGAAGGATGGCAGAGTGCATATCAACTACCCCTTCACCTGAGTCATTCCCCTTGCAAGCTTTGTTTGAGTAGCATAACTCTTACTAGGAAAGAACCCCCCCCCATAAATACTATTTAATTGTGCACAGATTAATAACTAAAATTCTCTGGAATCCTCCAGTTGTTTGAATTGTACCAACAAAAATTATCATAACCTTTAGTAAAATATATTTCAAACACAGTGAGTTCTCTCAAACATTAGGTCCATTTTTTGAGCTCCAACTTTCTTTTTCCTACGGACAAATCTGAGTCACAAATTCCCCAAACCTGTGTCTAGGTTTTCAATGTGGGTCTTACTTTTTAAAATATATATAAAAAAGTCCTTCAAAGTACCTAGAACGTCCACTGTCAATTCCAATTACATTCAACCAAACTTATAGTCCAAATGAAAAGTCTTTCTGAATTTTAGTGTTTGTATTTTGATCACCCAGTATACTCGTAAATAAAAGATTTGTACACAAGCTACTCAATGATTCCAAACGGGGCATCATAACAGGTAACACTCTGTGCGTGTCTTCCAAAAGGAAGTCCCCCTGGGAAACAACTTTTCCAACAAAGGTTCCTCCCCCTCCATTCTCAGGAATTTGTTACTCACACCACTTTCTCTCTTACAGCAACTCCTCAGGATGGCTTCCTAGGTCTGATCCATCGTGCTACATCCGAGTGTAAGGGAAGCAATGCATCCTCTCTTCTCCTGCAGCTTCTTGTATTCCCTGGAGCTACTGCCCAGAGTAAGTCCTCAATTTCTTTCTTGGCCTTATCTTCTTTTATATCTGGGATGTTAATCTTTAGTGCTTCCAAATATGGGACTGCATTCAGCAGAGTCAAACATTTTCACCCCCTCTTTATCCAGGACCCACAGTTTTGCTGGGTATCTAGCCGAGCTTTAATGTTTTTGTCTGTTAATTGCTTTACTACTGCCAGGACTTTCTTCCTCCTTGCCAGCATCATCGGGGGAAATCCTGATTTACATATATTTTATGACCATCCAAATTAAGACCCTTCTTGCTCCACCATTTTAAGTATATTTTCCTTGGTAGGGTATTTCAAGAACTTTATAATTATTGACCTTAGCGGTGCACCTGCTTTTGGTTTTGGGGCAATAGACTGATGCGCACATTCAATCTCCACAGCAAAACTCTCTTCCAGCTGTAATTCTGTTCATAGCCAGCATTCCATAAGTTGTGCCATACTGTCCTGTTCCACGCCCTCCAGCACCCAAAACACTCTCCTCGCTCTGGCTTCGGCATCCTCAGCCCTCATCATTAGATCTTTTTCTCTTTTATAAAGATGCGATAAAGAGTAACCGAATGCCATGTGTTCATTCTGCAGGGTATCTAGCTGCGTCTGTGCGGTATTCCAGTTTTTTAAAGTCATTACGAATCCCTGTTACTTTTGAGTCTATTTTATGCAGCATTCTTATTATTTCTGGCTATCCGCTTTGGTCATTACTGGGCCAGAATCAGATCCCGAATCCTCCTTGTCTTCTTCCCATGATCCTGTCAGCAGTGAAAATCAGGATGGTGTCAGGCCTAGGCCTCTATTTGGCATTGCTCCCTCCTCTTCTTGTCTGCCGTGTACTTTTGCTCTTTTTGTACATTCCATACTAATCACTGCCCTGCAAGTTACTTTCCTTGGCAAAGGCAGCGTTTATCTGTCTTGGATGGTGAATGATGCTTGTTTGTCTGGCGCATAAGGATCAGAGCTCTCCACTAAGCAGCCATTCATGGTGGTGACGTCACCGGAACTTAAAATATAATTAAATACATTTCAACGGTAACACTACATATTTTCTAAACAAAATGTATCCCAATATCAGTTTCATTTCCATACAATGATTTGCATATATTTCTCTATCAGAAGACATGCAAGAGAGGAAAAGACAGACAGCAAGAGAAAACTGAAAGACAGTGAGAAGCAAAGAATTGCGAGCCTGGCGGGTTGATCAAGTCTGAGGTCTCACAAGAAAATTTGGTTGCGCAACCAGATAGAGAAGAGACAGAAAAGGAAAGATCCTTGCATTTAAACACTTTCTCCATAACAAATGGGACAGGGTCCTATTCTACCCTGTCACAACTTCCTATAGTTACTAGGTTGCATGACCACATCTACAGCTGTGGTTTCTTGGGCCAGATTCCAGATAAGAGATACCCAGTACCACTTAAGGGACAACTGATCCCAAAGGTGGGATCCACTTTCAAAGCTAGTGCCAGTGACAAAAGCACTAGTGGAATCATTACAGTGGTGGTATGAATAACGCAACCTCAGAGGAGGCATTCCCTTCCTTCGGCAATCACCAACAGGTATTCTTACTATGGATGCCTCGCTCCTTGGGTGGTGTGCTCACCTGTAGGACCTCACAGTGAGCAGCACATGGAGCCCACATGAATCACTAGAACACATCTGAACGAACATGTGAAGAAAGAAAAATTCAAGATGACCACACTAAGAACAGTAATATCATCTTTTCATAAAGGTCATTGTCTGGGATCCCTGGGTGTGAAAGATGCCTGTTTTCATATCTCAGTCAGACAGTCTCACACAAAATACCTCAGATTCAAGCTGGAGGACTGCCAATACCAGTCCACAGCTCTCAGATCGGGTCTCACTTCAGCTCCAAGAGTTCTCACAAAGTGCCTGGCCTTGGTGGCAGCACATCTGAGAAAATAAGGCATGGTGGTTTTCCTCTACTTGGATGAATCTCTAGTCTCAGGAAAAACAGAACAAGAGGCAAGGTGCGCAGTTCAGTTAGTAAAAAGCACTTTGGAGAACCTGGGATTCTTGATACTTGCAGAAGTTGCAGGTAGAGCCTACTGAAGTACTGGACTTCATAAGAGTTGAGCTAAATACCCTGCAGGGGAAAGCCTTCCTCCCACAGGCCAGAGTTACAGCTTTGATAGCAATAGCAGAGTCATTCACAGCAGGTCAGCTAAGACCTTCAAGAGACTTCCTACTGTTACTAGGTAACACGGCCACATCCACAGCTGTGGTTCCATGGGCCAGGTTCCAAAGGAGAGATACCTATTACCACTTAAAGGACAATTGGTCCCAAAGATGGGATCCACTTTCAAAGCTAGTGCCAGTGACAAAAGCACTACTGGAATCATTATAGTAGTGGAAGGAAGAAAGCAACCTCAGAGAGGGCATGCCCTTCCCTCAGTAATTACCAACAAGTATCCTTAATATGGATGTCTCACTCCTGGGGTGGGGTGCCCACCTGTAGGACCTTACAGTGAGCAGCACATAGAGCCCACATGAGTCATAAGAACATATAAACCTCTTGGGGCTCTGAGCAGCACTGCTAGGAATGCAAGCTTTCTCCTCCTAGCAACAGGAACAGTCTGTCCAAATCTGGACTGATGACACTACAACAATGTACTTCATGAACAAGCAGAGAGGAACAAGAGTCTCAAAAGTGTATACAGAGGCATTGAGGATCTGGGACCTGCAATGTTCCTTAGAAGCAAACATATCTTCGGTGCATCTGCCAGGCAAGTACAATATCCTGACAGATTTCATAAGTATAATCAGCCAGAAAAATCACAAATATACTTTAAACAAGCAGATTCTGGCAACAGTGTTCAGAAGGTGGGGCACCCCCAATACAGACCTGTTTGCATCTTGGGAGTACTGTCAGCTCCCACAGTTTTGTTGCAGACCACCAGGAGGATGCCCTGGTACTGGACTGACAGGGAAGTTTCTGTATGCCTTTCCACCATTTTCACTCATTCAGAAAGTACTCCTAAAACTCAGGAGGGAACCTTCAACAATGATCCTGATAGCTCCAGACTGGGCTAGACAGGCCTAGTACTCCTGTCTGACAAGGATCCAAGCAGCCTGCCACTCATTCACAATCTGTTGACTTTGTCCTAGGGCAGAATAATGTTTTAGAATCCCAGGACCCTGCATCTGAGGGCATGGTTTGTGAAGTGTTAGAATTTTCCAGATTGGACCTTGCAGAAGTCTTGAAAGTGCTTAAGGTTTCAAGAAAACCCGGTACCAGGAAAGCCTATTTCTCTAAATAGAAAAGGTTTTCTTACTGGTGTGCCTCCAGAAAAATAAACCCAAGAGAGGCAGGGTTGCCTATAATTCTACAATACCTATAGTCGTTAGGCCTGCAGCCTTCAACTTTAAAGGTGCATTTAGCAGTACTATCAGCACATATACCAGCTGGCAAGGAAAAGTCTTTTGCCTCACAACCCATTTTAAAAAAGATGTTTAAAGGCCTAAACCATGAGTACCTATCAGTGAAGGACCCAGCCTCACACTGGGACCGCAACATATGCCTTGCCCAGCTTATAGAGGCTCCTTTTGAGCCTATGGAAACTGCTGACCTGAAGTATGTCGCATGGAAACCATATTCCTGGTTACAGTGACTTCTGTTGGGAGGTTAAGAGACTTCAAAGCCCTCTGCACAGAGTCAAATTACATAATTCCCCTCAAGAATAAGGTATTTATTGGAACCAACAGAAAATTCCTTCTGTAAGTGGTATCTAAATTCCATCTGAATCAGTCAGTGACCCTCCCTGTACTTTATCCACAGCATTCTAGTCCAGGTGAGGAAAAGTTGCATAGCCTAGACATTAAGTGAGTCATGACCGTCTACTGGACCTGACAAATGATGTCAAGTGCCACACCCAGCTTTATGTTAGCTGTGATGAAGTTGGCAAAAGCAAACCAGCTACAGAGAGATCTGTCTCTTGCTGGATAATCTCTTGCAGTAAAAGTGTGAAGAGTTTGCTTAGTTTTTTTCTGATAAGATGTCCTCTAGCAGGATAGAGATCAGCCAGTGCCTTCCCATAGGGCATGATAGTGGCCCCCCAAGTGGTACTAACACCTGGTTTGCCTGGTCTACCTTTAGCCTGCCAGTAGTCATGGATATAGTGAGAATCATCCAGACTCTGCAGCCGACCTGCTGTAATTTGGACCTGGGCCAAACTCGTCTTTTGGTGGGTTGTGTTGAGGTTATCGGCCCTGTTCAGATCAGGTAGTCTGGGTTTCCTTGGAGTGGGGGATCTTTCCTGATCCCTTAAAGGTAGCAGTGGTTAGACCACTGCAGAAAAAGCCCTCCTTGGACCCTGACTGTCCTGCCAATTACAGACCAATCTCCAACCTACCTTTTGTAGCGAAGGTGATTGAGAAGGTGGTCGCTCTGCAGCTGGATGACCTTTTAGCTAGCCATAATATCTATGACCCTCTCCAGTCTGGTTTTCAGAAAAGGCACAACACCAAGACTGCCCTGGTGTGAGTACTTAATGATCTCCTGGTGGCAAGACATCGGAGAGCCCATTCCATTTTGGTTCTCCTTGATCTCTCAGCAGCATTTGACACTGTGGACCACGGGGTACTGCTGTGACACCTGTGTTTTTTTGTGGACTGGAGTGGGCAGACCTCAATTGGTTTCAAACTTTTCTAGAGAGAAGATCACAGAGGGTGATATTGGGAATTTATTCCTCATCCCCTTGGGGTCTTCAATGAGTGGTATCCCAGGGTTCTGTGCTTTCACCTATGTTGTTTACAGTGTACATGCTACCAGTGGGTGACATTATTAGGTGGTACAAGCTGAGTTTTCACTGCTATGCAGATGATACTCAGTTGTACATGTCCTTTGCACCCGCCCAGGAGTATGATACTGTCTCTGCCTTTAATAGCTGCCTGCAGGAGATACAGAACTGGATGAGTGCTAGCTGGCCGAGGTTAAACCTGGAAAAAACTGAGGTGTCTGTTGTAGACCTGGATCTGAGGACGGTTGGGTTATGGGCAGGAATGCCATCTAGCTTACAACTTGGTGGTGGCCTGCTCAAGGCCTCAAGCCAGGTGCACAATCTAGGGGAGGTATTCGACGAAGGTCTGACTCTGAAAACTCAGGTGTCGACCATAGTCAAGTCCACCTTCTATCACCTCAGAAACATTGCTAGGGTGAAGCATCTGGTTCTGTCTGAGGCTCTGCAAACATTGGTTCACGGCTTTGCTACTGCTTGGCTGGACTACTGTCCTTTACCTGGGGCTCCCGGGAGTGGATATTTGCCGCCTGCAGCTAGTGCAGAACGTGGTGGCCAGGTTGGTAACTGGAATCCCTAGATCCAGTCATATAACACCTGTGCTACGCAAACTGCACTAACTGCCTATACAATGGTGTATCCCTTTCAAGGTTGCATTGCTGACATATTAAGCCTTATGCAAACTTGGACTCCAATACCTGAAAGGCCTCCTTTCTCCCTATCAGCCCTCCTGCTCACTCCGATCCTGTGGCAAGAGATTGCTAGAGGTTCCCAGGGTGAATCTGAAGACCTTTTGGAGAAGATCCTTTGCCTTTATGGCACCAACCCTGTGGAACTCTCAACCTCGTCAGATACGTGAAAGCTTGACCGTGGAGGGATTTAAAAAATCCCTTATAACACATCTTTTTGCAACTGCTTTTATGGGGACATACATGGTTTTATAAATATATGTTTTTATATTAATTATAAACTGTTTTTAAATATTTTACTGTGTTGTATTGTACAGGCACTTTGAACTTTGGAAAAGCACCTTTTACAAATAAAATTTGCTTGCTTGCTTGTGGGTAGGGAGCCTCCCATGGAGCTAAGGACTCATTCCGCTCATCATACCACTGCTTCAGTGGCTGCTTCCTGGGATGTCCCTATCCAGGAAATCTGCAGGGCTGCTACCTGGAAGTCAGCAAACACCTTCAGCTTCCATTACCATATTGACCTTGAGTCATGCTGGAATTCTGGTTTTGGGGCCTCAGTTCTCCAATCTCTGTTTCCTGAGTAGAGGGTGCGCACCTTCCCCCCCTCCTCCCAGGAGAACTGCAAGGAGTCTGCAAGAAGTGTGGATTTGTACATTATATCCATGTCCCTAGAAAAACAGGTTACTCACCTATAACAGTAGATCTTCCTGGACTTAAAGGAGAAGACTCCTATATATTTATGATTTGGATATGTCTTGTGTATTTATTATACATTACATCAAGTACTGTAGGTATGTCAATAAGAGATAAGTCATTTCTTCTGTTGCAACACATATCTAGAGCCTGAGGCTCTGACACAAGGTACTAAAGTGTCAAGCAAGCCTCCATTTACATGCAAATGAGTGACTTATAATTCAGCCCCTCCCATTCCTTGATGTCACTGCGGCAACAGTGCAGAAGAAAACATAAGGGTATCAATACTGTCTATCCTGATCTTAGTTTAAGTTTGCAATGCTTTAGGACAGTTCTGTAATGCAACTCACACAGGGAGTAGTACTTGTAGCATTAATACTGTATGTGTAGAGCAAATAATACATCTAATAGTATTTCATTCACAGGAAACAAAATCTGTTTCTTTGTACTGCTCATTTCATCTGTGAGACAGTTGTAACATGTTGTGGAGAGCAGTAGACTGAATCAGTCAATCCGTATTGAACCAGGTGAACACCCTTGAGCAAATTTATTTACAAGGTGGGCCTGGGCAGTTTCCCCAAACGATCACACAAGACTGAATTCTTCCTTTGCACAAATGATACCCACACCATTTTAGCAGCCTGAAAGTGGAGAGCTAGATCACTTACTTTATAAAGTGTTTTGTTTTACTTTTCAAATGCTCCTTAAATCTGAGTTTCTGTCTGCAAATACCAAGACACAGAATGCATATGACATGGCAGGAATGAGCTAAGCAAATAGGAGCACTACAAACACAATGACTGATTAGTTTCTTTACCTACAACAGCTGAAGTGTAGCATCTGATTTGTGAGGTACATTCTACTTTAAATGCTGGCATTACAAAGTGTTGGGGGGGCTGCCACAGCTTGTCCTCAGTACCTTCAACGTGAAGTGCTGTAGCTCTCACATCACTGCTAATGATTTATAATGGGAATGGGAGCACTTTTAAAGTCATGGACCTGAGGGGCCATCACAGTTCCAGAGGAGGTTAGGGAAACTTGTTAACGGTTAAAGAGTAAGGGACTCTAGTAGGATTTGAACCAGAGTCTCCAAGTTCTTGTGCCTGTGCTCTACCCACTAGATTACCCTTCTTCCATATGCTGCGGCTGATGCTTTACTAGTAACCTGTTCCTTGTTATAGCTGAACTCTTTATTGCCTTACAGCAGCCAGCCAATCAAGGACTGCCTAGTTGCAAAGGGAAAGGGGCATATTTGCAAGTTTGATTCTCACTGCTGGTGTCAATCAAAACAGAGAATGCTAACACATATAGAACATAATACAACAGCTGTATAATACCACTTTAAACTCTTGCTGTACCCAGAGTCGTTTATTGGGTAAACTGTTTTTGCTAACAGAAACAGTAACACAACACATACAGGCACTTCCTTATATGAATACTGTATATACCTCAGATCGGTGCTTCATCACACTCACATAGTCCTAGTCCCTATTAGATCTGTACTTCAGGATGTGCATAACACTTAAAGGGTTCCTCCATTACTCAAATGGGGAACCAAACATTGTGGGTTTGGTTTACTGGTGGAACTATATTTAGTGCAGCACCATTATCTGGTGCTCTGATGACATCATTCTTCAGCAACATTGATGGTAAAATGGAGGGCAAATACATTGATAACTTCAGGGGGCTGTATATTTTTATTTATAATCTAGATTTGGACAGCAATAGGACTGCTGGCAACTGGAAGAGGCAAACAGTTACACATAACGAGTTGGGAAAATATTGGTGTGAAACTATGAGTGACTTCCCCTTTAAGAGTCTTTGCCATTCATTCATACTGCTGGGTACTACACCAGAGGCACTAGGACCCAGCGGGAGCCAAAAATCTTAAGGAGGGTCTGTGCCGAGGTAGGACCACACATGCACAGTACCACAAGACTGGCTCTTGCATGTGTAGGTTTTCTCAGCATTGACCCTCCAACCACCTCAGTTCCTTTTTCATGCCATTGAGTATGCTTCAGTGATGGCATCACTCACACACCGAGAGTCAGATCTTCTTGGCTATATGAAAGCACCTTATAGTCGATCAGTTTCGATTTAGTATAAGTTGTTTTAGTATTTATTTATTTCAATATATATATATATATATATATGTTTATATATATATATATATATATATATATATATATATATACACACATACAGTATATATAATTTGAAGAAGGAAAATTCTCTCAGCCTGCCATTGACTGAGTCGACCATGGATGGTATCAGTTACGGTATGGAGACTTTATTTCACAGTATTGGAATTGCAAACCTTTGAGTCAGAAACTCGTTTACAAAGGCTCCACATCAGGAAAAATAATAATACAGTGTGAACAGACAAATATACAGATAATTTGCAGACATATTTACAGGCAGTTAACATACATAAATGCAAGTAGTTTACAGTAGTTGCAAATTGTTACAGTGGTTACTGTGTGCCATATATGATTATGGGCATGAATTTCAGAGAGCAATTACAATACACAAATACGCAGTTTAGGCAGCTCTGGGGTCAGGACAGAGACTCAACTGAGAGGAGCAGGGGAATAGCTTTTATAGGCTGGATGGATGTGCATTGTCAGAAAGAGAAGGGAGAAAAGAGATGGAGGGGGGGCAGGATGGAAAAGTGGTGGGGTGCTTATTTTTTATATTAGTAGTAGGTGCATGCACATGAGTTAAACAGATGATCCCAGAGCAGGATTTTGAATTTCCCAAGATGGGGGGGTCGTGATGATATGATTGGGTAGGGAATTTAACCAGATGGGGGCACGATAGCAGAAAGAGCATTGCCCTAAAGCGGTCCTGAGGCATGGGACTTGAAGGTTTGGCAGAGCTGCAGATAGTTATCATTTTTGGGGAAGGGAGAAGGAGGGAGGAGATGCCTGGTGAGGCAAGGCCACTGAGGATTTTTCTTGTGAAAAGGCAAGTCTGGTACCTAAGTCTTTCGTTGAAGTCAAGTAATTTGGCTAAGTCATAGAGAGTGCAGGTATGCGTGAGCCTGTCACTCCTGGAGACAAGGCGACACGCTTTGTTTAGGGTGACCCTAATTCTGTTCAGGGAGGTAATATCAGCAGATCCGTAGACCAGTATACCGTAATCAACAAAGGACAGTACAGATGAGGACATGGCAAATTTAAGGGCCTCAGGGGGGGAAGACAGTGACGGTGGCAGTAGAGCTGGCTGAGTCTTGAATTAACGATAGTCGCTAGTTGCTGAATGTGTGCTTGGAAAGTAAGGGCAGGATCAAGGGTGATCCTGAGGTATCAGAAATTCTGGACTTGTTCCAGGAGTTGGTGATGTTCAGTGTGGATCAGGAGAGGATAGTTGCAAAATTTGTTTTGGCAGTGGGAGAAAAACATGGATTTGTTTTTTTGCTGTTCATAGAAACATAGAAACATAGAAGTTGACGGCAGATAAGGACCGCAAGGCCCATCCAGTCTGCCCATTTCTTTTTCTACCTTATAAATGTGCCATCGGCCTTTGCGATGTCAGTGACCTATCTATTCATAGTCATTTGTATTGCTCCCTTATGCCTATCCCATGCCTGTTTGAAGCCCTGCACTGTATTCATAGCCACTACTTCTTGTGGTAAGCCATTCCATGCATCTACCACCCTTTCTGTGAAAAGAATTCTCACATTCCCCTTAATCGGCCTCCCTCTAATCTCATGCTGTGTCCTCTTGTCCTGCTATTTTTCTTATATTTAAACATGTTAGACTCTTTCACCTTGTTTATGCCCTTAAGGTGTTTAAATGTCTCGATCATATCACCTCTCTCCCTCCTTTGCTCAAGGGTATACATATTGAGCTCCGTTAATCTGTCCTCATATGTCTTCTGATGCAGTCCCTGCACCATTTTGGTTGCCCTTCTCTGGACTACCTCAATTTGGTTAATGTCCTTGTGAAGGTGTGGCCTCCAATACTGCACGCAGTACTCCAGATGGGGCCTAACCAATGTCTTGTACAGAGGGATTATTACCTCCCTCTTACGACTTGTAGATACCCACTAATACACCCTAACACCCCCTAGCCTTACCTACTGCTTTAGAGGTCTGCTTGATGATTTCAGGTCATCAGTGATGATGATGCCCAAGTCTCTTTCTTCCTTTGTGACTGCTAGCAACTCCCTCCCAGCCTATAAGTGGCTTCAGGGTTTCTCTTCCTATGTGCATGATTTTGCACTTCTTTGCATTAAATCCCAGTTGCCACTCTTCTGACCATTCTGCTAGTTTATCCAGATCTCTTCTCATTCTGCCCACCCCATCTGGATAATCTACTCTGTTGCAGATCTTGGTGTCATCTGCAAACAGACAAGCCTTACCCTCTAGTCCATCTGCTAGGTCACTAATGAAGATGTTGAATAGGACTGGCCCCAGGACTGATCCCTGAGGTACCCCACTTGTGACTTGCATCTCTTCTGACTGTATACCATTTACCACCACTCTCTGTTTTCTACCAGTCAACCAGTTTGCCACCCAGTTGACCAACTTCTGACCCACCCCGAGCCTACCCTAGCTTATTTATCAATCTTCTATGTGGAACAGTGTCAAAAGCTTTGCTGAAGTCAAGGTAGGCGACATCAACTGCTCCCCCTTGGTCCACCACTCTGGTTACCCAGTCAAAGAAATCTATGAGATTAGTTTGACAGGACCTTCCTTTTGTAAACCCATGCTGTCTTGGATCCTGTGCCCCTATGGATTCCAGGTGTTGCACTATCCTTTCCTTAAGGAGTGCTTCCATAATCTTGCCCACTACTGAGGTAAGACTGACCGGTCTGTAGTTCCCCGCCTCCTCCCTGCTACCACTCTTGTGGAGTGGGATCACATGAGCCCTTCTCCAGTCTTCTGGGACCTCTCCTGTGCTCAGAGACTCACTAAACAATTCTGCTAATGGCTCTGCTAGTTCCTCCTTTAGCTCCTTAAGTACCCTGGGATGTATGCCATCCGGTCCCATTGCCTTATCCACCCTGAGCTTAGCAAGCTCTTGTAGGACCCTTTCTTTTGTGAAGGGAGTAGTGCTCACCTCCTCCCCTGTGTCCATGATGCTGAGCTGTGGGCCCTGCCCTACCTTCTCTTCAGTGAATACTGAGCAAAAGTATCTATTTAGGATAGATGCCTTT
The DNA here is from genome assembly GCA_016271365.2 of Neoceratodus forsteri. Taxonomy (NCBI): domain Eukaryota; kingdom Metazoa; phylum Chordata; order Ceratodontiformes; family Ceratodontidae; genus Neoceratodus; species Neoceratodus forsteri. The sequence continues at coordinate 741,237,798 of CM057459.1, forward strand.
ACAGGGTCCTCCTCCTCACATGCTCCCTTTTCTCCATTTGCTTAGCAATCCCCTCTGGACTTTCTCCTTTCACTAATGTATCTATAGAAAGTCTTGTCACCTTCTTTTACTGTTTGTGCTAGTGTTTCCTCAGTTTGGGACTTTGCCTGCCTTACTGCCTTACCTGCTTCCCTTAGGCAGTTTGGTATGCCCCCATCTTCATCCCGCTGTGTTCCCTTATATTTTCTGAAGGCCAGCCTTTTGGCTCTGACCTTTCTGCTACTGTATTTGAGAACCAAAGTGGTTTCCTTCTTCTTTTGCACTTCCTTTCTGTCTAACACAATGGGATGTTGCTTCAAGTATTGTATCCTTAATGCTTGCCCACTTTGCCTGTACCTCCTCACCTGTGTTTCTTTTTTGCCAGGGCTAGCTTAACTCTGTTGGCCATCTTATCAAAGTCAGCCCTCTGAAGTCCCATATTTTGCCTTGGAATGGGATGATTTAGATGTAGTAGCCAAATTGAACCATACCATGTGATGGTCACTGGCCCCCAGGTGACCTTCTACCTGGAGATCTGTGATCCCTTCTTTGTTAGTCAGTACTAGATCTAGGATAGCCCTGTCTCTTGTGGGTTGCTGTACCAGTTGTTTGAGGCCCTCCCCTGCAGGAATCCACTATGAGTCTAGTTCTGGCAGATGTTCCTGCTGGTATTGACCAATCTGTATCTGGCATGTTGAAGTCTCCCATTATCAGAACCTCCCTTTAGCTGTCATGTTTTGTATATCTTCTAACAGTAATGTGTCTATGTCCTTCCTCTGGTCTGGGGCCTGTAGACAACCCCAGTTCTTATGGCTGTCCCATTTCCTGTTTCAGGGTGACCCACAGTTCTTCTGGCTCCTTATGTGATTCTGAATTTCTGTAGCTTTGATATTTTCATTAACATACAGGGCCTCCTCCCCCCTTTTTGCACCTCGGTCTCTTCTGAACAATACATAGCCAGGTACTGAAGTCTCCCAAGTGTGGTTACTGGTAAACCACGTCTCACTAATTGCTACTATGTCCAGTTTAGCCTCTGACATTATTGCCTGCAGGTCTGGGATCTTATTTCCCAGGCTGTGAGCATTTGTGTACATGATTTTCCATTGGCCAGATTTTGGTGTGTTAGTTGTTGGGTGAGGTTTGGCATTACCCCTGTGCATCGTATGGGGAGACAAACCTTTTTTCTTACCTGGTGATGCAAATGAATGGCAAACACACTGAATTCCAGTTTGACCACTAGCTGAGGGGGGAGGGGTGTTCTTCCCATTCAACGTATGGGGTGCTGCACCCCTCTCCCCATTTGCTAGTTTAAATATTCTGCAAAGACGTCAAACTTCTGCCCCAATGCACTGACTCCCTCTTTAGTCAGATGCAGTCCATCAAATTTAAAGAACTTGCCTCCAGAACTGTTGCCAGTTCCTACAAATCTGTGTCCTTTTCCTGGCACCAGTCCTTGAGCCACGTGTTTAGCTCCCTATCTCCCTTCTCTGACCTTCCGTCCATCTGCTCCCTTCTCCCAGACTGGCAGGATCTCAGAGAAGGAGATGCAGACGAAATAGATGATAGTTTGTCACCCAGCCTAGTCAGGTGTTCCTTGGTCTCCACAACTGACTGGCTGGCGAGATCATTAGTCCCTATGTGTACTAGGACATCAATGTTTTCTCCTGCTTTGTGAACAATTTTGTAATGCGGTCAGTGTCTCCATGCTGATGTACCTGGAGACATCTGACCATCACCCCTGGCTGAGATGGTATCAACTCCCGAATCATGGAGTCTCCTATGATCAGAAGTTTTTGGATTTCCTTTGTGCTAGTTTAGTTTTGGTTCCTGATTTGGGTGAGTATTGTTGTGCTAGCTCCTGTGCGCAGTGTCCTGCTCTGCAGTGTCTTCTGCCTCTTTATTTGATTTCAGAGATAGAGGCAGATACCTGTTTGTAGTGTTTATATGGTTTTGGAGGTAATGTGTTGGAGAGCAGAGAGTGATGGGGCACCTGATTTGCTCCTCTAACCACCTGCCAACCTCCTGGACCAACTACCCTCTGCGGTTGAGGTTTTTCTGTTGGATGCTGGGGAAATGGCGGTGGTTCTTATAATGTATTTCCTCTTCAATATGAAATTTGAGGCGTCAATCTCTGCCCATGCTGCCCGGAGCTGAGACCTAAGATCTCCAAAGGCCAGCATGTAGGACAGTGTCCTAAATCATGTAAGAATGTCCTTCTGAAAATTGTTCCACAGTACCTGCAGTTAATGAAATCCATTCCAAATAAGTTGCTGGGTTTGTAACCTAGTCAGAGTAATTAGAAGGAAAAAAATGCAAGTAATGGTTTAATTGTGCTTTGTTTAACTTGTTATAACAAGTTAAATTACTAGTGCCCTGTAAATGAGATCACCTTGTGGAGGCCCCACTGATCCGCCCCTTCCTGCTCTGCCACAGGAAATGTCACAACTGTGGTACCCTATAAAAGGAGTGTAGCGTGGGGTGGTTGGGGATGGGGTGGGTGGCTGGGCCTTCCCTGCCTAAAAGAAGAACCACGGACGAAAAGAACAAGGAGGTAAGAGCAGAAACAATCAGTCAACAACAAATGCAGTAACCCTGAAAGCTTATCCTAATGTTAGATAAAACTGTAAAACCTGTAAAGCACCACCTGTAATAATTTCAGAGAAGATATACCCTGTAAGAAACACTTTGCTCCAGAGAAAATAAAGCAGTAACAGAAGATATACCTTGCAAAAGACAATTTGAATCAGAAGATTACAGCAGTAATCTGTTAGCACACACCTGTAGGCACACCTTGTAATAATGCAGAAGAAGGTATACCAGCAACAACAATTTGAATCAGAGAAAAATAAAGCAATGAAATGTTAGCAACAAACAGTAGCAATCCCTGTGAGTAAAAATAAAACACCACCACACAGTAAATCTGCTTAGCCAAACTAAGTCTTAATCCTTCTCCCTTGCTCTGGTAAGTTTCTCTACTCTGCCTTTCAAGCAGTCTTAGAAGGAAAGAGCTCAGGTGAAGCTAGGTGCCTTGGCCAGCAAACCAAGTCTTCTACCTCCAAGATATCAACTAACCTGACTTTTTAACCCTTCTTTTCTGTTGAAATTACTGACAGTTTGCCAGCTCCACTCCCACATACACACCTAATCCTTTGGAAGAGCTGTGGGAGGAAAAGCAATTAGCTCCTTCAATGTGAGAAGGAGACTGAAACACCTCTGAGACAACAAACCTTTTCAACAAACAAGAATAAAATAAAACACAGTGTCAAACAGTAATTTTGCTTAGCCCAATGAAAAAAAAGTCACAAAAATGTAAGCTCCACCTGTAATACAGTAATTTCAGAGAAGATATACCCTGTAAGAAACACTTTGCTCCAGAGAAAAATAAAGCAGTAACAGAAGATATGCCTTGCAAAAGACAATTTGAATCAGAATATTACAGCAGTAATCTGTTAGCACACACCTGTAGGCACACCTTGTAATAATGCAGAAGAAGGTATACCAGCAGCAACAATCTGAATCAGAGAAAAAATAAAGCAATGAAATGTTAGCAACAAACAGTAGCAATCCCTGTGAGTAAAAAATAAAAACACCACCACACAGTAAATCTGCTTAGCCAAACTAAGTCTTAATCCTTCTCCCTTGCTCTGGTAAGTTTCTCTCTACTCTGCCTTTCAAGCAGTCTTAGAAGGAAAGAGCTCAGATGAAGCTAGGTGCCTTGGCCAGCAAACCAAGTCTTCAGCAGCAACCTGTGATCCGTGAACCAGGCCTCTACTTTACTGAAACATTCCTGAAGGGATTACTGTAGAGAAAATGGGCCTGGATATGCAGCAAATAGGATGGTGTCATCGGCATACATAAGAATGCTCCTGGGGCAAGCTTGTGGGATCTTGTTGACAAATAGATTGAAAAGGGTGGGTCCTAAGATAGAACCCTGAGGGACACCAGAGCAGACAGGGAGGCAGTCAGAGAGAGTTCCGCCTAGTTTTACACACTGGGACCTGGAGGAGAGGTAGTCCTCAAACCAAGCCATAGCATTGCTGGACAGGCCGAGTTGGGAGAGAGTAGATTTTAAAAGGGGGTGATTAACGGTGTCAGAAGCTTTCAGTAGGTCAATGAAGACTGCACCGGCAAAGTGACCTTTGTCCAGGGTGGAGCAGATAGAGTTGGTGAACTCTAACAAAGCGGTGGTGGCACTATGGTCCCTCCTAAAACCATGATGTTCATCACATAAAAGGTTATATTTAGAGAGGTAGTCTGAGAGCTGATCGGAGACTATTTTTTCCAATGCCTTAGAGAGAGGGGAGAATAGAGATGGGGCAATAGTTACCAGCCATGGTTCGGTCACCTCTTTTATGAATTGGTGTGATAGTGGCTATTTTCCATACAGAGGGAAACTTACCAAGACAGAGGGGACGGTTTAGGATAAATGTGAGAGGAGAGAGGACCTGGTCTGTGACTAGTCAGAGAATCAGGAGATTCAAAGTGTCACTACTATGACGTGTGTCATTTCTGGCTTTGAGGAGGTATGACCTGGCTTCACAGGTATTGATGGTACAGAAATAGAGGTGGGGGTGGGAGTGGGGGACGGAGAGAGGGGGAGGGTGAAGGTCAAAGAAATTTGGGGGGAAGACCGTACTTAGGTCTGAGAAGAACCTATTTAAGGTACTCGCTATCAGTAGAGGATCTGAAGATAACGTGCCATTGCAGTCAAGTTGGGTCGGGGGGATGGGACTGGCTTTCCATTTAGTTACTTAAGATTATCCCAGAATTTTCTTCCTGAACCCCAGGTAGTGGTTAGGGATGATTTTTAGTGCTCGGCTTTCGCCCTTCAGATGGCCCAGGTGCACTGGTTGCGAGTCGTCTGGTAGTATTGCTTGTCAGCAGGCAAACCAGGTTCTAAAGCCTTGTACCAGAGCTGGTCCTGATGTTGTATTTGGTCCATTAGCTGTTGTGTAATCCAGGGCGTGCCAGTTCACTAGATTGTGCACTTGGTAAAGGAAGCAAACCTGTCACAGGTCAGGTTGAAGGACTTAGTGAAGTAGTTAAGCACTGAGTCAATATTGGGTGTGCAGTATAGCAGTTCCCAGTCATGATTGGTGAGGTGGTCCTTTAGAGAGCCCAGCTTACCGGGCCTGAGCTGCCTCAGGAGGACTGAGATAGGGGCTTGATTTTTAAGTTTATATGACCAGGTGGAGAGGACAGGGGAGTGGCCACTCACAACATCAGGGAGCACTATTGTGGATACTGTCTTGTGCGAGCAGTTCATAAAGATTAGGTCAAGTAGGGTGGAGATGCTGTTCTGGTACATGACATGGGAGGGAGAGGTGACCAACTGAGTGAGATCCTCCTCGGCCACGAAAGAAAATGCAGCATAAGGCACAGGTCCCGAAAGTGCATGTTGCCACCCTCTGAAAATCTGGCCCCAGTCTCACCTCATCTGGCTGAGGTGGACATGGCCACGGCAGTGGGAGGTCATCTGACTTAGTTTTACAACCAGTGGAAGTCCACCACCACAGACAAATGGGCTGTCAGGATTATTTGAGAGGGTTACTCTCACAAGTTCACAGAGCTCCCCCAGATCTTCCACCCAAGTGGCAGCACAGCCTGTCCACTGCTCAGTCAGACTTCTCACTTACCATATAAAAGTGATAGAACCTCTGTCAAGATCACTTGTATGGTGGACTCAGGAGGACAAGCTCATTTAAAGTCTTCCCTTTGCCCCACTGGAGTCTCAGGTCACCATCACCACGGATGCATTTCTGATCAGTGGGGGAGCTCATTTCCTCAATCTTCACACTCAATGGGAATGGAGACAGGATGAGTTCCATCTACACATAAAGGCTCTAGAGAGGAGAGCTGTCCCCTATGCTGTCCGAGCCTTGAAGGATGGTGCATATCGTGAGGTAATTCTTCTTTAGACGGACAAGGCTGTGATGTACTACATCAACAAGCAATGTGGAGTGCACTCCTACCCTCTGTGCAAGGAGGCCATGAGGGTGTGGTAGTGGTGCCTCAAGCACGATGCTCTGATTCTGCCGGTCTGCTTGCGAGGAGCTCAGAATGACCTGTCAGATTGCCTCAGCAGGACAGAGCTGGAGTCACACAAATGGTTGCTCACACCAGACATCATGCAATCGCTATACTACGAGTGGGGTAGTCCAGACCTGGACCTTTTTGCATCCACATTCAACACAAAACTACCTCTACTCTGCTCCAAAAATCCAGAAATTGGTGTTTTCTTTTAGGAAGCAATCAGACTGTGGTAGACAAGAGACTTTCTGTACGCATTTTCTCCTTTTCCATTAGTTCAGAGGGTGCTGCTCAGATTGGAGGCACAAGGGGGCAGGATGATGTTCATTGGCCCATACTGGCCTCAACAGATATGGTTTCTATTGATCAACTGGTTGTCAGAAGTCCCTCCGAGACAACTTCCTCTGTGAATGGACCTCCTGACACAGGGGCCCCCTGTTCCATCCCAATCTGTGCTCCCTTCATCTCCATGCCTGGCATCTACAGAGATGGAAGTGGGTAGGTTTAAAGTTTCTAAGAGAATCTGGAAGATCCTCTTGGCAGTGCATAATCTACTAGGAAGACTTACACAACTAAATGGAAGTGCTCCTCAATTTGGCGTGCAACGTCCTATCTGGACCCATTCCATTGCCCACTGAATAAGGTGTTGGAGTACCTCTTAAACCTGTCAAATGCAGAACTGCAGTACTCGACAGTAATGGTACACTTCTGCATAGTTTCTGCCTGCCATGAGACAGTGCAGAACATAACACTGGCTAAATTGCTGCTAGTCAAGAGGTTCTTCAAGTGCATCCTGCATGCTAAGCCCCCAGTCAGGAAACTGGTGGTCACGTGGGATATTAACCTCATGCTAGACATGCTCACTTATGAACGTTTTGAGCTTCTAGCCACCTGTGACTTAAGTAGGTGGGAGTAGGTCCCAGGGTGGTAGCCTGGGTAAAAAAATTGGCAAGACAACAGGACACAGAGGGCAATAGTAAACGGAGTCCACTCCAAAAAAAGGGGGGATACTAGTGAGGTGCTGCAGGGTTCAGTACTTGATCCAGTCCTTTTTAGTGTCTTTATAAGTGACATTGCAGAGGGACTGGAAGTAAAAGCATGCCTCTTTGCAGATGAAGCAAAGATCTACAAAAGGGTTGATACACAAGGGGGGGTGGATAGGGTGAGAAGGGACTTGGCAAGGTTGGAGGAATGGTCAAAAGTATGGCAGCTTAGATTAAATGCAAAGAAGTGCAAAGTAATGCACCTGGGAAATAAAATCCATGGGGAAGAGAACATATTGGGGGGGGGTATTAACAACAAAAATGGAAAGGGACCTGGGGTAGTCATAGCAGATGACCTAAAGGTAAGCAAGCAATGTGAGAAGGCAGTAAGGATGGCTGGGGGGATACTGGGATGTATAGGGAGAGGCATCATCAGTAGACAACAGGAAGTTGTTATCCCTCTGTACAGACAATTGGTGAGACCCTATCTGGAGTACAGTGTGCAGTTCTGGAGACCCCATCTCCTCAGGGACATAGGATGGAGGCTGTCCAGAGAAGGGCAACTAAAATGGTGCAGGATCTGCAACAGAAGCCATATGAAAAAAAACTGAAGAAGCTTAGTATGTAAACCCTTGAGGAAAGGAGGGAGATGGTGGGCATAATAGAAACTATCAAGTACCTCAAGGGAATCAACAAAGTCCAAGAGGGTAGTATTTTTCTGAAAAAGAGATGTGCAAGAACAAGGGGACACAATCTGAAGACAACTTAAGGGCAATGTGAGGAAGTATTTTTTCACAGATAGGGTGGTTGACGCATGGAGTGGCCTTCCTGAGGTTGTTGTGGGGTCAAAAACAGTGGGGGAATTCAAGAATGCATCAGACAGACATAAGGCAATTCTGGTCGGAGGTAGGAAGAAGTAGGCTGTTGGTTAACTTGGATCTGCAGCTTATCCAGTAGGTAGGAAAATGGGTGGACTATGTGGGCCAAGCAGTCCTTATCTGTCATCAAAGTCTATGTTTCTGAAGTTTCTGAAATAGAAGACCACCTTTCTGGTGGCCATCACTTGTACTTGCAGGGTCCCTGAAATACATGTCTTGGTCACAGACCCTCAGTAAACTGTCTTAACCAAAGATAAGGTGGTACTTCATACTCACCATAAGTTCTTGCCCAAAGTGGTTTTGGACTTGCACCTCAATAAGCCCTTGGTTCTCCACATTTATTTTGCTAACTTCCAGAATGAGGGGGAATGCGCTCTTCACTCTCTGGATGTCAAGAGTGCTCTATGGGGCTGGCCCGGTGGCGCTGAGGGTTGAGGCTGTGGATGCTACACCTTGGGCCATGCCGGTGACCCAGGTTCGGGAGCAATCTCAGGCTGCCGGGGGTCAGCAAGGGAAGGACAGAACTGAGCATCCAGAGGACTGCTGTCCTGTTCTGGGAGGGAGGGGGATCCAGATCTCGGGCTCTAGTTGTTCCTGGCAGCAGTCGGGGGCACAGCAAACCTGAGGTCTGCAACAATATGCATTAGCTATGGTGGTGATCATGCAGCAGGTACAAGAACATGCGTGCCTGTGCTGGATGCATTGCACATCCAAGCCAAGAGGAGGAAAAGCTGAAAAAAAGACCTTCCAATTGGATGAGGTGATGGCGATCTCCTGGAACTGAGGCCCCACATGTATAATGCTGGCCACAACCCCTGACTGTACCCCCTGGGGATCCTCGGCCTCTCCAAGGGGCCAGGGGGAGATGAGGGTCCAGATACTGATGATGCTGTCAGGGAGAATGGTTCAGGCAGGTGGTAAGGAGCTGCAGGTTGAGTGAGGAAGCCTGAGAGATGCCTCAACAGGTAGGCCATAAAAATAGTCGACAAAAAAAAAGGGCTCTATAATTCTACATCGATAGAACAGGGGAGCTCCGTAAAGCCAAGCAACTCTTTCTATTGTTCAGCATGGCCTGGCTGGCCAGCCAGTGGTCATTAGATGCATTTCTGCTTAGATAGTGGCATGCCTTCGCCATTGCTACTTGATAGCAGAAGTCAAGTTGGAAGTTGGCATATGCCAACTCTTTCAGAGTGGTGGTGGCATCCCTGGCAGAGATCCATTCTGTACCCATTGTGGAAATTTGCAAAGCAGCTACTTGGAGCTTGGTGCATGCCTTTGTGAAGCACTGTGCTCTAGATGTCCATGCCAGACAGCACATTTTCTTTGGCAGGGCAATCCTTACTGGACTTTTGTTCTGAGTGAGCTCTGTCTCCTGCCACCCTGCTTGGGGATTTTTTTTTTTTTAGCTTGGTACTCACCCAACAGTATGAATGAATGGTGAAGACTTTAAGTCCAGGAAGATATGAAAATTATGTATCTACCATAATTCTTGATCTTCTTGGACAAGTCTTCACCATTCATTCATATGCCCACACACCATCCCCCGAGCTCACTCATCCTGTTTCTGGTCTTCACTCCCTCGTGTGTCGGGCTGTGAAGACTTTGTTTCCGGACCCTTCTTATACGGGTCAACTAGACTGTCTTATGCTTGGATAAGGTTAGGTGTTTCCTAAGTTAGCTTACACTGCACCTCCTTAGTCAAAAGGTACTGAGGTGCTTGGAGGGTCAACGCTGAGATACCCTACACAGGCTTAAGCCAGTCTTGTGGTACCAGTCTCACAGTACGGCACCAACCCTCCTGAAGATTTTTGGCTCCCACCTACGGCATAGTACACAGCAGTGTGAATGAATGGTAGGTACAGTGGATTCTGGATGTATGCACATGCTTGGAACAGACCAAAAATGATGTGCATACAGCCAGAATGTGCATGCATCCAGATCTCTATCAAATAAATGGAGATAGATGCTGTTGTATTAGTGAATAGTTTACTCACTATCAATGCACATCAATTTGCTTCAAAATAATAAACAGCAGTGGCACTTCGCATGAGCAGAAGCATTACACATTAAAAAACACTATTTAATGATCAGATTTAAAAAATGAAGTAATGTAACTTTGTTACTGTTCGCAGTTATAGACTCAAGACGTGATTCAAACGTGTAGAACCAGCTAAAGTCGCTTGTTTCTTCATGCTCCACATAGTGCCATATTTTTAGCAACATGTTCCATACCTCGGCAGTAGTTGGTGGGATAATCTCTTGGTCTCCCTCCTCGTCATCATCTTCCTCTTCCTTTGGATTTGGCAAGACAGACGTGCAAATGTCTGCATCTTTCGGAGCTCTGATAGTCAGCTCTGAATTGTTGATCTGTGCACAAGCCATGAAACTGGATGGGCCCATCCCAGCAGGAGGCAGTACAGCAGGTGGAGGTTCCATAAGGGCTTCTGTTTTCTCAGATTGTATGCCGGCCTTTTGGAAGCAATGCCTTAGTGTGTCAGGTGTAATATCAGTCCAGGCTGCATGCAGGAGGAGGACTGCGTCTAGGATACTGATCTCTTTGGCAAGCTTTCTGAACTCCTGATTTGACTGATCAATGGCATCAATCAGTTTGCTTACAATGAATGCACTTGCAGTAGTGGACCTTTAAATTCTGAATCATCCCCTGGTCCATGGACTGCATTACTGCGGTACAGTTGGGTGGTAAGAAAAGTTTTTTGTTGCGGAGGGGGATCGGTTTATGAGCAGGGCAGTTGTCGACAATCATACAAATCTTTTTTCATTTCCTGATTATTTTTCAGTCAAGATCTAGTAGTCAGGGAGAGAAAATGTCAGAAGTCATCCAGGCATTGAAATTCACCTGGTATTGAACAGATAGTTCTTCCACAGCAACCCCAAGAAAACAGCACTTTTTTTTTTTTGACTTTCCAGTCAGCAACAGTTTATCTTATCAGACCCATCAGCATTGCTTGCCAACAGAACTGGCAGTTGTTCCTTTGCCTTCTTGTAACCACTTAAGGCTTTTTTAAGGCTTTGTTTCTAAAAGTTAAAGTTCTGTCAGGAGTGGCATGAAAAAATAAAGCAGTTTTGTCTGCATTATAAATTTTGGATAGAGAGTAGCCATGAAAAATGTTTAGCAAAACTTTGGTGAGCCAGTCCACTGAAGCAACAAAATCTGGCTTGGCTTTTTTGTTGTGAATACTGTGGTACCTTAACAACAATACAAAGACAGTACAATATCCCCATCAAGAAAGTACACACTTGCCAAGTTAAACATGAACAACTGCAATCTGATTTATTCAAGGGGTTGTGAACAAGGGTGGCACATGAATCTAGCAGGTGATTAGCAGATCTGTTTAAATTCAGGCTAAACAAGCATGCACAGTGAGTCACTTTAGCACAGTCCTCACAACCCAGGGTACCCAGTATGGAAATCAGGCTATCCTGAAGCATTGCTCGGGGTAGGCAGGCATTGCAGCTATTGTTGGGGCCATTTGGAAAGAAAACAGCATGCACTCAACCCACAATTTGTAATCCAGAGCCTGATGGCTCAGTCGGTTGCAATAAACCCAAAACAAGCAAATCAGATGACACATACACACAATGATTGTAGCTTATGTTACAGGGAGCTACCCTGTTTGTACTCACGTTACCCAGACCAGGATGCAGGATAGATGGAATGAAGACCTCTGGATGTTGTACCGGATTGCCAGGGAAGCAGCGCCTACATGACTTACCATGGTGGTCGCTACCTGTTCAGTGATGTTGAGCAGGGGGCCAAATCCCCAAGCGGGTCTTTCTCCAGAATGTCTCTGAATTAGGAGTAGTGGCCTAGGCCAAGGTGACAGGGCCCAGCACAGCAGATAGTTTGAATAAAGTCCCTGCTAAAGTGCTGGAACAGCCTCCAGCTGGTGTAACAGAACTTGTCATGGGGAACCAAATCACGACCCACAATGCACATTCAGCACATTTATAAAAAGTAGAATATTTGGCCAGTTGGGATAAAAGTCTGTTTGCTATATCACAGGTTCTCTGCACAAACCTTTCAATCTGAGGCTCACTTTGGTATCTGACAGACTAATTGCTTCTGGAGCAAGTCTTCGGTTCACTTGCGGGCAACAATAACACACTTTTCTCTTCAGGTTCAGGTCTCAATTCAGTTATCAGATAATTCCGACTTTCACTGTCAAGGCAGTACTTTACACTGAAAGAGACGACAGGAAGGCCAGCAAAGCTTTCCTGCCAATTCTCCCATGCTCCTAACAGGAGCAGCTGCTTGATGGCTCGAGCTGTTTACTCTCCAGACCCCAACTCTCGAATGACACACTGCTGCAGGCAGTTCTGGGCTTTCCCAGTAATCCAAAAGGTTCGATTGGCTGTTGGAACTGTCTGTCATAGAAACATAGAAACTTAGAAACATAGACTTTGATGGCAGATAAGGACCGCTTGGCCCACCCAGTCTGCCCATTTCCCTACCTATTGGATAAGCTGCAGATTCTAGCTAACCAACAGCCTACTTCCTCCTAACCCCCCACTATATTTGCTTTATGTCTGTCCCATGCAGGTTTGAATTCCCCCACTGTTTTAGACCCCACAACCTCCCCAGGAAGGCAGTTCCATGTGTTCACCACTCTCTCTGTGAAAAAATATTTCCTCAAGTTGCCTCTGAGCTGTCCCCCCTCTATCTTTAAATTGTGCCCCCTTGTTCTTGCACATCTCTTTTTCTGAAAGACGCTACCCTCCTGGACTTTGTTGATTCCCTTGAAGTACTTGAAAGTTTCTATCATGTCCCCCTGTCCCTCCTTTCATCGAGGTATATGTATTAAGCTCTCTCAGTCTCTCATCATACGGTTTCTGATGCAGACCCTGCAGCATTTTAGTTGCCCTCCTCTGGACTGCCTCCATCCTGTCTATGTCCTTGAGGAGATGGGGTCTCCAAAACTGCACGCAGTTCTCCAGATGGGGTCTCACCAATTGTCTGTAGAGAAGGATAACCACTTCCCTTTTTCTGCTTAAGATGCCTCTCCCTATATATCCCAGTATCCCTCCAGCTCTTCTTACTGACTTCTTACATTGCTTACTCACCTTTAAGTAATCTGATATGACTAACCCCAGGTTCCTTTCCATTTTTGTTGTTGATAGTACCTCCCCACCATTGTGTACTCTTCTGCGTTTTTGTTTCCCAGGTGCATTACTTTGCACTTCTTTGCATTGAATATAAGTTGCCAAACGTCTGACCATTCCTCCAACCTTGCCAAGTCTCTTCTCATCCTTTCCGCCCACCTTTGTGTATCAACTATGTTACAGATCTTTGTGTCATCTGCAAAGATGCATACTTTTCCTAAAGAAAGGGCTCCCCCTCCAGGTCCATTTAAGTTCCAAACCTTAAAACTATAATTCCTACAGAATTCAATCCCACAAGACTTCTGGCGACAGTCTCCATTTTAGGTCCCCTGAGGTTCAATTGGTCCAACACTGGCAATCCAGAACCAAAATGGTGGCTCGTGTGCAAAAGTTCAAACTGCAGTGGAGGGTAGGTTAGACAAACTACTATATTATTGTAATATATGGATTTTAAAAATAATACCCCCAAAAAGCATACAAAAAAAACCCTGTAATACCTTAGTCAGTGCAGTAATACTATACTTCCGGTCCAATAATACTATACTTCCAGTCCTCGTAATACTATCGTTGGGATCACCAACTTTTCTAGTGTCCAAAGCATAGTTTTTTTTTGTTTCTTTTCTTTTTATTCCTGTGAGAGAGAAGCAGAACTGCATGCGGGAAGGAGGTATGTGAGTGAGGAGAGAGAACAAGCAGCACGGAACCGTCCCACAAGGAATCCAGAGGTAAGCCCTCGTCAGCATCTCACATCCATATATTACAAAAAATAACAGTTAGGTTCCAGTGAATCACTCGGCTGTAATTCCATCTCGAGGTTCTGGGGACATAGGAACCTCTCGAGCTTCGCTCTCGAGGTTACCTATGTCCCCAGAACCTCTTGATGGAATTACAGCTTTGTAATTCACTGGAACCTATCTACTATTCTATTTATTATAGCAGATAAACAGCAAATAATCACTTTTCCTAACAGAGCTCCCTCTGTGCAAATAGCAACTGCAGAATGGAGCAGAAATGCAGGCAGTCGGGGTGGTCACGAGCCTTAACCCAGTCCAGACCAATTTTCTCACACAGAATACAGCTGTCTTAAAGAGACAGGCACAGAGGCTTAGTAAAGCACTCTCATGTAGACACATACAGCTACTGCAGACTCAGGACACCATCCTGACAATGGGCATTAGACAGCCAGGAAGACATATATAGGAACACCTATTTGTAGGGGGGGTTACACTCTTCCTTGCCTGGAAAAACCTTGTATCCACATCAAGTCTATACTTACTATGACATTATATAGAATACATTATAAGACAAGATACATGCATGTTTCATTTGGTATACCACAAAGAAAAGTTGACTGATGCATCAGTAAAGCAATGATATTAAGCATTACTGTACTTTTCCATGATAACAAAGGTTTCTGTAATGATACAGTTTCTGTACTTTGGTTACACACAAAAAAATTTTCAAAATGATTCAAACAGATAACCACATTACTCTGACCATTCAGATCTGTACTATTCCCTGTACTTTAAGCAACATGGCTGGAGGCCCATCCCTGTCAGCTACATTGGGGCTGGATGGGGCAGGGGCACCATGGTTTGAGGGCTTGACAATTAACTTGGAAGTAGCAGAATCACTCAATGTGGGAAGAGAGCTTTCAGAAATGTAGACTCCTTTATGCACAACATGTAAGGAAAGATCCACAGGCCTCCCTGGGGAGTCGTAACTGAGGTGATCACTGGTTTGCTGGCTCTTCCAGACTTTCTTGGAGGAACAGACACAGGCTCAGTGTTTCTGACATTTGCATTGGAATCTGCTGTTGCAGAGAGGGGTACCTCTACACTGTGGACTGGAGTTATATTGGAAGCACTTTCAGCTGCTTGTTCTGTTAACTCTGGTTCCTCAACATTGCTCTCAGTACTTACTGGGGTCTGAAAGAAGCCTAGATTCATCATCCAGGAGGAATTCTATAGAATTTAGGTCTTGCTACACCTGACTCATACTTTCAACACCATTTATCTCATCATTGCCATTTGTCATAGCATGTTTTGGATCATTAAGTTCTGTAATATCTGGTATGTCACCAGGGATGCTTTCTGTCGGAGGCTCTCTTTCTGGCAATTCAAACAGCTCGACCAGAGACAAAGAGTCAGCTTCTTCAGAAGTCACATTTTGTGCCTAACTTTCAGGGAGCACAGGGTCTGTGGAGAAGGCCAGAGGGTTATGCAGTCCTGAGGCTCCAGCTTCATCTCCGAGATTGCACATGGGATTACTCTGAAACAGTTGACTCAGTTCATAAGATGGGTAATATGAGGCCTCACGCTCACTGTCATGAGACTTAGACTGGTAATCAGTATCAAGTTGGGCCTTCCTTGGGGGTTGCCTTGAATCCTTGACTGCTGGAGAAGGGGTAATCTGTCTCTTTTTGACTGCAGCTTTAGTTACAGGCCCAGGAGGGGCAGTATCTGGAGGTACAGAGTCAATGATCACTTGACCAATAGGCAATAAATTATTCCAGTGCATTGTCTTGGTAGCTCAGGGATCATTTTCAGGGTGCACTTTATAGACCGGTAGATCTTCCAGCTTACTGACAGTGATATAAGGAAGATGGTGCCACCTATCAGCAATTTTATATTTTACATGTGGTTCCAAGTGTCGTAACAAAATGCGGTCTCCTGGTAGCAGTTCCTGAGCTTTGACATGCTTGTCATGCCTTTCTTCATTTGCCAAGTTTCTTCTTGCCACCATGGTTTGGCCAGCTGGTGGGCATGGTTTAACTGAGTCTTTAACTTTTGAACATATTGTAGGTAGTTCTCAGCTTTGACTCCATCTGGGGTCATGCCGAAGCAGATGTCCACAGGCAGCCAGGCTTCCCGACCAAACTTCAGGCGGGTGGGGCAAAATCCAGTGGCATCACTCTTGGTGCAATTACAGGTGTGTAGTAGGGTGTTGATCCGTTGGCTCCATCTTGACTTGTCCCATGGATGAACGGTGCCCAGCATGTCAAGTAGCGTTTGGTTAAACCTTTCAGGCTATGGATCCCCCTTGGGGTGATAAGGGGTAGTTCTGGAATTTTGCACCCCCCCAGAGTGAGAGCATTTCTTTGATAAGATGGCTTTCAAAGTCTCTCCCCTGATCAGAATGAATTCTCTGAGGTGCACCATAATGGACAAAGAATTTCTCCATGAGGACCTTGGCCACTGTAGATGCTTTCTGGTCCT
Organism: Neoceratodus forsteri; assembly: GCA_016271365.2. Taxonomy (NCBI): domain Eukaryota; kingdom Metazoa; phylum Chordata; order Ceratodontiformes; family Ceratodontidae; genus Neoceratodus; species Neoceratodus forsteri. Next base: position 741,254,046 of record CM057459.1, read on the forward strand.
TAGTTGGGTAAGCCTGGGCATACCGTGTGAAATGGTCAGTCACTACAAGCACATTCCCAACATTTTTCTGGTCTCAGGTTCAAGACACAAGAAATCCATACACAACAGCTCCATGGGCATGCTGGTAGAGATATTAACCAAGGGTGCAGCCCTCTGGGGCAGAGCTTTTCTTTGGAAACAATGGCTACACATCCTGATATGTGCCTCAATGTCAGCTCCCATTTTCAGCCAGTAGAACCAGGCACAGGCTAAGTCTGTGGTTTGGTCACAACCCAAATGTCCCATCTGATTAGGGAGAGCCTGTAGAATTAAATGTTTGAAAGCTGTGGATAATACCAGTTGCTGTTTGTCAGGCTGACCTTTGTCAGTTTAAGGTTTCTCAATAAAGTAGCTGGTTGTGCAGTTTAAGTCTGGGACCCTCTTTAAACAACAAAGCAGTCCGTGGATCTGAAGAGAAGAGTTTAGACACATCCTTCCCAGCATGCAAAGCATCAAGTACAGGCTTGATCATGGGATCTTGAGTCTGCACCCACTGTATTTTCTAAGGGTTGAGTTGTGGCAGGGCACTAAGGTCCAAGGTTGCAAAGTGGTAGTAGGCCACAGGAACACAAGTATTAGGAGGACGTAAAACTCCAGGAGAGAAGACAAAAACACTTGCTTGCCTTTATTTATAAATGTGTGGTTGACAAGCTCCCTCCTTACATAGTGTCCCATCTAGAACAAAGGGACAACGTTGTTTCACTATGCTCTGCATCAGCACTGGATTTGGCGTGCCCAGTATGTAACCTAGAAATAGGCTACCAAATGGTATACTATCAAGGTGCACTTTTGTGGAATAAAATCCCACTCAACCTAAGAAAACTAGGGGAGATAAAAAACCTGGAATATGGTTAAAAAGTGGTGAAGTCTTCTTAATAAACCAGAACAATGTTGCTAGCATAGTAGTACAGATGGTTTAATAGTAAGCAACTGTGCTGCTGATCACATAGAGGATAGGTTGGTTGTTGATGTTAGGAGATGTATATGTATTTCATGATATTTCCTGAAAATCCTTAGCTTAAAATATACTGTATGTATATATGCAATTTTTGCTTTTTATAATTAACACTGAGTATTTGACTATGTCTTTTGAAATTATTAGCTAAACTCACTGTGTGTATGTATGTATATTTGAATTCTTGCTTTCGTTACTTTGTTATTTGTGGTAACATCACTAGAGGACCTCATTGTACATGAGTCTGAGACTCAACTGAATTTTATTCTAATTCATAAAAAGACATTTTATGAATAAACATTTTTACTACTACTACTGAACAGTCTGCTAGGCAGTTAGTTGTTTCAGGAGATGGATGCTAATTTTTGTCGAATTTCTGGCAGAGGACTTTGACAGACTGCTCAGACAGTTTTACCCAATTTACATTAGAATTAGGTCATCTGGAAAGGGCGTCAGCATCAATGTGGTACAGGCCCGGTCGATACTCCACTGCATAGTCGTAAAGTGGAAAATGCAGATAACCAGTTGTGCCCTGTTACATACAGTTTAACTGAAGTCTGGACATAGGTGATGGGATTATTGTCAGTCTTGACCAGAATCTTGGCACCATAAAGATACTTGTGGAATTGGTACACGGGTCAAGCTCCGAATGGCAAACACCACTGGATGTAAACCTTCCTCATACTCTTGATATGGAATGGCTCCAAGTCCCTTCAGTCTGGCATCAGTGTGCAATGCATAGGGTCTGGTAGGGTCAGCACAGGCAAGCAAAAGGGCGTGGGTGGGTTGAAGAATGATTTCATAGAAAGCAGCTTCACACTCAGCAGTCCACCTGGCTCCAAATGGTTCATGTGTCCAAAAATATACCTTGTCTTCCTCCTTGACTGCACTTTTTCTATATTTCTTGTTTGTAGGGGGGTAGCCTTGAGTTAGGTTCAGCACAGGGCGAATGACCTTGGAGTAGTCTTTTATGAACCGACAGTAGTAACTGCAGAACCTCAAGAATCTTTGCAACTCCTTTAGGTTGTTAGGCTGATGCCAGGTGGTCAAGGACTCCACTTTGCTTGGGTCTGTCTGAATCTCATCAGCCAACACTATGTGCCCAACATATTTCACAGATGTTTGAAAGAACTGGTACTTGTCTATGGATAGCTTTAGTCTGAAGTCCTCTAACCTGTCAAGATATTTGAACAAGCAAACTTCATGCGCCCCCAGAGTCCAGCCAAACACAATGACATCATCAAGGTACACAAGGCATTCTAATAAGTTAATTTCTCCCACCGCTCATTCCATCAGTCGCTGGAAAGTAGCGGGCGCACCCGGAATACCTTGAGGCATACATAGAAACTCGTAAAATCCCAGGGGGCAAATGAAGGCAATCTTTTTGTGGTCCTCCTGGGCCATTGGGATCTGACAGTACCCGCTTCAGAGGTCGAGCACTGAGAACCACTGGCTCCCATTGAGGCCGTCAAGGGCATCCTGAATATGGGGCATGGTGTACTGGTCTGGAACAGTTCTCTGATTCAAAGTCCAGTAGTCCACACATCCTCACAGATCCATTTTTCTTTTGGACTACCATAGTCGGGAAAGCATAAGGGCTTAAAGAGTCATGAATGATTCCTACGGCCAACATTTCTTGAAGGTGCCTTCTAACAGCATCTGTGTCCACTGGTGCAAGGCGACAAGACCTTTCTCTGAATGGCCTCACATCATGAAGTTGAATGTAATGTTCAACCCCAGTGACAAAACCTACGTCCCATTCCTTCAAAGAAAATACTTGGCTTCTCTGAGACAACTTCTGGCTAATTTTGGCTTTTCATTCAGCAGGAAGGGGGGACACCCCAAAATCAAAAAGGTCAGGAGTCACCTCATCACTCTCGATGGGGCACTTCTTGCTGGGCAGCACAGCAGTGTACATACAATACACAGTGGCTAGGGTACTCCCTCGATTCACCCAGACTTCTCAATCCAACATGTTCTGGACCTGCACCACTACCGCTGAGCATAGGCATGGGCCTGGGCAGGTAGAATGCTAAGCTTGACCAACATTCCCTCAGGCAGTTCCCCCTCTTCTGGGGCATCCAGCATAAGGATCTTATTCTTAGAATCTGTCCTTAAGTGTACTTAACCACTGATGATACTCTGAGCATTTGGCTATAGTACCAGTGAGTCGGGATCCTTTTTCCAGACCACCCCCACAGGTTCATCCTTTTTCACCTCCTGGGCTCGCATCTGCAAGTCATAGGCTCACTGCACTAGAGCCAGGATGCGCAATACCTATCCAGTTTGCTTGGCATGCTTTTTTGGGCAAAGTTGTGCTAACTCCTCAAAGATATGGGTGTTCATACCAGTCAGTAGAGGGACACTGTCATACAGTCCCATTGGGGGGTGCACCAAGACCAGAGTCTCCACCCGCTCATCCATGCCCACTATAGCCATGGGCAAGGACAACCAGATTTGAGCATACCTCAGATAGGGGTAGGATTTCTCACTCAACCCCCATACATGCAGTCCTTCGAGGGCTTGGAGCAAGAGGTCAGATAAGTGCGTGTCATACCAGTCCTGAAATATAATGGTTACTTGCAAGCTACTGTCCAACACAGCACGAGTAGAGACACCATTGACTGTAACTGTAGTCTCCATGGAGGGGCCCACCATCTCGGACCAGTCTGGGGAAGTTGGTTTGGCAGACTGTCCCACAGCAGTTTTGGAAGAATAGAATTTTTTTGGTGGGACCAGCTGGGGCTTTATATTGCTTTGATGAACCAAGTTTAATAGCCTGGCGGTGACCCTTCACAGGTTCTCTGGAAAGGTGCAGCCCCATCTGGTATGTCCATCTTCTCTACACTGGTAGCAGAATACCTGTTCCTTGGAGTCACTTGAGTGGTTAGATTCTTCCTGAACCTTGTGCCAGTTGGAGGAAGGAGATCAGCTGTCTTCTTTTGACTTTGACTCGGGTTCTCTGTCCCCACCACTCCCCCAGTGGGCAGAAGTACAGGTGGCATATATGAGGTCCCCTACTAAGGCCCTCAGCTCTATCATTTCTTCAATCAACTGGGCCTCAACCCAGGGTTTGGGAGTGATGGCATGGACCCCCATGCTGCTGGAAGAAACCTTGCTTCTAGTCTCAATTGGCAATGGGCAAGGGTGGGAGGTTCTGGCCACTTCAGCCACAGCTAGTTGACTGGCTTGCATCTCCTCTACCTCTTTAAGCAGTTCTTTAACTTGCTGGATTTCAGTAGATTCATCCCATTCCTTGGGCCAATCAGAGACTTGACTGGTGTGGGCAATCCCCGCATAGAGCTCCCATCCTTCTTCATCATTCTCGGCCTCTCGAATTTCTTTCATTAGCCAGCAATATTCGAGAGGGTCAGCTTTCCTGTCCTGAAACTTCAATTTCAGCATAAGCACACTGGAATACTGGGTAGATCTGGGGATATGCTCCAGTCTGACTCAGTTCAGTTCACTAGCATGCACTCCCTCTTTTCTGTGGGCCCTCTGCATGGCACGTTCAATCCGAGTGACAAAAGAGGACAATTTCTAATTTTTCCATAGCTTAGCCTACTTGAATTTCCACATTAAATCTTCCCAGATTCTATGCTGTCAAACACCCCTTCTAAGGCAGAGAGGTACTCAGCTCTGGTGGCTTCTGGGTTAGTGGATCGGAGAAATCAGATCACTTCCAGTGCAGGGCCCCTCAAACTTTCAATAAGTCGCTTTCTCTTTTCCCCATCTGAACATTGCCACTCTTGGATCAGTGGAGTAGTGTAGCCCATCCATGTTTCCAAGTCATCCTTTCCCTCTGGCACAGGAACAGCACTAGAGAAAAGTCTGAGCCTGCGATAGGAGTCCAGGTGTACAGACGGTCTCACAATGGTGGAGGTCATAACAGCGGATGCTCTGGGAGTTGATGGAGAGGCTGGGGGAGACTGTAGAGGAGTGGTCTCCTCCAAAATGTCCAACATTTTTAACAATTCCTTAGCTGTCAGGCCTTCAGTAGCCCACAGCCCCAACAGTTTGTCCTTGAACTCCTCCACCTTCGGGGACGCCCCAGGGGAAGTCTGGCCACTATGCAAATGAGGAACTCTTCACCCCTTCTGGGACCCTTTGGGCATGATAAGAGGGGTACCTTTTCAGGGTCTATGGGGAGGATACATGAGAGGAGGGCTACCAGTGTTTGGTCAAACAGATCTGAATCCCACCCCCGTACTTCAACCTTCCCAAGACATTTAATGTTCCCCACAGTTTCTTCAATTGTATCATTAATAGTCCCCAGAGGGACTTCAAGCAGCAATATGGTGTGCTAGGGATTTATCCCTTCAGCCTTACTCCACCCCATCATATGGTGTATGACCAGCTTGAGGGGAGCAATCTTCCACTTGGGCATAGTAAGCACCTCCATGACAGTTTTGGTCTCAATTTTTCTCTAAGTTTCAGTTCCCACGTCTGACTACAAAAGGGTCCAAATCCCAGCACTGCCTCCAAGATGTAACCCCTAGGTGGTACTATCCTATTGGCTACTATCCCTGCCTGCATGACTAGGCACAGGTTAAGGGGTCTGAGCTCAGTGAACGGGTTTTGGGGTAGCGTAGCTGCTATTGGTATAGCCCTCTGGGATGCAGTAACCACCCACCAACCCTTCTAGTGGCCTAAACAGTTCAGCAACAAGACATTCACATATTCCATATGACAGTAATGCTGTGCTCACAGTCCATGCATTTACCACCAGGGCTGGATCTGCTGCATTTGTCCTGTAGACCCCCTGGAGAATAAGACCAGTGATGCAACAATACAAAGGCAGTACAATATCCCCATCAAGAAGGTACACTGTAGCCAGGCTTAACGTGAACAACCACAATCTGATTTATTCAAGGTGATGTGAACAAGGGAGGGGCGTGAATCTCGTAGGTGATTAGCAGATCTGATTAAATCCAGGCTGAACAAGCATGCACAGTGAGTCCCTTAAGCACATTCCTCACAACCCTGGGTACCCAGTATGGAAAACAGGCTAGCCTGAAGTGTTGCCAGGGTAGGCTGGCATTGCAGCTGCTGTTGGGGCCCTTAGGAAAGAAAACAATTTGCATGCACTCAACCCAACATTTATAATATGGAGCTGGATGGCTCAGTCTGTTGCAATAAACCCAAAACAAGCAAATCAGATGACACACACACACAATGATTGTAGCTTATGTTGCAGGGAGTTACCCTGTTTGTACTCATACTATCCAGACCAGGATGCAGGACAGATGGAATGAAGACCTCTGGATGCACTGGACTGCCATAGGAAGCAGGGCCTACATGACTCACAGTGGTGGTTGCTACCTGTTTGGCGGTGCTGAGCAGGGGGCTGAATCCCCAAGCATGTCTTTCACTGGAATGTCTTTGAATAGGGAGCAGCGGGCTAGGTCAAGGTGACAGAGCCTAGGCAGAGCAGTCCATGATAAAGTGCTGGAACAGCCTCCAGCTTGCATAACAGAACTTGTCGTGGGGAACCAAATCGCAACCCATGATGCACATTCAGCACACTTATAAACAGTAGAATATTTGGCTACAGTTCGGATAAAAGTCTGTTTACAATATCGCAGATTCTCTGTGCAAACCTTTCCATCTGAGGCTCACTTTGGTACCTGACAGGCTGATCACTTCTGGAAAAAGTCTTTGGTCCACTTGCAGGCAACAATAACATACTTTTCTCTTCAGGTTCAGGTCTCGATTCAATTATCATGTAATTCTGACTTTCACTCTCAAGGCAATACTTCACACTTGAAGAGATGACAGACAGGCCAGCAGAGCCTTCCCGCTGATTCTCCCATGCTCCTAGCAGGAGCAGCTGCTTGATGGCTCAAGTTGTTTACTCTCCAAACTCCAACTCTTAACTGATACACTGCTGCAGGCAGTTCTGGGCTTCCCAGTAATCCAAAAGGTTTGGTTGGCTGTTGGAACTGTCTGTCACCGAAAGGGCCCCCTCCCTCCAGGACCATTTAGGTGCCAAACCTTAAAACCACAATTCCTACAGAATTCAATCCCACAAGACCTCTGGGAACAGTCTCCATTTTAGGTTCCCTGAGGTTCAGTTGGTCCAACACCGACAGTCCGGAACCAAAATGGTGGCTTGTATGCAAAAATTCATGCTGTGATGGAATGCAGGTTAGACAAACTCCTATAGCAGATAAACAGCAAATAATCATGTTTCCTAACAGAGCTCCCTCTGCACAAACAGTGACTGCAAAATGGAGCAGAAATATGGACAGTCGGGCTGGTCACAAGCCTTAATCACTCATACCCAGTCCAGACTCATATTCTCACACAGAATACAACTCTCTTAAAGAAACAGGCATGGAGGCTTAGTAGAGGACGTTCATGCAGACACATACAGCTACTGCAGAAACAGGATGCCATCCTGACAATGGGCATTATACAGCCCAGGAAGGCATCTATAGGAACCCCTATTTGTAGGGGGTTACACTTGAACTAAATTTGGCTAAAAAATAGTAAAGAATAGAGACAAAAGGCTGAAGATAATGTTTTTTCAGTCTGCCTCCCCTCTAATAAGCCTTCAGAAGAGGGGTCCTCCTGTAATCATAAATCTAAAGACTAGTCCTACAAGGACCCCCTAGAGAATAAGTCTGATAAAAGTAATTCAGGCCAAGCCAAACAAAAAAGACATTCAGAGCAGGTTCCTAGTTCGGTGCTTCCTAAAAAGAAACAAAAAGAAAAACATACTACTGTTCCTCCCACTGAAGAGCAGAGGGAGATGCCAGTGTCGCAACAAAATATACCCTCTGCTTAGAAAATGACAAAGGCTTGGCAACTATATCAGACCTTTCAAGCTGTGGGTAATCTTTCTGGAGCCCCAGCTGGCCCTTCCACACCTATTCCCATTGACTTTGACCCCGGTCAGGGTCCTTTCTTTGAGGGAAGTGATGATGAAAAGGAGGCTGAACCCTTAGAGCCTGATGCATCTTCTGACCTGGAATCTGGCTCTTCTTCCTACGGTCAGGATGATTTTTCCTCCCATTACACTTGTTTCAAACATATGGTACACACTCTTGACCTCTCCATTCAAAAGGCTACTGAAGAGGATGAAGAGGCAGACTTTCTAGATACGATGGGTCTCCCACTTCCTAGGAAGTTATTTCTTCCAGCACATAAGTCCCTTCGCAGGGCCACTTTCAAGTTACTCCAGATATCCACCTCCATTCTAGGTGTGGATAAGAAAACAGAAAAAGTACCAGCTGGATAAAATAAATGCTGGGTACCTTTACACCCATCCAGACCATGAAGGAGTGGTGCAGGCTTCAGCCTGTGACAGGGCTAAGGTGCTCCTTTCATCCCAGCCTCCAGAAAATGAGTCTAGAACACTGGACATTATGGATAAGAAATTGTATACCACAACTTCTGTGCTGCTCTACCTCTCTACTTGTAACCCCTAGATGGCGCTATCCCAGGGGCTACTACCCCTGCCTGATTTGCCACTAACAGGTTGAGGGGCCTGGATCCAATGGCGGGTGCCTCCACCCAGAGGTCAGAGTTTGCAATAGTTAAACTAACTTGGTCACAGCCCTCTGGGACACTGCAACCCCCTTTCTTCCCACTAGTGGCCCACACAATATATCAGAATTACCTTCACAGTATACACTTACCCCCAGGTCTGGTTCCGGCACTGGGACCTCCTGTGAAATGAGATACAGTGCAACAATCACAGTACAGTACTTTAACATAGACAAATACCTCAGGCAGTATAACTTTGCTGAAACAAGCAGCTCTGATTTATTTAGGGGGATATAACAAGGACAGGGGGAAATCAGGTTAATTAGCTTATCACTCTAATAATCTACCTATGGCTCTGTGCACAGGCCTATCCCTATCAGTTACTGTCCCTGGGTACCCAAGCCCTAGTGGTTAGTCAAACCGTGGCAGCTGGTAGGGGCCCTTTCACACAGAGAAAAGGAGAATTAAACAGTCAGCAGTACAGTAATTCCATTTGGATTTAATGTGGCAATTCAACAGGAGCGACCTGAATTAGTACTCACGACCTCCAAATAAGATAGGGTCCTTCAATGTCAGCAGGGCTCACTTGAGGTACACAAACCTCTTCACACATCCATATAAAGAAAGCACTATACCAGGCAGGCTGCATCTGTATCCCGATCAGCAATTACTGCACAATACCCGGGAGAACACACAGCAGATTCAGTTCCTGACAGACCAAGTGCAATTTTCAGCAATCTCCAGTCTTCTACAGGGTGAGCCTGGTTTCTACTCTTCAGAGATCCTTTGATTCTTTTCACAGGACGGATTCAGTCCAACAAGCTGTTACACAAGCTGCAGACCGGAACTCTGGGCCTTACACACGTTTTTTGACTAAAACTGCACACTGAAAAAGCACAGGGCTCCTTCCTTCTTCACTGCCAAAGCTCAACTGAAACTCCAACCGACAAAACCGGGCACTTCCTTTGAGTTCCTCCCAGTTCTTGACTGGATTGGCTGTCACTCACAATAGACTGCTGCTGTTGGTCCAAAAGGCACTGAAGTCTAAACTACATCTCCCAGAGTCACTGCCCATACAATCCTCTTGTGGCTGGCTCAGATTATGAGTCCAAGTTCTGATTCGTCCAAGGCACCATTTTAGAGCTAGCTTACCCCACACTGATTGGTCCAGTTCAGCAGTTCAAAACTAGATTGGGGAACTAGCAGACACAGTTCTGACTGCAAAGAAAGCAGGTTAGACAAACTGTAATTTCATTATTACTCTAAATAATTTCTGGCAAACAGTTACATCTTTCAGATAGGTTCCTTTGCACTCCTAGTGACTGCAAAATGAAGTGAATTGCAGCAGTTCGAGTGGTACTCAGAGAAGCACACAGTCCCCCATACAAACTAATTATGTCTGCAAGCAGACAGCTCTTAAGAGACAGTACCAGAGGCTCTAAAAACACTTACTGATAAATGGCTTAAATGCCAAACACCATTCAGGCTTGGAGCATTCAAGCAAGCTCCTGGAAGTCTTTTGGGAACCCCCATTTGCAGGGGGGTTACACCCTTCCTGGCCTGGGAAAGCTTGACGTCCGCGTCAAGCAAGTACCCCATAAGTTCAACTGCAACCATATACATTTGCATTAGGCTCGCACATGTAATCATCAGTCAATATATCATTTTACCAAGAACACATTTCTGAAACATTGCAGTACGTCACTCTTTACACAGTATTACATACACATTGTACCATAACTCAAGTTATTACCTCTTGTACATGAAACCTGAAGAGGGGCCCTTCCTATCAGTTACCTTGGGGCTGGATGGGGCAAGGGCACCATACTAGAAGGGCAACACAAGTAACTTGGAGTTAGCACTGATGCTCAGTTTGGGCAATGAGCTGGGGACACATACACTCCTTTATGGACAACATTGAGAGGCAAGTCCACAGGCCTCCCAAGTGAATCATAACTGAGGTGCACCACAGGCTTTACAGCTCGACCAGTCTTTCTAGGGGAACTGTTATAGTCTCTGCACTCTGAGCCTCATTTTCAGCATTGTCCTCACTTGTCAGGGAGTCTCCATGGGGTAGAGAGGCTAGAACTTGGGGCACTTTCAGCTCCAGGAGTTACAGTTTCTGAGTCCACAACATTTGGCTCACATGGAGGCTTTCGGACACTGGCAGTGGACTGTCAGGGCACTCAAAATACTCTTCTTGTTCGGGTGTATCACCAGTCTGCCCCAATCTATCATTTCCTCCTGAAGCTCAAACAGTTCAACCATGCACAATGATTCCATTTCATCTGATCTGATGCTTTGCACTTCACTTTCTGGGAGCATTGGCTCCAGGGATGAAGCTGGGGGCTTAGACAGTCCAGAAGGCCCAGCTTCATCTCCAGTATTGACTAGGGGATTGCCCGAAACAATTGACTCAGTTAAGTAAGAGATAGTATTCAAAGTCACTCTCACTTTCTTCCGATATGGACTGACAGTCATGCTCAACTGGGACTTGTGGAGGGAACACTTTAACTTTGCTTCTGTAGGTGCAGACTTTCTTGATCTTTTCTTAGCAGCAGCTCTAGTCACTGGTCCAGAGGGGAATCTTCTAGGGCTCAGACTCAATTAAGATTTGTCCAATGGGCAGTAAATGATTTCTATGCATTGTTTTTACATCTTTTGAATTATTCTCAGGCCTTACTTTGTACACTGGCAGATCATCTAGTTTGCCCACTACAATGTGAGGAGATGGTGCCATCTGTCAGCAATCTTGTGCTTGCCATGCAGTCCCAAATTTCTTAGCAATACCCGATCTCCCTCCTGGAGTTCCTGTGCTTTCACCTTTTTATCATACCTTTCTTTGTTGGCCAGATTTCTTTTGGCAGCCATGGTTTGAGCCAGTTGAGTACGCATGAGTTAGCTGGGCCTTTAACTTTTGCACATACTGTAAATAGTTGTCAGCTTGAACCCCATCAGGAGAGACCCCAAAACACACATCTACTGGTAGTCGAGCTTCTCTTCCAAACATCAGGCGGTAGGGGGAGAATCCAGTGGCATCACTTTTGGTGCAGTTATAAGCATGTACCAGGGTGCTAATTTGTTGGCTCCATCTAGGCTTGTCCTTTGGGTGCAGGGTGCCTAGCATATTTAGCAAAGTGCAGTTGAAACGTTCAGGCTGTGGGTCCCCCTTGGGGTGGTAAGGAGTGGTTCTGGACTTTCGCACTCCCCACAGAGAAAGCATCTCTTTGATCAGACGACTCTCAAAGTCTCTCCTTGATCAGAATGGATTCTTTGTGGAGCCCCATAGTGAACAAAAAAGTTTTCTACAAGTACTTTGGCCACAGTGGATGCTTTCTGGTCTTTGGTGGGAAAGCTTGGGCATATCTCGTGAAATGGTGAGTGACCAGCAGCATTACTGATATTTCTTTGATCTGACTCCAAACTCAGAAAATCAATACAGACCAGCTCCATGGGTGCACTGGTGGTGATGTTAACAAGGGGCAGCCCTCTGGGGCAAAGCTTTCCTCTGTAAGCAGCGATACAAGTTTGAATGTGTTGCTCCACATCAGCCCCCATCTTAGGCCAATAGAATCTGGATCTCACTAAGTCAAGTGTTCTGTCTATACCAAGGTGCCCCATGTGGTTGTGCAAGGACCTCAGTACTGAGTCTCGAAGGCAGTGGGCAGCACTAGTTGTTGTTTGTCTACTTGTCCCCTCTGTCTACTGTTTCTCTGTATAACAGTTTATTGATCAGTTTCAACTTAGGACCTTCTTTGTATAACAGTGCAGTTCTCAAATCAGTGGAGCGAATTTGGACACATCTTTTCCTGCATAGGGGCTTCAAAGCTGCTTTGATCATGGGATCGCGAGTTGAGCCACGAATACTGTCATTGTCCAGCTGAGGCAGTGCACCAATGTCCTATTGCAGAAAAGTGGCAATAAGCAGGTATGCAATTCTCAGAGGCTCCCAAGCAATCCACCATGCAGTCCACTAAGTCAGTGGACATTGTTCCTCCCTGTCAAACTTCCGGCAGAGTGCCCGAATGTCAGGTTCTGCCAATCGGACCCAATCATTCTGGGGAACAGGCCTCCGGGAGAGAGCATCAGCATCTATGTGGTTCAGACCTGCTATCTTCGAGCATAGTCATATGTAGATAATGCAGAAAGTCACCTATGGCCAGTGGCATCCAACTTAGCTGAGGTCTGCACATAGGTCAAAGGATTATTGTCAGTTTTACTAGTATTTTAGCCCCATACAAGTACTCATGGAATTGGTCAACAATAGCCCACTTCAAAGCTAGGAACTCTAACTTATGTACAGGATAGTTCTTTTCGGATGGGGTCAGGCTTCTACTGGCAAAGGCCACTGGTCTCAGGCCATTCTCGTGCTCTTGGTACAACACAGCCCCCAACCCTTGCAAGCTAGCATCAGTGTGCAGGACGTAGGTTTTTCTTGGATCGGCATAGGCCAGCACTGGAGCATGGGTAAGTTGATATATGATCTCATGAAAAGCAGTCTCACAATCAGAGTCCAGCGGGCCCCAAATACTTCACTCGGATGAAAATACACTCTTTCAGTCTTGAGGCGCTGACTTTTGGTATTTTTTTGGGTTGGGGATACCCTTGAGTAAGGTTAAGTAAAGGGCGGATCACTCTTGAATAGTCCTTGATGAGCGCCGATAATAACCACAGAATCCAGGAATCTTTGCAGTTCTTTTAGATTTTGGGCTGTGGCCAGGTGGTCAAGGCCTCAACTTTACTTGGGTCGGTCTCTATTCCCTCGGTGGATACTATGTGTCCCACATACTTTACTGATGTTTGAAAGAATTGACACTTATCAATGGACAGTTTAGCAAAAGTCCTCCAGTCGGTCCAATACTTAAATAATCTGCTCTCATGTTCCTCCAGTGAGCTGCCAAACACAATAACATCATCTAGGTATACCAGGCACTCTAGTAAGTTCATGTCCCCACTGCATGCTCCATCAATCATTGAAAAGTGGCTGGGGCACCTGAAATCCCATGAGGCATCCTCATGAATTCATAGAAGCCAGCCGGAAGATAAAGGCCGTCTTCTCAGTCCTCTGGGGCCATCAGGATCTGGTAGTACCCTCGGAGATCAGCACAGAGAACCACTTGCTCCGCTTAGGCAGTCCAAAGCATCCTGAACGCGGGCATTGTGCATGATCAGGATAGTCCGACGGTTTAAGGTGCGATAATCCACACATCCTTACTGTTCCATTCTTTTTCCTCACTACACAATGGGGAAGCATAAGGGCTTCTGGATTCTTGTATTACACCAGCAGCTAACATCTCTTGCAGATGCCGTCGACATCATCTATGTCAGCAGGTGCCAGGCGCCGAGACCTCTCACGAAATGGTCTTGTCATGCAGCCGGATATTTGCTCAGCCTCGCACGCATCCTACATCCCATTCCTTTAAAGAAAACACCTGGTCTCTCTGGGCAAGCTTCTCACTGATCCTCACTTTCCATTCAGCTGGCAGCGGGAGTGCGAAATCAAACAAGTCAGGCGTTACTCTGTCATTCTTCCTTGAACTCTTGCTGCTGGGTAGCACTGCAGTGTCTGCAATGCACATTAGCCAGGATGCAACCTCTGTTTACCTCGAATGTCTCTTTCAGACACATTATATGAACTTGGACCATTACCCTTCTGGCATAAGCATGGGCTCTAGCGGGCAAAATAATAGGCTTGGACCAGCAGTCCCTCTGGCAATTTTCCATCGCCTGGTGCATCCAACATTAATATTTTATTCTCAACATCCTTTCTGATCACGGACCTCTCCTATGGTACACTGGGCATTTGGCGCCAGGATCAGAGACTCAGGATCCTTCTTCCATACAATTCTGACCGGTTCCTCTGGTTCTGTTTTTCAGCATCTCTGTGCCTCATAGGCCTTCTTAATTAAAGCCGAACTCTTAAAGCTCTACTAGTCTTTGACCCTGTTTTCATAACACAACTTTGCCAGCCTTCCAACATATGAGCATTTGTTCCAATCAACAAAGGGACACCATCATACAGTCCAGTGGGGGGACACTAAGGCTAGGTCTCTACTTGTTCGGCCACTCCAGCCACTGGAGGTGGGGAAAGACAGCCAAATTCGATATACCCGAATAGGGTAGGCCTTCTCACTAACCCCATACATGCAGTCCTTCTAATGGTTGTAAAAGTATGTCTGACAAATGCTTCTGATACCAATCCTTGAACATAATTGTCACTTGGGAGCCACTGTCTAATACAGCTCTTGTAGACACTCCATTCACCTTTACAGTGGTCTCCATGGAGGACCCACTATTCTGGACCAGTCTGGAGAGGCGGTAGTGGGGGCCTGGGCAACTGACCTTGCCACAAAGGGCGTGAATTAGCATTTTGGTGCCCTCACTGGGATCATGTCGTGCCTCTTAACCACTGATTTCTTCTCCAAGCTCTCCTTAGCCTATATGCAACTTTGTCAGTGTCTTTTGGGGACTGGCATTCCCTTTTCATGTGCCCATCTTTCCCAAACTATAGCAAAACATACTTTCTGGAGTTTGAGCTGGCGAGGCGCCACACTGGGAGCCAGGTAGGGGTATTACTAACTGGAAACCTGGGTGCCATCTCTGTCTGGCGTGATAAGCATTTGGAGACATCTAGTCAGTTTCTCCACTCCATGGTCAAGGAATTGAGTTTGGAGCTGTTATCAGCAGGAGATACATGGGTGGTACCCCACCCCATGCAGATGCAGTCGGATACTAGGGTCAGGGCCCATACTTGCAGGCGTGGCCTTCATAAAGGACTGTTTTGAATTCCCGGATCTCTCTCAACAGTTCGCCCCATTGTGGCATATCTTTTTCCTTGTCAGAGCACTCATTGACTGTCAACCTCTGCCCTTGAACTTCATGATGGGTCACCCTCAGTCACTCGGGTCGTAGCCACAGCTGTTGGTGCAGGTACCTCCGAGGTGCCTTTTCTCAACTCCTCAATTTCTCTCATTAACTCATCATGGAGGGTGGGATTCCAGTCGATTTGCCAGGCGTAACTGAAGCAACAGCAGTTCTGAGAAGGGGGCAGACTTAAGGATTCTGTCCAGTCTGGTTCGGTCCAGTTCAATCGTGGCAAACTACCTTTCTGAGGCATTCTTGCAACAATTTTTCCAGCCGAGAGACATACACAGACAACAACTCCCTTGGTACTGTTGTGCATTTCTTACTCTCCACCATAGGTCCTCATCAGAATCTGGGCTCCCATACACATTCCAAGGCCTCAAGATAGGCCTGTGCAGTTGCTTCAGGGTTACTAGCCCGTTTAGCACGGATGGTAGCCAGGCAGGACCTCGGATCTCACTAACCCTCTTCACTTTTCGCCTTCGAGCATTGCCATTCTAGCACTTGGGGGCAACATAGTCTATCCAGGTCTCCCAGTCATCCTCCCCTTGGGGGGTGGGGAGGGTGCCAGAGAAGATCCTCAACCTTCGGTAAGAGTCGTGACTAATGGCAGGTGCAGAAATAGGAGTCTGAATTGGTTCAGCCACCATTACGGGCACTGGAGCAGGAGAGGGTGTTGGGGGAGGAACACCCCCAGGTGGCAAGAATAGTTTCTTCAAGTCCTCCACAGTTTTCCCCTCTCCCAGCAACCATTCAGCAAATTTCTCCTCAAAAGTTTCAGATAGTGGTGGGGGCTGATTCCCCAGGTCTTCTGTCCTTAGTTATCACTCTCCAAGCAGTGAGGCTCCCTCTGGGGTAATGGTCTGTGGCACTTTGGAGCTATCTATGGGATCCTTAAACTCTACTAGGGCCAGGAAAGTGTGGGTGAGCAGATTAGCATGCCGACTCCACCACCACAGGGTTTTGTAAACCTTCCACCTTGGAAAGTACTCCCTGCACAGTGTCCGTATTGATACCCAGGGGGATGTCCAGGATAAGCATAGCATTTTGGGGGTCGATCTCCTCCCCAGTACACCACTCCACCAGCCGGTGCACAGCCACTTCTGTCGGGGTACCCATTTTTTTCTTAACAGTGGTTCGTAAATATGGCCACTAGAGGACACACAATCCCAGCGGTGAGCCTCCAAGATGTAACCCTAGATGGCGCTATCCCAGGGCTACTACCCCTGCCTGATTTGCCACTAACAGGTTGAGGGGCCTGGATCCAATGGCGGTGCCTCCACCCAGAGGTCAGGGTTTGCAATAGTTAAACTAACTTGGTCACAGCCCTCTGGGACACTGCAACCCCCTTCCCACTAGTGGCCCACACAATATATCAGAATTACCTTCACAGTATACACTTACCCCAGGTCTGGTTCCGCACTGGGACCTCCTGTGAAATGAGATACAGTGCAACAATCACAGTACAGTACTTTAACATAGACAAATACCTCAGGCAGTATAACTTTGCTGAAACAAGCAGCTCTGATTTATTTAGGGGATATAACAAGGACAGGAAATCAGGTTAATTAGCTTATCACTCTAATAATCTACCTATGGCTCTGTGCACTAGGCCTATCCCTATCAGTTACTGTCCTGGGTACCCAAGCCCTAGTGGCTAGTCCAAACCGTGGCAGCTGGTAGGGCCTTTCACACAGAGAAAGGAGAATTAAACAGTCAGCAGTACAGTAATTCCATTGGATTTAATGTGGCAATTCAACAGGAAGCGACCCTGAATTAGTACTCACGACCTCCAAATAAGATAGGGTCCTTCAATGTCATCAGGGCTCACTTGAGTACACAAACCTCTTCACACATCCATATAAAAGAAAGCACTATACCAGGCAGGCTGCATCTGTATCCCGATCGCAATTACTGCACAATACCGGGAGAACACAGCAGATTCAGTTCCTGACAGACCAAGTGCAATTTTCAGCAATTCCTCCAGTCTTCTACAGGGTGAGCCTGGTTTCTACTCTTCAGAGATCCTTTGATTCTTTTCACAGGACGGATCTAGTCCTAACAAGCTGTTACACAAGCTGCAGACGGAACTCTGGGCCTTACACACGTTTTTGACTAAAACTGCATACTGAAAAAGCACAGGGCTCCTTCCTTCTTCCTGCCAAAGCTCAACTGAAACTCCAACCGACAAAACCGGGCACTTCCTTTGGGTTCCTCCAGTTCTTGACTGGATTGACTGTCACTCACAATAGACTGCTGCTGTTGGTCCAAAAAGGCACTAAGTCTAAACTACATCTCCCAGAGTCACTGCCCATACAATCCTCTTGTGGCTGGCTCAGATTATGAGTCAAGTTCTGATTCGTCCAAGGCTTTCATTTTAGAGCTAGCTTACCCCACACTAGATTGGTCCAGTTCAGCAGTTCAAAACTAGAATGGGAACTAGCAGACACAGTTCTGACTGCAAAGAAAGCAGGTTAGACAAACTGTAATTTCATTATTACTCTAAATAATTTCTGGCAAACAGTTACATCTTTCAGATAGGTTCCTTTGCACTCCTAGTGACTGCAAAATGAAGTGAATTAGCAGCAGCTCAGTGGTACTCAGGAAAGTACAATCCCCCATACAAACTAATTATGTCTGCAAGCAGACAGCTCTTAAAGAGACAGTACCAGAGGCTCTAAAAACACTCACTGATAAATGGCTTAAATGCCAAACACCATTCAGGCTTGGAGCATTCAAGCAAGCTCCTGGAAGTCTTTTGGGAACCCCCATTTGCAGGGGGGTTACATACTTATATGGCACACAGTGCAGTATCAAAAGGATCTGTGGAACTCTGTCCTGGCTATTTGCCAGAAAGCTCCAAATAACATTGATCAGGACCTGGCAGAAACTGTTAAAACTGCTTTGGAAGCTATAAAGTACCAGTTTCATATGGCTGTAAATGCCAGTGACACTGCCTCCAGCTCTATGGCTCAGGCCATCTCACGCAGGCTGCCTGGCTGAGAATCACCAGTCTCTCCCAGGATACCCAGACTAAAGCTATGGATTTCCCCTGTGAGAACAATTATCTTTTGGGGAGACAAAGTAGAGGTGTACATGAAAAAGGTGGAAGAATATAACACCACTTACCAGAGTAATGCAGCAAAAGAGAAAGCCTCTACTTCCCACAAGCCCCAGGGAAGAGGGGGAAGAGGAAGAGGGTATTACCAAAGGGACTTCTGCCCTATGCCCATGCCTATGCCGTTGGATTACTTTCAGATGAGAGGATTCTTCAGAGGAGGAGGTAGAAGGGCTGATAAACATGCTGACACCACTCCCTCACCAAAAAAACAGACCAAACAAAACCCCTGACTGGAATGCCCAGGTCCCCTTCCCTCTGCCAATAGAGGGAAGGCTGACCCATTACCTCCATCAGTGGCAACACATCACCACAGACAAGTGGGTGCTGGAGGTGGTGGATCAAGGACTTACCTTGCAGTTCAAGACATTTCCCACACAGCAGGGCCAAAGGAGTTTCAAACCTCTGACACCCACAGAAAAGATTTTGTTGGAGTCAGAGGTAAAGTCTGTCCTGTTAGCAGATGCAGTAGAAAGAGTGCCCTTCTCTGAATGGGGAAAGGGCCTCTACTCAAGATACTTTTTCACCCAAAAGGAAAATGGGGACTGGTGACTCATTCTAGACCTCAGGTACCTAAACAAGCACCTGTTCAATCTCACATTCAAGATGGTCTCCCTGTCAGTGGTGATCTCCTTACAACAGGGAGACTGGCTAGCCTCCCTAGACCTCAGAGACACCTATTTTCACATTCCAATCAGGCCTTCATGCAGAAAGTATCTCAGGTTTAGACTGCCCTCTGGCAACTACCAGTTTGCAGCAATGCCATTTAGCCTTTCCTCAGCCCCCAGGTTTTTTCAAAATGCCTTGCAGTAGTGGCAGTTCATCTCAGAGGATAGGAGGTCTCTGTCTTTTCCTATCTGGATGACTGGCTGATAGTGAACAAGTCTCCCCAAAAGGTCAGAGGCTCTCTCCACCTCAAACAGCTCAATCTGAAGTCAGGCTTCCTGATCAACATAGAAAAGTCCCACTTGCAGCCAGTTCAACTCCTGGAGTTCATAGGAGCAGAGCTGGACACCCAGCAAGAGAAAGCCCTGCTCCCACTAGACAGGGTAGAGAGCTTCCAGACCTTGGCAGACTTGTTTGTCCTTGGCCAACCAAGGCCAGCCAGGCACTTCCTCAGACTTCTAGGCCACATGGCATCTACAACAGCTGTAGTTCCAGGTGCCAGGTTTCAGATGAGGGATATCCAGAACCATCCGAAGGCTCATTGGTCCCAAAATAAGGACTCTCATTCAAAACTAGTTCCAGTCACAATGACTCAGTTACAAGTCCTGGACTGGTGGAAAGACAGGTGCAACCTCAGGAAGGAATCCCCTTCTAACAGAAAGAACCCTCCAGAGTGCTCACTACAGATGCCTCCCTTCTAGGGTGGGGAACACACCTAGCTGACCAGTCCATAAGCGGTGTGTGGTCTCCCAGAGAGTCCAAGTGTCACATAAACCTCCTCAAACTCAGAGTTATGAATTTGGCTATCAAAGGCTTTGCCCCCCCCAGCTAAAAAGTCACTCCATCCAAATCCAGACAGACAACACTGCTGCAGTGTTCTACATCAAGAAGCAAGGAGAAACAAGATCCTTAAAGCTCTGCACAGAGGCCATGAGGATCTGGTCTCTGGCCTACTCCCTGGACATGCAACTGACTGCCATTCACTTGTCAGGCAACGGCAACGTGCTAGTAGATTGTCTGAGCAGCATCAGCCAGGGGCACCACAAGTGGACCATAAACAAACAGGTGCTGGCTATAGTCTTCAGGAGGTGGGGCACTCCAGAAATACTGTAGATATCTTTGCCTACAAACACAATCATCAGATTCCCCTGTACTGTTGCAGGCCTCAGCACTGGGCTCAGTGCCAGTGGATGCCCTGTCCCTGGACTGGGAGGTTCCTGTATGCCTTTCCTCCATTTCCCCCAATTCTCAGGGTGCTCTTCAAGTTAAGAAGCCAGTCAGCAATAATGATCCTGGTGGCTCCTGACTGAGCAAGGCAGCCATGATACTCCTTACTCCTCACCCTGTCATCCAAATGGCCCATTTGCCTGCCCTCTACCCACAGTCTCCTGACCCTGCCTCTGACAGGGATGGCATACCCAAACATAGAATATCTTTGCCTAAAACCTGGTACTTGAAGAGCTAGAGTTTCCAGACTCTCAATATTCAGAATCAGTTCTGAATATCCTCAGACTAGCTATGAAACCGAGCACCAAGAAAACCTATGCATCCAAATGGAAGAAGTGTTCTCTATGGTGTAAATACAAACATAGAAACATAGAATTTGATGGCAGATATGGACCGCTTGGCCCACCTAGTCTGCCCATTTCACTACCTAATGGATAAGCTGCAGATCCTAGTTAACCAACAGCCTACTTCCTCCTACCCCCCACTAGAATTGCCTTGTGTCTGTTCCATGCATTCTTGAATTCCCCCCAACTGTTTTTGACTCCATGACCTCCTCAGGAAGGCTGTTCCATGTATCCACAACCCTATCTGTGAAGAAATAATTCCTCACATTACCTCTGAGCCATCCCCCCATCTTCAAATTGTGCCCCCTTGTTTTTGCACGTCTCTTTTTCTGAAAGATGCTACCCTCTTGGACTTTGTTGATTCCCTTGAGGTATTTGAAAGTTTCTATCATGTCCCCCCTCTCCCTTCTTTCCTCAAGGCTATATCTTTAGTTCCTTTAGTCTTTCTTCATATGTCTTCTGATGCAGACCCTGTATCATTTTGGTTGCCCTCCTCTGGACAGCCTCCACCCTGTCTATGTCTTTGCAGAGATGGGGTCTCCAGAACTGTACACAGTACTCCAGATGTGGTGTTACCAACTGTCTGTACAGAGGGCCAACAACTTCCTGTTTTCTACTGGTGATGCCTCTCCCTATGCATCCCAGTATCCCCCCAGCCCTCCTTACTGCCTTCCCACATTGCTGGCCCACCTTTAGGTCATCTGATATGACTACCTCAAGGTCCCTTTCCATTTTTGTTATTGTTAGTATCTCACCCCCCATTGTGTATTCTTCCCCTGGGTTTTTGTGTCCCAGGTGCATTACTTTGCACTTCTTTGCATTGAATCTAAGCTGCCATACATTTGACCATTCCTCCAACCTTGCCAAGTCCATTTTCATCCTTTCCACTCCACCTTGTGTATCAACCCTGTTGCAGATCTTTGTGTCATCTGCAAAGAGACATACTTTCCCTTCCAGTCCATCTGCAATGTCACTTATAAAGACATTAAAAAGGACCAGCCCCAGTACTGAACCCTGTGGTACCCCACTAGTAACCCTCCTTTCTTCATTGTGGACTCCATTTACTATTATCCGCTGTGTCCTGTTGTCCAACCAGTGTTTTACCCAGGCTACCACCCTGGGACCCACTCCTAGGCTTGCTAATTTGTTTATTAATCTTTTGTGCGGGACTGTGTCAAATGCCTTGCTAAAGTCCAGGTGGGCCATGTCCACAGCCCCTCCCTGGTCTACTGCTTTGGTCACCCAGTCAAAGAAATCAATTAGATTTGTCTGACGTGACCTTCCCGCTCTGAATCCTTGCTGCCTTGGGTCCAGTGCCCCACTGGCCTCTAGGTACTCAACAGTTCTTTCCTTCAGAAGTGATTCCATTATTTTCCCTACCACTGAGATCAAACTGACAGGTCTGTAGTTTCCTGCCTCTGTCTTGCTCCCACTTTTGTGAAGGGGAATCACATCTGTCCTCCTCCAGTCCTCAGGTACCACACCATCCTCCCATGATTTATTAAAAAGGGTATCAGTGGTGTTACTAGTTCTTCCCTTAGTTCTTTTAGAATTCTGGGGTGAATCCCATCAGGCCCCCTTGCTTTATCCACCTTCAGTTTTAAGAGATCTTTCTGAACTCTTTCTTCTGTGAAAGGACTGGGATCGCCCCCCCCCCCCATCCAGAGTACTTCTGCTCATTGGATTAGGTACCTCCTCCTTCTCTTTTGTGAATGCTGAGCAGAAGTATTCATTCACATTCAGAAGTATTCAGCACTTGGGAACTTAAGCAGTAGGCTGGTAGGACAGAGGTCTGGGGTTATAATCTGTTTTGACTGAAATATTTGAATAGTTTGTAAGTTAAATTAGTTCTATGTGTTAAAAATTATTACCTTGAATTAGAACTGTTACTTGGGCTCGGATATTGTAACTTTGGAAGCTTGGGGACAGTTGTTTGGCAGGGTTAATTAGAGGGAAATTTAAATGTGTTGTTTGCCTGGTGTTAGTGGGAGGGGACATTAGCTGCAATTACCTTGTCTTTAAACTGGAATTACCTTGGCCTTCATTGTTCACTTGGGAACTTAAGCAGCAGGTTGGTAGGACAGAGGTCTGGGGTTATATTCTGTTTTAACTGAAATATTGGAATAGTTTGTAAGTGAAATTAGTTCTATATGTTAAAAATTATTACCTTGAATTAGAACTGTTACTTGGGCTGTGATATTGTAACTTTGGAGGCTTGGGGACAGTTGTTTGGCAGGGTTAATTAGAGGGAAATGTAAATGTGTTGTTCTTAAATAGTGAAAAGCCACTGGGGGCTGGGATTGAAGGGCTGAGTATTTCTGTTTGGGACTGAAATTCGAAGCAACAGGAGCTGGTGGGCCTGTGACATCATACGGTACCTGATGTCTGCTTACACACACTGTTAATGGGACCGAACACACACTGGACTGTATGTGTTTGTGAGACTTGGGAACTTTATTGGTGGGGTTGAAACTGGGTTTGTAAATAACTAGTCAGTATGGAGAGAAACTGTATTCCAGGGGAAAGGGACTGAGAAAAGGGGGTGTGCTATTATAAACAGAGTGGGATAAACAGGGTGGCCATATTCCACCATGTCAGGCATCTTCAGAAGGGTTGTAGGCTGCACAGGCTGTGGGATGGCAATAATTCTAAATTGGGCCTGGCGAGAGGGAGGCTGCCCACTCTGTAGACAGCTATCTTGTATCAGGAGTGAGGTATATTGGTTAAGGAGTAAGCTGGGGGAGCTGGGGGGGTGTCCAAGGATAAGGGGTGTGGATATGGGCAGCAGAAGAGAAGGGTGGGGCTGAGGGGAGGCTGGGGCAATGCTCTGAAATTACAGGACATTATGTTACAGCAAGCAGGAGGGGGGATATTAGGGACAGAGGACCCTTAGATAGGGAAGTTGATGCTAAGGGGAAAGCGTACAGGGTGAACATTCTGAATACAAAGAGACTGGAGGGGGAAGAGTCAGGAGGGGCTGTTGTGCAGAAGCCTAAAACAGCAGACTGTGGGAAGGGAGCTCCTAAGGTGAACAGAGCAAGAGGGGAAGAAGAGGGGCAGTTTAGAGATGCAGTCAGGGGAAACTCGGGTTACTTGATGGAGGCTGACATAGAGTGTCACAATAGATTTGAGCTACTAAGCAACCTAGAGGGGGAGGAAGGGGTTGGTAGAAATGAGGAAACTTATACAGAGGTCGGGGAGGGACGGATACCATAGGGCATCACAGACCTGCTATGGAAAGGATAGACATAGTCCCAGAGGGAGAAGGAACACATATGTTAAGCAAATGGGGGAGATGCAACATATTCCAGACATGAGGAGGAGAGCATGATTGAGAGAAACTGGGAGACAAGGAGGTTGGAGAGGAGCCCCTTCAGCAGGGGGGTCAGTACCAAGGATGGGGCCCTAGCTAGCTGGGACCCACAGAGAGCCCCTGAGGCAGGGTACTATTACAAGGGGGAGGATGGTGGTGTAGGAAGGGAACCATCAGGGCCAAGATAAATGGTTCAGATAAGAGAGGGTTGGGGACACCTATTCAGAGGGGGTTTGAGTTAAGTGGGCAAAATAGCAAGGGAGGCAGAAAGGGGAGGGTGACAAGGGGGTCTCAAATAAGGCAAGAAGAATCCCATGAAATTGAGATCATGAATAAAGGGGGGGAAGGGGGCTGAGAGGGCATAGTGGAGGTAACCATAAGGATGATGGCGGTGTTAAGGTTCTGTTATTGGGAGACTCGATGATTAGGGGTATCCAGTGGGAGGGACAAGGGGGTGGATGCCATAGCCAGGTGAAGGTAGTGAGTATCTCTGGGCTGACAGTGCACAGAGCAAAATTCATGGTGTATGAAATGGTTAGGGATTGTGGAGGGAAACCAGATTTCCTGGTGCATTTGGGAACTAATGATCTAGAGGGGAATAGCATTTTGGAAATCCAAGCAAGGTTCCAAGAACTTGCCAGAGTCTGTCGGGATAATGGATGCAACATTTCCTTTTCAGAGATATTGCCAGTACCAAAGGCCTCAGTGGAGAAAAAAATGAAGCTCACAGAGGTTAATGACTGGCTCAGGAAGTGGGGTGAAGAGAGTGGGTTGGGGGTGTTAGGAAACTGGAATGGAGTTTGGGAGGATAAGGGACTGTATGCCAAGGACAGGTTTCATCTTGCCCCATTAGGAAAGGAAGTCCTTAAACAGGGGATGGCTGACTACATACAAGAAAGGTGGGTTTAAACTTGTAAGGGAGGGAAGGGATAAGGGAGGGGCTGACCAGAAGCCCTCTCCTCCAGATGAGGGGAGTAGCCTTCAAGCCCAAGGGGGGGGAAACAGACTGGAGGTGGAGGTTTCAGGAGGAGCAGGGGGAGGATGGAAGTATAAGGAATCTGGGTGGGGTTCGACAAGAGGATCAGGAAAAGGGTGGGGGTTGGTGGTTAGTAGATGCCAGGAGCTTGGGAAACAAGTTGCCAGAGTTCCAGGCCATGCTGTTCGGGGGGTGGATGTGGCGGCAGTCATGGAGCGTGGGCCAACAAAAACCATGACTGGGACCTAAGCGTGACGAGTACGCTATGCTAGGAAGGATATAAAGGAGGGCAGAGGGGTGGGTGGCTATGTTCATTAGAGATGACATAGAAATTGCTATGGTAGAAGAGGCAGAGGGAAACGTGGAGGCCTTATGGGTCACCTTATGATCCCCAGCAGGAGATAAGGTCAAGCTGGGTGTATATATAGGCCCCCGGATGAGTGATGTTCTAGAGGATGGTTTGCTGGACAACATCATTGCCCAGTGTGGACCAAAACGGGAAGGAGTGGTGTTGATGGGGGACCTTAATATGCCAGGTACAAACTGGGGAACCATGTCCTCTAAGGTGGCCAAGGAGCAGAGGCTGCTGGATGGCTTCCAGGATGTATTCTTAACACAGCATGTGATGGAGCCTACAAGGGAAGGGCATGTCTTGTATGTGGTTCTGGCAGATGGAGATCTGGTAAGGGACATGGTTGTACAGGACCCCCTGACTGGGAGCGACCACAATACTGTCTGGTTTCAAATAAGCATGGGGGGAGGGGGGTGAGATCTAGGACACTGGCAGTGGACTTCAGGGGGGCAGACTTTATGGGCATGGGAAATATTCTCAAGGATCACTTGAAGGGGATTACCTCAATGACAAGTGTGGAAAGGAAATTGGAGGTCATAAAACCGGGACTTCATGAGGCAGTCAGGATCTGCGCTAAGTTGAAA
Source organism: Neoceratodus forsteri (assembly GCA_016271365.2). Classification (NCBI taxonomy): domain Eukaryota; kingdom Metazoa; phylum Chordata; order Ceratodontiformes; family Ceratodontidae; genus Neoceratodus; species Neoceratodus forsteri. The sequence continues at coordinate 741,279,975 of CM057459.1, forward strand.
CGTAAAGGAGCAAGGTCACATAAACCATGCTGGTGGTCCAGTGAGGTAAAGGCAGCAGTCAGAGAAAAGAAGGCGGCCTACAAAAAATATAAAACAACAAGAGGGGATAGGGATAAGGAAATGTACCAGCTTGCATCTAGAAAAGTCACCCGTATGGTGAGGGGAGCAAAGTCCAGTAAAGATCAGCGGCTGGCACAGGGGATACATGGAGGAGAAAAGGGGTTCTTCCGGTACATTGGGGAGTGGAGAAAAACTAAGGGCCATCTCAGCAGATTGAGATCAGAAGGAGGGTGGGTGGAAGAGGTGAGGGACCAGGCAGAGGTATTTAACGAGTACTTTGCCTCTGTGTTCACTAGGGAGGGGGATAGGATATCTACAAAGCAAGGCACGAAGGGGATAGAAGCGTCAGTAAGTGGTATCAGGGGAGCAACAGAAATGGAGCAAGAGGGAGGGAGAGGTACCCCAGGGGTGTCACATCTGGGTAAGGATAAAAAGGCCAGTAAGGTGGAGGGGATGGATGATGCTATCTCTGCCAAAAGGGTGTGGTTAGCCCTCAAGGCCCTAAAGAAAGACAAATCTCCTGGGCCGGATGGCATTCATTCAAAAAGTACTATGGGAATTGGCGGACATACTGGCTGCACCTCTGGCGACTTTTTCAGCAGGTCACTTGAGGCGGAGGAGGTACCTAGGGATTGGCAGACATGTGGTACCAATCCATAAACGGGGGGGTCAAGGGAAGTACCAGGTAACTATAGACCCATCAGTTTGACCTCGGTGGTGGGAAAATTAATGGAGAGTATACTAAAGGAACGATGGGGGGTGTACTTGGAGGAGGTGGGAGGTCTGGATAGTCGGCAACATGGGTTTGTGCCAGGTAGATCATGTCAAATTAACCTTGTGGCGTTCTATGAATGGGTAACATCAGAACTGGACAGGGGTAAGCCTGTGGATGTATTATTCTTGGACTTCAGCAAGGCGTTTGACTCTGTCCCCCACAATGGTCTGGTGGAGAAACTGATGGGGTTAGGAGTAGGCCCTTTGATGGTCAGATGGATTGATAACTGGCTAGCTGGACACACTCAGAGAGTAGTGGTCTGTGGGGAGCTCTCGAACCCTAGAAAGGTTGGTAGTGGGGTACCACAGGGCTCGGTCCTGGGTCCGATCCTGTTTAATGCATACATATCGGACATCAGGGAGGGTATAGGGTGTGAAATGAGTCTCTTCACAGATGACTCCAAGATGGGAGCAGTAGTTGAGGGAGAAGAGGGGAGGTTGGCCCTGCAAGGGGACCTGGACACCCTGGAAAGCTGGGCTCACACATGGAAATTAAATTTCAATATCACCAAGTGCAAGGTGTTGCATCTTGGTCGGGGAAACCCTAAACACAGGTACACCCTGGGATGGGAGGTGCTGGAGGCCTCAATAGGGGAAAAAGACCTAGGGATCATGGTGGATGCATGTATGAATAACTCTGAGCAGTGCAGGAGAGCAGCTAGCAAGGCAAACAGGATGTTGGGATGCATCGTAAGGGGGATCACCTCTAGGAGCAAGGAAGTGATTCTGTCGCTGTACAGTGGACTGGTTAGACCACACCTTGAGTACTGTGTACAGTACTGGAGACCACACTTGAAGAGGGACATACAGCTCCTGGAGAGGGTACAGAGGAGGGCAACAAAGATGATACGAGGGCTAGGGGATTTGACGTATGAGGACAGACATGAGGAGCTCTGCCTGTTTTCATTGGAGGAGAGGAGAGACAGAGGACATGATTGAGGTCTTCAAGTACCTCAAGGGAATAAATAGGGTAAACATGGAGGGGATCTTTAGACTAAAGCAGGGCGGTATCACCAGAGGGCATGGTTTGAAGTTGGAAGGTGGAAGGGTGAGGGGAAGGGAGGAGGTTTTCACTGAGAGGTGGTGGACCCTTGGAATGCACTGCCTGGTGAGCTGGTTCAGAGATCCACAGTGGAGGGCTTCAAGAGAGGGTGGGACAGACACAGAAAGTGGATGTATCAGATGATAGCCTGTCCCAGGGGGGTGGAGATGGATGATAGGGGTTTCTGGAGCACAAGGGATGGGAGGGTCTCGGCACCCAACTAAGGATCTAAGGTTCGAGCATACTCGATAGACCTTAAGGCCTAATCTGCTGGCAAATAGTATGTTAGTTTCCCTACTTTTTCACTGTCCTTCTCTGCCCACCCACCGTTCATTCTATTCAGCCTCACTATCCCTCCCCTTGTCATTCTATGCTCCCTAATGTACCTATAAAAGGTTTTATCCCCCTTCTTAACCGAGTTGGCTATCCTTTACTCAGTTTGGACCTTTGCTATTCTGACTGCCTTCCCTGCTTCCTTCTAACTTAACTGGTACTGTTCTTTGTTCTGCTCCTTTTGTGTTTCCTTTTACTTCCTGAATGCTATCTTTTTCTCCCTTACCTTCCCCGCCACTTCTTTTGAGAACCATAGTTTTTTTTCTTTCATTTTGATTTGTTTATTTGCTTCACACAAAGGCTTGTTGCTTCTGTGATGGCGGTTTTGATGTTTCCCCATTGTTCCTCCACCCCACCTTCTTGCCTGTTTGCTAGTGTTTTTCTGAGGCACTCACCCATTTTGACAAAATCAGCCCTCCTGAAGTCCAGTACCTTCACTTTTGTGTGGCTTGACTCTACAGCTAAGTTTATCGTGAGCCACACTGTTTGGTGGTCTCTTGTTCCCAGATGGTTATCCACTTCAGGATCAGAGATCCTCTGTCTGTCCCCATTTGAGAGTACCACGTCTAAGACTGCTCTTTCTCGAGTGGGTTTCAAAACTAGCTGTCTGAGGCATGCCCCCTGTAGGGCATCGAGAATGGCCCTGCTCTTGGATGTGGCTGCAGCAAAGGTGCTCCAGTCAACATCTGGCATATTCAGGTCCCCCATCAGCAATATCTCCCCTTTCTCTGCCATCCCAAGGATGCCTTCTATCATTTCCTTGTCCATTTCTGCCCCCTGAGATGGGGGTCTGTATACAACCCCTGAGCGAATTATGGAGCCATTTCCAGTCTCCAGGGTGACCCACAGTGCCTCCTCTCCTCCATGTTTACCCTTTAGTTCTGTTGCTTTGATCCCTTCCCTTATATAGAGAGCTACTCCTCCTCCTCTTCTTCCCTCCCTGTCCCTCCTGTAGATTGTGTACCCTGGTATGTGGATATCCCAGTCATGGTTATCTGTGTACCATGTTTCTGTGACTGCCACAATATCCAGGCATCCCTCTTCCATCAAGGCCACCATTTCAGGAAGCTTTTTACCTAGACTACAGGCATTGGTACTCATTACCCTCCATTTTTTTATGACGTTATTTCTTTTTGCCCCATCCCTGTCCCTATTGCCTTTGTCTTTTTCTCCATTTACCCCTGCCTTTCTCCCTCTAGACTGCTCTGTCTTGGTGTTTACCTCACTAATTACCCTGATTTTTTGGGGGGGCTAGGATTTCCCTTCTCCTCTTCAGTGCCTCCCCCCTTGGCTAGTTTAAATGCTTGCCATTGAAGCATTTAAACTTATCACCTAGGATCCTGGTTTCCCTCCAGGATAGATGCAGACAATCGCACCTGTATAGGCCTGCATCCCTCCAGGTGGAGCCCTAGTCCCCAGTGAAGCCAAATCCCTGAGCTCTGCACCAGCTATTCAGGCAGTTATTGAATCCCATGATGCGGAGTACCCTAGCCTCATCCATGCCCTAGACAGGTAGCACTTCCGAGAAAGTTACCGTGTGTACTACTTGTCTAAGGCCCCTTCCCAACTCCACAAACTCCTGTTGCACTGCTCTGATCCCAGTAGACAAGCAGATTGATTCACTGCAACCTAGCCTGTCTTCCATACTAGATTATCTGGTTCACCTACAAGCATTAGACGTTAGATCCTCATCCCAGAAAGTCCACCTGGCAGCCCGTTCAGCCTACATTTCAGCAGCCAAGGAGAAATCTGTAATTTCTCATCCCATTTTCAAAAAAATATTTAAAGGCCTGCTGCTTCAACCCCAACTTAAGGAGCCTGTTTCCCCCTGAAACTTAAACCTGTGTATAGCCAAGTTGATGGAGGCTCCATTTGAACCTATGGCCACAGCAGACCTAAAGTATGTCACCTGGAAAACAGTATTCCTGGTGGCCATCACTTCAACCAGGAGGCTATCAGAGCTGCCAGCTCTCTGCACTACACCTAATTACATCATTTCCCATACGGATAAAGTATTTCTCAGGACCAATAGGAAATTTCTTCCTAAAGTGATGTCTGGATTTCACCTTACCAATCTACAACACTCCGTGTCTTTTTCACAGACAAATCCACTACAGATGAGTGCAGGCTGTACAGCCTGGATGTCAACAGGGCACTGATCTACTACCTAGAGCACACCAAGCAGTTCAAGTCCTTGCACACCTGCTGTTCCTCACCTATGGCGAGGTGGGCAAAGGCAGGGCAGCATCTAAGAGAACTATCTTTTGCTGGATAGTCTCTTGCATCCAGTTCTGTTACAGTCAGGCTGGCAGACAGCCACCTCAAGGCCTCAGTGCCCACTCTACCGGGGCACTGCAGCCTCAGTGGCAGCTAAGAGGGACATACCTTTCTTGACATTTGTAAAGCAGCTACTTGGAAGACTGTACATACCTTTACAAAGCACTACTGCTTGGATGTACAGTCCAGATCAGATGCCAAATGTGGCACTGCAGTCCTGTAGAACCTCTTCCCAAAGTAGGTTCTGTTCCCTCCTCCCTGCTATATTGCTTTGTAATCTGCATAAGTCAAGTATACTGAGGGATTCCTGGGTAAGATGAAAAAATTACTTAACATAGTAATAGTGTTTCTTCCAGGGGATCGCTCAGTATACTTGACCTCTCACTCACCCCCTCACCATAACCATACTGAAAACAGTTCTGCAGTCCATGCCACAAGTCAAATTTCTTGCTGGAAAGCCATAACATGTGTGACATGTAACAGTTAATCATGGTGTAAATAGTTCACCTGTTCGTGATTTGTTTTTTCCTGTTGTTTCTTTCTTTCTGTTTTTCCCATAGTTCTAGAAAAAGGTTAAGGATTGGAGCCTTTGGCCCCCTCACACTACAAAATTAATCTGGCTAACAGCAGCACCTACATGCAGCACCCTCCAACTGCAACCTGATTAGCTAATTATGGGCATCATTTATTTATTTATTTATATAGTGTTTGTTAACCAGGTAAGCACACTAGACAAAAACAGATGCCTATTTTCAGGTGCGACCTGTGAGAGTACAGGAAAATAGAGACATGTTCAGACAGCAAAAAACATAGCATCAGAAGAATAAAGCATACAATTTAGGGTAATAAGGATTGTACATAAGTTCAGGAGAAAATTTACAGACATTTCAGAGGATAAAGACAATGCAAACAATTTGATTCCATACAGTAGCAAAGTTTACAGGTGTAAGTTCTATCTCTGGGGCAGCTGACCCAAGCTAGCAATCCTGCATAAGTCAAGCATACTGAAGAATCCCCTGGATGAAACACTATTACTATGGTAAGACATTTTTTCTTTCAGGGCAAGGTTACGGCTCTCTTATTGGGTGGCTGCAACCTGGCAATCACATTGGCCCACCAATATGGCTGGCTGGCTTGTCTCTCAGAACTCCTGCCTTCATCCCTCCCTCTGCAGCCCTCTTTCCTCCTCCCGTCACACCCACAGTTACAATTGCAGCCTTTGCAGCAATAATAAACAGTTTTTGGCAAAAATGGTTAGAACCCCTTGGCTACCATTTCTCTCTCGTTCGCTTCCCGCACACTAGTAGTCCCTGATCACCCATCACATTTATGCAAAGAAAACAATTGCCCAGCGTTGACTCAGCTGTGACACCATGTTCACACTCTTGTGTCATATTTTAGTCCTGTACTTGAAACTAGAGTGGGCAGAATACCCAGCCAAGGTTTGTTTTGAGGCTATTTGGAGGTCATGGAAAACAATATCATTCCCTGCAGAGGGTGGTGTGGCTAGGGGAAACTTCGCCAAATACTTGAAGATGCTGAAGCCTAACCGTCTGTTCTTTAAACTCAAAATGCAATCCAAATTCTGTGACACTGGCCACCCTGATGGCTCAGGAGCAGTGAATTGTTCTGTTGTGCAGACACCCCAGATTTAGGAACAATCTTGGGCCACCATGTCAAGAAGCAGGTCAACCAAGATAGCAGCCGTGTTTACATCTCAACTGGGGAGGGTTAGCAGTGCATTCTAACACCACAGCAACCCTTGGGGCTGGGCCAGGGAGCTTACTGTCACCATATGGTCTTCTGTGAGCATGCAAGTGCTTATGCTATGCTCACATTGGTAGGTGAGAGGGAACTAGCAAAAGCAATAAGAAAAAAAAACACTTCCGTCTGTGTGACTGGTTCCTAGTGCCTGATGATACTGGATCCCAGTCCACTTAGTGAACTGCTTTGGGGGGAGGACAGCCCTCCACCTGGAGCCCCTGCCACGGAGAGTAAGCCATGGTGGTAAATGGTGGGATGCCAGGGCACGAGAGAGTCAGAGGTTGTAGATTTGATGGAGTGTATGCCTGGGATCAGGGTGTATCCCTGGCAGATGCAAGTGGTAAAACAAAGTGTTACAGAAAAAAATATATGTAAAGCTGTCATAGTTGCACCTAGGCTACGGAATGTAAAGTATGCTTGCACTCATGACCATGCCATCACTTGCCTCAAACATTGTATGTACCTAGGTACTGAGTAAGCCGCCAAATAAAATGTACACAAGAAAACCCTTTGAGGGTTGTTGTACATTATTTCTAGTATCTGCTCTTGTGGGTGTCTGTGACATGACTTTCTATTCCTGTACATCTAACTGCTGATATAATTCTTGTTCTCTCACACAGATTGCATTCCGACGATTAGCTGACCAGATCCCCCTGATCATTCTTCACTTTCTTCTCAGAGAATTTGCAAACAACCTCCGTCTGTCAATGCTGCAACTTCTCCAAGACAGGGAAAACATGAATGATTTTCTGAAGGAAGAGAGGAACATTGCTAATGACAGAAATGAACTAAAGAGCGAGCAGCTGGCTCACCCACATCGCCACTGCCTGGCTGGTATTTTCAGTTGAAGTGATAACATGTCTATGAGTGTGTGTTGCCTGATTGTGGAGAGAGAAGTAGTGTTACAGGTTTTGAGCTTCTCATTAGCAGAGGCCTCCCATAATCAAATTGTTTTCTGTTTGTTATTATGTACTGTACCTTAGAAGAAATCCATTAATACTTCCTTGCATGAAAATACTTTTTTTAAACCAAAAAAGAAATTTAAATCCTCATATGAAACATAAAATGTCTTTTTGTGTTCACTTTCCTTAAGAGGAGTGCACTAAACAAAAAAAGAAAAGCAGTGTACCATTTTTATGGGCTGCCACAATCATTCAGAACAGGCACGTCAGTTAGGCTAAGTCACCATTTTCTTTTAATATTCATTTAAAAAAACCTTTTGCTAGAAATAGCATTTGATTCTAGTTTTTTTTTTTGCATTATTTCTTTTTACTCCCCCCGCACCTTAATAATAATAATAATGAAATTTATTTAATTGAGCGTCTTTCAAAATCTCAAGGTGCTGCACATCAAATACAAACATAAAAACATATTCAAATACATTCAATATAAAATCAAATACAAACACATATTCAAATACATTCAATATAAAATCAAAATAAAGTAGGAAATGCATTTTCCCATAAAAAAGTCTTTAGTGCCTGCTTGAAAACTCCCCACCATCCTGCACTCCCAGAGCTGACGGGGCAGAGAATTCCAGAGGGTAAGTGCAGCAAATCCAAATGCACGAGCACCAGATGACTTCAACTTTACCCTCGGAATCTCCAGCAACCCCTCATCAGCCGAGCGGAGCTGTCACAGAGGGGTGTAAGGCACCAGGAGCTCTTTCAAGTAATTGGGACCCAAACTGTGTAGGGCTTTATAGGTCAAAAGACCCACTTTAAAGGTGATCCGCCACTGTATTGGCAGCCAGTGCAGAGCGTGCAGCACAGGGGTAATGTGTGATCTTCTGGAAGCCCCAGTCAACAAATGTGCTGCCACATTCTGCACTAGCTGCAATCAGTGGATATCAACCCCAGGAAGCCCAAGGTAAAGGGAGTTGCAGTAATCAAGGCACGATGCCACAAAGGCATGGACCAAGACCGGCAGGTCACTGGGTGGAACAAGATGCCTAATCCTGGCAATGTTCCTAAGATGGAAAAAGGCCAGCTTGATGACTGCAGACACCTGATGTCAAAGGGTCAGACCAACGTCATGCTCCACTCCCAGGTTACGCACCCATTCAGAGGTGAGGATCTGGTCCTCCCCCAGGATTAAACCAGAGGGAATCCCAGTCCTCAATCCTTCTACCCTATAACCTGGGTGTTTCCTGGGTTCAACCTTAAACCGCTGGAATTCATCCAGTCTTGGATTTCTGCGAGGCAGTTGTTCAGTACTGAGATAGCATCAACCTGGTCAGGTGCGAAAGACAGGTAGAGCTGGGTATCATCAGCATAGCAGTGAAACCTCAGCTCATACTGTCTTACAGTGTCCCTGAGGGGGTAGCATATATACTGTGAATAACATGGGGGAACAGCACCAAGCCCTGATGCACCCTGCATGGCAGAGAGAAGGCCTCAGACAAAAAAAAACCTAGACCTCTCTCTGCAATCTCCCTGCGAGGAAAGATGAAAACCATCTGAGGACTGTATCCGACAGCCCACAAATGGACCTCAGGCATTCGAGCAGAACCCCATGACCCACAGTATCAAAAGCTGATGATAGATCAAGGAGAAACAAGATAGAATGGTGTCTCCAATCTCTCACCATCAGGAGATCATTGAGCACCCGAACCAGAGCAGTCTCAGTACTATGCCTCTTACGAAAACCAGACTGGAGAGGTTTGCATAAACTATGGATGGTCAAGTGGTTATCCAATTGAGCAGCCACAACTTTCTCAGTAACCTTTCCCACAAAAGGGAGGTTAGAGATTGGCATGTAGTTTGCTAGGTCATCCGGGTCTAAAGAAGCTTTCTTCAGAAGGGGGATCACCACCCCCTCCTTCAGGGAGCTTGGAAACACTCCCATATCTAAAGAACACCAGATAATCTGAGCTAAGACCAGGCCGATGATCTCGCTACAACTCAAGATCAAGGAGGTAGGGCCAGGGTCTAAACTACTGCATGTGGGATGCATCTCCTGGACAATCCTTATAATATCTACGAGATCTGGCAGGTCAAAGGCACTCCGGGAAACTCCGGGCTCTGCAACAGGGCACCGATTAACTGCAACACCCTTAGAATGAAGTTGGAGACACTTCCTCCTGATGTCTTCAACCTTATTCACAAAGAATCGAGCGATCTCTTCACAATCAGTTTGAGTAAAAACTCAACGGATCTGCTGACAGGCTGGGTAGCACAGTCTGTCAACAGTTTTGAAGAACTGAGCCAGTCGATTCCGTGTGACAGAAATTTCCTTAGACAGGAATTCTGCCTTCTTATGGGAAATTTCTGTTTGGTAGAGTTTATAATGCTCTAGCAAAATGAGGTGGTCGGCATCAGTGGTCGTCTTCCTCCAATGAAGCTCTAACTTATGACCCATCCTCCGCAACCCTCTCAGAGCTCCATCAAACCATGGAGCACCAGGACGACGCGGAAGGGGGTGAACACGGACAGGTGCAATCTGATCGAAGGCTACCGATATGGCCCTATTATGGGCCACTACCAACCGCTCAGGATCAGTGCAAAACTCGTCCAACAACGAGAGATCAATAACCGCCATCAGGTCTTCAGGGACCATGTCCCGCAATGGGCGGTACCTGACCCACTCCACAGGGGCTGACCTACCCAGGGGGGCCTCAAAATTGAACCCAACTGAGTAGTGATCAGGGCAACCAACTGGTTCCATCACCAAATCGGATGCTTCGATCCCCAGGAGAAAGACCAGGTCAAGAGAGTGACCTCTTGTCTGTAGCTGAGGAAACAACCTGTGTAAAACCCAGAGATGTCATCTCCTGGAGGAAATGTTGACCAAAAAGCAAAGATTCGTTGTCGACCCAAGCATCGAAGTCACCCAGAACCATCAGTCTGGGTGACTCCAAGGCCATGTCGGTGGCAAAATCTGCTGTTTCCTGCAGAAAAAGATTCTCATCACCTGGTGGACTATAGATGAAGGCAATCCTGCACCCTACAATAGCTACCACAGTACACTCAAATGATCTGGCCTCCTTGACTGGTACATCAGTTAGGCCCAATTTGGTCTTAAAACAGACCACCACCGCCCCGTGATCCAATCTCGAGCAATGTATAACCGAGTACCCGGTGGGAACAGTAGCCTTTAAAAAAGGGGCCGCATTCCCATCCAACCAGGTCTCGGTAGTGCAAACCAGATCTGCCCTCGCAACAAAATCTGCAATAAAACCAGTCTTGTTGCAGACAGATCTGGCATTGCATAACAATGCCCGAGTTGGACGAGGTTGGCAAGTTGTCCCTACCACTTGCCCTCCCAAACTGGAGGTGCCTTTGGGTATGGGAACCAGAACAGAATCACCAGGTTCTAGATACCATTTCACCCCAGGGCATCTTCTGGGCCTAACCACCCCTATGGGAAGGCTCCGCTCACTCTGCTGTCTGCAACCCCCCACCTTAGCCTGGTCTCTCCTTCAGGCCCCGCACATAGCTTACCCGGAAAACCCCGACCCCACCACCTCATATCGGAGCCAGTCCAAGGTCACCCTGCTATATCCCTTCATCGAGTCGGTCCCTTGCCTTCATAGGGGAAGAGGCTGTATGGCTATCCAAATGCTCCTGGGTGCTGCTGAGTTGGTAGTGGGGGTCCAGGAGTTCCATGATGAAGGCCCGGGAGGCCGTCATCCGACCCGACCAAGGCACCATTTTCCTGTTTTTCTCCCCGAGAAATGGCATGCCACAGACGTCATGGCTCGCACCAACGTCCACCACTCTCCCTAGAATCCAGCCCTGACGTCGCGTATTGCCCCCAGCCTCCGCTAGGGGCCAGCAAGTGCTGGGCTGCAACCCAACCCCCCCCCCAGAGAAGGTGAGCCATCGCTGGATGCTCCAACCTTCTCCCCCCGGCCGGCCCTCCAGCAACCCGAGTCTGTTCCTGAACCCGGGTTGCTGACGTCGCAAACAGAAATCCAACTGCTGCGCCGGTGGGCTGGCTGATTCTGGTTTTAAAGAGCACCTCTGATTTTCAGCATGTACTTTCATAAACATGATGTTTTAGTTATTACTCTTTACTAGAGAATTCATTTTAATGTTGGCTGCATGCATGCATAAACCAACTTATTGTTGCAATACGAGATTTTGTGGGGGGGGGGTGTCACTGCCAAGCCCACTGCAGTACACAAAACCAGGGGCTTGTAATGGGCTTGACAGTCAGCACTGTTACACGAGGTCCCTGCACCCTAATTGGTACCCTTAGAGGTACACCGTAGACAGCTAACACTTAGATATAGGTTATACTAGTATTTAGGGCTAAGGGCATCTACCATATAAGAGCAGATGTCAGGATATGAATGCATATTGTTGCAATACACTTTGCTTGCTAATACACATACATTTTGCCATGTATTTTCTGTGTATTTCTTACTTGTCAGATGCCAAGACACCTGTGTCCTTGAAGTAATTATAACATGTAAGACGGCATTGCCATCTTTTGGTGATTTGTACCATTACACTAAGTTATGTAAGACTCTGTATAAGAACTCTTTTGTTCTCAAACTGATGACTTTACAGAATTGTATAATGTTATCTTGGACCATGGATCCACCTCTCATTTAGCCAATAGGACTCACCTCTGTAACTAGAAATGTTTCTATCTTTTGGTAACCATAGTAATTATCATAGGTATATAATGTAATGCACAAGCTTTACACCTCGGAGACCCGAGAGACCCCAAGAGACAACAGAGAAACCTTGAGGTGTAGGGAATGCTTAGCACTGGCTCCCAGTTCGTATTAGTAAGAACTGCTTAGGGCAACTATGATTTATCCCTTGGTAGTAATAAATTTGTTTATTACTCTAATGCAACGTGTCTGTTATTACTTGCATTCCCAATATCGTCAAGAATCTGAAAGTGAGGCTTAAAACCTCTCAACAGCACCAATGACCACTCGGTGTGTTCCTGACTCAACTCTCTGCTAGGTGGGCTGATGGTCATTCACTTCAAATGGCCGAAGCTGCTCCAATCCGAGAGGGCTTCAGTCCTTTGATTTGCATGAAGCTCACATCAGTAAACAACTGATCAGCTTGTGTAATGAAAGAGGAAGTCTTGCAACAGTGGCTTCAAAAAATACAAAATCTCCTCCCCAGACCAACAGAAACAGGCTCCCCATCCCCCTCACTTGATCTAAGGTTGCCAACAGTAGGGTGGCCAGTCCCCATGTTGGCAGCAGCCCCCCTTCCCCAGCAGTGTGGGGCACTGGATAACCCATTCCCAGTGTCCCCAATTATGGATAAAATTTCCATTTATTGCTGTGGAACACTGGGGAGCCCACTTCTAGTGTTCCCAGTATGTCCCCCCTTCCCCAGCAGTGTTGCTGTTTCCCTCCTTATGTTTTTTGACAGCAGGGTGCCCAATCCCCACATTGGCAGTTGCCCCCCCCCGACAATGTGGGACACTGGGTAGCCCACTCGCAGTATCCCGAAATGTATAATATAACTGTAAAAAAGAAAACAGTCCCCATATGTCTTTTATTTTTAAACCTGGAGAAAGAAAATGATCCCTCGCCATCTTCCCACATACCCCTCCCCCATATTAACCCTCCCATTGTGCACCCACCCCTTTACCCCATACTTACCTCCAGAGGTCAGCAGCTGTGATCGTCTCTGGACCGGGACACGTTTACACTCTTCAAAAGCGAACCGCAAACTGAAGGAATCAAGGTAAACCATATAATGGCTGTCAGTGGGGTTTTCAACTTATCTTGATATCTCAGCCATTTTTAGGAAATTTGACCCCAAATTTTAAACATGGGGTTCTTGAGGCCACACTTCATGAACACTGATGCTGTCATCTCATTAATTGGTCCCAAAAGGCTTTGCAGTCTGTGTGCAGAATCACCTTTTGGGACCAGTTAACAAAATAACAGTGCCAGTGTTCATGAGGTGGGTTCTCAAGAACCCCATGTTGCAAACTTGACGCAAAAAGTTCCAAAAATGATTGTGTTACAAGCATGCATTGTGCAGTTTAAACACACACGCTAGTAACTTCACTAATTTTTAGTATTTTTACTCCAGATTTTCAACAGTGCCATTTTTTCACACCTCCTCATGAACAGTAGAGCTCTTATTTTTCACATCCTACCCAAAATGTGCTTCTGCACTTGTGGCACAGAATGGCGTGACCTAACTGCAAATTCAATACCAGGTACTCTTAACAACAAATTGAAATATATGCATGTCCCTGTAATTTTCCGTCTCACACATTGGAATATGGCAGAATTTGGTATGTGTTTCATTACTAACACATCAGAGTTTTTCAGTACTATGTTATTAGATAGTCTGGCAGCATACCAGACACATACACAAGACCCAGTAGCTGGTGTACACTCTTTAGAATATCTAGGTTTATTTAGATCTAGACCAGATTCTTCAAAAAAGAAATCCCATTCTTCCAAGTAGAAACGTCACACAGCTGATGTCACTGGTGCAACAGGCACCCTAACCAGACTCTTTGGTTCCATCATGTTCATCTGGAACAGGGCAGACATTGCTGCCATTAGAGATCTTTCACAAAAATTCCAGCAGGGCATGATCAATAAGATAATACCCCCATCATTACATGGTATGGATGGACTTAGGAAGAAAGATTCACTATTTACAATATGTAAGATTTTGCTACAAGTTTCACTGACACCAAGGATAGGTTCAGTCAGCTCATTGCACAAAATAATAGGGGAGTGGACAAGCAATATATTACAAGGGAACTCCTGTGCTCCGCTTGTCATAACCACTGTCAATAACCTCTTCCATGATCTGGAATCTGGACGTATTCCAGATATCATTCACGACAGAAGAACTGCAAAATGGTATTGCCCACACTGCAAATCCACTGCATGCATTACAATGTGCATGTCTCAATCTATTTCCATACCCGTATTTACTGCTAGGAACGTGGACTTTGTAACCAGGCATCCTAATAAAGGATCCTGCTTCACTGCTAAATGATGTGCTATTCTAGACATCATGTGTGTCACCTTTATTGTCTCATTACCATGCTTTAATCCAAATGTAGCTTTATTTGATAAACTAGCTACAGTTCACTCCATTGGGCACCTAGACGAGCATATTTACAGGGAACGCATCGAATTGCCACCTCTTTTTGTCTTTCATCCAACCCTTGACACATGGGTTTTACCTCATACAGATTGCTGTGCACGAAAGAGCTATCATTATTTGTGTCATTATGACATTTTTGACATCATCAAACCGGTCTGTGGCTACTCGCCTGACAGCATTGATTGGTCCTTTGCACTGGACCAGGACATTACTGCTAATGACACAGACACCCCTGGAACATGATCAGTACCACCACCACTGGTGAACAGCGGACAGCTCTTCAAGGCTTTTACTGAAGAGGTTCATCGGCTAACTACAATACTAATAAATCAATCTTTCACTTGCCCAGTACAAATACAAAAATGGAGGTTGCCAACTGTTAAAATGACTTATAATTCTGATGGACAGTACTGTATTGTCACTAACCATAAATCTTTCTCCTATGGTCAAAACGTTTGTGAAATACCACATCCTAACTTTTGTTTTGTTCCTCACCAGACCACTGTTATAGGACACACAGTGATTACTTCTGTTCCCATCATGGAACCTGATGTTATTGATGGTGACTCTGAATATTTGCTTGATCTAGCTCAATATTTACACATATTTAACGTTCATAGAGACCCATTGACATTGACACTGAAATCCATTTTAGAGAGGTAAGACACACACCTCATCCACATCAGTAACAACATCTCCAATGCTGGAGATGCCCTGAACTCCCTTATCAATGACAGTGATTTGAATAATGCACTTTGTAATACCTGGTTAGAAGTAATTTTTAAATGTTTTGTTATCATTCTGGCAGTTTTGATCTTCATTTTAATACTAACGCTTTGCAGCCTAAGGCGTACATTCCGACAACATCGAGAACAGCTCACATTTTTTACAAGGCTCATATCTCGGGTCTGTAAACAACAGTTGTTCTCACTACTTTCCTATAGTGTTGCCTTTTCAGTAAGGAAACAATGGGGGGAATATTATGCGAGGTCCCTACAACCTAACTGGTATCCCACTGTACACCTTAGACAAACCTTTATGTTACACATAATATGCATATGCTATGCTAACATATAGGGCACAGGCACTTAACATACAATAGTGTCAGGATATATTCTGTATATATACAGTATATAATGATTGTAATACACTTTACTTTCTCTCTGTGTGGAAACTGCACATACTAAGTGTAGACGCTCATCTCTTTGTAATCTTCTGATATTATGTAGCCTGCACTGCCATCTTTTGGATTTATGTACTGTATAATCACACTATATCCTGTATTTTCCATGTACCATATATACTCTTGTTGTTCTAAAATATAGCTGACTTAGCGAATATTGAATAGGACTAGATAATACTGTGGAGCCACCTAACGTTTGGCCAAGAGGGCTCACCGCAAGTATCTAATAATGTTTCATACTAAGGGTAACCATAGTGATTATCATAGTATATAATGTAATGTATTACATATTCTCCTCAGAGACCTTCTTCACTCCTTGGGGTATTGGGGAACACTAGGCTTGGCTCCCAGTGTCTTATGGTAAGAACTGCTTAGGGCAACTGTGATTTCCTTCTGGTGTAATAAACAAGTTTATTATTGATATGCAACTTGTCCATGACTCATTTGCATCTCTAATTATTGCCAAAAACCTGATCAGGGCTAGACACCCTAACAGCTGTCACCCACCCTATCAGGCACAGCGCACTTTAACTGTTTCTTTCATGAGTGTCCATTGTTTATTGCATTACTTCATGCTGTTGTTTCTCACTTGGTATCCACTTGTTCCTACATTTGTAATGTTGCCTATATAACCACTATCTGATAAATGTATTTTTTTTAATTCTCTCTCTATATTTCTCCCATTCCTCTACTTGCACCTGGAAATGACCCTCAGCTCAGTGTGCCTTTCCCAAGTTACAATTTTTAAAAATAAAAAATCCTCCTGGCAACAACTGCATTCAAACGACGGAAGTCTTGCTGTATTCAGACTAAATACAGTTAGTCTCTCCAGTTCAACTGTCCCAGAGATGAAAGAGTTAACTCTATACGAGTGCATAGAACATTGACCTTGAGCTCAGTTTTCAAACCCCTGTCCCTGGTACATTCTATGTAACTGTCAGATTCTTTACTCCACCTGCCTGTGAAGTTGCTCTGGAGATTTCTCCTCGCTTGCTTCGGTTAGAGTGTTTTCACGTTGGTTTATCTAAACCACATTTAATTCTTCTTTCTGTCAAGCCTCTGTCCTATGGCACAGGTTAGACTAGTTTTGGTTTTCTCCAAAATTGTAAGTCTTCAGTTTTTCTCTTACGGTTCGCGTAACCAAGAGGAAACAGATTGAATTATTTACTTTTGAAGTAAAAATTTAAAGTTTAACTTATTTACAGTAGTTGGTTTAGGATCTTGCAGTTTTCAGTTTATAAAAAAACAAGACTTTATCATATTTTTTTCAATCAACCATTGAACCGGTCATTAACCAAAAACACATTGTTACTCAGGCCACTTTAAAAAGGGTAACTTGGCTTCAGTGCATTATGTCAGAGAAACCCGAGAAAAAGACTGGTCCCACTGGATTTCAGCACTGCACAGAATGTGAGGAGATGTTTGCCAAGGCTGATCCCCACCTCATTTGTGTTTACTGTCTGGGGTTTGACCACCTAAAAACAGACTGCCAAATATGTAAAAAGATTCTGAAAGCCATGCTGGATAAGTGTTTAGCCAGGCTTAAGGAAAGAATGGCCGAACAATCTGCTAACCCGGATGGCCAGTTCGGTTCAGCTCCTGAGGGAATTGGGGAACCGGAGGAGGTGCCTTCTGACCAGGCCGATACCTCCTCGACCAAAAGGAAGGCAGATACTGAGAAGTCAGTACCTGCAAAAAGAAAAAGAAAATCTGCCAGCTCAGAGCCAACGTTTGCAAATCTAGTCTGCCCATTTCCCTACCTACAGGATAGACCGCAGATCCTAGTTAACCAACAGCCTATATCTTCCTGCCCCCCACAAGAATTGCCTTATGTCTGTCCCATGCATTCTTGAATTCTCCCACAGTTTTAGACCCCACAACTTCCTCAGGAAGGCTGTTCCATGCATCCACTACCCTCTCTGTGAAATAATACTTCCTCACATTGCCCCTGAACCACTCTCCTTCTATCTTTAAATTGTGTCCCTTGTTCTTGCAAGTCTCTTTTCTGAAAGATGCTACCCTCTTGGACTTTGTTGATTCCCTTGAGGTACTTGAAAGTTTCTATCATGTCCCCCTCTCCTTCTTTCCTCAAGGGTATATTAAGCTCCTTTAGTCTCTCCTCATTCTGGCTTCTCTGCAGACCCTGCACCATTTGGTTGCCCTCCTCTGACTGCCTCTATCCTGTCTATGTCCTCATGGAGGTGGGGCCTCCAGAACTGGACACAGTATTCCAGATGGGGTTTCACCAACTGTCTGTACAGAGGGATAACAACTTCCTGTTTTCTGCTGCTGATGCTTCTCCCTATACATCCTAGTATACCCCCGGCCCTCCCTACTGCCTTCTCACATTGCTTGCTAACCTTAAGGTCATCTGATATGATTACCCCCAGGTCCCTTTCCTGTTTTGTTGTTGTTACTACCTCCCCACCCCCAATAAGGATTGTATAGTCATTACAGACTGGCTCAGGTGATTCCAGACCAGTTCAGAACTGCATACCATGGTTTGGCCACCTGCTGGTTCACTTCCCACCAGTTCATATGATCTGGAGGTCTATTATGAACTCAAGTGGGAGGGTGAGGAAGAAGAGGAAGATGAATAGGAAGAAGAATGGTGATCTCATTGAGCCTGATGTCTCCATTGATAGACCAGAGTCAGTTTCTCCTCCAAGACAGCCTGGGGAGTCTTCCTCTCTCTATTTGTTTTTCAAGAAAGTTGCTGAGACTTTACAGCTACCTACTCTTGAGGCAGCTGAAGAGGAGGAGGAGGAAGAACCAGATTTTCTTGAAATGATGGATGTCCCTGACACTAAGAGACTTTCAATTCCTCTTCGTAAGTCTCTTAAGAAGCAAACACTTAAAATCCTTCAGATACCTACTCCCATTCCTCCTATGGACAAAAGGATGGACAGAATGTGTATGTTGTCTGGCAATGGTACAGAGTCCCTGTATAACCATTGTAGCCATGCAGGGGTTGTTCAGGCTGCTACCTGTGATAAGGCTGGCATTCCCTTAGCCTCACACCCTCCTGAGATAGATTCTCAAAAGAGTGATGCCATGCCCAAGAAGCAGTACTTGGCTGCCTCTTTGGGAATTAGACAAGTTTCATACATGACATATGTCTCTAGATACCAGAAATCCAGATGGGAATCAGTTCTGGAATTGGCTAAGACTGCTCCACCCCAGCTGGTTAAGGATCTGGAACAAAAAGTCAAGGATGGCATTAAAGCACCCAAAGTACAATTTCACTCTGCTAGGGATTCAAATGACATATCTTCTAGGGTCACAGCTACCACAGTCTCCTTAAGAAGATTCTCTTGGCTCTGGTGTACTAGTCTCTCCCAGGACACCCAGTCTAAAGTTATGGACTTCCCTGTTGTCCAGAATTCTCTGTTTGGGGAACAAGCAGAGGCTTATAGGAAGAAAATGGACGAATACAGATCCACTTAAAGGAGTGCAGCTGCTAAGAAAAAAGCTGCAACTCCACAAAAGCAGCAGCTGAAGCTGGGCAGAGACAGGCCTTGCCAGATGCCTTCTTACCAGGCCCAAGCATTCTCTGCTTACCAGCAGCAGAGAGGATTCTTCAGGGTTAGAGACAGGAGGGGTGTAAGTAGAGCTGCTTACACCTCTCAACCTAGGACTCCTGCCAAGCAGACACTCTGATGTGTCAGCTAGGGCTGCCTCCCCACTGCTAGTAGGGATTGGCTTACTTCTTCCAGGCCTGGAAAGCCATTACCACAGACAAGTGGGTCCCGGAAGTAGTGAACCAAGGCCTTGCTCTAAGTTTAAAAAGATTCCCAAGAACAAGAGGTCATTCAAACTTGCCAATAGTACAGAGACAGCCCTTCTGGAGGTAGAGGTTACCCCACTCCTGGAGCACAAAACTGTAGAACCTGTTCCTCCTCTCTACAGAGGAAAATAATTGTACTCAAGAGACTTCCTTACCCTGAAGAAAACTGGGGAATGGCGACCTATCCTAGATCTGAAGTACCTGAACAGACACCTAAAACAAAAATTTCAAGATGGTGACTGTAACCAAAATTCTTCCTACCCTCAGGCAAGGAGACTAGCTAGCCTCCTTGGACCTCAAGGATGCTTATTTCCACATTTCAATCAGGCACTCTCACAGAAAATACCTAATGTTCGAATTGCCCTCAGACCATTATCAGTTCAAGGCAATGCCCTTTGGCCTTACCTTAGCTCCTAGAACATTTGCAAAATGTCTGGCAATGGTGGTAGCCCATTTAAGAAGACAGGGAGTTCCTGTGTTTCCCTATCTGGATGGCTGACTGGTCATAGGCCAGTCTCCTCAGCAGGTCAGGGATGCCATGGTTCTGGTGCAGGATGCCCCCTTGTCTTTAGGATTTCTGGTAAACCTAATTAAGTCAGTACTGGAGCCCATCCAGATGTTAGAATTCATAGGAGCAGAGCTGGACACAGTCCGGGCAAAGGCTCTTCTGCCAGTGGGAAGGATATACAATCTCATCCAGCTGGCAAACTCTTTCCATCAACAGGTATCTCATCTGGCAAGACATTTTCTCCAGCTCCTGGGGCACATGGCAGCTTCTTCAGCAGTGGTTCCAGGAGCCAGGTCTCACATAAGGGATATCCAGTTTTATCTTCGGTCCTACTGGTCCCAGAGAAGGGACTCCCTGTCCAAACTGATCCCAGTGACAACCACCCTCATACAGGCATTGCAGTGGTGGAAGGACAATAACAACCTCAGGGAAGGTGCCCCATTCCTCCTGCAATCTCCTACAATGGTTCTGACAACAGATGCCTCTCTCCTAAGGTAGGCAACTCACTTGGGGGACCACACTGCTCATGGGACATGGTTTCATGAGGAGTCCCTGCGCCACATCAGTCTGTTGGAACTCAGGGCTGTGTTCTTAGCTCTTCAGTCTTTCACAAAGATGGTACAGGGCAAGGTTGTGCAGATAAGGACAGACAACACCACCACCATGTACTACATCAACAAATAAGGTGGATCAAGGCCCTTTGCCCTGTGTATGGAGGCAATAAAGATCTGGAGTCTGTCCTACTCCCTCAACACCTCCATCTCAGCCATGCACCTGCCAGGCAAGGACAATGTTCTGGCAGATGCCCTTATCAGAATAAATCAGAGTCACTGTGAATGGTCTTTGAACAGAGAAATACTGCTTGCAGTGTTCAGGAGATGGGGACACCAGAGATAGACCTGTTTGCAGCCCAAGACAATCATCAACTACCCCAGTTCTATTGCAGACCTCCAGTTTTGGGTTCAATACCCCTGGATGCACTGATATTGGACTGGACAGGCAAATTCATGTATGCCTTTCCCCCATTCCCTCTGATCTTCAGAGTCCTGATCAAACTCAGGAGCCAGCAATCATCTTTGATTCCGATTGCTCCAGATTAGGCTGGACAACCCTGGTATCCCATGCAGCTGTTTTTGGCAGTGACCAGTCCAATCTGTCTCCCCAGGAGGCACAATCTTCTGACCTCTTCTCAAGGTAGGATCCTATACCCCACCTCAAGTCCCTCAGGCTCAGGGTCTGGCTCTTGAGGATCTAGTGTATGCAAGCTTGCATCTCTCTGAAGGGGTCCTAGATATTTTGAAGGTTTACAGAAAACCTGCCACCAGAAAGACTTCTGCTTCCAAATGGAAGATATTTACTATCTGGTGTGCACAAAAGGAACTAGATCCACAGACAGCTGGATTGGCAGTCCTGTTGGACTATTTAGTCCACCTTCATTCCTTAGACCTTTGGCCCTCCACTCTGAAAGTACATCTGGCAGCTGTTTCTGCCTACCTCTCTGCAGGGAAAGACTCTTCCCTGGCCTCTCATGCTATTTTCAAAAAGTTCTTTAAAGGGTTGCTCCATCTACACCCCCTCTCACATGGAGCCAACCCCTTCTTGGAACTAGAATATCTGCATAGCACAGCTAATGCAGCCCCCATTTGAACCCATGTCCTCTGCTGAACTCAAATACTTGACATGGAAAACTGTTTTTCTGGTAGCCATAACCTCTGCAAGGAGCTACAGGCTTTGTCAGTAGAGCCTAAATACATAGCACTCCATAGGGACAAGGCTGTCCTTAGGACAAACAGGAAATTCCTTCTGAAAGTGGTCTTTGACTTCCACCTGAATCAGTCCATGACATTACCAATCTTCTTCACTGAACATTCTAGTTCAGGAGAGCATAGACTACATAGCCTGGATGCTAAGAGGGCTATTAGCTACTATCTGGATCAGACAAAGACCCATAGTAATGAATGCACACAATTGTTCCTCACCTATGGGGAAGTGGGTAAGGGCAAGCCAGCCACCAAGAGGACCATGGCTCAGTGGATTGTGTCTTGCATCCAGTTCTGCTATGGCAAACTGGGGAAAGAGCCACCAGCTGGCCTTAGAGTCCACTCTACTAGGGGAACAGCTGCCTCTATTGCAGCTGCCAGAAATATTCCCCTGCTTGAAATTTGCAAGGCAGCTACCTGGAAAATGGTTCACGCATTCACTAAACACTACTGCCTGGACACCCAGGCTAGGAGTGATGCCAGATTTGGCACAGCAGTACTGCAGGATCTATTTCCTAAGTAGATTCTGTGACCACCTCCATGGGACACTGCTTAATAGTCTGCATTTAGTCAGAATACAGCAAGACTTTATGTTGTTTGAAGAAATAATTACTTACCACAGTAATCTTGCTTCTTCTAATGGAGTCCTGCTGTATTCTGACCTCCCTCCCTATCTCCCCTAACAGAACCTGAAGGGGGGGCACTGCATTACAGCTGTTCTATTTTTCAAATGTTGCACATTTTCAAATGGTGGCATTTTCTTGGGCGTCTGTGACCTGAGTCTTTTAGTTTGCCCTTTTGTTGACTATTAGGGCCCAGTATTCAAACATGCAACTGTCAATGGTGCAAGTAGGAGCACAGTGCAACTGAAATGCACTGGAGCAACTAAGGGATATATTTGAAAGAGATGTGCCATGGTGCATCCCTTCTGAATATATCAAATAATGTGCTGTGCTCAAATACACTGCGCCAGTAAACCCCGCAGCCAGGTCTGAATACCAGGAATCGGTAATGCACTAGTGCATCAGAGATATGCCATGTGCAAGTTCCTGATATTCAGAAACTGATATGCAAATGGAGACATTATGCATCAAGGCACAAATGAGTCCATTTGCATGTCATTATGACCCAATTTGCATGTGTTGTACAGGGCTGGCCAGTGAAATCCACCTGGTGCACTGCACAGCATGTAGTCCCTGTACCAGGGACCGAAGTAGTACTCCCTCTCCATCCCAATCCTCCAAGGACTGAGAATAAATTAAGTTCCATATCCCTGGTAGTCAGGTGGTACCCCCGATGCTCCAATCACCGAGAATGAATTAATGTTCATATCCCTGGTAGTCCAGTGGTACCCCCCTTTCCTGACCCTCCAATCACCAAGAATAAATCAAATTCCATACCCTGGTAGTCCAGTGATACCCCCCTTCCTGCCCATATGTCCCATGACTGAAAATAACTTACTTTATCATCCCTGGTAGTCTAGTGGTACCCCCACCCCACCGGTAACAATGATTGCCCATACTGGTACCCAAAGTGAATCCCTGGTGGTCGAGTGGCACCCCCCACCCCAACCCACACAGGACCACCAGCCCACCCAGCCCCCCATCATCGGCGGGCAGCAAACCCACCTGCATACCTCCATGGCTGCCTGCCAAATGACAGCTTACAGTAGCAGCTGCAAGCCCACTGGACCACACTGTGGACCAATGGGCTTGCAGTGCATACTGTAATACTCACTCACAAATATGTGAAAGAATGACTTCATTCACATATTTGTGAATGAGTAATACAGTATGCACTGCAAGCCCATTGGTCCACAGTGTGATCTAGTTGGCTTGCAGCTGCTACTGTAAGCTGTCATTTAGTGGGCAGCTGTGGAGGTATGTGGGTGGGTTTGCTGACTGCTGATGATGGGGGTGGAGCTGGGAGTGCTGGGGTTCCTGTGTAGGTGGGTGGTGGTGGTAGGGAGACAGTGGACCACCAGGGATTGAGTTTGGGTACCAGTACGGGTAATCATGGCTACCGGTGGGATGGGGGTACCACTAGACTACCAGGGACAGTAAAGTAAGTTATTTTTGGTGATTGGAGGTATGGCCCCAACCCTGTATCCCCACCACCCCAGGCCAGCACCCACTTCATTTCTTTCTTTCATTCATTTTTTATTAAACCGGTTAGACCATTGAGTAAACTCATTTAAAATGGTGACCCTTGGTTAGGTAACAAATAATTACAACAAATAACAACAAGATATAATGCAATACATAAACACATTACAATTGCATCACCTCACCATGCCATGCTGTCAGCTTAGTGGTAATCCACAACACCACCCCTCATGAACCTCCCTGCCCCTCACTGAGCACACTCGCTCCCACCACATGTGTATACATGCGTGACATCCTGTTGCCTTTTGTGAACCGGCCCCATCCAGTTACCCTTCCTACGCCCTCACTGTCAGGGTAGTCGCAGCAAGTGGGTTGCCATTTTGATAGGCACCCACTTGCAGTGTGCTGGATACCCACACACATAGATCCAATGGAGTTAGCTGTGGGTGGATGCTGGATCCAGTGAGGAGTGGTACGGCCTGGGAAAGTATGAGTGGGCTTTGGCCAATGGGGGCATCATTAACATGGGCTCTTTCTTTTTCTGAATCCCTCCTCCATTGGGACACTGTGTAATCACATTATCTGACACATCTATCGGATGCCGCCCTGAAAGTAGTATGGTGCAGTAAGAAAGAACAAGATGTGAAGAATGATAAGCTGAATAATGTGAAACCATGCAAAACTAGGCAATAGAACAAAAGTAAAATACCATAGGTGACTGTCAGTCATTTTACAACTAGTGCATAAAATGTGGGCCAGGAGAGGTAGGCCGGTATGCTGTCAAAGCACTTGTAAAAAAAAATACAGGAATGATATTAAACACAGATAGATGGGCACAGCCAGCAAAATGCAATACTGTGTTTTCTGATTTAAATTGTTACCAGCTATGTGCAAAAATTCTGTAGAGAAAAGTACCTCAAGTAAGAAGAATGACTTGAGGCTCTATACAGACCAAAACAGCAGAAGGATTGTGTATATTGTGCTTAAACTCTCGCAGTGCACTATATAATTTATATGAACACATGGTCATGGTAGTATAAAAAGGAAAACTTACATGGATAATTGTGAAAAGCATTTAAAAACTGTGTAGGACCGTGTAACATGAAGATATTAGTACCTTTGATACATTATGTTTCTAGGATAGAAGTACTGTACTGCTTTGATAAATAAGGATTATAAGGCATACGTAAGTACTGGGATCATATTTGTTCTGGAGTGATTCAACATTTAGAGTTCTTAAAAAGTAAGACTTTGTCTATAAAAAAATACAGTAAATCAATTGTGAATAATCCTGTAGGATCACCGAGACTTAGACGAAGTGTCAAAATAAAGGCAGGAAATATCAGCATATGTATGGTGGAAAATATATTTAAAAAATAAAGTATGGTGCATGATTTGAAAGTTAGAGTTTTAATATCTTCTTCACCTCCATAATAACATTTCCTATCTTCTCATTTTTATAACTGCATAGTGAGAGCTATGCAACACATTGTGAACAAGAGGAGAGTGAGCAGGGCAGAGAAAGTATGCAACAGGAACTGATGTTTATTATCTTCTGCTTCTATAGTGGAATATCATCACCTAATTGGTATGCATGAGATCCCTGATCTTTTTTGTCCCCATCCCCTCCTCATACCAGATGTAGTTTATTCATGAACCATAGTTTGTAAAAAAAAAAAAATTCTGTTTTCTGTGACACATCTGCAGCTGGAAGAATGCTGCTGACTCCATAAAATACTTCACATAGAATGGGTAAGTGTAAGTGACTGAAGAACACTTTTGTCAACACCTTATATAGATCTGATATAGCAGAAACATTTTTTTACATCCATACAGTTTACTGAGAGAATATGTGAATGGTAGAGAGAGAAAGGCACAGGCAGTCATTTTATAAGGTATAAGTACTGTAATAGTATTTGTTCTGGAGAGAGTCAACATTTAGCTTTCTTAAAAGTGACAGACCTAGTCAATCAAAAAAATACAGTAAAATAATTTGTGTATAATCCTATAAGACCACTAAGACTTGGGAAGAAGTGGCAAAATAAGACCACAGAATATTGACATATGTATGGTGGCAGATATAATAAAAAATAAAATAATCACTTCAAGACCATAATGTAAGTTATTACACTGCATTGCGTCAGCATAGATGAACAACATCCCATATGTTGCAGGTGATACTTTCCATTTGATCAGTAAAATTGTTTTTGAGACTAGCTTTCGGGAGTTAAACTCCCTTCAGCATAACAGTGACCACTGACCTGATAAAGGGAGTTTAACTCTCAAAAGCCAGGGTCAGAAACATTTTTTTACACTGTGTTTTGGTGCCTCCCATCACCAGCACCATCTGCCTGGTCACAGACCCCTTTGGCTGCGGCATCCCATCATAGCCACTCTCCTAGTACTCTCTGGCTTACCCCCCAGGGTGGGGTCATGGTACCTGACTCCCCTTGAAGGTATCACAATCAACAGATAGGGTGGGAGTTGGCCTGGGAGCCAATTGCAGCTGGGGCATCATTGAAGCAGTGGGTGGCAGGCTTTTCTCTCACTGTGAGTGGGGTTGAGAATGTGCAATGCCGCTAGCATCCATCCTGACCCTCAGACTCTTGCTTGGTGCCGGTCACTGTGGTGCCCCCGGCCTCTGCCAAGGGTCCCACAAGCACTGGTCATACCCCGCACTCTCCACCTGGAGAAGGAGACCAGTCTGTGAGATGCTCTATCCTTCCTCCCTGGCCAGCCCTCTAATGACCATGGTCTGTTCCTGAACCCAAGTCACTGGTATTACAAGCAGAAATACAACCACTGCACCAACAGGCCAGCAGGTTAGAAACAATTTTGTTAGTCCAATTAAAAGTATCACCAGCAACATATTTATTTATTTTTTTCTTCCAAATCATAGACTGGACTAACACAACTCCAAATTTCTTCATCAGAATGCCATAGACCAAATGTTTTATTCTGTTCCCATTAAGGTACTAATGCTGAAGTCGCACCTTCACTTGGATCCACATTATTATGCACAATGTCTCCTGCAGAAATTAGTGGTGCGGGGGAGAAGTGAAGAAAGGAGAAATAGTAAATGCAGTAGTTTTGTTATGAAAGTGCAGTTCAGCACCTGCTTCTTAATAGAAGCAGAACAAGAGTAAAACCCAATTAAACCTGTTGCAGAACACTATAATTCCTCATATTTCATGAACTTTGCTCTTATACTTAGAGCTACAGCAGCTTGCTTCAGTTAACAGTAGGTAAGTGGCTCTGGTGGGATGTTAACCTGAACTTGATGGTTCCCAAGCTTGTTATCTAGCCACTAGACCCCAATTCCATCCCTCATTCACATTTTAATGCCACTTAGTGAAGCTTAAAGCAGACAGTAGTGGAAATGGGAGGAAACCCATGGGAACTCAGTTCCAGAAGTGAAATTAAAAATCTGATTCACCTCCAGGAATAAAATGAAACTGTCTGTGTAAAATGTGCACTCATAACTGATTTATTAAAGTGTAAAAATGCAACATATAATGAATTTCAGTAGAGGTATTCACGAAATCCTTGAAGAGCGGTGTTGTACCTGAAGACAGGAAAAAGGCAATAATGGTTCCACTTCACAAATCAGGCAGTTGTGAAGAGGATAGTAATTACAGACCAATGAGCCTCATGTCTATAGTAGGGAAACTAATGGAGACATTACTGAAACATTACTGAAACAGAGGATCATAGCATTCCTCAAAACTAGTGGCCAACAAGACCCTAAACAGCATGGTTTCACAGCAGGTAGGTCATGCCAGACAACTCTGCTCAGGTTTTTTGACTACACTACAAATATAGTGGATGACAGTGGGGCAGAAGATGTGGTCTGCCTAGACTTTAGTTAGGCGTTCGACTCAGTTCCACATAGAAGGCTGGTAAAGAAGCTTACTCACATAGGGGTTGGTCCAGAAGTAGTCAGACGGGTACCAAACTGGTTATAAGGCAGAACCCAGAGGGTACAAGTTAATGGAACACAATCAAAGGAAGGCAGGTTGACCAGTGGAATGCCCCAGGGCTCACTGCTGGGGCCTCTGCTCTTCAATGTTTTTGTAGCAGACATCACTGATGGACTGGATGGGAAGGTGTGTCTGTTTGCCAATGACACCAAGACATGTAACAGGGTGGACATCTCAGAAGGAGTGAGCAAGATGGAAGATGACCTCAAGAAACTAAAATAATGGTCTGGAATGTGGCAACTGACATTTAATGCCAAAAAGTGCAAGGTCATGCACATAGAAAAAGAAAAATCCAAGAAAGGAGTATTACCTAGAAGGCAAAAGACTGTCAGTCTCAAACCAGGAATGAGATCTGGGAATCATAATCTCAGATGACTTGAAGGTTAGTAAGCAGTGTGAGAAGGCAACAGTAAAGGCCAACAGAATGCTGGGCTGCATTGGGAGGGGAATCAAAAGCAGAAGGGGAGAAGTGGTAGTATCACTGTATAGATTACTGGTCAGGCCTCACCTGGAATATGGAGTCCAGTTCTGGAGGCCTCATCTCAGGAAGGACATTGACTGGGTGGAAACAGTACAGAGAAAGGTGACAAAAATTATTCAGGGTCTGCAGTACATGTCCTATGAGGAAAGACTTAGGGAACTGAATATGTACTCCCTGGAGCAGAGACGAGAAAGGGGACATGATTGAAATATTTAAGTACATAAAATGCATTAACAAGGTACAGACACAGGAACGTTTTCACCTCAGGAAGGGCTCCATGACCAGGGACATAACCTCAGGCTGCAAGGAAGGGAGGTTCACTACCAAAACCAGAAAACTTTTCTTGACAGAAAGAGTGGTGGATGCCTGGAACAGCCTGCTCAAAGAGGTTGTGCAGGTCAACACTGCGGGGGATTCAAGAATGCATAGGATAGATACAATGGAGCCCTGACTACAATAGGCAATTAGAGTGTCAAAATATGTCTAAAACAAATGGGCAGACTAGAAGAATCTAGCGGTATCCTTTCTATGTAGAAATATATCCTCAGACCACTGTTAGATATGCTTGGTACTTGATCAAAGGTAATGGTTTCCCTCAGTGAATGCTTTCCATTTCCAGCACCGAAAGCAGACTTCTTGTTAGCCGTCCACTGGGTGGGGCCAAAACCATAAAAGCATCTAAAGGAAAAGTAAAGGAGGGTGAAAACCACAGCTCAGGGTTGAAGAAATGGTGTCCCATAAACCTTTCCTTGTTATCCAGTAAATGTGAGATTTCTACATCACAATAATACCACAAGTAAATTACAACTTAGCCACACATCATTCTAGACCCTTTATCAAGCGAATGCATTAGCAGCCATATTGGCTGTGACCAGAGTTTGTTCTCTATGACAGTAATTAAATCATGTTGTTGTATACAGTAGCTACAGTAGCAGATGGGGGTGGTGGGGGGGGATTTGTCAACACAAAAAGGGAACTTGGTTTGCACTCAGAGAGGAGTGAGAAGAACATTTTTCCTATGTGGGACAGTGACCCACAGGGTGTCAAAAGTTGAGGTTAATGAAAACTGCTCAACTACATTGTTGATGTTTATAAAAACACATACATTTAAATCATAAATAGGTGTTTTCATGTGAAATCTACCCCCCCAACCAAAAAAAGGCAACTTGGCAGGTTTAATGTTTTTTTTTCTTACAAACCTTTCACCTCAGTCCTTTAGCAGTTTTCCTTTTATGTACTAGACCACAACACATAAGTAAAAAACAAAAATAAAGAGAAGGCTGCCTTCAATGAAAGTATATAACTACAGTGTAATGAAAATTAAGTTTTAAACACTACTTATGTTTTACAAATTTACAGATGTTGCAGTGCATTTATATGATAATTTACATGTTACAGAGAAAATATTTATTTTGAACCAACTCTACTAATAAATACTTTTACTGCAAAGTACTGTACTAGTTAACCTATTGCTGAGATATGCTATTTTATTCATTAATAGGGACTGCTTTTTTCAGATTTTAGATGTTGCAGAGGTAATGTATTGTACACTCTTTGAAAATAGTAAACACTTTTAATCCCTCAGAGTAAATCAGACTAATTCTTTTATGATAGTGGCCCATTTTATGTGTGATAAGCCACTCCAAGGTGTGCATTATAGGATTTTAATGCACTTCCCAGAGGCATAGGGACACGGCCTTTGGCCTCGTGCCTTAGCACTTCCCTGGGGTGTGCATTAAAATATTTTACTGTACACCCTGTCATGGCTTATTGCTTACATATATGTATATATGAGTTTTTATATATATATATATAGGAGATACATGATGGGCATGAGTGTGGTATGGCAAATATTGTCACTCCTGCAGAGTGAGATATCCAAGCTCATGATGCAGGAGTGACAATATTTGCCATACCACACGATCTGTCCATCATGTATTCGATATATACAATAGGGCCAAGAGTTTCAGAAGTTTTGTTATGCTGTCTTGAGTTCTGTTCCTGTTAATGTGTTTGCTCAATATGTGTGTGAGCTTTTCTGAATGGGCTGGCAGTGTTATAAACTCTGAGAGACCCATGAGTGTGTTTTGCAATGCTAAATGAGTTAGTTTTAGATAGAAATGAGAAAAATACTTTTGTGAAGCTGTATTGTGTAGCAGTCTAGCTGCAGTGAAGTTAAACACATCACAGTAATTGTAATGAACTGAGAGGCAGAGTGTCAGAACAGCTGATACTGTTTTCAGTGGTAATTAAGTTAGCTGCAGGCAGAGTGCAGAGTGTTCTGTGAAATTGTGCTCTTTAGGATTCTGGTTGCAGTGAAGTTAAATTACCACAATAATTGTAATGGGTGAGAATCAGAGTTTGAGGAACAAGTGAGAGTGTGTTTCAGTGGTTGTTGAGTTAGCTGCAGGCAGTAGTTTAGACTGTTCTGTGAAGCTGTGCTGTTTGGAATTCTGGCTGCATCAAGTTGAGAGCATTACAGTAATGAGCTGGAAGTTAGGGGGGGATAGGTGTGTTTTGTAATTCTCACTGAGTTAGCTGTAGGCAGCAGTGAGACCTCTCAGGTAGTTCTGCTTTTGTGTCTATGGTAACAGCACAGGTGTTTCTTTCATGCTGAGGGGAAAGCTGCCTAGGGTGATGATATCAGTGACCTTTTGTGACCTGTGTGTGTAAATGTCTCATATCATCACAGTAGAGTAGAGTAGAGGGTAAAAATATCACACTGCAGTGGATGATACGCTGTTTTATCTCACTCATTTACCACTCACCCCTATTGTGTACATATATATATATATATATATATATATATATATATATATATTTTATAATGGCGTGGTTGCACCACTGTATTTAGAGTTATGAAGGCACTTCTATGTTAAAGTCAAAATTTTGTGTGTTAATAACTTTGAACCTGTTCAACGGATTGGCCTGAAATTTGACATGCGTGGTGGGGCATCTCTTGAGTTGCCAAATTTTGTTTCGGTCACACGTACGATCTTTGCACACCAAAACACTGCAAAAATTTACTTTTTGCCAGTTTTGGAGGCAGTTTTGGGGATTTTTCCCGTGGCCATTGTGTGCGTGCCACTCTGTGAGAGAGCTCATCTGAAAAAGCTTTGCTGTCCGAACATGCCACTTTTCATTTGGTGAAAAAATATTAAGGCATTCAAGTTATGGCACTTTTAAGCTCCCACTATAAGTCAATCGGAAAATTTATATGGTTGTTTTGCAAACAAAGAATGGGGTTTGGACCATCTCGTCCCACCTGGCAGTCAAAGAATTTGCAGCCTCACAGTCAAAGAATCTTTGTCCCTGAGAATTCTTTGATCATGAGGTCCAGCATCTTGTTTTTTAAATTCAGATTGTAAAAAATAAAATATCTCAGCTCAGGGGTCACTCCTGAAGTAAAACTTGTATGGGTTTTACTCAGGGGGCTTTAATCTATTGATCCAAGCCTTTGATTTAACATAAAATGGTGAAAAAATAGAGTTATAATGTTTTAAAATCTTTGATCGCAGCTCGCTAACGATCTTTGATCATGAGCCTGCAAATTCTTTGACAGTGATCTTGCATTGTGAGGTAAAAATACAATCTACTCACCTCAGTGGGGGCCTAGGGACACAAATGTGGGTGAGTTTTGGTCAGGGGGCTTCGTCCTATCGAGTCATGGTGCTGGTTTCATGTAAATGTGCCAAAAACTTGCATTTCACCGTTTTTTATTCTTTAATTGCGAGCGTGCATTTTCTTTGATCGCGAGCCTGCAAATTCTTTGATCATGAGATTCTTTGATCGTGATCCTGCATCGCGAGCGAGGGATGAGATGGCCGAATTAAAATATCAAATCTCAGCCCAAGGGTGCCCTAGGAAGACAAATGAGGGTGAGTTCTGCTCAGGGGGCTTTGTTCTGTTGAACCATGGTGGTGGTTTACCGCATTTATCTCAAAATTTTGATTTTCAGCATTTTTTATTCTTTGATTGTGAGCCAGCACAATCTTTGATTGTGAGCCTCCTAATTCTTTAATCGCAAAATTCTTTGACCATGATCCTGCATTGCAAGCAAGGGAAGGGATGGCAGAATTAAAAAATCTAATATCTCAGCCCAGGGTTGCCCAAGAAAGACAAAGGAGGGTGAGTTCTTCTCAGAGGGGTTCATTCTGTCAAACCATGGTGGTGGTTTACTGCATTTATCTCAAAATTTAGATTTTCAGCATTTTTTATTCTTTGATCGCCATCCAGCACAATCTTTGATCATGAGCCTGCAAATTCTTTGATCATGAGATTCTTTGATCACAATCCTGCATCGCGAGTGAGGGACAAGATGGCTGAATTAAAAACTCAAATTTGTCAGCCCAGGGGTGCCCTAGGAAGACAAATGAGGGTGGGTTCTGCTCAGGGGGCTTCATTCTGTCAAACCATGGTGGTGGTGTTCCACATTTTGTCAAAATTTAGATTTGTAACATTTTTTATTCTTTGATTGCGAGCCTGTAAATTCTTTGATCGCTAGATTCTCTGATCATCCTCTTTGCTTGTGAGATAGGGACAAGATGGCAAGATTTTATAATGAATTAGGTCAATTTTACTAATATTTAACATTACATATCTCGGAAACAGTTTGATCTATTTAATTAAAATTTGGAGGGTGTTTACAGCATGTCCTGTAGATGTAAATACAGTGTTTGTGTATCAGAAAATATATATTTTGCGGAGATATTGTGTGGCACAATTTACGTTCTGTGGACAGTGTTTTGCATTGTGCTGGTGGCTTGAAATTGATAGGGTACTTAGCCTTAGTGTCATGGATGTAGTTTTCAGTCATTGTGTCTGTTAAATGTCAACAGGTGCAGAACTCTGCCACTCTAAAGAATGAAAATCTCAAACTTTAAAATGTTATATCTCGGACACAGTTTGGTCTTTCACATTGAAATTTGGAAGGTCTTGGTAGCGTGTCCTGTAGATGTCAATTATGGTATTTAGGTGTTGCAAAATAAATTTTCTGTGGAGATATTGTGCCATGCACTTTACATTTTGCATATAACATTTTGCTTTGTTGTACTGCATTCAGATTTATGGGGTACCTAGTGTTACTGCCATGGAGATAGTTTCACTGCTTATGTGTCTGAGATGTAAACAGCTGCTCAATTATGCCATTCTCATGACTCTGTAATTCATTCACATTCAGTAGTTGTACTTTTATCATATGGAGATGTTTACAAGTTGGTGGGAGCACAGGGCCCAAAGGGCCCGCACTCCCACCAACTTCTGCAACTTCTTAGTTTTCTCTTCTTTTTCCAAAAGTAAGGAAATTTTATGCAAAACAACTGCATTAAAGCATCATTTAGGGTTAAAGCACAAAAAGTCAGGAAATGAAAAATCTTTAGGGTTGCCCCTACCCCCCCGCGGACCCACCAATAATCCCCAGATTGACAGATGACGGGGTGTGTCATTGGAGTTTTGATTCCTAAATGATGCCCCATTCTTCTTCACTGTTGCTTCTGAATATAATTACACAAGGTGTGAATTTACTTAGGAGGCTGCAGATATTGAGATAGACTAGTTGTAAGCTGTCTAGCTTGCCTTCTATTGTAGCACAAGATTTATGTGGCCCTGGATTAGGATGCACATTACCTGATATTAGGAGGAGGAGAAGGGTGAGGTGGAGAAAAGCTTTCCCTAGAAGCATGGGTGCTAGGTGATGGGAGTGTGGAGAAATACGGATTTTGGAGGGTCCTACAGGTGTAGGTAGGGTGCCTATGAGATGGGCTAGTAGTGCTGGGGGCAGTGAGGGATGGGAGTGGAGTGATGGGTGAGTAGAGGATGCAAGGGGTGACATCCCCTAGGGGTCAAGAAGGCAGTGCCGTGGAGGTTGGAGGTATAGTAGGTGCATACTCGTTCATGGTAAATGGAGTTTGGGGGGCACTCTAAGTGGGCAAGTAGGGAGCCAGACTTTGGGGTCCCATTTTTGTGGCTCTTTGATTGGGAGAGTGGAGGGGAACATTGTGGCAGTAACTGCAACTATCTGTAGGTAGAGATACATGATTTTAGGGAGAGATTTAGAATCTGATTGGGTGGTGGCCACTAGTGGTGAGAAAGTATAGGCTGCAGGTGGGAAAGTGGGCTGATTGGTTATTACCAATCACGGGATGTATAGTATAAGTTAGTATGTTTGCCAAGGGTGGTGATGGTGGTGGGGCAGCCGGCGCAGAGCACTGGCGGAGCCAACTGAGCTGCGATACAGCAAGCAGGTAAGGAGCAGAGATTCCAGCTCCTCTCAAGCTTTGGTATTTGGTCCGTACCTTGAGTTCTTCGGTGTGGGGGAGGGTGGCTTCTGGCCCCTCGCGACCTCACAATCTGTGGTCTGGCTGTGGACAAGGAGAGGGAGAGAGCATAGAATTATATTAAGTTAAAGGGAGGCACCCACACAAGATCGGAGCAAATGGCGACTGGCTACATTCTGTATTCACTCCCACATTTGCATCGATTGTACTCCGGATTGACTGTTTAGGCAGAGTGAGCTTACAGAACTAAATCTGGCTTTACACAAGTGGCGTTTTACTTACAGAAGTTATTTTGCTGCAGCTTTCAGAAGTTCATTTGCTCAGAGCTGCAGGGAATACATTTAATACATTTGCCTTTAAAAAGCGGTTTTTCTCACAGCCACAGGAGATTAACTTGCAGACTTGGAGTGAGAGTCAGTTTGTATAAATTAGTAACTTTGGCTGTTAAAATAAGCAACGTTTTACTCCGAGCCTGTGCCTGCCGACCGATTGGTGTTAACAGGGTTTAAGGTACTTCATGCTACTCAGGAGTGTATAAAGCAACATTTACAGAATTAGTTTAGTGCCAAGACACATTCAGAATCCACAGTTTCTTGAGTTACACTATACAGAGGTGGTTTGCAAGTGCAGAAATTTGAACTGTATTTTGGTGCCAAACTGTGCACTCCCCAACAATGCAATACTAGCTTCAGGAGTTTCAATATACAAACTCTGTAGCCTATATGGGGGTTACAGCACAAAATAAACCTATCATCACATGTGTGTGGACACAAACTTTATCCCCTTTAAAATACATCCATAACAGTAACTGAGCTAGATAACCCCAAGGTCCCTTTTAACTGAGCTGTGATACAGCAAGCGGGCAAGGAGCAGAGATTCCAGCTCCTCTCAAGCTTTGGTATTCGGTCCGTACCTTAAGTTCTTCTGCGAGGGGGAGGGCGGCTTCTGGCCCCTCATGACCTCACATTCTGCGGTCCGGCTTGAGTTCTTTGGCGTGGGGGAGGGCGGTTTCTGGATCCTCGTAACCTCACAATCTGTGGTCCAGCTTGAGTTCTTCAGCATGGGGGAAGGCGGCTTCTGGACCCTCGCGACCTCACAATCTGCGGTCTGGCTTGAGTTCTTTGGCGTGGGGGAGGGTGGCTTCTGACCCCTCGCGACCTCACAATCTGCGGTCCGACTTGAGTTCTTTGGCATGGGGGAGGGTGGCTTCTGGCCCCTCGCGACCTCACAATCTGCGGTCCGGCTTAAGTTCTTCGGCATGGGGGATGGTGGCTTCTGGCCCCTCATGACCTCGCAATCTGCGGTCCGGCTGTAGCTACACCTGTAGTGCAAGATGCAAATGAACCAAGCT
Organism: Neoceratodus forsteri; assembly: GCA_016271365.2. Taxonomy (NCBI): domain Eukaryota; kingdom Metazoa; phylum Chordata; order Ceratodontiformes; family Ceratodontidae; genus Neoceratodus; species Neoceratodus forsteri. The sequence continues at coordinate 741,315,715 of CM057459.1, forward strand.
GTGAAGTGCCTCCTGTGGAGTGTCCTCCAAGTGACTGCACAGAGAATTTTGTGGTACCTCAAAGTGACACTATTTCACATTACTCACTAACGCAGAACAGAAGACCCCCAGAATATTTCAAGGATTATATACCTACTGATAAGATTTTAGGAACTGGTACAACTGGGTAACTGGGCAAAACTGGAAATGTTAATGTTGAAAACTGTGTGCAGTTAGAAGCAGTTTAGTAATCTGTTAGAAGTGTGTTTGCTTAATATAGCCTGCATTTCTTTTACCAAAATAGGGAGGAATGTAATGTTCAAAGCAAGAAGCAGAGCTCCTTTAAAACTCATTATACCCTGGGTGGCCATTTTGTATGAGGAGAATTAATGGATGGTTTGGATTTCATTCGGAGCTATTGGGTACAATGAGTTAAGTGCCAATGGACTGTAGTTCAGAGGTTTTGACACTGGAGGGAGCTAAAGGGCAAAAGAAAGGAAGTTAGTACTGCACGTGAGTTCAAACTGTGTGCATGTATTTCTGAATGCTGCAAAATAAAAGCTGTTTAATAGAATAGTATGCATAAGTGACTACTTTACATGTGTAAACACCTTCTGATATGGGCCAAGCCTCCACAGCATTCTGGCCAAATTGGAGTTCCTTGACATCCAAACTCTTGATCTGCTTCAGGCTATCAGCAGACCGGTCTGGTTTAGGTTTGTCACTGGCGTGAAACAAGGGAAATATTTCTGAAATGTGACTCTGCTTCATACCGGATGGACCAGGTGCAGTGCTAGTGTTTTGTAAGTTTTTACTCGATTTTTGTTTTGACTAAAATGCTATTGATTTTTTGGTGGCCTTATTCAAAGATTTAGGTTTTTTTACCTTAAGGACAGAGTTTCTCTTCTTTAGCTGTTTACAAGGAGTCATAATTCCAAATTTAGAAAAAGATTTAAAATCCTTTTTAGTAGTTTCTTCTGCTTCGGAGAGGGGTTCAACCGCAAAGTCTATTACTCTTAATTAGGCGAGGGGTGCAAGCAACTTGACAGTTTTTCATCCTGTCCCGCAGTGTACAGTATCCCTTCTCCAATCCAAGTGGTAGCTCCAAGTGGGTTTGGGTAAACGGGGCACCTGGGAGTTGTTAGCAGCAGGTTAAAATATCAATTGAGTTGGACAGGCAAGGTTAGATAGTAATAAACAAACAAACAAACAAAAAAAAGTAGAAGGGGAGTTATTAACCTGTAGGCTTATCGTATTGGGGGAATTGGCAGGGGGTGCAGGTAAGGTCTACATACAGGGCATAACTATGATGGGAGTGGTGCAGTGCAGCGACTATGGGGTGACAGTCTTCAGGGAGACCTTCTGGAGACTGCAGTGCTGCCCCATCTGCAGACACATCTCTGGGCTGAGGGAGGAGGTTGCCAGACTCAAGGCCAAGATAGCTTGGGTTGGGACCAACTCCCTCACTCGTAGACCTCCAGGTCCTCCTTCACTTCCTCAAAGGATGCCAGGAAGGAGGAGCAGATAGACAACGGTGGGCTCGGGGAGGGTTAGGGTGGTGGGGCATAGGCACATCCCATATGCCATACCGCTATCGAACTCCTACACCCCACTGGCAGAGCAGATAGTCCCACAGAGGTGTCCAAAGTAGTGGATGGGATGGATGTGGAGGTCCTCCAGGGTGGAGACCTCAAGGAGGGCAGCAAGGGACCCCAGAGGAGGAGGAAGAGGAGGAAGCAACATCTGGTGGGGAACTCCATAGTCTGGAGAGTGGAGTGGGGGACGGGTAGCAGGGTGGAGAGGGAGGTAAAGTGTCTGCTGGGAGGCACAGCTCGGAGGGATGGAGAGCAGATCCAGAGGATCAGTAGGGTGGCAGCAAGGAGGGGCAAGCTGGAGGTCATTGTCCATCTGGGGACAAATGACCTGGGTAGGGACAAGGCAGGGATAGGAAGAATGCTGGATGAGTTCAGAGAGTTGGGAAGGGGCAGGTGACAAGCTCTGTAACCTTGCCAGTGTTGCTACCTGTCTATGGCGAGGGGGAGACTTGGAATCTCCGCACCAGGAACTTCAACACATGGCTGAAGAACTGGTGCAGAGAGAAGGATTTTGGTTTCACTGGGGACTGGGAACCAACCTGGAGGGATGTGGGCCTGCATAAGGGTGACAGCCTGCATCCATCCAGGAGGGGACTGCTGCCCTTAGTGAGTGGTTTATATGCTTCACTGACAAGCATTTAAACTAGCCGAGGGGGTGGCGGAAGGAAGCAGGGAGAATCAAACTGCCTGCCACCACAGGTTAATGCAGACAGAAGGAAGGACCCTATGGTGGGAAATCACCAGTGGTAGCCAAACTAGGAAAAGGCAGAATGGCAGAGAAAAGGAGCAAGGGGATTAAAGACAGGAGGGGAATTGAAGGAGGGCATGAAGATATAAGGGTGGATGACAGGAGGGGGAGTAGCAAAATATGGAAGACCTTGTGTACAAATTTATTTTATTTAATTTTTGTTTACCGGGTAGGGTGTGCTAGCCATAGAAATGACTATTTTCAGGCACGACCCGGGAGGTTACACGGTAGTGAAACAAAATATCAGTGTTTTACAGCAAGGATACAAGACAGTGAAATAGTCAGCTAGGTACAATAGCAGCAAGATAACAGGCAAATATAACAATTGTAAGTACAATTAAAAATAGCTCAGGGCTAACTATAAAATGGACAATAAAAGGCAAGTACAGTAAGTGCTAGTACAGTTATCAAAGAACAATGTCGAGAGGTGGGGAATAACTATTAGGCTGGGGTGGATTAACAAGGGAGCATAAACAATGGTGGGGGTAGACAGAGATAGTAAGTTTCAAGCAAAGCACATGAGGGACATGGATTATAATGGGGGATTGTCATAAATCCATTTGAAAGAGAAGGAAGAGGAGTTATATCATAAAGAGACGGAGTAGAATATAAGGTACAGAGGGGTTGGACAGGGCAGAGAAAGGCAGCATAGAGTGAAGTAAGGGGGCAGGCAGGAATAGGGAAGAGGGAAGGGGGTGGTAGCCAGGTACAGGTAGGTGAGGAAGAGAGGCGACAAACAGGATATGGGAGACAAGGCAGTTAGGGAGATAGCAGGATGAAATGACACATGGCAGATGTGACTGGACTACGGGGGTTTAAAGCATGAGCATTGACTGGAGGAGATGAGATAGCTGCCCAGTACTTTTTCAAAGGCTGTATGAGAGGGAGCTTGGAGAATAGCGAGAGGGTGTGTGTTCCAAAGTTGGGGAGCAATGCTCTCAGCCTAGGAAATAAAATCCTGGAACTGGTGGCCTTGATGGCAGAGTCTAACCTGGACATTGTCACTATTAGCGAGACATGGTATAATGGGAACCATGACTGGGATGTGGCTATGTCAGGTGACACACTATTCAGGAAAGACAGAGAGGGTAAAAAGGGAGGAGGGTGTTTTTTTTTTTATGTCGGGAAGGCTATAAAAGCAACTGAGGTTCAGGGGTTGCAGGAGGTGCCAGAGACTTTGTGGGTCACTTTAGAGATGGGCAATGGCACCGCTATTCGCATGGGTGTGATCTACAGACCTCCAGAACAGGGGGAAGAGTTGGATAAGGATCTAGTGGAAGCCATCCATAAGATGGCATCTAAAGGAGAAGTACTGCTGGTAGGTGACGTCAATCTGCCATATGTTGATTGGAGCATCCCAGCTGCAGTCACAACCAGGGGCAGGAACATATGAACATTTGAACATACGAAGATGCCAGCAGAAACAGGTCATAAGGGTCTATCAAGTCTGCTCAAGTTTGCAGCTTACAGTAAATTATACTGGAGCTGGATCCCCTTCCCTTTGCACCCTGGATGGAGTATTCTTCTCCCACCCTTTCTACTCCCACCCCCTCCTACCACCAGTTCTGACTCTTCCTTTTACTTTGTCCCATCCTTTCTTAAAACAATCCACCATTCGCAATGAGACCACCTCCTCTGGTAGTTGGTTCCACTTTGACACTACCCTTTAAGTGAAAAGGTGTCTGCTCATTCCTTTTAAACCCCCGCTAATTTCAAACTATGCCCCCTTGTGGCCCTTTCCCTTTGTAGATTGAATAAGCCCTCTGTTCCAACTTTGTTTATACCTTTTAGGTACTTGAAGATTTCTATCATATCCCCCCCTCTCCCTTCTGTTCTCCAGGGAATACATATTGAGCTCCCATTGTCCCTCCTCATAGGATTTATCCCCCAGGCCCTGGATTATCTTGGTCACCCTACGCTGTACCTCTTACAGTGGTCTGATGTCCTTTTTTCAAATAGGGGGACCAGAACTGCACACAGTTCTCCAAGTGTGGCCTCACTGATGACTTGTACAAGGGTAGAATGACTTCCACTTTCCCAGAAGGGATTCCCCTTGCGATGCATCCCATCATTTTGTTCGCCTTGGCTGCCACCTTATGGCACTGTGCTGAGTGTTTCATGTCTCCCCTAACTGTGACCCCTAGATCCTTTTCCTCCTCCAAACTGGATACTTGTATCCTACTAGCCAGCAGCTGTTCCCAGGGATCCTAGCTCCCAGGTGCATGACCTTGCACTTCTTGGCATTGAACCCCAGCTACCAAATACCTGGCCAGTTCTCAAGTCTAGCCAGATCCTCCCTGAGCTCCTGCCTCCCTTCTTCTATGTCCACTCTCCCACATATCTTGCTATCATCTGCAAATAGGCAGATTATACTTTTAATCCCATCTGCTACGTCACCAATAAAGATGTTGAATAACACCAGCCTGAGTATAGAGCCCTGTGGGACCCCACTGGTCACAGGTCTAGGCTTTGATAGTCCACCCCCCCAAGACAATCACCCTCTGGTTCCTGGCCTGCAGCCAATTCTGGACCCACCCCATCAGTTTCTGACTAGGTTTCTCAGTGTATGAAGCATCCTTCCATGCAGCACAGAGTCAAAGGCTTTGCTAAAGTCCAGATACAGGACATCCATGCCTGGCCCATATCCAATACCCTTGTGACCCAATCAAATTAGTCTGGCATGATCTCCCTGAGACAAACCCATGCTGCTTTTTATCCTGGAGAGCATGTACCTCCAAAAAGCTCACCAGTCTCTGTTTGAGAATGGTCTCCATTAGTTTTCCTACAATGGAGGTGAGTCTGACTGGTCTGTAATTACCAGGTTCATCTCTGGGGCTGCTCTTGTGGAGAGGCACCACATATGCCATTCTCCAGTCCTGGGGCATTTTCTCTGTCTCCAGCCAGGTGTTAAACAGGTTCATCAGGGGACTGGCCGGGACCTCCACCAATTCCTTTAGGACTCTCAGGTGCACACCATCTGGTCCAGGAGCTTTGTTCACCTGAAGGGGCCCTGAGGCCCTTTAAAACCCTATCATTCTGTATTTTCCCATCAGTTTCTATCCCTCCCCCCAGCTGAGCCCTTATTTTCCCCAGTGGCACAGGTTCATCTTTTTCTCTAGTAAAGACTGCACTGAAGTACTCATTCAGTGCCTCTACCTGCTCCGCACTACTTTCCACCCATCCCCCCCTTAATCCTGACAATCCCATCCTTACAACCTTGTCTCTCTTTTATACCTGAAGAAATCCTTTTCCCCTTCCTTAATCCCCTGTGCCAGCCTTAGTTCTCTAGCTGCCTGGACCACCGGCCTGCCTCTCTGGATTCCACTGAGTACTCCTCCCTGTCTTCCTCTCTCCCTGTACTTTTGTAGTTTTGAAAGGCTGCTCTCTTATCCCTCACTTTCACTGCCACCTCTTTGGTGAACCAGCTTGGTCTTTTTGTCCTAGACTTCTTACTCTGGTTCTTTGCACATGTATTTGAGGCCTCAATCAGGCCCCAGATAATTTATTTATTGAATTTTGTTGACCTGGTAGGCCCACTGAGACTATAGGTGGGCATGCTTACAGTTTTGCAGGTCCTTAGCCGCAGACAGTTTATTCCTACAGAAAACTAGATTTAATACATTACAGGATGTGGCACAAGCATAAAGACCTTAGATTTCTGGCCCTTCATTTTGGTCCTATGGCACAGATATGGCAGATGGTTTGGGAATTTTATTTTGGCACATGCAGGTTCAGGTGGTGAGAGTGGTAGATTTAATACCTGGGAGAGTCTTAATTCTAGATTGTTTCTACAAAGGATTTTCCTTCAGGCTAATTAATACTTATGCTCCACAAGTTAAGACTGCTAGTATTGATCTTTTTGTTGCTGTGCAGCTGTATCTTTTCACAAATAAGCATGTCATTTGGGGAGAGGATTTTAATTGTAGTTTGGATTGCAAAGTTAGAGACCAGAGCTAAAGAAAGATTTATTGTGATACTCATGTGTAAACCCCCTGCAAATGCGGGTTCCCAAAAGTCTTCCAGGAGTTTGCCTGAATGCTCCAAGTCTGGGTGGTGTTCGGCGTCTGGGCTGTTTAAATGTGGTTCCAAGTGAGTGCCATTTGAGCCTCCACGCACTGTCTTTTTAAGAGCTGTCTGCTTGCAGACTTAATTAATTTGTATGGGGGGACTGTGTATTTAAGGCTCGAATCCCACCCGGGCTGCTATCAATTTGCTCCATTTCTGCCATTGCTACATGTGCAGAGGGAGCCTTGTTGAAAGGTATAACTGTTTGCCAGAAATCTTTTAGAGTGACTGAGAAAATGTAGTTTGTCTAACCTGTCTTCATTTCAGCATGAACTGTTTCAGTGTAACTCTTTCATTTTGGTCCTGAATAGCTGACTTGGACCAATCAGGATGATAGAGAGACCCTAAAATGGAGCCTGTGGACGAATCGGAACATGGACTCTCAATTTTGAGCCATCCACAAGAGGATTGTATGGGTAGTGACTCTGGGAAATGTAATTTTAACCTTGGTGCCTTTTTCTACCAACAGAGGGAGTCTTATTGTGAGTGACAGCTGAATCAGCCAACAGAATAGTGTGGAGCTAAAGGAAATGCTTTGCTCTGTGACTGGAAAGATCAAATCAGTCGTGGCAGTGAAAAGAGAAGGAGCTGTGTGCTTCTGCGGTGTATAGTTTCGCGTGGGAAGCACGTGTGAGGCTCTGAGTTTCAGTCTGCAGCCTTTGCGAGTGCCAGTTTGGACTGAATCCAAGCTGTGAGGAGAAAGAAGCACTAGAAGTGTGGAAACCAGGCTCACCCTGTAGAAGACAGGAGAAATTGCTGAATTGCACTTGGTCTGTCAGGAACTGAAGCTGCTGTGTGTGCTCCCGGGTATTTTGCAGTAATTGTGATCGGGATCGAGGAGCAGCCTGCCTGGTATAGTACTTTCCTTTTACATAAGAATGTGCGTAGTGCTTGTGAGGAATCACTATTTCCAATCCACAGTACTGTGTGTTGAAGCTGAAAGCAAACCCCAGTTTGTATCGGACTAAATCCGTTTGCTATCAACTGTAGTGGGGTCCAGTCACAAGGACTTTGTCTCCATGCCTTGTTGTTCTGGCAATCCACAAGAACATCCACCATCCAGTTTTCAGCTTGGGTATTGTGAGTACAAGTCAGGGTATTCCCCTGCAGCCTGTTTTCAATCACAAGTGTGTCATCTAATTCTTGTTGTTTCACTGCTTCATGGACAGAGCTGTCCAGCTCCGGATTACAATTGGGTGTTGTGCATATATTTTCTTCTACAGAGCTCTATCCATCTGCACCTGCCAGCCAACCCCGGGCAACAGACTTGGCTAGCCCCCCCCTTCCCCCAACCTGGTACCCAAAGTGTGACTTTTCAGCCCTGTATGTGTGCACAGTACTGTGATTTAATGCCACCAATTAACCTGACTTCCCCCTCCCGTGTTACTGCCCCCTAAATAAATCAGATGTGTTGTTGTTATACTATATACTGTTTGTGGTGTTGGTACTTATGGAAACAGTATTGTGTTTTGCTGTGTATGTTGTTTAACCTTATTTTACAGGGGGTCCTCAGAGACGTGCTGCAGAATCAGTCTCGAGGGTAACTGGTATCTATATGAGTGAACAGTGTGTATACGTGGGGTATTGGGGCTGTAACTCCGGTGTACTGTGTGAGCCACTAGAGGGAATAAAAGGGGGTCTCAGTGTCCCGAGGGGTGTGACCAAGCTAGTCTAACCACTACAAACCCTGATCTCTGGGTGGAGGCAGCCGCCATAGGACCTAGGCCCCTCAACCTGTCCGTAGTCAAAGAGGCAGGGGTAGTAGCCCTTGGGATAGTGCCACCTAGGGGTTACACATGCATTACAGGGCATTGTGAGTACCGAAGAGTTAAAAGATGCAGATAGGGAACTTTTTTCTGATCCAGGGTACACATATAAAAGGAATATTTATTACTCAAGAATAGATTTTTTTTTCTTTCCAAGTATTTAATTCCAAACACCTTTTCTTTAAAGTTTTGTGAGCTTTCAGACCATAAGGCACTGATATGTAGTGTAGGCCTCTCATCTGTTCCTCCTAGGTTTCCATCTGTAACCAGTAGATGGAAATTAAATTCTACTCTATTAGAGCAGGTAGAAATTAGGATGAAAGTACTTGATGTTATCAATGCCAGAAAATCAGTAGCTGAACTATATGAGGATTGAGTAACATGGTGGGAAGACACTAAGGTAGAGATAAAGACTTTTTTTATGCAGTTAGGAAAAACCAAGAGTAAAGAAGATTACATAAGGTATCTGGACTATAGGAATCAATAATATCACCTTATGTCTTTATTATAGTATTATAGTAAAAGCCAGCAGAATAGGCCCCAATTGTCTGTCGTGTCTGCTCGGAAGCTAGTCCCCTACTGGGAGCTCGCTCTCCTCCACCCTCTCCCAGCCGCAGAGGTGGCCCTCCCTGGCCTCAGCTTCCCCTTGTGCCTGTCCCAACCCTTCATGAATCCTTCCACTGTGGTCTGTTCCACCAGACTCCTGGGCAGTTCCATGGTTCCACCACCCTCTCTGTGAAAAAGTGTCTCCTGTGCTCCCCCCTGTACTTCCCCCATTCCTGCTTCCACTCGTGCCCCCTGGTAGTTCCCCCCTTCTTAAGCCTGAACACTTCCCTGGCTCCACCCTTATTTATCCCCTTTACATACTTGAAAGTCTCTATCATGTCCCCTCTGTCCCTCCTCTCCTCCAGTGCGTAGAGATTGAGTTCATCCAGTCACTCCTCATAGGTCCTACCCTCCATACCCTGAATCATCCTGGTCACCCTCCTCTGGACCCTCTCCAGCAGCGCTATGTCCCTCTTAAGATGGGGTCTCCAGAACTGGACACAGTACTCAAGATGTGGCCTAACCAGGGTATTATACAGAGGAGGGAGGATCACCTCCCTCCTCCTGGAGGTAATCTCCTTGGTTATGCAGACCAGTACCCTGTTTGCTTTTGCTGCAGCTCTTCGACAATTCTCTGTGTTATTCATTTTGCTGTCCACCACTATCCCTAAGTCCCTCTCACCCGATGTGACTTGTAGTGAGGTTCCCCCCCAGAGTGTATGCATGTCCTGGGTTTCTGATCCCCAGATGCAGCACCCTACATTTCCTTGCATTGAACTTCAACCCCTACTTCCTTGCCAACACCCCCAGGGTATCCAGATCTCCCTGTAGGGCCTCTTTCCCCTCCTGCCCATCTGTCAGTGCTCCCAGTTTTGAGTCATCCACAAAGAGACTCAACCTACTCCTAACACCCCACCCTATGTCCAAGACATAGGAATTGAACAAGAGTGGCCCCAGGACCGAACCCTGGGGGACCCCACTGATGACCCTCCTGGCGGAGGAGACTATCTCTCCAACCACCACTTGCTGCATTCGCCCCGTAAGCCAGATTTGCACCCACCTGATCAACTGCCCCCCACCCCATCCCCCCCAGCCTTGTTAGTAGGTTGTTGTGGGGTACCGAATCAAATGCCTTACTGAAATCCAAATAAAGGACTTCCACTGGCCTATCTCAGCCCAGGGCACCCATCACCCAGTCATAAAACTCCATGAAGGTAGTCTGACATGACCTCCCTGGAAAAAAAACATACTGCCTGTCATCCAGGTGCCCCAACCTTTCTAGCTGCCCCTCCCAGCCTCTCCTTGATAATTCCCTCCATAACCTTGCCTACCACAGACGTTAGGCTAACGGGCCTATAATTCCCCATCTCCTCTCTGGACCCCCCATGTGGATAGGCACCACATGAGCGACCTTCCAGTCTTGAGGCACCCACCCTGTCATCAGGGAGATGTTGAAGAGTGAGGCCAGTGGAGCTGCCAGCACACCCACTAGTTCCTTCAGCACCCTTTTGTGCATCCCATCTGGCCCCAGTGCCTTCTCAGTCTTTAGCGACTGGAGGGCCTCTCTCACCCTATCCGCTGTGATTTCACCCTCCCATACTCCCCCATGCATCCTTTCCTCCCCTTCTAGATATGACCCATCCCCTGCCCTAGTCTCATCCAGTCCTTCAGTCTTCAACTGACCTCCTGGTTCAGTGGGCTTCTCTACCCTCCTGTCGGGTTGGAAAGATCCCCCACCTCCCCCGGTAAAGACAGAGGCAAAGTCCTAATTTAGCATCTCTGCTTGTTCCCCAGCTTCCTGCGCCCATCCCACCACCCCAGTTCTAATCCTACTGTTCTGTGCCCTCACTTTTCTTTTCTCCCCTATGTATCTATAGAACCCCTTTCCTCCCCTGTGGATATCCCTGGCCAGGTTAAGCTCCTTCTTCGCCTTGGCCCCCCCTACCACCCTGGTGACCCTCTTAGCCAGGAAATCATACTCTCCCCCTCTCCCTAGCCCGCTTTGAGTGCTTTAAGCGCACATAGGCAGCCTTTTTCTCCCTCACCACCTCCTGCATCTCCAGGGTCCACCAACACAGCTTACTGGCCCTACATTGCTTGCGCCTTACCTTTGCACAGGCCCTCGAAGCCTCCTGCACCCCCTTCTTAATGGTCTCCCACAAACTACCAGCATCCATGTCTGGCCTTATCTCATCCAAGCACCCTTTAAGAATCCTTCCCATACCTCCAAAGTCCACCCCCCTGAAATCTATCTGTGTTAGTGCAAATTTCCTGCCCCCCCTAGGAACATAAGAAACCAGACTGTGTTTATCAAACAGTTCAGATTCACGGTTTCAAGAACAATTACTTAGAAGTAAGGAGAAAACTAAATTCTATCAATATGATACAGCGGCTTCCTTACAGGCCAAAATGAAACTCGGATTACAAAAACACCTTATGCAGATCCTTTCTCCGCTTGCAAGCAAGGTCTGGAGAAAAAAACTCATGGATGGCTTATGGGATGAGATGGGACAAGTTAAATTCTCGGATGTAGGAATGTTGGATATTGCATCTTGCATTTTGATGACACAACATGAGGTAGGCTATACCACAGATAAAGAGCGGGAGGACTTTGCAACTTTCTCAGTATCTGTTACACCAAAGGATCTAAAAAAGGGATTTAGAAAAGCCTATCACTATTGAGGAGGTCAGGAAGGTCATTACACAACTTAAATTGGAGTTTCACCAGGGAATGATGGAATTACTAATGAATTTTATAAACACTTCCCAGAAGAAATAAGTGAGATTTTATGTAATCTGTATAACGAAATATTAAATACAGGAAAAATGTCATCAACCTTTTCTGATGCTATTATTATTTTTGTACATAAAAAGGACAAAAATATGATCTGGGTAATTGGAGACCTATCAGTCTCCTTAATACGGACTATAAAATCCTAACTACTGTTTTATGCCATAGGCTGCAAACAATAGCTGAAGCAGTGATGCTGCCTGTGCAAACCTGCTCTATACCACATAGGAACATACAGCAAAATCTGCTTTTCCTCAGAAACCTATGTGAGTATGGCAGACAAAATAAAATAAGTGGCTATTTAATAACTTTAGATCAAACAAAAGTTTTTGATGAGGTGTCTCATGATTTTTTATACACAATCTTACAAAAATATAGGATTCCCAAAAGATTTAGGACATGTTTACAGGTTTTATATAAGGAAGCAGTGATTTATCTGACCATTAATGGTTTACTTGGCAGTGGGTTACCTTTTAAGAGGGGAGTGAGGCAGGGGTGCCCCCTCAGTCCTTTATTATACACCTTTGCATTAGACCCTGTAATTTTTCTTTTCCAACTGTTTAACCAGGAGTGACACACTAAGCTGAAAGCTTGTTTACAGGTGTGACCTGGGAGCACAGGGAAGTTAAGTGACTTGCTCAGGGTCACACAGTATGCAAGTGGGTGCTATGGGATTCAAACCCAGGTCTCAAGATTTTCAGCTCAGAGCCTTAAACCACTGCTCTATACTGCCTCCCTAAATTAGGTTGATTTCACAGGATACGGAAATATGGGGAATTTCACCAGCTTTAAATATAGCACCCCAGAAGTTGGCTGTTTATGCAGATGATACTTGCCTAGCTGTGCAGAACAGGGAATCTGTAGTCAAAATTATACAGGTGTTACAGGAGTATGCAGAAATAGCCGGAACAGAAGTAAATTATAATAAAAGCCTAGGTGTTTGTATAGGGAATGCCATTTTTACTCCTACCATCGACCCACTACAAATCTCAAATACTACCATTAAAATATTAGGTTGTTATTCCGGCAATAGGGATTTGGCTTACTTAAATTGGGAAGAAAAATTAAAACATGGAGAAACTAAGGTTCAACAATGGAAATCATGGTCCCTGTCTAAACAAAAAAGGGTAATGATCATCAAAAAATTTCTACTTCCAAATTTTGTATGTATCAGTTCTATCTTTCCAGTCACTATATAACTGGAAACACAGTTACTGAGTGTATTATTTCAGATGGTGTGGGAGAGTCGCCTGAACCCAGTGACAAGAGAATTTACATATTTAAAATTAAAACAGGGAGGTTTAGGAATGATTGATCCAGTGGTGTTTTATCTGACTTTCTTCTTGAAAATGAATTTTTGGTTTGGAGAGGTCAACAATAAACACCATTGGGAGGTTTGGACTTTAGATATATTTAGATATTTTATGCAGAAATGGGAAGCCCAGGTTCCTCGGCTTACAGCTACCCTTATGGTTCCAGACTTTGCTAAGCCATCAATCAGAAAACTTAGTATATGGGGGATTACAAAATCACACATACAAAACTCTCACAAAAAGCTCTGTATGCTGGGATAATAGCACAAACTTTTGCAGGTCAGGTAGAATTTCCAAAATGTATCCCTTTAAAACTAGGGTTTGCTTTAAATACTGACTGATAGGAGAAATCCGGTTATGATGTGGGACATACAGTGGTTGAGTTGCCATGACAGGCTGGGTGTTAAGGGCAGTTTAAAACATAAACTGATATTGGAAAGGCAATGCATATGACCGGAATGTATAGGGGAGGAAGAAACGATGGATCATTTCTTATTGAATTGTGCGTACATCAAACATTTTTGGGAAATTCTGGCCACTAGATGGCAGTGGAGGCCCGTTCAACATATAACTTATGGTATATTAGTTTTAGGGGATTATACAGGGTTATTTCCCAGATACAATCCTAGTACTTTAAATTAGATTTTTGCTTCCATTAAGTACTATATGTGTCAGGCAAGATGCGAGTTTTGATTACAACATACAGAAACACCAATATTAATTATAATAAAACAAACTGAAGCTGCTATTCTTAAACAAAAAGAGAAGGAAAGAATAAACTTAGAAGCTAGGAAATAGCAGTTGTTATGGCAGAATATACCTTGGTTAAGCTTTAGCAATACAGGATGAAATTATACTGTTTTCATATGGTATTTTGCATATTGTTAATTGCCTTCTTGTGTTTTTTCTTCTTTTTTCCCTTTTTGATGCCATTGTTAAAGTAAGGAGAAAGAAGTGACTGTATAAACTGAAAACACAAGTTATGTGTATGTTTTTTCCTTTTTCTTATTTTTTTCTTTCCTTTTTTTCTTAGATGTAAAATGCTTATTTTCTTGTGACTTGTACTGATGTTTTGTTTCAATCAATAACAATTCCCCATCTCACCTGTACAGGAACTCATGTCCAAGATGGCGTTGACTGATTCGGAGATGGAGCTGGAGGAGAACTATCACCTTGCTTTAGATACAGAGAGTGCTCTGGGAATTGATTTGGTTGTGCCTGAAGGGGTTGTGGCTGCAGAAGCTGCAATTAGTGGAGAAATAGCGACTTCAGTCGTGAGTGAGCCCTGTGGTTCCCCGCAGATGGATTTGGATGCCAGGCGCGATTCAAGGTATTAATGCTACAGGAGAAGACAGCGGATACAATTATACAGGTGGATAACCCTGTAGACATGGATGTTATAAGAGCTGATGCTATTGAAGGGGATGGGGCTCTTGAAGCATGTGGAGGAGTACCGGGAAGAGGCCAGACCGCACTGACCGGTGAACGAGGTTGGTTGGTTGGAAAATGCAGGTGCTCATAAACTAAATGAGGAGGTGGATGGCCCAATAGACTTTGACAATTGGTCCTCCAATAAAGCGTTGGGCAATGTCGGGTGGAAACAGGAGCCGAATGATCGTTGGCTTCCTGTTTCCCAGTGGCTCATTTTCGATGACCCTGAGGATGTGGAGCAACTGATGGAGGAGACTGCAAGAGTTTGGGACAGGGATCCCTCAGAAAATATTACAACTCTGGCTGTGGGGTTAGCTGCATCTCCTCTGCATAATGGCGTATCAGAAATGGCTACACTGCGTTCTTCAGAAGTGGAGCAGGTAGGACAGACTGAGCTTTTGGTAGATTCTTCCCCTCATGCACAGCCCTTTTTAAGAGCTACTGTTCATGGGCCTGCAGTCTTGCTAGGGCTGCAGAAGCCTGGGACTATTCCCAAGGCTATCCCCTCTATGTTGGGGGCTCCTTTAACAAATCCTGAGGTTCAGGTTTCATCAGATGAGGACCACCCTTCACAGGGGGCTGCAGATCAATCTCCTTTGAGACCATCACCTAGACCCACTTTTTTGGAACTATTTCGGAACAAACTGATTCAAGCCCCTAGGAAGAATGCAGTACGCCTTCGGTATCGAGGGGGCTTGCAGGATCATCCTGATCAGCTATTTGTAGCCCAAAAACTATTGTTGGATTCTATGCTTTTTCACCCCTCTGAGATTTATGCTTTGATTCATTTCTCAGGGGAAGATACCCATGACATTAGTTTTCGCCAACATTCTGGCTTAGACAGATTCTGGACTAAATTCATTATGTTGATGTCCACCCCTTTGTGGGTGCCCTTCATGGCCATCCCCTTGACAAAACCTCTCCTGAAAACCATCACAGTGATGTTTTGTAATGAGGGGGTCAATGTCAATGATATCTTGTTCTGATTACAGAAGCATTGTACTGTGTTGGGACAGCCTGACCCTGTGTTGGATTCTATTGGTCTCTGGACTAGGGGGTGGTGGTTCCAAATAAAGTCATCTCAATCGAACTCTATTATTCATCACATCCCTAATAGTTTCTTTCTAGGAAGAGACAGGGGGGTCTGGTTTTATGCAGGCCAGCCGAGAGCCTGCTATAGGTGTGGCTCTCCGACCCACCTGAGTAGCTCGTGTGACAAAATGAGATGTGCATTATGCAGAGAATTTTGCCATGTTAGCATGGCCTGCTCCAATGTTTTTAAGTGTAATCTATGTGAGGAATCTGGACACGCTTATCATCAGTGTCCTTGGGTGGAGCAGGATAGAACTGATGGGTTGGACCAGGAAGTCTTGGTCCATACGGCTCAGGGCCCAGCTCCAGAGCAGCCTACAGATACCATGCCTAAGCCTCAGCTGGCCTCTCTTCCTACCCCAGAGACTTCTCTATAATGGAGCCTCAAGTGGAAGTGTACCACGAGGATTTTAATTTAGATCCAGATCCAGTGCAGCTGGCCCAGGGACCTGTAAATCCTGCCTTCCAAACTTCTGAACTTACAAGGATACCCCCCCACATTGATTTTCAACTTTCAAAAACCCGTAGAGTGACTAGATCTTCACTGAGGGCACAAGTGGCAGTTCCTTCCATTGTTACTCCCAATCCCTTTCAAGTGCTTCAGCTGGAAGGGGACTCTGATCTGGATTCTGATGTTTCCTCATGATGGGGGATGGTATCAGATATGCAGCAGGAATGCTCGTCGTCCATGCCGGTGCCTGGAGAAAAAAAAGGCAAGAAACAGAAGTCCAGTCACAAAACAGGGGATCCAGGATGAATTAGTCTCCCTTCACTGGTCTATGTCTGCTTTGTACATTGCATCCCTTAACGTTTGCAGTATGCTCAACTATAGGAAAAGGTTGACTGCCTTGGCCTGTTTTCAACATTCTACATTAAACATTATATTTGTACAAGAAACCAGACTTAAATCTCTCTTTTTCACTGACCAGGCCAAGAGAGGGTGGGTGTGGGGTCCCTCGTTTTGGTCCTTTGGCACTGACACGGTGGATGGGGTTGGGTTCTTGGTATGAGGTTCTGAATTTACACTACAAAGATTGGTGGATCTTATACTTGGGAGGGCCTTTTTTTTTGGACTGTTCTTTTAAGCACTTTTCTCTTCTACTCATAAACACCTATGCACCACAGACCAAGGCTAAATGGGTTGAATTATTTGAAGCTATTAGACCATATTTATTCACCACACGACATATTATTTGGGCTGGGGATATGAATTGTGGCTTAAACTTTAAGTCTCGGACTGCACTACAAACAAAAATTTATTGTGACTCCCATGCTTTGTCAGCCATAATACAGCAGGCTACTCTCACTGATGCTTACCGATACACATTAACTGAACCTGGGTTTACCTATTATAGGAACAGATTTACCACTAGAGTCGATTTTATTTTTTGTTCCAGACTATTGATACCCCAGTCTTTTAAGCTATTGCCATGTGAGTTTCCGGATCATCTTCTGCTGTCTTGTCATCTGTACTTAGGTAGGATCCCTCCACATTTGCTGTCCAATACCAAAAGGTGGAGGATGAATATTTCTGTTTTGTCTCAGGAGAATGTGATTCAAGAGCTAGAGACCCTGTTTCAGATCCGGGGGTCTGTTAAGTGTTTATATGCTGATAAGTGGGACTGGTAGAGTGACACAAAATCTGATGTTAAAGCTTTACTCACTCAATTTGGGCATTGCAGATCTACTCAGGACTATTTACAATACCTAGATAATAGGCATAAGTTGTATAAATACTTGTTACTGACATGTAATCAAAGAACTCAGTGTGTATCACATATTTCTCAACTCAAGAGTAGGATGTTTCAGTTTCGATATGATAGGGCGCTGTCTCTTGAGGCAGAGTTAAAAATGGTACTGAGTCCTAACCATCCGCTGTCCCTTTTGCTACATCCAAACAGTGTTGGGTTGCGACTCTAATAACAGAACTGTGGGATGTGGATGACAAGGTACATACACTTGACATGGACATTTTGCTAACTGTACATAGACATTTACAGGTTACTTTTGGGACCCTGTTTCTTCCAGATGTATCTGTGTTGGACTATATGAGTCATAGACCTCCACTGTTGACAGAGTCTCAAATTGCTGAGCTTAATGTCCCTATATAAATAGGGGAGGTGGAAATGGCTATTAAAGCTTTAACGGATGGGGCTTCATCTGGTCCCAGTGGGCTGCTGAGTGCTCTTTATAAAAAATTTATTGTTTTCATTTCACATGTTTTGCGGGACTTATTTAATGATATTGTAACACATTCTGGGTCTACTGCCAGTTTGGGTCCAGCTATTATGATTTTCTTATATAAAAGGTTCCAGACAGTTATTAGGAAATTGGAGACCCATCAGTCTGCTTAACATTGATTATAAGATATTGTCCAAAGTTTTGTGTTTGCGATTACAGAAAGTGAGTGCCCACCTTATACACTCCTCTCAGACATGTTCGATCCTGGGGAGAAATATATCAGCCAATTTGGCCTTGATATGATGGGACATATTTGAATATAGATGGCAAAATAAGTTGAGAAGTTTCCTTTTAGCAACAGACCAGGTGAGAGTCTTTGATAACTGTCACAGGGGTATTTATTTCAAATTCTTACTTCTTGTGGGATTCCGCACAACATGCTGGTATGGTTAATGGATATGTATTCTGAAGCCACTATTTTACCTTATGTCAATGGATTAATGGATGACACAGTAGAAATGCAGACAGGGATCAGGCAGGGGTGCCCAGTGAGCCCTCTGCTTTACACCTATGCATTAGATCCATTCATTAGACATGTGATCAACAATCAAAGAATTATGGGGTTGTCTCCTCATAGAGATCTAGAGAAGCAAAACATAGCAGCATATGCTGACAATCTATGTTTTTTCATTCCACCAGTACAGGAAGGGAATGAGGTGTTGGAAGAATCAGCTCAATTTTCTCGGGTTGTTGGGGCTGTTATTAACAAGGAGAAGAGTCAGGCCATTAGGATTGGGTGCTCTGAGGAACAGTTGGTTACTATGGTTGTGGGTATTCCTTTGATCTCTATATCTGTTTCTATTTTAGGTTTGCAGTTTGGAGACTGAGATCTTCAATTTAAGAATTGGGAAGCCAATTTAAAGGTTTGTGAACAGAAAGTTCAAATTTGGAAAACATGGACATTTTCAAAACGAGAGTACTAACTATTAAATGATTTTTGTTGCCAATTTTTACACATTTGAGCTTTATTTATCCCGCACCCATTCGTTTTGAAACATGTTTATTTAGCTGTTTTTTCAGATGTTGTGGGGCAGTAGACTCAACCCGGTGAAATAGGAATACACTTATCTCCCGGTTAAGCTGGGAGGTTTGGACACAATGAATCCAGTGGGTCTTTTCCATTCTTTTTTTTTCTACATTAAAATTAGGGTGGAGTGGGACTGTGAATTCATGGCAGTGGTGGACTTGGTTTCTCTTCTATAAATTCTATGAGAAATGGGACGTTGTTCCCCCTAAACTTTTACAACAGTATTCAGTACCAGAATATGCAGTCTCTTTACTGAAACAGGTTAAACAATGGAAGATTTGTAAGACTGCTTTGTTGACATCAGCAAGAAAGTCATTGTATTGGCTGACCATGTCCTCCCAGTTTGTAAGTCAGGCTGTTTTTTCACTTTGCTTGCCATCAAGACATTCTGTGGTATTGACAATGCTGAATGATAAAAGGGTACCTATTAAAACCTGGGATGTGTTGTGGCTGTGTTGTTATGAGAGGGTGGGAGTTAGAGGGAATATGAAGCATAAAGCTTTGGAGGAGAGAGTTCGTCCTAGGGCAGAATGCTCTCAAAATAGAGGAAACTCAATCTAATTTCTTTTTAAGTTGTCCCTTCACTAAAACATTGGTTGCTTATTTAGCAATTAAGTGGCAGTGGCCATATCTCAATTCTCTGACTTATGAGAGTTTAATTTTGGGCGATTATTCGGGTTACTTAAAGACATTTCACCCTAGTACATTGAATGCGATTTTTGCATGCCTTAAATTTTATCTATGGCAAGCATGATGTCAGTATTTATCCCAACAACTGAATACGTCTCCAATTTCCTTTGTAGTGATTGTGGAAAAAGTGATTATGCAGGTTAAAATGATGGATTACAGAAGACTGCCAAAGTGCAGGGCTAATGTTCTGTGGAGGCAAATTGCATGGTTAAATTAACCTCTTATGGTCCTATGGACGCTAATCTTACAGTTTTTGTTACATTTTGTATTATGAATGAAATTGGACTGATTATTGCTTTTTATTGTTTATATTTCTGATTGTTTTTCTTTTTTATTATTTGTGATATTCAAAAAAGTGCTTATTCTGTATGTTGCTTACTTGTATTTGTTATGTTTCTTGACAAAATAAAAACTCCCCTACTTGCCTGTAGGGGAACTTTGTCATCCTGGCTACTGACCAAGATGGCGGCCCATGGAGAGATGGAGGAACAGATGGAGGTTCAGGAGGCAGGGGAGAAGGTCTCATCCTCTGCCTTGTCCTTGCATGAGACTGACTCCAATTTAGAAGAAAATGTGAATTTAAGTCAAAAGGATAACCGGGTTGCTTCAAAGTCTCACATGCATTTAAGAGGAGACAAGAGGCCTGCTCATACAAGTAATGAGGATGGTATTTCCCAAATGGATTCTATGTCTATACTGCAACTACACAGTTTGCTAAAGGTTGAAGAGGTTTGTTTTGCAGCACAACAAGTAGCACTGCAGCAAGCTTTATTGGCAGTGACCACTGCTGCTGTGAGTCAGGAGACCATTCTGGGACAACGGCTGGCTACAGAAATGCTGACAGTGGAACTCTTTGAGGATGCCGGGAACAAAAACAAGATGATTACTCCTCCACTTATGCCCAGCACAGCACATGACACTATTGACACTGTTTTGGATATGCAAACTAGCATAAATAGTGAAAGGGAAGCGCCGGGAATGGGAAACACAGACCAAGTGTCTGGCCTAAGATGCCACTCCCTAGAAACAGCTGCAGCAAGCTCCTGGACAGTGACTACTGCACTAGAAGGTGCAGGATGGGTTCGTTCTGATGCGGGACAGTGGATATCTGGGTCAACGCCGATCACCACTTCCCCACAATGCCAGGCAGATGTGCACAAAATTACTAAACCTTCTGCAGACATGAATGAGCAACACACTGTTGGGAATATTATCGGTGATGTTCCTGACTCACCATTGGATTCGCCAGCTGAACTGATGCTAACCAATAGTCTGGTGTTGCTGCTACCACATACTGAGCCACATTCTGATTCTGCTCTACCTACTGCTAATAATAACCAAACAGCTGCACCAGAGGGGCCCCCAGAAGCACCGCTACAGCTCAACAGAACTGCAAATCGACCTTACTCTTCTTTATTTCATCACCCCATATTTCCTGCTAAAAGACATAATGCAGTCAGATTCCTTTATAAAGGGGGAATGGACGCACTTTTGGATAGGGTTTTTGTTGCTAAAACATTGTTGAAAGATTCCATGAAGATTTTTGCTAATGAACTACACGCTTTTATTCATGTTTCAGGTGAAACTACATTCGATGTGAGTTTTAAACTAAATGCAGGGTTACAGAGGTTCTGGTTAAAATTTCAAGAGTTGAAACTAACCCCTTTATGGGCCCCATTTGATACTATCCCCTTCACCAAACCTGCATATAAAACCATCACTGTGTTGTTAAGGAATGAGAGGGTCAGTGTGACTGATTTAACCTGCTGGCTTAAACAGATATGCTCAGTACTGGCGTGACCTGAAACCATCTTCGATACTGAGCACATGTGGACAGGAGGTTGGAAGGTTAAAGTTATGTTGCATTCCACTGATTCAGGTCTCAGTCACCTCCCAAATTGTTTCTTCTTAGGCCAAGATAGGGGTGTACTCTTTTATGCAGGCCAACCCAAGGCCTGCTATAAGTGTTGTTCTACCTTGCACCTCAGTAGTATTTGTGACCAAGTAAAATGTACAATATGTCAGGAACTAGGACATACTAGTGTTCACTGTCTCAGTGAACCCAAATGTAATTTATGTGACACCCTTGGGCACACATACCAGAGCTGTGGGCAGCTCACAACCAAGAACACCAGTTTGATAATGAGGAGCAGAGACTTCTGATTGCCATTGCGCAGAGGGTATCGTTTCCACAGCCACCTCCACAGGTTGGGGCTCCCAGGGCTTCTACAACCCCACAAGTCCAGACAGTAGTTCTGCCTATCGTGCAGGTAGACAATATAACTCTACCCCACAAGCTCAATGTGTAGAGGAGGAAGCCATGCTTTCTACAGAGGAAGTAGCATCTGCATCCACTGATCTAGTTAGTATGCCCCCCCCACCTAGCAAAAGAACAACCAAAAGGAACCAGACTTCAGCACAACATGCACCAAAGGTTTCTAGAACCTCGTAATTACCTCTACAGAATGGATTTGAGGCCTTCCAGGCCACCACATAGCTGTCTGATACAGACTCTGAAGACTCCTCTTTGGTCCTCACAGGTTGATCCTCAGTCACAACATGAGCAAATACAAACACCTAGGGCACAACAAAGAAGATCCAGAAGGATTAAAAAGAAACCACCTTGACTTGGTCAGGCTCTCATTAGGTCCACTAGATCACCTGCCTCCTGATATTCACGCCCCTAGCCATAGGATCCTTAAATATGAATAGCATGAAAAGTAATAGGAAACGGCAACTAGTTCTATCTTACATTCTTTCCAGCCATTTTGAAGTACTGCTTTTGCAAGACACAAAGCTTCATACTATTTCAGAAATTAGGCTCAACACAAAAATGTGGCCCATCGCCCCATCATACTGGTCGATTGGGACAGAGACATGCTCTGGAGTGGGGATTCTTTTTAAATCAGACATCCAGGTCACTTTAGTTAGACTAGTAGATTTGGTACCCAGCAGGGTCCTGATTTTGGGCACAAAGATTTCAAATCATTAATATAGATTTATAAATGTATACACTCCACAGACTAAGGCAGCGAGAATTACTATCATTAAAACAATACAACCATATTTGTTATCTTCCCACACAGTTATAGTTAGGGGTGATTTTAATTGTGGTTTAGACATATGGGACAGGGGAAAACTTACAAGAACTAACAAAATCTTTTGTGACATGTCTACTTTGAAATCCATTATTATGAACTCAAATGTGGAGGATGCTTATATGGCAGCTCACAATACCCCACAGCCTACATTTCAAAAAGGACATTTAGCTACTCAAATAGATTTTTATCTTTATTTCTGTAGCTCTACATATTTCTTCGATTCAAGTCAGGGAGGTTGAATTCTTTGATCATAAACTCCAAGACTTACAGATTGGTCCCCCTCCAGTAGCACTACAGGGCCCAGAACTCTGGAAGTTTAATTACTCCTTGCTACTAAATGTAAAGGTTTCACAGGGTATCCAATATTTTATGTGTAACCCCCCTGTTACCCGGGGTTACTAGAATCCCAGTAAGACCTAGTGGTAGGCAGGGAAGGCAGCTTGTGAAACTCCAGTTAAATGGATTTCACACTGTCTCACTCTGTTCTCAGTCTCAGCTGAGACTGAGGGATGACATCACCATATAACTATCGCAACTGCATGAGTCACATTGGAATCTGCAGTTGGGAGTTAGGTTAGAATGTTGGGAGTTTTTGAACAGTGATCAACAGCAGTTGTGTGTGAGCAGTCTTGAAGAGAGGAGCACAGCAGTCTGTGCACAGGCTCTTGGAGCCTAAAGCTTTGATATAGAGCTACTTTTATGGAGAGGTGTGTGTTTCCGACAAAAGAAGAACACAGTAAGCTGTTTGTGAAGTGGTGGAGACCGCTGTTACTGGTCTCTGTGCCCCATCCCCTCAGGGATGGGGGTAAAAGGTTTGCCTGTTATTCCAGGGGCAACCTTATGGTTCCAGCTAGGGAAGAAGCTGCCTTATTTTTTCCAAGTTGTGCTGTGACACCAGAAACTGTCAAGAATCACCCGTCTATGCTTTGTTTGTTCAGTTTGGATGTGAATAAAAGCCACACTTTAGAATCCCATTCCTGGTATTGGACATTACAGTTATTGCTTCCTGTGTTCGGATTTATTTGGGTGGCCCTGTGCAGAGTAGCCAAACCTAGCCCTTGTGCCGAGTAACCTAGTCCTCCCCGAACCCAGTCCCCCACCTGGTACTGCTGTCAGCTTCAACAGCATACCACCTGTCGTTTGCAAAAAGGCAGGGGTGTAGGGGTTACATATGACTTTAAAAAAAAGTCAGTTATAGAGATGTATGACAATCCTGCCCTCTGGTGGGAAGATATCAAAATTGCACTTCGACAATTTTTAAAGATGGAAAGTAAAACTTGCAGACACAAGGCTTATCTTACGTACCTTAGACAAAGACAACAATTACAAAAAGTACAATCTTTAGCATGGACCATGACACACAATTTTACATTGCAAATAAAAAAGTTAAAACAAGAAATGCAAACGTTTCACTTGTGTCAGCAAGAAAGTCTGCAGAAGCAGCAAATGTTTGGCACCCAGGGAAGTGCAGACGTGATTTGTCCCTTCTTACATTGGAAGGAGAGAATTAAACATAAACAAATGGAATCTCTTATGGATTACATTGGGACATTATTTTCAAAGACAATCTGTTGAGAATAGTCTCTCAGCATACTAGTACACTTTTTTGTCAGCAGACCCCTCTGGTGGATACTGTGTCTGATTTTTTACCCAGACCTTTATTACCAGTATGTCCTCCAGCTATTTTGGAAGAACTTACCAAGGATATCTCCACTCTGGAGGTTGAAATGGCGATCAGACACTTACGCAATAATAAGGCTTCAGGTTTAGATGGGATGACCCCCGAATTATATAAAATGCTTTGGTCCTGCATTTAAACAGAGTTAGCCTTAGCCTATACATATATGTTAAAACATGTTGCTATCCCACTGGATATGTCAAAAGGGTTGTTGATATTTCTCTTTAAGAAAGGGAATAAAAGTGACATTTCCAATTGGAGACCCATCAGCCTCCTTAATACTGATTTTAAAATTTTATCCAAAATACTCCACACAAGACTATTACAGGCTGCTGTATGCCTTATTTCTCCTACACAATCCTGTTCCATACCAGAGCAAAAAATGATTAATCACTTAATTTTATTAAGGGAATTAATAGAAAAAGATAATAGTTCGGGCTTGGAAGGTTTTTTTCTTTCTCTTGATCAACGACAAGCTTTTGATGCAGTAAAGCACCAGTATTTATGGGAGGTTCTCGATCATTATGGTATCCCAGGCCCTTTTATACAGTGGATTAAAACCATGTATAGAACAATGATTGTCATCCCACAAATAAATGGCTGGTTATGTCCAATGATCCCAGTACAGAGGGGAGTTTGGCAGGGTTGCCCACTTAGCCCCCAATTATATGTCTTTAATATAGACCTCTTACTTAGGGCTCCTAACTCCTCTCAGAACATTAGGCATATTCAGGTAGATATATATATATATATATATATATATATATATATATATATATATATAATACCTCAAGTTGCACTAGCGTACATGATACAGTGTTGGTTGAGCAGGCATTATGCATATACCACAGGTTTGGGGCACTATCTGGAGCCTCTCTTAATCTCAGAAAGTGTACGGGCAGGCAATTAGATAATTCAGACTCTCCACTGCTTGCAGTGTCTGGCATCACCCTTACTCAGAATCCTTATTTATTTTATTTATTTAGTGATTCAGAAAAGACCTTTGAGTGCAAGCTCTTTTACAATGGTTCCATATCATAGATTGCACAACAAAGTACAATAGGAGAAAGCAAAGGTACATCACAATGAGCGATACAGCTTGGATTCAGAATTTACAGAATAGCTCAAAACATAGATACAAGTTAAACTAACAAGAAAAACACTTTATGAGGGTGTGGGGGGTAATAAGCAGCCACAAAGTGCCTTGTCAGTAGTTCAGAGGGATGGAGATAGCTGGCAGTGGGGTGAAGAAAGGCTGTACGAGAGAGAGGTAGGTACTGCGGTGGAGGTGAAGGGTTGGGGAAGAAGGGCGATAAGGTATAGGGAGAAATGGGGGGGTGAGAGGAGGCTGAGCGGAGAAGACATGCTAGAGTAAATGGTGGGGTGCGAGGGGGCACCTATTAATATTTTGGGAGTTCTCTTTGGGTCAGAGGACTTAGACATCCTTAATTGGGGTCCAATGATTAACCAAGCACAAAGACTGGTCCAAAGCTGGAACAAGTGGCAAATGAAAACAGAAAAAAGGGTTCATCTGATAAAAACATTCATATTACCTATTTTCTTGCACATCAGTCCCCCAGGCTATAGAAGTCACATTGTATGGTGTCTTCTTTCAGGCAGTATGGGGGAGCAGATTAAATCCTTTAAAAAGGAATATTTTGTACCTCCCAAAGAAACAAGAGGTTTGGGGATGGTTAAACCTTTAGTTTTTTATTATTGTATGCACATTGTAGTTAACCTACGACCACTATTATCCCACGCCAGACCTGTATGGTCACCTTTATGTGATATTTCATGTTGTCCTTGGTTTCCCCAATGGATGAGTGACTCCCTTCGACAAGTGAAACACTCAAATGTTAGCTCCCCTTATATGAGAGAAGTTTTTGTTAAATTAAAAAGTTGGCAAATAACTGCCCACATGGTTGCAAATATGGACAGGAAGTTTTTGTACAAACAGGTTATACAACGAAAATTCATAGAGCAAGTTACATTTCCCAATTGTCCTGTAACTTCACGTCCACTATTGTTAGACTACTTGAATTGTTCAAGAATACTGGGGAAAATGTGGGACGTTCACTGGCTATGCTGCCACAATAGGCTCAATGTTAAAGCCGACCAAAAGCACAAAGAGCAGTCAGACAGAATGTGCTCTAGGCCTCACTGTTCACAACAGCGAGAAACAATGGATCATTTATTTTTCACTTGCACTTGCATTTCACCATTTTGGGGCCTGCTGGCTCAAAAATGGAATATCCCAGATCTGCATAGAGTACATATGGAAGTACTGCTACATGGACATCTTGATACATCATGGAGGGCATGGGGAACTTTTACTTTACAAGTGATATTTACAGTCTTAAAATGGTACATATGGAATGCACATTGTTGGTTTACATTACAGCAGAAAGAGGTACCCCATATAGAATTACTGGGAAAATT
Source organism: Neoceratodus forsteri (assembly GCA_016271365.2). NCBI lineage: Eukaryota > Metazoa > Chordata > Ceratodontiformes > Ceratodontidae > Neoceratodus > Neoceratodus forsteri. Next base: position 741,342,217 of record CM057459.1, read on the forward strand.
ACCTGGGAGTAAAAATCAATTTATCATGAGGAAGTTAGGAGTAGACAGAGAGCTCTTGTTGTGCAGTTCTGGAGGAATTTCCCATGGGTTACAGATTCTGATGTACCTGTTACATGAAAACTGTAAAAGTATTTGTTGTTATAGGGTCATTTTTTTGTTAGAAAGAGCTCCTTTAAGATTTGATGTATGCATTATTTTGATATTTTCCTTTTTGTTAAATTTTATATCTTTCTTACTTTTTGTGTGTAATTTTTCAATAAAAACTAAATGCCCTACCTACTCTTTTCAAGAAGTGCCATGGGATCTTTAGCATCCACCTGAACTACCACCAGAACAGGCAGATGGGACCTCTGTTTAATGTCTCATCCGAAAGACGGCACCTCAGGAGTGCAGCATACCCCTCATACTACACCACAGTGTCAGTATTGGGATATTAACCCAAGTGCCTGGTGTGGGGATAGAACCCACAGCATTCTGATCTCCTGGCCTCAGAGGTGAGTGTGCTACTTGCTGAGCCACTGACATTGACTAATAATGAACAATTTCTGACCTGCATCAATGTCCGGACTGATTTTGGCCAGGTGCCCTTCTAGGATGTCACCCATCATACCAAAGTCCACCCTCCTAAAGCCTATCACCCTTGTCTTAGTCCTGGCTGATTCTTTGCCCATCTTGAGGTAGAACTGCACTGTGTGATGGTCTCTAGCTGTAAGAGGATCCTCCACGACTGTATCCTGAGCGTGTTAGCCATCTGACAGCACCACAGGTCCAGGATGGTGCCATCCCTGGTTAGTTTAGTTACTCCCTGTACCAGAAAACACTCTTGGAAAATCTCCAAGAGGACCTGTTCTCTTGCACAGGAGGTAGCTGGGATTCCCCAGTCTACTTTAAGCAGATTTAAGTCACCCATTATAATGATGTTCCCCTTACTACTTAGCCTTCATATCTGCTCCCCCAGCTCCCTATCTTCTGTCTCTTTATCCTGTGAGGGTGGTTTGCACATCACCCCCATTCTAATCTTTCTCCCCTTAGTATCTTGCAGCTGGACCCATAAGGCGGCAGTTTTGCTCTCCTCCTCCTCCTTCTCCCTGTTGCATACGATCCCTTCCCTTACAAATACAGCCATACCCCTCCCTCTCCCCTTCACTTTTTTCTTTCAGTATAGTCTATATGCAGGGATCATGAGGTCCCAGTCGTGATGCTGGGTTGCCCACCTCTCAGTGATGGCAGCTATATTCACCTATCACTCGGCCATCATAGCCTGAATATCTGACATCTTATTTGTCAGGCTCCTGGCATTCAAAGAAACCAATTTCCAGTATGATCCCTGTACCCCTCTACCATCTACTTTCTCTCCTCATCTGTCTCCCACCTGCATCCCACTCCCTTTGCCAACTCCAATCCTTCTATTTTTGGATTTTCTAGGGGGCAGACCCTTTGATCTCCCTCTCCTAGTGACTGTGACTGTAGCTCACCCTGTCGCCCCCCCCCCAATTTAAATGAAGCTTAGTTGAAAACATTCTTCCATGTTTTCTTTAAGGAATCTGGTGCCATCTCTGTTTAAATGTAACCTATCTGGTGCAAAAGGTCCTTATTCTACCACATCCTACCCCCACCAGCCCATACCCTATGGACTCGCAGCATCCCCCCAACCATCCATTGAATTCCTTGATTCATTGTTTCCTAGCAGTACTTGCTCTAGGTAATGGTAGTACCTCTGAGAAGGCTATTGATCTTCCCACCTCACTGTAGATCCTTCCTACCCACCTAAACATGGACATACTGGACTCCCTGCAAGGAGTATGCCTCAGGCAGCTAGTACTAGAACCCACCCAAGAGGGTGCAATTTTAGACCTTGTACTCACAAATGGGCACAGAATTGTAGATGCCATGGTGGGTGGACACCTGGGGTTCAGTGATCATCGCATGGTGTGGTTCAATATGAGGACAGTGGCAGAGTCGAGTCACATAAAAACAAGGGTCCTGGACTTCAAGAGTTGGGAGTATGTCTCAGGTAAGCCCTATAAGGGTGGGAGGATTGGGGGTAGTTGAGGAACAGTGGGTCCACCTAAAAAGAACTATAGTGAAAGGAACAAACCATTGCATTAGGCAAATAAACAAATGCAAGGGAAAAAGAAAACCACTATGGTTCTCAAAGGAAGTGGCAGGGAAGGAAAGAGTAAAAAAGTTGGCCTACTGGAAGTACAAGGAAACACAGAGGGAGGAGAACAGGGGAGTGTATCTGGATAAGCAGAGGGAAGCAGGAAAAGCAGTCAGAAGTACAAAGGTACAAATGGAGGAAAAAATAGCCCAGGCAGTAAAGAAAGGTGACAAGACCTTTTATAGGTGTAACCCCCCCCTGCAAATGGGGGTTCCCAAAAGACTTCCAGGAGCTTGCTTGAATGCTCCAAGCCTGAATGGTGTTTGGCGTTTAAGCCATTTATCAGTGAGTGTTTTTAGAACCTCTGGTACTGTCTCTTAAGAGCTGTCTGCTTGCAGACATAATTAGTTTGTATGGGGACTGTGTGTTTTTTGATTGAGTACCACTCAAACTGCTGCCAATTCACTCCATTTTGCAGTCACTAGGAGTGCAAAGGAACCTATCTGAAAGATGTAACTGTTTGCCAGAAATCATTTACAGTAATAATGAAATTACAGTTTGTCTAACCTGTTTTCTTTTGCAGTCAGAACAGTGTCTGCCTAGTTCCCCATTCTGGTTTTGAACTGCTGACCTGGACCAATCAGTGGGGTAAGCTAGCTCTAAAATGGTGCCTTGGACGAATCAGAACTTGGACTCATAATCTGAGCCAGCCACAAGAGGATTGTATGGGCAGTGACTCTGGGAGATGTAGTTTAGACTTCAGCACCTTTTGGACCAACAGCAGCAGTCTATTGTGAGTGACAGCCAATCCAGTCAAGAACTGGGAGGAACTCAAAGGAAGTGCCCGGTTTTGTCGGTTGGAGTTTCAGTTGAGCTTTGGCAGTGAAGAAGGAAGGAGCCCTGTGCTTTTTCAGTGTGCAGTTTTAGTCAAAAACGGTGTAAGGCCCAGAGTTCGGTCTGCAGCTTGTTAGACTGAATCCGTCCTGTGAAAAGAATCAAAGGATCTCGAAGAGTAGAAACCAGGCTCACCCTGTAGAAGACTGGAGGAATTGCTGAAAATTGCACTCGGTCTGTCAGGAACTGAATCTGCTGTGTGTTCTCCCGGTATTGTGCAGTAATTGCATCGGGATACAGATGCAGCCTGCCTGGTATAGTGCTTTCTTTATATGGATGTGTGAAGAGGTTTGTGTACCTCAAGTGAGCCCTGCTGACATTGAAGGACCCTATCTTATTTGGAGGTCGAGTACTAATTCAGGGTCGCCTCCCTGTTGAATTGCCACATTAAATCCAAATGGAATTACTGTACTGCTGACTGTTTAATTCTCCTTTTCTCGTGTGAAAGGGCCCCTACCAGCTGCCACGGTTTGGACTAGCCACTAGGGCTTGGGTACCCAGGGACAGTAACTGATAGGGATAGGCCTGTGCACAGAGCCATAGGTAGATGAGTAGAGTGATAAGCTAATTAACCTGATTTCCCTGTCCTTGTTATATCCCCTAAATAAATCAGAGCTGCTTGTTTCAGCAAAGTTATACTGCCTGAGGTATTTGTCATGTTAAAGTACTGTACTGTGATTGTTGCACTGTATCTCATTTCACAGGAGGTCCCAGTGCCGGAACCAGACCTGGGGTAAGTGTATACTGTGAAGGTAATTCTGATATATTGTGGGCCACTAGTGGGAAGAAAGGGGGGTTGCAGTGTCCCAGAGGGCTGTGACCAAGTTAGTTTAACTATTGCAAACCCTGACCTCTGGGTGGAGGCACCCGCCATTGGATCCAGGCCCCTCAACCTGTTAGTGGCAAATCAGGCAGGGGTAGTAGCCCCTGGGATAGCGCCATCTAGGGGTTACATAGGTACATTAGTGAAAGGAGAAAGACAAGGGGTGGGATTGAAAGGCTCAATGGGGAAGAAGGGGAGTGTACAGAAAGGGGACTCGGAAAAAGCAACAATTCCTGAACAAATATTTTTGTTCTGAATTCACAGAAGAGGGGAAGGTGAGGGACAACAGTTAAGTGACAGGAGCAATAAGGGGAGGGAGGTGGACACCAGCCCATTTACTGAGGAGAGTGTACTAAAGGAACTCACACAACTGAAAGGACAAGGCTGTGAGACTGGACAAGATACATCCTAGAATATTAAAGGAGCTTAGAGAGGTGCTAGCAGCACCACTCTCAGCCCTGTTCAATGAGTCACTGGAAATGGGAGTGGTTTCAAAGGACTGGAGGAGAGCAGATGTAGTCCCTCTACAAAAGGGCAGGAGCAGGGAGGAGGCTGGAAACTACAGACCAGTCAGCTTGACCTCAGTGGTGGATAAAAGAATGGAATTACTTCTAAAATAAAGAATTGTGGAACATCTTAAATCCAGCAGAGCACAGGATCTGAGGTAGCATGGATTCACAGCAGAAAAGTCATGTCAAACAAATCTGATAGCATTCTTTGACTCAGTGACCAGGGAAGTTGATCGGGGGGAGCGGTGGATGTGGCCTACCTGGATTTCAGCAATGTCTTTGGCACCGTTCCACATAAGAGGCTTGTAAACAAGCTGGGCAGCCTGGGAGTGGGTCCCAATGTGGCAAACTGGGTTAGTAATTGGTTGAGGGGTAGAACACAGAGGGTGGTGGTAAATGGAGCTAAATCAGAGGAAAGGAGGGTGACCAGTAGGGTGCCACAGGGATCAGTTCTGGGCCCATTCCTATTTAATGTCTTCATAAGTGACATTGCAGAGGGTCTGGAAGGAAAGGTATACCTCTTTGCTGATGACACTAAGATCTGCAACAGGGTAGACACTCTTGGAGGGGTGGAAAACATGAAGAGGGACCTAGGTAAACAAACGGAATGGTCAAGAGTGTGGCAGCTAAGACTCAAAGCAAAGAAGTGCAAAATCATGCATTTGGGGCACAGGAACCCAGGAGAGGCTTACGTGATGGGCGGGGGGGGGATACTAAAGGCCACCACACAGGAGAGAGATCAGGGGATAATCATATCAGATGACCTAAAGGTGGCAAAACAATGTGCCCAGGCTGTATGTATAGCCAGTGCGGTACTGGGGTGAATAGGAAGAGGTATCACCAGCAGAAGAAAGGAAGTAGTGATGCCACTGGTACAAATCATTGTTGAGACCTCATCTGGAGTACTGTGTCCAGTTCTGGAGGCTGCATCTCCGAAAAGACATAGACAGGGTAGAGGCAGTTCACAAAAGGGCAACAAAAATGGTGAAGGGCCTGCATCATTTGTCATATGAAGAGAGACTTGAGGACCTCAATATGTATACCCTAGAAGACAGGAGAGAGAGGGAGGATATGACAGATATATTCAGATATCTTGAGTGCATAAAGAGGGTACAAGCAGGCAGCATCTTTAAGAAAAAGGGATGTTCTAGAACAAGGGGTCATGACATGAGGCTGGAAGGGGGTTGACTAAGGGGTAACATGAGGAAGTATTTTTTTTAATGCATTTTTACTGGATTTTCCAACTAATACAAGGTGCACATAAGTGCTGAAAGCATACATATTATGAACCAGTACATACATTGAGTGGAGTGAGGAAGTATTTCTTCACAGAAAGGGTGGTGGATGCATGGAACAGCCTCCCAGTGGAAGTGATGGAGAAAATTCAGGGGGGGAATTTAAAAAGGTATGGGACAGACATAGGTGAACCCTAGCAATACAAAAGAGAACAAAGCCGGAGATCAAGTAATGTTAGCAATTCTGGCAGCAAGAAAAATGGGCTGACTAGGTGGGCCTTGTGGTTCTTATCTGCTGCCAGCTTCTATGGTTCTATGTTAATCTAGCCATCCTCAGGAACCTCCTCATGCGGTATCACACACCTACAGGGTCTACTGGTGATGTTCCTCATGCTTCCTCAGGGCTTGACGTACTGCAGAACCCATAGAGCATTACTCGTGACCAACCTCTAGAAGAAGATTCCACTTAGGTGGATGCTCTTGGATGGAAGATTCATCAGCACATGCCTAATGTGCATTTCTGAACACCAGGCACATATGGGGACATACAACCATTGCCTAAGGTTGCAGCTAAGCACACTCATAGCTACACTGCCACAGAGTGAGACAGTCAGGCAGCCCATTAACCTTTCTGCCTTGGGCCTTGACGTAGCTTGGCATAAACTGAAGGCATCATACAATACCAATGAGGTGGCCTCCAGGTTGGCAGGAACTGCAGTCTGCATCAGGCGAATGGCTTTGCCTTTTTCAACTGGCATCTTTGACCCAGTGTAAGGGGCTTAACATACACTTCCAGAGGACTCATTTCTTCTCTCCTAGGGTCAGGTGGGAACTGCCGGGGAATACTCATACTCCTGTGCCACAGGAGCCCCTGCCTGGTCTCACCAGACCTGAGAAAAGTCCTTGCCCAGAGGTGTTCTCCCCCAAACAGAGGGTTGAGGGTAACTGTTGCCCTCAGGGTGAGCCAGCTCCTCCCTCAAAAAGAAGGAAAAACTTGGTACTCGGACCCATAAATGGGAATCAGTGGTGATGATTGATTCTTGGAAGATATTAAAGTTACATACTTACTGTAGCTGTTGATCTTCCATAATATCTTCACCATTGATTACTACACCCACCCACCATCCCCCGTTCTGACAGAGCCAGGGCCTCTTGGCAGCTCACCTGATAGTGCTGACCAGCACCACTTAGTGCCATGACATCTCCCCGGTGTACTCTCTATGGAATAGTTGTTTAAAAACAAGCATTTGTCAATGCTGAATGTTTGCTTGCTGGTATTGGCATTGGTAGTGCAGGAGTTAGAGAGTGCATAATAGGTATGGCAGTGAAGTATTACACTAATGCCAACCCTCACCCCCAACCTGCAGAGACTGACAGGTGTTTAGCGGTATTCCTTTGGGTCATTGGCAATCACGCTCATGCCATTCCACCTCACTCCACCCTGCAGACACCGACAGGTGTTCTGGTGTGTCTTGGGGTCTTCAGCTCTTATGCTCACCTCATTCCATAAGGAAATAAGCTGAGATGGATGCAGTAGAGGAGAATGGGGTGAACGTTAGGGTTGAAGATCCCAAGGCACAACTCAATGCCTGTCACTGGCTGCAAGGTGGGGTGGAATAGCATGAGCATTACAGCCGACGACCCCAAGTCACACCCCTGATGCCTTTCAGTCTCTATAGGATGGGGCGTTACAGTTGGAAACCCTAATGCCCCGGGTGTTTGTTGGTATTTTCGCTCCAGATTTTCAACATAGGCATCTTGGGACCAAACCTCATGAACAGTGGCACTATCATTTCGTTACTCAATCCCGAAAGGCAATTTTGCACAGTGAGTGTGCCATTCGGTGCCACAGGTATGAAAACACATTTTGAGTAGGATGTGAAAAATGACAGCTGTACTGTTCATGAGGAGGTGCCAAAAAAATGGCAATGTTGAAAATCTGGAGTGAAAATATGAAAAATTGATGAAGTTATGAGCATGCGTAGAAACTGCGTAACACATGCCTATAATGCAATCATTTTGTGGAATGTTTTCACCAGATTTTCAACATGGGCATTTTGGGATCTCCCTTCATGAACAGTGACACAGTGATTTTGTTACTGTGTCCCAAAAGTTGATTTCACACAGCGACCATGCCATTCTGTGCCACAGGTGCGAAAACACATCTTGGGCATGATATGAAAAATTACAGCTGAACTGTTCATAAGGAGGTGTCAAAAAATGGCAATACTGAAAATCTGGAGTGAAAATTATTACGAATTGGCAAAGTTATGAGCGTGAGTAGAAACTGTGCAACGCACACTTATAATGCAGTCATTATTGGGAATTTTTTCACTAAATTCGCAGCATGAGTTCTTTGGGACCTCACCTCATGAACAGTGGCACTATTGTTTCATTAATCAGTCCCAAAAGTGATGCCGTGCAGCAATGGCAAAATCACCTTTTGGGATCAAGTAACCAAATGAAAGTGACCGTGTTCATGAAGTGGGGTCCCAAGAACTCAAAGTTGAAAATTTGCGGCCAAAATTCCTACAAATGGCTAAGATATCAATCTAAGTCAACCCCCCAAATTGACTCCCATTATTCAGCTTGCCATCATTTCTTCAGCTTGCCGATCGGCTTTGAAGAGTGCAGACGTGTCCCGGTCCATACAAGATTGCTGCTCCCGATCTCCAGAGGTAAGTAGGGGGTAAGGGTGTGTGTGTGAGGAGGTGGGTTTGTAGAGGGAGTGTGGTTGTGGGTGAAGGGGGAATGAGGAGATGATGAGGGACCATTTTCTTTTTTACAGGGGGAAAAAAGACTTTGGGACAGTTTTCTTTATTTTATAGGTTACCAAAAAAAATATTTAGGCACACTAGGGTGGGCTCCTAGTGTGTTACAATACTGTGTGTGTGCGTGTGTGCGTATGTGTGCGTGTGCGTGTGTGTGTGTGAGCATGCTGACAGTGATTGGGCACCCCAATGTCAGCACTTGAAATAGTCGGGTGGTGAGGGTCATCTGGCACCAGGAGGGCATCTCGGTGTTGGAAACATAAAAACATTATTTTGGCACACTGGTGTGTGCTCCCAGTGTGTCACATTAATGGGGGGAAGGGGATACATACCGACATGGGGATTAGGCACCTTGATGTTGGCTTTCCGGGAGAGTGTGGCGGGCAGCTGGGGCTGCCACTGTGAAAAGCCATGCTGTGGCTCATTTATGTATTTATTGAAATGGTTCACCAGAAAAGCCATACTGAATAAACAAGGTGCTCTGCAGCAGGAGCTGACAAGAATTGTAACTCCGGCCATGTGCATTACTGTGCACTGTAATGCATATGGCTGGAGTCTTGTCAGCTGCTACCAACAGAGAGAAGGTGTCTGTGTGCCTGGTTGCGAGGGAGAGTGGGAGAAGGTCCCTCTGCAATGGGGGAACTGTCCCTCATGACAGCGGCCGATTTCTTTCAAGTGCGGTCCTCTCTGTCAAACTGCTGTCACAGACAGCTCACTGATTCACTGGTGCCTGCACCATAAAGCATGAACTCGTAACCATCCCTGATTGGAGAGGCACTTTTTCTTTCAAGTGAAGACCGCTTCTTTCAAACTGCCGTCATAGACAACTCGCTGATTCATTGGTGCCTGATGGATGAGCCCCATAATTAGTCAACTATATTGTGCAGAAACTCACACACGTCTAAAATGTTGTACTGTCCCAAGATGTTTCTTGTACATGTGCGTAAGCAAATATAAACAAGCATTTGTCAATGCCGAAAGATCGTCGTGTACACTGTTGCCATTGGGGAGGGGGGGTTATGAGCCAGTGTTGGCAAATTTCAACATGGGTTCATAACTTCATTGTTTTTTTTATATTTTACACCACATTTACAACATAGCTGTCTTATTACGCTACCTCATGAAGAACGGAAGAATACAATTTCAACTCCTGTCCGAAAGGGACTTTCACGCAGTGGCTATGAAATCACCTTTCGGGATGCAAAAAAACATTTTGCCCAGGATCTGGAAAATGACAGCTGTCACATTTCTGAGGTGCAGTAAAGAGATGGCTATGGTGAAAATTTGGGGTCAAAGTATTGAAAAGTACCAAAGGTACGAGGCTGTGTGTTTGTTAATTTAAGTGCATGCTCGTAACTTTGTTGTTTAATATTTCCACACCAAATTTTCAGTGTAGCATTCTTATGGCCCCACCTCATGCCAGTGTCATGTCGTTCACTCATCCCGAAAGGTGATTGCGCAGAGCCACCATACCAAGGACTGGCGGTATAGCCTAGAGGTTAGAGGAACGAGGTGCGAACAAGCTTGGTACATCCAGCAGACCAGATCTGAGTTTGATTCTCACAACCTCCTCTTGCATACTGTGTGACTCTGAGCAAGTCACTTAACCGCCCAGTGCTCCTAGGTCACCCCTGAAATCAGGCACTTCTGCCTTGTGGGCCTTACTCGGTTACCAACCACTAAAATAAAAAATTAAAAAATATAAATTGTGCTCCAGAGGTGCAAAAACATGTTTCAGGCAGGATATAAAAAATTACAGTTATACTGTTCATAAGGAGGTGTGAAATAATGGCAATGTTGAAGATCTGGAGTGAAAATATTAAAAACTGGCAAAGTTAGGAGTGTGCGTAGAAACTGCGCAACTCACGCCCATTCATTAATCGGTCCCTGAAGGTGATTCTGCACAGCAACCACGAAATCACCTTTCAGGACCGAGTAACAAAATGACAGCGACAGTGTTCAGGAGGTGGGGTCCCAAGAATCCTATGTTGAAAATTTTGGGCCCAAATTCCTAAAATTGGCTGATATTAACCTAAGTTGACCCCTCCCCCCATTGATTCCTATTATAAGGTTTACCTTGAAATCTTCACTTTGCCGGACAACTTTGAAGAGTGCAAACATGTTCCCAGTCCACAGAAGATCCTTGCTCCTGACCCTTGGAGGTAAATATGGGTAAGGGGGGGGTATGGGGAGGTGGGTGTGCAGTTGGAGGGTCAGGATGGGGGTTGGGGAGAAAATGATGGACCATTTTTATGTTTGCTTGTACGCATGTGCAAGAAACATAGTGCCATCATCGGAGATTTCGGAGGTGTGTCACCTCCTCCTCCAATTCAGTCAGTGTGTTGGCAGGCGCGGCCCCTGTAAGCCAATGCTTTCTGGAGCTGTCTATGACAAGCTCCAAAATGCAGTGGCATACAGTTCAAAGGGGGAGCTACGCTTGAGTGAGCAGCGATAAGATATTGCTTACTCATGCATGGCTCCCCACACACACACACAGGCCGCCACGCGGCATGTACCCCCCGCCCCCATGCGCCGCACACTGAATAGCCGAAGGGTGCCCAATCCCCGTCGACTGTGCTGCCCCCCGCCTCCCCAAAGCCTTCAAAATGCCACGCCGCAGTCACTGCGCAAAATCACCCTTCGGCCTGAATAACACCATGACAGTGACATCATTCATGAAGGGTCCCAAAACCCCATGTTGAAAATTTGGTGCCAAAATTCCAAAAATGACTGTTTACAGGCGTGCGTACGCAGTTCCTACGAGACACTGTTCATGAGCAGAGGTCTTAAAATGGCTATGTTGAAAATTTGGTGAAAAATTCACAAAAATGACTATTCTGGCGTCGTTGCACAGTTCCTATGCATGCTCGTAAGTTTGCAAATTTAATATTTTCTCAGATTTTCAACATTGCCATTTTATTACACTTCCTTATGAACAGTACAGCTGCAATTTTTCATATGTTGCCCAAAATGTGTTTTCGCACATGTAGCGCACAATGGTGCTGTTGGTGTGCGAAAGCAATGTTTAGGACAGATTAAGAAAATCACAGTTACACTGTTCATGAGCAGAGGTCTTAAAATGGCTATGTTGAAAATTTGGTGACAAAAGTCCATAAAATGACTGTGTTATGAGTGAGCATTGCGCAGTTTCCACGCACCCTCGTTAGTTCATGACTTTGTCATATTTTCAGTCCAGATTTTCACCAGTGGCATTTTTCCACACTTCCTTATGAACAGTACAGCTGTCATTTTTCACAACATGGCTGAAGTGTGTTTTCACACTTTCAGCGCAGAGATGCGTGGTCGCTGTGGGAAATCATTGTTTGGCACAGATAAAGAAAATCACAGTGACACTGTTCATGATCGGAGGCACCAAAATGCCTGAGTTGACAATCTGCTGTAAAAAATCCCCAACCTAATTATATTACGGGTGTGCGCTTGCATTGCTCTCTATGTACGCTCGTGACTTCACCATTTTTTTTTTATATTTTTACTACAGATTTGCAACATTGCCATTTTTTACACCTCCCCATGAACAGTACAGCTGTCATTTTTTACATCCTGTTCGGAATGTTTTTGCACCTGTGGTGCTAAATGCCGTAGTCACTGTGCATAAGCAGCTTTCGGCTAACAAACTGATATTCCCCCTGTTCATGAGGTGGGGTCACAAAAAAATATGTTGAAAATTTGGAGTGAAAATACCAACGAATGCCTGAGGTATTAGGGTTTCCAACCATAACGCCCAACCCTGTAGAGAATGACAGGCATCAGGGGTGTGACTTGGGATTCTTGCCTGTGATGCTCATACCATTCCACACCCTGCAGTCACTGAGAGGCATCGAGGTATGTCTTGGACTCTTCGGCCCCAAACTTCACCCCATTCTCCTATATCGCACCCATCTCACCATATTTCCTAATGAAATGGGGTGCGCATAAGGGCCAAAGACCCAGAGGAACACCGTGACACTTGTCAGTGTCTGCAGGGTGGGGTGTGGTGAAATGGCGTGGCCGTTATGCCTGACAACCCAAACGCACACCCCAATGCCTGTCACTCTCTGCAGGGTGGTGGTGGGGTTGGCTTCAGTTCAATACTTCACTGCCATTCCTATTACGCAGCTCTGTAACTTCTACACTACCCCTGCCAATGCCAGCAAGCAAACATTCGGTATTGACAAATGCTTGTTTTATTTCAGATTTAAAGAAATAAATACACCAGATGGTTTTCTTTTTTTTTTTATATATATAGGGAAAGGATGTGAACATTTCTGGACACTGGGAGTGTGCTCCACAGTGTCCGGGGGGATGGGGAACGGAGGGTGTGAGAAGGACAGCAGCAGTGGGAGGGAGAGGGAAGGATTTGCTGTGTGTGCATGTGTGGGCTCGAACAAAACGCAGGTATGGGGAGGAGAGCAGCAGTGGGAGGAAGCGGGAGGTAGTGATTTCCTGGCGGGGGGCCCTTCAGCAGAATGCGGGTGTGGGGAGGATAGCAGCACTGAGAAGAAACGGGAGGGAGGGAGGATTTGATGGTGGGGTAGCCTCCAACAGAACGAGGGTGAAGGGGAGGATAGCAGCAGTGGGAGGAAGTGAGAGGGAGTGATTTGCTGGCAGGTGGGGCTCGAAGGGGAACGCAGGGAAGACAGGAGCAGTGGGCAGACTCAGCGTGTTCATACAGTAAGGGCTACGGCAGTGTGAACATGCAACCAGGAAGTCAATGTAATGCAATGCTTCACACATCAAAGGACCGAGCCGTGCCACTATTGATTTGGCTCTGTCCTTTGAAAAATTTGCCAGCTTTGCCCCAAAAACAGAAAGTGAGTCATCGCCAGCCTGCCAACTGATTTGCCTGCCGCTGACCTGCCCCTTGGAACTGAGCTCTCCAGTCGATGCACATTTTGGGCAACATATGAAAAATTGCAGCTGTACTTCACAGGTCTGTATAGCAACTCTCATTTCAACAAGGTCGTCTGCTGAACTCAAAAAGGGGTCGTAAGACATTGCTGTTTTCCCACTTTCACCAACCCCCCAAAAAAAAAAAAAAAAAAACTGTGTTGGGGATTTCTTTTCAGGACTCTCCTACCCAGCAAAAAAGAAAAAAGAGAGAGAGAGAGAGAGAGATGGTTTCTCCTTTTCTCTCTTGTCCCCCTTCTCCCTGCCCAGGGGATGTCCCCTTCTTGGGGTGTATCCCAATTAGTTGCTAAATGCAGTCTGTGCCTCTGGGCACTATCCAATGTAACTCCACTTAACATTAGCACTGTCTATGGAGGTGTGCTGCATGTTAGATTGGATCAAATTACGCTGGCTCTTACACAGGTCACATCCCTATTGTTGCAGGACAAGCAGGTCTTTTCTCTGATTTTTTTTCTTCTGGGTGTGCCAGACTATTCCCTTTTGGTTATTATGCCCCTTTTCCCTGTCTCAGGCCAGCTGGATTGTTAACCCACTACCCTTAGGGGTGACTGGGCAGATGGTCACGTCTTGGCTCCTTTGGGCTGTTTATCTCTATAACTCCACAGGCACCAGAAACACCCTTTCTTTTCCTGATGGGAAAAGGGGTATATATAAACTGATTATTTCAGGCAGTCCTCTATCTGGTGGCATGAGGTTGGTTTTTCCAAGAATCTATGTGATTCATTCTTATTTATTTATTTTTTTTAGCTTTTGTTGACTGGGAAGGAGGACTAGCTCATTTTTTGCCTATTTTCAGCCTCATCCTGGGGAGGGGGATACAGACGGATGCCAACTGAAACTGAACAAGATTTTAAGCTGTTGGTGTTATTTTTGGTTTTTATTTTTTCTATATCCTTTCCCTATGTCTTTGGTCTTCTAGGGAATTTCTTAGCCCTTTCTTTATATTTTCTCACTTTTTCCTCTCTCTAAGACGAACAGAACTGAGATTGGTGACAGAGACGACAGTGGTTATTGGCTAGTGAGGGGCAGCATGTGAAGGTGTGTAGGTATCATGCCCAGTAGCTGTGGCTGGCCCCCTGGCCAAAACATTGCTCCTGCGGGGTCCTAGTGCCTGCGGCCCAGACCCATAAGTGGTTATCAGTGTTGAAGTTATTCTGGAAGATCAACGGTTATGATAAGTACGTTCTTTCATTTATTTATCTTCACCAAAATGATGTGGGTATTGAGACAGGCAGCATCTGAAAGAGGGAAAGGAGGCATGGGAGTAAGTGCATATGTGGGTCACACCTGGAGATGAGCCTTGGTTTAGTGTGCCTTTCCTGGTCACCAAATGTTTAAATATAAAAATAAAAAATAAATAAAATGTAATTTCTATATGTCCACTCATGGAGTGTGGGAGCAATGCCCATCTCTTAATATCTCTACTGAGGGACTCATACAGGCCATTGTAGCAGAGATCAAACAGCTGAGGTGTAAGTTCAACATCCAGGTATCGGAAACTCTCCATATGAAAGGCACTGAGACCCTAAACTGTTGTGATCCATGTCCAGACACCCTGATTATTTCTGATTTGTTAAAGGGGACAGGAAATCTGTGCTAGCTGACATCAGTTAGCAATGTTCCTAGTAAGACAAATGAAAGTCTTGCCTCCAAATTATTTATTTATGAATTTATTTATTATATGAAAGCCTTGCCTCCAAACGAGCCATATTTAACTGCACCTTAATAAACATTGATGCAAAATACTGTGTTTTCATTATTTTCTTTTTATGGACAAAATCCTGCGCAGTTCTCTTTATGGAACCAGTAATTTGGAGTTTTTACTATGCCACGGTTTTTTGTACAGTATGCTTAACATGAGCTATTGTCCTCTCAGAACAATGCTTAGAGTTCTGTTCACAAACTGTGACATACTTAAAACTCCAGATCACTGGTTCCGTGAAGAGAACGGTAATAGAATGCTGCCCATTAAAACAAAACAATACAAAATAGTTTTTTACATCACTTTTGATTCAGGTATGGTTACCTTTGGATCATTTAAGCAACATACCATGACAGGGAGTGGGTATATGGGTGGATTTACCACGCCTGGTGTGGTTTGGTCACGAGGCGCACTCGAGTGACTTAACCATACCAGAAGTGGTAAATCCACCCATGTACCCACTCCCTGGAGTGGTATATTGCTATTATACAATGTCTCAGGTTTTTTTTTTTGTGATAAAATAAAATTTTTTTTTTTATTTTAAAGTATTTGTTTTAAATTGCATTAGTCCGTCAGAAAAAAATAGTACTTTGCTGGTAGGGAGACTCTTGTTAGCTTACCCGTTTAAATGACTGTGTGAGACATCGTGGGTGCTGCAGAGCAGCAAAACGCACGAAGAAGTTGAACTGCATAAAAGATGCATAATTTCATAATATTTTTTCTCTGACTCTGATCCATGCCCACCACGAACTGTGTACTAGTTCGCAGCGCAACCAAACGGCGCTGTAGTTCTGCCCCCTTTGAAATCACTGATTGGAGTTGCTGGGGTCGATCTTGTAATTTGATAGGGTGAACCACTTGTCTTTCTAAGAGCCCACATAGTGGAGAAGTGTGATTTGAATTAGAAGTGTTGAAATGTTGATCACACAGCCTGGCTAGCCAAATACTTGTGTACCTGTTAACAATCGCAGTTTGCCAAGTGTCAGGCTGAATTGGGAGCGGAGGTTGAGGAGATAATATGGGAGATGAGGTAGATATTTAAAGTACATTCGGTAGCTTTGGACAGGATTTTGTTACTGTTCGTGAGTTTACAGTCGGGTTAGCAACTAGGTAATCTCACCGTCAGTCCTTGAGCTTGCCAGTGGTGTGTTTGCCATGATCGGAGGGATTTGCGAGAGGGTTCCTGATGTGGCTGACTGGTTGCTGGTACCTTTTCCAGTGGGCATGCTGGAGGATTTATCACGCTGAAAAGGTGCCAGCCAACCAATCAGAATGCAACATTTTGTCTTTTGTAGTGTGCCCATTGTATAATTAGGCTTATCTGTATCATTTCTGTAAATGGGAACATTATAAACAGCTACCAAATAGAAATCATTTCCTGTCCTCTTTAAGATCAATTTTATATTCCAAGACCCTCACAGATTTTTGTAGAAGAGTCAAAAGGGCTGGGATAGATGCTTCAGGGTCACTAATGAAAAGAATGAATGTATGTAACCCCTGTGCCAAATTAGGGGGTTACTAGATAATGATGCCCTGTTGGCATCGGGAGGAGCCTTCATGCTGCCAAGCCTGTCAGGGAGTGGGGCTTGGTGAGTGTGTGGGTGATTTCAAGCACCGACTGGAGAGGGGAGAATCTGTTAGAGAGTTGGAGGAGAGTCTTTGGGAGGCCTGAGGGGAGAGCCTCCAGTCGGGGCTGGGTAGGCAGGACTGGGCTGGGGAGATTGCCCCCCGGCCCAAAGCATCATTTCCACATGTAATCCATAGAAGGACTGCTATGGAAATTCCTCAGGAGGTAGCTTGTGGGTTGCAATTGTTCTGTGCAAATCCTGCCCAAGGATCTGGAGGAAAGGACTGTGCACTGAGAGAGGACCCCCCCCTCCCGGTTTGAGGAAGGTAGTCACAAGGTTCAGAGTGAGAGTGCACCCCTTCCCACTGGTGGGGATTTGGAGAAGTAGAAACTGGCCTGGGAACACTGCTAGTGTTCTAAAAAAATTCGGAGCTCCTTATGGCTCGCCAAGCAAGGGATGTGTTGTGAAGGAACCAGATTCAAACCCTGGTCCCCAAAGTGACTGTTTCACAGCTCTCGGTCATAGAAAAGTGTGGAACTGTAACAATGAATTGTGTGCACCCATCCATGGAGTTTTGCTGTTCAGCTTGAGCTTTTGTGACAAAATAAAAATGCCTGATTGCATCTGATTCATGTTTGGGCCAAATCTTTTAGAGTCCTGCAATGCTATGCTGTGTCTTGCCTAACCAAACTGCTTTCCAGAATTTGGAACTGACCTAGTGCCACCAGTCATGAGGGGAGGAAGACTGCCATCCAGCCTGCACCTTGACAGAAACCCAGCCATCACCAGTGGGATCCAAGTCTACAAAGAAAAACAAGGTACTATGTGTGTACCCTGCTTTATTTCATGCTGTTCAGTCGAGGTGGAGCCCTTCCCCTTTCTCAGAGACAATGTTCCATCAAACCCCTAGAGAGGGAAGGGGGGATAGCCACCTCAGTAATCGATCACCTCATTGGGACTGAGAGCAGTCACTGCTGCCTGTCTGAAAAGTAATAACCAAAACCCCCCAGAGCAGGAGCAAGTGGACAATTCAAATGACTATTTATTTTGAAAAGAAACATTGTCCAGGTTGAAATAAGGAGCAGGGGCCAAGGGTTACATGTACAATGAGATGTATTGGTTTCAGTCACCCCAACTTTATGCCTATGATCTCTGTGCTCCCCCTTACTGCTATCACCAAGGGCTCAATACAAATTGGGGAACAGTAAATGGGACAGCCCTGGTGTGTCCCACTCCTCATCTCAAATCTATTTGAATATACCTTGTTCTCCCTGACAAAGGCTTCAGGTTGGGTGTATATTGAGGCTATACTTGTCAGGAACCCCTTACCAAACCCCATGCCCTGTAACATGTGCATGAGGAAGTCCAAATCCACCTGGTTAAACGCCATTTTGGCATTCATAGAAATTGCCGTTTGTAACTGTTTGGAGGATGCTTGGGATGAGAATATATTCAGAACTCTGCGAGTACTGTTCTGCAACAACCTGCCTCCTATGAAACTGGTCTGATCTGGGTGGATCAGATCCCTCATGCACTGCTGCAGACACCTGGCCAGTATGGAGGTGAACAATTTTAAGTCGATCTGAAGGAGAAAAGGGCCTGTAGGATCCACATTCTGCTGTATCTCTTTGCATGGCTTGGGAAGTATTGTAATCTGTGCCCTCTTACAAGAATCCAGGGGTTTCTCTCCCAACACTCACTAAAAAACCACTCTAAGCCCTGGACCCTCCAGGTCTTCAAACAGTTTATAAAACTGGAACAGCAACTCGTCCGTGCCAAGGGCTTTAACATTTTTCTGCATTGTTATCCTTTACATACCTCTCAACCTCTCAGCATTAAAAATCATATCAGTGGCCTTCAAAAATCATAGCAAATGGCCAGAATGTGTAGCACTTTCTTATTTTAAACAATAATATGTCTAGAAATAGTGGGTTCCATCTAGTTAGTGAAAAGGAATGTTTCTGTCAATTTAGTTCAATGATTTAATAGTTTGTGTGTCCAGAAATAGCTCTAACATTATTAAGAATATCAGTAAACCTATGTGGAGAAGGGTAAATTTGAATGTGAAAATCATAGCGCTATGTGCAGTTCATAGCACTTGAGAGGTATGATCCTTTAGTCTATCTTCTTATACCTAATGGGAGCATGAGAGCTGCACTAGCTTAATGTATTAAGTCAGATATAGACAGTGTCTTTAAGAAATGTCACATTTTTACTGTGTGGTCTTAGAAACATAGAATTTGATGGCAGATAAGGACTGTTTGGCCCACCTAGTCTGCCCGTTTCCCTAGCTAATGGATAAGCTGCAGATCCTAGTTAACCAACAGCCTACTTCCTCCTACCCACCACTAGAATTGCCTTATGTCTGTACCATGCATTCTTGAATTCCCCCACTGTTTTTGACTCCACAACCTCCTCAGAAAGGCTGTTCCATGCATCCACAACCCTCTCCATGAAAAAATACTTCCTCACATTACCTCTGAGCCATCCCCCCTCTATCTTCAAATTGCGCCCCCTTGTTCTTGCACATCTCTTTTTCTGAAAGATGCTACCCTCTTGGACTTTGTTGATTCCCTTGAGGTACTTGAAAATTTCTATCATGTCCCCCCTCTCCCTCCTTTCCTTAGAAGTATACATATTAAGCTCCTTTAGTCTCTCTTCATATGTCTTCTGGTGCAGACCCTGTACCATTTTGGTTGCCCTCCTCTGAACAGCCTCCACTCTGTCCGTGTCTTTGCGGAGATGGGGTTTCCAGAACGGCACGCTGTACTCCAGATGGCGTTTTTACCAACTGTCTGTACAGAGGGATAACAACTTCTTGCTTTCTACTGTTTATGCCTCTCCCTATGCATCCCAGTATCCCCCAGCCCTCCTAACTGCCTTCTCACATTGCTTGCTCACCTTTAGGGGTTATCTGATATAACTACCCTGAGGTCCCTTT
Organism: Neoceratodus forsteri; assembly: GCA_016271365.2. Taxonomy (NCBI): domain Eukaryota; kingdom Metazoa; phylum Chordata; order Ceratodontiformes; family Ceratodontidae; genus Neoceratodus; species Neoceratodus forsteri. The sequence continues at coordinate 741,361,669 of CM057459.1, forward strand.
CCATTTTTGTTGTTGTCAGTATCTCACCCCCCATTGTGTACTCTTCCCCTGGATTTTAATTTCCCAGGTGCATTATTTTGCACTTCTTTGCACTGAGTCTAAGCTGCCATACATTTGACCATTCCTTCAACCTTGCCAAGTTCCTTCTCATCCTTTCCAACCCACCTTGTGTATCAACCCTGTTGCAGATCCTTGTGTCGTAGGCAAAGAGACATGCTTTTCCTTCCAGTCCCTCTGCAATGCCACTTATAAAGACATTAAAAAGGACTGGACCCAGTACTGAACCCTGCGGCACCCCACTAGTAACCCCACTTTCTTCACTGTAGACTCCATTTACTATTACCCACTGCGTCCTGTTGTCCAGCCAATGTTTTACACAGGCTACCACCCTGGGACCCATTCCCAGGCTGGCTAATTTGTTTATTAATCTTTTGTGTGGGACTGTATGAAATGCTTTGCTAAAGTCTAGGTAGGCCATGTCCACAGCCCCTCCCCGAGCTACTACTTTGGCCACTCAGTCAAATAAATCAATTAGATTCATCTGACATGACCTTCCTGCTGTGAATGCATGCTGCCTTGGGTCCTGTGCCCCACTGGCCTCTGGTACTCAACAATTCTTTCCTTCAGAAGTGATTCCATCATTTTCCCTACTAGAGGTCAAACTGATGGGTCTGTAGTTTCCTGCCTCCATTCTTGCTCCCACTTTTGTGAAGGGGAATCACATCCGCCCTCCTTCAGTCCTCAGGTACCACACAATCCTCCCATGACTTGTTAAAAAACTGTAGTTAGTGGTGTTACTAGTTCTCCCCTTAGTTATTTTAAAATTCTGGGGTGAATCCCATCAGGCTCCATTGCTTTGTCCATCTTCAGTTTTAGGAGTTCCTTCAGAGCCCTTTCTTCTGTGAAATGACTGATATCGACCCCCCTATCCAGAGTGCTTCAACTGACTGGATTAGGTACCTCCTCCTCCTCTTCTTTTGTGAATACTGAGCAGATGTATTCTTTTAGTATCCCTGCTTTTTCGCTGTCCCTCTCTGCCCACCCACCCTCCTCTTTATTTAGCCTCAGTATACCTCCCTTTGTCTTTCTTCACTCCCTAATGTACCTATAAAAGGTTTTATCCCCCTTCTTAACTGAGTTGGCTATCTTTTCCTCAGTGTGGGCCTTTGCTATTCTGACTGCCTTCCCCACTTTCTTCTGCTTTAACTGGTACAGTTCTCTGTCCTGCTCCTCCTGTGTTTCTGTATGCTTCCTGAATGCTGTCTTTTTCTCCCTAACCTTTCCTGCCACCTCTTTTGAGAACCATAGTGATTTTTTCTTTCACTTTGATTTGTTTATTTGCTTCACACAAAGGCTTGTTGCATCTGTGATGGCAGTTTTGACATTTCTCCATTGTTGCTCCACCCCTCCTTCTTGCCTGTTTACTAGTGCTTTTCTGAGGCACTCTCCCATTTTGACAAAATCAGCCCTCCTGAAGTCCAGTACCTTCACTTTGTATGGCTTGACTCTACAGCTGAGTTTATCGTGAACCACACTGTTTGGTGGTTACTTGTTCCCAGATGGTTACCCACTTCTAGATCTGAGATCCTCTCTCCATCCCCATTTGAGAGTACCAGGTCTAAGACTGCTCCCTCCCGGATGGGTTCCAACACTAACTGTCTGAAGCATCCCCCCTGTAGGGCATCAATAATGGCCTTGCTCTTGGATGTGGCTGCAGCAAAGGTGCTCCAGTTAACATCTGGCATATTCAAGTCCCCCATCAACAATATCTCCCTTTTCTCAGCCATACTAATGATGCCTTCTATCATTTCCTTGTCCATTTCCTCACCTGAGATAGGGGTCTGTATACAACCCCTGTGCAGATTGTGGTGCCATTTCCAGTCTCCAGGGTGACCCACCAAGTCTCCTCTCCTCCCTGTTTACCCTTTAGTTCTGTTGCTTTGATACCTTCCCTTACATAGAGAGCTACTCCTCCTCATCTTCTACCCTCCCTGTTCCTCCTGTAGATTGTGTACCCTGGTATGTTGACATCTCAGTCATGGTTCTCGTGTACCATGTTTCTGTGACTGCCACGATATCCAGGCATCCCTCTTCCATCAAGGCCACCAGTTCAGGGAGCTTGTTACCTAGACTACGGGCATTGGTACTCATTATCCTCCTTTTTTTGATGGCCTTATCCCTTTTTGTCCCATCCCTGTCCTTACTGCCTTTGTCTTATTCTCCATTTACCTCTGCCCTTCTCCCTAACGACTTCTCGATCTTGGTATTTACCTCACTAACTACCCTGATTTTTGGGGGGAGCTAGGATTTCCCTTCTCCTTTTCAGTGCCTCCCCCCATAGCTAGCTTAAATGCTTGCCAATGAAGCATTTACACCTATCTCCTAGGATCCTGGTTCCCCTCCTGGACAGATGCAGACCATCACGCCAGTATAGGCCTGCATCCCTCCAGGTAGACCCCCAGTCCCCAATGAAGCCAAAACACTGAGCTCTGCACCAGGTTTTCAACCACTGATTAAATCCCATGGTGCAGAGCACCCTAACCTCACCCATGTCATAGACAGGCAGCACCTCCAAGAAGGTTACTGTGCATGCTACTTGTCTAGGGCCCCTGACCAACTCCACAAATTCCTCCTCTTGCATTGCTCTGATCCCTTTCCCAGCTAGGTCATTTGTTTCTAGGTGGACAATGACATCCAGCTCCCTCCCCCATGCAGCTGCTCCCGTGATCCTGAGGATTAGCTCCCTGTCCCTTCAAGCCATGGTGTCAGGCAGGCACCTTACCTCCCTCTATCCCTCCCTCCTCCAGTTCTACCCTCCTAACAATGGAGTCCCACACCAGGAGTTGTTTTCTTCCCCTGTGGGGTCCCATGCCACCCTCCTGTGAGTCTCCTTTGTGGAGGTTCCCAGCATCCTCCTTGGTCTCCACTGCAGGGGCCTCCATAGAGCAAACACACTCTGCCAGAATGGCTTATGAATTGTGGAGAGGTACAACTGACGAGATGTGCCTCTGTTCCACCATCCTCACCCTCCATGAACCCACTGTGGTCCAACTGCTTCTCTTTCTTGGCAACGTCTGAGGCAGCGGCAGTGGCCCTGGTGGTTCCTGAGTGGGAAAGGAGGTTCCCTGAATCTTGACCAACTCAACCTGGAGATGAGCAATCTCCTCCCTCAGACCAGACAGGTGCCTGCAGATGGGACAACACTACATCCTTCAGAACATTTCCCAGAAGACTGCTGCTCCACAGCCACTGCACTGCACCACTCCCATCATGTCTTATTTGTGGCCCCCTTAGCTATTATTTTGTATGCTTACTCTTTCCTCTCTCTGTTTATTTTTTTTATATAATTTGTTTTCTCTCCCTACTTTCCTACTGCATCCATGCCCTTAAAGCTCCTGATCTTCTGGGACAAGAAGTTCCTATAATCCTCAGTAGTCTCCTTCTTACTTACTCAGAGTCAGACCTCCAGCAGCTGGGGGGGGGAGGGTGGAGAGTTATTCTTTTCCTTCTAGGATGGTGACTCTTTTGTGCCTCTGTGATCACTCCCTTCACGCTCCCAAACAGGAAGTTCCTGTTGTCAGTCAAATCCTGTGCCTATAAAAGTAGAGCTATCTAAGGGTGGGGGTGGGGTTTAGGGGAGGGACAGAGGGCAATATAGTCCCAGTAAAGTTCTAACAGCAGATCATTCCTCTTGCTGTTCTCTGCCAAAAGCTATCCAGGTCAGTATTTAAATGCAAACACCTGGCTTCCTTCTGCGTAAGCCACTCCCCCCAATTCACAGTTTCTTTCTTTACCTTGCTGCAGCCACATCCAAGAGCAGGGCCATTCTCGATGCCCTACAGGTGGCATGTCTCAGACAGCTAGTTTCTTTCTTCACCTAGCTAATTGTACAGATAACAATTCCTTCACCCAACTCAGACAAACACACTAACTCTTTTTGTTTGTTTGTTTTTACCTTAAATTGAAGTTCCCAGTAGTAGAGTTATAGTTCTTTAGTCCAGAAGAATAGTAACATTCTAACAGCAGCTCCTTCCTCTTGCTGTTCTCTGCTAAAAGCTATCTAGGTCAGTTTTTAAATGCAAACACCTGGCTTCCTTCTGCCTAAGCCACTCACCAATTCACAGTTTCTTTCTTCACCTCGCTGCAGCCACATCCAAGAGCAGGGCCATTCTCGATGCCCTACAGGTGGCATGTTTCAGACTGCTAGTTTCGGAACCCACTCAAATAAACAAATCAAAATGAAAGAAAAAGCCACTATGGTTCTCAAAAGAGGTGGTGGGAAAAGTCAGGGAGAAAAAGATAGCATTCAGGAAGTATAAGGAAACAGAAGGAGCAGGACAGAAAGCTGTACCAGTTAAGGCAGAAGGAAGCAGGGAGGGAAGTCAGAATAGCAAAGGCCCAAACTGAGGAAAAGATAGCCAACTCGGTTAAGAAGGGGGATAAAACCTTTTATGGGTACATCAGAGAGCGTAGAAAGACAAAGGGAGGGATAGTGAGGCTGAATAGAATGGACGGTGGGTGGGCAGAGAGGGACAGTGAAAAAGCAGGGATACTGAATTGATATTTTTGTTCAGTATTCACAAAAGAGGAGGAGCGGGAGGTACCTAATCCAATTAACAGATGCACTCTGGATAGGGGGGTCGATCTCAGTCCTTCCACAGAAGAAAGGGTTCTGAAAGAACTACTAAAACTGAAGGTGGACAAAGCAATGGGGCCTGATGGAATTCACCCCAGAATTCTAAAAGAATTAAGGGGAGAACTAGTGAAACCACTGACTACCCGTTTTAACAAATCATGGGAGGATGGTGTGGTACCTGAGGACCGGAGGAAGGCGGATGTGATTCCCCTTCACAAAAGTGGGACCAAGACAGAGGCAGGAAACTACAGACCTGTCAGTTTGACCTCTGTGCTAGGGAAAGTGACAGAATCACTTCTGAAGGAACAAATTGTTGAGTACCTAGAGGCCAGTGGGGCACAGGACCCAAGGCAGCATGGGTTCACAGTGGGAAGGACATGTCAGATGAATCTAATTGATTTCTTTGACTGGGTGACCAAAGTAGTAGACCATGGAGGAGCTGTGGACATGGTCTACCTAGACTTTAGCAAGGCATTTGACACAGTTCCACACAAAAGATTACTTGTCAAATTAACCAGCCTGGGAGTGGGTCACAGGGTGGTAGCCTGGGTAAAACATTGGCTGGACAACAGGACACAGAAGGTAATTGTAATTGGAGTCCACTCTGAAGAAACAGGGGTTACTAGTGGGGTGCCGCAGGTTTCAGTACTGGGTCCAGTCCTTTTTAATGCCTTTATAAGTGACATTGCAGAGAGACTGGAAGGAAAAGTGTGCCTCTTTGCAGATGACACAAAGATCTGCAAAAGGGTTGATACACAAGGAGGTGTGGAAAGGATGAGAAGGGTCTTGGCAAGGTTGGAGGAATGGTCAGAAGTATGGCAGCTTGGATTCAATGCAAATAACTGCAAAAGAATGCACCTGGGAAACAAAAACTTGGGGAAGATTACACAATGGGGGGAAGGGTAGTAACAACAACAAAAATGGAAAGTGACCTAGGGGTAATCATATCAGACAGCCTTAAGGTTAGCAAGCAATGTGAGAAGGCAGTAGGGAGGGCTGGGGGTATACTGGGATGTATAGGGAGAGGCATCACCAGCAGAAAACAGAAGTTGTTATCCTTCTCTACAGACAGTTGGTGAGACCCCATCTAGAGTACTGTGTCCAGTTCTGGAGACTCAGTCTCTGCAAGGACATAGACAGGATAGAGACAGTCCAGAGGAGGGCAACTAAAATGGTGCAGGGTCTGCAAGAGAAGCCATACAAGGAGAGACTAAAGGAGCTTAATATGTATACCCTTGAGGAAAGGAGGGAGAGGTGGGACATGATAGAAACTTTTAAGTACCTCAGTGGAATCAACAAAGTCCAAGAGGGTAGCATCTTTCAGAAAAAGAGATATGCAAGAACAAGGGGACACAATTTAAAGATGGGGGGGTGGTTCAGGGGCAATGTGAGGAAGTATTTTTTCACAGAGAGGGTGGTGGATGCATGGAACAGCCTTCCTGAGAATGTTGTGGATTCTGAAACTGTGGGAGAATTCAAGAATACATGGGACAGACATAAGGCAATTCTTGTGGGGGGTAAGAAGAAATAGGCTGTTGGTTAACTGGGATCTGCAGCTTATCCTGTAAGTAGGGACATGGGCAGACTAGGTGGGCCAAGCGGTCCTTATCTGCTGTCAAAGTCTATGTTTCTATGTAGCTAACTACACAGATAACAATTCCTTCACCCAACTCAGACAAACACTCTAACTCTTTTTTTTGTTTGTTTGTTTTTACCCTAAATTGACGTTCCCAGTAGTAGAGTTCTAGTTCTTTAGTCCAGTAGAGTAGTAAAGTTCTAATAGCAGCTCCTTCCTCTTGCTGTTCTCTGCCAAAAGCTATCTAGGTCAGTTTTTAAATGCAAACACCTGGCTTCCTTCTGCCTAAGGCACTCCCCTTAATTCACAGTTTCTTTCTTCACCTAGCTAACTGTACAGATAACAATTCCTTCACCCAGCTCAGACAAACACACTAAATCTTTGTTTGTTTGTTTTTACCCTAAATTAAAGTTCCCAGTAGTAGAGTTCTAGTTCTTTAGTTCAGTAGAGTAGTAAAGTCTTGGTCTGACTTGGCCTTTTATGGGGCTGATAATAAGTGGCCAAGCTTTGGGCAATTGCTTCAGGACTCGTGCAGTTTAATGTGATTGAGAGGGTGCTGAATTTTCAGTACTGCTCCATTGACCTGCTTATGCTCTGTTTGCCAGGCTGAAATCCTTCCAGCCCGATTGTCATTCTCATAAAAGATAGGTAACATAGCCAGCCCTCTATTTTTCCTCTAATTGCCTAGTTAACAAATTTATTTTCTCAATAAGCTGTTTTTAAATAATTTCTTTCACTGTAGTCTTATCATGGGCCTCTAAATCAAGAATCTCCCTCTCTAATTGTACTCTATGTGCTGCCATAAAAGATCATAATTTAAAAACATCTCATTTAACTGATCCACATGGAGGAGGCCACAAAATTCACAAGTTGGCTGGAAATGGGCCAGTCCAGTGGTGCTGAAGGCTGAGGTGCTCTAGGCCACACCTTGCACCACACCAGCAACCTGCATTTGGATGTGGACTCAGGTTGTCGGGGGTTGGCTGGTGCGGGAGAAGATTGAGCATCCGAAGGACTGCACTCCTCTCCGAGGAAGGGAAGGTTACAGTGCCTGGCGCTAGCCAGGCCCCTAGCATCAGCTGGGGCAAGGCAGCTGGGACAGTCCAAGACAGGGAGAGTGGCAGTGGCTCATGTCCCATGTACAGAAGCATGTGTGGGAGCATCTAGGCAGCATTGTACGCTCACTTATTGGGGGGGTCAGAAAACCAGAAAAAATGGAGGTTTCCTGAAGGTCAACTGACATCCAGTCACATGGTAGCCCTGCACCCGATGAACACCCAGGCCACACTGCTTTGAACAAAGGTAAGCCCTGGAGGAAAATGGGGGTGATTGGGCTGGAGTGGCTTGTGTCCAGTGGGCGTCTTGTGGGCCAGGGAGAGAAACAGCACTAACTGTAACAGACAACTCCTCATGAAATGGCTTCAGGCCAAGTGACTACGGTAATCAAGGAAGGTTGTTGGTAATGCTACCACTTCCAGAACCAGTGCTCTGACAAGATAGCACTGAAAGCGAGAAAGTGAATCAGCTATTTTTCTTTGATTTCAGGGATGTGTTGGCCTAACCAAATTGTTAGGAAGCAGACAATGTCCTTCTCCATAAAATTATGTAGTTTCCCACAGTTTGTATCTTTCCCCCACCACATAGTGGCCCATATTTGGGTGAGAAAAGGTTGAGCTATGTGTTGGATCACAATCCACAAAATCTGAGACTTCAATAAATAAATAAATAAAGAATAAAGTTTTGGACATGTCACATGTACTTCAAAAATACTTGTGTACTGCATCATTGCAGCATGTGTGGTGGACTGTATTGTATCAGGTGTTGTCAGCCCATTATGATATTCAACTTGGGTCTTTAACTTAGGTAGAAACTAAATAAATTATAACTTACCCATCCTGGAGAATGTCCCTTAGTGTAGATCCTTTTCTTGGATGGTGGTGGTGGGGGAGAGGGAGGTACCTGTAAAATACAATTAGGGCAAGATGTCGCAAACAAAGTGCAGTTTGTTTAACCTAAATGAGTCTAGAATAGCATAGGTAGAAAAATAATTTTACTTATCTGATAGGAGTAGGTGTGATGTCTGTCCAAACCTGCAAAATGAAGAAAAATAGCTTTAGCTTGGTTAAGGTAGGTTAGTGTCAGAAATTTAGAACAGAAAATAGGGAAAGTGAATGAGAGAGGAAAGTGGAAAAAGAGCGAGATAAATTGTAGTTGGGGGGTCAGCTTGGGCCCCTCAGCACCCATAGGTGCCTTTTCATAGTTTGTTGTGCCTTAGGGGTTAGGTTTTGTGCCCTGTGGTTGTGGTGGTCCAGTGGGCTCGTTAGAGTCCCTGGTGGTCTTGTGGGGGCTTGATAGAGTTTCTGGTTTTCTGAGGTTGTGGTGGTCCAGTGGGCTAGTTAGAGCCCTGGTGGTCCAGTGGGGGCTTGACAGAGTTTCTGGTTCCCTGCAGTTATGGTGGGCTGATGGCTTGCAGTCACTGGGCCAGTGAATAATTGTGGGTCCTTGTGCTAAGTGGGATCACATTTAGTTAAAAAATAAGAATCCCTGGTAGTCTAGTGGTCTTGGTGTGATCAAGGCACAGGTCGGGAAGCATAGAATAACCAGGAACAGTTATAAAATGTGCAATGAGTGTTTTATTATTATCAGTAACAGCAAAATAAAAATAACAATTGTTCAATATAACTATTTACAAAGGAAGTACACACAGAGAAAACAAAGTTCTTCACCTGAAGGTATCTCTAATTCCAAGTTTCAGTCCCTCTCAGTGTCTCTCTAGAAAAAGTATTGCTGCTTTTCTTATAAGTCTTTGCCTGGGAACTCGTTAAGAGAACATCCTGTTTCTCAAAACAAATTCTTGTCAGTTATTTGCAACGCAGGCTTGCAAACAGAACAGGGTCCAAAGCAGGCCTCCTGCTGACAGCTCTGCAAAAGAGTTTGCAAACAAGCCTCAGAGGAGCTCAAACTGCATCTCAGGTTAACCCCCTAAATTCCAAATAGTTTTTTGCAATCAAACAGTAAAACTATATATATTTTCAAACAAAGGGATCACAGTTTCACATAATGATTCACAAATATTTTTATAACTGCAGATATGTAAGGGGGAAGAAAAGACAGAAACAGCAAGCGAGGCAGAGAGATAGTGAGAGGCAGAGAATTGCAAGACCGTCAGAGTGATCAGTTCCTAGGTCTCACAAGAACATTTGGTTGCGCAACTAGACAGACAAGAGACAGAAAAGCAGAGGCTAGAACAGATCCTTGCATTTAAACTTTCTGCATAACAACTGGGACAGGGCCTTATTCAACCCTTTACACTTGGGAAGGGTTGCTTTCTTCCCAGGCTGTTGCCTTTTGTTTTATTTTTTATTTATTTATTGAGTTCTTGGATAATACCTGTGAGCGGATGCTCTTTGAAAGGTTCCACGTCAGATACATTAGACAACAAGGTACAATACTGTGCACAAATATACAGATACTGAGAAAAATATTCATGGAGGTTACAGAAAACAAACATAAAGCACTAGCTATGCTGAAGCATTGTACAATGTATGCCTGTATCAAGAAGATAAGCAGACAAGGATAGGGAAGGATACAATGGGAGTGGAAGAGCTAGATGAGCAAAGCACATATGACAGGGAGGGAGGAGGGTAGGGAGAGGTCCAGGGGCAAGGAGCAGAGCTGGGGGAAGATAGAGAGATGGGCAAAGTGCTGCTGTTTGACTATCCTGTCATGACAGAGGCAAAGATAAGTGCTAGAGGCAGAGTGTTGCTGCATGCTGAGCCTTAGCGGGGTGCATGCAGCTACTTGTATCAAAGAGGTGCTGGCGCAGCCAATATTTGAGGAGCCAGGGATGTCAGGGGCAGTGCGTTTACCCAGAGGGGTGCACGGTGTGAGAATGCATGCTGTGCCATGGTAGTGCAGCATCTGGGCACTTGGAAAATTTGAGTGGCAGAGCTTCTGGTTTGTCTGGTATTCATAGGCAGCGTTATCAGGTTCTGCACCCCTGTTGGAAGCAGATTTAATGTGACTTTTTTTGGCAAGAAGTCAGGTTTGATACTTGATTCTGTCATTCAGTTGAAGCCAGCCAGCCCAAGCATAAAGTTTGCAGTTGTGTCTGTTTTGTGCCTGTTGTCCAGCATCTGTGACTGGAGGAGTCGATCAGGCTGTGTGCACCACTGCACTGTGTATACCAGGCATGACAGCACATAATGGAAGAACCCCCCCACACACACACACACTCACACACAGAGCACAGCCCACTCCAGCCCATATGAACCTCATGCTGAGGCATGACTCCACAATCAGGCTGGAGCAGTGGGGGCAGGAGCCGCGAGTTTGTGTGCTGCAGGCTGCAGCTGTTTGAAAACCCCAATTGGGCTGTTTTATTTAACAACAACATAAAAAATGAAATGGTAGAGGAAATAAGTCTGCTCCCGCTGAGAGAAGCATGTTGGGTGGCCTAAACCACTGAGAACAGACGCGATGCAACCAAGGCAGTGTTGTAAAGCCAGGTGGGCTATTTTCAAATTTATTAAAAAAATACAGGGGCCCTGGGATTACCTCCTCTCATGGGGGTATACAGGGAGAGGCCACATTTGTGTCTTAGAGTTAGTCTTATTTGTGTTTTTATTTTTTTTTATTAGAAAGATCCTTTAGGCTGTGTTTGTGCTGGGAGGGGGAAAAACAGAGGCAGACAGCGAGCTGCAGTGCACTGCCAAGAGATTGCCACTCCCCTGATTGTGTGGATGGCCCAGGTGGGCATAGGTATTAATAAACAAGCATTTGTCAATGCCGAATGTTTGCTTGTTGGCATTGGCATTGGTAGTGAAGGAGTTACAGAGTTGCATAATAGGAATGGCAGTGAAGTATTGAACTGAAGCCAACCCCACCACCACCCTGCAGATACTGACAGGCATTGGGGTGTGCCTTTGTGTTGTCAGTCATAACGGCCACTCCATTTCACCACACCCTACCCTGCAGACACCAACAAGTGTCAAGGTGTGCCTTTGGGTCTTTAGCCCTTATGTTCACCCCATTTCATCAGGAAATATGATGAGATGGGTTCTGTATAGGAGAATGGAGTGAACTTTGGGTCCGAAGAGTCCAAGGCACACCTCAATGCCTCTCACTGGCTGCAAGGTGTGGGTGGATGTGGAATGGTATGAGCATTACAGGCGACAATCCCAAGTCATACTCCTGATGCCTGCCAGTCTCTACAGGGTGGAGCGTTATGGTCAGAAACCCTAACGCCTCAGGCGTTCATTGGTATTTTCACTCCAAATTTTCAACATGTTTTTTTTGTAACCCCCACCTCATGAACACTGGCAATATCAGTTCATTAGCTGAAAGCTGATTTTGCACAGCGACTATGCCATTTGGCATCACAGGTGCGAAAACACATTCTGAACAGGGTGTGAAAAATGACAGCTGTACTGTTCGTGGGGAGGTGTAAAAAATGGCAATGTTGAAAATTTGCAGCGAAAATATTAAAAAAACTGGTGATGTCACGAGTGTGCATAGAAACTGTGCAACGCACACCCATAATATAATTAGTTTGTGGATTTTTTACAGCAGATTGTCAACACAGGCATTTTAGGACCTCCACTCATGAACAGTGTCACTGTGATTTTATTAATCTGTCCCGAACAGTGATTTCCCACAGTGACCATGCATTTCTGTGATGGAAGTGTGAAAACACATTTCGGCCATGGTGTGAAAAATGACAGCTGTACTGTTCATAAGGAAGTGTGGAAAAATGCCAGTGGTGAAAATCTGGACTGAAAATATTACAAATTCATGAACTTACGAGGGTGCATGGAAACTGTGCAGTGCTCGCTCATTACACAGTCATTTTATGGACGTTTGTCACCAAATTTTTAACATTGCTATTTTAAGACCTCTGCTCATGAACAGTGTCACTGTGATTTTCTTAATCTGTCCCAAACATTGATTTCGCATACCGACTGTGCCATTGTGCGCTACATGCGCGGAAACACATTTTGAGTGAGATGTGAAAAGTGACAGCTGTACTGCTCATAAGGAGGTGTAGCAAAATGGTAATGTTGAAAATCTGTAGTGAAAATGTTAAAAATTTGCGAGCTTCTGACGTGCGTGAGAGGCTATTAGCATAAATCAGTCTCATTTTTGAGAATTTTTTACCAATTTTCAACATAGAGTTTTTGGGGGCCTACCTCATGAACTGTGACACTGTCATTTCGTAAATCGGTCCCGAAAGGTGGTTCCGCACAGTGACCGCGAAATCACCTTTCAGGGCCAAATAACGCCATGACAGTGACAGAATTCATGAGGAGGGGTCCCAAAAACCCTATGTTAAAAATTTGGTGCCAAAATTCAAAACAAAGCCTGAGATATGCATCAAAGTTGAAAAAACCCTGTTTATTCCATTATACAGCTTACCGGCATTTCTTCAGTTCGCGGTCGGCTTTGAAGAGTGCAGATGAGTTCCCGGTCCACCGAAGATCATCTCGCCAGCCTCCGGAGGTAAATATGAGGTGAGGTGGGGGTGTGGGGAGTTGGATGCATAGAAGGTGGGCGCGGTTTAGGGGACAAGACAATCAACGAGGGACCGTTATTTTTCTTTTCAGGTGTTTGTTTTCTTTTTAGGAAGATGACGCGGGACTTGTGCCATGCTGGGGTGGGCTCCCAATGTGGCAGCTGGAAGATTTTTTTGGGGGGCAGTGGAGCCGATGGGCGATTGGGCACCCTCGTCAGCCATACAGACGTGTGCCACGCTGGGGTGGGCTCCCAGCGTGGCAACTGGAAGTCTGTTTCTTTTGGGGGGGTTTCATTGAGCCGACTGGGACGGTACCTCCGTCACCATTCTCACTTATGCCATGCTGGGTGGGCTCCCCAGCGTGGCACCTAGAACTCTGGGGGGCGAGATCCAATGGGATTGGGCACCCTCACAGCCATACTGTGTGTGGTGGGCGGTGGGGGGAGCACTATTCAGAGACACTCAGAGGGTTGGGGAATATTATTACAATACTGATCAGGTGTGCCAACAGACGACTACTGCATCTACTTTTTCAGTCGCTTTGGGGTTCTGTTTTCCTGCATTTGCCAATGCCGCTCCTACCCTGAACTCTGACTCAACATTCCAAGGATGGCAATTAGATCTTTTTTTGGAAACATTCCAAGGATGTCATTTTAGTCACTTGCCTCCTCCCGGAAAGATAGTCTGAGGAAAAGTTCACTTCAAACTGAATTTATATTCCAGGAAGAGAAAGCAGAGACGTATACAAGCAGGATTGCCGGCAATATGTTAATCAACACTATCTTATCGCTGCTTACTGAAGTGGTCTCTCCCTTTCAACTGTACACCACTGCATTTTCAACTGCTGTCATAGATGGCTGCAGCATTCATTGGTGAACTATGGCCATGCCTACAAACACACACTCTGAATTGGAAGACAGGGTGCCACACCTACAAAAACTTGGATGATGGCTCTATGTTTCTTGCACATGTATGCAAGCAAGCATAAAAATAACCATGCTGGCAGTTTGAGGAGCAGAGTCTCCTGGGGGAAATAAGTAATAATAAAAATTAAACAGTCGCTCAGGTTCAGCGAGCAGTGGAGAGGGGGGAGGTGCACTGACTCCTGAGGGAGTTAGGAGGCAAGCACTAAGGTGCTATACTTCTAAATAAATACATAAATACATAAATGAACACTGAGCCATGGTGGGCAAAGGTTTTAGCTGCAGGCCAGCAGGTAGTTGTGTAGAGAGGCAGGAGGTTGAGTCAGGGCTGTGGGTAGTCTGTTGGTACTGCAGGCTTACAGACAACCCGGAGGGAGGAGTTGCAATTCTGGAGGAGTGATTACCACTGTCTCCTACAGAGCTCAGACTTCTGGCCCAGCTTTGAGGAGAAGTTGAAGAGAAGTGTAGTAGCAGTGGATTTTATTTATTTATGACTTCCTTCCCCAGAGGCCCAGGGTGCCAGTACAGCACAAAGAATTCACACTATAACTATGAAAGAATGTCATAAATAAACAAATGTAAGCCACCCCTCTCAGGGCAGGCTTACTATCCTACCCTCTGGCCCTTTTTACGGCTGCAGTAGGTGTAGCCTGCAGATGTTTTGCTGAGAAAAGGACTCCCTGCATAAATTACCTTCCGTGGAACACAATAGTTGAATCCACCATTATTGTGATCCTGCCCTGAAATCAATGCAAGCCTATGTTTAGCATGGATCTTAATGTTGGCATAGGCTTATTTTGTTAGGTCTGTGAGAGGGAAGAGAGCTGTTACTTTTTATGTGGGAAGAAGTAGTACCAGCAATGTAAGGGCTGTGGGAGGGGAACAAGGTGGAACTGTGTGCATGGGAGGTAGTTTTCCTCCCGTGGGGGAAGAGAAAGTGAAGCCTGCATTGCCAACAGTGTTAGAGCTGACCACCTCCTTTACAGTGCTGTCAAGTATATCACATTCATAAAATGCAAAAAAAAAAACCTGAATGGTGTTTCTTTTTACAGCAAGAAGCTTTGGCAATGTTTTATTTCATACTGTATGTAAGTGCAGTTCTACTGTCTCACAACAATGTTCCTGTTGACAGGAGAAACAAATCTCTCCCTGGTCTAAATAGCAGCCCAAACAGATCCTCCAAACAAGCACAGCTCATAACTTTATCACCATCTCCAGTAACATGCCACTCTATGTCTTTAGATTCACACTCTGTTTACTGCTCTCCAAGTTAATGACCCAAGAACACTTAAACACATCTAATTTAAAAGTTCTATTTTATTTATTTATTTGCATTTATTCCGTTTTTGTTTACCGGGTTAGTGCACATGCCAGCAATATGAGTATTTTCAGGCACCACTGGGACAGTACAGAACATAATGAACAATACAGAACATTTCAAACAGGTACGGAGCAACATTACACTTTCCAATGTAGTAAGCATTTTACAGTGATGCAGAGCATAATGAAAAATACAGAACATTTCAAAGGTACAGGGCAGCATTAAAGTTGTGAGCAGTTGACAGTGATACAACATAAGGAACAGGAACATAACAGTAGCAAACTGTACAAGAAAAGAAACTAAAAATACAAGTTATATAGGTAAAAACTGAAAAATACTACATGAGATTCAGTAATAGGAGATACAGATAAAACAATTAACGCTGTAGGATTTAAAATATAGGAATGGCAGTAGGTAGGCACAGAAGAATACAGTAGGTAATTTAGGGAAGAAGATTAGGTTAGAGCAGTTCAAACTGAGATAGGTAGAGCAGTTCAAAACTGAGATAAGTGGGGGTGAATATAGACAAGAGGAAAGGAGAAAAAGGTAAGAGGCAAGGGCAAGATACAAGATAGGGAGAGAGTAGCTAAAGGAGTGTGAGGGAAGAAAAAGGAAGGAGGAAAGTTAGGAGGAGCAGTAAAAGGTCTTAGGGGCAGGCAGGCCTACAAGTCCATTAAGTAGGGTCAAAACAAGTGCAAGGGTCAGCAGGCGATAGATATTGTCGAACGTGTTTCTTAAGGTGTTGATGGTATCCAGTCTGCCTAAGTTCTATGGGAAGTGCATTCCAAAGCTGAGGAGCTGCATGTCGGAAAGCACCAATGCCTTTTGAGGTATGACACCTGGGAACATTCAAGAGTGATTTGTCAACTGATCTCAGTCCATGAGAGGAGGTGAGAGGAATTAGAAGCTCCACCAGAGATGCTGAGGTCTTAAGCCTGATAATAGAATCTGAAAAGGAGCCAAGATAGTATTGCCTGAATGCAGAAGGGAAGAGCCAACATAAGTCCTCATAAAGTTGACAGCGGTGCTTTAGTTGAGAGAAAGAGGACGCGTAACAACACATGTTATTGTATGTGACATCCTATTTCTGGAGGGAGGTTTTCTGTGCAGTCGCAAGGATGGGAGCACAATATGTGAGGGTAGGGAGTAGGATCCCTCTAGCAATAGCCAATTTTGCACATGGCGTTAGCATGTAACTAGTCTTGTATGCAACACCCAGTTTACTATTTACTGCTTTACAAGTGGATTGAATATGAAGGTTTAGATCCAGGGATTGATTTAGCATGACCCCAAGATAATTAAAAGATGTGACAGATTCTAATTTGGTTCCTTCAAGGTCATGAACCATAAGGGATGTAGGACAAGTCCTAAGTTTAGGGTCCGAGCCCAAAAGCATGACCTTTGTTTTCTTAGCATTTAGAACCAGTTTATGATCATGGAGCCAATTTTGAATGTACCTGAAATCGGTGGAAAGGGCTGAATTTAGGTTATCAACTTTAGTATCACTAGCACAGATAACAAGATTGTCCATGTATAGAAGAGATGAGCAGTTTTGAAGGGCATCAGGAACATTATTTATAAAGAGTAAGAAAAGAAGTGGCCCCAGGATAGAGCCCTGAAGCACACCAATGTTTATTTATGTGTAGTCAGATATTGCAGAGTTGAAATTCACTGTTTGTGACCTGTTTGATAGATAGCTATTAAACCAGTCTAAAATTGGAGTAGAGAAACCCAGGCTACGTAGGCCAGACAGAAGCAAGGGATGGACAGCCAGGTCAAAGGCCTTTGTAAGGTCAATGAAAACAGCACCAGTAAGGCACCCAGAATCCATATTTGAGAGTATAACCAAAGTAAGTTGTAGCAGAGCAGTAGATGTGCTATGGTTCTTCCTGAAACCATGCTGAGTGTCAGAGAGAATACTAAATTTATTAAGGAAGTCAAGTGTTTGGGTGGTGACAATCTTCTCGAGTATTTTGCATAAGACCAAGAGAATAGCTATGGGCCAGTAATTATTGATATCCTTCTTATCACCTTTTTTGAATACCGGAGTTATGCGAGCTATTTTCCAGAGGTCCAGAACAGTGCTGCAAGACAGGGACAATGTATAGATTTTAGCCAGAGGAGAGGCAATAAAGGGAGCTGCAAGCTTGAGAAGGCAAGGTTCAAGTTAGTCAGACCCTAAGCTAGTATTGTCAGAGATAGATTTAAGTTGCTTGAGGACCTCTGATGTAGTTATAATCTTAAAGTAGAAAGGCGGAGTATGAGGAGATACTAAGGAAGATGAGGAGGGGTCAGGTGCCTTGTTAGATCCCCGGTTCTGAGGGTGAGTAGCCTGGGGCGGGAAGGAAGAAGTATATAGGGACAGATCTGAGAACATTCTGTTAAAAGCATTCGCTATAGTGTTTGGGTCATTACAGTGAGCCCCATTTAGTATCATATCCATTTGTGTGTCAGACTGAGAGGTCCCAAGAAAAGTCTTGACATGTGCCCAAAATTTCCTTGAGTCACATGCAAAGCTAGCAAGCAGGTCCTTGCAGTATTTGCTTTTTGCCACTCTTACTTTTTTTTGCAGAGATTTCTGTGAGCCCTATAGGTGTTGAAATCAGTCAGCTGACCAGTTTATTTAAAGTGCTTCCAAAGTTTGTCCCTCTCGCGTAGCTCAGCCAGGAGGTCCTTATCCAGCCACCTAGTTGGTTTTCCTTTGACTCGCCTGGTGACTTTAGGGGCATGCTTGGTCTAAACTGCAATGAATTTATTAAGAAAGATGTGTAGATCTCAGACCAGTCGATGTAAGAAATGTCCTGGAGGAAAGCATTTTAGTTCCAATTTGCAACATTCGAAAAGGTAACGTAACGCGGTAGGGGAGATGGAGGGGCTCCTGAGGCCCATACACAAAAAACTGGAGCATGGTCAGTTATTGCATCCGCAAGGATCTCAGATGTGGGTACATGCTCTAATCAGTTAGTAAGTAGCCAGTCTATCAGGGCACCTATTTTTACCTTGAATTGAGGGTAAATAGTGACAGTTTATAGGCCTTTGTAACCCAAAAACCTTTTTTATGTTTCAATTCAGCTCCCAAAGTACCAACAAAGAGATTGTTTGTCTGTTGATATTCCCTTTGTTATTCATGAAAACTGAGCTTAGCCCCACTCCCAGAATTGCCAACAGTGTTAGAGCTGACCAACTACTTTACACTGCTGTCAAGTATACCGCATTCATAAAATGCAAAAAAACTGAGTGGTGTTTCTTTTTACAGCAAGGAGCTCTGGCAATGATTTTTTCATATGCAGGTGCAGTTCTACTGCCTCACAACAATGTTCCTGTTGACAGGAGAAAAAAATCTCTCCCTGGCCTAAATGGTAGCCCAAACAGATCCTCCAAACAAGCACAGCTCACAAGTTTATCACCATCTCCAATAACATGCCATTCACTCTGTGTCACGCTCTTTTTTTGCAGCTCTCCAAGTTAATAACCCAAGGACACTTAAAAACAGCTAATTTAAAAGTTCTATTTTGCCTGAATTGGGGGTAAATTTTGATAATTTATAGGCGTTTGTAACCAAAAACTTACTTTTACGTTTGAATTCAGCTTCCAAAGTATAAAAAAAGAGTTTGTTTGTCTGTTGATATTCCCTTTGTTATTCATGAAAACTGAGCTCAGCCCCACCCCCAGGGATCTCCTGTGATGCCACACAGGCCTGAATCATTGGCTCATGCCGTGCATGACTGTATTAAAAAAAAGACTGGTTCACAAAGCTTTCAGTGTGCCTTTCATCATTATCTACAAGGACTGAAGTTGAGGAATTTGAAGATGTGGAGGACATTGATCTAAACTTTGATATTGGTATCCCACCATACCAATTTGAGCCTCTAGTGTCTAGTGATATTCCTAGTGAGGGTGCTCAAGCTGCCTCTGATTCAGATACTGACAATGACAGCTCTGGTCAGTTCTGTTGCCAGTCCATTTTAATGTCTTCAATAATGACATTGCAGAAGGGTTGGAAGGGAATGTTTGCCTGGTGCCCCCCACCCCCGTTCAGAGATGACACCAGCACTCATGCATGCAGACTGATGGGGTCACTCTGGTCTGTGAAGCACACCCACCCCCACCCATACACACCAAGCCATCCTCCCAGCACCCAAACACACATCAAGGTAGCCAGCCTGAAAGAGGTCCATTGGCACTAGCATTCAAGCATGCAGTCTTATCGGGCCACTACTGCCTGTGAAGCACATCAATCACCCCTACCCATGCACACCCAGCCACCCCCCACACACACACACCCCCACAAACAGTGCCAGCCATCACCCCCAACACTCCACTCACACAACCAGCCAACACACACAAACATAAACACAGGACCAGCCACTCACTCCAACCCTGCCCCCCACACAGCCAGCCAACCCAAACCTAGCCACTACATGCACACACACACACACACACACACACACACACACACACACACACACACACACAAACAAACCTAGCCACCACACATACACACACACACACTCATCACACCAAGCCCCCCTGACAAATACATATACAGCCAGTCAACACAGATAAGAACACATATTTTTGTGTTGTAATCAATTTTTTTTAATTGTTTTTTTTCCATTTGACTGAATCGTGCACCAGTAATACTTGTTATTGTGAGTACAACTGACAGACAACTGTTATTGAATTTCTTATATGGAGATGGGGGAAAAATAATCTAACTGACTGTGGATTATTCTTGCAGCTGGAGTGTCCAATGGAAATTATTCTGTATTAGTATCTAATACTGTTACTGATGTGGTCTTACTGTTTTTTAATTTTCCTGCAGCTCAAGTGTTAACTCCAATTGACATTTTTTGTCACTAGCTGCAACTTAATGTTCCATTCCTGTTTCATGTGGTATTGTGTTGGAAAGTGCTACTTTCTTTAAGACAGGGCACTTGATCACATAACTTGTTTTGGCTCATACTGTATATGACTGCAGATGTGCAGTGAGTTGTGTTTTATTTATTTTTCTTTATTATCATCTATATTATGTTATTTTTGCCTGTGCATCCACCTGAGATGCAAAGCAATTGAACATATCACCTATTACCGCTGGAATAGCTCTGTATTTGTTCCCTCACTTTTCATTTTATAACTACTTCTCTTCCATTCCACTTTGTTTTATTTTTGTTAACTTCATTCCTCTCACTTAAATTATATGTTATGTGGAATAACTCCTATTGTTATTATCTTTTTACAAAAACTGTCAACTGTGCAGATGTTTTTGTAAAAAATTAATTCTAATAGTGAGACTTTAAAATGTTATTTAATTTACCATACTCCTGCTTGTCTACCCACTTACTCAGTCTCCCGCTTGTTTATGTCCTTGTACTAACTAATTCCTGTTGCTTCATATCAAGCGGTTGTTGATTTTCATATTGTGTGTGCCTGGGGTGGAGCAGCAATAAAATATAAACTATGTAATGCCCTCAATAACACACCTACCCCAGTTAACTTTTACCTAATGCCCATTTCTTAGGCCTTGTACAATATGATCTTCCTTCAGGAGAACAACTTGTAATAAAATCTGTAATATTTACATTGACATTTGGGTATATGCACTTTTTTATAATACTATGTGTGTGTGTGTGTGTACTGTATAACAATCTAAAAAAAAAATCTATTAAAAACATCAAATGTCTTTGTAAACACTGGCCCAGATATTCAAACTGCACCCAAAAAGTGCACAACAGCAGGAGCAAGCGCAAGTCCATTGCACCCATGCGCAAGAGGCGCAATATTCAAAAACCGCGCTGGCCAAGATGCGCCTACAGCCGACGACTGAATATCGCACCACCTGCACCATAGCGCAACTAGGGAAGGGAAGCTGAGCATATCTGATGTGCCATAGCGCAACAAGGGATGTTCAGCTGAGCAGTCCAGATGCGCCATAGCGCAACCAGGGACGCCCCCCCAGCAGCAGGGCAGCAATGCAACAGCACAACCAGGGATGCAGGAGCCCACCACCCATGCCACAGATGGGCAGAGGAATACACAGCAGAACAGACATCATCCCCCCACACCCCATGTACTGCACAACTGGGGGAGGGCTGGAAAAACCACTGGCTCATGGAAACAAGCAACCAACCCACAGCTGATCCATGGTGCCCCATCACACCCCCTGGCAAGCTGTGACCGGCACACAAGGAGGGCCAACCACCCCATGCCACACCATCCCACCAATACAGAGCACACCCTGTACCGTGACCCCCAGACACCCTGCCCAGGAGCAGCGGCCATCAGTGCAGGATACCCCATGCATGCCACCACCCCCACTGTGACAATGCAATCCTGTGCACCACAGAACCATGCAAGGCAGCCCCACCACGAGCACCCATCAGCGGGTGGCAGCACACAGCGATACAACAACGGCATACACAGTGCCACCATGCACAGCCCCCCCGAGGTACAGCTGAGAGACTGACCATGCGTCGGCACATGAGGTACCCCACTTGTGACAGGGCATGCCCCGGACCCAACCACTAGTGGTACAGCACCCTGCACACCCTCCCAAGGACACAACCCAACCAAGCACTGGCCACAACAGCCAGCGCAGACACCCACAGTGGTGCATGGAAGCATGCACCACACCGGATGCAACACAGTGCATGGACAAACACCCACCCATACCCAAGGGCACACCAACACAGGGACGCAGTAGCGGGACAACCAAGCCCCCAGCGTGGGGCCATGGAAACCGTGTACACATGGCCAGGAGTCCTCCATGGCACAGGAGTGTGAGCCACCCTGCGCAGGCACTGTGGACCTGTACGCCACCATCATTTGCCCAGAGCACAAGTCACAGACAGTGGTGCACATCCCCTGCAACACACACAAGCCACAGCATGGAGGTGGGACAACAACAGCGGAGGCCACAGTGTCACCTGAGGCAGACATGCACCACACCAATGACAGGAGGAAACCCAGCATTGTGATGGGTACAGTGGCTGCCCTGCATGGACAGCCACCACTGACATGCCAGCAGACTGTGCAGGTCACAGACATGCAAGGGTGTCAGTTGCACAGGCCATGGATGGGCTGACAGGTGCACCATGGACACAGAGCATGCACCATGGACCACTGCACACAGTCATCCAGTGCACAGGGAACAACACACACACCACAGACAGTGACTGATAGCTACTCCCACACCATAGCCACTTCCCCACGGACACTCACACATACCCATGACTGCACCACCCCTGACGCCATGCACACCACTGCAGCTGAGCACCTATAGCCTGCTGCAAATCAGAGACCACCACAGCTGTCATATCAAAAGAATTGTAATCAAAACATCCAACAAAACTATATGCAATTATTTACAAATGTGTGGGGGAGGCCACAAACAAGGTGGGGTGGGTAAGGGGCAGGGGTGAACAAATGGTACAGGAAAGAAGGGGTGTGAGGGTGGGTTCAGGGGGGTAGGGGAAATCAGGGGCAGTTCGATGATCAGTGGGAGCCCTGCTCCCCACTCCAGCTGCTCCTTCTTCCATGCCTCCACCTGACCCCCAGCCGCTCAATCCTCTACAGGATGTCCAGCGACGCCCTGGCCACAGTGAGAATTTCCTGCAGCGCCTTCCTGATCATGTGCAGCTGCCAGACACCTAGGATAAGGGAGCAGAGTCAATAGGTGTGAATGCACAGCCCCATACAGCCCACCCACTGTGCATGGCATACGGCCATGGGACATGCCTCTGTGATGGTGTGTGACCACCCACAGTGATCATGTCCACAAGACCTGCCCACCCAGGTGCACACAGCCATGTGGACCGCTGCACACACCCACCGGCCAAGTCCTGCACAGCACCACCATGGCTGTTTAGTGACATGGCTATGTGGTGCGAAGGCAGTGGCACAGCCATGTACCCGGTGCATGCATGAACCACCATTGACACACTCCCAGACATGCAGTGCCACTGGACAGTGCTGACTGTAACAAGTTGCGTGCATGGCAGTGGTGTCAATGGATGGTGGCCATGCCCCGCTGCCCGCCCTGTTACACAGCATGCAATAGTAATCATGGAGGTAAGGCACTCACCATCACCAGGCTTGTCCCTCTGCCGCTGTGGACCTTCGCCCCTCCTATTGTTCTGGTCCTTCAGCTGGTGCTTCTGCTCCCTCGCCAGCCATCTGTCTTCTGGCCCTAAGGTGCAAACATGGAGAGAGGAACATCAGTACAATCCTATAGCAAAGTCCCCCTGCCCCCATGTGTGTGCAATCCCACCCAGCCAGACCCACCCATCCCACACCCTGATAACACCACCACAGCCAACACTGGACATTCCCCCCCCATGTTCAGGACACATGCAAACGTGATACCCATATGGAAGATAAAAGTGTATGGACGTTATACCTACCTGGCCATGGCACCGTGCCCCTCCTGGCATGTGCCCGCAGGTGGGAAAGCAGGTCCGGGTCCCTCCGCCTCAGGTCCCCATACCTGTGGCGGCACTGCTGCACCATCCGCCCCATTCATGTGGCCTCCTCCAGGGTGTCGGCCACCTCCTGCCACACCTGGCTCCTGGACCTGTCCAGGGGTGCCTCCCCAAACAGTGGACCAAAAAGTGGCTCAACAATGGCAACCAGGTTTGCCATTTCAATCTGGCTCCACTGGGCAACTCTTCTCTGCAGCATCTCTCTTTCTCAGTAGGTTCAAAATGGCGCTCTGCAGCGCGGTTCCACCACGTGCAGATGCTGCGCAGTACAGTGCTGCCATTCCCTATCACGCTGTCACCAAACAGCGCAATAGTGGTGCACCCATGCCTGATGCATGGCGCCTAGGGGGCAAAGTTTGGGCACAGGGTCAATGGTCTCTGGCGCACGGACAGGCACAGTGTGATTGGAACCCAATGCGTGTAGTGCAATTGGGTGCCTGTGTGCTACCTCCAGTAGTGGCCTACAGTGCTGTTGCCCCAGTGCGCCTACGATGCCCCAGTGCCACAGCACCATATAGGTGAACATCGCTGTAGCACCACTGGCACAATGGCGGCCGTGCTCTGCATTGCCTCCCATGCACAGCACATCAGTAGCGCAGCAGGCACCTGCGTCATCAACCCTGGCATGCGCAGTTAGGTGTGTACTGTGCATGTCACAGAACTGCGCCCTTGGCTCAGCATGTTCAACACAATTGAGCAAAGTGCATAAGCGCGATATTCAGCCGTCATATGCAAATCAGCTAATCAGCCATTCAATGGCGCAGCACTGCAATTTGCATCCACTTAAAGTTGCGCCTCACCTCATTTGCATGGGTTGTGCTATAAAAGTGCGACATTGGGCTGCACTGGCCATAGTCGGTTACTGCAGTCTATTGGTGAGTTGCATGCTGTTTGGGAGTGTGGACTGAGGATTTTGGGACATGCATAGGACTGCACAGTCACAGGTAACAACTTTCATTCTCACAGGCTGAATCATGATCGAGTGAGTTGTGGGAGAGGAGGAACAGAGTGGTGGGAGGAGGAGGAGGCCTAATTTCACCAAGGCCGAGATGGATGCCCTGTTTGAGGCCTACCTGGACCAGGAGCCACTTCTCAGCGGACGGCAGGGAACACCACAGGCCCGTGCTGCTGCATGGGAGGAAGTGGCGCATGCAGTGAACCTGCATGGCAGCCACCAGTGCTCCGTGCAGGAGTGCAAGAAGAAGATGGGCACAGACAGGAGAAGGATAAAGGAGAAGGTGGCTGCCATCAGGGCAGCACGATCTGCGACAGGTGGGGGACAGCCGGAGGTGCTACGCCTGACCCCACAGGAGGAGAGGGTTGCTGGCAGCATGCAGCGTTGTGTCATTGATGGTGTTCCGGGTGGTGGCTTCCAGACGGGTGGTAACCCGTCACTGCATGGTAGGTCATGGTCTGTCTATTGAGGGGGCAGGGTAGGTCACATGCAGTAATGCGACATTGTTTTCCCCTACAGATCCTGAGCATCTGCATGGGTCAGCGGTGGTGGGCCTGTCCACTGAGGCCAGTCAGATGGAGATGGAGGAGGGCCCATCCACCTCCACAGGTATACGTGGCTCATTGTGACAGTGGGCCCACCTGGCTGTCCAGACTGATGTTGTTGGAACAGGTGCGGAGGAGGCCCTGCCCATGTCCCAGCTTGCCAGCGTCCATGGATGCCAGCATGCTGTGACTCGGGCTGGTGCCGGGTCTGTCACCAATGATGATGTCACTAACGTCATGGGCAGTGGCACGTGTGTGCCACAGGATAGCCACACAGCAGGTAACATCGTGGCCATGGCTGTGGGTGGTGCCACCGTGGAGGCCTGCGTGTCATCACAGTCCCTACCTGTGCCTGTCAGCACCAGTGGGGCAGCACTGGTGTGTGTACAGGACAGTGGGACTGTTGTGGCCACTGCGGCGGCACCAGTGAGCCCTGGGGAGTGGCAGCTGGAGGGGCAGCATCAGCAGTTGGCCAAAGGGCTTGGGGGTACAGTGTCAGGGGGCGGCGTCAGTGCACCGCCTGTGGACATGCACTGACCTGGTCCTGGTGTGCAGCACCCACCCTCAAGGGGTGCTGAGCATTAGGGCTGCACACACCCTAAGGGACAGGATGCCGATCAGGCAGATGACCTCTTGGATGAGCACACCCGCATACTGCAAGCATCAGTCAACCAGCAGATGCGGCTTGCGACGTCGGTGGATGCACTGCATGTGGCTCTGGAGTGGGCAGAGGAGCGTCGCAGCAGAGACACCGCTCTGATCCTGGCAGGGGTGGACCGGTTGAGGGAGGATGTGACCGCTGTCATTGACAGGCAGACACAGGCATTCACTGCTGTCATGGCCACAATGGGCACACAGTTATTTGCCCATGTGTCGCGGACACCATGCAGTGCACTGTCCACCCCATTCCCGGTGTCGTGCGACACCATCCTTGTTGACACTGGGTTCAGCTGTGGGCATTCCGAGCATGCCTGGCACAGGCATGTTTGGTGTGCTGCAGACCCCTGCATGAGCATGGTCGCGTTCATGCAGTGGAACCCCTGGGGGACCATCAGTGCCACCCCATGAGGCCAGTGGTCAGCCTGTCAGTGCTGGCGAGTTTCAGCGGGGCCACCCATGCATCCATGGCGGCCGGGGCACTGTGGCGCGTGACTGACCTGTCTCCCAACGTGGCTACTGTCTGGTGCTGCCCTGTGTGCATTGTGTCATTCAGTGGGCAATGCATGGGTGAGTACCCGGCCCTGCATGTGGACACACAGTCCATCTGCACACCCTCCCGGCTGCTGTCCGCAGTTGCGTGTGCATTATGATGCCTGCATTGCACTGTACACCAATGTGCAATGGTGCTCAGCATCTGACACACGCACAATGACAGGCAGTGGGTGTGGTGGTCTGTGGACATGTGTGTGGCTAGGGGTGGCGTTCTGGGTCGGTGTGCCACCTACCCTTTGTGCATGTCTGGTGCGTTGTGTGTGTGTGCGTCCGCATGCCATGTTAGACCTCACCCATCCCTGGTGGTGTATGTGGTTCCACGCCCGGACAGTTCCCTTGATGGCATGCACCCCTGGTGTGTGTCCATGCATGTTTGTGGGTTGTGCCTTAGCCATTGGTGGTTGCACATGGCCCCATGACTTACCTGGGTTGGCTGAAGTGCTCCTCCGTGATGCTGTCCCGGTGCAGCTGTGCCAGCAGGAGCAGTCGGGGGTCCCATCACCCAAGGGGGGGCTGCCCATCACCATTGTCACCGGCGTCCTCATCATCCCCATCGCTGTCCCCTTCTTCGACCTGTACAGCTATCCCACATTCGTTGGCCATGTTGTGCAGGATGCAACAGGCCAGGAATACCCCGCAGGCCTTTGAAGGGCTGTACTGTAGGGCACCGCCGGAGGTGTCCAGGCAACGGAAACGTGCCTTCAGCATCCCGAACACCCACTCAATGACATTACATGTGGTGGTGTGTGCCTCATTGTAGCATTGCTGTGATGGGGTTGTGGGCCGCTGGTAGGGTATGAGCAGCCAGGGATGGAGTGGGTATCCACTGTCACCTATATGCAGAGGGTGGAGGTTAGTTTGGTGATCAGCATCGCCCTGCCCCGGGCCATGTAGGCCATTACCCATGTCATCTCTGACCATACCCCCCCAGGCCCTATGATTGTCCGTGTGGTTTGCATACTCACCCACTAGGTGGCCAGTGGGGATATCCCCACTCTCGAATCTGTGGTACAGTACCGACTGGTGCCAGATGAAGGCATCATATGCTCCCCCCAGGGTGCGTGGCACAGACATTGATTATGCGCCCCCTGGCATCGCACACCACCTGGCAGTTGATGCTAGCATAGCCCTTGCGATTTATATATGTGGCCCCCTCGGGGCCAGGTGGTGTGCGGATGGCCACATGGGTGCAGTCTATTGCCCCTAGCACACCAGGCATACGTGCTACCCTGAGGAACTCCTGTATGTTTGCTGTGCGCTCCGCCGCTGTGCTGGGGGAAATGGATGTACTCCACAGCATGTGGCAGTGGTGCGCTGAGGAATTGGGTGAGGTGGCGTGACGCGGCCGACTGGGTTATGCCTGTGGTGTCCCCAGTTGGTTTCTGGAAGGTACCTGTGGTGAGCAAGCACATGCAAGCTGTCACTTTCGTCTCCACTGACAGTGCATGGCTCCGTTGTGTGGGGTGCCTGCATCACATCACTGCACAGCTCACAGAGCCACCTCAGAATTGCCTTATTCAGGAGGTACCGGCCCACGATCTCCGTATCACTATACAGCTCGAAGCTGGTGCGGGTTTGGTACTGCCTGTTGGGGGCATACCACCGACGGGCCCTTCCACGGCTGCGCCCCCCTGCTACCCGCCTTCTCACCCCCCTCATTACTGTCTCCATCTGGATGGTGGCACTGGCCATGTCCCTGGCTTGTGTTCACCCCCCCTGGCAGCTGTTTCTGTGTTCCACCCACTGTCCTGGCTGCTACTTCCCCTGCACCGGGAACACCTGACTGTGCTGGCCTCACTGCTGTGTGGCAAGTACTTCCCCCTTCTGCGCTGTGGCTCCCCACACCTTCCCCTGAGCCTGTGGGTTCCAGGTGCCCTTTCCCTGGCCTGCCCTGTGTGTCCCTCCTGCCCAGTTTCTCTGGCTAGGGTTCAGCCTCATGTGCCTTCCCTGTAGTGTTCTTGCACCTCTCCCTTGCTCCTTTTTATTTTGGCCCATTTCCGCTATGGTGCAACTTCCGCTTCCTCCCCTATTGTGCATGGCGCATGTTGTTGAATATCGCACTGCGCCATTTATGCATGATTTCTCCCCCTTCAGTTGCTCATACATTCATTATCATTGCGCTGTTGCTCAGCGTGATTTGGGGGCGCAACTGCCTCCTGCTGAATTTCGCAGAATGGCGCATTTTCAGACTTGCGCTGGCACAACCCTATTGCGCATGGTGCAACTCTTTTGAATATCTGGGCCACTGTGTTTATCTTCCACCTTGTTACAACATATAGTTGCCTCAGCAGTGTTTGCAGTTAAGGTACAGTACCTTCACGTATATGATATTCCAGTTCTGTTGAGTTGATTGCTGTAACAGTGCATAGAATAAAATGCAAAACATAGGTAACTGTAATACGGATGGTGACATTGTTTTTTTATCTGCCCTTTCTCAATGTACCGTACTTTGATTCAGTTAGTGTATGCAATGGCAATTCATATATATGTTTAAGTCCATGAAACACCCTTATCTAGTTAATGCATTTGCAGCCATAGTGGCTGTGCCAGTGTTTGTTTTATTTAGATTAGGTCATTTTGTGCACTTTCTTGTTCTGCACCATGGATGCTATGTTCCCTGCCCATATTTAAGAGGAGGGTGGCTGAGAAAAGAGGGAGAGATCCAGCATTTTGGTGAGGGCAAGTGTGGCTGGGGCCTCAAACCCCCTTCAGCCCAGTAGGTGCCGGCCTGGGCAGCATCAGGGCTACGTGTTGGGCATCTCCGTTGAGGAGGGCGTCAGGAGTTGGCAGTTGTTGGGGTCAGGTCCTGGTGGCTTAAAGTAGGAAGGAGAGCAGGAGGTGGAAAAAAACTTGGCAGTATCTGGAGGCTCAGAAGTCCTGGCTCCCATCTTGTGGACAGGTATGGCAGTGGGGTTGTTGTGGTGGTGGCAGGGCCCCTTAGAGTTGGCAACTCTGAGGAGGTCAATTTCCCAGTGTTGCACACTGTCAAGATGAAATGAGCTGGGTGGCCTGTATTCTAGGATTCACTTTATCGGGCCTGCAGTGCCCGTGTCTGGGGCAGGACCTGTGTTAGACCCATAAGGTATACAGGGGAAAGATGTAACTGAAGAAGGGAGCCATTCAGCTTCTCCATTTCTGTAAATAGCTACTGAGCCCCAGTAAGGAGGTGGAAATCTGTGTTCGCCTGTTGGGATTTTGGAAAGGTGTACAGGGTCACTGCAGCGAGGTATTTAGGCTGCATAACTCCTCGGTTGGTGGTTTAGGTTCCGGGGTAGGGAGTGAGACACTCCCTGGGTACGGTATGATTCCAGTTAGAACTTTTGTGTAGAGGCGGGCCTAGTTTCTGGCTTGTGAAATCATGCATAGAGCCTGTTTATGGTCTGTACTTTCAGGCCTGTTTGATATTCTGACTGCCTGGTGCTGCCGTACCTTTATGTATGCCCTCTAGCTCGTATCTCTCAGCTCCATGGAGCTGCTCCATATATTCATTTATACATTTTAAATTCTATCAGATTAAATGTTTTTATATTTATTTAACATCGTGTGTGCTGGATTAATTAAATGAACTAACTTGAATACTCCCTTTGAAGAAGGTTTCCATCTCTTTTTTCCACTCGAGTCTGAGCAGAGATTGCAGTGGCGGTCCAGATGGCATCTTCCTGGCAAGAGAAGGTCAGTTTGTGCGTGATAGTCTATGTGTCAGGTAAGGCCTTGTAATTCTACTAAAGCTGCCGATCAATGTTTTTGGAAGGTCTCTGTTCTGTGCCACCCCTTACAGTTGTAACATCGGGACCCCTAGACAACAGAAGGGAGAAGGGAGTTACAGATGTGTGGGATCATCCAGGATATTAAATATGTATTGAGTTTGAGGACTTTTGAGTGGATTGGAGGGAGCTGGGGGCCTGGCTGCTGCAACAGACCTGGCTGCATGTGTGGTGCGACATTGTAGGCCATCATTATAGGTGTTTGGAGCCCTTTCTGTGCCTGTTTGCAGATAGAGGCAGTCCACTGTCTGGATGGGTGGTCAGGTGAGGCGGCACCTCTGATTGGCTCTTAGCTAGTTGTGTCTCAGGAGTATGTGGAGGAAGCTCTATTTTCCCCTTGAGTGTGTGTTAGAGAGATGCAACTAGCAAGAAGGAAGCATTTAAGCTGATAAAGATGGCTGAAAAAATTCCCTCCCAGGAGTCCATACCACCATCCCCACCTCGCTATTGTCCTGGCTGTGGAAGTCAGCAGAAAGAGGAGCAGTATAGGAGAAGCATGTACATTGTAGTTATTGATATGAAGGAGTGGTGCAGCTACCCTTGTGCATTGTCTGCCCCAGAGGTCCATCTGCAGGAATCTGGGAAGGCACCACCTATACTTATGCTTGGCTTTATCCAGCTGGAGCACCTGTGAGCACAGCTTCTTTAATATCCCAGGGGAGCCTGGATTTAGGGGAGGAGGCAAAGCCATCTGCTCCCCCCCCCCCGCAGAGACCAGGTCAGAGGCCCCTGATGTTGTGGTGGTAGCCATGGAGGAAACCACCAGTGAGGGTCCTGTGGGACACAGTCATTTGCCCAGTCCCACAGTGCCTGCCACCATTGACTATCCTACTGGTATAGGGAGAGGAAGAGGATGGGGAGTAGTATCTGGCGATCCTCAGGACTCAGGGGGTCGACCTTGGGTTCTCTACCTGGCGAAGGTGGTTCTTCAGGTACCCAATGTGAGGAGGTGTCATATCTGAGCACACCCAGTCAACTAAAGGAGGAAGTAGCTGAGGATGAAATTGTGTGGGGTGTGCCAGCTGTCTTGCCCCCTGGACAAGACTTCAAGTCTTATCAGTTTGCTGATCAGGAGGTGTACTGCACCATCCCCCATCCTTATGAGTGGCCTGCTATAAAGTTACCTGATACCCTCCCATGTCTTTTGGTGCTGTGCAAGGCCACTCACGTTAGAATGGACAGCTTATTGAGTAGTGGGCCAGTGAATGTACCCTACCAAACCAAAGTGTGGTTAGAGCCTGGCACTGCCCGGTGTACCAGTGTTTGAGACCTGCTCCAGTGGTCGCAGGCGGAGAGATGGGTGTGATGGAGGATCCATATAGAGTACCTCAGTGCTGAGTATCCTTATGTCTTGGAAAGGTTGTGGGACATTATAGAAGAAAAGTGTCCAGATTGGGTGTTCCTGGGTTTAGTGCAAAAGACCCAGCAGCGATTGGAGGCATCTGGCCAACACTCTCAAGCCATCATCCAAAAGGCAGGATCTCTGTGTTTCTCATCACCTTGGGCAGGACTCATGTTGTTTAAACATTTTGCCCTTGTCCAAGATGTGTCCAGTTGTCAGATGAAGTATTATGTGATCTCCATGGATTCCTTTGCGGATGAAACAACAAAGCCAGACCCTACATATTATTACCCCCATGGCGGCGGGGGGATCTGAAAGGGAACTTCCAGCAAAATTGTGATCTGCCAGGACTGTCCAGTTACAGCTGTTTGATGCTCTACAGTTTGAGAGGTGAATAAGTTTTGAAAAAGATATTGTGCCCAGTAGAGGTTGCTGCAGGACTGCCCCACCTTTGGAGACCAGGACTGCTGGACTGGATCACTGAGACTGTTGTAAAAATTTTTGTGAGAAAGCTATTCCTAAATGGTTGCTTCCTGTTGGAACAACCACTAAAGAAAATTTCTTATCTACACTATTTCTACCTCAGATGTTGTGAGTGTGAGTGAACTGTGTGAGAGGGTGAGCCTGTGTTCACCTTCTTAAGGTATGTAATCGTTTTAAATAATTATTAATTCAAATGTTCTGATTTGTAAACTTTCCCTAAGTGACAGTCTGGCTTTAAAATTTTGCTTTGCTTTATTGTTTTCTTCTTGTTATGAATGTCTTGAATAGGGAGAGGCATCACCAGCAGAAAACAGGAAGTTGTTATCCCTCTCTACAGACAGTTGGTTCGACCCCATCTGGAGTACTGCGTCCAGTTCTGGAGACCCTATCTCTGCAAGGACATAGACAGGATGGAGGCACTCCAGAGGAGGGCAACTAAAATGGTGCAGGGTCTGCAATAGAAGCCATACAAGGAGAGAATAAAGGAGCTTAATATGTATACCCTTGAGGAAAGGAGGGAGGGAGAAGGGGGGACATGATAGAAACTTTTAAGTACCTCAGTGGAATCAACAAAGTCCAAGAGGGTAGAGTCTATCAGAAAAAGAGATGTGCAAGAACAAAGGGACACAATTTGAAGATAGAGGGTGGATAGCTCAGGGGTAATGTGATGAAATATTTTTTCACAGAGATGGTGGTGGACGCATGGAACAACCTTCCTGAGGAGGTTGTGGGGTCAAAAACTGAGGGAGAATTCAAGAATGCATGGGACAGACATAAAGCAATTCTTGTGGGGGGGGTAGAAAGAAATAGGCTATTGGTTAACTAGGATCTGCAGCTTATCCTGTAGGTAGGGAAATGGGCAGACTAGGTAGGCCAAGCGGTCCTTATCTGCCGTCAAAGTCTATGTTTCTATGTTTCTTGGCAGAACTCTCTCCGTGGGGTAGTGTGGGAGAGTGGTTGTCCGGCACAACCTGGGGGGTTCGGCCAGGCAGGGAGTGTGCATACCTGTTCCATGCTGGACCTTTCTAAGTTGGCCACTTGCCCTGTTTCCAGGAGGAAATGGACTGGCGAGGGGGAACAGTGTAAGCCACCCCTCTTGGAGTGGGCTTACTATCCTGCCCTCTGGCCCTTTTTTATTTAGCTTAAGTCATTTTAGGCATTTTCTTGTTCTGCCCCATGGGTGCTGCATTCCCTGCCCATATTTAAGAGGAGGATGGCTTAAAAAAGAGGGAGAGATCCAACAGAATGGTGAGGGCAAGTGTGCATGTAGCCTCAAACCCCCCAGCCCAGTAGGTACTGGCCTGGGCAGGGTCAGGGCTACGTGTTGGGCATCTCCATTGAGGAGGGTGGCAAGAGTTGGTGGTTGTTGGGGTCAGGGTCCTGGTGGCTTAAAGTGGGAAGGAGAGCAGGAGATGGAAGAAACTTGGTGAGATCTTGAGGCTCGGGAGTCCTGGCACCCATCTTGTGGAAAGGAATGGCAGTGGGGCTGTCATGGTGGCGGCAGGGCCCCTTGGAGGTGGCAGCTCCGAGGAGGTCAATTTCCCAATGTGGTACACTGTCGAGATGAGATGAGCTGAGTGGTCTGCATTCTGGGATTCACTTTATCAAGCCTGCTGTTCCTGTGTTTGGGGCAGGACCCGGATTAGACCCATAAGGAATGCAGGGGAAAGATTTAACTGAAGGAGTGAGTCATTCGACTTCTCCATTTCTGTAAATCGCAGCCCAGCCCCAGTAAAGAGGTGGGAATCTGTGTTTGCCTCTTGGGATTTCAGAAAGGTGTACAGGACAGCTGGGGTGAGGTATGTATGCCGCAGAACTCCCAGGTTGCTGGTTTAGGTTCCGGGGTAGGGAGTGAGGCACTCCTTGGGTACATTTGGATTCCAGTTAGAACTTTTGGGTAGAGGCATGCCTAGTTTCTGGCTTGTGAAATCATGCATGGAGCCTGTTTCTGGTCTATACTTTCTGGTCTGTTTGATATACTGACTGCCCGATGCTGCCATACCTTTATGTATGCCCTCTAGCCTGTATCTCTCAGACCCATGGAGCTGCTTCATGTATTCATTTATATATTTTAAATTCTGTTAAAATAAAGGTTCTTATATTTCTTTTATGTAAAAACATAGAAGTTGACAACAGATAAGGACCGCAAGACACATCCAGTCTGCCCATTTTTTCTACCTTATGAATGTGCCATAGGCCTTGACTCTGTCAATGGCTTATCTATTCATACTCATCTGTATTGCTCTCTTATGTCTATCCCATGCCTATTTGAAGCCCTGCACTGTATTCATGTCCATCACTTCCTGAGGTAGGCTGTTCCATGCGTCCACCACCCTTTCTGTGAAAAAGAACTTCCTCACATTACCCCTTAATTGGCCTCCCTCTAATCTCATGCTGTGTCCTCTTGTCCTGCTATTTTTCTTATATTGAAACATGTTTGACTCTTTCACCTTGTTAATGCCCTAAAGATGTTTGAATGTTTCGATCATATCATCTTTCTCCCTCCTTTGCTCTAGGGTATACATATTGATCTCCATTAATCTGTCCTCATATGTTTTCTTTTTTTTTTGTAATTAACGTTTTTATTAGTTTTAACCAAACAACAACATCGAATGAACAAATAATGAAGTGTTAACACTGAAAGCGCAGGGCCAAAACCCTTAGATTCAATATTACATTCACCGCACTTTCTGTTGCGATAATAAGAGAGAAGAAACACAAAACAGACTACCCTCCCCCCATCCCCCAACCCCAAAGGTTATGAGCAATAACAGTAATAGAAAATAAGGAATTAATCAATCCGATTCAAAGGCTATTTAATTTCTCGGCCTCCAAGTCATCAAAAAGAACTCTAAAGGACCCCAGAGAGATTTATAATATTCATGTTTACCCCGCATATAAGCAATATGTTTCTCGAGCTGTAGTGCTAGGGTACATTTCCTATGCCACTCTAATAGGGTTGGAGAGTTGTCAGACGACCAGTGCCTTAAGATTAACAACTTCATAACTGCTGAGATGAGAGAGACATGTGCTCTCCAAACCCTGGAGGTGGCCATTGGGAAAACATGTAATAGACAAATCTAGGGAGCATCCATATTATTTGAGCCAAGGATAGGGTCTAAGAGTCTGCTAATGGCTCGCCAAAGAGTCCGAATCACCGGGCACAACCATAACAAGTGATACAAAGTACCTTCTTCCTTCTTGCAATTCCAACAAAGAGGTGAGCTGAGTGCTCCCCGTCTGAATAGATGAGTAGGAGTCAAGTAGAGGTGATGCATGA
The DNA here is from genome assembly GCA_016271365.2 of Neoceratodus forsteri. Taxonomy (NCBI): domain Eukaryota; kingdom Metazoa; phylum Chordata; order Ceratodontiformes; family Ceratodontidae; genus Neoceratodus; species Neoceratodus forsteri. The sequence goes on from CM057459.1 coordinate 741,396,697, forward strand.
CATTGAAGTGAACCATTCTTAGCCTATCTTGTTTAATGTACCTATACATAGTCATCCAGAGTGTTTTCCAAACTTCCGGGGAGTCCCGTAGATTCAGTTCTTTTACCCAGTAATAACAAATACCTGAGGGAAGCCTATGGTCCCATTCTTGGAGGAGCTTATAAACTTTGGAAACTGCATGTGATTGTGCAGCGGCCATCAAAAGAGAGTCAATATTTTTCGACTCATGACTGGGTAAAGAGACCGACGAGAATGCCTGGGCTAAGGCTTTACTAAGCTGTAGCCACTTAAAAAAGTAAGAATCTGCGAATCCATGAAGTCTTTTTAGGAGATCAAATGAAAATGGGCTGCCCTGTTCCCAAAAATCGGCTACAGAAAGATGACTTACCTGCGGCCAGAATGCTGTGGGTATCGGAGTACCACCTATTTTAATTTGTAGATTTTCAAAAATAGGTTGGGTATCTGAGAGCCACCAGCTAACCCCTAAATAACGTTGCAGTTGGTGGTAAGCTCTAAGGGACCACCCCATAGGATTATTTTTAAGGAGTTTGGGAACAACAGTCAATGGGACAAACAACAGAGCATATAAAGAGCTTTCACCTTCTTCGCATGGTCATGTTTCTATATCGAGCCACAAAGGTGAATAAGCTGAAACGCCTGTGCTCATTATTCCTAAGCTCAGTTTGCAGGTATGTTGGGCCAGATAATACAGGAACAGTGAGGGGGCAGCTAGGCCGCCCTTAGATTTTGGGGCTGTTAAATTGAAGTAGGATCGACGGGTTACTTTCCCTTGCCATAAAAAGGAATTAAATATCCTCTGTAGATTTGTAAACCATTTCTTTGAGAGGTAGGTCCCAAGCATTCCCAGAGGACATAATATCCTAGGAAAATAATCATTTTTAAAAGGTTCAACCTACCCCACAAAGATAAGGGAATTAAGCGCCATTTATTTAAATCTTCCGAGAAATAATGGACTAAAGTACCTAAGTTATCTTTAATCATAGAGGAGAGACTCGTACTAGTGGCAATGCCTAAATATGTTAAGGATTTGGTTTCCCAAGCCAGGCCCAAATCCTGTAGATCCGCTTTTCTAACATAATGGTTTAAAGGGAAAATTTTTGTTTTAGAACAATTCAGTTTATAAAAGGATAGTCTGGAGAAACTATTTATTTCTCCAGTATGGGTGGTATGAAGTCCTGGGTTCTCAATATGTAATAGAACATCATCAGCATAGGCTGAGCATATATAGCTGGACTCCCTACTTGTATGCCTTTAATGAGTGGGTTCTTCATTAATCTCATGAAAGGTTCTAAATACAGATTAAATAACAGAGGGACAGAGGACAACCCTGCCTAGTACCTCGCTCTAACTTGATGACCGGTGACAATACCCCGTTGCATTTGACTCTCGCAGAGGGAAAAGAATATAATATTCTAACCCATCTTAGGAAATTCTGGGGTAAACCAAAAGCCGAAAGGGTAGCAAATAGGAAATCCCAGGACACCCGGTGAAAGGCTTTTTCAGCATCAAGCGAGAGGAGTACTGCTGGGATTTTAGATTCTTTGGCCTCTGCAATAAGGTGTAACAGTTTCCTAAGATGATCATGGGGTAATCTCCCTTTCATAAAACCCACTTGTTCCCTGCACACCAGGCTATCCATAACTTTAGACAATCTATTAGCAAGGATTTTTGCCAGAATTTTAATATCTGTGTTTAGGAGAGATATTGGTCGATAACTGTCCATGCTAGAAGGGTCCTTTCCGGGTTTTAATATCAAAGATATTGTTGCCTCGAGGAAGCTTGGGTCAGAGATACCAAAATTAAACCAATATCTAAATGTGTCTAATAAAATTGGAGATATATTTGGAAGAAACACCTTATAAAAATTACTCGGGAACCCATCAGGTCCAGGAGACTTATCGGGGGGCAACTGTTGAATGGCTTGGTGTATCTCAGAAATCAAAATTGGTGCACTTAAGTCCTCAGCGTCAGTTTCTGTTAATTTTGGAAAAATAATTATACTCAGGTATGAAGTAATCTCTGAAGCCGAGGGCTTAAATTCAGAATCCTCCGCATATAATTTCTGAAAGTATGCCCCAAAGGCCTTAGGTATTTCTCCCGGATCCGTGCAAACTTGATCACCCTGACCAGTGCGTACACTCACAATATATTGAGCAGACTCAAGCTGTCTTACACACATGGCTAAGAGTTTCCCAGCCTTCTCCCCTATATCCAAATATTGGAGTCTCGCCCGAGAAAGAGCCAGTTCCGCTTGTTGAAAGACAAGTCCCGAATATTGAGCCTGCAACTGATGTAATCTAACCCACTCGGAGTCGGGTGAATTCCGAGATAGGCTAAACTCAATTTGTTTAATCGAGGATAAAAGAGAGGTTAACATATCTCTCTGAGCCCGTTTCCTCCTGGAGGCGATCTTGATTAACTCTCCCCTTAAGGAACACTTTAGGGCGACCCAGATCATGTCTCTTTGGTCTATGGAATCTTGGTTATCCGCTACAAAGTGCATAATAAAGTCCCTTAGGACCCCCACAGAGGATTCCTCTTTTAGAATTTGAGAATTTAATCTCCATTGTGGTGAACGCCTAATCGCTGGGGATGGCCTGTAGGTTATGCTAACCGGGGCATGATCCAATATTACTCTGGCGGAAATATCTGCCTGAATCATGTTGGGTACCGCTAATGAACTGACTAGAATATAATCAATTCTTGAATGGGAGTTATGTACTGGTGAATAGAAGGAATACTGTCGATTCTCAGGATTAAATATACGCCAAATATCGACTAAAGCTGCTTTATTAATAAAATCTTTCAAGGCCCTTTGCGCTGGAGATAAACCCCGACGCCTGTTATATGACCTGTCCAAATCATTTGGAGCACCAAGTTCAATCTCCTCCAACAATTGTGATTTTGTGGACATCATACTCCACCTGGCGTAAAGATTCATAAAGAAGGAAGGGAATCACTATTAGGGCCATAAACTGAACCTAATAAAACTGGCTGTGATGCAAGGTGGCATGTACAAATACATAGCGACCCGGGTCCCAACACTCATGCACCAACTTAAAAGGAACACCTCTAGCGACAAGTATAGCAACCCCTGCTCTCTTGGTCGAGGATCCAGCCCCAAAAACCTGGGCCACCCATGCTCTTCTAAAATAATGAAGATCACTTCTTTTTAGATGGGTCTCCTGAAGGAAAACGACTTGTGCTCCCAAGTGAAAAAGGTGCTTTAGTACCACCTGTCTCTTGACCCTATCCTTAGCTCCTTTAATGTTCCAGCTAACAAATTTATAAGAACAGGTCATAATAATGAGGAGAGTTGTTGGAAGAACCTATGTTAGTTATAACTTGGGGTACTTGATGCAGAAAACCACAGAGAAATTACAGACTCTCTGAAGCCGGATGAAAGCACATCTTTCCATTATCTCATAACCTTGAGTATCCCCCAGCCTCCACACGTTCATAACAAAACTAAGAAACCCCACCCACCCCAGTCCAATGAGATAAGCTTCCATAATATTCCCCCTCCTCCCCATATTGCAAAAACCCCAGTTCCCAAGAACTGCACTCCTATAACAAACATGCCACATGATATACATCCGGGCAACCCAAAACAAGAACCACAGTACCACCAACCGGAGCCCCCCCGCCCAAAAAAGAAGAAGAAAATACAGTTGAGTTCAGTAGATTCAACGAAGCCCCCTAATCCATGGCTGTTCGTCATCTGGATAGTAAAAAAAAAAGGGAAGTTCAGCCCTCCTGGATCTACATATAATAGTACAATCAATAGGCTGCTTAGCCGGGCCCAAGTAAGGATCAATATGTCCACGTCCCAATATTGATACTATATTCCGCAGTCGGCACCATAAAAAGTAGCCAGTAGCTCTAAATCAAGGTGGATGATTGTAGTCGAGAAGACTTTTCACTCAGGATGAGACAACTCCGGAAGGCGCCATAAAAACTGACTGTAGTTATGTAGACCACAGATATAGGGCGGTGAGCTATCATGGCAGGAGGGGGAAAGGTAAAGGGAAGAAGAAAATGTCACAACAGATCCCCATCGTAAAACAGCTTAGCAATTACTCAAGTAGTTCAAAATTTAGTCAAAAGAAAACATCAGAAATTTCCAGATATTGAGCCAATCGAGTAAAGCGCGAGTGAGGCGTGACTCACTTGAAAAGGTCCGGGAAAAGACGTTGCAACTCCTGTAGTGCCTGTAGATAGGAATCAAAGGATAGCCATCTTCCTTCATGGGAAACCATTAATGTAGCAGGATACTTGACTTTGTATGGCTTAGATGCTGCAATAAGTTTGGTGACAATCGGGTGTAATTCTTGTCTTCTGACCCTCACCGAGTGGGGCAGATCCTGGATGATCCGTATCTGCTTGCCCTCCCATAAGAGCTCCTTCATCTCCCTGATCTTACTTAAAACATGCTGCTTATCCAAATAGTTTAGAAACCTCATAATTGGGGTCTGGGAGACTGTCCTTGTGCAGGGGAGGCGCAGGCTCTATGAGCTCTCTCTTATGTACTCGCCCCTCCCGGAGAGAACCTGCGACTTTATAGCAGAGCTTTGAAGGAAAGTAATCGCTTCCCTCCTCTTTTTCAGGTATCCCAATGACTACCAAGTTATTTCTTCTACTACGCCCCTCTAGATCTTCGAGCTTTCCCTCTAACTTTTTAATTCTCCGCTTCACCAGCACTAATTCTGTGTCAATCCCGGATTGCTTGCTTTCTAGAGAAGTCATCTTAACTTCTGCATCGCCCATCCTTTGCGTCAGAGAATCAACCGATTTTTTTAATTTCCTGCACGTCCTCAGCAATGGATGCCATAGACGTTTGAAGAGGCTGCACTATTTCCAGGAATCTCGCTTCAGAGAGTGGAGCATCTGCGATGGGTAGATGCAAAAGGCTGGCTGCCTGTTGCTCGTCAGCTTTGGCGCTTCTGTTTCCTCTGGAGTTTGGGGAGGTGAGTGTTTCGCCGCCATTTTTGATGTAAGCCTCCATAATAAAGATCGGGCAGCAGCTTCCAGTCGGTGAAAGCACTCGTTCCGCTATTTGAAGGGGTTTCGATCGGCAAACAGTTGTTGTAAACAGCAAAATCTAGAGAATGAGCGGCGGAGCTTCGGGAGTGCACTGTCAACGCTCGGGCTGCCATCACGTGACCCTCATATGTTTTCTGATGCAGTCCCTGCACCATTTTGGTTGCCCTTCTCTGGACTGCCTCCATTTTGTTAATGTCCTTGTGCAGGTGTGGCCTCCAGTACTGCACTCAGTACTCCAGATGGGTCCTAACCAGTGTCTTGTAAAGAGGGATTAATACCTCCCTTTTACGACTTGTGATACCCCTGCCAATACACCCCAACATCCCCCTAGCCTTATCTACTGCTTTAGTGGTCTGCTTTGATGGTTTCAGGTCATCTGTGATGACGATGCCCAAGTCTCTTTCTTCCCTTGTGATTGCCAGCAACTTCCCTCCCAACCTATCTTGTGTGCTGCTGGATTAATTGAATGAACTAACTTGATTGCTCCCTTCAAAGAAGGTTTCCATCTCCTTTTTCCACTCAAGCCTGAGCAGAGATTGCAGCGGTGGTCCAGATGGCATCTTCCTGGTAAGAGAAGGTCTGTTTGTGCATGATAGTCTACCTGCCAGCTAAGGCCTTGCAATTCTATTAAAGCTGATGAGCAATGTTTCTAGAAGGTTTCAGTTCTGTGACACCTCCCACCCTTGCAGTTGTAATATCAGGACACCTAGACATTAGAAGGGTAAAGGGGTTACACAAATACAAAACAAAAGTATAAAGTAACCTCAAATAAGACAACCCATAAATTAATGAATCATATTGCACACAGCTAGAGGGTCATATATTTATGTTAGTACAAAAATTAGGCCCCAAAGACCTGAGAAAGTGAAAAAGGTTTTAGGCCCTTTTTAAAACTTTCCACCGAAGGGGCCTCCTTTATGGCCTTCGGTTGGAAATTCCATAACATAGGGCCTGCCACTTCAAAAGCTCGGTCATCAGAGGTTTTCAGCCTTTTTTTTTTTTTACAGTTAGTTTTTTTCTCCTTCTTGTCCAGGTGACTCTCCATCCTACCTGACCTCCTCCAGCCCCATCTCCCACTCGCAGCTTACTTTCTGCTTACCTCCACGGCTTTCCCCCCGTGGTGGGGCGACTGGGATCCCTCAACCCGATGTAATGGATCCAGTGTGGAGATTACTGCCTGTTCATGGGAGCGGGGTCTGCAGGGATCGGGATTCATCCTGCCGTGCCTGGGACACTTTCCTTCATTTTCTCCCCTTAGGAGAGAAGGCGTGCAATGATGCCCTATGGAGGGAGCACACATGTGTCCGCATGTGCTCCTCCAAGTATCTGCCTCCTCTCCTCCCCTCCCCTTTCTAGAGCATTGGTGTGCTGTCCCCCAGCCACCGCTAGGGGCCAGTCATGCACCAACTGCTGGTGACCCCCCCAGAGAATGAGAGCAGTCCCCTGGATGCTCAATCCTTCTCCTCCCCTGCCGACCCCCGGCAGCCCGTGCTTGTTCTTGAACATGGGTTACTGCCATAGTGCGAGGTAAGGCATCCAGCGCCTCAGCCCTCAGCATCACTGGGCCAGCTAGAGGTTTTCAGTCTCAATCTGGGGACCACAAGGAGACCCTCCATGGTAGAACAAAGGGGCACATCGGCCTATAGGGATGCAGGCGGTCATGCAGGTAGCCCCAGTCAAGCCCATGTAGGGCCTTATAAATTAGTGTAACCAGTTTTATAGGAGATACGCCACTTCACTGGCAGCCAGTGCAGGTCACACAGCACCGGGGAAATTTGGGTTTGAGTTAGAAAGACCAGTTGACATTCTAGCCACCTTGTTCTGCACCAGCTACAGGTGCCATAACGTTCCTCTGCTGACCCTGAGGTTAACAGTGTTGCTGTAGTTGAGTCTTGAGGTCACAAATGCACGCACCAGTTTGGGCAGGTCAACAGAGAGGATAAGAGACCAAACCCGGGTGATGTTCCTTAAATGGTAAAAGGCTTTCTGGACTACTACCAGCACCTGAGCCTCAATTGTCAGCCATTCATCCAGAATAGCACCCAGATTCTTAACCTTATCTACAGCCGTGAGCCTGGAAGCACCAAGACATAACATAGCCCTGTCTCCCTCTCAGCTGCTGCTATACCCCATATGATCTAGCTCAATCACCGTCAGTTCAGTCTTAACAGGGTTAAGTCTTAGCCAGCTCGACAACATCCAGTGACCGATCTCGGCCAAGCACTGATTAAGCACATCCACCATGCATCTTTCCTCGGGTTCAAAAGACAGATACGGCTGGGTATCATCTGCATAACAATGAAACCCAACTCCATAATGCCCGGTGATCCTTTCCAGGGGTAACATATAAACTGCAAACAATATGGGCAAAAGGAAAAATTCCTGGGAAGCACCATAGAGCAGATCTAGTGGGTGGAAGGAGAACTGCCCCATTACCATCTTCTGTGTCTTGCCCTTGAGAAAGAACTCAAACTAGCAGATGACTTTGCCAGTGAGTCCCACCTCCTTCCTGAGATGGTCCAATAAAATCCCATGGTCTACAGTATCAAATGCCGAGAAGAGATCAAGGAGGACAAGTATTAACCACCCTCCTCTGTCTCTCACCCTAAGTAGGTCATTATGGACCCTGACCAGCATGGTCTCTGTGCTATGCTTTGACCTAAATCCACAACTGGAGAGGCTCATAAATATCAAAGGCCAAGAGGTGTGCCTCCAGCTACACTGCAACCATCTTCTCAATAACCTTGCCCAAAAACTGCAGGTTAGAGATTGGTCGAAAATTTGGTAAGGTATCAGGGTCCAGTGATGGTTTATTTTTTTCAGAAAGGGTTTTAACAATGTGTTTTTCAATGCACTTGGGAAAACTCCCTTTGAAAGGGTACACCTGATGATCTCAGTAAACACTGGGCCCAGCTGCCCGACACAGCTCACTAGTAGCCAGGTTGGGCCTGGATCCAGTTCACAACAGGTTGGTTGCAGCCCTGAGATCCCCTCTACAACCTCTTCTGTTAGCACTGGCCAAAATTATCCCGAGGACCATTGACCTCCTTACCTGACACTGTTGGTCCTAAACGACCCCATTAATGTGACCGAGGATCTGACAGAAGACACTTTGTCTGAAAAGAACGAAACAAACTCTTTGCACTTTGTGACTGAAGTAGTTTTCATGGGCTCCAGACAGCATGGATGGGGAAGCTTATCCACTGCCCATAAAAGCTGAACAGGTTGGTTCCATCTGGCTGCAATCTCCTGGACAGGAACACTGACTTCTTACAGGATACTGACATTTGATATTCACCACAGTGAATATTTAAAGCCAGTTTGTCTTCCTCTTTCCCCGATCACCTCCAACACCGCTCTAACCTCCTCCCCTAACCTTCATCACCCTCAGTTCACCAACATATCATGGCAGTCTGAGGAGTGAGACTAGTGGACATACACAGACTGGTGCCATGATGTCAAAGGCACCACCAACAGCCCTATTAAAGGCTGACACTGCCTCCTCTGTCCCTCCAGTACATGCTGCCAAAATACTCGAACAGTTCAGCACTGCTAAAAGCCCTTCTGGCCTAATCCCTCCCAAAGGGTGGTACTGGACCAACTTCCAGGGAGGTGAACTATTGAGGGGTGCCCTAAAGTTGAACCCAATGTTACAGTGATCCAATCAGCTGATTAAATTCACCTTGAAGTTGTCAACCTCAACTCCTAAGGAGAACACCAAGTCCAGAAGGTGAAACATAGGACTTTTGGTGACGTTAGCATTGGCATGGCAGCTTGATCTCTGAGCGCTCTGCACCCTATGGCTAAAATCTTTAGTAATCTACCTAATTTTCTTGGCATTTCAGTATTTAACTTCTCCCATTGATTCTCCAAGCAGCACGGTAATGGCTAGTGTGAAGAATTCAGTAAAAAGTGCACCGGGCCGGTGGAATAAAGGCCAAATGTCACCGTGGCCAAGACAGGAGCCCAGAGAACTCACTTACCTCTGCTCGCATAGCTGGCTCCAGCAATGAAGACGATGAGTATGGTTTGGATACAGGATAACTGCTAGGAAGGGCCAATTCACAAGACATTATGCGAATGCTGCACAAAATAGATGGAAAGGTCACAGGAATTAGACAAGATCTGCAAAAGTTGGAGCAGAAAACATCTGACACTGAATCACATTTGGAGACCCTACACACCAAGCATATGGCATTCGGGCACTCCCTTGTATATCTCTACAGGCGGAAGTGAGACCTCGCTAACAGAGCAGAAGAGGCTGAGGCACTCTCCCGTCAAAACAACATGAGGGCCTTTGGGGTTCCTGAGGGATCCGAACAGGATGATATCGCAAGTTTTATGGCCATATGGCTTCAAAAAGAACTGGACCTTTCAGATGACTCAGAACTGGGGATCGAGCATGCTCATCAGGCCCCAGTGCCCAAACTGGCTCCCAGAACCTCACCAAGACCCATCATTATCAGATTTCTCAGCTTTCCAGTAAAAGAGAGAGTCCTCAGGATGGCCTGGGCGAAGAAAAATCTTAATCTGGATAGTCAATGGGTCTACGTGGACCAGGATTACCCCCCTGCATTGCTTGCAAAAAGAAAAAAAGTTCTTCAAATGACCAAACTGCTAAAAGAAAAGGGACTTAAAGCTCAAATACATTACACTGCCCAGCTTTGGGTACAGGACAAAGATACAGTGAAGAATTTTGAAAATTTGCTGGCAGCTGTACCATTTCTACAATCGATGGACATCCCACTCCCCGATCTTAAGAGGGGGAGGAAGAAGCTCAAATTGAGGGCCTGCTATGGAAGCTGGTTTCCCCAGCCCACTCCGAGGGAAAACGTAAGCCCCAGGACCTGTTTTCATTACATTTGGAGTTACTGAAGTGGCTGAAAAAGTCAGAGACTACAACCTGAGACTGGAGACCCTTCTTTTCCAGTTTAGCTGTTTTGGGCTGCTTTATTCAACACTGGGTGTGATGGCCTCTGAGACTTGGGCTACTATAAGGTAAGACATGCAAAGGAAAAAATGTGCTTACTTGCATGGCCGCCCACCAGATGTACCCTCAGTTCCCTTTCTCCTTTTATCTTCTTTGGCCTTTCTTCTACAGAGCGTGACTCCCTCAGTTACCCCTTTGAATTTGCAACTGAATGCTTTTAATTGAGAGAGGGCTCTGATGAATGTTGTTTTCAGGGAATGCCTTCAGCTTGGTTTCTAGGTTCCGCCTGGTGGCCTGGATAGGACACAGTTTTCCGGTACATCCCCTTGACTGCCCCCAGAGCTCGAACAACAAATCTGATATAAGAGTATTACTTTTGGAGGATTCCGGGGCATCTTCAAAAAATTTCTTCATGAGGTAAACTGGGCATGTTTCTTCTACCTTCAGATCTGCAATGATGGACTGGATTGTAAAGATTTCCCCTCAAACTTCTCTTCCTTTCTTTTGGGGAAGCCTGGTCCAGGTAGTGAGAAATCATATGTATAAAATTGGGCCTTATAATGGGGCAGAGGACTCATGGCTTTGGGAACTTTCCTTTCTAGGATATAAGTCATCTGGGCTTCAGCACCTCTAGTTGCTATCACTTGGTTTATTTTTTGTTGCTGTTTGGCATATAGCAGGTGCTTGAGAACACTAGTGTCTTTAGAGAGCAAACATTAAGAACTTGAGCTGCAGACCTTATTTGGGAGGATCAACATTCCAGGCTACAGTCCTCCACCTTATATAAGGAACTACCTGTTTAGTACCCCTTTTTAGGACAGGAGGAGGAGCGATTAAGGCTCCCTCGATCTGTAAGCATCACCTGGATGCATGGACTTACTATGATAAGAGATAGACCTGTGGCTGGGAGGCCTAACAATAAGCCACAGCTCTAAGTGTCAATTTTTCTGTTATTTCTTTGTATAACTGAATGTTCAAATGTTTTAAGGGTTAAAAATATTCGTGTTCTCTCTACTATTCAAGAGTTGCAACTGTTTGTGATGGCTGCTGATTCTACATGCCCCATTTTGGGAGGGATGGAGGATACTCTGTGTTTATCAAGAGAAATGCTCCTGGCAGTGTATGTTCGGGCAATTATTAGCTAGGTAGCCCTGGATTGTTGCCAGCAGCTAAAAGGTAATTACCTATCCCACCCGCACATAAGCTGCTGGGTGCATTGGGCACCGGGACCCTGGAGGTCCATTTCGAGGGAAGGGAGTCTGGAGTCTTATAGGGCTGCAGCTCTCCATACCTGTCTTAGGGTGCTCTCTCATGAATCTAATTACAGCGTGCCTCGGCACTCCCAGAAGATGGCTTGTCTTCTGCTCCTTACTGGTTATTATCTGTTTTATGGTTACAGGGTTACTATGTGTGTTACTGTTGAGAAAACGGCTATGTTTTTTGTACTAATTGTGATGAGATTTTTTTGGTTGTGTATATATGTTTTTTTTTTTTTTTTTCAGGATGATTGATTCCAAATAAGGAGGTTTTGGGGGACATAGAGGAAAAACAGGGCAGGACAGCAAGTATTACTGTTATATTACTTGATTGAATTATAGATAGTCTTGTAGTTTGCTCCTGGAATGTTAAAGGAGTTAATAATATCATTAAAAGGGCTAGGATGTTACAGGAGTTACAGCGAGCTAGATGTGACATAGCTTGTCTCCAGGAGACTAAATTGTTCCCCCGTAGAGCATCTCAAGTTACGGAGAATGTGGGTGGGGAAAGTTTAGGCAGACTCCGACCTAAAGCCAAAGAAGACAGGAGTAGCTGTTTTGGTTTGAAAGGGCCTCCCCTTCCAAGTAACACACACATCCAATCCAAGGGCTTAGGGAGTCTGGCTTGTTGCAGGATCGCCCTTTACATATTTTATCAATTTATGTGCCCACTCCCCCCACAGGGGAATTTTTTAGGTGGGTATTCCAGCTGCTCACATCCCTTCCAGAGGGACAGATACTATGCATGGGTGACTGGAACTGTGTGGAGGATGCCCAACTGGACCATGCCCCTCCACGGATGGGGGACAAGGGGTGTGTTCCAAATTGTTAGCCACTTTAAGAATGGAGACTAAGTTTGTAGATCCCTGGAGGCTTGCATTTCCTACTGGAAAGGAGTACACTTTATTTTCCTCAGCCTCCAACTCCTGTTCTCACCTGGATGGGCTATACACTCAAAAGAACTGGGCATATACGGTTAGAGATATCCATTTTCATCCCCTTACCTTATCAAACCACATGCTGGTGGTCTATGAATTGTAATGGGGAGGTTAATGATCAAGAGGAGGGTGGAGGTTCAATGTTAGTTTACTTCATGATGAGGCTTTTGTCACCTCCACAAAGGAAATTATTAAACATTTTATTACTGAGAACACTAATCAGGACACCTCATTGAAATACATATGGGATTGTCTGAAGGCAGTGATTCGGGGGCACACAATATCTTATGCTTCGTATAAGACAAAACAGCACAAGGCCTCACTGGCCAAAGCAGAGGAAGCTGTGCGGCAGCTAGAGTCTGAGCACAACAAACCCAGGCATCCAGATCTTTTACCTAAGTTCAAAGAGATGTGGTTAATACCCTGACACTGCACAGAACAGAGAACACACTCCGATTCAAAAAACAAAAATACTATGAGTGGGGGGGTAGGGCTGGGCATTTACTTGCTCAACGCCTTTAAGAGGCAGGAAGCAGACAGGTATGTCTCCAAAATTAAGAAGGGGCCTGGGCCACAGGAGCTTGCCACTACCCCTACAGATATAGCTAAGGAATTCATAGGGTGCTATTTTCAATTATATAGTAAGGAGAGACCACCTGAACATCAGGAGAAAATATAATTTTTTGAGAAAATAAATCTCCCTAACCTTTTCTTCTGAACAACAGCAATATTTGGAGGCCCCTTTTTCTCGCACTCAGATTTTGATGGTTCTCAACTCTTTTAAGTGGGTCAAAGCCCCTGGCCCATACAGTATCCCTGCAGAATTTTATCACACATTTTTTGGGAATTGGTTCCACTACTTACCCAGGTTTGCAACACTGCTTATAAAAAGTAGCATACCCAAGACTCTTGGAGTGGATCCACAATAACTGTTGTGCAAACCAGGGAAAGACCCCTCTCTGTGTTCTAACTACCATTCCATTTCCCCTTCTTAACCAAGATGTTAAGATCCTCACTAAAGCCATTGGTATGAATCTGCAAACTCTTATTACAGACATAGTGCACCTGGACCAAACAGGGTTTATACTGGGCCACCATATACAGGACAACATCTGTCTTCTCCTAAATGTCATGTCGGCCATCAAACCCTTCCCCAAAAATATCTGCATGCAGTGATGTTGACTGATGCCGAAAAGGCCTTCAATCATTTAGATTGGTACTATCTAGATGAAACCCTTAAGCACTTTGGCTTTGGGCTCTAATTTAGGTCTTGGATTTCTAACCTGTATAGATCCCCCACAGCCCAGATTAAGGCGAACAGGATAACTTCCACTCCCTTTGATATTCAGCAGGGTACGCGGCAAGGCTGTCCCCTCTTCCCACTTCTGTTCACTTTGAGTATTGAACCTTTGGCAGCCTACATCCAGCAATCTCCAGATTTTAGAGGGGTGCAGGTGGGAGAGGAGAAGCTCCATATTTCACTGTATGCAGATGATACCTTATTGTATGTTACTGACCCAGCTGAATTGGTGGAGATGGTTTTGACAATGCTAAGGACCTTTGGGACAGTATCGGGTTATAAAATCGATGAGACTAAAATGGAATTGCTCCCTCTGGGTAATTTTACTGGCTCCCTTCCACAAGACTTGGGGGTCATGCTAATATGAATGGGTTTCGGTATCTGGGTGCCTGGATCCCAAGAGAGTTATCACAACTCTTATCAGAGAAGTAATTTTTGTTGTTAAAGATTTTATTAATTTATAGGAATAAGCACCACATATATGCATAAGTACATACATGATCTGAGACCATACCGCAACATTTGGTATGTCCGGATCTCCAGCGAAATACATTGAACTAAGAAGCATTGCCTTAGCTAGTTAAGGTTAGTCAGGGTAGATTAATAAGCATGTTCAAAGGGATAAAAAAGAAACAATGTACTGCATGAGGCTGACTGATTATGCCATGACTAGTTTCTGTATAAGCATTCAGATAAAAAGACCATGATGTACTAAACCTTGACATTCCAAAGTAACCAGAAGTAGCTTAAAGTAAGGCATTTGGTTCGCAACATAGAACTAGATGTGGTGCAACCTGTTAGTTATGTTTGTACTGATATCAACTATATACACAAATAAGACAATCTGAACTAAAAGAAGGGGAATCAGTTATTTAACAAATCTTATGACTTCAAGAAGGAGACAGAATTGCTGGTGAGGAAAATGAAGAGCCTCTTCTAGAGCAAAGTGGGGAGTTGTGCAAGGCTGCCAATGAGTGGTCGCCATGGCAGTACTCTGAGTTAAGGAAGGGCTGCCAGCATACCTCAAACTGAGAAGTTAGGCCTGCAGCGAAGCAGGAGAGTCTCTCCCACATGGCACCTTGGGCTGCTGCCAGAAGAAATTCCTGGAAGGTTGGGATACCAGGGGATCTCCATTTCATCAGGATTAGTCTTTTGGCAATAGCCCCTATTCGAGTGATCCATTTAGCCCTGGGGCAATGTTTTGGCATGGATGGACCTCCACACCCCAGTAAGAGGAGAGAGGGATCAGGGTTGACCATAGGGAATATTTGCTTACACATAATCTGGACTAATAGCCAGAAGGAATGAAGAGAGGGACATGCCCAGAGAATGTGAAAAAGATTAGCCCCTACAATGCCACACCTCCAACAATTATCGGTCTTACTGAGACCCATGCACTTAAGTTTGGCAGGGTCTCGATACCATCTATGTAGGGTTTTATTCATTATAAGGTGGGTACATCCATCTCTGCAGACAGCGTGTATCCTTGCCCAGCTATGAGCCCATTGACAATCAGAGATAGGGGTCTGTAAGTTCGGCTCCCATTGCACTCTAGGTGCTCAGGTAGGGTCCTGCATGGCATCCCTGAGAGCAGTATAGATCTCACTCGCTTGATTTTTGAGGAGTTTACCCCAAGCACCAATGGGGTGAGAATCTTGGGAGAGCTCCTTGTGGAGTGGGGCCTTAGGAAGGTGGGTAATGGCATTCCTAATTTGGAGGTAACTCCAAAAGTGGGTCCTGGGGAGATGAAATCAAGTTTCCAGGGCTTTAAAGGAGTCAAGAGAGCAGGTGCCGGGGAGTAGTAAGTCATGTACCAAAGAAATACCTTGGGCTTCCCACAACTTCCAATGGAGCATGTGGTTCCTATTTGTATAACAGGGTTGTTCCAGAGAGGAGTGAATTCCCAAGGCATCGGGTCTTGGCCTAGGAGGGACAAGGTTTTCTTCCAGTAGTTAATTGAAATTGATATGGAGGGAGGGAGCCCAGAGGTTGGAGATTTCTTCCTGTATAACACTACTGCTGCGGAGGGAGCATGTACCAGAGATGCTTCCAACTGCAGCCAGAGGGGAGAGAGGCCAGATCTATCTTATGGAACCATCTGGTAGTTTGAGCTGAGATATAGGCCATGTGGTACCCTTGTAACCAGGGGAGTCCCCACCCACCTCTACTCCAATGTTGCCTCTAGTTTGACTTTGCTAAATCTAGGGCGAGACCCTTCACATAGAAAGTTGCCCATTAGGGTCTCCATTTTTTCAAACCATTTCTGGGGGATGAGTACTGGTAAATGAGTCAGAATGAATAGTATCTTCGGGGAGGACATCAGCTTAATGGAGTCAATTTTCCCGGTTAGCGAAAGCTGCAAGGCTTTCCATCTCTCCATATCCTGTCAAAGTGAGTCTACTAGGTTGGTAAAATTAATGGTGAGCATTTTGTCCAGGTTCGGATGGAGGATGATGCCCAAATATTTGATACCGTGTGGTGACCATTTTAGCCCTAGAGTATTGAACATGTCCCCTGAGGATACTGAGTTTAATGGAAGAACCTCTGTTTTAGTCTGGTTCAGCTTAAGCCCTGATACCTGGTAAAATTCCGCCAGAATATTAAGGATATCGTTGATCACTTGAGGAGTATACTCCGTAGTGATGAGGAGATCGTATGCATAGAAGAATGTTTTGAAAATGGAGTCCCCTCCTCATATCCCAGGGATCAGGGAGGATTCCCAAGAGCAATGGCTAGGGGTTCTATAGCTAGAATGAATAGGAGTGTGGAAAGGTGGCAGCTTTGCCCCATGCCTTTATGTAACTGAAAGGATTGAGAAAGGTTACCATTGGTCAGAACAGAGGCCATGGGCAAAGAATATAGGAGCTTGATCCAAGAAGTGAAGGTTGGTCTCATTCCCATTGCAGAAAGGGTGTGGAATACAAAGGGCCATTCTACCGAGTCAAATGCCTTTTTGAAATCGAAGGCCAAAGCTACAGAGGGCATTTTAGACTGTTTGGTAAGATGCATTAATAAGACCAGCATTCTGTGTTGGTCTGATCCTAACTGGTGTTTGACAAAACCGGCCTGTGAGGGATGAATTAGGCCCGGGAGGAGATGCTCAAGCCTGGTAGCCAGGACTTTTGCCAGAATTTTAGCATCAGCATTGATAAGTGATATGAGGCGGTAACTGCTCGGGGACAGCAGGTCTTTCCCCTTCTTCGGGAGAACCGTAATGGTGGCTTCTCTCAAAGAAAGAGAAAGGCAACCATTCGATAAGGAATGGTTGAAAGCTCGGACCAGGTATGGAGCCAGATTGAGACCTAGGATTCTATAGAGGTCTATAGGCAACCCATCACTACCCGGGGCCTTGCGAAGATTCATAGATTTAATGGCCTCCGATACCTCTTCTTCTGTTATTGGGGATTCCAGAGCTTGAGAGTCACTCTCTGGAATTCGAGGGATAGGTAACGAAGTTTGAAAGCCTTGGATTTTAAGTGGATCAAGAGGTTGAGGAGATGCATATAGTTGTTCGTAAAACTGTGTCATGATGTCATTGATCCCTTTCTTGGGAGTAGCATTTAACTCCATGTTTATCAGTTAAGGCATGTATATTGCGAGAGGCCTGTTGATGCTTCAACCTATGGGCAAGGAGTTTGCCTGACTTTTCCCCCTCTTCCCAGTATGCATGACACAGTCTTCTAAGATTTAGCTCGGCCTGCTGGGTTAGGTGGGCATTGAGGGAGATTCTAGTACTAATTAGCTGGGCTAATAAGGTTTGAGAGGGAGTCTGATTGTTGAGCACCTTATATTGGGATTCTAATTGATATAGTTGTTTCTCTAAGGCTCGTTGATCGGCTTCTCATCGACGCCTCCTGGCAGAGTCGAAGGCAATTATTCTGCCTCGGAGAGTTGCCTTAAAGGCTTCCCAGAGGGTCGAGTCAGAGACCTCTGCATTATCATTGTTTCTCCAGTAGTCTGCCACTTCAGGGCCAAGCCACTTCTGGAAGGCTACGTTTTCTAACAGGAGAAGGTCAAGGCGCCAAGCAGAGGATGGGGCGGGGGGGGGGTGACTGAGCCCTGCCTAATCAGAAGTTCTAAGGGTGCATGATCTGAGATAATGATCAGGTGTATATGAGAGTGTACCACCATTTCATATATCCCAGAGGAGATGAGCCAGAGGTCTATTCTACTGGAGGATCCATGAACTGGGGAAAAGCAACTAAAATCATGGTCACCTGGGTGTTGTGCCCTCCAAGCATCCATCAATACCTGCTCGCTCATTAATCTCTGGACAGCTAGCTTAGATAGGTGATGTGGTTCGGGGGTCTTGTTACTCCTATCTCTTATATGATCTAGTGTCAAATTAAAATCCCCCCCATTAGTACCAGAGGTTGTTTTGAATTGAAGTCAGAAAGAGCCTGGTTGATAGTATGGAAATATTGGGGGCAGTCATGATTCGGAACATAAATATTGGTCAAGATCAGTGGGCCCGCAAGGGTTTCCATCTCCGCCATAACCCACCTTCCTTCCTTAACATGGTATGTCTGAACAACGTCCAACCTAATGCCTTATGTAAAAGAATGGAAACTCCTCGTTTGTGGGCGGTAGCCACACTATGTATCTCTTTGTCCACCCACCCTTGTTTGAGTTGCCTCGCTACTATAGAGGAAAATTTCATCTCTTATAAAAAAAGCTATAAGAGGGCCTAATTTTTTAAGATGAAGCAACACTTTTTTTCTTTTAACTGGGGAATTGAGCCTCCTGACATTCCAGGATATCAACTTAGTTTCTATCATCACTGGGGTATACCATGGTTGAAAAGGATGGAGCATAAAAAAGAGACAAACCCCATAGGACGACACTATAGGAGGCATCCAAGCCTAGCCAGCATCCATCCCCTTTGTACGAATTATAAAACCAACCCTCTTCTAACAGATCGCCATAAGCAGAAACATAACTGTGTGGCTCGAACTGGACACAAGAGAACAGAACCCTCATAAACATTCTTATAATAGACCAGCTTCCGCTGTGGATATCGGCTAATACACAGCCCAGATAACAGTGGAGGTCACTGGGAGGTGGGAGATTTTTTAAAAAACATCAAGGAAAAAGGACCCCCCCAGAGCACTGAGATCTTCTTGCACTCCCCCCATACCCAGTATTGTGTGCCATCCATCAAGTACGGCATATTAAGCTGTTACACAGGGAGATAACTCATGTAACTTCAGATAGGACCTACGTCCCTGCGCCCAGCCCCACCCAGAAGAAAAAAGGGGGGGAAATCCGGAGTAGGAGAGATACCTGTATACCAAATCCTCATATGGGTAAATATGGTGGGTGCAAAACTCAAAGTAGAGAAAACATATTGCTAGCCTAGAGCGTGGATTAAGAGTTTATGCATATAACCTATCAGAACCCCATATAATCTGATTACGCTCACTTCCCCATGTACTTACTACCTCAGATTAAGGTGTGGGGGGGGGGGGAATAAGCAGAATGGTGTACTGGCTGGAAACTGGATAAATTCACCGGCATGTGGATTAGCCAGAGGGGGAATCTTCATAGGAGAGAAAAGAAACAATGATCACAAGGAAGCAGAGTTAAAATCAGCCCACAGAGTCTATGGTACAGTTTGCCTCACACAGGATGC
The DNA here is from genome assembly GCA_016271365.2 of Neoceratodus forsteri. Taxonomy (NCBI): domain Eukaryota; kingdom Metazoa; phylum Chordata; order Ceratodontiformes; family Ceratodontidae; genus Neoceratodus; species Neoceratodus forsteri. Next base: position 741,415,817 of record CM057459.1, read on the forward strand.
TGTCCGAAAGAGGCTGAGCAGACACTGTGTCTGTGGATGCAGAGGCCTAAGGAGGAGGAGTAGAACTTGTTGATTCGCCCCCACGAAAGACTTCTTGGTGGCTGGGGTTTACAGTTTTTAGTGGGTGTATTTCTGGGGGGCTTAGGTATTTCTTGTAGTGGGTTGTTGGTCGGTAGATCCATCAAGGCAGCGAACTGATTATTGCTCAGGTCTGGTGTATTGAGTGAGACAATCGAGTCAGGGCTCTCACTACGGCTTCTGGAGTGGAGCCAAAGGGTTTTACCAACATGGGCCCCTTCTATTCTTGCCTTTCTCCTATTTTTTCGCTTACTGACAGGGATTTTCTTGGAGGGTGTGCGAGCTGAAGAAGGCATAATAGAGGGTTTGGGAGTTGCTGGGGCAAATTCCTGCTGACTTGTTTCCATTGGAGCTGGCCTGGGTGAGATGGCCTCTGGGTTATTAAACTCTCTAAGCCTGCCCCAGTTCAATTTAGGAGCTTGTGCCACCAGAAAAGACTCGGCTGCTGTGGGGTTATCAAACAACCATGTGGATCCATTGGATATAACTCTGAGGGAGGCAGGGTATCTGAGGGAATACTCGAGCCCCAATTCTGCACAGGCTCTACGTGCTGGAGTAAAGGCCTTCCATCTCGTGGTCACCTCTTGAGAATAATAGACGAAGATCTGTATTCAGTGGCCTTGCCAGGAGAGCTCTTTCTTCTCATGGGCCAGTTTGGTGATGGTCTCCCTGTCCTGGAATCAAAGAAACCGGGCTAAGATTGTATGTGAATGGGCCCCATGAGCAGGCCTAGGGGCAAGTGATTTGTATACCCTGTCAATTTCAGGCAGGCCCCGCCTCGCCAGTTCAGTAAGGGAGGTAGTTCTTTCTGCAAAAACAGGATGGTGTCAGATCCCTCGCACCCTTCAGGGAACCCAACAAACCGGAGATTATTCCGGTGGCTTCGGTTTTCAAGGTCCTCCACTCTGGACCAAAGCATGTTGATTAGCCTGTCTTGATCTTGGAGCCTAGCCCCAGTTTTTTGCCAACCTTCCTCCATTTTGGCCAATCTGTATTCTGTAATGCAGGCTCTCTGGAAGAGGTCTACGATACCAGAGGTGTTTTTCTTCATAGCCATATTGAGATTGTTCATCCATTGTAGGATTTCGGCAAACATCTGCCGGATTTCGGCGAGGCTTCCCTCCGGCTGATTTGGGAGTGCAGCAGGCTCCATTACGAAGAGAGAGCAGACTGACTAGGCCTCGAGTCTGCGTTAGAGCAGCAGTTGAAATTTCTTAGTTTAACTTGCAGACCGAGACTCGAGCCGCAGATCACTAGACAGGCAAATATCTATACTTTCAGTAATGAGTATTACTGTCGCACCGTATGTGAAAGGATCTGGATAATTGAGGATTTTTGGGGGGGTTTTGCAGGGAGCTCAGAGCTCAAATGTCCATTCCGGTCGGCTGCTGGCCACACACCCCCATTAGAGAAATAAAAATTACTTTCTGAGGCTCAGGCCAAGTGCAAGAGGTGGAAGAAACTACCCCTTAGAAAAATATTTTGTAAATGGAGTCCCCTCGTCGTATCCCAGGGATCAGGGAGGATTCCCAAGAGCAATGGCTAGGGGTTCTATAGCTAGAATGAATAGGAGTGTGGAAAGGTGGCAGCTTTGCCCCATGCCTTTCTGTAACTGAAAGGATTGAGAAAGGTTACCATTGGTCAGAACAGAGGCCACGGGCAAAGAATATAGGAGCTTGATCTAAGAAGTGAAGGTTGGTCCCATTCCCATTGCAGAAAGGGTGTGGAATACAAAGGGCCATTCTACCGAGTCAAATGCCTTTTTGAAATCGAAGGCCAAAGCTACAGAGGGCGTTTTAGACTGTTTGGTAAGGTGCATTAATGAGACCAGCATTCTATGGTGGTCTGATCCTAACTGGTGTTTGACAAAACTGGCCTGTGAGGGATGAATTAAGCCCGGAAGGAGATGCTCAAGCCTGGTAGCCAGGACTTTTGCCAGAATTTTGGCATCAGCATTGATAAGTGATATGGGGCGGTAACTGCTTGGGGACAGCGGGTATTTCCCCTTCTTCGGGAGAACCGTAATGGTGGCTTCTCTCAAATGGTAAATGCTAATGGGTAAAATTGAAACCATATGCATGAATCTCTTGCCAAGTTTTCTGTTTATATTTACAGAGGTCCCTTTTAAACCTCCTGCTACTTTTTGGAAGACGCTCAGATCCACATTAACCAAATTTGTGTGGGGTGGGAAAAAAAAATAGAATCTGAGGGCCTATTTTGATAGCCCTTAAAAAACAGGGAGGCCTAGCACTTCCTGACTTCAAGTTATATTACTGGGCAGCACTGCTACAGTACTTTATTCCTCATCTGGGGGATGCAGAGACCCCCATGGGTTACTATGGAAGGGGGGGGTTAAGGGGTCACCTACCATGGGGGATGTGTTATTTATGGATACCTCTAACAAGTAATACTTGGGCCATGAATCTTAAGCAGACGTGGATAGAGATACAGTATGTACTGTACTAAATACCAGCTACCCACGAACCTGATAAGTGATACCCCATTAAGAGCCTGCATGGACTTTTTCCCCTTTAAATTGGAGGGAGGACATAACCTGTGGGAAAAGAACAGATTATACTGTCTAGAGCAGTTTTTTTTAAGGGGAAGTGATCAAGTCCTTCCCTCAACTATCCCAAGAGTTTCAATTGCCACAGAGGGACCTTTTCCATTTCTTATAGCTCATGTATTATCTTTTGGAACATCCTCATAGATTTCAATATAATGTTGGCACTAATCCCTTAAATCCCTTCTTATATCACTAGCAAATCCCTGCAGGGTAGGGGCAGAGTTTCTCAGATTGTGTGTGTAACCTCCCCCACCGGCCCCCCTTGTTCAACTAGCAGGGCTGCTTCTCTCACACATGGCACCAACGAGAGGGATGGGGGTTGTCACTACAACAGTTCTGTTTACCAATACTTCTACTTCGGAGCCTGCCATCCTCAGACAGGCAACCCAAGTGTGGCAACTACCTGGCTCACACCTGGGGGGACCATTTACCATGGCCATCAACCTGGGTCCCTGGGAGAAAATGTTTGCTCACCATCAAGCTAGGTTTGTACTTCTGGTCAGGGGCACCCCAGTAAATCCAGACACACTGGAAGGAATATTAGTACTGTCCAAACCAGGTTGGGATTCTAGAGTGTGGCTTTTATTCATATACACAGAGAATAATCACAAAGCGAAGATGGACCCCCACAGGGCTACTCCCACTGGTAATGCAGATTACTGAGGTACAGAGCACACACACAGCGAAACCTCAGATTCTGAATGGAAATTGGCACACACAACCAGAACTGGTACACTTCTCTTGACTAGACACCCTCAGCCAGTCCTAGGAGACTTTCCCATATTTCATGAGGAGTTACTGGTGGCACTCTCGACCACCCAAGAGCACATACTGGCTCACAGAAAATCCAAAACCCATGTTTGGGTAAACTATTTTCTTCAGGCACTGGCCAAATGCACTGAGAGAAACAAAGGTGCCCAAACTGAACCCGGAGAGGTAAACATGGTTACTCCAGGTGGGGGGGGGGTCTAGACTAAAAGTTCTGTACTTGGCAAGTCTCCCATAGTAGGCAGACACTTTTAAACAGCAAACAGTCTTGGTGACAGAGTCCCTTTGTCAGAGAAAAACTCACCACAGGAATGCAGATGCCCCAGGGCTTTTCCACACAAAAGTCTTGGGTACTCACAGAGCAGATGAATCTCAGGCAGCTTCAACAGAACGCAGGCTGGACCAGCAGTTTGCCCCATAATCCTGGAATTCCCCCATCCCTCCGGGGATGGGGCTCTGGAAAACCCTCTAGGAACAGTCTCTACCACTTCACTCTCTGGTCTTCTATGTTCTTCTTCTAGGGTGAGAACAAACTACCCAAACTATGGAGGTAGCTCTTTGTCAGAGCTAAAACTGAGGAGCTGCCCAGGCAGCAACCTCCTCCTACTCTCCATTCTACAGAATACTCCACACACTACTGAATTCTAGCTCAACATTCTACTGCTAACCCTCAGCTAGCATTCCATTGTGGCTTATGCTGCTGCGACAATTCTAAGGTGACATCATCACTCCAGCTCAACTGAGACTGAAAAGACAGTGTGACAGTGTGAAATCCATATAACTGCCATTTCACAAGCTACCTCTCCCTGCCTGCCACTGATTCTAAGTGGGATTCTGTAACCCTGTGAACAAGGGGGTTACACCCAACCTCAGCCAGGAAAATGACTGTCCCCAGTTTTTACCTACCCAGCACCAGGCCATCCTACCCTATGTGTTGACTATGGGGAGGTGGCGCTACCTTCTCCCCTACCATGTGCTAGGCACAGGCAGACACTAAGGGCCCAGAGGCCATTGGCTGGTGCATCAGCCCCTACTATGATCTTACTATGGTAACCAGTGACCCTGGAAGAACTGTCCAGAGCACAACCCTAATAGACCACTACCGCAGCCCCTACGGCCGGTCAGGACCACAGCCTGTCTGTCCCCCAGCCCTCTTGGGAAAACCTGTCTGACCGAACAAAAACCTACCCAAAACAGGGGAGCCTCCCCCCATCCCTGGACACCTACAAATCAAACCCCGGAGCTAACACTATACCCAAGCATTACACTCCCACACTCCCCCACAACTACACCTGTGGAAGGAAAAAGGTTAACACATGTTAACAACTACACAGTATTTTTAAAAAAACACTTTAAATCACAGAGGAACTACGATGAGTCCCTCCAATCCTCTTCTTGTCTTCTCTTCTTTCTTCATCAGGATCACCTGAAAGAGAAAAAAACAAAACACACCCCAAATCTGCAAACACAGTACACGACCATAACCCTTACCATAAAAACACTGGAGAATCCCCCAAAAATATTTGTTTTAGAAAAAGTAGAAAAGTAGAAAACAGTAGAAAATATCAACATTATGAACAATACAGCTTTTGGGGATGGAAGGCCCTAAATGTCCCAACTAGTGACAAACGGTGCTCGAAGGCAAGGTCCATGAAAGAACCTCTCCTGGGCCGGAACCCAGTGAAGCATAGTTCTTGAAGTACTGTAGTCCCAAAGGGGAGAGTTTTTGTGGACAGTTCAACAGTCTGTAGTCTGCCAGGTACTAGGATGTGTATTGCAATGTCAATAAGGTAAGAAAAGTCTGGACTTACCAGTCCCTTGAAAAACGAAAAATGGAACAGCACCTGGATCTCCAGCCAAAGACTCTCCCTGGCAACATTTTTCGGATACAGCTGGGCAGAAATCTTCCATAAATGACACGATGAACATCTGGAAACTGCTGGGTTGATGTCATCTCTGGCTGATGTCATCTAGGAGATGGAACCTTGGAACAGGAAAGGAACAGCTGGACTGATGTTATCTGAAATCCCAGGCGATGAATCAGGAAACAGTTGGGCTGATGTCATCTCTGGATGATGTCATCTGGAAGGCCAGGCAATGGAACTGGAAGGCAAACTGCAAGGCTGACGAATCTGGATGCACCTTTGGATCCTGGAATACCAGACTGGTGGAACAACATGGGTACGGCAATAGCTGGCTGGCAGCACTGGCTACCACTGCTCTGCTTTCCACTTGGTAGGCATGGACACATTCACAGGATGCTGGTTACATTGAGGGTAGTACCACAATGGGTCAGGTGCAAGAATTATTACCCCATCTGGGCGCTCATAATTCACATTATGGAAAGCCTTGTTTCCCTTTTTGTCCACAAAATGTACAGTGTCTGTGAACAGTGTCCTGCCCAACTTCCAAAACTTGAATTTGTCGCTGACAACTTTGTCTCTGACATATCGAGTTGCATCTGGATGCAGGTTTTTGGTTGCCTCTACCTCTAGCCAGGCTCTCCTGTTTTTCTCGATCTCCTCCCAGACTCTCCGAGGAAAGGTAGGAAAGGACATTCCATAGATCTCATCTGCCTTCCTACGAACCAGTCTTTCCTCCTTACTACTCTTCATCAGTACGTGACCCCTGGCCTGACTTGGGGGTGGCCAGTCCTGGTTCTGCCAGTGTCGCATACTCAAAGCTATGTAGAACTGGTCCCTGACCCCTCATTCTGGGGGCAGGGCTGTGGAGTCACCAACTTCTTCTTCGGGTTCCTCCGAGGCAAGAGCCCAAGGCTGTGGACTAGAACCTTCATCATAAAGATACATAGCTCCCCTACTCTTCCTCACTTAGGACCTGGGCCCAGGAGTGAGCAGTCATCCTCACTCCTGATACAGTCCACTCTTCACTGGGTGTGGAGGTAGACACCTCCCAAGCTAGGGTTTCTCGAACCTCATCTTTTCCAGTGACGCTAGGACTTGGACCCTCTCTCCATGGATCCACTGATTCTCCCTCTGCACTGTCCGTCTGCGACACAGGCATGGAGGCATCACAAGGACTCTGCTCTGCCAGTACATCTACACCCTCTTCCTTTGTGCCACACTCTACTGGGCCTCCCCGAACAGGTTCAGCCTGGTGCTGTGTGCTGCTACTTGCAGGATCTTGAAGCTTTGTCCACGTGGGAGCCAAACGAATCTTAGGTGCACTAATTAGACCTTGCTTCTCTAAGCACCCTGAACAGTGAGGAATCATGAAAACGTCCCTTCCACCCTTGAGACACATTATGCATACTCTTACAGGGTATCTGAGAATCGCAACATGAGGAGGCAAACGTCCACCATAGAAATATTTCACTATTTCTTTTAGCTTGGTAACCTCTTCAGCTATCATAGCCTGGGCATGATCCGGGTAGCGGGATGGTCCCGAAGCCATGACTGTAGAAAAACACACAGAAGTTCACTGTTATAACTGAGTTCACTCTACTTGGAACAGTCTCACAAAATGGCTCCCTGCTGCTGGGTTTGCATTACTACCCCACCTTGTAATGGTGGCAGCAGCACTCCTGGCGCATCAACGTTCTGCATCTGACTCAAGCCACTGCACATCTGATTTACTGCATACTGATAAATTTTACTCAGACTGCACAGACTGCACTGTTTTGCTTCTTCAGCACATCTATATGATTTTCTAGGACTTTACCATTAGCTTTCAATCAGATCTACTTGCTTAAAGTCACTAAAGCCACAGTATTTCTTGAACAGGACTGCCTGTTTGTTGCAGCCCCTCATACAACTCACAGTCTGTCTGTTTGCTCAGAAAATTACACTGTTGTTGAATCCTTAATACATGCTCACAGTCTAATGCTCAGGATTCTTACTTGGGTTTGATTACTTACGCAGTCCTTTGCAAAAACAGTCACACTGTTTACACACAGATCCAGCTGACTTTAGAAAAATCACACACAGTTTGAGCTCAGTTTTGCTAAATGGTACTCCCTGAATCAGTAGCTGACTTTTCAATGTAAATTCTTGGCCTACAGCCGATCCTGGAAGGCCTTTGGGTTGAAACAAGCTGGCGACCCTGCTGATTGCCCCTATGAACACCCCGCTTCCTCCCCAGTTGATCGGAATATGGGTTGAGCCCAATTTAGTAAAGAAAAGTCTGTTGTTTTAAATTTTAGAACATTTGTAGTCACTCCAACGATCCTCCTGGCTAGCCAGCTTGCACACCACTCATTCTCCCTCTCGAACACTGGGCAGCACTCTGAAGCTGGCTTGAGGGCGGGACTGATTGCAGTCTCACCAATCACTCGACACCATGCAAATTGGCCTCTCTCTCTTCTTGTGCTCTTCTCTTCTCTTCATGGCGTTCATCAAGCAGGCAAAATTTAAACTGCAAAACAACTTTTTTCTTTTCAACTGTAACTCCACAATGGGAGCACCATTTTAAACAATTTTTCATGGCAATTTCTCTAGCGACACCCCCAGTTCACACAGCAGGCATTTTAAACTTTCAGGGCACAAATGTCTCTTTGTTTCCCACAGTTTTCAATACTTTTTCCTGTCACAACTTGAAAATTAAAGCTGTCAAACGTTCTTTTTGATGCAGGACAAGGGGCACACACAATCTGGCTTTACAGTTCCTTAGTAAACGTTGGCACATTCACAGCAGCACATGAACAGTAGGCACACAGCGGCACATACGGATGGCACTTCTCTGGCAAATCCCTTATGCGCAAAGCTTCCGATTTTGGGCTACCAACTGCCACACAGACAAAATGCTAGCCACAACCTGAGCAAACATGTCTTGATTTCTCCCAAATTCCAAACACATCCTCAGCGGTGCCTCCATTTTGTAACCTCCCCCACCAGCCCCCCTTGTTCAACTAGCAAGGCTGCTTCTCTCACACATGGCACCAACGAGAGGGATGGGGGTTGTCACTACAACAGTTCTGTTTACCAATACTTCTACTTCGGAACCTGCCATCCTCAGACAGGCAACCCAAGTGTGGCAACTACCTGGCTCACACCTGGGGGGGACCATTTACCATGGCCATCAACCTGGGTCCCTGGAAGAAAATGTTTGAGCACCATTATGCTAGGTTTGTACTTCTGGTCAGGGGCACCCAAGTAAATCCAGACACAGTGGAAGCAATAACAGTACTGTCCAAACCAGGTTGAGATTCTAGAGTGTGGCTTTTATTCACATACACAGAGAATAATCACAAAGTGAAGATGAACCCCCACGGGGCTACTCCCACTGGTAATGCAGATTACTGAGGTACAGAGCACACACACAGCAAACCCTCAGGTTCTGAATGGAAATTGACACACATGGCCAGAACTGGTACACTTCCCTTGACTAGGCACCTTCGGCCAGTCCTAGGAGACTTTCCCATATTTCATGAGGAGTTACTGGTGGCATCCTCGACCACCCAAGAGCACATACTGGCTCACAGAAAATCCAAAACCAACATCTGGGTAAACTATTTTCTTCAGGCACTGGCCAAATGCATTGAGAGAAAACAAAGGTGCCCAAACTGAACCCGGAGAGGTAAACATGGTTACTCCAGGTGGGGGGTCTCCCACCTTTTGCTTCCAAATTTATACTTGTCCATTCATCTGATTAATAACACCTTTCTCAGAAAACTTGTAGATGCTATCTGGAAATGTCTTTCATATTTAACATACTACTTTACACACCTCTGAAGTGTCATGAAGTTAAAAGTTCTGTAATTGGCAATGTCTCTTCACTAGACCCCCACTTTAGCAGACACTTTTAAATCAGACATGAACTAAAAGTTCAGTACTTGGCAAGTCTCCCTCCGGACCCCATAGTAGGCAGACACTTTTAAACAGAAACAGACTAAAAGTTCTGTACTTGGCAAGTCTCTCTCTGGATCCCATAGTAGGCAGGCACTTTTAAACAGAAAACAGTCTTGGTGACAGAGTCCCTTTGTCAGAGAAAAACTCACCACAGGAATGCAGGTGTTCCAGGGCTTTTCCACACAAAAGTCTTGGGTACTCACAGAGCAGATGAATCTCAGGCAGCTTCAACACAGTCCACTCTGGACCAGAGGATTGCCCCTGAATCCTGGAATTCCCCCCATCCCTCTGGGGATGGGGCACTGGAAAACCCTCTAGGAACGGTCTCTACCACTTCACTCTCCGGTCTTCTATGTTCTTCTTCTAGGGTAAGAACAAACCACCCGAACTACGGAGGTAGCTCTCTGTCAGAGCTAAAACTGAGGAGCTGCCCAGGCAGCAGCCTCTTCCTACGCTCCACTCTACAGACTACTCCACACACCACTGAACTCTAGCTCAACATTCTATTGCTAACCCCCAGCTAGCATTCCATTGTGGCTTATGCTGCTGCGACAATTCTAAGGTGACTTAATCACTCCAGCTCAGCTGAGACTGAAAAGAGAGTGTGACAGTGTGAAATCCATTTAACTGGCATTTCACAAGCTGCCTCTTCATGCCTGCCACTGATTCTAAGTGGGATTCTAATAACCCCTGGGAACAAGGGGGTTATATGTGTTTACTCTCAGACTTGCAACCAGATCCTGTCAGCATCTTAAAGAGGAGATGGTTTTGAGAAGCAGGGATTGACCTACCTTATATAGACTGGAAATGAGTTTGCCATGGGGTCTTTTCCACCACAGCCTCCCCGTCCTGGTGAGATTTCAGATGGAGGGTCCTGACCCACCCTCTTTGCACCCCTGTCATCACTAAGCACTATGGGGCCCACTCCTCAGATGAGTGTTGGAGAGGTTGCACTGAGTTAGGGATGCACACCCATATTTTTTGGTCCTGTTCTTTATTGAAGCCTTTTTGGACATAGGTGGATAGAGAATGTGGTAAAATCTTGGGTGTTGGTTTACCCTTTGAATTTCCAACCTTCATACTGGGATTACCTCCTGAAGGCCTGCGCACTAAGGCTCAGATCTAGTTATTTAATATTTTGATAGCTGCAGCCCTTAAAGCCATTACCCATAATTGGCTAACCCCCACTATCCCTACAGAGGAGTTCTGGCTGTCCAACTGTGCTTGTATCATGGAAATGGACCGCCTCACGGCGAAATTGAGATTACAAAAAGACAAGTATATTAGCCGTTGGCTCTCATATTTCCACTATATGGCAGATACACTTAAGAGGGATGTCCTTGAAATCCTGGCAGAACAGGATTAGATAGGGGAAGCCACCTGTCAGCCCCTCTGGCCCTGCTCATTGCTTATAGTATTGCACTCTTCCACGGCCCCCTCTTTGATGAGTGATCTGTATGGATAAGTTGCTCCTAGGGACTATTCTGACCATCCCTGGATTTGGAGTTGTCTTACTGTGCTTTTCTTTTTTTTTTATCACTACTTTATTTTTCCTCCTGTGCCGCCAACTCTCTGCCTTACATCCAGCCACTGCTGCACTTCCCCTGGTGGCCCCCTGGGGTGCCCCCACACACCGGCTGGCATATGCTGCTGTACCCATGAGAAGGACCCTCGTAAGTCCCCGCGCCAGGCCAGGATCCAATACCGGCTTGTCAGGTCACCCCCCCGGGCTGCCACCGGGCTCAGGAAGCTGCGGCCATCAAGCTGCCACAAGTGATGTTGCTGGTTTTTCCTCCTTGTTCCCTAGGAGTGCAGACGTGCAATGACGTCATGCACTGACATGCTGACATCCACTGCACTCCTCCCTCCGTTGCACCAGCTCTAGCAGTGCCTCCGAGCATCCCCAGGGGCCGCTGCAGAGCAGTGGAAGCCCACATCCCTCCCCAGGATAGGAGAGCAGTCCTCCAGATGCTCGATCCTATCCTCCCCTACTGACTCCTGACAACCCGGGCTCACGTCCGAACTCGGGTCGCCAGCATGGCGCAAGGTATGGCGTCCAGCGCCTCAACCCTCAGCGCCACCGGGCCGGCAACTTACTGTGCTTTTCTTATTAATTTTATGTTTATTGTTTGGGTTTAGTCCATATTAATTTTGTGTAATGTTTTTGTCTTGTGGTTCATGAGTAATTCATTGTCTATTCTTTCTTTACTGTTTTGTAAATGATATATCTGAATGTTCATGTACTGAGTTGAAAAATTAATAAAAAGTAATTAAAAAAAAAAAAGGTGAAACATAGAAATTGTTGGCAGATAAGGACCGCTAGGCCCATCCAGTCTGTCCATAGACCCTATAGAGTGCATGTGGCCACTGACCTATGTGATCAATGGCTTTTCATCACTCCTCCCCCCTCTCAAGCATCCCTTGTGCCTGTCTCAGGCATGCTTAAGCCCCTCCACTGTGCTTGCCCCCACTACCTCCTATGGCAGACTTTTCTAAGCGTCGACTACCCTTTCTGTGTAGAAAAACTTCCTCACATTACCTCTTAATCTACCCCCTTCCAATTTCATATTGTGCCCCTTTGTTCTAGTACTTTTTCTACATTGAAAAAGGTCCCCTACCTGCACCTTGTTTATGCCCTTGAGGTACTTGAAAGTTTCAGTCATGTCCCCCTCACTGTCTCCTCTCCTCCAGTGAGTACATATTGAGGTCCCTTAGACTCTCCTCATATGTTTTGTGGTGCAAGCCCTGTACCATCTTTGTTGCCCTTCTCTGGATAGTCTCCACTTTATCTATGTCTTTGTGCAGGTGTGACCTCCAGAACTGCACGCAGTACTCCAGATGAGGCCTTACCAATGTTTTATATAATGTCATCACCACCTCCCTCCTCCTGCTAGTGATACCCCTGCCTATGCACTCCATCATGCCACTGGCCCCCCTGCTGCCTTTGTGCACTGCTTTGATACTTTAAGGTCATCAGAGATGATAACCCCTAGGTCCCATTCCTCTTTGGTGACAGCTCTGCCCATGTTAACGAATCGCAGCAGCCACAGCTTGTGCCAGCTCCAGGGATTTCATTCCTTGGAGGAATTCCTGACCGAAGCAAGAAGATTCATCATTGAGCCAGGCATTAAAGTCTTCAAAGGATGTTAAAAATGTATGAGGTAAGTGATTTCAGGTACTTTGAGTTTTTTCCTGATGTTTTATGTAGATGGGTGAGCAGTGACAAGAAATGTAGTTTAGTTTGATGGGGCTCTACTTTTAGGTCTAGCAAACTGGTGTAAGGAATATTTTATGTAATTGAACATTTCAGAGATTTTTGTAGACAGGCTGCCTTCTTAGTAGGATAGGTTAGATTTGTTTTATTCTTTTCGTAAATGGGTAAGGCCCACTAGGCCCAAGGTCTGTTTTCAGGGGTGAGAAGGGAGCACTGGAGAGGTTAAATGACTTGCTCAGGGTCACACAGTAGGCAAGTGGAGGTTGTGGGAATCCAACCCCAGGCCTGATTGATGTAGCAAGCTAATTCACAGCTTGTTACTCTAACTTCTAGGCTATATTGCCAGCCAGATGTTGAATTGTACAAGTCAGTTTTAAATTCTGTGACTTAAAAGATTTGGTTCTGGGGGGTTGGTGGCTGCATGGTCTACCATAGGTGTGATATTAAAGGACAAATACTGTCTAGTAGCCTTTGCACTAAGGAGGCACAAATTCTAACCTTAAAAGTCACCATAGGTCAGCAAAACAAAGTACTACTGCTCTCCACAGTATACATACCCCCTGGTATGCACTCCACTGGCTTTGAGCAGTTTATAAATAATCAAGAACATCATAAACAAAACTGGGAACAAGTTATTGTTGGAGATTTCAACATTAACTGGAATTTGCAAGATGCAACTGTAGTTAGAGACCAAATATCGGGCCTCTATCTAACCCAGTTGGTAAATCATGCCACTAGAAGAAAATACCATATGAGCACCAGCTCCCTCATCGACTGGCTACTTACCACCTGCCCAGAACACATCACTGAGGTATCGGTTTTACCTGACTCCCTCAGTGACCATTCCCTGATATTATCCACCTGGTCAAATAGGTTCACCAAGTGCACGCCTCAGGTCTCCAGAAATTGATCCCTGAGAACTGGGCAACTGGAAACCTTCAGACAGTACCTGAAGGAGGCAGACTGGTCCCTGCAGGACAGAACTAATGACAAGAACCAAGCTCTTGATTACTTCTGTAAAGTCTTCACCAAAGCCTGCAACGTCTTCGCCCTGTACAAAGCCAAAAAAGTAAGAGGGTCTGCTAACCCATGACTATCAGACTCCTTTATTGAGTGTCTGCATCATAGAGACAACCTATGGCACAGGGTCAAGGCAACTGGGAAACAGGCTGACCTCATAGCCTACAAGGCAGCCAGGAATTGCTGCACAAAGCTCATTCGACTTGCCAAAGCCTCTTACTATAATGATCTGCTAGATAAGAGCTGGGGCCGAGGAAGGGAGTTTTGGGACTCTGTGAAATCCCTTACAGGAAGAGCCTCCAGGGCACCTCCTGACCTCATTGTAACTGCCTCTGAAATACTGCAGGATCCAAATATATTGCAAATGGGTTCAATGCAGCCTTCACTGACCTAAATGCTGTGCTCTAATAACTACCGTCCCATACTCTGCCTGACCAGCTCCCCAACCAGAACTCACCCTTCTCACCCACCAACAGCATACCACCATTCTGCTTCAGGTTGATAACTAGAACAGAGACTATAAAGTTCATCAAATGAGTCCTATGACAGATGGAAGGCAGCACTCATTACCCCAGTCTATAAATCTGGTGACAGAACTAACCTGTCAAACGTTAAGCCCATCTTGTTACTACCCCCCCTTCAAAAGCCCTTGAAAGGGTGGTCTCTGACCAACTTACTGAGTACCTTGAAAAATACAATCTACTCTGCAGTCAACAGCACAGATTCCGGAAAAAACATTTCTTGCTCACCGCCTTGGTTGAATACACCTCCAACTCTATGGAGTCTTGGACAATGGACTGGCAGTAGCGTCTATCTTTATAGACCTCATTAAGGCATTTAACACTGTTAACCACCAACTGCTGCTACAAGGTCTTCTTTCCACAGGATTGTCCACTGACACTGTTGCCTGGTTCAACAGTTACCTATCTCATAGGATACAATGTGTAAGAATCAGTGGTATTCTCTCTGAGCCTAGGGAGGTGAGCCTAGGTGTTCCCCCAAAGGTCAATCCTAGACCCACTCCTCTTCAGCCTCTAAATTAACACTCTATCTTCTGCCTGCCCAGCACACATTGTGCTTTATGCAGATGATGCTGTCATTTCAACACCTGGCAGAGAATTGGCATCAATGACTTCTGAACTGCAAGACAACTTTCAAAGGCTGGAATCATGGTTCTCTCAGAACAAACTATTGCTCAACTATAAAAAGACTAAAAGCATGCTCTTCTCTACACCCCAGAACAAGAAGAGATGTGGCCCCCTGAGCATTCTGAGCCACAAAGGTGACATACCTGAACAAGTAGATACGTTCAAATATTTAGGTGTTCACCTGGATGACACCCTCACCTTCTCAGCTCACGTTGAGCAACTTGCCAAATCTGCAAAAATAAAACTGGGTGTTTTCTATCGCTATCGACCATCTATGATGCCGGACACCCTAAAACTTGTCACATGTAGCTCAGTCCTCTCCACTGTGGACTATGGACTAATGATCTATGGGGCTGGCTATGACACTGTGCTAAAGAGGGTCAAAACCTTTCTTAATAAGGCCTGTCACCTGGTCCTGGGGCATCGGCACCTGATGCATACATTGCCCTATATAGTGAGTCTGGTTGGCTCCCCCTCCATATCAGTGTACAATACCAGGCTTGCTAGCTGGCAAAAAAAAACTATGTTAGGGCTCACGCCTGCGTCTACCTCTACCCTCTTTGAAACCGCCCAACCCATTATCAGCACTAGAAATGCAACTAAGGGAGAGCTTCTAGTACCCTTTAAATGCACTACTCTTGTCCAGAGATCCCTTTCTTACCTTGGACCCAAGTGGTTCAGTGACCTACCTCCCACCCTAATTGATTGTAACAAGCTCAACTAGCTCAAATCAGGGCTACATACACACCTAGCCAACAAAATTATTTGCCACTGCTCTATCTAACTGACTATACTCCCTCTGTTTCAGGTCCTGCCCCTGTCTAACCCCTTCCTTCTTTTCGCCCCATCACCTTCTCAATCTCCACCTCCCCCTCTCTTCCTCCCCATTTGTCTCCCCCTCTCTTCCCCATCTCTCCATTTTCATAAACAACCTTCTTTCTGTTTGTTCTGTCTCACACATCCAAATGTATGCAGACGAGACTGTTAGTTTTGCTTCCGGACCCTCACTAGCCCAGGTTGAAGCCACCCTCCAAACTGACTTCTCAAACACCCTAAAATGGCTTGATGACAAATCAATCAAAGGCAACACTAAGAAAACGGTCACTATGGCTTTTGGATCCACCCAGAAACTGGCCAAAATGCCATCTCCTCCATCCTTTTACACCCTTGACAGCTCCGAGATTACAGTAGTTGACTCATTTAAATACTTGGACATCTGGCTTGAACCTAAATTGAACTTCTTCCTGTACCTTGACTCTATCCACAGTAAACTACGTCCAAAACTTGTATCGCTCTATAGACACAAGGACAGTCTCTCTCTCTCTCTCTCACTCCCCACCCCCATCAGGAGGGAAATAATCTCTAAGCTTATCCTTCCATCATTTGATTATACAGATGTAGTCTATAGTTCAGTGCCAAAATCCTCCCTTGGCAGATTAAGCCATTTATTTCATGCCTTTTGCTGCTTTGCCTCTGATCTCCCATTCCGCACCCATCATTACCTCCTCTACTATGCTGTCTCGTTGCCCTTACTCACTGACTGACATCTGGCACACTGTGCAACCTTTATCACCAAGTTCTGGTTCAACACACTTCCCCCCCTACCTCTCGTCCCTACTAGTCTTAGCTCCTAGTACCAGCTACTCCCTGCACTCACGAGACCATCGCTCCTTCTCCCTGGCCACTCCTCACACACTTGCCAAGGAAATAGCCTTTGCTCATTGGCTCCCCACCTCTGAACTCCTCCTCCCCAACGTACGCAGCCTGCCAACCTCACTAGCTATTAAAAAGTACTTCAAGCATCTGCCTCTCCTCTGCTAATGCTTCCACCCTCCCTAAATGTTCCCTACAGCCAATGTTTCCACCATCACTAAATGCTCCCTCCAGCTTCACTGACCTTATCTTTCATTACCATCCCTGCCCTCCACTCTACATGCACTCTTCTTGCCGCATGTTTCCTGTGCACTCTTTCTTGTATCAATTCTTCAAGCCTCACTAAAGTTAGGTCATGCAGTGCTATTTATTTCAGAGGTTGCCATTGCACATAGGTAGATGAGCTGTTAGGCCTTACTTCTGATTGAGATGTACAGAATCTACTGTTAGTTCTTTTGTACTGTATTTTTGCATATCTCTTGTTTATAAACATGTACGTACGCTATGTATCCTTTGCTGTCTTACCCCTGCCCCTGTTTGCATCTGGAAATGAGCCATGACTCAGTGTGCCTCAACTTTTAAATAAATAAATCTCGCTCTCTCTCCCCCCTCCTCTCTCTCTCTCTCTCTCTCTCTCTCTTCCACTCAATGGTTCCTCCTACTCTCCATCTCTCTTCCCGCCCTACCCACTCCCCTCCATTCCTAGCACCACCCTTCCTACCTCTCCACAGAAAAAGTTATGTCTGGCTGCTTCTCTCATTCTTCTCCTCAGCAGCCTGGGACCCTTTGTCCTTGACTGCACTCTGCACTCTCCAAAGCACCGCACCACACTCATGTAGTGTTGTTGTTGGCGGTAATTCCCCATGTAACCATGTATTCTTACTTGCTGATCTTGTAATACTGTACTTGCTGTAAATGCACATGAAACTTTGCTGCTAATTTGTGCTCACCTGTATGTACTGTTTTGTCTTGTTATGTAATGTATTTGCTGACTTGGAGCCTTTGTAAATGAGCCCTCTGCTCAAAGGTACTCATCCTAAACGGCAATAAATAAACAGATTCTATGAAACTGTTAAGGATAATGATAGTGACAGCTGTGGAGTAAGCTCCTCCCACCTGTTCCCTGTGCAGGTTTAGGTTTCTGACTAGTACTTTTGTCTGTCAGTCTGGGTAACCCACGTGGGACGTAACGAATACTGTAGTTGAGAACCTGTGGAATTGTTTGCTGTTGATAGAGCCAATCGAAAAGAGATTATTGAATGCAGAAGTTCGTTGATTCACTGAGATGTTTGTGGTTAGAGTCTGGAAGGGTTTGTTTTGAATCTGGCAGTTTGGTTTTGGCAGCAGCTGGAAGAGGGGCTTGTTGTGAATTTAGAATAGAAAATTGCTGGAAGAAAAATTATCTGAGATTTTCCTCCTCAGCAAGAGGTTTAAAAAAACAGATAGGTATAGGGGACAGACCCCAGGACATGCCTAGGACCTATGCTATTAACGTAGAGCTCAAGTTACACTACTTGAGCAAGTCTCCTGTTATGTTACTTTTTATTAGTTTATTTGAGTTGGGAGGGTTTTCCCACACCCCTCCTTTTAAAAAACACAAGGAGATGTGGCGGGTGAAGCCCCTGAACTGAAATAGGCTGCCAATACCAAAATTAGCAGCAGGCACAAGCACTTGGCCTAGCCGCCCATTCCATTACTATTTATTAGTTTAATTGAGTTGGGGCTTCACCCACACCCCCTGCTTTTTAAAGTGTGGGGGCAAAGCCCCTGAACTCTAATTAATAAAAAGTAATGGAATGAAGACATGTGACCAAAACAGCACTGTATTCAGGAAGCTTTTACAGCAAGCTTCCTACGCATGTCTGATAATCTACACAATCATCTCCGGTCTGTCAGCATAGGGCCAGTGCAGTGCAATAAGTGAGAGTAGGGTCTCATTTTTAGCAGTAGGTTAAACTAAAAAAAAAAAACAGTGCCACAGGCATTCTGGGACTGACGAAGACTGCAGGAGTCAGCTCAAGCAGACCTCATTTGAACGAAAAGTGACCGGATGAAAGGTTTCTTCCTGACCAGGGCATCCCATCATCATCACTTCAGAACAATGAAGATCACCTTAATGACTGTTACATGATGGGACATTTTGGCCCGGATATTCAGACTGTGCCTGGCAGTGGCGCAAGTGTGGGCACAGTGCAACTGGGATGCGCCAGGGCCAGGACCAGGTGATATTCAACGGTGATGTGCCATGGTGCAGCACCATTGAATATGGCCTGGACAGCGCATGGCACTGTGGCACTGCACCAACGCAAGCCACAAATTGGGAGCACAGGGATGCGCCAGCACAAATGCAGTTGTGCTGGGTGCATCAGATGCAATATTCAGCAGAGGGCATGCAAATGAGGCCATAATATATGCAAGGAGCAAATGGGTCCATTTGCATGCCATTATGGCCCTATTTGCATGCCTTGCGCAGGGAAGCCTGGCAAATTGCGCCTGGTGCCCTGCACAAAATAACGTGTGCACAGAGGGGGTCCCAGGGCCGGGCATCCCCCAACCCCGCAGCCATGATTGCGGTAAAGCGCTGTATGATAATTCCCTGGTAGTCTAGTGGTACCCCCCCTCCCATTTCCCCGATAGCCAGTCATTCCCATGAATAACATCCCTGGTGATCAAGTGGCACTCCCCACCCACACAGGACCCCTCCCACCCCTCCCCCCCATCGTAGGGAAGCGCAACCCACCCGCGATACTGCCTGGCCACCTGCTGAATGACTGGTACAGTATGGGCTGTAAGCCTATCTGGTCCACAGTGGACTAGTGGGTTGTAGGGCATACTGTATAGACAATCCCAAATATCTGAATGAAGGCATTCACGTATTTGGGACTGTCTAGTACAGTATGCCCTGCAAGCCCATACTGTACCTGTCATTCGGCAGGCAGACGGGCGTTGCGGGTGGTTGCAGCCACCACCGGCGACGGGGGATGGGCAAGAGGTCCCTGTGGGCGGGTGGGTGGGGTGCCACTGGATCACCAGGATTTTATTCACGGGAATGACCGTGATCGTAGCAATGGAGGGGGGGACCACTGATCACCAGTGCTTTTATTCATGGACGGAACAGCGATCACAGCAATGGGATGGAGGGGTACCACTAGACTACCAGGGAATTATTATATGGTGATTTACAGCAATTGGGAAAATGGGAGGGGGGGGTACCACTAGACTACCAGGGTGTTCTGGGTGGTTGTAGATGGTGTTCTGGGTGGACGGGTGGCCACCCACAACTGGCGGCTGCTGTGTTGCACCCTGCAATACAGCAGCCCACCTGTGGGTGGCCAGAAGTTGTTCCTCTGATTCACGGGCTCAACTTTGAGCCCCCACCGTGTGGCGCAATGCAGAGTTGTGCCAGCATATGCACTGCACATCCCGGACTGAATATCAGGATGTGCCGCATATGCATGGGCACGCCCCCTGCAACTGCACTGCATACATTTACATTGTGCACTGGTGCATCGGGATTTGCACTGCATCTGGCAGCCATTTCAATATCCCACCAGGGCGCAGTGTGGGATTGCACCAGTGCAACTCTGTTGCACCATGTGCAACCCCTTTGAATATCTGGGCCTTTATGTATTGAATAATTACTATCATTACACCTGGCAGCTGTGGGTATTTAAATGCTGATGTCAACAACTTTACTTTAGAACATTGGGGTAGTGCTACAGTTTTAAGTCAAATTTTAACAACTGTAAACCGGTTTATTGCATAGTCTGTAAGGGTGGGCATGCTTGGTGGTTTTTTTTATGAAAATGTTGATGGTACATACATATGCTTTATTTAATACAGTAATGCATGTATGAATGTTTTGTGAATGTGAACCAGTTAGAGCTGCCAGGTAGACAGGTAGAGGGTATGAATGTGTAGAAATCTCCTGTGATGGTATGAAATTAGCACATCCAGGTTGGGTTCATGACGTAATGGAAAGGTTGAGACTCACCTGTAATAAGAGTCTGCTTTAGTTGTATTTAATCTTCACACAGATTTTTCATTCAGGGCTTTATTTTAAATAAATCTGCAACAGGTATTTTTAAATTTAATTGCTAGTCTGCATTTTAATTTATGCTCTGTGAGTGTTTCATTTGTCTGTATTAAATGAAGCATTGTGCTCACTCATTGTTACTTGTGAGGATCAGCTAACCAGAGACATCAATCCTTTGGGTGGGCAGGTGAATGAGAGGTGCTACCATGGAGAAACCAAACGATGTCTGTTTGACCACTTGCTGAACATTTGAGAGACATTAGAAGAACCAGCCTGCATCCTGTTATATGCAGTACTTTTAAATTTATGGACATTACACTGGTAATGTCATGGTATGCTTAATACTTATATGCGGTACAAAAGCAAAACAAAACTAATTGTATATTGTCTTTAATCTTACTGCATGATATGTAGTAAAGTATATATTCTTTACTGTTGCAAGTAATCTTAAGACTTAAAGGGACACTGTCAACCTTTTTTGCAACATATTTTTTCTAGTTAAACCCCACATTTTATGAGTGCTCGCCTACTCTAACATCTATTGATATTGCTGTTTTTTGTATCTGCCTTTTTTGCTTAGTAGGACTGAAATGCATGCTAATGTATAATTATACCCATCCTTGTTTTGTTTTGAATCCTGGATCTGTTTTTACTGCAGACTTCCTGAACATTAGAAACACCCCCAAACAGTGCAGCCACTCATGATACAACAGTCTCCTCTACTCCCACTACATAATGAATGGCTAGACTGTGTTGGGGGTGTTCCTAGGTCCAGCAACAATGCAGTGGGAGTTGGTCAAGGAATGTAAACAAACATGTTTTTGTGTGATAACACCAGTATGGAGGGCAATCTGTTTTTCATTGTTTGAAAGAAAAAAAGAATCAGAATCAAACAATCAGCTACATCAGCAGTCTCTACAGAATGTGAACAATCATAAAATGTGTTTTTTAAACTAGGGACACTCCAAAGACTAAGAGGGTTGACAGTGTCCCTTTAAATAATTTGATTATATTGAACCCTTAGCTTATCAATGTAATGCATGCCTTTTTGTTTTGTACTGTATATGCTTTTTACATACAGTTTCAATAACATTTTTTATATAAAAGTTTTTATTTTAAAAATAAACAAGAAAAACAAGCTTATTGTATACCATTTTGATATCTGCAGTTTCTGGCCAGGGCAAAGCCCCTTAGAAATACAACTCTAAGTGTTATTAATAAATACATATTTTGAAGGGCTGGCCCATTGGCACAAGGATAGGATTTCTGCCTGCGACACTGGTGACCTGGGTTCGAATCCAGACTCTGGCTGTCAGAGGGCTGGCTGGGGGGAAGGGGGAGACTGAGCATCCCATGGACTGCTCTCCTCCTTCTGTGTGGGTGTGTGTGATCAAGTGTCAGGTGTAAAGGTGTGGACCCCTGGCAGAGGCTGGGGGATCTGATGCGACCGGCACCTGATATGTGAGAAGGTGGGATAGACGTCGGGTTCATCCCACTGATGTCATTGCATGTCCTGCCTCCTGAGGGATTAGCATCCACAAAAAAAAATGCTACCTGTTCCAGGGATGAGGCTGCCTTCTGGTACTGCAGCCCACCAAAGTACGCAAACCTGACCAAGGCCATGTTCTACTAGATGGCCCAGCCCTGCGGCCCCACCTGTGGGATAAGTCTAGGGAACACTGCTGGTCATGGTGATGCAGCCATTAATCTGGACCTGTCTCCATGGGGTGGGGTCATCTCAGCTGCCCCACCTTGGGGGTAAGCCAGGGTGAATCGGGGATTGGTTACAAGAGGGCAGTGGGTCTGGGAGGTAGGGCTGATAATATGGGACAGGCAGCACCCAAAAAAAAAGGAAAATACACATTTCAAATTAAAAAAAAAGAATACTTTTAGAAATTCAGAACCTTGGAACGTTTGATGATGAGTGTTCTAAATGAAGAATAAAACATTCTAAGCTTTACATTAGAACTTTAGAAAGAAGCACCTAGTCTGAACATACATTAATCTAGTCAGTGACCAAGCTGAGAAAAGTCTCTAGGCTGCAGCACCTTGAAATTTTACGTTATAACTTTGTGCATTCTTGACAATCTGCTGTCATCACCCATCATATTTTACTGCCATGGATATTACGTCTGTTGATGCCGGAGCAGGTAAATAAAGCAGAAACAAAGGTCTATGAGGGAGTTGTACTCTGTTCTTTTGAATAGCACTGTAAGTCATCTCGGTAGAATAGGACAGCTACAGTAAATGATTACTGCCTGTAGTGGCTGAGTTCTGTTGGTGGGGAGTACAGAATTGTATAAATTTCAACGTCTCATCTTTGAATATGAATGTTGGTGAGGAGACCAAGGGAACTGAAAATGGTTTCATTGTTTCATGTTTCCGTTTGTCTAAAGCTAATTGAGTTTCAGTATTTCAGGATACCAATGCCCTTGGTAAAATATATTTTAGTAGTATTTGTTTGCAGTAAATATTGCCAAGGGCACTGATTAATTTAAAAAGTGAAATTCTGGAAATTTTGCCAGTGTTTACTAGTGGTTCATGCAATTCCAGTGATTAGGATTTTCCCAAATTTCTTCTTTTTTTTACCAGTAAATGCTAATAAAAAACATAAATTAGTGCCCTTGGCTACAGCTAATTCAGTTCAGAGTTCTTTAACTTGGGACATACTCTGAGATCAGCATGTGAGATGTTCCCCAGTTACACCTTTCAAGTTTTTGCCTTAGACAAGAACCTCCCTCCCACCCTCACCCATGAGTCAGAGTTACAGTACACAGGACGTGTTGGTGGTGGAGTGGATGGCATAGCTTTGTAAACAGTAACACATGGAGAGGTGTTGGTTCTGCTGGGTTTATTGCATGTCTAGAGGCACAAAATATTTAGCCCCTGTAAGTGTGGTAAACCCAGCACAACCAACACCCTGTAGCAACATAGAAACAGAATTTGATTGCAGATAAGGACTGCTTGGCCCATCCAGTCTGTCCATTTTAACTTCCTACACTTTTACCTCAGACAGTACTTGATCTACAGCTCTTTCTCCCTCCCCATACCACAATGATTCCCTTGTGTTTATCCCATACATTCTTGAACTCCAACACTGTTTTTGGCCCCACCACCCCCACTGGAAGGCTGTTCCAGGAATCCACCACTCTCTCTGTGAAGAAGCACTTCCTTACAGCTCTCCTGAATCTACCCCCTCTAGCTTCATAGCAAGTCCCCTTCTTCTTGCACATCTTTTCTTCTGAAAAATACTTCCCACCTGTGCCTTATTTATTTCTGTGAGGTATTTAAAGGTCTCTGTCATATACCCCCTCTCCCTCTTCTGTTCCAGGGGTGTACATATTGAGGTCCTTTAGCCACAGTGTCTTATTGTGCTTATAAAATAGGTAACTAGGTATGTGATTTAAATAAAAATGTTTAATAAAATATTTAAAAAATATTCAAAGGTAAATAAAATATAAAAACAATGTTGCTTAACCTGCCCCTCCACCAATGGGTAGCACAAAGTGGCACTAGTACACTTTGTATATAAACTGAGTAGGGCTTTTGTGGCACTGTGCCTCTGAGCAGTCTCACCCTGAACATTGTTCTGTGTAGTCCCTTGCCCCCCCATATAGCAGTTGTTTACAAGAAGCTGCTTAATAGTAACATGTGAAAGTTAATTGATTTAACAGAAATAAAAAACTGTATTATCTGTGTGTTAGAGGGTGGTTTGTTTTTATTGTGTGCATTTGATGTCTGAGATTAGCATGGGGAGGAGTTGGTAAGCAATAGTGCTGGTGGCGAGGCGACATAGGTGGATTTGGGGGGGGGCTAAGGGTGCTATAGCTCCCCAATCATGGAGCTCCTCTAATAGTGACACACTGTGCTGCATTCTTAATCGGTATGCACTAATGCCCCCATGAAAGCCGCCTGAGACACACGGGTCTCATCTGTCCTCCAGTGTCCTGGTAATGCAGTAAACAACCCCCCCACATTACATAGTTGACCCCCCCCCGGAAAAGCTGGTCTCCAGCATGAGTTTCTTACCAACTTTCATCCTGTGCCATGTGGTCAGATCCCAGCACTCTGGCAGCAGCTGGTCTTGCCTTGGTGAGCCTGAACATTGTTCTCTACTTTTGCAGGCTTGGTGCAGCGCCTTTGTTTGTGCATGGGGGGGTGGGGGTATAGCTGCAGCAAAGTGGAGTGGACCTTAACAATACAGATCTCAACCAGGTCACCTGGTGCTCACTACTCCTGATTTGCTGTTGTGTCCAGTAGTGGATGTCTCTAGCAAGGGGCGCCTTCTTTGAATGTCTGGGCTGCCAAAACAAGAGTGAGCTGTAATTCATTCACTCAGAACATTAACGTTAGAGCAAGAGAGGAGCGAGTGTACTACTGAGGAGCAAACAGAGAGAGAGAGAACAGAGCCCACAAGTGAAGAGCAGAGCCCGGGGTTTCAGGTGACAGCAGTCCAGTAACGCAGGGCCGGTGTGATCTTAGTAAATCAGCACAAGAAGTTGGAGTGAGGTTCAGGTCATCTTCCAGTAGCTGAAGCAAGCTGTAGCTGAGAGCTCTGCTCATTAGGAGTCATGGGGTCAGTGTGTGCTGTCTAGAGAGAAAGAGTTTGGCGGCCAAGTGAGTGACAGTACTCAGCTAGGTGCGCATAGACTTCAGCCTGTTGAAAATGGATCAAGTCTTCATTTAATCAGGTACTTCTTGCTTTAAAATGAAAGACGTTAACAGTCTCAAACTATGGTGGATGGGAGGTGGCTGCAGGGATGGGACAGGACAATATTGTTCCATCAAACTGGGTGTGTAATAAATGTAGTACTAGTGTTAATAATTTCTAGTATGGGCAGCTAAAATTCATGACATTAAAATAGTTTAAGATCACTGCTGACTTTGTCCTATATGGCAAATTGATTTTGGTGTGGATTCGCAGCAGAGGGAGTTGGAGGGTAGTGCCTTCCGGTAGCATGCTAGAAGTGGTACAAAACTAATGCTGGGGCAGGTCTGGTCTCAGCAACGGCGTGAACCAGGAGAGGCAGAAACTGGTACGAGACCTTTGAACTGAGGTAATAACTTCAGCATGTATTGTATGTCTAATGTGTGTGGTCTTTTCAGTAGTGGTTGTACAGTGTGAATGAGTGCAAAGGGAATTAATAGACATAGGGGTTTTAAAGGTGCTCTGCTGTATATTATGGCATGTGCAGGAGTTTCTACATGCTTGGAGAGCAAAATTAGCAACAGAAGTCGTAAGACCTTGTTTGGCACATTGACATAGGCAGTTACAACACCGGAGAAAAAAGTGATAGAATCAAATAATTCGTTTGTGTAGTTATATGTGTTGAAGGTTGGGGGGGTGCAAGTTGTGATGTACCCATGTAAGTGCTGTTGCTAATTAAAAAAATGCATTTTTATATTTGTTTAAAAACTGTGTTCTGCTGTCTACTTACTGACTTCTTCAGCCTATCATAAAAATGAGATCCTCATACCATGGGGTTATCCCAGTGAAGGAAATTTTAAAACAATAAAAAATATTTTATTTATTTAAAAATGTATTTTCTTTGTAATAAGTTGCTCTATAGAATAAAATCTGTTTTGCAAAAATAGCAAGCAAACCTGAAATTATATTTTCAGAAACTAGATAGCAAAGTGACTTTGTTCCCATATTTCTATAGTTACTGTATTTGTTTTTTTTACTGAGGTAAGGTTGGGGGATAGATTAATCTGTACTGCAGGACAAACTGTGATGGGTTGGCTTTATGGTAATATCATAACATGCGTGAGTGAGTGACATTTGTGAACTTGTTTACTTGGATTGACATTTAATTTGTCTGCAATTTGTCTTTATCACCAAGTCTCTTTCAGCTTTTCTCATTTTTATGTGTCATGGATGTGCTGCTGCTCAGCTGCAGTCTTTTGGTATTTAGTTTTATTTTTGGGGTGGGAGGGTATTTTGGGCAACATACTGTCATGTGGACTGTGGGGACTCTGGAGATGGTGCTAGGGTAAAACTCACAAAGCATGGGGGGGGGAGGAAATGGGTAGAAATTGCATTAGAAATACCCTCCAAAATGCACCAGACTGCATAAAATGTTAAAACATTTCTGGGGGCCTAGGTGGCCC
Organism: Neoceratodus forsteri; assembly: GCA_016271365.2. Taxonomy (NCBI): domain Eukaryota; kingdom Metazoa; phylum Chordata; order Ceratodontiformes; family Ceratodontidae; genus Neoceratodus; species Neoceratodus forsteri. Next base: position 741,442,218 of record CM057459.1, read on the forward strand.
ACTAGACCCATGGCCTATTATTTTTATTATTTATCTGACTTGAGCTCCCCCATCTATAGGACTCCTGGATCCACCCCTGGATGAGGAGGCTTTACAACTGGGACATCAGAAGAAGTTGCACAAATTGGTGCTAAAGAACAGTTGTGAGTAATGTAAAAGAATACTGCTTTAAAAAATCCTTGCAGTTTAGTTTTTGAATTTCTAAGAGCTGGCACATAACTTTTTGTAGTTACTGGTGCTCACCAGTCAGAACACAATATTTAACTACCATTTTATAGCACAAACTAAACACTTGGACAGTGGATTGTGATATTGTACTAATTCTGAGTAACCTGGACTTGACAATGGAAAGGTAATGAAAATTTTGAGCCAAATGCTCCTGCTGGAACCAAATTAGGTCAGTCAGGATAGTCCAAGTTTTAGAAGAAAAGATAGGCATTTTAAAAAATTTAAAATAAAATCGTCTTAGCCTACACCCATGCACCCAAAGCCATTCAAGTAAAATCATTGTGGCTGATGTGGTAAATTGTAGGGTGATCCGGGTTGAAATGTTGATTTACTGTGCTTATGATATGGATCCTTTAACACTTGTTTATTTGTACAGCAAACTGTATTTTAATATTTAATAATCGTATGTTGAGTTTTCCCTTGTTGTGCCATGGACTGATATATCTGCCCAGAATTCCTATACATTCTAATTCTGTTGGCAGTCTAAGGGTTAAATTACTGTGTAATGTGAAACACCCGGAGCATCTTGGCTAGGGTGCTCAACAAATAAATTGCCTAGCCTTCAGGCATGGCTGCCGCTAAACTCTCCTCTAACAAGGCTCCTGGATATAAGAAGCCAATCCCTTGTGGGGCTTAGTTAGCTGCAGTATGAAGCCATAGAGAGCAAAAGTGTACTATTCATTGAAGTATGAAGCCATAGAAGGGAAAAGCATACTGAGCTCTTGAGGAGCAGAGACCAAACAGTTGTGATAAAGACAGACAATACAGCCACAGCCACAGCGAATTACAAAAACAAACAGGGATGTGGTACCAGATTATCAAAACTCTGTACAAAGTCGATGAAGATCTGTAACCTGGCATATTCACTGAATGCGAGAATATCTGCAGTACACCTAGCAGGCAAGGACAATGTGTCAGCAGATTCACTGAGCAGGGTTGATCATGTACCCACGGATGACCTCTGACCCAACAAGTTCTAAACTCAGTATTCTAGACATGGGGTGTGCCAGAGGCAGACCAATTCATCGCTAGTGAGAACAGAAAGTTTCCACACTTGTGTTGCTAATTCCCCCCCCCCCACACACACAGTGTGGATAATCTCATGGGATTCTCTCTGCCTTCTGTGGAGGTGCAAGTTTCTGCATGCATTCTTGCTGATTCTAGGGGTCCAGCTGAAACTGAGAAGAGAGTCGGCAACAATGATTCTAATAATACCAGACTAAGCCGGGCACACCTAGTACTCACTCCTGTTGACAATGTCACCAAAAATGGCAATATGTCCGCAACTGAGGCAGGATCTTCTGACTGCCTCAGGGAAGGGCGAGTCACCCAGATGTTCGAACAAATCATCTGAGAGCAAAGTTGTTAAAGATCTAGAGTTCTAGACCTTACCAAGGCCTTTGATCTGGTGGACCATCAACTGCTTATCTCGCAGCTCAGATCCCTTGAATTGGACAACCACTCAGTACAGTGTTTCATAGATTGCCTGCATGGTAGATCTCAAATAATCAGATGGCTGGGGGCGAAGTCAGACAAGCGTTCCATCTGTGAAAGGGTCTCCCAAGGTTCAATATTGGGGCCCCTCCTATTCTCCCTATTCGTCAATAAATTGCCTAAGCCTGTAGAGGTGCCAAGGTGACCCTTTATGCCAAAGATGCCGTGCTGTACAGATGTGCTCTGGATGCAGCATAGCTAAATCAACTTCTGAACCAGGACCTCTCCATATTGGAAAACTAGTTCCTGACTAATCGACTAGTTCTCAATGTGAAAAAAAACAAAGCCATCCTATTTGGACCCAAAAGGCTAGGCCCTGATAGATCATGCTTACTGTCCCCCTGCCTGTTCAGTGGTTCTCCTATAGAGGTTATGGATTGCATTAAATACCTGGGCATGTATATTGATCAAAACTGTTCCTTCAAGGTTCATGTTGATCAACTAACCAAGATGCTGAACCAGAAGCTTGGTCTCCTGTATTGTCTGAGCCCTTTTCTCACTCAGACATCTAAGTTAAGGGTAGCCAACAGCATGGGGCCCCAGTGCTACACTCACTACAAAACAAGGAGATGCAAAAACTGAGAAAATTTTATCACAGAGTTGGGCGCTTTACACTGGGTGCCCTGCCTCTAGAACACCACTGTAAAGTATTACACTCACTAAATTGGCCTTACCTTGAGGGCAGGCTGATGTACCCTTCCCTATGTCTGGCCTTCAGGCTTCTACAAACTAATGCCCCCCAGTCTGAGTTGCACCTTAATGCTTAAACAGCCTGGAAGAACCTTAAGGTCCTATAATTGGCAACTCCTTCATGTCCCTAGAGTCCGGACATGTCAAGGTCTTCGGTCTTTCGTGACCTACATTTCGTCCCTCTGGAATGGCCTTCCTAGTAATCTCCAAGACTGCAGTTCCCTTGGGGGCTTTAAAAAAGGCCTCAAGACCTACCAGTTGGGGCTAAGCCTCTGTGCATGCTACCGCTGAAGATCAGTACACTACAGTGGATTACATCTGTAGCTACTGCCAACTGCCTGGTATGCCTTTACTCCCATATTGGGATCTTTACCACCTGATGAGACACTTGTAACTGTAATTTTTGTGAGACTGTCCCATTTCAATGAACATTATGTAACTGTCATTCTTGTGAAACTGTTTTACTCATCATGTTAATCTTCAAATGTGCCTAACCTGCCTGTGAATTGTACAACATGTCCTGATTGAAATGTCTGTATTACTCAATTTCCCTTGAGTTGTTCCTACTGTTTATTCTCCTGTAGCCTGTAATTAATCCGGGTCACCCCTGAAAATGGACCATAATGGTCTCAGTGGGAATACCTGGTCACCAAAATTTTAAATAAATAAACATGTCAAATCAGGTCTGGGGTGTTTTAAATGCTGCCAGAAACACTGTAACCAGGAAAACTCTTTTCAAAATGGAAAAGGTTCAGCATCAGGTGTACTTCTCATCACATCACTGCAAGGTATGTGGATCTGTCAGTGATTTTGGCCTGTCTGGTACAGTTAATGTCCCATGGCTGAACACCATACACATTATAGATGTAACCCCTTTGTTACCCGGGGTTACTAGAATCCCAGTAAGACCTAGTGGTAGGCAGGGAAGGCAGCTTGTGAAACTCCAGTTAAATGGGTTTCACACTGTCTCACTCTGTCCTCAGTCACAGCTGAGACTTGAGAGATGACATCATTATAGAACTGTTGCAGCTGCATGAGCCACTTTGGAATCTCCAGCTCAAGGAGTGAAGTTTAGAACTTTGGGAAATTCAAAGGGAGTCTTTCATTTGTCCTTAAGCAAGAAGGAAGCATTAGTCTGCAGTTTGATCTCTCACTCAGAAAAAAGGAAGAATTCCTGTATTTTACCTTTTTTAAAGTGGTGGAGACCGCTCCCCCGGTCTCAGTGCCCCCCTCCCTCTGGGGGGGGTAGGAAAGTTCTCTGTGGGTTCCAGGGGCAATCCCCTTCTCCCACCCTGGGAAGAAAGATGCCTGTTTTAATTTCAGTCTGTTCATGTATAACAGCAAAGGTTACAGTACTTCGCCTGTGGGGCACCTGCAACGAATGGGTGAGTGTTTGGCTCCATTGGAAGGGGCAAACATCTTGTTTTCTTCAGTTGGATTTCAAGTAAATGTGGACTGCTATTTGGGAGGACTATGTCAACTAGGACAAACAAATAGAGCAGTCAACTGTTTAAAGTTTTAGATGGATTTAAAGTTTACTGTAGAGGGGGTACTTCAGGTCATCCACCATTCAATCTACATTTTAAAGTCTAAAGTTTTCTGTGTGTCCAGAGAAATGGCCAGGTATGGGCTGTGGGAGCTGGAGGTGGGAAACCCCCCCATCTTTAGTAACCAGGTCCACCTCTACAGTTTCTTCTGTGTTTTTGCTACTTGCCTCATGCACTTGGCCAGTGATGGGGTGGGTACCCAGACGGGGCCAACTTGAAAATCTCTCTAGGAGTCGCAGACTCTAAGTGGTGTGGGAGCCACAGGATGGGAAATTACTCCTTGTTGGATGGAAGTCTCCTTGTTTGATGGGAGTTTCGATTGGAAATACGAAAACAAATCTCTCTAGGAGTCGCAGACTTCAAGTGGTGTGGGGAGCCACAGTTTGGGAGTCTCCTTGTTTGATGGGATGTCTTTCCAAGTAAAGTTTGGGTTCATTCTTTAAGTGGACCATCAGTCGAGTGGCCGGCAGGGGAGCCGGGCCAGTCAGGCTATGTATCCAATGTGCATGCAAAATCCAGGCTGAGTGCCTGGTGGGTCCAAAGCCAGACAATTGTAGTAATGTGTTCATTCCTCAAATGGACCACTGTGTTTAACCTCTAATCTGCACATACAGTAACGTAGCCCTTTGGGGGACCATGCAGTGCTTTGTTTATGTTCAGTTAGTTAATAAATAAAGCCACACTGAAAAATCCCAATTCTGGTTCTGGACATTACAGTTATTGCTTCCTGTAGTTGGATTTACTTGGGTGCCCCTGTGCAGAGTAGCCAAACCTAGGTCCCTTGTGCCAGGTAACCTCATCCTTCCCCGAACCCGTAGACACATATGTATATATATGTTACATAGAGCAGCTGACACCTTAGGGATAGACAACTCATGGCAAGGAGCTGCCTGCCCTAGGACCTAACTGAGCCCACAAAATAATTTTTTAGCCTAGCATCATTTTCATTGTTAACGTAGATGAACCAAAATCTCACTTCTGCACTGAAAGCGAGCCAACAAGCACACACTGCAACCCCATCCAGAAAACTGCTTTTTGATGAAGCAAAGTGAGGAAGGGCTACAGGGCTATAGATGTCATCATAATGCTGTCAGGGACAGCGGTGACCTTTACTTGTAATATTTGCATATTACAGGCACTACTCCCCCTTAACATGCATAAGTGCCTGTAATAAGCAGAAATTACTTGTAAAGACCACTGCTGCCCTGACAGTATTATAATGCTGTCTATAACCCTGAAGCCCCTTCCCCACTTCAAGTCATGAAACTGTGATATTCTGGACAGGGCTGCACAGGTGCTCAACAACTGCCTTTCAGTGTGGAACTGAGATTGTGCTACTTATAAGGTAAAAATGAAACTAATGCTTGGCTAAAAAATTATTTTGTGGGCTCAATCATATACCGTTATTAGGGTGCCATAATGTGGGTGACAGAATCAGTTTTTCTGTCATTGGGGTGAACTGGATTTTACAGATTTAGAGTGGTGCAAGGGTGTTGCCCCATGTCTTGAAACACCTTGGACATGGAGGTGATTATACTTAATTTTGGAGGGTGCGGAGGCACAGCCCCCTGCAAATGGCATATACTTGCCCTGGTGCATTGCATGCTGTCAGGGTTGGGTGGCACAGTGGTCTGTTGTGATGCTAGGCGGCATTGTGCCTGCACTCTAGTGATGGTTGCTCTTTTTGCAGGTGCACTGACATGGCTGAACTGGGCTCAATTAGGTCCTGGGGCAGGCAGCTCCTTCCATGAGTTGCCTGCCCCAATGAAAAACATGTTTCAGAAGCTCTCCAAACATGCAGTTGTCAGTGTTTCAACCTTCAAAACAACTGGCAAAGAAATATCTTTTGCTTAAAAACTAGTACTCAAGAAATTTTTCAAAGTGTTAGACTTCTTGTATCATCCTGTTAGGGACCCAGTTCCCCATGGGGTCTGATCTAACCTGGTCCTTACACAATTGATGGTACATCCCATTCTATCCTATGTTCTCAGAAGAGCTCAAATACTTAACATGGAAGATTGTGTTTTTGATAGCTATTACTTCTACCACATGGGTCAACGAGCTGCAAGCTCTCTGTACAGGCCCTATTTTTTCAGTTTTCCATAAGAAAGATGTGGAAAATGGACTAAATGTAACATTTCTATCAACTGTGCTTTCTGCATTTTACATGCACCAATCTATAGCATTGCCTGTGTTTTTCCAAAAACCTCATTCCATTGCAGGTAAAGGTAAATGACATAGCCTTGATGACAAGTGGGCTTTGAGTTTCTATTTGGATAGAACACAGGGGCCAAAAACTGACGGCTCACAGCTGTTTGTAAATTATGGTAAGGAAGGTACTAACATACTAACATACTAAAATGCCAGCAGAATAGGCCTAACCGTCTTTCGTGTCTGCTGGTTTAGTCAGCCCCCACCCTGGGAGCTGACCTTGCTGCCCCCCTCGCCCTCTCTGGCTTCTCCCTTCCCAGTCCCGGATATTCTCGCTGCACAGGACTTTGCTTCCAGAACCCTTCACCTGTACCTGTCCCACCCCCTCTTGAACCCCTCCACCATCTCTGCCTCCACCAGCCCCCTGGACAGCGCATTCCATGGCTCCACCACCCACTCAGTGAAGTGGCACCTCCTCCTTTCTTCCCTGAATCTCCCGCCCTCCAGCTTCCACCTATGCCCTCTAGTTTCCCTCCCTCCTTCCTTTGGAGCACCCTGACTGCCCCTCCCCTATTTACCCCTTCATGTACCTGAAGACCTCTATCATGCCCCCCCGGTCCCGTCTCTCTTCCAATGTGTACATATTTAGCTCTTCGAGCCTCTCCCATAGCTTCTGTCCCCAAGCCCCAGATCATTTTGTTACCTCCTCTGGACCCTCTCCAGGAGTTCGATGTCCCTCTTTAAGTGTGGCCTCCAAAACTGCATGCAGTACTCAAAGTGCGGCCTCACCAAGCAGTTATACAGTAGAGATCACTTCTCTCCTTCTGAGGTGATCCCCTAGCGATGCATCCCATCATCCTGTTGGCCTTGGCCACTGCCCTCCTACATGTCTCAGAGTTGTTCATCTTGACATCCACCACCACCCCCAGGTCCCTCTCAGCCATTGAGACTTGTAGCATTTCCTCCCCCCCCAGGGTGTACACTTGGCCCAGGTTTCTGGCTCCCAGGTGCAGTACCTTGCATTTCCCTGCATTGAACCTCAGCTTCCACTTTCTAGACCACCTTTCCAGAGCCTCCAGGTCCCACTGTAGGGCCACCCTCCCCTCATCCACCAACGCCTCCAGTTTTGAGTCATCCGCAAAGAGACTCATCTCACTCCTGATACCCTTCCTTATGTCAGAGATGTAGGCATTGAACAGGAGGAGCCCAAGGACTGATCCCTGAGGGACCCCACTAATGACCCTCCTTGGGGATGAAACTATTCCACCAACCACGACCCTCTGGGTCCAATCCTGGAGCCAATTTCCTATCCAACTGATCATCTGGTTCCCCACCCCATTTCTCCCAGCTTATCCAACAGGCCCCCATGAGGAACACAGTCAAACACCTTGCTGAAGTCAAGAAAGGGGACATCCACTGGTCTAGCAAGGTCCAAGGCACTTGTCACCCAGTCATAGAACTCCAGGCAGTGGTAAAGCAGTGGCCAACAAGGCTGTGCCTTGTTGGATGGTCTCCTTTATACAGTTCTACTATTCAAACACTGACAAACAGCCACCTAAAGGCCTACAAGTACATTATGTTAGAGCTACATCTGTCCCTATGGCAGCATTAAAGGATATACCCCTTTTGGGCTGTGCAAAGCAGCTTCCTGGTCCTGGTCCTGGTACTCAAAAAGGGCATTAACCTGCTGGAGAAGGTCCAGAAGAGGGCTGCAAAGATGATAGTGAGTCAGCAGGGTAAGGCATATGAGGAGAGATTGAGGGCACTGAACATGTACTCCCTGGAAGCAGGGGGGAGAGAGAGAGAGAGAAAGAGGGGGGACATTATTGGGGCCTTCAAATACTTGAAAGACATAAATAAGGTTGATAATGAGAGTCTGTTTAAGCTGAGTGGCAACCATAACACAAGGGCACACACACTCTTAAGCTGAAGGGTGGGAGGTTTGGGAGGGAGATCAGGAAGCACTTCTTCACAGAGAAGGTGGTGAACACCTGGAATGCGCTGCTGGAAGAGGTTATCTCATTGAAGACAGTGGGCAACCTTAAGAGAGGCTGGGATAGGCATGAAGGAAGGTAAGGATCATGGGTAGGGAGGATGAGAGGAGTGGGGAGGGAGGGCAGGGACATTAGCTCAAGCTGTGGACCCTGAAAAATGGTCAGACTTTGATAGACCAAATGGCCTTCTTCTGCTGGCTTCTTTGTATATTCATATATTCCTATGTTCTCTATTGGCCTAAAAGAGAAGGCCACCCTTTGAGACCAGACAGAGTTTTGCAGGATGCAACCAGGCCTATAAATAGGGCCTCCAAACAGAAGCTCATTGCAATGCACTTTGGACACTCTACTGACAAGACACAGAACAACCTGCCAGTGGCTGAAAAGGAAGAAAGGATTTTTTCAGGCTGCACTTTTTCTTCAGGACTACAATTTAATATGAACTTAAGGTAGAACTTTAGACAACAGTTATAGTGCATTTTTCATGTGTATTTTCCACTTTTATTTGTGTTATTCTGTGACCACAATTTTCTAAATCTTTTAGCTGTATCTGTATGATTATTAACTATTTTAGTAAAAACATTTGTTTTTAAAAAACCTGCCTGAGCGAGATTGTTCATTTTGTGTGTGGTTGTGGGATGTTTAATAATAATCTGTGACTAAACTGTTATTGTTAAGGGGTGTCACCATAAGCTGCCAATCAAACAAGGGTCTGTACAGGGAATTCTGGGTAAAGATAGGGAGAATATGAAAGTCTCAAGGAAGAGTCTGTAAGGAATTGACAAAGGTTATTGCATGCACATGGGAAAAGACAAAATCAGGGTTACAAGGCTACCCTGAAGAGATTTTAACACCTGGGTCTTCCCCCTTTGTGTAACAACCAAGAAAGTGTTCTTATTTGGCTACACGACTCAAGACTGGTATTGTACCCTTATCCAGAATAAAGATGAGAGCCCTGGAGCCTTGTGGTGGGTGTTCAGCCATGACATCAGCGTGCATTCTAGAAGGATACAGGAGGGTACCCCTGTTTTCCCCCTCCCTGACATGGATTGCACTTAGGGGTGGGCACTGTGAGCTCAATGGACCTGACAAATCAGGAGTGGGATCATGACAGATCCCCCCTCTACCTATCACAGCTTCAGAATACTGAATCTTCTCCCTAATTCCATCCACTCTCCACCCTTCTCCTTCTTTTCCCTTTGAAGTCCTTGTCCAGTCAGAAGGCTGGAAAATGCAAGGTGGAAGTGTTTTTTTTTTTGTTCAGCTCCTAACTTCTGTTTGAATCCTTTCTCCTGCTTTTCATTCCACATATGTGCTACTGCTTTCAGCTTTCATATACACTACTTTTTACTACTTTGTTTCTCAGAAAATGATGCATAGAAGCATAGAAACATAGAATTGATGGCAGATAAGGGCACTCAGGCCCATCGTGTCTGCCCTGTTTTGTAGCTATCATGACCCAGTGAATCCCAAATTAAACTAATGGTCACTCTCTTAGTGATTTGAAGCTTCCTACTGTGTGTGACTGTCCCATGCCTTCTTGAGGCCTGTAACCGTTTCTGCCCCCACCACCTCAGCTGGCAAACTGTTCCATGTATCCACCACCCTCTCTGTGTAAAAGTACTTCCTCATGTTTCCTCTGAGCCTTCCTCCTCTAGTTTCATGTTGTGGCATCTAGTCCTTGAGCACTTTTTCCTTTGGAAAATTTCATCAACTCGCACTCTATTTCTTCCCATGAGGTATTTATATGTCTCTATCATGCCCCCCCCCCAATGAATACATATTTAGCACCCTCAACCTGTCTTCATAGGGTTTATTATGTAGGCCTCCCACCATCTTGGTTGCCTTCCTCTGTACAGCCTCCACCCTGTTTATGTCCTTCTGTAGATGGGATCTCCTGAACTGGACGCAATACTCAAAGTGAGGCCTTACCAATAATCTATACAGTGGGAGTATAACCTCCCTCCTTCTGCTGGTTATGCTCCTGCCTACGCAACCCAGCATCCTGTTAGCTCTTGCTACTGCCTTGTTGCATTGTTTGGCCATCTTCAGGTCATCTAAGATGATGACATCCAGATCCCTCTCTTGCTTGGATCTTGAAATGTTATCTCCCCCTAGGTTGTACACTGCCCCTGGGTTATTGTTTCCCATATGCATAATCTTGCATTTTTTGGCATTGAACCCCAGCTGCCACTCCCTAGACCAGTCTTCCAACCTTTTTAGGTCCCTTTGCATTTTATCCACCCCATTCAGAGTGTCAACCCTGTTGCAGATTTTTGTGTCGTCCACAAATAGGCAAACTTTTTCTTCCAGCCCCTCAGCAATGTCACCAATAAAGACATTGAAGAGTACTGAACCCAACACTGATCTCTGTGGAACTCCACTGGTTACCCTTCCCTCTGCAGATTCCTATTGCCTAGCCAGTTCCACACCCATCTCAGTATCTTGCTCCCTACAGTCAGGCTCCCTAGTTTATTTAGCAGCCTTCTATGTGGCACTACATCAAAAGCTTTACTAAAATCCAGATATGCCACATCCACCACTCTACTCTGATCCACCTCCCTGGTTACCCAGTTGAAGAATTCTGTAAGTTTAGTTTGGCATGATTTCCTCTTGGTAAAACCATGTTGTCTTGGGTCTTGGAGACTGCTCGCTGCCAGGTGATCCACTTTCCTTTCCTTCAGCAGTTTTTCTATTAATTTACATGCCACTGAGGTCAGGCTCACTGGCCTGTAGTTACCTGTCTCTTCCTTACTACCACTCTTATGTAGTGGGACCACATCTGCCCTCCTGCAGTCTTCTGGCACCTCCTCCATCTCCAATGATAGACTGCACAAAACTGCCATTGGTGCTGCCAGCACCTCCCTCAGCCCTCTCAGCCCCCTAGGGTGCACTCCATGTGGACTCATTGCCTTATCTGTTTTTATAGCTGTCAATTCCCTGAGGATCCTCTCCTCTGAGAATGGACCAGTGTCCACCTCCCTTCCCTCTGTGTCCCTGACCTTTAAAAAGCTCCTGACACAGTTGAGACAACTTTAAAAAAAAGTAATATTCAGCCATAAATGTGGCTTATATTTCATATTTTATTCTGTAATTATCACCCTTATTTCCTTATTACTAAAGGTATTTGCATGACTACAGTATCTCTGCCCTTTTTGCACTGGCTGCCGGCCTACACCTGACATCATAATTCTGTTTATGACATCAGAATATGTTGCTGAGGAGATAATTACGATGTCATACACAGGGTATTGTGATGTCATGTGTAGAGAAGCAGCCAGAGTAAATATAATCTATGGGACAGTGACATTGTTTTCATGCAACCGTTTTCAGTAATAAAGAAAATGGAGAATTAGTTACTGAAAATATATGAAGTAATAAAGAAAATGGGATGGAGCTGAACATAAATCTTACTGTTTTCAAAGTTTGCCTAACACTTGTCAGGGGCTCTTTAAAGATGAGTCGAACCATTCTCCCTCCTCAATGAATACTGAACAGAAATATTTGTTCAGTATTTCTGCCTTGAGTACATCATCCTCCATGCACCCTCCTTCCCCATTTTTCAGCCTGACAATGCCCCTTCCAGATTTTTTTTTATTGCTTATGTACCTAAAGAATCTTTTGTTATAGTTTTTTTTTAATTGAAATTGCCAAACTTTTCTCTGTTTGCACTTTTGCCAAACTAACTGCCTTCTGCACATCTCTGTTTTATCTGGTATCTCTCCCTGTGTTCTTCTCCCTGAGTCTGCTTGTAAGTCCTGAAGTCCAACATCTTAGCCTTAACCTGTTCAGCTATTTCTCCAGAGAACCATAGTGGCCTCCTTCTTCTGTTTCCTTTGGTTAGCCATTTGACAAAGAGTTTTGTTGCATCCTCAATGGGTGTCTTAATTGCCTTCCACTGCTCTCCCACTGTTGGTGTAACTGTGACTCCCCATAAGGCTTCCCTCATGAAATCTCCCATTTTGCCATCGTCCACTTTTCTGAAGTCTAGTGTTTTTTGTCTTTGTGGGGTTTGTTTTATGCTCAGCTAATACATCAAATGATACTGTCTGGTGATCGCTGTTTCCCAGATGTTTTGCAGATGTTCATTTGCATAGCAATGATGCAGAACTTGCAACTCACAGAATTAAAATATAGTCTCATACTGTGGTAAACAACAAGTAAAGCAAATGTTCTTGCATGTTCCTACATTCATTAATCAGTTTGGCTAAGGAGCTGTGTTACTCTGCTTACCTGTGTTTTGAACACTGAAAGTAAAGCATGCTGGTCCTTACAACATAAATAAACAAGGCATGACTCATGTACACCATGGTACCATGTTTCTTATAGAAATGGTCTTGTCCTGCTCTTCTAGGAGTCAAGTCAATTATGTCCTCTTGCAATGCATGTTGGAGTACTTTTCCATTTGAAGCCCAATCACAAGTCTGAAAAATGCAAGAGAAAGTATGCTGTTTTGTGCAACTCCTAATCCCTGCCTGAAACCTTACCCCTGCTTTTCATTCCACATATGTGCTGCTGTTTACTGTGTTCCTATGGGCTACTGTTTAGTACTTTGCTTTTCAGGGAATGGCAGAGGTGTTTCACAATAGCCGAGATATTTCCTGTCTATGGCTTCTATGTCAACATCCACCAACCCTTCAACAAATCTGGTGGTGAGTGCTCAACACGGTACTGGGTCAGAATAGCACCAGTCACAATAGCGCAGTTAAGCAATGCGCTGTAAAAATAGTGCTAATTTTGTTTTAGCCCCCCTCACCCCCCGACACCCCGCATCCCCTACTATATGTTCTCACTCAGAGGGGGATCAGATACTGGGGAAAGTTAAAATTCATGGGGCCATGGAATACTGTTTCCCCAGGCCCTGGATACATTCCTGACTTATTACTCTTACCTAACAGATTTAAAGCTCTGGCAGGGTACCAATGACTGGGGACTCAATTATCTTCTCAGTTGAATTTAGGGGGACAGTAATAGTTTACAATACAAACCCTCTCCAAGTTGTATCCCCTCCTGGAATATTGCAGGTTTCAATACAAATGAAATAGATTCTGATTGATTGGACTACACCTCAGTTTATGAGACTGTGTGCCTTCAAGAAATTTGGCTTGACATTCTGTAGACCAAGATATTCTAATTAACAATTTTGCTCTATTTCAGGGGTTCTATGTCATAATGGCAAAGTCACAGCACCAAAAATCAATTTCAGTGCAGTGACTCCCCGGCGCATGACAAAACGATGCTGGGGACTTACATTTTTAACGTTTTATTTGCCCCCCACACCCCCTACTTAAGAATTCTCAACTCCAGGGGGGTGCATGTTGGGGGGATGCAAAATGTTAAAAAAAAACAATTTGGGCTGGGCACAACAAAAACATACCTGCACCGAACCCAGCACCTTGTCCACCTAAGCCGTGAACTCACCCACCATGCCACGGGGGCCATCTCAGCAGCCCACCATGGCACCACCCCTCAAAACCCCTCCTGCCCCTCACTAAGTGTGCTTGCTCCCACCCCCTCAAGCATGCGTACATGTAGCAACATCCTGTCACTACATGTGCAAACCCACCCCATCCGGTCTCCCTACCTCGTCGGCAGCCCCCATGATATGCGCCGGGACTGAGTCACTGTTTTGTGGTTCACTCAATCGCATTTGTGCATGTCACAGGCTACCATTTTGGGTCCCCAGTCAAAAAGGACTCCCAGTGGGTGGAGTCTCTGGCGGCCTAGCAATTTATATTAAGATAGTGTGGAAATTTTTGGCGCATTCAGTCAGTATTAGAGGTTTTACTTTAACTTTACATATTATGAGTACCAGTTTTGTTTTTCTGTTAGTCAATTTATATATCTCCCTCTTTATCATCTAGATTCGCTGTAACTAATCCATGGCATATCTTGGAAGACCTACTGGAGGAGTCATATCAAAAGTTCCCAAAAATTCCCATCCTCATGGTTGGCGGCTTCAATGCTAGAATTGGTTTCTTTGATGGCCTACTAAATAACTCAGCAGTAAGTTCCTTATGTGTCTCTTAACCTCCTCCATCCAGAAATTTTATGGTCAGAGTAATACATTGAGCAGGAGTAAAATGTATTGATTTCCTACAGGAATATAATGTCTACCCTTTAAATGGTAGACTACATGGAGATAAGGAAGGTAGTCCCACTTATATAGCTGCCTCAGGCACCTCCGTTATAGACTGTGCCATCTGGGATGGGCCAATTGAAGTCTGGTCCTTTTTCTGTGTTATTTATAGACCAGAAAGTGATCACTTTCCCCCTGGGCATTGAACTAGTGCCAGACAATTTGTACCATCAATCTTTTGCAAGAGGGAGCCAAAAAAGGAGTAATGTCCTTAAAATGGACATCACTAATAGATGCAAGATTAAATGGACAAATGAAATTTCAAGAGAGACTTTTCAGTTGTCATCTGTCTTCTTAATTCAGGTGTTGCCGCTTCTGTCTGATAGATACTCAGCTAATAATTTATTATAGTGTGATGGAGACCCTTTTTGTAAGCTTCAGAATACTCTACATCCACAAAACAGAGCTAAGCCCAGAAAAAGTCATCCTGGTTTGATGTCTACTGTAAAAAGGAGAAAGCAAAGCTTTTAAAATTTGTCGAAGCTACCAGGAAACATCCCACTAGGGAACATTATACACACGTAAATAAATCAAGGAAAGCATACAAAAATTTTCTTCAGGAGAAAAAACTTATATTCTTTAAAAAACAATGGGAATATATGTTAGAGATTATTAACAAAAAATATTGAAATGCATTCTGGATGCTGGTAGCTAAAGACACTTCCTATGGTACAAGCTCGGTAGATAATCACGTAACAGCAGACATGGGTTGAACACTTTACTTCAGTATTTTATGACCCTTCTGATAGTTACAATCCCCTCCCCCTTAAACCCCATGACTACAGAGGAAGTACACTCTACGATTCTGCCATTAAAATGCAGGAAAGCCTCAGGACCAGATTTAATCCCCGGAGAGATTTACCGACAGGCTTCTCTAATTCTTCTTCCTTTTTTTCATAAATGTATAAAGGAAGTTTTTTTCCTAATTCTTGGAGGGGAGCCAAGATCATACCAGTCTTCAAAAAAGGGAACAAATCTGATCCTAAAATGTACTGTCCCATCAGTTTACTAGATACTTCAGGAAAATATCCATCAAGATCACTCTTATCCATCTCCATGAACAATTCAAGGTCAAAACTGGGCTTTCTCCTCTACAGTTTGGGTTCAGAGAAAACTGCTCTACTCTGGATAATACTTTTATCTTAAGGCATTTACAGGAAAAACATTGCATAATTTAGAGATTAGGCATTGAAGGTAAGGTATCCAATAAATTTCAAATTAATAAAGTAGTACGCCAGGGATATCTTTTAGCACCCACATTATTTAATATTTATATGGACAATATATTAAACATTATTGAACAGGATTCATCTGATTTGCCTAAAATAGGTTCACATGCCATACCAGCCCTTGCTTATGCAGAATATTTGCTGCTCATATCCCTAACATCTACAGGGCTACAGAGTAAATTGGACTGTCTAGATAGTCACATGAAGGTCTTCCATGTCTGTCAACCAGGATAAAAGAAGCAAATCCAGTTTAAGGAACTGGGAAATAGGAAATATAAACCTAAGCATAGTGTACATGTACGACTACCTGGGGCTTACCATTTCTTCGAATGGCTCATGGTGCCTGCTCATAATAAATAAGAAGACTAAGATCAAACAAACTGCCACGGGGTCTCAAGAAGTTTAATTACAACTATGGTGATAACAGTATTTACCCCTTAATTTGTGCTTCATCTTCCAAGTTAACCCTTCAGGCCCTTTTCACCACTGAAATCTGAGTGTCTCTTATGATTTCAGAACTAGAGAAAATCTCTGTACAGTTATAGAAATCTTCTTTAGAGCTAATTAAAACTATTCCAACACCTTATATCAGAGCAGAATTGGGCATTGATAGTTATATAACACTGGCTGACTCCCTTGTGATGGGATACTTGTTAAAATGTACCACAGCGTGTTACGTTGCTGTTTGGAAGAAAAGGAAAAGTGGGCTTCCTTGGGTTACAATAGGGTTCTATGGTTATTATATGTGCACTTATTAATAAAAAACTATAAAGTTGCTTTCTTATGCAAATATTTCCAAAATGGAATTGCCATTAGTCTTATATATAAAAAAATACTTAAAAAACAAAATTAAGTTCATTAAACAAGAACTAGGCCTAGCTGCTATTAAGAGTTCTAAATGTTCACCATAGTATGAAACAAATGATGTATGCTGTGGAGATAGAATTTATATTGACTGCATTCAGGATCCTAAAAGAAGGAGAGCATAAATGTGTTATAAGTTTGAAACCTTTCCAAGCAACATTCTTAGAGCAAGATTTGCTGGTATCCCTAATGCGGTCCAAGCTCCATGCTCCTGCTCCTTGGGAGGTGTGGAAAATTGCTATTTCTCCCCAACAGTGACACCAACACAGCGAAGTACATCGACGCCAACAACATCAACAGTTAACTGTATTGGGTCACCAGAGACCCGGGCACACTGTCTTTCGGTCTTGGACCCCCTCTCCGAATCAACTCCAACTTGAAGTTGGTTTTATTTAGAATGGGGAGTGCGGGAGGCAGAACCCCCTGCATGGGGGGTTTGGGGGGCTTCACTCCTCCAATAGAAAAACAGACCAGGAGTCCTTCGGGATTTATGTCAACCATAACTTGCGGTCGACATAAATTCTGTTGCTGTGATGCTAGTTGAAGAAATTGTTGTCAAACTGGCATTGTGGAGTCTGGTAAATCTATCCCATGTACTTTCTGAGTGTCCATGGTATGGAAAGATACATAGTTTATGAATACACAGTATTTGGGGTGAGTTGTGCCACATTCTAGATGACCCTTTAAACTTTTTACTTACTATCCATGATGTCACTATCATTAACAAACTGGCAGAATATTTTTTTATCATCAAACATGTCAGGAATTCCAAACTCTTTACATTTTAAGAAGATTCAATATTAATGACAGTCCCATTACTGTGCTTATTTATGATCTTAATATGTTTTCTTAGAATGTATGTTTAATATTTTGTTTTATTGTACTCTAGTTACCATTTTATCATGTTTTCTTTTTAGAGTGTATATGTTGTAAAGTATTAATCTTCTTTTTGTAATGGCATGTGTTGATCAAATAAAGTTTACCTACCTATTCCACCTCCCTCCACTGTATATGACACTGGGTTCTCCACCCCCACTGCCAACAAAAACTCCCAACAATGGGGTGCCCAATCCTTAGTGTTGGAACCTATAAAAAAAAGTCCCTAATTTTTTTCAAATCAGATAAGAAGAAACCCATCCATCGTTGTCTCCTAGCACCCCCACAAACCCACCCTGAACCCATTGTACACCCCCACTATCCCCACCCCTACCCTTCACTTACTTAAGAAGCATACCTTGAAGTAATCCTCTCATGACTGATGAAGCTCCTCTCCCCATGGCACAAACTACAAAATGGCTGAAAAGAAGGTAAGTCCAGTAGCCGGCCCGGTGGCGCTGAGGGTTGAGGCGCCGTACACAACACCTCGTACCACGCTGGCGACCTGGGTTCGGACGTGATCCCGGGCTGTCAGGGTTTGGCAGGGGGAAGATAGGATTGAGCATCTAGAGGATTGCTCTCCTATTCCAGGGAGGGATCCAGGGTACAACCGCTCTGTAGCAGCCCCTGGTCACGACCAGAGGCACTACCAGAGACAGTGGCAAGTAGGGAAGTGCGGCAGACGTAGGTGCGTATGCGCCAGATGTCATTGCACTCTGCACTCCGAGGGCTCAAGAGAGCACAGGAGAAAAATGGCAGCACAGACCGTGGCAGCTTCATGGCCACTACTTCCATCAGCTGGCGATGCCTGGATAGGCGCGTGCTGGAATCGGACCATTGCCAGGCATGGGAGCAATTGGGGGTGCCCCTCTCACAGGTATAGCTGCATATGCCAGCTGGGCATGCAAATCCAGGGTCGGTGGTGGAAAGTGGAAGCGGTGGCTGGATTATGGGGCAGGTCAGTTGCTGCAAGGGAGTAAAAATAGTGATATAAAAAAAAAAAAGAAGGTAAGTTCAGTTAATGACTTTTAATGGGTTTTGAACTTTTACTCTTAATGTTTTACATTTTTAAAAGACAAAGAACCTTAGTGTGCAAGCACCAAGGCAATGGTTACCCCAGAGGGCATTGGTCGGGAAGCCAAGTTTTACATTTTTGCCCCAAATGTTCAACATAGCCTTTTTACCTCCCATCATGAACAAGGCATGTGTAATTTTTCAAAAACCCTCTGAAAGATGTTTCTGCAGTAGCTCTGCGAAAGCACCCTTCTGACGGGATTTACAACATTACACCTGATTTATTTATTTATTTGCTTGTTTTTTATACCAGGTAAAATACATTAGGCATACATATGTTTATTTTCAGGCATGACCTAAGAGAATTACAGACTGACAACAGTAACGATGACATGCAGCAAAAACAGTAACAAAACTTTAGAGCAACGTCATCCTAAATTACAATTAAAAGACATTAAAGGGACACTGTCAACCTTTTTTGCATTATATTAGTTTTAGGAAAAAACAACATTTTATGATTGCTTACTTCCTCTAAACTTCATCGATGTTGCAGGTTGTTTTATCTGCCTCCTTGCTTATTAGAACTAAAATGCATGGTAATGTATAGCTATGCCCAGTTTTGTTTTGCTTCATATCACTGAACTACTCTAGTGTACACTGCCTGAACATTAGAAATACCCTCAGACAGTGCAGCCACTCATGATACAATAGTCTCCCCTACTCCCACTGCATAATCGTGGTTAAATTGTGTTGGAGGTGTTCCTGAGTCCAGAAAAGATACAGTGGGAGCTGGTCAAGAAATGTAAACAATCATGTTTTGGTGTGGTAACACCAGCATGGTGGGCAGTCAGTTTTTCACTTTTTAAAAGAAAAAAGGGATATGAATCAAACTACCAGCTGCATCAACAGTCTGTATAGAATGCAGACAATCATAACATGTATTTTTTAAACTAGGGACACTTTGAAGCCTAAGGTGGTTGACAGTCAGTGTCCCTTTAAGGAAAAGGCAGTGGTATAACAGAATAGTCAACAAATATTGATTATCGAATATACAGTGTGCAGCAACATTCAGTGTAAAAGGATAAAAAAATACCCATCTGAGAACATGATAGAAAAGTGCAAATAGTGCTCGAGTGCTTGAGTTACTTGCATAAGCAAGGGTCAGGGTGACACAAACAGTCCTTTAAAACTTATAAAGTGTCCCCTTCCCCCCAACTCTAGTACACTTACAGACGCTTACATAACACCTGTAAGCAAATTGCAAACTCTCTAAGGTATAACTTCTACCTAAATTTGCAAAAGAACAACCTCAGAGACTCCCGTCACTTCTGGGCCTCTGTTGGGTCCTTGCTCAACCCCAAGACCTATAGCCAAGTCACTCAGATTACCTCCCCCTCGGGCCCCCTGACTGATCCCTCTGAGGTTGCACAGGTCTTTAATAAAAAATCCTCTGACTTCTCTGTCTACCTCAGTAAACTTCCCTCCCAGTCACCCCCTAGTCCAGGTAGTCAGGCAAACTGCTCCCCGTCTGTCTCCACCCCCTCCACCCTCCTTTCTACTTTACAGCCATCAGCCCAAGTGTTACTTCCAAGCTCCTGACATCCCTCCCGCCAGGGGTAGCCCTAGCAGTGATGGACTTTTCCCCTCATTCCTTAGGCTCATCTGTCCTGCAATCATTGAACCACTCACCTTCATATTTAACCTTGCCCTCTCCTCATCCACCATGCCAGACTCTTGGAAACATGCTAATGTTGTGCCTATTTTGAAAGCATGTGACCCCCCCGATAACTATAGGCTTATCTCCCTCCTCCCTCACCTGAGCAAGCTACTGCAGAAAACTATGCACTTCCAGCCCTCTGAGCACCTCAGAAAATACAATCTGCTGTGCCCCCAACAGCACAGTTTCTGTAAGCACCACATCAGCCTTAGCCCACTTCACCAACCATGTCTTCAGAAACATGGACTCAGGTAAGGCCACATGTGCTGCATTCGTGGATCTGACCAAGGCCTTTGACCTTGTCGACCACCTCTTCCTACGCTCCACTCTCCTCCACCTCAGCTGCTCCTCCGAGATAACCGCATGGTTTAGAAGCTATCTTGAGGGCATGTCCTAGTCAGTTTTAATTAGTACAGCCTTCTCCTCTGCCCTGCCAGTCTCCACAGGGATCGCCCAAGGCTCCATCCTTGGCTCCCTAAAATTGTTTTCTATTTTTATAAATGCTATTCCAGCTGAGAGTCTATCCTGTGAGGCACTCCTTTACGCAGACCACCTTGTTCCTTACAACAGTGACAAGTCACTTGCAAACATCTCCTCCACTCTTACACTTAACTATGGTGCTGCCTACAGTTGGTTTCTTTCCAACAGGCCCTTGGTAAATGAAAAGAAAACAAAATCAATGCTACTCGGATCCAAACGGTTCCTTACCAAGGTCTCCAAGGCTAATTCCTCTCTCCTTGTACTCACTCCTGTAGCCCCCCTTGAAAATGGCCCCAGTTTCAAATACTTAAGCATTACCCTAGACCCCTCCCTTACATTCACCGAGCATGCTAATAATGCTGTGTGCAATCAGGTGTTAGGGGCTGCCTACCATCTAAAATAATTCCTGTCTACTGAGGGGTGCCTCACAATTGCACAAGGTAACCATCTCCCCCTTATTGATTACTGCTTTCCTGTCTATTGCCTCGTATTGTCAGCCCTGCACTCCAGACTGAACTCAGTCTACAATGGTATCTGTCACTTCATCCTCCATCCTCCCTATTCTATCCATCATTGTGTGTTGTACCAGTCACTTGGCTGGCTCCCACTGCAAGGATGATTCAGCTACACTCTTGGCTGCTTAGTTGACTATACTCTGAGAGGCAGCCACCTGTCCCCATACTCATCCCTCCTTATGGGCTGAGTGGCATCTAGGAGCCTCTGCAAATCATCTGTTCCCCCTGGTAGTCCCTAGAATCTCCTCTACCATGGGCAGTAAAGCTTTTTCCATCTCTGCCCCCTCCCTATGGAACAGACTCCTTACATCACTCCACTCATCCACCTCCCATTTCTCTTTCCAAAACAGTTTCAAAGACTGTCTACAGTCTGAGGCCAAATGCTACTGTACTCCCGGGTAATCTCAGGCATATCCTCCCTCTCCCTCACCTATTACGGGGGTCACACCCTCTCTAGAGACACCCCTTCCTCTACTGCCCTCTACCCTCCCACAGTGTGGCTACTGTTGTCAGCTCCCTACTGTCTATGCCACCGCACTTCTACTATAGTGGATTGTTGCACTGAACTGTGAGTACCCATCTGATGGCTGACCAGTTTACAAACAGTGTACCTGAATGCAACTGCACTTTATTTATTGTATCTGATAATGTGACACCTTATATATGTTGTCTGTGTTTTGTGACTATGTATTTGACCTGTGCGCTGGCCTTTTATGGCACCCTGTATCCTATGTAATTTCTTTATGTAATGACCTCATGTACTGTAATTCCTGCACCTTATGTTTGAGGCCTGTGTAACTGTTCTGTTCTACCTGTATCTGTATTTGCTTAATGTGCCATGTTTGTGTCTTGAGTCATGACTGAAAATGGTACTTTGGATCAGTGGACCTACCCGGTTACCAAATAAATAAATAGTCTTACAGAAACTTTGGTGACTGGGAGCAAGGCATTTTGATTATAAAGTGGTATCATAAAAAGACTGTGTTGAAAATTTGGGGACGAAATGTCAAAAAACAATGAAGTTATGAAAATATTGAAATGTTTCAAAGTTTACTCATAACTTTGTTATTTTTGTAGATTTTGACACCAAATTTCCAATATAGCCCTTTTATTATCCCACCTGATGAATACGACAGTTGTCATTTTTTCTGGTCCTGAACAAAATGTCTTTTCACGCTCATGCCACAAATAATGTTTTGACCAGGACTGCATAAAAGATAACACTCACGTTCATAAGGTGGGGTCATAAAAAGGCTATTGTAAATTATATGTCAAAAATCTTAAAAAACAACAAAGCAATGAAGAAATGTTGAAATTCTTTAATATTGACTTATAACTTTGCTATCTTTTTAGATTTTTGACCCCAAATGTTAATGTAACCCCCCTGCAAAATGGGGGTTCCCAAAAGACTTCCAGGAGCTTGCTTGAATGCTCCAAGCCTGAATGGTGTTTGGCATTTAAGCCATTTATCAGTGAGTGTTTTTAGAGCCTCTGGTACTGTCTCTTTAAGAGCTGTCTGCTTGCAGACATAATTAGTTTGTATGGGGGGACTGTGTGCTTCTCTGAGTACCACTCGAGCTGCTGCCAATTCACTTCATTTTTGCAGTCACTAGGAGTGCAAAGGAACCTATCTGAAAGATGTAACTGTTTGCCAGAAATTATTTAGAGTAATAATGAAATTACAGTTTGTCTAACCTGCTTTCTTTGCAGTCAGAACTGTGTCTGCTAGTTCCCATTCTAGTTTTGAACTGCTGAACTGGACCAATCAGTGTGGGGTAAGCTAGCTCTAAAATGGTGCCTTGGACGAATCAGAACTTGGACTCATAATCTGAGCCAGCCACAAGAGGATTGTATGGGCAGTGACTCTGGGAGATGTAGTTTAGACTTCAGCACCTTTTGGACCAACAGCAGCAGTCTATTGTGAGTGACAGCCAATCCAGTCAAGAACTGGGAGGAACTCAAAGGAAGTGCCCGGTTTTGTCAGTTGGAGTTTCAGTTGAGCTTTGGCAGTGAAGAAGGAAGGAGCCCTGTGCTTTTTCAGTGTGCAGTTTTAGTCAAAAAACGTGTGTAAGGCCCAGAGTTCCGGTCTGCAGCTTGTGTAACAGCTTGTTAGGACTGAATCCGTCCTGTGAAAAGAATCAAAGGATCTCTGAAGAGTAGAAACCAGGCTCACCCTGTAGAAGACTGGAGGAATTGCTGAAAATTGCACTTGGTCTGTCAGGAACTGAATCTGCTGTGTGTTCTCCCGGGTATTGTGCAGTAATTGCGATCGGGATACAGATGCAGCCTGCCTGGTATAGTGCTTTCTTTATATGGATGTGTGAAGAGGTTTGTGTACCCTAGTGAGCCCTGCTGACATTGAAGGACCTATCTTATTTGAGGTCGTGAGTACTAATTCAGGGTCGCCCCTCGTTGAATTGCCACATTAAATCCAAATGGAATTACTGTACTGCTGACTGTTTAATTCTCCTTTTCTCTGTGTGAAAGGGCCCTACCAGCTGCCACGGTTTGGACTAGCCACTAGGGCTTGGGTACCCAGGGACAGTAACTGATAGGGATAGGCCTGTGCACAGAGCCATAGAGTAGATTATTAGAGTGATAAGCTAATTAACCTGATTTCCCCTGTCCTTGTTATATCCCCTAAATAAATCAGAGCTGCTTGTTTCAGCAAAGTTATACTGCCTGAGGTATTTGTCTATGTTAAAGTACTGTACTGTGATTGTTGCACTGTATCTCATTTTACAGGAGGTCCCAGTGCGGAACCAGACCTGGGGTAAGTGTATACTGTGAAGGTAATTCTGATATATTGTGTGGGCCACTAGTGGGAAGAAGAGGGTTGCAGTGTCCCAGAGGGCTGTGACCAAGTTAGTTTAACTATTGCAAACCCTGACCTCTGGGTGGAGGCACCCGCCACTGGATCCAGGCCCCTCAACCTGTTAGTGGCAAATCAGGCAGGGGTAGTAGCCCCTGGGATAGCGCCATCTAGGGGTTACATTAAACTCAGTCATTTTTTACATCACCTCCTAAACATGACGGGTGCTGTTTTCAAATTCAGCCCCAAACTCCTTTTCATGCTCATGCCACAAAATGACATTTTGGCCAGGATTTCATGAATGACTCCTGTCATGTTCATACGGTGGTGTCATTAAAAAGTCTGTGTTTAAAATTTGGGGTCCAAATCTCAAAAAAGTCAACAAAGTTATAAGCAAACATTAGCATTTTTCAACGTTTACTCATAACGCTGCAATTTGTTTACTTTTTGAACCCACATTTTCACCATACTCATTTTTGTTACCCCACCTTATGAACATTGCAGGTGTCAGTTTTAAACCCCCCCCCCCATAACACAATTTCATAGTTGTTCCACAAAGTCAGGGTTTGGGCGGCATTTGATAAATGACACCTGTCATGTTCATATCCTGGGATAATAATACTATCTTGAAAATTCAGGGTCACAGTCTAAGAAAACAACAACATTGTGTGTGAACCTCTGCATTTCCCAGTGATGACAATTTAATTATTATAACTCGTGTTATTAATTTGCTAATTTTAACTGCTGTGCTATCTATGCCCAATACCTACACAGCAAAGAGTGTACATGCAAGCAGACATTTGGTGTTGACCAGTGCTTGTTAGGGTGAGGTAATTAGGTTCATCAGAATCAGTTAATGTGTTTATCGCCATCAGCTTTTAATAACTGCTATAGCTTGTTTGGCATCATTAAAATTGTTTTTCTGTTTAATCTAAATTGTTTAATTACTATATTTGAAATATTTTTTGAATTAACCCTTGAGACTCCTGGGCTCCTCAGTTCAATAGTCTCCCTTGTCGATTGTGGATTGGCTATCTATGGATCGGCAACCAACACCACCCTACAACGCATTTCCATGATGCTTAATAAGGTGTGTTACCTTCTCACAGGTGCTGCAAGACTCACACACACCTGTGACCTCTACTCACAGGCTGGTTGGCTCCAACTAAAGGAAAGAATAAGATGCCAATCTTGCCTCCTTACCAAGAAATGCCCTCTCAATACCTCTCTACCAGCAGGACTCCAGAAACTCCTAACCATGCATTCAAGCTCCTGTTTCACAAGGAACTCCGACACCCAGATCTACAAAATTCCTAGAGTCTGCACTGCCTTGGCACAACACGCATTTTGTTACCATACTCTTCACTGGACCAGTGTCTTACCACCTGACATTTCTGGTGCTGCAACTATTGGTGTTTTCAAATACAAACTACGACAACACCATATCTTAACCAGCAGCTGTGGCTGCCTACACGAACAATCCTCCTGCACCTCAAGGGCACCCTAGCACTCTTATCTTACGTCTAACCTACTCATCTGACTTGATCTATCCTTAGCACTTCAGGACACCACCCTACCTCACAACATTTGCCACATCTACCCCAGCCATTCTGTATACTCTTCCCACTCCCTACCCACCCTGTAGCACCCATAGCACTATCCTCCTACTATCATCTCCTTTCATACAACCCAGTAGGGTGCCCTAATTTTGACTCTGGCAAATTACTTGCTGCCTATGATCCTAAATTTGGTGTGTTCATTATATGAACTCTGTCTAAAAATGTACTACTGTATCACTGTATCTTACTGTTACCCTGTCTAAAACATGTACTACTGTTTTGATGTACCTCTGTCCTTGTAACTGATGTAGAACCCATAAATGAGCAACTGCTCACAGGTGTAATCCAAGAACTCAATAAAATAAAATAAAAAAATGAAAATAAAGATCTGGTTAAGTAATGCTTGGAGGCTTGAAAGCAACACAAAAGAGAGAGCATGTTTGAAAAACATTCTAAGTTCTAGTGCACAATTCCTGACGTGGAGATGGTGCATAAGTTGTGTTGGCTGTTCTAATACTGTGAGTAACTGTTCCTCATGCAACACCTTGAAATATGTTTATGTTCGAATAAGCATGTTATTTTTATATAATGCCCCATCTACTGTGAAAATAATATAGAGAATAATAGATAGACAACTATGCATTATGGATTTTTTTACACACCCATGGTGTGTGTGATAACCCATAAATCTCAAGAGTGAAGCTCGAGAGGTCTATGAGGTCATCACACACCAAGGGTGTGTAAAAAAATCCATAAGACCATATTTGTCTGTCCTTTATTTTTTATTTACTGGTGCAGGGAGTGATTGCTGCAGTAAAACAGTTTTCACACACATACACACCCTTTTTGTTTTTACACAATTTGGAACCACAATAGTAATGCTGAGAGAAGTCAGCAAGATGGTCCGTTCCCAATCACAGTGGCTGTCTGCCCCGCTGTGAGTCAATGCCCTGCCCAAAGCATTGGAATAGCAGGAGCAACCAAATATACTTTTTTTTTTAGGTTGCAACAGTAGGATCAGCCAGATAAATAGTGAAAGACATTAATAAATTACCAGTGTGTCTGAGAGGAAAATGATCAGTGCAGCTCTTTGGTAACGAGAAAATGGGGTTGCCATATCTGTTGAGGTGTTAAGCCCGAACACATGCACAGTAAGAGCCAATGAGGTGATGTGCAACCTAAGATTGACACAGAACACTGTGACAACCAGTTCCACTGGTTATTATGGTGTTTGAAACATAAATATGTTCCTTGAATTAAAGGGGATCACCAGTAATTATATTTATTTTCCACAGTAGGTGGACATCATTGCAACACAATATAAACATCTGTCTGTCTGATGTCTTTCTGCCTGTCTGTTTATCTATTTAACAATCTAGTTTCTGTGTATGTTTTCTCCAGGAATGAATACCGAAATGTACAGCCAGTATGAGAAGAAAGTGCACCCATGCATCAAGCTGATTGAATCCCTGAGAGCCCTGGGTATAGAAAACAACTTGGTTCTACCAGCTATTGCTGTCATTGGTGACCAGAGTTCCGGGAAAAGCTCAGTTCTACAAGCATTATCCGGGGTTGTGCTTCCCAGAGGTAGTGGTAAGTCACCATTGACTAGAATTGTCAGAACTAGCAAAGAAAATGGGTCAGTGCTATAGAGGATTGACATATGGAATTTTCTTTTTTTCATAACTTTGTTTATTATTTTTCCCTAAGTAGGGTTACTACCTGTCCTGATTTTTGCAGGATAGTCCTGATTTGGGCAGCTGTGTCCTGCAAAAAGACATGAAAAATACTACATGTCCTGCCTTATGGTAGAAAAAAATTATTTCTAATATTCCTCTAAATGTTGCAGAAAACTATACTACCTTAAGTAAAATACCTTAAGATAAGAAATACTTGAAATAACTAAACAAAACTATAACACTTAGTCTTAATTCTGATTATTTAGAGTAAATAAATCTGTTGCATTGGTCGAGGTTGCATATTGTCCTGTACAAAATCATATTTCAGTAAGAAATGCCCCACTTTGGTCTTCTTAAAAGGTGGTAACCACTTCAGTAAAGAACCATAAACGTAGTGCATAGTACAAGCATCCAATAAAGTTGATGCACAAACATGTTGTCCTTAGAGAATAACAAGTCCAAACATCTTAATAAAATGCTAGTAGCATTAATGGATAGGTAAAAATCTTGTAGGGAGAACAAGGCACTGTATAACACAAACATTAGTTTGCTGTGAACCTGGAGAAACTAAGTTTTTACAAGTAGTGAATACCCTACACAGAGCTCCCCCGTAATCCATCTTCTTCATGCAAAGCCCAGCAGATAAGCAGAATGCAACAAGCTACAGTATAGTTAGTATAACTGAAGAAGTAAAACTGTCCCTCAAACTAACTGTGAACATTTTGAGTCTTTGCCTGAGCAGATAAGACTGCTACCACACAGATGTAACAGAAATGGCAGAAACACTATGTGGAGCCACTCAACCTACGTGATGGCTCCAGATCCGAAAATCCTCACAAGTCTTTGCAGAAATCGGAGTCCAAAAAACTCAGACCAAATCTGTGAGATAATTTGTTTCTCCCAAACAGGGGCCAACAGTGGATATTTTAACATAAATCCCAAAACAGTCACTCAATTTAGTTTATAACTCTGTCACTTGAATGTCTTCCTTAATTCCTCACCAGACTCATTTCTGCCTAGCTGTGAGTCTGCTGCAGTCCTGGCAGAGAACTCCCCCTCTGTACACTTCAGCCACTGACCCACATCCTTTGCATCTGAAAACTGCCAAGTGTTACCATGGTAGATGATGCACAGCTGGGCTGGAAGAAAACATTAATGCACTATTCCGAGGGTATGGAGGCACTGTTGCACTCCATCAAACTTCTTCCTCCATGCCCTGGTCTGGAAGGAGAGGTCGGGAATATCTTGACGTCTGATTCATTAATGGACAAGGGATAAGTAGCCCTAGCCATATTAAGAAGAAAATCTCATATGTCTCGTATGTCCAGTCCAAGCGTACTCACCAAAACTTTGTGAGTGTGAGCCACATTTTGAGGCTGGACCCGGGGATTAACTTAGCATGCTTTTTTAAACAGTCCTAGGAGAAATCCAGAGAAAGTGATAGAGATTGCTATAACCGAGTTTTTAAAAATACCAATAAGTCCGTACCTTCTACACCCTCTAATACTCCAACAAACTGGAGATTTCCATACTGCACCTCATTCTCAAGGGCTTTAAGGCTGCCACAAAACTGGGTATTTTCTTGAGTAAGACTGGTGACTGCCACTTGTGTTGTTGTGGTCTGTTGACTGGCAGCAACTATGTTCCAGTCAATTCCTTTAATGCAGCTTCACGATTTTCCAGTTTTGCAAAAGTCTTTTCAATTTGAAATGAGTGGAAGCAAACAGGAGGGAGATTCAGGAGGGATGTGAGAAGATATTATTTTACAGAAAGGGTGGTGGAGCCATGGAACAGATTGCCAGCTGAGTGGTGGTTGCAAAAACCATTAGTGATTTTAAGCATGGCTGTGACAGAATGAAGGGTATAGTGATTGCTCAGTGTGTCAGAATTGGGGAGGAGAATGGAAGGGGTATGGGAAGGGGCTAGGACAATAGAAGAACAGTAAGCCCCAGGGCTAAATAGGGAACTCAGGCAGAGTGGATGGACTCTTGGTCTTTTTCTGCCATCATTGTCTGTGTTTCTATGAAATGGGTGGAAACATGCAGAACCTGAATTCTGACAGTGAAATTTGAAGCCTGACTCAGTTCTAGGCACCAAAAAGAGCTGAAGGACTATGGTTGTGTGGACTCTTGAAGGTGTTGCAGAGGGAGTAGATGACATTAGCTGAAAGTAAGCCAGGCTGCCAAGAGATAAATGAGCTGATGGTTCCTGGCCTGATTTGGCTACCATGGTGGGTGCCACTTGTGATGCTGGTGATCTGGGATAATGTCCCAGCCCTACCCCCACAATACAGTTGGCAGGAAAAGGATCAGGTATCCCAGTGGATGCTCTTGTCTTCCAGAGCTTGATGACTGGACATTCAGTGGCGATACTGTAATCTGGGTGACCACAGCCGGCAGTGCAGCTGAAGGAGTACTTTGGGCAGGGTGGATGCTAACATACATGGTGCATCAGGCATGAAGCCCTAGTGTCCCTCTATCTTTGAGGGAGGGGTGCATTACAGAAAAATGAAAAATGGCCTTTCTCATCAGATGGTGCTGGAAAATGTCTAACATGCTCAGGGTATCCAGATCTCCTGGCTCCTCCTCCCTCCTTATCCTGACTACTCTGTGGGGACGCAGCTGAGGAGCTGAAAGCTGGTCCTGGAGTAGGTCCCTCTGATCAGGAACTGAGGTCTTGCCTCTGTCGGGTTACAGCGAGGGACTTTTAGAGGGACTGAGGAGGACTCAGTGGGTTAATGGTGACCTCTTCAGAATAAGATGCTAATGATGTATGTGGATGGGCCAAAGCAGTTTTGCAAGATGAGTGGCAAAGGCAGTGAGAAAAAAGAGGTAACAAATGTATAGCTGCTGGCTTGTAATTTCTTAATACGTTTATCACTGGAAGCAGCACAGCCTGGTCATTACAGTGAAGAGCTGTGAACTTATAGATGCAGGTTTGTATCCTACCACTGTCACTAAGGCCCTGTACAGACTAGCAGTGATTCCAGAAATGTTTTAAAAAACATTTTGGGATCCAGTGCTTAGCACAGTTTCTGACACAGTGCTTTTCTGAGCGAGTTCCCAGGCATCACTGTGGCACCAGCATGAAGAATTGCAGATGCCGCAATGTATGATGGGATACTTGTGATTGTGCATGGTAATGAATCATGAAAAAAGTGCATCCTTCAAACTGGGAATTAATTGGAAGCTCAGGCATATACAATAAGTATTTTTCATTTCAATGTTCAGCTTAAAAATAGAGTTTACCTTCAGGATGGGTTGCCACAAACTGTCTTACAGAATGGGTCATGTCCACACTTCTGTTATCTCAGGTTAAAGTAACCATGCATGTCTAAAACTGTTCTAAAGCCTTGCTTTGAGCAGGGTTTTAGTATGCATTTGTAACATAGGTTGTAACATGGTTTTTACCATGCTGCAATCTGGATGCAACCCTCCTAAAATGTTTTAACAGAGTTAAACCATTTTAAGAGACATAGTGTGTAGAGCCTATATATCTCTGAGACCATAAGCAAGTCACTTGAAGCATCAGTGCAATGAAGAATGTTTTTCCCAAAAGCTAGATCCCCATGCACATTTGCAGTAACAACTTAGTGCCCTTTGTTTCTCGCACAATGTGGTATGCAAGGTCACAAGCTTTATCCCCACAGGGACTCTAGTGCAATAGTGACAATATGGTTAAAAGGGTTGGGAGGGGCTATGCAAATGGACCATAGGGCCTTGAACAAAGTATAGTGTCTCTTGTACAAGCAGCCACAGACTTCTGTGATACCCCATGCCTATAGAACTACTACAGATTGACAATATGGAGTGTTGCAATGCAGTGACCATCATGGGAGGAGTTGGTGAGGGACCGCTATCCTTTAGGGACTCAAAGTGTAAATTGTGGTGGGGTTAGGGAGGGAGTTCCAGGGACATTATTTTGCTCAGGGATTGGGGGCCACTGGACCATCTGGGAAGTGGGTATTTGACATGCTGCTGCGTGTTTGAAGGATGAGACTGTGTGCGTTAACTCATTGCCTCCTATAAAAGTCTGTAGGCATCAGCAAATCTATCTACAGTGTGTCCCAGAACACCTACAGAAGTCACTTACAGACTTCCTGTGTGCCCTAGAAATGCCTGGAGAAGTCACTCACATATTTTAAAGGAAAACTACACCCAAAACTTGAAAAAAATATATGTTGTGCAGAGTGTTTTAATTTGTATGTAAAGTTGTAGTGTTTCCTTCCCTCTGACTGGTATTAGGAGTTTTTCCCAAATTAGCCTGCTAGCTTTATGCTAGTTTTACGACCCCTGGGGATCTTCATACCTGATAGCGTAATTTAATTTCTTGTTCCCACAGTGCATCTTGTTTCATGTGACTGTGATGTAAGAGAGATCCAACATTCAGCACACACATGCCAGACAAGCTAAATATCTTGGAAGCTTTACAAGCTGCACAAAAATTACCAGCAACATTTTTCAGGACAATAAAACCTTTAGGATGAGGGTGGTCACCAAGCTGAATTCTACAGATTTTAAAATATAGCCATCTCTATTGTTGTGAACTGATTGTAATGCAATGCTTTCTGCTGGATTTATGGGCTCTGCTACATCACCATCACATGAAACAAGGTGCATTGTAGGACAAAGAAATGCAATAAAGCTATTTGATATGGAGATCTCCAGGGGTCGTAAAACTACCCTAGAGCTAGCAGGCTAATTTAGGAAAAACTCCTAATACCAGTCAGAGGGAAGGAAACACTAGAACTTCACATACAAATTAAAACACTCTGTACAGCATATATTTTTTCAAGTTTTGGGTGTAGTTTTCCTTTAATATTACTTGCCAGCCAGAATTGATTAGAACTGACTGCATAGTACTATTAGAAAGGTAATGTTGTGCTGAACAACCTTGCCACTGACATTTTGTGTGTTTCATGTTCACTTTAGGAGTTATTCATATTTGTTTATGACATTTTGTCAATCTAGAACCACCTAAGCACTTTGAAAAAAACACACATTCTGGGTATCTTAGCCAGTATAAAATAAAAACCAAATTGAGTACAGCTGATTGCATAGAACTGTTGGAAAGGCAATTTTGTGTGGAACAACTGTGCCACTGATACGTTGTGTGTGTCATGTATACTTTAGGAGTTATATGTATTTGTTTATGGTATGCTGTGTATGGCTGACATTTTTTCCATCAAGACTCACCTAAGCAGCTTGAATAAAACGCACTTTTTGACACTTCAGCAGGCATAAAAAAAACTGTATTAATTACAATTGATCACATAGCATCGTTGGAAAGGCAATTTTGTGCTGATCATCTTTCATGCTGATACTTTGTGTGTATCATGTGTACTTTTGGAGTTATATGCATTTGTTTATGATATGGTGTACGTGGTTGAGATTCATCCCTCAAATCACACCAAAGCACATTGACTAAAATGGGGAAAAATTATGTTTCATAGTAAAAAGATAGCTTTTTTTTAACAAACATAACAGTAAAACACCATCTAATATCTGTATGCTTAATTTGGTGTTGATATTTGACATATTTTCCAATAAAAAATGGCTTATGTTGACTTTTTCTAGTGAAAAAAAACATTTTTTTTTCCAGTTTTGACCAGCATAGAAAAAAACTAAATGACTTATTATTACATGCATACCACCATTGGAAAGGCAATTTTGTGCTGAATGACTCTGGCACTCATACTTTGTGTCTAGCATGTACGGTTATTGAGCTATTAGCATTTGTTTGTGACAAGCTGAATATGGCTTGATTTGCTTAGAAAGGCCCAGGATTCGCTGTTAAAAGTATACAGGAGATTCAGGAGACAAGTGGTGTAATCTCAGAGTGAGCCTGTGAAGGCAATGAGTTAAAAAGTAACAGTCCATACCTGAACGAGCAATAGATATTTGCTCGAGGGGACTGAGGGCTGTGTGGTTCCATTGACTGTCAACCATACAGTGGGAGGTGGGGTTTGTAGTTCACAACTGAGTTTTGGAACTACAGAATCGCTGCTTGTGGGTTCTGAATTGATTTTTAACTTCTGTTTTTACCTTAGTGGCTGGAAAGCCTGAGTTGTATGAAATATAGTGAATTTCACTTGTGTTATTATATTTTAAAACTTCAGTAAGTTTTTCCATGACCTTACTCTCCTGCAGCAAGCAATTTTATGCTGTGCCCCACAATTTGTGAGTCTTGTGCCTACCTGGGTCCATGTAGAGCTTGCCCAAGGAAATCTTCCCTCTGCTCCAACACTACTCTTCCTGGACTGGTCACTGTGGACCTCTGTTTCCCCCTGTTCACGCTACACTAGGCATGTCTGGAATAAGTACACCAAGAAGATGCATTGGATGCCCCAGACCTCTCCTGTCAGGCCCCTTTGGCATAACCCCTCCCTGACTATTGAAGGTGACCCTGTCTTTTGGGCAGCTAGGGAGATTGCAGGGATCACCAAAGTTCAGGACCTTTATGCGCCCCCTATTGGAAATGTCTACCCGTTCAACTGCCTCCAATGAATCTATTCGCTACCCTGAGCTCATTTTTGGAAATTTCTCCAGATTAGAGACCTTCTTAAGTGTAAAGTTTCTCAGGACATGATCCTTCCTTCTCCTTCCCAGTTTGATCAGTGTGCTGCGTCTCTCCAGAGTCCCTATCACCTAACATCCAAGCTCAAGTCCTTTCTACGAAAAAGTGCCCCCTGGCAGGACTCGACTGGTCTGAGAGACAGAAAAGGGAACTAGAATTGGACCTTTCTATTTCTCCCACAGACTGGGACCGAGTCTGGCCTAATGCTTACTTGTCCTCCCATGAACTCCAGGCAAAATCCCTCCAGTACAAAATGTTACATACAGCATATCAGACTTCTGCTTGGCTCTGTCATGCTGGACTACTTGGTCATGGCGACTGCTGGCGATGTTCCTTGCCTCAAGCTACCCTCACACACATTCTCTGGACCTGTCCAGCCGTTGACCATTATTGGTCTGGTGTGTGGGCACACATGCAAAGTAGTTATTCCTAGTTTAGGAGTACGGGACCCTCAGCTTGCTCTCCTAGGCCTCCCTCAACCTGCCACTAACTTGTCCGCCACACAGCTCCTTTGGCTCAATTGCACCCTGGCCGCTGCCAAGCATGTGCTGCTCAGGCATTGGAGAGACTCTGACCCGCCTTCTTCTCAGGAATGGTTTAACCTGGTGCATCTGACCTCTAGATATGGAAAAATGGCCCATTTCTTGGCTGGTAAACTCTCAGATTATGAAGTAATCTGGGCACCTTTCCACAAGGCCTTTCCCGCTTGCCCACATCCCAAACACCCTGACAGGTGATACTTACCTTTGCAGAGCTTCCAAACTTGTTTTAGCAAAAACCCGTCTTGGTGTCCCTATCCCCATTTCGCGGGGTTCAGTTTGTATCCTGACTCATCTGAGCACAGTATTTTCTGAGTACTCATGCCCACTGGGCTCCCTCTCCTTTCCTGCCCTTCTACCCTCCTTTTTCCTGCTATTCCCTTCCCTTCCTCCCCCCTCCCCTCCCCCTTTCCCCACCTTTAACAAATACCTTACACCCCCCTCCATTACCTATCATTTCAATGTTATGGTTTATATATTTATCCTCTTACTTCCCTGAGGATACTTTTGGTGTTTATATGCCTAGTGACACTTATATTTCTTTATTTTGTTGTGTGACCCTTTGCCTACTATTTTTGTCTGAACCCCCTTTGAGAGCTTA
This sequence comes from Neoceratodus forsteri, assembly GCA_016271365.2. Taxonomy (NCBI): domain Eukaryota; kingdom Metazoa; phylum Chordata; order Ceratodontiformes; family Ceratodontidae; genus Neoceratodus; species Neoceratodus forsteri. The sequence goes on from CM057459.1 coordinate 741,476,922, forward strand.
AATATGTGACATTATGTTTGCTTAATATTCGGTTCCTGTTCCCCTAGTCTATGATATTCAACCTTGCCTTCCTCTGCTAGTAGAGGATTCTAGGTTACTTAATGGTATTATTACCCATTCCCTTTGTCTAGTTCCACAGTAGGTACTTACTTACTGACCAACTACTAACCCCTGCAACAGCCCCTTTCAGAGGGCCTCTCCCCTCTATTTCCTTCTTCCTTTCCTTTTAACAATACCAGGGGTGTGTACCCAAAACATTTGTTGGAGCAACTGTTCATTTAAGTGAATCATCAAGTTACACTATTGGTTTTGATAATTCTATGCAATGTTATTTTTCTGTGTATTTCTTTTTTTTTTTTTTGATTTATTTGATATTCAGAAAGACCTTTGAGTCAGAGACTCATTTGCAAAGGTTCCACGTCATACATAAATTGCACAGGGGACGGGACTTAGGATACAGAAACAAAGAACAGCACATTACATAGTAACATGAAATAATAAAATAAACAGGTTCCATAGTTGTTTCATAGTAGGCTAACAGAGAAATTTAGGTACTTTAGCACAGCCAGGAGTGAAAAGAAAAAAGTGTCAGAGAGATTCAGAAAGAGGCTGATTGTCATGTTTCATAAATGCATTTGAGGTACATTTGCTGCTAGTAGCTTGTTTGTAAGGCGGCAAGGCAGATCAGGTGTCAAGGGCAGTCACATCTATTTGAAGCCTGCAGGTATTCCCTTAGCATTGATTTATATGGGCCCGGCCTTCTTTCCTCAGTTATATGGATTGGGAGGGAGTTTGTCCAGGAATGGGCCCTGAAGTTGAACATGCGTTGGTATTGGGAGGTCCGGCCATGGGGAACCCATAGTAGCCGCTTGCTTGAGCTTCGGGTTGTTTTGCTTAGTGGTGTTGGGAGGATAATTTGGTGTAGGGAGGGTGGGGTGAGGCCTAGTAATACCTTTTTGGTCATAAGGCAGGTGTGGTACCTGATTCTGTTTTCCAGGTTTAACCAATTTGTGCTGCTATATAGGGAGCAGGAGTGAGTGAAACGATCACATCCTAGGACGAGGCAGCAGGCTCTGTTGCACACAAGCCGGAGTCTGCTTAGGGCTGTGGAGGGCACAGCACTGTAAATTAGGATGCCGTAGTCTAGCAGGGAGAGGATCGAGGAGTTTACGGTAAGTTGTAGTGCCTCAGGGGTGAGGCAGTGTTTGTACCGGTAGAGTACGCCTAGCCTGGAGCTAAGAGTGGTTGTTAATGTAGGATATGTTGATTAAAGCTGAGGGTGGGATCTAGAGTGATCCCTAAGTATTTAAAGTTGTATACTTGTTCTAGGGGGGTTTGATTTGCAGTGAGGAAATTGGGGCACAGGGTTTTGTGTGGGTTTTGAGGATGGGTAAGTATCATGACTTTAGTCTTATTATAGTTGATAATAAGACGGTGGGTGGTGAGCCAGTCTTCGATTTCACGGAAAGAGTGCTGGAGGGTTTGGTGGAGTTTGAGGGGAGCCGGGTCAGAGGCGAACAAGACCGCATCATCTGCATAAAGGAGCAGATTTCCAGAGCAAGAGGATGGGAGGGAGTTGAGGTACAGGCTGAAAAGTAGGGGGCCAAGTATGGAGCCCTGTGGAACACCGGATCGGATTGGGAGGCAGGGTGATAGGACAGGGCCTACATTGACTCTCTGGGTTCTGTCGGAGGGATAACTGGAGAACCATTTTATGGTGTCATTTGAGAGACCCGTGTAGGCCAGGGTGTTTAGTAAGAGGGCATGATTGACTGTGTCAAATGCTTTAGATAGGTCCATGAAGATGGCACCTGTGAGGTGGCCGTGGTCCAGGGCAGAGTGGACCTGGGAGGTAAATTCAAGGAGGGCCGTAGTGGTGCTGTGGCCCTTTCAAAAACCATGTTGCTGTCTGGTTAGAAGGTTATATTTATTCAGGTGTTCAGTGAGTTGGTCGGCGACTATGCGTTCTAGTGCCTTCGACGTGGGGGGTAGGATTGAGATGGGGCTGTAGTTATTTGTGGATGTTCGGTCACCACTTTCATGGATAGGTGTGATATAGGCCAACTTACAGTGGGTGGGGAATTTCCCTTGGCAGAGGGAGCAATTTAGAATGTGGGTGAGAGGGTTAGGACTTCCTGGAGAGTGAGGCGGAGAAGTCTATGGTCTAGGGAGTCATGACTGTAGTGGTTTTTACTTAAAGCTTTAGTAAGGTAGGGTCTCGCCTCCGAGTGTTGACCTCAGAGAGAAATGCTACTGCAGGTAGGGGTGGGGATGATACGGTCCGGCAGGGGGACGAAGAAGTTAGGGGGAAATACATGGGAGAGATCAGAGAAAGCAGTATTTAGGGCCTCGGCTATGTTGACAGGGTCGGCGGAGAGGCTACCATCAATGAGTATTTGGTCAGGTGGTAGATTTGGGCCTTTGCCACAGAGTTCCTTTATGTTCTCCCAGAACTTGCTCCCGTTTCCCCAGGCGGAGGTTAAGGTGGCTTTGTAATGGTTTGCCTTGGCAGTGCGTATGGCCCAGGTGCATTTGTTTCGGGCCTCTCGATAGCGTTGCCTGTCCTGAGGCCGTTGGGTCTCATTGGCCAGGTGCCATAGAGCATCATGCTGGTGCAGTAGGCCTTGGAGGTGGTCCGAGAACCATGGAGCATGATTCCCTTTGGTCATAGTTTTGGCAAAAGGGGCGAACTTGTCACAGGTTCAGTTAAAGATGTTGACAAACAGTTCGAGGGCATGGTCAGGGTCGAGTGTATTAGTAAGTGGTGTCCAGTCCCAATCTCTGAGGTGGGCCTTGAAAAGGGGTAATTTTCCAGGCCCTAGTTTACATTGTGTATTAATTATAGTCACGGTTTTGGGGTGGGTACCAGACCAGTTGCAGAGTACTGGTGAGTGGTCACTTAGGGTGTTGGGGAGGACTTGGGTGCTTGTTATTTTGTGGGGGCAGTTGGTGAAAACTAGGTCTAGGAGGGTTGATGTCCCTGTGCAGGCATGAAGCCGGGTGGGTGTTTTGACGACCTGGTGAGGTCGAGGGCAGCAGCCTCATTGATGTAAGGCGTGGCTGTTTTGGCCAGCCAATTTATGTTGAAGTCCCCCAATAGTATTTTTTCTTGTTTAGGGGGTAGGGTGGTGAGATGGGATATGATGGCTTGGAAGGCTAGCTGCTGGTTTCTGGGAGGGACATAGGCCATGGTGAGGAGGAGAGGGGATGTAGACCTACCTATAGTAATTTTTAAGGTGAGGGCCTGAGCCCTGGATGTTAGTATGGGCACGGGGAGAGGGTGGCCCCTGAGGGAGTCCTTGAGGTAGGTAGCACAGCCACCCCCTCGATTTCCCATACAGTCGGAGCGAGAGAGGCAGTAACCAGGGAGTTTAACTGCTGAGTCAGGGACAGAGGGGGAGAGCCAGGTTTCTGTCAGGGCAATGATGTCTGGGTTGTTCTGGAGTACCCAGCCCTGAAAGGAATCCCATTTTTTTTTGCAGGCTACAAATGTTTAGTGAGGCAATGCACAGGCCATTTCCAGGAGATCAGTGGGATGATGAGGCAAGCTGGGGGCCAGGGTTTGGGTGGACATTACCTGTCAGCAGAAGAAAAAGAATGAGAGACCTGAGTCGGTATTGGTTTATTTGAGTAGTAGGTCTTCGGCATTTATGCTGTGTGCAGCTGATGGTGGGTATTGGTAGTTTCAGCAGAAGGGGGGCAGATAGGAGGAAAAAACAGGGAGGGTTTGTTTTGTTGCGGATGTGGAGGAGGTTTGCAGGAGAAAGGGGGCTCCAGTGTGTAACTGTGGGAGATGACATCCAGTGGTGTGTGTGGATGTTATATATATGTGTTGGGGGGTTTAGGGATAGGTTTGTGGTCTGGTATTGAAAGGGCTGGTAGTGCAGGTGCAGTGGGGGAGGCAGGGCTGGGAGTGCCAGCCAGAATGCTGACAGAGGTTTCAGCATTTGCCCTTTTCATGTTATGAGTGGGGGGTGGAGGTGCCTGGGTAAATTGCAGGAGTAGAGCGATGAGGGTAAGTGGGAGCATGGCAGAGTAGATGCGTGAGTAAAATATGTGGCAGGGCTGGAGAGAAACGACAGAGAGGAGAGAAAAAAAGGAGAAAAAGTAAAAAAGGTGGTGAAAGGACCTCTAGTGGTGGAGGAAGATAAGCTGCAGATGGGAAAGTGGCCTGATAGGTTTTTTTGTGATCATGTGATCACAAATCAGCCTATATATTTGGATGCTGACCAAGGGTGGTGGTGGGGGCGGCGGGGCAGAGCCAGCGAGACAAAGGAGCCACACAGGAGTTGCGACTGCGACTGCGACTGCCGAAGTTATCCTGGTAGGTACCTGTGAATTTGGTATCGATTCCGCTGTTTCTCCGGTGCCTGCTTGGATATGAAGGGAGGGTTGGGGGAGGACTACTCATGCAGCCCTCACGACCGCCTGGAGCTCTGGAGGAGAGAGAAGAAAGACAGGCAGTTTAAATAGGGCTCAGGAGGTTTTCACTGTTTGGGGGGTTGGGGGCAGGGTTCCAATGCGTGAGAAGGCTATGCAGTATCAATCAATTACTTTAGTGTTAAAACAATATCAAAGACAGCATCAAGCATAGATATTTGACTCAAAGGCAGCAGTTTGGTCAAAAAGTAAAAAATGTCTTAAAGGGGACGGCAATTAACAAAAAACAGTCAAAAAGCAGAGGTGCAGGCAACATCTGATTTAGCTAACAAAAAAACAAAATATAAACTATCTTCATTGTTGGGCCGAGCAATTAAAGCCCCCCCCCTTTAAAAAAGGCGCCAAGAGAGTTTTTTTGAGCCAGCGAGACAAAGGAGCCACAAAACAGTTGCAACTGTGACTGCCGAAGTTATCCTGGTAGGTACCTGTGGATTCGGTATCGTTTCCACTGTTTCTCCAGTGCCTGCTTGGATACGAAGGGAGGGTGGGGGGGAGGATTATTCATGCAGCCCTCACGACCGCCTGGAGCTCTGTGAATTCGGTATCAATTCCGCTGTTTCTCCGGTGCCTGCTTGGATACTATGGGAGGGTGGGAGGAGAACTACTCATGCAGCCCTCATGACCGCCTGGAGCTCTGGAGGATTATGAAATTGAGGGGTTTTCCCTTACTCTTGTACTAAACGCAAGTGTTTGTTAAAATTCAATAAAGATCTTTATGGATAAAAAACTTCAGTAACACAAAAGTTTGAGGGTGTGGTCACATGATCCACTTTCCATACTTTCATGTTCTGAGACCCTTAAAACCAGGCCCTTGGCGAGCAGAGCGATTGTGTGCAGGTGAGTGCACGTACGTGTCTAGCATGTCAAGTGGGACAAACAGGACAACGGGCCAGGTACTATTCAAAAATAACTCACTATTTGCTATATTTGAAGTGGTTACAGGGTGCAACTGAATGGTTGCGTAGAAGGGTACAAGGATGGCATAGTGCTGTAAATCAATTGGGTAGGGCTTGTCTCCCATTGCTCTAGAGCAAGTAATCATTTGGCTGACATTTTTTGGATCCAGTGTTAAATTATATCCTCATCACCCACCTAATCCTTTGCTTTGATCCCAGCCAGTTATGTGTTGTGTAACGTTTCCACCAGCGCATTACTATACAGTCCCATGGTGATACAGCAACTGTTTAAGTTCAAGTTAGCCAATAAACAGTAGCAAATCATCTTTAAAGAGAAGTTGTTTCCCTTCCCCTGCTGGTTTGCTTAACAAATAGTGCAATGGATCCAAATGAGGTCCTTTTAAAATTGTTATGCCAGGAGGGGTCTATCATACAATGCACCAAATGTAAAATGTATGGTGAAAAACCAACCTGTGGGGTTGCTGACACGTACACCTGCAATAAATGCAGGGCTTACATTGATCTAAGAAATTAACTAAATATCACCTACAATAAACTGAATGAGGCACTACAATAAATGACATAGAACTCTTTGTCCAGAATCTGCACAAGGAGACAGCCACAGTGTCCAACAGGGTGGAAGGCAATAACAAAAAAAGATTCAGAAAGAATCAAACTCAAAGGAAACTTTTGTGAAATTAAAGATAAATTAAAAATAACACAACAAAGGGGAAACTATAAAAGGAGAAATCAATTAAAAAGCATCCATTCAGCCCTGCACCACAGTCACTCGGTTTGCTCGGAAGTAATGAAATAAAGTGAGCAACTTCCTTCACAGTCACTGTCTTAAAATAAAATCTAGTAAACTCCAAAAAATCCAAATTTTCAGACAATTTAGGAGACTCAACAGTAGTCAAATTGGAATCAAACCTAGATAAATCAATACATTTAGAATGTAATGCATTGGCCATGTCTAATGGGTCACAGAGCACATTATCATTATCAAACAATGTAGTACTAGGGCCTTCATCCCAACCATTAATTAAAGAATTCACACTATTCCAAAAGTGTCAAGAATTAGATCAATTAGAATCAAATTACTTATGCAAGATTTCAGATTTAGCAGCTTTAATCATATACTATAGGAAACATTTTTTTTTCTAAGTCACTGATAGTAAGACAGAAAGGGCATTAACAAGGTGAAAGAGTCTAACATGTTTAAATATAAGAAAAATAGCAGGACAAGAGGACACAGCGTGAGATTAGAGGGAGGCTGATTAAGGGGGAATGTGAGGAAATTCTTTTTCGCAGAAAGAGTGGTGGATGCATGGAACGGTCTACCTCAGGAAGTGGTGGCTATGAATACAGTGCAGGGCTTCAAACAGGCATGGGATAGGCATAAGGGAGCAATACAGATGAGTATGAATAGATAGGCCATTGACAGAGCAAAGGCTGATGGCACATTTATAAGGTAGAAAATTAAATGGGCAGACTGGATGGGCCTTGCGGTCCTTATCTGCCATCAACCTATATGTTTCTATGTAGAAGGGGCGGATTTATAATCAGATCAAGTCAATTTCTTTTGTTTTATCCAGTATCTTAAATGTTTAGAAAGCTACAAACTTGGTGCACCACAAATTGTAACTGTTCTCCTAGGGAAGTATTTCTCCTGAATTGGAAGTAATTGATTTAAAAAAAGCAGAGCTAAATTAACATCAGGGATCAAATCAAGATTGGACCAATAGATCCTAGACAGAACAAAAAATAATGCATCAGCATTAAATCATTTGAAATTACGAAAGTGAATTATACGTGGAGGAATGTGGGGTGTTTTAAATGTCAAAACACAAAAGGTAGCTAAATGATTGCTAACTGCATTATCCAAAACACCAACAAATAACATTTTATTTTCTCTATTAGTAAAAACCTAGTCCCATAATGAGTGGTCCAAACTACCAGAATTTAATCTAGTAGGAGAACTATGTAATTGAGCCAAATGATAAGATTTTAATAAAGACTCATACTGAGAAACACAGTCACTAAGCAAGTTTAAGTTAACATCACCAAAAATCTATGAAATCATGTAAACCTATATAAGGCTCAACAGCCTTCAAAAATTAATCCAAACCTGACAGACCAATTTGAGCAGGATTGTATAAACAACTCAAAATAACCTGCTTATGCCCACCCAATACCAAATAAAGAAGCCATTCATTTAGGGAATTAAATAGCACACAATTAGTAATCAGAGTGTCCTGCAAATGCTCCTTAAAGTAAACAGCAGCACCACACCCCCTTTTTCCTACCGTCCCTGTCCTGTCTGATGACTGTGTATCACAGCAAAGCCCACAAACTATCAGGAGATGAAGATTTTAACCAAGATTCAGTAATACCCAAGATATCAGGATGGTAATGATCCACAATATTTTCTAATTCAGCCGTCTTTGGAATTAAACTATGATTACTTAAATGGAGAAATTTTAAACCATGTGCATGGTGCCAGGGAACAGAGTCAGCAGATGGGAGGGGTCCTAGGTTAGGTTCTGCATCCCCTGATAATAACAACAAACATAAAATAATACACAAAAAACCCTAACTTTCCTAAACAAGAATAAACAGCCACTAAACAACTGCTTCGAAATTAAAGAATATATTACCAAGTTAAATCTATTGGATAAAAACAAATAAAAACTCCACCTTACTTCAAAATGAGAAAATCTAATCAAATACCTGAACACAGAAAAATCTGAAACATTACAAACACCCACCATTAAATCAGAAACTAAAACAGTAGAAATTAATTCACAACTAATAAAACAACATAATAAAATAAACAATCCACCCCCAAGTACAGTGCACTTTCCAATGCTCTATAATAAAAACAAAACAAAATTCAAGAGTAAAGAACAACACTTAAAATATTAAGAATAAACAACAGAACAAACCAGCACAATGCTATGGCCCAGGCTCCCTGATCCCATGGGCTCCCACAGACTCCCTGCACTTTGCAACACTTCATCGCACAGAGCTGTCACCGCTATAGACACTGTTGCATCTATGGGTGCTTTTTCTTTGAACCCCAAACCCTGCCAAAATTGGGCTTTCACCACCAATGGAGGGGGGGAGTGGTGGAGAGGGAGAGGCTTAGTAAAAGGCAAAAGGCTTGTGGAGTCCGTGCAAGCAGCAGAAAGTGTTAAGGAAATTATCAACACTGGGGAGTAATGCAAGCAATCACCATGGTAACAAACAGCAAATCTGCCAGAAAAAATAAAGCTGCCAATGAAGACACGGTGCAGTTCAGTCTTTAGTAACAAAAGGCATATAGTTCCCCATTTTCCAGTCAAACACTTGCTGCTCAATAAGTTCAGTTCAGTTGAAGAGACATACAGTTCAAAAGTCCTACTCAAACATTTATTACTCGTCCTGGGGAATTAAAAACACTGGGGAGGGATGCAAGCAGTCACCATAACAGCTGACAACAATGTAGCCTAGCAGAAAGAAGCTGTCAAAGATGACATGGCATGTAAATATTCAGGAGAAAGTCACTGTGTGTTTTTCTAAGGAAGGGGGCTGTATCAGCTTAGTTTACTGTCAGGAGCAGAGGGTGAATCTAATTGGGGGTGTGGCTTAGGAGCTTAGGAGTACAAAAGCAGGCCTTTCCAATTACAGCTTCCTGCTGTTATTGACAGAGGAGAACTTTGCTTTCAGAGCAGGTAACAGCAGTCTAGAACAAAGCTTTTTTACTAATTGTCCTCCTTCCCACCCTAAGCCAGTTTTACTTTTATAGCCACTGGATTTGACTGACAACAGGAACTTCCTGTTTGGCACTAGGAAGGGAAGGATTACTGAGACACATTAGTTTCATCAACCTTGAAGGAACCTCAAAAAATAACTCTTTCTCCCCCCCGGCTGCTGGAGGTCTGAATCCAAGCACGGAAGAAGGAGACTACTGAAGACTACAGGAAGGGCGAGAGTTGTAAGGACACATAGGCAGTAGGAAAGTAAGTGTCAAAATACATAGAGGAAGGAGACTGTAAGCATACAATGCAACAGGAGAGGGGACAAAAAATAAGTCAAAATGGGAGTGGTGCAGTGCAATGGCTGTGGGGCAGTAGTGTACAGGGAGACATTCTGGAGACCGCGATGCTGCCCTGTTTGCAGGCACCTCTCTGGTCTGAGGGAGGAGGTTGCCCGTCTCCAGGCTGACCTGGCTAGGATTTATGAAAGCTCTTCCCCCCCAGGGACCACCAGGGCCAGCACCACTACTTCAGAGGTTGCCAAGAAAGAGGAGCGGTTGGACCAAGGTGGGCTCAGGGAGGGAGAGGGTGGTAGAAAAGAGGTGCATCCCTCCAGTTGTACCTCTCCACAATTCATATGCTGTTCTGGTGAAGAGTGGTTCTTCTATGGAGGCACCTGCAGTGGAGACCAAGGAGGATGCTGGGAACCTCCACAAAGAAGGCCCACAGGTGGGTGGCATGAGACCCCACAGGGGAAGAAAACAACTCCTGGTGGGGGACTCGATCATTAGAGGGGTAGAAGTGGAGGAGGAAGGGGATAAAGCGGCAAAGTGCCTGACTGGCACCACGGCTCGGAGGGACAGGAAGAGAATCCTCAGGATTGTGGGAGCAGCTGAATGAGGGAGGGAGCTGGATGTCATTGTCCACCTAGGGACAAATGACCTGGCTATGAATGGGATCAGAGCAGTGCAAGAGGAGTTTGTAGAGTTGTGGAAGAGCCTTAGATAAGTAGCATGTATGGTAACCTTCTCAGAGGTGCTATCTGTCTATGACAGTGATGAGGCTAGGGAACTCTGCACCATGGGATGCAATGACTGGTTGAAAAACTGGTGTGGAGCTCAGGGTTTTGGCTTCATTGGGGACTGGGGAGCCACCTGAAGGTATGCAGCCCTATACTGGTGTGATGGTCTGCATCTGTCCAGGGTGGGAACCAGAATCCTAGGTGATAGGTTTAAATGCTTCATTGGCAAGCATTTAAACTAGCCAAGGGAGGAGGCACTGAAAAGGAGCAGGGAAATCCTAGCCTCCCCCCCACAAAACACAGTTGTTAGAGAGGAAAACATCAAGGTAGAGAAGTCAGTAGGGAGCAGGACAGGGGTAAATACAGAAAAAGGCAGTAGGGACAGGGATGGGGCTAAAAGGGGTAAGGCCATAAAAAAAATGAAAGGCGATGAGTAGCAAAGCCTGCAGTCTGTGTAACAAGCTCCCTGAACTAGTGGCCTTGATGGAAGGGGGATGCCTGGATATTGTGGCAGTCACTGAAACATGGTACACAGAGAACCATGGCTGGGATGTCAACATACTGTACCAGGATACTCAATCTACAGGAGGGACAGGGTGGGTAAAAGAGGAGGAGGAGTAGCTCTGTATGTAAGGGAAGGGATTAAAGCAACAGAACTAAACAGTAAACAGGAAGTTGATGAGTCACTTTGGGTCACCCTGGAGACAGGAAATGGCACCACAATCCGCATGTGAGTTGTGCACTTTGTTGCACAGAGCCACCGCTGCTGCATCTATGGGTGCCTTTGCACCCAAACTCTGCCAAAATTGGTCTGCTACCACTATATAGGAATGGTTGCTAGAACTGGCTAAAATGGCTAGTTATGAAAGAGTTCAGGAAGTATCCAGAGGCAAAGCTGAAGAGTTCCTCAACACCTGGGGGAAATACCTGAGTGACTTCTGCCTGTTGCAAAATCCCTACAGGTCACTTCATTCCTGCTTACTTTCTAGGTCCCAACCCACAGTCCTCCTAAGCCCATCCAGAACCAGCCCCTCTACCTCCCACCAGAGTAGGATAATAGTCAATCTCAGGGTCAGCATTTCAACATGCACAGGATATCTTCTCTAAACTGGTTACCCAGTCTTAGCTAGAGAGTTGATTTATTTAGTTAGTTTTTGTTGACCGGGTAAGTGCAGTAGACAAATTCTGTCTATTTTCAGGCACGACCTGGGGAGGGGAATACAGATGAATGTCAACTGACCTTGAACCAGATTAAGCTGTTAGTGTTTTTTTTTTATAATAAAGCTATATGCATGATTTGTAAGGGTAACTGTTTGAATGTGAATTTTTTCATTATTCCCTCCTTAGTGTGGTATCTGGTTAATATAATGTAGATGTTATGACTAGTGACCAAGACTGGGAAACTTGTGTTCCTGGTTACTCTCTATTCTACCATAGTAGATTAAATCGGAGAGGTGGTGGGGTAGCTGTTTTCATTACCTCATCAGTAGGTGTACTTGATATTTCACATAAAATTAAAAAAGAGGAATCATTGGTCGAGCCTATTTGGCTAAGGATTAAACTATCTAATACTGATTTATTTTTAGGTCTCTGTTATAGGCCCCCAGATTTGAAACCTGAAATTCTAAATGGCATCATTGAGGAAATGTCTTCTGCTGCTGATTTAGGCACTGTTCTGTTTATGGGTGATCTTGATATGAGTGACATAAATTGGACAAATAATTCTGCTAAAACTAATGCATCTAAAACCTTTTTGAATTCATGTTTAGAACTGAATTTGGTTCAGCATGTCCATTTTCCTACCTGTGAATCTAATATTTTAGATATTGTATTAGGTAGTGAACCTATAACAATATATAATTGTCATCCCTCAGCTCCAGTAGGTAATAGTGACCACTGCACTATTATCTTTGAAACTAATTTGATTCAAGGGGAAGTAGATAACACTACCAAAACGTTTGCCTTTCATAAAATGAATTCTATGCATTAAATGAACATGTTGCTGCTATTGATTGGTTTTCTATGTTAAAAAACCAAAACATTAATGATATGTGGAGTCTTTTCTTTACAACAATTATGAGTGCGACCAATAAATTTATTCCCAAGGTTGCTAAGAAGAAATTGAACCACCAACCAAAATGGCTCAATGTAAAATTACATAAATTAATAAAAAAGAAAAAGAAAATTTACAAAAAAATATAGATCTAATAAATGTAATAGAACCTTAAATACTTTCAGACAAATTCAAAAACTATGCAAAAGAGAAATTAAAAAGGCTAAAATATTGATGGAAACTTCATTAGCAAAAAAGGCACATAAGGGTGATAGTAAATTATTATTTAGCTACATTAATTCTTTAAAAAAACAAACATGTAAGGTAGACCCTATTATATCTGGTTCTGAAACTTTTACACATCCCAGTGATATGGCTAAATTTTTTAATTCACAGTTCTGTGAGGCTTTTTCTAACAACAATGAAAGTTGTACTACCAAATTTGATGTTCATTTATTCCAAGAGGCTGACATATCATTAGAAACTATTGAAGCTAAATTAAAGGAAGTTAAGAAAGGATCATCTGCTGGCCCCGATGGAATTTCTGGGGATTTAATTAATTTAATGAAAGATCATCTCTACATACCTTTAAAAATCCTTTTTGATACAAGTCTGAATACTGGACTGGTTCCAGTCAGATGGAAACTTGCTAATGTAGTTCCACTATTTAAAAAAGGTGCAAAAAGTAATTCAGACAATTATCGTCCCATCAGTCTGACTTCAATTTGTTGTAAACTTTTGGAACGTATCATTAAGGATGATTTAACTTCTGTACTTTCTAGCTTAGATCAAACTCAACATGGATTTATTAAGGGTAGATCGTGTATAACAAACTTGTTATGTTTCGATGATTATGTCAGTCAAAACTTGGACAGGGGTGTTCCCTGTGATGTTATTTTTTTGGATTTTAAAAAAGCCTTTGATTCTGTTCCTCATTGGGCCTTGATAAAAAAATTACAGCTTTTTAACATCAATCCAATTTATGTTAGATGGATCTCAAACTGGCTGTCAAGTAGAAAGCAGAGAGTCATAATTGATGGCCATATTAGCAGTTGGAAAGATGTAAAAAGCGGTGTTCTGCAAGGATCTGTTTTGGCTCCTTTGATCTTTCAGGTCTTTATATCTGATTTATCCAAAAATATTAAAAGTATTTCTATCAAATATGCAGATGCTTGTAAAATCTGTAATATTTGTGATCATGATTATAATGTTATGGTTATTCAGGAAGATGTAAAGATTATTGAAACCTGGTCTCAAAAATGGAACCTCTACTTCAACATCTCAAAATGTTGCATCCTACACTTTGGGAAAAAGAACTTAAAACATCAGTATTTTCTGTATGACAAGTTGTTAATTAGTAAGGACAGTGAAAAAGATCTTGGTATAACTGTTGATGTACAGTTGTCTTTTGATTCCCATATTACTAATACCATAAATAAAGCAAATAAGATTTGGTGGGCCATTCGTTATAATATGACATCAAAAAATCCAGATGTGCTTCTACCTCTGTATCGAGCATATGTTAGACCTCATCTGGATTTTGGTTCACAGTTGTGGAGCTCATATAAAATAAAGGATGTGGTTAGACTGGAGAGAGTACAGAGAAGGATAACTAAATATTTAGTATCCTTAAAAACAATTTCATATTCGGAGAGGTTAGTGAAATTTAATTTAATGTCACTGGAAGAAAGAAGAATGAGAGGTGATTTGTTGCTTTTATGGGATTTGCATAATGATGAATATTTATTTGTTCATAGTGGTCTTGACCATAAACAGACTAAGATTGATACTAGAGGCCATCCACTTCAATTATCTAGAAATAAACATCATATTAAAAAAAGAGCTCACTTCTATTCACAACGAGTTGTTTCATTGTGGAATAAATTACCAACTAGTGTTGTAATCAGTGACAATAAATTGACTTTCAAAAACAGACTTGATGCTTTTTGGGAATTTGAATAAGTTCCCAAATAGTTATTTGTAGGCCTGAGGCCATTATAGGCAGTTTAGCCTTTGTGCCTCTTACAGCATCTTAGTATGAATCTTAATATGAATCTTAGGACTCTTCATTGGGAGCATAAAGCCCTGCTAATGTAAATGTTTGTGTTTTAAACTCTGTGTTATGACATACCTTCCTTTTTCATAAACAAAATAATCTACCCCCTCCCGAATGTGACTGACATACTGTATAGCATCCCCTAGCTTTAAATAAGTTGGAACAATATTTTACTTCATTCTCCAAGAAATTAGTTTCTTGAAATATTAATCCCTCTGTTCCTTTGGAGTTACAGTAATTTGTTATTTCTGTGTTGTTATCTGATTTTGGGCAGCTTTTACATTCCAGGAGGCAAATTTACTAATCAATTGATCATCCATATCTTAATTTTGTTTAAATGTGTGTGTAGAGAGCATGTAAAAATTAACTGGGCACCATTTAATTCTTTTGTTTATTATTTTTTTTTGCGTGTGTGTTTCTTTTATGTTTTGAACTTCTTGCAGTCAGTGGCTCAGGAATATACCCCCCCAATATTGTTTGGGTCTCAGCTTACCAGGATCCCCCCAAATACTTCTTACTTGGTCCCAGCATACTGGTATCCCAACATCGCACTGCTCAACACGAGGATTTTTTTTTTGCATTTTTTTCCCCCTTTAATCCTTGATCACCAGTGCAAAGGATGTACCTCTAGTCTGGCAATGTGCTGATGCACACTTCAGTGACATGCCTAACAGTGTCCTTCACTCCTGACTCAGCTGTCTGTGACCGCCACACGTGCTTCCAAAGGTGGCAGTACTGGTACAGGTGCAAAAGTATCCAGGTATTCCTCCTCCCATGGAGGCAAATATCTTGTGTGATGCTCAAGCCTCCTCTCCCCAGCCAGCCCTTGATGACCCAGGATCATTCCTGAACCTGGGTCATCGATGCCAAGAGCAGTAGCACTACCCTACGCTGACAGGCTGGCCATTTTATGTACAGTGGCGTGAAAAAGTATTTGCCCCCTTCCTGATTTTCTCTATTATTGCATATTTGTCACACTGGATGTTTTCAGGTCTTTAGACAAAATATAATATTAGATAAAGGGAACCTGAGTGAACAAATAACACTTTTTTTTTTTACTTATTTCATTTATTTAATGAAAAAAGTTAACCAACACCAACGGGCACTGTGTGAAAAGTAATTGCCCCAGTTAAATCAACCCAATTAAAGGGATAATTAGAGTCAGCTGATTGAACACAGCCAGACTTGATTACAGCCAGCCCTGCTCAATATAAATCTCACTTATTTTGACCCTTACCATCAGAGTCACGTTGCCAGCACAAAGATTCAACAAGCACATTATGCCATGATCAGAAGTTCCTGAAAAGATCAGAAAAAATGTGTTGCCTCTATCAGTCTGGAAAGGGTTACAAAGCTATTTCTAAGGCTCTGGACTCCATCGAACCACAGTGAGAGCCATAATCTCCAAATGGAGAACACTTGGAACAGTAGTGAATCTTCCCAGGAGGGCGGCCCACAAAATTACTCCAAGGGTGCAGCGAAAATCATTCAGGAAGTCTTAAAGGATCCTAAAACAACATCCAAAGAACTGCAGGCTTCTCTTGCCTCAGCTAAGGTCAGTGTTCACGACTCCACAATCAGAAAGAGACTGGGCAAAATGGGCTTCATGTGAGAGTAGCAAGGCGGAAACCACTGCTAACCAAGAAGAACATAAATGCTCGCTCTCATTTGCCAAGAAGCACCTGGATGATCCACAAGCCTTTTGGGAAAATGTTCTATGGACAGATGAGTCCAAAGTGGAACTTTTTGGATGACATGGATCCCATAATGTCTCGCGTAAAGCAAACACAGCATTCCACAGAAAGAACACCATACCAATAGTCAAACATGGTGGTGATAGTGTGATGGTGTGGGGATGCTTTGCTGCCTAAGGACCTGGATGACTTGCCATAATTAAAGGAACCATGAATTCTGCTCTGTACCAGAAAATTCTTAAGGAGAATGTCCGTCATCCTTCCGTCAGCTGAAGCTGAAGCGTAGTTGGGCCATGCAGTAAGACAATGATCAAAACACAAAAGCAAGTCCACATCAGAATGGCTAAAAAGAAGTAAAATTAAAGTTTTGGAGTGGCCTAGTCAAAGTCCAGACTTAAACCCAATAGAGATGCTGTGGCAGGACCTGAAAGCAGCAGGTCATGCTCCAAACCTACCAAATGTTACTGAATTAAAGCAGTTCTGCGAGGAAGAGTGGGTTAAAATTCCTCCACAGCGATGTGAAAGACAGATATTGAATTATAGGAAGTGTTTCGTTGCAGTCATTGCAGCTAAATGTGGCATAACCAGTTATTAAGTGTAAGGGGGCAATTACTTTTTCACACAGTGCCAGTTGGTGTTGGTTAACTTTTTTTCATTAAATAAGTGAAATTAAAAAAAAAAACAAGTGTTATTTGTTCACTCAGGTTCCCTTTATCTAATATTACATTTTCTCTAAAGACCTGAAAACATCCAGTGTGACAAATATGCAATAATAGAGAAAATCAGGAAGGGGGGCAAATACTTTTTCACGCCAGTGTATCTTTTTTAAACTTTTTTATTATTATATTTATTTTTCTCAGACTTTTTTTATTATAGATTTCTGCTGACCCAAACATCCAGTGTAGCATATCCCTTAATGATCCCCTACAGGAAAACCAATTACCTCTTCTCTTCCAGATTTTCCTACCCATACATGTAATACATTTAAATGCACGACATAATGAAGAAGAACTGAACACATCCTATCCCTTCCTGACCCATGTCAACAACATATAGAATAGTGTATGGGTGACCATATACATTAAGTCTGTGTTTCCATCAAGGGGATGTAATAACATCATGCAGACCTTAAGAGTCTGCATGTTTCAGATAGTATATGGTTAGCCCCATTGTAAAATTATATCTAATACAACAGTGCATAAAAGTCTTACTGAACATTACTTCATTGACAAATGTTATTTCATTGCTCCTGCTCTCTTCGGCATCCCACTCTCCAGAACACTGAAAACCCTTGCTCTCTCCCTTGATGTCTGTGATTCACAGCCACACCATTTTGTAACTTTAAAAAAAAAATTAAACCACCATAAATAAATAAACTTCAGGGAAGCACAGCCATCCACAGCTTTCCCTATCAAAACTGCCTTGGACACCCACTCACTAAACAGTGCTGCCATTTTCCCTTAACTTTTTTCCGAGAAAGCCTGCATCTTCAGCTAATCACCAGCCATGCTGCAGAAGTCACAGTGTGCCTTGGGGTCTTTGGCCCTTATGCGCACCCCTTTCCATCAGGAAATATGGTGAGATGGGTGCAGTATAGGAGAATGGGGTGAACTTTGGGGCCGAAGTTTCCAAGGCACAACTCGATGCTTCTCACTGGCTGCAGGGTGTGGGTGGGGGGTTGAATGGTATGAGCATTGCAGGCGACAATCCCAAGTCACAGACCTGATGCCTGTCATTCTCTACAGGGTGGGGCGTTATGGTCAGAAACCCTAATGCCTCAGGCATTTGTTGGTATTTTCACTCCAAATTTTCAATATGTTTTTTGTGACCCCCACCTCATGAACAGTGGCAATATCAGTTTGTTAGCTGAAAGCTGCTTTTGCACAGTGACTATGGCATTTGGCACCACAGGAGCAAAAACACTTTCTGAACAGGATGTGAAAAATGACAGCTGTACTGTTCATGGGGAAGTGTAAAAAATGGCAATGTTGAAAATCTACAGTGAAAATATTAAAAAAACTGGTGAAGTCACGAGCGTGCATAGAAACTGTGCAATGCACACCCGTAATGTAATTAGTTTGGGGATTTTTTACAGCAGATTGTCAACATAGGCATTTTGGGACCTCTGATCATGAACAGTGTCACTGTGATTTTCTTTGTCTGTCCCGAACAATGATTTCCCAGAGCGACCGAGCATCTCTGCGCTGAAAGTGTGAAAACACATTTCGGCCATGTTGTGAAAAATGACAGCTGTGCTGTTCATAAGGAAGTGTGGAAAAATGACACTGGTGAAAATCTGGACTGAAAATATTACAAATTCATGAACTTACGAGGGTGCATGGAAACTGCTCAATGCTCACTCGTAACACAGTCATTTTATGGACTTTTGTCACCAAATTTTCAACATAGCCATTTTAAGACCTCTGCTCATGAACAGTGTCACTGTGATTTTCTGAATCTGACCAAAACATTACTTTCGCACATCGATTGACTATTACTCTTCATTCTGTGCTCCTACTTTGGTAAAGGACAAGGTATTAGTCGAAAAGGTACAACAGAGATTTACTAGATATGTCTCTAATTGCAGAACATTATCATGTAATAATAGATTGAAAAACTTGAAAATTTACTCTCTAGAATATCGATCTTTAAGAGGGGATTTAAGTTTAATTTATAAAGCTTCAAAGGACACAGCCTTATCTGACTCTATATGTTTGGAATGGCAGCATAAGATGAATAACACCAGATCTCATAAATTAAAGTTAAAATCTGTCATTAATAAGACAACAAGTAGAAACCATTTCTTTACTCAGAGAATAGTGCCGATCTGGAATTCACTACCTCTTGAAGTGGTATATAGTAGTACTTTTCAGTTATTTAAAAAAATGTTCAATCTTCATATGGGTGATAGTAAATATGATTTCCATTCAGGTTAAGGGTGACAAGTTCATCATGGGCTAGTCCCCCGAGCTCATACTGACCTATTAACCCTTTTGTGCGCTACATGTGTGGAAACACATTTTGGGTGAGTTGTGAAAAATGGCAGCTGTACTGCTCATAAGAAAGTGTGGTAAAATGGCAATGTTGAAAATCTGGCATGCAAATATTAAAAATTCATAAACTTGTGAGCGTGCATAGGAACTGCACAATGCACGATCATAAAACAGTCATTTTTAAGAATTTTTTTCACCACATTTTCAATATAGCCATTTTAAGACCTCTGCTTATGGACAGTGTCACTGTGGTTTTCCGAATGCATCCCATACATTGATTTTGCACACCGACTGTGCGCTACATGCGTGGAAACACATTTTGGGTGAGATGTGAAAAATGACAGCTGTACTGCTCATAAGAAGGTGTGGTAAAATGGAAATGTTGAAAATCCAGAGTGCAAATATTAAAACTTTGAGAACTTACGAGCGTGTGTAGGAACTGTGCAATGCTTGCTCATAAAACAGTCATTTTTAGGAATATTTTCACCAAATTTGCAACATAGGCTTTTTGAGAGCCCACCTTATGAACACTGGCACTGTCATTTTGTTAATCAGTCCCAAAAGGTGATTTAGCACAGTGACCTTGAAATCACCCTTCAGGCCTGATTAACACCATGACAGTTCAAGAATTCATGAGGAGGGGTCCCAAAAACCCCATGTTGAAAATTTGGTGCCAAAATTCCAAAAAATGCCTGAGACATGCATCAAAGTTGAAAAAAAACTATTTATTACAATATACAGCTTACCGGCATTTCCTCAGTTCGCGGTCGGCTTTGAAGAGTGCAGACGTGTTCCCGGTCTACCGAAGATCATAGCACGGACTCCGGAGTAAGTATGGGGTGAGATGGGTGTGTGGAGAACAGGTGCACAGAGGGTGGGCGGGTGGGCAGGAGACGCTTGAGGGAACTTTTTGTGTTTACAGGTTGGTTTTTAGGAGACGACGCGGACATTTGCCACGCTATGGGCTCCAGCATGGCAGAGCTGGAAGACTGTTTGGGGGCTGGGCAGGAGGATTGGGCACCCGATCATTATAACAATTTTGACATGCTGGGGTGGGCTCCCAGCATGGCACCTGAAAGAAATTTTTGGGGGTGTGGTGGGAGCCAGCACGGGATTGGGCACCCGTTGACTTATACAATTTTGCCTTGCTGGGTGGGCTCCCAGTGTGGAACCTGGAAAGCTTTTTGGGAAGGTGTCAGAGCCAATGGGATTGGGCACCCCGTCACCATAACAATTTTGCACGCTGGTGGGCCCCAGCTGGCACCTGGAAGATTGTTGCAGGGGATGGAACCGATGGGAATTGGGCACCCCATCAGCAAGTGAGTTGTTGCCATGCTGGGGTGGGCTCCCAGCATGGCGTACACTACAGGAAGAGAAAAGCAGAGACGATGATGTTGATTTCCAGCAGCATGCTAATAAGCAGTCTCTTATCGCTGCTCACTGAAGCAGAGCTCTCCCTTTGAACTGTACGGCACTGCATTTTCAACTGCTGTCATAGACAGCTGCAACATTCATTGGTGAACTGTGGCCGTGCCTGCAAACACACTGACTGAATTGGAAGACATGGTGCCACACCTCCAAAAACTCGGATGATGTCACTAAGTTTCTTGCACATGCGTGCAAGCAATCATAAAAATAACTATCAGTTAAAGCAGAAGGAAGTTGGGAAGGCAGTTAGAATAGCAAAGGACCAAACTGAGAAAAAAAGATAGCCAACTCAGTTAAAAAGGGGGGTAAAACCTTTTATAGGTACATTAGTGAGCAAAGAAATACCAAGGGAGGGATAGTGAGGCTTAATAAAGGGGAAGGGGTGGGCAGAGGGTGACAGTGAAAAGGCAGAGATGCTAAATGAATACTTTTGTTCCGTATTCACAAAAGAAGAGGAGGGGATGTACCTAAACCAAACAATAGAAGCACTCTGGATTAAGGGGAGGTAGCGATACCAGTCCATTCACAGAAGAAAGGGTCCTGAAAGAACTCCTGAAACTCAAGATGGACAAGGTAATGGGGCCTGATGGGATTCACCCCAGAATGCTGAAAGAAATAGGGGGAGAACTAGTGACATCAGTGACTAGCCTTTTTAACAAATCATGGGAGGATGGTGTGGTACCTGAGGACTGGAGGAAGAAGATGTGATTCCCCTTCACAAAAGTAGGAGCAAGGCTGAGGCAGGAAACTACAGATCTGTTAGTTTGACCTCAGCAGTAGGGAAGATGATGGAATCACTTCTAAAAGAAAGAATTGTTGAGTACCTAGAAACCTGCGAGGCACAGGACCCAATGCAGCATGGATTCACAGCGGGAAGGTCATGTCAGATGAATCTAATGGATTTCATTGACTGGGTGATCAAATCAGTAGACCAGGGAGGGGCTGTTGACATTGCCTACCTAGACTTTAGCAAGGCATTTGATACAGTACTACACAAAACATTAATAAATGAGTTAGCCAGCCTGGGAGTGGGTCCCAGGGTGGTAGCCTGGGCAAAAAATTGGCTGGACAACAGGACGCAGAGTGTAATAGTAAACATAGTCCACTCTGAAGAAAAGAGGGTTACTAGCGGGGTATTGCAGGTTTCAGTATTGGGGCTGGTCCTTTTTAACGTCTTTATAAGTGACATTGCAGAGGGATTGGAAGAAAAAATTGTGCCTCTTTGCAGATGACAAAAAGATCTGCAACAGGGTTGATACACGGGGGGGGGTGGAAAGGATGAGAAGGAACTTGGCAAGGTTGGAGGAATGGTCAAAAGTATGGCAGCTTAGATTCAATGCAAAGAAGTGCAACGTAATGCACCTGGGAAACAAAAACCCAATGGAAGAGTACACAATGGAGGAGGGGATAGTAACAACAACAAGAATGGAAAGATAGTCATATCAGATGACCTAAAGGTATGCAAGCAATGTGAAAATGCAGTAAGGAGGGCTGGGGGATACTGGGATGAATAGGGAGAGGCATCACCAGTAGAAAACAAAAAGTTGTTATCCCTCCATACAGTTTGTGAGACCTCGTCTGGAGTACTGTGTGCAGTTCTGGAGACCCCATCTCAGCAAAGTCATAAACAGGATGGAGGCTGTCCAGAGGTGGGCAATTAAAATGGTGCAGGGTCTGCACCAGAAACCATACGAAGAGAGACTAAAGAAGCTTAATATGTATACCCTTGAGGAAAGGAGGGAGATGGGGGCATGATATAAACTTTCAAGTACCTCAAGGGAATCAACAAAGTCCAAGAGGGTAGCATCTTTCAGAAAAAGAGATTTGCAAAAACATGGGGGCACAGTTTGAAGATAAAGGGGGGACAGCTCAGGGGCAACGTAAGGTAGTATTTTTTCACAGAGAGGGTGGTGGATGCATGGAACGGCCTACCTGAGGAGGTTGTGGCATCAAAAACAGTGAGGGAATTCAAGAATACATGGGATGGACATAAGACAATTACAGTGTCAGGTAAGAGGAAGTAGGCTGTTGGTTAACTAGAATCTGCAGGGTATCCAGTAGGTAGGGAAATGAGCAGACTGGGTGGCCCAAGTGGTCCTTATCTGCCATCAAAGTTTATATTTCTATATTTCTATTATTTACTTCAACATAAGGAGTCAAGGTAGAATTCTCTTTGTTTGAGTACATCTCTGTTTTGTCTTCAGAATTAGGTGGTTCTTCAGAATTGGCTGTCTTACTGGAGAAGTGGGTGTCTTCATACAAGGTGCTTTTCATTACTTCTTCTGCTTTTGATGGAGAAGTAAACACATGAGTTCTACCATATAGAGTAATTTTGAGTTTTGCTGGTGGAAGCATAATAAATGTTATATTCTTCTTATAATATAATCCGTTTACAGTTTGAAAAGTGTTCTGCCTTGCCCAAACACAACAGGGTAGATCAGGAAAACTTGGATTGTTAACCCTTGTATATGTAGTCCCTTTTTGATTCTAGCCTTAGGCATTACTTCTTCCATTTCTTAGTATTTTAATGGTTTGACAAAAATGAATCTGGGATACTTTCCTTTATAAGTCTCACTTCTAAATCCTCTACATGCATAATCAAGTATAAATCTGTCTGCAGGATATTTTCTGCCCAATGCTTCTGTCAGTAATGATCAAATAAAGTTATGGTGTTGCCCCCCCAGTATCGTGTCAATACCACGCAAATATTTTAACGCAGTTGTTACAGCGCATTCATCTTTTTTTAAAATGAATATGCTTTATTAAGATTTCAATTTAAAAATAGTACAACAGCTCCGAAATAAAACAAAGAACTGACCATACAAGGAAGCAGTCAGTGAATACATACAACAATTCCACATTCACAGCGATATAGAGGCGGCATTACTAATAGGAGGGTTTTAAAGCCCGAGCTTTGGTGGGCAGAGGAACAATGTCACTCCCCCATTGGGCTTAAAAGGTCACACATCCTGGAGCCCATTCAGGATTCATTTTTCATTGCGACCGGAGGCCCTGCTCCTCTTCTTCCTCACGCACTGCTGTTGTTTTGGAGCGCCTCCGGCCACTGGTTTTCTTCCCCCTCCCTGCTATGTTTTCATCCTTCTACTCAGATTCGCTCCCCACCGTTGTCTTGCTGCTCTCACTCACTTACCTCCTGCCCTGCCCAGCCGTCATTGTGGACTACTCCATTTCTCCCTATGGCCCTCCTTGGCTGCTCGTGGAGCACCTGCTCTACCCCTTATCAGTCGGCGCTTTCAAGCTCTTCTTTCCCACTGTTGCCTGCTGCCTCCCTGTTCTTCTTTGGTCTCTGCTCCCGACTGAGCCCCCGGCTGTGTTTATTCCTACCAGAACCTCCTCCCATGCATTGCTGTGTTCACCTGGTTCCTGTGGCTCACTCGCGCTGGCCGGTTCACCGTCTCTTCCTCTATGGCTTTACGAGGGTGTGACCAAGTGAGTGGGTGAGGGAGTGTGCCTCCATTTTAACTCTCCTTCTGAGCTCTCTTCTCTTTCACTCCATGGGAGTTTTTCATCTGGGCTCTGGCTGGTGTGCCGCACTGCTCGGGTATGGCTTCTTCCAATTGCTGCTTCTTGTTTTGCACTGTTTTCTTCCTCCCTCCATTTTCTGCTGTGGTGCGGCATGCTTTGGTGGCCGGCATGGACTCAGAACTGAGTTGTTTATTTTTAACATGCCTGTTACCGTACGCCTCTGTTCTGTAGCTTGGCTGCTTCATTTGTTTTCAGCTGCTGTGTTTCTTTTCTGTTTCCTACATTCACTGTTTCCTGCCTGTTTTGACCTCCTGCAATACCTTTCTCATCCTTTGCCTACTGCTGTCGACCTCTCTTGCTCATCTCTGCTGGAATCTTGTTTTTATTCGCTGTCCCCTGGTTCTCTGTCTGACCTCTGGGTCCATTCCTTTACATTGCTTCTTCATACATGCCTCTCCTTGAATCAGATGGGTGCTCTCCCTCCTTCCTTGTCCTCTGCTTTCTTTGGGGTTTCCCCTATCTCTGTATATCCCCCTAGTCCATCTGGTGTCCGGGTGCTTCTGTCTGGTTCTTCTTCAGTCCAACCTTAGAGTCCATTTACCTACCATTGGACATCTCCATCAGTATGCCTTGGCGTGGTTCACTGCCAAGTCTGCGCAAGTCACTTGCTCCATCTGGCCTGCTATCGGCATTCGTTTGGGCATCCCTGTCATGGATCATATACCACCTAATCTGACTCGCCCACATGCTGTTTTTATCCCGTACCAGCTGGGTCCTATGCTACCCTATTGACCTCCCTTTGTCCTTTCATACCTCGCTTTCCAGTACCTGCCTTCCTGGTGTCAATCCCTCATCCTTCCTCATCCATTCCAGTTGTCTTCCTCAGCCTAGTGCTTGTTCTTGTCCTGGCTATCATGGATTCTTTCCACTCATGGCTTCCCTCCTCCTCGTATGTCGTCCGATTTGACTCCTCTTGATCGCCGTCCTGAGCTTGCCCTCTGGTTCGCATACCCTCTAGTTCCTGACAAGCCTTCTTGGCCTCAGAGTCTGCATCCTTTCGAGGAGTATCATTGTTCGTCTCGCTCCATGGAGCATGATAAACTTCGTTCAAGTTCTTTTCAAGTTCATGTCCGTCTCCTCTTCTTCCAATTCCGTACCGGCCATCCAGGCTTCACTCCACTCATGGCCTGCTATCGATATTCTTTTTGGGCGTACCTACCATAACTCCTATGCGACCTATCAACCACAGCCATCCTGCTGCATGTATCGAGTTCGTAACTCCAGTCATATCAAGTTCATAACTCCAGTCATCATTGACTCGGCATTACCTCAAGGTTTATCTATTTAAATCACTTACTCGAACATTCCTATAATTGAATTCCATACTAGTCATCGACTACAGCTTCAGGGTCTTATCGTTCAAGACCCTCATTCGCATTGCATAATCATGCCTTATTGGCCTTAGTGTCTAGTTACTCACTTCACTCAATCATGCATGCCTCTCATTGGATCTTATGCTACCTTATCGACCTGCCGCCCTTCTGCGGTGATCACTATCAGTGTTCATTATTGCCTCAAGTTCTGTCTTCTATCTGTGCTTTCTTTTGGGGATTTTCCCAATTCCATCATCATCCTCCCTACTCATGTCCCTTTAGTTACTGAACCCTTCTTTTTAATGACATACATCCTCAAAATAAACATCGTCAGCCTGGAGGGAAGACGACCTAGGCCTTGGATCCTCAGAGGTTTCCTCCTTAAAGGGTGTTTTTCCTCTCCTCTATGCCAATGGTCATAATATTAGTTAGAGTTAGTGCTTTCTTAGGTTAGTTAGTTAGGCTACACTGTTGTATGGAGGCAGATGGTGGCTCTGGCTTTCCCCCTCTCTCATTAGGAAGTCAGCCCTTATTGTCTCAGAATTCATTCATTCATCATCATCATCACCTCTTTGAGGCTCAATACCTGTAGGTATTCTTTTTGGGCTTCTTCCTAACCTACCTTTAGCCGACACAATCATTCCAGTGGCACCTGTAGGGGAGGAACCCTCCTCTAGGGTTCCCTGTGTCGTACCCCAACAGGGTGGTATATCCCATGGATAGAGAGGCGGAAAACCACAAAGCAAATCAAGTTACACAAGCATAATCTCATATCATCTCATCAGGTTGCATAAGCACATTGAATGGGAGGGCTTTAAAGCCCGAGGTTCAATGGGCAGAGCAACAGCGTCACTCCCCATCGGGCCTAAATGGTCATGCATCCTGGAGTCCATTCT
The DNA here is from genome assembly GCA_016271365.2 of Neoceratodus forsteri. NCBI lineage: Eukaryota > Metazoa > Chordata > Ceratodontiformes > Ceratodontidae > Neoceratodus > Neoceratodus forsteri. Next base: position 741,502,995 of record CM057459.1, read on the forward strand.
GGATTTGTTTTTCGTTGCCCACCATCCACCCCTCCTCCTCCTCCAGAGGCTCGTCTTTCTTGTTCATGGTCTTCTTCCTAATCTACCTTTAGCCGATGCAATCATTCCAACGGCACCTGTGGGGGGGGGACCATCCTTTAGGGTTCCTTGCATCGTACCCCTACAGGGTGGTATATCCCATGGATAGAGAGAAGGAAAGCCACAAAGCAAATCAAGTTACACAAGCATAATCTCATCTCATCTCATCTCATCAGGTTGCATAAGCATATTGTACCATACTTCCGTAGTTAATTTACCCTCTCTGCATAAGAAGACCCTATAAAGCTAACATAGCATAACATGTTAAATGAGAGGTCTATCCTTAGAAGCAAATGAAACTTACCTAACTAATCTACCTACTATCTAATCCCCCTCCTCCCAACCCTCCCCCCAGAACTAGGAAGCAAGAGCAGGGCTAGGGAGAGCACTATTGTATAGGATAGAGAGTCTGACATGGGAAGGCTGGAGAACTCACCAAGGCCCTCAGTACTGGCCTGTCAGGTGCAGATCCCAGGAGCCCACAAGGGACCATATGCCCTTCTAGGTGACCTGAGGACCCTCTGCTGTGTGGTCAAGGTGTATCAGAGCCATGAGCTGGCCCCAATGATTAATGAAGGCCTGAGTCCTGTCTTGTCTGTGGGCAATGTGCTTTTCCACATCTAGTGCCTGGAGTACTTCCACATGCCACTCCTGAAAGGGTGGACACTCTTGATCAGTCCAGTACCGGGCAATAATCAATTTAGCCGCTGCTGATATCAGGGCGATGTATGCCCTATGAACAGCTATCATGTCAACAAGGAAAGATCCACTAGGCAGATCTGTGGAGTGAAATAGGAATCTAATCCTAACATTGGGTCGAGTGAGTCCCTAATTCTTTGCCATAAAGGTGCCACTTTGTCACAGTCCCAAAAAAGGTGTTTAATCATGCCAACTGCTTTTTGACAAGCGGTGCATAGAGGGGAGCCTGCTCTCTCTCCATCCAGTGTAGTCAGGCAGGGGAGAAGTATAAGTTGTGCAGAATATGGAACTGCTGAAACTGGAGTCTATCCTGCTTGATGTATCTATACAGGTATTGCCACAACTTCTTCCACTCTGCAATTGAAGGGGAAAGATGGAGCTCCTGTTGCCAATAATAACACACTCCTTGGGGAGAGTGGGGCGTCTGGGTTCGCAGGGCTTTATGAAAGGTGGAAATGACATGGGGTTGGGATGCCAGATCCTGTAAAGTTCATTTCAGGGGGTTTGCAAGTGAGTCCCATGGGGGTGAGCCCAGAAAGTCCACAAGCACCTTCCGTATCTATAAGTATTTGAAGGGGTGTAGCACTGGAAGCGAGAATTCAGATTGGATGTTTTGTGGCAACCGAAGGTGGCCTGAGTGCAGCAGAGAAGAGAGTGATATCCCCCATAGCTTGGGGCAAAAGCCTCTTGGCATTGTACTGCCCCCAATCCTGAGGTGCTGGTTGCCCAAAAGTGGTTGGTCTAAGTCTTTAGCCAGGTCCCAAGATACAGCGCATGCATCTTATCAAAATCTGATTAAGCACACACAGCATTGTAGCACATGCTAACTAAGTACATAGATACATAGATACATTGACAGTGTCAGCAGATAAGGGCCAATGGCCCACCCAGTCTGCCCATTTGAGCTTGTAAGTTCAGTTGATGTTTTCCTAGAAGTCTGTTGCCCCTTACCCCTGACCTCTAGAATTCCTTTATGTCTATCCCATGCATTCTTAAATCCCGTGATTGTTTCAGCCCCCACCACTTCCTCTGGCAGGGAGTTCCACTTGTCCACCACTCGTTCTGTGAAGAAATTCTTCCTCACGTTTCCTCTAAATCGTCCTCCCTCCAACTTCATCCCATGCCTCTAGTTCTGGAACATCTTTTTCACTTAAAAATAGTGTATTCCTGCACCCTGTTCCTCCATGTAAGATACTTATATGTCTCTATCATATCCCCTCTCTCCCTCCTTTCCTCCAGGGAGTACATATTCAGTTCCTTCAACCTGTCCTCATAGGACTTGTGATGCAATCCATGTACCATCTTTGTTGCCCTCCTCTGAACCTTCTCTACCCTGTCTATGTCCTTACATAGGTAAGGTCTCCAGAACTGTACACTGTACTCCAGGTGGGGCATCACTAGTGTCTTGTATAGTAGAATTATGACCTCCCTTTTTCTGCTGGTGATGACCCTGCCTATGCATCCCAGCATCCTATTTGCTTTACCTGCTGCCTTGTCACACTGTTTCCCTACCTTGAGGTCATCAGAGATGATAACCCCAAGATCACTTTCCTGCTTGATGCATGCTATATCCTCACCCCCCGACTGATATATTGTGCCAGGGTTTTTGTGCCCCATATGCATCATCTTGCACTTCTTTGCATTGAATTTCAACTGCCAAACCCCTGACCGTTCTTCAAGTTTCTGCAGGTCCCTTCTCATTCTGTCTACACCCTCTGGTGTGTCTACTCTGTTACAGAGCTTTGTGTCATCAGTGAACAGTGCAATTCTGCCTTCTAGGTCCTGCGCAATGTCACTGATGAAGATGTTGAATAGGACTGGTCACAGTACTGATCCCTGTGGTACCCCACTGGTCACTCTTCCCTCTATGGAGTGACAGCCATTTACCACCACCCTCTGTGTCCTGCCGCCCAGCCAATTGCCTACCCACCACACTACTGCCCTGCCCACACCCATATTCCCCAGTTTGTGTAATAGTCTTCTATGTGGCACAGTGTCAAAGGCCTTGCTGAAGTTCAGACAGGCCATGTCCACTGCCCTCCCTGATCCACCTCCCTAGTCACCCAGTCAAAAAATTCAACGAGGTTGGTCTGACATGACCTCCCCCTGGTGAAACCATGCTGCCTTGGGTCCTGTAGTCCATTGACAACCAGATGTTCCACCAATCTCTTCTTCAGTAGTGCTTCCATGATCTTCCCCACTACCGAGGTGAGGCTGACTGGTCTGTAGTTCTCCGCTTCCTCTTTGTTCGCATTTTTGTATAAGGGGAGTAAATCTGCTGTCCTCCAGTCTTTGAGTACCTCCCCTGTTTCCAGTGATCGGCTAAACAGGATAGCCACAGGTTTAGCCACCACCTCTCTTAGTTCTTTAAGGACCCTGGGGTGCACCCCATCAGGCCCCATTGCTTTATCAACTCTTACTACTTCCAGTTTCTTCAGGACCCTTTCTCATTTAAAGGGACTGGTGTCCATTTCTGCACCATTCTCACCCCTTGTACTCCCTTCAGACCCATTACCCTCCTCTTCCTCAGTAAAGACTGAGCAGAAATACCTGTTCAATATGTCAGCTTTACTGTTGTCATCCTTCATGTGGCCCCCATCCTCCCCTTTCAGTCTCACTATCCCTCCCTTTGCCTTTCTTTTTTCACTTATGTATCTGTAGAAGGTTTTGTCCCCTCAACCCAATGAGTTTGCAGTGTGTTCTTCAGCCTCAGCTTTGGCTTCCCTTACTGACCTCCCTGCCTCCCTTTGCTTCTCCTGGTACTTCTCCTTATCCCCTTTTTCCTGTGTCTTTTTGTATTGCCTGAATGCAATCTTTTTGGCTTTCACTTTCTTTGCTACCTCTTTGGAAAACCATAATGGTCTCCTCTTCCTTTTCCTCTTGCTAACCTGCTTAAAGCATAATTCTGTTGCTCTTGTAATCCCCATTTTTAAACACTGCCCACTGTTCCTCAACCCCTGATTCCTGCTCCATTCCCCTTAATGCCTCTTTCAAGTACCTCCCCATTTTCCCAAAGTCTGCCCCCCTAAAATCCAGGATATATGTTTTTGTGTGGTTTGATTCTGCTCTTTCTGTGATTTCAAACCACAATGACTGGTGGTCACTGTTCCCCAGGTGCTCCCCCACTGTTACCCCATCACACTGTCCTTGTTTGTGAGCACAAGGTCCAGTATTGCCTTCTGCCGAGTTGGTTCCATGACCAGTTGCTTGAGGAAGGCACCCTGAAAGGAGTCCAGGATAAATCTGCTCCTAGTTGATTCTGTTGCTGGGATGCTTCAGTCCACGTCTGGAATATTGAAGTCTCCAACTAGCACTACCTCACCCTTGTCTTCCATCCTTTGGATGGCTAGCATCAGCTCCCTATCTGTTTCTTCCTCCTGGGCTGGTGGGCTATAGACCACACCTGTGTGGATGGCTGGCCCCATTTTCCTTTCCAGCTTAACCCACAGTATCTCTCCCCCATTTTGTTCCTCCTGGATCTCTGTGGCCCTTATGTCATTTTTCACATACAGTGCCACTCCTCCTCCCTTCCTACCTGCCCTGTCTCTTCTGAATATGTTGTAGCCAGGTATGGCCATCTCCCAGTCGTGGTTATCATTACACCAGGTTTCAGTGATGGCCATAATGTCCAGGTCTGACTGCACCATGACAGCCTCCAGATCTTCCATCTTGTTGCTAAGGCTCCTGGCATTGGCACACAAGGCTTTCCATGATTTGATCTCCCTAGACTGCTTCACTGTTCTACTCCAGCCCCTTCCTTGGTTGTCCTTTATCCCTGGTTCTCCTTGCTGTCTGCCCTTCTGCTGAATTTTGCCCATTTTCTGCCTATCCACCTCTTGGGTGCTAATCTCCATCTTTTGCACACTGCTTTGTAGAGAAAACCACTCCTCCGGTTCACTGGTTCCACTGCTAGCTGTGGGGGGGGTGAGCAAGTAGGTACCCTCCTTGCTGGCTTGCCACCCCCCTTTGCTAGTTTAAATGCTTGTCAATGTAGCATTTAAACTTATAATTGAGTGCTTGGATTCCCCTTCAGGATGGATGCAGGCCATCAGGCTTGAACAAACCTCCATCCCTTCAGGTGGGTCCCCAGTCACGAATGAATCAAAACCCTTCCTCACAGCACCAGTTCTTCTATCATGAGTTAAAGTTCCTGATGCATGCACCCCTATGCTCTCCCTTGCCTCTCACAGGTAGTACTTCTGAAAAAGTGACAGAAGTAGCTACTTGCTTGAGACCCCTCCCCAATTTCCTAAACTCTTCCGGAACTTCCTTTGGCAACCCATTTGCCAGGTCATTAGTACCTAGGTGGATAATGACATCCAGCTCACCCTCCCATTTTGCCTTCCCAGTGATCCCCAGGATCTTCCTTCCATCCCTTCATGCCGTGGCACCTGGTAAGCACCTCACCTCCCTGTCCTCCCCCACCTGTGTTCCTAGCTGGATCCCTCTTATGATGGAGTCCCCCACCAGGATTCACTTCCTCCTCCTCTGGGGTCCACTGCTCTCCCCGCTTAGGTCACCTGCTTGGCTAACCTCCACATCCTTTCCTTCCACTTCTCTGGGAACCTCTATTTGGTTGTCCCTGTTTGCCAGTGTGGCATATGAGTTCTTGAGTGGAATAAGATCTGGGATGTGCCTCTGCCTGACCACTCTAACCCTCCCTGAGCCCACTGTCAACCAAGTGCTCTTCATTCTCTGCATCCTTTGAGGCAGTTGCATTGGACTGGGTGGTCTCTGGATAGGGGTGATGGTACTCCTGACCCAGTTTACTTCTGCTCTGAGTCTGGCTACCTCATCCTGCAGTCCAGAGAGATGCATGCAGATAGGGCAGCACCTCAGTGTCCAGAATGTCTGCCTGAATATGGCTGCCCTGCAGCTACTGCATTGCACCACTCCCCACATTATACCGCAATTATACTGCTATTCCACTACTTGTCTGTTACTGAAGCTCTCCTAGTTCCCTTTTTATTCATTTACTGTCCTAAAAATCCTGCCACTGATCCTCAGATACTTTTCTTTTTTAAAAAAGAAAATAAACCAATAAATAAATAAATGAATCAAAACACTTGTCGTGCTGAGGGTGGGCTTCTCCCCCCTTATGCCCCTGCTACTCTACACCCCTTACTATCACCTGTGCTTAGCTCCTGTCAATCAGATTTAACAGGGCATATAATTAAGAGTTGGGGGAAGGGGAGGGAGGGAGCAAATATTTGCAGCAATTAAAGACAGCAAAGAAATACACCACCACTATGTTTTAAATTTTCAACAGCCCAAAAACAATTCTAAGTAAAGACAGCAAATAAATTACAGTGTCACTAAAAGCTCACAATCTAAGTTTAAAAGAAAAATAGCAATTACTAGTTACTGTAAAGCACTGAATTGAATATGTTTCCTTCCCCTTCTGGCTTCTTCTGAGAAAACAAAACTCACTTGCTACCTCAACTCTGACTAAGCCCCACCTCCAGTTATCACATAGCTGAGGTCAGAGGCCAGACAATTAACACCCCTCACCCAAACTACAGGGCAAGTCAGACAGGCCAAGACTAAATTTGCAGCAATTAAAGACAACAAAGAAATACACCACCACTATGTTTTAAATTTTCAACAGCCCAAAAACAATTCTAAGTAAAGACAGCAAATAAATTACAGTGTCACTAAAATCCCACAATCTAAGTTTAAAAGAAGAATAGCAATTACCAGTTACTGTAAAGCACTGAATTGAATATGTTTCCTTCCCCTTCTGGCTTCTTCCGAGAAAACAAATCTCACTTGCTACCTCAACTCTGACTAAGTGCATTAGTGCACTAAGTGCATTTTATTAGGCAGTAATTGAACACGTTTAGCTGTGGCCACATTTCATTCATTTTAGCAATATCTCTCTAACTTTTAGCAAGCAGTATTTCAACTTGCAGAAAGGAAATAAGGGATTGTTATCTGTCTCCATTATATCTCCATTACATTCAGTTACCTGCACCTTTCATCTCCATCCTGACAACGTCATGACATCAATTTTATATGCATCAAAAGGTCTACTACCAAATCAAAACTTTATTTAGAAAAAGGTATTTTAGAAAAAGTATTTCAGAAACAAATATGCAGGTGTTACTGGGATTAAACCTGCAACAGGAAATTGTATGTGTAAACCCCCTGCAAATGGGGGTTCCCAAAAGTCTCCAGGAGCTTGCTTGAATGCTCCAAGCCTGGATGGTGTTCAGCGTCTAAGCCATTTATCTGTGAGTGCTTTTAGAGCCTCTGGTACTGTCTCTTTAAGATATGTCTTCCTGCAGACATAATTAATTTGGATGGGGGTCTGTGTGTTTCCCTGCTCGAGTCCTGCTCAAGCTACTGCCAAGTCACTCCATTTCAGCCGTCGCTAAGTGGGCAGAAGGAGCACTCTTCAAAGATGTAATTGTTTGCTTGTAACCTGTTAGAGTAATAATGAAAATGCAGTTTGTTTTAACCTGCTTTCTTGTAGCAAGGACAGTGCAGAGTAGCTCCCTCATGTTGGTTCTGAACTGCCAAATTGGACCAATCATTGTGGAGATCTTTTAAAATGGAGCCTGCTCTGGGTGAATCAGAACTTGGACTCTCCTCTGGAGCCAGCCACAGTGGGACTGTATGGCAGATGCCTCTGGGAATTGTAGTTTGGACTTCGGCACCTTTTTGCACCAACAGGGGGAGTCTGATTATGAATGAGAGCCAAAACCAGCCAACTGAACTGGGAGGAACTCAAAGAAAATGCCCAGCTCTGTCTACTGGAAAGTCAGATCAGTTTGGGCAGTGAAGAGACAAGGAGCTGTGTGCTTCTTCGGTGGGTAGTTTTAGCACGGAAAACACATATAAGGCCCTAAATTTCAGTCTGCAGCTTGTGCAAGCACCTGTTTGGACTGAATCTGACCTGTGAAGAGAATCAAGGAGATCTGAAGAGTAGAAACCAGGCTCACCCTGTTGAAGACTGGAGAAATTGCTGAATCATGCTCGGCCTGTCAGGAACTGAATCTGCTATGTGTTCTCCCAGGTATTGTGCAGTAATTGCGATGGGGATAAAGAAGCAGCCTGCCTAGTATAGTACTTTCCTTTTTACATATAAATGTGTGTAGTTCTTGATGTAGTGCTTGTGGGGAATCGTGTTTCAAATACTCTGTACAGTGAACTGAGTGCATGAAGCTGGAAGTAAACCCCAGTTTAATCCAGACTACATCCATTTGCTCTAAACTGCAGTGGGGTCCAGTCACAAGGACCTTGTCCACATGGTCTGCTCCTCCTGGCAATCCAGGGCAATCTGACTTCCATCCAGTTCCCAGCACTGTGTTTGTGAGTACAAACCTGGGAAGCTTGCTGCCATCTGTTTACTGAATTTCAAGTGTGCCATGTAATTGTTTTTTTTTTTTTAATTTCTTCATGAACTGAGCCAACCGGCTCCGGATTACAATTTGGGTGTTGTGCCAGTGTTTTTTTTTCCATCACAGGGCCCCAACCAGCTGCACCGATCCTGGCTAGCCCCCCGCCTTCCTGGGTACCCAGTGAAAGTGACAATTTGGGACTCTAAATATGTGCACAGTACCGTGATTATTAATTTGTTTAACCTAATTAACCTGATGTCCCCCTGTCCTTGTTACAGCTCCTTAAATAAATCAGATCTGTTTGTTTCAATAAAGTTATGCTGACTGAGGTATTTGTTTATGTTAAAGTATTGTATTGTCATTTTTGCACTGTGTCATTTTGTTTTACAGGGGGTCCACAGAGTCCAGTCGACAGAGCCAGTCCTGGGGGTAAGTGTACATTGTGAAGATATTCCTGATGCATTGTGTGGGCCACTAGTGGGAAGAAAGGGAGGTTACAGTGTCCCAGAGGGCTGTGACCAAGCTAGTATAACTACTGCAAACCCTGACCTCTGGGTGGAGGCACTCGCCATTGGACCCAGGCCCCCACCCTGTTAGTAGTTAAGCAGGCGAGGGTAGTAGCCCTTGGGATAGCGCCACCTAGGGGTTACATTGTGGAGGCACCACTGGGATTAGCATCCCCTAGTGGCCACATTAACGAATCACTGGTAAAAATAAATGGGTACCCCGATAGAAGTGGCTGTGCACCGATTGGTGTAGTGGTGCACTGGGGAGGAGATTGACCCCCAAAATGCTATGATTATCCTGGACATCCCCCTCGGTATCAATACGGACACTGTACATGGACTACTTTCCAAGTTGGAGGGTTTACAAAACCCTGTGGTGGTGGATCGACATGCTATTCTGCTCACCCACACTTTTCTGGCCCTAGTAGAGTGTAAAGATCCCATAAATAGCTCCAAAGTGCCACAGACTATTACCCCAGGGGGAGCCCTCACTGCCTGGAGAGTGATAACTAAGGACAGTAAAGATTAGGGGGGATGAGCCCCCCCATCTGAGACTTTTGAGGAGAAATTTGCTAAATGGTTGCTGGGGGAAGGGAAGACTGTGGAGTTTTTGAACAAACTATTCTTGCTACCTGGGGGTGTTCCTCCCCAACACCTTCTCCCACTCCAGTACCCATTATGGTAGCTGAACCAATGCAGGCTCCTATTTCTGCACCTGCCATTAGTCATGACTCTTACCGAAGGTTGAGGATCTTCTCTGGCACCCTCTCTACCCCTCAAGGGGAGGATGACTGGGAGATCTGGATAGTCTATGTTGCCCCTCAAGTGCTAGAATGGCAATGCTTGGAAGCCGAAAAGTGAAAGAGGGTTAGTGAGAGCCTCTGAGGTCCTGCCCTGGCTACCATCTGTGCTAAACAGGCCAGTAACCCTGTAGCAACTGCCCAGGATTATCCTGAGGCCTTGGAGAATGTGTATGGGAGCCCAGATTCTGATGAGGACCTGTGGTGGAGAGTAAGAAATGCACAACTGCACCAAGGGGAGTTGTTGTCTGTGTATGTATCTCAGCTGGAAAAATTATTGCAAGAATGCCTCAGAAAGGGTAGTTTGCCAGCAATTGAATTGGACCGAACCAGGCTGGAGAGGATCCTTAAGTCTGCCCCCTTCTCAGAACTGCAGTTGCTTCAGTTATGCCTAGCTAATCGACTGGAATCCCTACCCTCCTTTGATGAGCTAATGAGACAAATTTGAGGAATTGAGAAAAGGTGACCTCGGGAGGGACTTGCACCAATAGCTGTTGCTACAATCCGAGTGACTGAGGGTGACCCATCAAGTGAAGTTCAGTGGTGGAGGTTGGCAGTTAATGAGTGCTCTGAGAAGGAAATAGACATGCCACAATGGGGCAAACTGCTGAGAGAGATTAGGAAAGTAACAGACAGTCCCATCATGAAGGCCGCTCCTACCAGTGCGGGCACTGACACCTGCCCGACCACTTCTGCTATGAGGGTGGGGGTACCCACCCATGCATCTCCTGCTGACAACAGCTCAAAACTTGATGCCTTGACCATGGAGCTGGGGAAATTGACAAGGTGTCTCCAAATGCTTATCACGCCGCAGACAGAGATGGCACCAAGGTTTCCAGTTAGTAGTACTCCCGCCCTGGCTCCCCGTGTGATGCCTCAGCCCGCTCAAACTCCAGAAAGTATGTTTTGTTATAATTGTGGGAAGGATGGGCACATGAAGAGAGAATGCCTGTCCCCAAAAGACACAGACAAAGTTGTATATAGGCTACAAGGAGAGCTTCAGAGAACAAATCAGTAGTTAAGAGGTGCACAAAATGATCCCAGTGAGGGTCCCAAAAATGCTAACTCACGTCCCTTTGTAGCAAGGTCAGTTGCCCAGGCCCCTGCTACCGCCTCTCCAGACTTGTCCAGAATAGTGGGTCCCTCCAGGAGACCACTGTAAAGGTGAATGGAGTGTCTACAAGAGCTGTATTAGACAGTGGCTCCCAAGTGACAATTATGTTCCAGGATTGGTATCAGAAGCATTTGTCAGACGTGCCCATACAACCATTAGAAGGACTGCATGTATGGGAGTTAAGTGAGAACGCCTATCCCTATTCCGGGTATATCCAAATTTGGCTGTCTTTTCCCACCTCCATGGCTGGAGTGGCCAAACACATAGAGACCCTAGACTTAATGTGTCCCCCCACTGGACTGTATGATGGGGTCCCTTTATTGATTGGAACAAATGCTCATTTGTTTGGATGGCTGGCACAGTTGTGTTATGAAAAACAGGGGTCAAGGACTAGTAGACCTTTAAGAATTCCAGCCTTGGTCAAGAAGGCCTATGAGGCACAGAGAGATGCTGAAAAAGTAGAACCAGAGGAACCGGTTGGGATTGTCTGGAAGAAGGATCCAGAGTCTCTGTTTGATGTCTTTGCAGAATATTTAAACTAGCAAATGGGGAGAGGGGTGCAGCACCCCATACGTCGAATGGGAAGAACACCCCTCCCCCCTCAGCTAGTGGTCAAACAGGAATTCAGCGTGTTTGCCGTTCATTTGCATCACCAGGTAAGAAAAAAGGTTTGTCTCCCCATACGATGCACAGGGGTAATGCCAAACTTCACCCAACAACTAACACACCAAAATCTGGCCAATGGAAAATCTATGTACACAAATGCTCACAGCCTGGGAAATAAGATCCCAGACCTGCAGGCAATAATGTCAGAGGCTAAGCTGGACATAGTAGCAATTAGTGAGACGTGGTTTACCAGTAACCACACTTGGGAGACTTCAGTACCTGGCTATGTATTGTTCAGAAGAGACGAGGTGCAAAGGGGAGGAGGGCCTGTATGTTAATGAATATATCAAAGCTACAGAAATTCAGAATACATAAGGAGCCAGAAGAACTGTGGGTCACCCTGGAAACAGGAAATGGGACAGCATAAGAACTGGGGTTGTCTACAGGCCCCCAGACCAGAGGGAGGACATAGACACATTACTGTTAGAAGATATACAAACATGACAGCTAAAGGGAGGTTCTGATAATGGGAGACTTCAACATGCCAGATACAGATTGGTCAATACCAGCAGGAACATCTGCCAGAACTAGACTCATAGTGGATTCCCTGCAGGGGAGGGCCTCAAACAACTGGTACAGCAACCCACAAGAGACAGGGCTATCCTAGATCTAGTACTGACTAACAAAGAAGGGATCACAGATCTCCAGGTGAAGGGTCACCTGGGGCCAGTGACCATCACATGGTATGGTTCAATTTGCTACTACATCTAAATCATCCCATTCCAAGGCAAAATATGGGACTTCAGAGGAGCTGACTTTGATAAGATGGCCAACAGAGTTAAGCTAGCCCTGGCAAAAGAAACACAGGTGAGGAGGTACAGGCAAAGTGGGCAAGCATTAAGGATACAATACTTGAAGCAACATCCCATTGTGTTAGACAGAAAAGGAAGTGCAAAGAAGAAGGAAACCACTTTGGTTCTCAAATACAGTAGCAGAAAAGGTCAGGCCAAAAGGCTGGCTTCAGAAAATATAAGGAACACAGCGGGATGAAGATAGGAGGCATACCAAACTGCCCTAAGGGAAGCAGGTAAAGGCAGTAAGGCAGGCAAAGTCCCAAACTGAGGAACACTAGCACGAACAGTAAAAGAAGGTGACAAGACTTCTGTAGATACATTAGTGAAAGGAGAAAGTCCAGAGGGTATTGCTAAGCTTAATGGAGAAAAGGGAGCATGTGAGAGGAGGACCCTGTAAAGGCATCTATCCTAAATAGATACTTTTGCTCAGTATTTACTGAAGAGAAGGTAGGCAGGCCCACAGCTCAGCATCATGGACACAGAGGGAGTGAGGTGAGCACTACTCCCTTCACAAAAGAAAGGGTCCTACAAGAGCTTCTAAGCTCAGGGTGGATAAGGCAATGGGACCTGATGGCATACATCCCAGGGTACCTCAGGAGCTAAAGGAGGAACTAGCAGAGCCATTAGCAGAATTGTTTAGTGAGTCTCTGAGCACAGGAGAGGTCCCAGAAGACTGAGAAGGGCTTATGTGATCCCACTCCACAAGAGTGGTAGCAGGGAGGAGGTAGGGAACTCACAGGACCGGGTCAGTCTTACCTCAGTAGTGGGCAAGATTATGGAGGCACCTTAAGGAAAGGATAGTGCAACACCTGGAATCCATAGGGCACAGGATCCAAGACAGCATGGGTTTACAAAAAGGGAAGGTCCTGTCAAACTAATCTCATAGATTTCTTTGACTGGGTAACCAGAGTGGTGGACCAGGGGAGCAGTTGATGTCGCCACCTTGACTTCAGCAAAGCTTTTGACACTGTTCCACATAGAAGATTGATAAATAAGCTAGGTAGGCTCGGGGTGGGTCAGAAGTTGGTCAATTGGGTGGCAAACTGGTTGACTGGACAGAAAACAGAGAGTGGTGGTAAATGGTATGCAGTCAGAAGAGATGCAAGTCACAAGTGGGGTACCTCAGGGATCAGTCCTGGGGCCAGTCCTATTCAACATCTTCATTAGTGACCTCGAGATGGACTAGAGGGTAAGGCTTGTCTGTTTGCAGATGACACCAAGATCTGCAACAGAGTAGATGATCCAGATGGGGGTGGGCAGAATGAGAAGAGATCTGGATAAACTAGCAGAATGGCTGGAAGAGTGGCAACTGGGATTAATGCAAAGAAGTGCAAAATCATGCACATAGGGAAGAGAAACCCTGAAGCCACTTATAGGCTGGGAGGAGTTGCTAGCAGTCACAAAGGAAGAAAGAGACTTGGGCATCATCATCACTGATGACCTAAAATCATCCAAGCAGACCTCAAAGCAGTAGGTAAGGCTAGGGGTGTTAGGGTGTATTAGTAGGGGTATCACAAGTCGTAAGAGAGAGGTAATAATCCTCTGTACAAGACATTGGTTAGGCCCCATCTGGAGTACTGCGTGCAGTATTGAGGCCACAGCTTCACAAGGACATTAACCAAATTGAGGCAGTCCAGAGAAGGGCAACCAAAATGGTGCAGGGACTGCATCAGAAGACATATGAGGACAGATTAACGGAGCTCAATATGTATACCCTTGAGCAAAGGAGGAGAGAGGTGATATGATCGAGACATTTAAACACCTTAAGGGCATAAACAAGGTGAAAGAGTCTAACATGTTTAAATATAAGAAAAATAGCAGGACAAGAGGACACAGCATGAGATTAGAGGGAGGCCGATTAAGGGGAATGTGAGAAATTCTTTTTCACAGAAAGGGTGGTAGATGCATGGAATGGCTTACCACAAGAAGTGGTGGCTATGAATACAGTGCAGGGCTTCAAACAGGCATGGGATAGGCATAAGGGAGCAATACAAATGACTATGAATAGATAGGTCACTGACAGAGCAAAGGCCGATGGCACATTTATAAGGTAGAAAAAGAAATGGGCAGACTGGATGGGCCTTGCGGTCCTTATCTGCCGTCAACTTCTATGTTTCTATGTTTCTATGTTTCTATGTTTCTCTGATCCTGGGGCAAAATGCCCAGTGTTCTTTACAGGGAGAGGTCCATATCAGAAAGGATGTCAAGAATAAAATATTAATGTTGGATGCACCAGATGATGGAAAATTGCCGGAGGGATAGCTGGTCAAGCCTTGTATCTTGCCTGCTAGAGCCCATGCTTATGCCAGAAGGGTAATGGTTTAAGTTCATAATGTGGCTGACAGAGATATTCGAGTAAATAGAGGTTGCACCCTGGCTAATGTGCATTGTGCAGACACTGCAGTGCTACCCAGTAGCAGGAGTTCAGGGGAAGAATGACAGAGTAACGCCTGACTTGTTTGATTTCAGTGACTCCCCGTTGCCATCTGAATGGAAAGTGAGGATCAGTGAGAAGCTTGCCCAGAGAGACCAGGTGTTTTTTTTAAAGGAATGGGATGTAAGATGCATGCAAGGAGCTGAGCACCATATCCGGTTGCATGGTGAAAGGCCATTTCATGAGAGATCTCAACGCCTGGCACCTGCTGACATAGATGATGTGAGACGGCATCTGCAAGAGATGTTAGCTGCTGGTGTAATACAAGAATCCAGAAGCCCCTATGCTTCCCCCATTGTGGTAGTGAGAAAGAAGAATGGGACAGTAAGGATGTGCATGGATTATTACACTTTAAACTTTATCCCTGATCAGTACACAATGCCCCGCATTCATGATGCTTTTGGACTGCCTAAACAGGAGCAAGTGGTTCTCTGTGCTGGATCTTCGCAGTGGGTACTACCAGATCCCGATGGCCCCAGAGAACCATGAGGAGACAGCCTTTATCTGTCCGCTTGGCTTCTATGAATTCATGAGGATGCCTCTAGGGATTTCAGGTGCCCCAGCCACTTTTCAAAGATTGATGGAGCGTGCAGTGGGGAACATGAACTTACTAGAGTGCCTGGTATACCTAGATGATGTTATTGTGTTTGGCAGCTCACTGGAGGAACATGAGAGCAGATTATTCATGGTGTTGGACTGACTGGAAGACTTTGGTCTTAAACTGTCCATTGATAAGTGTCAATTCTTTCAAACATCCGTAAAGTATGTGGGACACATAGTATCCACCGAGGGAATAGAGACCAACCCAAGTAAAGTTGAGGGCCTTGACCACCTGGCCACAGCCCAAAATCTAAAAGAACTGCAAAGATTCTGGGGTTCTGTGGTTATTATCGGGCTTCATCAAGGACTTTCAAGAGTGATCCGCCCTTTATTTCAACCTTCCACTAAGGGTATCCCCAACTCACAAAATGCAAAAGTCCAGCCCTCAAGACTGAAAGAGTGTATTTTCGTCCAAGTGAAGTATTTGGGGCCCGCTGGACTCCTGATTGTGAGACTGCTTTTCATGAGATCATATATCAACTTACCCACGCTCCAGTGTTAGCCTATGCCAATCCAACAAAACCTTATGTCCTGCACACTGATGCTAGCTTGCAAGAGTTGGAGGCTGTGTTGTACCAAGAGCACGAGAATGGCCTGAGACCAGTGGCCTTTGCCAGTAGAAGCCTGACCGCATCCGAAAAGAACTATCCTGTGCACAAGTTAGAGTTCCTAGCTTTGAAGTGGGCTATTGTTGACCAGTTCCATGAGTACTTGTATGGGGCTAAGATGCTAGTAAAAACTGACAATAATCCTTTGACCTATGTGCAGACTTCAGCTAAGTTGGATGCCTCTGGGCATAGGTGGCTTTCTGCAATATCTACATATGACTATGTTATTGAATACAGAGCAGGCCTGAACCACATAGATGCTGATGATCTCTCCTGGAGGCCTGTTCCCTGGAATGACTGGGTCAGACTGTCAGAACCTGATATTTGAGCACTCTGCCAGAAGTTTGACAGGAAAGAACAAATGTCCATGGACTCAGTGGATTGTATGGTGGATTTTTTAGGACCCTCTGAGAATTGCATACCTGCTGTTTATTGCCACTTTTCTGCAACAGACATTGGTGCACTGCCTCAGCTGGACCATAACAGTATTCGGTGGGCTCAATCCTGTGATCCTATGATCAAATCAGCTTTAGAAGCCCTCTATGCAGGGAAAGATGTGTCCAAATTATGTTCCACTGATTTGAGAACTGCATTGCTATACAAAGAAGGTCCTAAGTTGAAACTGATCAATAGGCTGTTGTAACCCCCCTACTAATGGGGGTTCCTAAAAGCCTTCACGGAGCTGCGTAAGTGCTCCTTGCCTAACTGGTGTTCGTCGTAATGCCGCTTGAATGTGGGCACGGTGAGTGCTTTTAGAGCCTCTAGTACTGTATCTTTAAGAACTGCCTGCTTGCAGGTCTGATCAGATTGTATAGGGGGGACTGTGGGTTTACCGCTCGAATCCCACTTGAGCTGCTGTTTGAATCGCTCCGTTGTGCCATCGCTAAGCGAGCAGAGGGAGCCTCGTTGAAGGATATAACTGTTTTCTGGAACATATGTAGTGTGGCAGTAACATTGCTGTTTGTTTAACCTGCTTTCATTGCAGCTGGGACTCTGTGTGTTTGGCTCCTCCATTTTGGACCTGGACTTCTGATATGGGCCAATTGGGGAAGGGGGGACCTTAAAATGGAGACCGCTTGAGCCAACCAGAACTTGGACTCCCACCAGGAGCCTGCCCAAAAGGGAATATATAGCAGGTGCTCCTGGGAAGTGTAGTTTGGACCCTGGTGCCTTTTTTGCACCAATAGAGGGCATGTGAGGTGATGAACAGAACAAAGCAGCCAACTGGAGCCCTGTGGAGCAAGAGGAAACTGCCCTGCAACTGTCCAGGAGGGGAAGAGTAGTTGGTGATCATGAAGGGAGAAGAAGCTCTGGCTCTTGCACTGTGAAAGTCTGTGCGTGGGAAGCGCATGTGTTAGGCCAAGAAGCCGGGCGACCACATTGCTAGAGAGCGAGAGAGAGCGGACAAGATCCGTGGAGGAGTGCAAGCAAAGGAGGCTGTATGTTTACAGCTACCTACCAGGCTCACCCTGTAGAGGACTGAAGAATCTGCTGAATCGCGCTCGGTCTGTCAGGACAAGTGAAGCTGCGTTGTTCACCCGGTTCGGTCAGAGAAAGCGATCGGGAGTTTGGAGCAGCTGCCTGGTATGGTACCCCTCTGTGTTACATATAAATGTGTGGAGCAGTGTCTGAATTACAGGCCAAGTCCTGCAGTGGTGTGAGAGGGATCTTTCTGCAGGAGTCATGAGTACAAACTCAGGGTAGCTCCCTGTCAGATGTTCTTTCTGAGTGCCAGAGTTGCCTGGCTGTTTCATTGGCTGCATGAATTGTGCCTGCGTGCTCTTACAAATCGAATCTAGATACCAAATGCGTGTTTATTCACCAGGGCCCCAACCAGCTGCACCGAATAGGCTAGCCTTGTAAGGCCTGGGTACTCAAAGACAGTGACTGATAGGTTTGGCCTGTGCACAGTGCCCTATATAGTAGAAGTGTTAAGCTAATCAACCTGATCTTCCCCCCATCCTTGTTACTCCCCCCTTTAATAAATCAGATTTGTTGTTGCAAGGTATACCGTTTGACCTGCGTATTTGTGCTACCCTTTTGTGTATGGGTTATTGTATAACTGCATCTTATTTTACAGGGGGTCCTCAGCACCCCCCGACCTGGGGGTAAGTGTAAGTCATAACGGTAGTGTGGGAATTGCTGGTGAGCCACTAATGGGAAGAAAGGGGGTTGCAGTGACCCAGAGGGATGTGACCAGGTCATATATGACTGTCCCAACCCCAACCTCTGGGTGGAGGCACCCGCTATTGGATCCAGGCCCCTCAACCTGTTATTGGCTGAGCAGGCAGGGGTAGTAGCCCTTAGGATAGCGCCCCCTAGGGGTTACATTTTGGGAGGCACCTCTGGGATTAACGTCCTGTAGTGGCCGAGTAGACGAAGAACCCCAACATGGCCAAACTAAAGGAAAAACTGGAGGGGGATATCACGACTAAAATTAAGTTAGAGCCTGTTAAGATGATGGTGCATAAACTGATGGGGTGGGGTGAAGCTGAAGGGTTGGATTCCCAGAAAATTGTGTTACTACTGTATGTACCTCTGGGGATAAAGAACGCTGACCTTGTTTCTGCAGTTGAGCATGTTAAATGTTTAGGCAAGGTAGAAGTGAAGGGGCGAATGGCCGACCTACTCAACCAGACCTTGCAGGTGCTGCTTTTATGTAGTATAATTATAGACCCTGAGATGGTGCCCCCAGTGATTTACCCGGAAGGTGCTCAAAATGGGTGGAGGGTCATTCATGTCCGGAGAGGTTCAGTCACCCCAGGGGAGTCTCCCAAGACTAATAGCTTTAAAGATAAACTGCTTAAACTGTTATCTGCAGAAGGGAGGACTACTCAGGAATTACTACAGGAGTTAGACCTTTCAAGTGATCCCACCCCCCAAACCTTCCCAGGTACCTCTCCCGGGTCCTCCAAGAGTTCCATTCTGGCTTCACCCCTATAGTTGTTCCCCCCATACAGCTAGACTCCTATTGGAGATTGAAACTTTTTTCTGGTACTGTGCCTGTGCCCTCAGGAAAAGATGATTTGGAGACTTGGATGGACTATGCTACCCCTTTAGTCCAAGAGAGGCAGTGCTCTGAGGGGGAGAAATGAAAGAGACTGATGGATATCCTGAGGGGCCCAGCTTTGGAAGCCATTCGTTTCTTGCGGGCTACTAGTCCTAAAGCCACTGCAGTAGAGTACCTTTCTGCCTTAGAGGGGGTGTTTGGGAGTACAGAAACTGGGGAAGACTTGTGGAAGTTCAAGTTAGCTAAACAGTGGAGGAATGAGAAATTGTCAGCCTTTGTCACCAGAATGGAAAGGGCATTGCAAAAAGCTTATCGAAAAGGGGGGGTAACTGCCTCAGCACTGAATCAGGTCCGGCTGGATCATATCTTGAAATCTGCCAGGTTTTCCACTGTGATATTGTTAAAACTTAGGTTACATGACCGACGGGCTGCCCCTCCCGTATACTGCCAATTGATGAGAGAGATTCGAGAAGCTGAGACTGATGAAGAGGGGTGGGAACCCTATGTTGGGGTCATGAATCTATGCCAGACCCCTGAGCCCAGTGAACCAGATGAGACCCACCCCTCGAGGGGATTGAACAAGGGGCCGACAGAGACTTATCGGGGGCCTGATGCATTTCCTGTGCCCCCAGAGGCCCAGAGTGGAATGGGGGTGCATGCTGTTTCCTCTGATCCCTGGGTGGAGAGTGATTTGAAGGCCGAGATTAGAGATTTATGGGAAATGGTGAGAGAATTAAAACAAACTGCTGCCAACCCCTCCAAATTTGGGGAACCTGAGTTATCTAGAAAGAAATGACCTAGTCAAGATGAGCCCTCCAGAACCCCTGACACTTCCCAGCAGGTGAGATATCTCCCTCCCAATGAAGATCCCAAAAATTCTAAGTTCTGTTACCACTGTGGAGAGGATGGACACTTTCAGACTGAGTGCCAGTTGCCAGAGAACTTAAGGAAGGTCAACAGCAGGCTAGTAGCCTGGCATTGCAAGGCCAATACCAGACCTCCGGGAGAGCCTCCTCGGAAAAGTTTTGTTACCCAGGCCAATGCCCAAGCAACCTCCAAACCCATGCCACCTGAATGGTATGGTGTGGTGGGTCCCTCAATGGAGACCACAGTGAGAGTGAATGGAGTACTCACCCAGGCTGTATTGGACAGTGGTTCCCAAGTGACCATTATGCTTCAGGATTAGTATCAGAAGCACTTGCCTGAGGTGCCTCTGCAGCCTTTGGATGGACTACATGTTTGGGGACTGAGTGATAAGGCATACCCTCATTCTGGGTATATCCGGATCTGGTTGTCTTTTCCTACTTCTGTGACTGGGGTGGCCGAACAAGTGGAAACCTTGGCATTAGAGTGTCCTCCCACTGGACTGTATGAAGGGGTGCCCTTGTTAATTGGAACAAATGCTCACATGTTTGGTTACTTAGCACAGCTGTGCTCTGAAAAACAGAGGTCCAGGACTGGGCGAGCTCTCAGAATACCTGCCTTGATTCAGAAGGCCTACGAGACTCAGAGAAAGGCCGGCCAGGTGGAACCTGAAGGCCCTGTTGGTGTTGTCTGGAAGAAGGATCCAGAATCCTTGCTGCTAGCCCCAAATGCCCAGTGTGTTCTACAGGGAGAGGTCCAGATTAAAAAGGATGTTAAGAATAAAATATTGATGCTGGATGCACCAGGCCAGGGAAAGTTGCCAGAGGGGTTGTTGGTTAAACCCAGCATCTTACTGGGCCGAGCCCATGCTTTTGCCGGAAGAGTAATGGTTCAAGTGCACAATGTATCTGATCGAGAAATTCGAGTGAAGCGAGGTTGCACTCTGGCCACGGTGCACTGTGCAGATACTGCTGTTCTGCCCAACAACAAGACTCCCGGGAGGAGTGACCGAGTACCCCTGATCTGTTTGAGTTTGGTGATTCCCCACTGCCAGCAGAATGGAAGAAAAGGATTAGTGAAAGGCTCGCCCAGAGGTGTAAGGTGTTTTCCTTGAAAGAGTGGGATGTAGGATGTGTGCAAGGAGCTGAGCACCACATTTGGCTACAGGATGAGCGACCTTTCCGTGAGCGATCTCGATGGCTGGCCCCTGCTGATATACTGTAGATGATGTGAGATGACACCTGCAGGAGATGCTTGCAGCTGGGGTGATACCAGAATCCAGAAGCCCCTGTGCATCACCTATTGTAGTAGTGAGGAAAAAGAATGGAACTGTTTGGATGTGTGTGGATTACTGTACTTTAAACAGGCGAACCATACCAGACCAGTATACCATGCCACGCATTCAGGATGCCTTGGACTGTCTAAATGGTAGTAAATGGTTCTCAGTGTTAGACCTTCGCTGTGGGTACTATCAGATCCCGATGGCTCCGAGGATTGGGAAAAGACTGCTTTCATTTGACCACTAGGCTTCTACGAGTTTATGCAGATGCCCCAAGGGATTTCAGGCTCCCCTGTTACTTTCCAGCGTTTGATGGAGCGTGCTGTGGGGGACATGAATTTGCTTGAGTGTTTAGTCTACCTGGACGATGGGTGTTACCCTCTGTGTTACATATAAATGTGTGGAGCAGTGTCTGAATTACAGGCCAAGTCCTGCAGTGGTGTGAGAGAGATCTTTCTGCAGGAGTCGTGAGTACAAAATCAGGGTAGCTCCCTGTCAGATGTTCTTTCTGAGTACCAGAGTTGCCTGGCTGTTTCATTGGCTGCATGAACTGTGCCTGCGTGCTCTTACAAATCAAATCTAGTACCAAATGCTTGTTTATTCACCAGGGCCACAACCAGCTGCACCGAATAGGCTAGCCTTGTAAGGCCTGGGTACTCAAAGACAGTGACTGATAGGTTTGGCCTGTGCACAGTGCCCTATATAGTAGAAGTGTTAAGCTAATCAACCTAATCTTGCCCCATCCTTGTTACTCCCTCCTTTAATAAATCAGATTTGTTGTTGCAAGGTGTACCATTTGACCTGCGTGTTTGTGCTACCCTTTTGTGTATGGGTTATTGTATAACTGCATCTTATTTTACAGGGGGTCCTCAGCACCAAGTTGGCCATCCCAACCAGGGGGTAAGTGTAAGTCATAATGGTAGTGTGGGAATTCCTGGCGAGCCACTAGTGGGAAGAAAGGGGGGTTGCAGTGACCCAGAGGGCTGTGACCAGGTTGTATTTGACTGTTCCAACCCCGACCTCTGGGTAGAGGCACCCGCCATTGGATCCAGGCCCCTCAACCTGTTATTGGCTGAGCAGGCAGGAGTAGTAGCCCTTGGGATAGTGCCCCCTAGGGGCTACACTGTTATACAGAGAAACAGTAGACAGAGGGGGACAAGTAGACAAACAACAACTAGTGCTGCCCACTGCCTTTCGAGACTCAGTACTGAGGTCCTTACACAACCATATGGGGCACCTTGGTATAGACAGAACACTTGACTTGGTGAGATCCAGATTCTATTGGCCTAAGATAGGGGCTGATGTGGAGCAACACATTCGAACTTGTAGTCGCTGCTTACAGAGGAAAGCTTTGCCCCGGAGGGCTGCCCCCCTTGTTAATATCACCACCAGTGCACCCATGGAGCTGGTCTGTATTGATTTTCTGAGTTTGGAGTCAGATCAAAGAAATATTAGTAAGATGCTGGTGGTCACTGACCATTTTATGAGATATGCCCAAGCTTTCCCCACCAAGGACCAGAAGACATCGACTGTGGCAAAAGTACTTGTAGAAAACTTTTTTGTTCACTGTGGGGCTCCACAAAGAATCCATTCTGATCAAGGGAGAGACTTTGAGAGTTGTCTGATCAAAGAGATGCTTTCTCTGTGGGAAGTGTGAAAGTCCAGAACCACCACTTACCACCCCCGGGGGACCCATAGCCTGAATGTTTCAACAGCACCTTGCTAGATATGCTAGGCACCCTCCACCCAAAGGACAAGCCTAGATGGAGCCAACAAATTATCACCATGGTACACGCCTACAACTACACCAAAAGTGATGCCACTGGGTTCTCCCCCTACCACCTGATGTTTGGAATAGAAGCTCGACTGCCAGTAGATGTGTACTTTGGGGTTTCTCCTGATGGGGTTCAAGCTGACAACTATTTACAGTATGTGCAAAAGTTAAAGGCCCAGCTAAATCATGCGTACCAACTGGCTCAAACCATGGCTGCCAAAAGAAATCTGGCCAACACAGAAAGGTATGATAAAAAGGTGTAAGCACAGAAACTCCAGGAGGGAGATCAGGTATTGCTAAGAAATCTGGGACTGCATGGCAAACACAAGATTGCTGACAGATGGCACCATCTCCCTCACATTGTAGTGGGCAAACTAGATCATCTGCCAGTGTACAAAGTAAGGCCTGAGAATAATTCAAAAGATGTAAAAACAATGCATAGAAATCATTTACTGCCCATTGGACAAATCTTGATTGAGTTTGAGCCCCCAGAAAATGCCCCAATCTGAACCAGTGACTAGAGCTTCTGCTAAGAAAAAAATCAAGAAAGTCTGCACCTACAGAAACTGAGTTAAAGTGCTCCACTCCACAAGTCCCAGTTGAGCATGACTGTCAGTCCATATCAGAGGAAAGTGAGTGTGGCTTTGAATACTACCCTTCTTACAAACTGAGTCAATTGTTTTGGGGCAATCCCCTAGTCAATACTGGAGATGAAGCTGGGCCTTCTGGACTCCCAGCTTTGCCCCTGGAGCCAATGCTCCCTGAAAGTAAAGTGCAAAGCATCAAGTCAGATGATATGGAATCATTGTGTATGGTTGAACTGTTTGAGCTTTCAGGGGAGGAAAATGATGGACTGGAACAGACTGGTGATACACCAGAACAAGAAGAGTATTTTGAGTGCCCTGACAGTCCTCTGCCAGTGTCCGAAAGCTCTCCATGTGAGCCTAGTGTTGTGGACTCAGAGATTGTAACTACTGGAGCTGAAACTGCCCCAAGTTCTAGCCTCTTTACCCCAATGGAGACTCCCCTGACAAGTGAGGACAATGCTGAAAATGAGGCTCAGAGTGCAGAGACTGTAACAGTTCCCCCTAGAAAGACTGGTCGAGCTGTAAAGCCTGTGGTGCACCTCAGTTATGATTCCCCTGGGAGGTCTGTGGACTTACCTCTTAATGTTGTCCATATAGGAGTGTATGTGTCCCCGAGCTCATTGCCCAAACTGAACATCAGTGCTAACTCCAAGTTACTTGTGTTGCCCTCTAGGTATGGTGCCCCTGCCCCAACCAGCCACAAGGTAGCTGATAGGGAAGGGCCCCCTCTCTTCAGGTTTCATGTATAAGAGGTAACAACCTGAGTTATGGTACAATGTGTGTGTAGTACTGTGTAAAGAGTGACGTACTGCAAAGTTTCAGAAATGTGTTTTTGGTAAAGTGATATCTTGACTGATGATTACATGTATGAGCCTAATGTGATACTGATGCAAATGTATATGGTTGCAATTGAAATGTATGGGGGTACTTGCTTGATGTGGATGCCAAGCCTTTTCCAGGCCAGGAAGGGCATAATCCCCCTGCAAATGGGGGTTCCCAAAAGTCTCCTGGAGCTTGCTTGAATGCTCCAAGCCTGGATGGTGTTCGGCGTCTAAGCCGTTTATCTGTGAGTGCTTTTAGAGCCTCTGGTACTGTCTCTTTAAGAGCTGTCTGCCTGCAGACATAATTAATTTGGATGGGGGTCTGTGTGTTTCCCTGCTCGAGTCCCGCTCGAGCTACGCGTTAAGTCGCTCCGCTTCTGCCGTCACTAAGTGGGCAGAAGGAGCGCTCTTCAAAGATGTAATTGTTTGCTTGTAACCTGTTAGAGTAATAATGAAAATGCAGTTTGTTTTAACATGCTTTCTTTTAGCAAGGACAGTGCAGAGTAGCTCCCTCATGTTGGTTCTGAACTGCCAAATTGGACCAATCATTGTGGGGATCTTTTAAAATGGAGCCTGCTCTGGGTGAATCAGAACTTGGACTCTCCTCTGGAGCCAACCACAGTGGGACTGTATGGCAGATGCCTCTGGGAATTGTAGTTTGGACTTCGGGCACCTTTTTGCACCAACAGGGGGAATCTGATTGTGAGTGACAGCCAAACCAGCCAACTGAACTGGGAGAAACTCAAAGGAAATGCCCAGCTCTGTCTACTGGAAAGTCAGATCAGTACGGGCAGTGAAGAGACAAGGAGCTGTGTGCTTCTTCAGTGAGTAGTTTTAGCACGGGAAACGCGTTGTAAGGCCCTAAGTTTCAGTCTGCAGCTTGTGCAAGCACCTGTTGGGACTGAATCTGACCTGTGAAGAGAATCAAGGAGATCTGAAGAGTAGAAACCAGGCTTACCCTGTTGAAGACTGGAGAAATTGCTGAATCGCGCTCGGTCTGTCAGGAACTGAATCGGCTATGTGTTCTCCTGGGTATTGTGCAGTAATTGCGATCGGGATAGAGAAGCAGCTTGCCTGGTATAGTACTTTCCTTTTACATATAAATGTGTGTAGTGCTTGTGGGGAATCGCGTTTCAAATCCCCTGTACAGTGAACTGAGTGCATGAAGCTAGAAGTAAACCCCAGCTTAATCCAGACTACATCCATTTGCTCTAAACTGCAGTGGGGTCCAGTCACAAGGACCTTGTCCACATGGTCTGCTCCTCCTGGCAATCCAGGACAATTTGCTTTCCATCCAGTTCCCAGCACTGAGTTTGTGAGTACAAAGCAGGGTAGCTCCCTGCCATCTGTTTACCGAATTTCAAGTGTATCATCTAATTGTTGTTTTTTTTTTCATTTCTTTACGAACTGAGCCAATCAGCTCCGGATTACAATTTAGGTATTGTGCCAGTGTTTTTTTCCATCACAGGGCCCCAACCAGCTGCGCTGATCCTGGCTAGCCCCGCCCCATCCTGGGTACGCAGTGAAAGTGACAATTTAGGACTCTGACTATGCGCATAGTACTGTGATTATTAATGTGTTTAACCTAGTTAACCTGATTTCCCCCTGTCCTTGTTACAGCTCCTTAAATAAATCAGTTCTGTTTGTTTCAATAAAGTTATATTGACTGAGGTTTTCGTTTATGTTAAAGTATTGTACTGTGGTTTTTGCACTGGGTCATCTTGTTTTACAGGGGGTCCCCAGACTCCAGTCGACAGAGCCAGTCCTGGGGGTAAATGTACATTGTAAAGATATTCCTGATGCATTGTGTGGGCCACTAATGGGAAGAAGGGGGGTTACAGTGTCCCAGAGGGCTGTGACCAAGCTAGTATAACTACTGCAAGCCCTGACCTCTGGGTGGATGCACTCGCTGTTGGATCTAGGCCCCTCACCCTGTTAGTAGTTAAGAGGCAGGGGTGGTAGCCCTTGGGATAGTGCCACCTAGGGGTTACATATGCAATGCCGCACAAGTACTCCAACTCCCCAATGGTGCCATAACTTTCCACCAGTGTGGTAATCCGTTTTGATGTATCTCTGTACTTTTTGCATGGAGGTGGTGGCTGAATTCCTGCCACGTATTGTTCCATTTTCAATTCATTTAAATTTTGTTCAGCATTGACAGCTTTTATAAATTTCCATATGGTAGGATGGCTGGCTCCTAGAAGGCTAATGAAAGAATGATGCCAGCCTTCAACAGAGTTATTTGTTCTGGGTAGTTCATCTTTAACAGCTGCATGGCAGTTCCAAAATTCAATATTGAACAGTGGCCGCTGTTGACCACAATGACCACCTGGTCTCCCTATCAAGTGTCCTCAAAGTAATCGACTGAGTGGGCCAGTTGGTCATCATGGATTGTATAAAAGTCACCTGAACTTAAGTTTTCAAGCACACTTAGCACATCTGCAGTCGGGGCATACGCCAGATTGGGCAATGTTCTCATTTGGAGTACAAACTCCTTGTCTACCATATAATTCTTAAGCACATCTGATATTTCTTGGATTGTTTGCCAGAGGGACTGGCACAAATGGAAAAAACATCCCATCAAGCTAGCCATTGAAAATTCCAGTATAAATGCCTTTGCAGCAGCTATTTCAAAATCTGTCATGACAGACAGTGGGGCCAGTTAAGGGCATACCTTCTTTCACTCGTCAAACACATGCATGTAACTGGCATAACTGTAATTAGATATGAACACAAATAGACTGGGCATTACTGCAGACTGACAAACACCATGAGCTGTGTATATCTGCAAGAAAAGTGGTGGGGTTGCCTTAAATGTCCTGTCTGCGTACCAGTGTCCCGTAGATGACATATACTGCAGATTTTTGAGTGTTGTGACAATGATAAACCTTTCAGGGTCTAAGCTGCCACTGTCATGCATCGTGAACTGTTCACCATGATCAGTTCAAGTATATTCAGGTGGTATTTGCAACTCTACTAATGTGCTTGGCTGATAAGGAGCAACAGAAGCTTTTTGCCTTGCATGTTGGCTTGTCCTTTTTAGACAAGATATAGAAGTTAGTTTTACACTTGTAGCCTGGCTCAGAGTATTGGTTGCACTTGCCACCAGCTGCTGTGTGGACTCCTGTGAAGTTATAGCCCTCTCCTTGATTTCATTAACAACCTTCCTGACTTTAGTTGCAGCGGCATGAGGAACATGATTATGGTCACTGATAAATAGCAATATTTCTCAAACGTGTGACACTGGGCCTTACAGGAGAAAATATCATATTGAAGGCCTTTCTAATATGTTTTTCCACCATATAAACGCTCTTTGTGATACAGAAAACCATTACTGGATAGGAGCTGCAGCCCTCTGTTACTGACAAAAAACTGAAGCAGCATGTCAGCAAGGGAGAAGAACACAATGCAGCCACAAGTGGTAATGGAGAGAGTGCCAGCTGTACAGGTGATTGCTTAATTGGCTGCATATCATTATATAGTTTGTCCAATTGTAACCTCAGCATACTGTCTTGACATGTGCCAATTTTGTTATTTGCTGTCTTTGTTTGCAGCGAAATGCCTGTGCTTAGAAGTGGTGCATCAAGATGCCATGCGCTGAGTTGACATGGAACCTTACCCCCGATACCCTCTGGGATTCACCCATTTTTCTGTTACATTTGCAGGATCTAGTTTCAACTTTTTCCTGTAATGTTTGTAATTCTTTGGTATATTCTCTGATATATATATACGCCGGGTTGGTCTCTGCATCTATTTTGCTTACCAGTACAGTACCTCTAATTTACTTGTTCTAGTATTTAGAGATTCCATCTGTTTTGTGATTGCAGATACATGATCTAATAAGTCAGAGAACAGTTTTTACTGAGTCAAATCATCCAGTTAATTTTCTTAACAAAGTGGTATTAGTGTCCTCTTTGATTTTTTGTTCCTGTCTCTCATCATTTTCTTTCTGTGCAATACTTGATCCTGGTTTTTCTTCTCTACTTAATTTTATTTTGCTCATTACTTTTGCTTTGGCCTTTGATTTGGTCTTTGTTTTATTGCCCTTCTGTTCATTCATTTTATTACTGTTTGTGCCTTATCCATTACTTGACTCTGAACTTAACTTTGGCCTTTCTATGACTTTTTTGTGTATGTTTTGTGATTTTATTACATATTTTTTCCATAAATGTTGATAAAAAAGTTCTTTACAAGAAGAAGACATGGTTCAACAAAACATGTAAAAATGCTAAAAAAAAGCAAGTTATACAGTATTTAGTCAGAGCTGCAAAAAGAGACCCAAGCAGGGAAAATTTGTTGAATCTCAATAAGGAACATAAAAACTATAAAGCAGTACTGGCTGAGGAAAATATGAAGTATCAAAACAAATTATGGTTATGTACATTTCAGGACGTAAATAAACACAATTCTTCAATCATCTGGCAACCTGTAGCCAAAGTCACAAATAATGTTGATCCTTGCCCTGCTGCAGCTAACCCTGTTGATAAATGGATCTCATATTTCAGCAAAATTTTTCATGATCCCCTAATTGAGGATTACTGCAATGTGAAAAGGAAAAGCTTGCTGATTATAGTACATTGGAATTTTTTTCTGGAAGTTGAAGACACCGTCATTTCTTGCAAGCTAAATAAGGCACCTGGACCACACGGAATTCCAGTCAATATTTATAAGTTACATTTAAACAAATGGGGTTAATTTTCAGAGGCCAGAGAATGCTGCAAGTACATGGGATGCCAGTTGTTTGGTGCACAGAGCTTGTGGCATTCTCCCAGCTGGCGACTGGGATTTTCAGTCCCAAGTGCCAAATGCTGCACGTTAAACCAGCTTTTCCCTGGTCTGACTTGTACCATTTGGGGAGACCCTTTGTACAGGGCTTGCACCAAATCTTTGGCACAAGCTGCCATAAAAAGTGGAAAGAGTTGCAACTACGCCCGATGTGCTAAAATCAGGTGCAGTTGCATCGAGAGAGTTTGGTGCAGCTGTACCAAACACCAAGGCTGACACAGGGCTTGATGCATCACCCTTTGAAAATTGAGCCCAAGGTTTCACACTCTTACCAATTTCTTTAATAAATGTCTTAAACATTGTTATACTTCTGACAGCCAGAAAGCTAAAGTAATAGTTCCGTTATATAACAAATTCTGGTCAGAGCCGATATGGCTGTGGAGAGCCTTTGGGATGCTTTTACCCATTATTTATAATGAATTTGCACAATGCAGAAATGCTGAGAAGCAGTTTCAATGTGGTCTTCCTTTTACACATTTTTATAATGTATTTTCCTAGAATATGCCTCCTGATTGCTATATATTTAGCCTGGATAGTTCACAGAAGAAATGGATTTTTTTTACGGGTGGTGAAGCACTAGCAGTAGGATGCTGGAATGTGTCATACATAGGTACAAGATGTGTACAGGCAATAATGCCCAGTGGCCATGCACCTTAGGCACTCACATGCAGATCCATCATCCTGGTGCCATTGCACTACTCAGTGAGGGTGAAAGCCTATGCTGTACCCACTCACACAGGTCCCGGAACAGGCATGTCACAGCCAACCTCCCATTTGTTTGTACAGTTGGGGAACAGTGAACACACTATCCATAGCCTGGAGTGTACACCACAAATGCCATTGCAAGATACCGCACCCTATGGCACCCAGGATACCTCAGCAGTCTGGAGGGTGGCATGTTACACAGGGAAACAGGGAAGAGTGTATGACAGCAGGAAGATACAGCATTGACAAGGCATGCATTGGAGGCTTGTCAATTCCCTCTTACAGTTTGCCAGGGACATACACACAGCTGCATACACTGGTGGGTCCGCAGCTTGTGTAGTGCCCCAAAGTATGGTATAGCCACTTGGGTCATTCTGGAGTGAAGGTCCCCAGTCCAGGTCCTATGCAGTTGATGGCTGGCTGTGGCAGGGTGTGGAGGGCAGTACCAGTCTACACAATGTCTCGGGTATGGGGGGGATCGGGGTTGTCTATATACCAAGGTAGTGGGTGGGAATCCTCAATGCTATGGATATGAACCATGGTTTCCTCTGGTGTGATTGTGTCCAGGGAGTCCTTACACTATGGGCTCTTTGGGGATGGAGTTGAATTGATTGGAGATTGGAGGGGGGTACCTTTAGTCCACTGGGGCTGCCAGGCTGCTATGCACCTGGGTGCACTTCTGCAGCTCACCTGTGGGTGGCTGGCTGGCTTAGGCCAGTTAGTTATGGCCTAGCTGTGGGCTGCGCTGCTTTGAGCTACAAGGGGTGAATTTCCCACTAAGTATGCCGCAGCATGGCATGTGCTTGGGAATACACCCTTGACTTGCACAGCATACTATTTGTGTGCATGCTGGCCCATTCCCTTGTGCAGGTGCATCCCACATGTTTGAACATCACACTGTGGCACATTGTTGGAGTTCCACAGAACAACTCCCATTTCCACCGGGATGTGCTGCACATCTCCTTTCAATATGGGGGCCCTGTACTAGGCTACCCTAAAGAAATACATTATCAAAATGGGAAAATCATGACCCTACTGAAAACAAGATATTGCCTCTAATCTGGGACAGCCTGAGTAAATACAGTGCAGAAATATGTAAATGAATATCCCTATGACAATGAGATGTAGCATCTCCCCTGCGCTATCCAGGATACAAAATCTAGGATAAGAAATATTTAAAGGAAATCTACTCTAAACTGAACTTCACTGTGGTCACTGACATAAACAGTTTCTTTATTGTAACAGTCACACAAGAGTCTGGTGTGTATATTTTATGGGACACATGCAAACAGAGGTGAGAAAGAATAAGTGCCTCAGCTGGGACTTGAACCAAGGCTGCCCTGAATATTGTTCCGATTGCACTAACCAAGTGCGCCACTGAGAGAACTGGAACCTGGGCCATCCCCAAGCACATTACTCTTTCTCAAATGCATAACTCAATGGCAACACAACTACTTATTTGAAACAATCACACGTGTTTAGTCTGCATATTTTATGGAATACATGCAAACAGAGGTAAGAAAGAATAAGTGCCTCCACTGGGATTTGAACCCAGGCTACCCAGAATACCATTCTGATTGCGCTAACCAGCTGTGCCACTGAGACAACTGGAACCTGGGCTGTCCTTGAGCACATTACTCTTTCTCAAATGCACAACCCAATGGCAATGCAAATATTTACTTGTAACAATCACACAGGAGTGTGGTGTGCATATTTTATGGAACACATACAAACAGAGTTGAGAAAGAATAAGCGCCTCAACTGGGACTTGAACCCAGGCCACCTGGCAGTATTGTGGCCATGAGGATGATGTGTAGTGTGTGTGTGTGTGTGTGTGTGTGTGTGTGTATACAAAATATAAGATAAGAAATATTTAAAGGAAATCTACTCTAAACTGAACTTCACTGTGTTTGCTGACATAAACAGTTTTTTTTATAACATATTAGAATGCAATATTTATTTTGAATGTTGTGGCCATGAGGATGGTGTGTATAGAGAGATTATGTGAACGTGTTGCTGTAGTTCAATATATTTATTCCCAAAAAGCATAGTACAAAATGGTTTCTTATTGCTACATATTTAGTCTAAGCAGTTCACTGAAGACCAGGCAAATGTCTGAGACTGCTCATCAGATAGTGTCTGTAGGGGTTACAAAAACAGTGTAAATAATATATTTGCTGGGGAAAGGGTGGCATCTATGAGGTATGAATCTTTCTTGAAAGACAATATATTCCCAAGTTAAACTAGTATCAAGAAGCTGTTTAAATGTTAAGTATTTAAATATGCAAATCTCCAGTTTCATAGGCAACCAATATTTAACACGCTGTTTCAGTTTCCTAATGGCATCTGATAAGCAGTCTGGAGTTATGTCTCCAACATTCTTAACAGAAAAAGGAGAATATTTTATTTCAGTTTGCATGGAAGGATACATTGAAAAGTCCAAAGCTTGTGTTCCATGATACTCTGCTTTCCAGCTAAAGATAACAAGAGGGCTGTAAGCTCCAGAGGTTAAAAAAAAACAGTGTAAATCATAGATTTGCTGAGGAAAAGGTGACATTTATAAGGTATGAATCTTTCTTGAAAGACAAAACATTCCCAAGTTAAACTAGAATCAAGAAGCTGTTAAAATGCTTAGTATTTAAATGTGCAAATCTCCAGTTTCATAGGCAACTAATATTTAACAAATATTTAACAAACTGTTTCTGTTTCCTAATGGCATCTGATAAGCAGCTTAGAGTTATATCTCCAACATTCTTAACAGAAAGAAAGGAATATTTTATTTCAGTTGGCATGGAAGGATACATTGAAATGTCCAAAACATGTGTTCCACGAAACTCAATTTTCAAGCTACAGATAGCAAAATGGCTGTAGGCTCCACCCACAGCCATAAAAAGGGAATGGTAAAGAGATAAAGAATGTTGGACCTATAAGATTACAGGATTCCACTTCAAAAATAAATGCTAAAATTCTCTTAGCCAGGTTACAAATATGGATGATCATAAGGTAATTATATCAAACTTACAAGCTGGTTTTAGGCATGGATTTTCTACTATAGATTGCATTTTTGTTATGGCACACCCAATAAAAAAGTATATCTTAAGAAAATGAAACTGTATGTGTTGTTTATTGATTTTAGCGCAGCCTTTGATTCAATAAATTGTAATATACTTTGTTCAAAATTAGTATCATGAAACGATGTTATTTTACTGTATCCCATTATTTAACTCTATCCTAATAACAAAACATGTATAAGAAACAACTTATTATGAAACCCTTTGTTTCTAAAAGTGCCTCTTGGCTCCCTTGCTTTTCAGTCTTTATGTCAATAACTTTTGTTGGCTCTGGACAGTTCTGTTTTACACTCCCAAATATACATGGCAATTCTTGCCTGCTTTTAGTTTTTGTAGACAACATTGTCCTTTTTGCTTCATCTAAAACTGATATGCAAAGAAAACTTAGCCGCTTCTTTGGAATTTGTGTTGCTCCTAAAATGAAACTAAATTATGACAAAACTAAGGCATTCATTTTTGGAGGAAAATTCTTCGGAAATGGAGAAATATTTGAGATTGTTACTAGTTATACTTTTTCAGGAGTGAACTTTTCCTTAAACAAAAAATGGACATTTCATATTTAAACCCAAGTAAATAAAGTAAGACAATGCTCATGATCTCGTCTCAGATTTAATTCTAAACATGGTGGAAACACAGTGCTTTCTGCAATTCAGGCTTCTGAGGCAAAACTATTGTAAATCCTTTAATTTTCTATGGGGCAGAGGTTTGGAGTTACTGTACACCTCTTCTCACTGAAATTCTCTTTTCTCTCTTCACAGAGCCATATTTTTTATTATTTATTTTTATTCTCCTGTGACCACCCAGATGCTTCCCTGTAAGCTCGCAGCCCTACCTATGGGGAGCCGGCTGCCATCTGTCTCTACTGGGACCGCTGGCACACAGTAACCCCTGTGGCTTACCCCCACAGTGGGGGGCACGGAGCCCCCTAACTCCCCACCCCAATGGATCCAGTTTGGGTGCCAGCATCTGGCAAACTTATGGATGGCCATCAAGCTGCATTGGGTGCCACCATTTTCCCCTGTACTATTTCCCCGAGTCAGCGGTGTGCAATGACGCCAACAGGCATAAGCGTGCATGCATCCACATGCGTCTCACCCAAGCTCTGCCCCTGACTATATCCCTTGTACGGCATGTGTCCCTGACCCCCAGCCTCCACCCGGGGCAGTCGAATGCCGACCATTGTGAACCTCCCAACCCAGAAAGGGAAAGCAGTCCATTGGATGCTCAATCCCTTTCCTTCCCTGCCAGCACCCCATTGACCCGTGCTTGCTTCCGAATCCAGGTCACCGGCATGGTGGGAGGTGTAGCGTCCAGCGCTTCAACCCTCAGTGCCACCTGGCCGGCATCACAGAGCCATATTAAAAGTTAATAAATTTGTTTCTGAACATTATGTTAGGGAAGAACTTGGTTGAATTTCTGTTGATGCACTCTCTAAATTGAGGTTAGTAGTGTATTGATTATGTACTATGAATAATGATTCCAGCTGTTGACCTAAATGGTTCTTCTAGAAAAAGTTAAATGGAGCAAAGATAAAAAAATATCCCTTTGGCTGTTGTCTTTGAAGTGGTTGGTGATCTTGAGTTATGTCATTTATGGAATGATTTTACTAAAGAAATTTCCATTTCATTGCTTTTTCAGAAAAATAATTATAGATACCTTCTTTAAGAAATATAGAGAGAAAGATTTGGATGTTGTATGCTCCTCAAAATAAATAAAGTCTGTCATGAATATGAGAGATAACTAATGTTACCATTGTCTCCAAAAGTGAGGCAAATGATCACGCGTGTGTTTTGAAATCATTCAATTAAAGCATATAGAACTGAGATATGCCAAAGACATTATTGCACAAAATAAAATGGAATGCATCTCTAAAAAAGGGCATATTGAAAGTATCTATCATACCTTGTTCATATGTCCTTTGTATGAAACATGGAGACCCAAATACCTTAGAAAAATTATTATAATATATAAAAACTCGCTAATATACTTTTTTATTTAGTCTGTTTTTATTGATTGGCTAAATGTCATTATAATACACACACAAAACATTTTAAACATTTAAAAATGTGATTTACATTTAAAGATGTTAGTATATCTCAAAAATCCAGCAATTAGTATGAGGCAATAATGAAATACATTATCTAAAGTTCCGTTCTATAGGTGCTAGCAGACAAAATGGATTACCAATACCAAGTAAAAACCCTTATTTGTTTTGTAGATAGCTATTAATATCACAAGATTTATAAAGTGCAACGCATCTAGGTAAATTTGCCTCTATTATTTCATAAAGCCATAGTCTTTAACGTGCAATACTTCAAAGGATCGCACAACTATTTATTCAGAGAACACTGTACAGTTGTGACCAGCGTTGTGTTGCCACAAGTGTGATCAGCATTGTGCTGATTTCCATGCCAGCAGAAACCTTGTTGTACCACAGTTCAAAGGTCATAGGATGTGGTTCTACCCTTCTGTGGTACCCTGCTGCTGTGACCTGCCATGTCATCTCCCTATCAGCAAGGCATGTCACAGCACTCAGTGGATGCAGCACAGACGTGGCACCTTAGGTTTTTCCCTTATATATCAATTCTTCATTTCTCCTATACAGGTATGTTTAATAAGTCCAGCAGATGGTGCTTGTGGAAAACACATTTGTGCATGTGTGACCAAATACTGGACTGCATGTGCTATTTATACCCCTCAACCTCTTGCCTTGCAAATCGGGAACGATGCCTTAAAAAATCAGGGACAAGTGGCTAAAATCAGGGACACATTTAAAAAGATCATAATAATAGATCAGGAGTCTGCCATAATGTATGGTTTAGTGTGAAAAACATTTTTTGAAAGATAGCTGGACTGTAACACTAAGTGTTGGAATTTTTTTTTGCTACTGTAGTAGTAAAGCAAAATTTAGGTGGGAGTATGAAAGATTTTGAAGCAAATTCAGGAACGTCTCTGAAAATCAGTGACAGTTGAGAAGTGTGGTGCTATTGTTGCTCTTTTCAACCTCCTGCCTCACAAATTATGTGTGTAAACTGTACTGTAATGCATAAATCATGAGCAGAGCTGTACTTTGGTAATGATAAGCACACATTTTTCTTGCCTGATGTAAAGCTCCCTCTTGGAGTGTTTCAAGGTTTTCAATTTTCTGTGCCATTATAAAGCTCACTACCTGTGACCCACTTTAAAAATTAGAACAAAGCTGTAGCTGATGAATTCAAGATTTTCAGTGTCTGAAAGGTACTTTACAGGGCATCATGTACCATAGTTTTTTTTCAGTGCATCATATTCTCTCATTGTTTAGTGACATTCCTCGCAATGGTCATGGAGGTTGGGGCACAGATTTGTCTTTTTGTTAAAACTCAGCTGCTCTTTCAGAGCTTTTTCACATCATTTAGCTTTTCAGCTTCTTGCAGCTATCACGCATGGGGGGTTATGTTAATTGCTGTAACATGGTGTGATTGAGGGTGGTTGTTGTGAATGTGATAGCTGCTCATGTCTGCATCATTGAGTAGTCCCTTTTCCTATCACAAAGTTTGTTTCAAATCATTCTCACTTTATACAGGTGTCTGTCTGTTGGTCTGTCTATCTACAGTAATTAGATATACTGCATTACAAATTTCCAGGTTTCCTGGTGGGTCTGGCAGACTCTGTAGATCAGTAATATAGTTTCCCTCATACAGCTTACCGTCACAACTCATAATAACATACTGTAAGATAAAACTGCACTCGGAACAAAATCAGTGACACTTTTATTGTGGTCATGGCATATTTATTTGTTTAGATACAGTATATACAATATATTTATATAAAATACAAAATCACACATGCCCACGCAATGCAAAGCATCATGGGCTGCATATGCAAATCACCACAGAATGTTATGCTGGTCCAACTTTAAGCAGAATTGCATGGTGCCGAAAGGCCTCTCACACAGTTTGCAAAGGGTGCTAACAGATGACATAGACACATGTTTCATCCTACCAGGACTCATCAGTATGCCTCGTCTGTTTGACACCCCAGTGGAATGGACCAGTTACCCTAAGACAGTGTGTCTTGGATATGTTGTGGTGAACCCATTAAAATAAAAAACTATTTAAAAGACAGAGGTTCTTTGTCTTTCATATTTATATAAAGTGTATAGTAGGGGTATTGCACAGTACATTCCTTTCACATGTGTTAGTTCTATTTTTCCAGCCCTTTATGGTACTCTATAATACTCTTAACATCCAGGCATGGAGGAGAGATAAAACTGCCACTGTAGGCAGCAATCTCTGGAAAGCCAAGGCTCTGGATGTGAAACTGTTCCTCCCCAGATGCACTGTGGGTTGTATGTTTTTTTGCTTTCGGTGTACTATGTGCTTATGCTTATAGTAAATTTCATTACCATAGTTGTGTATGTCATAGATGATACACATACACTACAGTATTTATAGGTGTTATTTGTGTTTGTGGCTAGCGTTGAGTTGTGGAAACTTTACTGAAGCACTGTTTGTGACTACATTCAGTACAGAATTAATTTTCACAATATATGTTGTACATTACAGCACATAATACAGCACATGAATACGATAATATCACATATTGCATTGTTTGTATTGTCACAAGTGCTGGCCATAATCTTATTTACTAAGTTCATAACATCATTACACAAGCATTTACAATACTGCACCTGCATCACACCCCTGTTACATGCCCTCCTTTGGCAAACACTACTAGAAAACTTTCTCCAAATGGGAACTATGTCACTGGCAATGGTGTGGTTTTAATGTTGACTAAAACCATTCAATTCCATTAATGAGTTCCATTTTTGTCTGTGGCTTTGTCTTTCATCAGATGCATGTTTTCATTGCATGACCACATGCCAGACCATCTCTGTAGGGTTCATGTCTGGTGATCTGAAATACAGAATGAAAATTATTGCACTGGCTTTAAACTACCTGTAGCACACTGCTATAAAAATTGTAGCTATTTAAATTTGCCAAACAGTTTAGAAGTTAAAGATGGTGTCCACAATTAAGTAATGTGTACCTACTTTGGTGGGGTTCTGACCCAGTTAATGCCACTCTCGGCAATGAATGCTTCAAAGGCTGCGTGTTTTGGGTCATTGTCTTGAAAGAAGCAGTGACCATTTGGGAATTCTGAAGTGACACACTCTCTAGCTACCCTTATGATTCTGTTTCTGAAGAAGTCTCTGTCCATGGTTCCTACAGCATGATTGAGACACAACTACTATAATGCACTGAGGAAGACACAAGTCAGTGTGTCATAGGCAAATGTATAAGTACCAGTGTGCATTACAATACCCTCAAAAACACACTTGGAAATTCTGTCCCAGATATGAACCTTTACAGGATGCTCTGGCTTTGGTTTTAGAGAGTCCCTTCCCTTGTTTCTAAAAGCCATTGAGGCAAAATGTTCCAGAGATACCGCAGTCTCACCAGAAAAATGACATCATGAAATGTGTCCCTTGTTCAATCCATGCCCTGGCCCACTCCATGCTCTTCTCCTTATTCACATCACGTATCATTGTGGAACACCCGATTGAAGAATCACAATACTGTGCATTCACAACCTTGCGTACTTTTATTGAAAATGCACAATTTATTGATAGGGGATCAAATATTGTTAGTATTACACAACTGTATTGATTACCATGCTCACCCATTAGACCAGCCCATGTGCTAGCATATTCACGTAACCAAGCTTGTAGATGTAGTAATACCATGTTTAGTGACCAGCAGTTCAGACACTTCTCTTGCTGCTATGATCCATGAGAGGCGTGGTTTCCCTGGAAAAATAATGTGTCATTGCAAATGGGATATGGCTTAGTATGAACTGTTTGAAAAAAGAGGCCCACTTACAGTAGATACTTGCACTTTACTGCAATGTACCTTGTGCAGCCAGTGATATCCACATAGCATGGAGGGACTACTGATCTCTTTAAGTGCATGTATAGGCCACTATCTGTGATGGTTATATTGTTCTGTTAAATAAATACTCATGCCTGACTCATGCTTGTCCCAGCAACATACATGTTCCTAGTCTGAAGACTGATTTCAGGATTCAGCTTCCTCATAATTTCAACACAGTTACTGGACAATTCCAGACAAATGGCATTGATTCTGTCAGTGTTTGGTACTGTGTGGGTTGGGGGAGGGGGGTTCTCAAAGCACTGAATTTATGTGGTAACTTCACAAAGGGTAACATCATCCCAAAATGGCCCAATGTCCTTGAACCACTCACCTGTGATGTCATACATTCACACCTACATCACATCTTGATAAGTTCCTCACCTGTTTAAAAAGCATGGTTGTCCCAGCTTTAATACTTTGCTGTATAGTGTCTTACTGCCATAATGCTATGTAGTGTCTTTTTACCTGCCTTTATAAATGAAATGGACAAGACAAGATTCTAGAAAAATCTCAGCATTCTGAATCATACACATGTAAGGAGAACATGGGCACAAGCAGCTGCAAAGGAAAATGAAGGTCCTACTGTTCAAAGATGCTTGGTTCTTACCAAGAAGACAAAACCTATTGCAGCCTTTAAAAACAGGCATCCAAACCCTTCAAAACAAAAGGTAATCTTTGACTACTTTTATAATTAGTGCATTACCTCATTTCCATATCCATGGCAATTTTCCTATGATTTCCAGTGGATTGCATTAGTGTACTATACTGTATATGGAAGCTTAATTGCTCTGTACTGTTGTTTAACCAATCAGATTCAGAATTTCCCACTGGGATTCCTGGAAATTTCTGAGTTGGCACCCCTCTGGTGGGTACACGGCCACTGTATTTGCATGTATAAGCTATTTTCAAAGTAAATAGGGACTTCTGGGTACTGCCAGTAAATGTAAGATGCCAACACACAGGTACTGCTATGTAACAAAATGATGCAGAATACTGGTATCCATATAAGTGTGTCACCTTGGACCCTCCACTATGGATTTTCCAAATTAAGTTTATGGGAACAATTTTCTTGTTCAGTACAGTGCATATCCCTGTAAAACACAGGAATCATTGTGTATCTGTGGGCCATGCTTTTCCTCATTACTATGTGTTACTGTGCTTGCAGAATTGAAATCTTTACTAATTCTCTCATTCTCATTTCTAATTTTGTATTATCATCATTCATGTTTTTTTTCTTTTCATTCTAGTGTAAGCTGCTCATGATTTGTGCCTCAGCACCTGATAATTACAGTGCAACTGACCATGATAGTCTTGATACTGTGGCAGAGGACACATCCATCAATAACAATGGGATGGACCTGGAACAGCCAGAAAATGTTGATAAAGATTATGTCATGGTGCCTCATACAGCCTTAGAAAATATATACAAGGAGCTGCACCTGATGAACCAGAGAGTACAAAGCACTGAGGAACTCAGGACTCAGTTCAACTGTGTGGCTACATTCAACAATAAGCTGGACACTCTCCTGCAGATGTTCTGGGACTGACAGCAGCAAGAAAGTTTGATAGTGTGGCACAGTATCGATTCTTATCTTCCACTACATACACTCAAATGCTGTTCAGGGATTCCAGTGATTACCACTTGTTCAGCAGCAGAAGCACTGTGACAAGTTGGCCGCCAGCAGATTGTGGGGTTTGGAATATGGACACCAGCTCTAATAGTGAACATGATGGACAGGGTAGCACAGCAGAGGAGCAGTTCAATGCCATTACTCCACTCCAGCTGCAAATGTTTGGTCCATCTCAGTTTGCATTGCAAGCACCAGCACAGTTCCTGAGTTTGTGTTTGTGGACTATCATAGGACAAAACCAGACTGTGAATTTGTAAGGCTGTGTGAGCAAAGGGAGCACAAGATGGTATTAAGAGCTGCAGGTAGATCTGACCATTTTGCTTCTCTGGTGTTCCATCACCTGGTGCCACAGTAGCTGTATTTATCCTGGAGGAAAGAGGTGAAAAGAGATGGGACAGCAAAACAAGAAAACATGCCTGCCCTGCATCACAGTGGCTGGGTACTGAGTCAGGGTGCCTGCCCTTAATACAAACACTTGATGCTTTCGGCAAGGAATTGGAATGGTAACGGGGTGTGTGTGTGTGTGTGGGGGGGGGATGCCAGATCCAAAACAACATTAGAAATGAAGTACTGAGAGTTGTTTGTAGACTTTTTGAAATTAGTGTACCCCGAATGAGGTTGATCAGGGACAGGATCAGTGAACAGCAGCAGAATCTTAGAAAGAGTGTGAATATGTTGAATTCATAAATATACAGTACTTCTATTTTTCCTGGATACTCTGCATTAATGATTTTTTTTTTAACAGTACTGGTTTTAGCAATCAGCTTTTTGTATTGATGTTTAAACAATTTAGTATTTGTGTATGTAATCTGTACTAATCCACTTGTTTCTGATGTGGAGCCTTTGGAATCGAGTCTATGACTCAAAGGGTTGTAATTCTGATTTCCTAAATAAATAAATAAATAAATATCCCAACCTACTGTTTACTTTTTCTTGTCCCCATTCCTTTCCTCTCTATGTTGACACTGAAATATTACATTTATGTGAATAAAATGTCCATTGTTAACCAAATCTGTATGATTTATTTGATGGCTTGATGCACTACAGTATATAACAGTATTGCTAGTCACAGGTGCTGCATAGAAATCAATTCAATAACTCTATGCAATTTTATAGTACAGTGGGACACAGGTACTCTGTAGCAGGAAACAGTCAAACAGCAGTTTTACTGCAAAGAAAAAACACTATAAACACTCTGGGGAGGAGGTGGGGCCTGGACCTATTATCAGTTTTATGGCAAACAACTTGGAAATGCTTTTAACACTCTGAGGGAGGGGGGCCCTGGCCATACAGCACTTTTGAGTAAAATCAGTTTTTGAAACCCCAGGGATAATTCTGCACAGTTTTACAGATGGACATATGTACTGTAGTGGTTATCACACAGTATCTGTCCACAGGTGCTGTACAGAAATCCACAGCATACCTCTATGCAGTTTTACAGTACAGTGGGAGGTACTGTGTAGTGGGCAAAATGCCAAAAAACACTATAAACACTCCCAGAGGGAGGGGAAGTGTATCCCAGGTTTTTAAAAACCTGTGATTTTCTTTTATGATTCATCAGGTCATACAGTAGTTTCTTCAAAACCATATTTTACTTGGGAAGAAGAAAAGAGAAGCTAATTACATTTGTAAAAATGTGTTCAATCACAAAGATGGACCACAATAGTACAAAAACAGTTTGTGGCTGAAAGAAGCATCTACAGTATTTCTTTTCAAAATAATGCAAATTAAAATTAACAAAGGATTATGAAACCAAATGATCCTTTTCAATTTTTAATATTCATAGTCCAGTGTCTTGAACAAATCTTCTATAAAGAAGTGAAAACAAACAGGATCATGGAATGTCTCAAAAAGCTTCTTTTTATTCACTTGCCATTCAAGAAAATTACATTACATACATCTCGAGACTCTGCTGGTCTCTTCATCAGCGTGAATGGCTAATTTTTTTATGTTTGCAATTGTTTAACTAGGAATGGCCCACTAAGCTGAAAGCTTGTTTACAGGTGTGACGTGGGAGCACAAGAAAGTTAAGTGACTTGCTCAGGGTCACACAGGATGCAAGTGGGGGCTGTGGGATTCAAACCCAGGTCTCCCGATTTGCAACTCAGAGCCTTAAACCACTGCGCTATACTGCTTCCCAAATTATACAAATGAAACACCAAATTCGATTAATTTACTTGCATAATGACATTACATATTTAAAAATTTACATTTACATAGTGGTAGCCAGTATTAATATGGATATTTTTAAATCTAGATTAGACAAGTATCTTCTTGGTAAATAAAAGACATGATAGATTAATGTTCAAATACATAAAATAAAGGCAAGCTCTATGGACGCAAGTCTAATTAGCTTGAAATTACCTATGAACCTATTAACCTATGCGGACCAAAATTAATTGAATATGAGGCAAAAATCATTCAGTTAGCTTGTGTTCTCCAGTACTGAACTGTAAAATTGACAAATGCAAATTTAGTATTAACA
Source organism: Neoceratodus forsteri (assembly GCA_016271365.2). Classification (NCBI taxonomy): domain Eukaryota; kingdom Metazoa; phylum Chordata; order Ceratodontiformes; family Ceratodontidae; genus Neoceratodus; species Neoceratodus forsteri. The sequence goes on from CM057459.1 coordinate 741,545,561, forward strand.
ATAAAACTAGTGAACATTAATCTCTCAAAATAAACCATCAAACAACCACAATGCATATTAAATATCATGTAGCGAATGCATAATTAATAATTAGAAACCCCCTATGTAAAAAACTTCATCTGCCTACAGCCTTCTAAAAACAGTTGTGTTACATCACTAACTTATTTCCAACTGGCTTAAAACATATTTTAAACTTCATACACTTTAACATGCCTAATTGTTACCACACTTATTACAAATGTGTCCAAAATGTGGTATTTGTATAACCAAAGGAAGTGCCTTTGAAAAACCATTAATTCAATCCATATACATCTCACCTCATGAAAATGCTGACCATGGTACTTTAAAGGGATCCTAAATTTATTTATTTATTTTTATTTTTATTTATTGAAATGTTTCACCAGGAAGGCACACTGAGCAACAAGTTGCTTGTCTCCCGGTGCAATCTGTGGGGTAGGGAACAAGGGGACAGAATGCAGAGAAATGTTACGATGTTGGAATACGATTTGCTTGCTTGCATACAATGAGAGTAGGAGTGATTACAGGTGGATAACATTGGCTAGCAATGCAACAGTTAAGTGTAGTAGATATAAAGACACACATAGCAAACTGGCAACAGTTAGTAACACTGGAACACATATAAAAACTTGGCAACAGTATGTAGCACTAGATGGTAAGGTGACCCAATAGTAATTAGTAGCCATTAGTGTAACATAAATATTCAACATTTACAGTGATTGGAGTAAAGAGAGGAAGAACAGAAGGAGGGAACGAAAAATTGCAGAGGGTAGAATGGAAGAAGGGAAAGGAAATTTACGGAGAGACACAGACAGAACACAATTTTTAAGGCCAACAGAGATGACAGGGTGAACTAAAGTGCATGCAAGAGGTGCATAGGGGAAGGTTATAAGTGCTTAATTGAGTGTAGGGGTAGGCAAGTGTTAGACAGTGTTAATTGGAAGGAGGGTAGGAGGAGAGGAGAAGAGAGGTAGAGTGTGGCAGGGTGATGAGAGAGAGGTATTTTAGGCAGGTGGTATCCAAGGGGGGGAAGGGGGGAGTTGAAATTCAGCAGTGTCCTGTCATCCCATCTGGGCAGGGTGTTGGACAGCCCTACTGGTAGGACACCGGTTGTAGGTGATGACAGTTATTTATATATAGTGATGCGAGAGAGGGGTTGTTGGGGGTGGGATATTGTGGAAGGAGGTAGCAGAGGTCAACTATAGTTGGGGGGGTAGTACCTCACCACTCAGCTTGGTGACCCTGCCTGGACAAGGCAGTGATCTAGCAGTGACTAAGGAAGTGCAGTAAAAGGAGAAATAGGGAAAAGGGGGTAAAGTTGTTGCCCACCGTGTACTATGGATCCTGCCTGCACAAGACAATGATTGAGCTCACAGGAGGGAGCTAGATTAAGGGTAGAGAAAGAAGGGGAGGAACACTTTAGGAGGAGGGAGAGTAGGGGACAAGGAGGAGGAGCATGATCAGAGGGAAATATGAGTGGTGGGGAGTGGGCATATGAGTCTGAGCAGAGGTCAACTATAGTGAGGGGGTAGTACCCCACCAATGTGCTGGGTGACCCTGCCTGTACAAGGCAGGGATCTAGCAGTGACTGAGGGGGTGCAGTAAAAGGAGAAATAGGGGAAAGGGGGTAAAGTTGTTGCCCACTATGAACTATGGATCCTGCATGCACAAGGCAGTGATTGAGCTCAAAGGAGGGAGATAGATTAAAGGTAGAGAAAGAAGGGGGAGGAGCACTTTAGGAGGAGGGAGAGTAGGGGACTAGGAGGAGCATGATCAGAGGGAAATAGGAGTGGTGGGGAGTAGGCATATGGTAATATGGGCTTGGGGAGATGACGGTGGGGTTAGGGAGGGTCATGGCAGGCACAGAAAGGGGCCAGGAAGTTCTTGAGGGCAAAGTTAATTGAGTAGTAAGAGGATGAGTGCAAATTTGAGGGGGAAGTAAATTCCAGATTTTTGGGGGGCGATAAGAATAACCTGATTGGTCAATAAGGGTGGAGAGGCATGGGAACACAAGGGTGTGTGAGTCGATAGATCTTAGGGAGTGGGAAGGAGGGGGTGGTTGTAAAGGCAGGGGAGAAATAGGAGGGAAGTTCACCCAGCCAGTGCTTGGAGGTGAATTTTGCACAGAGAGAGATACTCGATTTGTCGGGGAAGGGAAGGATAGAGCAAAACAGAGATCACAATGATGATTGTTGAGGGGGGCGTCAATGGCAAAATGGCAAAAGGAGTTGAAGAGGGTATCTAGTTTATCCAGGGAGGACTTAGGGGCAGTACCATAGACTACATCACAGTAGTTGAAGATAGGCAGGATAATCTTCTAGACAATCTCATGCCTAGCCGTGGGTGGGATGCAGGCACAGTTCCTGAATAAGGCACCAAGCTTGGGACACAATTTTTTTTAAATGAAGGTTGCAAGGTAAAGATGGACAGGTATAGGGTACATTTTGTCCAACACCCTGGTTCTAAAAATTATCATGCATTCAGTACTGTACTAGGTATGTGGGGATAACACTTTTTTTATATTGTGTCCAAGCATATTGTATAAATATGAAAAACAATTCATTTGTCTGAGCAAACAGCTCAGTAATTTCATTATTTTTTTAAGTATTATATTAATACCGTTATTCAAAATTAAAATTGGATTCCATATATGAAGCATGTGCATTAAGGAAAATAAAATGGCAGTGAATGATGAGAGACATCTACATGTAGCAATTAGAATGTAAGGTATCAATTGGCAGAGGAACAGCAATCATAATTATCGCCATCACCTACTGGTGCTAAATTCAGGAATTTGCTATGATGGGTCACACTGCCAAATCCAACATGATACTGGTCACCACTGTATTTGTTTTGTTTTGGAGGGAATGCATTGTTGATTTCCTTTAGAAAATTCGACACAATTTTGTTTAGAATGTAAATGAAAATGAAACACTGTAGGGTTTGGGTCAAACTACCTCATTCCCTAATCAGAGTACTGGAGCTTTTAATTCCAATTCCCTATGAAGAACAGAAGGCAATATAGGCCATAAAAAGAAATTTCAACAGTATACTACCCAGCTACAGGTAAAAACCTTGTAAGATTTCCAAACATCAGTTAGCAATATCTCAGATGCAGATAGGAATAATACACAGTGTTAAAATCCCAGTAGGGTTTGCAATAAGCTTCAATTACATTCAGAAAATTTTTATCGGTCTCAGATAGTGCAAGAGTTTTTTTTATATATCATTTTGTAATGAAAACAGAGTTATAATTACTGTGTTTAGGAACCAGGAATGTTTCTCAAAAAATTGCTCAGCTATGTTTTCCTTTCCTTACTAAATACTGAACAAGTGAAGACCCTCTGTTGTTGCTCACTTCAATGAGTTTTTTATTACCACTTATGTGCTCTCCTCCCTCCCACCTCATGTCTCCTCTCCTCTCCCCCCCTTCTCCTCCTCCCTCTTCTTTACCTCATGCCCCCAGGGGTTTGATTCCTCCATCACTCCCCAGGAAACCCTGTTCACTCTTTTTTTCACTCAACCCTTTCAAACCTAGACTGGATTGCTTGGACACAAAACCTCTCCATCTGTCAGCTCTTGCCATCGCCTCCCCCCCTTACTCACTTCCTAAATCACTCCATTACCTTTTGCACTGTCCCCCCCTCCGTCTTGGAAGATTGCCAAGGTTCTTCCCCTCTACAAAAGGGGTGATCTCTCTGCTCCTGACAACTTCCATCCGATCTCCCTCCTTTCTCTTGCAGAGCTGCAGGTGAAGCTAGTCTACTCATGAACTGCAGACTTCCTCAACTCCTCCAACTTCCTTTCCCCCTTTCCAGTCTGCATTTAGAAAAGATCATTCCACCATCTCCTCCCTACTTAGGGTCACTGACTCTGTCCTCTTAGCGATGGATCAAGGGAACATCACAGCAGCCATTTTCATCGATCTGGCCAAAGCCTTTGATTTGGTGTCCCAGTTACTCCTCCTGGATAAGCTGAGCTCTGCTGGCCTCTTAGCCCCACTGTTGACTGGTTCCATTCCTACCTCTTGGACCATTAACAGATGGTACAGGTAGGAAGCAAAATCTCCCCACCCCTTCCTGTCCAGGCTGGAGTCCCACAGGGCTCCATTCTGAGTCCAATCCTGTTCTGCATCTTCCTAAATGACCACCTATGCCAACTCACATATTCACATGTATGCAGATAACACAGTTATCTACACCTCTGGTCCCTTGACTACCTCTCTGGAAGTCTTGCTTCAGAAAGACTTTCACAATGTTTAGCACTGGTTCCAGCCCAACCAACTTCATGTCAAACAGACAAAAAACAGTATCTGTGACCTTTGGTACCAGCCAGAAGCTGGCCTGGCTTGCCCCCTCCCTGGCAACTTCATGCTGGATGGCACACCACTTAAAGTTGTCCCAACTTTTAAGTATCTAAGTGTGTGGTTAGATAGCAGGCTTGACTTCTCTGCCCACATTGATCTGATCCATGCCAAATCAGACCCCAAACTCTGTGCCCTGTACTGCAATAAGGACTGCCTTTCACCCCAGGTCCACCAGGAGCTGGTCACCAAAAGGTTCTCATGATTTTTGACCATGGAGATGTGGTTTATGCCACCCCCCACCTTCCTTGCCAGACTGGACATCCTCTGCAATGCCTTCTGCCTCTTTGTTGTCCACTTACCCTCTCGTACTCATCGTTGCTCTCTTTACTCCTCCCTATCCAGCCTCTCTCTCTCTTTCCCCCTCATGTCACCAGTCTCACTGTGCTTCCCTAATTTTTGAATACTGGTTTGGATCCCTCCCCTCATACCTATCCCATATCCTCTCCCCTCCTCTCTCCTCCTGCTCCTACTCCTATTCCCTGTGCTCAAGGGACCCATGCACATTCTCTCATCCCCACATACACTCCTCAGCCTAGAAATCTGCTTTCTCGTATCGTCTACCCTCCTTATGGAACAAGCTCTCCTCCTCCATCTGTCTCTCCCCCTCCCTTTTCTTCATTAGTCATCAGCTAAAACTCCTCCCCCTCCTCCTGCTCCTGCTAACCCTCTTCTTGAACCCTTCCTTACCCTTACCCTTACCCTTGCCTGGCTTTTGACTACCCCTTACTTCTCCCTTCCCCTAACCTCACAATTCTGGCAGGCTCATTGAATTTTATCATGCTGTTTTGACTCCTACTTTCAGCACCAACCCAGCCTCCCTTCACACTGACACTATGCAATTTTTGAGTTTGCTCAGTTAGCACAGATGATTTGTATGCTAATTTATTTGTCCTCTGTACGCAGTGGTTTGTCATTTTGTCTGTACTACACTCAACTTATGCTCTTTATGTTATCCTTATTGAAGCCATGTCACCTGACTGGCTATATTTTGTTTGTAATTGTGCTTCTCCCCTTCCCATTCCCCTTCCCCTAGGTCACACCTAGAAAAGAGCCTTGGGTCAGTGTGACTCTCCTGGTTATCAATTTTTAAATAAATAAAAAAATAAAAGGTTCACAATCATATAAACACACATAGTACAATTGCAGAAGGGTGAGCGGACCTCTTCTCTTTTTTGCTTCTAAAACAAACTCTGGTCAGAGTCAACATGGCTGCTATGCTATTTTAAAAGTGCTCATATATACAGTACACATTCCGAAGAAAGGGGGGTTACTAGTGGAGTACCTCAGGGCTCAGTACTGGGTTCAGTCCTCTTTAACATCTTTATAGGTGACATTGCAGAGGGTCTGGAGGGAAAGGTATGCCTCTTTGCAGATGACACAAAGATCTGTAACAGAGTTGATACACACGGGGGGGTAGAAAGGATGAGAAGGAACTTGGCAAGGTTGGAGGACTGGTCAGACATATGGCAACTTAGATTCAATGCAAAGAAGTGCAAAGTAATGCACCTGGGAAACAAAAACCCAGGAGAAGAGTACACAATAGCAGGGGAGGTACTAACAACAACAAAAATGGAAAGGGACCTGGGGTAGTCATATCAGATGACCTAAAGGTGGGTAAGCAATGTGAAAAGTCGGTAAGGAGAGCCAGGAGGATACTGGGATGCATAGGAAGGGGCATCACAAGCAGAAAAAGGGAAGTGGTTATCCCTCTGTACAGACAGTTGGTGAGACCCCATCTGGAGTACCGTGTGCAGTTTTGGAGACCTCATCTACACAAGGACATAGACAGGATGGAAGCAGTCCAGAGGAGGGCAACTAAAATGGTACAGGGTCTGAAGGAAAAACCATACGAAGAGAGACTGAGAGAGCTTAATATGTGTACTCTTGATGAAAGGAGGGACAGGGGACATGATAGAAAAGTTCAAGTACCTCAAGGGAATCAACAAAGTCCAGGAGGGTAGCATCTTTCAGAAAAAGAGATGTGTAAGAACAAGGGGGCACAATTTAAAGATAGAGGGGGGACGGCTCAGGGGTAATGTGAGGAAATTTTTTTTCACAGAGAGAGTGGTGGATACATGGAACAGCCTTCCTGAGGAGGTCGTTGGGTCTAAAACAGTGGGGGAATTCAAACATGCATGCCACGGACACAAGGCAATTATAGTGGGGGGTTGCAGGAAGTAGGCTGTTGGTTAACTAGAATATGCAGCTTATCCAGTAGGTAGAGAAATGGGCAGACTGGGTGGACCAAGTGGTCCTTATCTGTCATTAAAGTCTATGTTTCTATGTTTCTACATCACAGAAGATTGGCTATAAACTAAATGAAACCTTTTTATCAAGCAGACATGGTTATCGTCATTGCTCTTGTGAGATTCAAACCATGTTACAACAGCAGTAATGGTGTGACTGATTAGATCAGTAAAAAGAGTCAAGCCATTTCTTACTGATATAGTACATACACTTATAACACATGCAGTCCCTGCACTGGATACCTGATCATTTGTGTTGATTCAATACTACTCTGACTAATGATATTGTTGAAAAGGACTTTTTATAACGTTATCAGGATGCATTCTAGCTAAGTTTTTATCAGCTGTCCATGTGCAGTATACCTGATCATACATTTTCCCTTAATTTGATCCTTGTCCTGACTCTCATTTAGTATTCTCCTTTCTCCTTAGTATATATATAATTTCACCTAGTGACTACTACAGCTTGCTTATGCATTGGGAATTGTGCCTTATTTATGGGAAAAGCAGACTTTGAGGTTTTATTATTAGTGAGTCTTGACATGCAGGATATTGTCTGCGGAGTGACTCTGTTGAATTTTTTTGTTATGTAGCTTACAGCTGTGGAGACAGTAACATTATATGTCTGATGTGATCTACAATGAGGGTAAAAAAATGTTTCTCCCATTGGTCATCGAGACAAGCTTTCACTATGTGTCAGCCAAGTGGTATTAGATTGAATGAACTTAATGCTGTAAGATGTAAATTTAAATTCATTTCATGATGAACTAATGAAAATAAATAAACTGCATTACTACTTATAGATGCATATTAGTATAGACACGTGAATTTGTTAAAACCAATGTCATTGAGTGACAAACATTTGCACAAAACAGATATGTGAGGCACAACAGTGTGTCAGACATCTTGTTAAAAAAACACTTCAGAACAGAAAATATTTATCATCTATGAATGTAAATTAATTCTAAATGTTTCCATAGCATATAGCAATAAAAAAGACACTGTTATGCTGTATATTTATACTTCAGAAGACAACATTGCATCTCTCAGTACAGAAGTCATCAATTCAGTACTTTTATTAAATACTGCTGACTTTCCTACATACACAGCATAATTTTTTTGTCCTCAAGTAATTTGCATCTGTTTAATCTGAGCTGTACAAATACAGGCAACTGCAGCTTCTCAACATCTGGGCATAGCAATAGCAGATGTGTTGCTCTGATCAGAGTTTGTTTGTAATGTGAGCGATGTTGTCTTGTGGAGTACAAACAAACATGTCCTGCAGGATTTGTGCTCATCAACACACACTGCTGGGCTACTCTGAGAAAAAAAAAAACACATTCAATTTTGTATCCTTATTTATTTGGGTCAAATATAAAATACAGACTCCACAATCCAGGGCGGCAAGCAATTTTTGCAGAGTCAGACACAGAGTAATAATTATGAAATGGATTGAAAGAATGCTGGCTTCTGACTGGCCAAGAGATACCTTTCAGCTGGGCCATTGCCCCAGCACAACAGCCCCAGCTGAAAGTAGCTCAACAAATATTATCTGTAAATATTGCACCCAGTTTACTAAAAAATGACTTATTTCATAATTACAATAAGGCACTCCAGGGAGTGCATTATGGTAGGCTAACTTCCCTTCTTGGGTGGTGCAAGCACTCGGCTTTGCCTCGTGCTTCAACCCACCCGAGGTGGGCTGATATCCCATCATACTGCACCCCCTGTCATGCCTTATTGCTTAATTAGATCTGTCTTTTCTGCGTGTGTTTACTTTTTGTTAGAGTGATAAGGAGAAAATAGGGCAAGCACTTAAAGCTAATTGTGTGACCACTGTCCCTTCTCTCAGTGCTTGTTGATCCTACATGCTATGCCACCTGTGCTTTGCTTAGTGTGACTGCACTGTATCAACTGTAAATGTGTGGCCAGCAGTCAGAGTATTGCATAGCACTGAAATCCCAGAAATATTTTGTGTGAGAGAAGAGAAGAGAAACATTCTGTATTCATTTATAATTTTCTGTGATTCTAGCATGCCATTGCCATCTGTGCTTTGCTCAGACCTGGGATTCAACTTGATATTTGCTTCAATTAACTACTGAGCTGAGACTATTAATATTAATCACACTAAAATATATGACATTTTTAGAATTAATTTGTAACTGAGTGAGGTGCAGGCCTGGGATATAGATAAATAATTACATTGCAAACACTGCATAGGACTCTATGAACCTGAGGCTGAAACAAGGCTGGGGAGATGTGCGAGCTACATTGGCATGGCAAGCATAGATACATAGATACATAGACAGTGTCGGCAGATAAGGGCCTATGGCCCACCCAGTCTGCCCATTTGAGCTTGTAAGTTCAGTTTGTTTTCCTAGAAGTGTGTTGCACCTTACCCCTGACCTCCAGAATTCCTTTATGTCTATCCCATGCATTCTTAAATCCCGTGATTGTTTCAGCCTCCACCACTTCCTCTGGCAGGGTGTTCCACTTGTCCACCACCCGTTCTGTGAAGAAATTCTTTCTCATGTTTCCTCTGAATCGTCCTCCTCCAACTTCATCCCATGTCCTCTAGTCCTGGAACATCTTTTTCGCTTAAAAATAGTGTTTTCCTGCACCCTGTTCCTCCCTGTAAGATACTTGTATGTCTCTATCATATCCCCTCTCTCCCCCTCTTCTCCTCCAGGGAGTACATGTTCAGTTCCTTCAACCTGACTTCACAGGACTTGTGATGCAATCCATGCACCATCTTTGTTGCCCTCCTCTGAACCTTCTCTACCCTGTCTATGTCCTTACTTAGGTATGGTCTCCAGAACTGTACACTGTGCTCCAGGTGGGGCCTCACTAGTGTCTTGTATAGCGGAATTATGACCTCCCTTTTCCTGCTGGTAATGCCCCTGCCTATACATCCCAGCATCCTATTTGCTTTACCTGCTGCCTTGTCACACTGTTTCCCTACCTTGAGGTCATCAGAGATGATAACCCCAAGATCCCTTTCCTGCTTGGTGCATGCTATATCCTCACCCCCCAACTGATATATTGTGCCAGGGTTTTTGTGCCCCATATGCATTATCTTGCACTTCTTTGCATTGAATTTCAACTGCCAAACCCTGACCATTCTTCAAGTTTCTGCAGGTCGCTTCTCATTCTGTCTACACCCTCTGGTGTGTCTACTCTGTTACAGAGCTTTGTGTCATCAGCGAACAGTGAAATTCTGCCTTCTAGGTCCTGCGCCATGTCACTGATGAAGATGTTGAATAGGACCGGTCCCAGCACTGATCCTGTGGTACCCCACTGGTCACTCTTCCCTCTGTGGAGTGACAGCCATTTACCACCACCCTCTGTGTCCTGCCACCCAGCCAGTTACCTACCCACCACACTACTGTCCTGCCCACACCCATATTCCCAGTTTGTGTAATAGTCTTCTATGTGGCACAGTGTCAAAGGCCTTGCTGAAGTCCAGATAGGCCATGTCCACTGCCCTCCCCTGATCCACCTCCCTAGTCACCCAGTCAAAAAATTCAATGAGGTTGGTCTGACATGACCTCCCCCTGGTGAAACCATGCTGCCTTGGGTCCTGTAGTCCATTGACAACCAGATGTTCCACCAATCTCTCCTTCAGTAGTGCTTCCATGATCTTCCCCACTACCGAAGTGAGGCTGACTGGTCTGTAGTTCCCTGCTTCCTCTTTGTTCCCACTTTTGTATAAGGGGACTACATCTGCTGTCCTCCAGTCTTTGGGTACCTCCCCTGTTTCCAGTGATCGGCTAAACAGGATAGCTAGAGGTTCAGCCACCACCTCTCTTAGTTCTTTAAGGACCCTGGGGTGCACCCCATCTGGCCCCATTGCTTTATCAACTCTTATTACTTCCAGTTCCTTCAGGACCCTTTCTCGTGTAAAGGGACTTGTGTCCATTTCTGCACCATTCTCACCCTTGTACTCCTTCAGACCCATTACCCTCCTCTTCCTCAGTAAAGACTGAGCAGAAATACCTGTTCAGTATGTCAGCTTTACTGTTGTCATCCTCCATAGCCCCATCCTCCCCTTCAGTCTCACTATCCCTCCCTTTGTCTTTCTTTTCCTTATGTACCTGTAAAGGTTTTGTCCCCTCTACCCACTGATTTTTGCAATGTGTTCTTCTGTCTGAGCTTTGGCTTCCCTTACTGACCTCCCTGTCTCCTTTGCTTCTCCTGGTACTTCTCCTATCCCCTTCTGCCTGTGTCTTTTTGTATTGCCTAGAATCAATCTTTTTAGCTTTCACTTTCTTTGCTACCTCTTTGGAAAACCATAATGGTCTCCTCTTCCTTTTCCTCTTGTTAACCTGCTTAATACATAATTCTGTTGTTCTTGTAATCCCCATTTTAAATACTGCCCACTGTTCCTCAACCCCTGATTCCTGTCCCATTCCCCTTAATGCCTCTTTCAAGTATCTCCCCATTTTCCCAAAGTCTGCACCCTAAAATCCAGGATACGTGTTTTGTGTGGTTTGGTTCTGCTCTTTCTGTGATTTCAAACCACAATGACTGGTGGTCACTGTTTCCCAGGTGCTCCCCACTGTTACCCCCATCACACTGTCCCTGTTTGTGAGCACAAGGTCCAGTATTGCCTTCTGCCGAGTTGGTTCCACGACCAGTTGCTTGAGGAAGGCACCTGAAGGAGTCCAGGATAAATCTGCTCTAGTTGATGCTGCTGCTGGGATGCTCCAGTCCACGTCTGGAATATTGAAATCTCCAACCAGTACTACCTCACCCTTGTCTGCCATCCTTTGGATGCTAGCATCAACTCCTATCTGTTTCTTCCTCCTGGGCTGGTGGTCTATAGACCACACCTGTGCGGATAGCTGTCCCATTTTCCTTTCCAGCAACCCACAGTATCTCTCCCCATTTTGTTCCTCCTGGATCTCTGTGCCCTTATGTCATTTTTCACATACAGTGCCACTCCTCCTCCCTTCCTGCTTGCTCTGTCTCTTCTGAATATGTTGTAGCCAGGTATGGCCATCTCCCAGTCGTGGTTATCATTACACCAGGTTTCAGTGATGGCCACAATGTCCAGGTCTGACTGCACCATGACAGCCTCCAGATCTTCTATCTTGTTGCTAAGGTTCCTGGCATTTGCACTTATGGCTTTCCATGATTTGACCTCCCTAGACTGTCTCACTGTTCTACTCCAGCCCCTTCCTTGGTTGTCATTTATCCCTGGTTCTCCTTGCTGTCTGCCCGTCTGCTGAATTTTGCCCCTTTTCTGCTTATCCACCTCTTGGGCACTAATCTCTATCTTTTGCACACTGCTTTGCAGAGATAGCCACTCCTCTGGTTCACTGGTTCCACTGCTAGCTGTGGGGGGGTGAGCAAGTAGGTACCCTCCTTGCTGGCTCACACCCCCTTTGCTAGTTTAAATGCTTGTCAATGTAGCATTTAAACTTATCATTCAGTGCTTGGATTCCCCTCCAGGATGGATGCAGGCCATCAGGCTTGAACAAACCTCCATCCCTCCAGGTGGGTCCCCAGTCACCAATGAATCCAAACCCTTCCTCACAGCACCAGTTCTTCAACCATGAGTTAAAGTTCCTGGTGCATGCACTCCTATGCTCTCCCTTGCCTCTCACGGAAGCAGAGTTACAGAAAAATGAATCAGCATTAATATTAAACTGCTGCCTTGATTCATATTATGGATTCTGATCAAGATCAAGTGTTTTAAGTTTACATTTGCTTGCAGACTGTGTGACACTGATGAAGTATGTCAAATTCAAGTGACAAGAGTATATCAGTTTCTGATCTTCACAATTGCAGCCCTCTAATATTTCACACCACAGTTCACGTAGCACTGACGGTCTATTAGTTAGTATAGGGGGTGCAGTAGTTAGCTACAAGGGGCACCCAAAGTAAAGGGATGAATTAGCTACAAGGGGCACCCAAAGTAAAAGGATCCATTATCTACAAGGAGCATATAGAAAATATCAAATCCAAAGCAATAGTTCTCAGTTCGTAATGGCAGCTTTGCCCCAAAGACATAAAATGTGGACTGCCAACTAGTGCATATTGCTAGTGCATTTTTTAAGAGGGACTCCCTATCAACTGAGATCTTGTAGTGTGCTGGATGTGATTGGGACTTATATGCCATCTCAGTGGTAGTGCTGCTATTAAAAAAAACAGTTTGGAGGTCACGTGATGGCTAGCTGAGAAGGAACAGCAAAGCTCTGCCGCTCCTGCATCACCCTGCAATAAAATCACTTTTTCCTGGGTTCTTAGTGGTTTTAAATGCTCTTGCTAGCTGAGTTACTGCTGCAGAACACCTCCGGAACAAGATTTGTGCAGTCTAATGGAGGTGGAGGTGAAGAAATCGCCGCCATTTCACTCACCTCCTCCGACCCCAGAAAAAGACAAGGCCGCGAAAAGGCCTAAGCAGCAAGCAACTAGTAGCTCCCGCAGTGCTCACAGCACTATGGTGCTAACGGAAGAAAAATTTATGGAAGTCATGGCACAACTGCAGGAGAAAATATCTGCTATCTTTCTGGATCTCCAGCAGATACGTTTGTTAGTGGACTCCTTAACTACACACGAGTTAGTGATTTGGAAGATCGACTGGTATCAGTTGAAAAGTGGCAGGACAAGTCGGACCAGGAAACTACTGCTCTCAGGTGCAGACTTAAGAAAATTGAAGACAAACTGGAGGATTTGGAAGGGTGCAGCAGGCGCAATAATCTGCTGGGCCTCCTGGAATCAGAAGAAGGAGCAAACCTGATTGTATTTGTTTAAAAATTCTGCTCTAAAGTTGCTGGCCCATCACCAAATGAGAGCACCTATATGTCGAGAGGGCCCACACCTCCGCCTTCACCCCATACACAAACCCCTCCCTTATCTTTAAACTTTTAAATTTCCAAGACAAGCAACACATTATGGCAAAAACCAAAGAAATCCAGCACCTGCTCTGGGAGGGCCATAAAGTTAGAATTGTGCAGGACTTGCCTCAATCAGTCCGGATCCATCACCAAGAACTTCATCCTACGATTTCCAAGTTGATTGCAGCGGGTTAACCCTTCAAAGTGCGCTATCCAGCGTTACTCCAGCTGAAGCACAAGGAGAAGTGGATGTCATTTGAATCCCCTGATGCAGCAGTGTCGGAAATGAAAACTCTGTTCCCGGATCTATTCAAATGAAGCTGGAATCTAGGCTTGAGGGTTTTCCGCCTTTGCATATAAATGATGCTTCATTTTTGCATGCTGAGTTTTTCTCGCTGAGAGCTTTGAAATGCTCTCCGATTACTACTGCTTTATCAGCCATCTCCCTTGATTTAAGAATGTGCCTTTTACCCCAGAAAATCCCAACAGACTTGAGAGAAGGCTCCCCTCTATCTCCTCAGACCAGTGCGATGCATGACTACAACAGCCTTTCTGCTTGTCATCATCACGCTGAGCCCCAGAGACTGTGTGGCCTAGAATTAGTCAATCCCCTATGTACACAAGAGCTATGGAATGTCATATATTTTAGAGCTGTAGAAGATGGTATTCATGGCTCTCCCGATCGAACAGCCCAGACTGCTGTAAGCCCTATTAGATGGGGGGGCCCATATACGTTTATCAGCTGGAACATTAAGGGAGCCAAAGACAAAAAGAAAATGTTTATTATACTGAGACATTTGCAGTCCCTCAAACCTAGCATAGTTTTCTTACAGGAGATGCACCTCCAGAGAGAGGGTGTCTCACTCTTTAAGAAAACCTGGGTGGGCCAGGTGTATGGGTCAGGTTCATCCTCAAAAAGAAGTGGTGTGGCAATCCTAATTGGCAAAAATGTTCCCTTTGAGCTGGGCCAGGGAACAGTGAACACAGAGGGAAGATACATTGCCCTTAAGGGGATGCTGCAATCCCAGCCCATAATCTTAGGCTCAATTTATAGTCCAAATGCAGACTCCCCCCCAGTTCTTTTATCAACTGCTCAATGTATTTGTTTTGAACCCTCCCCAACTAACAGTTCTAGGTGGGGATTGGAACCAAATGTTTCAGACCAATTTAGATAGGTCAGATTGGAGGAACCTCGGCTTATCACCAGCACAAAGAGCCCTATGGGCCCTCATGGAGGGGACAGGAACTGTTGATGTTTGACAAATGCTAAACCCAACTGGTAGGCAATATACCTACTACTCCCCTTCCCACCGTACCTTCTCCCAGATTGACTACTTTCTTATTAGCTCATTCAGCCTCCCAGGTGTTCTAGATGCTAGTATCCATCCCAGAGTTATATCTGATCACTCCCCCATTAGTATTTCCTATTTACTTGGCCCTGGGATAAGATAAGACTCCTTATGGAGACTGAACATCCAAATGCTTAAGTCTCCCCAATTACTTGCCCATATCCAGGAGTATATTACTTTTTTCACTGACCAAATTAAAGGCACAGTGGACAGAGTATACACAGTGTGGGCTGCCCTTAAGTGCTCCCTCCAGGGTGAGCTTATCTGGCTAGCCTCCACTCGAGTCCGAAAAGCTCTGGATCAACAGAAATCCCTTCTTTCTGAAATTTCCCATTTGGAGTGCCTTTTGAATAGAACTTCCTCTCCCTCTGAGTGGGCTGAACTTTATCATTTGCAGGCACAGTACTATGATATTATGGCCCAGAAGTCGGAACTTGCATTGCATCATGCCAGGCTCAAGTACTTAGAGTCCAATGAGAGAGCTGGCAAACTCCTCACCTTGAGACTCCACCAAGCGGAAACCAGTAGATTCATCCCTAGCCTGCAGCCTAAGCGAAATGAGCCGGTGCTCACAGACCCTAGAGACATTATTGAAGCCTTTGGAACTTACTACCAGACTTTGTACTCAACAGTTGCAGAGCCTTCTTCTCTCCCCCAGGATATCGTGGACTACCTAAGTTCTGCTAACTTACCGAAGCTGGCAGCTGACGCCACTGTACCCCTGGGTGCCAAAATATCCCTGGGAGAGGTTCAGAATGCAATCTGGCACTTGCTGCTTAACAAGTTCCCAGGGCACGACGAGCTCTCCAATAATTTGTACAAAGCCTGCCTCCCCCAACTTGGTCCTATTCTAGTAGAAGTCTATAACTTCTGGTTTGACCACGGAATGACAGATCCCACCTTTCTGAAGGCACTGATCACCCTTATTCCCAAACCTGAGAAAGGTCCCCTCCTTCCAGAAAGTCCTTGTGACTCATATTTCCTCAGCTCTGGGAGATATTATTAGTCCGGAACAAGTCAGATTTATGTCAGGATGCCTATCTAGTGATCACATGAGAAAGCTACTCTATCTCATGGCAGCTGCCAGTAGATCTGATGGACCTGCATCCTTGGTATCATTAGATGCTGAAAAGGTCTTTGATCGGGTCTCCTGGGATTTTCTCTTTGCTACGCTTTCCCACATTGGGTTTCCCTCAGACTTTATTAAATGGGTACAAATCCTCTACCTATCTCCTACAGCAAGAATCTGGTGTAATGGAATTTTATTGGACCCCCCTTCCTCTTTCCCGTGGCACCTGACAGGGCTGTCCCCTTTCACTGTTCCTGTTTAACATATATCTGGAGCCACTAATTCATAGACTAACTAGTTCCCCTTCTCTGGTGGGTGCACAAGTAGCAGGGAAAAGGTACTCTCTCTCCACATACGCAGATGACCTGCTGCTCCACTTAGAAAATCCCCACAACACCGTTCAAGTTCTCCTAGATGAAATCAAGGGCTTCTCTGCACTCTCTTACTACAAATTAAACCTTTCTAAGTTCAAAATTGTTCCCTTAAACTCCATCACGGCCAGAGGGGAAATTAGTACACTCAGCCTAGCTTGGGAACCTACTTTCTTAACATACCTGGGCATTAAGTTGTCCAGGGATGTTTAAGGGCAGTTAAAGAAAACTTCACCAAGCTACTCCACACCCTTCAAGTGGATATGGATAGCTGGGGCTCCATTCCTCTTTCCTTGTGGGGGCAGATTAGCATTATTAAAATGAACATGCTTCCCAGATTGTTGTATCCCATGAATATGCTTGGATTTTATTTCCCCAAAAGTTGGTTTACACATCTTCAGTGTCTGCTCGATGCATTCCTATGGAGGGAAAATGGAATCCGAAGAGCTTATACCAAACTGACTGCCTCAAAACTGAAAGGTGGCCTTGCACTCCACTCCACTCCTTTTTCCTGTGCTACAGGGCCTGCCATATCAGTAAACTCATCCTGTGGATAACCAGGCCTGCCATAAGGGATCCCCAAGGATACAGCCCCTCTGGTTAGAAACTGAGCATGGCCTAGCCAATCAGAATCGTTGTTCTCTCCCGGCTCTTGCCTATGTCTCACACACCCGACTCCCAACATTCCTAAAGAATTCCCCTGTGGGATGATCCCTGAAAGCCTTGCACCAGGTTCAGCTACATCTCTCCTTGAATTGGCATAAATCTCATGAGCAGCCTATACTGAATAATCCTCATTTCAAGATAAGTGGTCTCCCGATCTCTGAGTCCTTCTGGCCCCCCCTTAAAAACTGCTCTCTCTCCACATTTCTGGTAGATGGTGCAGTGATCCCCTTTTCATCACTTCAATCCAAATTGCAACTCCCGGGTATTGACCTTTTTAAGTTCATGCAAGTCAGGGAGTTTATCCAGGCCTTTATGAGACGCAAGCCTTGGCCCCCACCTCCAATCGAAACATTATCTGCCCTCCTGGAAGCGGTGGACCAACCGCATGCAGTATCAAGGGCTTATGCTAGCCTTCAGTTGCTCAACCATCATCTTCCCACTGGCACCTGCTATTATTGGGTCCAAGAGCTCTCCCTCCCTGTAGATGCCGCGACCCGGACCAAAGCCTGGAACTCAACCTATCAATTTGTTAAGCAGGACCAATTCCAATTAGTCCAATTCAATATTATGCATAATCTCTACTACACCCCGGCTAAACTCCACAAGATGGGTAGGCTTCCTTCTCCTTTGTGCCCAAAGTGTAAAGATACCCCAGGGACACTGCACCATTTCTTATGAACCTGCCCCAAGACTCAAGATTTTTGGACCTCGATTAAGCAGGCAGTTGATCCATTGCTGGGTTTGGAACCCCTTTTCACTCCAGAAAGCTGTCTACATAACCTGTTCCCCCATGGAACTCCTACAGTTCGGAAGGCCCACTTGACGTTGATAGCTGCTTCAGCAAAGACAACAATGTTAAGACACTGGAAAGATACTTCCCCACCTACATCTTTGGAATGGTTTCAGGAAGTGTTACTAGCTTTGCAACTAGAGAAACACATAGCTTATGTGAATAACAGGTCTCAGGTCTATCAGAGAATGTGGAAACCCCTTTATACTCTACTTTCCTTATGGAAACCATGATCTCTGTCCCCTTGTTTAGCACTTGGGCCTTGTTTTTCTCCCCATGATTGCAAACCTCAAATGGCACTGGCACAGGGGGTTAGTGGGTAGGGTGGGTGGATAGAGTGGGAGGATTTTGGGGGGTGCTGATCGTATGTTGTTTCATATGTGTTTTGTTGTATAACCCAACATGAACCAGCAAGCGGACTATGTATGTGTTTCTCTGTCTTTGTCTGACATTGTGTTATACTACCTCACCTATACTACTATCAATACCTGAGGTGGATTATTCTATGGAAAAATTTCAATAAAGCATATTGCATGAAAAAAAAAGTTTCACATGATTATCAAGACAAATTTTGAGGAGAAAGATTAAAATGCTAAGTTGGAGAGCCAGATGAAATGAGGAACATACAAAAGGCATGGAATTTGTGAAAAACAAAAAAGTGTCATAGGAATTCAAACACTAACTTTTACTATATTCTAAATTACCATAGTAATGGAGCCAATGCTCAGTTAACATGCGATGGGACTAACAGTAAATGCACAGAGACTGCATTTAATTTATAGACATCAAGCTGTTCTGCCAACAGCAATTACTCGAACTGTGACAGAAAGTGCAGTAAAAGACAGAACAGCTAATTTCCCTATGTATTTTTGTTAGTCCATTTGGACAATTGGGGTGTCACTATGCACAGTAGTAGCCATAGACATTGCCAGCTATTTCCTGACATTTCTGGGATATTTCTAGAGAAATCTCTTGCTTTCTGCATTTCCACAGTAGGGGCAGCAGAGAGAAACTCTACAGAAATTTTACAAAATATCTGGAAATAGCTGGCAATGTAGTGCTTGGCAGAAAAAAACCTTTATTTTAAAAGTAAAAGCAGCACTGTGAACCCGGAAGTGAACCAGCAGTTAGTAGGAAGCTAGAAAATAGTGCGCTGGGGAGACTGGGGTGAACAGCACTGTGGTGAATGGCCAGGGAAACATGTGCTTTGATTCCACTGTGGAAGGACAGAGTTTAGGTATCTGGTCACATGCTTCCACGGCCCCTTCTCTATTCTATGTCATAGCAATACGTCAGCATGGCTTTGCTTATGCATCTGTAATAATTGATTAGAGCCATATAATTCCAGCCTAAATCAAATAAATAGATTTCTTTTATTCAGAATTTTTAAAAGATGTGGTTATCTGATGAATACTTTTTAATGTGCTTGTAAGTTACATGGATTTTAGAACTATTGAACTTAGCCATATCCTATTGGGCAGAAAGATCTTTACATCTTAATTATATGTGGTCTACTAACATAAAGCAACAAGTTCTGTGTATTTCATCCAAAACAAATCTGAGACCCTTAGGATACAAGGGAGATTTCGAAAACTTCATATATGGGAAAAGAAATCCCCTTGGTGAATAATCAGCTTATTGCTCAAAACATTGTTTGGGTAACATACAGGCATGATTTGTAAATCCATTATGTAGATAATAATCCTAGATAAAATATTTGATTCTACTGTATATTGACCAAGTTCGCACCTAAGAATATATGACGGTGTACTATATGGCACATTTAATATGTAATGCTAAAAACTTGTTTGCAATTATTTCTAAAAATGAATAATTTGAAAGTCCCCAAGCTTCAGCAGCATATAATATGACATTAGTAATTTTTGCATTTATGGCAACTAAAGATCCTTGAACAGAGTGGCTCTCACAAATTGCTTAATGTTGCCTATCGACAATTGTAACCTAAATTTAATGTACTTAATGTGCATACACCTGTTGGAACTCACCGAGAAGTGTATACCTAGTCATAATGATTGACTGCATCTAAACTTAATGAATGCAATCTCAGTTTATATTTTTGTGGTAACTTGGCTCCAAATATTACTATCTGTGTTTTATTTCTGTTTATTTTGAGATATTGCTTCTGTTATCACACGATTCTGAAGACGTATCCAATTTCATTTGTAGGCCCAAAAGGGAAGTTGAGATCAAAATTCTACCATCAGCATAAGCAGGAAAATAAATCTGTTTATTGCAAACGTTTGGTGAATGTAACTTGTTATTGTACCTCTGTTTCATAGTGGTATTAATATACAAATCATGCAAGAGTGACACCATAATACTATCCTATCTCACACCTAAATTCATTTTAATTGGGGCCATAAAATGGCCTGCCAAATTATATTGAACTTTGGAGCAGGTATTTTCATGAAGTCTGATCAGTATATCCAGTAAATGTATTTCTACACCTATTTCTATATATTCTAATAATATGGACTAGAGTCCTTTTACTTATACTGTCAAATGCCATTTTATGATCTCTGAAACAACAGAACAACTTCCCCTTCATAATCTTAACATACTTGGTGAGAAGGTGTGATAAAATCTGACAATGCTGTATTGTGGAACGACCCTTTCCAAAGCCATTTTGGGCTTCATCTAAGATTTTATTGTCTTCTGCCCACATTTCCAATCTGTTTAATAATATTCTGACAAAAATGTTCTGAGTAGTGTTGATCAGGCTTATGGGTCAATACATTTGTGGATCATTGAGTTGTCCTTTTATATGTACTGGATAAATAGCATTCCTTGCCAGGATTCTGGAAAAACAGTATGTTGGATCATGAAGTTAATAGCAAAAATGTAAGACGGGGTACCCACCATTCAGGGAAATGTTTTATGATGTCACTAGGAATTCTATCTGGACCTGGTACCTTATTGAATTTTGTACCAGCCAATGCATGGAATGTTTCTTCTTTTGAAATGATCATAGGTTTTGGACTGAATTCAGACTTCAATGTTATTTTAAGTGTTTCATTTATTGTATCACGTTGGTCCTATAGGTTACTTTAATAAACTTAGGTGAAATGCATATCAGGTAAATTTGCAGAAACGAAAAATGCACTGTCAAAAACCACATGGGAACAAGCGCGTGTGTGGTGCCAGAGTTGATATGTATAATCTAGCATGGCTTTGGACTATGCTTAGATTATGGGACTGGGCTGCGAGGTTTTTGCCAGCGCCATTTTTTATTTAGGCAAATTGACCCTGTGCTGGTGAAATGTTATTCCCAAAGTTTAGGCTGAAAATGAGATTGAGCTCCATTGATTCACCATCTTCCATAAGGGTAGGTCTGGAAAGAAGGGTGGTGGTGTTTTCCTCTATATCAAGTCCTCTCTCAAAGCCACTCTGGAATCTGTTCCTGGGATAGGTGTCTTATCATGAGATGCAAGACCTTGCTTATTAAAAATTCTCCTTGGTAGTATTAAACCCCTCTATGCTGACTGCCTTTACAATCCCCCTTGAGTAGTATCTTCTGCACTAGTCTCTCTATTAAAAGACTTTACAGACTTCCCTGTTGGAGAATTAATACTTCTGGAAGATTTCAATTTACACTGAACTCCTAATATGAAGGGTGTGCCTAGGGAAACTGTACTGGAGTCTCAGTTGCCTCAAATTATCAGACAGACTCTATTAGTGATCACTCCCCAGTCTACTATATGTGGAAAAATAGTGGTCCCAAACATACCCCCAGGATCTTCTTTGCCAGAGACTTCTCAAAGTTTGATGCAGCCTCCTTTTGAACAAGCCTGTCACATATACACTGGGCCCCAATTAAATCTTGAGTGGTAGTTTCACTGGGGCTTTGTAGTTGATTACAGTAGCTAATGTGGTACCTAGGAAGTGTACTAACTTGGCTGGACATCAAAACACAAATATCATAGAAACAGAGAGCCCAGGAAAAAGAGTTACCCGATGAGCTGTGACGGGGGTAATTCAGTGTGTCAAGTACTCATATCAGAGTAATTGGTTGTGAATGTTCTGAGATGGGTCTTTGTGGCTCAAAATGAACGAACTGTTGTACCCCATAGCCATGGAGCCTCAGAAAAGGGAGAGCTAAGAACATCCATTGTATCTGTGTGGTTATTTACCATCAGTGTTTGATTCCTGTCCCAGAGATCCTTAGAAGGAGAGTGTGAACCATGTTTGGTGGTTGTTTGCAAGGGGTACCTACTTAGCATATTTTTTCTAACTACATACCCCAACATACAGGAGGACCCTGGGCCATGTACACCCCCATCGGGCAGTCACTTAGCAAGGCAAGGAATGAAAGGGGAGTTACAAACATGCATGCCTCCCTGTGAAAAATACCTAAATCAGCTTGGGACCAAAATGTGGTCCTCTCTCAGTTAATGACCTCTCCTTCTGAACTCATGGACACTACTAAGTTAAAGTACCTTACCTGGAAAATGCTATTCCTGGTGGCTTTCATATTAGCATGGTGGGTCAGTGAACTGCAAAAACTCTGCATTGATCTCTCTATCTGACTTTCCACAAGGAAAAGGTAGTGTTAAGGATAAATGTACCATTGCTCCCAAGGTGGTGCCACAATTCCACTAGATCAGACAATCAGTGTAAGAGTGTATTTTCCAAGGCCAACAAAACCCAAAGAGACTGCACTCAAGGTAGGGAGTGGAATAAAACAAATGAGCTACAATATAACAAAAATAAACCCTTTATTGGTGAGACATATAAAACAGTGAACGCTGTCAGAGTCTGGTGCTTCATCGAATCAAAGTCTTTTCAGGGTGTGTGCCTAATTTGTTAGGTTGCCTTATATCACTCCTGAAACTACTGTTCCATCCCTGCCTCATGATGGTTTGTGCCCACTTGCACTCATTCATTAATCAATGCAGTAGAGTGAGTGCAGATCAGGCTGCTGGGTGCATGGCGGGGTGGGGGGTTGGGGCAACAGAGACTAGCCAGGATACACTAGTTCACTCACCCCCTGAAACAGATCAACTATGGGGCTCAAACAGAGGTTGGGCACAGACCTAATAATGGCTATTTTAAGTGATGGGACAGTCAGGCTGGGGGGGGTAATTGAAAAGACGATGTTAGCTCCTTGCAAGGTGCCTGGAGCCAGTCATGGCCACCACTTTGTTACATCTTGTGTGTGGCACACTGGTGGAGGGGAAGATGGGTGGGAAAAGCTGAGAATTAGTAGGAAGTGTGGCTAAAGATAGGTCCTCGCAACCTAGGGAGGAGAAAAACTTTATATATTCCTGAATACCAAACGTGAAACATGAAAACTATTAGTTATTTGACTGAATATTGGGGAAGCTTAATATTAGTGGTATTCGGGAATTAATATTCATTACTTGAACAATCCTATTGCAGATACAACACACATGCATATACAATTGCACCATAATCACAAAAAAAGTAGAATTTCATTAACCTACATATGGTTCAATGGGCATTTGCAGCTTAGTGAGGAGTTGTGCTTGTGCAACTTTGTTGATAGTCTGATGCTATTTGAATGAATGTATTGTTGACTGTCATACATGGAAGCTTTGGCCATTTGCACTCTCTGTCCCTTGAGATACTAACACTTTGTCAGGGTATCGTGAAGGCAAAGGAATCTTCTGGAGGAGGGTTCCACCCCTAGAGGTGCCATGAGAACATAATTTCTTTAGCTTTCAGGTATGTTACAAAGGAGCCCCAAGGAGAGAGGCATGCCACTAAAGGATGAGGGGAGGATGGCAGGGCAAAGAAACAATGCTTCTGAGTGAGGCTTGAGGAAGCTAGATTAAGCAGCTCAGGAAGGAGAATGTGGCTGGTTGCTCCTGCCCACTGAGATGGAGGCATAGCCTTTAAATTCAATGGGCATATGCAACCTAGTGAGGAGTTATGCTTGTGCAACTTTGTTAATAGTCTGAAGGGATTAAATGAATGTGATACTGACTGCCATACTTGGATAATTTGGCCATTCACACTGTGTGCCTCATGGGGAACTACCACCCTGTCGGTGTATCAAGAAAGCAAAGGAACCCTCTTGAGGAGAATTCCACCCCTAGAGGTACATAATTCCTTTAGGTTATAGGTACCTTACGAAGGAACCCAAAAATACTGTGCAGCAGGTGGTGAACACAGAGCTTGAGTGAGGACAGATTGTTAGCAACTAGTGATAACTGATAACAAAAAGAGACTAAATTGAGCAATGACTGACAGTAATTGGTAACTGATCACAGACAGAGGCATGACTTTCATAAGAAGAGAGGGAATAGAAGGATGGAAAAAGGACCACCATCCATCTCAGTGGACAGGAGTGGAAACCTACTAGGTTAAATGCTATACTAATACAAATGTACTACATTATGGACCACCTCATGCAGAGACTGCTTAATGTTTATGACCTTTGGCATGGAGGAGAGGAGAAACCCCTATGAAGGAGAAACCTCTGGGGATTCAAGGCCTTGGTTGCCTTCTCTCCAAATTAGTGATGGCTCAACTACTGCAATTTAGAGACCAAATTCAAGGGGAAAATTTTAGAGGAAGGGCTCTTACTCTATCCCTCTAATGGGAGTACTGTGGGGTGCTGTAAGTCGATCTTTGCAACTAAAGGAGGTTCCCCACAAAGGAAGCCCACCTGCCAAAGCAGAAGGAGGAGAGCAACAACCACTGAAAAACACTCACCTGGCCTCCACTGAAGCAGCCTAGAGAGAAATCCAAACCTGTGAGGGGAAAGGCATAGAAGTTGGTCCCTTGAGGGGGGCGGGATTTACATAATTCAAACCCCAGGAAATCTTACTGTATTCTGACAAACGCAGTATGGTCTCACCATAGGACTGCCCCGGAGCCAAAATGGTTAATATAACCTATGCTAATAGTGGAGTGTTAGGCTCGAGCTCAGTTTTCAAATCACTGTCCCTGGTTGTACTTCCTGCAACCATCAGATTCTTTACTCCGCTTGCCTCTGTAAGGCATCTCTGGTGAGTCTCCTTCACTTTCACTGAAGAAATTTATTTTCTCATTTTTTTTCTAAAGTCCATTGTTTATTTTCAGTTTCTGAAGCACTGTCCTTGGTTCATAGGTAGAATTAGTCTAGCTTTAGTGAATATTTGGTGAGTTTCTTTGGTTCCTACTCGGTTTCTCCAACTGGAAGAACCAATATTGTTTTTTTTTAATTTTACAGTTTAATTTAACTCTATTGCTGTCTGGTAAGGTGGTTTATTTATATATTTTTTGACTTGTATCTTTTATTAGAATTATTCATGATACAAATTCCAGCTGTTACAGGTGTATATCTCAGCCTTCTACAGTACATTTAACCAACTTGACCTAAATTAATTCTCTCTATTTATCAGTCTATTTATTATTTCCATTAGATATTGTCCTGTTTCTTTTCCTTCATATACAAAATCCCAGGGCTTTTACTTTCTGATGGTTAAAAATTCCAGGGTCTTTTCTTCTCTTCTCCATCTTTGGTCTATTGTATAGTAGTTACAATGAACCCAGTCCATTTCTTTACCAATTTATCCTTGGACCACCTGTAAATCCAGTCTCACAATATCCATTCTTGTATCATGCTTTCAATTTATAACTACAACAATGTATATTATCCATAACCGATACACTTCTTTAAAATTTTACTTCAACATTGAAAATCAAAATCAAACCAACTGAGCAATATGTGGCTATGGTTTAATTAATATTTCCCTTTGTTTAGAAATTATGCCCACAAAGAGTCCTGTTCAATCCTGTTTTCATTATCTTTTCCAAAACCAAAAACCCTTTTGTTCAATCCCCTCTTCCTCTCCCCCTTTTTCCCTCTGGCCTTTCCCTTACCCTTTCATTTTAGATATTGATCCAGCACTGCAGTGTGTGTTCTCTCTTGAATATATTCAAAATAAGGTAACAATCTACTGTTAAATCTTTCTGTTTGTAATTGTATCTTTGCCGTTATGCTTTCCATCTGTCTAATTCTATCCATATTGTGTTCCCAAGTATTAATCAACGGTGGGGCCGATGTTAGCTATTTTTGTGTAATAGCCTTGGTCGCTGCTGCCACACAAATAAGGTATAGATATCTACTACCCTTTTTTTTAGTTCTGTTGGTGGGAGACCTAAAACTAAATGTTCAAATTGGAGAAGTATATATAACCCAAATATTTTCATAAAAAATGTCTTTAATCTGGGACTAATATCTGACTATTATTGAACAGTCCCAAAAGATACGATAGTGTGAGCCTCGCCCATTACAACCTCTCCAGCATTTGTCCGAGTTCCCTCCATCAAAGTGCTTTGTAACTGTTGGGACTCTAAAAAATCGGACACCCACCTTCCATCTGAATTCTCTCCACGTTTGTAAACTAGTTGTTTTCTGAAAGCCTTACCATATATGTCTCCATCCTTCTGAAGGGATTGTATATCCCATCTCCTCTTCCTACTTTGTTTGTATATATTCTATATATACCTGGCCTTCTCCTTGGCAGAGCAAATTATACATTTGTGAGACCACTCCTTTACTGGCTTTAAGACTTATCCTATTTTGTAACATGATAACTTCCTCCGTGAGGGGGTGGCATATTTCTGCTATTCCAATATCTGCCTTATAATTTGTCTACATTGAAAATATTTGAATAACTCCCTTGAGTGCAATAGGAACTCCTGCTGCAGTTTTGAAAAAGATTTAACCCTATCTCCCTCCTCTACTAATTGGGCCAGCATGGCAATCCCTTTCTTGGTCCAAGACTCTAGAGAGATAAGCTCGTTCCTGCCCATTATCCTTGGAACATATTTAAGTGGGATTTTTTGCCATATTGGGGTGGGTATCTCCCATGTTTGTCTAATTTGGAGCCAGATGTTCAGCGTATGTCTTGTCCACTCATTGTTAATCTCATTGTTACTGACCTTTGTTATAGACCATATAAGAATCTGTGATGGAAGGCTCGTATGGGCTCTCCTTTCCATTTCAACCCAACCTGGTGAATCTTCCTGTAACATTATTTTAAAAAGTGGCATCGCTTGTGCTGCATAGAAATACCTCTTGAATGGAAGCAAACCCCACCCGCCTTCATTCTTGGCTGTTACCGGGACCTGCCTCCTAATCCGTGGTTTCTTCCCTGCCCAAATGAAGTTAGCTAATTTCTTCTCTAAATCTTGCCAATCTTTGGTTGGTATATCTACCGGTAAAGTACTAAAAAGAAATAACCAGCAGGGGAGGACATTCACCCTGATCGTGGAAATTTTCTGAGTAAAACTAAGGGGTATCAGTTTCCACCTGACCAGATCCCTTGATATCGCTGCGTGCAGGGCTCTGTGATTTACCTCATATAAATCTCTCAAATCGTATGGCATTTTGATTCCCAGGTATTTTATTGGTTTCTTTGTATGTCTAAAGGGTAGGCTGTCCTTCAGTTCCTGGGTCCATTTGCCTGAGATTAATTTAACCTCTGTTTTCTCTTGATTAATCTTATACCCAGAAATCTTTCTGAATTTTTAGGTGAGGGCCATCAGGGGTGGAATAGAGTTTGCTGGATTGGACACATATATTAACGCGTCATCCGCGTAAAGAGAAATTTTGTTTGGAATCCCTTCTACCATAATACCTTCAATACTTGGATGTTTCCTTATTGCTTGGGCCAGGGGTTCAATACTCATTGCAAACAGCAATGGGGACAAGGGATAGCCTTGTCTCATCCCTCTCTGTTTCTCTGTATCTGGATTTGTGAGGATATCACCCCATTTACTTTAACTTGAGCAGTGGGCTTATCATATAATAATTTTAACCACTTCAGAAATTCATCTCCTAGACCCATCTCCCTTGCCACCATGACCAAGAACTGCCAATTCAAATGATCAAATTTTTTTTAGCATCTATAAAAATTGCTACCCCGGGTATATTTAAATCCCTGGCCCCAGATATGACATTTAGTAATCTTTGAATATTATCTGCTAGGTGCCTACCTGGAATGAATCAAGTTTGATCTGAATGAATCAACTTGGTAATAACCTTTTGCAGTCTATTGGCCAGTATCTTGGTCAATATTTTGCAGTCCTGGTTCAGGAGGGAGATGGGTCTGTAGGAGGCACACCTGTCCCACGGCTTCCCCTCTTTCGGTATCACTATGATAATGGCTGAGTACCAAGTTGGCGGTAAGGCCTGTTCATCCAAACAGTTATTAAAAACCTCTGTCAAAATGGGTGCTATAATTCCACAACACTTAACATATAGTTCGCTGCTGTACCCATCTGGTCCCGGTGCTTTCCCTTGTTTTAATTCCTTTTTCACTTGAATTACCTCTTTTTGGGTGATTTTGGCCCCTAGACTATCTCTCTCATCTTGGTCCAGTCTGGGTAAGTCCAAATTAGTAAGAAATTGTTGGGTTTCCTCCCTAACTATATCTGGGTCTGTTGATTGCTTGTATAATGCCTGATAAAAATTCTGGAATGCTTGTGCAATCTCTTCTGGTTTATTTTGTCCTTCTCCTGTTTTCCCATCTATTGTTATTTTTGAGATGGAGCGATTTGCCTCTTGCTGTTTTAGTCTGAGTGCTAACGTATGTGCAGCGTTATGTTCCACCTCTGTATATTTATACTCTAGTCATCTTATCCATTGTTCAGCTTACTTTCCTCATATTCTTTCAGTTTCTTTCTGGCTATTTCTAATTGCTGTAATTTTTTCTGGTCCTCTGGATTTGCCTTATGCTGTCTTTCATTCAATTTAACCTCTTGTAGTAATCTTATCTGTGTGAGATGTATTAACTTTTTATTTCTAGAGGCTGCACTTATCAATTCTCCTCTCACTACAGCCTTCACTGCGTCCCATTGGAATATCGGTTTGCATTCTTTATTTACTTCTGCATAAAATATTTCCTTGAACCTGTCTTCTACCATTTTAACTATATTAATATCTGTCAGTAAGGAGACATTCAATTTCCACAAAGAACATCTCACTCCCTGCTCCACTATCAATGTCATTTCCACTGGTGCATGATCTGAGTTTGTGATTGAATGTATTTGGGCATTAAAGGTCATATACATGAATGATTTCTGCATGAGAAATAAGTCAATCCATGAATATGATCTCTGAGCTTTGGAAAAAAAGGTATAATCCTGAAGCCTGGGTGAGTGCGTACACCATACATCGCTAGAGCCAGTGTGTTTTCATTAGATGTTTTAACATTTTCATCGCCCCCTTATTCGTTTGGGTACATCTCTAAGATCTGTCTCTTAATGGGCAAGTCACACAGTTGAAGTCTCCTCCAATGAGAATTTGCCCCTTAGGCAACATTACTAACTTATCTAAAATTCCTTTAAAAAAGCCACCTGCTTTCACATTCGAGGCATAGAGGTTGATAATATGGACTAGGACATCCAAGACAATACCAGTAATTCTAAGGTATCTCCCTTCCTTATCTGTATCTATCTGATTAACGACTAGAGGGGCACCCCCTTTTCACTAAAATTGCCGCTCCAGTTTTTCTTCTTTCTTTACTTGGCAACGTATACACCTCCCCTACCCACGATCATCTAGGTTTTAAACCCTCCCCTTCTTTCAGGTGTGTTTCCTGATTAAGAGCCACATCACTCTCCATTCGTTTTAACTCGGCCAGGATTTTAGTGCACTTTACTTGGGCGTGCATTCCTTTTATGTTGTACATAATTACTCTTAACTTAACCATTGTCTTGGTATGTCACCATCCATTGTCTCAAACCCCCTGCCCTACACTTTACCAGACCACATGTTGCTCGAATATATAAACTTAATAAACACATAATCAACATTCTGCTCAAAAAACATTTCTCCTCACATCTGTAACTTGGTGACTGCTGCATTTCTGAGCAGGTCTCTCTCCTTATATAACCTTCTACCATTATGCTTCCTAGGTGATTTTGTTTGCTTTTTCTACCTTCTCACTGTTTCAGTACCTTCACTGGGTGGGCTATCTATGCCACTACCCTAATTACCCCTTGTAAGGGGGTTTACTGACGATGTTAACAGCAAAGCACAAATCGTCCTCCCTTCTTCTTCTTTCCCAGCTGAATTCCTCAACTGAAAGCGATTAAGCAGAAGCCCAGTTGCTCTCCCCCCCAGCTGAATGATGTATTAACCTTTGTTACCTCATAAACTGCTATTATATTATACATTTCCCATATTAGCTTATTCACTAAGTCATCCACACACACCCAAATTAACATTAGATCTATTGTCCCGTCTCTTTGTTCACCCTAGCCCCATGTTTCTGAAACAACACTTAGCTCTGGGTGTCAAGCAGTCTTCCTCGAATTCCCATTATTTCTCTCTCTCAGTCACTTCCCTGTGGTAAGTCCATCCATTGTATTAATTATCTTCGTGAGGTCTGGTATCAGGTATTTAGGCCACGACCAAGCTGGACCACATTTCTTCCCCTGACTGACTAGGCCCCAGGCCCCATCTATGAGCTTCTGTTCCAGCAGATCAGTGTCAAGATTGGGTATTGATATTTGGCGCTCCTTCAGAAACGGGACCACGTCCACCAGAGTAGGGAATATTTTGACATCTGAACCCATGAAGATTTTAAGCTTTGCAGGATAATTAATCTGCGCTTTAATCTGGTATATTTCCTTCAATTCTCGGATCACTGCCCTGACTTGATTCCGTTGGAATTGCAGCTCTGTGGAGAAATCTTGTTCTAAAAAGCACCTGTTTACTCTTGAACATTAGGCTTTTTAAGCGCCAAGCTTCTCTCAGGATGTAATCTTTCTCTTGGTAATTTAGCATTTTGACCACCCATGAACACAGTCTCACCTCCAGCCCCATCGGCTTCTGCCCCAGTGCTCTGTGCACCCTTTCGATAGTTAGAGAGAAATCCGAGGGTATGGTCATGATCGATCTCAGCACCTTCTGTATTAAATTCGCACTAGAAGGAAAATCTTCCTCCTCACCTTCCTTGATGCCATATATGCAAAAAGTATTTCTTCTCGCTCTGTTTTCTGAGTCCTCAAGTCATGCATGAGTCATTCTCTCTCAGTGTAACAAATGAATAAGCAGTCTGTCCGAGGCATCCTGTCTCTCCGTCAGTTGTGTCATCCGTTTTTCCATCCCTTCAACTTTCCGGTTAATATTCTTAACCTCCATCTTCAGATCCGCAATTGATGTCTCTATTTTTTGTACTGATTTTAAACTTTTGTTCACTGCTATATCCACTGATAGCATAGATTGCCCTTCTTCGTCTTCAAAATCGATTGAGGAAACCGAGGGTGAGCGCACTCTCAGTGAGGACGAAAGGCCTTCCATACCCTCGTGGAGCGTAAGTTGCTTCAGTTTGTTTCCCTTCGAGTCCTGTTTTGATCTTCTGGATTTATTTTGTTTTGCTGACATTCAGGCAGTCGGTGGAGATATTTTCTCAAGTTTTATTTTGTCTGTGAGGTGTAAAATCTTGTTTTTCGTAGCTGGGCGGTCCGGAGCTCAAACCTCTAGGCTGCTACCATCTGGGTGACATCACCGGAAGTCTATCCGGTAAGGCGGTTTAAAAAAAAAAAAGTTGTTTTTACCAGGGTAACTCCCAGTCTTTTGGTCTATCTTCTATTCAGTGTCACAGACCAAGAAACGAATGGGCCCCACAGGTTTCCAGCATTGTACAGAGTGTAGGGAACCATTCGCTAAGGCAGATCCTCATTTAATTTGTGTTTTTTGTTTGGGGTTTGACCACCTACAAGAGGACTGTGATATTTGCAAACACTACCCTCAGTCGACACTTGATAGGTGACTTCAGCGACTGCAGGAGAAGATGTCCGATAAGGCTGCTACACCGGTCAAGGACAAACCGGCCACGGGCCAGGTTGAACCGGCGAATCTGCCCTCTGACCACGGTGCCGGTTCTTCTACCAGAAAGCACTCTTCAGATCCTGCCACTAACCTGGCAACCGGGGGGAAAAGAAAAAAGAAAGAAAAGCATGTAACGGTTGAACCGCAACCGAAAGGGGTAGCGGTTCTGACTGCTGAGGAGATTACAAACGCTATCCGGATAATTCAGACTTTGCAACCAGGCACTCCGGTTCTGGTTGGGAAGGCCCGTTCAGTTCCTCCTACACCAGTTCCTGGTTCATTGGAAATTAAAGAGGAACGGTTAGCCGATGATGAGGAGGGGGGCCCATATGATGAAGATGAGGATGAGGATTATGGGGAGGTTATTGAACCAGAGGTTTCCCCGGATCCTCACCATTCTGACTCCCCTGGTAAAGGACATGAGGATTTTACCTCTCATTATGCCTTTATTAAACAGGTGGCTCAGTCTCTTGATCTTCCTACATAGGAGTCTACTGATGAGGAAGAAGAACAAGACTATAGAGAGATGATGGATGTACCTGTCTCGAAGAGGCTGCTAGTACCTATCCATAAATCTCTTAAGAGACAGATTCATAAGATCCAGCAGACTCCTAACTCTGTGCCACCAGTAGATAAAAAAGTGGACAAAAAATATTGGGTTGCCAAGGCTGGGCCAGACTTCCTGTTCGGACAACCTAGCCATAAGGGAGTGGTACAGGCTGCTGCCTGTGACAAGGCTGGCATTGCCCTGGTTTCCCACTCTCCTGATAAAGATTCAAGGAGGATGGATACCATTGCAAAGAAAACATATTTTGGATCCTCCCTCCTTATCAGACAGGCCTCTTATATGGAATACATAGTCAGATACCAGAGGACCTTGTGGGACACAGTTATGGAAATTACTAAATTTGTGCCAGCCCCTATGGCAGCTGATTTACAAGAAGCTGCAAAGAGGGGCATTGAGGCTTCTAAGGCACAATTCAGACTGGCTATAGATAATAATGACACTGCAGCCAGACAGATGGCTTACTCTACTTCCCTCAGAAGATTTGCTTGGCTTAGGACTACCAACCTGACCCAAGACACACAGTCCAAGGCTTTGGACTTCCCTTGTGAGCCCTTCTCTCTGTTTGGTCAGCAGGTGGAGGCTTACATGAAAAAAATGGATGACTACAAAACAGCCTACAAAAGTGCTGCAGCCAAGGAGAGGGCCTCCACCCCTCAGAAAAACCAAGCAAGGGGAGCTAGAGGTAGGGGTCAGTATAGGCTTTATTTCCAGCCACAGGCCTACCCTCAGTATCAACCACAGAGGAGCTATTTCAGAGGCAGGGGCAGAAGAGGTGGAACCTGAACTAGCCCCAGTCAACAGCCAGCATCCCAGCCTAAGCAGACACCCTGAGGTAGTTGTCCGGGTCACCTACCCGGTCCAGATAGGAGGCAGATTGTCCCACTACCTCCAGGAATGGAAAACCATCACTACAGACAAATGGGTTCTAGAGGTAGTGGGACAAGGACTGACTCTCCGTTTCAAGCTACAACCAAAGCTGAGAGCAAGAGTTTTCAGACCATCTTTCCCCTCAGAAACAAAGTTGTTGAAGGAGGATGTACTGAATCTGCTATCCTTGGGAGCAATGGAACCAGTTCTTCTGGCACAGAGAGGAAAGGGTCTCTATTCAAGGTACTTCCTCACACTGAAAAAAACAGGGCAGTGGTGACCCATATTAGATCTCAAGCATTTAAACAGGCATCTACTGAAGCCAAAGTTCAAAATGGTAACCTTGAGCACTATTCTCCCAACCCTAAGACAAGGGGATTGGTTGGCTTCATTGGATTTAAAGGATGCTTACTTCCACATACCCATAAGACAGTCCCACAGAAAATTCCTGTGATTCAAACTGCCATCAGGTCACTACCAGTTCAAGGCAATGCTTTTCAGACTTACTTCTGCTCCAAGGGTGTTCACAAAATGTTTGGCTGTAGTTGTGGCACACCTCAGAAGGCAAGGAGTAGTAGTGTTTCCTTACCTGAACAATTGGCTAGTCGTAGGGCAGTCTCCACATAAGGTGAAGCAGTTTCTGGCACTGACATAGGAGCTCCGCCAATCTTTGGGGTTCCTGGTCAATCTGAAAAAGTCAGTACTACAACCAGTGCAGCTCCTGGATTTCATAGGAGCCAAACTGGATTCCATGAAGGGAAAGGCTTTTCTCCCACAGTCAAGAGCAAATTCCCTGGTTCAACGGGCAGGCACTTTCAAGGCCCAAAGCTTCAGGCCTGCCAGACACTTTCTACAGCTGCAGGGCCATATGGCAGCTTCAACAGCCACAGTGTCAGGAGCAAGATTTCAAATAAGGTATGTCCAGTACCACCTCAGGTTGTACTGGCATCACAAATTAGATCCATTGTCAAAACTGGTTCCAGTCACACAAACCCTCCTGCATGCACTGCAGTGGTGGTTGAACATAGGCAACCTCAGACAGGGAATTCTTTTCCTTCAGGAGCTTCCTTCCCTGGTGTTAACCACAGATGCTTCCCTACTAGGGTGAGGAGCACACTTAGAGGGAGCACACTGTTCATGGTACATGGCTCAAACAGGAATCACTGCTTCACATCAACCTGCTAGAGCTCAGGGCAGTCTTCCTAGCACTTCAGGCATTCACCAGTCTGTTACAAGGACAGGTAGTGCAGGTCAGGACAGACAACATGACCACAATGTACTACATAAACAAATAAAGGGGCACAAGGTCTATACTCCTGTGCACAGAAGCCATGAGAATATGGGGTCTCACCTATTCTCTGGGGGTTGTCTTGTCAGCAGTGCACCTTCCAAGGAAAGACAATGTGTTAGCAGATGCACTGAGCAGGATAAATCAGAACCATCATGAATGGACCCTGAACAGGCAGGTGCTACAAGTGGTATTTAAGTGGTGGGGCACTCCAGAGATAGACCGCTTCGCAGCCCCAGACAATTACCAGCTTCCCAAATTCTGTTGCAGACCTCCAGTCTTAGAGTCAGTCCCATTGGATGCACTCATTCTGGACTGGACAGGGAAGTTTCTGTATGCCTTCCCCCCATTGCTACTGAGGGTTTTAAACAAGCTCAGATCTCAGCCTGCCACAATGATCCTCATTGTTCCAGATTGGGCCAGGCAGCCATGGTACCCCCTAGTCCTGGCATTGTCATTGTCTAGACCAATCAGCCTCCCCAGGAGGCACAAATTGTTGACTTCTTCCCAGGGCAGGATTCTTTACCCCGGCCTTCAGTCCCTCAGGCTAAGGCATGGTTCTTGAGGATCTAGAATATGCTGATTTGCACCTTTCAGAAGGGGTTATGGAGGTCCTTAGGGTTTCTAGAAAGCCCTCCACCAGGAAGATTTACACATCCAAGTGGAAAAGATTTTCCATTTGGTGTCAAAAGAGAGGTCTGGATCACACTCAGGTGGGTTTGCCAGTAGTCCTGGATTACTTGGCACACCTCCATTCCATCATCCTTCGGCCTTCTATACTCAAGGTGCATTGGGCTGCTGTATCAGCCTGTCTGTCGGCAGGTAAGGCATCATCACTGGCTTCAAATTCAGTATTTAGAAAATTCTTTAATGGTTTGCTCCATTTGCACCCCCCACATAGGGCCCCCACCCCAGTTTGGGACCTTAACATATGTATTGCACAGCTCATGCAGGCACCTTTTGAGCATATGTCATCAGCTGACCTCAAATATGTAACCTGGGAGGCTGTCTTCCTAGTTGCAATTACCTCAGCCAGAAGGATCAGTGAGCTTCAGGCCTTGTCCGTAGAGACTGATTATATTGCATTTCACAGAGACAAGCTTGTCATTAGGAAATAGCAAGTTCCTTCCTAAAGTAGTGTCTGATTTTCATGTCAATTAGTCCATTACACTACCAGTCTTTTTCACAGACCATTCTTCTTCAGGTGAAAGTAGGCTGCATAGCCTGGATGTTAAAAGAGCTATCAGCTATTTCCTGGAACAAACAAAAGGCCACAGACGGGATAGGACCCAGCTTTTTTTGATTTATGGGGAAGTGGGGAACGGTAAACCTGACACAAAGAGGTCCATAGCATGGTGGATTGTGGCATGTATCCAGTTTTGCTATAGCAAGGTGGGCAAACACCCCCCTCAGGGTCTTAGGGCCCACTTTACGAGAGGAACAGCTGCATCCATAGCAGCCTCTAGGGATATCCCTTTGTTGGAAATTTGTAAAGCAGCTACCTGGAAGTCATTTCACACATTCACTAAACATTACTGCCTCCACACTCAGGCTAGAAGTGATGCCAGGTTTGGCACAGCAGTTCTGCAGAGCCTATTTCCTAAGTAGGTCCTCTGCCCACCTCCAAAGGCACTGCTTGGGTAGTCTGCATTTGTCAGAATACAGTAGGATTTCCTGGGGTTTGAAGAAAACATTACTTACCATAGTAATATTGTTCATTCTAAGGCAATATTACTGTATTCTGAGCACCCATCCTTCTCCCCTGCTAGGACCTACAAGGCACTGCATACTGTCTGTACAACTAAAGTTGGAAACCTGTGGGTACCTAGTAGTTTATTGGGCATCTGTGACTTGAGTCTTAGTGATGCCCTCTGTTATTTAAGGGATGTTTTTTCCCCTAACAGGGGTGCTACTAACTGTTAGATTAGCTTTGCTAGATAGTGCCTTTTTAGCTTCTGCATTCTTTGTAAGAATGTGACGGTTGCAGGAAGTGCCACCAGGGACTGTGATTTGAAAACCGAGCTCGAGCCTAACATTCAAGTACCAGCATAGGTTCTATTAACCGTTTTGGCTCTGGGGCAGTCCTATGGTGAGACCATACTGCATTTCTGCATTTGTCAGAATACAGTAAGATTCCCTTAGAAGAAACAAGATTACAATGGTAAGAAATGTTTTTTTGTATGATCTTCAATCTTGAAGGGCAGAGAAAGGGAAATAGGAGGGGACCAGATGAACCTTATGTGACCATAGGGGGGACTAGCTTTAGAAGGTGCTGTGATGTGGTCTGCACAGCTAAAGGAGCACCTGTGGACTAAGAGTCAGAGTCCCACTCTCCGACAGCTAAAGTCTTAAATGCAACATCAAGAAGTGCCGTTGGATTGATCTGCATGGCTAAAGCTTCCCATGCAGTGCAGGACATTCTCACCCAAAGTGCAGAAAGAGAAAGATCCCATCCGAGTCAAGGGATCCAACCTCAAGATGCAAACTTCAAGGGAGCAGAGTGAGAGTGCTGGCATAAAGGCAGGGAGCCCTGGAAGTCATGACGTGATTGTAGCTGGTATGTGTCTGAGTGCAGGAGTAGTGGGAGGCCGATAGAAAAGCCTGATGGGCATAAGCACAAAGTAAAAACAAAATGTAGGTAAGGCTGAATGACTGAGTGAGACATCAAGTGACAACCAGACATTGTATGAGACTGAGTGATACACGCTTGGACTGAATGGTGAACGCATGCCAACTAGTTCCATAAGGGAGGTGAGTGTTAGCTGATGATGCATTGCAGGTCAGGTAGGCTGAGGCAGTAGAGAACAACAAATGAAACTGCTAGGGAAAAACAGGAGTGTATGGGAATTAAAAACTAGGAAGCAGCATGCTGCTGAACTGAGCAAAACACAAACAACTGGGGACACTGCCTTACTAGGAGCCAGGTGCAAACATTTAAGGATCATAGTCGAACTGGGAGATTGCAAATGGTATGGAAAAAAACAGCAAAATATTGGAGCCTGAAATAGCACAAGCCAAAAGTAAAACAAGAAAGGCAGGACACTGAAAATTAGAAGTACACAAGAACCAAGACAGAAAGTAACACAAAGTACATGAGAACAGGAGTGCAGAAGGAATCGCTGACTGAGAGACGCACAAATTGCAGCCAGGAAAATAGGAAGCAAAATACTTACTTAGAAAGCTGGAGGAAGCACAAACCAAACAGAAAACCTAAAAGCAGAAATGGAAAGTGGGAGCCAAACAACTGGAAATTGGGGAGGGGGGCAGAGCATCTGGCTGGGTGTGGCTGGTAACTGGCGAGATGAACCACTCTGTTCAGAGCAGGAAGGCAGCAGTGAAGGCAAACAGGATGCTAGGGTACATAGCAAGGGGGATTACTTTTAGGAGTGGGGTGGTCATCTTGCCCCTGTACAGGTCCCTGGTGAGACCTGGTGACACCGTACCTAGAGTACTGCAAGCAGTTCTGGTGCCCCTACTTGAAAAGGGACATCAAACTACTGGAGGGGGGTACAGTGCAGGGCAACAAAAATGATCCTAGGGCTGGGGGATAGACCATATGAGGAGAGACTGAGAGAGCTCAGTATGTATACCCTGGAGGAAAGAAGGGAGAGAGGGGATATGATTGAGACCTTCAAGTGCCTGAAGGGTTTGAACAAAGGCAGAAGGGAAACCAGGGGACACTCTATGAAGCTGGAAGGGGGCAGTTTCAAGAGGGAACTGAAGAGGCATTATTTCACAAAAAGGGTGGTGGCAGGGTGGAATGCTCTGCCAGAGGAAGTTGTACCATTGCAGAGTGTTGAGGGCTTCAAGAGGGGGTGGGACAGATTCAAGGGGAGGGTACAAATCGGGAGGGGGTGGGAGATGAGGCGACAGCGTATGAAGGAGGGGGGGCAGTTGCAGTCGAATGGACTGAAGTGCTGTGCAGTGAATGGCCTGTATCTGCTGGCAATTTCATATGTTCATATGTTCGTATGATCCCACCTACTGAACTGCACGCATTGCTTTTTTAAATATCATAATTTTACACTTACATTCCTTCACAAAAATCCACATAGCATGTATTACCACTCAAATTACCAGTTAAGCAAAACTTTCATCCATCTAAACTTCTTATAAAAAGTGATTCCGTAAAGGGTTTTTTCCATCTAACCTACTTGTGCAGTCCATACCCAGATACATCTTTTAGGGGACACCAAGTTATGCAGTTTGTGGTCAGGTTAGCAAATTAAAAAATAAATTGACATCCTTTCCCTTCTTGCACTTAATTTCTGGAATTTGCATGTTTGTAATGCTTCATCATACCTAGTTTACTTATATAACTGTCCCTACAACTGGGGGTTCCTAAAAGCCTCCCCGGAGCTTGGTTAAATGCTCCATGCCTGGCTGGTATTCAGCGTTTAAGCCATTTTAAATGGGTAACCAGTGAGCGTTCTTAAGGCCTCCATATACTGTCCCTATAAGGGCTGCCTAATGCAGCCATAACTAGTAAAAATGGAGGGGGGCTGTGTGGTTGTATGCCCGAGTCCTGCCTGGGACTGCTGAGTAGGCGCTCCAGTTTGCCATTCCGACTGGCCCAGAGGGAGCCCTGTACAAAGGGGGAAACTACTTGCCAGTGATCCTTTGAATAGTAATGATAATGTAAGTTGTTCTAACCTGTTTTCCTTTGCAGCCAGAGACTGTTCTGATTATCCCCTCCATTTTAGTCCCGAACTGGCGAATTGGACCAATTAGTATCTCGAGACTCCTTTGAGCCGGCGGACCAATGGGAGAACTGATTGCCCTTTGAGAAAGGCATTATGGGCTGTGGCACTTTTTCACACCACTGAGAGCAGGAGTGAATGACTGGCAAGTGACGCCAGCCAATTGGATCGGGTAGCACCCGAACTGGAAGGAGTGCCCTGTGCTCCTGTGGGCAGATGCGTTGTGGCTGAGGAGAAGAAAGGAGCTCTGTGCTTCTGCGCTGTGTGAGTGTTCGCGCGGGAAGCGCGTGAAGGCCTGAGGCAGCCGTTTTTTCCCTTTCGAGTGAGTCGGACTAAATGCGCCGGCGGAGGCTGGTGCCCACCCAACTACCTACCAGGCTCAACCTGAGAGGACTGGAGAATCTGCTGAATCATGCTCGGTCCACCCGTGATGTTGAAGCTGCAGTTTGCTGCCCGAGTTCTGCTGCAAGTTCGTGTGGGGCCTGAAAGCAGCTGCCTGGTATGGTACCCCTCTGTTGTTTGCCATATGAAAGTATGAGGAGGCTGGTGAAATTCAGGCTCAGCCTGTTGGTGGTGACGGAGACGGTATTTGATGGAGCCGTGAGTACTGAATCAGGGTAGCTCCCTGCCAAGTCTGCACACTGTGGTTTCAAGTTGTCTCATTATATTGCTGACTGCCTAACTGAATTTTTTCCCCCTTCTGACCTGTTCAGGATTTTAAAGGCTAGCTGTGTAAGGGCCACAACCAGCTGCCACGATGGACTAGCTGTTAGGGCTTGGGTTCCCACGGACAGCAAATCTTAGGTTTAGGCCTGTGCACAGAGCCCTAAGTAGATAGGTATAGTGATAAGCCAATCATCTTGATTTCCCCCTGGCCCCTGTTGTTTGTCCCCATTGAATAAATCCGATTGTTCTTTTTGCAACTACACCCTGGCTACTGTGTACATTACTGGTGAACTGCTGCATAGGAACTGTGATATAACTGTACCTTACTTTACAGGGAGTCCCCGAAGTGAGTTAAGAGATACTGGCCAGAGGGCAAGTGTACTGGGAAAAAGTATTGTTGGTACACTGTGTGAGCCACTAGCAGGATGAAAGGGAGGTTGCAGTAACCCAGAGGGCTGTGACCGAGGCAATCTCGACAGTACTATCCCCTGACCTCTGGGTGGAGGCACCCGTTGATGAATCTAGGCCCCTCACCCTGTCTCAGTGGAGGCAGGCAGGGCTAGCACCCCCTGGGGGTTACAAATTGGAGGCACAGCTGGGATCAGTGTCCCCTAGTGGCCAAGTGAGGAAGTACATAAGAAATGTAAAAACTGGAAGGGGATATGTTGGGAAAAATTGAGTTGGGGCCTATTAAGACAATGGTACACAGACTGATGGGGTGGGGTGAAGCCGAAGAGCTGGACTCCCAGAAAATTGTGTTACTGTTAGATGTGCCTTTGGGAACTCCAACTGCTGACACCATTTCCGCAGTAGAGCGAGTAAAATGTTTAGGCAAAGTGGAGATAAAAGGGCATATGGCTGACCTGCTCAACCAGACATTGCAGGTGCTACTCCTGTGCAGTGTGGCCATCGACCCCGAAAAGGTACCTCCAGTGATTTACCCGGAGGGTGCCTCACAGGGATGGAGGCTAATTCATATTCGAAGTGGGTCAGTTACTCCTGGGGGGTCTCCCCAAATGAATAGTTTTAAAGATAAACTGCTTAAATTGCTGGCTGTGGAGGGGAGAACTTCCCAGGAACTGCTGCAAGCATTGGATTTGTCTAGTGAGGCTACCCCTCAGGGTTCCCCCAGCACCTCCCCCTGTCCCCCCAAGAGTTCTATTTTGGCTTCACTGCCCTAGTAGTCCCACCTATACAGCTCGATTCTTACCGTAGCTAAAACTTTTTTCTGGCGGTGCCAGTGCCTCCAGGGAGGATGACCTGGAAGCTTGGATGGACTATGCCACCCCCTTAGTCCAGGAATGGCAATGCTCTGAGGGGAAGAAAAGGAAGAGACTGATGGAGAGCTTGCGGGGTCCCGCTTTAGAAGCCATTAGGTTTTTCTGGGCCACCAGTCCGGAAGCCACCGCTGCAGAGTATCTCTCTGCTTTAGAAGGGGTGTTTGGGAGTACAGAGACTGGTGAAGATTTATTATGCAAATTCAGGTCTGCTAAGCAGTGGAGGAATGAGAAACTGTCCGCCTTTGTCACTAGGGTGGAGCGGGCTTTGCAAAAGGCCTATAGAAAGGGGGGAATCACTGCCACGGCCTTGAATCAGGTCAGGTTAGAACATGTTTTAAAATCTGCCAGGTTCTCTAGTGTAATACTGTTAAAACTTAAGTTACATGATTGACGGGCTACCTCGCCTGAATATTGTTAATTAATGAGGGAAATTAGAGAGGTGGAGACCGATGAAGAGGGGTTGGAGCCATGTGTGGGGGCCGTGAACCCTAGTCGGACTCCTGAGCCTAGCACCCCTGAGAAGATCAGCCTGTCTGGAGGGTCTGAGGGATCCCCAGATTTTCCAGGTGCTGTGGGAATGCGAGTTATTTCCTCCGACCCCCACATAGAGAGTGAGTTGAGGGCCGAGGTCAGGAATTTACGGGAACTGGTGAGGGACTTGAAGCAATCTACTATGTATCCTGTTAGGTCCGGGGCCCCTGAGACCAACAGAAACCAGACCCCCGGCCCAAGGGAGCCCCCTCACCCCTCTCAGGACCCCCCACAGATAAGGTGTCGACAGCCAAATAGTGACCCCCAGGACCCCAAGTTCTGTTACCATTGTGGAGAAGATGGGCATTTTCAACCTGAGTGTCAGCGGCCGGAGAATTTAAGGAAAGTCAGCAGTAGACTGATCACTTGGCATCGCCGGGTCCAGTTTCAACCCCCTAGGAAAAGTTTCGTGACTCGGGCCCAGACTCAGCCGACTCTCAATGCTGTGGCCCCCGACTGGTTTGGTGTGGTCGGGCCTTCAATGGAGACCCCGGTGCGAGTAAATTGGATTCCCACTCAAGCTGTATTAGACAGTGGCTCTCAGGTAACCATCATGTTTCAGGACTGGTATCAGACACACTTACAGAGGTGCCTCTGCAACCCTTGAATGGTCTACATGTGTGGGGGTTGAGCGACAAGGCATATCTGTATTTGGGGTATATTCGAGTTTGGTTATCATTCTCTACATCTGTGGCTGGAATGGATGAGCAGGTGGAAACCTTAGTTTTAGTTTGCCCGCCCACTGGACTGTATGATGGGGTGCCTTTGTTGATTGGGACGAATGCTCATATGTTTGGACGATTGGCCCAATTGTGCTCAGAAAAGCAAGCATTCAAAACTGGGCAAACCCTAAGGATACCCGCTGTGATCCAAAAGGCAGTTGCAACTCAGAAGAAGGTTGGCCAGGAGGAACCTGAAGGCCCGGTGCGGGTGGTGTGGAAAAAGGATCTGGCCCCAGTGATACTCGCCCCGAATGCCCAATGTGTCCTGCATGGAGAAGTACGACTAAGGACAGATGTTAAGAATAAGTTGTTGATGTTGGATGCGCCTGGAGAGGGAAGATTGCCTGAAGGACTGTTGGTAAAGCCCAGTATCTTGCCGGCTAGAGCTTATGCTTATGTAAAGAGAGTGATGGTTCAAGTGCATAATGTGTCCGACAAAGAGATTCGAATAAGAAGAGGGTGCACCCTGGCCAGTGTCCATTGTGCAGATACTGCAGTACTGCCAAATAGCAAGGGTCCCGGGACAGACGAACGAGTTACTCCTGACTTGTTTGATTTCGGTGACTCCCCGTTGCCAGCTGAATGGAGAAAGAGGATCAGTGAGAGGCTTGCCAAAAGGGACCAGGTTTTCTCCCTAAAAGAGTGGGATGTGGGATGTGTGCAAGGTGCTGAGCATCACATTCGGCTGCATGACGAAAGGCCTTTCCGAGAGAGATCCCGGCGCCTGGCCCCGGCTGACATAGATGATGTGAGGCGGCATCTGCAAGAGATGTTGGCTGCTGGTGTGATACAAGAGTCCAGGAGCCCCTATGCCTCCCCCATTGTAGTGGTAAGGAAGAAGAATGGGGTGGTTCGGATGTGTGTAGACTATCGCACTTTGAATCGGCAGACCATCCCCGACCAGTATACCATGCCATGCATACAGGACGCCTTGGATTGTTTAAATGGCAGTAAGTGGTTCTCTGTGTTGGACCTCCACAGCGGGTACTACCAGATCCTGATGGCCCCAGAAGACTGAGAGAAGACTGTATTCATTTGCCCCCTAGGTTTCTATGAGTTCATTCGGATGCCTCAGGGGATTTCAGGTGCCCCAGCCACCTTTCAGCGCCTGATGGAGAGGGCCATGGGGGACATGAATTTGCTTGAGTGTCTGGTCTATCTAGATGATGTCATAGTGTTTGGACGTTCATTGGAAGAACATGAGCAGCGATTATTCAAGGTCTTGGATTGGTTGGAGGAGTTCGGCCTCAAGCTGTCTATAGACAAGTGTCAATTCTTCCAGACTTCTGTAAAAGATGTGGGCCACATAGTGTCTACTGAGTGCATAGAGACTGACCCTAGCAAAGTGGAGGCCTTGACTACTTGGCTTCTGCCCAGGAACTTGAAAGAGCTGCAATGGTTTCTGGGGTTTTGCGGATATTATAGGCAATTTGTCAAGGACTATTCTCGAGTGATTCGCCCCTTCCTCAGCCTCACTCAGGGGTACCCTCCTACGCACAAAAAGTATAAGAAAGTCGTGCGCTCCGAGACAGAGAAGAGATATTTCCAGCTGAATGAACTGTTTGGGGATCGTTGGACTGTTGAGTGTGAGGACGCTTTCTATGACATCATATATCAACTTACACATGCCCCCGTGTTGGCCTATGCTGACCCGGTCAAGCCCTACATTCTCCATACTGATGCCAGTCTTCAAGGATTGGGGGCTGTGTTATATCAGGAGCACTCAAATGGTCTGAGACCTGTAGCTTTTGCTAGCAGAAGTCAGACTCCTTCAGAAAAAAACTATCCCGTGCATAAGCTAGAGTTCCAGGCTCTGAAGTGGGCCATTGTTGATCAGTTTCATGACTATTTGTACCCTGCCAAGATATTGGTGAAGACTGATAACAATCCTCTGACCTATGTACAAACTTCAGCCAAGTTGGACGCCACTGGCCACAGGTGGCTCTCTGCCATGGCCACCTATGACAATGCAGTTGAATACAGGGCCGGCTTAAACCATATAGATGCGGATGCCCTCTCTCAGAGGCCTATGTCCCAAAC
The DNA here is from genome assembly GCA_016271365.2 of Neoceratodus forsteri. Taxonomy (NCBI): domain Eukaryota; kingdom Metazoa; phylum Chordata; order Ceratodontiformes; family Ceratodontidae; genus Neoceratodus; species Neoceratodus forsteri. The sequence continues at coordinate 741,589,756 of CM057459.1, forward strand.
TGATTGGATCAGGTTGTCCAAGCCTGGCATAAGAACCCTTTGCCAGAAATTCGACAAGGAAGAACAGGTGTCCCCGGATGCTGTGAACTGTATGGTGGATTGCTTGGGGCGTCTGAGAACTGCATACCTGCTGCCTACTGTCATTTTTCCGCACTGTACACTAGTTCACTGCCCCAGTTTGACTATACTAGTCTTCAACAGGCTCAATCCCGAGATTCTATGATAAAACCGGTTACGGAAGCTTTGCAGGCCGGGCGGGATGTGTCCAAATTGCGTTCCACCGACTTAAGAGCCACCTTGTTATACAAAGAAGTGCCCAAATTAAGGCTGATTAACCAACTACTATACCGAGAGACTGTGAATAAAGAGAACAAGATCGTCAAACAGCAGCTGGTGCTGTCTTTCAAATTAAAGGAACTGGTCTTAAGGTCCTTGCATAATCAGATGGGGCATCTTGGCATCAACTGAACACTTGCTCTGGTACGAACCCGGTTTTACTGGCCAAAAATGAGTGTGGATGTAGAGCACTATGTCAAGACCTGTAGCCATTGGTTGCAAAGGAAAGTCTTACCCCAGAGAGCTGCTCCCAAGGTCAACATTACCACTAGTGCCCCTATGGAACTAGTCTGCATTGATTTCTTGAGTCTAGAACCAGATCTGAAAAATATCAGTAATACATTGGTGGTCACTGATCATTTCACCCAGTATGCACAGGCGTTCCCTACTAAGGATTAGAAAGCAACCACGGTGGCTAAGATACTTGTTGAAAACTTTTTTGTCCACTACGGGGCCCCCCAGCGGATCCATTCTGACCAGGGAAGGGACTTTGACAGCCGCTTGATTAAAGAGATGTTGTCTTTGTGGGGGGTTCGAAAGTCAAGAACCACCCCTTACCATCCTCAGGGAGATCCCCAGCCTGAAAGGTTTAACCACACATTACAACCCAAAGACAAACCGAGATGGAGCCAGCAGATTAGCACCCCGGTCCACGCTTATAACTGCACCAAGAGTGATGCCACAGGATTTTCCCTGTACAGACTGATGTTTGGGAGAGAGGCTAGATCGCCCGTGGATGTGTGCTTTGGAGTTTCCCCTGATGGGGTGCAAGCAGAAAATCATCTACAATACGTACAGAAGCTGAAGGCCCAGTTAAACCATGCTTATTAGTTGGCCCAGACCATGGCTGCTAAAAGAAACTTGGCCAATAAGGAGAGGTATGACAAGAAAGTGAAGACATTGGAACTAAGAGAAGAGGATAGAGTGTTGCTGCGAAATCTTGGACTGCATGGAAAACATAAGATTGCTGACCGATGGCATCACCTCCCTCACATTGTTGTGGGACAACTGGCAGATTTGCCTGTATATAAAGTGCGACCTGAAAACAATTCCAAAGATGTGAAAACTATTCACCGAAATCATCTGCTGGCAATTGGGCAAATCCTGATTGAAGCCGAACCTTCAGCTGCTGCCCCCTCCTGGCCTGTGACTAGATCTGCTGCCAGGAAAAGAACCAAACACATGGATTCTTCAGCAAGCCAACCAAGAGAGCCTTGTCCAAATCCTGCAGAAGGAGATGATCAACAATCGGTGTCGGAAGACAATGAAGATGATATTGAATACTATCCCTCTTACGAACTGAGCCAGTTGCTTAGGGGCAATCCCCTTATTAACTCTGGAGATGAGATTGGCCCGTCTGGACTGTTTGAGCCCCATACTTTGTCTCCGGAACCAATACCTCCAGAAGATGAGCGGGGTAGCAGCAAAGCCCAAGGGTGGGGTCCTTAAGCCTGGATGAACTGTCTGGCCTGGCTGAATTATCTGACTTCTCAGACGAAGAGAGTGAGGTGGGGGGACAAGCCAGTGATATGCCAGAACTGGAAGAATATTTTGAATGCCCTGATAGTTCCTCACTAGTAGCTACACAGCCCTCAGCTAAGCCCAGTGGAGTGGGTCCTGGGGTAGAGGGTCAGGCCACCAATGGTACTATGAGCACTGGGCCCTGTTCCCCTGTGGAGAGTCCCGTCACTAATGTCAGTGAGGCTGAGTTGGAATCTGGGCATGTTTCAGGGTTTCCCGAGACCCCTAGATGCTCCAGCTGAGAAGTACGGCCTGTAATGAAGTTGAGCTATGAGTCTCTGTGTCAGCCAGCGGACCTGCCCTTAAATGTGGTCCACAAAGAGGTATATGTGTCCCCGAGCTCCTTGCCTAAGCTAGCTTTCGGGCATAACTCTAGTTTGTTGGTATTACCCTTTGGGTGTGGTGCCCCTACTTTAGCTGACCCATCAGTAACTGAAATGGAGGGGTTCCCCCAGTCCCGGGGTCATGAGCAGGAACTACTGACCTGATTGGGACAAAGAGGAACAAAAGGTTATGTGTGGGTAATGTGTGGGTAATGCTGTATAATCCATAGTACCCTGTAAATATAATATCCATGTATGTAATGCAAAGTGTGATACAGTGTTAATTAAGCTATTTGCCTTAAAATGATTTAAGGGTAACTACTTGACACGGACACCATGTTCTTTTCAGGCCAGGAAGGGTGTAACCCCCCCCTACAACTGGGGGTTCCTAAAAGCCTCCCCAGAGCTTGGTTAAATAACTAGTAAAAATGGGGGGCTGCTGCGTGGTTGTATGCCCGAGTCACGCCTGGGGCTGCTGAGTAGGTGCTCCAGTTTGCCATCCCAACTGGCCCAGAGGGAGCCCTGTACAAAGGGGGAAACTACTTGCCAGTGATCCTTTGAATAGTAATGATAATGTAAGTTGTTCTAACCTGTTTTCCTTTGCAGCCAGAGACTGTTCTGATTATCCCTCCATTTTGGTCCCGAACTGATGAATTGGACCAATCAGTATCTCGGGACTCCTTTGAGCCGGCGGACCAATGGGGGAACTGATTGCTCTTTGAGAAAGGCATTATGGGCTATGGCGTTTTTTCACACCACTGAGAGCAGGAATGAATGACTGGCAAGTGATGCCAGCCAATTGGATCGGGTAGCGCCCGAACTGGAAGGAGTGCCCTGTGCTCCTGTGGGCAGATGCGTTGTGGCTGAGGAGAAGAAAGGAGCTCTGTGCTTCTGCGCTGTGTGAGTGTTCGCACGGAAAGCGCGTGAAGGCCTGAGGTGGCCGTTTTTGCCCTTTCAAGCGAGTCAGACTAAATCCACCGGCGGACTGTCGGAGGAGGCTGGTGCCCACCCAACTACCTACCAGGCTTAACCTGAGAGGACTGGAGAATCTGCTGAATTGTGCTCGGTCCACCCGTGATGTTGAAGCTGCAGTTTGCTGCCCGAGTTCTGCTGCAAGTTCGTGTGGGGCCTGAAAGCAGCTACCTGGTATGGTACCCCTCTGTTGTTTGCCATATAAAAGTGTGAGGAGGCTGGTGAAATTCAGGCTCAGCCTGTTGGTGGTGACGGAGACGGTATTTGATGGAGCTGTGAGTACTGAATCAGGGTAGCTCCCTGCCAAGTCTGCACACAGTGGTTTCAAGTTGTCTCATTATATTGCTGACTGCCTAACTGAATTTTTTCCCCCTTCTGACCTGTTCAGGATTTTAAAGGCTAGCTGTGTAAGGGCCACAACTAGCTGCCACGATGGACTAGCCGTTAGGGCTTGGGTTCCCAGGGACAGCAAATCTTAGGTTTAGGCCTGTGTACAGAGCCCTAGGTAGATAGGTATAGTGATAAGCCAATCATCTTGATTTCCCCCTGGCCCCTGTTGTTTGTCCTCCTTGAATAAATCAGATTGTTCTTTTTGCAACTACACCCTGGCTACTGTGTACATTACTGGTGAACTGCTGCATAGGAACTGTGATATAACTGTACCTTACTTTACAGGGGGTCCCCAAAGTGAATTAAGAGATACTGGCCAGAGTGCAAGTGTACTGGGAAAAAGTATTGTTGGTACACTGTGTGAGCCACTAGCGGGATGAAAGAGGGGTTGCAGTAACCCAGAGGGCTGTGACTGAGGCAATCTTGACAGTACTACCCCCGACCTCTGGATGGAGGCACCCGTCAATGAATCTAGGCCCCTCACCCTGTCTCAGTGGAGGCAGGCAGGGCTAGTAGCCCTAAGGGTAGCGCCCCCTTGGGATTACACTTACCTAACATGATCCTTACTGCTGTCCTTTGAATCGTAAGTCCACCATGCCACACAGGCGCTCCATACTCATGGATAGGCCTAACGATGGTCCAGTAATAATACACCAGGTCACACTGTCCAACTCCCACCCTTTTCAGTGTTTAAAAAAAAATACAGCCTCGAGTTTAAGGGTTTGCTTACCTATGATGCTTTGCATTGTTTGAGGCTTTAGAGTGTATGCATGTAGAGTAATTTGGAGAAATACAGTACATAGAAATCAACCTGGTTGTCTTCTGTCTTCTTGTTCCCATATGTTGCTGCCCAAGGCATTGTCACTAGATGCCCTTTGGAAATGAACCTGAAGAATGATAACGAAGAAACAGGATGGACAGGGAAAATTACTTACCAGGATGTTGAAAAAGAACTTACATACCCTTGGGAAGTGGAACAGGAAATCCCAGCTGGTGAGTTCTAACTTTGTGATTTGAGATTGGAGTTAGTGACTTTCACTGCTGTGCAGGAGCTGTTGGTTCTAGTACAGCTGAGGGTCTTGCACCGTGGGCCCATGGGCTAGTCCACATCATTGGGTTGATGAAAAGTCCAGTGCACCCCATACCCCAGATACTGGCCCGAAAAGCCTACAAAAATTGAGAGTTTTCATCTTTACCTGACTTACTTCTTTTTCTTAGCATGCTTTAAACAGGGGTTATTAGTTACCGAACATCAGATGCGATCAGCAAAAGCCTAACCACCTCTTCAAGTCTACTTCCGTTGGTCAGGTCTTTCAGTAGTCTGTATTCATTTTCCTATTTATCTTGCTGACATGAGTTAAGGTTCTGCTGTTTGATTCTCTTTTTTTGCATGCCCTCCCTCTAGTGTCCTTTGCTCACAATTATAAAGTGCAGCTTGAAATGTTCCTTAATGATGTACAGGGTGCTGGGTAAATAGGATATAGCCACACCTCTCTCTAGTCATTTACAAATGCAAGATGTAACCTGCTCAACCCTGAATAGTTTAATGAGTTTAGTAATATTTCAGTGCTCCTGGTGAGTGACAAATACGAATCAACAAACAAAATCTGCCCCCCCCCCAATGATACTGCCACATAAGGCCTGTAATTGAGGTTTTTTATCTTTATTTAATTCATTTACACAGCAAGGTACTGGAGTTCATACCTGATGAAAACAGTGACAAGGTGCAAGCAGTATAGTGTAGAGCAACCAAGATGGTCCATGGATGAGGAGGCAAGAGATATGAGGAAATGCTGCAGGACTTGAACATGTACATCATTGAAAAAAGGAGCAAAAGGGGTGACATAATCGAAACATACAAGTACCTGCATGGGATAAATAGGGCAGATGCAAAGGTGCTTATTCCTTGAGTTCAAATACAGGAACAAGAGCTGGCCCAGTGGCATGGAGTGCTGTGGTGCTGGATGCCTTATCAACTGCCATGCTGTGACCTGGGTTTGGGAGCAGACTTCGGGTCACTGGAGGTTGGTCAGGGGGAGGGGCTCGAGCATCTGGAGGACAGCTGTCCTCTCCCAGGGAGGGGTGGTTTGCCATCCCACTGTTGACTGCCACCAAGTGGAAGCTTGGTGGTGGTGCAAGTGTGGGCAATGCTGCAAGTGGCAGCCACAAGTCTGATGCAGTATGTACATGCCTCTACCCACCATATCCTGCCATCCAGGCTGTGGCACTGGGTCTTAGGAATATGGAAATGTGGTGCAGGCATCATGAAACCCCATCTGCCTGCCCCTAGCCCTCACCAGCACCGGAATGCATGCACCTGCTTCTGGATATGGTCTCTAGTGAGGGGTGGGGAGATTAGCCCTCCACCCTGGCCCAGCCATGGGGGGGAGAATCCATGGGGGAACTTCAGGGTGTGGTGTGTCCTGGGAAGATGGTTATCCTTGGGGTGAGGCAGGGATGGAGTTGATAGCTCTCCTGCAGCCACAGGACAAAAACAGCATTATGGGGGGAAAAAAAGGACAAGGGGGAATACAGTGAAACTTGCAGGGGGGTGATTCAAAGGGTATATCCACAAGCACCTTTTCACTGAAACCATGGTACACAAGTGGGACAAGCTGCTGGAGGAAGTGGTAAAGGCTAAATCTGTGAGTAGCATCATGGATGGGACAGGCACATGGGATTAATTAGAAAAGGGATGGCAGAAAAAAACATTGGGATGGTCATTAAGGCCAGTGCAATGTTTTTAGCTAGAGTGGGCAGACTGGATGGGCCTATGGGCCTTTTTCTGCCAGCATTATCTATGTATATATGTATTTTTTTCTTCTTATCCTCTTTTAAAACATGGGTCTTGGTCAACAAATACTAGCTAAGATCAGTAAAAAGCCTAACCAGCACTTCACTGTGACTCCCTTCAGTCGGGTTCTACACTAGTCTATATTCATTTTCATATTTACCTCTTCCGACATCAGATATTGTTGTTTCATTCTAGAGTTCAGGTTGAAAGGGCTTAGCCACACCTCTCTGATTATTTACAAATACAAGATGTGACCTACTCACCCCTGGCAAGTTCAAAGTTTAGTCATATTTAGGGTGCTCCTGGTAAGTAGCTAATAAGAACCAAACATGATTTATATCAGGAGCACACTAGAATATGACTAAACTGATTGAACTAACTAGAGCTGCACATGTTACTTCTTGAATTTGTAATTAACTTATGTGGCCTTCTGGGGGAGGAATTCCCCTAGAAGCCCCCTGTTAGTCTCATGAGCTATAGCTGGTGATGCTTTTTAATTTTCCATTCCAGTGTCACAGAGGTGACATTTTTCTATACAGTGGCCCATTCCTGGTGGTAATGTGAATGGGTGACATCTAATGAGACCTGTCTCTTGAGAGGAGCATTATATAATGTCTCTTGATTTGCCAACCCATCAGTGCAGTGATAGCGCTACTGCTTATGTTGCCAGAAACCCAGGTTCGGAAGCAAGCCCGAGTTATCAGAGGCCACCAGGGAGTACTAGAATCAAGCATCTCAGAGGCTGATCTCCTCCCCCAAGGAGGGAGGGCAGCCTGCTCCATTGCATTACTGCCAGCTGGGTGACCACAAGTAGCAGTGCACTCAGGAATGGTGACATAGTGAGTAGGAGAGAGACCATTTGATGATGTGCACCACACAGAGCGTACATTCTTGTGTCACATCCTTAGGTCAGTGTCTCAAGGGAGGGAGAAAAGAAGGAGGAAAAAGTTGCAGGCCAGGATAGAATGACAGACCAATCTCCCACAAGCCCCCACCAGACATGTGGTGGTCCTCCCAGAGAACTGACTCTGTGATGCAGTAGCTGGGGCCCTGCCATCCCTGCCACAGGTGATAAGCTGTGGTGGCAGACATGGGAGGAGTAGTACGCTCACAAGATGCCATGTGATGGGGCTGGGGGAGGTCAGACTTGAGGGGGAATCTGGATTCATTCCACAGTGTATGTCATACTGAGCTGAACTCACAGTGGTATTGGGGATGTCATGCTAAAACTAGAAAAACCCAGTTCTGGGACAGAGGCTGATGATTACCTGGTGTACTGGCATTCCAAACACCCAGTCATGGAGTTGCCATAGTGCTGGTGGTAAAGTCAGTCCCCTTTCACTCAGTCACAGCCTCAGTGGTACTGCAGTGACCACTGTGTTGGAGTAAATGGGGATCTAGGGATAAATAAGGTAGAACATTTGCTAATGGCTGGCTTAAGGCAGAGCCTATCCTGGTTGGATTGAAGAAAAGCACTGCTGTAGTGAAGGGTACCTTTTATGGAGCCAACAGTATGTTCACTTTTTGCATATATCTTCATAAAAAGTAGATACATTTTTTGGACAGTAAAGCAACTTATTAAATTAACGCCATGCTCCTGAAGAAAAGGAAAACCTTTTTTATTGTAACTGCTACCAGGCCAGCTAACCGGCACAGTGGTAGGACTTCTGCTTGTGATGCCAATGCTCTGGGTTCAGGATTGTACCCGAGGGGTGAGATGGCCAGCCAGAGGAGGCATATCAAGTGTCCCATGGACTGCTCCCCTCCTCCGGGGGAGGGTGGACTAGCACTTGGTGTTTGACTGACCCCTGGTGGAGGCTGGGGTTGTCACGCCTGAAGCTTACAGGGTTCAAGAGGTTTGCCAGACATCATCGCATTCATGCCTCACATCATTGCGTGCCTCACCTCCCACTAACAGGGACAAAAATACCAGCTGGTATGGATGATGTCCACCTCTTCCAACGAGCCCCACACAGAAGTCCAGGGCACTGTACCACCAGACATCAATGTAGCACCATTTGGGGAGTCATGCTGGCAGGGCTCCTCAATGGGTCCACCCTGGGGGTTAATCTAGGGAGCACTCATGTGGCTGTAGATAAGTCCCGGGGATGGAGTGTTGAGGTGGGGATGGCAGACTGAAGGATGGCTTGCTGAAGGGGAACAGAAGAAAGCAAAAAAAAAAACTTCTACTATATAGTGCATCTTTCAGTGGTTTGACTTGACTTCTGCTATTCATAACCTATGCCTACTAGCAATGCAAATGTGAATTGCCATGTCTAACGTGTGCATACCCTCCTGCTGATGTGCAATGCCCCAGAACTTAGAAAGTTTTTTTAAAGGATGCGCTCTGCACTGAGCTGGTCTCCAGCATCCCAACATTCCAACAGTAGATCTTTAGTTTCCACTGAAGAAAAGGATCATCCCAGAACTTTACTCCAATATAGTTAACATTTAGTCACTAAAGTTTATTGTTTTATAAATTTAAAGTTATAACTTGTTAAAGAAAGGTTGCTCCCCATTCCCACTCTGGGTTTGTTGACAACTTGACAGTATAATTCACTTAATTGGCTTGTGGTTAATCGGGCATTCAGTTAAGGGAGGGGGAGTGCCGGTGATCACACCACATAGAATGGGAGCGGGGGTGTGTGGATTTTTAGTTTCCATGGGGGGGAGGGGTGTACTTTGGCAGAACTGGTGTTGACTTGGGGCATACTAGTACTGTACTATCAGCAAAAGTTCATAAGATTTTTCAGATTTACACAACTCAGGCAAAACCCTAAACTATCATCGCTTTCATTTTAAGAACTAGGATAGCTAAAATATTGTAACACTTAAATTTGCTTTTCCAAAAACAGCACTTACAGTCTACCACTAGTAGCATGCACCTAATACACTGATTATCTGCAAATATTCAAATGTAAAACATTTTGAGAAGGATCACAACTGCAAAATATAGAACAGTACCTCAATGTGACATTTTCAGTATTGAACCTTGGTCTTGTGCCATGGGACTGGGATGATTGCACAGTTAATGTGTTCAATAAGGATATGAGGAAGAAGCTATCTTATCGCCTTTGGCTACACTTGAGCAGCAATATCCCACTGAAATCTTTCCATTAGGATTAATTTTGTTTCAACTATAGCTCCCACCACATGACATTTAACAAGCCCCATCAAGTTCCATAATCACACAGTAACATGAGTCTCTATTATTACCATAGTACTACTGTCTTTTCTAATAGATTTTAGTCCTGGGTAGTGTTATAAAAAGTAAAGAAGCAAAAACTGATGCAACATGCACGTGTAGCATAAAACAAAAAGGAACATGCCGATGAAGTGTTCAAAAGATAGTGCTGTAATGGTCAACACTGGTATACAGAGTTAATAAATGCAATGGGTAAAGTCCCTGTTGACTAATGAGTACAGATCATTCTCATGTGTCTTGACAAAAATAGCCACATTGGCATTCATAGGCAGTATATTTTTCATTTATTTGTGTAACCCCTCACCCCTGCCTTTTTGCAAAAACAACAGATGGCACGCTGTTGAAGCTGACAGCAGTACCTGGTGGGGACTGGGTTCAGGGAGGATAAGGTTACTTGGCACAGGGAGCCTAGGTTTGGCTACTCTGCACAGGGGCACCCAAGTAAATCCGAACACAGGAAGCAATAACTGTAATGTCCAAAACCAGGAATGGGATTCTACAGTGTGGCTTTTATTCACAACCAAGCTGAACGAACAAAGCATAGATGGACGCCCATGGGGATACATTCCTGGTAATGCAGATTAGAGACAACAGAACACTTCTTCACATTTCCAGCCCTCAAAGTCTAAACCCACCAGACATGCAGCCCGGACTTGCACGCAGCTTTGGGTACACAGCCCGACTTGTACACTACTTAGGTTTTCCCCACTGGCCCGGCTCCCCCACCGGCTACTTGATCCATGGTCCATTTTGGGAAATGAACCAGTTTTCCAATTGGTGGCTCCCCAAACCACCTTAGATCCTTTGACTCCTAGAGGGAATTTTCCTTCCAATCCCACATCTGGGTACTTCCCTCATCACTAGCCAAGTGCATGAGGCAAAGTATAAATCCACAGAGCAAATCCGTAGAGGTAGACCTGGTCACTAAAGATGGGGGGGGGGTTCTCACCTCCAGCTCCCACAATCCATACCCGGCCATTTCTCTGGAAACTAAACAATTCTTTTCTGAAAGCTTGGCAATGTAGATTACTGGGTAGATGTATGTCACATCTCCTCTACATGTCTTGACTTCCCATAAGTGCTGGACTTGAACATACTTTTACTTTTTGGCTAAGCCTATTACTCTAGGCCTCCCACTACTTCAGTAGTCCAATCCCCACTATCACACAAGTCTCAGGGTGAAAAACATGGGCCCTTTAGAAAGAGCAGAAACTCACCCTCCAGTTGCTGGTGCCCCACAGGCGATTCACAAATCTTCTTGTTTCCCAAAAACTCTTTAACAAATAAGGCAGCTTCTCCACTAGTAGAGAAAAACAGGGGGTTGCCCCTGGAATATGCAGGACAACCTTTCCTGCCCCATCCCCTGAGGGATGGGGCACTGAGACACGAATCAGTGGTCTCCACCACTTTAAACTATCTTCTGTGTCTCTCTTTTGGTGGAAACACACACCTTTTCTCTGAATGTAGTCCTATGTCAGGGCTGAGGCTCCACGAGCCTACACAGAACTGCTGTGCTGCTCTCTCAGCAAGCTCCAAACTCCAACTGTAGTAGTAGTAGTAGTAAAATTTTATTTATACAGAGAAATTTGCCATTAGGGTTCAAAAAGTCCCTATTTACAAGGCAATCCTGTGTCGTAAAATTTTTTAAATAATCACAAAATGTACAAAAACATATCATTCAGAATATACATAACACTCAATGCACATTACATCAAAGGATACAAGACATAAGTCAAACCTCTTAAACATATAACTACCTATTACACAAACATCTAAAACATAATTTGTGTTTTATTGCAGTTTTATATTCTGTAAAAGACAAGTCTGGGTCTCTAAGGTAAGGGGGAAGTCTGTTCCAACTTGTAGAAACTTTATATTGGAAGGTCATTTTACCAAAACCATTTTTTATTTTTGGGACCAGAAAATCTCTAGCACCTTGTTTCCACAGATTTAATCCATGATCAGGTTTTATTAATGTTTTAGTCAAGTAGTACTGTGATGAATTTTTAATTAATCCTTTTATCTGGTTCAACCAATTTCTCTCAGTTTTCTGATGTAATGAATTCCAACCTAGTTCTGTATACATATCACAATGGCGGGTGCCAATGTCACATTTCAATACGAATCTTGCTATTTTGTTGTGAAGAACATCCAGATGATGTAACTGTTTTTTGGAAGTATGTCTATAAATATGGCTCCCATAATCTGTCATTGGTAATATAAGTTGATTTGCTATATTTAATCGCATTTCTTTTGATAGACAATTTGAAATCCTTCTCATACCCCCTAGTTTTGAATTTGTTTTTTTTTATTAATTCTGCTATATGTCATTCAAAATTTAAACCTTGATCAATGTATATACCCAAATATTTATAGACTTGTGTTTGTTCTAGAATATGTCCTTCCAGAATCTTAATTATTAATTTTTGAGGACACTTGATTTTTCTTCTCACTACCAAAAAGCATAGTTTGTGTTTTTTTTACTGTTTATCAAGAGTCCAAGTGAAGAAAAAAAATATTGCATTGTTAAGAAATCACCTTGTAATGTTAGTACAATTTCTTCAGAATTTTCACCTGATGCAATCAAAACTGTGTCATCTGCGTAAAGTCTAACTTGTGAATTTTTTATCAATCTCGGTAAGTCATCCAAATAAACCAAGAATAAGAGGGGCCCCAGGATTGAACCCTGGGGTCCCCCCCTGGTCGCATAATCCAATCCGAACTTATAACCATTTGCTATAGTAAATTGAGTCCTCTTATCTAAATATGATGTAAACCATCCACAAGTCTCTTCCTCTATTCCCATGCTCTTCAATTTTTTGATCAAGGTACAATGATTCACCAAATCAAAAGCCTTTGATAGGTCCACGTATACTGCACCCACTAACCTCCCCTTCCCTAAGGGAGTAGCAACTAAATCTAGGAAGTCTGTGAGTGCGGTATCAGTGGACCTACCCTGTCTAAAACCTGACTGAAACGGGGTTATTTTCTGATATTTCTCCAAATACCGCATTAGTTGTCCATGAACAATTTTTTCCAAGATTTTTGAGACAGTTGACAATAGTGCTATAGGACGATAATTAGATGTAGCCATAGAGTCACCCCTTTTATCTATAGGAATTATTTTTGCTGCTCCATATTGAGGGAAAAATGCCCCTTAAACTCCAATTGAAATACCAGTCAAAATGGGTGCTATTTCTTGTACAGCTTCCTTTAAAAATCTATTTTCTATCTCATCAGGACCACAAGCCATATTGATCTTTAAGTTACTTATTATTTTATGTACTTCAGAAATAGTCACTACTTTAAACATAAACATTGGGATTTGATTTTCTTTGTTGTTATCAGATTTTATATTTGAGTCAGTGTATTGCACATTATTCTGACCTCTGACTACTGTTCAAACCTCCCAACATTCTATTTCAACTCCCTGCTGCAGATTCCATTGTGGCTCATTCAGCTGCCACAGTTTTATGGTGATGTCATCCCTCAGTCTCAGCAGAGACTGAGAACAGAGTGAGACAGTGTGAAATCCATTAACTGGAGTTTCACAAGCTGCCTTCCCTACCTACCGCTAGGTGTTACTGGGATTCTAGTAACCCCGGGTAACAAGGAGGTTACATTTGAATTGCTGGTTGGTACACTGGAATAAAACATTCCATTTTCAGGCATGACCTGAGGACAGGATGATATCAACAGACTAACAACAAATAGTACAGAATACAATCCAAAACACAACAAAACATTCAATAAAGTAATGAATGTAGTCAGGTCATTCCTTCTTGCACAAACATACACTTGTATTTTTGAAATGCTAGCTGACAGATAATGTAAATATCCTAAGAGAGCGGAGTTGTTTAAGGTATGTTGGTAGTGAATTCTATGAAGATGCAGCACAGTATGCAAAAGTTCTTTTTCTGCCATTTGTGCGAATAAAAGGTATAACTAGCTGAAGATTTTCTGATGAACATGAATCACATACAGAAATATTTGTAATTAGTAATCTACACAAGGAAACAGGAATGCCAGAGTTCATTACATTATACATGAGGCATGATAATGATAGTTTATAATTATTCAAAACCGAAGGCCAATCAAGTCTATTCAAAATTAAATGATGAGTTCCTATTTGGTGCTAATAGTTCAAAGTTGCCAATTTTTTGGAAACATAGAAACATAGAGGTTGACGGCAGATAAGGACTGCAAGGCCCATCCAGTCTGCCCATTTCTTTTTCTACCTTATAAATGTGCCATCGGCCTTTGCTCTGTCAGTGGCCTATCTATTCATACTCATCTGTATTGCTCCCTTATGCCTATCCCATGCCTGATTGAAGCACTGCACCGTATTCATAGCCACCACTTCCTGAGGTAGGCCGTTCCATGCATCCACCACTCTTTCTGTGAAAAAGGATTTCCTCACATTCTTCCCTAATCGGCCTCCCTCTAATCTCATGCTGTGTCCTCTTGCCCTGCTATTTTTCTTATATTTAAACATGTTAGACTCTTTCACCTTGTTAATGCCCTTAAGGTGTTTGAATGTTTCAATCATATCACCTCTCTCCCTCCTTTACTCAAGGGTATAAATATTGAGCTCCATTAATCTGTCCTCATATGTCTTCTGATGCAGTCCCTGCACCATTTTGGTTGCCCTTCTCTGGACTGCCTCAATTTGGTTAATGTCCTTGTGAAGGTGTGGCCTCCAGTACTGCATGCAGTACTCCAGATGGGGCCTAACCAATGTCTTGTAAAGAGGGATTATTACCTCCCTCTTATGACTTGTGATACCCCTACTAATACACCCTAACATCCTCCTAGCCTTACCTTCTGCTTTAGAGGTCTGTTTGGATGATTTCAGGTCATCGGTGATGATGATGCCCACGTCTCTTTCTTACTTTGTGACTGCCAGCAACTCCCCCCTCCCAGCCTATAGGTGGCTTCAGGGTTTCTCTTCCCTATGTGCATGATCTTGCACTTCTTTGCATTAAATCTCAGTTGCCACTCTTCTGACCATTTTGCTAGTTTATCCAGATCTCTTCTCATTCTGCCCACCCCATCTGGATCATCTGCTTTGTTGCAGATCTTGGTGTCATCTGCAAACAGACAAGCCTTACCCTCCAGTCCATCTGCAAGGTCACTGATGAAGGTATTGAAGAGGACTGGTCCCAGGACTGATCCCTGAGGTACCCCCACTTTTGACTTGCATCTCTTCTGACTGTATACCATTTACAACCACTCTCTGTTTTCTGCCTGTCAACCAGTTTGCCACCCTGTTGACCAACTTCTGACCCACCCCGAGCCTACCCAGCTTATTTATCAATCTTCTATGTGGAACAGTGCTGAAAGCTTTGCTGAAGTCAAGGTAGGCGACATCAACTGCTCCCCCTTGGTCCACCACTCTGGTTACCCAGTCAAAGAAATGTATGAGATTAGTTTGACAGGACCTTCCTTTTGTAAACCCATGCTGTCTTGGATCCTGCGCCCCTATGGATTCCAGGTGTTGCACTATCCTTTCCTTAAGGAGTGCCTCCATAATCTTGCCCACTACTGAGGTAAGACTGACTGGTCTGTAGTTCCCTGCCTCCTCCTTGCTACCACTCTTGTGAAGCAGCATCACATGAGCCCTTCTCCAGTCTTCTGGGACCTCTCCTGTGCTCAGAGGCTCACTAAACAGTTCTGCTAATGGCTGTGCTAGTTCCACCCTTAACTTCTTAAGTACCCTGGGATGTATGCCATCAGGTCCCATTGCCTTGTCCACCCTGAGCTTAGCGAGCTCTTGTAGGAACTTTTCTTTTGTGAAGGGAGTAGTGCTCATCTCCTTCCCCCCTTCGTCCATGGTGCTGAGCTGTGGGCCCTGCCCTACCTTCTCTTCAGTAAATACTGAGCAGAAGTATCTATTTAGGATAGATGTTTTTACATGGTCCTCCTCACATGCCCCCTTTTCTCCTTTGAGCTTAGCAATACCCCCTCTGGACTTTCTCCTTTCACTAATATATTTATAGAAAGTCTTGTCACCTTCTTTTACTGTTCGTGCTAGTGTTTCCTCAGTTTGGGACTTTGCCTGCCTTACTGCCTTCCCTGCTTCCCTTAGAGCAGTTTGGTATGCCTCCCTATCTTCATCCCGCTGTGTTCCCTTATATTTCCTGAAGACCAGCCTTTTGGCTCTGACCTTTTCTGCTACTGTATTTGAGAACCAAAGTGGTTTCCTTCTTCGCTTGCACTTCCTTTTCTGTCTAACACAATAGGATGTTGCTTCAAGTATTGCATCCGTAATGCTTGCCCACTTTGCCTGTACCCCCTCACCTGTGTTTATTTTTGCCAGGGCTAGCTTAACTCTGTTGGCCATCTTATCAAAGTCAGCTCCTCTGAAGTCCCATATTTTTGCCTTGGAATGGGATGATTTAGATGCAGTGGCCAAATTGAACCATACCATGTGATGGTCACTGGCCCCCGGGTGACCTTCTACCTGGAGATCTGTGATCCCTTCCCTTGGAGTAGAACCTCTTTCCTTGAAAAAATACATGAAGATGCAGTGTCAGTGACAACAGAAGCTTAATTTAGAGTAGGAAGAAGATTTTGTTGTGCTATGGCAAACCTGGTTTCGTGAGTTAAGATGTTTTATACGATAAAGTTTACCAATTTCTGAGTAAATTATTGTAGTGATTTCATCCAAATGTACACTGAAACTCAATGCTGGATCCAAACAACTCCTAGATACTTGAACAAGTTTATCGACTCGATCAAGCATCCGTCCCAGGAATTAAATCATTGGAAAACTGTTTACGTTTGGGAATTGAACTAAATAACATAGATTTTGTTTTGGTTTTGTTTAAGACACAATTATTTTGGCAAAGCCAGTTCTGCACCATAACAAATTTGCGATTTGATGTAATATTGATTTCATATATTTTACAGTTATGAGTCATTAACACTGCATTGTCTGCGTATAGAAATAAATCACAGTTACGGGTCTCCTGAGAAATAGGATCAATGAACAATGAAAACAGCAGAGGGCCCAATATGGAGACCTGGGGGCCTCCACACTAGAGATGCAGTAAATTTTTAACTACCGCTATAAGATGAGGCCATCATGCTAGCAGAACACAACGCGAAGTGGGTACCGCAAGTGTTCACTTTGCATCATTATTACCACTTATTTTTGCCATTGTGCCTTAATGCAAAGTAAGATGAAGTGAGAAGGGAATATGCAGCCCCCCACACATCACATGGCTTACAGTACTGTAAGTCACATGCTTTAGCCAGGCAGTAAGGCAATGAGTCAGAGAAGCAGTTTTACTTTCTCCTTTGCATTCGTAGAGGGAGAAAGCATTATGAGAGGAGACTAGGAGTTAAAGTGCTTGATTGCCTTGCCACTTGTGTTTCAGAAGAAAACCAACAGCTTTTTTAAAAGCTATATCTTTATTTAGTTTTTGTATTGTATTTGTGTTTTTTTGTTAGTGAATTTTTTTGTATAACTTTTGTTTTATTTTGTGTGTGTGACTGACTATGTGTGTCAGTGAGTGTCAGTGTGTGTGACTGTGTGTGTGTGTGTGTTGGCCCAGGGACTTGTTGTGTGTGTCAGGATGGACCCAGGAGAAGGCAAGTCACTGGCCCGTGGGCGCAGTCGGAGGAGAGTGTGGACCTATGGGGAGCGGGGCGCTCATGTCATGCTGGACCGCTCCCAACTCCTAGGTGTTGCTTCCCCCATGTTGAAGCAACAGGAGCAGCAGCAGCACCACTGCCACCAGTGGCTGCTGTGCATCCACCTTCTCTGGCACTACCACCACCACCAGCAGTAGCAGCAGCTATAGGGGCTCCAGCAGCACCCCCTCCACCACCTCCACAGCCACAGGAGGTGGCCCTAGAAAATGTAGGTGGTGGGACTCATGCGAGGACTGTGTCTGGTCCCCCCCACAGCTCCTCAGTGTGGGAGTTTTTTAACTCTGTTGGGGGAGACAGCACAGTGGTGGTGTGCCATCTGTGTGGTGTGGTGGTGCGCCGTGGCCCCCGTGGGACACATTTGGGGACCGGTGGCCAGTGTACCCACTTGCTGGACCACCACAGGGCAGAGTGGCAGGCTGTCACAGAAGTGGTCAGGCGTCCACCTGCTGACCCTTCCGTGGCAGGGGCCAAGGGTGCTGCTGGGGTGGGAGTTGTGCCTCGACACCGCCGCAGCAGGAGGAGGGCTAGTACAGCAGCTGCTTCATCACCACCACCACCACAACCACCAGCACCACCCTCTCCACCACCACCCCCACAACCTGGATTCTCTGCTGCAGTGGACCCCACCACAGTCCCTACAACACAGGCTGACATCGCCCTGGTGTGGGCAGCTCTTGAAGAAGACAATGAGCGGTTCGGTGCTTTGCAGCAGCAGGTGAACAGAATAGAAGCACAGCAGCAGCAAATAGTTTCAATGCTGCACCTGCTGCTGGACCACCATGGCATCCCATGGCCACAGTAAGTTAGGGGATTGTTTTCTGCCTCCCACCCCCAACCCTCCCCACTACTGTGTTGTACTGTTTTTGTGTGTTTTTTCTTTGTTGTTGTTTAATCATGCACATTTTCCCTTCCAGGGGAATCTTTCTTGCACCACATAGTGCAATACATTTGCGTGAAAGCCGCCGGTAATTTCATTACAGTGTGTCAAGTGACGGAGGAATTCCCGTTCTGAAAATCTGCCCACATTCTACCTCCCTTCTCAGCAATGTTAGGACGTGATGGCAGGGAGAACACATGTGTGTGCTCCTTACAGTGAATATCCTATTGTCTGGCAGCTTTCTGAATGTTTCTTTATGTTATAATGGTCAGTATGTGGTGAAACATGTGAGCATATTTCCAGTAAGAAGAGCCTTGTTAGTGGAAACATTCCCACATTTCACCACAAAGTCAACCTTCTAACATAAGGAAACACTGGGATAACTGTTGGACATTCACTTTAGTGGAGCATGCACCTGCACTCCCCCTGGCATCACATCCTAACGTTGCTGAGAAAGGTGAGCAAAATGTGGGTGGCTTTTCTGATCGGTAATTCCTCAGTCACGTGACACACTGTAATGAAATTATGGGCGGTTTTCACAGAAATATATTGCACTCTGTGGAGCAAGAAATATTCCAGTGGGAGTAATGCCCACACATATTAGTTTATGTGCATCACAATAATGTAATGTGGCGAATCTATGTAAAGCAGCAGCACAACAATCTGTTGAGAATGCTGACCTATATTTTTTAATGCTATGTTACAGCTTCCTTTACTTACATCCTGACTGACTGGAATGATACACAAATTTGCAGTAGTTGAGTCTGCTGTACTACCTTTTTTCATGTATGAAATAATGAAAGGAGCATTCCTTTTAAAATTGGTGCTGACCAGGTCTTTGTCATTGTTTTCCTCTGCTTTTCTCCATCACATCAATTAGTTGTTATATATCACTTCTGTTGTTAATTAACAGTTATGCAGCAGGCAGTGTTTTATGACACCAGGGAACAATAGTTATTGAAAAGCAGCTGCAAATAAATACAAACCTGGTCCGAACAATATTGGAAAGCGTGCTCATTTTTTTTTCATACATGAGAAAAAGTAGTCAAGTAAGTAAAGCAGACATAAATTGTGAAAGGAAGTGTATCATTCAAGTCATGACTCGGATGTAACTAGTGGTGGCTGTGTCAATGTAAAGTAGCATAAAAAAGTACAGTTCAAAACTGTCAGGACATTCTTGCAATGCTGCTTTAATTGTAAAAATGTCAGTATGACATCATGAGCTCACAGCAACAATCACATAACACACAAAAGTAGCACAGAGTCTCCAGATTTTTTCTGTAGGCCCAAAATGCATCCTGCTTGTGTGCAGAAAATTGACAAGTGGTAACACAGTGGAATGAGACTGTTTCAGCACATACAAAGTCCCCCAGAATGAATTGCACACTCAGTCATATGTGCAGTGGTGGCACAGAGTCCCAGATTTTTTCTACAGACCCAAAATGCATCCTCCTTGTGTGCAGAAAATTGACAAGTGGTAACACAGTGGAATGAGAGTGTTTCAGCACATACCCCAGTATAAAATGATGACTGTGAGCAGAGTGTTGCTGGTCCAATGTGTTCTGCGAGACGATCTGAGCAAATGCAATGTGATTATCTCAACTGGATTGAAGGGTGCCCTTTAGCTATACACTAATAGTAGCCTTGGTGAGTATATATATATATATATTTATGGTTTCATATTTTGTAGGTGAGGAGGGGGGTTGACATGGGCATGTACTTATGGTATTGTTCTGCATCACAGGTCACACAGAAACTTGGTGTGCACATTCCAGTGCTCAATGAGAATTTTTTGTGCTGAAATTGGAAATGGATAACTCTCAAGCACATGAAGGTAAGTATTTTTTTGGGGGGGGAATCATATTTGCAGGTGTCTGTAATGGTTTCTTATTTTGTTACTTCTTCACAGATTTCTTCAGCATCCTTCTGGAGTCTGGTTGTTAGGATGGTCATGGTCATCTAGTGAAATGACTTCTGCTGTTGCATGTGTGCCCAAGCTTCGGGGAGGGGGGTGCCTGATGTTGAAGAATTTTTTTGGATAAGGCCACTTTGACAGAACAACAAAGCATCTGGAAGTTTCCTAATAAAAGAAATGAATGGCTTCTTGCAACTTAATTGTTATTTGTCCCTCCCTGGTTCTCAAATCTCAATCTAAAGTCAAGTTACATTTCAAACCCACATCTTGTCAGCTAACACAACCTGTGTGCAATATTTGCTGCAGTCTTTCCAAAACAATGAAACGGATGAAATAAAATCTTCATACTTACCAGAATGGATTTCACATGGATATTATATTGCTTCCTCTCTGTACAGTACAGCTGCAGTACTATTTCCAATGAGTTTTAGCAATGGAGCCTTTTTTTTTGGTACCCTGTAAAAGAAACAAAATAAGTGTACCGAATGTGTTTTATCATTGCGGCTCTGAACAGCTACAGAAAACAAAACATACAACTAAAGGAAGTTAAGCAGCATAACAAACATGAGTACACATACTCACTTTATGGTTTAAATATTAAGAATCTTTGTGTCTGTGGCTGATGGATGTGGTGGTCCGGACAGACTCAGACTCAGTGGTGGTAGTGGCTAACATCAGTCCCGGTGGTGGTGGTCTGGGGGGGTGGACAGACTCAGGCTCAGTGGTGGCAGTGGCTAACATCAGTCCCAGTTGAAAAACTTCAGTGAAAACCTGCCAACACTAACCACATCATCATCCTCATAAAGAAAGCTGCCCTCACAGTCATCTATGTCTGAAGTCTGACCACTGGGAAATTCTTTCTCCATTGTGTCATCATCTACATCAGTGGTGGGCCATTTCAGGCAGCCACTGCCAGTGCCACCAGGATGCTCCATTTCCACATTAGCAAGACCACCATGACTAAGCCGGGGTACGAATACCGAGGTTGCAGTCTGTGCTGGTAGGTGCCTCTCATTCATTTTAATGAATGTTAGCAAACTAACATTTGCAGGAGAGAGGTTTGTCTGACAATCCCTGACTATTGTACCTGCTGAGCTGAATACCCTCTCAACACTTACACTGGAGGGTGGGCATGTGAGGTACTTCAGTGCCACTGCAGTCAGCTCTGGCCATTCACTGACCTTTCCACTCCAGTACAAAAGAAGATCTTCAGTTATTGTCAGATGCCTGTTTTCAGACAAATATGACTCAACCATTCTCTGAGCTGCACTAAGTCCAGTTGTTGATGCATCATCCTGTTCTCTCGAATCATTTATTTCATAAATACCTACTTGGGACAAAGCCTCCCAAAGCAGTTTGATGCCAGCCACTTTGGATGAGAGACAACCAGAAACTGCAGTCTCCTTCAACTTGAAAGATATGCTTGATGGTCCTCCAGGTACACTTTCAGCCCGGATTATGCTGCTGAGGTTTGCTGACCTTGGCACGTGACTTCTGTGCCCCATGAACCAAATGCACCAGTTGACCACTGATGTTTTTTACCTGTTCAGGCCCTCCCTCCAGTACTGATGCAATTCCACATTTGTATTATGGGTCCAGCATTGTTGCTATGGCAAAGTTGTCACTACACTGAATACTCACAACATGATGATTCTGGTCAAATACTGTCAGCATGTGTTGCAGCAACATACTGCTACCACCATCTCCGGCAACATCAAGGCTATGCTGTACATTCACCAATGTCTGCCTCAGCACCCTCAGCAGTGGAATTGATTGGCTAATGGAGGCAGACTCTATACATGCACTGCCTGTGTGGCATGTTCAAAAGGCTGAAAAATTGTTATTACAGAGTCCATCAGGCGCCATTATTCAGTCATCATAGACATGGAGGCCCCAGAACTTTCACGGCTAGTGTGCATAACAAAATATTCTGACAGGGCTTTGTATTGTTCATACAATCTCTCAGCCATGTATAAAGTGGAGTTCCATCAGGTGACAACTTTCAGCTTCAAGTGGTGCTGAGGCAGGCTGTTTTGTATCTGCAACTGCCACAGTTGGTCATGGGCCTTTCCAGATCTTGAAAAGTGAGAGCAGATACATCATGCAATGGTCAGCATTTCCTTTATATCAGGGTGCTGCAGAAACTCCTGAACCACAAGATTTAAACAGTGGGACATGCATGGAACCCCAAAAACAAAACACCGTTCATGATGCATTTCACCACATTTGACCCATTGTCACTTGCTATGAACCCAGCTCTCAGAGACAGAGGGTTTAGCCATCTGTCAATTTCAGTCAGTACTACATCCAACATGTTCTCACCAGTGTGTGAACAGGTCACATTGCATATTGCAATCATTGCATGCTGTCGAACTCCTGGAAGACTGCTACCACGACAATCCATTTTGTTGCACTGATTATTCACACTACCGACATCACAAACAACCCCCGGCACCTGCGCCCAGTGTGCAGTTATACACAAATATGAACTCCCTGCTGTTTTGCCACTTGTCCACATATCCATACTTAAATGGATGAATGGAGAGGAGGAATGTTGAAGGGCATGTCTTACTGAGTCAGACACAGTGTGGAACAACTTGGGGACAACATGGTTAGAAAAGTATGTCCTGGATGGGACTTTCCATTTTGGACAGGCACGTGCAGCAAACCACTGGAACCCAGAATTCTCCACAAAGGAGAAGGGCAAAAGATCAATTGCCAGCATTTCCGCTACAGGAGCATTAAGTTCACATGACACTATGTGATTTGGAGGGTACTTCAGCTTATGCGCAAAAATACTCTGTAACGTGGGCTAACTTAAATGTTTTACATGGGGTGTGTTGATCACAATCGGTTGTGCTTTGTGATGAATGGCATTGGCAGGGGGTGGAGTGTGGACATTAGATGAAGATGGTTGCACAGATGATGATGACAAACCCAGAAATGCTGTTATTTTGCCAGATTTGCCAATCAGGGTTGCTGTACCACTTGCTGCATTCACCACCACCACCACCACCACCACCACCACCACAAAAACTGCTACTCTCACCAGCATTGGACAACATTTCAAAGTCATTATGGTCCTCCACCTCATCATGCCTGTAGTAATCCTCTGCTCTTATTACCTCACTACTGCACACGTTTAATTTACTACTGGAGTTAACAGTCATGGAAGGGGATAACATGCTGGCTGTGGTTGCCGGTGATGAGGGTGAATGCCCCACTGTGGTATTAGCTGCCAGCTTGTGCTGGATCCACAGTGCCAAGTGCCTATTCTTAAGATGCTTATGCTGTCCTCCTGTGCCCAGATGGCTCCCCTTTTTACCTCGACTCACACGCAAATGGAAAACCTGGCAGATTGCAACTGACTCATCATTTGCATCTTGAACAAAAAAATCCTAAACAAGGGATTGTGATGCTCTGCTTTTAACATGTCCATGATGTGGTTATTTAAGTCCATTATTTTAAGCACTTAAGTGGGGTGGGGGACACATGATGTTTCAGGCACTGCACACCTGGACTGCAACTGACCACCACGACTACCTATCATATTGATTACTGGGTCATCATCATCAACTAAAACTGGTAGATCACAAGTTTTTATGGGGGAGTTCTGCAAACAGACTCAGACACAGCCACCTTGAATTCTTTTCTCTGGTTCCCAACTGGGGTCAATTACATCATCATCATATTCATCAACATCACACACATCCATATCTTCTGCTTGGATGCTAGCATGTGAACTGCATGTTGCAACAACAGCAACATCATCATCATCATCGCATACATCATCAGCATCTACACCACCATCACCTGATATTTTTTCACCACACTGTGAATCACTGCATGGAAAATACATGATGTTAAGTGCCATGGTTGACGGAATATCACATTGTATGCTATCATTGACATGATTATCAGAATCCTCAGGTTCAGTTACTGGGATGTTACTGGGAAGTATGACATCATCTACGCTGCCACTCACTTGCACTGCATCACACGCAATATTTTTGGATACGGTACACTGGTCGGAATTAGAAACTTGATGCAACAATACTAATACTACCTCCACCACCACTAACACCAGTAACACAAACACCACCGACTGGGAAAACATTGTCTCCTCCAACTATGAGTGAAGCTACTGATTGGGCTGTAAAAAACATTGCAGGAGAAATACCTTTCCTCACATCAGCAATGCACTTCTGCGTCTGCGTACTACTACCACGCCAACAGACCATCTTACTGCCAACATCGCCATGGCGAGAAACAGCTTTGCTTGCACGTGTCTTTGCAGGCATTTTGGGGGATCAACCACAATATTATAACCAAATTCAGATTTTGATACGTTACGTTCACTCTCTGATTGGAGGGACGCTGGAAGTGAAGCCAAATAAACAACTGTGGCTTCAGCAACAGATAAGAGACTACTCTGAGACTGCCACGCTATTAAAACAACTTCAGTAACCAGTGGTGCTGATGAGGTCACCAAAACAATCCAATTTGGTAAAAAATACCTTTTGAACATGGGGGTGGGGGGGAGCACTGAATGCAGACAGTGCAGATTTTTACGGCACTACAAGCAGCAAAACCAAGAATAGATACCATGATCACAGCACAAAATCAGGCAGCTGCAGTGGATAGCAGGTTCATACTGCTGTGCTAGTCTCTCCTCATAGGTTTTGTGGTGCAAAGCATGCACCATCTTTGTCACCCTTCTCTGAATAGCCTCCACTTTGTTTACGTCCTTATGCATGTGTGGTCTCCAGTAGTGCACAAAGTACTCCAGGTGAGGCTTTACCAGTGTTTTATACAATAGCATCACCACCTCCCGCCTTCTACTTGTAATATCTTTACCTTTGCACCCCAACATGCCACTGGCCCTTCCTGCCACCTTTGTGCACTGCTTTGACACCATAAGGTCATCATTTATGATAACCCCCAGGTCTCTTTCCTCTTTCCTCTTTGGTGACAGCACCTCCCCCCATCCTGCAGCTTTCCCCAAGGGGTGCATTATCTTGCACTTTTTTGCATTGAACCTTAGTTGCCACACCTCCAACCATCTTTTAAGCTTCTCCAGGTCCCTCTTCATTTTCTGCACCCCTTCTGGAGTATCCACCCTATTGCAGATCTTGGTGTCATCTGCAAATAGGCAGACATTTCCTTCCAGCTCCTCTGCAATGTCATTAATGAAGACATTGAACAGGACTGGTCCCAGTACTGATCCTTGTGGCACTCCACTGGTCACCCCTCTCTCCCTGGATTGGATCCCATTTATCATGACCCTCTGTCTTCTGTCCATCAGCCAGTTTCTAACCCAGTGTATCACCTTATGCCCCATGCCCAGACTACCAATCTTGTTAACCAGCCTTCTGTGTGGGACGGTAACAAAGGCTTTGCTGAAATCTAGGTAGGCATTGTCTATAGCCCCTCCCTGATTCACTTCCCTAGTCACCCAATCAAAAAAAATCTATCAGATTTTGACAAGACCTTCCTGATGTGAATCCATGCTGCCTCAGATCCTAGGCACTAATGGATTCCAGGTGTGCCACTGTACTTTCTTTCAACAGTTTCTCCATGATCTTCCCCACTATTGAGGTGAGACTGACTGACCTGTAGTTTCCTGCTTCCACCCTAATCCCACTTTTGTGCAGTGGGACTACATGCACCCTCCTCCAGTCCTCTGGAACCATGCCTGTGTTGAGTGACTCTGTGAACAGGGTAGCCAGAGGGGCTGTTATTGTAGTTCCCTCTGCAGCTCCCTTAATATTCTTGGGTGCATGTCATCTGGCCACATGGCTTTATCCACCTTTAGCTTTGTGAGTTCCTCCAGAACTCTCTCCACTGTGAATGAACTGGTGTCCACTTCTCCCCCCCCCAATTGCCTATGCTCTCCAACTGTGGTCCTTGACCCTCTTCTTCCTCAGTGAATACTGAACAGTATTTTTTCAGTATTTCTGCCTTGTCTAGATCCCTCTCCTTACACTCTCTCCTCCACTTTGAGCCTCAAAATCCACCCCCTAGTTTTTCTTCTATTGCTGATGACTATAGAATGTCTTGTCCCCTTTTTTCATAGTCTGTGCTAAACCTTCTTCTGTCTGTGCCTTGGACTTCCTAACAGCCTTCCTTGCATCTCTTAGACATTCAAGGTACACCTCCCTGTCCTTCTTCCTTTGGGTCCCCTTATACTTCCTGAAACTTACCCTTTTAGCCCTAATCTTGCCTCCCACCTCTTTAGAAAACTACAATGGTTTCTTTTTTCTTTTCCCTTTGGCCACTGTCCTAATGCACTGGTTAGTTACCTCCATAATGGCTCATTTTAGTCTCCCCCACTGTTCCCCCATCCCCTCCTTTACCTCTACCTTCTCCAGGGCTGCTCTTAAACATCTACCCATTTCACTGAAATCTGCTCTCCTGAAATCTAATACTTTTACCCTTGGGTGACTTGAGTCCCTCTCTCCATGCCAAACCATACCATGTGGTGGTTGCTGGATCCCAGCTGCCCTTCAACATGGATTCCTTCAACTCTGTTCCCATTGGTCCACACCAGGTCTAGAATGGATATATCCCTGGTTTGCTCATGCACCAGCTGTCTGAGTCCAACCCCCTGCAGGGATTTCAGGATGGCCGTGCTTCTGGCTGAAGCTGCTGCCTTGGCGGTCTAATCCATGTCCGGCATTAGAGATGCAGCGAATTTAAAATCCGCCGGCGAAGTGGACACAAAGTGGCCACTTCACGTTAGCATGACGCTAAGCAAAGTGGCCACTGGAAAGTGCTCACTTCGCCTTCTCATTATGACTTTGCGTTGTCATTTTACCTTAACTCAAAGTAAGGCGAAGTGACAACAATATAGGCAGCCCCCCACACATCACATGGTTTACATAGAGAGGCGAGTTTGTTGTTGGTAGTTGGTATTTTGCGATCTGACCAAAAAAAAAACAAGCTTTTTTAAAAGCTAAATCTTTAGTTTTTTTTGTAGTGTGTTTTTTCAGTTCTTTTTGCTACTGATTTTTTTTATAAGTTTTGTTTTGTGTGTGTGTGCATGACTGTGAGTGCATGGGAAGGAGTACTGTGAGGTGTCACTCACAGTCTGAGGGACTTGTGCGTGATGGACCCGGGAGGAGAGTCTGTGGCCCATGGGCATCGGCAGAGGGGAGGAGTGCACACACATCGGGGTGGTTGGGTGTCATTGGACCACTCCCAACTGTTTGGTGTTGCATCTCCCCCTCTGGAAGCAGCAGTGCCACTGGCAGCAGCTTATCCACCGTGTCCGCCACTACCAACACCACCACAACCACCAGTAGCAGCTGCAGGGTCTCCAGCAGCACCCCTTCCACCACCTCCACAGCTGCAGGTGGAGCCCCAGGTAAATGAAGGTGCTTCCGGCAGTACATCTGGTCCCTCCCCTGCAGCTCCCCAGTGTGGCAGTTTTTTAACTGTGTGGGGGGGACAGCACCATTGTGGTTTGCTGTTTGTGTGGTGTGCAGGTGTGCCGTGGCCCCCGGAGGACACATTTGGGGACTGGTGGCCAGCGCACACACGTGGCAAACCACCACAAGATGGACTGGCAGGCTGCCACTGAAGGTGCCAGGCATCCACCTGCTGGCCCTTCTGTGGCAGTGGCAGAGGGTTATGGGGGTGTTGTGCCTCACTGCTGCAGCAGGAGGGCAACAGCAGCAGCTGCTCCACCCCCACCACCCCCACCACAGCCACCAGCACCACCATCACCACCACCTGGCTTTCCTGCTGCAGTGGACCCTGCCACAGTGCCTGCAACACAGGCAGACATTGCACTGGTGTGGGTGGTCCTTGAGGAAAGCAACGAGAGGGTGGGTGCTGTGCAGTAGCAGGTGGCTCAGATCCAGCAACAGCAGCTGCAGATACTGTCAATGCTCCACCTGCTGCTGGAACACCATGGAATCCCCCAGTAAGGGATTTTTTTGGGGACACCCCCCCCACTTCTGTGCTGTAGTGTTTTGTGTTTTTTTTTTGTTAAATAATAGACACTTGCCCTTTTGTTATAATGCAGTGCCTCAGTAATGTTGACTTTCTGTTGTGGAGTGCTTGTGGAAAAGCTGGTGTGAGCAGTGCAAGTATGATGTGCTAAATTGCATGTGTGCAGTCAGTGTTGTTTCCTGTGTATGTGTGTGTATGTGTGTGTGACATCAGACATTGTGCAGCTTCTTGCAAACATATATTGCTGACTTGTTGCAGTGTTTATGGTATAAAGAATAGCGAGCAGAATAACGTATATTTTATTGTCACCATCACCATCAGTGGACTAAGTGATATGATACTTTTTCTGGGGAGTCTGGCTAGAGTGCACCTTAGTCACATACTGCACACATAACTTTTGGGAGAGCATGTGTTTTTTGTACTATGATCTCCGAAAAGTCATGTGTGCACTGTGAGTGACTGAGGTGCACAGTGACCCAATACCTCTGAAAAAATATCATATCACTTACTCCGCTGCTGCTGATGGTACCAATAAATGATACGTCATGTATTCTTTGTTATCTTTATTCTTGAGATACTGCAACAAGTCACACCATATATATGTTTGCATGAAGCTGGACAATTTATGCACACACAGGAACATACGAACATATGAACATATGAAATTTGCCAGCAGATGAAGGCCTAGAGGTCTATCAAGCCTGCTCAAATGTGCAGCTAGCACCCCTTATTCTGCAGCTGCCCCTCCCTTCCACCCTTCCCCTTCATTAACCCTCCCCCTTGTCCTGTCCCATCCTCGTTTGAAGCAGTCCACTGTTCTACTGCATACCACTTCAGCAGGTAACGCATTCCACCCAGCCACCACCCTCTCTGTAAAAAACACTACTGTAGAAAAGAAAAGAACACTGATGGCACACATGCAGTTTAGCACAACATAGTTGCACTGCTCAGTCATGCTTTTTGCGAAACACTTAAAATCCGATTCATGAGTCCTGACACAAAGTAAACATTACTGAGGCTCCATAAATATTTCGTTTGTGAAATAGACATTAAAGAGATTCACCAGCTTACAGCATTGCACCCAACATATGGGGGCCTTACTTCCAGGGGAATATTTCTTGCTCCACATGTCCTTACATAGTGCAATACATTTCTGTCAAAAACGCCCGTAATTTCATTAAAGTGCGTCATGTCAAGGAGGCATTCCTGTTCTGAAAAGCTGCCCAAATTTGGCCCCCGCTCTCAGCAACATTAGGACATGATGCCAGGGAGAGCGCGGGTGCGTGCTCCATTATAGTGAATGTCCGGCAGCTTACCAAATGTTTCTTTATGTTATAATGATCAGTTGTGGTGAAATGTGTGGGCATGTTCCAAGTAAAGAGCATGATGGTGAAATGTATATTTCTCCTGACAATCTTCTAAAAACCACAAACTACGAACGTCCTATAGAAACACACACCTTCTCCGCATCAGTTCTTAGTGCTGGTGGGGCAGGCGCCTTTCAGGTAAACACCTCTGTACCGCAATGATATCGGCGTTCTGAATATGTACTATGTGAACATGGGGGAATTCCTAGCGACAAACACCCATATAAAGACAACACCATAACTCAAGTATGCAACGGTGAATATCTGTAGCAACAGTGCAACAATCTGTTGAAAATTACGACCTATGCTGTGCTGTTTACATTGCCACTTTACTTACATCCTGACTTGTATGATACTATAATTTCCAGTATTTGAGTCTGCTTTACTACTTTTTTTCATATCTGAAATAATAAAAGGAGCACTCCTTTTAATACGGTGAGGACCAGGTCTTTGTCAGTATTTTCCACTGTTTTCTCCATCAGTTATATATCACTTCTGTTGTAAAATTAACAGTTATGCAGCAGGCAGTATTTTATGACCTCACAGAACAATATTTATTTAAAAAACAGCTGCAAATAGTGCTAAAAACCTGGTCAGAACAATATTGAAAGGTGTGCTCCTTTTTTTTTTAGACATGAGAAAAAATAGTAAATCAGACAGAAATTACAAAAAAAGGATATCATTCAAGTCGTGACTCGAAGGTAACTATTGGCTGCCAATGTAAAATAGCATAAAAAGTACAGGTCAAAATGATCACCAGATTCTTGCAACGCTGCTTTAATTTATAATTTAAGTACGACATCATGTGCTTACAATCACAACACACAAAATGCATCTTCTTGCGTGCAGAAAATTGACAAGTGGTAACAAAGTGAAATGGGAGCATTACACCACATGCAAAGTCCCCCCAGAATTAATGGCGCACTCAGTCATGCTCGCACGGCAGTACTCACACAGAGTCCCCGGTTTTTTTCTGCATGCCCAAAATGCATCTTTCTGGTGTGTATAAAATTGACAAGTGGTAATGAAGTGAAACGGGAGCATTACACCACATGCAAAGTCCCCCAGAATTAATGGTGTACTCAGTCATGCGTGCACAGCAGTACTCACACAGAGTCCCCAGGTTTTTTCTGCATGCCCAAAATGCATCTGTCTGGTGTGTATAAAATTGACAAGTGGTAACGAAGTGAAATGGGAGCATTACACCACATGCAAAGTCCCCTCAGAAATGATGACAGTGAGCGAACTGTTGCTGGTCCAATGTGTGCTGCGATTCCCACAAATGCAATGTGATCATCTCAATCAGATGAAGGGTGACCTTTGTCTCTACACTAACAGTAGCCTTGGTGAGTTGACATATATATACACACACATATATATATTAGTATTTTGTAGGCGGGGGGGGTTGACACATATAGACATGTACTCATTGTATTGTTTTGTGTCACAGGTCACTGATACTGTTGGTGTGCACATTCCAGTGCTTGATGGCAACTTTTTGCGTAGAAATTTGAAATGGATAACTCTCAAGCCAATGAAGGTAAGTATTTTTTTGGGGTGGAGGGAAGCATATTTGCAGGTTTGTCTCATTAATGGTTTCTTATTTGGTTACCTCTTCGCAGATTTCATCTGCATCCTTCTCGAGTCTGGTTGGTAATGATGGTTATGGTCATCGATTGAAATGACTTCTGTGTGTTGCATGTCTGCCCCAGCCTGGGGGGGGGCTGATGTTGAAGAACTTCTTTGGATAAGGCAACTGTGACACAACAAAGCATCTGGAAGTTTCCTAAAAAAAGAAATGAATGACTTCTTACAACTTGATTGTCCCTGGTTCTCAGTCTCTAGTCAAGTTACATTTCAAAACCACATCTTGTCAAGTAACACAACCTGTGTGCCACTTTTTCAACACTGTCATGGCTGCACAGCTGCAAGTTCAGAATACAGTGCATGATATCTTGCAGAAATAGTTTTGGTGATGTACACATGTCACCAAGCTTATGAATCGTACTCAGTCGCATTTGCAGCAGTCTTTTAAAAAAAAAATTGAACAGATGAAATAAAATCTTGATACTTACCAGTATGGATTTGAAATGGATATTCCATACGCTCCTATGTATGGTACAGCTGCAGTACCATTCATACCAACTTTCAGCGAGGGAGAGTTTTTTGTTAACCTGTAAAAAAACAAAATAAGTTTACCGTATGTGTTTGACCATTGCAACTCAGAAAAGCTACAAAAAACAAAACATACAGCTAAATGAAGTTAAATAGCATAAAAAACATTAGTACACATACTCATGGTATAATTTTATTATTAAGAAGCTTTGTGCCTGTGGCTGATGGATGTGCTCTCCTGTTCAACTCCCTCTGCCTTGGCATGGTCAATGTAATGGGGAAACATTGTCTGAATGACAGTCATGGTAGGTGCTGGTGGTGATAGCTGCGGCACATGATGACATTCCCTGTGGCATCTTCCTGCATCCAGTGCTGGTGGCAGTGGTTAACATCAGTCCCAGTGGTGGTGGTGGTGGTGGTGGTCTGTGGGATGGATAAACTCATTCTCTGTGGTGGCAGTGGCTAACATCAGTCCCAGTGGTGGTGGTCTGGGGGATGGATAAACTCATTCTCTGTGGTGGCAGTGGCTAACATCAGTCCCAGTGGTGGTGGTGGTGGTCCAGGGGGGCAGACAAACTCATTCTCTGTGGTGGCAGTGGCTAACATTGGTCCTGGTAGTGGTGGTCTGAGTCCAGGGGGGCACACTGCCTTTTGACAACTTCAGTTAAAACCTACCAACTTAACCACATCATCATCCTCATAAAGAAAGCTGTCCTCACAGTCATCTATGTCTGAAGTCTGACCACTGGGAAATTCTTTCTCCATTGTGTCATCATCTACATCAGTGGTGAGCCATTTCATGCTGCCACTGTCAGTGACAACACGATGGTTCATTTCTACATCACCAAAACCACCATGAGTAGGCTGGAGTATAAATACCGAGGTTGCAGTCTGTGCTGGTATGTGCCTCTCATTCATTTTTATGAATGTTAGCAAACTAACATTTGCAGGAGAGAGGTTTGTCTGACGATCCCTGACTATTGCACCTGCTGAGCTGAATACCCTCTCAACACTTACACTGGAGGGTGGGTATATAAGATACTTCAGTGCCACTGCAGTCAGCTCTGGCCATTCACTGGCCTTTCCACTCCAGTACTAAAGAGGATCATCAGTTATTGACAGATGCTCGTTTTCAGACAAATATGACTCAACTATTCTCTGTGCCGCACTAAGTCCAGTGGTTGATGCATCATCCTGTTCTCCAGAATTGTTGATTTTACAAATCCCCATTTGGGACAAAGCCTAACAAAGCAGGTTGACGCCAACTGCTTTGGATGACAGACCACCTGGAACTACAGACCCCTTCCCCTTACAGGATATGCTTGATGGTCTTCCAGGTACATCTTCAGCCGGATTATGCTGCTGAGGTTTGCTGACCTTGGTACGTGACTTCTGTGCCCCATGAACCAAGCGCACCAGTTGCCCACTGACATTTTTTTACCTGTTCAGTCCCTCCCTCCAGTACTGATGCAAATTCCATGTTTGTATTGTGGATCCAGCATTGTTGCTATGGCAAAGTTGTCACTACGCTGAATGCTCAAAATGTGATGATTCTGGTCGAATACTGTCAGCATGTGTTTCAGCTACATACTGCTAGCACTGTCTCGGCCAATATCAAGGCCATGCTGTGCATTCACCAATGTCTGCCTCAGCACCAGCAGCAGTGGAATTGATTGGCTAACGGAGGCAGACTCGCCACTCACTGCCTGTGTGGCATGTTCAGAAGGATGCAAAATTGTTATTACAGAGCCTATGAGGTGCCACTGTTCAGTCGTCATAGACATGGAGGCCCCGGAACTGTCATGGCTAGTGTGCATCACAAGATATTCTGAGATGGCTCTGCATTGTTCATACAACCTCTCTGCCATATATAAAGTGGAGTTCCACTGGGTGACAACTTCCAGCTTCAAGCGGTGCTGAGGAAGGCTGTTTCGCATTCGCATCTGCTGAAGCTGGTTACGTGCCTTTGCATATCATGAAAAGTGAGAGCAGATACGGTGTGCAACTGTCAACATTTCCTTTACATCAGGGTGTTGCAGAAATGCCTGCACCTCAAGGTTTAGACAATGGGCCATGCATGGAACACGAAAAAAGCCACCATTCGTGGTGCATTTCATCACATTTGACCCATTGTCACTTGCTATGAAACCAGCTCTCAGGGACAGGGGGTTCAGCCACTTGTCAATTTCAGTCAGTACCACTTCCAACATGTTTTCACCAGTGTGTGAACAGGTCACTCTGCGCATAGCAATTGTTGCATGCTGTCGAATGAAAATGCTACCACGACACTCCACCTTACTGCACTGATCATTCACACTACCAACATTACAAACAACCCTTGGCACCAGCGCCCAGAGTGCAGTTAGACACAAATTTGAACTCCCCGCTGTTTTGCCACTTGTTCACATATCCATACTTAAATGGATGAATGGAGAGGAGGAATGTTGAAGCGCATGTCTTACTGAGTCAGGACACAGTACGAAACAACTCGGGGACAGCACGGGTCGAAAAGTATGTCCTGGATGGGACTTTCCATTTTGGACAGGCACGTGCAGCAAACCACTGGAACCCAGAATTCTCCACAAAAGAGAAGGGCAAAAGATCAGTTGCCAGCATTTCAGCTACAGCAGCATTAAGTTCACGTGACACTGTATGATTGGGTGGGTACTTCAGCTTA
This sequence comes from Neoceratodus forsteri, assembly GCA_016271365.2. Lineage (NCBI taxonomy): Eukaryota > Metazoa > Chordata > Ceratodontiformes > Ceratodontidae > Neoceratodus > Neoceratodus forsteri. Next base: position 741,623,863 of record CM057459.1, read on the forward strand.
TGCGCAAAAACACTCTGTAACATGGGCTGACTTAAACGTTTTACACTAGATGTGATGACAAATGGTTCTGCTCTGTGAATGGCGGGGGTGGAGTGTGGACGTTTGATGAAGACGGTTGCACAGGTGATGATGACAAACCCAGAAATGCAGTTATTTTGCCAGATTTGCCAACCAGGGTTGATGTACCACTTGCACTAGACATACTGCATTCGCCACCACCACCACCAAAACTGCTACTCTCACCAGTACTGGACAACATTTCAAACTCATTATGCTCCTCCACCTCATCATGTCTGCAGTAATCCTCTGCTCTTATTTCCTCACTTCTGCTCACATTTAATTTCCTACTGGACTTAATACTCATGGAAGGGGATAACATGCTTGTAATGGTTGATGATGAGGGTGAACACCCCACTGTGGTATTAGCTGCCATCTTGTGCTGGGTCCACAGTGCCATGTGCCTATTCTTAAGATGTAAATGCTGTCTTCCTGTGCTCAGATAGCTCCCCTTTTTACCTTGACTCGCACACACATGGCAAACCTGGCAGATTGCAACTGACTCATCATTTGCATCTTGAACAAAAAAATCCCAAACAAGGGATTGTGATGCTCTACATTTAACATGTCCATGATGCTGCTTATTGAACTCCGTTCTTTTAAGCACTGAATTGGGGGGTGTGCTACATGATTTTTCTGGCAGTGCAAACCTGGACTGCAACTGACCACCACGACTACCTATCATTATTACTGGGTCATCATCATCGTCACCATCAACTAAAACTGGTAAATTACACGTTTTTACGGGGGGGGGGGGATTAATGCAAACAGACCCAGACACAGCCAACTTGAATTTCTTTTTCTCTGGTTCCCAACTGGGGTCAATTACATCATCATCATATTCATCAACATCACCCACATCTTCTGCTTAGATTCTGGCATGTGGACTGCATGTTGCAACCACAACATCATCATCATCATCACCACCATCACCTGATATTATTTCACCACACTGTGAATCACTGAATGGAAAATGCGTGACATGAACCGCGGTGGAAGAAATGTCATGTTGTATGCTATCGTTGACATGATTATCAGAATCCTCGGGTTCAGTTACTGGGATGTTGCTGGGAAGTATGACATCATCTACACTGCCACTCACTTGCACTGCTTCACACTCCACTATATTTTTTGACATGGTACACTGGTCAGAAGTCGAACTTGAGGCAGCAATACTCATGCTACCACCACCAGCAACTGCACTAACACCACCGGCTGGGACATGAGTGAAGCTACTGATTGGGTGGTAAAAAACATTGCAGGAGAAATACCTTTCCTCACATCAACAATGCACTTCTGCATCTGCGTACTACCATACCCACAGACTATCTTACCACCGGCAGCAGTGCCATGGCGAGAACCAGCTTTGCTTGCATGTCTCTTTGCAGGTATTTTGGGGGATCAACAACAATATTCTAAACAAATTTAGATTTTGGAACGTTCACTCTGGGTGGAGGGATGCTGGATGCGAACCCAAAAAAACAACTGTGGCTTCAGCAACAGATAGAGACGCAAATTCACAAGTGAAAACAACACATTGACTAACCAGTGGTGCTGAGGTCACAAACAATCCAATCTGGAAAAAATTCCTTTTGCCGGTGGGGGTGGGGGTGGGGAGCACTGACTGCAGATTTTTACGGCAGTACAAGCAGCAAAACAAAGAACAGGTTCCATGGTGGCAGTACAAAATCACGCAGCTGCAGTGGATAGCAGGTTTACACTGCTGCATCTGCAATTACACTGTGGCACAATAAAAGGTATATTATTTGATGTCACACAGCACCACACACACACACACACACACACACACACACACACACACACACAATTTGTCTACAATGAGTAATGCATAGCAAATTGAAAAGTTCAGTAATATGCCACATATTATAAACAACCTGAAATTATGAACTGCTGCACCAGAACCCCACAACACACAATCAGCAAGAACATTTCAACAATTACTGAAAATATTACTGTGTGTACATTAACACAGTCAGTTATATAACACAAATATAACCAAAAAACAAAGAACTTCCTATTTCTCCAACTTAAATTTACCTACACCACAGATACACCCTTCCCCCAAAGCACACTTTCACTGTCTTTTACTACACACTCAATGTGGTACATTAACATTCGAAATCCACACACAAACAAAAATGCTCAATGATATGAGCACAGGAAGGTTTCCTACAATCAATGAACTAATGTTTGAGCAAAAAAAATTGCTCAAAAAGGCTTTAACAACTTTTAAAAGTTTGAATCACAGATGGCTCTCAGAGCACACTGTCCCCTACAGCTTCCTACACACACTACCCCAAACGGAGGCTGTGCAGATCAATATAGAGCCCATGTGACCTGAAATCCCATGAATCACTGCAAAATGTGCCTTCCGAGCTTAAAAACAAGGCGAAGTGAGGTGAAGTGCATTGTTTTCAATGCACTTCGCCTTTAAAATTGGTGGAGTAGTGATCTGGGAAGGGGGAGTGACGCAAGGTCATTGTTTTCAATGGACTTCGCGTTACCCGTCATAATGCGAATTACTCCGCTTCATGTTGCGGAACACTCTGCAAATTCGCCTTCACTCAGCAAATCACTTCACAAAGCAGACTGAGCCCACTTCGTCCACCACTATCTGGCATATTTTCTTCTAAGGGAATCTTACTGCATTCTGAGCTCCCACCCCCCTCCCCTGCTAGGACCTACAAGACACTGCATACTGTCTGTACAACTAAAGTTGGAAACCTAGAGGTACCTTGTTTATTGGACATCTGTGACTTGAATCTTAGTGATGCCTTCTGTTATTTAAGGGATGTTTTTCCCCCTAACAGGGGTTCCACTAATTGTTAGATTAGCTACAGTATGTTAGATAGTGCCTTTTTAGCTTCTGCATGCTTCGTGAGAATCAGATGGTTGCAGGAAGTGCAACCAGGGACAGTGATTTGAAAACCGAGCTTGAGCCTAACATTCCACTATTAGCATAGGTTCTATTAACCATTTCGGCTCTGGAGCAGTCCTATGGTGAGACCATACTGCATTTGTCAGAATGCAGTAAGATTTCTTTAGAAGAAACAAGATTACTATGGTAAGTAATGTTTTCTTCCTGTTTTCTCTACTTTTTCTCTTACCCCATGTTCATGTGTTCTTGCCCCCCATCCCCCCTTATACATATTTTGTCTGCCCGCCCCTCACTGCTCACTTCTGCTGTACTGTTGTCAACTTGTACTTTTGCATGTTCTCACAGGGGTCAGTGTGTGTGTGTTCCTAAGCCACCTGTCTCTCCTGGCTCTCTCCATTTGGCCAGTTTAAATACTCTCTGCAGAAGCATTCCAGCATCTCACTAAGGACTGTGGCCCCCTTTCAAGACAGATGCAGGCCATTCTACTGATACAAGCTCACATCTGCCCAGGTTGTGTCCCTGTCACCTATGAAGCAAAATCCTTCCCTTCCACACCAATCCTTCAACTAGGAGTTGAAGGTTCAGATGTGGAGTGCCCTGGCCTCCCCCATGCCTTGGACAGGTAGCACCTCAGAGAATGACATGGAATGTGCTAGTGCTACCTGTTTCAGGTTCCACCTAGCTTCCTGAAATCCTTCTGGACTCTAGCTAACTCTACCCTTCTCCTCACTAGGTCATTGGTCCCCAGGGGGACAATGACATCCAGCTATTCCCTCCTGACTATTGCCCTAGTGATCCTATGGATTCCCTTCTCATACCTCCATGCAGCACTTCCTGGGAGGCGCTTGACCTCCCTCTGCTCCCTGCTAGGTGTCCCTAATTTCATACCCAGGACAATAGAGTCCCCCACTAGGAGAAGCTTCCCCCTCCACCAGGGTCCCTTGTCCCCCTTCCCTAGGGCTCTAGCTTGGAGGTCCCATCCATCCTCCCTGGTCCCAGCTGCAGGTGCCCGTGTGGGGCATTTCTGTTCCTCCAAAACAGCATAGCAGTTATTAAGCTGGACTGATTGTGGGATGTGCCTCTGACCCCTTCCCACCCTCTCTGAACCCACTGTGGTCCAGTCACTCTTCTACCTACGCAATCTTTGAGGTTCATGTTGTGGACCCCATGGTGGAGCTGGACACTGTCTGTAACCTGGCCACCTCTGCACAGAGACAGACACCCTCCTCCCTCAGCCCAGAGAGGTGCCTGCAGATAGGGCAGTATTGCAGCCTCCAGAATGTCTCCCTGAAGACTGCCGCTCCATAGCCACTGCACTGCACCACTGCTTTTATGTCTGATATGACCTGGCCTGCAATATAATCTAGGTATGCCCTCTAGATGAACCGGTATGCTCCTTCCTGTCCTCAGTGTGGAACTTCCTGTGGGGTGTAAGAAGGTGTAACACTGTGGGCCTACACCCTATATAAGGAGGACTAGCCCAGGGTGCACTGGTTGAGGGGTGGGTGGGTGGGTGGGTGGAATTACCCCTGGCTGAGTCCAGAAACAATCAGTCAAGGACCCCTCTGCCCCAGAAATGGTTCTTGCTTCATAACAAATTGTAGATGAGCTAAGTATGTTGCAGTCTTCTTTTTTCATAGATGTCTTTTGTTAAATATTATTATTTTAAAAAAATACAAATTAAATTATGGGATTTAAAAAAAACAAACGACTTCATGTCACTTGTGCGTTTAAACGATAAACCCCCTCTCATATGAATATATGAACATACGAACATATGAAGAAGTCAGCAGAAGGCCATTTGGTCTATCTAGTCTGCTCATATTGCAAGGTACACAGGGTACACAGCTTGAGCTACTGTACCTGCCCTCCTTCCCCACTCCTCCCATCCTCCCTACCCATGATCCTTACCTTCCCCCTTGCCTAGCCCAACCTCTCTTAAAGCTGCCTACTGTCTTCAATGAGATCACCTCTTCTGGCAGTGCAATCCAAGTGTCCACCACCCTTCCTATGAAAAAGTGCTTCCTGAACTCCCTCCTAAACCATCCACCCTCCATCTTAAGACTGTGCCCCCTCATGTTATGGTTTTCACTCAGCTTAAAGAGACTCTCCTTATCCACCTTATTAATCCCTTTCAAATACTTGACAGTCCCAATCATGTCCAAACTCTCTCTCCTGTCTTCCAGGGAGTACATGATCAGTGCCCTTAACCTCTCCTCATATGCCTTACCCTGCTGACCCGCTATCATCTTTGTAGCCCTCCTCTGGACCTTCTCCAGCAGGTTAATGTCCTTTTTGAGGTGTGGGCACCAGTACTGAACCCCATACTTTACATGAGGCCTTACCAGGGACCTGTACAAGGGCAGTATAATCTCCTCTCTCCTACTACTGATCCCCCTAGATATGCATCTCAGCATATTGTTTGCCTTTGCTGCTGCTTTCTTGCACTGTGTGGAGTGCTTCGGGTCACTAGTGATCATCACTTCCAGGTCCTTCTCCTCCTCTGATGCAGATATTCAGACTCCACCCAGGTAGTATTCTGTCCTGGGATTCTTGGCTCCAATATGCATAACTTTGCATTTCTTGGCATTGAAGCCAAGCTGCCAGATCCAGGACCACCTCCCAAGCTTTTCCAGATCATCCTGTAGGTCCTGTATCCCTTCAGCTGTGTCCACTCTCCCGCAGAGTTTGGTGTCATCCATGAATAGGCACATTTTGCCCTATTTTGCTCTGTTTTGCTCACCTTCCATCCAACATTTCTCTGCTCAAAAAAACTACCAGCATCATCTGAATAAAGCAGCCAATAGGTGCATGGAGTCACAGGAACGACCTGAGCTTGCCAATTGGAAAGTAACTGCAGCGAGTACTGACTGACATCAGTCCTGGTAGCAATGGTAAGGGAAAGTTGCCTGGGGTCTGTAGAATTGCCTGCCTTGGAATGGGGACTTTGGAAAACCCAGAGCTATGTGGAGAAGAGCATGAGAAACTATTATGAGGGGGAGCACAAGCATTCACGGTTAGAGGAGTCAGAGAAGGGGAAAACTGTTCCATTTTCATAGATGTAGGAAGACATAGTAGTCCATGTACTTCATTGTGTGCAATTTTATTTGTGGGGTGGGGGCAGCAATAAGGCTCTGTACTGATGCAATTGTTCCATGAAACACACTGGAGAATTAGCTGATCCTTTCTGTAATTTTAGTCCTAGAGCTTAAAACTAGATGATTTAGCCACTGAGATTGTCTTTGCATTCCAAGAACTGTACAACATTACAGGCTCTGGAGTGGTATGTAGGCGTCTGAGGGAGAAATGTATGGAAACTGTTTGCACCTACCTGTTCAGGGGTTGGGAGGCAACAACCAGTGCCATGGTATACAAATGTTGTGTTTATTGTGCCAGATGGGGCAAACAGCATGGTCCTGGTGCCTGCATTTTTACAACTGCATAGCATACTCTGCCCTGGATAGAGGACACCTATCTGGAGCTGTCTTCATTGACCTGTCAAATGCCTTTAATACAGTCTCCCACTCCTTACTTTTAAGCACACTCTGCCACATAGGTCGGTCCCAAGGACCCGTCTCCTGGTTTACCAGTTACCTCACAGCTAGATCACAATGTGTCAACATAAACAACATCCTCTCAACCACCCTGCCAGTCCACTCTGGGGTTCCCCAGGGCTCCATCCTCTGCCCTCTATTAGTCAATATCTACCTAAACACCTTGCCCAATTCATGCTCTGGCAACCTACTACTCTATGTGGATGACATGGTTCTTTTTGCCTCGCACCCAGATCCCACAGTATTGCAGTCCTCCCTCCAACACACATTTAACCAAATTGAAAACTGGTTCATAGACCAAAGACTTGTGGTCAATGTAAAAAAGACAAAGACCATGCTCTTTGCTCACCGACAGAATAAGGCCAAGAATGTGCAGCTAACAATCGTCTCCCACTCTCTCCTTCCTCTAGAACAGGTCCATACATATAAATACATGGACCTTACATTTGATTCCCGCCTCTCCTTCCATTCACACATTAACACTCTATCATCAGCCATAAATGTCCGTATAGGCCTATTGTATCGGCACAAGGATTGCCTACCTCTGGAAACCCTTAATCTGGCTGTCACCTCCTCAGTCCTCTCCCTAGTTGATTATGGCCTCACTATCTACTTGGCCACTGACCACACAGCCCTTAAGAAAATCCATCTGGCCATAAACAAAGCATGCAGACTGCTCTCCGTGGCAGACAAGCGTACCCATACATGTACCCTATATGCCCTGACAAATCTCCTCACCCTGGATGAAAGGCTATTTTATCAAACATGTCTCCTCACAAAGAAAATACACCTGGGGCTTAGCCCTTGGGAGTTTCTGCCTCTCTCCTATCCTCCCACACCTCAGTGAACACCCACACTGTCAACTGACAGGTGTGGTCCATCCCGAGGGTTGGAACCTTCTTAGCCCCAAGGTCATTCCCACACAGGGCCCCAGTCTGGTACAATGAACTCCCCTCTGATGTCTCCTCCATCTCCAGATTAGGACCTTTTAAGTCAGCCCTCAAAGAGCACATTCTCACTTCACGGCACTGCCAATATACCAGCTAGTGCTGGGTCATCTATCTATCATCTTATGGGATCACCCCGCCACTGAGCTCCTACCAATAGGGCTACCAAACATTACTTATTAACAATGCCTCCTTTGGCTACACTCACGAGATATCTGTCTAATTCTCCACTTCACTGTAAATATCAAACCTGTTACTCCCTCCATCAGCAAACTTATTGTTCTTTTGAAAACTGTAAAATACAGCTCTCAGTAACACATTCAATGCAATGTATAACTGATCTTGATTCTGCAATATTGTATAACTGAAAAAACTATAACCTTTAGCTGCCATTCTATGTCTATATGTATTAAGTGTTTGTATTTGTTTTTTCTGACAGGGAGCCTTTGTAAATGAGTCCCTGACTCAAAGGTTGTAATCCTAAAGTCTGTTAAATAAATAAAATAAAATAAGAGCTATGCTGACATATTGCTTAAAAGGGTTTTGGGGCATGGCTGTGGCTGGACACCGAACGCGCATCATTTTGTTTGTTCTTATTTCCACCAAGTGGAGTTGAATCACATACAGTACTGCATGAATCCGTATGCATTCTGTCTCTTCTCCCCTCCCTCAAGCTTCTCAGAATGGACAACCTGCACACAATTTGTAGACACTCACTCAAAAACGGAAACCTGAAAAGGAGCATCCAAGGTACTACTTCAAAGAAACATCTCTCCACCTCCTGTATATGACAGTTAACCCTCCTAAACATTTCCAGTTTAACACTAAACATTATACACTGTACATACAGGACAACAAATAAACAAAATAATGCCACTTTTAACTTAACACAATACAGGTATCCTCACACTGCTTATAACTGACAATCAGTTGTAACCCCTAGATGGCGCTATCCCAAGGGCTACTACCTCTGCCTGATTTGCCACTAACAGGTTGAGGGGCCTGGATCCGATGGTGGGTGCCTCCACCCAGAGGTCAGGGTTTGCAGTAGTTAAACTAACTTGGTCACAGCCCTCTGGGACACTGCAACCCCCCTTTCTTCCCACTAGTGGCCCACACAATATATCAGAATTACCTTCACAGTATACACTTACCCCCAGGACTGGTTCGGGCAGTGTGACTCCTGGGACTCCTGTAAAATAAGATGATACAGTGCAAAACCACAGTACAATACTTTAACATGAGCGAATACCTCAGGCAGTGTAACTGCGGAAACAAACAGATCTGATTTATTTAGGGGGATATAACAAGGACGGGGAAATCAGGTTAATTAGTTTAAACGCCTTAATAATCACAGTACTGTGCACATATTTCAGAATCCCAAATGTCCCTAATGTCACTCTTACTGGGTACCCAGGCAATAAGAGGCTAGCCTATTTGGTGCAGCTGGTTGGGGCCCTGAAGATGGAAAATGCATGCACAATACCCAAATTGTAATCCGGAGCTGGCAGGCTCAGTTCATGGAGAAAGAAAGGAAAAGTAATGAGATGGAACACTTGCAATTAGATGATGGCAGGGAACTACCCTGATTTGTACTCACAAATTCAATGCTGAAACTGAATGGAAGGCAGATTGTTCTGGATTGCCAGGCGGAGCAGACCATGTGGACAAGGTCCTTGTGACTGGACCCTAAGGCAGTTCAGAGCAAATGGATGTAGTCTGGATTAAGCTGGGGTTTACTTGCAGCTTCATGCACTCAATTCACTGTAGAGGGATTGAAACGCAGTCCCCACTAGCACTACACACATTTATATGGAAAAAGAAAGTACTATACCAGGCAGGCTGCTTCTCTATCCCGATCGCAATTACTGCACAGTACCCGGGAGAACACACAGCAGATTCAGTTCCTGACAGACCGAGCATGATTCAGCAATTTCTCCAGTCTTCTACAGGGTGAGCCTGGTTTCTACTTTTCAGATCTCCTTGATTCTCTTCACAGGTCAGATTCAGTCCAAACAAGCACTTGCACAAGCTGCAGACTGAAACTTGGGGCCTTACACACATTTCCCGACTAAAACTGCGCACCGAAGGAGCACAGGGCTCCTTCCCTCCTCACTGCCAGAGCTAAACTGAAACTCCAGCAGACAAAACCGGGCACTTCTTTTGAGTTCCTCCCAGTTCTTGGCTGGATTGGCTGTCACTCACAATAGACTCCCCCTCTTGGTCCAAAAAGGCGCCGAAGTCCAAACTACATTTCCCAGAGTCACTGCCCATACAATCCTCTTGTGGGTGACTCAGATTACGAGTCCAAATTCTGATTCTTCCACAGGCACCATTTTAGAGCTCCCTTAACCCACACTGATTGGTCCAGTTCAGCAGTTCAAAACTAGAATGGGGAACTAGGCAAACACAGTTCTGATTGCAAAGAAAAGCAGGTTAGACAATCTGTATTTTCATTATTACTCTAAATGATTTTTGGCAAACAGTTACATCTTTCAGATAAGTTCCCTTTGCACTCCTAGGGACTGCAGAAATGGAGTGAGTTGGCAGCAGCTCGAGTGGGACTCAAGCAGAGAAACACACAGTCCCCCCATACAAACTAATTAGGTCTGCAAGCAGACAGCTCTTAAAGAGACAGTACCAGAGGCTCTAAAAGCACTCACAGATAAATGGCTTAAATGCCAAACACCATTCAGGCTCAGAGCATTCAAGCAAGCTCCTGGAAGTCTTTTGGGAACCCCCATTTGCAGGGGGGTTACACAGTAATATACTTCATACATTCTTCTACCCTCAAATTAAAGCTAGTCTCTGTGTTATTAGTGCCTCCTACAGATCAATGAATAGTAACACTGACTACAGGACTGCTTCCCAACCACAGCGTTCCTTGTCTACCTACAATCCTAGCCCTAAGTTTCTGGGGTAGGCCCTGAGCTGCAGCCATTTGCCAAAAAAGTGCATGCAGATGACTAACATGCAATAAACAAGAGCAGAACTGATGGACACCACCTAACTGCACTCCCTGCCACCATAGTGTTTGTTTTCCAGTCCTTTAAACACAGCCATTCGTTCATTGGTCAGTGCTCTTTACCCATAATTCCATTGCCATAACGGTTGGGGATGAACCGTGGATTTTTTCGAGTTCTGTGATGGCAATCTTATCACATATGGTTTCTGTGGGATCTCATATCAAATTAATGCATTAGCAGCCATTGTAGCTCTGATCTGAGTTTGTTCCTGCTTGCTGCTGCTGCTAGCTGTGCTCCAATACAGACCAAATTTGTAGTGTTCAACAGGGGAAAGATTCAAAAAAAAAAAAACATGTTAGTGAGAGAATAAATCAGTGAAACCCAAGCGTGAGATTGTCTCCAACAACACTCAAAGTTTCCTCCTCCCAGTTGTTCATCCCCATGGCCAGCGTTAGATGAACTTTGCTGTCCAAAGTTTCCAAACCTGCTGAACCCCAAATGTTTTCAACCTCATATACCAACAGAAAAATTCCTGTTTGACATAAAGGTAAAGCAATTACTGCCAGAAAATGTAGTGGAAAAAGTGCCTGCCACACAATGTGACAAGGGACTTTATTCCAGATACTTCCTTACCCATAGGAAAAATGGGGAGTGACAACTCATGTTAGACCTGAAATATATGAACAAACACTTAAAGAAAGAAGAATTCAAAATGGTAACACTGGACTTAGTGACACCATCTTTGCAAACAGGAGACTGGCTAGGGTCACTGGATTTGAAAGATGCCTATTTTCACATACCAGTTAGACCCAGTCACAGAAGGTACCTCACGTTAAGGCTAAGGGACTGCTAATATCAGTTCACAACCCTTCCCTGTGGTCTCACCTCAGCCCCAAGAGTGTTCACAAAGTGCCTAATTGTGGTGTCAGCATATTTGAGAAGGCAAGGAGTGATATTTTTTCCCTAACTGGATTTATTTAAAAGTGTTTCACTGGAAAGACATACTGAGCTATAAATAGCTCATTTGCATATGTGTCCTGGGGGGAAGGGGAATGGGAGCAACCAACAGAACAAATGAAAAAAAAATATACATTCATATAACAGTTTAGATACATAGTACCAATAAATATGGGGGGAGGGAAGAGCTAACAGAACAAATGAGAAAATAGTTATACAGTACATTCGTACAACAGTTTACATACATAATACCAATAAATACATGGGTTGATACAAAACTATATATATATATATATATAAGAGACAAAGAACCTCTGTGCGTAAGCACTGAGGCAATGGTTACCCCAAAGGGCATTTGTCTGGGAAGCCAAGTTTCAGAGAAATACAAAATCACACATGCCCCCACAACGCAAAGCATCATGGACTGCATATGCAAATCACCACAGAATATTATGCTGGTTCAACTTTAAGCAGAAATGCATGGTGCCGAAAGGCATCTCACACAGTTTGCAAAGGGTGCAAACAGAAGACATAGACACGTGTTTCGTCCTACCAGGACTCATCAGTATTCCTCGTCTGTTATATGTATAAACATGCATACAGATATCTAACAAATCAGGCAGACACAAAATATATACAGAAGTACAGTAACTGAGAGCATGGAGAAACAAGTAAGTAGAGTGGGTAAATATAGTATTTACAAATAGGATGTCTCACCAGGCAGGTAGGGGATGCAACATTAGAGCCAAAAGAGGGCTCCAAGTATTGACAGCAATGGGAATAAGCTGTAGATCTGGAAAAAAATTGGGGCAGAGGAGAAGAAGAAAAAAGACAGAATGATTTAGGGCCAGCCCCTTTAAGGGCAGTGACAGGAGGGGGAGGTGTAATAGTGGAGTAATGAGATTAGAGAGGATTTGGAGGAGGCAGAGCGAATGGATAGAGGGAGAGATTTCCAAATTTTAGGAAAGTGGAAAGAGAAGGCAGCTTCACCGGCATGTGACATGCGAGAAGGGGTCTGGAGGGAGCAAAACCCAGTTTTGAAGAAGGTAGAGGGAAGGAGTAGAGGGTGAGAGGAGGGAGTCAAAATAGGGGGGTAGGAAGGAGATCCAGAATTTGGAAGTGAAAGCGGTGCAGTGGGCTAGATAGTGATCCTCTAGGGAGGGGAGGATGAGAGCAGAGCTCCAGCAGTGGGCTAAATCCCAGAGGAAGCTGTAGTCCTCAGTTGGTCAGGGAAGCTTTTATATGCCTTGCTTTCATTCTCACTTTTACTGAGGTCTCTGATAAATCTGAGAAGGGCGTCTGCAATTGTGATTCTCATCCCTTCCGGTGATCAGAGCGCCGGCATTATGGCACTAGCAATCAGGGCACCAAATGTGGGATGCGCCTCCCCCCGGTCTGCCCACCCCGGAGTTAGAATCTATAAGTATGGGGTGGGGGGCGTGATCATGATCTGCGTCATTGACGATTGACACCCTAATTGCCCGGCACTGGATTGCAGGCACGTTCCAGTGGTGGAACTGATTCTCATAGCTTCAGACCGGGCCAGGCAGACTTGGTACTCCATGCTCCTGTCCTTCTCCAACAAGCCTTCTGTCACCCTATCTCTGAGATACAATCTACTGACGTGGTCAGGGCAGGATAACATTTCCAGATATGAGAACCCTGTACCTCAGAGCTTGGTTCTTGAGGAGATAAAGTTTTCTTGGTTAAAACCTTTCTGAAAAAGTAATGAAAGTGCTAAGGGTTTCTAGTACCCCTTCAAGAAGGAGAACTTATGCTTCAAAATGGAAAATATTTTCCATCTGGTGTGCCTCTAGACAGATTAATCATTTCCAGGCAAGTCTGTCTACAGTTCTGGACTACCTAGTAAACCTCCAGTCTCTAGGTCTAAGACCCTCACCCCTAAAGGTGAATTTAGCAACAGTGTCAGCTTACATATCAGCAGGCAAAGACAGGTCAGTGGCTTCACAGACCATTTCCAAAAAGTGTTTTTTTAAAGGCCTTACTCTTATGTACCCTCCAGTGAAGACCATGTCTCCCCATGGGACTTGAACATGTACATTGTCAGTGTACATTGTCATCATCAGTGTCAGTGGCTCAACAGGTTGTACACTCGCCTCTGAGGCTAGAAGGTCAAAAGGCTAAGGGTTCTAGTCCCATACCAGGCACTTGGGATAAATCCCAATACTGACACTGTAGTGCATCATGAGGGGGATGCTGCACTCCTGAGGTGCTGTCTTTTGGATGAGACATTAAATTGAGGTCCCATCTGCCAGTTCTGGTGGTTGTATAGGTGGACGTTAAAGATCCCATGGCACTTCTCGAAAAGAGTAGAGGAATTTTCCGTGGTGTCCAGGACAAATTTCCTCTAGCCACTAAGAATAGCACCAACAACTTAATCTGGTTCAATTTCAGTTGGTTACCATCTGTATCTCCCCCTAAGTCACCCCGAGAAAGGAACTTATAGTCTTAGTGGGCCTATCCAGACAACAAAATTCAATACATTGCCCAGTTAATGGAGGCTCCTTTTGTGCACATGGTTACTGCTGCACTGAAGTATGTCACATGGAAAATAATTTTCCTGGTGGCACTGACATGCACTGGAAGAGTGAGTGAGCTGCAAGCCCTCTGCATAGACTCTAAGTACATAATCTTCCATAGGATCAAGGAAATCCTAAGGAAAAATAGGAAATTCCTCCCAAAAAGTGGCATCTGAATTCCATCTGAATCAGTCAGTTGCCATTCTTGTTTGCGTTACAGAAAAATCCAGCTCTATGGATCAAAAGCTCCACTGTCTGGATGTCAAAAGCACACTGAGTTACTACCCGGACCACACAAAGGATATCGGATCCACTAGCACCCAACTGTTTGTCATGCACAGCATGGTGAAGTAGGGAAAGGCAAGCCAGCTCCCAGAAGAACCATTTCTCACTGGATAGTCTCCTGCATACAGTTTGTTTTATGACAAACTTGGTGAATTGCCACCCAGAGGTCTCAGGGAACACTCTACTAGAGGCACCCCTGCCTCTGCAGTAGATTCAAGGGGTAACCCCTTGCAAGAAATTTGTAAAATAGCGACCTTGAAAACAGTATGCACTTCTACAAAGCACTGTGGTCTGGACATACACTCCAAAAAGGATGCCTCCTTTGGCACTGCTGTCTTGCAGAACCTTATTCCTAAATAGGTTCTGTACCCAGCCTCCCAAGGTTCTGCAATGAAGTCTGCTATTGTTAAACATAAGTGAGGGATTCCTGGGATTGAAAGAAACAATTACTCACCATACTAATCGTTCTTCCAAAAAGATCCCTCACTATATTTAACAACCCGCTAATCCCTAACTCCCCTTCCAGAACCTGATAAAAGGTTTAGACAAGAATCCGTTCTTTGTTATGTCCTTGAACATTTCTTGTTACAGTGCCTTTATAATTGTTGTTCAGTGGTTTGACTTATACTAATTTTTCAAACTAAATAAGTTTGTTCTGTCTTTTTTCAACTTCATTTTTTCAAAATATTTTTTTGTGAAAATTTTAAGAGAATGTTTGGTACCCATTTGGCTAGTTTGAATGGTCACAGCTCACCTTAGCACTAGAAAGAAATCTGACGTTAGAGGGCAGGGGTGAGCATGACCACACAGCAGAGTTTGAATTTCATTGCCAAGTTCCATCATTTGCATTAAATTCTAAATCTCAGGGGCTTCTCATTCCAGGGGAATGATTACTGTTGTTAAACATACTGAGAGATCCCTTTGGAAGAAACATTACTACAATGAGTAATTTTTATTTCTGCACCCTTCTGTCTTTAGTCCAAGATCTTCTGGCTGGTGATGGAAAGGGAATCAGCGAGGAACTGATCAGACTTGAAATTAAATCCTGTGATGTTCCTGATCTGACATTGATCGATCTCCCAGGAATTGCAAGAGTGGCTGCACAAGGCCAGCCAGAGGGTACTGGAGAACAGGTAATTAATTTGTACTGGAAAACAAAAACAATGGTAAACATTGTTGTAACAGTTGTAACACCCAGTAAATACTTGCTTTTTTAATTTCTTTTTTTAGTTCTGTTGTTAGCAAAATAATTTACTTCATGTGGGAAATGAGATTACAGTTTCTTTCAAATTTGCTGTCCTGAGGAGAACAAGTTGGGTTTGGGCCATGTAGTTGCTATCCTTTATGGCATACATAAATTAAAATAAGAGACCCAGTGCACCCCCAAAAATGGCAAGTCTTTGAATTATTACAATGTGATTTCTACCTCAAATGACTACTCACTTATTTTATCCCAAAGGGGAGTGAGTGTTTCTTAATTTTTCATATCAGAGCTCTGGTGTGAAAGTAAACTCAGCCACCAGTCAACTAGATGGACCTCTCATTGAGTGAGGCCCTACACCCACCCCCTCCAAAAAAAAACAATTGGAAAGTCAATACATTATTACAATGAGTTTTCTGCCTCAAATGGTTAATCACTTATTTCATCCCAAATGGGAGTGAGGGTCTCTTAGTTTTTCAGATCAGAACTCTGGTATAAAAGTAAACTCAGCCATCATTGGCTAGGTGGCTCTTCCCTCGGCTGACGCCCTATAGAGATCCAATGCCAACCCCAAAATAAAATTGGCATGTCTTTAAATTATTACAATGTGCTTTGTGCCTTAAATGGTAACTCATTTATTTCATCCCAAAGGGGACTGGTGTGTGTGTGTGTGTGTGTGTGTGTGTATGTGGGGGGGGTCTTTTAGTTTTTGAGATCAGAGATTTAGTTTGAAAATAAGCTCAGCCACCAGTGTGAAAGGCGGACCTGTTCTAAGGCCTCATCCACACTAGCGTCAGTTTCACAAAATGTTTTCAAAATGTTTTGATTTCTGTGCTTGAACACTGTTGTTGGAATGTCCACATTGCACTCTGACACTGTGCTTGCCTGCTTGAGTTCCCAGGCATAACTGTAGCAGTACCACAAAGCCTGGCAGGTGCCAAAATGCGCGTTGGGATACTTGCGATGGAGTGCACCAATGGATCCGGAGGAGAATTACATTGTTCAGTTCAGGATTGCACTGCAAGCTCGGCAATGCCTGTGAGTCTTTTTTCCCCCTTTTCTGGCTGCCCAAAAAACAGAGATTGCACTGTCATGGTTGTTGCCTTAAACTGTATTACAGCACAGATAGCATCCACACTGCTACTAACATGGTTTAAGACAAACATGTTGCCTAAAAACACATGATAAAACCCTGCTCTAAGTACAGCACATATTTTGAATATTTATTTATTTAAAATGTTGGTAACCAGGAAAGGCAAACTGAGCCAAGGCTCATTTCCAGGTGAGACCTGGGTGAGCAGGCATACAGACATAGGAACATAGGAAAATACTAGTCAGTTACCCATGGACCTTTGTGACGTGACTTGATTTGTAACTGAAATTTGACATCTTAATATTTCCCATAAATCTGTCCAGAGCTATCTTGAAAGCATTCGGTGAACTACTTTTGACCACCTCCACCTGAAGTCAGTTCCATAGGTTCACCACACTCTGATTAAGCTAATTACCCCTTCTATTTGTTTTATAATTTTCTCCTTTTAACTGATATTTATGAAACTTGGACTCCCTTTCGACTTTCTTTATTTCTAGTCCCACACATTCCCAGAGATCTTCCTTGGGCATTGCTTTGAACACTAAGCACAAATCACCACAAATCCTTCTATACTCAAGTGTGTACATGTTCAGTTCCTTCAGTCTCTCATTATATGTTTTGCCTGACATATTTTTAATACTCCTGGTAGCCTTCTTTTGAATTCTTTCAAGAATTCCAACACTACTCTTAGCACATGGGGCACAACTGTATGCAATACTCAAGGTGTGGTCGAACTGGTGCCCTGTACAAAGGCACTGCCACCTGCCTCTCCTTGCTCCTAGTGTTTCTAAATATGCACCGTAACATCTTTGTACCCTTCCTTGCTGCCTCCCTACATTGGTCATCAGGCATACGTTTATTATTAATAATTACACCCAAATCCTTTTCTGAGTTTGTTTCATGTAACATTTTTCCTTCCAATTCATAGGATGCCATCATATTTCTTTTTTCCAAATGTAACACTTTACACTTATTCAGGTTAAACATTATTCATTCTCACTTGCCCATGTCTCTAAATTCCATATTTCATTTTGAAATTAACTACTGAAATCTGATTGACAACTGCCCCAAGTTTTGCATCATCAACAAATTTGTAGATCCAGGCATTATGTTTAGACTGCATTGAACTTACAGTACATAAACTTTAAATAGTATCGGTCCCAAAACAAATCCCTGCAGTACATCACTTGTCACACTCCCCCAATCCAATAGGTGCCCTGTTATTGATACTCTTTATAGTCTATTGTCCAACCATGAACTCACCTAGTTAATATTGGCACCAAAATTCAGTTCAATCATTTTTTCTACCAATTTGGTATATGGCACCAAATAAAAAGCCTTTGAAAAGTCCAACATAAAACATCCACAGGTAATCCCTCATCAAGCCCTCTGCTAATGGGTTCAAAAGAATAAAACAAATTGGTCAGGCAAGATCTATTTGTTGTGAATCCATGCTGACTTATGTCAACCAGCCCCTCATTAGTAATAAGCTTATTGATTTAATGCCTGATAAATTCGTCCATAATTTTCCCAATAACTGAAGTTAGGCTAATAGGTCTATAATTATTGTAATCTTCTCTTGGACCTTTTTTATAAATTGGTATAATATTTGCCATTCTCCACTCTTATCACTCTACCCTCAGTAATAGAATCAGTAAAAATAACAGCCAATGGCCCTGCAATTTCATCAGCCAGTTCCTTTAAGATTCCTGGATGAATTTCATCTGGTCCCAGTGATTAATTTGGATTCAATCTATATAATTTAGCCTTGACTTCATGTTCCTTCATAGTTATTACTCTATTACGAGGAATGTATGTATTTTGACTGCTAGTTTCATTTTCTCTATCAATACTTAGGAAGTGCTTATTAAATATATTAGACATAACATTACCATCAGTAATTCTATCATTGCCAACCTTAATTGGACCAAATCCTGACTGACCGTTCCTATTCCTGTGTATGTAACCAAAAAAGGCTTTTTTATTATCCTTGGTATTGGTTGCCAACCTTAACATATATTCCATTTTGCATTCTTTTTATATATTGTTTATGTTGCTTGGTCCTCATTTTATAATTTCTTCAAGTGTCAAGTGATGTGAACCTCTTATGTTTCTTGTCAGCCTTTTTTTTCCCTGATCACAGATCCTATGGTTTTATTATACCATACAGGGATTTTACCTCTATTATTATACTTGGCTCTCTCAAGTACATTTTGCTGAATACAGTACTGCAGTTTGGATGTTAGCAATTTCCACTTCTGCTCCATTGTTAAACCTTTAAATTCATTTTTCCAGTCCCAGTCACTAAAATACTTCTTAATATCCTTGAAACTGACACTGGTATAGTCCCTGACCTTTGCTTTCCCCTTTATTTCATTGCCAATACCCTTTATTGAAAATTGCACCATATTATGGTCACTGTTACTTAAAGGGGAACTGTCAGCAATAACAGCCTCACACTCAAGTGTGAGGCTGATTCCAGCCTGCACTTTGTATAAAAAAAAAAAAAAATTTTTGTGCTTACTGTTTATTGCAGTATAATAGAATCTATTAGGCTAATTTTGCTGACTTCTAAGATTCCATTTCCTGTAACCAGAAATCCCAGAATCCCCTGTAACTGACATAAGAAGAGGATTGCAGAGCTGGGAGATAGATTAATTCGTCTGCAGTATACATGTTAAAGATTTTGTAAGCTAATATCAGATGTTTGCTGGTCCTGCTGTGTTCAAGGGGCATAGTACAGTCCTCTGTGACTATATCTACCCTGGGGAGAATAGCAAACCAGCAAACAGAAGATTACAGCTTATAAAAAAAACTCTTACATTCACTGTAGGCTATTGAATCTCCCACTGCTGCAGTTCTCCACGGATGTCAGCAGCAGGGGAGTCTGGCATTTCTGGTTACAGGAAATGTCAGCTTACAAATCAATGAAATTTGCCTGATTCAGTCTACTACACTGCAGTAATCATTAGGTAAAAAAGTGTTTTTGCACTTATTCCAGTTATTCATATCAGACTTAGACAAAAAAAAAATATTAAGAACTATATAAATATGCAGACAATGCTAAAATTGGAGGAACATACAAAACTACAGAACAAGAGAAAAACATTCAAGATGATTTAGACTCTATATCAAACTGGGCAATTAAGTGGGGAATGTCTCTTAACTCAAACAAATGTAGTGTATTGCATATGGGCAGAAATAATCCAATCAATGAAAATGTTTTGAATAATTACACTCTAAGGGCAACTAAGTCTGAAAAAGTTGTTGAAGACAAACTGGATTTTAAAGAACAATGTGCTAATACAGTAGCAAGAGTATATAGAACCCTGAGCGCAATAAAAAGAAATATCAAAAGCAGAACTAGTGACATGCTAATACCATTATATCTGTCCTATGTCAGGCCACAACTGGACTACTGCAGCCAGATTTGGTGTCCCTATACAAGAAGGGAAGTGAACAGACGCGAAAGGGTACAGCGTAGATTCACTAAGTCTATATATACACTACAAGCTGAACCTTACAGGTCCAGGCTAAACCAATTGGAATTGCATAGTCTAGAGGTTAGAAGGGCACGTGGTGATGTCTATGATATAATGAATGATCTGTTATTAATGAATTAACTTAATATTGAATTTCAGGACATCAGCTCAGTAACACGGGGTCATCCATTGCAGGTCAAAACAAATCATTTTAAAACTAATAGGGGGAAAATGTTTTTACACAGAGGGATGCAAATCTGTGAAACAGAATTCCAGAACACATTATAATGAGTAAAAATAATGATGTACAGAAAAGAAACCTCAATAAATTTATAGCTGAAGGAGAAAAAATGAGTTATTATGGTTTGTTCTGAGGAGTTGATCATGGGCTTCTGTCTTTTAAGTACCTGATTGCATTAGTGACATTTGTGACAAATGGCTAATGGGGATCAGCCTCACACTTGGGTGTTATTCTCTTATTGCTGACAGTTCCCTTTTAAAGGTTCTCTCACAGAACAATTAATAACCTCATCAGATATGTTACTGAGTACCAATTTTAATATGTTGTCACCTCTTGTGCTTTGTTTGACTACTTGATTCATGTTTAACATAACCATAGTGTCAATATATTTTTTATTTAACAGAGAAATATCAGTGGAAGTTTTCCAGTTTATATTGGGTAAATTAAAGTTGCCCCAAATAATCGTTCTGCTTCCAGGGTCAATGCTTTCCAATACTTCTATGAACTTATCATTTTCCTTCAAAGTTAAGTCTGGTACTCTGTAACAGACACCGAAGATGATTTTCTTTTGATTTTTAGGTTACAACTGAACCCATAATTTTTCAACAGTAGCAGTGTCATTATTCATTGCATCCCAGGTATTGGCCTCTATTGTGTCCTTAATGTAAAGGGCTACCCCACCTCCTTTTTTGTTTCTCTGCTTATTATAAAATACCTTATACCCATCTATCTCATTGCTTCATCCATCATTCCTCCACCAAGTCTCCGTTAATGTACAAATGTGAATTTTTTCTCTGTGTAATAGTATTTCTGATTCCTCTCTTTTATTTGCAGACTTCTGGCATTAATCAATATAGCTGTCATATCCAAACTGTTCACGTCATACCCACCCCTTTTGTCATTCAGTTTAAATTCCCTTTTGGGAGTGCACTATTTAGAAGCCTACCTAAAATGGTAGTGCCTGCTTTACTTAACTAGAGCCCATCCTTAGCATACATGCTTTCTTTGTTCACAAAGGTGTTCCTTGACTTTATAAAAGTCATATTCAGTTTTTGGCAATAATTTTCCAAGTGTGCATTAATCCTCTGTATTGTATTGTTGCATTCAGGGTTTTGTTTAATACAGGTAATATTCTAGATATTATGACCCTTCCTTCCTTTTGCTTAATCCTTGTGCCAATTGTGAGGCTTGGCCAGCTGGTTATGATTATTGTATGATATTTGTAAAATAAAAATATGGTATGTGATTGTCTGACATAAGACAGCCTGTGCTTCCATGGGTGCCCCCCAGGTTTCAGTGAAGATGCAGGATATGTAAACTAACCAGAGGATGTGTGAAATTGACCAGTAAAAGGGGAACCTAGAGTATCCTGCTGCTCTTAATTAAGGCTGTGGCCATCTGACAGAGGATAAGCCTAATACACTTTTATGATGTCCTAGAGGAACATATTGATAACAGCAATGTGTTAAAAACATTGCAAAACCCTTTTTCCTTGGGAAAACAGGAACCAGCCACCAGTTCAAAGGAAAGGCTTGATTAAAGACTGTCATAATTTAGGAAATTTCTTTTTTTCTTCCGAAGTCACATTATTTAAAATACCTCCTGAGAGGAAATCATTTTTTGTAATGTTATATTCCAAAAGGAGGAGCTAGATGACTCACAGAAGGGGTGTAGAGACACAGAGTTTAAACTGATACTTGTGTCTGAAATATTTTTGATATACCATTTTGGGACTCTAGAGAGACACAGCTCTCTGATCTAACATTAAAATGTACTTCCAGAGGTAATACCTTAGACAGCAAAGGTCTAAATTTATTGTGGTAGGAGTTTTTGTTTTGTAATCTTCCTTTATCTTTTATGTGATTGTGAGCTCTTTGATATATTGTTCTGTGTTTACATTTTTCATATTTTTATCATCTTTTAGTAAAACATCTTTTTTCAAGATACTGCCTGGGTGTGTCTTCCAAGTTCTTTTTGCATGTGATGTATACGTGGTTAAGTCTGACAGCTGTTTTGAGGGGCTTGATGGTGTTATTAAACTGGGAACAGGTAAGACTATACCTAAGGTCTCTTATAGAGTTTTTAAGGTTCATACAATAATTGAATGTTTATTTAATCAAAAGATATGCACAAACATAATCAAATGGATTGTATCATGGTTAGTAGAGAGAAAACAACAAGTTAGAATTAGAGGTTATGATTCAGCATGGAGTAGTGTGACAAGTGGAGTACCCCAGGGTTCTGTGCTGGGACCTATCTTGTTTAATTTTGTGGTTTCCAGTATGTCTACATCAAATGGGGTATGGTTAAATAAATATGCTGATGATGTTAAATTGGGTTGCATTGTTAATGATTCAGTCTCAGTTCATAATCTCCAAACAAATTTAAATAATATATTAACTTGGGCTACTAATAAAACTTATCATTAAATATAGATAAATGCAAAGTTATGCATTTTGGTAAGAACAATCGAATGGCACATTATATGTTAAAAAATGCACCTCTGACTAAAGTATCATCTGAAAGTGACTTAGGAGTAGTAATTACTAATGACCTAAAAATCACTGACCATAATAACTTAATCGTTAAAAAATGTCATCGTCTAATAAATTGCATACTTAAAAAGCAGAGAACCAGAGGTATTAATTCCCCCATATAGCAGTTTGATAAGGTCTAAGTTTGACTACTGTTCTCCATTCTGAGCACCCACATTTACAAAGGATAAGATAAATAAAGAACATGTACAACGCAGATTCACTAAAAGAATTAAAGGTCTCAAACATACCCCATACCAAGAAAGACTAAAAAAACGTAACCTATACTCATTAGAATACAGGTCTATGAGAGGCGACTTATGTCTAATTTTTCGTGCCTTAAAAAATGAGTCTTTATTTGAAACCCTGTGTCTTGAATGGGGAAATAGTTTAAGCTCTACCAGATCTCATAACGTTAAAATCAAGACATTTAATGTAAAAACAAATAAAAGGAAAAAATTTATAACTCAAAGAGTAATTCCAGTTTGGAATTCTCTACCACAAGAGGTAGTAAATAGTCCTAGCTTCAATGTATTTAAAATTAATTTGGACAACTATATGGGTGAAAAAAAATACTACTTCCATCCTAGTTAATGGGTGGTGAAGTCATAATGGGCTAGTTCCCTCGACTTTGTATTTTACCTATGAACCTATGAACCTATTTTGGAAGCCTGGCTTGGTGCCCCTGGTGAAAGATTGTACCGCAATCCTCGAAGAGGGTATGTATCTGCGCCTGTACATTGGAGTGCCGCTGTGAGTTCTGGTTTGAATCCCCCAGAACTTGAGACTAAAGGTGAGTTGAACCCAAAAGCAGATAGGAGGGTTACCCTGTCTGTTACCTGTTCACACTATTGCACTCTGAGGTTGGCACTGTGGGAGCAGAGGGCCTGACCTGCTGAGTGCATTTGTGACACCAATGTCAATAATTTTGTCCACTGTATCTTTTTCATGATCCTTGCCTACATTATTTGTGCCTATATGAAGTGCTACAGTAGTGTCATCACATTGATTACCAAGTAAACAAGGTAACATGTTGAGCACATCAGCTAATCTTGCCCCAGGCAGGCAGGTAACCATTCTATTTTCTTTATCCTTTCCACAGATTTGGATGTCACATCTACGTATAACAGAATCACCAATGACAAGTATTCTGTTTCCCTGCTGTGTTTCCATTTGTTTGACATTGTCTTCAGTGCTAGCTTCATGACCTGCATCATAGTATTCCATTTCATGGATATCACTGCTTTCTTGAAGTGGAGCATATCTGTTAAATAAGGCTATTTCTTCTTTACCCATAGCAGTCCTACCCTTCTTATGGGTTTGTTGCACCACATTAAACCACTCTTCCTCCTCCTCTTGTTCAGAATTCATGAATTGCCCTTTACCATCATTTTATTCAACGTCATCCACTATCCTCTTTTCCCCCTCACGTATGTGTTTGCAACTGAGACATAACTGTTACCAGTAGATCCTTGAGCACTTATTAAAGCCATTATTTTCCCCTTTAATTCCTCGATTTCTTTCATTAATTTTACATGATCTATACATTTTGGGCAAGTAAATTTATCTGTACAACATTCCTCAGTCATTGATGCACACATATTACAATTAATTCATTTTATTGCAGACTCTGTGCTGCACATAATGTCCAATAGATCCTCTGTTAAGCGTTGATTCTCCATGTTCACTAAACTTTGTGCTCCAATAGAGTGTCACTTACTATGACTAAGGGTTAGGGACATCCTCTCCGTCTTCCCCAGCTGATGCCGGCAGGCACCTCTTGCCTCTGCTCATGATGCCTCCACTCACAACGACACTGTTCATACTCACTGCCGCTTGCAGGGGGACAGACATCTGAATATGCAGACCCGGAAGTTGGATCCCCAAATATGTATGCTCTGTGCATTGGAACATGCAAGGGTGCAAAATAAGTTACTTAAAAAACAACTGATTAAAATAAATAAAATCAGGCTCCTCTTGGTCAAACTGTATAACCCCCCCTCCAGGCTATTTACTTTAAAAAAAGAAATGAGTACACCTCTCCAGTAGTCTTTGTAGCAGGGATTGGGGAAGACTACAGTTCCCAGAGGTCTTTGCTCACTTTCTTTCACTGCAGGACTTCACAAATACATTTTTTTTTAATTTTTATGTTTTGAGACACAGGACACAGAGCAATCGCTTGGAATTTTAGGACAGTAGGGGTATATCACATCCACACATAAATACAACACTTAGTGCTCTCCCACATTAAGAGCACAAAAGAAGACAAGTGCTATGCAAAATAGCTTGGCAGTAGAGGCAAGGTGAACATAAGTGGGGATACCCCACTTAACCTAGCAGTAGCATAATCTGTAGCTTTGAGAAACAAACAGTACACAGGTTTCTGATACGGCTGCAGTAATCAAAGCATACAAAAGTACATAAGAATATCTACCTATTAAATTCAATGAAGACTAGGGCCCAGGAGCACAGATTGCCCAGTTAGGGGAGAGAAAGAAGGGAGAGGGGATGTATGGGGAGGCAGGGAGAGGTGTGGCAGGAGGTTCAAGAGGAGGAGGAGGGACAAGTACGGGGGGACAGGAGTATGCCTTAGTAAGCGTCTTAAGGCATGGAGTGATGGGGTGAGCTGAAGGGAAGAGGGGAGTAGATTCTACAGGGAGGGAAGATGGTAGGAGAAGGCAGCTTGCCCAGCACATGAGTGAGGATGGGGAATGGCAAAGGTATGACGGTCCCTGGAGCACAGAAAATATCAGGAGGAGGGGGCAGGAGAGAGGAGTGAGGAGAGGCAGAAGGGAAGGGAGCCAAATCAGTATTTACTGAGTGAGTCATGTGATGAGCTCAGCCTGAGAGGACACTTCCCTCAGGGCTCCATGGCTATTATATTATAAATGTGACAAATCCGCAGTCAAACTTAGATTTAACAGGAGAACTTGATAGATTTTGTTAAATAAAATTTGTCCTGAATGAAATCCAGCAGAAGTACCATGTTTGGGTGATGCAGCACTGAGAAATATGGATATTTCCTGTTAACCCTCTACACAGCCAAACAACCAGCCCTCCAAGTGCCCGAAGCAAGTAACACCACTGGATGCACCACTCAATGACATGTTAATGGAATCCTGCTCTGACAAATGTGACTGTTTCTTTTCCGAGCTGGCATAGGTCAAACTAAACATTTGCGAATTAGTAAATGACTTCAAAACAATGAAACCCACTCTGGATGCCCTGACCACTTGGGTCTCAGAGACTGAAACATGTATCAGCTCTATGGAAGATTGCCAAGAAAAGGACACCAGGGAAATTATAGACCTCCACAAAAAAACTTCAAAAAACTTGAGGACAGGATAGAGGATCAGGAGGGAAGGAGATGGTGATATAACCAGATGCTGGTTAGCATACTGGAAGACTTGGAAGGCAACAGCATCTTAGCACTCTTGCAAAAACTGCTCCAAGATGTAGCCGGACCAGTCAAATCTGGAAATATGTACATGCTAGAATGGGTACACAGGTCCCACTGCCCACCATCCCAAAACAGATTAAAACTCAGAGCATTCATTCCATGCTTCCTAAACTTCTAGGACAAATTACATATTCAGGAGCGAGCTACTGTAGGAAAAAGGGCACTTTACACCACGATGGCCAGTGGAACCGCATCTATAGCAATGTCACCCCAGCAGTCTGGGACAAACAGAGGGCATATCAGGACATCGGGAAAGTGCTACATCAAGCCCATGCCCCATTCTACATGCTCCATCCTGCCCGACTAGTGGTCACTACGTCCAAGGGCACCTAAGAATACCAAATGCAGACACTGCCCAAAAAGACCTCCTCAATCATCTACCGCATATATACCGAAGATTTTCCCTCCACTGCCCAACAAGGCTGGATATTCAGGTCCCAAGCAATAAAAAGTCCCTGGTCTAATGAGTATGATATTTTCCTTGACTCTACACATAATGTGCCTTTGATCAATTTATGGACTGCCAGCATATAATTGCACAGCACTCTGCCTTCAGCACCAACATACACAGACCGGACTGTTTCCCCTGGGCATGGCAGTTAAACCTTCATGACTATGTTGCCTGCATTTGTACAATGCTAACTTTGTGGCAGATTTTTATATTATTAAGCATGAGAGTATACCCACTACACAGACTGGACAACACATCATGGCGGTCAGTTCTTTGCTTTGTGCTACTTTCTTCTTCATACCTCATCTTCCTGCCACCAAGGTCTTAGTTCTCAGTCTAATTACAAAAACTGGGTGACTACCGCCCTTCACTTTTTTTTAACCCTTTTTATTGAAGAGAGAAAGATGAACAGTGTAACAAACACACATTCATATAACAGCTGCAGTTAATATATTAAAATAAAACAGAATAGATTACATACTGGATCTTACAGTTACAGAAAATTAATGGTAAGAATTAATGTCAAATAAGATAGGCACCCAAGTAAAGAATGCTTGCTTGCTCAGATACCAAGGACTGTGATGAGGGAGGCCCCTCTCCCCCCAGTTTCAGCAGCTCTAGAACGAATACAGATTGGTCCGTTCTCTAGATAGGGAACAGCCCTCTCTCTATGGCACTTATGAGTGGGGTCCACATCTCTTGAAATGTTTTTTTGACCCCATTGGTAGAGAGTTGTTTCCTCTCCATGATCATGCACTGCTTAAAGTTCTTGGCCCACTGTAGGATGGAAGGTGGACAGGATGCCATCCAGGACTGAGCAATTGTTTTACGGGCTGTCACCAATGCCAAAGCCCACAAGGGGTCAGCCCCTTTGTTTTTCTCGAGCAAGGCTGGTCCGCACTCAATAACAGTTCCAGTGGGGAATTTGAGGGTGAGTATCCCAACACCCCAGACATAATTTTATGTACCTCCTTCCAAAACATTGTTACTTTAGGGCAAGTCAGAGCCATGTGCAAGAAGTCTCCCTCCTCCACCAGACATTTAGGGCACTCCCTGGACCTGTCAGGGTTAAATACATGCAAACATTTGGGGGTAATATATGCCTGATATATGAAATTAAGTTGAACCTGTCTCAACTTATTACATCTTGAACACGTAAGGAAGTGCCTTGTGGCCAATTTCCAGATAACTGGGCTAATTTGGGTATCAAGGTCTCGTTCCCAAGCTGCCCTAATTCTCTCAGTTGCCTGACATTCTTTTCCTTGTAGGGTCTGATAATAGGTTGTCAGAGGCTTCCTACCCAGCTGGGGCCTATGACGTCCCTCTTCAAAAGGAGATGGTTAAGCCCAGTTATACACCACATCCAGTGAGTCCCCCAAATGCTGTTGGATTGTCAAATATACAAAAAAATAATCCGGTTGCAAACCCCAGGCCCTGGGCAGGGTTGAGAATTCCAATAATCTACCGGCCTGATACAACTGAGATATAGTGTAAAGTCTGGGGTGGTGTCAATTCAGCAGCCGCTGATACAGCCGCACTGAGCAGGAGCCCCTCCGATGCATTGCAGCAATGAGGTCTGTATAGGGCAAGGGCATCGGGGAGTTACCCACATGTTTATGTGTGGCAACCCATGCTTTCAGGGTGTAGGCTACAAAGGGGTTAGCTACCTCCAGCGGTGACAGAGTCCAAAGAGCCCTCTACAGCAGGTTGTTGGACAAAGAGACCCCATAGTTTCCTCTTCCAGTCGCAGCCATGACCACTTCCCTTCATGAAGGATGCAAAAGACACATTCCTGAACTCCAGCTGCACCTCTTAACCCACCCACCCTTTTACTGAACACTCCACACACCAAAAGGAAATCTGATGGACAATGCATTGCAGACCCTCACAGAGAAGCTTCATGAGCCCCTCCACCCAGTCGCAAGGACTACTCTTCCCCAAACCTTCACAACCAGGAACAATCATCCTTATGATGACCACAGACATTAAGGTATGGGTCTTGGGGTCAGAATCACAGGATTAGCCCGACTGCACTCAAGTCTCCCAGTTTAAATCAAAGCACAAAATGTTCTACCTTCGACCCACCCTTGACCTCTTCTCTAATCCAGAGCCTCGAACACACTCCTGCCTGCCCCCAACTTTACACTGAATGCTAGAAACAAAACATGAACCCACAGGAAATAACCACCTTAACTGTTGCCAAGCATCCCAGAGGTTCAATTCCAATGGCTAACTAACTGATACAGGGTGTCAAACTGGTAGGGAGAGCAGACTTCAATGGTGGGGCTCCCACTCTGGTAATCCATTGCCGGGCTGCTGGGCCCCCACCGTGCACCAAATATCATAGATACATAGACAGTGTCGGCAGATAAGGGCCTATGGCCCACCCAGTCTGCCCATTTGCGCTTGTAAGTTTACTTTATGTTTTCCTAGAAGTCTTTTGCCCCTTAACCCTGACCTCCAGAATTCCTTTATGTCTATTCCATGCATTCTTAAATCCCGTGATTGTTTCAGCCCCCACCACTTCCTCTGGCAGGGTGTTCCACTTGTCCACCAGCCGGTCTGTGAAGAAATTATTCCTCACGTTTCCTCTGAATCGTCCTCCCTCCAACTTCATCCCATGCCCTCTAGTCCTGGAACATCTTTTTTGCTTAAAAATAGTGTATTCCTGCACCCTGTTCCTCCCTGTAAGATACTTGTATGCCTCTATCATATTCCCTCTCTCCCTCCTCTGCTCCAGGGAGTACATATTCAATTCCTTCAACCTGTCCTCATAGGACTTGTGATGCAATCCATGTACCATCTTTGTTGCCCTCCTCTGAACCTTCTCTACCCTGTCTATGTCCTTACATAAGTAAAGTCTCCAGAACTGTACACTACACTCCAGATGGGGCCTCACTAGTGTCTTGTATGGTGGAATTATGACCTCCCTTTTCCTGCTGGTGATGCCCCAGCCTATGCATCCCAGCATCCTATTTGCTTTACCTGCTGCCTTGTCACACTGTTTCTCTACCTTGAGGTCATCAGAGATGATAATCCCAAGATCCCTTTCCTGCTTGGTGCATGCTGTATCCTCACCCCCCAACTGATTTATTGTGCCAGGGTTTTTGTGCCCCATATGCATTATCTTTCACTTCTTTGCATTGAATTTCAACTGCCAAACCCCTGACCATTCTTCAAGTTCCTGCAGGTCCCTTCTCATTCTGTCTACACCCTCTGGTGTGTCTACTCTATTACAGAGCTTTGTGTCATCAGTGAACAGGGAAATTCTGCCTTCTAGGTCCTGCGCAATGTCACTGATGAAGATGTTGAATAGGATCAGTCACAGCACTGATCCGTGTGGTACCCCACTGGTCGCTCTTTCCTCTATGGAGTGATAGCTATTTACCACCACCCTCTGTGTCCTACTTCCCAGCCAGTTACCTACCCACTACACTACTGTCCTGCCCACACCCATATTCCCCAGTTTGTGTAATAGTCTTCTATGTGGCATAGTGTCAAAGGCCTTGCTGAAGTCCAGATAGGCCATGTCCACTGCCCTTCCCTGATCCACCTCCCTAGTCACCCAGTCGAAAAATTCAATGAGGTTGGTCTGACATGACCTCCCCCTGGTGAAACCATGCTGCCTTGGATCCTGCAGTCCATTGACAACCAGATGTTCCACTAATCTCTCCTTCAGTAGTGCTTCCATGATCTTCCCCACTACCGAGGTGAGGCTGACTGGTCTGTAGTTCCCCGCTTCCTCTTTGTTCCCACTTTTGTATAAGGGGACTACACTGCTGTTCTCCAGTCTTTCGGTACCTCCCCTGTTTCCAGTGATCGGCTAAACAGGATTGCCAGAGGTTCAGCCACCACCTCTCTTAGTTCTTTAAGGACCCTGGGGTGCACCCCATCTGGCCCCATTGCTTTATCAACTCAATGTCAAACAAAAGCTCCTTATTCTCAGAAGACGCAAACCCACATGATCCGATGTCCCACAGCATATAGGGCTGGTAAGGAAAGATGAGGTAAGGAAAGGAACGGGGGTACCAAAAACAGAGTACAGAAATAAGACAGCATAGGCTGGACTGCCTCCACACTGCATAATGATTCAAGCAAAATATAGGCACTTAGTCACTGTATGTTACCCTTTTCATTTTTTTATTTGTTCGGATAATCACCTTTGAGCAAGATAGCTCATTTACAAAGGTTCCACATCAACAACACAGCAACAATGTACATATAACTGAGAAGTGCAAAAATACAGTTTACCTATAGTCCTCAGAAGTAAACATGTTTACATAGCAATGTCATGGATTACAAATCCTTTACATTTGAGGCAGCATTTAACATGGTTTGTCAGAGATTACACATATAATTAACATACAACACTTGACAAGGTATTGCCATCTCCCGCTTGCATGCACCCAGTCACCAGCCGCAAACACTCACTGTTTGATTCAGCCTAGAAGATTATCATACACATAACCCTGTAAACAGTAGTATATCAAGGGCTTTACCTTTCTAGATGAACGTACCACCGCTCATTGTCAGCAAATCACCTCTGCTGGTGTCTGAGTAAAAGGGGCCCAAGAAACCACACATCGGGAGGTAGCGGAACTAACTCTATTCTGGAACAAAGCTTATGCTTCTCCAACAACTTGTAACACACCATCTCAGCTACACAACATTGAGACTGAGGCCTGCCATAGAACAACCATGCCATATAGTGACATAAGTTAATAACCACCTGCAATCTCCATGAGGAAAAAAGTAAACAATTGGAGGTGCTATAAAGGAGAGGAGAGGCTTACTTGGGGGGGGCTCTCTGAGCGGATATGCACCAAATATTGCCTTAAACTACCCCTCAGGAGGCAGACTCAGCTTAGACAGTTACCAATTGCCCTCCACTGATGCAGGAGCATATAGAGAAGGGCCATATGGCCTTTCAACTGAACACTCTAACAGGATGGTAAACGGAGTTCAATCGGAGGAGAGGGCGGTGACCAGCGGGGTGCCACAGGGGTCAGTGCTGGGGCTGGTTCTCTTTAATGTCTTTATAAGTGACATTACAGAGGGACTGGAAGGAAAGGGGATTTATGATGCCGGTTTGACAGCTACGTTGTTGACTGGCATCACAGCGACAGACTCCATGTCGATCATGATTTGCAGTCGGCAGGGAGCCGTGCATGTCGGACACTGTTTTTTCTTCGGGGGGCCTTGTCCCTGAACCCCTTATGCAGGGTGCTCTGCCCCTCACACCCCCACGTACTAATGGATTACAACTCTGAGTCGGAGTTGACTCAGGGAGGGGTTGCAGGACAGGGAAAGTGTTGCCAGGTCCCGGGCAGACTTCTACAGCGACATGTCGATGTTGCTGGCATCAACATATGTCGCTGTAGAAGTGTCACTTTGCAGGAGGCATACCAAGGAAAGGTATGCCTCTTTGCAGATGACACTTAAATCTGCAGTAGGGTTAACACTCCAGGAAATGAAGAAAATGAGAAGAGACTTAGGCAAGTTGGAGGAGTGGTCAAGACTGTGGCAGCTTCAATTCAACGCGAATACGTGCAAAATCATTCACATAGGGAACAGAAACCAAGGGGAGGAATACACAATGGGGGGGAAGTACTAGCAACAATCAAACTGGAAAGGAACCTGGGGTGGTCATTGCAGATGACCTAAAGGTAGCCAAACAGAGAAGGCAGGAAGGAAAGCCATTGGGATGCTGGGGAGCATTGGAAGAGGTATTACCAGTAGAAAACAGAAGTGGTGATGCCTCTGTACAGACAGTTGATGAGACCTCATCTGGAGTACTGTGTGCAGTTCTGGAGACTGCATCTCTGGAAGGACATTGACAAAGTAGTGGCAGTCCAGAGGAGGGTAACAAAAATGGTGCAGGGATTGCACCAGAAACCATACCAGGCGAGACTGAGGACTCTTAATATGTATACACTGGAGGAAAGGAGGGAGAGGGGGATATGATAGAAACTTTCAAGTACCTCAAGGGGATTAACACAGTTCAGGAGGGCAGCATCTTTGAGAAAAGGAGATGTGCAAGAAGAAGAGGTCACAACATGAAGCTAGAGGGGGGAAGAATCAGGGGGAAACATGAGGAAGTATTTTTACACAGAAAGGGTGGTGGATGCATGAAACCGTCTCCCTTAGGATGTCATAGGGACCAAAAAAATAGGTGAATTCAAGAATGCTTGGGAGAGACAGAAAGCAACCCTAGTGGTAGGAAGGATCTGGAGTTTATACAATAGGTAGGGAAATAGGCAGACTAGGAGGGCCAAGTGGTCCTCATCTGCCGGTTAGATTCTTATGTTTCTTAGGTTCTATAGGACAACAAATGATGCCTCCTGGAAGACTTCTTAGGTGCATATTCACAGACTGCTGGATTATTCTGTCAAGCATTGGATTAGCACAATAGCAGGTATCAAAAGGAATAAAATTACTTTGCAGCCCCCCACTGCTGAGAAAGATACAAAAGACTATGGTCATGGGACAGTGTGTGTGTGTTGGGGGGGAGCTGCAAAAAAAAAAGGGGCAACTGTGTCCTGGTGGGTGGGGTCACTAATTGCTGTGTCTCGATTTGATGCTTTGTATTATTATTCATATTTTATCATGCTGTTTATTTAAATACTTGATATATTGGAAAGTTGCAGACAAAGGGGTGCACTCATGAGAGCCCTCTACGGACCAATTGTTATGAGTGCTCCCCCTTGCCTAGTAATGCTCCGACAGACAACCTGCTGGAGAATATGCTCCAGTGAGCCCCAGCTCTGTCCTGAACTTGCTTTAATACTAATCACCATGATAGTACTGATAGTTTGTGATAATAGAGTTAGAACCAGTCTACTGTTATTTTTATTTATTTATTTAAAAGTTTTACCAGGAAAGGCATTATGAGCAGGCAGCTGCTCGATTCCAGATGCGTCTGGGGGGGGGCACAGGATACAGTGCAACAATATACAACAACAATGTAAGAGAAACACCGCATTATATTCAATGGGCCTGATTCCAGAACGTATGGCGTAACTCGTGGGCGGATGCAAGTTACAACATACGCCGCTACGCCGGGGACCCTGCACCAGATTCCAGAACAGGCAGTGTTCCCCGACACCTATGCCCTGTGACTTGCGGCAGCTCCAGGGTTGCACCGCAGGAAGGACATACCTGACCTGGATTCCACAAGCTGCAGTGATGCCCACCCACAGGGTGCAATCCATGCATGGTACAGCCCCCCCTCAGCCCTGCACCAGGACACCATGACAATGCCCCACAGGGCTGAGAAGGGTGTGGGGGTGCCACTGGACAACCCAAGGGTGCATGTCAGGCAGGGGACGTGTACTTCCCTGTAGGGCACTGCTCGGGGATGGGGGCACGGAGATGCCAGCTGCCCACTGAGGGCAGCCCTGCCACCAGGGGTGAGGTGGGGACCCATGTGGGACCATGGGAAGGTTGGCTGTAGGGGCACCAGGCACGGAGGTGCGACCCCGGTGGACATAGGGTATGGTTAGACCAGCTAATAGCTGGTCTAACCGTACTTATGCCATTGTCTGCCGGGGTCCATCCTGGAATAGCAATATGCTATTCCATTGGCCATGGACCTGGAATAGGGCTGTAGGGGGGTTTCAAGTGTAAAGGATGGTGTAGCCAGCCTTTGGTGCAGGCAGCCTGTGCCATGTTGCAAGCCACCTTTTGGAATAGCGGGCAGCGTAATGCATGTTGTAAGGTGCGACTTGTGCCATTGAGTTTGGTGCAAGTCACCTTGCAACATGCTTAACCCATTTTGGAATCAGGCCCTATGTATACAACAACTACAATACATATATACAGGGGTATAATGCAGATAGGCAGAGCACTTATTACAAAATATAAACATATAGTACAATATAATATGATCAACGATGTTAATAGCAAGATAGCATAACACGATCAGTGGATTAAGCAGGCAGCAGGGACTGCCAGCCATGCACAGTTAGGTTAAAGCACTCAGGCCTAAGTCTGGAAATAGGGAGAGTTAAGTGCATGCGCAGATGGAATAGAAATGGGCTTTGAGGAGAGATTCGAGGCAGTGAGTGGAGGGGGCATGCCGAATGGCTGAGGGGAGTGAATTCCACAGTTTAGGCATGTGATACGAGAAGGCCACCTGACCTGCAGTGGTGGACATGCAAGGGACAGTCAGGGAGCGGGTGTCATGATGTCTGAGGGAGTGCAGGGGGAGGATAGGGCTGAGAAGAGGTAAAGGGGCAGGAACTGGGATCTGTACTTGGCCATGAGCCTAGCACAGCGGGACTGCCTCCTATCCTGAAGAGAGGGGAGGTCTAGGGTTTAATACAGGATGCAGTGATGGGTGCTGAGAGGACATTCAAGAACAAAATAGCAGAAGGAGTGGAAGATAGTATAAGTCTGGTTAGAGAAATGTTGGGAGTGGCACTATAAACTACATCACCATAGTAAACAATTGGGAGAATCATTTCTGTACAATAGCACGGTGAGCCGGCAGTGTAATACATCCATGGTTGTGATACAAGGCACCCAGCTTGGGGTGCTGCTTCTTGTGGATGGCCTCAATATGTACAGAAAAGTCACGGTGTTGGTCAAGCCAAACCCCAAGGTGTCTAAAGGAGGTGCAGTCCTCCAGCTTTGTCCCATCCAGGGTGTGGAAGGTGGGGAGGAACGGGAGGTGAGAGAGTCTTTGCCTTGTGCCGAAGGACATGGAGACAGTTTTCTTGGCATTCAGGAAGAACTGATTAGAGCAAAACCATAGCTGGACATTGATGAAGTCACGCTGAAGTCTGGATGCAACATCAGAGGTTGAGGGGCCTGATGTATGCAACACCATATCATCTGCAGGCTGAGGGCAGATCATTGAGGAAGATGGAGAACAGTAGTAGGCCAAGAACCGAGCCTTGGGGTACACCAGTCGAGATGGGGAGGGAGGAGGAGATGGAGTTGCCAATCCAGACAGACTGTGTCCTGTCAATGAGATCGGAGTGGAACCAACTGGTGGCCATACTAGAGAGCACTGCTTGAGAGAGCTTGGAAAGGAGGAGAGGGTGGGATGCAGTGTCAAAAGCCATAATGAGGTCGACAAAGATGGCTGAGGTGATGAGGCCTTGGTCCATGCCGGTAAGGATGGAATCGGTGAGCCTCAGGAGGGAGGTAGTGGTGGAATGTGACTTTCTAAACCCAGACTGGTGCAGAGTAAAGAAGGAGGTGGAGTCAATGAAGGAAGAGAGCTCGGAGAGGACTAAGTGTTCTTGCAGTTTTGCTAAGATAGGGAGGAGGGAGATAGGGTGATAGTTTCTGGGGGAGGGGGTGGCCGCCTTTTGGAAGGGAGATGACTGTGGCATGCTTCCATTCAGTTGGGATAGAAGTGAGAGAGAAAGAAAGGTTGAAGAGGGAGGCCAGGAGTAAGGCAATGGCAAGGGCTGCCAGAAAGAGCAGTTTGGAGTCCAACCGAGTAGGACATTTGCCCTTGGCAGGGTTTAGCGCAACCAGAGAGTTGTAAACATTGGACGGGGTAACATGTCGGAAGGAGAATGCAGGTAGGGAGGCTTGTGCAGGGGGGAGGTAGGTGGGCTGGAGGGGTAGGAGGGAGAAAGGATAGGAGTGATGAGGTACAGTTCATGAAGAAAGAATTAAACTCAGTGGCCACTGTAAGTGGATCTGTTATTATGGAGCTGCCGGCATTTAAGACAGGGTTGGGGGCTGAGATGGAGGGGAGAAGAGTGATTTTACCACCTTCCAGAATTTGGAAGGGTGATTAATATTGGTTAGGAAGGTAGATTTGAAGTAGTTTGCTTTTGCCTGGCAGATTTGTCTTGTACATGCATTATGAAGAGAGAGGTACTTCTGTGAAGCTGAGATGGAGCCGGTAACTTTATGGGCCTTCCAAGCCTGGTCCCTTGCTTTGAGGCTGTCCATGATATTAGCGGTGATCTAGGGAAGGTGAGAGCCCCGCACCCTTGTTTGTCTGAAAGGGGCATGGGAGTCCCAGACCAAGAGCAACTTGGACTTAAAATAGTCCAGGGCAGAGTCAATAGAGGGGGCATGAGGGATGAATGACCAATCAACATTTGCCAGGTCAGATAGGAGGGAGGAGAGGTCCAAGGATTTGCAGGACCATACCAGTGTGGTTTGGGGGGGTGCATTGGGCCTATGAATTTTTCTTACCAAATAGATTAGATGATGGTCACTTCGTGAGTTGGATAATAGACCTGCCACAATTATCCAATGTGAGTGGCAGGTGAGTGACCAATTCAGTAGCATGTGGTTCTGAGTTTTAAAGTTTAGTCAGGTGGGTTCTGTAATCAGTTGTGACAGATTTAGAGCAGCTACGTCATTCCGAATTTTAAAAGTAGAAGCAGAGAGCCAATTCACATTAAAATTGCCTAAGACATGGAGTTCCCCTTCCGATGCACGGGATTTTAGGGCGGTTAAGTGGTCCATGATAGAGGACACAGGGAAGTCGGGGGAGTGGTAGGAGCCAGCAATAAAAATTGGGATGGAGTTGGGGAAAGTGATTTTCACCATTAAGGAGTCGATAGTGTGCATGGGAGGTAGTAATAGCGGTATGGTGGTGAAATTTAGGAAGGAGCAAATGTACATTGAGATGCCACCACCACGTTTAGCCATGGGCCAGTCTTGCCGGATTACTGTATAACCTTGAATTAAGATGCAAGCATCCTGGGTGTGTGGTTTTAGCCAGGTTTCAGTGATAATCAGAATGTCAGGTTTTAGGGATAAGGCAATTGGTTGTAGCAGTGTGATTTTTGGAAGGAGGCTCCTGATGTTCAGGTGAGCTAGCTTTAGACCCTGTGGGAGCTGTAGAGTGGGGGGAAGGGTGGCTGGGTGAGGGTTGGACTCAATGTCCCCAGCCAACAGTAGCAGTAATGTTACCAGGGTCCTTGATAGGGCTAGCATTTCCTTCCAGTGGGGGGAAAGAAGACCGCTGCAGCAATGCTAGAGTTGCCAGAGGGGGGAACATGAGGGTGAGCAGGCCAGCATGGAAGCTAGGCGGTAATATGGAAGAACTGGGTAACCAAGTGAGGATGTGAGCAACAGGTGGGGGTGGGGCAAGGGAGGATATAGCTGAAGGGGATGCAGGGGCAGCACAAGGAGGCTGGGTAACTGACAGGCCAGTGGCTTGGGGTGGGAAGAGGGAGGATGGGACTCTAAGGGTACAAGGAGGGTGAGAAGTGTGAGTGGAATGAGCATCATGATAAGGAAGCAAGGGCATGGGCAGGGGCACCGGTGGTAGTTTGACTTCAGGTGAGTTACAGTCTAAAGATGTAGATTATGTTTGGAGCACCAGCAGCATCTAGTGGTGAGCCGTGATAAGCTGCAAAGGGGAAAGTAGACTGATTGCTTTATGTCACGTGAGTGCTCCCTATATAAAGAGAGGTTTGCCAAGGGTGGTGGTGGGGTAGCTGATGCGAGGCGTCGGCAGAGAAAATTCAAATGGCCGCCGAATGCAGCACCGCAGAGAAGAGAAGAACCCAGTCATAGGGTGGTGGTGGGGGTGGTGGGGTAGCTGACATGAAATGTCGGCAGGGGAAAATTCAAATGGCCGCTGAATGCAGCACCACAGAGAAGAGAAGAGAAGAGCCCAGTTATACCTGCAGCTGGATTCAGCAGCCACTTGGGGAGGACAGACAGCGAGGAGGTCAGGTACCCTCTGGACCACACAGGCAGCTATGGAGGAAGGAAGGGAAGAGTAACTCAATTGGGCACAGAATAAATACAGGTACAAGGGAGGAGGCTCATGCAAGGGTAGAGGGGAAAATAACTGAATCTAGAGTAGCAGTAGACTGGTTTTTGGCTCACACTGGATTCCTAGCTTAACTTCTAGCTAGCACACCTCTTGCAGCAAAATACTTATGTAACCCCCCTACAAATGGGGGTTCCCGAAAAGTCTTCCTTGAGCTTGCCTAAATGCTCACTGCCAGGCTGGTGTCCTGCATTTTAACAGTTTAAACGTTATTGCCAGAGAGTGCCTGTATAGCCTCTGTGTATTGTCTCTTAAAGAGCTGCCTATATCGCAGTTATAATTGATCTGGGAGTGGGGGCTGAATGTTTCTGTGCTCAAGTCCCGCCTGGGCTACTAGATAATCAATCTGTTCTGCCATCGCTTTTGCGCAGATGGAGCTATGTTAGAAGATGTACTTATTTGCTGATTATCTATTAGAGTGGTAATGATATTGTAGTTTGTTTAACCTGTCTTCTTTGCAGCATGGACAGTTTCGTTTATCACCACCATCTTGGTCCTGGACTGCCAGAATGGGCCAATCAGTAGCTTTGGGAACTCTAAAATGGAGCCTGTCCCCAGGAGTCTTGTGGGAGCAAAATTCTGTAGGAATTGTAGTTTTGGAACTTTGGCGCCCAAATGGACCTGGAGGGGGAGCCCTTGTTGTGACTGACAGACAGATCAGCCAATCGAACATTTTGGATCCTGGGGAAAGTCCCAGGCTGCTTGCAGCTAGAATCAGTCTGAGTTGGTAAGTGAAAGAGGTAACAGCTCAAGATAGTCGAGCAGCAGACCTGTGTAGATTCGTGCAGGAAAACTGTGAAAGGGCTGAGCTTTGGCTTACCTGTCTGCTTGCTGCCCCTGAAAGGGAAATTAGTGTTTATTTGGACTGAATCCGACTTTGGAGAGCGAGATAAGCCACTGAGCTGTGACCAGGCTCGAAACCTGAAGAAGATCGAAGATTTGCTGAATGCGATCAGCCTGTCAGGATCTCCAGCTACCTCTGAACCCCTGGATTGTACAGAGACCTTGTAATTGTGACCGGAGAGCCATTTGCCTGGTACAGTGGAATTTCTTCACATGTAAATGTGCTGTGTGCTGTTAGTAGGTCGTGATTTGGTTCCCCACTGTGTGCTGAACTGTATTCTGCTTGCTGGAGGCTGCTTCCAGCTCCAACGGACTGAATCCGTATTCATCTCCATTTGGCCTAGGACTTGCCACACTGGTCCAGCCAGACTACCCACTATGCAGAGAAAGCCATCAACAAGAGACCTGCCTGGGGTCAGCCCCTTGCTCAATGCTTTGAACAGGAACAATGCCTCAGTGATTCGTGTGGGCCAAGCTTCTCCTGGAACTCCAGCTCAACAACCTGCAATCTCGATTTCATCCTGCCTGTGTCCTGTATTGGATATCATGAGTAAACATCAGGGTAGTTCCATGCAACAACAGCTAAATCTAAAGTGTTGTTATCTGATTGCCTTGGTGTCTTTTCTTTCATGAACTCAGCCCTCTGTCTCTGGGTTACAACTAGTGTGTGTTGTGCATGTTGCTTTCTTCCATCACAGGGCCCCAACTAGCTGCGACGCCGGCCTACCCCGGGCAACGTTCCTGGCTAGCCCACCATTTTTCTACCTGGTTACCCAGAGTGTGTGATTGTGTAGGGACTCTGAAATGCATGCATAACTGTCTGATTGATTTAGCCTTTAAGCCAATCAACCTGATTACACCCCTTCCTTGTTCAAGTCCCCTGAATAAATCAGATCTAACTCTTTTTGCATTTAACATGACTGTGGTTCCAGTTTGTATTGAAAGCATTGTACTGTTGTTGTTTGCTATGTATAACCTTGTTTTACAGGGGGTCTCCAGGGTTGAACTGGTGGGAGCAGCCCTGGTGGTAAGTGCAAACAGTGTGGGCACTTGCATTGTGAATAAGGGGCATTGCAAAAGTGATTACTGTATATTGTTCCGGCCACTAGAAGGGACAGAGGAGGGTTACAGTGTCCCATAGGGCTGTGCCCAGGTTAGCTTGACCACTAACAAACCTGACCTCCGGGTGGAGGCACATGTTTCAGTACCCAGGCCCCTTAACCTGCTACTAGCCAAGCAGGCAGGGGTAGTAGCCCTTGGGATAGCGCCACCTAGGGGTTACAATTACACAGTGTAAATTAACAAAAACTAACATATAAACTGATTTAAAACTAGTTTAAGTTGCCTAAACTAATTTGCAGTCAGCTCAACAGCACCGCCGTAAATATATCATATCCCCCAACCTCTGCTGGAATAAGGAGCGGACTTCTCACTGCCCCATAACAGCAATAGAGAATTAAAATTAAAGCATCGCTAGAATTGTGCAAAAATTCTGCACATTGCCCAGGGTACAAAAACTATCTCCACTACTCCGCTGAATTAAAGTAGGCAGAGGGTCCAGTGTTAAACAGTAAGTCTCTTGCATTTTGAATTTTTCTTGATGCCAAAATTCAAATGGTCGCCGAATGCAGCACTGTGGAGAAGAGAGCCCAGTCATACCTGCAGTGGGATTCAGCAGCCACTCGAGGGAGGGCAGAAAGTAATGAGGTAGGGTGCCCTCATGACCACAAAGGCAGACAGTGTAAATTAATGAATGCAACGCCACAGAGAAGAGAAGAGAGCCCAGTTGTACCTGCAGCAGAATTCAGCAACCGCTAGGAGGAGGGCAGACAGTGAGGAGGTCGGGTGCCCTCTCGACAACACAGGCAGCTGCAGCAGGATTCAACAGCCACTCATTGGAGGGCAGACAGTGAGGAGGTCAGGTGCCCTCTCAATCACACAGGCAGCTGTGGAGGAGGGAGTGTAGAGATTATGGTGTATATGTTTTATGGTCAACTTATACATGGTACAACTGACAATGCTTCAAAAGCATAACAGTGGAGGGCCTCCGGGGAACCCCACACACTATGAGTCCATTTCCTGTACCTATTTCCGACCTTTGCCAAAGAACAACACAACCACAGCCCCCTGCCAAAAACCCACCAAGACTCTATTACCCTCACAATCACCCACTATGATGGCTAAACAAGGATACAATTTGATCACCTGGAACATCAGAGGGGCACAGACCAGAGAAAAATTACACCAAGTCCTTTGCCACCTCAAAAGAATAGGTACGAACATGACTTTCCTCCAAGAAATGCATACGTTATCCACCCAAGCACACTTTTGGTGCAGGGAATAGTTAGGCCAAGCCTATGCACCTGCAACAGATAACAAGAAAGCCGGTACTGCCATCCTGATTCACTGGAATATCCCTTTCCACTGGGAGGAACAAATCACTGATGCTGCAGGCCGTTTCATCATTCTTAGAGGAACCCTAGATAGAATGGAAGTAATATTAGCATCAGTCTATGGCCTAAATAAAGAGGAGCCGCAGGTGCTCACTTCACTGCTTATGAAGCTCACCAACCACCCCCTGTTCCATATGATCCTAGCAGGAGACTGGAATGTGGTATTAAACCCCACACTAGATAGTACCAGCCCCTGCAAAACCCGGCTATCATCCAGCCAAGATGCCATATTAGAACTTCAGGACACATGAGGGCTACTAGAACCATTGAGAACGCTAAGTCTCCAGTCTGACATTTTCTTAATCTCACCTGAATTCCTATCAGACACTATACATTGTGAAATCCTACAAAAATTTGTCTCAGACCATGTGCCAGTCATCTTCTCCCTTTCCCCAATGTCCTTAGCTGAAAAAGACAGGTTTGGAATATGAATAACAATCTCCTTAAAGACCCCATTCTAATAGACAAGCTTAAAACATACACAGAACACTTTTTTAATGACAACATAAACTCAGTCAAAAATTACACCAATATATGGGGGGCTTATATATGGGCAATTATGCGAGAATTAATACGCTTAGGAGCCACAAAAAAAAGAAGGAATGGGAGGCCACATACTTACTACAGGAAATCAGAATACTTGAGAAACGAATATCCCACACCTCCCCCGATGACAACTGGCTACACCTCAATTCTCTTAAAGCCAAATATGAAGAACTACTCATGGAGCAAGCAGAATTCATGATCCTTAGAGCCAAAACCCCGTTACGTGAACCAAAGGGGGAAAGCTGGGAAATTATTGGCCCTCTGCCTAAAGCAACAAGAGTCATTAAAATACATCAAAATCTCCAGCTGTCCAGCAACTCCCCTCTAATTGTCAACTCCCGGGACATTTTCTCTACATTTGCAACTTTTTTTCAAACCCTTTACACTCCTGATGCACCAGTGCCAGTTTATCCCATTCAACAGCTTCTAGAGCAGAACATTTTCCTAAACTCACCACTGATCAGCTGGAACATCTGGGAGCCAGTATCTTATACACCAGGCCATTGCAGACCTCCCACTGGACAAAGCCCCGGGCCCCAACAGCTTCTCCACCAACTTCTACAAAACCCTAACCCAACATCTATCAGCTCCCCTGTCTGCCTTATTTAACTCAGCATTTAACTCAGCATACACAAACAGACCTTGGATCCACGCCTACAAACTGCTACCATCACACTATTCCCCAAACCCAGCAAAAACCAGGGACAGATGTCCAGCTGCTGCCAAATATCCCTTCTTAACATAGACATTAAAATCCCTGCAAAGTATTTAGCAAAACGATTAAGCAAAGTATGGGACCTCTTAATTGGCATGGAACAGGTAGGTTTCATGTAAGGTTGCCTCTCATCTGACCACATATGGAAACTAGCCCACCTAACCTTTGTATCCAGGGAGTCTAAACAATCAACAATATTAATGTCCATGGATGTGGAGAAAACCTTTGACAGCATCCCCTGGACCTTCCTACAAAGCACAGTAAAACCAAGTCAGCTTCCCTACATTCTTTATCGACTGGGTTAAGATGCTCTTCTCCTGCCCCTCAGCCTACATCTGTTGCAACTTAATTAGTTCCACTCTTTACAGGTTGTGCAGATGGACACAACAGGGATGCCTGATTTCCCTTCTCTTTTTTTTTAACATTCAATAAACTTTATTAGTCCTGATTGAGGTTGGATTCATACCACAAACAAAATACATGCCACTATATGCTGTTCACATAACAATAGTCCAGTACAGAAACAGAGACAGGTATATCACAGCATAAAGGTCACTCAATCAAGTTGCAAGTTCAATAAAATTACCACCCACCTAACTACCCACGCCACATCCCAATCCGTCTCTCTAATAACATAGAATGACATTAGGTATAAAATAACAGCCATGAAAGCCGCAATACCACGTACTAGAGTAATACTCAAAAACACTGATGGTATGACAGCAATTATAACAAACCTCGAGTGAAAAGCCTTAAGTGAACACCAGCAACTGTCTCTTTGTTATCACCCTGGGTTCGGTGTGAGCAAGGTATAAAGAAGATCCTAAATTTGTTTGTATTTGGTGTGTGAATATGTCATACTGGCAATGATACGCTCCACTTGAAGAGCAAACAGAATTTCCTGGAACCATTCCTGGTAAGTGGGGATAACTTGATCACACCAATACCACAGGATAACTTTTTTGGTGCAGGCTGTTATTAAGGCTATATGCGGTTTCTGATTACCCAGTAAAGTGTTGAAAAAATTACCAATAATACAGATTTCTGGTGTAAATAACTGGTCAAGACCCAGAAGAGGATCCAGGTGATGTCTGATCTTATTCCAGAAGGGCTTAACCTTATCACAATACCAGAGAATGTAAAGTAAGGAACCCCTTTCTCCCTGGCACCTGGTACATGTATCCAGGGGAAGCCTACCAATCCTATGCAATTTAATAGATGTATAGAATAAATAATGCAAAATCTGAAATTGCATAAAATGGCATCTATCCCATTTAATGTATTTATATACTCCTTTCCAAATGTGGGTCCAATCTCGGGGCTGGTCCTGCTGGGGAAGGGCCAGGTCCCAATAATAATGAAAGGCCCGCTCTCTCTCAGCAAGAAGGGCCCAGAGCTGTGTGTGAAAGAAGAAAACCATGTGGGAGGTGGGAGAGGACACTAACAGAGGACTCATTATATTGCCTTACTCATTGAGCCAAAGTCCACATCCAAAATGACTTAGGAGCATACAACGAAGATGTAAGTATTTGAAACACATAGATATGGGCCATCCCTATTTCTGCTGTACCTCAGTAAAAGTAAGAAACTTGTTAGAAGACAACAAATCTTCTACTGAGAGGGACTCCAGTGTAGGCCAGGTTAACCTGATCAAAACTTTACCAGCGATCTGTAAATTCAAATTTTCCAGTATGGGTTGAATAGTAGCTTGAGAAGGATTTAATATGAACTACTGACATAGCTGGTGATGAGCACTGAGTGACTATCCAGTAGGAGTGACTTTTAAGGGTGCGGGGATCTTCTTAATGGGAATGTATAGCAGAGAATAGAGACTTAGACCTCTTTGTTGCACCAAATATCCTTCTATATCCCACCATTGAGAAATATAGAGCAGAGGTGATGCTCCAGAAGTAAAACCATTCCA
This sequence comes from Neoceratodus forsteri, assembly GCA_016271365.2. NCBI lineage: Eukaryota > Metazoa > Chordata > Ceratodontiformes > Ceratodontidae > Neoceratodus > Neoceratodus forsteri. The sequence continues at coordinate 741,668,772 of CM057459.1, forward strand.
GAGGGAGATTTGGACACAATGTATCACCAAGTAATACAGCTAAATATCAGGGACTTTTAAACCCCTGGCCACATTGGTTTTCATTAATTTAACTATTGATCTACCGGGCAGCTTTCCCTGCCTAAGAAAGCGGGAGAAAACCTGTTGATTAGAGTAAACCAACTTTTAGAGTGGGCTAAATCTAGCATAAGGAGGGGGTACAGAATTCAGGGAAGGACATTCATTCTGAGAATGTTTACCCGGTCCCACAGGGACAACGGAAGTAACAACCAGCGATTGAGATCAATCTGTATTAAGAGAAAAGGGTGATCTAAGTTATATTTTTTATGTTTAAGTGGGTCAATACTGAGGTACAAACCTAAATATTTTAATTTGTCTTTTACCCAACAGAACCCCAATGCTCTACCATGTTACGATGGGTGGAGGTGTTCTATGGCATGAGTTCCATTTTGGATAAATTTTATTTATAGTTTGAAAAGGAGCCAAATTGAGTGATAGTGCCCAAGGTCTCTGGTAATGAGGTGGCAGGAGACGTAATATGTAAAAGGATGTCATCTGCATATACTGAAGGTTTATATTGTACAGGACCCATAGCTATGCCCTGGACTTGTGGGGAGTAGTTAATCTTTCGAATTAGTGACTCAAGGTATGGGTTAAACAAAAAAGGGGAAAGTGGGCATCCTTGCCATGTTCCTTGTTGCAAGGAAAAAACTTCGGAGAACACCCCATTACAAAAGACACGGGCTGAGGGTTTGGTATAGAGTATTTTAATCCATGCTAAGAACTCTCACGGTAAACCAAACTTGGGGAGAAGACGAAACAAATAATCCCACAAAACCCGATCAAAGGCTTTCTCCGCATCCAGAGATACCAACATGGTAGGTGTAGTGGAATCCCTGGATGGGGAGACTAGATGTAAAATTTTCCGAATATGATCAGCCGACAACCTACCAGAAACAAAACCCACCTGTTCCCGGCTAAGGAGACATTCCCAAACTGCCTTCAATCTCGCGGCCAGTATTTTTGCCAATATCTTAATATCAACATTCATTTAAAACATTGGTCTATAATTAACCACTGATAGGGGGTCCCGTCCAGGCTTGGGCAGAACAACTATGGTAGCGGCAGTCAGGGAAGTATCTGTGAGACCAGTCTGGTGGAGGTATTGAAATAAATCCAGAAGGTACAGAGCCAGAAGGTTCTTGTATTTCTGGTAAAAGTTAGTTGTGAATCCATCTGGACTGGGGGATCTATCTGGAGTTAAAGTTTCAATAGCAGTTTTAACTTCTTCCAATGTTAAGGGGTTTTCAACCAGTTCCTCTCTTCTCTTTATCTGCTACCTGAAACAACTACCTAGCAAGATCCTATTAGATGACAATATTAACGAGATCCAGGCAGGTCCCTGTCACAAACCCACTCAGCAGGTCAGCCATCTACTCCCAAAGTGCCAACCTCCAAGCGCAGTCTTGTGAACAGTTAACAGAAACAGGGTAACCCTCCTGTCTGTTTTGTGGGTTTGAATCAATCTTTGGTCTCAAGTCTTGGAGGGATTCAAACTGTGAACCTCTTGCTAGTGTACCCAATGCACAGGCTCAGATAATTCTGTCTTCGGGGGGCCAGATATCTTTGCCTACGGGCATCTAACCAGGTGTACAGAAATGAACCTGCCTAGCACCCCTCCCTCTGTCTGTACTGCCTGTTTATACATAAGTCCATTTTCCCAATAAACCTTATGTCTGCTGTCATCTCCCTGTACGCCGTCCAAGTCTGCCCAAGCCCTCAGCTTCTCTAAACTAGGATCACTTCTCTGAGCAGCTGCAAACCCCTCACACATTCCCAAGGCATGGGACAGGTCCCCTACAGTCGTTAAACTAGGGTCCCTAGCACTAGCTTCAGGGCACTCAGGATCACTGTCAATCCCAACCCTCTGACAATGGGTCACCCCTCCCTCTTTGGAGTAACCCTCTGTAGCTGTGTGGTTACTTGCTACTGGGGAAATTTCTACCCCCTTTTTGTTAGTCTCCCCATCTAGAGACACAGGCTGGGGAACCAGCCTCTCAGTGGTTTCCACAATGATTTCCGTGGGGTTCAGGGAACTACAGTTTTCCCTTGCAGCTTGGCTATGGGTAACTGCACATACCATCCCCTGTTTTAGATTGTTGCCCAGGATCACATCCACTACTAATGTTTTGGCTACAGCCACCTGTTGCACAGTTCCCCCTGTTTCATCCCAGTCTAGGAGAACACTAGCGAGGGGCAATGTTTTCACCTCACCAGTAAAGTCCTGTACAGTGACGTATTTATTGGGTATAAGATGACCAGGCTCTACTAGATCCCCTTTTACCAATGTCAGGCATGCCCCTGTGTCCCTTAACCTTTGCATCTGTACACCATTCACCATGACTGGGTGCATGTGTTCCCTCATGTTCACTGGCATGCTTCCAGGGACACACAAACAACCCACTTCTTTTCTAGTACCATTCTGCGTATTATTGCTCATTCTTTTGGGACACTGTCTGGCAATATGCCAAGTTTCTTTACATAACCAACATTCACTTCTCTTTTCAGAGAAATCTTTTCTCTGAAACCTGGGGCTAACTGGTTTCAGTGGAGGCAGTGAGGGTTTTAGCTGCCCTGAAGGTGTGTCTTTCCATTTCTGTGCTGCCACGCCCACCCCATTCGCTCTCAGAGCAGGTCTGCTCTTGGCATAGCGGTCCGAGAGTTCTGCAGCCTCTTGCACTGTTTTGGGATCTCAGTTCTCCAGCCAGGTTTTCAGCTCTGCTGGACATGCCCAGAAAAACTGTTCTAACTGAATCACATTTTCAATTTTATCAACAGAGTTTGTCTCAATTCCTTCCCACCAACGTTTTAAATACTGATGTTGTTTTGTGGCTAGCTCCTCGTAGCTCATGTCAAGGCTTCTCCTGAGCTTACGGAATTTAGCTCTGTATGATTCAGCAGTTAATTCAATTTTTTATAACAGTGCAGCTTTAAGTTTGCTGTAATCATCACTGTCTTCATTGTCTATTTGACTCAATGCATCCCGAGCTTTCCCGGTAAGTAGCAGGATAGCTGGAAGCTCCAGGACTCTCTAGGAATTTTAGCCTGAATACAAACTTTTTCAAAAGAATTTAAAAAGGCATACATATCCTCCCCCTCTTTAAATTCGGCTATTAATTTGGAATTCAATTTGTAACCCAGTCCTGTAGTTCCAGTTAAACCCAAGCCACTTACCTGCTCTGGTGCTCTGGTCGGAGTCGTAGCTTCTCCAGTTCGTGTTGCATCTGGCACTCCTGCTCTTCACGGTCTGTGTCTCGGCATTCTAGCTCTCCCTTCTCCTCTGCAGCTCACTGGCGCTCATGCTCCTCTCGGCATTCTTGCTCTGCCTCACAGTGTTCTTGCTCCCTCTTCTCCTCTGCAGCTCACTGTTCATGCTTCTCTTCTCTCTGGAACTCCAGCTCCATTCTGCATTCCATTTTGCAGCCTGAGTACTTCTGGATACAGGATACCAGTAACCTTCCCATGCTGCTGTGGCCCTTCACTGACAGTGGCCCTGCTGTCATCCTCATCGGATCTGGACACTGCACTGGCCGCTAGCCCTGCCACACTCAAGGTTTGGTCCTTTTTAGTCACGGTCTGTGACTTGGTGCTCTGGGTATCTGCTACCACCAGGGCATCTATGAGGTTCTGCTTGCTGGCTTTCACCTCGAACGGGACTCCTCTGTACCCGCACAACTGTTTTAATTAGTCTACAGTGTCCCTGCTGTAGTTGGAAGCCATCTTGCCTAACTACTGCTACTCTGACTTGCCCTTTAGGAAAACAAATAAAATGGGTAGGTACTTGACTGTACACCAAGTGATACAGTTCTGTCTCCTTTTTAAAATAAAACTCTGCCTTTTTCTTTCTTTGCAAGTGAGCTGACACTCTCAAGCTGACACACTGAGCAATTAAAACTTGTAATACCAAAATTTTGCACCCGCTGCCAACCAATCTGTCACAAACCCACTCAACAGGTCAGCCCTCTACTCCCAAAGTGCCAACATCGGAGCGCAGTCTTATGAACAGTTAACAGAAACAGGGTAATCCTCCTGTCTGTTTTGTGGGTTCGAATCAGCCTTTGGTCTCAAGTCTTGGAGGGATTCAAACTGTGAACCTCTTGTTAGCATACCCAATGCACAGGCGCAGATAATTCTGCCTTCAGGGGGCTAGGTATCTTTGCCTACGGGCACCTAACCACGTGTACAGAAATGAACCCTTAAAAACTCTAATAAAAGATCTCAGATTTTTCTTACCTTTTTCCAGTTTGGTATCACCATTCAAGCTTATGCACAGTGTCTGCTTTAACCATATATACTTCACTTGATAAAGAAAAGAAATTCAAAGACAGACCAAGTAGGCTCTAAAATAGATAAAAAATATGTAAAGCATAAAATGCAGAACTATTATGTCACAAGAACCATAAAATCTTTTAAAAGAACAAGGTTTTAACAATGCAATTCCTACTACAGTACTTAGATTTGGTCTCTCTCTCTCTCTCTCTCTCTAAATACCTGCTTAAAGTGCTCAAAGATGTTTCTTTGTCCGAGTGTAGATAAAAGTGTCCCTGAAGGAAAACAGAATATTCTTTAAAAAAACTGTATTTGCCAACCCCTTTGTGTGAGGTCATCTAGCTCCTCCTCTGTCAGAATATATAAAAATATATATCTATACAAAAACAGGATGTCTTTTCAAAGTATTAAATTCTGTAATCCTCAGCACAACTCATTTTATTCAAATGATTTTCTTTGATCTTAGGAGCAGCTTCACCTTTCCAGGACATCAAAACATCTTTTATGACTTCGCACTAAAATGTTATAACCTGCTTTTTTCCTCTAACCGTTATAAAAGTTTATGATCTATCTTGGCAGTTAGGCATCTTCTAGCCTGTAATTAGCTTCTGGCCTTCCAGGTAACACGTGTGTGTGTGTGTGTGTGTGTGTGTGTGTGTGTGTGTGTGTGTGTGATCTTTCATGCTGTCTCAGCATCTCTCATGAGAGACAGTCCATAGCAGTCCATAACACATTTTTATTTTACAAAAAGCATAGGTTACCTGCTAGGTGAACCAGCTGTCTGAGTGTCACAGTCCCCACAGATATAAGCTGTTGATTAACTAGAATCTGCAGCTTATCCATCAGATAGGGAAATGGGCAGACTAGGTGGGCCAAGCTGTCCTTATCTGCCGTCAAATTCTATGTTTCTATGTTTCTCCACTTAAGCGGACAACATCCTCCTACACCTGAAGGATGCTAGCACCGCCATCCCAGTGGCATTGACAACCCTGAATGAATTTGGCCATATTTCTGGATATAAAATCAACACAGAGAAAACCTGCATTATGCCCCTCAACCACCCAGTCATCAAATCACAAGTACTCCAGTGGGGAGGGGGGGGCTCCTGGTCCTCCACATCACTAAAATATCTAGGAATACACAAGGCCCCAAGCATAAAAAGGGGTTTCTCCCTTAACTTAGATTTGCTTATAATGAGTATTAAACAGGATCTTCACAGATAGTCAACCCTGCCAATGACATTTATGGGCCATGATCAGCATCATTAAAATGAATATCCTACCTAGACTTCTGTATCCCTGGGGATGACCAAGCTATTCATCCCAACACTCTGATTTAAGAAACTGAAGGTGATACTTATGACCTTCCTATGGTGCACAAAATGCCACATTTATTTTATTTATTTATTTTTGTCTTTGGTAACCGGGTAAGGCCCACTAGGCACAAGTGCCTGTTTTCATGGGTGACCTGGGAGCACTGGGTGGTTAAGTGACTTGCTCAGAGTCACACATTATGCAAGTGGAGGTTGTAAGAATCAAACCAAGGTCTGGTCTGCTAGATGTACCAAACTGATTCACAGCTCATTACTCTGACTTCTAGGCTATACTGCCAGCCCTGATAGGGCCTACCACAAGCTCATTCAACTCAAGGTGACCCTGACTAACTTTCCATTTCCCCTTGCTTTCCAACTCCCTCTTCCTTCCTTTTCATCCCCCTCTTCTTTCCTTTTCGTCCCCTCCCTTACCCCTTTCTCACACCTTATCATTACTTTTTACTCCCTTCACTCCACATCCAACCCACCCCTTCCCTTCTCGTTCCTCTTTCCCTATCATTGACAAGATCTTCTCAGTCTGCAACCAATAGACAGGTCCGTCCCTTTCCTTTTCCTCCTATCTTCCTTTTCCTCACTCTCTCCCATGATCTACTGACAAAGCCTTCTCAGGCTGCTATTCTGTCTGAAGGTTGGCACTCTAGGAGATAATTAGCTGTCTTCCCAGACCAAGAGCACAATGTAGTTCCCAACCTGTTGTTATTACTATGTTAAGAAATGCACCACTGAAACTATTATACAGTTATGTTAACCTAGTTATCCTAGCAACTTCTTTGTATGTGTTCTGTCATATCTGTTATCCTTGTGCTGTATATTATGTGCTTCATCGACTTGGAACCTTAGTAAAAGAGCCTTTTTGTGCTCAAAGGTATTAATCCGAATGTGAAATAAATAAAATAAAAATAAAGAGAAGGTGAACAGAGGCCTACAACTTCCAGACTTCTACCTATACTACCTAGCCTTACACGCCAGATAATTCCTATGATGGAGAAAAGTGGCCCCAAATAACCGCTGGACTTGTATAGCCCACATTGACAGTAAATAGAACTAGAGCTATGCCACCAGTCCTGAATCTGCATCGACACCCTTCCCCACATCCCTCTCTCAGTGCTACCAGTTACTCTGAGACAGGACACCTATGGACACAACCCTCCAGGTAAGTAAACAACTGAACAGGCTCCTCAAAAATAAGCCCTTCTTCGCATTAGAGCAACCCATCCTAGGTAATCCAAACTTCAAAATACAGAGCGCACCAACGTCACACAACTTCCTTGACATCCCACACACTACATGCTTGGGACATGTCGTATAAAAGGATTCCTTCATTGCTTTCAGCAACTTCACATTACTATTCCTCCAACACAACACTCTCTCCCTTTAAACTTCTGTACCTACGTCACACAATTACTAGTGCTCTAGAGCCTAGACCATGACCTATCCCAGATTCAACTGTATGGGAGGAACTGGCCCCACTGGCATCCCAGCACCACTCCATCACACTCCTATACAAAAAGCTCCTGTCAATCTCCAACCCAGTGGAACAGGACAACTGCTTCTTCTTGAGCATTATATATCCAGAACTAGAAGATCCCTCCACAAGAACAACTATCTGGAAGAGCATACACAAATGCATCAAGTTCGACGGCCTCAGACTAATGCAATACAAAATAACTAATAACCTATAGTTCACACCCACAAAACTCCACAAAATGGGCCATCTACAGTCCCCAACTTGCACTAAATGCAAGCAGGAACTGGGGCACCTAAAGCATATTTTCTGGGACTGCCCAAAGGCAAAGCCACTTTGAGATTCCATTCAGCAACACATGGATCCCCTACTGGGGCTAGATTCTGCCTTCACTCCCCAAATCTGTCTACTTGACCTCAATCTGGATCAGGTTTTTGGGGTATGGAAATTCTACATCTCCCGTATTTCTGCAACTGAAAAAAAAAAATCTTACTAAGGCATTGGCTCAATGAAACAGTCCCCACCTACCTAGAATGGTACAATGCCATACTAGAGGCCCTTAAAATAGAGAAAATGATCAGCTCACTAAACAGCCGTACACAGCAATATCAATACAAGTGGAGTTTATTGGAGAACCTTCTGCTTCTAAGCTAACAGTACCTATATATCTTGGAACCAAAACTTACCTCTTCTGTATGTTTAAGAAAAATCCATGCTCAGCATTTCTAATCCCAGGAATCACTCATTATGATTAAACTTAATGCAGTCAGCCTCCTGTGTTGAACTGCCCATAGAAATGGAATTTTATCCAAATTATGGAATTCTCAGTTGGCTCATGCCGCTTTCAAACTGCTGGCCTAGCAACTGTTGCACTCTAAGTGCTTCAGATTCTTTACTCTGCCTGCCTAGTAAGGACGTCCTGGAGAGCTCTCCTTGAACTGTCTTCAGAATAAAGTTTATCTGTGGATAAGTACTAAATTTTAGTTTAAATTTCAATTGCTGCCTTAGAAACATTGTTTAGTATATTTTATGTGTTATAGTAGTTTTTTGTCTCTATTCACGGTTCCCTCACAGTTCCTTGGAACTGAGGGTTCCGCCTCTATTTGGGAGGTTTTTACCTCAGTTTTGCTTTATTTTATACATTTAGTGACCGGTTCCTTGATCCGCTTTATTTTTGTCTAAATTTCTGTATTTTATCGGTTCCTTTTTCCTCAGGAACCGAATAGCGATCGGTTCCAGGAACCGTTAGCGGTAGTTGTATTTAAAGGACCTCCGGTTCCGAGGTATTTTAAATAATGTTTTTTTGTGACGTAATCTTTTTGTCTATCAATGTCAGAGGTCCATTTAGATAAACCTAAAAAACACACAGGACCCACAGGTTTTAAATGTTGTGAGTCTTGTGGGCAACTTATAGCAAAAGCAGATAGACCTTCTCTGTGTATTTCTTGTTTAGGTACAAATCATATATTTGCCAGTTGTGATATTTGTAAGACCTTTTGCCCTAAAACATTAAAGAAAAGGTCTAAGATTTTAGAAGAGATGGCTTCTGTTTCTGCTTCTAGTGTAGATAATTCTGCTTCTTCCTCTTCCCACAAAAAGGATGGAGGTAAAGCCAAGGATCCTGACAAGAGTTCAGATAAATCTGAACAAGGTAAAGCAAAAAGGGCTTTGGAAACCGGCTCTGAACCTGTTCCATTAAATAAAAAGTGTAAAGAAAAACATATTGCTGTGCCTCCGGCCGAGAAGGCTAAGGAGCTCCCAGCAGACAAACGTATTATGCCCTCAGCTGAGGACATTACTAAGGCACTTCAAGTGCTACAAGCCCTATAGGGGGCAATCCCGGTTTCTACATCGACTGCCCTGGTTCCTCCTACACCTCCAGCAAGGCAGGGAATGCTAGAGGTGTTTAGGGAGGAGGAGGAGGAGGAGGATTTTGAAGGGGAACCTATAAATCCAGAGGTTTCCCCTGAGCAAGAATTCGGGTCCCCTCCTAGGGGCCCTGAGGAATACTCCTCCCACTATGCCTTTGTCAAGAGCATGATGGAAACTCTGAATCTCCCTCTTCAGGAAATAGAAGAGGATATGGAGGAGGTAGATTTTCTGGACATGATGAGGTTAACCCCCACTAAACGTCTGCTTCTCCCCAAGCATAAGTCTTTAAATAAGGCTGCACTACAGATTTTTAAAACTCCAACCTCTATCCCTGGTGTGGATAAGAAAGCTGACAAGAAATATTAGCTTGACAGAGCTACAGCTTATTTTCTTTTAACTTATCCTGATCCTGAGGGAGTAGTACAAGCTGCTGCCTGTGACAAGGCCAGGATCCCCTTGGCTACCCATCCACCAGACAAAGACTCAAGAAAAATGGATGCTATGGGGAAGAAATGGTACATGGCTGCCTCTTTATTAGTTAGGCAGGCCAATTACATGGTATATTCAGTGCAGTACCAAAAAGCTCTATGGAACTCGGTTCTAGCTTTGACTGATAAGGTTCCAGGTGAAGTGGCTGTAGACTTACAGGATACAGCAAGGGCTGCACTTGATGCTACCAAGTACCAATTTCATATGGCAGTGGATTCCAATGATACTTCATTCAGGTTAATGGCTTTGTCTGTTTCACTTAGGAGGTTCGCTTGGCTTAGAGCCACCAACCTGACTTTAGACACACAGGCTAAAGCAATGGATTTTCCCCTAGAAAACAACTCTTTGTTTGGGGATAAGACAGAGGCATACATGAAGAAGGTGGAGGAATATAAATCCACCTATTGGAGCAATTCCAAAGATAGGTCTTCCACCTTTTATAGACCCCAGAGTAGGGAAGGTAGGGGTAGGGGTTCTTACCCCAGACCTTTCTTTCAAGTGCAGGCCTCTCAGCCTCAACAGCAGGCCAGAGGTTATTTTAGAGGAAGGGGAAGGAGAGCCATGAGAAGAATGGCCCCTGCACCACAGGTTCAGGCACAGACCACACAGAACCCCTGATGGGCTAGTGCAGGTCGCATCCCCTGTTTCAGTACCACCAGTAGGTGGCAGACTGGCTCATTACCTTCACGCTTGGCATTTGATTACCACAGACAAGTGGGTGTTGGAGGTAGTGAGCCAGGGCCTGGTACTCAGTTTCAAATCACTTCCAAAGCTGAGAACAAGAACCTTTGTTCCATGAACAACTGCACACAGGATTCTGTTGGAGGCAGAGGCAAAGCATCTACTGGCAATCAAAGCAGTAGGGGTAGTGCCTTTGATAAGCAGGGGCAAAGGTTTTTATTCCAGGTACTTCCTCATAAGGAAGAAAAATGGGGATTGGTGACCTATTTTGGATCTAAGACTTCTGATCAAGTACATTTTGAAACCAAGGTTCAAAATGGTCACTCTTGCAATAATCATTCCCTCATTGCAAACGGGAGACTGGCTAGCCTCCCTAGATTTAAGGGATGCTTATTTCCACATTCCCATCAGACAATCTCACAGAAAATTCTTGAGATTCAGGCTGGTGTCAGGCCATTATCAGTTTGCAGCTCTCCCTTTTGGGCTAACTTCGGCACCAAGAGTTTTTACAAAGTGCCTATCAGTGGTGGTAGAGTTTTTGAGGAAACAAGGGGTAACAGTCTTCCCCTCTCTGGACGATTGGTTAGTAGTGGGATAGTCCCTGCAGCATGCAGCACAGTCACTGGCACTAACAAAATCTACACTAGCATTCCTGGAATTTCTGATCAATGAACAGAAATCTCAGCAGGTACCACTCCAGGTGCTGGAGTTTATTGGAGCAGAATTAAACACCAGACAAGGCAGAATCTTCCTGCCACAAGACAGGGTGACAAGCATTCTGCAGATTGCAAAATCCTTTGTGTCAGGGAGACCCAAACCAGCCAGAGAATTTCTCAGGCTGCTGGGCCACATGGCATCTGCCACTGCAGTGGTAATGGGCACCAGGTTTCAAATGAGAGATATTCATTTCCATCTCAGACAGTACTGGTCTCAAAGGACGGATCCTATGTCCAAACTGGTTCCAGTCATAAAAAGCTTAGTCCAAGCTTTACAATGGTGGCTGGACAAGCACAACCTCAGAGTGGGTGTACCTTTTATAAGGGAACACCACTCAGTAATCCTCACAACAGATGCCTCACTTCTAGGTTGGGGGGTACACATGTTGGAGCACACAGCAAGTGGCACATGGTCCCCACAAGAGTCTCTGTTGCACATAAATATCTTGGAGCTCAGGGCTGTTTACCTGGCTCTAAAACATTTGCTCCTTACATGCAAAACAAGGTGGTGCAAGTCAGAACAGACAAAACCACAACCATGCATTACATCAACAAGCAAGGAGGTACCAGGTCAGATCTGCTGTGCACAGAAGCAATGAGACTGTGGTCCCTGGTATACTCCATGGGAGTATCCCTGTCAGCCATACACCTTCCAGGGAAGGACAATGTATTGGCAGACTCTCTCAGCAGGATAAGTCAAGACCACCATGAGTGGTGCCTGAATGCTCAGGTACTCAGTACAATTTTCAGGAAATGGGGCATTCCAGAGGTGGAGCTCTTTGCCTCCACAGAAAATCACCAGCTTCCAATGTACTGTTGCAGACCTCCTCTAAGCAGCACAATTCCCCTGGATGCCATGGCCCTGGATTGGACAGGTAAGTTTCTGTATGCATTTCTCCCTTTCCTATGATATTCTGGACCCTACTGAAATTGAGGTCCCAACCAGCAAAAATGATACTGGTGACTCCGGATTGGGCAAGACAGCACTGGTACTCTCTTCTACTGTCTCTGTCAGTGGTTCCCCCTATCCACCTGCCCAGGAGGCACAACCTCCTCGCAGGGCAGGATCCTGTACCCCAATCTCAAATCACTGAGACTCAAGGCGTGGCTCTTGAAGACTTAGAATTTGCTAACCATGACCTGTCAGAACAGGTGCTGACAGTTCTTATGGATTCCAGGAAGCCGTCTACTAAGAAGACATATTCCTCTAGTGGAAAAGATTTACTATATGGTGCACAGGTCAGGGTGTGACCCCTGTCAGGGCTGATTTGGCTATTCTTCTAGATTATCTTACATATTTACATTCCTAAGGTCTGAAGCCTTCTACCCTCAAGGTCCACTTAACTTCACTCTCTGCTTACCTGTCAGTTGGTAAGGAGAGATCTATGACCTCTCATCCAGTATTTAGAAAATATTTTAAAGGCCTTAATCTTCTGCACCCTTCCCTGAGGGAACCAGCTCCTGCCTGGAATCTAAATGTTTGCCTTGCTAAACTCATGGATGCACCATTCGAACCCATGGCAGCTGCAGATTTGAAGTATGTCACTTGGAAAACTGTTTTCCTGGTTGCCATTACTTCAGCCAGAAGGATCAGTGAATTACAAGCCCTGTGCACAGATGTGGACTACATCTCATTCCACAGGGACAAGGTGGTCCTTAGGACTAATAGAAGATTTCTTCCCAAGGTGGTGTCTGATTTTCACTTGAATCAGTCTATCACTCTACCTGTCTTCTTTACAGACAACTCCAGTTCTCCAGAAAGGAGACTTAATTCTCTTGATGTCAAAAGGGCACTTAGCCACTACATTGACAGAACCAAGTCTTACAGGACAAGTCAATCACAGCTCTTCCTCACATATGGTGAAGTTGGTAAGGGCAGAGCTGCAACAAAATGTACAATTGCTCGCTGGATAGTAGCATGTATACAATTTTGTTATAGTAAGGTGGGTAAACAGGTTCTTCTGGGCCTGAAGGCACACTCCACCGGGGCACAGCTGCTTCAGTGGCAGCTTCAAGAGAAATTCCACTACTGGAAATCTGCAAAGCAGCTACATGGAAATCGGTACACACCTTCACAAAGCATTATAGTTTGGACTTACAAGCCAGAGGTTATGCTAGGTTTGGTACAGCAGTACTGCAGAGCTTGTTTCCTAAATAGGTTCTCTGTCCAACCTCCAAAGGTACTGCTTGGTAATCTGCATTAAGTTTAATCATAATGAGTGATTCCTGGGGTTAGAAGAAAAAATTACTCACCATAGTAATCTTGTTTCTTCAAAGAGATCCCTCATCATGATTAAAAACCCTCCCTACCTCCCCTACTAGAACCTATAGAAGCTGCTAAGCACCCCTGCATTAGGGTGTTTTTTTCTTTTTCTCCTATATAGGCTAAGGTAGAGACTCACTTTGTTTAACCAGTTGGTGTCCAGGTGGTCTTAAAGTTTCTTAGGTTTGTTGGTTAAGGATGTTTTGACTTGAAAGGGCAAAAATGTTATTTAATGTTGTTAATTTTAGCTAGTGGGTCTTTTACCCAGCTAGGCTCTGTAAGAGTCTAAAGCACTTAGAGTGCAACAGTTGCTAGGGCAGCAGTTTGAAAGTGGCATGAGCCAATTGAGAATTCCATAATTTGCATAAAATTCTATTTCTCCAGGCAGTTCAACACAGGAGGCTGACTGCATTAAGTTTAATCATAATGAGTGATCCCTTTGAAGAAACAAGATTACTATGGTGAGTAATTTTTTCTTCACCGCTATTAATACTGTACAACCGTTTGCTACATGCCATCAATGTTATACCTAAACTCCCTAGTGACCAGGATGGATGTACTGCATCTAGTATGTAGTGTTCTTTGTTTGTAGTTGTCTTTGTATTTGTTGTCTATTTCAAACTTTTAATAAAGTTCACTATTTAAAAAAACAGTATTTAGCGATAAAGGAGGCACAGTGGGACTGGCAGCATACAGGTAGAGGAAGGATTGAGAGAGGAATAGACAGAGCAGTGATGAGTGTGCAGTGGAGAGTAGGTGGCAAAGCAACAAAATGGATTGCAGGTGTTTAATCTGGCAAGGAAAGAGGAGGGAGTGGTGCCATGGACCACATCAGCATAGTCAAAAACTGGGAGGACCATTTTGGTTACCAGTTCCTGGTGAACCTGGAGGGAAAGACAATCCTTAGTTTGCATTTACTGTACCACAGTCTGGGTGCAGTCGTTATAAACCACGTTAACAGAGGGTGGGCAGGAGTAGCCTCCGGCTCCTAAAAACAATCAGCCAACTCCACTGCAGTAAAAAAGAGAAACACCATGTCAGCTCTACCTTTCTGTGCTGCAGTTCTCAGCTGCTGCTGTTCCTTGATTCCCTGCACCTAAAGAAACAAAGGAGAAGCTATGGGGAAAAATCAAATAAACCTTAAAGCATAAAATGTTTAACAAAGATAAACCATTAAGCTAAATCCTGGCAACAACAATATGGGTAGTCGTCGTGTTCCCGACCTGCTCCTCTTCCCCTTCTTCTGTGGAAAAATCTGCGATTAGTATCAAGCCCTGATAGGGTTTGTTTAAATACCCTCTGTTCCTTTGTTGAACTTGACACCCTTTTTACTGTTGCTGATTGGCTCCTGTGTTGTTCTCTGGTCTTTCTGCTTGGACTAGGTTCCTCTTGCAGCCTCCAGCACCTAAAAACAATCAGCCAACTCTGGCTACAGCATAAAAGAGAAACACCATGTCAACTCTACCTCTCCATGCTACAGTTCTTAGTGTCTGCTGTTCCCCGACTCCCTGCACTTAAAGAAACAAACGAGAAGCAAAGGGGAAAAAAGCAAATAAACCTTAAAGCACTAAATGTTTAACAAAGGTAAACCTTTAAGCTAAATCCTGACAAAAAAAATCCAGGTGGTCAGTCATGTCCCCAACCCACTCCACTTCCCCTTCCTCTGTGAACAACTCTGTGATTAGTATCAAGCACCAGACAGGGCTCGTTTAAATACCCTATGTTCCTTTGTTGAACTTGGCGCCCATTTTACTATTGCCACTTGGCTTCTGTTTTCTTCTCTAGTCTTTCTGCTTGGACTAGGCTCCTCTTGCAGCCTCCAATGCCTAAAAACAATAAGACAACCCCGGCTACAGCAAAAAAGAGAAACACTGTGTCAACTCTGCCTCACAACAGGCAATTTTTTTCTGTATTAAACATTACTTGTTGGATTGCTTCACAACTGAAATTTAGTGTATCACATTCTCAGTTTGTTTTTGTTTAAAAAAAACTTTTGATCAAAACGTTTTGGTAGTCACATAGCTGGATTTAGTGGTCACTGCTCTGTCACAACTTGAGAAATAAATCTGCCATTGGAGAGCAGGGGAGAGCGTGACCACAGCAGAGTTTCGAATTTCATTCAATGTTCTCTAATTGGCATAAATTTCTAGGCTCCAGGGCAGTTCATTCCAGGGGAATGATTCCAGTTTGTCAAGCATAGTGAGAGATTCCTTTGAAAGAAACAACATTAGTACGGTGAGTCATTTTTTTATCTCTCCCATCTCATCTGCCTCATACCCGCTTCACTCTAGGGATCTCTGCACTTTCTCCCTCCCCATCATTGCTCCTGCACTGGGAAGTCAGGTTTCTCCTATCGCCTCCCCTCCCTCTGGACCCTCCTCCTTTCTACACTCCATCTCTCACTCTCCCCAACCCCCCATAATCACCAGCTTAAACTCCTTCTAGCCCCCTGCAGTTCCTGTCAGCTCCCTTCCTAACCTGCCTTTTCCTCCTCTGTCCCCAACTCATGTCTCCTCCCTTGTGACATCTGTATCCCTCCCACTGCTCTGCACTTTGTTTATACTACCAGTAGCTTGATTTTGTTTTAGGATGTAGAGCACATTTCTGTCTCTTGATACTCATATCTTGAAAATGTTGCACCTTTGTTAAATAGCACTATAGTTGTTTGCACCTTATTTGTAAACATCTATTTTATTGTATTTGCCTGTTATTTTTCCTCTTCACTGTCCCCCAAGTCACACCTAGAAACAAACTTTGGCTCAGTGTGCTTTTCCCAGTTACCAATTTTGAAATAATTCAATAAAATAAACACTTTACTGGAAAGGCAAGTAACATAGCTTTTTTTTTGTTCCTTTCCTAGACTTTTACCCTCCTCAGAAATCCAATACTTTTGAGAACAAGCTGTACTACCACAGAACTCATTATCACTCATGATCTCCAGGATCTCCATTCCTGGTTCCTCCAAAGGCTCCCAGTTTTGGAGTAATCAATCGGGGTGGGTAACCCGGCTGCAGTCAGGGGAGGAAGCACTTTGGTAAGCTGGGAATTGTAGTGGTGTACTGAGATGACTGGTGGCAGGGGAGCAGGAGGTCTGGAGTGAGTTCAGGCCAGTAGTTTTGAAGGAAGTGCTCAAGGTGATTGCTTCACTGGACCACAAATGTTTCCTTTTGGACCCTAGTCTAGTGTGGCTGTTGGTGGACTGCCAGGTGGCCCTGGGCCCAAATTTTGTTGGCATCTTCCACTACTCTTTTTTTGGATGGATGTTTTACCACAGCTCTTATTGAAGCTTTGGTGACACCACACTTGAAGATGCCATCGCTGAACCTAGATGTGCTTGCAAATTACACATCTGTCTTGAACATTCCATTCATAGGGAAGGTTATTGAGAAGGTGGCGACAAAAAGGTTGGATGCTCCCCTTGAGAGGTTTGACATCTATTATTCTCTCCAGTCATGTTTCAGGCTTCAACACAGCACAGAGACCATGCTTGTTAAGGTGTTTGATGACCTTGGTGAGGGACAGTGGTGGAGGGCTGTATTGTTGTTCTCCTTGATCTCTCATTGGCATTTGGCACCATGGATCATGAGATGTTGATGCAATGCCTCAGGGAGTGTGGGGACTCGCCAATAAAACTTTAAAATGATATGTGTCTTTCTTGTCCAGCAGATTTCATCAGGTTGTAATGGGAGATTGTTCATCACAGCCCATTGTAGTCAGCTGTAGTGTTCCCCAGGATTTGATGTTGATCTCCATGCATTTTGTGGTGTACATGTTGCTGTGGGTCTGGTGATTAGATGGTATGGTATGCTATGAGATTTAGCTGCTATGCAGATGATATTCAGCTATACCTGTCATTTATATTGGACTGGCAGGGGGCTTTACTGTGTTGGATTGATGCCTAAAGTAAATTGCTGACTGGATGGCTTCCAGCTGGCTGAGTCTCAGCCCAACCAAGCCAAAGCTGCTGCTAGTGGAACTAGTTTCTTAAAGGTTGGCTGGAAGATATGATGCCATTAGGTTGCTATTTTTGAATGGCACGGCTGACAGTCATGGATATGGTAAAAAGGTCTGGGCATCTTTAAAGACTCAAAGATGACACTAGAGCATCAGGTGTTGATTATAGGCCGCTGTGGCTTTTCCTAGTTAAGGACTATCTCCTGGATTAAACCTTACCTTAAGCAAGAGGATCTAGTGACTCTGGTATATGACTTTGTGACCTCAAGGCTCAACTACTGCAGCACTCTATACATAGAGCTATCAACAGATCTGGTGTACTCCCTGCAGCTGGTGCAGAATGTTGCAGCCCAGTTAACTGCAGGGGTGTCATACAGAGATCATCTCTCCTGTGCTGAGACAACTGCACTGGCTTTCGATTAGGTGGTGCACCACCTTCAGGATTGCGTTAACATACCAAGCCCTGCATGGATCAGTCTCTGGTTATCTCAAAGACGTCTTGGTCCAGTATACTACTAGATGCTCTCTCCACTCCACAGGGGAATCACTGTTGGCCATCCTGAGATTCCCTCTAAAACAATCTGGCAAGCAAATGTTCTCTGTGGTGGCCCTGGTAATGCGGCACTGAATGCCATTCCATTGGAGGAGTTCCCTTTTGGTGGAGATGCTTAAAAGGTGCCTGAAGAGTTACCTGTTTGAATGTTCTTATAGACCCTTAAAGAGCAGCTGACACATCTAGGGCATGCAACTTATACCATGGAGTTGCCTGCCTGAGGAGCTAATTTAGTTCACTCTACAATGTTTTCGTCCAGTAGTAACATAAACATTTACCTTACTATGCTTGGCTCGTGGCTTCCATGAATGAGCTCTGCAGCCCTTCCCCAGAAAAAAACTTTCTGATAACATGAAATAGGAAACAGGACTGAAGGTGCTGAATGTACTTGGTAATAGGATTTGGTAATGGGCTACCTAAATGTACATATATTGCCTTTGGTGGCAGTTCTACATGTATGGGGTAATATATAACACTTACTGTCTCTCCTCCTCCAACTCCAAAATTCTCCTTTCTACCTCATCCCTAAACTTCTCTCACCTAATCACTGACCCCACATGTCACAATGTTAAATCACAAAACCACTCATTGCTGGACTGGGTACTAACCAATTACCCCCATCACATTTTTGCTTCTGGCACCCTCCCGGATGCCCTCAGTGCTCACCACATGGCCTACTGCGTTTGTAAAGTCTATCATCCAAAAGCTCCTCCCAATATCCTTCTGATCTGGTCATTTAGATCCTTAGACCTATCTGGTCTCCACGAGGACCTGGCAAATGCAGACTGGTCACCTATCTCTTCCTCCAGCTCCATCAACTCAGCCCTTGTCTTCTTCCAATCCACCTTCCTATCCATCTAGGATAAGCAGACCCTCTTAAGGAAAACCAGAGTCAGAGGCACCCATATCCCCTGGATCTCTGTGGATCTCCTTGCCTATCTTCATGCTAAAGACTCAGCATGGAAGGCTCGCAAATCTTCAGGATCCCCCAAGGCTGGCTCCAATACCACACACTACATAATACCTGCACCAGAGTCATCAGGTTAGCCAAAGCAGAGCATTTCTCCACCAACTTCCAGAACACCATTAACCACCCCTTCAAGTTCTGGAAGGTTGTTCATGTCTTATTCTCCCCAAAGGCGCTCAGAGCCCCCATCCTTAGAGGGAATGATGTCCCTATCTCTGACCCTCTTTCACTAGGCAATGAGTTTAACACCTACTTCACCTCCTGTGCTTCCACCTTACTCTCCTCCCCTCCCCTTCCCTCCCTCCCTCCTGCATCCCCACTGTCTCCCATCTCAACCCCTCCCTCTCTATCCCCTCCTTTCTACTTCTCTCCTATCTCACCTGCTGGCACCTTCAAGGCTATCCTAGCCCTCAACCCCAACAAGGGTATAAGTCCTGATGGCTTCGACCCTAAACTCCTTCATCTCTCCACCCCATCAATTGCTGTCCCTCTTTCCTCCCACCTTACTCTCTCATTCTCCCTCTGCTCTGACCCTGGAGCCTGGAAACATGCCACCATTATACCCCTCCCTAAAGGTGGTGACCCCTCGAACCCAGGCAACTATAACCCCATATCTCTCCTTCCCACTCTGGCTCCAGAAGCACCTGCTTTTATCTCAACTTTCCCCCTTCCTTGACTCCACATCTTTCTTCACCCCTTACCATTCTGGGTTTCATAAATCCCAATCCACTTCCACCTCCCTCCTCCGGTTTACTGATTCCATTCTTTCCTGGTATAGACCAAGGCAATATTACCTCAGCCATCTTTGTTGACCTGGCCAAAGCCTTTGACACTGTTGCCCACCACCTCCTCCTCACCAAGCTTGCTGCAACAGGGCTGTTCATTCCTGCCACTAACTGCTTCCGCTCCTACCTCGAAGGCTAGACCCAATCAGTTAGAACTGGTAATTCCACTCCCCCCTTCCAATCTGTACCGGTGTCCCCCAAGGCTCCATCCTTGGTCCAATACTCTTTTCAATTTTCTTAAATGACCTCCCTGCTGGCTGCACAATAGTGTCCATTCATACGTATGCTGATGATACAGTCCTGTTTGCCTCCGGACCCTCTTCCTCTGATTTGTTGCCTAGCCTACAACTCAACTTTGATAAGGCTCAACGCTAGTTCTGTATGAATCAGCTGGCTCTAAACACCAAGAAAATGGTCTCCATGACCTTTGGCTCTATGTAAAAACTCACCGGGATTAGAACTCCCCCATCCTTCCGTACTCTGGACATGTTCGCTATTGAAACTATCCTATCTTTCAAATATCTCAGGGTCTGGCTAGATAGTCACCTTGACTTTTCTAAACATGTGGATGCCATTCACAAAACACTCCATCCCAAACTTGGAGTACTTTACCACAACCGTGGCTGTATCCTTCTGCAGGCCCATAGAGCCATTGTTCAGAAAGCGATTCTGCCTCTATTTGACTATGGAAACATTGTCTATAGTGCTGCTCATAAATCCACCCTATCCAGACTGGACCCACTTTTCCACTCCTTTTGACCCTTTGCACTAGATGCTCTGTCTCAAACTTACCACTGCTCTCTCTATACTTACCTCTCCTTCCCTTCACTTGAGGACAGACGCTTGGCACAATGCGCTACTTTCATAGCTAAATACTGGCTGGGCTCCTCTCCCTTGCTACCTTTCCTCCATCATTGTCCCACCACCTCCCACCCCTTATGCTTTTCCCGGCTCTGCTTTCTGCTCATTGCTCTCCCACCCAGGTCCTCCTCGGCTGGCTAAGTTGCTTTCTCCTTTCGTTTCCCCAAACTCTGGAAGTCACTCCCATTACAGTACATATCCGGTCCACCTCATCCTCCTTCTCTCTTGCCCCGCTCCTATCTGAACTCAGCACTCCTTCCTGTACCTGTCACTGATACCCTCTATTCATCTGCATGCACTGACCAGCACAAATGGCACTGTGTATTACCTGAATTGTCACTCAAATATACTTTCGATTTTTGTGTACATATGTACAATTATCTGTATATTACCTGTATATTCTTGTATATTGTTCCCTTTATTTACTGTACACTGTATTTTAATCATGCTATAATCCCTCCTCCCCCTTCCCCCAGGACACATCTGGAAACAAGCTTTTGCAGCTCAGTATGACTTTCCTGGTGAAACTCTTCAAATAAATTAATAAATTATAGCCCCATACATGAAGAAACAATTGCCTGCAAAAATAAAATTAATAAAAATAAGAAGACATTATTTTAAAAATAAAGACCTTTCATTGAAATATTGCTTCCATTTTAACACTGAATACAAGCAATAGTTCTTTATTGGCTTTTATTGTTTTTAGCTGCCCCCCTTCCCCAAATAACACTTACACAGTTACCAGAATATGGTCCATATTTAGGTAACTGTGTGTGTGTGCATTTATTATGGGAGGAGCAGCTAAAAACAATAAAAGCCAAAGAAAATCCTATGTGGCAAATGTTTTTACAAAAAAAAAAAAAATGATCTAATTTGCATTTCAAACCGATACTGTTTTTTTAATAGAGATATGTTCAGAACTGCTGAACCTGCCAGATTGTTTTGGTAGATTCAAATACATGTGTTATTATGAACTTCAGGGGCTCGATTCTCAAAGGGCCCTTAGAGTGACATCAGCTGTGGCAAAGGCAGCTTGAGTCAAAGCTTGTTGCGCCAAGGAACTGGCAGCACATGATTTTCTTTTGGGTAGGGTCCCAGCATCAAAGTCCCACAGCTTGTAGCAACTGGCTGTGTGCTAAACAGATGGCACATCTGGAAGATTTGCACACGCTGCTGGGTGGTCGTGTGCCACTCTAGAACAACGATCTATACTGTAGGGGACTACAGAACAGCCAGATGGGTATGTGAAGATAAATGCTGTGACAGCACAACTATATTATAACTAATTGTCATGATGACAACATGCCAGTGTTTACAGATGCATTGGACATTACTCATATGTACCTAACATGCAATGTCCAAAGTACCTGTGAATACTGTCAATTTGTCTTCCTGATGATTCGGTGTAGTATAGTCGTGCTGCCACAGCATATAAAAGCATATCAGTGTTTGTCTTCTGTGCAGTAACCACATTAGTAGCTAGAACTACAGCACCCATGGGTGGCACAGTGTTTGTCTTCTGTGCAGTAACTACATTAGTAGCTAGAACTACAGCACCCATGGGTGGCACACGGACTGTTAGATTAGCCCTGGTTGGTGTAATGGGTGTTTGTTTTTGACAGCAATGTACTGTTGTGTGAATGCCGAAAAAGGGGGTGGTGTGGCATTGCCCTGGCACATTCCCCCTTGTGCCATGCCACACTCCATTTTGTGCTGCAAGATCAGTGCAAGACCCACTTGGCGCACACACAGCCTGTGGCTGCCACAGGCTGCTTTCTTTTCTATATAGTTTGTTTTCCACACAGTTTTTTCTCCCTTGTTTTCGCCCCACCCTGTACCTCAGGCATGCATGTGCATGCGGAGGCACGCACATGCCACATCTTGAAATGCTCTCCTGCTACTTGCCACCTCCTCCCACCTATGCTGACCTCCACACCTCCACCCTATGGCAGCGGAACTATGGGGGGGGCAACAGCCACCATGGGAGAGGAGAGCAGCCTTCCAGCTGCTCAATCCTGTTCCCACCCTCCTACCCCCATGCCGGCTCCCCAACGATCTGAGTCCATTCCCGAACCTGGCGCTGGCGTGAAATGAGGTAAGGTGTCCAGCACCTCATCACTTTGTGCCACCAGGCCAGCATAGGCTGCATTTCTGAAATGATCTTGATGGAATTCCTGACACAAGCCTCTCCTTGTCTCATTCTGTGTGATGAAAGCTCTTTGCATCATCCAGAACACTTTGAAAATTGGGCCCTAGGACTTTATTTAAGTTGCTGGGTCTGCCTGTGCCCATGTAACTGTGCTATCTCATCTTTCCCTTCTTTGCTTATATTACCATCTCCATTCTTCACCCTGTTTCTTTTTTCTGTGCCTTTCCCCATGTTCAAAAGATGGAATGTTTACTAGTGATGGGTGAAATTTCTAGTACTCTTGCAAAATTGCATGACATCACTGATTTCGCATATGCGTAATTTTTGTGACATTGCACCAAAATCAAACATAATTTCTCTTCCCTTTTTCTTGAAATTGCACATTTTTCTCTAAAGTGAACATTTTTTAAATGTGAGTTCCTAAAAATACACAGCTGCAACAAATATCACCCTTTTCCCCAAACTGCACATTTTTAAGAATGGTAATTCTGAAAAATGTGCAGTAACAGCAAGCAACGCCATAGCCTGAGCTTAAACTTTCCAAAGTGCACATGTTTATAAACGTAATCTGCAAAATTGCACAGTTTCACTAATTTCTGCATAAAAAGCAATATCAGAATGTATAATGTGCTCAATTTTCAAAAATGTGTGAAATTACATGAAAATGGCACAGTTTCGTGAAAAGTGTGCAAAATGGCTTTTCGGAAATTGTCCGGCACTAACGTATACCAAATAACACATGAATTCAAAAATCTGCACAAAACCACTGGTAAAATGCTGATATCCCAAGTCAGAACACCAACACACACACCCACACACACACACACATACACACACACACACACCTCACGTGCAGCCAGAACCTCAGTTTTATCTGTGGTTAGGTGAACAGCAGAGATTTTCTGGGTAAGCAGGTAAAGATAGCAGAAGGGTTTTTCATTGTCAGCAAAAGGGAACACTAGTAAAGAAAACTTAATTCAGTGTATTTGTCTATGTAAGAACAGTGTGCTGATCAAAGAAACAATATTTTATTTTGGTTCAGATAAATGACAGAGACCTTTTTATCATCATGAATGCATCCAGATGTTAGATCAGATTTATCATCATCAGCAGAGGTCCAGGGAATTCATAGCTAGCGTATTTATTACTTTATTATTTATTTTAGTTTTTCTGTTAGAATTTATAAGATACTCATTTGTACTACTGCCCAAAATGGAGTCCATATTTTTTCACATGTATCTTTTTGATTATTTTTTAGATTCCTGGGGCCAGATATCCAACACTTTGCCCCGGGGCTAAATTAGCAATGCCCGGCGGGCAAACTTAGCCTGGAGCAAAAAGCAAGCTATATTCAAAAGGAATAGCCCGGTGCAAAACCAGCTGAATATAGCAAGCAAAGGAAGCCGGGCAAACAGGGCCAGGAGTGCAGGGCAAAAATAGCCCGGGAATAAGACAGCACTGAATATAGTAATATGGAAGTGCACACTGCAACTGCAGCTCAATAGACTCTGGAGCAAGCCAATGTTGCAGTTGGAGAACATTGTGTGTGATTGCACAGAGATGTCTCACATCTACTGCAAACAACAATGTAAGCCACACACTGCAGAACTGTGCTATGCTGGAGTGTTGTTTGCCCGGGGCTAACCCGATAGCACAGTGCTAACAAAATAGCACGATGCAAACTGGTTAGCCAGAGGCGAAAGTGAGCTATATTTAGAGCTCCTATGCAAATGAGCCTACTTAGGTAATCTGTGGGCAAACAGGCACATTTGCATCTCATTATGTGCTGCTTAGCATACATTACCATGCAGTTTGCCCGGTGCCACTGCATGGAGCACACAGCTCCACCTTTTGGTCTGAATGGAAGTACAGGCTGGATGCTGCAGGCCAAGGCATGCCCACAGCATTCCCTGTTGGTCAGAATGGACTACATAGTCATATATATATGTATATATATATATATATATATATATATATATATACATATATATACACACACACACACACACACACATATACATATATATACATATATATCGATCGATATATATATTCACTGGCTGATTCCAAACACGCACTGGAGGACAGCCCCCATATTTATTTATTTAGTGTTTGTTGACCGGGTAAGTGCACTAGACAAATTCTGCCTATTTTCAGGCACGACCCGGGGGAGGTGGATACAGATGGATGCCCACTGACTATGAACCAGATTAAGCTGTTGGTGGTATTTTTAGTGAATGGAGGGAAATTTGGCCAGGGCACCGGGGAAATTCCCCTTCTCGTTGGTAGGGGGAGCTGCTGTCTGTTTTCAGGATGGCCACTGTGTCCCGGACTTCGGAGAAGGAAGATGTGTGGGAGGCAGGGGAGAGGGTCTCTTCCCCAGCCTTGGCAAACCTAGAGACTGAAGAGAATGGAGTTAGCTTTTAGCTGTTATTGTCTGAATCTATGGAGAATTCCTGTATAGTTCTGGATGCTGACCTACCAGTTGGCGTTGACTTTATTTATGATGGCAAACATGACCAGGTTGGTGAAAGAAGGGAACCTCAGAGTTCAGATTTGGGGAAAGCGAATGTTTTGTTTCTGGATGTACTGCAATGAAAGCAGTCTCATTCTGCTGCGAGTACGAGCACTGGGAACTTGATCGGTCATGAAGGAGGAAAGTGCGGGATTGTCAGCATGGCTTGGAACTGGAGGAGTTTTTACACTCTGATTCACAGAAACGAGCTGTAGCAGAGCGAATTCAGATAAGTAAAACTTTGGGGATGACAGGGAAAAGTCAGAAAGGGAAAGTGCTACCTCTAATAGGGGACCAGAATAGGAAATGTCCAGAGAAAGCTTTAGCGGCTGTGGGCTGGATACAGGGAGAAAATGGATGGTTGTCAGACCCTGTAGATCCTCAAGTACAAGACTATAATGGACAGTATGTCACTACAACGGGGAAAATGATTCCCAAAGAACAGAGGGCTCCTCAGTTGCCTGGGGCAAGTGTTAGAGTAGCTGCTGCAGTAGGTCAAATCACAAATGCAAATTCTGCTGAACGAAGCATGGGAGATGGTGCAATAGAGCATGTCACTGCAGATGACTGTGGGGTTTCAAAAAATAATCAAACAACTGCAACATTACCTGATATTGAAAATAATGCTGTTCCTCTATTTTCAGACCCCCCCCTGAAACAGACTGAGACTTTGCCAATAGGGATAGGGATGGACTTATTGCAAGACCCACAAAAACCAAAAATGTTTAAGTCTTTGCTTAGGATGGCTGATTTGTTTAAGTCTAACACTAAGGAACCTTCTCCTAGGAGGAATGCAATTCGCTTGATGTACAAGGGAGGCCTGGAGAATCCACCGGATAGGGTGTATATTGGGAGAAAATTACTGAAAGATTCTTTGAAGTTTTATGCCTCTGAAGTGTTTGCTTTGATTCATACTGACAAAAGTAATTATAATATCAGTTTCAAAAGAGTAGAAGGTTTAGATTGGTTTTGGACTAAATACAACAGTTTAAAAGAGACACCTTTGTGGGCCCCATTTTTGGCAATTCCGATTACAAAGCCAACTGTATGTACAATTACGATTATTTTTAAGAATGAGGGGGTGGATGTTGCTGATATTTTGTACTGGCTTAAGAAATGGTGTGAGGTATTAGAACATCCCTCCTCAGTGATAGATTCAGAGTAATTCTGGACGGGGGGGTGGAGGATGAAATGTAAACTGTTCATGACAAATAATGGCATTGCACATTTACCTAGTTGTCTGTTTTTGGGTAAAGACAGGGGTTCTTTGTTTTATCCAGGCCAACCTAAGTCTTGTCATAAGTATGGCTCAAGGCTTCATCTAAGTAATACGTGTGACACCCCAAAATGTTCCCATTGTCTAGAAACTGGTAATTTTTCCTCGATTTGTAAAAATTTATTTTGTTGCAACCTATGTGAAGAAAGGGATCACTCGTATGTTAAATGTCCCTGGGCTTCCCATACTTTAGGTGATAACCTTTCTCACAAGGTTTTGATTACTCAAGCACAGAAAATGAGTTGTGCGCTGGCCTCTGAGAAAAGACTGCAGGACATACTTAAGGAGAAAGAGACAATTGTTCCACAAAAGGAATTAAAGTCTTCAGTGTCTCTGGACTCATGTTTAAAATGCCAGACTGAGGAGGTTGGATCCCAGGAACCTGTAGGGGTCATGGGGGACAACCTTCCACCTGGGGAGGACATGGAAGTTTTAATTATCCAGGAGGAGAAGGGGTCACTCAGTGAGATTATTTCAGCGGGGGGGGGGATCAGGTGGTACTGCCTCCGGCTGAATCTGAGGAAAAGGATATGGAGATTGTGGAACATGGTGGAGATACTGGAAGGCAGGACATAGAAGGCATAGTCTACTATTAAGATACTGCATTGATGCCCCCCCCCAAACTATTGTAGAGCCTTTTAAGAAGGTAGAGTATAAAAAAAGGACAAGGGACAAACTAAATACTCCTGCAGAACCTAGAGGCAAAGAGAGGCAGATGGTTAAAAAAAAGGGGAAACATTCTTCTGAACAGATTTGCAGTCCTACCAGTTGACAAGTCAATGGAGGGCTCTGAGGTGGAGGAGGACTTGGGCTCTGATTCCTCCTCTGTGGCTTCTTCCATGGGTACTTCTTCAGAACTGGAAGAAGGAACTTTAGGGAAGAAAAGATGGCCTACCAGGTTTAAGACAGCACGCTAGGAATGTTTCTTTTCTTTTTTTTTTCTCCCTCTCATGAGTCATTTTCGGGTTTTATCCTTAAATGTCAATAGTATCAAGAATGGTATAAGGAGGGATGTGGCTTTATCTGCATAAAGTTCACTGCATATTGACATTATACTGCTTCAAGACACTAGGATAAAAACTTTCAAGGAAATAGCACACTGTACCAACGAATGGTGGCAGGGGGTCACCTTTTGGTCTCAGGGTCAAGATAGGTGTGATGGGTTGGGAATTTTGTTTTCAAATATGGATTTAAAGGTCACCAGGCTTATTGATTTAGTACCTGGTAGGGTCTTGATTTTAGATATTTCTTATAGGGACAATAGGATTCATCTTATTAACTCATATGCTCCTCAGGGGAAGGCTTTGAGAGTAGAATTTTTTCAGACAATCCAGCCCTTCTTATTTACAGGGTTTTAAATAATTGATTAGCAGTTTTTTTTTCTTGGGACAATGCTAACTGTACAGAAAGTATTTATATAGGTTTTCTAGAAGTGTTATGTTCGTTAAACACAGTGAGGCAGGTGCTATGCATTTTCACAATGTTTTAGCATTTTTATGAGCAAAACGCTAATCAATTTTTGGAGTTAAATAAAACCCTGATGTACTTCGAGAATTGTTGTTTGGGGAGGGGCCTTTAATTGTAGTCTTCAAAGAGAGGATCGTGGACTACAGACAGAAAAAATGGTTTGTGATTCCAGTGCCTTAAAGGAAATGATAGGAATAGCACAATTACAGGATTCATATTGAGTTTGTCAGGCAAAGGGGGGGGTCTTTAAAAACTAGAATTGATTGTTTTTTTGTTTCAAACAAATTACTTGTCACAAAGTCAGAAATTAAAGAATTTAGTTTTTCTGATCATTCGGCTGTGATTGTTGATTGGCAATGGGACAACTCTTTTAGAGGGGAACCTTCTTGGAAATTAAATTCTTCCCTTTTGAACCAGGAAGAGATAGAAACCAGAGTTCACATATTATGGGAAGCGTGGATTTTGGTACAATGTATGTACAATTCCTTAACTGATTGGTGGATGGATACTAAGACAGCATATAAGTCCTTTTTTCAGAAGCATGAAGGGAAAAGAAATAGGGATAGATATTTCAAATATTTACAACTCAGGAAACAGTTTCACAGATTGATTTCCTTGGAGGATAGTACTGGGCAAGATTTTAATTCTCAAATACAACAGATTAGAACAGAAATGAATTTTTCTCAATATGACAGAGCTAAGATGATGCAACAAGAATTACGATTTGGAATGATTAATAAAAAAAAGTACTTTTGACCCGTTTAAAGAGAGTCAACAGAACTCAAAAAATAAATTTATTTGGGAATTGCAAAATGAGAGTGGCATCCTTCATACTGATAAAGAAGGCATATTATCCATAGTAAATAACTATGTAGAAAACTCCTTCAGTCATTCACCTGATACTTTTCATAAGGAACAGTATACAGGTAAATTGGACCCTAAAACTTTATCTGTTGAACAAGTGACTTTGATGGCTCCAATCACTCTGAATGAAGTCAAAGGATTAATACAGAAGCTAAGAAATGATTCCACTCTGGGTCCTGATGGTCTCACAGCTGAATTTTATAAATAGTGTTGTGACACCTTTTGTATAGAATTGGCACATTTATACAACGAATTATTACTCACAAATGAAATTCCACGTTCATTAGTAGAAGCATATTTAAATTTATTGTTTAAGAAAGGTGATAGGACAAAGTTGCAGAATTGAAGACCTATTTGTCTCATAAACACTGATATGAAGATACTGAGCAAAATGTTATCAAATAGATTAGCACTTTGTGCAGATGTCTTAATTTGTAAAGAACAGGGGTGTGCTATTCCTCAGAGCGGCATTCAAGGGAATTTAATTAACTTAAGGGAAATATTTCATAGAGGTAAATTGGGGGAAGAAGGATTTATCCTTAGCCTTGATCAAAAGAAGGCCTTTGATTTTCTTAGTCAAGACTATTTGTTTTTAGTTTTATTATATTATGGAATCCCCTCGAAATATGTTGGTTGGATTAAAAGCCTATACAGAGGTGCAACGGTGAGGCCTATAGTGAATGGGTGGAAAGGGAAACAGATTGGGGTATGTAGAGGTGTAAAACAAGGATGCCCAATGAGCCCCCTGCTTTACGTATTTGGGATAGACCCATTGTTACAACTTATTAAATGTGACCATGAGATACAGGGCATTAGGTTGCTGAATGATACCCCACCTTTGAAGGTATTAGTATATGCCGATGATGTGGTTCTTTTGGCACATAATTTTACAGAAGAAAAGGTAATTCAAACTCACCTTCAGGAATTTTCTGATGCTTCCGGTTCACAAATAAATAAAGACAAAAGTAAAGGGTTTAGATTGGGTACTAAAGATCTGAATAAACATTATTTTGCAGGAATATCACTCACTGAGGAACCCATAGAAATTTTGGGTATTAAATTTAGAAAAGGAAATTCTGCAGTTTTAAATTGGGAGGACAAAATAAAGAAAGTGGAAGAAAAGATAGAGAGGTAGATACATGGGACAATTGCGAAACAAAACATAATATTTTTGATCAAAACCTTGATAGTGCCCATATCGTTATATGTTAGTTATATTTCCCCCCTCCCAAGCCCTTGTTAACAAGACTATATAGTCCTTTTTTTAGGGCTGTCTGGGTCAGCAGAATGAAACCTATTAAAAGAAATGTGACCTACCAGAGTATTCAGGAAGGCAAAATAAGGATGATACTGTACATCCTGTGGCCTTTTATTATAGTGTTTTTCTAGACTATAATATAGTGGACCAGGCACATACTCTGCAGTTTCCATGGTATACTGCGATGAGAGAATGGACAGTACCTTGCCTAAGGACATGGGAATGAGGGAGAAGTAGATTATTATCACATATACAACTTATTCCACAGGAAGTTAAAGAAATGTTTCAACAGATTATTGCATGGAAGGTGCCATGTGATACAACATGTTTTTCAAGTAGACAGAAGATGTATGAAGGAATGGTAACAGTGCAATGTCAGGAAGTGATAAATCTACCATATTGTGCTCCACAGCAGAGTCTGAGGATTTTTTGCCAACTTATAAATAAATGGTTTCCAGTATATGTATGGGATATGGTATGGTTGACACTTCATGGAAAATTAAGTGTGAAGAATAACAACAAGCACAAAGCCATATCAGAACACAATTGTTTAAGGCAAAGTTGTCAGCAAATCTTGGAAACACAAGAACATTTATTTTTGTACTGTCCATATGCGGTACAATTTTGGGATTTAATTGCAGATAAAATGGATTCACAACTATTTAAGAATTTGACCTATGCTGAACTAATATATGTGACATTATCTCAGAAGTGGAATCATTTTACAGTTGAGAATCTTCAAGTTATTTTTTCCATCTTTAAGTATTATTTGTGGTTAGCGAGATGCAAATGGGTACTTCAGTATCATTTTGTTCCATTAGAAGTGGCTGTGAAGAATGTACAGGTGGCTCTTGGATGGACATATGCAACAGATATGAAAACTGTATCAAAAGCACGATTGGATTATCTTTGGAAAGGATGGCAGACTTTTTTATGGAACCCTTAAGTTGAAATAAATAAAAAAAAAGAGTTGGACATTACAACATGATAAGTGATCCTTGGTTTATGTAAAGTATTGGTTCTAGAATAATACTTCCCTTTTCCCCAACAAATTCCCCTACTCTTTTCAAGAAATGCCATGGGATCTTTAACATCCACTTGAACTACCACCAGAACAGGCAGATGGGACCTCAGTTTAACGTCTCATCTGAAAGATGGCACCTCAGGAGTGCAGCAGCAGCACCCCACTCATGCTGCACTGCAGTGTCAGTATTGGGATATTAACCCAAGTGCCTGGTGTGGGGCTAGAAGCCACAGCCTTCTGATCTCTCGGCCTCAGAGGCTAGTGTGCTACCTGCTGAGCCACTGACACTGACAAATCTCTCCAGTGTCCCTCATTATGAGGGATGGCCTCATTTGGCCCCTTACAACCCGCTCTGTCCCTCATTCATCCCTCATGGAAAAGGTGCCGCCCACACAGTGAATGTGCTGTAAATCCGACCTTAAAGCAGAAACACTGAAGTGTAAAATACTACATAAGAAATATATTCTGTACAGGTACACACTATGGTTTACACAGTGGTCTGGGCTTGTATCCCCATGTTTGGAGATATGACCCTCATTCTGAGGGTCTGTGTCCCTCGTTGTCCCTCAATGTGAGTGTCCAAAAAGGTCCATGTCCCACATGTCAGTGACAAAAGTTTGAGAGGTATGACACCCCCCAATCATGATTCCCTACCCTTAGTAGTCCCAAAATCCCACTTTAAATCCTGGTGGTATAGTGGGACCCCCAACCCCAGCATGAATCCTGACCCACAGTAGCCCCAAAATCAACTTTAAATCCTGGCGGTCTAGTGATCCCCCACCCCCCCAACAAGAATCCCGACCGTGGTAGCCCCTAAATCAATTTTAAATCCTAAGCGGTCTAGTGGTGCCCCACCCCCAGCATGAATCCTGACCCACGGTAGCCACAAAACTAACCCCCCACCCAGCAGTGCAATGCCCGTTACACCCGTAAGCAGCATATGTATGGAGCCGGTGACCGACTCAGCCCTCCTCTCACCACCGTGGCCGTCAGCCGACTGCAGTATGCATGAGAGCTACTGCAATGTATGAATGTGCTATATTGTATTTGTGTTGTTTGTATTATTGGATAATGGATTGGTATATTAATACCAAGATTTTTATTTAATTTTAGTAGCACCTATTTGCCCCAGTTTATTTTATATCTGGAGGCTTTTCCAAATAACTCTACAGTTTTTATAAATTCGGATATTGATTTTTCAGACTGTGTTAAATATAGGGGAGCATCATCTGCATATAATCCTATTTTCTATTTGTTTTGATTTACTTTTATTCCCCTAATTTTTTTCATTTGTCCTTATAGCAATTGCCTGAGGTTCCATTATCAATGCAAACAGTAAGGAGGACAAGGGACAACCCTGTCTTGTTCCCCTATGAAGACCAAATTGTTTAGAGATAGTTTGAGTAGTCTTAATTTGAGCTCTGGGATCTTCATAGTCTGATCCATCTGCTGAGCTGTGTACTGAATCCCATTTTCTGTTATAAAGCAAATATGTTCAGCCATTCTATACAATCAAATGCCTTCTCCGTGTCAACAGCCAATAATACAGCATCCTTAGGCTTATTTAATGAGATAATATCTATTGTACATCTGATACTTTCCATTAAAGTTCTGCTTTTTATGAAACTATTTTGATATTGATTGATTATTTTTTATTTTAGACTTTGGTAACCGGGTAAGGCCCACTAGGCACAAGTGCCTGTTTTCAGGGGCGACCTGGCAGCACTGGGTGGTTAAGTGACTTGCTCAGAGTCACACAGTATGCAAGTGGAGGTTGTGAGAATCAAACTCAGGTCTGGTCTACTGGATGTACCAAGCTCGTTCACACCTCATTCCTCTAACCTCTAGGCTATACTGCCAGCCAGATTATAAGTGGTAATATGGGTTCTAATCATTTGGCTATGATTTTAGTGAATGTTTTGTAATCAGTATTATGAAGGAAACAATATTTGATGAAATTGTTTTGATTTTGTTAAGGTAGGATTATTTGTAGGTCCTAGTTGAAGTTTTCTTGTGAGTAAAGGTGGCAGATAGTTTTGTGATGTTGCCTTGTGCCTCATTATGCCCTGGGGTGAGTGGCGATCCCACTACTACCCACACCCTGTCATGTCTCATTGCTTGCTTCTGTGATGTGGTTCCAAATAAGTCCCAGTCCTAAAGTGTGCAATTATGATGACATATTTGCATACCTTGGATAGCATGTTAGCCAGTCAGTTGGCTTCATTTGTCTTAACAGTTTTATAATGCTGCATAATTTCTGAAGGTATTGCACAACATTTTAGAATACTGTATAACCCCTTATTTTAGCGGTTAATTAATTTACGAGCTATCCGCGGATCGGTACCAGAACGCGAATATTTAATGAAAGTGATTATTATTTCACTTTCAGTAGCGAGGTAGCGAGGAAGCATGGTGATCAGAACGCTGATGTAAGGGGTTCATTGTCACTGCAGAGTGTGCTCATACCAGTATGCTTTTACATACAGTAGTGAGTAGTGTGGTGATCGGTGTGCTCGTACCTCCTACCTGTGTAAGGGGTTCATTCTGCTGATTGTGTTTACGCTTCACAGCGTCAATTGTGTTGTGTTGTGTTGGAGTTAGCGCTTCACTTTTATTGCTGTGTAAGAGGTGGAAGGGGGTTTCATTGGCGTGCTTATGAGTACTACTGCTTGCTTGATTGACTTTATTTCGCGGACTTAAAAGCATAAACTTTATTGGACTAATAATAAAAAGAAGTCAGGTTTCAGTAGTTGAGGCACTGAGTGTGTGCTTCCATAATTCCAGCTTTTCGGAATCCGCAAAGAATTTCATCTTCTCGCTCTCCCACTTTGCGAATGCTTTCTACCAGCCAATGAGCGTGCTTTACTTTCAGGGATTGCATTCTTAAATCAATGTTTATTTCCCCGATGCACGTCCATTTTTAAGCTGGTGTGATACTGCATTGGCGTACCATTTCGTGAAGCACTGCTTGAGCTCATCCTTAAGCAACTTGTTTACAGTGAGGTCCAGAGGCTGGAGCAGATCAGTGCACGATGCGGGCACAAAGATCGGTATAATAGCATTTTGCTCCAATGCTTCCAAAACCTCCTGAGTGGTATGCCCCCGGAAAAGATCCATTATTAGCAGTGATCTTTGTTCAGCCGGTAGTTCCATCTGTCCTTTGATTTTATCACAGTAAGGGATCTGAACATCACTGATAAACTGAAGCATTGTGTCATTACATGCCCAGTGGTTTTCTGAATGGCTGATTAACCAACCATCAGGGAATTCAAATGCAGGTGGCAGTTGTTGGTTTTGCCTTTATAAATGATCTGAGAGGGGAGAAGTTCACCAATCATTGACACAGCAAGCACTACTGAGACCTGCCTCTTGTCACCCAACCCACAGACCTCTACCTGTTTAGACCCCGTAATTGCCATAGTCCACTGGCTGCAAGGCACCAATTGCACCCCAGTCTCATCCAAGTTAATAACTAAAGCTGGAGGGATCAGTTCTTGGCTGCATGCTAATGACACCCTGCCGAGGAATTGTGACTTTAGGTGATTAAAGTCTAGGGGTGTTTTATGTGTTGCCTTTGTAGCTTTTCTCTTTGAGTACCCCATGTGACTCAAT
This sequence comes from Neoceratodus forsteri, assembly GCA_016271365.2. Lineage (NCBI taxonomy): Eukaryota > Metazoa > Chordata > Ceratodontiformes > Ceratodontidae > Neoceratodus > Neoceratodus forsteri. The sequence continues at coordinate 741,703,205 of CM057459.1, forward strand.
AACTTCCACGACCATTGTCGACTAAAAGAAAGGTGACCACCATTGTCAGACAAGAGGTCGGGGTTATGTGCTTTTACAACGCCATATGCGATAGCAGACACTACCCTGGTGTTAACTACTGCACCCTCTGAACGTAAACTTTTTACGATTTTTTTAAGCTCCTCTTCAACTTCCTCGAGAAGCAGTGCAGGTCGTCCTCGGGGCTTAGTGGGCAGCTCAGGGTAAGTTGAGTGGGGTCTGGGGTTTTGCTGAGCTCAGATAGGTAGTCTTTCTTGAAACCTCTCACAGTGCTTTCGTTAATGGTGCTCTGGTATTTCTTATTATAGTAATGAACGGCGTTCATTACACCATTTTCAACAGCATGGCTCCCAATTTCAAAACGGATAGCTGCACTGTACCTGCCATACTCTGTCCTGCGCCTTTTAGCTGGCGGACCGGACAACTCACCAGACAGCTCACCGACAACAGACTCAGCAACTTGTAGGGGGACCGAAGCAGATTGGCTCAGGGTTTCTGCATTTAGCTGTGCTCCAGAAAAGTCCCTGTTAACCGAAGTATTTCTTGTAAGCCAGGAAAGAAGTGACATCTTGTTAACTTGCAGTACGCTAGAATTAAAGTCGCCATTCGTTCATAGCAATTTGTAGACTCCAAGCAACTGACAGCTGACTTCCGGGATTTACTGAGCACCATAATTGCACTACTAAAAAGTTACGCTAAAAAGTCTGGTAGCACAGTCGCGGGGAAATTTGGTTGCGCGATAATATTGCGTTATACAGTATATCTTATTACAAAGCTTTTTTCAGTGTCGTCTACTAAAAGGTTTGTACTTACTGGTCAGGCTGTCATGCATTATTCAGTAGTAAATAAATGACCAAAGAATGCCCCAATAATCATCACTCCATTGGTTGCCATAGTAACTATAGGGGACCTAACAACATCTAAAACAGTTGTAATATGTTTTTCTTAGAAAATGTAAAACAATGATAATAGAAATGTAACCTCCAGGTTCTCCTGGGTTACTAGGACCCCAGTAGTTTAGGTTAGATTAGGTTGCTAGATACTGTAGGTTTGCTGGACAGCCAAGGTCCATAAAACCTGCTTTGTGTCTCCATGGCAATTTCTGTCAGTCAGCCTGAGGCTCCAAGGGGACAGAACTCTTGCAGCAGTATGAGCCACACTGGAATCTTGACTTTGAATGATGCTAGGGAGAGTTTTTCTGCCTGAGAACAGAGTGTGAGAGAGTTGTCTTCTGCCTGCTGGCAAAGGAGGAGTGTAGAGATGGTTGGGGGGAGTTTACCCATTGCCCTTGGCCTGGCCAGCCCTGAGGTCAGAAAATGTGAGTGATGTCAAGCAGTTGGGACAGCTGACTGTGTTTTCGTACCCTTGTGAGGGTGAAGACTCCAATGTGGAGTGATGTTTCTTCAACTGTGAGTAATTGTGGGGTCTGTCCCTACCTGTGAGAGACTCAATGTGAAGTGTTGCCCAGTGTGGAAAAAAGTAGGAATTGCCAAGTGAGCTCCTGTGGAATTCCCACAGTTTTTCAGACACTGAGGGAGGTCTGGCTCAGGTACAAGGGTGCCTCCTCAGTATGGATCTGAACAATAAAGAAAAATATGCCCCTCTGTCAGTGGAGTAACCCCAAATGCAATCTGGGACAGGAGGAGCAAGATTTCATATAGTTTGGATACAGTGGTAATATGGGAAGTTCTGAATGTTGTCTACCCCGGGAAAGGCCAGACAAAATGCATTGTGTCCATAGGACAGAAGAGGGATGGATGTTAGGAAAGTAATTTGTGCCCCCTAGCGAAAAGGGGCAGATTTCGTACCTGTAACTGTTCAAATAGCCACTTGGAAAAGACAAACTGTGTACTTGTTGTACTGCACCTGCAGCCCCTGTTGGCAAATGTTCTCTCAGTATCAGCTTGTCAGAATAAAACCTACTATTTGACTCTGTTTTCTATTGTGGACAGCTTGTGTGTGTGTAGACTGCCAAGTCTCTAGTGCCCCCAGTGCCATGGCCTGCCCCATGAACCCATTCCAATGAAAATGTTCCTTAGGAACACCCCCTTCCTCCTAAGACTGGGCCAGGGAAATAATTGCCAGTAAAGTGTGTGGACTGTTGCTACAAATGTTATCTGAGGTGCCAACTGCCAACTGTGTGTTGCCCTGAGGGATGGGGAGGTTACAGTATTAAAGCCTGTAAATGTTCTTCCCTGATTAATGTACAGGGGGAATTTAAAGCTCTTGCTACACCTCAGGGCTTAACTTCTTCCACATTTCATTGACCTCCTGGGAATGCCCTTATCCTCAGTCCATATTACTTAATTGTTGGCATTTTTAAAACAAATGTCATAGGTAACTGGCATGTGTGACACAGTAAATTATAAAATAGGTAGAGAAAATCCTGCATCCTGATTAGTTGGCAGTTATGTCTTAGAGCTGTCTAATGCATAGGTAAAAAGTGCTGACAATGAGGATACAGCTCCCTAACAGTATCAATGTATTTTTTTTTTATAAAATTCCTGATTACAATTACAAATATGGCTGTCACCTTTATTCACTCTAGAAATCAGCTGGGCCTTAAAAATGAAACTCCCTCAAAATAAAAAGAACATAGAGAATAATGTATTGTCATCCATACACAGCAAGGCTGTGTTTCCATTGAGGGGTTGAGATGACAGCAAATGAACATCAGGGGCAAAGCTCGAGAGGTCCATGCTCTCATCTCAATCCTGAGATGGAAACACATGCTGAGTTGTGTGGTTGCCCATATTTTATTTATATAGTACATGTTTTTCTGCACCAAAGTGACAGACTCCCGCCGAAGTGAAAACAAAACATCTTGCTATATCTTTCTTCTGTTCAATGATCAAAATCAAATTTACAGACTTTTGAAAGTTAAAAGGTACAACATTGGGCACTGGGTGGTTAGTAAGTAGCTAGGTGTGGAATAAATGAGAAATTTAAAACTGTATGACCTTTGAACTGTGCAGAACAACCATTCGGAATGCACACAACAACACTTTGGAATGCTCACAACGGTTTAGAATATGCACAACAAGGATTTTGAGTAGGCTAATTTTTATAAAGAACAATGGCTAACCGTATACTATAAGCATATTGAGTATATGTTATTTTCTTTTATATCCTCTTCTTAAATACATACACAAATTTAAATAATGAAGAAATACTCACAGTTTTATTTTCTAGAGATTCTTTTCTGACCATGAAAAATCCCCCTTCAATTCTTACCTGCCAACCAGGGAAATCTTTACTGCCTACACAATCACAAATGAAACTGAATCCCTGGCTTCAGTGAGGCCTTCTGTTGTGTGCATTTGTGTGGGGGAAAGGTGAGCAATCTGACAGTTGAATTTTGTAGGATTCATAGGATAATTACAAGTTCAAGGGTGTAAGCCCATTTATGAACTCGCCGCCATTAAACCGATGGCAGAAACTGAAATTTTCTAATACCCATATACATATCAAGATTATGTTTAAATTTGTCTAAATCTACACTATTAACAACAGCAACTGGTAAGGAATTCCAGAGTCATGGGATTCTTTGCGTTACAAAATTATTTCTTTTAGTTGTATGATTTATCTTGGTTACCAGTTTTAGATGATGTGACCTGGTATTTTTAGTACTGTCAGCATATTGTAGGCATAATGTTTCAAACAATACAGGATTTCTAGTGGCCCTATACATTAAGCAAAGATCACCCCTTATTGCTCTATATTCAAGTGAATAAAGGCCTAAGGACTTCAATCTGTCCTCATAAGTATAGACATGTAAATTTTTGATGTTTTTTGTCAATCTCCTTTGCACCTTTTCTATAGCTGTTTTGGTGCCTTTAGAAGTTGGTCCCCAAAAGGCAGAGCAGTAATCAATATGTGGTCGAACCAAACTAGAAAATAAGGGAACAATTACTTCGGCTTCTCGACTTTTAATGACACAAAGATCTGCAACAGAGTTGATGCACAAGGTGGGGTGGAAAGGATGAAAAGGGACTTGGCAAGGTTAGAGGAATGGTCAAATGTATGGCAGCTTAGATTCAATGCCAAGAAGTGCAAGGTAATGCACCTGGGAAACAAAAACCCAGGGGAAGAGTACACAATGGGGGTGAGATACTAACGACAACAAAAATGGAAAGGGACCTGGGGGTAGTCATATCAGATGACCTAAAGATGGGCAAGCAATGTGAGAGGGCAGCAAGGAGGGCTGGGGGGATACTGGGATGCATTGGGAGAAGCATCACCAGTAGAAAACAGGAAGTTATTATCCTCTGTACAGACAGCTGGTCAGACCCCATCTGGAGTACTGTGTGCAGTTCTGGAGACCCAGTCTTCGCAAAGACATAGACAGGATGGAAGCTGTCCAGAGGAGGGCAACTAAAATGGTGCAGGGTCTGCACCAGAAGACATATGAAGAGAGACTTAAGGAGCTTAATATGAATAGCCTCAAGGAAAGGAGGGAGAGGGGGGACATGATAGAAACTTTCAAGTACCTCAAGGGAATCAACAAAGTCCAAGAGGGTAGCATCTTTCAAAAGAGGTGTGCAGAACAAGGGGCACAATTTGAAGATGGGGGTGGCTCAGAGGTAATTTAAGGAAGTATTTTTTCACAGAGGGTTGTGGATGCATGGAATGGCCTTCCGGAGGAAGGTCATGGAGTCAAAAACAGTGGTGGAATTCAAGAATGCATGGGACAGACATAAGGCAATTCTAGTGGGGGGTAGGAGGAAGTAGGCTGTTGGTTAACTAGGATCTGCAGCTTATCCGTTAGGTAGCGAAATGGGCAGACTAGGTGGGCCAAGTGGTCCTTATCTACCATCAAATTCTATGTTTCTATAAGCAGGCAGCTCTAGAGGCTATTGCTGGCTACTGTGAATGCCTATTGGGATATGTAGTAAGAGGGGAGGGATGGGAGGGTATGGGAGGGCTCAATTGATATACTTTGATGCATTGAACTCCAAGTCTTGTGTTAAAACTTACTTCTCCTTCTGTATATTTCTGATTGGTGCCTCTCATTATTGGTCCATGCATCTTTGTAGTAAGCCATTGCTGTATTTTGGTCTATCCACATTTTTTGTGGAAACCAATATATCTATTTGTAAGGATTCATAACTATATTTTATTAAGCACCTCAGCCCTGGGAGTATAGAGATGAAATGTGGTAATCAGCTTTATGATTGTGGACTTAGTATAGTAAATGTGGATAAAGTAAATGGATTTGGGGGAGGGGTGGGTTAATGGAATTTCTGTTTTATATTTATATAGTTACAGTACCAACCAGCAGCACATCCAAAGGTGTTTTCCGAATGCCATCTTGTATTTCTACATTTACAAGTGCATTATTAGGATGATTCCTGTGTGCCATGAAATCACTTGCTCAGTGGCTAGAGAGGTTCTTGAGATCATGCAGATTTCTCAACCCTTAGTTGTTATGGATCTATATGGGAGTTAGATGGAACATAACGTCGTGGAATGTTAAGGGGATGCTTAATAAATAAAAGGCTAAAAAAACTATTTCAAATTGCTGATCAAAATACTGTTAACTGTATTATTTCAGGAGACACATCTCAGCAATTCTGAATTTCTTTGTCATTCTAAGAGATGGGGAAATGGAATAAATGCCCCTTTCTCTAATTTATCCTCTGGGGTGGTTATTTTTTTAAGAAAACACTGAATATCCAGATTATTAGATGTACCACTGATCCTGAAGGACAATTTATAATATGTCAAGTAATTATTCATGGCAAAAAAATTACAATTTGTAATTTGTATGCCCCTAATGAAAATTCTGTCCCTTTTTTACTAATCTTTTTCTTGAGCTTGCTAAATATCCTGCACCGTATATTGTAGGAGGTGACTTTAACTCTGTATTAGAGCCTGGCATTGACAGATCTGTAAATTGCTCCCTCATTTGTAATCCAACCACACTGAACATTTTACAATTCTTAACAGATTATAACTTAACACATATTTGGCGATGCAAACACCCTCAGTAAAGACAATACTCTTTTTATTCACATCCTAATCATTCATATTCCCATACTGACTTCTTTCTTATCTCATCTATCTTAATTCACTATGCTAAAGAGGTAAAATATAATAGTATACTGATATCTGATCACACATCTGTTCAACTTGACTTGGAGATTTTCCAAGCCAACCCAACTCCTTATTTTAAGATGGACCCTATTTTTCTCAAAGATAACATGTTTATTGATTACCATGAGATTAATTTTTCTTTGATACCAATTCTAGTACTGATACATCTATCATTAACATATGGGAAGCCTTTAAGGCCTATATTCAAGACTGTATTATAGCATATACTGCTAGAAGGAACAAAATTAATAAAATTAAATTGAAAGCATTTGAATTACAGATTAAGGATCTAGAAATTTCTCATATAGCCAATCAAGATGCAGAGGTTCTCTCGAGATTAACTTCACTTAGGCTAGCATATATGGAGCTTATTACCGAACAAGTGGAGAGACAATCTGTCTGTGTTCGATCCCATTATTAAATTAATGGGGATTGGTCCGAGAAACTCATGGCCTGGCAATTAAAATCTATACAACAAAAAATATGATCATTCAAGCTCTGGGCCCAGATGGTCATGTTCATACATGCCCTAAAGCAATAAATCAGGTTTTTCATACATTTTTTTAGGACTTGTACACAGCAGACAGGGTTAAATCATCAGATCAATTTAATTCTGTTTTGTCTCAAATTAAATTTCCAGCATAATTGGATGAACAGATACAAGAAATGGATCAGGATCTCTCTCAGTCAGAAGTCATTTCTGCTGTTAAGACATTGCCGGCTGGAAAAGCTTCTGGCCCCGATGGACTTACCGTAGACTTTTTCAAAACTTTTTATTCTAAACTAATTAAACACTTTCACATATTATTTGATTTGATTCTAGACTCTCACTTGTTACCTCCTTCATTTAAGGAAGCAAATATTTTGCTTTTCCTAAAGAAAGGAAAGAATCTATCTGTACCCTCTTCATATCATCCTATTTCATTGGTTAATTCAGATGCCAAGATATTGGCTAAAACCCTGGTGACCAGACTAGAAAAAATCCTTCCTATTTTGATCCACTCAGATCAGAATGGGTTTGTCAAAGGGAAATTTTTAAAAACAAATATCCGTCAGGTTATAAATATCCTAGACTATCTTCAACAATCTGATCTCTCCCTAATGTTATTAGATGCTGAAAAAGTGTTTGATAGAGTGGAATGGCCCTATATTAAATTTATTATAAGTAAAGTTGATTTTGGTCCTACATTCTCCAAATGGGTTGATATTTTATATTCGGGTCTGGTGGCCAGGGTTAAAACTAACAATGATTTTTCTCCCTTAATACATTTATAATGAGGCACCCGACAGGGTTGTCCTCTATCCCCCTTAATATATGCTTTGGCCATTGAACCTTTGGCAATATTAATACGGTCTTCCCCTTTAATTCAGGGTCCCAATATCAGTAACATCGAACATCATATAAGTTTATATGCAGATGATATTCTTTTGTTTTTGAATAATCTGAATCATAGTTTCCCTCATGTTATGGATATTATAAGTCACTATGGGAATATCTCTGGTTATAGAATTAATTGGTCGAAGACGGAGGTTATGGAATCTCCCACACACTCTCATCTCTTTGTGGCTCCACCCACTTTAAACATTCAGAAAGTTTCCAGAATTATGTATTTAGGAGTCCAAATCGATAACAAGCTACAGCTACTATACTCTTTAAACTTTGAGCCACTGGTGCAAGATACCCAGATGAAACTTAGCCAATGGGAATCATTATCTTTTACCTTAATGGGTCGGATAAACATTGTAAAGATGGCCATTCTTCCTAAATTCATGTTTTTCTTTAAGTCACTCCCCATCATATTTGATTATACGTTTTTTAAGGGATTGGATGTCATAATTAGGAAGTTCCTCTGGAAGGGCAGAAAACCGAGACTTAAGCTTGAGAAGTTGTATCTGCCCCTTTCTGAAGCGGGTCTGGCACTACCATGTTTTAAATATTATTATTTTGCTGCTAATATAAGTATTATTGCATCATGGTATAAGACAGATATTAAGGACCTTACATATAGTATAGAATCTGCTTTTTTGCCTTATAAACATTTAAGACATTTGCTATATTGTGGCCCCTTTAAATCATCGGTTATCTGATTAGCTTTAACTACTAAGACTACTCTGTATACTTGGTATAAGTTATTTTCATCAAAACAGTGTAAACCATATTTTTCTATTTACCCTCCTTTATATCTTAATAAATATTTCTTTCCATCTGCATATCAAAAATTATTTGGGATATGGTATGCCAAGGGCCTGGCAGAGGTGGGACAATTCATAAATCAGGATCAGCGTCTCTAGTTCACCTCTCTTAGAGATAGATTTAATTTAGATAACCGTCATTTCTTTGGATACTTACAGTTCAGAGATTTTATCAGTAAAAACCAAAATAAAGCTAGTAAATTAATATATGAGTTGGAAAAAACTTTGTCGCAGAGAAATTTTCCTAAGATGATCTCTCTGATTTATAAGCTTATTTTTCCCTCCCATAGGAACCATTTAAATGATCTCAGACAAAAATGGACCCAAACATTAAATGTAAATATTTCTCCAACCATCTGGAAGAAGATTGTGAATATCAAATCGTGGGGCCTTAAATCCATCAGATCGCAACAGAAAATGTATAATATTTTGCATACAATTTATTATACTCCCTATTTTCTTCTTAAAATGAATACTGCTATTTCATTTAACTGTCGCAGATTTACTTCCCAAGTTGGTTCACTGAAACACATGCTGATCACATGTCCTCAATTGGACCTATGGTGGGAGGAAATGTTATCATTCATCTCGGCTATCATACAGAGCCCTTTAATCAAACAACTATATTGGATGCTGCTATGCATTGACCTGTGCAACAAGGGTCTAACTTATTTTCAGCTATCCTTTGTGAACATCTGTTTGACAGTGGCCTTTAAACTAATTTTAATGAGATGGAAGGATTTTCAACCTCCACGATTTAGAGAATGGCTTAATCTATTAATACAAATCCATGCACTTGAGCATATTCATATACCTCTGTAAAGCAAATGAACAAATACACACAAATATGGCATCCTTTTATCAATAAAATTAATAATGTGGGATAAAGTGCAAGTTCTTTTTCACCATGAAGATATGAAATTAAGTACATGTTATCTTAAAATAGCATGAATGTGTTCTTTTTGTACATATGACTTGCCTTGTAATTCTATGGATGTACGAAATTGAGCCCACTTGTTTGGACTCATCTAAAGATCAAATGTACTGTATAATTTCTTATTATTTTTTGCCAAGAAAAAAAGAAACAAAAAAGTGGGCAGACTAGAGGGGCCTTGCAGTCCTTATCTGCTGTCAACTTCTATGTTTCTATAAACATTCTGTCTCAGCTGCTTAAAATCTGGAGAAGGGCAACGATTTACTAGTTAATTAAAAAAAATACCTCTTTTTAAAAAAGAAGAGTTGGCGTTTTTTAATTTTCTCAGTTTACCCATTTTATAAGCACAGTAAAACACTTAGGGGCATGCTGATCCAGCTGCACTTCCAGATGTTGAAGGCTCTCTGCAGGCAGTATCATGCCTCGCTATGCTCCTGGGCATACAGTTAGAGTGCTATAATGCACACCTCTTCATCATTATTCCTTACTTAGTAAATAATATATGAAGTGTCTCCATTATGGAAAAAAATATATGATACTATATGGTTGAACATTTTTCCCATAAAAAAGCAGTGGATCATGAATGTCAATATATCATCATTCTGACATCAGAAACTGATAGTACTGTTGTTCTGACATCAGAATGATAATATTACAACTTTAAATTCCTTTAAAAGTAGGGCTCTGCTAAATGACATCTATTAAACGGAACCCAGTGGACAAGAAAGTGTGGTTGCTTTTTTTGTTGTTCCTTGGTGGTGGCTGAAAACATGACCTGACTGCAGCAGTGAGATGAGGACCCAGTCATTGTTCATGTCATGTGTTGTTTTTTTTTCTGACAGTTGGGGTATAGACTCGCTGACACATTTGACATAAACTGATGACTACAGAACCGACTGTGGCAGTAAGAGAATGATCCAGCAGGGATTGATGGGTTGTGGGGTGGAGGGGAGATGGCACATCTCAGTGTGTTTCCATTTCCTGAATCTCTGCAGTGGTGAGTAGAGTCAACAATGGAAACATTAGAAATAATCTGAAACTTGTAAAACTGAACTAGAATTTGTCAGGGAGGCACATGTAAAAGAGCAGACAGATTTCGGTAAGTTACAGTCCTTGCTGAATGTGTTTCATGTGAGTGCTTATTGCAGAGAAACAACTTTCAGACACTGATCAAGTTAGTGAAGAGAAACCAATGTGGGAGAAAAAAAAATGAATCTGGGGAAAAAAAAGCAGCAAACGTATTACAAATGGCAACAGATTGGCATCCATCTGTTGTGGTTGCTTTAAATCCATCTCGGGATTTCTGTGCCGGCATAGACTTCTCAAACTGCACTGTCAAGGTTTATGACATCACAGGAATCCCTCAATGGATTTACACCATAACAGATAGATGCCCATCTGTTGTTCTATTTATTTTGGTGTTGATGGTGTCTGGACTCTGCATATTGAAGGATAAAAAACATTGTTACAGCAGGCCTTTAACTAACAAAACGGCCATGCCTTTTATTTCAGAGCAAGAGGCTCATAAGAAAATTTATTGAGAAAGCAGAGACCATCATTTTGGTAGTTATGCCCAGCAATGTTGACATAGCAACCTCGGAGGCACTGAAAATGGCTCAGGATGTGGACAGTTCTGGAGAAAGAACTTTGGGTAATTTGATTTGTCTATTTATGCATGCATGGACTCTTCTTTTTAACAAAGTCATTTAAATGAAAAAGCTTAAGATTTTCAGTTGTTTTGATATTACAGAGATTTATGTAAATCAGTCAAAAGTTAACAGTTTCAGCTACTCTAGTTAATGAGAGACACCAAACCTAAAAGGGTTATTTATTTATTTATTTATTTTTGCTCCCATATACTTTCTGTGCCTCACTTGTTCAGGTTCACCAATATCCAGCTCTCACAGAGACACTCTGTGAATTCCAGGAACCTCCTTTTGCTATCCCAGGTGCTACACTGTCAGAGGTTTCAGATTTCTCTCCCATGTTACCTTCAGGGGAAGCAGAAGGTTGAGCAGGATTGTGGCTGGGGGGCTATCCTGGAGCATCAGAGGGCCATTGAAGTGAGGTGACAGATGGTCATCATCCACTATGCAAGTCTAGTAGATCTTGTTTGATATCCCTTATAGTCCTGTTCTCCAGCCATGGGTGGGGATGCCTGTCAGTAGCCCCCTTTAGATGGGGTTTAGCTAATGATATGCAGTCACCTACACCTCAATGCAGTTTCACCAGCTGCCACAGAAGACACTTATCAAGTAGGCACCCTTCCTCCAGAGTGTGAGTATGCTCATTCTGTAGCATGCCTAAAACTGCATTGGCTGGATCAAAGGGTCTGGCTTGTGGTGCAAGCCCTAGCCCACTGCATTGTAGCTACCACTGTTGGTAAGAAGTCCATCAAGTCTTTCCTTGCTATACTTCCTCACCCCACCAGGGCAGTGGGTCAATGGGGTGAAGTAGTATGCAAAGGGTAGACATGATGGATCTTTGGTCTCCTTCTGCCATCAAATTCTATGTTTCTGTCTTTCTAAGTTACTCATCACTGGCACAGTGGTGTGGGTGAATGGGGTTTGTGTGCAAGCCCTAGATCCCACACTGAAGCAGTACGGTGGTTGAGCATGTCAATGAGGTGAGGTGCTTAGCTCTTGAAAATGGAGACTGGAAGCCACCAGTCATTTATGCATCTCCTGTCAACTGACCAAGCAGTAGCACTGGGAGTAGCACTGGGTTTAGCTGCAAAGGCAGCTGCTTGCCCAGTGCCCTCCCTACTTGGGGAAAGGAAGCTTCTGTTGTTATCACCAGTAATTGGGGAAGAAAGATAGGGTGAAAATGGGGCTAAAGGGGTTATGAAAATTTAAAAACAAAGTTCCTCTTAGTAATTGTTCAACCAAATGGGGTGAAAATGGGGTTTTAGGGGTTATGAACATTTAAAAATAAAGTTAATCTCAATAATTGTTCAACCAAATGAGGTGAAAATGGAGTTGTAGGGGTTATGAAAATGTAAACAGAAATTTCATCTCAGTAATTGCTTAACCATGAAATATCAAGAGATCTATTCAATAAATGGGGCCAATATGCTTTAGGCCTACTTCAGCTCAGTCAATTGTCTCTCCATTGGGCCAACAGTACTGGCTACTTAGGCATTCAACAATTAGCATAGGTACTCACATGAAGATGGGTAGTGTTAGGCACATGGTGAGAAGGGATGCTTAACACCATGATCAGGAATATTGGGCTTGCATTCAGAGGCTTCTACTCTGCCTCCATCATATCCCTGATGTGGCACAGAGAGCACTGCTGTTTAATTTCTGGGGCTGCAGCAGACAGCTTTCCAGAGCAGGCATATCATTTTATGTTGGGTGTGTCACCAGGTGAGTCAGCAGAATTTCAAAAATTGAAGGCCCAAGCTTTGGTTCACATTGTGTGGGGAGGTTGGTATTCATAACCAGATGAGTGCTTAAAAGGAGTTTCTGACTTTTGGGAACATTTTGAAAACAGAATATATATGTAAGGTCCAGGCACACCATTGTGTCTAGGGGTATATAGTAGCATCTCTTGTCAGAGGATTACCTGCCTTATGCCACAGAAACCAGTACGCTTCTCATTTACCTTGCCAGGTTGGGGAGATGGGGCAAGCGGTACTACAAACATCCACTGGGGGCATGATTAAACATGAGACTATACACAAAACCTGAGTTCCAAACATGGAGCTGAGATCTTGCTGGGTATATGTATTGTACTGCCAAGTGGTACACAGAAATCTCCTAAGAACCAGTCCTCTCCACAGATTCCAAGTAATGGGTCTGTAATGGAGCTGCTATGACTCTGTGGAAGCCAGAGCTTTTCTGGAGGGCTGGCAGTGCAAGTGGGCCCTGCATGCACATCACTGCATGTATCTGTTGGTATACTGCAGTGCCAGCCCTCAACTGCCTCAGTTCCCTTTTTCCCACCATTGAGTGTGCAGCAGAAGCATCGCCACTCTCCATGTTGGGGCCAGAACTTCACCATCTATATGACAACAGCATTCAGTATTTTGGTTTTGTTTAAATACACTAGAATAGAAAGATTGGTTAAGTCTGCTTGCTGTGGAGAATATTTCTGTAAGTTTTGCTATCATTTTTTAAACTACAGGAGAGAAGGATTAGTTAATTCTACTTGCTGTTGAGAGAGTTAATGTGTAGAGGATTTTTGTAAGCTTTGGTATTTTTTTTTTTTTTAATTTAGCTTAAAGTGAAATTTAGCTTAAAGATTTCTGTGGCTGGAGTGACTGTAAAAGTTTCTGTGGCTGAAGTGACTGCACAGGCATGCTCAGACTTCCCCACACACAGCCTTTAAATTCTGACAAAGCCATCAAATTGCAGGAGACAAGGAGTAGTTAAGTCTGCTTGCTGTGAAGAAGATTTCTGTAAGTTTTGCTATTGTTTTTTAAACTACAGGAGAAAAGGATTAGTTAATTCTACTTGCTGTTGAGAGAGATAATGTGTAGAGGATTTTTGTAAGTTTTGATATTGTTTTATTTTTTTAATTTAGCTTAAAGTGGAATTTAGCTTAAAGGTATCTATGGCTAGAGTGACTGTAAAAGTTTCTGTGGCTGGAGTGACTGCACAGGGCATGCCTAGACTTGTCCACCCATATAGCCTTTAAATTCTGACAGAGCCATCAAATTTCAGAAGAGAAGGATTGGTTAAGTCTGCTTGCTGTTGACAATTTCTATAAGTTTTGCTATTTTTTTTAAACTACAGGAGAGAAGGATTAGTTAATTCTACTTGTTGAGAGAGTTAATGTGTAGAGGATTTTTGTAAGTTTTGATAATGTTTTATTTTTTTATTTAGCTTAGAGTGGAATATAGCTTAAAGGTTTCTGTGGCTGCAGTGATTGTAAAAGCCCACCCAGCCACCCACCCCTTGCACCAGCCTTTCTTAAATACTGAAATACCACTGGGAGTTGGGTTTGAAGGCTATGAGGGAGGAGCTTGGGGAGCTGCAAACTGACTTGAGCCCTCAGAGCAGGTCAGGAAGGAGGAGGAAACAAGGAACAGCCATATGAGCTAATTCTTAAAGATATATCAATATATAAAACTTATGAGTAGGTCCATTGTACTTATGAGTTGGATTGTGGTTTCCATTTAGTACTGTAGATGACTGTCTTATGCTGCGTGCAAGGGCATTTGGAATTAAAATTTCTGTCACAGTCTGAGCTAGGATTAGTTCATTCTACTTGCTATATGGAAAGTTCATGTGGAGAGGCTGTATAGGTAGTGTGGACCATGGGTAGGATTGTAGGATGCAATGGTTGTGGGGCAGCCATGCAGATGAACATACTGTGGCGGCTGGGAGAGTGCCCAATATGCCACAGGCTAAGGAGGCTCAAGGAAGAGGCTCAGTGGCTTGTCAGGGAGCTGGGGAGGTTGAGGGATGAGAGGAGGATGGTGTTGGTAGGAGGGCTGACATCTGAGAGTATTGTGGGGGCACCACAGAGAAGGAACAGTGGGTCAAAGGAGGGGTCGGGGAGGGGGCAAAGTAGACAGGAAGCCAGCTAATGAAGGGTGGACTCTAGTAGGACCTAGAAAAAGAGGAGAAGCAGTAGGCAGGAGGGAGGAGAAAACACATATTAAGGCAAAGGGGTAGGGAACATGTTTGCTGTACTAGCAACACATGGGAAAAAGGACACAGGAGGAGACTGCATGAGGGATAATACTCACAAAGAGGAGTGAGTGAGGGGCATTACTAGTGGAGAGATTTAGCATGGCTTGGCAGGGGGAGGGATAGTACTCAGAGAGGTGAGGAGGGAGAGGGAGGTTTGCAGTCAAACAGGAGGAGGTGAAGGGGGCTCAATTGAGAGGGGCAAGGGGGAAGACACTGGAGCACATGATAAAAGCACCATTTTGAATGACCCCAGAAATGAGAACCTGGGTGGGGGGTTGCAACGGGCACAAGGAAAAAGGAGGGAGGTCTACTGGTGTTGGGAGACTCCATACTCAAGGGGATCAGATGGGGCAGCAAGGGGGAGAGGCACAGTCAGATATGGGTGGAGTTCATACCAGGATTAAAGGCAGACAAGGCAGGACAGGCAATCCTATGGTGCGTAAGGAGGGGTAGGAGGAAACCACACATTGTGGTACGTGTGGGAACAAATGACCTAGCAGAGGAAATGGTGGAGGAAACAAGGGAGAGGACTGAGGAAGTGGGAAGGTT
The DNA here is from genome assembly GCA_016271365.2 of Neoceratodus forsteri. Classification (NCBI taxonomy): domain Eukaryota; kingdom Metazoa; phylum Chordata; order Ceratodontiformes; family Ceratodontidae; genus Neoceratodus; species Neoceratodus forsteri. The sequence goes on from CM057459.1 coordinate 741,718,637, forward strand.
GTGTGAGGAGACTGGGGAGTCTATGGCCTAAGCACAGTGAGAAAGGAGAGAATTAGGGAGTTGAACACATGGTTAGCAATATGGTGTCCAACAAAGGGGTATGGGGTTGTGGGTGGCTGGGGCAGTACATGGGATAATAACAATCTGTTTGCAAGGGATAGGCTGCCCCTGAGTGGGGAGGGGAAGGAGGTATTAAAGCAAAGACTGGGGAGGTATATTGTGACAAAGGTGGGTTTAAACTAGATGGGGGGGTGGCAAGTGGACAGCAGGTAGGCAGGGATCCAATAGAGTGGAGTCACAGCCTACCCCCCAGGCTAGCAGGGAAGGACTTGGGGCTGCCAAGTAGAAGGGAGGAAATGGAGGCCAGTGAAGGGAAGGGGGCTGTATGGAAGGTGGTCTCGCTGAATGCAAGAAGTTTAGGCAACAAATCAGCTGAGCTACAGGCACTCTTAGTAGTGTGTAGGGTGGATATTGCAGCTGTCATGGAAATGTGGGCAACTGAGCACCAGGACTGGGATCTGGCAATCCTACAATACAAATTATACAGGAAGGACTGTAATGAGTGGAGGGGCAGTGGGGTGGCAGTCTATGTGAGGCACGGGATCAAATGCACAAGGGATGAGGGGGAAGAAAGGAGAACAGAGGCAATCTGGCTGCAGTTCCTAGACTCAAGGGGTAGGAAACTGATGTCTGGGGTAGTATACAGGTTGCCGTCCTAGTCTGAAGAGCTTGACAGGGAATTAGTGGGACAAATCAGAAAGGTACGTAGAAAAGGGAAGGTGGTCATCATGGGGGATTTCAACTTGCTGGGGGTTGACAGGAGCATTCTGGTCACCTCCAATGCTAGGGAGCAAGTGCTTCTGGATGCGATCCAGAAGGGTCTCCTGACACAGTTGGCTAGTGTGCCTACTAGGCTAAAGAACACTTTAGATCTGGTATTGTTGGAGGCAGTAAGGGAAATAAAGGTGGAAGACCCACTAACTGACAGCAATCACCAAACAGTGTGGTTTATTATCATGATGTGCGGGGAGCCAGAGAAATCAGTTACTCAGGTGGTAAACTTCAGGGGGGTGGACCTTGGGAGGATGCAGGAAGTACTGAAAGGGAAACTGGAGGGCATAAGGCAGGAGATGGATGTGGAGCAGAAATGGGATATTATTAAATGAGGGATTACAGAAGCAACAGAAGCCTGCACCAAGACACAGAATAAGAGGAGCAGAGCAAGAAAACCATGCTGGTTAAACAGCGAGGTAGTGAAGGTGGTGAGAGAAAAATGAGAGGTGCACCAGAGGCATAGGAGGATGGTGAAGGAAGTGGACAGGAGGAGTATGCAAGATGGTACAGGAGGTGACCAGAAAAGTGAAAAGCCAAGGCACAGAGGGAGCTGAGATTAGCGCAGAAATTAACGGAGACTTTTCAGATACATCAGGAGAAAGGAACTGCAAGGGAGACAATAGTGAGGATAAAAAGGTGGGAGTGGATGGAAAGGGAGGAGCAGGCAGAAGCACTTAATGAATACTTTTTGCTCAGTGTTCATGGAAGAAAAGGGGACCACTACCACCATGGGCTGGGAGGGTGGGGACAAGGGGAGAGGAGGTGACAGATGGAAGAATTGAGGCAAGTAGAGTCCTAGAGGGACTGAGGGCACTGAATGTAGACAAGGCACCAAGGCTGGATGGTATCCGCCCCAGGGTGCTGAGGGAGATGGCAGAGGTGTTGGCGGAGCCACTGGCGGATCTGTACAGCACCTCACTGAAGTCAAGATGTGTGCCACTGGACTGGAGGATGGCACATGTAGCACCATTATACAAGAGTGGACCACGGGATGAACTGGGTAATTATCATCGAGTAAGTCTCATCTCCATAGTGTACAAACTCATGCAAACGATACTAAAGGAAAGACTAGTGTAGTACCTGGAGGACAATGGCCTCCAGGATATGAGGCACCATGGGTTCGTCTCAAGGAAGTCTTGTCAAACCAACTTGATACAATATTATGACTGGGTGACAGGTGAGCTGGATAAGGGTCATGTGGTGGATGTACTTTACTTGGACTTCAGCAAGGCCTTCGATTCTGTGTCTCATGGGCAGCATGGGGGGAACTAACTGGTGTAGAGGTAGGAGCAAAAATGATGAACTGGATTACAAGCTGGCTGAGTGGAAGGTTGCAACGGGCGATGGTGAGAGGGGAGCTCTCAACTCCAAGGCCAGTGATGAGTGGGGTGCCACAGGGCTCTGTGTTGGGGCCAGTATTATTTGGGTTCTTCATCTCAGACATTGCACACTGGGTGTTGATCAAGGTAAGTCTGTTAGTTGATGACACCAAAATCATAGCAGTGGTGGTTGGAGGGGAAGGATGGAAGCAGCTGCAGGGGGACCTCAGCAAGCTAGAGGAGTGGTCAGAGAGGTGGCAACTGGGGCTCAATGCAAAGAAGTGTAAGGTTATGCACTTTGGGGTGAAGAACCCAAGGAGAGAATACTGGCTGGGGGTGGGGTTAAGCTGGGGATCATTAAGGAGGAGAAGAACCTAGGGGTAATGATAACAGGGACCATGAAGAACACTGCCCAGTGCAGGAGAGCAGCTGCAAAAACAAATAAAATGCTCGGGTGCATAGCGAGGGGGGGGTTTGTCCAGGCGAAGAGAGGATCGCCCCCTCTACAGGTTGCTGGTACGTGACTTAGAGTATTGTGTGCAGTTTGAGGCCATACTTAAAGTCTGATATCAGGCTACTGGAGGGGGTGCAGAGGAGGGCAACAAAGATGATATGTGGAATGGAGGGGAGAGACTATGAGAGCAGGCTGGGAGACCTGAATATGTACACCCTGGAGGATAGAAGGGACAGGGGGGACATAATAGAGACATTCAAGTATCTGAGGGGAATCAATAAGGATGGGACAGATGGGGTCTTTAAACTAAGGAGGGGGAGGTACACCAGGGGGCATGGGCTAAGAATAGAGGGGGAAGATTTAGGAGGAAATGAGGAGACACTATTTCACAGAGAGGTGGTAGCAAATGGAATGCTCTACCATAATGGGTGGTATTATGCAAATCTGTGAACAGCTTCAAAGGGTATGAGACAGGAACAGGGAGAGTGAGGGTGGGGAGGCGGGCAGTTGGATGACAAATGGGAGGAGGGTGGGGCAGCTGCAAACTAGGAATGCTAGCTGCACACCGAGTAGACTTAGATAGACCAGGTGGTCTGTTTCTGCTGGCACATTCATATGCTCGTATGTTCATATTTTTGTGACAGTTTAGTTAGTTTAACTCATTCACACCACAAGAGCTCTTTGAGATTTCCAACACTTGTGCCCTGTATACTCTTATCACTACATCCTGGGCCTTTCTAAGCAAATTCAAGCCATAATCAGCATGCCACAAACAAATGCATGTACCTCTTGAACCATAAGTGCTACACACAAAGTATGAGTGGCAAAATTGTTCAGCGCAAACTTAGCTTTCCAATGGTGCTATGCAACCAATTGTAATCAGTTTGTTTTTTATTTTATACTAGCTGAAGTACCAAACAACTGTATTTTTTTTCCCAATTTTTTCAAGGTGCTTAGGTGAGGCTTGAGAGACAGATGTCAGCCATGCACACCATACATTAAACAAATGCAAATAATTACTAAAGTATACGTGACAGACACAAAGCATCAGTGGCAAAGTTGTTCAGCACAAAATTACCTTTCTAAGGGTGCTATGCAATAAATTCTAAGAAATTCGGTTTGCTTAATATTCAGGTAAAAACTGCTGACTTCCTCAGATGTTTCCAGGCCTGAGTGAAAGTCAGCTGAGTACGTCTACAGTCATTATTGACCTGAGTGGCTATGCTTTCAGGTGCCACCTACAGACATATCTAGGCCTGAATGAGCCACACAAAAATGTACAGTTTCTCTCAGTCTTTCCCTGTGGGAAACAGTTGACGACAATGGAAGATAGGGAGCCTGTATAGGCTTGCTGCTCAGGGAGCAGGGTTGTGTCTCTCCACCACTCCTGTCTGGGTGAGTGTACTGGCAATGGGCAGTCCTGCACCCAGGAGGAAAGACAGTCTGCCAAGTGTTGTGAAAGCACAGATTCCACTTCCATATTCATTGCACGTTCTGCAGATCATCTGGCCTCTTGTCTTTGAGGGGGGCTAAGCACAGGTTAAGGTCATGCTCAGGCCTTCTGCAAAGAGACTGTCTGTTTGTGCAGATCTGGAATTTCCATTGCCATCCTTCAAGATGGCAACAGATGTTCTAAGGTCTATGGACTTGATGTCTCCATCCTCGAACCTGCCCCTGTCCTTTGGGGAGCTCTCAGGTGTGCAGTCGGCTATTGAGCAATGGTTCAGTGTTAGGGAGATGACTCTATGAGCAATATAAGTTTTGTTCCTATGGCTTGTGTGCCATTGAGATAGGAGCCAACACTATTCTCGCTGTAGTCAATCTTGGGCACACAGATGTTGACTCCAGTTCTAAGTTTGGTGCCACCCTGTCTGGTGGCACCATCAATTCTGACTCAGTTGGGGGTTGACCTTGGTGCTGGAAGGTTCTATCGGTATCACCCACAGTACTGAATCCATATTTAGTGCACATGTAGATCTCTATACAGGACTGTCTGTGACACTGGTGCCGTAGGCGGCACCTTAACCACTGCTGAGCCTGAAGCTTTTGGGGATGACTTGGCTCTGGTGTCAGTGTCATTCTTGGCCTTGGTGCAGTAGATGAACCTGCATATGTGGCCATCTGCAGCACTTGTGTAATGCTCAGTGCTGTGCCTATGCTGCTCTCCCTGCTGAGGTTGAATCCTTTGGAGTGGCCTTTGATGCTAGTGACAGTACGGGCATACTCGCTGTCAGTGCGGCCTCTGTGATCCGCCACCTGCCTCACCAGCTCTATGGCTGCAGGACTCCTAAAAGCAGCTCAGCTGCCTCTAAACAGGCATACTCACTGGTGATGCAGCCTCCCTGATCTGCCTCCCGCCTCATCAGCTCTACGGCTGCAGGGCTCCTACGAGCAGCTCTGCAGCCCCTGACTGGGCATACTCGCTGGTGGTGCAGCCTCTCTGATCCACCACCCACCTCACCAGCTCTATGGCTGCATGACTCCTACAAGCAGCTCAGCAGCCCCTAACCAGACATACTCGCTGGCGGCACAGCTGCGCTTATCCACTGCCTGCCTCACCAGCTGTATGGCTGCAGAACTCCTACAAGCAGGTATGGCCTGTTTCCGAGATGGCTTTTTTTCACACTTCGGTGCTCTCAATGCTGCTTCTCCCTAAGTAGCTGCCTTTCTGGGCTGGAGCTCACTGATTGGTGTACCCTTAAGCCCTGGACTCTGAACGCTAACAGCTACTGTATTTTTCTCTAAAGCTCCTGCTATTTTTATTGCTAATTTTAAGCTTTTGGCTCTTGGTATCACAATATTTCAAATGTTACATTTGTTTAGCTTAGTATATGCATTCCCTGTCTACTTTTACGCTACTTGTACTATTGTGTTATTTTGGTAACTGCTTAAGTCTGGTATTCATACTGTTGTTTTAATCCTGCCATTTCATTTTATTTTGCTCCTGCCTCACTCTTCCTCACCCTTCCCTTCCTACTAATCTTTTTTTCTTCTCAGCCCGATCATCCTACCTCCCCCCCACCTGGTTCATGGCACTGACCTGCCCTGCCCCCAGTCTCACCCTTCAATTTGATCCTGTTATCAGTCCCAATTATCCTCTTTTAGCTGTTCCTCCTTGTTTCCTGTGTCCCTGCCCCTGATTTAACTTCTTTCTTTGTCTTCCCTAGTTGGCTCCAATCCCCCGCAGACTTGTGGTCGTCAGCTTGGACTATTCCCACCCCCACTTAACTGCTGCCTCCTCTGTCCTCTATCCTACCCCTTTCTCTAATCTGAATTTGTTCTTCTTGCCCCACAGCTTGGAAGCCCACAGACCTGGCATACTCGCTGGTGGTGTGGCCCCTCTAATCCGCCGCCTACCTCACCAGCTGTATAGATGTAGAACTCCTACAAGTAGGTACAGCCTGATTCCGAGATTTTTTTTTCATACTTCAGCGCTCTCAATACTGCTTCTCCCTGGTTGGCTGCCTTCCTGTGCTGGAACTCACTGATTGGTGTGCCCTTAAACCCTGGACTCTGAACGCTCACAGCTATTTTTCTCTAAAGCTCCTGCTATCTTTATTGCTAATTTTAAATTTTGGCTCTTGGTATCGCAATATTTCATCCTGCCTACCCTCCCACGGCCCCGACCTCTATTAAATGTGCAGAAGCTCTGCCCTGTACCCTCCTACTTGCTTTACTATTGGCCACTATTACCACGAGTCAGTCCCAGCTTCTTAAGCCCTTGCCTACCTGTTATTTTGCTCTATACACTCTACTGTTGTGCTACAGAGAGCAACCTTGCCCTGCTTACTCTGTTCGCTCTGCAGCCCTCTCCTGCAATCATGTTATCTAGCCATGACGCTTCCCTGTCCCTTTTCACTGTATCCTCCTCTTCTTACTATCACCACTCCTGCTCAACACCTCCAGGTTCTTCTCTCCCCCCGCTTTCCTCACTACTCCAATTACCCCCCTACTACAACCTTGCAATAACTCCTACACCCAGTTCTCATGTTTGGACACACTGCCCTACTCAGTCCTCCGCTCCACTCATATCTCTTCACTACTTACACACCCTTTTGTGTCTCTTCAAATTCCAACTTTCCACCTTTTGCTACCTACTCTACTCCCCCAAAATGTCTAATCAATCCTGGTTTAAGAGTAGCAAGCTCCACTTCTTCATAGTCTCCCTCATATTACTCTCCGCAGGTGATATAAACCCCAACTATGGTTCCCCACTCATTAATAGTCCCTCACCTTCCACCCCCTCCTCCCTACCATCCTCCCCCACCCTGAATATTCTCCCCTTGGGGCTAAAGAACCTCCACCTTAACATTCGGCATCTATGCCCCAAACTTGACCTGCTGCACCCTTTAATAGCGGCCGTGCATCCAGATATATTTATAGTAACTCAGACCTGGCTTACAAATAAGGTCCCTGATGTATCCATCACAATCCCTGGTTATGCTGTCACCCACCAGGACTGAATTAGCAGGGGTGGGGGAGTCGCTATTTACTACTCTGCCTCTCTCTAAACCATAACCATCCTATCGACCTCCATTCCCAAGACCTATGAAGCCCTCATCCTTAGGCTTTCTCTACTCTTTTCAGCCCCTATATTCATTGCAGGTGTGTACTGCTGCCCTGGTCTATACTACACCATTGCCACTGAACTAATCACCTCCGTTGGGTCCCTCACCTCCTCTGGTGAGCTCTACCTCCTAGGTGACCTTAATCTAGATTGGTTGTCTCCCTCCCTATGTAAAGCTAGCACTGACTTAGCAGCCCTTAACCTGTCTCAACTTATCATGGAAACCACCTGCCAAAACCATAAATCCAAAAAACACTCTCCTGGACTGGACGCTCACCTCACACTCACACAGGGTGATCCAGTCTGGCCTACTGCTTGATATTTTCTAGTGATAATCATATTATGGGAGGGTGGGTTGGATGAAGATACAGAAGGCGAGACAAGTTCTTTTAAAATGTCCCATAGGGCAGTGCACTTTATTACAGAAGGGCTTCATACACTTGGCAATACCATAAACAGTTCAACAATGCAGATCTGGAACTTCTTTGCTGTTCATACTGATTGACTAGTCAGGATGATCTTCAGCAACTATAATAAAACATGGCTTATAGGGCTGTCTGTTTCCACTCAGCTAGTAGACTCACAGGAACAAATCCAGTGCCTGAGGGTGGTCCTACTTGTACCTGCAGTTTTGCAGCCAATAGTTTAGGAAGACCAATCACCCCTCTAGCTTCTCAACTCAGCTCTGGTTCAAAACATCCCAGCCTTGACTAGAACCACCACTGGTCAGTTTTTCTGAGACTGCTTCCAGCACCAACTACTCCCCTATTGCATCAGCTAGTTTCACTCCTACAGAGGGCTGCTCCCTCCACAGTTCAGATCTTATCTGCCAGACTTTGCCCAGCCAGTTCATTTTATAGGGCTGAAGATCATGTGACCTGTCAATCATAGCTTTAAATGTTAATTAAATGTTTGCAACAATTTTAAATATATCTATTTCACACAGAAAAGTAAGCAAACATGAAAAACAATATTTTTACACATATCAGCTTTTAAACAATCAAAAAATTAAACAATAATAAAATAAAGAAAGGAACTTCCTAGGAGGAAACCCCACCTTTCTTGTTCCCAGACTCCCTCATGCTAGAGCTCTATAAAGCCCACAGGGTTCAGCCGGCCTGAGCCCATAGTAATCTACAAAATGGATGCCAGCAAACCAAAGCACATGGAGTCAGGCATTTCCAAAACAGGTACATTTTCCTCAACATATAGCAATGTGTACAGTTTTGGCTTAAAGAAACATTTCATCTAATATCAGGAAAATACAAATTAAACCAATATAAAGCAAAAGACATTGCTAATGCATTGTTTGGTAGCAGTTTGTAAAACATGTATTTGGTACATTTCAAACAATAAGAACTTTGGAATTCCTGATACCTTCCATACAAAACTAAAGGTGGTTTATTGCAGTTCTTCAGTACTTTATATTTTATAGGGCCAAAAACACATGTTTTTTTATGTACTTTCTTCCCCAAGTTCACTATTCTGCACATGGAAATTTAACAGGGGAATATAGCACCAAAGTACACAACATTTCTTTCACCCTAACTGTGCTAAGACAGCTCTTGTATACTTAATGCTAGCTGTGTATGTGGGGTGGAGAAAGAGAAAAAGAAAGAGTATTGAAGTTTCAGTGCTGGGTGATCAGTCTAGCAAAGTCAAGATAGAATAGTAACATAGAAAAAAGACTGCAGCCAAAAGGATAGGAAAGAAACATTTATTTTGACATGCTGTAAAACTATTCCTGCACTGAATATTTCAGGTCTCAGCAGGCTCTCATTTTTATTTGATACCTTAAATCAGACTTATTGTAGCTGCAAGGCTTTCTTGCAGCCCTTTAAGGACTGATTCTCTATTTTCATTAATCAAAAATACAGTGGGAGGATTTCACCCTGCTACACATATGATCTCCCTAATCAGGAAAATCCACTGACCTAAGGCCCCTCCCAAACTGCTAACTATCCAATCCTACAAAACCTTTGACCCCGCTGCACTACATCAGGACCTATCTCTCATTGACTGGGTCCCCATAACCTCCGCTAAATCTAATGATGTTGCTTTTGCATATTTCAGAGACAGCTTTCTCTCTATCTGGAACAAACATGCTCCACTTAAGCAAGTCAGAGTTCATGGAAATCACCTCCCCTGGGTCATTCTTGAGTGCCTGGCCTAGCAGCAAGAGTGTGATTTAGCCTGGAAAACTCCAAGTTCCACAAAACGTCCTTGCAACCTATCTAACTACCGTACCCTCAGAAATGCCTGCACAAAAGCCATCCAGCAGGTCAAATCTGAATACTTCCGGTCTACCTTTAACAATAATATAAATAACCCATCAAAATTTTGCAAAGTAGTCCACTCACTTTTCTTGCCCCATGTTAAGCCTCCTCCATTATTTAAAATTAACCATCTCACAGCTGATCATACTCTGGTTGCTGCTGAATTTAACTCTTACTTCACTTCCTGCGCCTCCACCCTGCTAGCCTCCCTCCCAGCCCACCCCTCTACCCCTCCACCCCACCCTACCCTATCGACCACTCCCAGCACTATCAATTACCTTTGAGCATTACCTTTTCACCAATCACTCCATGTGACACCTTAAAGGCTCTCCTCCCCCTCATCCCCTCTAAGGGCATCTCTTCCAATGGCCTCGACCCAAAGCTGCTCTACTTATCTGCACATGCCATTTCCCAGCTGCTGTCTGACCTACTCAACCTGTCTTTGCACACTGCAACTATCCCTGCTATCTGGAAACATGCAGCTGTCCTTCCTCTTCCTAAGGGTGGTGATCTTTCTTCTCCAGGAAGCTACCACCCCATCTCGCTACTACCTACTCTAGTTAAGTTACAGGAACACCTCATTCTCTCTCAGCTATCCTCCTTTCTTGATGACTCTTCCTTCTTCACTCCCTTCCAGTCTGAATTCTGGAAGAACCACTCCACAACAACCTCCCTTCTCAGACTCATGGACTCTTTCCATTCTGCCATGGATAAAGGCCACATTACGTCTGCCATCTTTGTCGACCTTGCTAAGGCTTTCAACACTGTCTCCCACTCCCTCCTTCTCAAAACCCTCTTGTTAACTAGCCTGTCTCAGCCTGCCTGCAACCGGTTCAGATCCTACCTGGTAGGTAGAACTCATTCTGTCCGAATTGCTGACTCAATGTCCCCTTCATTATAAATCTCTACTGGTGTGCCTCCAGGCTCTATTCTTGGCTCACTCCTACTCTCCATTTTCCTAAATGACCTACCATCAGCCTGCTCCTTGTCCCTGATCCATATGCCTGCTGACGGCACAGTCTTGTTCGCCTCTGGCCACTCACCCTCTGATGTGACTATCAGACTTCAACTTGACTTCAATAATGTTCAAAGCTGGCTAAGTTCTCATCAACTCTTTCTCAACGCCAAGAAGACAGTCTCCATGACCTTTGTCACCAAGCAGAGACTCCCTTGGCTGCCCTCTCTCCCCTCTCTCCACACCCTTGACAGGACAACCTTAGAGGACTCTACCTCTTTTAAATATTTGGGCGTCTGGCTTGATGAACACCTTAATTTTTCTGGTCATATTAATGCCATTCTGCAAAAATTGCGTCCCAAGCTCAGCACCCTTTACAGAAACTGCAGTTCATTACCACTTGACTAGGTGTGAACTTGTTCAGAAAATGATACTCCCCATAATCGACTATGGCAACATTGTCTACAGTGCTGCTCCCAAGTCTCCCCTTGCCAGACTGGATTCCCTCTTCAATGCTTTCTGTCACTTTGCCCTTGACTCCCCCTGCAATCATCACTGCATCCTATACCACTCCGTAAAGCTGCCTTCCCTGGAGTGCAGGCGCATCTCGCACTGCACTAAGTTCACCTCCAAATTCTGGTTTGGTTCCCTCCCCTTTTACCTCTCCTTCTCTCTCTCTGCTCCCCCAAGCGCCTCCCACCCTCTCAGGTCCTCTGACTCCTGCACACTTGCTATCCCCAGTTGCCACACCTCCATAGGTCAGGAAGCTTTCTTCTTCCACTTCCCTAAACTCTGAAACTTGCTTGTTCCACCAATCCAACTCTCTTCTTCCTCATCTTCCTTCCACTTAGCCCTCCACAACATCTACTCCCCTAACTGTACCTGCTCCTAGCCCCCCTTTACCACCTCCATTGCACCCCACTCTCTCCTCATATCCTTCTTTCTGTTAGTTCCTATCCCCTTCTTCACTCTCCCTATCCTTAATACACCCTCTTCCCTCTGTCACTTGTCTACTCCTAGCTTCACTTCCACCCCTCCCCTTAACTATCAACCCTTACGCATTGTATCTCCTCATCAAGCCCTTACTCATTCTGCCTATCCTCCTATCCATTCCTAAACTTTTGCTTCACCCTAGTCCTAATTTACCTTCCCCCTCAGTACCCTCAATCTGCACTCCAACCCTAGTTTGGGTGCTGATCCACCTAATTTCTTGCCCCTATCAAATGTCTACTTCCCCCCTCTATTGCTTATCCTCAAATCTCCTAACACTCCTACCCACCCTGTCAAAACTGCATTTTCTGATCCTGTCTTTCCACTCCAGTTCTTCACTCTCTTTACCATTACGTTTTCTTTCTCCCCTGTGTGAGAGGCAGTGGAGGTGACTCTTCTGGACATTTAATGTTGGAGTTGTGAGAGAATCCCAGCTTATCATATCTAGTTCATTGTTATTATTTTTATATATTATAAAAAGTTTTTGAAACTGTTATTTATTTAGGTTAGTTGGGAAAGTTTGGAGAAAGGGGTGGGGGTATTATAGGCTTATTGTTATTAGAAGATGTGTTTGTCTGTTGCTGTCCTGGTCGTACACTACTCCTCTGCTGAACTCTGCGACCTCCGGCCCTTTTATCCCCCCCCCCTTTGCCTGCAGAGGTTTATAACCAATGTAGGTCTTTGGGTATTGCTAGGAGAGGGGGGGTTGGACCAGGGGCCACGGATGTCATGAGGGGAGAGAGCGAAGCAGTCATATCGAGGTTGTACGGTCCAGGAGATGCCCCGGGGCAAAATGGTCTCTAGATCGTGGCTTGCCATGTCTGGTTACCATACCCAAGGGCTCCTGTAATTCTGGGCAGACAATCCTGTCAGCCTCTGACCCCCATCTGACTCAAGTGGTGCTATGCAATGCCAGGTCTATTAGAAACAAGATGGCTATTATTGCTACTCTTGTTGGGGCAATTGACCTGGCATGCATCACTGAAACCTGGCTTGATGACAACGTGGGCCCCATTTTGGAAGTGGCAGTCCCAGCTGGGTTTTTGGTGCTACACCACTCAAGATCAGACCGCAGGGGTGGGGGAGTGGCTATCTGTTTTAGATCAGAGTTGGGCCTTACTGGTGCACCAGTAGAAGTGACCAGATCATTTGAGTCTACCATAGTAGCAGGTGTGGGCTGCAGGATCATTCTCATCTACCGTCCACCCAGGGGTAAGAAATTGTTTCTGCAGAAGTAACAAACTTCATCGTCGATGTGGCATTGGAGTCGCCCAGGCTGATGGTCCTGGGCAATTTCAATGCCTGGGTCAAAGAAGAACTCTCACAGTTTGGTCAAGACTTCCTCCAGCTTATGTCTTCATTGGGGTTCATGCAGGTAGTTGCCTCTGCTACTCATAGTCAGGGTCACTCACTTGATCTGGTCTTTCTCCTGGGAATCGAGTCCTTTGATTTGGTGGTGGAGCTAGTCATATGGTCAAACTCCAGCCCCCCCAATAGGCCTCCCCTGAGGAGATGGTCAGATACTGCCTATTGAGGGGTGTTACCCCAGAGGGTCTTTCGGCAGTATAAGACCTATTGGGAATTCCAAGGGTGGGCAGGAATCCAGAGAATCTAGTTTTGGCCTATAATAAGGCTATCACTGGGGCTCTGGATGCCATTGCCCTGTCCATGTTCATCCCCTCTCTCTTTGCCCTCTGTCCCCTTGGTTTGATGGGACCTTGAGGGAGTTGAGATGAGTGGGATGAAGGCTAGAGTGTTGCTGGTGGAGAACGGCCCTTGATGCCGACCACCTTAGATTGATAGATCATTATCAAAGCTATCAATCAGCAATCTCATGTAAGAAGGCAGAGTTCCTGTCCAGTGAGATAGCTGTTGCTCAGAATCAACTGGCTCATCTCTTTCGAACCATGGACAGGCTGTGCAACCCAGCCTGTCTATAGGTTCGAGGAGTGTTTTCTCAAGATAAGTGTGATGAGTTTGCTCATTTCTTTGCAGATAAGGTGGCCAACGTCAGGGCTGAAATCTGCTCAGCACCCTCTATGGGAGTTAGTGGTGGTCGGTGCAAGGTCACCGCCCCTCAGTCATCCTGGATATCTTTTGATTTACCCGAAATAGGGGACATTGTGTGGATTGTCCAGAAATTGCAGCCAACTTGCTGTAGTTTGGATCCAGGCCCTACTCGCCTGTTATTAGGGTGTATGGAGATCATTGGTCTGATCCTTGCAGAGATTGTTTGGTGCTATTTAGATTTGGGAGAGTTTCCTAGCTCACAGAAGGAGGCAGTGGTGACACCGCTTCTGAAGAAAGCTTTTTTAGACCCAAGCATCTGTGCAAACTATAGACCTATCTCTAACCTTCCCTTTGTTGGGAAGGTGATTGAGAAAAAAGTTGCGTTGCAACTGGAGAACCATCTTACCATCCACGATGTCTTCAATCCTCTCCAGTCTTGTTTCTGGAAGATACAGTACCGAGACCGCTCTGGTTCAGGTGCTCAATAATCTCTTGATGGCAAGAGACCAGAAGCGCCGCTCCATCTTGGTGCTTCTGGATCTCTCTTCAGCATTCGACACTGTGGACCATGGGGTTCTGCTTGAGTGTCTGAGGGTCATCTGTGGACTGGCTGGTCCATTTCTTAGATGGTTCCATTCTTTCCTAGCTGGCAGGTCTCAGAGGGTGGTGTCGGCGATTTTTTCCTCTGAGCCATTATCCCTGCCATGCAGGATTCCTCAGAGCTCGTTGCTGTCCCCCATGTTGTTCGCAGTGTATCTGCTGCCCCTTGGAGACATTGTAAGACAATATGGGCTGAGTTTTCACTGCTATGCAGATGATACACAGCTCTATCTGTCTTTTGCACCCGACCAGGATAGTGCACTCTCGATGTTTAACAGCTGTCTTGTGGAAATCCATGGCTGGATGAGGTCTAGTTGGTTGAAATTGAATTCTGGGAAGACTGAGGTGCTGGTGGTGGAGCCAAGGTGCTGGATAGAGAGGTCAGTGGTACGGTTACCATCTGGGCTTTGGATCGATGGTGTACAGTTACCCATCTTTAAACAGGTGCGTAGTCTTGGTGTGGTATTTGATGATGGGCTGACACTGAGGGCACCGGTGTCGGCAGTCGCCAAATCCTCCTTTTTTCATCTTAGGAACATTGCCAGAATTAAGCACCTTGTTCCGTCTGATGATTTGCCCACATTGATCCACACCTTTGTGACCTTGTGCCTGGACTACTGCAACTCCCTATACCTAGGGCTTCTGGGGTTGATGTCCACCGCTTGTGGCTGGTGCAGAATGTAGCAGCACGACTATTGACTGGGACTTCTCTTACCAGTCATATTATACCTGTGCTGTGTGATCTACACTGGCTGCCTATACAGTGGCGGACCACCTTTAAGGTTGGCCTTATGACCTATAAAGCTCTACATGGACAGGGACTGGGTTATCTGCAAGAACTCCTGATTCCTTACAGTTCTCGCCGACCTCTCTGCTCTATTGATGAGGGGTTGCTAGAGGTTCCCAGTGTACGGTTGAAAACATCTGGTGCAATGGGCTTTTATGTTCACAGCGCCATCCTTGTGGAACTGTCTACCTCGTCAGATCAGAGAGTGCGAGGCCATGGAGAGTTTCAAGACCAGTTTAAAGACATATTTATTTAAACAGGCTTTTAATATCTGAAATATTGTGGATTGAATGTTTTTTTAATTGACGCTGTTGTGTATGTTTTTGTGATTTTATTGAATTGTTCACAATGTTGCATGTAAAGCACTTTGTTATCTGAATTCTGCTATATAAATAAAATTATTATTATTATTATTTTACTTAATTCACTTCCCCCCTGTTCTTCCCCTTCCCCTACCTCCCCCTCCCTTCTCTCCATCCTATTTTCCTGTATGGTCCTGCCCTCCTTGCAGGGTTCCTAGTACCCTGAAAGGGGGGTTCTTGGTCCTGGCAACCTTTCCCTCTCCCCTTCCCTCCTTCCCACCCTCTTTCTATGGTCTTTCACTAGCACTTACCAAAGCCCGTCTCCCAACTCTTGTCACTTCTTTGATTTCTTTGTTTTTTTAGAACATTGTGTTATTGTGTTGTAGTCATCTACTCTGTTATGTAAATTGTTTTGATTGATTTTTGCTTTATGTTTGCCTCACCCTACAATTGTTACCCCTCTCCCCCAGGACGCTTCTGGAAACAAGCTGCTCGTCAGCTTATGTTGTCTTTCCTGGTGAAACATTTTGTAAATAAAAATAAATAAATAAAACAGTGCCATCCTCCTCACCATCCACACTCTGGTGCCTCAGATAGATCTCTATGTGGGGCAGACTGAGACACACGTGTCTTGTGCTATGCCATGCTCAGCACCACTGCCGGACCCTTTGGCGCTGCCTCAGAGTGGGTATCAGCAATGACATCAAGGTCATCACCATTTTTTGCCATCTTTCAGAGAGTGCCTTCCTGTCCACATCATTATTGGCCATTTCCAGTAATGATATTGAGTGTCCTCTGAATAGAATGAATGCGCTGAACCTAATTAAGGAATCCCAGGAGGATTTCTTGTTTTCACTGCTCAGAATTCCTCTATCTCTCTGAGTCAGTAACTTTGACCAGGCAAGTTGCTTCCAGTTGGAGAGTTCATGTACCTAACATGCCTGTGTCCTGGGTACACTATTGCACTGTTCCAACAATCCTCATGGGCTGCTTCGATCAGACTGTCCCTCTCCTGCTGTACTAGGAAGATGAGATCTATGCAGCACCCATGACTAGCCTGTTCTTATCCTCTAAGCAGACTTCATCAATGTGCTCTGCAGATCGGGCTTTGTGCCTTTCTCTTGCTACTGAACAACTGCTGGAAGCCCTTCTGCAGTAGATTCCTTCTGGGATCACTTTTTAGAGCATCTAACAATAGTCGGTCCACCACCAGGGGAAGTGTGGAACTCCATGCGCTCTCTAGTTGAAAGAAAAACTGGATAGCCCCCCAGCACTGGCTGCCTCTGCTGGATATATAGGGGCTCCAGTACATCCTGGCAAACTCCAGCCACCATTCCCTCCTATGGTTTGGGCTTAGGTTGCTCCTTACCAGTACTGCCTTCACTTGTCATACCTGGAATGGTCTTACCCAGGCTCAACCCGGGGCAAGCAGTGGAGACTGCTTCACTATAAACATTACAGAACTACCAAGTTTTAGTTGCTTCGTTCCAGAAGCCCCAGGTGAACTCAATCGTTTTAGACTGTAGGTAACATCTGGAGCAGTGTTCACTGCCAGCTCAATGTTGCATCCATAGGATACTCCTCTTCATAAGAATTGCTGTGGACACGATCCAAGCTCGACCCTGTCTTCCAGTGACATGCTTATCTTGGAACACCATTCTGTGTGGTGCAGACTGGGACTCACAGCATCCAAGGTGTTTGCAGTCCTGCTAGCAAGGCTGCACATGAGAATGACTCAAAATATACTCAGTGCCCAGTACTCTCAGGCTTCATACTATCAAGGCTACCATTTTCAGATGAGGTCCCTGCAGTAGTAGTTTGTGGAGGAAGACCTCCTTTAGGGCTTCTGTTCTCTCTACTGGAGCTGGAGGTGACTCTCACCTTGGAAGCCCCTTTGTTAGGTGGGGAGCCCATTGCCAGGATCTTCAGACACAAGGTAACTGGGACTCATCAGAAACACATCTCCACATAAATGTGCTGGCGATGCATGCAGTTCTATATCATCTGAAAGCCCTAGTGGACTTGGTCAGCAGAAAGACAGTTCTCCTCCAGATGGACAACAAGTCTGTCATGTTCTATATCAACAAGCAATGAGGAGCACACTCTTACTCTCAATGCCACAATCTGTCTGCCAGGGGTAAAGAACACTATGGCAGAAAAGTTAAGTCAAACAGAAGCAGATTCTCATGAGTGGTCACTAGCACCAGATATTGTGAGATCGCTATTCGACACGTGGGGCACCCCAGACATAGACCTTTTTATGTCCCCACTAAATGCCAACTCTGCTTGACTTTGCTTCAGAAATCCAGGAGATGGTGTTTTCTGTCACAATTCATTCAGACCACCATGGCAAAATCTGTTTCTGTATGTATTCCCTGCAATGTCTCTCATCTAGAGAGTGTTGTTCAAATGGAGGCACATGGGAGCAAGATTATAACACTGGTCCCCTGCTGGCATCAGCATATGGTTTCCTCTCTTGAATCAACTTTCAGTCAGCAGACTGAGAGTTCTGCCACTCCGGATGGATTTACTTCTCAGCAGCACTGGAAGTAAAGAAGGGTGAGCAGGCTTAGATTTGCAAGTGGCTGTCTTCCCTCCAACACATGTTCAACAAGCCAGCTTGCTACTGGCAATTGCAGGGGTCTACAGGAGCACCACCAATCAGGAGGAAAGGAGCATGGGGGGGGCAGAATTGAGGGAGCCCTCTGAATTTAAAACACAGGCTGTGGTTCTTTTGTTTTTCAGATCTTGGCAGTACCAGAGGTAAATTGGCAGTACCAGAGGTAAAGAGGGTGAGGAGGATTTGTAGTGTTTGTGTTATAGCATTTCTGTATCTGTGACATACCTATGGTAGTTTAACTAAAGGGTTGTACACTGTAATTTAGTAACTCGTACTGTGCTCGGCTTAGCCTTTACTAGGTTCTGGGAAAGGAGGTCAGGAAACACAAGGATAGTATGAATAAGGAAAATAAGGAGTGGTGCAGTGTAGTGGTTGTGGGGATGGCAGTCTTTAGGGAGACCTTCTGGAGACTGTGGTGCTGTCCCACTGCATATACCTCTCTGGGTGGAGGGAGGAGGTTGCTAGACTCTGGATCAAACTGGCTGAGGGTGGGAGGACTTTTTCCTTTGCCCAGGGGCCACCAACTCTGACACCATTACCTCAAAGGATTCCAGATAGGAGGAGTGGCTAGACTACAGTTGGCTCAAGGTGTGTGTGTGTGTGTGGGGGTGGAATCTGGAAGGCTTGGGTGGATGGATCACAGACCCATTTCTCAACCAGTGCCACTACAGAATTCCTATGCCACCCTGGTGGAGCAGGACTGTCAGGAGGAGTCCCCCATGGTAGTGGCCATGAAGGATGTGGAGGGTCATCCCTAATGGAGACCCCAGGGAGGGTGGAAGAGAACCCCAGAGGGAGAGAAAGCAATGTCTGGTGGGGGACTCAGTTGTCGGGGGATAGAGCTGAGAATCAGAAAGGGGGTGGAGAGGGAGGTCAGGTGCCATGGCCCTGATGGATGGGAAGAATATCCTGTGGATTGCTAGGGTAGCAGGAAGGAAGGGGGTGCTGGATGTCATTGTCCACCTGGGGACAAATGGCCTGGATAGGGACAGGACAGAAATAGTGCAAGGTGAGTTTAGGGAACTGGGAAGAGGTCTTAGGTAGCACATTCAGTAGCTTTTGCAGAAGTGCTGCCTGTCTATGATGATGGGAAGGAGAGGGATCTCTGCACCAAGACGTTCAACTCATGGTTGAAGAAACTGGTGCAGAGAGGAGGGATGTGACTATACTGGGGACAGGGGGCCCACCTTGGAGGATCAGAGCCTATACAGAAGTGATGGTCTACATCCATGCAGAAGAGGAACCACAGTTCTCAGTGGATAGTTTAAATGTTACTTCAGTGAACTTTTTAACTAGCCGAGGGAGAGTGGGTGGGTGGGTGGAGGAAAAAGGGGAGGCAGAAATTGGCCTCCAACAGTCTGAGATAGATAGTAGGGAGATCCCAAGGGGAGAGAGTCCCACCAGGGTGCAAGTTAATCAAAGGAGCAGAGAGTTAGCAAAGGAGGAAGGATAGCAAAACAACAGTCAAAGGAAAATGAGGAGGAAGGGTGAACAAAAGGAAAAAGGTGGGTGGGTGACAAGCAAAGAGCTAACAAAATCTGGAAGGTCATGTGCACTAATGCTAGAGGTTTGAGGAATAAGATCCCAGACCTAGAAGCCATCATGGCAGAGGCTGACCTAGATACTGTGGCCATTTTTGAGTAATGGTGCACTGACAACCATGACTAGGATGTGGCCATACCAAGCTATGTGCTGTTCAGAAAGGACAGGGTGTGAAGGAAAGGAGGTGGTATGGTGCCTTATGTGAAGGAAAGCATAAAAACAACAGAAATACTGTGGAATTTGGGAGGGGGCTGAGGTGTTGTGGGTCACCCTTAAGTCAACAAACAGAGCCACTATTCAGATAGTCATGATCTACAGGCCTCCAGCACAGGGAGAGGAGTTAAATAAGGAAATGTTGGAAGCAACTGGCAAAATGTTTGAAAAAGGGGAGGTGTTGTGGTGGGGACTTCAATCTGCTGGATGTAAATAGAGCCTTCTAGCTGCAGCTTCTGCTAAAAGCAGGGACATCCTGGACTCCATGCAGACAGCATTCCACAGGCAACTACTCAGTAAACCCACTCATGATGGAGCAATGCTGGACCTGGTGCTTACTAACAGGAACAGTATTGCAGACATCAAGGTGGGAAGCCATCTGGGGACTAGTAATCATTGTTCAGTGAGGTTCAATAAAAGAGCAGCTGTGGAATCCAACCACACAATGGTGAGAGTCCTGGACTTCAGAAACTTGATTTTATAAAGATGGATGTATGCCTTGGAAATGACCTGGCAGGGGAAGATGACCTGGCGGATGGAGGAACAATAGGACAGACTAAAAGAGGGCACAGTGAAAGCACCAATCCTCTGCGTCAAGCAAGTAAGCAAATGTAAAAGGAAGACAAGACCACTATGGTTCTTGAAAGAGGTGGCAGGAAAGGCAAATGTTAAAAGATTAACATTCAGAAGATATAAGAAGCCCCAGAGAAAGTAGGATAAGGAAGTGTATCAGGAAAAACAAAGAGAGGCAGGGAAAGCAGTAAGGGGCCAAAAGTGCAAACTGAATAAAGAATAGCTCAGGCAGTATTAAAAGGGGACAAAATATTTTTTTATGTATGTTAGTGAAAAAAGAAGACTAAGGCAGGGATTGTAACATTAAAGGGGGGGACTGCATGCAGGGAGACCAAGTGGAAAGGGAAGTGGAGGGACCACCGTAAAGCATCAGGAGTTTTGAAGGGAGGGAAATGGACACTAGTCCTTTCTCTGAGGACAGAGTCAGGAAAGCACTTGCTAACCTGAAGGTAGACAAAACTATGAGACCAGAGGGGTGCATCCAAGAATCCCGAGGGTGCTCAGTGAGGTACTAGCTGCACCTCTAACAGACCTGTTTAACAGATCACTGGAGACTGAAGAAGGTCAGATGTAGTCCCACTTCACAAAAGTGGTAGCAGGGAAGAGGCTGGAAGTAATAGGTCAGTCAGCCTGGTATCGGTGGTAGGTAAGTTAAAGAGCAACTATCATGCTCATTTCTAAATCACCCCCCAAGAAACACAAAAAAACCTTACCTGGCCCTAAATTAAATCCTGCAAAAATGTATTTTCAAAAACGTCCCCATTTTGGAAGGGAAGGGATCGTAATTTTGCTCCATGGAGCTCTGCCGCGCCAATCCCTTCCACTTCCTGGTACCTGTGCCTCGACTGATCCACCCCTGATCCACCCTGCACTACCGCATTTTGTGACATAACTGTTTGAGTAGTGCGAGGGTGAGCACCCATTGACTTGAATGGGGCTGTTTTAAAAAGGTAAATTTGGGTAGTTTAGTTGACCAGTCAGAATAAATCATGGCCACCGCTTAAATAACAGGGGGCTTGTTATTTAAGCAGTGGCAATGATTTATTCCAACTGGTCATCTAAACTACCCAAATTTACCTTTTTAAAACTGCCCCATTCAAGTCAATGGACACTCGCGCCCGCGTTACTCAAACAGTGATGTCACAAAACGCGGTAGCACGGAGGCAGATCAGTCAAGGCACAGGTACAAGGAAGTGGAAGGGATCGGTGTGGCAGAGCTCCACGGAGCAAAATTACGATCCCTTCCCTTCCAAAATGGGGATGTTTTTGAACAGAAGTTTTTGCAGGATTTAATTTGGGGGCAGGTAAGGGATATTTGTGTTTCTTGGAGGCACCAGCTAGAAAGTTGCTCTTTAATTGAAAGACTACTATAGGAAAAGATTGTGGAATATCTGGAATCCAGCAGATTACAGGATCCAAGCAGCATGGATTCATGGAGGGAGGTCATGCCAAACAAATCTGACAGATTTCTTTGATTGGGAGACCAAAGAGTTAGATCAGGGTGGAGTGGAGGTTGTGACTGCCTGGATTTCAGCAAGGCTTTTGACAGAGTTCCTCATAGGAGACTGGTAAGCAAGCTGGGTAGCTTGGGGGTAGGCATCATGGTGGTAACCTGAGTAAGAAACTGGTTAGGGGATAGGAGACCGAGGTTAGCAGTAAATGGAGTTCATTCCAAGGAAGGGAGAGTGACCAGCAGAGCACCTCAGGGTTCAGTGCTGGGACCAGTCATCTTTAATGTCTTTATTAGAGACATAGCAGAGAAGCCAGAAGGGAAGGCCTACATTTTTGCAGATGACACCAAGATTTGCAATACGGTGGATACTCTGGGTGGGGGGATGGGCAGAGATCTGAGGAAGGATAGAGACAGAGGGGAGGAAGTCCAGAAGAGGGCTACCAAAATGGTGCAGGGTCTGCATAAAAAGCCCTATAAGGAGAGGTTAAAGGGGCTCAATATGTACTGTACACCCTGCAGGAGAGGAGAGAAAGGGCATTTGATAGAGACCTTTCAATACCTCATGGGGGTTAATACGGTACAGGAGGGGAGTATTTGTAAGAAACACAGATGCTCTGGAACAAGGGGATATACTATGAAGCTGAAGGGAGATAGATTCAGGAGATATATGAGGAAATATTTCTTCACAGAAAGAGAAGTAGATTCCTGGAGCAGCCTTCCAGCAGAGTTAATGGTGGTGAAAACAGTGGTGATGTTCAAAAATACCTGGGATAGGTACAAGAGAATCATAGGGGCAAGAAAGGTGGGACGGGGACAGCACCATAGATCAAGTGGGTCTACAGCAAAAATGAAGGTAGAAAAAAATTAAAAAAATAAATTGGGCAGACTGGGTGGACCAAGCACCCTATCTGCCATCAGATTCAAGAGAAAGCATACCTTAATCCATTCAATTCAAAGAGAGCATTTGACTGTTCAGTCCATCAGGTTGTGTTCATATTTTGAAATGTCTCACCAGAAGGAATGATCCAGTGGTTGAAACCTAACGATAACCTGATGGATTGAATCAACCACATTAAGATCACAGAAATAAACAGCAAATGAACAACCATATATAACTTATATGACAAAATTAAAAAAAGCCAGGTTAACTATCGTCCTATCTCCCTACTGCCAACCTTAGCTTAACTACAGGAACACTTAGTACTCGACCAACTCTCTCTGTTTCTCTCTGACTCCGCTTTTTTCATCCCCTTCCAGTCTGGCTTCAGGAAATCCCACTCTACCACCACCTCACTCCTTGGATTAACTGACATCATCTCTTCAGGCTTTGACAAAGGGCATATTACCTCAGCTATCTTTGTAGACCTGGCTAAAGCCTTTGACACTGTTTCTCACGCCCTCGTCCTTCACAGCCTCTCAGCTGCTGGTCCATCCTCGTCTGCTACAGGATGGTTCAGTGCCTACCTGTCCGGCAGGTTGCAATCAGTGAGAATTGCTGATGCTACCTCTTCCCCACTGCCTATAACCACTGGAGTCCCACAAGGCTCTGTGCTAGGCCCCATTCTGTTCTCCATCTTTTTAAATGACCTTCCCCGGGTTTGCACCACATCTAGCATCCATATGTATGCGGATGATACAGTATTGTTTATCTCTGGCAATACTGTTGCTGATGTTACTACCAGGCTTCAGTCTGACTTCACCAAAGTCCAACTCTGGTTTAGATCTCATTAACTCTTTCTAAATGCCAAGAAGACGGTCTCCATGTCCTTTGGCACAAGGCAGAGACTCGCTAGGCTAACTCACCTCCCTCCCTTCCTTCCACACCCTTTTTGGGACTGCTTTAGAGGACTCCTCCTCTTTCAGGTATCTCGGCATCTGGCTGGACAAACACCTTGACTTCTTTGTACATATTGATGCCATTCTGAAAAAACTAAGGCCCAAGCTTGGGGCACTTTACAGAAACCGCAGCTGCTTCCTGCTCGCTGCCAGGCGTGAACTGGTACAGAAGATGATCACACCCATTTTTGACTACTGCGACATAGTCAACGATGCTGCCCCACAGTCCCACCTATACAGACTGGACTCTCTCTTTAACTTCTTCTGTCATTTTGCTCTTAATGCCCCCTCCCGTACCCATCACTGTGACCTCTACCCCGCTCTCATCCTTCTTCCCCTACACTCCCGGCGCATGCTTCATGGTGCTAAATTCATCTCTAAATTCTGGCTTGGTTCTCTCCCCTCATATATCTCCTCCTGTCTTGGCACCCCTACCCTCTCCCTCTATTCCCTGAGATCCCATGCTGACACTCGCACCCTATCACTCCCCTACAGAACCACTACCACTGGCCAAAAAGCCTTCTCCTACTACCTGCCTAAAATGTGGAATGCTCTCCATCCACAAATCCATCACTCCTCCTCCCTCTATTCCCTTACCACTGCATTGCACAACTACATCACACCCTCTTGCACCTGCTCCTGACCCCCCCATCTGTCTCCCTCTCTGTCTTTCTCTCCATCTCCCTCTCCCTCTCTCACCCCCCCACTTGCACTTATTCCTATAGACCAGCTCTTAAATAGGGATGACTGGTTCCTACGTGCTTACCCTGCTGCATATTGCACTAGTGTACTGTCTGTATTTTGTGCATTGTCAACCTTGTATCCTATGTACTGATTCTACTTTGTATGCTGCCCCTAAGATCTGCTTGCACTGATACTCTACAGCCCTTATTGTCTCAAGTGCCTTGTTCCTGTTTTTATAACTGTATGTATAATTACACCATCTGTATGTATTTACCTGAACTGTACTCTGTATATCTGTAATCTATATATCCCTTCCCCCTTACCCCAGGATGTACCGTGAGACGAGCTTTGAGTTGCTCAGTGTATCTTTCCTGGTGAAACAATTCAATAAATAAAGAAATAAAACAATTTAGGATGTGCTGAAATACAGTGTTACTA
Organism: Neoceratodus forsteri; assembly: GCA_016271365.2. Taxonomy (NCBI): domain Eukaryota; kingdom Metazoa; phylum Chordata; order Ceratodontiformes; family Ceratodontidae; genus Neoceratodus; species Neoceratodus forsteri. The sequence continues at coordinate 741,743,090 of CM057459.1, forward strand.
ATAATCTCCAAATGCTTGTTGAAACAAGTATGTTTTCAAGCCCTTCTTAAAGGCCTCCACTAAGGGGGGCCTCCCTCAAGGATCTGGGTAGAGAATTCTTAAGGGCTGGCCCTGCTGCCTCAAAAGCCCAGTCACCAGAGGTCTTCAGTCTAGCCCGAGGAACCACCAGAAGGCCCTCCCCAGTGGAGTAGAGTGGCCGAGCAGGGATGTGCGGGTGCAGAAGCTCAGGCATGTTGTTCGGGCCCAGCCCCTGTAGGGCTTTGTAGAATAACAAACTCACTTTAAATGAGATGCCTCACTTCACCGGCAACCAGTGTAGATCCCACAGCACTGTTGAAATATGGCATGATCTAAGAAGACCCGTAAGTAGTCAGGCAGCTGCGTTCTACAGCAGCTGCAGGTGTCGCAGAGTACCCCTGCTAACCCCAAGATAGAGAGTTGCAGTAGTCTAGCCTGAAGGTCACAAACTCATGTACCAGTATGCCCAGATCACTGGGAGGGGACAAGGCTCTGATCTGGTGGATATTCCACAGGTGCAAAAAGCCATTTTGAACTACATCCAGCACTTGAGCCTCCATTGTCAAGCCCTCATCCAGTGTGACTACCAATGTTAATATTCATCTGTGGAGCTCTGAGAAATGTTTTGCCTTGCTGTTTGGAAAAAAAATGTCTTTTGCCTCTGAAGTTTTGGTTTTCTTTCAATGACAGGGTTGAAAAATGTGACCTCTGCAAATAGAGTACCCTGTAGTTCAAGATATAAGCACATTCCATGCCGCTGATTGTCCAGGAAATCTTCTAACCACAGAAACTTCACAGCACAAAGTGAGCACCAATCACGCCAATAAACAAATACTTCTAGTTCTCGTGACCAATCTAGTTCCAGTGCAACCTTTTGATCCGCAAGACTGATTGCTAATTGGCTTCCAGCTAGTTTGTCCCACCACAGTATTGTCCAGCTTTAATACAGCACTGATCTCATTGGACAAGTCATCTGTTTTTAGAAGAGTGTGACTACTTCCTCATTCATTCTTGCCAGTTCTGCTCATAAAAGATGATCTAACTTCACTTGGACTCCATCCAGGTAGAGGAACTGTTGTAGCTTTTCAGCGACCGGGAACAGTCTCTAAAAGATCTTGGCATCCCATAAGCCTAACTTTCAGAGCACATGCTAATGTTGCTGGTTTTGAGAGTGTACTACTGTATAGATGTTCTGTGTAGAAATAACACTGTGAAGTGGACTTAATGTTGGTGAAGACACCAAGGAAAGTTCTTTTAGTATAGCAATGCTTTTGGGATGATTTTTGGGTAGTTCATTTAATCTTTGTTCTAATGAACATTTTAAAAGGCCCAGCTTCTGATTTGATTCATTAAATCTTGCTTGAGCTTCAGAAAATGCTTCCTTGTCTGAGAATTTTCAAGATCCAAGTAGTCGCATGACATTCTTTGCTCCTTCTGCTACTGCTTATTCTATGCTAAAATAATGTCGCAATTCTTCCATCCTAAGTTCAAGAGGACTTATGATTGGTTTTGCTATTCCATCAGTATGATACCCAGCTCTATATGTCTTTTGCTCCTGGGACACAAGGTGCTGTTGATGTGCTTAGTAAGTGCCTGACCGAGATCGAAGACCAGATATCATCAAGCTGTCTGAGACTCAACCCTGAGAAAACTGAAGTCTTAGGCCCTGTCCACACTATGCCTCTGTAATGTTACAGGGGGCCCAAAACCGCAATGCAACGGGTTTGCGTTTACACCTGTAACGCTACAGTAGGTTGTAATCCATTGTTGAAACCACATATGAGGTGGTTTCAACAACGGTTATGAAACCGGTTACGCCTCAGTAACGTTACCGGCCGTAGTGTGGATGCATGGTACCGATCCCCTAGCACAGTGTGAGCTGCATTGTGGGATTGGGTGCCGCCGTAATGGTCACCCGGCTCCTGCCGTGTGGACCGGCAGTACCAGTCCCGTAACGGACAACGCCGCAGTGTGGACACACTGCACCACTCCCCAACTGTAACAGTTTGCATCCATTACCAGGCCTGAGCGGTGTAGTGTGGATGGGGCCTTAGTGATTGAACCAAGCCATGGGAGGGTGTGGCAGCTGCTGGGAGAGAGACTAGACTGACTTGATCCCTCTGGACTTCTAGCTGCTTCTAAGGTGAAGAATCTGGGAGTCATAGCAATGAAACCCAAGCCATAACATCTAATAATGTTGCCCCGGCGTAGCATGTGGACTGCAAATGACATGAGTGACAGAACCGAGCCCTAGGGTATGCCACAGGACAGAACCACAGGGTGCAAGGAAAATCTTCCTAGCACTACATTTTGGGTTCTGTCCCAGAGATAGGACTCGAATCAGCTGATGACTTTGCCAGTGAGTCAAAGGCTGGCCTTCAGGAAATATAAGGGAACGCAGCAGGGTGAAGATAGGGAGGCATACCAAACTTCCCTAAGGGAAGCAGGGAAGGCAGTAAGGCAGGCAAAGGCCCAAACTGAGGAAACACTAGCATGAACAGTAAAAGAAGGTGACAAGACTTTCTATAGATACATTAGTGAAAGGAGAAAGTCCAGAGGGGATATTGCTAAGATCAAAGGGGATAAGGGGGCGTGTGAGGAGGAGGAGGACCATGTATAAAAGCATTTATTCTAAATAGATACTTCTGCTCAGTATTTACAAAAGAGAAGGTAGGGCAGGGCCCACAGCTCTGCACCATGGACACAGGGGGGAAGGAGGTGTGCGCTAGTCCCTTCACAAAAGAAAGGGTCCTACAACAGCTCGATAAGCTCAGGGTGGACAAGGCAATGGGACTTGATAGCATACATCCCAGGGTACTAAAGAAGCTAAGGGTGGAACTAGCTGAGCCATTACCAGAACTGTTTAGTGAGTCTCTGAGCACAGAAGAGGTCCCAGAAGACTGGAGAAGGACTCATGTGATCCCGCTCCACAAGAGTGGTAGCAGGAAGGAGGCAGGGAACTACAGACCAGCCAGTCTTACCTCAGTAGTGGGCAAGATTATGGAGATACTCCTTAAGGAAAGGATAGTGCAACACCTGGAATCCGTAGGAGCACTGGATCCAAGACAGCATGGGTTTACAAAAGGAAGGTCCTGCCAAACTAATCTCATAGATTTCTTTGACTGGGTAACCAGAGTGGTGGAGCAAGGGGGAGCAGTTGATGTTGCCTACCTTGACTTCAGCAAAGCTTTCGATGCTGTTCCACATAGAAGATTGATTAATAAGCTGGGTAGGCTCGAGATTGGGTCAGGCGTTGGTCAATTGGGTGGCAAACTGGTTGATGGGCAGAAAACAGAGAGTGGTGGTAAGTGGTATACAGTCAGAAGAGATGCAAGTCACAAGTGGGGTACCTCAGGAATCAGTCCTGGGGCCAGTCCTCTTCAATATCTTCATCGGTGACATTGCAGATGGACTGGAGGGTAAGGTTTGTCTGTTTGCAAATGGCACCAAGATCTGCAACAGAGTAGATGATCCAGATGGTGTGGGCAGAATGAGAAGAGATCTGGATAAACTAGCAAAATGGTTGGAAGAGTGGCATCTGGGGTTTAATGCAAAGAAGTGCAAGATCATGCACATAGGAAGAAACCCTGAAGCCACCTATATAGGCTGGGAGGGATTTGCTGGCAGTCACAAGGAAGAAAGAGATTTGGGCGTCATCATCACCGATGACCTGAAATCATCCAAGCAGACCACTAAAGCAGTAGGTAAGGCTAGAGGGATGTTGGTGTATTAGTAGGGTATCAATGTTGGAAAAGGAGGTAATAATCCCTTTTTACAAGACACTGGTTTGGCCCCATCTGGAGTACTGTGTGCAGTACTGGAGGCCACACCTTCACGAGGACATTAACCAAATTGAGGCAGTCCAGACAAGGGCAACCAAAATGGTGCAGGGACTGCATCAGAAAACATATGAGGACTGATTAACTGAACTCAATATATATATACCCTAGAGCAAAGGAGGGAGAGTGGTGATATGATTGAAACATTCAAACACCTTAAGGGCATTAACAAGGTGAAAGAGTCTAACATGTTTCAATATAAGAAAAATAGCAGGACAAGAGGACACAGCATGAGATTAGAGGGAGGCAGATTAAGGAGTAATGTGAGGAAGTTCTTTTTCACAGAAAGAGTGGTGGATGCATGGAACGGCCTACCTCAGGAAGTGGTGGATATGAATACAGTGTAGGGTTTCAAGCAGGCATGGGATAGGAATAAGGGAGCAATACAGATGAGTATGAATAGATAGGCCATTGACAGAGCAAAGGCCTATGGCACTTTCATAAGGTGGAAAAAGAAATGGGCAGACTGGATGGGCCTTGAGGTCCTTATCTGCCGTCAACTTCTATGTTTCTTTGTTTCTATGTTTCTAGGTTTCCTGCATACCCCCTGAATTGATCTAAAAGCAGCCCATGGTATCAAATGCTAAATAAAGATCCAGGAGTGTGAGAACTGACCATTCTCCTTCATCCCTCGCCCTGAGCTGGTCACTCTGCACCCTGACTAGTGCCATCTCTGTGTTATGCCTGTCTCCAAATACAGACTAGAGAGGCTCAAAGATGTTGAAGGCTGCAATGTGTACCACAAGCTGAAGCACAACAACCTTCTCAATGACCTTTCCCAAAATGGGAAGGTTAGAGACTGGGCGGTAGTTCGCTAACACATCTGAGTCAATGAAGTTTTAGAAGAAGTTTCACCAGTACACATTTAAGTGCTACTGGGAACAACCTCTCTGATAGGGAGCACTGGGCAGACTCAGAGAACACTGGACCCAGATGCTCGACACAACTCACTAGTAGTCTCATTGGGCCTAGGTCCAGGTTATGAAATGTTGGCCATGGTGCAGAGATTACCCTGCATACAGTATCTCCTTTGTCACTGGCCAAAACTCCTCCCAAGACCACAGATTGCATTACTGACCCACAGACCTCCCCCCCCACTGGTGTGCTTCCAAGGCTCAATTGGAGTCATTCCTGCCCTGATGGAGGATACCCTATCTCAGAAGAACAGAGCGAACTCCTCACATTTTTCCGGTTAACTGCTCTCAGGGGTTCCAGAGAGGCAGGATGGAGAAGCATCGGCATTATTGTGCTCTTTTCCCAGGTGATGCATGATTTGATAATCAAACTGTGCCAATAATTCCAGCTCCCAAGCAAGTTGTCTTTCAGGCTTGTGGAAGTTATGAAGCCAACAGAGTGAGGTATGGTTTGTCCTGAATGTGAATGTCCTTCCCAGCAAAAAATGGCAGAAATGTTGTGTGAAGATTACAACAGCTAGCAGCACCTTCCTTGACGTGGCACACTTACAGTCCACCTTGTTTATCGCCCGACTTGTGCATGCAACCATTCTCTCCTTGCTATCCACCACCTGGGCCAACACTGCTCTGATATCCACCTCACTGGCATCATTGTCCTGAAGAAACAACAGTTGTGGGTTGGGATATGCTAGGCTGGGAGCAGAAATCATTTGTAACTTCACCTCCACAAAGGACTCCAGGCAGACATCAGTACAGACAAATTGTGTCCTATTTTCAGTGAGCTTGTACAATGGCTGGGAGATGATGGTGGTGAACTCCTCAAAAAAACTTCTATAGTATGACTCCACTGCCAAGAAGCTCCTTATTTTATTTTTTATTTATTTAGTTTTTGTTTACTGGGTAGGTGTACTAGCCAGAAAGACTATTTTCAGGCATGACCCGGGAGAGTACAGAGACAAACTTACGAGAACAATGATACATAGTGCAAAGTACAGGAACAACATGATACGTAGTACAATTACATATCAACAGCAATGTGACAAAATATTGGAGCTGTTAGGCCAGAAGTAAGCATTTAAGCATTTTAGTTAATGTGAGACAGGATACAATCGAGTCAACTAGGAGATTGAGGTAGGAAGACAAAGTGCAGAATTAATATTTACACAAGATAATACATTAAGGTCCAATTTTCCGACTAGGTACAGTAACTGTGCAGGTAAGTAAGGAGATGGGAAGCAGTGGGAGCGATAGCTACCAGGCATAAGTCAAGAAGGAGAACTGAACAGGGGCAGGCCCTAGGCTCCTTAATTACAACAAGTGGAGGGCAGGATTAGAGGGTGTGGGCTAGGGTGTTTTGAAGCAGGAGCATGTGTAGGAGGAGAGGAGATAATGTTGAAGTTCTTTCTTAAAGGAGTTGTGAGATACAGATTGGCGTAGGGTTACAGGAAGTGAGTTCCAGAAATTTGGAGCTTAACAGGCAAAGGCATGACCACCTTTATTTGTGCAATGTCTCAGGACGATGACGGGGATATTTACCGCAGAGCGCAACACATAGTTTGTTTTCTGGTAGGGAAGGAGACAGGCAAGTGAGTTGGGGATACAGGATCGGATAATGTTATCAGTAATGGTCCCAAGTGTGTAGGACCTTTGTTCCCATGGTGGAAGCCATCCTAGATCCGAGTATAGGAAACAGTGATGTTTGAGCCGGGGGGAGTTAGATGCAAAGCGACAGATGTTATTGTAAGTAACATCCCACTTTCGGAGACTTGAATTGCTGGCAGAGGCATACGTAGCAACCCCATAAGTGAGAGAGGGAAGTAGTATTCCATGGGCTATAGCAAGTCTAGCAGAAGGTGTGAGCGCATAGCTTGTTCAGTAAGCAATCCCTAGTTTGGAGTGAACCTGCTTACAAATAGTATGAATGTGGAGGTCGAAACTCAGTGATGGGTCAAGGGTGACCCCAAGGTACTTGAAAGAGTTTACCACCCCGACAGAGGAGCCTTCAAGGGAGGAGACATTAAAGTGTATTTGGGAGCGTTTCAGCTTGAGGCAGGAGCCAAATAACATAGCTTGGGTCTTGGCTGTGTTTAGTACTAGTTTGTGATTTACAAGCCACTGTTGTAAGAGCTGATAATCACTGGACAGTTTAGTGTTTATGTCCTTGATGTTATTTGAACTGCAGTACAGGACAATGTCATCAGCATATAGTAGGAAGCAGGTGCTGAGGAGATTTGTGGTAATACTATTTATGAAAATAGTGAAAAGCAGGGGACCTAAGATTGACCCTTGAGGTACGCCAGTGCTGACTGTAGCCTTGTCGGAGAGGGTGGAGTTGAATTTCATGTATTGAGACCTATTAGAAAGATAGCTATCAAACCAGCTTACAACATTTAGCGAGAAACCTAGGGAGTTTAGAGTAGCAATGAGGATGAGGTGGTCGACAAGGTCAAAAGCCTTTGTCATGTCAATAAAAATGGCCCCAGTGAGCCTGCCAGAGTCAATAGCCCCTAAGGTGTCAGATATGAGTTTAGGTAGTGTGGTGGTGGTACTATGACCCTTGCGGAAACTATATTGTGCTCTAGTTAGGAGGTCGTGTTTCAATAGGAAGTCAGTGATCTGGGTAGCAACTATTTTCTCAAGTATTTTACTGAGAACAGATAGAATGGCAATGGGGCAGTAATTCATTGGGTCAAGTGGGTTACCTTTTTTGAAAATGGGGGTAATTCTTGCCAACTTTCAAATATCCGGGACAGAACTTTGACATAGAGAGAGGGTAAAGATTTTGGCAAGGGGAGCTGCTATGTGGGTTGCAGCCATTTTTAGGAGCTTCAGTTCCAAGTTATCAGATCCAACAGCTGTATGCTCCGAGATGTTTCTTAGGTGCTGGAGAACCACACTAGTTGGGACGGACTTGAAGTGGAAAGTTGACTTGGTGGAGTTTGTCAGTGAGATGGGGTAAGACGAAGCAGGGAAAGTGGAGGTATATTGGGTGAGGTCAGAAAATTGCCTGTTAAAGAAGTTTGCAATAGTGAGGGGACTGTTGCAATGGGTGCCATTTAGGGTCACATCATTTGGAGTGGATGACTGGTTTGTTCCCAGGAAAAACTTAATGTGGGACCAGAATTTTTTTGGGTCCCCCTGGGAGTCTATTAGCAGGTTATTACAGTATGTACTTTTTGCTTGTTTGATGTCTTTCTTACAAGCATTTCTTAATGCTCTGTATGTATTAAAGTCTGCAGGAAGACCTGTTTTCTTGCAGCGAAGCCAGATTTTGTCCCTCTGTCTTAGTGTAGCTAATAGGTCAGATTTTAGCCATCGCGTCTGACTGTTTCTAATCCACCGTGTAATGAGTTTACAGTGGATTTCTTGTAGTTCTAAGAATTTTTCCAGGAAGATGTTTAGCACTGTCTGGACATCTGATGAGCAGAAGAGAGGGGACCAGTCAATGCAAGCTACATCTAACAAGAAAGCTTGGGAATCGAAGTTTGCAAAATTGCGGAAAGTAATGAAACGTGTTTTCATAGGTTCAGGTCTACCTTTGCCCCATACACAGAAAGTGGGGGAGTGGTCTGTGAGTGCGTCAGATAGGATACCTATATCTAAAATATTCTCAGGTCAGTTTGTCATGATCCAGTCCAGCAGGGTGCTGGTGTTGGAATGAGGAGCAGTTCTGGTGGGTGAGGCGATAAGTTGATATAGTTTAAAACTCTGAAGTCTAGTCAGGACTGTTGTGTGTATGTTACCCAACCAGTTTAGATTGATATCACCTAGTATAAGGACTTTGTTGTTACTGGAGAGGATGGCGGTTTGGTCAAGAAGCTCATCCAGTCCTTTTAGGCCATGGGTAGGCGGATTGTAAGCACAGATTATATGTAATTTTTTTTGCACCAAGGGTGAGGAGGGCATGGAGTGCCTCGCAGTGGTTCATGGGGGCCGAGCTGATTTTAGAGAGCTGTAGGTGTGTTTTGCAATAGATTGCTGTACCTTCCCCTCTCTTTGGGGTTGATCTGTCACTTCTCAGCAGATTATAAGATGGTAGAGCGCACCGCGAGTTTGGGGTGGATGGTTTCAGCCAAGTTTCAGTGAGGCATAGTATATCAGGCTTATAAAGTGCTGTCCAAGCTTCAAGTTCCATGAAATTTCACTCAAGGCTCCTAATATTATGATGTGTTATAAGTAGACCTGCGGCATTAGAGATAGGGGTGGCCTGACAAGGTTAGGGGTCCAGGGTTTGGCTGTATATCCCCAGAGAGTAGAATGGCCAGTACGAGGAGGTACCATAGTTTTCGATGCAAGAAAGGAGAAAGGGATCAGATTTACTGGGACAAGGGCAAACAGGTGAATCCAGGCCTTGCTTAGGAGTAATGGTATGGGATCATAGTATACTGCAGGGGAAACCAGTAGATTTGAGAAAATAAAATCTTGGTGTTGATTTTGTGGGGGAGCAGTTTCATCCTGGGGTACGGCGCAGATAGGTAGGTGTAAGAAAAGTGGGGTAGCTATGACTAGAATAAGAAGTATCCATTTGTTCATTTTCAGCCTTGGCACTAAGAGGGATTCAGTAGAAAAGGAGGAGGGATGCACAACAGCTGGATCTTTAAGGAGTAGGGGTAATATGTAACAGCTGGTCTGTTTACACGGGTCAAGATTAAAAATTAAGCTGATAAGGAGTAGGGGTGATAGAGATGGTGAAAGCAAGGAGAGATTGGGGCAGGACTTTGGAAGGGGAGAGGACCAGAAAACAGCAAGTGATCAGGTAATGCAGGAGAAAGAGATGGGTTAGAGCAAGGGATCAATCAGCAGGGGAAGCAGAGAAAACTAATTCTTGGCCAAGGGGCAGTGCACAGGAAGTAGTGTATAAGGACTGAAAGTGAGCTGGGGTCAGAGAGAGAGAAATAGAGGGAGAGCTATTTCAGACAAGTTCAGTGGTTTCTGAAGAGATGTTGGAGGAGAGGACAAGGGTGCAAATGTCAGGAACAGTGAGAAGCAGCTTTTAAGAGCAAATGGATTTCTCAGGGCAGTAGGGAGGGGCTAAGAAGGACTGAGAGAGTGAGTAGGATTGGTGTAAGTCGTAGGAGGTGGGGACAGATGGAGCATTTAAAGGAGGCCTGGGAGAGGGTGGTGGGGGCGGGAAAAAAAAAACCAGCAACTTCTACAAGTAAGAGTTAGCTAGCAGCAAGGAGATGCAGTTTGCAGAGCTGGATTGCAGGCGTGCCAATCAGGAGCATCAGGATAGCTGGTCTGACCAATCGGGAGCACGGAGCAAAAAGGTGCACCAATCAGAAAGCTACCGTAAGCGGGTGGCTCTTGGTGGAAAGAGCGGCTGTACCTGAGTGTTTCTGTCCGGAGATCAGGACCAGGGAGGCAGCAGGGAGACAGCTTAGATCTTCAGCGATGGCGATGGCCAGAGAAATGGCTGGAGGCGCTGCCGTTTACCGCGAGCACTGCTCGGAGCAACTTGGACAGTTCCTAGGGGGAAAAGAGAGAGAGAGCACTGTGATTTATAGGCAACAGAGAGAGAAAGGCGGGAGAGCTGGCGGCAGACCGTCAGTGGGGGGTGGGGGTACTTAAGTGGGAGACAAAAGACAGGCAAATTAGAAATGCAGAGCAGGGTAGGGAGGGGTCACAGGAGGAGCAGGGTGAGGATGTGAGCAGCATAGGTTAGAGTTTTGGCTCGGGGAAGGGGGTAGGAGATGGGAGATGAGAATACAGGCTGCAGGGAGGGTTTGGAAACAGAGAGTGGAGGAAACAGTGAGAGCAGAAAGTAGTCAGGGGATAGGTACTCGGAGGAGGGTGAGATCGAGAGGTATCAGAAAGAGGTAGATAGTTAAGGCAGTTTTTTTTTTTCAGAGGGCTTAAAGATAATGCAGGGGCAGTTACAGAAAACAGTTTGTACTTAGGCAATCACTAGCAACATTCGTTTTTGCTTAATAAATCTTCTCTTTCAAAGCCATATGGGCCGACTACACAACGTTACTCAGTACTTGTATGGTAAACATTAACAAGTAACATTTCTCAGTAAAAGCGCTAACAATCACTAACATGCAGAAACAGCGTAATTCTACCGCAAGTGTTCAAGAAAGGGAAAAAACCCAGCAGCTTCTACAAGTAAGGGTTACCTAGCAGCAGGGAGATGCAGTTTGCAGAGCCGGATTGTAGGCACACCAATCAGGAGCATCAGGATAGCTGGTCTGACCAATCGGGGGGCATGGAGCAAAAAGGCGCACCAATCAGAAAGCCGCCGTAAGCGGGGGGCTGTTGGTGGAAAGAGCGGCTGTACCTGAGTGTTTCTGTCTGGGGATCGGGACCAGGGAGGCGGCAGGGAGACAGCTTGAATCCTCAGCGATGGCGGCGGCCAGGGAAACGGCCCGAGGTGCCGCCGTTTACCGCGAGTGCTGCTCGGAGCAACTCGGGGAGTTCCTAGCCTCTTTAAACAAGCAAGGTACCAGCCAGGCTCGCACAGGCTCTACTTTGTCTGGATCCATTCCCACTCTAACCACAGAGATCAAATAACCTAGGTACATCACTGCAGAAAAGATTACACTTAGATGGCTTCAGTTTCAAGTTCACAGCCTCTAGCTTCTTCAGAACCATCTTCAGCTTGTGCAGATGTTTTTGAAAAGTCCTGCCAGTGATGACTGTGTCATCAAGGTATATCAGAAACCATGCCCCCTGTAAATCTACCAACATGACATCCATCTGGTGTTGGAACATCCCTGGACCATTACGCAACCTGAATGCCATAACATTACATTCAAACAGTCTTTGTTTGGTTGCAAAATGCAGTCTTTGGCCAGTCCTCAGGCTAAATCTCCACTTGCCAGTACTCACTAGCCATGCCCAGAGTAGTAAAGCCAGTGAGCTTTTGCCAGCAGATTGGGGGTGTTGTTGATGCGAAGTAGTAGGTATGCATCCTACATGGTAACATCATTGAGGAGCCAATAATCAACACACACTTATACACCCCATCATTCTTTGATACCTGACTACTGGAGAAGCCCATGTACTTGTAGAGGGACAAATAACACCTTGGTCCTTCGTCTGTTGCAGTTGCTCTTCAAAGTCTCACTGACAGTGGAGCTGGATCATCTGAAGTCTTTGTTTGATTGGCCAGGCATCTTCAGTATCTGGTACATTCCAGGTATTGATCCCCAAACTGAATACATTCACAAACTCTCACATCACAGCCTGGGCTGCTCATATCTGCTCTAGTGTCGGTTCCCATTCTTTGAGTTGGAGTTTCTGAGATGAGGTCTGTTCCGTTCATCCCAGTACTTGTTCTCCCCTTGTAGTTCTCAGGGGTCCAGTCTGCAATTCTTGTACTGCAGTTGGGTCTCTGGGAAATATCATCACCCCAGGGTGGAAGGTGTTGCCTAATCACTCTGGCCCAGATATTCAAACTGCTCCCAAAATGTGCGCAACAGCAGGAGCAAGCACAATTCAATTGAGCATATGCGCAAGAGACGCGATATTCAAACATGGAGCAAAACAAATTGCGCAAGCAGCCAACGTCTGAATATCACACAAAGTGCGCCATAGCGCAACCAGGAAGGGGAAGCTGAGCAGAAGGGTTGCACCATAGCGCAACAAGGCCAGCCCAGCTGAGCAGTCCAGAGGTGCCATAGCACAAGCAGAGCCCCCCCCCAGCAGAGCAATGGAACTGCACAACCAGGGAGGCAGGCTGGGGCCACCGCCAGCCATGCCACACATGGGCACAGGAACACACTGCAGAACCAACAAGACACCTGCACACCCCAAGCACAGCATCACTGGGGGTGGGACGGATGATCCACTGGCCCATGGGGACAAGCCAACAAAGCACAGCAGGGCCATGATGCCCCAGCACAACCACTGGCAGACTGAGACTGCCACACACAGGGGGTTGACAACCACAGTGCACATCAGCCCCCGTATGCACAGCACACCCTGTACCGTGACCCCAAGACACACTCCATGTGCAGTGACTGGCACTGCAGGAAACACCATGCATCCCCGCACACATCAACCTCGTGTAGCAGAGAACCATACAAGCCAGACCCACCCTGTGCACCCAGCAGTGGGCGGCAGCAGATGGCAAGACCAACAGAAAGTCACTGCCACACTGGAGACACCTCTCCATGCACACACACACACACACACACACACACACACACACACACACACACACACACACACACACCCAGGACCATACCACCCCAGATGGCATGCACACCACTGCAACTGAGCAACCATAGCCAGCTGCAAATCAGAGACCACCACAGTATTCATATCAAAATACATATATGTTAAAAAAATGGAAAGTACAACATGAACAACAACAAACTATTTACAAAAAGGAGGGTAGGGGTACAAGGTGAGAATTGGGCAAGGAGTAGGGATGAACAACTTGAAAGGGAAGGCAGGGTGGGAGGGATGGGTGAAGTGGGAAGGGAAGCTGACCTAAGGCCTAGCAGGCTGGTCCTCCGCTGCCTGGTGCCGTCCTTGCTTGGCTGTGCTTCCTCCAGAGTCTATGGCGCTGGATATCCTGTAGGATGTTCCAGTTCTCCAGGGACACCGGGTCAGCTGGTGCAGTGCCCGCCGATCCTGCAGAGCACGATGAGGCCTAGGAAAGGAACACAGTCAATGGCTGTGACTGACCACAACCCTGAACACCACCCAACCTGCAAGGCATATAGCCCAATGTCCCGCACCTGTGATGGTATGCACCCACCCACAGTGACCATGCACATGACAAGCCCAACCAGGCGGCACCAACCATGTGCACCACTGCACAAACACACTGCCCATGTCCATCACAGCACAAACAAGGCTGTCAAGTGACGTGGCAATGTGGTGGGATGCCAGTTCCACAGCCATGTGCCCAGTGCATGTATGGACCACCAGTCACGCACACACAGATGTGCAGTGACACTGGACAGTGATGAATGTCACCTGTGTCGTGCATGGTTGTGTTGTCCATGGCTGGTGGTCATGCCCACCCCCTCCAGCATGCAATAGCATCCATGATGTAATGATACTCACACTCCGCAAGCAGCTGTGGCTGCTGCTGCTGCTGCTGCTGTGGCCCACCCCTCGCAGCACCACCGTCCGCCACCGGGGCCCTGCCACGGCCCTCCTCATCCGTGCCTGCATCCTCTCTGCCCGGCCTGTGGGAGACAAATGTTGAGAAAAACATCAGTGTGACTCCAAAGCAGACTGCCCCTGCCCCAGTGAGTGCCTGCCCACACAGCCAGACCCATGCATCTCACACCTGCACACACTGCACAGCCAACCATGTCAGAGCCATCACCCATGCACAGCCACCAAAACACACTCACACCCCTATGGAGAATACAGGTGCATAGATGGTACACCCACCTGGCCTAGGCACAACGCCTCCTGGCACGTGACCGTAGCCTGTCATGCAACTCTGGCTCTCCCTGCGGAGGCATCACTGTACCTGTGCCGCACTGCTCAGCAGACCGGTGCCACCCTGTGACCCCCACAAGGTCATTGGCCACCTGCAGCCAGACCTGGGTTCGAGCCATGGTGAGGGGCTCCTCCCCATATAGTGCCCCATAGTGAAGCTCTACCAGGGCCACCAGGTTGGCCACCTCCACTGGGCTCCATTGGGGCGCCCTCCTGCGCGCCATGGTTGTAGTGTTACAGCAGGCAATATGGCGCCCCGCAGCACGGCAACCCCACGTGGAAATGTTGCGCAATAGACCACCATAGGTTCCAATCGCGCTGTTCGTACAGCACCGTCGGTCCACATAGCGCTGTCACCAGACAGCGTAATAGGGCCGTACACATGGCAGCCGAACAGCGCCAGGGGGCAAAGGTCGGACACCAGGTCAGGGATCTATGATGCAAGGCCACGCACAGCACCATCTGATGTCTACGCATCCTGCGCGACTGACCACCTGCGTGCCAGTGCCACAGTGGACTATTACGCAGTAGTGCCACAGCGCCATATAGTGCCCAGTGCTGTAGCGCCACTGGCACAATGGTAGCCATGGCCTAAATTGCCGATGCGTGCACAGCACATCATCAATGCGCCAGGCGCCAGCGTAAGCTACCTGGGCATGTGCATGCAGTGTGCCGACAGTCACAGATCTGAGCTATTGGCTCAGCCGGCTCAACAGTATTGCGAAAAGCACAATGGCGTGATATTCAGCCGACACATGCAAATCATCTGATCAGCCATTCAAAGGCGCAGTGGCGTGATTTGCATCTCATTACAGTTGCTCCACTCCTAATTTGCATGCATTGCGCTATAAATGTGCGACATTGGGCTGCGCTGGCCAGATTCGGTTAGTGCAGGTGAGAGGTGGGTTGCATGCTGTGGGATGTTCTGTACAATGGGCATGGGATAACGCTGTAGACTGCACAGTGACAGATGTCCACTTCCACCCATACAGATTGCCATGACTGAGCAGAGCCAAGGTGAGGGTGAGGATGGTGGGTGAAGGAGGAGGAGGCCCAACTTCACCACGGCAGAGACTGAGGCCCTCTTCCAGGCCTACCTGGAGGAGGAGTCACTACTGAGTGGATGGCGGGGCACCCCTCAGGCCCATGCGGCTGCATGGGAGGGGGTAGCCCGGGCAGTGAACACTGCACGGAAGCCACCAGCGCTCCATGCAGGAATGCAAAAAGAAGATTGGGACAGACTGCAGGAGGGTGAAGGAGAAGGTGGCAGCCCTCAGGGCGGCACGTGCTGGCACTGGCGGGGGCCAGCCAGTGGTGGTGGAGCTGACCCCGGCTGAGGACCGACTGGCTGCATCAATGCAGCACAGTGCTATTGAGGGCATACCAGGAGGTGGATTCCAGACAGGTGGAAGCCCATCACTGCACGGTATGACATGGTGGTGGTGTTGGGGGGGGAAGGTTGTTCACATGCACTCACATGTCCTCTCTTTCTGTTACAGATCCTGTTCGTCTTCAGGGGATGGTGGTGGTGGGTCCAGGCAGTGAGGATGACCTGATGGACATGGAGGAGGGTCCATCCACCTCTGTCACCAGCCAGCATGCACTGCACCAGCATGCACGCTGGGCTGCCAACTTGGGTGTCGGTGAGTTGGTGTGGGGTGTAATAGCCTATAATCTCAGCAGTCTGGCATGCAAGCATGCCAGCACGCTGTGACTGTGGCTGTAGCACATACCTGCACCATTGATGATGCAAGGACTGTAATGGCAGTGACATGTGGGTCCCATGACGGACACACAGCAGGCCAGCACGTGCCCCTGGGCCTTGCTGGTTCCAACTTGTGTGCCAGCATGTCGGCACAGTCCCAGGTTGTGCCTGTCTGGCACCGTGGGCAGCACCGTGGCTGTGCAGGTGTCTGGCACTGTTGCAGCCACAGCAGTGGAACGTAGTGGTCCCTGGGGCACAGCGGTTGGAGGGCAGCAGCAGCAGTCACCCACCAGGTCTGGAGGTACAGTGTCCAGCGGTGGCACATGCCCGCCGCCTTTGATATGCCCATTCCTGGTCCTGGTGAACAGCGCCACCCTCAGCGGTGGTAAGCAGCATCAGGACCTTCCACACCCTGGGGGACAGGATGCCGTTGTGGCGAGAGTACCTATTGATGAGCACACCCACCTGCTGCGGGAATCAGTACAGCAGCAAAAGTGGTTGTAACGTCTCGTGGAGGCACTGTAGCGGCTGTGGAGCGTACGCAGGGGAGTGTGCTCTGGACCGCAGATGGTCCATATGCGGATGGATGACCGCCGCCATTGACAGGCAGACCCAGGCATTGGTCGCTGTCATGGCTGCATTGGGCACACATGCAGGTGCTCCTGTACCGCGCACCCCACACAGTATGCTCTCCACTCCCCGTTCCTGGTGTCTTGCGACACCAGGCCTGTCGATGCCGGGTTCTGCTGTGGGCATCCCAAGCACCCCTGGTGCAGGTATGTTTGGCATCCTACAGACCCCACTGCGGACAAGGTCGCGATCGCGCAGTGGGACCCCTGGTGGTCCATCTGTGCCACCCCATGTGGCCCCTGCTCAGCCTGCCAGTGCTGTTGGGTCACGGCAGGGCCACCCACACATCTGCGGTGGCCGTGGAATGGTGCAACATGACTGACCTGTCTCCCAGTGCGGGCCCTGTCTGCTGCTGCCCTGTGTGCACTGTGTGTCATGGTAGGCAGTGCACTGGTGGATGCCCTGCTCATCACGCCGACATACGGACCACCTGCACACCATCCCGACTGCTGTCCACAGGTGCGTGTGCATGATGATGCCTGCATTGTACTGTACACCAAGGTGCAAGGGTGCCCAGCATCTGACACACGTGCTTGGACAGTACAGGTGGTGGGTGTGGTCTGTGGATCTGTGTGTTTGCCATGTCTGTTTCTGCTCTGCTGTGCACCTGCCCATGTACACTTTGTGCCTGGTGTGTTTGTGTGTGTGTGTGTGTGTCCATATGACTGTTCGCCCCTCCCTGATGGTGTGTTTGTGTGCCTGATCCCTTCCACCCCCCCTTGCCGTCATGCACCCCTGGTGTGTTACTCTGTGTGCCTGTGGGTTGCGCCAGGACAGTGTTGTTTGCACATGGCCCCTTGACTTACCTGTGTTGTGCATAATGCTCCTCTGTGATGGTGTCCCAGTGCAGCTGGGCCTGCCGGATCAGTCGGGGGTCCCGCCGTCCAAGGGGGGGCTGCTCATCACCATCAACACTGGTGCTGCTGGCGTCCCCATCGCTGTCCCCTCTTCAACCTGCCGGCTATCCCACAGTCATTGGCCATGCTGTACAGGATACAGCAGGCCAGTAATATCCCATAAGCCTTTGAGGGGCTGTACTGTAGGGCACCGGCCAGAGGTGTCTAGGCATAGGCTTGTGCCTTGAGCATCCCAAACACCCGCTCAATGATGTTGCATGTGGCGGCATGTGCCTCACTATAGCTTTACTGCGATGGGGTCATGGGGCACCGGTACGGTGTGAGCAGCCAGGGACAGAGTGGGTATCCCGCTGGTCACCTGTGTGGAGATAGTGGAGATCAGTCTCATGTTCAGGTCCATATTGCCCATATCCCTGTGTGCCACTACCATGGCACCTGTGGCATTCCCACCCTTGCCCCGAGTTTGCATTTCCTACATGCGTACTCACCCACTAGATGGCCTGTGGGGATGTCCCCACTCTCGAATCGATGGCACAGTGCGGACTGATGCCATATAAAGGCATCATGTGCTCTGCCAGGGTGTGTGGCACAGACATTGATTATACGCCCAGTGGCATCACACACCACCTGGAAGTTGACACTGGGGAAGCCCTTTCTATTCCTATATGTGGCCCCATCGGAGCCACATGGGTGCAGTCTATGGCCCCTAGCATGCCAGGCATACGTGCTACCCTGTGGAATGCCTGTATGTTTGCTGTACGCGCTGCCGCAGTGCTGGGGAAATGGATGTGCTCCGCAGCATGTGGCAGCAGTGCGCTGAGGAATTGGGTGAGGATGCATGATGTGGCCAACTGTGTGATGCCTGTGGTGTCCCCTGTTGGCCTCTGGAAGGTGCCCGTGGTGAGCAGGCACATGCAGGCTGTCACCTTGGTCTCCACTGACAGAGCATGACTCCGTCGTGAGGGTGCCTGCATCACATCACTGCACAGCTCACAGAGCTGCCTCAGTATTGCCCTGTTCAGGCGGTACTGCCCGCGATCTCTACATCTGTGTACAACCTCAAAGCTGATGCGGCACGGTACTGCCTGTTGGGGCGCATCACGATGGGGGCCTTCCACGGCCACGCCCCCTGCACCTTGCATTCTCACTCCCTCATTACAGCTTCCATGTGGAAGCTGCCACTGTCCATCTCCCCTGGCTTGTGCCCCCCGGCTGATGTTGCTCTGTTACCCCGCTGTCCTGACTGCTACTTCCACTGCACCGAACCCCGCTGGCCTCTGCAGCCTATGGCCCACACTGCTTCTGCCTGCCCTGGCCTGTCACTGTCTGTCTTTCTCTCTCTTCCCCACTTGGCATCCCTGTGGCGTTCTTGTGCCTCTTCCTTGAGCCTTTTATTTTGGCTCATTTCCGCTGGGCGCAACTTCCGGCTGCTCGCTGTTGCGCATTGTAACTCTTTGGATATCGCATTGTGCTCTTTATGCATGGATCCACCCCCTTCGGTTGAGCATGCTGTCATTTGCATTGCGCTGTTGCTCAGCATGTTTTCGGTGGCGCAACTGCCTCCTGCTGAATATCGCAGAATGGCGCACTTTTGGACTTGAGCAGGCGCAACCCTATTGCGCATGGCGCAACCCTTTTGAATATCCCACCCTCAGTGTGTAGAGCAAATAATAATACTACTAACAATACAGATTCTTATGTCTTTGGAGTCTGCCAAGAAACATTTGTAAACAAGCAAGAGTACTAATAAATGTTTATTATACTACTTATGCCAAGCATGTGACACTGAAAATCACAAAGGAGATGGGTTTCTCACCACTCTCCTGAAGAATGTACATAATCTCCAGGATTGTAGGATCTCAGGTTTTCTAAGATCTCGTTCTCTCCCCCCCATGAAACTGGGTTGCAGAAGGCTAAATACTACAGATAACAGCATAGCAACAGAGATTACCTCATAGTTACAGATATGAGAAACAATATGTATTGGTCCTAAGTCATTCTCCATTGGATGATGACTTAGGAGACAGAATTACTAACGAGTATCATATGAGACAAATAATATGCTTTGGTTAGCATTATAGCTTGGACAAAAGAAATGCTGACTGGGCTCTATTACACATGGCATTTCTTGCTTATGTATAATATAAGACATAACAAAGGTTTTCTCTCTATGTCAGCTTACTTAGACAAAGAGAAGTGCTGTCTGGCCACAACTGCATATGATTTTATGAGAATATATATATATAGTGTATAAAGTAATCACTGATGATCCCTCAGAGTTATCATATCAGTAACTAGGTAGATTATATATGGAATATATGTAAAATACAAACATAATGCATTATAGTGAGGTATAATAGTCATGCACGTTCTAATCCTATGAAAGGATGTAAACATTGGCATATATTAGCAGCAAAGCACATTACTGGCACTCATGCTTATATGACAGATGCCTAAATCTATATATTAGTGCAAAATAGTAGTATCACAGTACAATAGACTAGGAGTACAGTGTGAGGTGTATGTGAGGTCCATGTGGGACGATAGGGGGCATAACCCAGGCACAACAGAAGGTGCCAGTCCCCATACCTTGTTAAATAATCTGAAGGTCTGTCATCACATTAACAACTCTCAGTGACGCTTGTCTATGTTTTACTTTACTTATTGACCGAGCTATGAGGAAGTTGTGACTTTCTTTCTGCTGGGGCTTCACAAGCCCTTCTCAGTCTTTAGTCTCACCTCTTCCCACCTGTCCAGGGATGAGCATTTCACTTATTGGTGGATCAGTTACATAGCTGCTGGCCACAGTCCCGTGGACCTCCATCCTTTTACTGTCAGACATCAGGGGAAACTTCCTTCTCTCTATATATATATATATACACAGGCACCTTCAGCAAAGTTCATGGCTCTGTACTGGTGCAGCCAGTCAGTCCCAAGAGGTGGTTTGGGTCACATGTTCGGCCACTAGAAATTCACAGGCTAATCACAGCTTCTTCAGGCTTATCACTGTTTGCCAAACTCCCAACACCTTGGGGGCAGTTCCATATGTCATATGAACCATTCCTTTGTAAAGATGTGAGCTTTGTGGGGATTATTTATTTGCTCCTCCCCATACATGCAAATGCACAATTGACACCTGTGCAAAAGAATCCAACAAAAATTTGCAGGGAATACCTTTTATTTCCCGAAGAAGATAGTAGCCCATGGTGCAATGTATCATAATTTGCTGGGAACATTTTTGTCCCTTGGTGGGTGCCTAGTACTGAACCACTATCACCAGTCTGTAATGGACCCGGTGGCAATGCATGCATGAGCTGCGCACATGAGCCTGCCTCTGCCTTTGGTATACCTGGGCAGTCTGGTGTACTTGGGTTTAGGGGTGAGTACTTGAGAAACTCCAATCAACTGAGTCATAAGGACCTCAGGCACTTGGTGTATGTGTGGTAAGGAAACCACTTCTTTTTTTTTTTTTACCATACAGGGAATCAATACCCAGCTCAAGTTTAGTAACAAAATACAAGTTTATTAACGACAATAATCTGAAAGAAAGAGGGTTAGAGCAGGCATCAACTTTTAGCCACATTCCTTTCAGATACCCTTCCAGATGGGTCTGTCTACCCTCTCCTATCCTGTTACCAGGATTTAAGAAGGCCGACACAGTCCCTTGGAAGCAGTGGTGTTGAATCATTGTAGGCCTGTAGATGTTGCTGCAGGATGGCTAGCATATGTTCACTTTATGACCAAGCAATGTGCTCACTTAAATTCCACCCCCCCACACACAGATGCTTAAATGGCAGAAAACCCATCAAATTGGAGTATTTACCATTCCAGATTGATGGCCCACTTATGTACTGTAACATGATGAATAGCAGTAGCTATCCCTTCAAACACAGGCTGCTCCATGTTATACTCATGGTTTTTGAACATGGATGGTTCCTCCTGATGCAGCAGCCAGCTGGATTTCTGCTTTAAAATGGTATATATGATGCAGTTAGGCTCCCTCTCTCTACTCTGTGATGAACCAGCCACTTTCAGTACTCTCCGTTGGCTTCTCCTGCCTCCTCTTACTATAACCAGATTGCTAAAGCCCTGGACCAACCCACACATGTCCTGTCTTCCAATCTTATAGTCAATGGCAACCCAGCACCTTGCTGTAGTGCCTGCTACATGACCTGGATCAGCAGCCCTTGGTCTGTTGTTCTGCACTGCCTCTTCAAAGTCATATTCATGCTGGCTTTGCGGTTGACACTTTCTTCCTCTCCCAAACTCAGCAGCTTTTTTGCAGCTCTCTTTCTTTTGTGTCAGTCTGTGATAGCAGCTTGCACCAACTCCCAGCAGAGCACGTCTTTCCATGATGAGATCTCTACCAGATCTGCCTGCTGCCAGCACAGTCCTCCCTTTTTAGGCCTATATTATAGTCTGTTATAATTGGTGCCTGGGGCTCTCACTCAGTGAACTGGACTGCCCACAGAGCAGAAAAAGAGTGCCAGAATCTGGGGCTCCACCTTCCCTCAGAAATCTCCCAGAGTCCTTGTAGTTCTGGGGGTGCCAAACATGGGAGTGGGCCCACCTGCACATGTCCATTACAGTATTATATAGTATATGGATGTCATCCAATATATATATTAGAAGTTGGTGTTTTCCCCATATAATTTAGGTGGACATTGTATTTACGCAGCACTCTTCCATAATGCTGCCAGCACTTCATAATAACACTTTATCCAGAATTTGAACATTATTTTTTTTTTGCACCACCCATGCCCCCAACCAACCACTTCCTCAGAGTGTCAGGGCCATCTCACCACCCTCCAACCTCCTGCCACCTTCTCCCAGCTCCCCAATGTGGCCCACCAGAGTAGCCCAACACATCCCTGTGCTGGGAGGGTCATTCTGTTCTGGGAGGAATTAGCCTCAATGGCCTGACTGTGCACCTCAGGTGCAGTGGGGCTGGATACAGGCATGCTCCAGGTGGCAGGGGCCAGGGCACTTGTCATCTGGTTGGTTGGGGGCATTTTCCATTTTCTGTGCCCCGCCCACTGCAGTTCTCAACTTTGCATGAGCGTCGAGTGTCCTGGGTTGGGGGCGTACTGGGGGAGGGCCTGTCGAGGCAGCACATCACCCTGAGCATGCTGCCAATCTGCCTGCAGGTTCCCAGGCAGAGCCCACCTCCCCCACCAGGAGGGAAGCATCCAATGGACACCTATGGAACCCCCTTGCCGATCTCCAATTTGAACATTAAATATTTAACATAACAGCACTAGTCTTTTAAACAAATAAAAAGATGACAGAGTATTCCAAAACATCAACAATAGCAAATGTGTCATTAGAGCATCTAAACAAATTGGAATTGATGAAATTATGGTGATACAAACTTTTGGCAAATTCCAGTGCTAAAAAACAGAGTTTTAATTGTTTTTTGAAAATGTTTTCTGTGGGGCCTATATGATTTTCATCAGGTAATAAGTTCCACAGGAGGGACTGGAGACTGCAAAAGACTGGTCATCAGTAGATTTCAGTCATGAAAATGTAACATATAAAAAAATAGTCCTATAGAATGTATCACTCTTTCCAGGCAGTAAAGACCTAGAATATCTCATAGATATTGGGACCTGACCATTTAGGGACTTTTACAATGAGTCAGTATTAATATCTTCAAATTGCCTTTCTACCTAATGTCTGCCACTGTAGTTCTTGGAGGACTGGAGTAATATGAGTAGATCTGTAAATGTAGGTTGGGAGATTGTCTGCCGTCTTCTATTATAATTAAGAGTGGCAAACTTTTTTTTTAGCCCTGTGTTCATCCACTTCCCTGCCGACCTGCCCCCTCCCCATCTAGCCTGCACACCTGCTCCCTCTCCCTTCTTCCCAGGGTACTTAGCCCAGCCTCCTTGTTCACCCATGGCATGCCCCTCAGAGGCAGGATTCCTGGGGGGCATGACTTCCCCTACAGGGTCAAGATCTGGTGTGGAGTCAGATACCCAGTTGGTGGTGAAGTGCTTGCAGGGGACTGGACATCATCCTGACCATTAGGGTTTTCCACCATTTTTTCCTCCCTTAATGAGGGTTGCTGGCATGCAACGATGCATGCCTAGGCATGTGGGCATACACTCAACATTTGATGGCTGCCAATTCCCGATATGGCTGTCCGCTGTGCTACCACATTGTTTCTGCCAGGTTGCATGCAAAGTGTGGAGGATAAAATCTCCCTTCCCCCATAGGAGAAGCACTGTTCATATGACACTCATCCTTTCTTCCCTCAGCCCAGCCATCACAAACCTGAGTCTGTTCCTAAACTTGGGTCTCTACAGTAGAAAGCAGAATGCTGCCACTGCGTTACCTGGCCAGTCACAGATGACACATTTGATTGACTGTCAAATCTTTAAAGACTGAATTACAATACTTGTGTGAAATAACAAATGCACGTACTTACTATTTTTTAGGAAAGGAAAGAAATTTGAGTAGAAAAGATGACATTTCAATTTCATATGTCCTGCACCTACATAAATAGTGGACATACAATTTATTTCAGACTTTCCATATACACCCTTTTAGTCATTCCACACAAATTATGTGAATTCTGCAGTCTGTGACCATTAACCTTTAGGATATGGAACTGTGATAATTTTACACTTTGTGCCATTTTGTAGGGATCCTAACAAAACCTGATCTGGTAGACAAGAGTGATGAAGACAATGTAGTGAAGATTGTTCATAACAAGGTTGTTGAACTGAAAAAAAGGATACACCATTGTAAAATATGGTAGACAGGAGGATACTGTTGAGAACCCACCCCTGGCACAAGTCTATGAAGAGGAAAAGTCTTTCTTTGAGACCCGGCCACAGTTTAGGTATTCTGTTTTTTTTTTGAGAAAATGTCATTCTTATGAGAGGATTTATCTAATACTGCTTTTTTTCTTCCCCATCTTGCTGTTTGTGTAACGGTGTAGAGCCTGCTAGTCATTTGAGAAGTCTGTATTCTGATGAGCTCTGTACCCCATCAACTACTGTCACAATGTTTCTCCCAGTATGGGTCACCATGTACTGGGACCCAGAAGAGCCAACAACTGTCATTTATACAGCACTGTGGTTTTCTCCCTGTTTGACCCTTCCGTTCTCCCCAATGGCATGTGCACACTCAGCTGGGCATTTGTAGCATGAAACAAACCAGCCATCAGGGGAGCAAACTCTATGACTCACTGTTAGGTGTCACTGAAGTGGCAGAATATGCAGTCAACCCTCCCAAGCTGTGACATGCTGACATACGCAGAGCTCTTCCCAGCTGGTTGTCCAAACCTAGGTCACTGTGACATGAGACACTGTTACTGGGACATTGGGTGGCCCCATCTATGCTTCAGTTCTCTTGCTGTTTGGTACAGTGGTAGTCATGAAAAAGCTGACTTTTACCTGTATACTTTAAGTTACCTCAAGGTAATCATATCAAATTAAAATTGACTCACTACTCTAGCCTAAACTCCTCATTGACCCTGGCTCTATTTAACCTAACAATGACTTCCAGTGCTTAAACTAGTGACACTGGGGTGACACTTCAGACTGCCATGTGGGAGACTTTGGTTCAGGTCCCAAGCCTGGCTTCCAACCCTGGACAGCATTTCAGTAGGGTGTTTGATACAGTAAGGTGTTTGAAACAGTTCCACTTAGGAAACTGTTACACAGAGGCAAAAAACATGACTGGGGGAGCAAAGGGTGTCTCCCCATTATGGGAGGAGGCACTGAGATGTAAGCAGGTGGCCTCTGAAGGTGTGCTGAGACTGCATGATAGTGTCTGGCCAGAATACAGGATGGCAGAGAGGCAGGCGAATGGCTGCTGTAATTGTAATTTACATTGCACAGATATTTTGGGATCATTCAATTACTGAAGTTTGCAAGTGCTGCATTTTACAATTCTATGTATAATGCTGGGTTATTGATGCATATCGTGCCAATGGTGTGCAACCTGTTTAAAATATGTGTGGAACTGAAGGAAATATTTCTCATAGCTTTCTAACAACATGAGTCCAATAGTGATCCCATACAAAAACTGCATCATTTCAACTCTGAGATGTTGCCTTGAAGATTAGAATGGTGCTGTGGAATTAGAGCTCCATTCAAATGTTGTTCTGTGGTGATGTTCCCTCTAGTATTCTAACATCAGAAAAATAACATAGAAACATAGAATGTGTTGGCAGAAAAGGACTGGTAGGCTCATCTACAGTAGTCTGCCCTATTTTCCCTATCTATTACTACACCCTGGACCCTATTCAATCACAGGTGTCCCCCCCCTCCTTCCTTTCCTCTACCTATTATTCCCATGTGCCCATCCCACATATGCCTTATTCTTCCCACTGTCTTCATCTTCACTACTTCCACTGGCAGGCTGTTCCAGGTGTCCACCACCCTTTCCATGAAGAAATATTTGTTCACATCTCTCTTAAACTTATCCCCTTCAAGCTTCATGGCATGCCCCCATGTTCTGGGTACTCCTCCTCTGAAAGAGACTCACCTCCTGCACTTTGTTCACCCCTGTGAGGTACTTATAAGTCTCAATCATGCCCCCTCTTGCTCTCCTGTCTTCCAGGGAGTACATGTTGCGCTCCAACAACCTCATGGTTTCTCATGCAATCCTGCACCATTTTTATAGCCCTCCTCTGGTCTGCTACCACCCAGCCAATGTCCTTCTATATATGCAGCCTCCAGAACTGGATGCAGTACTCCAGGTGAAGTCTCACTATTGAGGGATACAGTGGCAACTCCCCTCCCTTCTCCTGTTAGAAATCCCCTTCCCTGTGCAACCCAGCATCTGGCTAGCCTTGCCTACTGCCTTATCATACTGCCCTGCCACCTTGAGATCATCAGATATGATTACCCCAAGGTCCTGCTCTTGCTTGTTAACTGCAAGTACCCCCCCCATCTTATACACAGATGGGGGGCATGTACTTACAGTCATCAAGCAAGAGAGGGACGTAATCGTATCTGATGATCTCAAGGTCAGATTTGTTTTTTCAGCTGAAGAGAGTAGTCACCCCAGAGCACTCCCCAGGTCCAGAGGCTAAGTCCTTTTTTTTTTTTTTAACTTTATGTTTATTGGCATTACAACAGACATACAGTTGTACATCTGGAAACAGTACATGAGGATTTAGAAACAGAAAATATATTCCACTAGAGGGCGCCACTCCTCTTAATACATGCAGGTTAAAATATTATTCATGTTGCATCAATTAGATACATCCCGGGAAGGGGGATCAATAATAACATAATGTAACAGAAGTTAAAATTAGACATTCAATGCTGTTGTCTTAAGATCCCATGAACTGCATGATTTTATAATCCTCACAAAAAGTTCAGATATACATGTACTACGTGCTCTGTTTCTTTGAAAAGGAAGTGAGTGTATCATGCAGTCTTGATTTTGGGTACCTTATTGGTATCTTTCTAAATAATGTTGAAGGCTCAACTTTAATTATACTTTTTGCAGTCCTAGCATTGTGGCAGGAAGAATATCAACCAGCAAGCTCAAAAACTACTTTGAAGTGGACAAAATTACACCCTGTTCACAACAATAACTTGTTCAGATTAGGTTTTTCAGGAGAGAAACATATCAAACATTTATAGACAAAGAAAGAAAACTTTGCTGACTAAAGCTGCAGCAAATCATTCCCCAGAAGAGGGAAGAAAATCAAAGTCAATGGCCTATGCAACTAAACCCTTCCAGTACTACACTGTACTGTCATTGTAAGAAAGTGTCAGCAGTAGTCTTAGAAGCAAAGACAACCTGTAATGGATCAAACCTGTACCCCTACCTTCCAAAAAATAAGTCAGGGCTCCCCTTCTTCAGCTTCTTCATGATCGGAATGCTCCAGAGAATTTCTCTGTCTGCATGGTGGAGCATGATGCTGGGCCCATTTCAGGGCTTCATTGGGATCCAAAAAAATTAACACCTGTCCTGTATGGAGGATCCTGAGACGTGCTGGAAACATGTTGTGAGGAATGTCCACTTCCCTTAGAATAACCCGAATGCCACCAAAAATTTTTTCTACTGTCGGGTAGCATAACTGATGTCTGGGTACAAGTAGACCTGCATACCCTCCTGAAGCATCATTCTCTTTTGCCGCACTAGCACCAGAACAAAGTCCCTTGACCCGACTCCATCTCTAGGAGCCTCGGAATTCCCCTGATGACCCTTCACTGCCTCTCAGTAAGCTTTCTGCACATTTATATGGTGCGCTGAAAATGGTTGCCCCAATTGTTGTTCCAGCCATTCAGAAACAAAAAGGCTCAGATGATCCCCCTCACTCCATTCAGGCATACCAATAATTTGGAGATTTGCTGCCCTAGCTTGATTTTCTAAAGTTTCAAGCCTAGAGTGGAGATGAGAGTTTTCCTTTACTGGTGTGGCAGCGGTGCCCAGAGCTGCTTCAGATCATTTGTGGGTCTCCGTTGACTCCGTTTTAATAGACAATACCTCTGTTTCTAGTGTAGTGACTCTGTTAGTTAGACAGTCAAATTTCTCTGCTAATTCGGACACCATGAAGATAAGGTGATTAATTTTTTTAATGCTTATAGTTTGTAGATTTTCTTCCCTGGTTGTGGTATCTTCTGGAGCAGGACAGCCTTGAGTGGACCTCGTGGCTGGGGGTCCCAGAGCATTTTTACTTTTAGCTTCTTGTAACTTTTCTTTTTTGGGAACACCCATACTTATTCTGCCGGTATTCTGATTGCCCCTCTTGATTATAAATTCTGCCAAAATGTCTTAGAAACTGCTGATAATAATCTTAATATAAATTTGAAATAGAGAGCTGAAATTCTATATCACCATCTTGCCGGGCTCAACAGCCCCCGTGGCTAAGTCCTTTATTCATTTTAAATACATTAAAACTCCTTTCATTTTTCTTCCTTAGTTTCTCAATATCTGTGTTACAGTGATTATTTATCTAACTTTTGATATGTTAGCAGTTCCCAATTATTTCCCTTTAACTGGAAAAAAGTCAATTTTGCAGTTCTCACTTTAATGTTATAACAGTTATTATTATTAATAGAAAAGACAGAAATAACTATGCATTTTAACATCTTTATTTAACACTTTATGAATTTTGTTGTTTAAAGAACCGGCAATACTTTTTGGCTATGTTCACTTGATTGGTATGACTGAAAAGCCTAAGAAAAGGAAAGGGCCTACAGGATTTAAAAATTGTGAATCTGCCTGTCTCAATATCTTGGAGAGGACATATCGCCACAATCTGTGTTTTGTTTGGGCCCTGACCATGATTATTTAGACTGTGATTTGTGTAACATTTTTTGCCCCACAATGCAAAAGAGAAACGCAAAACTTAGAGTCCCAGTCTGCCACCAAGTCACCTAACAGCTCTCCTAAAAGAATAAAATGGAGGCAAATACCTCAGATGGTGGAAAGCATGCATCTTTAAGTATTTCTCCTCAAAGTAAATCTAAGGTGACAGAAAGCATCTGTCTCTGATGAAAGAGAGAGATAAAGCTGCCAAGCCATCATCCAGCTCTAAGAAAGTGCACAGGGTGTCCAAGAGCTAGAGCCCTGATGCTAAGGATGGCAAAAAGGAAAAATACAAAAACAAAAAAACAGATGTTCTGGTGCCAGCAAAGAAAAATACAAAAAGAAAAGCATCTTTTTTTTTTTTAATTCTTTTGGTAACTGGGTAGGGCCCGCTAGGCACAAGTGCCTGTTTTCAGGGGTGACCCGGGAGCAGTGGGGTGGTTAAGTGACTTGCTCAGAGTCATACATTATGTAATTGGAGGTTGTTGGAAACAAACCCAGGTCTGCTGGATGTACCAAGCTCATTTACAACTTGTTACTCTAATCTCTAGGCTATACTGTCATACCACCCACTGAAAGGGACCAGGAGTCAGTAGTAGAACAGAGAACCATGCTCTCAGCAGAGGACATTACTGAAATATGGCAACCCTTCCAGGTTTTCAAGGCCATGGGAAACCTTGCTACTATTCCTGGTCCCCTCCCAAGACTCATGTTTTCTTTGTACTTGTGCTGGAGGAGAAAGAGGAGGATGGTGAACCAAATGAACTTGATATATTCCCTAAACAGGGTTTTGATTCCCCTACAAGAGTGAATGAGGATTTTTTCTCATATTCCACTTTTTAAGGCATATGGTCGACACTCTGGATATTCCTTCCACAGAAACAGAGGAGGATATTGAGGAGGCAGAATTTATGCGTATGCTGCGACTGACCTCATCTGAAAGGTTCACAGTACCGATTCACAAATCTCTCAGAAAAGCCAGTAGCAAGATTTTGGAGCATCTCAGCTCCTGACATTGACACAGAAGTGGAAAAGAAATATATAATGTGGAGAAGTAGGTAGAACTTCCAACCTTCAGAACAGTGAGGCTGAAAGCTTGATTCTTGAAGACCTAGAATACTCTGGGATGGACCTGTCAAGCAGAGTACTGAATATTTTGAAAGTTTCAATGGAACAGTCCACAAGAACATTTTAGTCCACAAAATGGAAACAATATTCATGCTTAGAATAAGGGAGGTCTTCCCTGGAAGCTGACTTAACAGTTGTTCTGGATTACTTAGAACTTCTTCACAGAAGTGGTTTAAAGAATTTATCACTGTATGTCCACCTGGCGGTAGTATCAGCCTTCCTATCTGCAGGCAAACCAAATTTTCTAGCCTCACATCCTATGTTTAAGAAATTATTTAAAGGCCTTTTTCACCTGCAACCCCCAGTCTATGAAGCTGTCCCACCCTGGGACCTATAAATATATCCTTGGCACATCTAGTTCATGTCCCCTTCAAGCCCATGGCCTCTGTGGACCTCACATTTGTGACATGAAGACACTCTTCCTGATAGCTATGACCTCTGTCACAAGAGTCAGTGAGCCCCAAGCCCTGTGTAAATAGCCTAACTACATCATCATGCACAAGGACAAGGTTGTCCTGAGGACACACAGGAAATTCCTCCCAATAGTGGTGTCTGAATTTTACCTTAACCAAACAGTTACTCTACCTGCACTTTTTCCATCCCATTCAAGTCCAGGTGAGCAAAAATTGCAATATTTTGATGTCAAGAGAACACCCAGCTAATATCTTGATAGAACAAAAGAAATCAGATCTGACAATAGTCAGCTGCTTGTTACCTATGAGGAGGTTGGCACAGGCAAACCTGCTGCAAGAAAGAACAGCTCATGGTGGTGGGTCACTTGCATACAATTCTACTATGAACAAACTGTAGCCAGAGCTGATAGGGCTATGAAGAGCTACCAAGTGACAAAAGTTACACATGTGCATAGAAATTATTCAATGCCCAGGTGTAACTTGGCCATTTTTTGGAGGTGTTGCACCAGATTTTTAACATGACTCTTTCTGGACCCCTCCTCTTGAACAGTGCCTGTGTCAGTTTGTTCAATTGTCCCGAAAAGTGATTGCGCAGAGCAAATGGACTAATCTGTGCCACATGTGCGAAAACACATTTTGGGCAGATTGTGGAAAATGACAGCTGTACTGTTTTGAAGGAGGCATGCACAAATGGCAATGTTAAAAATGTGGAGTGAAAATACAGTATTAAAATTGGCGACGTTAGGAGCGTGAGTAGAAACTGCGCAACACACCCTAGTAATGCAGTCATTTTTTGGAATTTTACTAATTTGTAACATGGGTTTAGTGACCCCACCTCATGAATAGTGGCACTGCCTATTTGTGAATCAGTTCTGAAAGGTGATTCTGCACAGTGACTGCAAAATCACCTTTCGGGACCAAGTAACAAAATGACAGTAACACTTTCATGAGGTGGGGTCCCAAGAACCCCATGTTGAAAATTTGGGGCAAAAATCCACAAAAATGGATGAGATATCAGCATAAGTTGAAAACCCCACTGAATGGCTGTATAGCACGCTTACCTTTAACTCTTCAGTTCGTGGTTGGGGTTTGAAGAGTGCAGACGTGTCCTGGTCCAGAGAAGATGACAGCACTGACTTCCGGAGATAAGTATGAGGTGGGTGGGTGTGGGGAGGTGGGTGCTTAGTGGGAGGGTGGAGAGGGGCAAGGGGGACTGCGGCGATGACGAGGGACCGTTTTCAGTTTCACAGAGGAAAAAAAACGACAATGAGGGACCATTTTCTAATTTACAGCAAACCCCCCATAAAATAACATTTCAGCACACTGGGGTGGGCTCCCAGTGTGCCACATGAATGCCGACATGGGGATTGTGCACCCAGATGTCGGGCATGACTTAAGCAGGGGGG
The DNA here is from genome assembly GCA_016271365.2 of Neoceratodus forsteri. Classification (NCBI taxonomy): domain Eukaryota; kingdom Metazoa; phylum Chordata; order Ceratodontiformes; family Ceratodontidae; genus Neoceratodus; species Neoceratodus forsteri. The sequence continues at coordinate 741,774,691 of CM057459.1, forward strand.
CACCAGGGAAAAAAGAAACGTGACGAGGGACCTTTTTCTAATTTACAGAAAAAAACATTCTGCACTCTGGGGTGGGCTCCCAGTATGCCACATGAGATGCTGGGCATGACTTGGGGAGGGGGGACACAGAAAATAGTGAATGGCATTTGCTATTCGCAACATGGTGGCACCCACAGAACTGAGCATGCGCGCGACTCTGCACATGCGCACGAGTTGTGTGCATGCGCATTTCATGCATTGGAATGCAGAAGTAACAGCTGAAATAGTGTGGCTGTTATTCCGTAGGCCAATCGTGGCAGAGGGGTTTAAGCTCCATTTGGCTGTCGGAAGAATACTTCCAAAAGTCCAATGGAAGGGATTCTGCAATCAAAACATTTTTAGAGCTACAGAGCTCTCGAAAAATGGTTGTAGGCTCCACCCACTGCCCTAAAAGGCAGCCCCCCCTTATAGCATAGAGCACATTCTACAAGGGTCATTGCTGCAGTTTGAGTGGCAGCCTCAAGAGGCATCCCTCCTGCAGATATCTACAATACAGCTACCTGGAAAACTGTATATACTTTCATTAGACCCTACTGTCTGGACATTCTCTCTAGAAGAGATTCTAGGTTTGGGACTGCAGTATTACAGAATCTTTTTTCCTAAATAGGTTCCAGTCTTCCCAGCTTCCCAAGATATGCTATGTAGTCTGCATTTTTGTACAGCATCGCCATTGGACAATTGGATTCCTGTTAGAAGAAAAAAGTACTCACTGTAGTAATGATGTTTCTTCTAATGGGTCGAATGGTAAGCCAATACAATCCCACCTCTACTTCCCCTTCTTCAACCTAATCAGAAAAAAGGTAACTATGAAGGTTACTATGAAATGAAGAAAAACCAGGGGAGGGATTGTGAGGCTCTGAGGGGAGGAGGGGAAGTGTAAGGATGGAGACCTAGACAAGGAAGAAATTCTTTTTTTTTTTTAATTCAAAGTTTATTAATTTTCAAAAACACATATATAAGAACATGTCCAAACATATCCAACAGAATTGTTCATAGGTAAGCTTCTCTTTCTCACATCGGAGCTGCTCTCCCCCATACCCAAGCCCCCCACCATACCCCCCTCAGCACAGCTCGTACTCTACAAAAAGTGTATCTTCCGAACTTATAAAATAGTTTTAAAGTTACTTACACCATCTATGTGATCTAAATACAGAGCAGCGAGTGAAAAGGGTCCCAAATTTGTCTATGTCTTTTCATCCTGTCACTTAGACTAGCCACCATTTTCTCCATCCTAAGGTTGGCCAAGATTTCCTTGAGACATTCCGAAAAAGGAATATCAACAGCGTCTTTCCAATGATGAAGTATAACCTTCTTGATTGATAAGGAGATTAGTGCCATATAATACCTCCTAGATATTATGGGAATGATGGCGTAATCCCCTAACAAGCAGACCTCTGGAGTGAAGAGGTCCGAGAGTCCCAGTAAAGGATCCATCCTCCGTTGGACATCTCTCCAGAGGGTGGAAGCCTTAGAACATGACCAAAAAATGTGATAAAGCGTACCATCCACCTGTCCGCATCTGGAACAGGTAGGGGAATCAATAAGACCATACTTGTATAATTTTTGGGGAGTATAATATATGTTATGTAAAATATGAAACTGCGCCAAGCGCAATCTGTCCTGGGTGACCTATTTGTGACAATTTATCCATAATGCAGCCCAATCTATCCCTGAGTCAGGAAAATGTGCCGCCCAGTATCTCCTCGGTATAAACAACTCTGGGTGTTTACAATTGTACAACATTTTGTATATAACAGATACTGAATGGGGACTACCAGATATCAGAAGAAGCATATCTCGGACCGCATTCATACCATATTGAGACGGAACTGGGCCGAATACCTTTGTTAACAAGTGCTTCAACTGGATTACTTTGAAAATAGACAGTGGGTATATTAAAATTACTCAATATTGTGGTAGCTGCAAGCCATGTACAATCCGGGACAAGAAGCTGAACAAGTTTGACCTTTTTCAATTGAGGGAGCCAGTTTGACATGAGCGACTTGTTACATATTTTAAATTAGGATTGCCCCAGATGGGTTGAGCTAAATCAGCCGTGTGATCATATTCCATAAATGAACACATCTGAGCATGCACCCTGACCGAGATCGCCACTGGAGTAACTTTCAACAGAGGGGGGAAGGCATTCAGCCTAATATAAAATAGCGAAGCCAGCGACAAACCAGATTGTCTAATTAAGGACAGCTCTATTTTGAGCCAGACAGGCATCCAGCCCTCTGGCTCTGATTCTATTGCGTTACCCGTCCATCTCATATACTTTACCACGTGACTCGCCCAATAGTAAATAATCATATATGGGAGGCGTAGACCCCCTTTATCCTTAGGAGCCGCCAACTTATAAAATGCAATCCTGGGTTGTCTATTAGCCCAAACAAATTTTGTTATCAGGGCATTAACTTTCCGGAACCATGAAACAGGAATCCAGTTATTTAGCAAGTACAATGGGTAACAAATCCTGGGGAAAAAGGTCATCTTGATTAGATTCACCTGTCCCCAGAGTGAGATAGGTAGCTTGGCCCATCTATCCAGGTCTATTCTCAGAGTTTTAACTAATTCGTCCAGATTCAGCTTCTGAATCAGGGATGGGTCCCTCACCACTTGTATCCCTAAATATTTTAAAGAATTTGGGGCCCAGGACATACCGTATTCTTCAACACTTGCCTTAACCACTCTGTAGTTAAGCAGAAACACAAGGGACTTATCAATGTTCAATTTATAGTTGGAAATATTAGCAAATTCTCGTACCGTGGACAACAAGGCCGGTATTGAGTTTTCCGGATCGGACAACTGTAACAGTAAATCGTCAGCGTATGCCGGAACTTTCACCTCATATCCCTGAATAATTATACCTTGAATCGCTGACGAGAGTATCAACCAGCGAATAAAGGGTTCCAGATATAAATTGAAAAGAAGCGGTGATAAAGGACAACCCTGCCTGGTTCCTGAATGCAGCGGAAAGCTTTCCGAGATAAGACCGTTTACCATTACCCTAGCTGAAGGGGCATTATAAAGAGCTTTAATCTAAATCTGAAACAACTCAGGGAACTTGTAAACATTAAAGGTCCTAAATAAAAAGTTCCAGTTCACCCTGTCGAATGCCTTCTCAGCATCCAAGGAAACCAGAACCGCTGGAAATGGGGCATCCCTGGTTGCCGAGGAGAACATGCGACAGGGTTCTGAGATGATCCGATGAGGAACTCCCTTTCATGAATCCTACTTGTTCCGGTCCAATAAGGTCTGGCATCACAAGAGCCAGGCGATCCGCCAAAATCTTAGCCAATATCTTTATATCTTGATTCATCTGGGATATGGGGCGATAACTCACCGGCGATTCTGGATCCTTCCCAGGCTTCAAAATTAAAACTATTAGGGCCTCCCACAAAGTAGGATCCGTCTGGACGCCGGATAATATATACTGAAATAGGGGCATTAATAAGGGAAGTACCTGATCTAAAAATTTCTTATAAAAATTTGCCGAAAAACCATCAGGGCCAGGTGATCTGTTAGAGGGCAAGCTTTTAATAACCCTAGAGACCTCATCAGTTGTTATTGGAGAAACCAGCTGCTCCTGCTGGAATTCCAATAATGAAGACAAACCAGAAGTCTCCAAGTAAACATCTATATTGTCATCGGATACTGAGTTCGTTTTGGAGCTATATAAAGTGGTACAGTACCGCTGAAACTATCTCTTCTGAAGTTGTTAACAGGGCGTTGTTCATTTGTGAACGTATTGCCAAGATATACCTACTCATTTTCATCTGCTTAATCCTTAACGCCGGCAATCTCCCCGCCTTTTCACCCTGGTCTGAGTACACCGCCTTAGCTTTAAGAATCGCAAATTCGGCCTTGTCCCTTAACAACTCCAAATAACCTTTCTTTAATTTAACCAATTCCTGTTGCTCAGATTCGGAGAAAGACAGACCTATCCTAGCTTCTTTATGCTGAATTTGTCGCTGTAATGTAATTAATTTCTTATCTTTTTCTTTCTTTCTATGGGTAGCTATGATAATCAAAACCCCTCTAAGATACGCTTTAAAAGCCCCCCACAACAAATCCGGTCTAGAAATGGAATGAGTATTAATTTCTATAAATTGCCTCGTATGTTCACTGATTACATTGACAACATGATCATCTTTTAACATCTGATTATTGATCTTCCACCTGGGAGACTTCTTAGGACAAGAAGAGAGTGCTAACTGACATGTGATCAGTGCATGGTCCGAGGGAGGGCCTGGTTGTATGGAGGTTTCAGTCACCCCAGGGAGGAGAGTTTGGGAAAGAAATATATAATCAATACGCGTAGCCGTGTTATGTACTGGGGATAGAAAAGTAAACTTTTTCTCCGAAGGGTGTAAAACTCTCCACACATCGCACAAGGCGTATTGATCCAGGAACTCTGAAAGTGCTCTCTGGACTGGGGAGCGACCCCTTGTCTGAGGGGAAGAACGATCCATCAATGGATCCATAACAATATTCATGTCTCCCCCAATGATGACTGGTAAAGCCAAGTATGGATATAATATGTCATTAAACTTTACAAAAAATCAGGGGTATCCAGATTAGGTCCATACAGAGTTCCCAGGAGTATTTCAGTGGTATATAATGTGCAATGAATAAACAAAAATCGACCTTGCGGGTCCCTAATCACCTGCTTCAATACAAATGGTATCTTCTTATTAATCAATATCAAAACCCCAGCACTATTAGTGGCTCCTCCAGCAGAGAAAACATGGCCAACTTGCTGCCGTCTCATACAGTTGGCTTCTGAGTCTAATAAATGCGACTCTTGTATAACGGCAATGTCTATGGACAGCAAAGCAAGGTGTTTAAGGACTTTATGTTGTTTAACACGCTGCCTTAATCCCTTAACATTCCAAGTTGCAACTTTTAAGACATTAACCATTTTTATAAACTATCATCCAAACATAATGCTCAGAATGAATCCCTCGGTATTGTACATCCAAGACAACCCCCTTGAGCTGTGCTGAGGCCCACCCCTACACAGTCCCTCCCCCCCTCCCATTAGAAAAAAGACATCCACAAACATGAATGATCCCCCTCCAATTAGTATAGGTTCCGCCTGCAGCTTACCAACATCTTCGCCCCACCCCAGCCACCCTTAATGAGTCCTATGTTTAGAATCTAACTTAATTACCCAAGGAAACACACTGTAATTGCCCCTCTAACTATCTCTACAGCTCCACCCAATGCAAAGAAAACACTCTTCTTGCTATCCCCGCTCGTTTACTAAAAAAAAAAACTTGTAACACTCGTCAAGGTGTATTCATTGCCCTTCATTTGTAAAAATGCTTCCCACATACACAAACTACCTTATAATAACGCATCCTTCTCCCCTGTGCTCAGGGTCCTGAATAGTATTAATGCGATAACCCTAGCACCAGTGTCCGTTCCACATTGATGGAGTCACTCCTAGTCTATTAGTCTCTATTAAGGTCCCGAAGGGGAGTTTGAATTAGAAACCTAAATCATTAAGGGCCACTACAAGTTTTCTTCTTTTGACCTGACTATATAAGGCCCCTGCTCATATCTAGCTTCATTAGTGTTAGGCTACCTGCTTTAAGATCCTCCCCTTATAAATGGGCCTCAAGTTCGAGCTAAGTAAAAAGTAAGCGTTGAAAACCCCCCAAAAAACACCCTATACCGGGGAATAACACTCCAATATTAAATGAAATTCCCCGCCCTCCCTGAATTACATTCACAATTTTAGCAGGCCCCTATTCTAACAAGAGGAGGGAGGTGGAGATTGAGGGTTGAGACCGAGTCAACCAGCGCCAACAAAATATGTAAAATTACCTGGTGGAATAGCGAGGCGATATGCCCCCCTAGTGGCATACCTATGCTATCACTAACATACTCCCATAGGTAAAGGAAAGCAAAAGTGACAAAAAGAAGAAAATGTACACGAATGGGGGCCCCCTCCACCTAAACTAGGCAAAGCTTGATTCAACTTCTGAAAGCACAAAAAGTCAAATGGGTTTATCCATCCAGTTATAAGGCTAGGTGGTTGGACACCAGAGGGTCACAGGACATAATTATAATTAAATAAGAAATCCCAAAGTACGAACAAATAACCATTTGACCATCATACAAAGAGGCCGTCTTCCCCTTGAAGTCCATACATTGTTTCCAGACAGTCAATTTCTCAGTATGTCCATCAAACTTAACTTAAAATAGGGTCACTCGCAGAAGGAACCTTCAGCAAGCCAAAGTCCAATAGAAAACATAAGCCCCCGAGAGGGATAACAGATTTTTGCCGGTCTCTGCTTGCTGAGGAACGTCCACAGGAGATTCAAAGGCCAGATCTTTCCCTCTTCACACAAGAGAATAATGGAAGAAGCTGCTGTGCTCAACTTGACGCAAAAAAAGAGAAAACCATTACACTTGCATCAACACTCGGAAATGTAGATCAGACTTCTCGAGGGGAGGTCAGGAAGCATCTCTTTAAGTCGTGAGCGGGCCGTTTCTGGGTCATTAAAGCTGTGCCATTCCCCCGATATGCATACTTGTAATCTCGCAGGGTATAGCATTTTAAATCGGATGCCAGCTGCTATTAGCTTAGACACATAAGGGTGAAAGGCAGATCATCTCTGGCGGACTGTAGCTGGGAGGTCCTGTGCCACTCTCACTTTCTTACCCTCCCAGGTGATGCCCTGTGCCTCCTTCACTTTCTTTAAGAAATACTGGTGCTCCAAATAGTTGAGAAACCTAAAGATCAGAGGCCTGGGAGGTGAGCCCGAGGGGAGAGGTGGTCTAAGAGCCCGATGTGCCCTCTCAATTGCATATTTAGCCCCATACGGTGAGGGCCCGGCGAGCCCGCTCTACAAACTTCTAAATAAAAAGTACAGCATCTTGCCCCTCTTCTGATTCAGGCAGTCCAATCAGGACTACATTGTTCCTTCGGCTTCTGCCTTCGAGGTCCTCTAGCTTGGACTCCATTTTCATCATCTTCTGCCTCATAGTAGCCAGCTCAGACTCAGCTTTCTTTTCTAAAGAGCTAACTTTCACTTCGGTGTCTGAAGCGCGGCACACTACTTCTTCCAGAACAGTGGAAAGCTTTTTAATTTTTTTTTTTATTGAGTTGTTTAACCAGGTATAGCATACTAAGCTGAAAGCTTTTTTACAGGAGCGACCTGGGAACACAAGGAGGTTAAGTGACTGGCTCAGGGTCACACAGTATGCAAGTGGAAGCTGTGGGATTCAAACCCAGGTCTGGTCTGCTGGATGTCACCAAATCTGCAGTTCAGAGCCTTAGACCACTGCGCTATACTACCTCACATTTCAAAAGTCATAGATGTTATCTCTTCTTTGAAGGGTTTGAACTCCGCAAGAAACTTTGCCAGGGTTAATGGTTCTTGCCCAGCCAGTCCGAGGGTCATTTCGCCCACATCTGCCAAACTCGCAGGCCTAGGCTTCTTAGGGCCTTTTTCGGGAGTAGCAGGCGGGGTTCTTTTGGGAAGATTCTTACTCATATCGATCTCCATGCACGCTGCTATTATGACTCAGAGCGGGCAGAGATATTGAAATAGCTTATACTCTCCTTCTAACGAGGTTTGATTAAATCGGAACCGCAAAATTAAATCAAAATGAATCGGATGGCTGGAGGGTATAGTAGCAGCTTGTAGTCAGCACTACATCACATGGCCAAGTCCGACAAGGAAGAAATTCTGAACAAATACTTCTGTTCAGCATTCACTAAGAAGAAGGAGGAGGGTCACGGACCACAGTTGGGTAACAGAGTCAAGGGGGGGGGTGGACACCAGTCCATTAAAGGTGGAGAGAGTTCTAGAAGAGATCACAAAGCTAAAGATGGACAAGGTGATGGGGCCAAATGGCATACACCTGAGGATATTAAGGGAGCTGCAAAGGGAACTAGCAGCACCTCTGGCAGCCTTCTTCACTGTGTCACTCAACATAGGAATGGTTTCAGAGGACTGGAAGAGGGCACATGCAGTCCCACTGCACAAAAGTGGTAGTAGAGAGGAGGCAGGGAACTACAGACCAGTCAACCTTAACTCAGCGGTGGGGAAGATCATAGAGACACAGCTGAAAGAAAGGATAGTGGCACACCTGGAATCCAAAGGTGCACAGGATCTGAGGCAACATGGATTCGCAGCAGGAAGATCATGTCAAATGAATCTGATAGATGTTTTTCACTGGGTGACAAAAGAAGTAAATCAGAGAGGAGTGGTGGATGTCACCTACCTCAATTTCAGCAAAGCCTTTGACACCGTCCCACACAGAAGGCTGATTAACAAGATGGGTAGTACGGGTATGGAACAAAAGGTGATGCACTTGGTTGGTAACTGGCTGATGGACAAGAGGCAAAGGGCAGTAGTAAATGGAATCCAATCCCTGGAGAGGGAGGTGACTAGTGGGGTACCACAGGGATCAGTACTGGGACCAGTCCTGTTCAATGTCTTCATTAGTGACATTGCAGTGAGGCTAGAAGAAAAGGTCTGTCTCTTTGCAGATGACATCAAGAGCTGCAACAGGGTGAATACTCCAGAAGGGGTGGAGAAAATGAAGAGGGTCCTGGAGAAGCTTGAAAAATGATCGGAGGTGTGGCAACTGAGGTTCAATGCAAGGAAGTGCAAGATAATGCACCTGGGTAGATGGAACCCTGGGGAGAGCTACAGGATGGTGGTGGATGTACTGACAGTCACCAAGGAGGAAAGGGACCTATGGGGTTATAATTTCTGATTACCTAAAGGTGTCCAAGCAGAGCACAAAGGCTGTGGAGAGGGCCAGTGGCATGCTGGGGTGCATAGGCAAAGGTATCACTAGCAGGAGGTGGGAGGTGCTGATGCTGTTGTATAAAACACTGCTAAGGCCTCACCTACAGTATTGCATGCAATTCTGGAGGCCACATCTGCAAAAGGATATAAACAGGTGGAGGCAGTCCAGAGAAGGGCAACAAAGATGGTACATGGCTTGCACCACAAACCATATGAGGAGCGACTAAGGGACCTCAATATGTACTCACTGGAGGAAAGGCGAGAACAGGGGAACATGATAGAAACTTTCAAGTACCTCAAGGGCATAAACATGGTGCAGAGGGGTTATCTTTTACAATGTAGAAGTACTAGAATGAGGAGGCATGATATGACATTGGAGAGGGGTAGATTAAGAGGAAATGTGAAAAAGATTTTCTTCACAGTGGGGGTAGTGGACACTTGGAATAGTCTGTCATAGGAGGTGGTGGGAACACACACACAGTGGAGGGTTTTAAACATGCCTGGGATAGGCACAAGGGAACCTTGAGGAGGGGAGGGAAAAATGAAAAGCCACTGACCACATAGGGTCAGAGGCCACATACAAGTATAGGGCTTATGGGCAGACTAGATGGGCCTAGCTGTCTTTATCTGTCAACAATTTCTATGTTTCTGTTTCTAACTAAATATAATATGGGTTTAAATACTCTTTTCTGCCTGAGCATTTATAAATGTTTACACAATTTATATTTTCAATATGTCTTTTAAAACATTTATGGTATGCTTACTTTAAAAAGTTAAAAAATTTAAGTCTGCTTATTTTGCTATTTAGCTTGCTATAAGCATTATTACACTTTAGCTAGTTGGTGCTGTTCCATTCTGCTCTTCAGCAAACATTTAACGTTAGAACACTACAACAAGAACCAGCACACAGCAACATTTGTTTTTTTTTCCTCACCATCTGTTTATCCTCTGTGACCATAACAGGACTTGGTTCCCCTGTGCCCTAGCTCCACCACTCCCCACGGATTCCCCACAAGGGGGGGGTCAGAAGGGGAAGGGCCATCCTCTCCCCGATGCCTCAATCCAGTATTCGCCAACAGGTTTCCCCGGTGATGTGGTGGGTGGAGGTACAGTGTGTGGGCATCATTTGTTCCCGCCATGCCTTTCTTTTCCTCCTGTTTTCTCCCCATCCCTTCCCGCCGCTGCAGCATACTTGGGTGGTGCATGTGAGCGGAGGCACACATGTGTCCCAGACCATGACTTCCTCCCCCACCCCTGACATCCATCTGCCTCCTGGATCTCCCAAAGAGTACCACCAGGCCTCCACCTGGCACAGCCAAGAGCCAAGATGACCAGCCACCCCCATCCAGGAGAGGAAAACTGTCAGGCAGCTGCTCCATCTTCTCCCAGCCCTCCCCCTGGCCAACCCCCTGGCAATCCAAATTTGTTGCCAAACATGAGTCACCAGTCTAGCAGGGGGTGAGGCACTCATCTCCACACCATTAGGCTGGCATACACAGCAAAATTTGAATGGAGTTCTGATTCAACAGCACCATTATAAACTTTGAGGCAACATTTCAGAGTGAGATGATACAGTTTTTGTATTGACTCACTACTGGACCCATTAAAAGAAACATCATTACTACAGTGAGTAATTTTTCTTGTCTTAAGCTGTTTATTAGGGCTGGCACAAATGATATTTCTTATCGCTATGATACAGTACAAAGTGAAATACTGCTGTCAAATCATTCTCCATCCTAAAGGCTGTAACCTACAGTTCAAGTCTAGTTGTGAAAATCAAGTCAGCCATTTTGTAAGCTGCAATCTGCAGTTGTTCCATGACTATTTATGCAGGCTGATGTACTGAGTTTTGGCCCTAGACTTGTACCCTTGCTTGTGAGTTAATTATCAAACTTAAAGTGCCATTGAAACAGACCCTTAATTGTTGCATGAATTCCACCAAATCTATAAAATGATAACTAGTTCAAAATAAAAGTGGAGTTTAAAGTTAAATTAATTTATTAAAAGAGAAATACAATATAACCCCTATTAATTTATAAAAAAGGAAAAAACAATACAATCCCTAACTCCTCACTTGCTATTGCTGGTCTTGCCTCCTCCAAGAGTCCAGGCTAACGATCCTAAATTACATTGGCTAATTTCTGCAGGGGTTAAAGCAAAATGGCTCCTGCTTTGTAAAGGACAAACCTTTGACATCCCACCCCACAAGAGTGATCGGCAGCCATATCTTCTTTAGCTACACTCACAAGGATGGCCCAGCTGGCCAAGAACTCCTCGGCAACCTACTATACATGATGTGCACCATATATTCCCTCCCTCATGAGCGTAAGGGACCCTCATTTCCCTTTACAGGAGGGCAAAAATCTTTGTCATCCCCCTGAATAAGTCTCCCTCTCCCCCTGCCCCCTTTAGCTAAACTGTGAGTCAGCAGCCCAATGTCTGCTTCTTTCACTCAGGGTTAGTTATGTACTATTGCTTGGCAGTGTTTTTGTCCTGCCTTATTTTATTAGCTAACGTGCTGTGTGTTTATATATAGCTTTAGTTGCTGGAGTACTGTACACCATGTTTCCTTTTGTAAGCATATAGGGCTTGATTCTCAAAGCCCCAAGACTGACGCAAGATACCTGTGCCAAACATAAATGGCACAAGCAGCCCCTTGCATCAGAAACTGCCCCCTGTGCTATTCACAAAGGGAGCCTGTGTCAACCACAGGCTGCCTTCCCCAAATGGAGCTTGCGTGCCCCATGCGCCCAGAAATAGGCTGCAACATGGTACTAGGGAGCATGAGGCAAACGCAAGCTGCCACGTCCCCCAATGTGGGATTCTCATAGCTGTTCCAGAAGGAGAATTTCTAAGTACCCTTAGACCAGCCAGGGCTGGTCTAAGGGTACTTAGAATACCCTCCCTCTGGTAGCGTTACCTATGTGCTGCAATAATGTGCCACATCCCCCTGCCCATACCCATGTGTCCCAGAATAATAAACCATAACAGTGTCCCCATTCCTGATAATCAGCCATTCCCCCCTTCCATCCCTATGTCTCCCTTTGAAATAATATTTAACAGTGCTCCCGGTCCAGGTAGTCCGTAGTTCCCTCCTCCATCGCGACGTGTCTCGGTATAATAATTAATAATAATGCCCCAGGTCCTGGTAGTCAGTGGTCCCCCCTCCCATCCCGATGTGTGCCAGTATATGAATTAATAATAATGCCTGCGGTTGTGGTAGTCAGCATTCCCCCACCCATCCCGATGTGGCCTAGTATAATAAGTAATAATGATGCCCATGGTCTTGGTAGTCAGCGCCCCTCTTCCATACCAATGTGGCTCGATAAAATAAATAATAATAATGCCCCTCCTGTTAATCCAGTAGCCCCCCCCCAAATCCCTGATCCCTCATTAAGACGTAGGTACATATCATTGATGGTCAAGTGGCCCCCACCCTGGCAGACAGTGTACCACCACCCCACTCCCCAGTCCCCAAAACGGGCTGGCAACTGGCACAGCCCACTGCTCACCTCCACAGCTAGTGCAGATTGAGCTCTCAGTGAGCTCTGTATTGTATTATACAGTACATGCCCATTGTCTGTCAATGGGCATGTACTGTATGTAACCCTGGCACCATTATACCAAGGGCTACTACCCCTGCCTGCTTCCCTGACTGCAGGTTGAGGGGCCTGGGTTCGCTATCAGGGGTCACTGTGGTATTACTACCAACAGTAAAACTACAAATATGGTGCCTCCACCCAGAGTAATGATTTAGTGGGTTAGATCTTGAATGATACAGCCCTCTGGGAAGATATACCTACCCACAGCCCCACCTAGTGACCCCACACTGGAAATTACAATAACAGTCTTGCTTTGCATTCAATTCACAATTAATGGAGAGTGCTAATAATATGCTCACAGTGACCACTTACCAACAGGGTCTGGAACTCTGCATTCACCCTGTGCACCTATAAAGAGCACTTACCAGCAATAACACAAAACCTTTCAGCTGTCTGCATTAAACCAGCACTCAGTAATAATATGCTCATGGACCAGATAAACATTTAAAGAACAAACAGATTTATTTAAGGGTTTAAATAAGGGGTAGGGGATGCAAATTAAAGCTTGCTCAATTGACACTTTTGGTTTTTAGCAGTATTTTGACTTTGTATAAACTTTCACCCAAATGCATTAACCCTTTGGACTGTTCAGTTAACCTCACTGGGTACCCAGGATAAGCTATGTTGCAGGCCTGAGGCAGTGCCACGGGTTGGCCGGCATCACAGCCGGTTGGGGCCCTTAAACAAAGATATGGTTATGGCTTTAATTTGTACTTGGCTTTAGGAATCATAAAACACTTTTCTGAAACCCAGAAATTTGTAATCCTCAGGCCCGATGGCCTGCAAAAAAAGGTCTAAACCAAAGTGCAGACTTGAAAGACAAATCAGTTGGAACAAACAGGTTAATTGGTGTTGTAGGGTAAAACCCTGAGGTACTCACTGAACCTTGGACCTCGGGATCTGGGCTGATTTTCAGGATGACTCTCCTCGAGGTGGGATGTGGCTGCAGGACTTCATCCTTTCTGGCAAGGACCAGGATACAGGGACCGGAGCTAGCATGACTCACCACCTCACCCCTCATCAAGGTGTAGCCCCCAAGGGTGGCCGCCACCCGTGATGAACTTGGATGCAGGAGCTGAGTCTCTTCTCTGGTTGTCTGGCAGCTTTGCTTTTATAGGCAGTAACAGTCTTTTAGGCCCATTACTTGGCATCACCAGTTCAGCATGGATACAGTTCAGTAATAGGCCACACAGCCTACTCACTTGCAAGGTGCAGTCCTGGAAATGTAAGCGGGCACACAGTAATTCAGATCTCCCACTGGCAAATCGGCTGGAGACAATTTTGGTGACCACAGGCATTAACTTTAGATGCAGTTCCTGAGGCAAAAGCTTCTCTCACCGGATTGCAGATTTGGGATCTTTCAGCACCTTTGACCCCAATTTCAGTCTGGCAATTTATTCTGAGGAATTCTCCCTTTTTGGAGGATTGCAGGTTGTCTGGAGACTTGGTAGTTCCAACACTTACTCAGCAGTGGTTTTGGCCGGGAAGAGGCAAAACAGGCCTCTCCCCATGTTCCCCAAGCTGCAGGAAGCCTCCTTTCCCTTCAGGAGCTCCAGACAGACCCTGGAACTGCTGCTTGAACTCCCTCTGAACTGACCCAGGTCAAACAGTTTCTCCTTTTATAAAGGGCAAAAATCCTATAATACGATTGGCTCTCCAGACTGATGATCACAGTCCCAGTCCTTTAATTGGACAGCATTTTGGCGTCTAGATTTTGTCCCTGCTTATCCCCCACAAGTCTCTGGCACTGTCCCAGGAGTCCCTTGGCTTAATCTTAGCTTCCGATTGGCTGATAGGCACAAGATGGTGGCTGCATATACAATCTGTGGCAATCTATTTATTGTCCCCAGATATAAAGTCCTAGTGCAGCCAGCCATATTACCTTATTTAAATTATAACCCCACTGTCATGTAGCCCCAACAGTTCCCTACTACACATACTCATTCATTTATTTACATTTTGCCCCCTTATGCTGTTGCTGAAACATACACCCCCTAGATGGCAGGCAGCTACTCATTAATATTCATGTTGGACTCATTAATATGCATGAGCCATACTTTTGCTCGATTTAAAACTTTATTTATTTTTTCTCCTGGGGCTTCTCACTAATCTTTTAGAGGTCACCAGTCCCCATTTTGCTCTGAGGGGAACCAGGACCAAGAAAAACTCCTTGGTTTGACCGCAAACCGAGCAGTCAGCATCAACAAAGCACCGCAGGGTGCATGCGAGAGCACCAGTGGCACAGGAACATGCCTGTGGATAGATTTTTAAGCCTGAACTGGGCTGAATTAAAGATCTGGGCTGCTGCAGGGGACAAGGGGAAGCTTGTGGCACTAGAGGGAATGGTCAGGCGGCAGGAGATGCTGCGGGAAACAGGCAGACGCCAGAATCAATGGGAGAACACCCGAAGGCATTTAAAGGTAAGCCCCCCAAATGGGGGCGTACTCTCACCTGCATAAGAAAGCTTGGCATCTGTGGCAAGTCTATAATAGTCTGGTAAACATTAAACACATTACTAGATTTTTCAAAAGATAACACTTATACTGGTATACCTTCTGACTAATACTCTATTGTAAACATATATATCTGAATAGCAGTTTTCCTAGAACAACCTAGCTAGGCATGTAGTAACTATTTACAGGGTAGCAATATAAATCTTAGTCATTGGACATCCTATAATAACTGAAAAACAGTGTCATGACATTTTAAATTTTCATTGCATACATCAACAGTTTAGAATCACATTTTTACATCAGACAGCATCACATCTTCAGTAGTTATCATTTACCACATTTTATTAGAGTGTTCTACCTTATTTCCCTCTTTTCATCTCTATACCTCTCGCCATACTGGATGGGCATCTTAGCTTGGGTGGAGGCTTTGGTTTGGTTGGAGGCAGTGAACACAATTTGGGGCATGGAGTTAGGCGTAATATAGATTCCTTTGTGCACAACATTCATGGGCAAGTTAACAGGCTGTCCTGAGGTGTCATATGTGAGCTTTAAGATTGGTTTTACAGATCTTTCTGAGTGATGTGGCAAACGTGGCACTGGCCCTTGCACTTCCACTTCAGCATTCGGGGTGATCAGTCCCGGTTCATTGTCCAGCAACAAAACAGCTTCAGAAGAAATGAGTTCCACTGCATTTTCTTGTTGTTGAGTACTAGATTTAGGCTATTTGGCTTGAGCACCACTATCATGCTCTGGCCTTTTAGGCTCACTGGCATTTGTCAGAGGTATTTCTGTGAATTCGGAATCATCCAGGACACAACTCTCTGGTTCTTGAGCAACATTACTTCCATTAGTATGAAACAGTTCGCTTAGCCCACTTAATCCAGCAACACTTTCATGGTCACTTGGAGGATGAGTACTTGCTCCATTGTGTTCAGGTTCACTGATTGCAGTTAAATCCACCATGCAAAGGGATTCAGCCTCTTCAAGATCCACACTGTGAGCATCACTTTCTGGAGGCTGAGGCACAATTGATAAATTGGAATTTGTTAACACAGCTGGAGGTTCAGAGTCACCACTGTAGTTAACTGAGGGAAATCCCTGGAACACCCTTTCAAGTTCAATAGATGGGTAGAAGGCAGTACATAATTCACTTTCACCATCACTTTCAGACTCAGTATTTTCAGTATCTACAATGTTTGCAGGATTTGAGACATTTCTGTCAGGAGCAACAGGTTGGGAAGCAGAAGTTTGATGATTTTGTTGCTTGGCCTTAATAACAGACCTAGTTACAGGACACAGAGGAGCTTCAGTTTCTTGAACGTTATTGATTATTATTTGGTAGATCGGCAAAAGATGATTCCTGTGAATGATTTTGAGAGCATGAGAGTCCCCTTCTGGATGCACCTTATACACAGGGAAATCATTTAGCTTACTGACTACTATGTATGATGTGACTCCAGCAGTCGGCTATTTTGTGTTTACCTGGAAGTCCAGAGTTTCTCATTAGTACCCTGTCACCTGGTTGGAGCTCTTGGGCCTTAACACGTTTGTCATGGCAAGTTCTGTTGGCCAGGTTTTTCTTTGCTGCCATGGTATTTGCAAGTTGATAGTCATGATCTAATTGAGCTTTTAACTGTTTGATATACTGCAGGTAGTTTTCTGACTGAACACTATCAGGAGACACTCCAAAACATACATCAATCGGAAGGCAAGCTTCAGTGCCAAACAAAAGGTGGTACGGTGAAAAACCAGTAGCATTGTTCTTTGTACAATTATAGGCATGGACAAGTGCACTTATTTGTTGGCTCCACTTTGGCTTATCTTTAAGTTGCAGGGTGCCCAGCATATCAAGCAAGGTTTGGTTAAACCTTTCTGGTTGTGGGTCTCCTTGTGGATGATAAGGGGTTGTTCTGGATTTTCTTACACCCCATAGGGACAACAGTTCTTTAATTAGTGTGCTTTCGAAATCCCAGCCTTGATCCAAGTGGATACACTGGGGGGCACCATAATGTACAAAAAAATGTTTCAACGAGAACTTTGGCTACAGTTGACGCCTTTTGATCTTTGGTTGGATAGGCCTGCTCATACCTCATGAAATGATCCATGACTACTAGCACATTAGCAATGCCCTTTGAATCTGTCTCCAAACTAAGAAATCGATACAGACGAGTTCCATTGGTGCACTTGTTGTAATATTGACCAGAGGGGCTGCATTTTGAGGTAGAGCCTTGCGCTGAAGACTCCTACTGCAGGTTTTAACATGTTGCTCAATGTCTACGCCCATTTTTGGCCAGTAGAAGCATGTACGGGCTAGATCCAGAGCTCTTTTGCCACCCAGACATCCCATTTGGTTGTGCAAGGCTTTTAAGACAACATTTTTGAACTTAGATGGCAATACTAGCTATTTTCTTACAATTTCACCTTGGCTATCAGTAAGCTCTCTGTACAATAGCTGTTCTCAAAGCTTAAGTTTAGGCCTTTCTCAAAGAAGTAAAGCAGTTTTGGGGTTACTGGACCACATTTTGGAGATATCGTCCCTCTTCCTTAAAGTGTCGACCAGTGGTCTGATCATTGGATCATGGTACTGTTCTTTCCGGATTTTAGCTAGAGTTAGCTGTGGCAAAGAACTCAAGTCTAAGGCTGCAAAATTACAGTAGGCAACTGGTATACAAGTCTCTGGGGGTCCCAAGCAATCTGCCAGACAGTTTACAGCTTCAGAGGACAGAGTTTCTTCCTGGTCGAACTTGTGACATAGTGCTTTTACAGATTTTTCAGGAATATGAACCCACTGTTGGTCAGAAGCAGGTCTCATGAGACAGCATTGGCATCAACATGATTTAAGCCTAGTCGGTACTCCACCGCATAATCATATGTTGCTAGAGCAGAAAGCCATTTGTGTCCAGTAGCATCTAATTTGGCTGTTGTTTGTATATACTGTACGTTAATGGATTGTTATCTGTTTTGACTAGGATTTTGGCACCATACAAGTATTCATGAAATTGGTCAACTATTGTCCACCTGAGAGCAAGTAATTCCAATTTATGTACCAGATAGTTCTTTTCGAGGGTGTCAGGCTTCTACTAGCAAAACCTGCTGGACACAATCCTTCCAGGTATTCTTGATAAAGTACTGCTCCAAGGCCACTCAGTCTGGCATCTGTATGTAATACATAGGGCTCTGATGGATCAGCATTAGCGAGTATAGGAGTGTGAGTTAATCTGTATATTATTTCTTCAAAAGCAGTGTCACAATCTGGAGTCCATCTCTGTCCAAACGGCTCATTGGGTCTGAAATAGGTTTTTACAGTCTCCCTGTCAGAACCTTTCTTAAACTTTTTGTGTGTAGGTGTGTACCCTTGAGTTAAGTTTGATGGGGGGAGCTGATCACCTTGGTATAGATCTTGACAAATTGGTAGTAATAGCCACAGAATCCAAGAAACCTTTGAAGTTCTTTTAAGTTGTTGGGCTTTGGCCAGCTAGTTAATGCTTCCACTTTACTGACGTCTATTTGTATACCTTCTGATGAGACAATGTGGCCCATGTATTTGATAGAGCTCTAGAAAAACTGGCATTTGTCAATGGATAACTTTAGACCCAATTCCTCAAGACTGTCCAACACTTTGAATAAGCGAGCCTCATGCCAAAGACTATGACTTCATCAAGGTAGATGAGACATTCCAAAAGATTCGTATCTCCCACAGCACGCTCCATTAGTTGTTGAACTGTTGCTGGTGCACCTGATATGCTTTGGAGCATGCAAAGGAACTCATAGAAATCCAAGGGACAAATGAATGCAGTTTTTCCCTGTCCTCAGGAGCCATTGGAATGTGACAGTATCCGCTTCGGAGGTCGAGGATGGAGAACCACTTACTCCCATTCAGACAGTCCAGGGCATCTTGTATGCATGGCATTGTATACTAATCAGGCACAGTTCTTTTGTTAAGGGTCCTGTAATCAACACACATATGGACAGAGCCATTCTTTTTCTGCACCACAACAACTGGGGAGGTGTACAGGCTGCGTGACTCTTGTATGATGCCACCCGCTAACATCTCTTGTAGGTGATGTCTGACACTGTCGATGTCAGCAGGAGCTAGATGTCTAGACCTCTCCCTGAAGTGTCTGTCATTGTGCAGGTGAATGTGGTGTTCAGCACCTGTGACACATCCAACATCCCATTCCGTGAGGGAGAATACCTTGCTTCGCTGAGTCGGCTTTTTACTGATCCCGGTTCTCCAGCTGTTTGGGATAGATAAATCTCCAAAATCAAACATGCCAGGTGATACCTCACATCATTTTTCAGTTTTGCACTTGGATGGGAGCACAGCAGTGCTGGCACAGTAGACTTTAGCCAGGGTGAATCCTCTGTGTGCTATAATGTCTGGGTCTGTAACATTTTGTATCTGCACCACCACTCTTCGGGCGTAAGCATGTGCCCGGGCTGGAAGCACACTGGGTTTAATCAGCAGTCCCTTGAGTAATTTTCCCTCGTTGGGCATCCAACATCAAAATTTTGTTGGTCACATCTTTTCACAGCCGCAATTTACCACTAATACTGCATTCTGCATCTAGTGGTAACATGATAGCAGCAGGATCTGTTTTTCCAGACCATCCCAACAGGCTCATCTTTGTCACTCTCTTCAGGGTGCATTTGTTTCTCATAGACCTTTTGGATCAGGGCATGAACACACAGGGCTCTTTTTGTCTTTTCCTTCTGCCTTTCTTCGCATAGAAAACGAAACAGGTAATTCTTGTGCTTAGTTCAAAAGTTGGTTCACTGTAACAGGGCAGCCAGCCTCAAGCAATTACAAAAGTCCAAAAGAACAGTGCTCCAAGAAACACAGACCAGAGATTTCAACTAAACTGTTGTTTAATAATTCACCACAGTGAGAGACCCTAGTGCCTTGCCTACAAGCCTTCAAGGGGGCGTGAACCATACGGGGTACATTTCAAATTTTATACAGAACAAAGCCATGACATCACAGTGACATAAGCAATTTAGATCACAAACCAAATCATTAAATCAAAATTAAAATTAGAAAACAAGTTTTCTTGCTTAACATCAAATTTTACACAGGTCATTCTAACATCATTTGTCATGGCTTTAGTTCAATTCTTTAATACAAGATTTTCTGCAACTCAAAGTAGAAAACATAGTCTGGCTGCTAGCAATGTAAAGAGGTACAATATGCAAATGGAAATTTATTTCATACAATATTTGGCTCTTCATATAAATTTTGCTTGTGATTGGGCTCTCCAGTCTGGGATGCACCAACATCACTAATAATTTTTTACATAGGAAGATACCAAATTGAACAGCCAATTCATATAGCTGGGCCAGGCACCCAGACATGTGTGCATTGGTGCCAGTCAGTACAGAGATACCATCGTGAAGTCCAATGGAAGGGCAGACCTGGACTAGCATCTCCACAGAATCTGTTGAACATTCTCCTGGCTCCCGGTGAGAGGTTTTCATTTGCACACTACTGGAAATAAATTCTCTATATTTTCACTTTCTATGGGCTGGATTGATTTTGTGTAGTTGGTGGTATTTTGTATTTTGCCTGTTGGATTACAGCACCTTCATTGGGATTAAACAATTTGTTTTCAAACATTTTCCGTTTGGGATTTCAAGTTTCATTAATTGTGCTAGCATACCATAGCCTGTTTGAGGGGTTAAAATGCAAGCTTTCTAATTGTCATCAAGTGCACCACCAAAAGAACCAGGGCAACACAGCTACCAGGCTGCCGCCAGGACCTAGTATTACTCTTGTGTGGCTTAGATGGCTGTCAAATATAAGATAAAGACCAAGGACGGGATCTCCGCCTCTGCATTGCCAGGTTCATGGAGCCACCTTTCCAGCCCATGGTTACCGCCCATTTAAAGTCACCTGGAAGACAGTTTTCTAGTTGCCATCGCCGAGGCAAGAAGGATTTCAGAGTTACAGGCACTCTGTGCTGAGCCAAACTACATAATCCCTCACAAGGCTACAGTAGAGCTCAGAACGAATGGGAAATTTCTGCCCAAGGTGGTCTCCAAGTTCCACCTTAACCAGTCTGTTATCCTTCCTGTTTTCTTCACTGAGAAATCCACTCCTGGAGAACAGAGACTCCATAATTTGGATGTGAAAAGAGCCCTATCTTACTACTTGGAACACCCTAAGCACTTTAGGGACTCTGCTACTAAGCTTTTCCTCACTTATGGGGAGGTAGACAGAGGAAGGCCAGTCACTAAAGGGACTATCTCCCGCTGGATAGTCTATTGTGTTCAGTTTTGTTATGGCAAGGCTGGTGAACACCACCCTGAGGGCCTCAGGGCCCATTCTACCAGGGGTACTGCTGCCACAGTGGCAGCTGCAAGGGATATCCCCTTACTTGATGACTGCAAAGCGGCCACATGGAAGACTGTATACACATTCACAAAGCATTACTGCCTAGATGTACAGTCTAGATCTGATGCCAAATTTGGCAGAGCGGTCCTGCAGAGCCTGTTCCCTAAGTAGGTTCTCTACTTCGCCTGCCAACTGCACTGCTTTGTAGTCTGCTACTGTTACTGATGCTAAAGGACCCCCGGGGTGAGAAGAAAAAATTACTCACCGTAGTAATCTTGTTTCTTCCAAGGTGTCCTTTAGCATCAGTGTAACCCCTAGGCAGTACTGTTACAAGGACTACTACCCCTACTGCCTTCCTAACAACAGGTTGAAGGGCCTGGGTTCAAAACTGCCAAGTACCGGGATGTTCCTATCCTCGGTAAACACACTAGTTTGGTGTCTCCACTCCACCAGAGTACGGTTTGCTTGGGTATCTCATTATACTGGTGAAGCCCTCTGGGACTCTATCACCATCCACAACCCCACCTAGTGACCAATTACCTAGATATTGACAATGACCATTAACAGGATTCACTAGACAGTTTTCAATAGGCATTAACAATATGCCCCCAGTTGTTCCACTTACTAGCAGGGTCTCACATTCAGCAAAAAGCTTATCACTTGAAATCACATAATAATATGCTCACACGTTGGGTTCAACACAGTGAATCAGGTTTATTAAAGGGTTGTGAACAAGAAGGGGGAGCAAATCTGGGCAAATGATTACTGTTCTGGAAAATCAGGTTACTAAACACAGTTAATTTAGTCCCTTTGCTACTAGGTACCCAGGATCTATGCTGGCTGTCCAGAATCGGTGCTCAGGGTTGTAGCTGTTGTTGCAGCCCTTGAAGGAAAAAATCAATCACATTAACTGTACAAAACAAATTAAATTAGTTGTATGCATGGCCAGTTGCCTAGTCTATTGGAAATCCTTGAAATTAAGTTGAGAACAATTAGATGATACCATAAGAAAATCAAGATGGCTGTTGCAGGGAGCTACCCTGGATTTATTTATTTATTTTCTTTATTGAACATTTTGGAATTACAAACCTTTGAGTCAGAAACTGATTTACAAAGGCTCTACATCATATGACAATTTACATAGTGAGACAAAAATAAAAATAGAGTATACAGTAGAGTTACAGGACATCAGGCCATAACGGCTACAACTATCAGACACTTAGCCAAGTCTCAAGGCAAGGCCATATCATAGTACTACTGAGTAACGGGTGGGAATAGTGTTGACAATAGAATTACAAAGGTAAGGGAGCAGGGAATGGGGGGGCAGGAGGAGATCCACTGTCTAGATGAAGGCGTGTGCCTAAGGGCAGTCACAGACATTGACGGTCTGAAGGTGATCCCTGAGAAGGGTTTTAAAGTGGTCGAGCTTACATTCAGAGGTTATTGAACTAGGTAAGAAGTTCATCCAAAGGGGGGCTCTGTAAGATAACTCCCATGATAAGCTTTTCACTGAATGCGAGACCCTGCTAGTAAGTGAGACAACACTTCTATGTGATAATGGCGAAAGCCTAAGGGTGATCGCCATTATCAAGAAGTCAAGTGTGCTGAAAATTTTTTTCGGCACTCTGACACCCCGGCGCACAGAAAAACGGCACCAGGGACTAACTTTTAAAGTTTTATGCAGGGGATGCCCCACTGGTAGGGCTTCACCCCCACATCCCACTACTAAAGGATTATCAACTCGAGGGCATGTTGAGGGGGGTGAAAACATAAAAAAAAAAAATAAAAGGTTCAGGCCGGGCACAACAAAAATGCACCAGTGCCCAGACCCGAACCCAGTACCCTGCCGACCAGCACCGGCAACCCACCCACCACACCATGGTGTCAGCTTGGCAACCCATCATGACACAACCTCTCACATCCCCTCCCACCCCTCACTGTGTGTGCTCACCCCCCCATGCATGTACGTATAGCGACATCCTGTCACTATATTCGCTGACCTCCCCCATCCGGCCACCCTACCCTACCATAGCCCTCGAGGGATGTGCTGGGGAGCGGGTCGCCATTATTGTCAGCGCCCTTTCCCCAGTATCCTAATCATGGGATACCGAGACGACTGAGAGCATATTGTTACTCGCTGTGCCAGTCGATTCAGGATGGCCTAGCAAAATGAAGACCCGATGCTGGAAGCTGCTGCACATGGGGAAACGGGGCTGGCATGATTTGCCTCCACTTCATTGACTTTCCCTGTAGGTGGCCGCAACCTGCGATGACTCGTTGCACAGGGGCTGGATCCCCAAAGCTGTTCTCTCACCAGTAAAACTGTAGCTGGCATGAAAACAGATGGCATGGGCCAGGGTGGACTTGAGACCAAATTTAACAGAGTGTCTCTGGCAAAGTTCAGTTACCTGCTGGTGACTCCCCCAGCTGGTAGGCAGTTTGGTCACTGGTAAACCTGGTCTCCTCTGTGGCAATCAGGAGTCCCTGGATAGTAGGCCTTGATCCACAATAAGTATTCAGCACATTTAATTTAAGGAACATCCAAACTCTCCAATTCCTCTTTTGGCTTCTGGATGCATACCATAGAAAACTAGGCCTCTCCTAGGCTGGATCCCCGCAGAGCATATAAGCTCCTTCCTCCACAGAGTCTCAGGATGAACTGCCACTTTCACTGGGGTCTCTTTCCTGCTGTTATGCAGCCTGATGATGAAATAGTGATAGGGAGGCAAGTCAGGCCTTTCCCCTGCCAGTTCTCTTCAGCTCTTCCCAGAGCTGCTTCTCAGTGACTCGAGCTGCTTTCTCTCTCCACTCAATCAGCAACTGACTCTTTTTTCTATCAGTTCTCAGACTAGCCTGGTTCTTTGGATTTTGGATGGCTAGGGGAGCTGTCAATGACAGTTCTGGTGCTCCCATTTGTCAGTTTAGGCACCAGCCTGACAAACTACAAAAAATGCAGCTTTTTTCCACAAGGCACCTGAGTTAAGGACCCCTCAAGGTTCCCTGTGTCCTAACTGGTCTAAATGGGAAGTGTCAGTCCAAAACGTAGCTTCCACTGGAAAATGCATGCTGCAATAAAGGCAGGTTAAACAACAATCTATATCTTTAAGACAACTGTGAATTAGAAGTAAATAACTGCAATACTATGCAAGGCTCCCTTTGCTCTATTAGTGACAGCAGATTGGGGCAAATTGGGCTGCTGCCTGGCCGGTCGCAAGCTTTGAAACACTTGGACCCAGCCCAAGCCATCTACAGCATTTATACTGACTGTGGCATTTAAAGAGACAGGTGCAGAGACACATCATGGCACTCTTATGCAGATCAATAGAAGGACACCAAACATTATGGATTTACCATCTCTGCAGGATGCCAGCCTGGCAGTGGGCATTACTGGAGCCCAGGGAGTTACCCAAGGTAAGTCACTGATTTGGGGAGGTTACATCAGTAAGCACCCACTCTTCCTCCCCAAATAACTTATATGAAGAGGACTCTGCTCCTTATTGTTATCAAGTTTGTTCCTGATCTTTGGAATTACATTTAAAGCAAAGGTATGTTTTTCAATTGTGCATTCTTCATGCTGTTGCATGATTTTTTTAAATCCTGTTTATTCACCAAAAAAGGGGCATGTTCCTATTCTTCCTCAGAAAAAAATTCTGGTGCCTCTGGGCAGGCTCCACTCAGCACACCCTCTGACTCTTCTCTGATTGGCTAATTCATTATAGTCATTACCATAATCTCCACCTCCAAGGCAGCTCAACCTAGTCAGCTTACTGCTGTTCTTACTGATGCTAAAGGACACCTTGGAAGAAACAATATTACTACAGTGAGTAATTTTTTTTTTTCCAGCACACTGTGGGTGATGGTGTTGGCATCAGAAATTGCCTTACCGAGTTTAACCACTTGGGACCTATTTTGCAGATGACTCAAGAACCACTGTGTTACTACCGGACTCACTCTGAGAGTGCAGAGTCTTTATTTATTTATTGAAAGAGATTTACCAGGAAAGACATACTGAGTCATAAATCTCATTTCCAGATGTGTCCTGGGGGAACGGGGATGGAATAAGTACATAATAGGAATCAAAAAAAGCACAGTAAACTAATAAGGCAAAAGGCACAGCAATGTACAGTATATACAGTAAAGTAATGGCACTATTAAACTAGATAGATTGACAACATCAGGAGTGTGGGGTAACCCAGCACTCACAGGCTGCAACGTCAGTACAGGACAGGGTAGGAAGAGGACATTAACAGGAGGGGGCAACTAGAGAGAAACATTGAGGGAGGAAAGAGAGGAGGGGGAGAAAAAAGGAGAGAGAGAAAAGGAAGAAAGGAGAGGGAAAAACAGGCTGAGTTATAGAAGAGAAGGGGGGAGATGGACTAGAGTTAGAAATAGAGTATAGAACAGAGGAGGGGATAAAGTGATGAGGATAGGATAAGGAGGAGCTGGAGAAAGGGGAAGGGAGTGGGGAAGGAGGAAGAGAATGCAGGGAGAGTGAGAAAAGTGTTAAGGTAGTAGTGGAGGGGAGAGGAGGGTGAATATAGAGGGGAAGAGGGTTGGAGGGAGGAATGGTAGTGGAAGGAGGGGGAGTGAAAGGGGGTCAAAAATAAGAGGACTAGGATGAGTGTGAAGGTTGAAACACTTAGTATTGGGAAAACTGGGAGGTGAGAGAGGTGTAGTAGCTTCGAGACTGACAATGAGAGGGGAAAGAGAAAAGGGGAGGCAGGACACTAGACTATGGGCAATTGCAGGTGGGGGATTTGAGGACTTGGAGTAGCAAGGAAAGAGAGTATTTGGAGGAGGCAGAGTGAATTGTTAGGGGAAGACAGTTCCAGATATTAGGAAAGCAGTAGGAGACAGCATTCTGTCCCGCAAGGAATTTACAAGAAGGGAGCAATAGGGAGTGATAGCTTGAGTTATGGAGAGAGTAAGAGAAGGGAGGCATAGGGGAGAGAAGAGAACTGAGATAAGGGGGGAATGAGGCCAGACAGAATTTAGAGATGAAGGAGGCACAGTGAATTAGGTGGCGATCTACCAAGGAGAAGAGGGAGAGATCAGAGAATAGAGAACAGTGATGAGTATGGGGAGGGCAGGCCAAGGCAAAATGGCAGAAGGAGTGGAAGAGGGGATCCAGTTTGGCCAAAGTGGACTTGGTTGCAGCACTGTAGTCTGTGTCACCATAATCAAAGCTGGGGAGTATCATCTTAGAAATGATATCCTGGTGAGCAGGTAAAGGGATACAGCTTTTGTTCTTATAAAGGGCACCTAGCATGGGGTGGACTTTTTTGTGAATGGCATCTACGTGCTGAGAGATGCCAAGATGCCTGTCAAGCCAGACACCAAGCTATTTAAAGGAGGGTACATCATCAATTGTACCCCCATCAAGGATGTGGAAGGTGGGGAGGGAGGAAAGCCTAGAAAGCCTCTGCCTAGTGTCAAAGCACATGGAGACCATTTTTTAGCATTTAGGGTTAATTGATTTGACCAGAACCATTTCTGGATAGTGTCAAAATCAAGTTGAAGCCTGGATGATAACTCAGAGGGAGAAGACCCAGATGCAAACAGGACCATGTCATTTGCATACATATGGATGGAAGCAGAAGAGCAGGCTGAGTGGAGGTTATTGAGGAATACTGAGAAAAGCAATGGGGCAAAGACAACGCCTTGGGGTACGCCATTGTGGATAATGCTTCTTTGCAGAAATAGACAATGATCTATGAGCTTGAAAGCTTTGGTTAGGTTCAGGAATACTGCGCCTATCATGAGTCTTTTGTCCACAACTTGCTGCACAGTGTCTGTGAATCCAGCCAAGGCAGTGCAGGTTACATGGCCCTTTCTGAGGCCCACAGAGGACTTTGTGCTGGTCCAGGTAAGATTTTATCTGGTTGTGCACTATCCTGTCATGTGCCTTGGTAATGCCAAGAGTATTAATATGGGCCTACAGTTGTCCATGGTGGTAGCTGCACCTTTTTTGAAGAGAAGTACCACCATGACCCACTTCCATATATAGGGACTGTTGTTGTCTCTAATGAGAGATTAACAAATCTTGGTGATTGGTTTGGCTGTTAGTGGCATGGCTAACACGAGGAACTTGGGAGGCAAGCCATCACTGCTAGCCTATTTGTTAGAATTTAAGCAGACCAGCAGTTTCTGTATTCCCTTGACTGTGACCTTTTTTAGATAGAAATATGGACTGGGGATTACTAAACAGGCCTCATGTGCCACATTTTGGGACTCTCCATTGAAGCTGGTGATATTAAATTTATTCAGATTGCAGAAATGTTTATCAAACAGGTCTGCCACCATCTTTGTGTCAATGTGTTTACTGTCTTTGACCTCACTGGTCATGCGAGGCTCAAAAGTTCCGAGGTTTAGAATACTATTAATACACTTCCAAAGCTTTTGGGGTCACTGAGATTGTTGCTATGATTTAAAATATGAACTCTTAGCTAGGTTGAATCCACACTTGCGTTTGTTTCTTAGCTGCCTGTAGGCCTCCTAATTAGCTGAGGAGTGTCATTTTTGTGAAAGCAGCCCATGCCAAGTTCCTATCCTTCATTAAGTTAAAAATGTCACTGCTTAGTCAATTAGAATTTAGATTTTTTTATTCCGAACCAGGTAAGGGGCATATTTGTCATGAAATTTGGAGAACTCAGTGATGAAGAAATCTAGTGCACAGTTTACATCAGGGACTGTATCCATGAAGAACCAGTTCACTACTGCAAGGTCAGCCTTGAATGCCTGGAGGATAAAACCCCTGCAATTGAAATAAGAGACTTCCCTTGGGATTGGATTGGGTGCCGCACTATTGTGTCAAAGTCAGTAGATGGTGGAATGGTCACTGATGGAATCCGGACAATCTAACCAAGGTTGGGTTACTGAGAAGGACCCAATCATTGAGGGAGTGAGTGTTCAATCTAGTGGGAGTAGTGAGAATCTGACTGAGACCATGATCAAGTAATACATCCCTGTATGTGATGGCATAACCAATTTAGGTTGAAATCCCCCCATCACTGTTAGTTCATGACCAAGTATGACCAAGAGTAGATGCCATTAATGCCATGTCTTTGAGGCCTTCAATGCCAGCTTTGAGTCGGTTATATATGTACCATACATTTAGTTTCTTTATGCCTAGGGTAAATTGTAGCACTAGCCATTCACAGTCTGTCATAGGTACAGGACTAGGAGAAAGCATTTGAACATCTAGGTCAGATTATAGTATTGTTATTTTTCAATTGAGTTTTTTTTTTGACAATTGAGTATTGCAGACAGGAGACAGTAGTAAATAGCTCATTAAATCATTATGACACATCACTCATCAGACCTATTCTTAACCCTTAGGCTGCCAACAGAGTTAGAATGTATAGGAATTTTGGACTGATATATCAGTCCACGGCCCTGCAAGGGTTAAGATACAATGTAAAGTGAAGGCAGGAATCCAGAAGTAACTTAACTATTATTCGCCCACAGGCTATCCACACAAGGAGGTAACTATCAATGTTTGTTTCTATACATGTAATTGAATCCCCTTATTTCTTTTCTATTATCAGTATGGACCTGTGAAGACCTTTTGACCTTCCAAAATTCATCTGTTATAAGACTTAGGGCCGGATTTTCAAAACTCCTACTGTAGAATGGTGTAAGGTGCTTGTGTCCAGCATGTTGGACACAACCAGCACCTTGCACCAAGGGTAAGGCCCTGACTGATTTTACGAAGCAGGCTGCTTGCACCAAGCATGCTAGCACCAGCCTTGCACCACAAAAGTGGCTGCAGCATGGTGCTAGGGGTCTTGCAGCACTCCCTGGGCACCACAACCCCAACATTGCGATTTTCTAAGCTCTCCCTAGGGACAAAGTGCTAAGTACCATTAGACAACCCCTGGAAGAGATGTCCAATGTGTGTCAGCCCTCCCTGACCTGCCCAAACACAGCACATGATTGCACACATCCATCTCCCTGCCCCGATCTGCCCCAACAGTGCCATAATTATATGTCTCCCTAGTGATCTATTGCCCCCCACCCCGATCTGCCCCGACAGTGCCATGGGTATAGATGTCTCCTTGGTGATCTATTGCACACACACCCACCCCGATCTGCCCCAATAGTACAATAGTAGGAACAGTAGTCTCCCTGGTGATCCAGTGGCACCTCAACCTGGCACGTAGTGCCCAACACCCCGCCCCCCCCAGTCCTACTCCATTGTCTGGTGACCAGCGCAACCTTCCTCACACCACCACGGCCAGCCACTGAATTAACTGTCAGAGCGCATACTGTATACAATACACACTCTGACAGTTCATTCGGTGACCAGCCATGGTGGAGTGCAGAGGGCTGTGCTAGTTGCCAGATAATGGAGTAGGATGGGGGGAGAGTGGGGTGGTGGGCACTACTTACCAGGGTGGAGGGGTTGGGTGCCACTGGATCACCAGGGAGAATACTGTTCTATTGCAGTGTTGGGGTAGATCGGGTGGGAGGCACTAGATTACCAGGGAGTGTGAGATCAGTAGGTTTATGGGCACATCGAGGTTTGGTGTTGGGTGGGGGGGCAACACCATGCACCCATGCAAGGGCACAACTGCCACCACACTGTCTCGCAGCACTTGTGGCACTCCTTCTGGGTGTGCCATCCATTTGGCACACCCACGCAGTAGCTGCAAGCAGCGGGTCTTAGGCACTGGGACCATGCCACATTTAAAATTGGGCGCAGGGTCCTGGATGCACTGGCTATCGACACAAGCTGCCATTGTCGCAGCTTGTGACTGAGGTTTGAAATTCTGGCCCCCTATATTAAGTAGGTAACATACTGTTTTTAAGGAACAAAATGGTCAAACTTATTCATTGTATGAAACATTCAACTTTACCACCGATGCGCTCCGGCCTGATATTCAAAGGGGCAAGTCATGCTGTGCATCAGTAATGTATGCGGCACAAGTGTGGGGGGCGTGTCCATGCATATGTGGCACACCCCGATATTCAGCCTGGGATGTTTAGAGCATATGCTGGCACAAGCCCACCTTGCTCTGCTCAGGGAGGTGCAAACAGTGGTGCAAGTGGTAGACAAGAAGTACAGGAACTCAGGCACTGGCAATTGTGAAATACAGAATGAAGATCCTCAATCTGAAGGATAGCTGTATCAAGACACATCTATCTGTTTAGACGCTAGTAGATTCAGTTAGAGATATTGAAGTATTTCTAGGAAAATAGCATTGTTCTACAAGTCAGATGTTGTTATGGAAACCCTGATTTCAAGTCACAGGCCCAGAAACTGTCATTATGTTGCTGGTTTAAGAATTTCAATTCCAGTGTCAGTAGGAAGAAGTACAGGAACTCCGTTCCTGCTGCAAAAAAAGTACAGGAACTGAATTCCTATGCGTTCCTGTTCACTTTAATCACTGGGCACAAAGATGTGCCTGGTAAATCCAGGAGCAAGTCCTGGCCTCCCACAGGTGAGCTGCCATATTGCAGGATGCAACACGGCAGCCCCAGCTGTGGTGGCCACCCGCCCACCCAGAACACTGTCCATAAGCTCCCTGCCCTGGGAGCGCTGTGCCCCCCGGCCCGTTGCCTGATCGGGGCCATCTTTACAATACATCTCTGGTGGTCCAGTGGACCGCTCTCCATCGCCTGATCACGGGCATATGTATAAAATATCCCTGGTGGTCCAGTGGACTGCTCTCCATTGCCCAATTGTGGGCATATGTTTAAATCATCCCTGGTGGTCCAGTGGAACCCCCCAGCACCCAATCGCAGGTGGATATGACAAAAGTAATCCTGGTGGTCCAGTGGTACCCCTCCCACCCACCCACAGCAGTCCCCCTGCCACCCAGAACCCCCTCAGTCAGCAGTAGATGGAAGCACCCCACCCGCATGCCGCCTGCCGACTGATGGTGTACTTTACGGTCTGTATGCCAGTTGGTCCACTGTGTGGACCAATGGGCATGGAGACCATACTGTACGACACAGGCTCTTATGTGAATGAATGCGTTCATTCACATAATGGGCCTGTATAGTACAGTGTGATCTGCATGCCCATTGGTCCACGCAGTGGACCAATAGGCATACAGACCATACTGTACGCAGTCAGTCGGCAGGTGGCATGTGGGTGGAGTGCTGCTGCCCGCCACTGACTCAGGGGTGCTGGGTGGGGACCACAGTGGGCGGTGGGAGGGGGTACCACTGGACCACTAGGATTACTTTGACCATATCCACCCATGATCGGGCACTGGGGAGATTCCACTGGACCACCAGGGATGATTTAAACATACGCCCATGATCGGGCGATGGAGAGTGGTCCACTGGTCCACCAGGGATATTTTACACATATGCCCATGATTGGGCAATGGAGAGGGGTACCACTGGATCACCAGGGATATTTTACACATATGCCCACGATCAGGTTCTGAGAGGGGTTCCACTGGACCACCAGGGATGATATAAACCTATGCCCATGATCGGGTGATGGTGCATGGTCCACTGGACCACCAGGGATATTTGAAACATATGCCCGTGATTGGGCATATGGGAGTGGGGTCCACCATGGGACTGCAGGGCATCGGTCCCTGAAGGCTGCAGCCTGGCAGGGCACCAGGCACAAGTCACCGGGGATCGGCACACCACATGCAATGAGGCCATAATGACATGCAAATGGCCCCATTTGCACCTTGCAAGCATTATGGCCTCATTTGCATGCTCAGTGCTGAATATTGCGGTTGCTGTGCCTAGCGCAACCGCACTTGTGCTGGCGTATCCCCCTGCTCCCCTTCTTCCACTTGCACTGGCATAGTGCCACTGTGCCATGTTCAGTACGTGCACCCTCAGTGCCATATTCAATGGTGCTGAGCCATGGCACAGCACCGTTGAATATCGCCTGGTCCATGCCCTGGCACAGCCCAGTTGCGCTGCGCCAGGCTTGCACCACAGCCAGGCGCAGTCTGAATATCCAGCCAAGAGTAGACAAGACATTCAGTTACATAGGCAGGTAAACAGCATAACACCAAGTACAAATATGTGGTCATATACATTCGGGCTAACGAGCGATAGAGAACAGAGCAATGGGGGGAACTAACTGAGGGTGCAGCCAGAGGCATTGTCATAATACAGATAGAAGTGCTGGAGTCGAAAAAAATGAGAGATAAGTAAGAAAGA
This sequence comes from Neoceratodus forsteri, assembly GCA_016271365.2. NCBI lineage: Eukaryota > Metazoa > Chordata > Ceratodontiformes > Ceratodontidae > Neoceratodus > Neoceratodus forsteri. The sequence continues at coordinate 741,807,035 of CM057459.1, forward strand.
AAAGAAGAAGGGGAGCAGGGAGTAGTGGAAGTGCAAGGAGGAGACTAGAGAGGCAGCTAAGAAAGGGGGGGAGGTGGGCTGGAGAGGCAGTAGGGAGTGGGGGGGAGGTAGCCAATTAAATGGAGCAGTCAAAATATATGCATGATATACCAGTTGTTCATCACATTACCAGCAGCATCTTGCTCTATGCCTGGATTAAATTTAGCAGTCATCAATGAAATATGAAAATACTGTACTACTGTCTTCCAAGAAGTCAAATAAATTGACAAATCATTACTGTAAACTGCCAGCTTATGCTCCTCCCCATGGTGTGAAATGCCTGTGATGTCTGTACACTGTCTAGTAGTCTGGGCAAAAGGTTCACTAGTCTGAGGAAATAATAAGAGAGAGATCAGGCAACCTGCCATGTCCCACGGGACAAAACAAATCTAGGCGAAAGGGACCTATTAGCATTAATCATGGCTTGTGGCTTTTGATATAATGCTTTAACTACAGATGTGAACTGAGACTGGAAATCAAATCTACATAACAGTATGGTAAAACTTCCACGACACCCTATCAAATGCTTTTTCCATATCCAGGCTCAGCAGCACAGTTGTCTGCTGAGTCCTGGATACATACTGGAGCAAGGTCAAAGTTCTTTCAGGGTTATCTTGGGTTTATTGCTGCATTATGAAACATGTCTGATCTTTATAGATTGCATCCAGAAGAATTTTTTCTAGCCTTTTTGCCAATATGGAAGAGTGTAATTTATAGTCTATGTTTAATATAGAAATGGGTTGATATGATTCTGATTTAGTAGGTGCTTTATTTGGCTTCAGAATAGTGGAGATGGTGGCAAATTGCCAGGAATGGGGAGGCTCTTTTCTTTTTTGTATGGCTATGTAGGTTTTTCAGGAGAGAAGGCAGAAGTGCCTTTTTACAAGCTTTATAGAGTTTGGCCAGGTAAGCATCTGGGTCTAGGCATTTTCCAGTTTTTGTGCGAGCCAAAGCAGCCTCTAGCTCTAAAAGGGAGACTGATTAGGCACTGATTTTGTTCTTCCATAACTGACTGGTGCTGCAGGGAGTCATAGTATTGCTTATAAAACTGGAACTCGGATTCTGGTTCCTGATGATATAGCAATTAGTAACAAGTAGTTATGACCTTCGATATTTGGGTAGTTTTAAACACCTCTTGTTTGGAAAGAGGATTCTGCAATTTTCAGAATAGTCACTCCAGCTCTTCACTGACGTAAACTAAATGCCAACAGCTGGGTGGCCCATGGGCCACCATCACAATCCTGTATTTCTGCTTCAGCTTCTGAAGGGCCATTTCAGTCTTAGTACTAGTTATATGTCCTAAATCTTGTCTTGTGTTTGTTTAATGAGGGGAAGTGGTGAGGAATCACCCTACTGATGAGCCAATTGTAAAAATTTAAATTTTTCCCACATTTGATGCAGTTGTATCTCTGGGGCCTTTTTGGTTCTGGATGCATATGCAGTAATTCCCCTTCCCCAATATACTGCTTTAAATGTGTCCCATATAATTGTCATGGAAATATCTGGAGATTTATTCTGCTCCTAAGATGATGGGGATTGTTTTTTTCTGCAGGTCTGTAAATTTTGAATCATTAAGTAAGCCTCAGTTAAATCTCCAATTCAACTGTTTCGGTTCTTGATTAAATTCCAAGTTCAATATCATGAGAGCTTGATCTGACAAAAGAATCTGGACAATGGTGCATTGTTGTACCTTGGAGACGTACTCTTTCACCAAAAATAAATAATTGAGCCTAGAGTACATGCTGAGGGCATGTGAGTAAAATGTGCATTGTTTTTGATGGCTGAACCCTCCACACATCCATTAAAGGAGAACTACTGGGAAGGAAGCTCAAGCCACTATTGCATAGATTGTGGCTCGAACTCCCCTTTCCTAATATTTATCAACTAAATAAAGTACCTGAATGCTTGTAAAATTACATCTTTGGGTGTGTGTGTGTGTGTGTGTGTGCTCAGCTGGCATATAGACATCTGGAGCGCAGCCCCCCTGGGAGATTGCGCTGGCAAAACCCGCAAGATGATAATGCAGTTTTGCCTCTTCCTCTCCATTGTCCATATGTTCGGTGATATTAAAATCTCTGTATTTACTATGCCGGGTGTTATTTTTCCAAAAGTGCCTATATGCCATGTGGGTGCCGCACGTCTTACAGGGAAGGAGAGACTGGCTTTATGGTGGTAAAGTAGCCCAAGTTTAGGGCACAGCTTGGAGTGTAGAGCACTAAAGTGGGAAGAGAAGTCGAAGGAAGGATCAAGCTAGGTACTTGTAGTTGGGGACATTGTCTAGAGCAGTGATACTCACACCGCGGCTCACGAGCCACAAGCGGCTCTTTTACACTTCTCGTGCAGCTCTTTTAATTCTCTACTACTGCCTCATATATGCGGCTGTTTCAATGCCACCCAATTAATCATGCACACTGACTATTGAAAAAAGACTGTTGAATGCTTTCTTCACGGGTCATTTTGCCGAGGAGTTTGCTTGTTGTGTCTATTCAAGGAAATTAACAGCAAACCGCTTAGCGCTAAATCGGTGCTATTAATTTCATTGTATCTGGACAGCCTAGAAACAGAACTAAGTAACAGTCTCATCAAAAAGACTGAGTCATACTGTAGACCTCAGATGCAAGTGCAACACACTCCTCCCTTCCCGACATGGCCAGATCCCCAGCACCGCTCATGTGGTGCAGAACTCCACCGCGGAAAGCAGATATAACATCTCGATCAGAGATGGAAAGGACAGAGAGAGAGAGAGAGAGAGAGAGAGACAGTGTGAAATGTGAATTTTAAATCATGCACTATCCTCTCTGTGTCTGTCTCTCTCTCTCTCTCCGTGTGGTATTGCAGTGAGACAGAAGAGGTGTGCGAGCCACAGTGAGGTATGCATTGGAGAGGTAGCATATTTGTAGGAGCTGAATTTTCCCAGACAACAGATGTCACAATGGCAAGTCAAAAGGTACAAATGAACGTAAATAAGCATGGCAGTGAGTAGTGCAGTGATATGCTGACTGTGATAAACTGCTGTTAGACTGTGTGTGGAACTTAATTTCTTTTATACCACATATACTGTACTAAGCAAGGCACATATACCAGCTAGCTTTGTTTTTTATGGTGGCTGACGTGCTGTGCAGTGCTGTGATGTATGTGGTAAACTGCTGTAGGGTTATGTGTGTGTGGAACTCAGTTTAATATATATATTTTTTTCTAAATATTATTATACTATTATTAATAAACAGTGTGCTATTAAACTTTTTTTAAAATAATTGCAATAAAATGCTATAAATGAAATAAAATGTGTTTTAAATTATACTTTTAAAGTGTGGGTGACTTATCACATGTAATGTGTATGATTGTTGTGGCTCCTTGGCAAAGGACACAAACTCATGTGGCTCCCGAGTCAGTCAGGACTGAGTATCACTGGCCTAGAGAGGTGCTGGCAGCAGAGAAGAAGACTGTGAGGGTGGGAAGCCTGGCAAGTTTTTGTTTAATTCATGTTTAGTTTTAGGCAGTTGGCATGGAACCAGACTGTGACCGCTGTGAGATCACTTTGAAGGGGGGGGTGTTGGATGACTTAGAATGATGGGCCAGGCAGAAAAAGTATGGAATCATCTACATACATGTGAATATTGGCATGGGTGCACACTGAGGAGAGATAGTTAATAAAGAGGGAGAAAAGAACAGGCCCAAGAAAAGATCCCTGAGGCACATTTGCAAGGATGGGGAGGGAAGGGAATAGGACATTGTTAATAGAGACCGACTGAGACAGACCAGTAAGGTAGGAGCACAGTTTATTTACAAGAAGAGGATGGGAAACAGAGTCAAAGGCCTCGGCCAGGTTAACAAAGATAGCTGAGGTGAACTGGCCAAGGTCCTAGCAGAATGAATTGCATCTGTAAAGTGTAAGAGGGAGAAGGCGGTAGAGTGAATTTTCCTAAAGCCTGATTGGAATGGGGAGAGGGTGTTGGAAGCAAGAAGGAATTCATTGAGCCTTGGGAAAATAAGGGACTCTTGGACTTTGGCAAGGGGGGGAGAAGGGAAATGGGGAGGTAATTTCCTTGGACAGTGGGGGTCACCACCTTTGAAAAGGGGAAGGACTGTGGCAGACTTCCATGCTCTGGGTACAGTAGCTGTGGAGAGCAAAAGATTTAAGATGAAAGTTAAAGAGATAACAATAGAGGCAGCTGAGATTTTGAGGAGCCGAGGATGCAGGCCATTGGGACTTGACTTAGAAGGGTTAAGTGAATCTAGAGTTCTTAGTACTTCTGACAGCAAAATTAGCAATAGTCGAAAACTGTGAATCTGTAACAGGGTTTTGAGGGTGCAGGGTGGAGAAGCGGGGGCTCATGGGTAACGGCACAGGATGTGAAGAACTTATCTAGGTCCTCGGCAACAAGGGAGGGGTCAGAGATTGGAGCAACTGACACGTGAATAGAGGGAGGAGGGGATTCAATGAGGGGTGCAGAAGCGAGTGGAGAGCCTGCCAGAAGAAGGAAGGGGTACTATTTGAGGGATGCAAGCGTGCCTTAAAGAAGTCAGGTTTGGCATGGCGGATACTGTTAGTGCAACTGTTGTGGAGGGCATGAAAGGCTTGTAGGGAGGCCTGGTTACCTGAGGGTTTAAAGTGGTGCCAAGCAAAATCGCGCTGTCTGCATATGGCCAAAATACCAGGGGTGATCCAGGGATGGTGGTTGCATTTTACTCATTTAGTTTTAACTGGAGCATAGGCATCCCAGACTTTTAAGAAGATAGATGTGAAGTGAGCGAGGGCAATGTTGACTGAGAGGGAGGAGAAGACAGGAGACCAGTTTGCCTGAGCCACATTGTGGAGTTGTTTACTCACATCAAGGGAATTGAGGAGGCGGTACTGGATATAGGTTGCAGAGGTGGGGGAAGGCGAGACTTCCTAATGCAAAAGGTTGGCCAGTGGTCACTGAGTGCATTGGCTAAGATACCAGCAGAGCAGATACAGTGGGGGTGGGTTGAGAGCACACAGTCCAGTAGGGAATGAGTATTAGATCTGGGGTTAGGATGGGTGGGTTCTTTGATCAGTTGAGTGAGGTTTAGAGCTTCGATCTGGTGACATGAATTAAGTAACAAGGGGCAAAGCCAATCGAGGTTAAAGTTACCAAGAAGGATAGGTTTGCCTGCAAATGCAAGGGCAGAAACTACGGAGATGCAGGAGAAAAAGGATGAGGGGGAAGTTTCAGGGAAGCATATAAAACCCCTATGAAAAGGGGAGTGGAAGCTGGGAAAGCTAGATTTGCTAAGAGGAGTTTGTGGAACCGGTGATTGCTTCATGGTGGGAGATAAGTGTAAAAGCAAGCAGCTGAGTAACCCGGGGTGGATTAGGATGTGAAGGTGGGGAGTAGAGGGAAGGGGGAGGTGAGAGGTGACTGTGGGAATAGAGAAGTTGCTGAGAGGGCAGAGGGAGGGCAGAGGGCAAAAGGGAAAGTGTAGGAGATTGATGGAGGAGTAGAGGGGAAAGAGGGAGGGAGGAAAAGATGAACTAGGAAGGGGTGGAGAAGAGCATGAAGGGAGCTCATGGATGTAATGAAGGTGAAGTGGGGTAGTGAAGTGGGTGCCATAGGGGTTTTCGGGGAATGGGTTTTATGAGGCAAAGTAGGGAGTCACAACTATGACACCAGTGAGGCCAGGTAGAGGAAGAAAACTAGTGAGAAAGATGAAAGATGCAAAAGAGTAGTAACAATTGGAGCTACTGCAATGGTGCAGTGCTAGTGTTGCCACCTCCAGTGTCAGAGGTTAGGGATTCAAGTACGGGGGGTGACGAGTACACAGAGAAAAGGGGAGATAAAGAAATGCAGGCAGAAAAGGAAGGGATATGCAAGAGTAGGTTATAGAAGGGAACTAGGAAGGAGCTAAGAAGAAGGGAGTTGGGGGGGCACTGTGGAGCCCGAGCAGTATGGCCGCTGGGATATGAAACTCTTCAGAATTGTACAAAACAGCATAGTTTTATACTAGTTACAGGTGCAAGAAAATATCTATAAACTACTTATCTGGGCTTCAGAACACCACCAGAGTCAAAATGTGGAATCCTAAAAAGGATAAATACGCTGGAGAAGGTGCAAAAAGTAAAGGTTTATCAGCTCCACCAGCCACGCGGTCAGTGCAAGGCCGCATTACCCCGGAGATGAGCAGTGAAAGAGAGGAGACCCTGCAGATGTTAGGACACAAAATGAATCGAATGCTGGCTTCGATGTCCGGATTATCTGAATGCTTCAATGCCCTGACCAACAGGGTCATCATACTGGTGACAGAAGCCGGCACAACTGAAACGGAGGTATGCGAGGCTAAGAAGCAGTCAGAGGCAGCATTGGGTACTGCAGCAAATTTGGTTAAGGAGAATGTGCATTTGAGGTCCTGGCTCAAGAATTTGGAAAATCAAGCCACAGCCACTAACCTCAGGATTATTGGGATGCTGGAAGGAGCTGAGGTGGATCACCTCATTCTTTTCTTAAGGGAATGGCTCTATTGGACAGGAATTGGGCTATTCTGAAGGCTTACAGGGTGGCCTTTTGGAGAAGGCCCCATCAACACTGAAGCACCACGGGCGATAGTAGCTGTGCTGGACAATATGGGGACTAGAGACTTAGTTTTAACAGTTGCCAGACAAAAGCGAACACTATTGCAGGATGTCAGAGGGTCTCCCTCTTCCCTGATTTAAGCTACGCGACCCGCCAGAAAAAGAAGCACTTCGATGGTATCTGTGCGATGCTCCGTGAAGTGGGTATTGTGCACAACATGCTATTTCCAGCCTGACTCCGATTGGTGCACGAACAGAGGGTCTTCATCTTTTCCGATGTTGCGGAGGCCCTGAAGTGGACCCAAAAACATACCTAACCAACAAGGAGACGTTGAACCATCTCAATCCACATCAGAACACGAGGAGGGAACAGACACATAGTAGGAGATTTTGAGTTCTTGAACTTAAAAATAATAAAAGTAATAACAAAGCTATTTGTTTACCTTCCCTATCTGTTTAGATGCCCTCTTGTTCGTTTTGTTTTCAGGGAAGTATGGCAGGCTTTGTGAATTCATAAGGGGTAGCTGGAAATAATGAGGGCCAAGTTTGGGGCACAGTTTTAATAATCTCCTAGACCAAGTGTGGCTATATTTCAGCACTAGTTTACTTTATTGTTGGTGGCAAAATGTAATGCCTTGTGATGAAGTTATGGACCAATGTTTGATAAGTGAACCTTATGTGCAGGTTCTAGACATTATCCCATTTATATGGTACCCTTCTGGTACATTTTCTAATGGTTAAGCATGCAGTTTGATATCTTTCCTTAATAGAAAGGGAAACCTGGGAAAAATTCAAGTTAATAATGTTTTATTAAGCATGCAGCTCATGGGCTTTAAATACACAGGGCCGGATATTCAGACTGCGCCAGGCTGTGGCCCAAGCCTGGGCGCAGCACAACTTGGCTGCGCTGGGGCGTTGACAGGGTGATATTCAATGGAGCTGTGCCATGGCACAGTAGCATTGAATATCGCACCCTGGCCACCTGCAGGGCACATGGTGCAGTGGCACTGCGCCAGCGCAAGTGGCCAGAGTGGAGCAGGGGGATGTGCTAGCGCAAGTTCCGTTGCGCTAGGCACAACAACCGCAATATTCAAAAGTGCACATGCAAATTGGGCCATAATGCATGCAAGGTGCAAATGGGGCCATTTGCATGTCATTATGGCCCCATTTGCATGCAGGTGCGCCGATTCCTGGCGACTTGCGCTTGACGCCCTGCCAAGCTGCAGCCGTCGGGGACCTACGCCCCATGCACATCATGGCAAGGTGCACCACTGCCCAATCATGGGCATATGTGGAATATTAGAATCGTTCTATATCCCTGGTGGTCCAGTGGACCGCTTGTAGCCCGATAACGGGCATAAGTCTGTTTAAAACAAGTAACACTATCCCTGGTGGTCCAGTGGACCGCTCGCAGCCCGATCGCGGGCATAGGTCTGTTTCAAACATCTAACACTATCCCTGGTGGTCCAGTGGACCGCTTGCAGCCCGATCGTGGGCATGTGTTGAGAATTATAATGTCCCACATCGCTGGTGGTCCAGTGGACGCTCACAGCTCGATCACGGTGTCAGTGAAAACTAATGCAACACAATCCAACTCTGGTGGTCTAGTGGTACCTCTCCCACCGCCCACTGGAACCCCACGCCCTGCTCCCCCTGGTCAGCGGTGGGCGGCAACTCACCCGCTTGCCGCCCGCCGCCCGTCCGACTGACACCGTATGGTGCTGTACGCCCATTGGTCCCAGCGTGAGCCAATGGGCGTGCAGCCTGTACCGTACTACACAGTCCAGATATGTGAATGGTCACATATCTGGACTGTGTAGTATGGTATGGGCTGCACATCTATTGGCTCATGCAGTGGACCAATGGGCGTACAGCCCTACCTTACGGTTTCAGTTGGCAGGCGGTGGGGCGGCAAGCGGGTGGGGCGCCACCTGCCACTGACCGGGGGGGGAGCGGGCGTGAGGCTCAGTGGGCGGTGAGGGGGTACCGCCAGACCACCAGGGTTGGATTGGTGTTGCATTATTTTTCACTGACGCCCGTGATCGGTCTGCGAGCGGTCCACTGGACCACCAGGGATATGGGACATTTATAATTCTCAACATATGCCCACGATCGGGCTGCAAGGGGTCCACTGGACCACCAGGGATAGTGTTAGATGTTTGAAACAGACCTATGCCCGTGATAGGGCTGCGAGCAGTCCACTGGACCACCAGGGATATAGGACAATCCTTCTTCTACGTATGCCCGCGATCGGGCATGGGGCACCGCCACGGCGGCAGCCGATAGGGCACCCACAGGTGGCAGCTGACTTAGTTGCACTCTGCAACATGGCTGCTCACCTGTGGGTGGCCAGCTGTTGCTCCTTTTTTGGCTCACCTGTGTGCAGCACAGGTAGGGGTTGCGCATGAGCTCAGCACATCCCGGCTGAATATCGGATGTGCCGGCATGCATGGGCACGCCCCCCCACCTGTGCCGCATGCATTACTGATGCACTCTGGCACATCGGGATTTGTGCCAGGCTCAATCCCTGTTTGAATATCATGCCGGGGCGCATCAGTGGGTTGCGCATGGTGCAACCCCTCTGAATATCCCGGCCCCAGTATATACTAGAATTTAAACTGTAGGTACTGATTGTTACTTTGAGTTACCTCTACTGCTGTATCTTATGGATGTCAGTCGATTTATTTTTACTCATGAATTAAGAGAGGTGGCGCCCTCATGTGGCTATTTCATATATCCTAATGTACTGCATTGGAAAAAAAACTGTGTTTATAATGAAACTAATAAATACAAAGTATAAAAAAAGAAGAAGGGAGTTGGGGGTGCACACTAGTGACTCCTAGTGGTGACTTAGAATAAATAACACATGGAAAAGTAGGGAGATAGAATCTGGCTGGAGAAGTCATGTGACCTGTCATGTGACAGGAAATGAGCTATAAATCTAGAGCTGGATCAGGTTGGGGCAGTTGATGCACAGCGTTGACAGGCTAACATAGTTCACACTGCAAGAAAGATACCTATTTTCATATCGCAGTCAGGCCATCACACAGAAAATATATTGTAAGTTTAAGCGGTATCTAAACACGTATATAAAGAAAAAGAAATTCAAGACAGTCACACTGAGAACAGCGGTACCATCTCTGCAGGTCAGGACAATGGCTGGGATCACTGGATCTGAAAGATGTCTGTTTTCATACCCCAGTCAAATCAACGCACAGAAAATATCTCAAGTTCAAGCTAGAAAACTGCCAATACCAGTTCACAGCACTTCCCCTTGGCCTCACCTCAGCACCAAGGGTATTCACAAAGTGCTTGGCTGTGATGGCATCACACATACATAGATGGTGTCGGCAGATAAGGGCCTATGGCCCACCTAGTCTGCCCATTTAAGCTTGTAAGTTTACTTTATGTTTTCCTAGAGTAGACAGTGGGTGATAGTGTTCCCCTATCTGGATGACTGGCTAGTCACAGGGAAAACTGAACTGAACACGATACAAGGTTTCTAGGGATGTAGATACTGTATAACTAGTTATTTTCATGTAAAGTAAATTTAGCACAAACACAAATGCAACCATAATTGCCTAAATATATTTTGGCGTGAAGTCACAATCACCACATTCACTATAATGAAAAAAATACTAAAAGTGATAGTTAGTGCAAATCTATTTTCACGCAAATTGGTGCTTCAGCAAAAATAGTGAAAATGATTTGACAATGAAAATTTCAAATTCTACAGTACGTTGTTCTATCCACACTGTTTGGCATGTCCCTTTCCCTTTAAGATCCACTAGAAAGTCTTCTAGCTGGCTCCTCCCACCCACCCGGGTGGTATAATCCTCGGTTCCACCCCATGACGCCAGATATTCCTTTCCACTGGAATATTCAGGTTGCCTCCTTACCGCTCCCATGCTCTATAGGCCCTGGCTTCTCAAACTTCAGATTTTCTGAAGATTAAAGTCGTTAGAGTTAGCGATCGCAATTTTGCCATCTCAACTGCGAAGGAAGAGAAATCTTCTCCTGGATTCCACAGGGGCCTGTGTGGACAGAAGATGTCACGCACAGACCTGCATGCCATGTGCGTATACTGCCTGGGTGTCTGATATGATGCCCAGGCCTGCGAGATGTGTCTCGCTTTCCACCCCAACGTCCTTGATGATAGTCTTGCACGTTTGAAATTGGGCAGACCGGAGAAACGAAATCAGTTGGTCAAATCAAAAGAGGCCTGATGAGTGGTCTCTGCGGCTGCGGGGTCCGCCAAGCAGCTGAAACAATTGCAGACCTTCGAGGAAGAGGTGGCGCGGGCAGTGGATTGTTCCTCCCGGCCATTTTTCGTTCCATTCAATCTGGGTTCTACCTTCTTGGGCTCCTTTTGGGAGATGTGCCAGTCTCTTCCTACCAAGGGTGAGGGACCTTCGGGCTCTCATGTCTCCCGGTCCTGTCAAAAGGACAAGGAACCGAGAGATTCTTTGTCTCAGCGAAAACGTTCTTGGGATCGAGAGCATTCTTGGTTCCAGGAATCTGCAATCTCAATTTCAGTCAAGACTGTGACTTCAGCCACCGGCTTCTCGGCACCACCGTCTGGTCAGCTGACCGAAGTCTCGATCGATGACATGGTCAAGATCACTCTTGACCCTGTCGATCTTCTGTCACCTGACAAGGCCTACAACTCTCTCACTAGGACCCCGGTCCTGCCTCTCCCAGATGAGGAGACCCAGCCCTCTGGCAATCCCATCAAGGAGTCCCAGATCCGGGAACCTCACCAGTCCCCCTAGTGTCCCTGAGTGACCCAGTCAGTCACCCCGATGGTCAAGGTCTCAGACGCCCCCCTCGACAGATAGGCCAAGGAAGGCCCAAAAGCACTCCAAGAAAGGGCAACACAACCATTTATCTTCGTCCTCCTCGGATGAGGAGAGGCTTCGGTTGAAACTCCATCAACGCTACGAAGACCTTAAGTGGCAACAGCTGATTCGTCTGGTCAGAAGCTGGCTACAGTTTCCACACCAGCCATTACTTGGCTCTCACCTTCTAGGCTGAAGCCGACTCCATTGGAACCGATCAAAACCGTTCCCCCACCTGCAGAGCTGGTGAAACCCACCCCAGTTCGACCAAAATCTACCTCTCCACCGATAGTGGTGGAGCTGCCACCTAAACAGCCTTTGGGAGGGGCTCCTATGAAGGAATCTCAGACTATTCTGGGTCTTCCTCATAGGTTGTCAGTTACCCTCACATCTGACCACCCCAGGTGCGTGACGGGGCACCTTGGTGGCTGGCTGATTTATCCAGATACCTCAGATTCTGACGACTCCGACCTACACTCTCATCCGGTAGACGATGAGTCAGTGGGTAGCCTCCTGACAGAGGAAGGCCCTTCATCCTTCTTGGGGATTCTATGCTGGATCTCCAAATCCAAGGGGATGCCCCTTGAGCCTGTCAGAAATGGGCTGAATACCCTCTCACGGATATCCTTAAGAGAGGGGACACTGCGATGGAAGCCTTTCCAGTGGCCAAGGCCATTGGTGGTCCAGCTTTGGAGCTTTGGCAGCACCCTGCCTACTGCTCTGCACCATCTGCCTGGATAGCCTGCAAGTACGCAGTGCCCATTGGGTCCCTCTCTGGGTTCACGGAACATCCCTCTGCGGAGGGTCTGGTGACTGAATCCATGTTCAGACACTCAGGCAGTTTGGCAGACACTGACAGACCTCCGAACAAGGAATCCAAAAAGTTGGACCACTCTGCCAGGAAGGTCTATCCTGCCTCTTCGCTAGGCTTCCATCAGGCAAGCTTGACCATCATTATGGCACATTTCTCCCACGCCCCTTCTGGGCTCTTTGGATGAGGTTCTCCTTCACCTCCCTGTGGACCTTCAGACTATGGTAAAACAGGTCTGGGACCAGGGTCGGGTTGTTGCCAAACAGCAACTCCAGACGGCCCTGGATCTCGGGGACTCATGTGGCCACTCGGTGCAGCTGCAGTTGCCATGCACTGCAGGGCTTGGCTGAGGCTCTTTACCTTTATGGCAGACACCAAGCATAAGCTTATCAATATTCCTTTCCTGGGCACTGATCTCTATGGCCCAGGTGTGGACAGTCACTTACAATGGATCAAGAAGTGCAGTGCCACCTTGGACTCTGTTACTTCTGCTCAGAGAGATGCTCAAGGCTCCTGGAAACAGAAGAAAAAGCCATTTTGGCACCCTGCTTCTGCGGCCAAGCAGCCCCCCTTTCAGGGTGGGCAGCAACAGCAAGCACAGGCTTGGTGCCCGCAGCCCAAGTCTGGGCCTCCCGTGGCCCACAAACAGGGATGTCAGGGTTCAGGTGGTTCCCAATCTGGATCCTCTTCCTCCAAGCCTACTCAGTGATGGGATAGGGGCTGCCAACCCTATTCCCATCACTCCAGCTCTGGGTCCTCCCATGGGGGTCTGGTTCTGCCACTTCCTTTCCACCTGGACTGCTGTTACTACAGACAGGTGGGTCCTTGAAGTGGTCAGCCAGGGTCTGCCTCTGGAATTCGAGCAGTACCCTCCCAGCTGAGCCCGTTCCCCACAGGAAGAGATGGTGTCCATGCAGACTTGGTTGGATCTCTGAGACATCTCCCAACTCCTCCTCAAGGAGGTCAGAGTCATGGGCCCCCCGCCTTACCCAGGGTTAGTTTCCAGGTACTTTCTGGTCCTGAAGCAGATGGGGGGCTGGTGCCCCATTCTATATCTGCATGACCTGAACCAGTTTCTCAGGACACGCACCTTCAGGATGGTAACTCTGTCCCAGATCATACCATCCCTGGAGGAGAACATGTGGTTCTTCTCCCTGGATCTCCAGGATGTGTTTTTTCACTTCCCAATCCATCCATCTCATCAGCAGTTCCTCCACTTCTGAGCAGAGGGAGCCCTTTTATGAGTTCCGAGCCATGCCATTTGGTCTGTCATTGGCCCCATGGGTCTTCACCAAATGCATAGCAGTAGTGGCAGCCCACCTTTGGCATCGAGGGGTCAGAGTCTATACCTCGATGACTGGCTCTTGGTGGGTTTCATCCAGCAAGAGGTGGAGAGGTCCAGGGACCTGGCCCTCCAAACCCGCAGTCAGCTTGGCCTCCTGATCATTGAGGCCAAGGCAGAGCTCTTGCCTTCACAGGTGATATGCTTCATCGGGGCAGAGCTCAACTCCTGCCACGCCAGAGCCCAGCTCCCAGCAGACTGGGTGGAGGTTCTCTCCTCCTTTGCCCAGTCATTTCTGGTTGGGAGCTTGTGCCCCGTCAGGGACCTTCTGCACCTTCTGGGGTACGTGGCGGCCTGCACCACCATGGTCCGATGGGCCTGGTGGCATATGCACCCCCTTCAATGGGAGCTGGCCACCCAATGAACTCAGCACCAAGGTAATTTCAAACAGCTGGTCACTGTGATCCAGAAGATGTGGGATGCTCTCCAATGGTGGACCATCCTAGATCATCTGCAGGAAGGGATCCCGTTTGTTCGCCCCGAGCCAACAGTCTTCCTCATGACCAATGCCTCTCTCACAGGCTGGGAAGCCCACATGGGGAACCACAGAGCCCATGGGTTCTGGACCCCCAAGGAATCCTGATACCATATCAACCTGCTGGAGCTCAGAGCGGTCAGACTGGTGCTCTCAGCATTTGCTCAGCTCCTTCGGGGTCAAGTGGTTCAAGTCCAGACAGACAATACCACGACCATGTGCTACCTCAACATACAGGGCGGCATGCACTCCTGGCTGCTGTGCAGGGAAGCGCTCCACATCTGGACCCTCATAAGCCTACTGGAGGCAGATCTCCTAGCCATCCATGTGGCAGGAGCCTTGATTCAACTGGCGGACACTCTCAGCTGAGTGGGCGAGACATCCCATGAGTGGTCTCTCCATCCAGAGGTAGTACTCAGTCTGTTCTCCCACCGGGGCAAACTATTGGTGAACCTGTTCGCCTCCTGGGAAAACACCAAGCTGAGGCTGTTTCATGTCCCCCCCCTCAGCAGAGCTCACTGCAGGGGGATGCCTTCTTGAGGCCATGGACCCCAGGCCTCTTCTACACCTTCCCTCCAATTCCCTTGATCCACAGGGTGCTTCTCAAGGTGAGGAGGGACAAGGCAATGGTGATCCTGGTAGCCCCAGACTGGCTGGATCAGTTCTGGTATCCAGATCTCCTCAGCCTCAGCACCAGGCCTCCATGACATCTTCAAGTATGCCCGGACCTGTTGTCTGTCAATCAGGGGAAGGTAACTCATCTGGACCTTCAATCCCTGCACCTGACAGCCTGGTTCTTGAGTGGCTAGAATTCCAGGCTTTGGGTCTCTCTGAGGATGTACTCACTGTGGTGGGAGCATCCAGAAAGGAGTCAACCAGGAGGTGCTATGCCTTCAAATGGAAGTATTTTTCCATTTGTGTCAGGGCAAGGGTCTGGACCCTCTGTCCTGTCCAGTGGCTAGCATCCTAGACTAGCTTTGGTCTCTGTCCAAAAGTAGTCTTTGGTCTACAATCCTTATGGTGCACCTGGCAACCATTTTTGCTTACTGGGCATAGGCTGGTCAGCAGACAGTGGTGCAGGAGATGGTGTTCGGGCTCTTTTTCAAAGGCCTAGATCACATATCCTCTCCGGTGCATGAACCTCCACCTCCGTGGGATCTACTGCTGGTTTTGGCTAAACTCATGGGCAAGCCATTCAAACTGATGCACAAGTGCGAGATATCACATTTTTCATGGAAGACCACCTTCCTGGTGGCTATCACATCTGCCAGAAGGATTGGGGAGCTCCAGGTGCTCTTGGTGGAGTCTTCTTACCTGGTCTTCCACAGGGAGAAGGTTGTCCTGTGCCCCCACGTGAAATTCCTCCCAAAAGTGATGTCAGAGTTCCAGCTCAATCAGGTGTTGACTCTGCCTGTGTTCTACCCAAACTACACCTCGGATGCTGAGTTCAGGCTCCATACTCTGGACCAGAGACAAGCACTCTCCTATTATAAGGTGAGAATGGCAGAAATTCCGGGAGAGGTTCGCCAGCAGTTTGTTACCTATACTGAGGCCGCACTTGGCAGGCCTGCAGCAAAGCAGATGATCAGTAGATGGATAACATCTTGCATCAATCTCTGCTATAGGTTGGTCGGCAAGGAGCCTCCCACAGGGATAAGAGTTCATTCCACCCCCCATACCGCTGCATCAGTGGCTGCTTCCAGGGACATCCCTATCCAGGAAATCTGCCGGGCTGCCACCTGGAAGACAGCAAACACCTTTATTACCCACTACCACATCGACCTAGAGTCATGCCAGGTTACTGGCTTTGGGGCCTCAGTTCTCCAATCTCTGTTTGCTAAGTAGGGGGTGTGCACCTTGCCTCTCTCCTCCTGGAGAAATGCTTGGAGTCTGCCAAACAGTGTGGATAGAACAATGTATCCACATTCATATAAACACAGGTTGCTCACCTGTAACAGTATTTCTAGGAGTGGCATGTGTTGTTCATCCACACGAACCCACCCGACCTCCCCGGCTGTGATGGAAAACCTGGCTTCCAGCAGACTAAGATCTGCTGTCATGGGGCAGAGCTGAGGATTATATCACCCCGGGTGGGTGGGAGGAGCCAGCTAGAAGACTTTCCGGTGGATCTTAAAGGGAAAGGGACATGCCAAACCATGTGGATGAACAACATATACCACTCCTAGAACTACTGCTAAAGTGAGTGACCTGTGTTTTCTGTGTAGACTGGAAAGTGCACCTTGGAATCTCTCAGATTCCTGACAAACCTGCAGAAGTTCCAGCTAGAACCTGTTCAAGTACTCAGTGGTGTAGCCAGGCATTTCAGATTTGTACACCAACTGGCCACACTGCTACCCACTCCCCCACTGTTCATGCCTGCCCCTCCATGACTCAAGTCCAAGGTTTCTGGCTCCAATCAGATGATTCCCATGCTAGACCTGCTGTCTGCACTGCTAGTGTGGTGCTCGGCTCCTGCTGCCCACTGGTAAACGCCACTGACTGCACCAGGAGTCCAAGACCATGGCAGAAATTTCTTCTCTCTCCCCCACAGGTAGGCAGATCCACTCCACTTACCACTCCACATAAAGTCTTCATTCTTTTAGCTGGCTATGAGTCTGTTCTTCCATCTGCTGCTCATCAGTTCTTTTACTCTTCTCTCACTCCCAGTACAATTGAACTAATAGTATGGCTTCTAACTTTGCTGGGGTATTTAAACTCACTGCCCAAGACTTACTGCACCCTCTACCAGATGCCACAGCCAATCATTATGCAGGCAGACCATGCAGACCTAATTGAGACCTTCAGCTTCAGCATCCATGGTCCACTCTGCCATCACCTCCCCCCCAAAAACAAAACCGAAAGAAAAGAAAAAGCCTGTAAAGCCAAACAAAGGAATTTAAATGTGATGGACTATAGAGGGCAGAGCAATGCTGGCCAGCTTGTTTGCTACCCCCTGCTACTAAACTTGGTATGCTGTGGCTTACTTGGAGTATCAGTAGCTATACCTCTGCAAGTACTGGACTTCATAGGAGCAGAGTTAAACACCTTACAGGGGAAAGCTTTCCTCCGGCAGGCTAGAACTGCAGCTCTGATAGCAGCTGCAGAGTCCTTCTTAACAGGTCAGCCAAGACCTGCAAGGGACTTCCTGAAATTACTAGGACACAAGACCACATCCACAGATGTGGTTCCATGGGCTAAATTTCAAATGAGAGATATCCACTACCACATAAAAGACAACTGATCTCAAAGGTGGGATCCACTCTCAAAACTAGTGCCAGTGGCAAAAGCACTGGTAAAATCATTAAAATGATTGATGGAAGAATGGTGGATAGAAGACAGCAACATTAGAGAGGGCATTCCTTTTCTTCACCTTCAGCAGACACCAACAAATATCCTTACTACAGATACCTCACTCCTTGGATGGGACACCTGTAGTATAATGATGTAACAGTGGATGGCACCAATACAATACAATAGGAGGCAATGTAGTGAGGCATATGTTTGTACGTGTGAGTGTAGCACATGCTTACAGCTTGAGTAGCTCATGCTCATGCAGTTACTGTATAATAAGGAAGCTGAACTGTAAACAGCCTCCTGTGGTTTCTCATACTTTACATGGTGTCAGAAGTAAAGATAAAACTGCAGAAAGAAAAAGAAAGAAATGGAGCAGTTGAAACCTCCAAACAGTCTGTGTCTAGAAGGCAATTTGACAGCAACCTAGAGAACATGGACACAAAAATGTGAGCTGTTCATGACGGCAAGTGGAATAGCAGAGAAGTCTGAGATGGTACAGTGTGCCATGTTTTTGCATGTAGCTGGAGAAGAAGTGATAAAGGTATTTAATACTTTTGAATGTACTAATGCAGAGGATGGAGAGATGATAGCAGTGTTAAAAGCAAAGTTTCAACAGTGCTGTGAGCCTAGAAAGAATATGCCATATAATAGACACATGTTCTTTACCAGAGCACAAGGCCTGTCCGAAACGATAGGTGCTTATGTGACTGATCTTACAAATAAGGCCAAGATTTGTGGGTTTGGGCAATTAACTAAGTCACTTTTAAGGATTAGAATTGTGTGTGACATTAGAGATGATCAGGTCAGAGGCAGATCTTTTAGAGAAGCAGACCTTACATTACAAAAAGCAATTGATATATGCCGTGCAAATGAGGTTAGTCACAGCCAAATGAAAGTGCTTAATGACGAAGCAGAAATGCAAGTCCACAAATTAAAGAAAGTGACACCAGACTAAAGTAAATTAAAAAAAAGCAGCTCAAGAAAAACAAAAGAAAACACTAAAGATTAAATCAAATGTGGCAGCTGTGGTAATAAACATGAAAAATGAAAATGTCCTGCCTTTGGTCAAACGTGTAAAGCCTGTTACAAGCGAAACCACTTTGCAAAAATTTGTAGAATGCAACCTCAGACTCAGCCTAGAAAAATACATATGTTAGTTGAGAAAGATGCTAAAGCAGAAATGTTTATTGGAATAATTCAGACAGAAGAAATAAGAGATGAGAGCAAAGGGCAGATTAGAGCTATTAATGTTAAAGATGTTACTGAGGGCAAAAAATACTGGACAGAAACACTTAAATAAGCATTTGTCAACACCAAATGTTTGCTTGCTGGCATTGGCATTGGTAGTGTAGGAGTTACAGAGCTGCATAATAGGAATGGCAATGAAGTATTGAACTGAAGTCAACCCCACCACCACCATGCAGAGACTGACAGGCATTGGTGTGTGCCTTTGGGTCGTCAGGCATAACGGCCATGCCATTTCACCACACCCTACCCTGCAGACACCAAGTGTCACAGTGTGCCTTGCGGTCTTTGGCCCTTGTGTGCACCCCATTCCATCAGGAAATACGGTGAGATGGGTGTGGTATAGGAGAATGGGGTGAACTTTGGGGCCGAAGAGTCCAAGGCACACCTCGATGCATCTCACTGGCTGCAGGGTGTGGAATGGTATGAGCATTACAGGCTAGAATCCAAGTCACACCCATGATGCCTGTTATTCTCTTACAGGGTGGGGCGTTATGTTGGAAACCTTAACGCCTTCAGGCATTCATTGGTATTTTCACTCCAAATTTTAAACATGTTTTTTTTGTGCCACCCCCACCTCATGAACAGTGGCAATATCAGTTTGTTAGCCGAAAGCTGCTTTTGCACAGCGACTACGGCATTTAGCATCACAGATGCAAAAACACATTCCGAACAGGATGTGAAAAATGGCGGCTGTACCGTTCATGGGGAGGTGTAAAAAATGGCAATGTTGAAAATCTGCAGTGAAAATATTAAAAAAACTGGCGAAGTCACATGCGTGCATAGAAACTGTGCAATGCACACCCATAATGTAATTAGTTTGGGGAATTTTTACAGCAGATTGTCAACACAGACATTTTGGGACCTCTGATCATAAACAGTGTCACTGTGATTTTCTTTATCTGTCCCAAACAATGATTTCTCACAGCGACCATGCATTTCTGCGCTGAAAGTGTGAAAACACATTTTGGCCATGTTGTGAAAAATGACAGCTGTGCTGTTCATAAGGAAGTGTGGAAAAATGCCACTGGTGAAAATCTGGATTGAAAATATTACAAATTCATGAACTTACGAACGTGCGTAGGAACTGCACAACACGCACTCATAAAACAGTCATTTTTAGGAATTTTTTCACCAAATTTTCAGCATAGCCATTTTAAGACCTCTGCTCATGAACAGTGTCACTATGATTTTCTTAATCTGTCCCATACATTGATTTCGCACACTGACTGAGCCATTGTGTGCTACATGCGCTGAAACACATTTTGGGCGAGTTGTGAAAAATGACAACTATACTGCTCATAAGGAGGTGTGGTAAAATGGCAATGTTGAAAATCCAGAATGCAAATATTAAAAATTTGCGAACTTATGAGCATGCGTAAGAAGTGCGCAACGCACACTCGTAAAATAGTCATTTTTAGGATTTTTCAAATTTGCAACATAGATTTTGAGAGCCCACCTATGAACAGTGGCACTGTCATTTCATTAATCAGGTTCCAAAGGTGATTTCACGCAGTGATCATGCAAATCACTCCTTCGCCATATTAACGCCATGACAGTCCAAGAAATCATGAGGAGGGGTCCTAAAACCCCATGCGTTGAAAATTTGTGCCAAAATTCCAAAACTGCCTGAGATATGCATTAAAGTTGAAAAAACCTATTTATTGCATTATACAGCTTACCAGCATTTCCTCAGTTCTGGTCGGCTTTGAAGAGTGCAGACGGTTCCTGGTCCACAGAAGACGTCGCACTGAGCTCTGGAGGTAAGTATGGGATGAGGGGGGTGTGGGAGGCAGGGTGCGCAGTGGGTGGGCCCGGGTGGGCAGGGAGACCGCTGAGGGAACTTTTTTGTTTACAGGTTTTGTTTTTTTCCGGAAGACGACGGATGCTTGCCACTGCGAGTGGCCCTTGCGCATGGCAGCTGTAAGGCTGTTTGGGGGCCTGGAGCTGACAGGGGATTGAGCACCCCCATTGGCCATAACAATCTCTGCCTCACTGGGGTGGGCTCCCAGTGTGGCACCTGGAAAACTGACAATGTGGGACATTTGCCATGCTGGGGTGGGCTCCCAGTGTGGCAGCTGAAAGGCTGTTTGGGAGGGCTGGAGCTGATGGGGATTGGGCACCCCATCAGCCATAACAATTTTGCCATGCTGGGGTGGAAGCTTGGCGTGAGTACCGGAAAGATTAGCGCGTGAGCCGATGGGGATTGGGCACCCCCGCCGGCCATACAGTATGTGCGGGGTGGAAGCGCATGAGCACGCAATATGCATGCGTGTGGAGGGTGGAGCACTGCTCACTGAAGCGGAGTTCTCCCTTTCAACTGTATGGCACTGCATTTT
Source organism: Neoceratodus forsteri (assembly GCA_016271365.2). Taxonomy (NCBI): domain Eukaryota; kingdom Metazoa; phylum Chordata; order Ceratodontiformes; family Ceratodontidae; genus Neoceratodus; species Neoceratodus forsteri. The sequence continues at coordinate 741,827,950 of CM057459.1, forward strand.
CAACTGCTGTCATAGACAGCTGCAGCATTCATTGGAGAACTGTGGCCGTGCCTGTAAACACACTGACTGAATTGGAAGACGGGTGCCACACCTCCGAAACTCAGAAGATGGCACTATGTTTCTTGACATGCATGCAAGCAAACATAACAAGGCAGTTTAATTCTGGCTTGACACTGGGGTGGAATGTAATGTCATATCAACATGAATGTTTAAGATGCTGAATTTGAAAGATAAGTTCATTATGTCAGGTACAAGCTAGTTACTTACTCAGGGCATCAAATAATACCTAAAGGGCAAAAAGATCTTACCTGTGAGTATAACGGCCAGAAATATGACATCCAGTTCCAAGTAACTGATTAAGATGCACCACCAGTACTGGGTTGTGCAATATGCTTGCAGTTGGGCATGCTGAAAAGGATTTTTAATGTAGATCCCAGAGAAAGAGACAACTTGATAACTATGAAGACTTGTTTACAGGTCTAGGATGTGTACCAGGACAGCACCATATCCAGCTAGATGCCACTGTTAAACCTGCTGTGCACCCACCCAGGAAAGTGCCAGTAGCACTGAAGGATAGAATCGAAGCAGAACTTGAAAAAATAGAACAATAATCCCAAAGAATCTCTGTTTTTTCATGACATACCAGACAGACCTTGGGTTAAAAAAGGAGCTGACCTTTTTTAGTTCAATTGAACCGAATATCTTCTCTGTGTGGACTATTACTCCAAATACCCAGAAATAACAAAACTCAGTGAGTCTACAAGCAAGACAGTCATTATAGCCATGAAGTCACTGTTTGCCAGACATGGCATACCAGATGTGGTAATGTCAGATAATGGTCCACAGTTTTCCAGTTCAGAGTTCAGAATGTTTGCAGATAGCTGGAAATCTAAACACTACACATCTAGTCCTATATTCCCACAGTCCAATGGACAAGAAGAATGGACGGTGCAAACAGAAAAAAAGTACTGAAAAAGGCACAAGAGAATGATGGAGACCCCTATCTTGCACTGTAAGACTACAGGAACACACCTATGGAAGAAATTGGAGTTTCTCCTGCACAGTTACTTATGGGACGCAGGTTAAAATCTATGTTGCCAGTATTAACATTGCTTTTAAAACCTGAGCATAAGATTGAGGTGAGAGACAAACTAAAATTGAGACAAGTTATCCAGAAGTACTACCATGATCATCATGCACAGGAGCTGTCAGTTATTCAAAAGGGAGACCAAATAAGAATCAGAAGTGTGGAGAAGTGGCAACCTGCAGTTGTGGTAGCCAGGCATGATTCCCCTAGATTGTATATAGTTTGTACACCTGATGGAAAAATGTACCATCTTGTCTTGTTCACCGGGGAACAGAAGAGGGAGGAGTGTTCAGGGAAGTGGCTATGTTTTATTTTCTTCTGTTTTAATTGTGATATTTGAATAGTTTGTTCTTTAAATTAGTTCTGTGAGTTACAACTGTTTAAATTAGTACTGTGAGTTACAACTGTTACTTGGGCTGTGATATTGTAACTGTTTGTTGCTTGCGCTGGTTGTGGGAACAGTTGATGGCTGTTAAAGCCTTCCCACCCACCCTGTGTTACAGGCTTTCTTAAATACTGAAAAGACACTGGGGGTTGGGCTTGAAGGCTGTAAGGGAGGAGCTTGTGGAGATACAAACTGCCCATATGAACTAACTCTTAAAGCTAATAGTCAGGTGGCAAAAATTCAGACACAGAGGGTGTAGGTGAATGGAGATACAAAGGTTTACCAAGCCCACAGGGTCTTTTGCAATGATTGTTATGTTATGATATGAAAGCTAGCCTTGTTATGTGATGTCATATTTGGATTTGATATATACTAAGGTGGTAATGTATTACTAAGCTACAGATCTAGCATATTTGGGGCTGTGATAAGTATTTAGGGTTCGTAAGAGCTGTGATACACTGAGCTGATTGTACTAATGTGTTACTGTAGTATACTAAGGGGATTGTATTAATGTGTACCGAGTAAAGGCCATCAAATGAGGACCAGGGGGTTAAAGAAGGACTGATACCAGACTAGCAATAGAGCATATAAGTACGAGAATAAGGACTGGGGGACAGGTGTGGGGATACACTTAAGTCAATCATGGGGGACAGGTGTAGGGATACACTTAAACCAAACATGAATAATGGGGAATGGGTGCGAAGAACTGAAAGGTGGGAACACGAGGGGCAGTGGAAGTGGATGGAAATGGATAAGTGTGGGTGGAGGCTGCAGAATAGAGGGTGGAATGATGGGCGCCATGGAGGGAGGGCGGCAGACACAGGGAGGATAGTGAGTTGCAATGGATGTGGGGTGGCTGTTTGGATGAATTTATTATGGAAACTGGGAGGCTGTCTAATTTGCTGTAGGCTAAGGAAATTGGAGGATGAAGTAATGGGGTTATGGAGGGAACTAATTAGTGAGGGAGGGGGGAGCTGGGGCAGGAATCATACCTCTCAACTGTACCACATTATGAGGAACGTTCCTCATTTTACTTCACAAAAGCTCCCTGTTCCACATTGTGAGGACTTGTTCCACATTCAAAGTCAACATTTTAAAGCAAAAATCTATAGTAAATGATGCAAAAAATATATAATTCAATTAATAACATACTTTCTGAACATAAATGCAACATTTTAACAGTATTTTGAGCTTCTTAGGTAAAGATTTGATTAAGTGTTCCACATTTTGCCCATTTGTTCCTCATTTTGATAGGCAATGTTCCACATTTGGGGACACAAAAGGTTGAGAGGTATGGCAGGAATGACCCCACTAAGAAGGGCAGGGAGATGCAGAGAGTGAACTGCAGAACTAAAGATGGGATATAAGGGAATGGGGTGAACAGAGGCACAGTAGGAGGGAGGGAGGGAGGGAGGGATCAGGGAAGGAGGAGGAGGCGAGGTACCATTATGCGGTATTGCAATAGGTTTCCAGTGTTGGCAGAGGAAGGGAGGTATCAGCTACCAGAGGGGAGAGTGGTAGGGAAGGTCCAAAAGGCAGGAATTACAATGGGAAACAGAGATGGGAGAGAAAGGGTAGGGTAGAGAAGGAGGGAGAGGCAGTAACAGGAGGGGAGGCAGCAGGGGGGGATTGATGCAAGGAGCACAAAAGGTGCAGATGAGGGATGTAAGGAGGGAGGCAGTGGGGTTCCTGGGGGAGTGGACAAGGATCACAGTGGAAATCACAGTGGAAGGGGAGGTCAGGATCAGAATGATGGGGGGGTGTTGGTGCTGGGGGACTCCACACTGAAGGGGATCAGATGGGGAGGAAGGTGGCAAAGGCACAGTCGTATCTAAATTGAGGCAATTCTGGGATTGACTGCAGACAAGGCAGGGCAGGCACTTCTCAAGTGCGAAAGCAGAGTGAGGATGAAACCACACATGGTGGTGCACATGAGAGCAAACGACTTGGCTGGGGAAACAGTGGTGGTGGTAAAGGGGAGGTTCGAGGAATTGGGTAGGCAGTGTCAGGAGGTGGGGGTGTTGGTGGCATTCTCTGAGGTGCTACCAGTACCATGTGCAAGTACAGGGAGAATAGAAAGGATAGAGGAGTTCAATGGGTGTGTAGCTAAGAAAGTAAATCCTCAGGCAGGTTCTTGTTAGAGATAAATAAGCAGGAGAGAGCCTATGAACAAGTGGTAAATCATGTAATAAACAAATTTATTACACAAACAATTCCAAACCTACAGTGCAAAACACTGGGAGAAACAGGTTTCCCTATGTCTAGATGTAGCAAATTCTCAGTGAAACTTTCTAGAACAGTACTTCTTATAGTGAGATAAGGATAAAGGTGCGATAGTTCTTATTGGCTGAAGCAAGTGGTACTACTACATTGCGGGATAGGAAATGTAGAGTCAGCAGAAAGAAAACCATTATGTGATACAGAAAACAGTAATGTTAGTTAGAACAAAGGAGATATACAGAGAAGCGTTCCAGCAAGTGCAAGATCATTACGGTGCAAAAGCAGTGTCAGTGAAAATACATGTGAAAAGAATACTTTGGTAAAAATATATAATTAGGCCCAAAGCACATATACCTCATATAAGCAAATGCATAACAGTAAAGTATAAGCAAATAAACATTACATATAACAGAAAACTAAGAAATAATGCTGTAAAATGAATGTATCTATATAGTGTATACAGTTAGCAAGCATGATCCCTAGTACCCACGCTTGTACAATGGCTATCCATTACTACATATTAGTGCAATACAGCAATATCACAGTAATGATAAAACATTTGTCACTGGCATGTGCATGATGGTGCAAGGGGTGTGGGACCCAGGGACAACATTCCCTTCCTTGTTGCCTCAAAAGGGGCAACACAACCATAGGAAAGTGGTTGGAATCATTTACAAGCCCAAGGCATGAGCCTTGTAAAGGAATATGTTGATCATAATGTTGCATGAGAGTATACCACAGATAAAAGAGCATTAGTATTAATAATATATGATAAAAATTAAAAAGGGTTACATGAGTGATGGAGAATCACAGATCGAAACCTAAATGGAGACAACAATTTATGCAATTTGTAAAAAGCAGACAGATAGTCAGGGTTACTGTTAGAAATGGGCCTGTTCAGGAGTTGGCACAGGGGTGGTCACAGATACAGCACAAATGGTGTGTTTGTAAAACATAGTGCAGAACTCAGGGATGTCAACACCACAATTGAGATATGTGAAAAGATGTTAACGTGTGATACCACATAGAACATAATATGACATAACAACATCTGTTGAAGAAGAGTTTATTGAATCCACTTTGAGAGTGGATAATGTAGATGCTACCTGGCTGTTGAGGTGTGGCACACCCTTGGAGCTTGATAGACGAATCTGCTGATAATGTCTCTTGACAGATCGGTCCATATAAAACATATATGACCAGTTTAGAAAGTTCATATGAGTAATAGTCCATAAAGTTCATCATTTGTAGAAAGGTGGTAACCCCACAAGGCACATGAGACTATGCAGATGGTAATTTAAAGAAGAAACACCATCATAGTAAGAAAGTCAATGTTTATGTTGCTGGCTGCTGGATGGCTGGATTGGCAGAGGCCTTGGCAGGGGGTGCATTAGATTGTGCATTGAGTCCTGTAATGAAATATCCACACACACTGGCATAGCATTTGTATTGTGGAAGTTGATCACATCCTGGAACAGAGATTAACAGTTTATAAGTGACAGTTCATAAAGAACAACCAGTTTGTATGAGGTGCAAGCCAGGCTTGGAAAGAGCAGCAGTGGAGAAAATGGATGTCTTGCTTGAAGATCAATTGAAGAAGAATCTTCTTTCTGAAGTCAGGGGATTGCCCCTACCCCAGGCTTAGCTTAATAGTAAACAGAAACAATAGGCTTGATTGTAGAGTCTGAATTGGTTGGACCTTTTTCAATTGATTTAAGATCTACAAATAGGTGTACATTTGCTGGAAACAGTACACTTGCAGAGGTAATAATAGCTGGTTTCATGTAGTAGTCCTTATATGGAGCCACTCAGGCACAAAGATGGTGATGACATTGAAGTTGTGGCAGCTGTTTTCTTTTCAGGAAAAAGATGAATGTTTTTGCAGGTTAAATGACAGTGTTACAGCTGTTGTGCATGGAGATGTTATGTGTGCCACACCGTGGAAACCTGCAAAGTTGTAAAGTGTGTTAGAAACTCAGTTAAGAACACATACACAGTTGTTGAAAAGGAAAAACAAAAATAACAATGTTTTATACCAATGACCTTTTTGTTTTGTGAAGAGTGGTGTGACAGAGCCTGAATGTCTGACAATTGTGGAAAGAGAAATATACAAATGGGGCATCGACCACACACCTGGGGGTGCAGGCCGAGGTCCAATAATACCATGTGACCATCTGTGAATCTATGGCAATGTCATGGTTACACCCTGCTTTCAGATCACAGAAGAGGTTATGACAGTGATTAACATGATTTTCCTGTCTATGTGTTGCTAGCAGGCCTGAGGCCTGTGTCATAAAATCTTGTAATGTTATATTAATAGCACACTTCAAACATATAGCTTATGGCAGTATGCCTGTTACACTATGCAACAGTGGGACAAATATATTGTTGGTCTGTACCAACTAATGACAGTGCCTATTGCACCTCTGACAAGTAAAAGGGTCTACCTTATTTACATTGTATAGTGAAATACTCCAAAGTACTGAGTGAGGTAGGGCATACTATAGAACCTTGAAGCATAGGTTCTAGAACAGAATCTAAATTCTGCCATATTATAATTATTAGGATTTAAAATCACAAGATGTGCATAGAGTGCACTTTGTTTTCCAGGGGTACCTGGGAGTGATGAGACAAACAGAACATTAATTGGTCTGGGGTTTTGCTTGGAACATAGTGTAGGGATAGGTCAGCAGTGCTGGACCCAGTATCTAGGTTTGGCTATGGCATTAAAAACATTCATAAATGTGGAACAGTTTTCTGAGTACACACTTGATAAAGTGTAGCAAGATGTATATCAAATCACAATAGCATAAACATAAAACATAAAACTTTTTTTTTGCAATAAAACAATGTCAGTATTGAGCATAATGCATAAAATACATTTTAAACAGCATATCAAATGTAGACTGGAAGTTTAGTTTAGAGTCCAGGAATCGTAGAGTATTGTGAATCCACTTGTGTTGAGCACAACCATGGAACAAGTTACAGAGGGTGGGGTACATTTTAAATTTGTGAGTTGCAGTCCTTGGTAAAAATTGTTTAGTTTTAGTTGAAAGAATTCTTTGAGCAACCCACCACTCTGTATTTTGTTGGCTTGAAAATAAGGCCTGGCTGTTGCTTTGTTTGCTAGGCATGGCACATATAACTTGTAAGGCTTTTTCAGGATATGCAGTGCTTTAGAACTTTGAAATTATAGAAACTTGTTTGTGCTTACAGAAGGCAGATAATTGTAGCATTGCTGTAAGGCTACGGAAACTTGTTTTGTATTTGTCTGAACAGGATAAGAAAGCTGAAAAGACAATCAAAAGATATGTATTTGTGGAAATACATACACCCCCCCTCCCCAGCCCATCTGATTACTTGTTGAGGGCAGTAGCTCTTTTCACCAATAATACGTTTTGTGCGGTTTAACTATTTGCACTAGAAAAAGCAGAGTGGCTGAGCTAAGGTATACTGTTAGAATACACTGGGTCTTTTTCAAGCCTGAAAACAACAAACGGTTATTAGCAAATACACATTTTCTTTTTATTTACCTCTATAGGGAGATAGTGATGTACCTTGCAACCTCTGTAGGCGTTGCACTGGAAGGAAGGGTATGGTTCCCCCCCTTGAGCTCCTACTGTGGTAAAAGAGGCAGCTCGAGCACTGTAACAATAAAAGGGTTGAGCTGTTGGTGGTGACGTGGATGCTGAAACAGAAATGGTCTGGCAATTTTAGTAGCCAGTCAGTGAGTACCTTCAGAAGGTGTACACCGGATAGATAGTAATGGGGTGTCCCCATTGCCATCACAAATAAATATACTTTTCAAATTATAACAAAATTATATTGCAATTATTTTAGGAAAGCTGGCTTCATATGTTACCAGAAGATGAGGGACTTTTTTTTTCCTAGGAGAAAGAAAAAACAAAAGAACATGAAATACACAACCTGAAAATAAAATGAGATTATTTTGATAGGACAAGAGGAGCCAAGCATCCTTGGGTTCCCTTATCCCAAACATTACAAAATATCAGCTGAGTTCATAAAAGACCTGAATTGATAGCGATACTGTACATACATATATCTTAGAATGCATTCTCAAAAGATGGTAAAAAAAAAATATTGTTTTTAACCATAGATGGTAAACTCTCTCCAAAACAGCTGTAATATTTCTTTCTAACAGTATACTGTATTTAAAAAAAAAACAAATACTGGGGGTGGTGCATAACCCCCTTCCCCTGAGCGCCTTGCGTAGTATGGGAATCGCATGATATTGTTCAGGAACAAAGAAGCTGTGTTATAACTAAATCTTCATGCAGGAAGGCATTGGGCTTGGTGTTAGATTAGGCAGTAGGTTTTGGCTGCAAGCCTAGAAGAAAATGTCTGTCCTTTTTGCTCGGACAGAATGCAAGTACTGTAAAAAAAAAAAAATTGCAGGGTTCACCCTTGGTGTGTTTCCATGAAAACATACATTTTGTGTGGAAATGGGTGCTTTAGGTAGGGACACATATCAAGTTTGAACTGGTAGTGACACAGCATTTTGAAACACAAGAAGGTCAAGTTACTTACTAAAGGTCACATAGTATGAAAATGGTGACTGCTGGGAATCAAACACAGCCATTTATGTTTGAAACATTGGTGTGGTCAAGCACTGAGCTGCACTAAGGTTTGTGTGAGAACAAAACTGAATACACAGGATGTAAATTAACACAGCTATAATACTGTATCATGGAAAAAGTGGCCATTAAAACACAGTGCATTATAAAATGGCTCATTATGGAAACGGGTGATAGGAATGACCTTTTCCATGAAATACAGTGCAATGGTGACATCGCAATGACACCAGGAGCAAAGAAAAATGGATATACATGTGCTTATGGCAAACAAACTGTTACTGCAGAAGTTTGAATCCAGTCATGAATAGGATTAAGTAATGTGGCTGTCAGCCCAGCGGAGCTGGCATGAGTTGTATGACATATGTGGGTGTGTAAGCAGCAGTTTTCTTCGCAAGGAAAACTTCAATATGAGAGATATTTTTTGTTGAAATTTTGAAACAGCAGAACATTGGCCATTTACAAAACACACTTTTGAGATGCAGTACAGTACACATTCTAGTAAACTCTTATTCATCTTTGCCTATTTTTTTAGATAAAGAATCCACCATCACGTCTTTTAAACACTGTCCATCTTCATCTACACGAACAATCAACACATGTGATATCCAACTTAAAAATCTATGCCTATGGAATTAGCTGAAACAATAGGATTCTAACCATAATGAAAATCTTGTACAAGAAACCCCTATATCACAGATAGTGAAAACAACTGGCTAGCAATGACCCTAAAACATGGGGCTGCATAAACTACACATGGAGCTCATAACAACCATAGTATATACCATTGAGTCTGAATGTATCCTAAAGTGAATAACAATTGAGTAAATACATATGTATTACACCCAAACTGTTGCAGATGACATTAGAACAGCTGAAAATATTTCCCAAGGGAAACAGTGGTTCATTAAAAAAAAATTCAGAGACAAAAATAGGGAGTGAACTGTAGGAACACTTACCAGATATCAGGTTAAAAAGAAACAGCTGCTTGCCCTCCAGGATCGAACGGTACAGTTTTCCATTCCAAAATCTTTGATTGTTTGGCCACAAATTGAACAACAGGCAGTACGTCTGTTTACAATATCTCGATGTTTGAATAGCTAGCATAACTAAACTGCTGCTTGTGTTGCATGAGTGGAGGTCTGTCAACATCTTGCATTCACTGTGAGGCATCCCCCATGCCTGCAAGTCCAATCTTTTTGTTAGAAAGGATCTCTGCAGGACAAGCAAATGCTGACTTACCTCTGATGCTGGTAGAGCAGCATATGTAGAACACTGGGCAGACTTGCCAGGTACAAAGTTTCCTATTGACCTTGTGTGCACCACAAGTCTGATTAAACCTCTGTAGGAGTAGACATACTGACAAACAACATAAAAGCAAGCACGTGTGGGAAACCTGAAAAATTAGTCTGGCGCCATCACCTACCACTTTCCGGTCCCCAGTAGGCAATCAGTCATCATGGGAGGTTTGCTGTGGCTCATGTGAGTCTGCCACTGCTGAGAACACAGGCAGTGTGGTCTGTCATGCCTGCGACCACTGTAAGAGGAGTAGGTCCAAGTAGGCGATAAGATCGCACTACACCACTCAACATTCAAAATAAAATTGAATGTTACTCTCCCCGTGCCTAATCTCTACCTTCTCTGGTCGCCATTTTGTAGCTGAGAAAGTAAATCCTCAGGCAGGTTTTTGTTAGAGATAAACAAGCAGGAGAGAGACTACAAACAAGTGGTAAATCATGTAATAAATAAGTTTATTACACAAACAATTCCAAACCTACAGTACAAAACACTGGGAGAAACAGGTTCACCCTATGTCTAGACGCAGCAAATTCTCAGCGAAACTTTCTAGAACAGTACTTCTTATAGTGAGATAAGGATAAAGGTGTGACAGTTCTTATTGGCTGAAGCAAGTGGTACCACTACATTGCTGGATAGGAAATGTAGAGTCAGTAGAAAGAAAAGCATTACGTTATACAGAAAACAGTAACATTAGTTAGAACAAAGAAGATATACACAGAAGCGTTTTAGCAGGTGCAAGGTCATTACGGTGCAAAAGCAGTGTCAGCAAAAATACATGTGAAAAAGAATACTTTGGTAAAAAGATATAATTAGGCCCAAAGCACATATGCCTCATATAGGCAAATGCATAACAGTAAAACTTAAGCAAATGAACATTACATATAACAGAAAACTAAGAAATAATGCTGCAAAATGAATGTATCTATATAGTGTAAACAATTACTGTAGTAAGCATGATCCCTAGTGCCCATGCTTGTACAGTGGATACCCATTACTACAAGTCAGAGCAATACAGTAATATCACAGTAATGACAAAACATCTGTCATTGGCATGTGCATGAGGGTACAAGAGGTATGGGACCCAGGGACAACAGGTGGCTGAGGGATTGGTGCCGAACCAGGAAATACGGACTGTGGCAAGGGGACTGTTGTTAGAAACAATGTCCAGAAAGGGGAGCATAGGGTGTTCCCCCCAGTTAGAGGTGAAGGCAGTGAGGAGGGGACACAGAGAGGACCAAAGGGGTGGAGAGGAATGGTAAGGAAGGGAGGCAACAGACTGGAAGGTGGTCTCACTGAACGCAAGAAGCCTAAGGTACAGAACTGCAGAGATGCAGACTGTCTTGGCGGTGGATTTGGTGGACACAGAGGCCATCACAGAAACATGGGCCACCTAGTACCAGGACTGGGATAGGACAATCCTAGGGTACAGGCTATTCAGAAAGGATAGGGCCAAGGGAAATGGGGGGGCCGCAATCTATGTGAGGGAGGAGATTAAGTGCATAGGGGAGGACGGGAGGACAGAAGCTCTGTGGGTGCAGTTCCAGGATGCAAAGAACAGGACACTGAGGATGAAGGTAGTGTACAGGCCACCATCACAGGGTTGTGACCTGAACTGTGAACTGGCAGATCAAATCTGAAGGGTAAGCAGGAAAGGAAGCACGGTGGTGGTGGGGGATTTCAACCTACCAGGTGTGGATTGGAGTATACCTGCCACCATGAGTGCAAGAGAGGGGGTTCTGTTGGAAGCTTTTCAGAATAGCTTCTTGACACAGCTGGTACAGAGGACAGCATGGCTGGAAAGAACTTTGGACCTTGTACTGGATAATGGGGAAGCTGTAAGGAACCTAAAAGTGGGGGAACCGCTTACTGGGAGTGACCACTACTTGATGTGGTTCACGCTAAACATGGGGAGGGACACAGGTGGCATGGGTACAAGGGTGGTTGACTTTAGGGGCGTGGACTTTAGGATGATGGGGTAAGTTCTGAACAAGCACCAGGCAGATATCCAACAACACATGGATGCAGATCAGAAATGGAATATAATAAGGGGAGGGCTGGTGGAGGCAACAGAGACCTGTACTAGGAAAAATCAAGAAGGGCAGGGCAAAGAAACCCAGTTGGCTGTCACTGGAGGTCAGGGAAGGGGTGAAAGCCAAGAGAGTGGCATTTTGGAAGTATTGGAAAATGGTGAGGGGAGAAGATAAAGATGCATACAGGGAAAAGTCTAGGGAGTTCACCAGACTGGTCCGGGGGCCAAAGTGTCTAGAGAGCTGAGACTGGCGCAGGGGATCAAAAGAGGAGAAAAAGACTTCTTCCATTACATAGGAGAGAAAAGGAGAAGCACAGACCAGCTTGTGAGGATCAAGAAAGATGAGGAATGTGTAGAGAAGGGGGAAGAGCAGGCAGAGGCCCTGAATGAGTACTTCTGTTCTGTGTTCATGCAGGAGAAGGGGAAGCAAATACCTCAGGTAAGGGGGGAGAGGATGACAGATTAAGGGATTACAGAGGGCAGGTGCTGGAGGGGCTGAGTGCATTAACAGTGGAGAAAGCACCTGGGCTGGATGGCATTCACCCTAGAATACTGAGTGAGTTGGCAGAGGTCCTTGTGGGGCCACTGGCAGACCTGTTCAATATTTCCCTGGACACAGGATGTGTACCACAAGGCTGGAGGATAACCCACATGGTGTCCATCCATAAAAGTGGACCAAAGGATGAACCAGGGAACTACAGGCCAGTGAACCTCACCTCGATCTTGGGCAAACTCATGGAGACCATTCTGAAGGAGAGGCTCATGAGCTTCTTGGAGGCAAACGGTATCCAGGATGACCAGCAACATGGGTTTCTTGCAGGCAGATCATGCCAGACAAACCTGGTAGAGTTCTATGACTGGGTGACACAGGAACAGGACAAGGGCCATGCTGTGGACATCCTGTACTTGGACTTTGGTAAGACCTTTGATTCAGTGCCCCATGAGAGATTGGGGGGGAAGCTGGAGTATGTGGGGGCAGGACCAAAAATGGTGACCTAGATCAGAAACTGTCTGAGGGGTAGACAGCTAAGGGTGGTGGTAGGGGGGGAACTCTCATCACTGAGAGTAGTAATAATGAGCAGGGTACCACAGGGATCCATGCTGGGACCAGTACTGTTTGGGATTTTCATTGCAGATATCTCGAATGGGATCCGGAGCAAAATCAGTCTGTTTGCAGATGATACCAAGATGGGAGCTGTGGTAGATGACATGGAGGGGGGGGAAGGGGTTGCAGGAGGACCTGAATAAGCTGCAGGAGTGAGCAGATAAATCACAGCTGGAGTTCAATGCCAAGAAGTGCAAGGTTCCGCACTTCATAGCCCGGAACCAGGGAAGGGATTATCACTTAAATGGAACATGAACAACTCTATTCAATGCAGAAGGGCAGTGGCAAAATCCAACAATATGCTGGGGTGTAGAGCTAGAGGGAACTCCTCCAGAAGTAGGGAGGTTATCCTGCCCCTGTATAGGTCACTGGTCAGGCTCCACCTGGAATACTGCATGCATGACTGGTGCCCATTCCAGAACATGGACATCAGATTGTTGGAAAGGGTACAGCATAGTGCTGCAAAGATGATCCAGGATTGGAGGGCAAGCCATACAAGGAAAGGCTGGGGGAGTTGAATATGTACACTCTGGAAGAGAGGAGGGACAGGGGAGATATAATTGAGACCGTTAAGTACCTGAAGGGAATAAACAAGACTAATGTAGAGAGGATTTTCCAGAGAAGAAAGGGGAGGGATGCAAGAGTACACCGAGATTGAAAGGGAGTAGATTCAGGAGAGAGATGAGGAGACATTTTTTTTTACAGAAAGAGTGGTGGATAAGTGGAACTCCTTGCCCGGTGAGGTAGTGGCCTGCAAGATGGTACAGCTTCAAGATGGGCTTGGATAGGGTAAGGATAAGGGGCATTAGGATGGAAGGAAGGGAGGGGCAGCAGCAATATAAGGTGCTAGCTGCACACGCGAGCAGACTCAATAGACCGTGAGGCCTGTTTCTGCTCTCATTTTCATATGTTCGTATGTACCGAAGAAACAGGAAACATCTAATGAAGACACAGGAGGAAAACTTCACTGCTGTGATCCATGATTCCTTTGAGGAGTCAAGCCCTAAAATATCAGAGAAACATTCAGAGAGTGTGGATCAACCTGATGTGGCAGCACTTGCTAAGCTACCCGATAGATGCAAGGAAAATACACAGCCAGTGCAGACACCAGAAAAGATATCCAGAACAACAAGATCTGGAAGAGATATCAAAGTTCCAAGAAAATACCAAGGATATATTTAGGACAAGAATAAGAGAATGCAGTATGGACTGGAGGTAAAGACCAGGTCCCAACAGGGCTACATGCTAGTAACCTCTGGCCCTAATTGTGGTTATAAACAACAGTTGTTTTTCTTTTGCTATCTTTTGATTTTGGTAAAAGGACTGAACTAAAGCAAAAAGGAAGCATTAGTATAATGATGTAACAGTAGATGGTGCCAATACAATACAATAGAAGGCAATGTAGCGAGGCACACGTTTGTACATGTGAGTGTAGCACATGCTTACAGCTTGAGCAACGAGTGCCTATGCAATTATAATAAAGAAGCTGAACTGTAAACAGCCTCCTGTGATTTCTCATTCTTTACAGCACCCATCTACACGACCTCACAATCAGTGGCACACAGAGCCCACAGGAGTCACTGGAACACGTGTACCTCCTGGGAATCAAAGCAGTGCTGCTAGCAATGATTTTTTTCCTCCAAGTTAGTGTCAGTCTGTCTGGCATACACTTTAGAAGCAGATATTCATGCGGTGTACTTGCCAGGGACAATGATCTGGCAGATTCTTTAAGTAGAATCAGTCAAAGAAATCACATATGGCCTTTGAACAGACGAATTCTGGCCACAGTGTTCAAAAGGTGGGGCACTCCCAAGATAGTCCTGTTTGCTTACTGGGAAAACAGAACTCCTACATTTTTGTTGCAGACCACCAGCCAGAGGAGCAGTCCTAGAGGATGCCTTGGTCTTGGAATGAACATGCAGTTCCTGTATTCCTTCCCACCATTTCCAGTCATCCAAACTGCCCTCCTGAAACTCAAAAGGGAATCTGCAACCATGATCAGACAGACCTGGTATTCAAAACTGATGACCCTGTCCGGCAAAACTTCAATCATTTCATTTCATTTTCATTTAATTTTTATTTTAATTTTATACTTGAAAAGCATGCGGGCAAAATGCCCATTTTCACAAGTGTCCAGTTGTCTAGTTGCAACAGAGGCAGATATATACAATTTGCAACAAACACAGGGGTTTAAATATACAATGCGGGATAAATGTACGAAGCATTAAAATTAGGCTCATGTACTGGGTGAATTATATACCATGTAAGACAATTTCATACAATGTGGGGAAAGTAAAAAGCAGCTTATGTACAGCAACCACAATATTATCAGCAAGTGTATACAATAGGTACAGAATATGCATAAGAGAACTTAATGGGGAAAAAGTGGATATAATCCAGAGAAAACGAAGACAGGCAGGTAGGCATGGAGGCAGTCAGGTCAACAGGGTGAGAGAA
Source organism: Neoceratodus forsteri (assembly GCA_016271365.2). Taxonomy (NCBI): domain Eukaryota; kingdom Metazoa; phylum Chordata; order Ceratodontiformes; family Ceratodontidae; genus Neoceratodus; species Neoceratodus forsteri. Next base: position 741,843,124 of record CM057459.1, read on the forward strand.
AATGTGGTAATTTGGGAAAATGAAGGAATATACTAGTAGAAAATGTAGGAGTTATTTGTTCAGGTACCCTTTAGGTTTGGCTCGAGCAGTAGTAAAGAAACTTTGCTATACTACCTAGGACAGTTGCGAGTGGGGGAGTTATTGAGCAGGTGTTCTTTCAGTTTAGACTTAAAAGTAGGGGCTTCCCACAAGGATAGGAGAAAGGGTGTTAAAAAGCTTGGGACCTCTGTAGGTAAGCGATCTCTGCCCCAAAGAGGTGTTGCAGTAAGGGACACAAAAAGGGGATGTGGTAGCGCTCCTAGTGAGCCGAGTGGGGCAGAGCTTCTTGAAAAGAGAGGTGACACTGTGAGGTACATAGTTGTTGCCAATCAGCCTGACACTGTATCATAATCTGCTGACCCAATCTTAGGGCAAGATGGCATTCCCAAACCTCAAAACACTACACCTGATGGTATGGTTCTTGAGGAAGTAGAATATTCTGGTTTAAATCTCTCAGAGAAAGATCAGAAGGTGCTTAATTTCAAGGAAACCAGCAATGAAGAAAACATTCCTCTAAATGGAAGAGGATTTTCTTACTGAGGTACCCCCAAAAGAATAATCCTGACAGAGGCAGGTTTGCCTACAATCTTGGAATACTTGGTACATCTGCAGTCATCAGGCCTAAGGCCATCAGCACTGAAGGTGTTCTTAGCAGCATTGTCAGCCTACAGATCAGCAGTCAAAGGAAAGTCACTGGCCTCTCAACCCATTTTCAAAAGGGTTTTTAAAGGTCTCAGTCACTTGTACACACCAGTAAGGAATCCAATCCCACCATGGTATCTCAATGTTGGCCTTTCTCAGCTCATGGAGGCTCCATTCGAGCCTATGGATACTGTTGACCTAAAGTATGTCACATGTGAAACCATATTGCTCTCCCATGCTATGGACTGCCTGCAGAGTCCATTAGATGGATTTCTATATTGTACAAATGCCCATCAGCAAGGGTTATGTGCAACGGGGCCCTAGCTTCTGTATTTCCATTGACCAGGGGCACACGACAGGGCTGCCCTCTATTGCCTATGTTATTTAATCTATATATTGAGTTACTGGCAAGGAAAATTAATAGTTCCCTGGAGGTGAGGGGAATAGGGGTGGGACCTTTTGAATACAAACTCTTAATGTTTGTAGATGACATTCTGTTACATCTTTCACAATGAAAACAGTCTCTTCCGGCAGTTTTGAAGATAATAGAGGAATTCAGTGTCCTGGCCGGCTATAAGTTGAACCAGCATAAAACCACAGTCCTACCCCTCTCCCCTCTTCCTGTTTAAGGGTGGAAATAGAGGAATTAGGCCTAAAGTGGGCTTCACATTCCATCACCTTCTTGGGAATGGAAATTGTCCAAAATTTAAAGAGTATAAAAGTACTTAATTTGGATCTGGTGGTTCTTTAAATGCAACAAGATTTAAATAGGTGGCAACACCTACCTCTCACGCTTTCAGGAAGGGTAAATATATATTGAAAATGGTTATTTTCCCATGATTAATATACCCATTGTCAATGTTGAATCTTGCTCTCTCAAGAACTTGGTTCAAGAAAATAAACTCAATTTGGTCAACATTGCTTTGGTTGGGGAAACGTCCTGGGAGGGCCCTAGATAAATTATGTAGGTTAAAAGAATTAGGTGGTCTTCAGTTTTCTCATTTATTGCTATATTACTTTGTCTTTCAAGGATGTACAGTAAATATATGCATTAGTTTGGTAATCTGGCTGGGGAGCCCACATCTAAGCCATGGTTAAATATTGAAAGACTAAATGGGTAACTCAAAGGTGTCCCTACCTTCTCTTCTTCAGACACCCTTCTGTAAATTACCAGCACTTCTACAGCAATCCCCAATTGGCTGGTCTGTTAAGACGCATTCACAACTGTCTAATTTCTTTACATTTAGATGTAAACAGGATTCGGGACAGCCATTCTTCAATAACATTAATGTGTTAATTGGCAACAAGGTGGTTAATTTGGCCTCTTGGAAAAATCTTACTGTAACAACCTTGTTAGATCTTGTTAAAGAGGACAAAGTTTTATCTCTTTCAGATTTTAGGGATTCTTTTCACCTTCCAGAGTTCCCAGTTTTTAAATATATGCAGATTAAGCAGTGTGTGAGCAGTTCTCGGAATTCCCCCCCTGGTCCTCTGAGGTGTCTCAGTTGTTTTCAGAATTGGCAGGCCTGGCTGCACAATCTAAACCAATTTCAAATCAGTGTCGCCTTATGGCTACCCAAGCTGGGTTAGACCATTCACCAGTTGCTTTCTATTGGCAGCATGCTGCTAACCTCTCTTATTTTTATTTTTTTTTTTAATTTTAGCTTTTGTTGACCGGGTAAGTGCACTAGAGAAATCCTGCCTATTTTCAGGCACGGCCCGGGGGAGGGGGATACAGATGAATGCCAACTGACCTTGAACCAGATTAGGCTGTTGGTGGTATTTTTAGTGAATGAGGGAAATTTGGCCAGGACACCGGGGAAGTTCCCCTACTCTTTTTTCCATAAGTGCCATGGGATCTTTAACATCCACCTGTACTACCACCAATCCAGGCAGATGGGACCTCAGTTTAACGTCTCATCCGAAAGACGGCACCTCAGAAGTGCAGCACCCCTCTCATGCTGCACTACAGTGTCAGTACTGGGATATTAACCCAAGTGCCAGATGTGGGAACTGAACCCATAGCCCTCTGATCTCCCGGCCTCAGAGGCGAGTGTGCTACCTACTGAGCCACTGACACTGTGACTTATGACTCAAGCCAATGGAAAACTATATGGACCGATATTTATAAATACATTAAACAGGACAGATTACGGCTCATAAAGTTTAATACTCTTCACAATTTGTATTACACCCTACTTATGCTGTATCGCATGGGTAAGCGACAAGATCCTAAATGTCATCGGTGTCTCCAGGAGGATGGCTCTTTGCTTCATATGATTTGGACTGCTCAAAGGTGAAATCTTTTTGGCAGTTCATTAAACAAAATTATCACCCCCTTTTTGGAAGCAATGACTATTTTACTTTAGATATCTGTGTGGTGGGTAAATATTCAGCTATAAAATCTCTGGTCCACAAGGTATATATGGCGTTAATTTCTACAGTGTCACTGCTTCTCATTATGAGACATTGGCTTTCGAACTCCCTTCCAAATAGGAGAGAATGGGTTCAAGGTATGTACATGGCAATCGATGCGAAAAGAGCCATTACTATGCAATACCATTCTTTTCCATCATTCAGAGAACTATGGGAGCCATTTTTACAATTTTTAGCTGGGAGGTGAAAGGATTCAGGGTACAGACACTATACGTAACTCATCCAATCTCTCATGAACAGTAACTTGTGCAACAAGAACAGTTGACATTCTTATGATATTATTATGTTATGTGAGTCCTGGTGAAATTTGTGCAGATACCTCTGGTACATAGCCCACTAAGTAGTTGATAAGGGGGAGGGTGTGGGAGGTGGGGACTGGGTAGGGGGAAGGGATTGGGGGGAATGTGGCTGACTAGTAGTACATAACAGACTGTCTTTATATTGGGGGTGGGGCGGTTGTTATTGCCCAAGAGTTGACTTTCTCTTTATGATTTGTTTTGACTAATGTTGTGTATCCTGTTTAAAAAAAAAAAAGTAATAAAATTTTCTGAATTGCAAAAAAAAAAATAGTATTGCTGATTGCCATAACCTCTGCTCAGAGGGTGAGTAAGTTGCTAGCCCTCTGAAAAGAGTAACATTACATAATCTTCCACAGGGATTAGGTAGTCCTTAGAACCAATAGGGGAGCCCTACCTAAGGTAGCATCTGAATTTCACTAAAAAATGCCACCCAGAAGATTAAGGGTACACTCCAGAAAAGGCACCTCTGCTGCTGTGGCATCCTCAAGGGGCAACTCTTTATCCAACATTTGCAAAGCAGCTACCTGGAAAACAGTATACACCTTCACAAAGCACTATTGTCTTGAAATACAGTCCAGCGGAGATACCAGATTTGGAACTGCTGTGTAGCAGAATCTTTTTCCAAAGTAGGTTACGGACCCAGCCTCCTGAGGCACTGCTGTATAGTCTTCATAGAATGAAACCATAAGTGAGGGATTCCTGGAGTTAGAAGAAAAAAAAACACTCACTCTAGTAATGTTTCTTCTTAGGGATCCCTCACTGTGGTTTCACTCTGCCACCCTGCTTCCCCTTCCAGAACCTGAAAAAAGGTTCTCACAATAATCAGTACATTTTATTTGCAGTCTGTGTGAGAAGCCTTTTGGCAGCATGCATTTCTACTTAAAGTTGAACTGCCATAATATTTTGTGGTGATTTGCATATACAGCCCATGATGCTTTGCATTATGGAGGTATGTGTGAGTTTGTATTTTTTTGAAACTTGACTTCCCGGCCAATGCCCTTTGGGGTAACCCTTGCATCAGTGTTTCCGCACTAAGGTTCTTTGTCTTTTAGCTTGTTTTTTGGTTTTATTGGGCTCACTGCAACCCAACCCAGATAGACCAATTTAGGGTAGCTGGTTCATTCCACTTGGATGACATACAGGCAAGACACACTGATGAGTCTTGGTAGGATGAAACATGTTTCTGTGTCTTCTGTTGACACCCTTTGCAGTCTGTGTGAGAGGCTTTTCGAGACCATGCATTTCTGCTTAAAGTTGAACCAGCATAATATTTTGTGGTGATTTGCATACACAGCCCATTAAGCTTTGCATTATGGGGGTATTTGTGATTTTATATTTCTTTGAAACTTGGCTTCCCGGCCAATGCCCTTTGAGGTAACCATTACCTCAGTGCTTCTGCACTAAGATTCCTTGTATTTTACTTAGGTTGCTTGAGCATTACTATTGCAGTTTTCTCTACAGTTGTAAGTAGTGTTTCTTTTTATACTTGCATTTTTACATTTATGTCTCTGCTTCAATTTTTTATTTGAAATTTGCATATATTTTTTGGTAGCCTTTTAGTTAGGTTCAATAGCCACCATTCCACTCTGGCTAAAGAAACAAATCTGACAACTGCCAGGGTGGAAGGTGGCTGCAGAGTTTTTCAAACACCTATTCTAAATTCTAGGTTCAATTCTTAGGACAGGGTCTGTCTCCAGGGCATCTGTCTTTATGGCAACTGATGCACAGAGTGAAACCAAAGTAAGATATCCCTAAGAAGAAACAACATTACTATGGCGAGCTATTTTTTATTTTTAATTTTGGACCACAATTGACCAGTTAAATGTGATATATAGGTGACTTGCAGTGTATAGATCATGGTCCTCCACTTGCCTGTCATATAGGGGGTCACAGACTTCACCACTAGCATTACTACACTATACCATGTTGCCAACCACTTATGCATGGGTTGTGATGGATGCTGCAGTGGAACCTCATGTGTCCCGGTACTGAAACCTACAGCACTGCAGTACAGTGGGCTTCTGGGTCTATAGATCCTATACACCCTGGTACTGGAGGGCACTCTTCACACTCAGGAATATAATGTTTGCATAGCATGCTGTACTTTCAGAGCACTGTTTTTCACTTATTGTCACTTGGACAGGAACAGGGAGCTTGCGTGTTCATGTTTTGCAGTGCCATGATGTCATCATGGTCAAGCTAACTGTGTTGCACAAGGGTAGTCACTGGGTAATTGTACAGCATTCACCCACGCTCCTGGATTGGACACTACTGCCAGGACAGACTACTACCTGGGTGGAGTCCGAGTGTCTGCATCAGAAGAGGAGAAGGACTTGGGAGTGATTCTCACTAGTGATCTGAAGCACCCATGCAGTGCAAGAAAGCAGCAGCAAAGGCAAACAAGATACTGGGATGCATATCTAGGGGGATAAGTAGTAGGAGAGAGGAGGTTATACTGCCCTTGTACAAGTCACTGGAATGGCTGCATCTAGAATATGGAGTTCAGTACTGGTGCCCACACCTCAAAAAGTACATTAACCTGCTGGAGAAGGTCCAGAGGAGGGCTACAAAGATAATAGCTGGTCAGCAGGGTAAGGCATACGAGGAGAGGTAGAGGGCACTGAACATGTACTCCCTGGAAGACTGGAAAGAGAGAGGGGACATGATTGGGACCTTCAAGTACTTGAAAGGGATAAATAAGGTTGATAAGCAGAGTCTCTTTATGCTGAGTGGCAACCATAACATGAGGGATCTTAGTCTTAAGGTGGAGGCTGGGAGGTTTAGGACGGAGGTCAGGAAGCACTTCTTTACAGAGAGAGTGGTGGACACTTAGAATGCACTGCTGGAAGAGGTCATCTCTTTGAAGACAGTGGGCTGCTTTAAGAGAGACTGGAATAGGCATGGGGGAAGGTAAGGATCATGGGTAGGGAGAATGGGAGGAGTGAGGAGGGAGGGCAGGGATATTAGCTCAAGGTGTGGACCCTGTAATACGAGCAGACTTGATAGACCAAATTGCCTTCTTCTGCTGGCTTCTTTGTATGTTTGTATGTTCGTATGACCTGATGTGATTTTCTGGACATATACTGTACAGGGACCTTGTCAGGCAGGTGTTGTGACTGCTGGGTGCCTTGGTACAGTATACATTTCTGAAACACTGTTGGATCATTCAGTGTGTGCCATACAGTACTGTACACGTGCACTGGTACTGATAGCCATTTTCACAAAACCAGTGTGCTAAACGGTCATTCCCAGGATCAGCCGCACAAATAGCAATAGACAGTAGAACAAGGAATGCAGTGATACACTAGGAGAATATTCTTCAAAAATATTTATTTCAAGGCATCCATGCAAAGTATTTGCAACATATCTAGCTGTAGTGGCTGCTTACTTAAGAAGACCATGTGGTGGTTTTTCCCTGCCTAGACAATTGGCTAGTCTCAGGGGAAAACAGAACAAAAGGAAAGGTGCAACATACATTAGATAAGGAGCACCTAGAGAGCCTTGGATTCCTAATTAATTTGCAGAAGTCTCAGAACCAGATCAGGTGCTGGACTTCATAGGTACAACACTGGATATCCTGCAAGATAGGGCCTTCATTCCACAGGAAGGGTACGTAATCTGATTGCCAGTGTAGCATCCTTCACACATGGCCACCCCAGGCCTGCAAGGGATTTTTCACAGTTATTGGGCCCCATGGTCTTATCCACACCCATGGTGCCATTGCCAGATTTAGATGAGGCACATTCAGTACCACCTAAGGACCCACTGGTCCAAAAGATCGGATTCACTGCCCAAGCTAATGCCAGAAACAAAGACCTTTGTACAAGCACTAAAGCGGGAAGAGGAAAGCAACAATAAAGAGGGCATTCCCTTCTTCCAACAAGCCCCAACAAGTGTTCTCACAACTAAAGCTTCACTCCTAGTTGGATCCCCCTTCTGGAGGATCTCACACTAAGTGGCATCTGGAGCCCACAGGAGACTCAGGAGCACATAAATCTCCTTGAGCTCAGGGCAGTACTGCTGGCAATGCTGTCTTTTTCCCCCAGCTACAGGGTCAGTCTTTTCAAATGCACACTGACAACATAACAACAATGTACTATATAACAAGTAGGGAAGGGCAAGATTCTCAAAACTGCACAGAAATTATGAAATTATGAAATAATTTCTAAGCATATCAGCTGCTGCAGCTGTAAGGTACACCATATGCCCTGATCAGAAACTACGCACATTTTTTTAGCACCTATAACCCCCCTTGGTTAACCATTGTGGCAGGCAAATAGAATACTGAGTACTGGTGGAATAATGCATGAATAATAAATACTGTACATAACTATTTACCTTTACTTTTGGTACTCTGAAAGCTCTGGACAACTTTAATTCTGGCAAAAGATAATGTCTTATTGTCATGTTGACCTTTGGGTAATCATATCTGATGATCTCAGGATGGCAGTGCAGTGTGACAAGGCAGTGGGAAAGCCTTGTCTAGGATCCTGGGGTGCATAGGGAGGGGGATTTCTAGCAGGAGGAGGGAGGTGGTGTTGCCACTGTATTGCTCACTAGTGAGACCCCACCTAGAGTGCTGTGTCTGGTTCTGCAGGCTGCACTTAAGCAATGACACTGACGGGGTGGAGCTGGTTCAGAGGAGGGCTACCAGAATGATGCAGAGGTTACACAAGAAGCCATATGAGGAGAGGCTGTGGAATCTCAAGAGGTATATCCTGGAGGAGAGGAGAGGAGAGCAAGAGGGGACAGTAGGAACTCTGGTGATTAAATAGGGTCCGTGATGTTGGAATAGGCAGGGAAAAATAAGGCAGGCTGAATGGGCCTACTTCTCCTTTTCTGCTGAAAACTTCTGTTTGTGTTTCTATATTTTTGACTGCTGGAAGGTGATTCTACTTCCCAGCTGTTGCTAACAACTTCCGTAGGGTCTTCCACAGGTTTCCCCCCTTCAAGTAAATTTACTTAGTTTGTAGGCCTAGTAGGATTTTTTAATTTTGAAACACATTTCCAAAATTTCTTGGGGTCTTCTGCCTTGTTTAGTTTATTTAAGTGGTACAATTTTTTGCAATTTTAATGTTAGGCTTACACTTTTTGCTCCATAATTCAAACCTATCCCAGTCTTCAGGGTGTTTAGTTTTCGGAGCTTTTTTTCATATTCTATCCCTTATCCTTAACTACTTTTTTAGTTTAGAGGGACACGGGTTACACTTTCTGAACAACTGTGCCTTATTGTTGCATGGTGGAGTTCTGCAATTGACTTTTGACTATGTTTGTAATCTTTACCCCTTTTTTGTCCGCCAAATGGTGCAAATATGAGGCTAGTAATTAGGAGAATGCATGAGGCTGATACCAGCTGTGGGATTTGGGAGCACTTAAAACTTGCCTGCCTAATTTAAGACTTATGTGCAGGCAACTGCTTGTACCAGGTATATTATTTATCCTGTAATTCTGATATTCTAACCTCAGGAATCCCTATGTTAACACTTCAGTATCTCTTCCCACCAGAGTGTGATGCCCAGAAGACAGAACCTTTTCATTAGATGTGGTTTGTTTTGCATTTTAAAATGGGCAAATAACATCTTGAAATCTGATTGGCTGAACGCCCCTTCCAGCCATGTCCTTATCAGGACATAATGTTACAATGGGCACTATTTGTGGCAAGGCAGATGCATAACGGGGGAAATTAGTCCATTCCCCACTCTCCCGCTGCAGCTCCTCAACCTGCAACCGAGGTGGAAACCAAAACGACTGCACTGGGAGAACGATAGTACAAGCAGATAAACCACAAACCCCTTCCTAGACAAGCTGTAAACTTATATTTTTTGACCAAGGTATTTTGCTTCACTCACTATCTGTCTCCTACCATCAGATGAATTCTCTCTCTCCCACTCACACAACTGCTCAGTACAAAGTAAGAGCTTCTGCCTTGTCCGCTTTCCACGCTGCCCCCCAGCACTGGCCCCCGGCCCATTGTCTTCTCTAAATAGTTCTGCAACAACCCAGAATGTGCCATCTAAATTTAAAATCCAGTAAGCAAACTCACTTTTCTTTTCTTCTTCCCTGCTTAGCTTGGCAACCGCAAACCAAAAAATGAGTGGCTTCGGAAGCCGTTGAGGGACACGCTCACTCCCAGTCAAGCAGTCCGCCAGTATAAAATAAAGCGACTAAAATGGATAAAGCTTAAAAAATGAAAATCAAATTTAGATGTCAAGTTCTGGGTTGTTGTGGTCTAGGAAGAGGGGTTTGTGGTTTATTTGCTAGTAAAGAGCTCCATTACAGCACAATGACAGGGACTACTTTTTCTATTACTGATATATTTAATCATATTTATTATTATTTTATATACACTTCTTATGTGCTTTTTTTGTAATTAACTTCTTTACTTGGGGGGGGGATTTTATAAGTGCAATAAGACACTCCTAGGCATGGGTTATGACCTGATAAGAGCACTTCCCAGGTGCTAAAGGCACTCAGCACAAGGGCCTTCTGCCTCATAATGTACCTGGGGCGTGCTCTCATCAGGCCATAACCCACACCTCATTGTGTCTTATTGCTGGCATATTGTATAATTTCTCCATTTTTAAGTGGTTTCTCCAGCTCTCAATTGGTTCCCATGAACCAGAGAAGGCATCAAGTCAGCGCTGTTCCTGCCTTTGGGGAATCACCGTATTTCTAATATTTGGGGTTTAGAAAGTCTTTTATTGTTTTTTCTAAAAAATAACCACTTGTCTTTTTAACATGGTTCCTATTTCTGTCAGTCACAGTTCTGCAGTTCCCATTTTTAAGGAATGGGACTGATTAAACTTATTCAACTAAAAGAAATTTTGAGTAAACTGCCCCCCCCCCCACACACACACATCTTAGGCAGTTTTTACAACATTACTCGAGGTTCCTGGTAAAAGGAAATGCATTTTTACATACTTTTCCTCGGAACTGCTAGTTTTTCTCTTAAGTTCTAGGAATATATTTTTTTTCACTGTTTGTGGGAACCAAACAGCATTTTTTCAATAGGTCTTCAGTGTTTGGCATGACTGATAGACCTAAGAAAAAGAAAATGAGTCCATCAGGTTTTACAAATTGTTTTTAACTCCTGGTAAAGGCTGACTGTCAGCTCTGTTTAAGGTGCCTGGGTCCAGATCACGATTTTATCAATTGTGAGCTCTCTGAAAAGTTTTTCCCTAAAACCCAAAGGAAAAGAGCTAAAAAAAATAGAAGAGTTTATGGCATCTCAGTCTGCCTCCATGTCACAAAAAATACTAAAGGCTCAGAGGAAATTCTTAATGAAGGTGGAAAGTGTGCATCGGAGAGTTTGTTTTCTAAACACAACAGCAGTCCCTGTCAAAGGGGACAAAGAAAAAGCAAGCTGCTCAGCTATCGGATAAGTATTGTAAAGATGATAGAGATACCAGGGTGTCCAAAAGAGGGAACCCGGAGTCTAGTGATGGCAAACATACAAAGAAAGGAATGTCAGAGAAGGCACTGGAAATAGTGTCTGCCAAGAAAAAAACAAAAAGGAAAGAATGTCATTACCACTCTCCCTCAGACCCCCACAGAGGAAAGGGATCTATTGGTAGTCATAGAAGACGACCCCTAAATGGCTAAACAATGCGACAAAGCAGTCAGAAAGGCTAACAGAATACTAGGGTGCATAGGGAGGGGTATAACAAGTAGAAGGAGGGAAGTGGTGGTACCATTGTACAACTCCCTAGAAAGGCTTCATCTGGAGCACTGTGTTCGGTTCTTGAGGCCCCATCTCCAAAAAGGCATAGACAGGATGGAGATGGTACAGAGGAGAGGACAAAAATGGTGTCTGGGATGCAACATAAGTCATATGAGAAGAGACTCAGAGCTCTCAATATGTACAGTACTTCCTGGAGGAAAGGGGGGGCATGATAGAGACTTTCAAGTATCTAAAGGGGATCAACATGATACCAGAGGGAAGCATCTTTCACATGAAGGGAAATAGTAGAACAAGGGGGCACAGCATGAGACTAAAAGGGGGAAAACTTAGAGGGAACTTGAGGAAATTCTACTTCACTGAAAGAGTGGTGGAGAGATGGAACAGTCTCCCCAGGAAGTGGTGGGATCAGCCATGGTTCAGGGATTCAAGAATGCATGAACTAGGCACATGGGATTCATCAAGCTAGGGTGAGGGGGGGGGGACTTATCATAGTAGTCATAGCATCTATAGTACCTTAAGCATTTAAAAGAGGGATAAGCAGACAGGATGGACCACAAGGCCCTTATCTGCCAACAACATCTATGTATCCCTGAAAAAGGAAAGGAGCAGGCATGGGACCAAAAATTGATGTTCTCATCAGAGAACATAGCAAAAATGTAATAATTTTTCTAGGCCTTCCAAATCATGGGAAATGTTACGAATATGCCTGCCCCCCTTTTCATGCTCAGACTCTTTGTCTATCTGCCTATGGAGGAAGAAATGTACTATGAAGAGGAAGGTGGACCAATTGAACCAGATAGTTCACCTGAGCAGGAGTTTTGGCTCCCCTCCGTGGCCTACTGAGGATTGCTCATCCTTTTCCTTTTTTACTGGGCAAATGGTGAACACCCTCAACATCTCACCCCTACCCCTCAGGAGCCAGAGGAGGATGAAGAGGAAGCAGACTTTATGGACATGATGTGGTTAGACCCTACAAGGAAGCTGCTAGTCCCCATACACAAATCACTACAAAAAGTCACTTCAAAAATTATGTTTGTACCTACTTTGGATGTAGCCATAGATAAAAAGATTGAGAAAAAGTATCAAGTGGACAGATGGGGGTGTAGAATACCTCTATGCCCACCCTGAACATCAAGGTGTAGTGCAAGCTGCTGCTTTTCAGAGGGCTAAGGTCACCTTCTCCATATAGCCCCCTGAGAAGGATTCCAGAAAATTGGATTCTATGGACAAGAAAGTTTATATATCAACTTCCCTGCTCATCAGGCAGGCAGCTTACTCAGTTCAAATAGTCCAGTGCCAGAAGGCACTGTGGAATACAGTGCTGGTACTGGCTGACAAGGCTGATGGTAAATTAGCACAGGACCTGACTGCCACAGCAAAGTCAGCCCTGGATGCCACTGAATATCATTTCCACACTGCTATGGATACTAATGGCACTTCCTCAAGAGTCCTAGCCCATGCAGTGTTATTGAGGCAGTTCTCTAGGTTAAGATCAACCATCCTCTACTTGGACACTCAGACCAAGGTCATGGACTTTCAATTTGAAAGGAATTCACTGTTTGGTGACAAAATAGAGGCATACATGAAAAAACATGTACGAGTACAAAACTACTTACAAAAACAGCACCAAGAAACCAAAAGGCCTCCACTTCCTACAGGCCTTATGGTAGGGAAGGCATGGGTATTTTCTAAAAGCCTATGCTCCCTGACTTACAGTGATGTCACGGTAATAGTGGCAGTTTAACTTTCACTGCTCCTCTCAGTCTATCCACCAATCTACCTTAATCCTCCTACTAAAGTGTTGGCCCTCACTCTACTTCAGTTGGATTCTGTAGTCCAGATGTCCAGCAAACTGCAGAGATCCAAAGGGGGAAAAAATGTCCCCAACAGGCTAAACTTAAGCAACTAGTGATTGACGCTGCTATGGATGGCTTTGCAGCCTCAGCTTCACATGACCGCTCACCATCAGAATTGTCCTTCGATCCAGATATGGAAGAAGAGGAAACCATGACTAAAATGGACCATGCACTTCAGAAAATACTAACCACAGTAAATAAAATTGAATCCTTAATTGCGGACTTATGGATGGATATTTATTTATTTCAGTTTAGGATTAATTTCAGTTTAGGATTAATACCTTTGAGTCCAGGACTCATTTTCAAAGGTTCCAGGTCATTGTTGAACAAACATTACAAATATAACAGTGTTTACAGAGAACAGAATACAGTTACACAGACATTCAAATACCAAAGAAATCTTATATAGCCAACTAAAGGTTGACGAGGATAGGGTAAATAGGGTTCAGACTTGTAGTTCACTATTTAGTTGGTCAGTCTAACCTAAGGGTGGTAGGGGATCAGCCAGGGATGGCATTGTCATGGTGGAAGTGGTTTGTCAGCCGAGTGGGCCTCATTAAGGGATGGGGAGGTTGATGAAATAAAAAGTGGGTGTGAAAGGGAGAGGGCTGGGTGGCTGAAATTCTGCCATATTAGTGCAGGCATGCACAATTCTTTTTTGTGTCAAGAAGGCATCTGAGCCCAGATTTGAAGGTACTAATCTTGGGTGATTCTGTAAGTTTAGCAGGTAACTCATTGTACCATTTTGGTCCTTGGTACAGATAGAGTTCTGGGTGAGTTTCATCCTTTTGAAGGGAATCACCAGCCTGTCTGTAGCCATGCTTCTTTCTGATTTGGTGGGAACTGCTGGTGTAAAATGGCAGCCCAGTGAGGGGGGCAAAGCATTTTTTTCAGAAGTAGGCAGGTTTGGTATTGTGCTTTAAGATGGAGTGGGAGCCGCCCAGTTTCAGTATAGAGCATGCAGATGTGGGTGTCCTGGGCAGTCCCTATGGCTAGTTGACAGGCCTTATATAGTAGTGTGCTGACCATGTTTAGGGCTGATTTAGTGCCTGCCCCATAGATAGGCAGCCCATAATCTACGAAGGACATCACTGAACTACTGATGGCAAGTTTCAGAGCATCTGGTGTCATAGAGTGCCTGTGGCGGTAGAGGACTCCAAGTTTTGTATTCGCTGACTTGACGACTGAGTCTGTATGGCCAGAGAAGGTTAGTGTATCATCAAAGGTGATGCCAAAATATTTGAACTTTGTTACTTGTTCCAATGTTTCACCATTATGGTTCTGGATGAGCAAAGGCTGGTGTTTCTTTTTGCTTTTGGAGGTAGAGAAGAGTAGACTTTTCATTTTTTTATAGTTTAGTAGTAGTTTGTTTTGTGCTAACCAGGATTCAAGCTTGAGGAATCTGTCTTGGAGTTTGGTCGTGATGTAGTTGTGATCTTTCCCAGCGACCAATATCACTGCATTGTCAGCATAGAGAATAGTGTGTGCTGTACATGCAGATGGTGCAGAGTCAATGAAGAGGCTGAAAAGCAGTGAGCCAAGAATAGAGCCCTGTAGGACCCCGAGGGACACTTCCCTAGCAAATGATAGGGTGTCTCCAATTTTGACTCATTGTGACCTGTTTGTGAGGTAGCTTCTGAACCACAGTACCATGTCTGGGGATAGACCTGTTGAGTGGAGGCAGTTTAGGAGTAGTTTGTGGTTAACAGAGTCAAAGGCCTTCGTAAGGTCGATGAAGGGGGATGTTAGGGTGTATAGGGGGTTGTTAGGGTGTATTAGTAGGGGTATCACAAGTCGTAAGAGGGAGGTAATAATCCCTCTTTACAAGACACTGGTTAGGTCCCATTTGGAGTACTGCATGCAGTACTGGAAGCCACACCTTCACAAGGACATTAACCATATTGAGGCAGTCCAGAGAAGGGCAACCAAAATGGTGCAGGGCCTGCATCAGAAGACATATGAGGACAGATTAACGGATCTCAATATGTATACCCTTGAGCAAAGGAGGGAGAGAGGTGATATGATCGAAACATTCAAACACCTTAAGGGCATTAACAAGGTGAAAGAGTCTAACATGTTTAAATATAAGAAAAATAGCAGGACAAGAGGACACAGCATGAGATTAGAGCAATAGTTCTCAGATTTTGTCACAGTGAGCCTCCCCAAATCCATGGAAAAGATTTTGAGCCTCCCCCAAATATTGAAATAATCTTGGGCCTCCCCAAAGAAAAATAACATGCTGTACTTTGCTCAGTACACCATGAATAAATTGAAACCCCTTTGAGTACTTGGTTTACATTCAGTTCTTTCTCTTATACTGACTTGGAACTTTGAAAAAGAGCTCCTGTGCTCAAAGGTGTTATCTGAATAACAAATAAATAAAATAATATATGATAAATAAAATAAACAAATATTATTATTCAGCTTATTGTAACCCCTCCCAGGCCAACCTACTTGCTCTGCTATTTTCATTCTTGAACCATTGTTACCCCTTGTTGCAGTACCTTCATGGGTCAGACTACTTCCTCTGTTTCCTCTCTATGGAAACAACCTTCCTACATATTTTGCCTCTTCCCTCCTTTCTGCTCCTAAGCAACATCTCGTGGATTACTTTGCTCCTTCCTGCTATTGCTCTTAGCACTTCTATGCTCAACTCTTGTATTTGGGCTGTTCTGCCATCAGTTTACAAATTGATCAATTACCACCACTCATTATTAATTTATTCATATGTATTTGCACTATTGCTCATTGTATATTTCTTGACTGTTTTGCAGTTACCTTTGAAATGTATTCCTCCCTACCCTTCCCCAGGTACACCTGAAATGAGCCTTGGCTCATTCACCTTCCCTTGTCACCTATTAGTAAATAAATACATAAAATTCACCTACTATTATTATCCTCTTTCAGTTTGCTTCATCTTATCACACAAAATATATAAAACCCAAAATTTAAATACAGCACTTTTTCAGACTTGCTTGAGCCTCCCCTTGAACAGGTTGGAGCCTCCCCAGGGAGGCTGGCCTCACCATTTGAGAACCCCTGGATTAGAGGAAGGCCGATTAAGGGGGAATGTGAGGAAATTCTTTTTCACAGAAAGAGTGGTGGATGCTTGGAACAGCCTACCTCAGGAAGTGGTGGCTATGAATACAGTGCAGGGCTTCAAACAGGCATGGGATAGGCATAAGGGAGCAATACAGATGAGTATGAATAGATAGGCCGCTGACAGAGCAAAGGCCGATGGCACATTTATAAGGTAGAAAAAGAAATGGGCAGATTGGATGGGCCTTGTGGTCCTTATCTGCCGCAACCTCTGTGTTTCTACATTTCTATGAAGACTGAGCCAACTGCCTCCCCATTATCTAAGGCATCATAAAGCTGAGAAGAGTAATCAACAAGGGCGGTAAGTGTGGAGTGCTTTTTTCCGAACCCATGCTACCGTGCGCAAAGTAGGTAATATTTATCAAGACACTCTGTAAGCTGCTCCAAGACCATTCTTTCAAGTACTTTAGAGAGGGGTGGTGAATGGATATTGGTCTGTAGTTGGATGTTAAGAGTTTTGTTTTCAGCTTTAAAGACTGGCGTGACATTGGCTATCTTCCATAGTTTTGGAAACACCCCCATTTCTTAGAGATGCATTAAACACCATTGAGAGGGGACCAGCCAATTCACTTAGGAGAAGACCCACGAGTTTCATATCCAACAAGTCAGCCCCCATCCTGGACTTGCAAAGAACCCTCTTAATGTACTTGGTGGTTTCGGACTTGGTGACCTGCTTAAAGTAGAATGGTGGTATTGCATCCTTTGGGGGGTTAAGAGGGGTAGTGGGGTGTTGTTGCCCGAGCTGATCTTTAAAGTAGTCAGTAGGGAGTACTCCAGATAGGTCTGTGAAAGCATGGTTGAGCTCATTTGCAATGTCAATGGGTTCCTATAGGGGACCCTCCCTTGTTACTAGTAGATCGGGTGGGGCCTTGGGGGTCTTTCCTGTTCAGGATTTGATGGAGTTCCAGAATTCCCTACTGGAGCCCCAGCTCTTGCTTAAGAGGTCCTTATAGTAGGAAGCTTTTGCTTGCTGTATGAGCTTGGTACAGGCATTTCTAGCTGCCCTGTCGGCAATGAGTGACGCAGGAGTTCCAGGTGATTTTGCAATGTGCCAGAGATTGTCTCTATTTTTCATTAAACTGATCAGGGGGTTAGTGAGCCATGGGTTGGAGGTACCCCTGACTTTCTTTGTTTTGTACAGAGCAAAAATATCACAAGCATGGTTGAAGTTCATTATGGAATAATTCAAGGCCTCATTACCATCAATATCTCCTGCCAAAGGAGACCAGTCCAGTTGTGATATAGGTACTGCTTGAAATGGTCAAGTAGCCCTGGCCTCAGGCAGCGATTTTTGGACACCTTAGGTAGGCCTTTGGTGAAATTGTTTGTCCAGGTGTACTTCACTGGGGAGTGATCACTGAGGCTGTCAGGCAGGATGGTGACATCAGATATATGCTCTGGATGTGTGGAAAGGAGTCAGTCTATAAGAGAGCTGCTCCCTGTTTTGTAGTTGATCCGAGTGTTATCGGTTACCATCTGGGTAAAGAATAGGCTGGATATTAGATCCCTGGCTTTTGTCTCCCTCGGGGAGTGCTAGTTTATATTAAAGTCACCTATAACGATCTTCTCCAAATTAGTACTTGACTGCTGCAGGCTATCTGCAACTAGTTTTAGTCCGGTAGTTTGGTGCCCAGGTGGTATACATACTGTAGAGAGCAGCAGTGTTTTGTTCTGTTGACCTATGCTTAGCTTAAGATTCAGGATTTGGACCTCTTTTCTGTATAGGCTGGAGTCAAGGGCCTGCACCTTTATCCCAGATTTGGTATAGACTAGGCACCCTCCCCCACGTTTAGTGGTTCTATCTTGCCTGAAGGAGTTTTATCCGTCAAGGGAGATGGATACATCCAGGATTTTTGGGGAAAGTCAGGTTTCTGTGAGTGCAATAATGTTTGTGTTAGTCACCTGTACCCAAGCCTGGAGTTGGGAGAACTTGGATAGGAGACTGTTGATGTTTAAAGAGATAATAGTGAGTTGCCCTTTGTGTTTAGGCAGTCTAGTGGGGGTGGGTCCAGGATTGGGGTGTACATTCCTGATAGAAGCAGCAACAGTGGACAAGAGAGCAAAGTAGATGGTACATGACAGTTGCATTTGATCTGTTCATATCTTTGGGGGATATTGATAAGTTTTGAGTGAATATTGTTTTGGTCCTGTACTTATTGTTGGGAAATAGAAACAATCTACTTGAGTGCTACAATGTGGTTCAGAAACTAATCCTGTATACAATAGTAGAGGGCATTGTCTCATAACTAAATGTTTCCCCTGTTGAACACAGGATACTAGTGTGTATTGGGTGAGACAGGAATGGTTGGCTCAAAATGGATAAAGCCGAAATTTGACTTTAAACAGAGGTAATTACAATGGTACTGTACACTGCTAGGTTTTGTCTTATGAGTTTGTTGATGGCTTTACAAAGACAATATTTTCATTGTTCCACATAGCATACATCGTGGATAAGAGCCACTAAAGCACTTGAGTACATTTAAAATAATCAAGATTAAAGGGAAGGAAGGGACATGCAGGGGACATTTTTATAAATGTAGCTAATTCTTTGGGATGATACAACACATAAGGAACCTCTAACAGGAACCCTGCATTTAGTATGCAGTGAATATTATGAATCGGTAACATTTCATGTAAAGTTTTAAAGTTGGGGGGGGGGGAGTTTTTTCCTCAGATTCCAATCCCTACCTGATAGCAATGGGAGATCTCACTTTTGTAGCCTAGTTTATCAATAAGGTGGGATGGCTTTGGCTTGGGCTGCATGAGTTATTTGAATACTTTATCAATATGGTCACTATACCCTTACATAAATGAATTATATTATTAACAATATATTTACATATAGTGAGATATATTCCAATCTACTTGTTTTATAATATATTGTAATATATTGGTAAATCAATATATTTCTATATATTTTAAAATTTTCAAATATATTGCAATGTACTGTAAATATACACATTATTGCCACTTTAGAATACTATGTATATTGCAAAGTATATTGATTAAATTCCAAATATATTGAAAGGAGGATGGTAAACATATGTTTTTGGTATATTGCCAATATACCAATATATGAAATTTGCCAGCAGATAAAGGCCTAGTGGTTTATCAAGTCTGCTCAAATGTGCAGCTAGCACCCCTCATCCTGCAGCTGCCCTTCCTCCCACCCTTCCCTCCTTTGACCCTCTCCTTTCCTGTCCCAGCCCCTTTTGAAGCAGTCCACTTCTGCTGTTAACACATTCCACCAAGCTACCACCCTCTCTGTAAAAAAGTGTTTCCTCATCTCCCTCCTGAACCTTCCTCCCTCCCTCCAGTCTCATATCATGGCCCCGGGTGTCCCTCCCCTTCCTTACTTTAGAACAGCCCCTCCGAACCTGTCTTGTTTATTCCTTTCATGTACTTGAAGGTTTCAATCATATCCACCCCCCCGTCTCTCCTCTCCTCCAGTCAGTACATTTCAACTCCCTCAGCCTCCTCTCATATGGTAAGTCCCCCAGCCCCTTGATCATCTTTGTCACCCTGCGCTGCACCCCCTCCAGTAACTTAATGTCCTTCTTCAGATATGGGCGCCAGTACTACACGCAGTACTCCAGGTGCAGTCTTACTAATGATCTATAGAGTGGCAGAATAACCTCCCCTCTCCTCAAGGATATACCCCTTGCAATGCAACCCAGCATTTTGTTGGCCTTTGCAGCTGCCTTACTACATCGTGCTGAGTTTGTTTATTGGTCCCGTAATGAGTACTCCCAGATCATTCCTCCTCTGTCTCAGCTAGTTGCACTCCCCCAGCTGGTAACTCCTCCTTGGGTTTTTCACCCCAAAATGCAGCACCTTGTACTTTTTGGCATTGAACCCCCAATTGCCAGGTGTCTGGCCAGGTTTCCAGCTTTGCCAGATCATCCTGCCCTTCCCCTAGGTCGCCCACCACTGCTCCCATCTTGGTGCCATCAGCAAACGACTGATTCTGCTTTTTATGCCCAATGATTTGTCTGCAATGAATATCACAAATGTAACTGGTCCCAACACCAAGCCTTGTGGAACACTGCTCATCACTACCTTTGGGGATGAGAGCTCCCCACCCATCACCACCCTCTGTTGCCTTCCCTGAAGTCAGTTCCCTACCCATCTTACCAGCTTTGCACCCACCGCTGTGCCTTCTAACTTACTTCCCAGCCTCCCATGTGGCACTGAGTCAAATGCCTTACTGAAGTCCAGGTACAGGACATCCACTGCATGGCCCCCGTCCAATTGCCTAGTTACCCAGTCATAGAACTCCACCAGGTTGGTTTGGCAGGATCTGCCACTTACAAAGCCATGCTGTCTGCTGTCCTGTAGTTCTTTGGCCTCCAGGAGGGCCACCAGCCTCTTCTTCAGGATAGTCTCCATCAGCTTATGGACAATGGATGTGAGGCTCACCGGTCTGTAGTTCCCCGGTTCATCCTTGGGGCCGCTCGTGTGGAGGGGCACCACATGAGCCATACTCCAATCCTGAGGTACACACCCTGAGTGTAGTGAGGCATTAAATAGGTCTGCCAAAGGTCCTGCCAGGACCTGTGCCAGCTCCTTCAGTACCCTGGGATGGATGCCATCTGAACCTGGCGCCTTGTCCACCATCAGTGCCCTCAAACCCTCCAGAACCCTTCCCTCTGTAATTTCCCCATCAGTCACCCCTTTGTTTCTGCCTCCCTCCCTCCCCTCCCCTTGTATCATCACCCTTCTCCTTAGTTAATACTGAGCAGAAGTAATCATTAGTGCTTCTGCCTTATCACCCTGCTTCCACCCAACCCCTCCTTTCTCATCCTTACTATATGATCCTTACAGTTCCTTTTTTCCCTGATGCAGCTGAAGAAGTCCTCCTCCCCATTCTTAATGCACTGCAGCAGCCTGAGTTCCCTAGACACCTTGGCTGCCCTTACTGCCCTTTTCACCTTCTTTGATTCCTTCAGGTACTCCTTCCTGTCCTCCCCCTCCTTGTTTTTTTATACCTCCTAAAGGCAGCTCTTTTCCTCCTTACCTTTTCCATTACCTCCTTGCTCACCCAGCTAGGTTTCTTTGCCCTAACCTTCTTGCTCTGGGTCTTGCTGCAGGTTCTGGTTGCCTCTACTATGCCCAGCTTTATGAGCTCCTACCTCTGGTTAGTGTCCATACTAGGTTTTAATTCTGGCCGGGTACCCTTTTACTACTTCCCCCATTCTCCCAAAATCAATCTTCCTGAAGTCCAGCACCCTTATGCCGGATTCCACTCTTTCCTTACCCATATCCAGAGTGAACCATACTGAGTGGTGGTCACACCCGCCAGTGGTTCTTCCACCCTAAGTTCCCTCACAAACTCCCAATTTGTATAAATGCATTTATTTTTGAAATTTCAGATTTTGTTTCCTATATTTATATATATATATATATATATTATGGTAGCACGGTAGTGCTACCATAGTTAGGGTTGAGGAGCCATTTCTCTGTTAAACCCCAAAACTTTGCACTTTAATAACTTTGCAACCGTTTGATGGATTTGCCTGAAATTTGGAATTTATGATCAAGAACCATAGGCCTTGGGATCTGCCAAGTTTCGTACTGGTTGGATATACAGCTGTGGAGTTATTAAGGTGATCTGTGCACGCTGCTTACGCTTTTCTGAATTCTGTATCGCACCTACAGGTCGACGTGTTTAGCGTGACTGCCCAAAATCTTCAGGAAACATTCAGCCAGGGTCCCCAATGTGTCTTTTGAAGATTTCATGAAAAATATTAAACGGTTCAAAGTTATTCAAAAACAGTTTCCCATTATAAGTCAATGGGAAAAGTTAACAAAAGTTCAACACTTCGCAAATGCATTTTACTTTTCAAATGGGCCTGTTACTTGCAAATCGGCCATTTTGTTTTCAGTTGGTGATCAGAAAATGGTTGGCATTTAAATTTGGGACCATCTAGCAACCTAATTTTTTGTATTCACCTAGTCGGGCCCTGAGTATGCTTGCCATGTCTTTGTTAGTGGTAAAACACCCCAGAAATATGTTTTCAAATTTCTGGAAAAAGTACTTTCGCAAATTACTTTTGTGCTCGCGAAAGTGTCGAACTTTTTTGAAAGTTTTCTTAAATTACATAGTAGTTTTCCATCTGTGGACAGTGACAAATGATTCTTTGGCACTGCATTGCAAAATAACTGTTGGGAGTTTTGGGCTGAAATTTGAGGAACGCACGATATCTCACAGATGTCTTTCAGTGTTGTATTGAAAAAATATTACACGCGCAAAGTTATGGCACTCAAAGTTGACAGTTTTTCCCATAGGATAACATTACGCACCAAGCATTACAGGAATCCTTTGGCACCCTGCTGCAAAATAACGGTTTGGTCTTTTTCCTGAAATTTGAGGAAGACAGCCAACAGTACACAGATGTGCCTTTCAGTAGTTTGGTGAAAATATCGCATGGCGCAAAGTTATGGCACTCAAAATTGACGTTTTTCCCATAGGATAACATTACAGCGCCCAACACTTACCAGAAATCATTTGAGCCCTGCTGCAAAATAACGGTTAGGTCTTTTTCCTGAAATTTGAGGAAGACAGCCAACAGCCCACAGATGTGCCTTTCAGTAGTTTGGTGAAAAAACATTACAGGGAGGCAAAGTTATGGTGCTCGAACTTTTCTTTTTTTCCATAGGATAACATTACGGGCGCTCGGCTTTCAGGGCCCGTATCTCGGAAACGGTGCGAGATACGGACTTTTCGTCGGAAAACCTCTTAGCCCCATACTGGGACTAAGATTCAAATTAGCCAGGACAGTTGTAAATAATATGACGTTTAAATTTTTTTTCTACGTCATACGGTTCCTGAGATATAATGTATTTAGTATTCCAAGATCTCCTTTTCTGCGCCGATACTCATTATTTTGCATACATTATTTGTACTCACTGTCTTTCTCAATGCAGGTTTTGGGAAAACCAGCCTGTGCACTTACATTACTGTTACTGTTGCCCTTTCCGCTATGGATCCGTACCTGTTTCACTTTACTATTGGCGCTCATGCGCCACCATGTGCAAGTTATCTCTTGCTTTCATTTGCTTTACTTTCTGTTATTTTTGCCATTTCTGTCTACAGTACTGTTTATCTTACTGTTTCACTTTACATCACCATGCCCATTGACATTTCTGTTTGCAGGCACCATGTTACTATGTGACAACACATCACGGGCAGACCATTCCCCCTACGCCACCATGTAGCTATACCCTTTCTGTTCTCATTTGTGCTTGTGTTACCATGTGCGCCACTGTTAGCATTTTCTGTTTGCGTTGCTGTCTCTGTTAGTATACCACAACACATCATGTGGCGGGAGCGTGCAGTCTTTGGGCCCAAGGCCCCGCTAACGATATGTGTAGGAGCGCCCAAAGGGCCCACGCCCCACCGCTACATTATATCTACTATTTCTCGCTATCATTCTCAAAAAGAAGGGATAATAGGCAAAACTTGTTTAATGCATTGTTAGGTTGTTCCACAGTGAGGGGTCACAGTTAGGGTTGAAACCCCTGACCCCTGCCCACCCCCAACCGCATTGGGGTGCACATTACCCGCGGGTCCCAACTCTCACCCCATTCTCCTATACTTGCTGCTTTACACATGTCATGGGTGAGAGTTAGGGCTGATGATCCCAATGCGCACCTCAATGCCGGTTGGGGGTGGGGGTCCAAGGGGTTTTCAACCTCAACAGCAATTTCCTCACTTTTGTTGCTGTGGAACAACCCTAACTAATGCATTAAATGGAGTTTTTTGCTCTAATATATATATATATATATATATATATATATACACACATATATATATATAGTGGCACTAGAGTGTCACAATAGTTAGGTTGAGTACCCTATTTAAGGTTAAAGTCTGAAATTTTGCATGTTTTTTTTTTTTGGTGAAAGTGTTGTGATTTGCAACACTACTTTGTGACACTATGCCCAAAACAGTAGGGAATCTTTGCCACCCTGCTGCAAAAGAACAGTTTGGTCTTTTGGGCTGAAATTTGGAAGGAAGAAAGCCAACATCCCAGAGATGTGCCTTTTGGTAGTTTGATGACAAAATATTACAGGGTTGCAAAAGTTACAGCACTCCAAATTTGACTATTTTTCCCAGAGATTAACATTGCTGCATCCGGCCAGAGAAGTGGGGCCCGTATTCAAAAACGCCTCAGATAATGGACTTTATTAGAAAATGTTTAGCCTCACTGGAGGGCTAAGTACAAACTAGTTAGGACGTCAGCAAATCATATGAAATTTTAATTTTTTCATGTCGTATGGTTCCTGAGATATAAGCAATTTAGTATTCCAAGTGTTCATTTTCTGCTCTGAGGCCATTATTATGCATACATTCTTTGTATTCACTGTGTTTCTAAATGCACTTTTGGGGAAAAGTGGGTGCATTTATAGCATTGTTACAGTTAGTATTTCTCTTATGCTTCATGACCGTTTGCATTAGTGTTTCCATTTACATCGCCGTGCGCGTTAACCTTTGCGTTTGCGCTTGCGTTTGCATTACTGTTACTATTTGCATTTCCATTACTGTTTTTTTTGCATTTGCATTTCCTTTTGCATTACCATGTGCATTGCTGTTTGCATTTGTGTACGTGCTTCCATTTGCATTTCTGTTTTCTTTGGCGTCATTGTTGCTGTTACTGTAAGTGTTTCCAATTGTGTTACTGTGACCGTGCGTGTAATGATTTGCGTTTGCTTACACGCTTGCATTTCTGCTTCTGGTTCTGTTACTGTTCCCTTTGGCATCTTCCTTGCTGTTACCATAACCATTTGCATTTCCATTTGCATTACCATTACCGAAGGGCCCCGTGCTCGCACCACCACATTCCATTCACTATTTATACTGCGTATTCTCAAAAAGAAGGAACATTCATGGCAAAATCCTGTTTAATGCATCAGTTAGGTTAGCCAGTGACAAAAGTGAGGAAATTTAGGTTATCATTTCAGCCTCGCTTCACTTCACTTCATTAACAGGCATTGGTGTGTTGACATCGGTCCCACTCTCACCCCATTCTCCTATACTGCACCACCTCAGCTTTACACATGGGATGGGGTGAGAGTTAGGACTGATGACCCCAATGCACACCCCAATGCCTGTTGGTGGAGTGGGCTGGGGGTGGGGTGCAAGGGGTTGGGAACCCTAACTTCGAATTTCCTCACTTTTGTCGCTGTGGAACAACCCTAACTGATGCATTAAATTGATTTTTGCTATGAATGTATATATATATATCTATATATATAGATATATATATATATATATATATATATATATATATATATACACACACATATATATATATATATATATATAGTATTATGGTAGCACGGTAGTGCTACCATAGTTAGGGTTAGGTTTCATTTCTATGTTAAACCCTAGTGCTTTGCACCTTATTAACTTTTGCAACTGTTTGGTGGATTTGCCTGAAATTTGAATTTATGATCAAGAACCATAGGCCTTGGGATATGCCAAGTTTCATACTGGTCGGATATACGGCTGTGGAGTTATTAAGTGTGATCTGTGCGCGCGCCACGCTTTTTCTGGATTCTATGGTCGCACTCTACAGGTCGTACGGGTTTGCACGACTGGCCCAAAATTCAAGGAACATGCAGCCAGGGTCCCCAATGTGCCTTTTGAAGATTTGGTGAAAAATATTAAACGGTTCAAAAGTTATTCAAAAACAGTTTCCTATTATAAGTCAATGGAAAAGTTAACAGAAAGTTCAACACATTCGCAAATGCATTTTTACTTTCGCAATGGGCCTGTTACTTTCAGAATCGCCATTTTGTTTTCAGTTGGTGATCAGAAAAATGGTTGGCATTTAAATTTGAGACCCTCTAGCAACTAATTTTTTGTATTCACCTAGTCGGGCCCTTAGGATGCTTGCTATATGTCTTTATTTTGTGGTAAAACACCCCAGAAATATGTTTTTCAAATTTCTGTAAAAGTACTTTCGCAAATTACTTTCATGCTCACAAAAGTGTCGAACTTTTTTGTGAAAGCTTTCGCAAATTGCGACAGTAGTTTTCCATCTGTGGGACAGTGACAGCGATTCTTTGGCACTACACTGCAAAAGAACCGTTGGGAGTTTTGGGCTGAAATTTGGAAGGAACGGAGCCAACATCTCACAGATGTGCCTTTCAGTGTTGTATTAAAAAAATATTACATTGCGGCAAAGTTACAGCACTCCAAAGTTGATGGTTTTTCCCATAGGATAACATTACGGTGCCTAACGACAACAGAAACCTTTGATCCCTGCTGCAAAATAACGGTTAGGTATTTTTCCTGAAATTTGAGGAAGACAGCCAACAGCCCACAGATGTGCCTTTCAGTGGTTTGGTGAAAAACATTACAGGGAGGCAAAGTTATGGTGCTCCAACTTTCTTTTTTCCCATAGGATAACATTACGGCGTTTGACACGCCTTTCAGGGCCCGTATCTCGGAAACGGTGCGAGATACGGACTTTTCATCGGAAAATGTCTTAGCCCCCTAGTAGGGCTAAGATTCAAATTAGTCAGGACAGTTGTAAATAATATGACTTAAATTTTTTTTCTACGCATACGGTTCCTGAGATATAATGTATTTAGTATTCCAAGATCTCATTTTCATACCGATACTCATTATTTTGCATACATTATCTGTACTCTACTGTCTTTCTAATGCAGGTTTTGGGAAAACCAGCCTGTGTGCTTACATTACTGTTACTGTTGCCCTTTCCACTATGTGTTCGACTCCATTTCACTTCACTGCTGATCGCCTGGCGCCACCATGTGCGTTATCCTTTGCGCTTTCATTTGCGCTTGTGTTTCGTTATTTTGCCATTTCTGTCTACAGTACTGTTTATCTTCTGTTTCACTTTACATCACCATGCCCATTGACATTTCTGTTTATGGGCACCATATTACTATGTGACAACACATCACGGGCAGACCATTCCCGCTCACGCCACCCATGTGCTGCAGTACCCTTCCTGTTCTCATTCTCGCTTGTGCTACCATGTGCGCCCACTGTTAGCATTTCTGTCATGCTGTTGTCCCTGTTAGTATGCCATTGCAGACATAGGGAGGAGTGCTGCCTAGAGGGCCCTTCGCCTCCCATTGCATTATATCTACTATTTCTTGTTACTTTCAAAAAGAAGGAAATTAGAGGCAAAAACTCAGTTTAATGCATTAGTTAGGTTGTTCCATCAGCTACAAAAGTGAGGAAATTCGCTGTTAGGGTTGAAACCCCTTGCACCCCCACCCCCAACCGGCATTGGGATGCATTGGGATCATGGATCCTAACTTCACCCCATTCTCCTATACTTCTGCTGCTTTTACATGTCATGGGTGAGAGTTAGGCTGATGATCCCAATACACACCCCAATGCCACCACGCAAGGCCATCCTTTATGCTCTTCATTTGCGCTTGTGTTTCTGTTACTTTTTGCCATTTGTGTGTACCGACTGTTTCTCTTTCTGTTTCACTTTCGTCACCATGCCCATTGACATTTCCATTTACAGGCACCATGTTACTATGTGACAAGACATCACGTGGCACACTGCTCCCATCTACGCCACCGTAGCGCTACTTTCTGTTCTCATTCGCCTTGTGTTACCACATGTGTGCCACTGTTAGCATTTCTGTTTGCATTGCTGCTCCTGTTACTATGCCACAAGACATCATGTGGCTTTGGGCCCGCGCCTCGCCCCACCGCAGATTATATTCACTATTTCTCAATATCATTCTCAAAAAGAAGGAAATTAGAGGCAAAAACTCGCTTAATGCATTAGTTAGGTTGTTCCACAGCTGACAAAGTGAGAGAGATTCGCTGTTAGGTTGAAAACCCTAACCTCGATTCACCCCCCAGCACCACACACACACACACAGACACATACACACATTCAAGTATGGAAGGACCAAGTCAACACAACCAATGACAGACATCCAGAAGCAGGTGACAGAAATAACAAACAATTGTCTAAATGTACTCACGAGACATCCCCACCCACCTGACCAGGTACTGCATGCTCAGTGGAGATCAACAGCAAAACTGAGGCCATGTACACCAAATGTACACATCCCTGATTGCAGCTGCACACAACGCATACACATTTAGTAGTTGCATGGCCTTACCACCATGCCCCACACACCACACCACAACTGGTACTGTGCCATTATTCAATATAAATGCTGAAGGTGCATGATGACAGTTGTAGAAAGGTTTTACCGCTACTGAGTATACATTAATTAAGAGAAGCACATAAATTAACTACAAGACACTAGCATGCTCAAGATAAAAGTAGTGATACATTTAGTAGGTGCTTTACATAGTAGTACATTTACTGCAATGGTTTACTCAACATAGAGAGGCTGATGTAAACTTATGGAAAAGCATTGCCTGTTCAACGCTGTGAAATTGGTACTGCCAGTATCACATGCATTCTTACTGATGAAGGTGTACTGCTGATGTACATACATAGACCTTCAGTGTGTTTCAATATTAAAGATGCAAGTATTCTTTGTAAGAAAGATTGTAATTGCATGGATCAGGCCAAGCAACTTCTAAATATCATAGCACTACTGAGCCAACAATGATGTACCTGTATCGGACATGTATATAGGATAGATTTTCCTGTAGGCACTTACTGTGTTTGTACCTGACAAAGACAATCTCATCGCATCTAAATGACTAACTTATTCAAATAGTAATACATTTGCTATTGTTGCAATGAGTGATCTATGCCACTTATGGACACAGTGTGATTTTTTTAACAGTTGTTTCATACTCTAGGCTGTATGCCTACTGTTTGGGTTTCCACACTTCTGTCACTGATGCTATCAAAGTGATAACTATGTTAATTCTGCTACAACAGGAATCAAGTAGGTATGGTGTAGATATAAACAGAATGTCTTTAGTATTGATTTAACTCATAATGGGGTAAGTGTACTAGGACAGCAGGGTTATCCTCTATCACTGAGTCTGTCAGTTATAATCACACTAGGTTTCGATGACTGTAATGATCAAGTTACACTGTTCATCTTCATGAGTTCATATTCACAGCCATTCTCCAGTAACTAGACAGTGTATGGTGTAACTGGGTGGGACACTGTGTTGCAAAGCTGCTGCAGTGCCTAGCAGAGGAGAGTATCTACTCATAAAGACAATTAAATAATAAGGCATGACCAACAGTTATGTTAAATGGTCTGTTAATCACCCTGTAGGGGTTTAATGTTGATGAGGTATATCCGAAAGCCACATGTCGCTAGACAGTGATAAACTGACCATTAACATAATACCTGGGAGTGGCTTATTGCTATCATAATAAAACTGTTTTTAAACAACATTAAACCATGTTCATCATATGGTTAGGCTCTACATGTATGTTAATAAAACTAAACATAAGGCTGTTACAATGTTTACAGTCAATTAGAAAGCTGCATTCTCAAACCCTTGTTATAATCAGAGATATTATACCTGTACAACTCCTTGGTTTTGCTTAACTCTATTGCTCAGGTGGCCCATCACAAGTGATGTGGTCTGGTGTGGGCAACGGGTAGGTAAGGCCATGCAACTACTAAGTGTGGTACGCTGTGTGCAGCTGCAATCAGGGATGTGTACGTTTGTGTACATGGCCTCAGTTTTGCTGTTGATCTCCACTGAGCATGCAGTACCTGGTCAGGTGGGTGGGGATGTCTCGTAGTACATTTAGACAATTGTTTGTTATTTCTGTCACCTGCTGCTGGATGTCTGTCATTAGTTGTGTTGACTTGGTCCTCCCCATACTTGAATGTGTGTGTGTGTCTGTGTGTGTGTGGTGCTGGGGGGGGGTGAATTCGGAGTTAGGGTTTTCAACCCTAACAGCGAATTTCCTCACTTTTGTCGCTGTGGAACAACCCTAACTAATGCATTAAATGGAGTTTTTTGCCTCTAATGTATATATATATATATTATATACATGTTTAATAGATATTACTATAATTATTAACTTACCTAGACAAAGACAAAGGAAATTGTTTATGATTTACACATACTATTATCTGTACAACTGAAGTTAACCTTGTTAGTAATCATGGAAATATTTACATTGGAATTATTGTTTTACAGTGCAGTTTTAACTTAAATATACATTTTATACACTTAAACTCACACATAGGACTTACCTCACATGTTCATGCTTCTTAGAGGCTCAAATTGGTATTTATGCCATCTCATTTTGTTTCACTTTTAGGCCAGGGTGAGATCCTACATGTACAGTACTTGCTTTATAACTTGTACCATTCTCTTTAGTCTGTAAGCTAATGTTGCAAATTTGAAATTATTGTAAAACTTGAAATTATCATGATATTGACTGATAAACTATGTTTTTGAAATATGCAAATTAGCTATGCAAATATACATATGGGACAAAACTAGGCATTTAAAATGCAGGTAAGATATATAAAAATATATGTAGCATGTATAAAACTATATATAACATATATAAAACATATGTAGCGTATATAAAAATATATGTAACATATATAAAAATAGACATAACATACAAATACAGTGTATATCTTGAACTATACTAACAATGTATTTCAAACAATGTATTACTGAATAGATTGACATGCTTTCAAGCAATACATGAGGCAGAATATATGGTCTCACTATATGCTGAAATACAATGTGTATTATATTTCATTGAGTCAACATATTTCTCAATATAGTGACATATTTTTGCAACTATGGGTTAGAAATATACTAAGTCAGTATATTTAAAAATATATTTCATAATGTATTATATACTATATTACATTTGGACAATATATTTCTCGGTGTATCGACATACATTAACGCATATTCAATATATTGCAATGTATTCCAATTTCATAAGGGTAAAGTGCCTTTTGGGCTTGATAACCATGCTTTTGTTGAGTCCTATGTGTGTACCAAAGCCACAAAGTATTGTCATTGTCTGGTACCACAGGCTGCACCATAAATGCAGTGTTACAAACATCTGTTATATCTGTGTAGTGAAATATAATGTTTCACATTACCACCTAGGAAGTATACAGTGTGGGATTCTTTATATTCCATGCAGCTGTGCCCACACCAGAGGTGGAGCATTGTTTATGTTCAGTTCAAAAAAGTAAAAGTTGTTATGTACCAGTTTTGTCTTAATGTTATCTATGTTTCTTACTCCATTGCTCAGATAGAGGACAAGGGAAAAGAATGCTTTCCCGATATGATTTTGGATAACGGGAATGAGTATTCTAAACATTATATAGATCAACATGGATAAATTGCACATTGTATCATATAATGTAAAAAGTGTCCACTCCCCCATCAAAAGAACAAAAATTCTGAAGGATTTGAAGAGATTGGGCAGTGATATTATGTATTTACAAGAGATGCATTTAACTACAACAGAACATTAGCTGGCTCAGTGGCGCTGAGGGTTGAGGAACTGGATGCCGCACCTCGTGCCTCATCGGCAACCTGGGTTTGGGAATGGACTTGGGTCACCTGGGGTTGGCATGGGAGGAGAGGACTGAGTGTCTGGAGGACTTCTCGTCTCTCCTGTTGTGGGTGGCGGTGCTCCTCACTGCTCTAGCGACTCCAAGTGGAGGCTGAAAGACTGCAGCAGATGTAGAGAATGCACTGGGGTAGGGGAGTGATGGCACATGTCCTGCAAGCGGGAGCAGGAGCATGCCCCATGTTACTCTGGATGTCATTGCACGTCCCCACTCCCAGGGCAACAGAACATGGAAAATGGCCCTGGCTCCCGGGTAGGCGATGGTGGGTCCAGTGGATGGTCCCCACGCTCATCAATGGGTTACTCCCAGCCAGTCTCTGTCCCTCCTCCACACTCCAACAGCCCCATCCAGACTACAGATAGAGCACCAGAGGAGTAGGTGTCCCCATCTTGGAGGGCTCAGAGCTGGGGGCTTGGGGGGGGTTGGTAGATGTGGAGGCAGGGGAGGTCCACTGGAGACCTGGAATGGAGAGAACCTCAGGCAGAGTGGGATAAAGACTGGTCTGAGTGATCACAACCAAGAGAGACCTAATGGACCAGTGAGGTAGGAGGATAAAAAGAATTAGAAAAAACTACAAAAGAACAACTTATACTTTGGAGAACTTGTATGGGCCAAGTGATAGCGGCTCTGGCCAGTAGATAAGAAGGCTGGAGTTGCCATCCTATTTATAAGAGAGTGTCCATTCCAAATGATATCATAAGAAATGGATGACAGGGGTAGATTTGTCAGGGTCTCAGGTACGATACACGGTGAGTCTCTTCACTTCGACAATGTTTATGCCCCAAAATGAGAGTGCCTCTAGAGTTTTTAAGGATGTCTTTGGTAGAATAGCCCTGTTGCCTCCAGGGTAGGTGTTTCTTGGAGGCAATTTTAATTGTGTGTTTAGTTCTCATTTAGATAGGCTCTACCATGCTAGTTTGACATTCTTCATGTCGACCGGCTTTTTGACAACAGGAATCATGTCGACTGCAAGTTGCAGTCAACATGATTCCTGTGTGTCTCCCAGTCCTGTTTTTTTCATTCCATTGCTCAGATAGAAGTCCCCTCCCCCATCTTTTGGATTCTCAACTCCAGTCACAGTTGATTTGGGGTGGGGGTGCAGGATCGGGAGACATCATGCCCCTGTCTTGGGCACACTAACACAGCGCCCTGTTGACAAAGTGCCAATTTTGCTGACAGGTATGTAGTTCACTGTGTTGGTGTCACCCTAAGGGTGACATACCATTTAAATAGATCCTCCCAGTGTTCCACCACAACTAAAACAGCTGCTAGAACTTTAATTGTGCTAGCAACTGAAGTGGGGTTCCTGGATATATGGAGAGTGCAACGCCCTCAGGAAAGGGATTGCACTTTTTTCTCACATGTCCAAAATACATACTCTAGGATAGATACTTTTTTAACACAAAAGAATTGCTTACATACTATTTATAAATGTACCATTCGTAATATCACATATTTAAACCATGTCCCGGTGTCAGTGATATATCTTCCCCCAGGGTGGAAACTGTAGATCTTTCTGGCCTTTGAATGTTTTCTTACTCAATGAAAAGATATTATTCAAAAAAATTCTGATAGCATTAAAATGATTTACACGGACAATCTAAATACAGATTATTCAGCCAGACTGAGATGAGACATGATCTAAGTCGTAGCTAGGGGAAACTTATTAGTCATGTGTCTGGGACAAAAAGTTAGAGAAGTTAACATATTCTGGATTACTTGGCAAAGTGCAGGAATTAGAGAATATGAATAAACAAGAGCCCCCAAATGACCAAAATTAAAAGCCCTATTGAAGCCCCAAGAAGAACTTAGACAGTTTGAAATGAAGAAAGTAGAGGGCCAATTGTGTTTTGCCAGACACAAATATTGTGAGGTGGGGAGAAAAGCAGCTCAACATTTGGCTTTCTGACTGAGAAAAGAAATGGCAGACAGAGTAGTTTTAAACATTACAAATAAGAAAAAAACAACAGAACGTTGGACTGCACCCCAGGAGATAGCAGAGGGCTTTAGAACATTCTACCAGGACCTTTACAAAGAGAAGAAATCACCTGAATGGGTAATAAATCAGAGAAAAGTCTTTTTGCAAAGTCTAAATTTACCTACATTGCCACAAGATGTTAGGGACAGTTTAGATGCCCCTATTAGTCAAGGTGAGGTGGAACAAGCGATTAAAGATTTCAAACATGGGAGAGTCCCTGGGCCAGATGGATATTGTATTGAATTTTATACAGCCCTCAAAAAAATGGTGTTAACCACTCTAACAGAGGTCTTGAATGCCTGCCTGGAAGAGGGGTCAGTACCACAAACATGGCAAGAGATTATAGTAACAGTTCTTAAAGCTCGGAAACAGCTGGAAAAAATGTTTGGTATATAGGCCCAGCTCCTTATTGAACCAGGATATGAAAATCCTAACAAAAATATTAGCCACAAGATTGCAGAAATACATTACTTTACTTATTCATCTGGACCAGACTGGGTTTATCCTGCAACACCACCTAGTGGATAATATTCATAGGCTCCTAAATGTGCTGTCCTCAAAATGTAATTCCAATAGATCCCAGATGGCCATTTTTCTTGATGCAGAAAAGGCATTTGACCACCTTAACTGAAGTTATTTAAAAATGGTAATGCATCATGTGGAGGGGGGAATTTTTTTTTATCATTGATAAATATGTTATATGCCAACCCCATAGCACAGGTATGAGTTAATGGCACCTTATCAAACTATTTCTACATAGAATGATGAACTATGCATGGATGCCCTTTATCCCCATTATTATTTGCTATAAGCATGGAAACATTGGTGGCTGCAGTTCAACCAGCACAGGAAATACAGGGAATTCTGATAAACGGGCATATCAATAAAATCTCATTATATGTGGACGATACGTCAGTATATCTCTCAGACCCAGAGGTTTCTTTCACACCTCTAAGTAAATTGTTTAATCAATTTGGGCAGATCTCAGAGTTTAAAATCAATGTGGATAAATCCGAAATTCTCAGAATAGGGGGTAGGATTACCCCAGCTATTAAACAACTACTTCCCTATAAATGGGTGAAGAAAAAGGCCTGGTACCTGAGAATTCATATTCCTGAAAGCTTGTCCAAACTCTATAAATATAATTATGATCTTCTCAAACTACAAATTTATGCAGATTTAAACAGATTGGATACTC
The DNA here is from genome assembly GCA_016271365.2 of Neoceratodus forsteri. Taxonomy (NCBI): domain Eukaryota; kingdom Metazoa; phylum Chordata; order Ceratodontiformes; family Ceratodontidae; genus Neoceratodus; species Neoceratodus forsteri. The sequence continues at coordinate 741,877,868 of CM057459.1, forward strand.
TACCCTAAGTTTCGCAAATAGAATATATTCAGTTAAAATGAATGTTTTACCCTGGTTTTTATTTCTTTTTTCCACTTTACCAATTCAAATTCCTGTCAGGGACTGGAAGGACATTAGAAAAAAACTCTGAAGGTTTATATGGGCAGAGAAGAGGCCTTGAGTCATATGACACATGTTATTGGAGTCGAAATCCCGAGGTGGGTGGGGGTTCCCCAGTTTAAAAAAATATTATGAGGTAGCACAGCTATTACCAATCTTAAAAATGTTCTCAGCTCAAGATATTAGTGGGTGGCCAGAAATGGAAGAAGGAGCACATACTAACATTCCTCTCCAAGTCTTGCTCTGGGTGCTTACATCACAGGACGTACCAAATATTACTAACTAGTGAACAAAACATAGTCTAAGTATGTGGTTGCAAGTTAAACAGAGATGGGGCGCACTGACACTGGTGTGGAAATATATACCATTACAATATTTATCCTGGTTTGGAATAGAGCAAGGAATTTATCTATGTAAGATGTGGGGGAGAAAAGAGTTGACATCCTTGTTACAGTTTATTGATCCAGAAGGAAATTTGAAAACTTTTGAAACCTTAGTTAAAAAGGGAACTTAATTTACACAATCTTAACTTCCACAGATTCTTACAATTTCAGCACTGTATTGTTACAGTGCCTGGAGTTGTAGAAGTCACATGCCCACCCCCATAAGGGATCCAGTTAATTAAATGTAAGAGCACTAATGCTGATAGCAAACATCTGATTACACAGGTGCACTTGCTGCTGATATAAGAGGATGGTCAGATGGCAAGGGATAATATACAAGAGAAATGGGAACCTGAAATGAACTATAATCTGATGCCCAACAACTAGGAAACAATTTGGTCAGGTATTCATAAAATAACAAACTCCCAATCCTGGAGTGAGTTTCATTGGAAAATATATACCAGGTTCTTTATAACATCATATATTTCCAAGCATTATGGTACATATTTCTCTGATCTCTGCTGGAGGCAATGTTGGGAGAAGGGTACCCACCTCCACACGTTTTGGTCCTGTGAGGCACAAAGATCATATTGGTCAGAGATCGGGGAAGCAGTAATATCATTTTTTTCTCTACAAGTAACTCCAAATTTTGAAAATGTAGTACCAGAATTATCTCCTACTGAATTGCGTAGTTCGAACCAAAGATATCTATTTTATATATTAATAGCTGCAGCCAATAAAGTGATCACACTGGACTGGCTAACAGCGAACACAATAGATGTGTGCCTGTGGCTTCAAAATGTATACTAGATTAAACATATGGAAGCTACTACTGCAAAATTGAGATCACAAATAGATAAATTCAACTCAAGATGGTTACCATGCTTTCATTTTATTGAAAGTAGGATGAACACTCCAGTACTGGATCAATTTTTGTGTTAAACCTTTTGAAAATACTTCCATGGGTCTTTGAACTCATAAAAGGGATTGATTGTGGTGGTGGGGGAATACTCTAGTGGGAAGATTCTTTTGATAATGATTTTTAATGGGAAATGCTATTTATTTTTCGGGACAAAAACATCTATGTCTGATAATAGAAAAGAACAAACGCAACGGAGAAGAGTTTTATAGTTGTATTAATACTGTTTATTCAGTTTTTACTCTAGTTCTGCATTGTGAGGGTATGATTATTTGTACCGACAGTCTCTAAGGCAATGCTAACCATTCTTTTACAGTTCATGTATCTGTGTCTTGAATTGTGACTGAAGGTAGTGCACAGGGATGTTGGTGCACACCCTTTTATCCTATAAATGTCTGCCTGCTGTTCTTTCCTTGAATTTTACTCCAAAGACTGGTTCCTAGGAAAGAACATAAGCAACAAGAATCATGTACAGCTCCTTAATAGACTTAATGTTTACCAAACATTTTGTTGGATCAGTGTCACACTGGGCTGATATACACTCCTTTATATATGTGGCTATTTTCCTTTACCATGTTCTTCTTTATCATTTATTTAATGTACAGTACAAGTGATATTGACTTGCATTGTTGATCTGAGATTTAAATAAAAGCTACAAGTTAAAAAAAGACTATGCTCCTTACACTTCCAACAAGTATCAACCTCAAAGAGGTTATTAAAGTGGCAGAGGCAGGAGGGGTTTCAAGTGTGCTGCAGCAGGATCAGCCCCCACACCACAGCAAAAACATCCAAAATGAAACACCTGATAATTCTGCCCAGGTTACCCAGCCATTGCCAATGAGAGGAAGACTGGTCCACCACTTCCAGGAATGAGAAAACATTAACACAGACAAGTGGGTCTTGGAGGTAGTGGGCCAGGTGTTGTCCCTACAATCTGAAAAGTTTCCAAAACTGCAGAAGCACAAAACATTTCCAACACACTTTCCAACAGAAATACTTCTGCTGGAACTGCAAGAAAGAAACTGTTTCAAGCAAAAGAAGTGGAAAAGGTCCCTGTCTCACTATGGAGCAAGGGCCTGTTCTCAAGGTACTTCCTGAGCCACAAGAAAAATTGGAAGTGGCAACCAATTTAAACCTCAGGTATCTGAATAAACACATAAAAAGGAGAGGTTCATGATGGTCACACTGGGCACAGTGATCCCATCCTTACAGCCATGACACTGTCTAGAGTCACTGGACCTGAAAGACACCTACTTTCACACTTCAGTCAGATCTACCCATAGAAGATATCTCAGATTTAGACTAGGGAACTGCTATTATCTGTTTGTAGTCATTCAATTTGGTCTCACTTCAGCACAAGGGTCTTCATAAAGAGTTGGAAGACTAGGTTTGCTGGCCAAGGAACCTAGCTTCACCTGAGCTCTTTCCTTCTAGCTTGCTTGAAAGGACAGAACAAAGAGCCTTACTGGAGTAAGGGAAAGGATTAAGACTTCTTTTGGTTAGGCAGATTTACTGGGTGTTGTTGTTTTTATTTTTTACTCGCAGGGATTGTTACTGTTTGCTGCTAACATGTTATTGCTTTATTTTTCTCTGATTCAAATTGATGTTGCTGGGTATACCTTCTACTGCATTATTACAAGGTGTGCCTACAGGTGTGTGCTAACAGATTATTGCTGTAATCTTCTGATTCAGATTGTCTTTTGCAAGGTATATCTTTTGCTACTGCTTTATTTTTCTCTGTAGCAAAGTGTTTCTTACAGGGTTTATCTTCTGTGAAATTATTACAGGTAGTACTGATTCTGTTTTGGGGGTGGACTTTTCTTAGTTTTAACTTTAATTTGCCAGAGAGGAACTGTAGCTGGGAGATATTTGCAGTCAGTTGTGACTAGACCTGTTACTTAGCCTTTGTGAAATAGGTGTCTGCAAGGAAGGAAGGTACTCCCGGGGTGGAGGGTAAGAGTTGTAGGTGATTGTTTCTGGATGGCATAGGTTACTCCCACCCACCCTTCCTCACCCCACCCACCCCAAGCACATAACTTCCTTTATAGCAGGGGCTCTGACATCACTTCCTCAAAACTGCTAACAACATTCACCTGTTCATATCCTTGGGCACAGCACACTGAATAGGGGGTAGAGACACTCTCAAGCTTGTACACAGTAAAACAAGAACAAAAAACCAAAAAGCATCTGTAACTGGAAGGGACACAGACATGTGGAGAACGGTGCAATGCACTGGCTGTGGAGCAGCAGTCTTCTGGGAGACATTCTGGAGACTGCATTGCTGCCCTATTTGTAGGCACCTCTCTAGTCTGAGGGAAGAGGTTGTTCGTCTCCATGCCGACCTGGCAAGGATTCGGGAAACCTGCTCCCCTACCCAGGGACCACCCAGGCCACCACTACTACCTCTGAGGTTGCCAAGAAAGAGGTGTGGTTGGACCACAGTGGGCTCAGTGAGGGTGAGGGTGATGGAACTGAGGATCATCCCTTTAGTTGTGCCTCTCCACAATTCATTTGCCACTCTGGTGAAGCATGGTTCCTCTATGGAGGCACCTGCAGTGGAGACCAAGGAGGATGCTGGGAACCTCCACAATGGAGACCCACAGGAGGGTGACCCAGGACCCCACAGGGAAAGGAAACAACTCCTGGTGGGGTACTCAAATGTTAGGGAGGTAGAACTGGGGTAGGAAGGGAGGGGAAAGGGAAGTAAGGAGCCTGCTCGGTGCCAAGGCTTGTAGGGACAGGAAATGAATCCTCAAGATCGTGGGAGCAACAGCAAGGGGGAGGGAGCTGGATGTCATTATCCACCTAGGGACAAATGACCTGGCTGAGAATGGGATCAGAGCTGTGCAACAGGAGTTTGTGGAGTTGGGGAAGGGCCTTAGACAAGTAGCACACACAGTAACTTTCTCGAAAGTGATACCTGTCTATGGCATGGATGAGGCTAGGGCACTCCACACTGTGGGTTTCAATGACTGGTTGAAATGCTGGTACAGAGCTCAGGGATTTAGCTTCAATGGGGACTGGAGCTCCACCTGGAGGGATGCAGGCCTATACAGGCATGATAGTCTGCAGCTATCCTGGAGGGGAATCAGGATCCTAGGTGATAGGTTTAAATGCTTTAGTAGCAAGCATTTAAACTAGCCAAGGGGGGAGGCACTGAAGAGGAGAAGGGAAATCCTAGCCGCTCCCCCAAAAATCAGGGTAATTAGTGAGGTAAACACCAAAATAGAGCAGTCAATAGGGAGAAGGGCAGGGGTAAATGGAGAAAAAAACAAAGGCAGTAGGGACAGGGATGGGGCGAAAAGAAATAAAGCCATAAAAAAATGGAGGGTAACGAGTACCAATGCCTGTAGTATAGGTAAAAAGCTCCCTGAAATGGTGGCCTTGATGGAAGAGGAATGCCTGGATATTGTGGCAGTCACAGAAACATGGTACAGAGAGAACCATGAGTGGGATGTCAACATACCAGGGTACACAATCTACAGGAGGGACAGGGAGGGAAGAAGAGGAGGAGGAGGAGGAGTAGCTCTATGTAAGGGAAGGGATCAAAGTAACAGAACTAAAGGGTAAACAGGGAGGAGAGGAGGCACTGTGGGTCACCCTGGAGACTGGAAATGGCTCCACAATCCTGACAGGGGTTGTATACAGACCCCCATCTCAGGAGGAGGAAATAGACAAGGAAATGATAGAAGGCATCCTTGGGATGGCAGAGAAAGGGGAGATATTGCTGATGGGAGACCTGAATATGCCAGATGTTGACTGGAGCACCTCTGCTGCAGCCACATCCAAGAGCAGGGCCATTCTTGATGCCCTACAGGGGGCATGCCTCAGACATCTAGTTTTGTAACCCACTTGGGAGAGAGCAATCTTAGACCTGGTACTCTCAAATGGGGATGGAGAGAGGATCTCTGATCTTGAAGTGGGTAGCCATCTAGGAACAAGCGACCACCAAACAGTGTGGTTCACAATAAATTTAGCTGTAGAGTCAAGCCACACAAAAGTGAAGGTACTGGACTTTGGGAGGGCTGATTTTGTCAAAATGGGAGAGTGCCTCAGAAAAGCACTAGCAAACAGGCAAGAAGGCAGGGTGGAGCAACAATGGGGAAACATCAAAACCGCCATCACAGAGGCAACATGCCTTTGTGGGAAGCAAATAAACAAATCAAACTTTGTTGATAGCTTGAAGGTATTTGTATGAATGTGTTGTTGACTGTCATAGGTGACTACTTTGGCTGTTCACATTCTCTGTCCCAAAGGGCACTACCACCCTGTCAGCATACCATGAAGGCAAAGGAACCCTCTTGAGAAGTGTTCCCCCCCCAGAGGTGCCATGGGAACATAATTCTTTAGGCTAAAGGTACCTTGGAAGGAGCCCCAAGGCGAGAGATGCGCCACTGAAGGAGAAGGAAAGGATGGTGGGGCAAAGAAACAATGCTTCTGAGTGAGGCTGGAGGGAGCTGACTTAAATAGTTCAGGAAAAGGGAAAGGCTGGTTGCCCCCACCCACTGAATTGCAGGCATAACCTTTAAATTTAATGGGTTTACACAACTTATGAAAGAGTTATGCTTACGCAACTTTGTTGATAGTCTGAAGGTATTTGAATGGATGTGTTGTTGACTGTTATAGGTAAATACTTTGGCCAATTGCACTCTCTGTCTCATGAGGAAATATCACCCTGTTGGGGTACTGAGAAAGCAAAGGAACCCTCATGAGAAGGGTTCTACTCCTACAGGTGTTACGGGAACATAATTCCTTTAGGCTAAAGGTACCTAAGGAAGGAGCCCCAAAAAGTACTGAGCAGCAAGTGATGACCACAGAGCCTTAGTGAGGACAGATTGATGGCAACTGGTGATGACTGGTAACAGACACAGATTGAACTGAGCAATAACTGACAGCAGAAGAGACATGACTTCTGTAAGAAGAGAGGGAATGGTAAAATGGAAGGAGGGCCAAAATCCAACCCCAACTCACAGCGGAAACCTACCTGGGTAAATGTTATACTAATATAAATGTACTACATTATGGACCACCTCTTGCAGAGACTACCGAACTTTTATGAACTTTGGCATGAAGGAAAGGGAAAAAAATCCTATGAAGGGGAAACATCTGGGGGGGTCCAAGGCCTTGGTCACCTTCCCTCCAGGCATGGAATAAATTGGTGATGGCTCAGCTACTGCAATTTAGAAACCCAATTCAGGGGTAATATTTTTAGAGGAATGGCTCTCACTCTTTCCCATTAATGGGAAAGCTGTGGGGGTGCCATGAGCTGATCTCTGCAGCTAGAGGAGTCTCTCTGCAAATGAGGCTCACCCCCCAAGGCCGGAGGAGGAGGAGAGCAACAATATCTGAAAGGTACTCACACATGGCCTCCATGAAGGGAAGCCTAGAGAGGAAGCTGAACTATTGAGGGGTAAGGCATAGGAGTTATAGGAGTTGAACCCTTGAGAGGCCTGAACTTGGGAATTGTATGATCTTCACCCATAAGGGGCAGATGAAGGGAAGGAGGTGGAGACCAGATGAACTTTAGGTGTCTGTAGAGAGAATAGGTTTCAAATGTGCTGTCGACATGGTTTGCATAGCTAAAGGAGCCCCTGTGGACTTAGAGTTCCCACACTCTGGCAGCTGAAGTCTTAAATGCTACATCAAGAGGAGCCGCCAAGTCAATCTGCATGGCTAAAGCTTCCCCCAGAGCATAGAACATTCTCACCTGAAGGGCAGAAAGAGAAGGACCATGCCCATTGAGGGACCCACTCTCAAGATGCTGACTTCAAGGGGGGGGGGGCAGAGAGAGACTGTCTGCTTAAAGAGCAGAGCCCTGGAAGCCATGCTGTGGTTGTGCTGGCATGCATCTGAATGCAGGAGTAGTGGGGAGGCCAATGGCGAAGCCTGATGGCCATGAGCACAAGGTAGAAATGAAACATAGGTAAGGCTGAATGATTGATAGAGACATCAAATGGCAACTAGGACACTGTAGGTAACCAATCAATTTGCTGACAGCACATTTGCCCTGTCAGAAACTGTGTGGACATAAATGCGTGCATGGTTCCAGTGTTGGTATATATAATCTAGTGTGGCTGCAGACCACACTTAGATTACTGGACTGTGCCACGTGGTTATTGACCATGGCATTTTTGCTTTTGGCAAACTGACCCAGTACCAACATTGTATGAAACTGAATGATACAAGCTTGGACTGAACGATGAATGCATGTCAACCACTTCCATAAGGGAGGTTAGTGTTAGTTGCTAATACACTGCAAGTCAGGTAGGCTGAAGCAGTAGAAAAAACAAATGAAACTGCTAGAAGAAGCGAGAACATATGGGAACTGACAACTAGGAAGCAGTAGTTGCTGAAGTGAACAATAACAGAAGCCAAAAGGGAATGGCTGCCTGACTAGGAGCCAGGTATAAACATTTCAGGATTACAGTTGAACTGAGAGATTGTAAAAGGTATGGAAAAACTGCAAACGCAGGAGCCTAAAATACCACAGGTCAAAAGAAAATGATGAAGGCAGGACACTGGGAAAACTAGAGGGCCCAAAAAGAACTAAAACAGAAAGAAACAAGGCACATGAGAACAGGAATGCAGCAGGAATGGTGACAGAGAGAAGCAAAAACTGAAGCCAGGAAGGCAGAACATAAGATACTGATCTAGAAAGTCGGAAAGGCACAAACCGAGCAGCAAGTCCAAAAATCACAAAGGGAAGGTGGGAGACAAACACTGGGACAAAAAGGGGCACGGGCAAAGCAACAACAGAACCTCCAGCTGCAGCAAAGAAACTGTTCTTCTGAATGAGGCTAGAGGGAGCCGACTTAAATAGCTCAGGCAGGGGGCGTGGCTGGTTGCTCCCACCCATTGAATTCCAGGCATAGCCTTTGAATTATAAGGAAGGCTACTGTAAAATTAATTTACAAGAAATGTCCCAATAGTTGCCACTTTTATTGGGACAGTGAACCAAAGCACACTGCCTGAACACATTTAATTGTTGAGCATGACATTAACTGGGTCAAAACACTGCATGTGTATGCAGTATTTTATATAGTTCTATAGTTTAATTTAAATAGAGCACAGTGTTTACTGTTCTTCTGATTTCCCCTCATGGGTTGTGCTATCTCCTCTCATAAAGGTTTCCTGATACACACAGATGATTTGATGTGCAATGGAAACTCCTAACCATTAAAGAATAAACCCAGAAGAAGCAGGAACTGATGGATGGAATAAAAGAGTTTTGGAGTACAATTTTAGAATACTGCAACATGAACTTAGTGCAAGCAATAGATTATGGATTTGGAAAAGATGTTTCTGGTTGTGATTGCCAAAGAAGGGTATGCAACTGGAGTGTAATGGTCATTACTTTATGTTGAAATGTACGTTGATGTATGTATACAACTTCCTTACTGTGTTCGATGGCATGCAGTTTTGTACAAACACACCTACACTCTTTGCCCTCTCAAGTCTAGGGTGATCACCCTACAGCATAGAAACATAGAAACATAGACTTTGTCAGCAGATAAGGACCATTTGACCGACCCAGCCTGCTCATTTCCCTAACTATTGGATAAGCTGCAGATCCTAGTTAACCAATAGCTTACTTCCTCCTACCCCCCACAAGAATTGTTTTATGTCTGTCCCATGCGTTCTTGAATTCTCCCACTGTTTTTGACCCCACAACCTCCTCAGGAAGGCTGTTCCATGCATCCACTACCCTATCTGTGAAAAAATACTTCCTTACATTACCCCTGAGCCACCCCCCCGTTATCTTCAAATTGTGCCCCCTTGTTCTTGCACATCTCTTTTTCTCAAAGATGCTACCCTCTTGGACTTTATTTATTCCCTTGAGATACTTATATGTTCTATCATGTCCCCCCCCCCTTTTCCTCAAGGGTATACATATTAAGTTCCTTTAGTCTGTCTTCATATGGCTTCTGGTGCAGACCCTGCACCATTTTAGTTGCCCTCTTCTGGACTGCGTCCATCCTGTCTATCTCCTTGTAGAGATGAGGTCTCCAGACTTGTACACAGTATTCCAGATAGGGTCTCACCAACTGTCTGTACAGAGGGATAACAGCTTCCTGTTTTCTACTGTTGATGCCTCTCCCTATGCATCCCAGTATTCCCCCAGCCCTCCTTACTGCCTTCTCACATTGCTTGCGTACCTTTAAGTCATTTGATATGACTACCCCAGGTCTCTTTCCATTTTTGTTGTTGTTAGTACCTCCCCCCCAACATTGTGTACTCTTCCCCTGGGTTTTTGTTTCCCAGGTGCACTACTTTGCACTTCTTTGCATTGTATCTAAGCTGCCATACTTTTGACCATTCCTCCAACCTTGTCAAGTCCCTTCTCATCCTTTCCATCCCCTCTTGTGTATCAACCCTGTTGCATATCTTTGTGTCATCTGCAAAGAGGCATAATGTCCCTTCCAGTCCCACTGCAATGTCCCCTATAAAGACATTAAAGAGGACCGGTCCCAGTACTGAACCCTGTGGTACACCACTAGCAACTCCTCTTTCTTCAGAGTGGACTCCATTTACTATTACCCCCTGTGTCTTGCTGTCTGGTGAATATTTTGCCCAGGCTACAACCCTGGGACCCACTCCAGGGCTGGCTAACTTGTTTATTAATCTTTTTGTTTGGGACTGGGTCAAGTGCCTTGCTAAAGTCTAGGAAGGCCATATCTACAACCCTTCCCTGGTCTACTACTTTGGTTACCCAGCCAAAGAAATTGATTAAATTCATCAGACATGACCTTCCATCTGTGAATCCATGCTGCCTTGGATCCTGTGCCCTACTGGCCTCTAGAAACTTAACAATTCTTTCCTTCAGAAGTGATTCCATCATTTTACCTACCACTGAGATCAGGCTAACAAGTCTGTAGTTTCCTGCCTCTGTCTTGCTCCCACTTTTTTGAAGGGGAATCACATCTTCCCTCCTCCAGTCCTCAGGTACCACACCATCCTCCCAAGATTTGTTAAGAATGGTAGCCAGTGGTGTCACCAGTTCTCCCCTTAGTGCTTTTAGAATTCTGGGGTGAATCTCATTGTGGCCCCACTGCTTTGTCCACCTTTAGTTTTAGGAATTCTTTTAGGACTTTCTTCTGTGAATGGACTTGTATCGACCCCCTATCCAGAGTGCTTCAATTATTTGGTTTAGGTGCCTCCCCTTCCTCTTCTTTTGTGAATACTGAGCAGAAGTATTCATTCAGTATCCCTGCTTTTTCACTGTCACCCTCTGCCCACCCTCCTTTCACTTTATCAAGCCTCTCTATCCCTTCCTTGGTCTTTCTTCGCTCCCTAATGTACCTATAAAAGATTTTATCCCTCTTCTTAACTGAGTTGGCTGTCTTTTCCTCGGTTTGGGCCTTTGCTGTTCTGACTGCCTTCCCTGCTTCCTTCTGCTTTAACTCTTCTGCTTTAATTCTAATTCATAGAGTTACTGAAATTCAGGGCAAGTCCTCAAATCGCATTGGCAACACCTCAAAATGCAGGACGTGTAATACATTTCTTGAGAAATGGGGGACAGATAGTCACCTACACAAGTCACAAAAGCGAGATACAATATAATGTACAGTACAGAACACCTGTTGGATTCCCAGAGGTACTTTTCACCAGATATGGAGTTTCCTCTCCTCTGTGCCTAGATATGATAACTGTACTGTTTGCCCTACCTCCCAACTACGTCCATGCACACTAAAATGATGGCCCCATAAATGGAGATCTGCCTTTAGCTTCCATAAAGAATAACTGCTGAAGTTCATCTTTATGGACTGTGATTTCTGTGTAAGGAGGAACTGGTGGCATGAAAAAAGTATGGAAAGTAGCAGATGAAAAAGAAGAAAACATAACAGAGTACATGACACAGTATTGGGAATAAATCCTGAGACAAACATAAGCATGTCATAATGGAGATAATCAAAAATATAACCCAGCATACATATAGTACAACACAGACAGCTGATGTCATAAAAAGGGATTCCTAATTTGGCACACATTCCCCTTCCCCACAAACAGCCACACTTAAGTACTTACCCATCACCCAAGTTTCAGGCATGGTATCATTAATTGATACTGTGAACTGCATGCAATAAAACTCTACCATGGTGTACTATTACACATTCACGGAACACCTGAAGGAGAAAATAAATATACAAGGACCTTAAATAGCAAAATGAACAAACTAGACATACTGTACTTTCAGAGGCAGAAAACTATGGCACATTGGATAGAAGAAAACTACTGACGAGACACAACTAAACATAAATATATATGTATTTACATATATATAGATATGTCAATTATTCCATAGGAACAGACTAACTAAGAGACACAACTATTGAACTATCAATCATTCTGTAAGAATAGACAGAGTAAGAGGCACAACTATTTAACTGGGCCCCTTTTATTATTGCCACAGGACCATTTTAAAAATATGCGCTTCCACCTCTTAGGGAAAGGAAGCTTTGGTGCAGAGTCCTTGCAAACCCCTCCCCCAACCATGCAGGGGTCTTGCTCCCCCCTGCTTGAATAAGCCAGTGCCAGGGAGGCAGGTAATGTTCTGGGGGACAGCCCTGTAAAAATCCCAAGTCACTGGCTGGCAGGCGGTGGAGGTCACTGCTGGCAGCCCGACTATGGGGCAGAGTGGTGGGGGGGGGGCTAAAAGGCCAGGTCCAAACCAAAACTCCCTTTTTTGCTCAGTGGCTCAGTCAGCTAAGGACACTCTATTTTGCCGCCAGAAGGAGAAGAGTTCAAATGCCATGCTGCTCTTGAACTGTACCATTCTTTTTCCTTGCCAACTGTTTTCTCCAGGCTTTCTCCACCGCTGGTATCTCATGACTGTTTTTCCAACTGTGTGGCCCACTCACTAGTTTTGCTTGGTTCACTGCTCTCTCCACTGCCACTTTTCCCACTGCCTTTGACCCGCTGAGATGGCTTTGGAGGCCATGATCAGCCAAATATGTGCCTTGGCAGAATCAAGGGGCACAGACTGATCAAGGGGCACAGACTGACTCCAGCACTCTCTATTTGTAGAAAGAGCTGCAGATTTGGGCCTGGCTGATGAATCAGACAAGCTGTGGCCTGGGGCAAGGCTTTTTGCAGGTGGTGCACTGGGGCCAAAAAGGAAATGCGGCAATTGCCTCACAGACACAGCTCCATAACTTCTTTGGCCCCAACTACTCCTACTCTGGTCAGTGTCATCTGCCAATGGCAGCCAGCTTTGCCCCTCCCTCAGAGTCCTCCAGTTCCAAAGCTACTAATCCCCCAACTGCTGAGGCTGGCTAGTAAGAATTGATAAAATGACTAAAGAACTGAAAAAAATTAAAGTAAATAAAGCTGTAGGACCTGATGCCATCCCAAAATGGATTTGAAAAGAAGGAGCAGATTTACTTGCACCATGCATGTGTCAAATTTTTAATAAGTCTATTATAACTGGAAAAATCTCCTTATGGTGGAAACAAGCAAAAACTGTCTCTCTTCCAAAGGTTTCGATACCAAAAAGATGTCTATAGATTTTAGACCAATAGCATTGATTTGTACAATATCAAAGGTGTGTGAGACTTTTATTTGTAAATGGATTATGGAGGTTGTAGAACATCTGTTAGACAAAAATCAGTTTGGATCCTTGTGGGGATATTCAATGACTGACGCCGCCCTGAAATTTCTAGACTTAAGTATTAGAGCATGGGATAATGAAGTGGATGTTAGAGTTGTACTGGTAGATTATAAGAAAGCTTTTAATCTTATTGAACATAAAACTGTAATTAAGACATGGGAAAGTTTTAAAAATCCTACAGTAAATGTCTTATTAATTGGGTATATGACTTTTTAGAGGGGAGGACTCAATGGATTGAGTTTGAAGGTAGTACATCTGAGGATGCATTGGTCTGGGGAGGAGTCCCCCAGGGTGCTAAACTGGGGCCACTTTTGTGTTTAATTATGATAAATTATTTGACTACAAAGGGTCCATGTATAAAATATGTAGATGATCCTACAGTTTTAGATATTTGGGATAATGTGAAAGAAAGTACCATGCAAAGTGATTTAGATTATATAATAAGATGGTCAAAAAAACAATTTCATGCAAATAAATCCAAGTAAAACTAAGGAGATATGCTTTGGGAGGCAGGGAAAATGGGAAGGAATTGATCAGTTACAATTTAGAGCAGTGGAAGTTGAAGTGGTTAGTAAAGTGAAATTATTGGGTATTATTTTTCAAAATGATTTTAGCTAGGCAGAGCAAGTTTCAACCATGGTAAAATAAGCAAATAGTAGGCTATATTTTTTGACTACTTTGAAATGGGCTGGAGTAAATCTATTTGACTTAATAAACTATTATTCCATGATAGTTAGACCGGTTTTGGAATATGGTGCAGCTGTGTGGCATGGCAGGCTTACAAAAGATGAAGCAGAGGAACTTGAAAGGATACAGAAAAGAGCACTGAGAATAGTGTTGAGGTGTGAAATGAGTTACACTGAGGCATTAAATAAGTCCTGGTTAAGCTGGCTCCATGGTACTGAGTGATAGGGAATCATCTGGCATGCTGGTGACCCGGGTTCTTGCCCGAGCCCGGGGCAGTGTCAGGTGTGGAGGCCAGCAGGGAGGGCTCAAGAGCATCCCTTGGATGCCCTCCTCCCGCGGGGAAGGACTGTGGATGCACCACCCTTCAGTGGCTACTCATGGCTGGATTCAGCCTTGTGCTTTGTGGCGTGGGTGACCACATGCCACATGAGCATGCAACGAGGACACTGTGGCATGCATCCAGCAGGGGTGGGGGAAACAGAACAAGGAAAATGGCCACCTGTGTCAGCCGGATGACGGCTGTCTGCCTCCCCTGGCCATGAAGCTGGGAAGCCCCCGAGTTGCACCCTGCTGCCCGACCAAGATGTGAGGGGGTACCGTAGGGTGCCTCAGTCTCCCCTCTCAGATACCTCCCCATGGGTATGGGGGCCACCCAAGTGAAGGGATACATCGGGACAGTCAGGCAGTGGAGGCAACAGATGGCAGAACAATGGAGCAGTGGAGGGTGAGACTTGGCTGCCCGAAGGCTTGGGCGACTGGGTTGGAAGAGGGCATAAACAGAACATGCTGTCAACATGTATGTAACTGTGTATGTAAGTCTTGGTTAGAGAGGTTGGAGGTAAGATGAGAAAAGATGGCAAGAGAAATGTTTAGAATGGTATGTAACTCAATACATAAACATCATTGTTTGCCTTTACCGAAAGAAACTACCTGATAGCAGTTACACAAACAGTCAAGGTGGAAGAAACCATTAGTGAGAACTCAGACTTATTGTAGGTTTTTGTTTGTGTGCTATTTAGATATGACCTAAGGATTGTTTACGGTGTGGCAAGAGTAAAAATGTATTAATGTGTTTTATATATCTCAGCCATTGTACATTTTAAATTTTGACTTTTGATGTAATCAAATTACAACAAAAAATATAGTTTTGTGATTTTATGTATAATGTCTGTCTATGTAAATGTGTGTAAACTTCAACCAACACTGCTTGTGTATGGTTGCAATATTAACAGTAAATTTAAATCTAAAACCACTTCTCTCTGGGTGAGTGTACTGGCAATGGGAAGTCCTCCCAGTGTCACAAAAGATGGTCCAAATCCTGCTTATGCATTTGTGGGGAGGTTCTGCTGCCCATCCAACTTTTACCACTTCTCTCTAATGGGGCTAGACACAGTCAAGATCATGCTCAGACCTTCAGTGCAGAGACTGTTGGTGTCCACGGGGTACGGCATTTGCACTAGGTTCTCTTCTTTAACTGATCTGTGCCATAACCAGCTGCACTCCTAATGAAAAAAGTGATTTAAAATTTGTGAAAAAGCAAGGGTTGAGCTGCTAATTCTGGGTTTGTTTTAATGTTAGTAGAGTCATGGCTGTCTCTTGTCACCAGCACATTGGCTGGGGACTGTAACTTATTTAAAGTATGTCAGTTAGGCAGTGTACCTTAATTAAAAGGAGTCAACTCTGGCAGTTACATTTTAGAATAGTGACCCAGCCAATGGATGATACACTGTAATGTTTTGTAGCTGGGTTGATGATCCACAGTAGAGCTCTAAACTGAACATTAAGAGACCCTCATTTCCCTTTGGAATAAAATAAGTGAGTAGCCATTTGAGGCAGAAAGCAAATTGTAATATCTGAGTAATTTGCCATTGGGGTGGGGGGAGGGTTGCACTGGGTTCTCTGCTTTTAAGGAATTTCCATTTCTCTCCCCATCAATGGTGTCAGATGTTTTGAGGCCTGTGGGCCTGATATCTCCATCCTTGAGCCTCTGACTGTCCTCCAAGAAGTTCTCAAGTGTACAGCTGGCTGTCAAGTGGTAGTTCAGCATTAAGGTGATTGTGCTGTGAGTTTTGTCAGCTTCATTCCTACAGCTAATGTGCCATTGGGATCAAAAGGGTGCTACTCTCATTGCTGTTGGGCACAATGATGCTGACTCTGGTTCTAGGCCTGGTGCCATGCTGTATGGTAGCCCCATCAATCCTCGCTCTGTTGGGGTAGGCCTTGGTGCAAGAGGCTTCTGTCGGTATCACCCCCAGCACTGAAGCCACACTTGGTGCCAGATGGATCTCTATATGGGGCAACCTGTTACACAGTACCATGTGCGGGGCTGTACCTGTGCCTGCTACTGAGCCTGTGCCTTTTGGGTCCAGCTTTGTGCTGATGTTGGTGTCATTCTTGGCCTTGGTGCCACAGACAGGCCTCTGTATGGGGCTATCTGCAGCAGTGATGTTCAGGGCCACACTTGGTGCTGAGGTCAGATCCTTTAGGGCAGCCTTGGCATTACTGACAGTGCTTTCCTCTGTGCCATCCACACCTTGATGCCGCAGATGGACCTCTATATGGGGCCAGCTGAGACACCAGTGTCATATGCAGTGCCACATTTGGCATCAAGTTCATACTCATTGGGACAGCCTCGGTGAGGGTGTCGTTAGCAACATCAAGGCCAGCACCATTTGGTGCCATCCTTTGGGAAGAGTTGTCCTGTCCATGTTATTATTGGAGATACTGAGTGTCCCCTGCCTGAGATGCCCAAATCAACCCTAGTCTAGGCACCTCAAAAGGATTTCTTACTTAGCACTGCTCAGAATTTCTGCATCTCTGAGTCAGTGGCTTCGACCAGCCAAGGTGCTTCCAGTTGAAGAGTTCATGTACCTAGCATGCCTATGTCTTGGGTATGCTATTGGCCTGTTCCAACATTTTCCTTGGGTTGTCTGGATCAGACTGTCACTCTCCTGCTGTGCCAGGTAGACGAGACTTTATGCAGCTCTAATGGCTAGCCTGTTCTTATCCTCTAAGCAGATTTCCTCAATGTGCTACCCAGTTCAGGCCCCATCTTCCTTGCTCATGAACTGCTTGCAAGCCCTTCTGCAGTGGATTCACTCTGAGATCCCCCTTTAGTGCTTCTAGCAGTAGCCAGTCCCCCTTCTGGTGAGGTATAGAACTCTGTTTGTTCTTGAGTCAAAAGAGACTCTGGACAGCCTCTGGGGTCCCCACTTAGTCATCATCCCCAGCACTAGCCGCCTCTGCTGGACATATGGAATGCTTCCAGCACATTCTGGTAAACCCCAAACACTATTCCCTCCTGTGGTGTGGTGTAAATGTGCTTCTTATCAGCACTGCCTTCTCTTGTCATACCTGGAGTGCTCTTGCAGGGCTACCCAGGCTTGACACAGGGCAAGCAGTGAAGACTGCTTCAATGTAAACATTACTGAACTATCAAGTTTCAGTTAGTTCATTCCAGAATCCCCTGTTTTCTACTGTTTCCCTGATTTCCAGGCAACGAGGTGAACTCATTCCTTTCAGATGGCAGGCTATATCATGGAGGAGTGTTGATGGCCAGCTCAGTGTTGCATCCATAGGATATTCTTCTTCATAGGATGTTCTGGATGGGATACGAGCTTGGGCCCTCTCTCCAGACAGGGATGTATGGTCATTTTTGTTAATGGCATGGTTATCACGGAATGCCATTCCATGCAGGGCATGTTGGGACTCATGGCACCCCCGGTGTTCACAGTTCCCCTAGCAAGGCTGCACATGAGAATGATTTAATATATACTCAGTGCCGAGTAGTCTCAGGCTTCACACCCTCAATACTACTCTTTTCAGAAATGGGTCCTACTGTGGTGATCTTTGGAGGAAGACTTCCACCAGGTCTACCATTCTCTCCACTAGAGCTGGAGGTGACCCTTGCTCTTGATGCCCCCTTGCTGGCTGGTTAGCCCATTGCAAGGATCTCCACACACAAGGGATCTGGGATTCATCAGAAACACATATTCACATCAATATGCTGGAGATGTGAGCAGTTCTTTATGGTCTGAGGGCCCTAGTGGACAGCCAAAAGACAGTACTCCTCCAGACGACAACGAGTCCATCATGTGCTATATCAACAAGCAAGGAGGAGCACACTCTTACGCTCTCTGCAGGGAGGCAATGAGAGTGTGGGAATGGTGCTTGGAGCAGGGGATCTTTCTCCAAGCAATCTATCTGGCCAGGAGTCCAGAACACTCTGGCAGATTAATTTAGTTGGTCACAGGCAGATCCTCATGAGTGATGATTAGCACCAAATATTGTGATTGCTATTCAATGAGTGGGGCACCCCAGATGGGGAACATTTTGTATCCATACTCAATGCCAGTCTGCCAGATTCTGCTCCAGAAATCCAGGACATGGCATTTTTTGTCAGGATGCATTAAAACTGCCATGGCAAATTCTGTTTCTGTATGCATTCCTTTCAAGTCCTCTCATACAGACAGTATTATTCAGATGGAAGCACCTGGGGACAAAATTATCCTAGTGGCCCCCCTGCTGGCCTCAGCAGATATGGGTTCTTCTGTTGAATTAATTTTCAGTCAGCAAACCAATGCATCTTTCAGTCAGAAAACCTAGGGTTCTAACTTGTACCACTCTGGACAGACTTATTGATCTAGGGTCAGCTAGTCCTTCCTAACCTGTACTCCTTTCACATTCAGCCCTGGCCCCTGAAGAGATAGAAATGAACAAGTTCAAGGTATCACAAAAGGTCGCTGAAATACTTTTCGCTGTGCATAAGACTTCCACCAAGAAGACATACACACCCAGGTGGGAAATAGTTTGCATCTGGTGCTCCAAAATCCCCATGGATCCTTTTGGTTATCCACCTGAAAAGGTTTTGAATTACTTACAGGATCTCTGGATGTTGGCCTGCAGCATTCCACAGTTAAGGTCCACCTACTGTATGTGCTATATCAGCATACTGCAAACCTGTAGGTACCCTCTCTTTGGCACAGCTGCCACTGTTAACAGTTTCATCAAGGGTATTCTGCACACAAGGCCTCCCATCAGAAAGATGGTGGTTGCCTGGGATATCAACCTTGTGCTGGATATGCTCACTCACAATCCATTTGATCCTATTATAACTTGTGGCTTTTAACTTGGAAAGCAGCATTTTCTGGTAGCTCTCTTCTCTGCATGCAAAGTATCTGAAATCCTTGATTTGGTCACAGATCCTCCATATACTGTTTCCCATAAAGATAAGGCAGTTCTCCATAAAACCCCTATGCTTCTACCTAATGTGGTTTCAGAGTTTCATCCTAATCAGGCTATAATCTTGCCTACCTACTTTGCCAACCTTCAGAATGAGGGAAAAAGGACTTTCCACTCACTGGATGTTAAAAATGGTCCTCAAGTTTTACCTTGACAGGGGTAAGGAGTACAGACAGTCAAAACAGTCCTTTGTCTCTTTCAGCCCTAATCGAAAGGGGTAGCCTGTCACAGTCAAGTGCATTTCAACCTGGATTGTTAATTGCCTTCACCATTGCTAGGCCATGGCTCAGGTTAAACTGGAGGGCAATGTACACATGCCCACTCCACCAGAGCAGTTGCCACTTCCCTGGCAGATATATGCTTTTTACCTATTGAAGAAATTTGCAGACTTGCAACTTGGAGAACAGTGCATACCTTTACCAAAGACTATGTCCTAGATGTCCACACCAGGTGGTGTACCACCTTTGGCAATTCTGAATGGATCACTATCCTGAGTGAACCCTGTGTTCTAGCCTCCCTAGTCTGTGGGACTTTCTCTGAGCTTGGTACTCCGACCCATTAGTGGGAATCTAAGGTGAAGACTGATTCTTGGAAGATACAGTATCTTCTCCGTAAATTACCACATCCATCCACCATCCCCCGGAATCACTGCAGTATTAATGTGTTGGACTTCACCCCTTTGTATATGGTTTAGGCTGTGAAGACACTGTGTTACTTGTAGAAAACAGGAAGTTGTTATCCCTCTGTACAGACAGTTAGTGAGACGCCATCTAGAGTACTGCATGCAATTCTGGAGACCCCATCTCCGCAAAGACATAGGCAGAGTGGAAGCTGTTCAGAGGAGGACAACCAAAATGGTGCAGGGTCTGCACCAGAAGACATACGAGGAGAGACTAAAGCAGCTTAATATGTATACCCTTGAGGAAAGAGGGAAGAGTGGGGACATGATAGAAACTTTCAAGTATCTCAAGGGAATTAACAAAGTACAAGAAGGTAGTATCTTTCAGAAGAAGAGATGTGCAAGAACAAGGAGGCGCAATTTGAAGATAAGGGGGGACAGCTCAGAGGTAATGTTAGAAAGTATTTTTTCACAGAGAGGGTTGTGGATGCATGGAACAGCCTTCCTGAGGAGGTTGTGGCATCAGGAACAGTGGGAGAATTCAAGAATGCATGGGACAGGCATAAGGCAATTCTAGTGGGGTGTAGGAGGAAGTAAGCTGTTGATTAACTAGAATCTGCAGCTTATCCATCAGGTAGGGAAATGGGCAGACTAGGTGGGTCAAGCGGTCCTTATCTGCTGTCAAATTCTATGTTTCTATTTCATGGCACTTCTTACACTGGCCACCAGAGCTACCTTATGCCCTTAGGTTAAGTGCATTGGTGATTCATTAGGTTCATGTTGCTCACCTCATTGATAACAACAAAAAATGTACTGAGGCAGTCAGGGGCTGGAGCCACTGTATACCAGTTGGTGTGTGTGGTGAGGTATGCACGGAGCCTACTCACACCGCCAGCCTTCCAGAAAAGTTCTGGCTCCCTTGGGGTCCTAGCACTTCTGGCACAGACCCATTAATGGTAGTCTGTGGAGAAGATATTCAGGAAGACCAACAGTTACAGTAAGTACATAACTTTCCTTTTTGGGCAAAGTGGGTTCTAGGGGAAGTGGAAGGTGCCCCCACATTGAGTGGGCATTTTGACAGGATGGCTACAGACATGGGCAACATGAATGTCATGCAGGTCTCCATAGTTGGTTCAGTGACTGGGCTATGCAAAAGTTGGGACCAGTTTCTTGTACCATCTTCTGAGGGAGGAGTTGTGGTCCTCTCAGATCAGTTCCTTCTCCCCTATGCCAGCTTTCCCTCCTTGCCCCTCCAGCTCTCATTACATCAGCACATGCCACCCCTGTGGGCATGGTGCCCTTTTCTATTATGGCTGGCATCCAAGTTCCCATCCCCCCAGTGGCAGGAGAAGAATTCAGCCTTCCTTCTATTCAAGATTTTACCAGGGTTGAGACTGATGAGGGTGCTCCACCACTGCCCTCTGCAGCCCCTCCTTGGGATGCAGGTAGCCTGGAGACAGGTCCTGTAGGTGGAGCTGCCACCTCTCCTGTGGCTGTGGTCTTGACTTAGCTAGCCAGGTAACCTACTGAGGTGTTCCTCAAGATGTTGTTGGAGCTGGAGGCCAGGCTATGTAAATAGAAAAGGACACATCCACATGTGACCTGCGGAATTTGAGCACTTACATCACCTTGGCCACAAAAGAAAAGATTTGGAAGAAGGAATTTTAGATATTTCTACACTGCTGTGCAGAGAACAGGAGGTGAAAAAAGGGGAAAAAGGGTCAGACTGTAAGAAGGTCATTCCGTATAAATCAAAGGTAAAGAGGGCTGTGTTAACTTGAATTGCAACTTTAAATATAATGAGAATGGTGATACTGGAGAAGACACTAGAAGAAGCGGCCAGCCTGAGCAACTATCAGAATTTGATACTGATGGCATATTACTTCTCTGAGGGAGATACTTGGAGAATTTATGATGAAGGTTTCAGGAGGAAGATGGCTGCTAACCCTGTGTTAAAGTGTGATAGGATGCACAGTCTCATATTTAGAGAATACATACCCATGACAGTTCTTTCTTGGTGCTAGCATAGATGGGATTTGCTGGAATTGTACCAAGGAGTCACATCAGTTTGGCACAAATTGTTGATATAAGCACATTTGTAATTTGTGGGGAGGAAGGCACGTAGGTTCCTAGTATAAGGGAGGACAGTCTGGTTAACAGGAAACTGGGTAAGTGGGTGGGAGACAAATAGTAGTGGTACCAATTAGATTATGGACCCTATACCCCTGGTTGATGTTGTATCTAAAGTTAGAGGTTGCAGACGAACTGGCTAGTGGTTTTGAGTATGGTTTTAGGATTCTGTATGAAGGTATCAGACAGGCTAGTGAGGTAACGAATTTGCAATCGGATATAAGAAATCCAATAGTCCTTGCAAGGAAACTCCAAAAGGAGTTAGATTTATGAAGGATTACAGATCCCTTCTTGGTCACCCTGTGCAGAATTTAATTTATGAGTATCACCTTTGGCTTTAGTGCCAAAGAGGACACCAGGGGAATTTTGGTTTATATATCATGTTATTCCTTAAAGGAGAGTCTGTCAATGATGGGACTACACTGGAATTGGTGGCAATTTCTTACACCTCATTTGACTGTGTGAGTTGGTAAGGGACAGTAGTCCAGGGGCATTGTTAGCAAAAACAGACATTGAATTGACTTTTTGGCTTATCCCAGTCCATTGGGCAGACCACTGACTGTTGGGCATGAAGGTAGTGGGGCCAGAATGCTCAGTGTCATGTGGAATCTTTGAAAAATTCAGTTAATTTATGGTCTGGTGTGCAGTCAATAATGCAGTACCTGGATGGTTTCCTTTTTATTGGCCCTGAGGAAGCGACCATGTGTGGGAATGTGTTGGCTGTGTTTGAGAACATGGCAAGGGACTTCGGCATCCCCTTATTGAGGAATAAAACAGAAGGGCATTGCAGGAAGGGAGCATTTTTCAGAAAAGAAGGTATATGAGAACAAGGGAGCATGCAATTAACCTGGAGAAGAAGTTTAGATTTGAAATTCTAAAATTTGCATGGGTTCTATCTCTGAGGTGTCACTCTCAGCCAAGATGACTGCATAATGTGTAAACATTAATTGAGTGATTCCTAGGATTAGAAACAAGATTTTAGTGTGCTTTCCTGTGTGGCAAAGAGGTTACCTTGGAGAAGCCTGGATGTGGGAAAGAAGAGTTGTCCTCTCCCTGCTGGCCTGAAGTGCATATGGTGGAGGATTGGTAATGAATGGTGTTGGGAGACCCCCTCCCTTTCAGGGCAGAAAGGTAGGAGGACATGGAGGGTGTTCTACCCACCTACCTAGTAAGCAGAGGAGGCAGTAGCAGCCCCTTTTCCAGAGTCGGTGGCCTCCCCAAATTTGGGGAGGTTTGGCTTCAGGATGAATGTTGATTTTGAGGCAGATCACTGCCAGCTATTTCTAGAGACTGTTTTTTTTAATGGATATATTAAATCTGGTGTCTAATTTAAAGGAATTATTTTATGAAGTAAAGAATTTTTGAATTTGAGTAAAGTGTGCCGAGGCCTTTTGTAACTCAAAATATAATGTGGTGCCAAACTTATTTCAAGGCTCTCACTGTACAGGAAATGGGGGGGAGGGAAGAGGGTTGTTTTGGGGGCTTCCTAAGCCAACTGGTTCCAACACTGCCCGATTCATTAATCAAGTTATGAACACTGTGGAAACCAATATATTTAGTGTGCTGTCAAAATTATTTCAAGGATCTCACTGTGCAGTAAATATGAGGAAGAGGGATGTTGTGGGGGTTTCCTAAGCCCACTGGTTCCAACACTGCCTGTGGAAACTAACATATTTACTTGTGCATTGTTTATCTGGTGTAATGTTTGGGGGTTCATATAAAAAGGTATAAGCAGCAACAAGCAAAATTAACATAAGTACTATATTGTAAGACAAATGTACATGTGCTATACTGGGGACAGATACAGCACTGACACTTGATCTCATACAAAAGAATTACTGGCTAGGTGAACCAGTCCCTCCCCTATCAAGCATAGAAACATGCACTCAATTACTTTTCAGGCCACAAACCCCAAGGCTTGGCAACACACCATCAACAAGCTTTTAAACAGCATTGTATTGAACATTTCTGCTGTGAAATGCCTGTGACAAAACACAACTACAGAGAGTACTGCTACACATTCACTAAAAGCCAGCTTTAGAAGCAGAGAGGCTGTCTTTTCTGAGGGGGTCATAAAGGTCACTACAGCAGACAGTATCCCTGAAACAAGGAATCAGCATATGCAAGGGTTAAATTGGACAGGAGCCCACAGGAACTAAGTTTCTAGCCCCTCTTAAAAATATGTATGACAATTCCATCTCCCCTATCATCTTATCCATTGACTATTATTGGAGCGTTCCACCCCATAGAAAAGACAGTTCCACTGTCAAGAAATGTAGGTATGAGAGTTCTGCACCTAAACATTTCCAATGTTACCCCTGATCATATGATTCCCCCGAGTACACAGAAGCTTAGCTGAAAGTCATGGTTTTAATAAAACAAATTCTGGTTACAACCGATACGGCAGCAAATGGATGGTATTAATGCACAGCCATAAAAAGTTAGAGGGTTTTTCAGACCCGAGAAAAACTGATGATTTCATTAAAGTATGAACAGAAGCAGATGCAGAGGATCCTTTGGGCCATGAAGCAGATGTGCAGGGCCTTTTGAGCCATGTGTTATGAGAAGACTGACCACCTACAGAAGTGCAGGGCCTGGCACATTCATTCTTTACACATTTAGTCGCCACACTTCAGTACACATTCACGCTTCACACATTCAGTACACGTTGATTCACTCTTCATGCATTCAGTCTTCATACATTCACTCTTTGCACATTAAGTCTTCACATGTTCACATTCACTCTACACATTCACTGTTGACACATTCTCTCTCTCTTTTTTTTTAATTTTGACCCTATATTTTCAAGATAGTCATTTTATCACTGTTCCTTCGTCATTTATAGTATATTGGCCAAAATGTCATTTTGCACCATAAGTGTGATAAGACATCTCATCCAGGATTAAAAAAATTACACCTGTCAGGTTTATGAAGTGGTGTGGAAAAATGGGTATCTTGAAAGTTTGGAGTCAAAATATTGAAAATTAGCAAACTTATGAGTGAATGTTAAATTGCTGCAATGTTCAGTCATAACCTAGGCATTTTACTGTATTTGTACACCAAATGTTGAGCATAGCTTTTTTAGTACCCCACCTCACGAACCCAATAGGTGAATGTTTTCAAATGCCCATTGAAATGTGATTCTGCACCACCGAAACATCATTTTGTGCCGCAGGTACAAAAACACATTTTGGCCAGCATTTGACAAAATTACAGCTGTCACATTCATGAGGTGGTGTGAAAAAGGGCTATGTTGAAAATTTGGGGTAGAAATATTTAAAATTACCAAAGTTATGAGTGAGCATAGAATAGTTTCAACATACACTCATAACTTCATCATTTTTTTTATATTTTGATCCCATATTTTTAACATAACCTTCTTATGACCACACCTCATGAACAATGGTGGTGAACATTGTCAAATCTCACTGAAAAGGTGATTTCACCAAGTGACCATGAAATTACCTTTCATGTCCAATTTGTATACTCCCCACCACCATTGGTCATGAGGTAGGGTCCCAAAAAGGCCATGTTGAAGATTTGGAGTGAAAATTTGCAAAAATGAAAAAGTTATGCCTCAAAGTTAAAACTCCATTTAAATATGTTGAACCACACTTACCTTAATTTCTCATCCTGCAGTTGCTGGTCCCAGCAGCAGTATGTGTCTTTGATCGGAGAGTGGATCTTTGCCCTGGGACCTGTTCAGGTGAGTGAGGGTAAGTGGGGGTGTGCTGGGGGGTGTGGGGTGGTGATTGCTGTGTGGGAGGTCAGGGTAGCAGAGGTCAGATTGGCAAGGGACTGTTTTCTTTTTTACTGTTTTAAAGAAAGAAAAAAACATTGAGGTATGGTTTTCTTTATTATAGCTCACAGAACAGTCATCTGAGGTTGGGGGTGCCACTAGACACCAGTGAAACATATAGGAAAACAGGGATCAGAGGGTGGGGAGATGCCACTAGACACCGGGGAAACATATAGGGGATGGGGATTGGAGGGCAGGGGAGTGCCAATAGACACCAGGGAAACATATAGGGGGATGGGAATTGGAAGGTGGGGGGCACAGACAGTAATTTAGGACCTAGGGGCTGCTGTCTGGAGGCAGGGGGTCCCCAGTTTATTCTGTTCACCCATTTGTTCCTACTCTGCTTCATACTCTAACATAAACTTCCTTGCTGACTTCTCCATAGGCAAAGGCAACTAGGAAGAAATGTGCTTTCATGAAATGTACATGGCACTCCAGATCAGCCACTGGGGCACTCGGGGGTAGAGACTGTTAACAATTTCTAATCACCCACAAAATAGACCACAGTTTAAGGATTGCAGACTGGTGAGGTGGAACTAAATGGTCTGGGGTGCATGTTTCTGCTTGGGCCAGAATCACTGCCATACAGCTCTGTCCATCCCTGAACACTGTCCCATCACCTCTGCTGCTGCTGAGACCACTGAAGAAAGAGAGAGGAGTATGGATCACACCAGGGAGACAGTGGTACTGTATGTAATTTTTTGTACTGCCCCTCAGAATACTGCTGCTTTAAAGTCACCCTGATGCAGAAGCCCATGGCCAGTGGGCCAGGCAAGAAAATAGTGCAGCAGCAGAGTGGAGGGGAGTGGGAGACAGAGGAACAGCTTTGTGGTTAATGGAGAGGACCACATGTACTTCAACTTCACTGTGGAAGAAGATAGCCTAGATATCTGATCATGTGCTTCAAAAGCCTATTCTTCTACTATTTAACAGCAATACATCATGTATAGCCTTTGCTATGCAACTGAAACAACAGTGAAAGCAACAGTACATTATGAAGGGTGGAAGCTGTAGCAGAAATTGAGGGAAAAAACACTGGCTAATGCCCCAAGAGGAAGAAGTTCAAAGAAGTGCACAGAATTCTTTTTGCACAGGGCAAGATCAGAGCTACAGTGTTGTAGTGGTTGACACATCCATTACAGGGATACAAATCACATTAGCACCTAAACTGGTGGGCCATAGCCAAATCAGTGTATGTGCAATTGCAATTGCAATTAGTGGTTGACACAAGTAGTGTAAGAGGTTTATGTGTGGACTTTTGATTTGCTTGACAGGGTTTTGCTATGCTTGTTTCTGAGCACAGCTTGGCTGTTGGAGGCCAGCCATCCAAATAGCCATTACAAATCCTTATATTCCTCTCCAAAATCCTACAGAGTAGAAATTCTCAGCTTCACAGCATAAGTACTGAAGCCTAAAAACCTGTTGGTCAGGCTCTGGACTTGTGCAATACCTCCTTACAGACATTATTTCCCATCACTTACACCCAAAAGGGGGATTAGTATGTTACTGACATACAGTACTTGACGTATGATACAGTTTGCACCTATGGTACTTATGTATGGACTAACGGGGTGCTGGTATGAGAGGTGAATCAACACAGCGGTGTTGGGTAGGAACTAGGAAGCTGAGCACTGTGCTACAACATGATGTATATTCAGTTTTATAGTATATGGTTAGAGTTTATTGTGGATGGAAAACGATGGTTTTCCAAATCCTGTTGTAGGATAGTTCAAAGGTCAAAAAATTGTTGTACTATCGTTCTGACATCACAACGATAGTACAACAACTTCTTAACCTTCAACTGTTTCCCAATTGGCTGAAACATTGGCTTTTCAAAAAATACTGTACAGCATGGCGGCGCTGGTGAGTGAGCGGTTGAGCACGAGTTTTTCAGATAGATTAGGCACAGACTGCCATAGTCGGCACCCTGTTTCCAAACTATCAGTTTATCAGCAGTTTTTTTTTTTAAATAAATCAGTGGTCCCTCCATACAAAACTAAGCTGGACAACAGTGAGCAATGGTACCTTCAGGGTCGGCAGTGGAGTGGAACTGCAGCGAGGACTGGGAGAAAGCAGCAGTGTCTGGACAAAGTACAGAAACTAACAAATCCTTGTGAAATTAATATGGCACAGTTTGTGGGGAACCATATGTAACCCCCTTGTTACCCGGGGTTACTAGAATCCCAGTAAGACCTAGTGGTAGGCAGGGAAGGCAGCTTGTGAAACTCCAGTTAAATGGGTTTCACACTGTCTCACTCTGTTCTCAGTCTCAGCTGAGACTGAGGGATGACATCACCAATAGAACTTTCACAGCTGCATGAGCCACATTGGAATCTGCAGAAAAGGGAGTTAGATAGAACGTTGGGAGTTTTAAAGCCAGTCTTCAGTGTGTTTTCAGTTAGTCTTCAGTGAGTGAGTGAGAAGTAGGGAGCTTGCTGGTAAAGCAGCTCAGTGAAGGCTCTAGGAGCCTCAGCCCTGGCAGAGGGCTACTTTTAAGTAATAGGGTGTGTGTCTCCACCTTAAAGAGAGACACAGAAAATTACTGAAGTGGTGGAGACCGCTGTTTTGGGTCTCAGTGCCCCCTCCCTCCGGGGGGGGGGTATGAGAAGGATTCCCTGCAGATTCCTGAGGCAACCCCTTAGTTCTGCTTGTGGAGGAAAAGCTGCCTGTTTGTTCCAGTATTTATTTGGAAGAAAAGAAGATTTGTGAGTTGCCTGTGGGGCACCTGCAATGTGAGGGTGAGTGTTTGCTCTGGCTAAAAGGGCCTATGTTTTCGCCCTGAGACTTGTGTGACAATGTGGGGATTGAACTACTAAATATTGGGAAGCCTAGAGAAATGGGCTAAGCAAAGTAAAAGTAGTTTCAAGTTCCAGAGTTTGTTGGGATGCAAATAATATGTAGAGGTGATGTGACAGATGTCTACCCTTAATCTACATTTAAAAGTTCAGTACAGGAATTGTTCAGTTTCCAGAGAAATGGCCGGGTATGGGCTGAGGGAGCTGGAGGTGGGTGGCCCCCCATCTTTAGTGACCAGGTCCACCTCTACGGATTTCTTCTGTGGTTTCTACTTTGTCTCAGGCACTTGGCCAGTGATGGGGAAGTACCCAGACATGGGATTGTAAGGAAAATTCTCTCTAAGAGTCACAGACTCTAGTGTGGTTTGGGGAGCCACAACAGGATAATTGATTCATTCCTCAAATGGACTGTGGATCAAGTGGCCAGTGGGGGAGCCGGGTCCGTGGGGAAACCCCAAGTGTGTACAAGTCGGGCTGTGTACCCAAAGCTGCGTGCAAGTCTGGACTGTGTGCCAGGTGGGTTTAGAGCCTGAGGGCTGGAAAGAGTGATAAAGTGTTCTGTTGTCTCTAATCTGCATTACCAGGAAATGTAGCCCCATGGGGGTCCGTCTATGCTTTGTTTGTTCAGCTTGGATATGAATAAAAGCCACACTGAAGAATCCCATTCCTGGTTCTGGACATTACAGTTATTGCTTCCTGTGTTCAGATTTACTTGGGTGCCCCTGTGCAGAGTAGCCAAACCTAGGTCCCCCTGTGCCGAGTAACCTCATCCTCCCCGAACCCAGGTCCCCACCAGGTACTTCTGCCAGGTTCAACAGCATGCCACCTGTCATTTTGCTAAAAAGGCAGGGATGAGGGGTTACACATATACTATACAAAATAACAGATATGGAACTGTGCATGTTAAGGCTGTGTTTCCATCTCGTGTGTTTGATGACATTATAGGGACCTCTCAAGCTTTGCTCTCGAGGTCTATGATGTCATCAAATCCCTCGATGGGAACACAGCCTTGTCGTGCACAGTTCCCTATCCATTATTCTATATATATATTACTGTCTTATACATGAAACAGAAGATAAATACTGCATCAGACTTAACCACAAAAACAAACAAACAAAAATACACACAAACAAAAAAAAAACCTCAAAGGTCCTTTCAGGAATCTTTGGTCCTACTGATTCAAATAGAACAAAATGGTTAAGCTCTATTCCACAGCAAGACAACTCCAGCATATCTTTCTTTAGTAATTGATCACTTTCTTTCTTTATTTTCTTTGCAACCAATGTATTCATTTAATGTTTGTGTCTCCTGTATCATAATGAGTAGCAGCGTGACTAAAACTCCAGTCAGTACATATTGGGTGGGATATTCAGAAATGCGCCAGAGGCAGGCGCAATAGCTGTGCAGTGCAAGTAAACTGCACCAGTGTGCACCGAACGTGATATTCAAAGGTTGCGCACGATGGCAAGCACCAGCACAACATGGTTGAATATCGCAGGGATGCATCACAGCACAACCAGGGCTGCACCAGGAAGCAAGCCGGCAAGTGCCATAGTGCAACCAGGGCTGCGCAAGGATCAGAGGTGCATGGGCCAGAACACAGGACAACAGACACAGCAGGGAGCATGCTAACAGAGCAGGACAGACCACCACCAGGGTGCAGAGGATGCCAGGAGGGAGGCATTGCAGGCGCATGGCTGCAGGCCCCCGACCATGCGCACCACAGTGGTGCATGGAGGCAGTGTGGCACTAATGTCCACTGGCAAACAGCCATGGGCAACACCCACAGGAAGGTATGGGACATGCCACCTGGACCACAGCTGGCAGCACACATGCTCACAGCACACAACACACATGCCACACAACATGAACAGAGTGCACACATATGCCCCAGGGCACACCCACCAGCCACTGGGCACAGACCACTGGGCACATACCCCATTCAACCCCAGATGTACCACTCGGCCACCATGCACACCACTGCAGCATGGCTCCACATGCCAGCTGCAAAGCAGACACAGACACAGATGGCTAAAAGTAGAAAAGTGTATTAAAACAAAGCAACAATAACTATGTACAGAACAACAGGTACAGGGAGCAGGGAATGGGGAGGCCACAAACAAAATGGTAGGCTGGTGAAGGGAGGCAGGGGGACAGGGGACATGGTTGGGTAAGGGTACAAGGGAGGGAAAGGGAAGGGGTCAGGGAAAGGAAGGGGTGCATGCCAACGGGCCCTATGGACGTCCACGCCCTACTGGCACCTGGTGCACCGTCTTCTCTGCGGCCTACACAGGGCCAGCTGAATCAGTCGCACCACCTGGAGTGTGGCCGTGGTGACCTGCAGTATCCTCCGAAAGAGCCTGGTGTTCCCATTGGACACCTAGGACAAAGGAGGGGACATAGTATGAGTGCATGTCCATATGATCATACCCACCCACCATGCACAGTGGACAGAGGTGACAGAGCACTGCACACCAACACCACCCATGTGCCACACACCACAACCATGACAGCCAGGCAACAGGGCTAAGTGGCAGGATGCCAGTGGCATGGCTGGAACCCGGGTGCACCCACAGCCCACCTGCAGCAGCCACACATGTGTGCGATAGCCACGGCATGGTGCAATGGACCCTGCCGGCGGTGCTCAGCTGGAATGGCCATGTGCCAGGGGGCTGTGGCCCACCCTCTCCCTGTACAACAACAAACCCTGAAAGAGTGCCGACCTACTTGCTGTGGTGCAACTGGTGCCTGTCCTGTGGCACCGCCCAGGTGGCCTGCAACCCATGCCTGTGTCCCAGCGATGGCCTGCCCTCATCCACCTGCAGTGCCTGCCATCTGTGCATGACACCTATCCTCAGGGCCTAATAGGGAGACATTGAGAAGGACACATCAGTACCTGGCAACACCCCATGTGCCCCCCCTCCAGCACTGCATGCCCCCAGCCTTGTGCAGTGGCGGTGTGGTGGCACAGCACACCCATGGTGTGCTGCCATGGCCAACAGAGCGCACAGCCACAGCCCCCCCTGCAGCATGGTGTGACACCCTCCTGGCCCCCACAGAACACTGGAATGGTACCAACATGGACATAGTGCACTCACCTGGATGTGGCATGGTGCCCCTCCAGACGTGTGCCAGCAGTGACCAGAGCCTGTCAAGGTCCCTCCTCCGCAGGTCCCCGTAGTGGTGGTGGCACTGCTCCCCACTGCGCTGTGCCCCAGTGGCCTCCTCCAACACCTCAGCCACCTCCTGCCACACTTCTGTTCTAGGCCAATCCAGGGGCACCTGGCCATACAGAGAACCCACATGTGGCTCCACCAGGGCCACAAGGTTCGCCAGTTCTATCTGGGTCCGGTTGGGTGTCCTTGCAGTGCTATGGTGCGGCATGCCCAATTCTGCAATAGCTAATCCAAAATGGCACCCAGTAGTGCATGAGCCACACGTGCTGTGGGTGCTTGGATAGCTTGGTGATGTGCTGCCATCCCCAATCACGCATTCCCCGGTGATGCGTGATATAGTTGGGGTAGCACTGGCACGTGGGTCAAAGGGCACTCGTGGGGTCATAGGTTGGCATGTGCACCATGCATGACAGCGTGGTAGGGTACACCATGCATGGTGTGCAATAGGGGCATGTGTGCCCCATGGTCCATGTGCCAATCATGCACGGGCACCATAGGGCATACAGCGCACGAGCGCCACAAGTCCAATAGCGGCACAGCACTGTACCGCGTATATCACAGTGTGCGTATCATGCACCATTGACGTATGTGACGTCAGTATGCGTTTGCGCACTGCCAGGCCTACTGCGCACATCATACAGTTGTGCCATGGCTTGTGCATGTGCAACACCAATGCGACATGTGCAACTTCGTGATATTCAGCCGCAATATGCAGATGGACTGATCAACATATCCACAGTGCATCGGAGGCATTTGCATCTCATTTCAGTTTGCGCATCCTCTCATTTGCATGTGATGCACTATAAATGTGCCACTGGACTGCACAGGCACCAGACCAGTATTGCATCCTTCAAAGGTAATTCACCAGGCTGTGGGCCTGTCGGGACAGTGGATTGGGAGGGCATTGTGTGTTGCAGCCATCATGGACCACATGTTCTTACCCATAGGAATAAGCATGATGGATCACGAGGAGGTTGAGGAGCATGGGCCTGGACTGGGGTGCAGGCCCAACTTCATGAGGGCAGAGAGCGATGCCCTATTTGATGCCTACCTGGATCAGGAGCCTCTCCTGAGTAGCTCAACAGGCACCCCACAGGCCTGGGCGACAGCATGGGAGGGTGTGGCCAGGGCTGTGAACCAGCAGGGCATCCATCAGAGGACAGCACAGGAGTGCAAAAAGAAGGTAGGCACAGACCGGAGGAGGATCAAGGAGAAGGTGGCCACCATCCGGGTCGCACGTGCTGCCACAGGCAGTGGACAGCCTGATGTCCCATAGCTGTCACTGCAGGAGGAGTTGGTGGCGGCATCCATGTGGCACAGCACCGTCGCGGGGGTGCCCGGTGGAGGATTCCAGACAGGGGGCAGCCCATCACTGCATGGTGGGTACAACAGTGCCTGGGGAAGGGGGGCAGGGGTGCAGGGGTGTGTGCCTAATGCGACTGTGTTCCTTTTCAGCTCTGGAGTGCCTGCATGCAGCGGTAGGGGTGGGGGTGACCACCATGGGGGCAGTCCTGGAACTGGAGGACCGTTCATCCACCTCCACTGGTGTACCGGGTCCGGACCACAGTCAGCCCAACACCACAGTCTGACTGGATGCCTGTGGCGTGGTTGCGGACAAGACCCTGGCTGTGTTTCAGCAGGACACCAGCTATGACATCTAGTATGCAGAGACACAGATGGGGGCGGGGTCCGGGACCGATGACGATGCCATAACTGTTATATTGGATAGTGGTGTTGCCAGTCAGGGGGAGACACCTATACCACACACACCCGCGATGACAGTGCAGACGGTACCCTGGTGGCGGTTGTCCACCCGCCAGCCCCCATGCCCGGTGAGACTGTGTGCACCAATGGTGTGGCGCAGTCTGAAGGGGGTGGTGGTGGTGGTGCAGCTGCCCCGGTGCCATTCCATGCATAGTGGCCAGAGGGGCAGCAGCGGCAGCAGGACGGGATTGAGGGGGGGCTGGGTGCAGTGGCCGCTGCCATTGCATCACAGACTGAGCAGCCCCAAGGGGGGCCCCACTGTGCAGCCCCCACCAGTGAGGGAGCTGTGCTGCGGGGTCATGCAACACCCATGGGTCAATGCAATGCCCATGCCCCCCAAGGTGCCGACCCCTTGACCGAGGACACCCGTCTGCTACGGGCCTCCATGGAGCAACAGGTGCTGGTCATGGCAGGAGTGCATGCACTCTGCACAGAGCTGCACCAGTCCACAGGAAGGCATGACTGGGACTATGAGTAGCTCCTGGCCGAGACCACATGCATGCGGGAGGACACGACCGCAGCCCTGGATCGGCTTACCTCTGTGGTCACGGCCGGCCTAGCACCACTGGCCACCCTGGTGCATGGCTGTCCACTGTGGACCCTGCTGAGTGCCTTCTCAACCCCTTGGTCATGGCGTCATGTGACCCCTTCAGTGTCGATGCCGGGATCCACTATGGGCATTCCGGCAAGCCTGGAGCAGGCATGTCTGGGAGCTTGCAGACCCCTTCGAGAAATGGGTTGTGTTCCCACAGTGACACACCTGGGGGAATGTCTGAGACACCCCCTGTGGCCATCGCACAGCCTGCCTCTGCTGGGCGGTCCCGGCAGGGCTGTCCACATGTTGTGGCAGCCATGCGACCATGCAGCAGTCCTGATCCGCATCCTGCCCCATCTGCTGTCTGCCGCTGCCCTGTGTGCACATTGGTGTGGCGTGTGCATGTGCATTCCAGGGACATGTCATCCATGGTCCTCATCACACACCCACCTTGTGCACATCCAGCTGGCTGCTGGCGACTGTGGCATGTACATGATGATGCCAACACAACACCAGCTGCTACTGTGCACTGGTGTGCAGCGTCTGACACATGTCCGTTGGCGGCCTTTTGGTGTGCGCTTCTGGGTGCCCATGTGCATGTGTGTGGGGGTGTTTGGGTGTGGTCTACAGTGCTGTACAGGGTGCTTCCATGGAGCCCAGTTCCATGCCCATCCATGCTACCCTCCAGCTGTGTCTGTCATGGGACCCAGCCTGCCATGCCTGTGTACTGTGCCATGGTCCCTGGGACTTGCGTGTGGTCATGTACACCTACCTGTGTGCACCGTAGTGCTCCTCTGCAATTGTGTCCTGGTGCTGCTGGGCCATCCTGTTCAACCAGGGTTCCCGTCACCCAGGGGGGCTGCCCACCACCACCTGGACCGGCGGCCACCACGTTGTCCCCACTGCTGTTCCCCTCTTCGACCTCAACAGCTATCCCACAGTCAGTGGCCACATTGTGTAGCAAACAGCAGGCCTGGAATAGGCCACAGGCCTTTGAGGGGCTGCACTGTAGCTCACCACCAGACCTGGACAGGCAATGGAACCATGCCTTCAGCAGCCCTAATGCATGCTCGATGATGTTCCGTGTGCTGGCGTGTGCCTCATTGTATCGCTCCTGCGCTGGGGTTAATGGGCGCCGGTATGGGGTGAGCAGCCAGGGCTGGAGTGGGTATCCGCTGTCATCTGTGTGTTGACATGTGTGGTTAGCATAGTGGCCTGTGTAGCTGCTCCCCTGCCTTCCCTGCCACACCCTCTGATGTCCCAGGCCTAGCGTGCCCCCACGCCTTGCCCTGTTGTGCTAGGCTGCCCATTCCAGCTGCATACTCACCTACTGGGTGGCCAGTGGGGATGTCCCCACTCTCAAAACTGTGGCACAGTGCTGACTGGTGCCAGATGAAGGCACTGTGTGCTCCACCAGGGTGTGTGGCACAGACATTGATTATGCACCCCCTGGCATCACAGACCACCTAACAGTTGACACTGGGGTAGCCCTTCCTGTTGATGTAGGCTACCCCCTCCAGCCCAGGTAGTGTGAGGATACCTACGTGGGTGCAGTTAATGGCCCCTAGCATGCCAGGCATACGTGCCACCCTGTAGAACTCCTGCATGTTCACTGTACGATCTGTCGGTGTGTTGGGGAATTAGATGTATTCCGCAGCTTGTGGCAGCTGTGCATTGAGGAATTGTGTGAGGAGCCGTGATGCAGCCAACTGGGTTATGCCTATGGTGTCCCCTGTTGATCTCTGGAAGGTACCCATGGTGAGCAGGCACATGACGGCCGTGACTTTGGTCTCCACTGACAGGGTGTGGCTCCGTCTTGTGGGTTCCTGCATCTCATCACTGCACAGCTCGCAGAGCTGCCTCAGAATTGCCTGGTTCAGGTGGTACCAGCCTACACTCTCTGTGTCACTGTACTGTTCATAGGTGGTGCGGGCACGGTAGTACCTGTTCTGGGCATACCGCCGATGGGCCCTTCCATGGCCATGCCGCTCTGCCTCCTTACACCTCTCATTACTGCCTCCATCTGGAAGATGGCACTGGCCATGGCCTGGGATGTCCTGCCCCCCCCCCCGCCCCCCGGGTGGCTGTCTCCTCTGGCACTCCCGGCTGTGTGCTCCTGCTTGTGCCTCTGCACTGGGTGCGCACCTGTGTTGGGGGTCTCTGCTGGTAACCTGTTGGCTGTGGCCTCCGCCTCCCACCCATCCGGGTACTTTCACTGCCACTCCTATGGCCGGGCTCGCGGGATCTAATTATTTATTTATTTATTGGAACATCAGTTTAACAACCTTTGAGCCAGAGGCTCATTTACAAAGGTACCTTGTCACAGTGAGGATAAAACAGTGCAGGAAAACAAACAACCAAGCAGACAAAACATCTGAGAACAATTAGGAAGCAGCCAGAAAATGCAGGCATTTGTCAGACACAGTATACAAACAGGCTTACATGTGCACGTTACAGAGTAGACAATATACAGTAGTTACATGGAGATTGATTCAGTGGGAAGAATAAAGGTAAGGCTGGGTGGAAGACATCAGAAGAGGAGTGTGTGGAAGCTAGTAGCAAGTAAAGGTAGAGCTGGACAGAAGGTCAGAGAGCAGCTCAGTGAGCCTTGTCTGGGAGGATAGGAGGAGGCTTAGACACAGGTACAGCTGCATGTTGAGAGCAGGTAATTTCTAAGACTAGTTTTGAAGTACGATAATGAGGCGGCATCAGTGACTCCGGCAGGGAGGGCGTTATACCAACAGGGGGATCTGTAGGGGTAAGCCCTTTGACCTTGCGAGGTTCTCGCCCTCGGTATAACCAATGCAGTTTTGCAGGATATGCGGGTATGCACTGTAAGGTTAGCACGGTGAATAGTGGTAGACAGACCCCGTGGGGATAGCCCAAGGAGAGATTTTTTTGTTAGGAGGCAGGTTTGGTATTTGAGGCACTCATCTAGGTTGAGTAGATTAGCCATGGTGTAAAGATGGCAAGTGTGGGTTAGACTAGGAGCCCCAGTTATGAGCCTGCAGGCCTTGTTTAAGGTGAGGTGGATCTTGTTCAGGGCAGTCTGGTCTGCTGCACCATAGACAGGTAGGCCATAGTCTACCAGAGATAGAACAGAGGATGTGACTGCAAGTCAGAGGGCATCCGTGGGGAGGCAGTTTTTGTGATGATAGAGGATACCCAGCCGAGAGTTAGAGGCTGAGGCAAGGTCAGAGATGTGGGCATGAAAAGAGAGGGCAGGGTCAAAGGTTATACCTAGGTATTTATAAGAGTGAACTAGCTCAATAGGGAGTTTAGAGGTGGAGTGGACTGCGAGAGGATAGTTACTGGATTTATTTTGGGGGTGGGCAAAGAGCATGATTTTGGTTTTCTTTAGATTAATTACGAGCCTGTGCTCAGTAAACCAGGCTTCTGTGTCATTGTAGGATTCCTGCAGAGAATCCTGAAGTGAGATGGGATTACGGTCGGAGGCAAAGAGTACAGCATCATCTGCATAATCACGGATCACACTGCAGGATCACACTGCAGTTGCTGCCCCCACTGCTGTCTCACACACGCACACACACACGGGCACCTTCAGGGTCACACACCCTGTCCCACACTCTGTGGCACATCCTGCTTCTGTCTTGCACCCCTCCTGCTGTCCTGCCTGGCCAATGTCTCTCTCTCTCTCTCCTGCTCCCCTGTGGTGCAAGCCTCCGTCCCTTGCTTGCTCCCTCTTTTTATGGGCTCAAGTTTGCTCCATGCATGTCCCTATTGCTCCATGCTTGCGCCATCGGCTCGCTGTTTATTTATGGCTATGCCCTCTGCACTTGCACACTGCAATTTGTGCCATACATTTGCTCCCACTGAATATCACTCTTTGGCGCACTTCTGCACTTGTGCAGGTGCATCTCAGCTGCGCCATGCACAACTGCTTTGAATATCCCACCCCTTTTCTAAACATGCCTCTCCAAGCACCAACCTGCTGCTCCAACCAGAAAATGATACAAACCATATCAGTAAATATCATTCTGTATGTTGCTGCTGGTGGAGGTCTTTAATTAAATTTGCTTCATGAAGTTTCTGTGTCCACCAGTAGAGTTGGTTTGATCCAAAAAGGCAGTTATTTAGGAAAGTCCACTCTGGGCTAAAAAAAGAGGCTGTCTTGTGTGATTTCTTTTTCAATATGCTTATCAATGACATAGGGGTAGTTATGCAGGGTAAAATGTGTCTCTTTGCAGATGTCACATAGTTCTATAGTAGTGGATGGAAAAGAGAGGGTGAGGGATTTGCAAAGGGACCTGGAAAGATTAGAGAGATGGTCTACAGTATGGCAGCTGGGATTCAACGCCAAGAGGTGCAAGTTAATGCATATGGTGAAGAAGAACCCTAGGCTGTAATAACGGATGGGGCGTGTCAGGTTGGCCACTACTCATGAAGAAAGAGACTGGTGAGTTATTATAAGTGACTCCCTCTAACAAACCAGCCAATGCAACAAGACCTACAGTAAGGCAACCAGAATGGTGGGATGCATTGAGAGTTGACAGCTTCAAGAGGTGGAGGATCGAGGTGTCTTTGCCCTTGTACAGGTTACATGCTGAGGTCGTAACTGGAATACTGTGCCCAGTTTTGGAATCTGCACCTAGGGAGAGACAGGGATAGACAACATTCAATGCAGTAGAGGTCACCAAGATGTTTCAGGGACAGTAGGGAAAATCCTATGAACAGAGGCTGAAGGCCCAGAATGTGTAGTTGCTGGAGGCCAGGAGGGAGAGAGATGACATGATTGGGGCCTTCAAGTTCCTAAACATAATAAACAAGGTAAACAGCAAGGATCTATTAAACAGGAATAGAGAATGACTAACAAGGGGTCATGAATGGAAGTTGACAGGAAAAAGGTTCAGGAGGGATGTGAGGAAGTTTTATTTCACAGAGAGGGTCGTTAACTGTGGAACAGTCTATTGGTAATGGTGGTATGGGCAAAAGGTTCAAGCAAGGCTTGACAGAGTTTGGGGGCTTCTAGTTACACCAAGGGAAGTTACTACAGGGTAAGATGAGGCTGGGTATAGGGATGGAAACCCCCATCAAGACAGTAGGTCATGGGGTGAGGTAGGGAAAATTATTCAGGAGATTGTATGGACTGCTAGTCTTTTTCTGTTGCCAGTGTTTATGTTTCTCATCCCTGCCAATCAATTGGCAGAGTGTGCTTCATAGATAATAATTGTTTTCATTTCTCTCTCCAGATCTCTTTTAGATGAAGGGAAAGCAACCACTGAATGTCTTGCAGAACGGATTGTAACAGAGTTTGTAGAACACATAACAGTAAGTCCTTAGGTTTAAAACCCTTTCTAAGGTGTATTAATAGTGGGCATGATGCATCAGGAGCCTACTGATTATCCAAAATATTCTGGGTCACCCGTGTGACCCAAGGATTACTATACTAACATGTGGGCAACCTGGGTTCAAAAACACGTCCTGGTCTCCACTTGTTGGGCTTCCCTTGGGTCATGGGTGCTAAAGAAGATGCCACTCTTCCACTAAGTCGCCACTTATTTGATCCACAAATGCAGTGTTGGTTCTGTTGGAATATTGAAACAAATTTTTTTTGACACAGATATATACAATTTACATAGTACTTATATAGACAAACAAGGCGGTGCAAGATTCTCAAAACTGTGCAAGGAAGAACAAAAGTTTGGGATCTGGCCTATATTGTCAGGGTACATATCTCTGTAGTCCATGTAGGAGGGAAGGAAAATGTACTGGCAGAGTTGCTTAGGATAGGTCGTGTGATAGGAGTGGTACCTTACATTTAGTTTTCAGAATATGGGCTGTTTCAGAGGTGGACCTCTTTGCATTGTGGGAAAACAATAAGCTACCATTGTTCTACTGCCGAGACCAATCTCAGGGAACACTCCCAGAAGATGCTCTCACATATACTGGGGCCGACAGAGCTCGGTTGAGCTCGGTCACTCTCCTCCATAAGATGGCAGCGGTGTGTGAGCTGCCTGAGCTGTGCTAGTTTTCTGAGCTCAGAACTTTTGTTTTAGTTCGTTTTTGTTTTATTTTTTGTTTTTCTTTTGATTTCCTTTGAATTGTCAGTTAGCTGTTAGTTAGGGTTCTTTAGTGATTTATTTAGAATTGCTGCGTATTTTTCTGGTAAGGCAAGTAAAGCGTGGTTTAGGGGCGCAAATGCTAAAGTTGT
This sequence comes from Neoceratodus forsteri, assembly GCA_016271365.2. Classification (NCBI taxonomy): domain Eukaryota; kingdom Metazoa; phylum Chordata; order Ceratodontiformes; family Ceratodontidae; genus Neoceratodus; species Neoceratodus forsteri. Next base: position 741,917,795 of record CM057459.1, read on the forward strand.
GGCATTTGCTTGATGTGTTATGGACCCTGATCTGTAAATTCAACATTGCGGTCAGCGATTAGCGTTTCCCCTGATAAATCTGTCGACACTGCAATGCAGTTCTAGAGTATTTTGTGGTCTTGCAGTCCTCTGCATTTTTTGAGGGGTGCTTAATGGACTGTGGACTGTGAGTGAGATTTTATTTTTTTTTACCTACACTGCTGGAGTCGGTGCTGGTGGAGTGTGGTGGAAGCGCATTAAGTTCTAACAGTAGCTCCGGTTTTTCCTTCGTGCTGTTTGCCTGAGAATTAGCATTGGTGGCGGTGAGAGCGCCTGTGGCTACAGGTGCAATGAATGGTGGAACCAGCGAGAGTACATTAAGTCTGGATATTAGCCTTGGATTTTCTATCTGCTGCTTGTTTGGGGAATAACATTCATGGCGGTGAGAGTGCACGTGGTCACTGGTCAGCATATGGTGGAATTAATGAGAAATGTTTATTTTTCCCTCTGAGTCGATGTGGATGTAGTGAGAGCACATTTCATTTTAAAATGCTGAGGATGGAAAGAAGCAACTGTCCTCTTTTGGATTTGTAGGTAGGTGCTCCTTTCTTTTGTGAGTGGACAACCTTGCAGGGTTCTGGGTTGGTTGGGGAGGAACTACTGGGGTTTGGACCGGAGGGTTTTTCCCCCTGTGGTTATTGGTGAGGGGACTTTTGAGGCTGGCGGGCGGCTGAGGTCTCAGTTTCCCCTCCTCGAGCAGCCTTTTGCTACTGCGGGTCTGCCACTCTTGAGAGGGGAAGGTTGCTACCTGCCTTTAGGGCCATGGCACCAGAACACAGATTGTGACTAAAATTGGTTTGTGAATTAGAGGGAACTCAGAGTGGCCTTAGTGGATGGTGGTGGTCCATCGGAGGGTTCCTAAGGTTTCTCTGTGGGGGGAGCTATTGCTAGCCTCTCAGGGTCCTATATTTTCTAACCACAACTTTTTGGTTTGATCCTGAATTTTGGTATCTTGGTCTGTCTGCGAATGCTGTTACTGAGGAAGTGTTAGAGAAGGACTGGTCGTTTGGAGGAACTTTCGGTGTTTGAATTCAGAGTCGGTGAGATCCCCTCCCTTTTCTCTAAGAAATCCTTCCTTTCGATCTCTCAGGATATTTCTCATACCGAGACGCTGATCTATTGTTACCATAATGAGACTTGTAATGTTTGATTTTGCTTTTTAATTTAGAGAGGGTGAGAGCCTCTCTTGTTTTAAAATATCTATTGAATCTCTAGACATCTAGGCAATTTTGGATATTAGATATTTAGATATTGGGACATTGTTTTTTATTTTAAATTTGTTTAGTGTTTTTATATTTTATTTTACTTATTGGTTGAATTTTATAATTTTGTTTTGTTGATTTTGGTGTAAGTGTGTGAGCATTTTAATATGTATAGAATGCCTGCCACCACGGTCGTACGCTATTCGTCCTCCACTCTTCGCGCCCTTCGTCCTTTCTCCCCCTTGCCATTACAGTTGTCAACCTACCAGTGCTGTAGAGTGCTGGGTATTGTTCGGAGGATATGGAGGAGTTTTGGGGGGTGTGAACAGTGGAGGCCGGATGAGCGGGGACATCGTATTGGGGTAGTGGAAACTGGAAGATGCCCTGGGGCAAAATGGATTCTGGAGCGAGGTCACTCTTGTCTGGTTTCCATACCCAAGGGCACCGCTAATGATGTTGGGCAAGTGGTCTGTGCCACTCCAGAGGCCCATCCAACCCGGGTGGTGTTGTGCAATGCCAGATTCATAAGAAACAAGATGCAGTTATTGCAGATCTTGTTGAGTCTGTGGATCTGGCTTGCATTACCGAGACCTGGAGGGATGAAAATGCTGATCCAATTTTGGAGGCGGCAGTTCCAGCTGGGTACTCGGTGTTACACTGTCCAAGGTTGGACCATGGGGGGGGGTAGCGGTCTGTTTTAAGACTGAACTGGGCCTCACAAGTGTACCAGTTGAGGGAACTGAGTCTTTTGAGTGTATTGTGTATTGTGGTGGCGGGTGCAGATTGCAGAATCGTTCTCATCTGTCGTCCACCTGGTGATAAGAATCGCTTTCTGCAGGTAGTAGCAGACTTTGTCATCGACATGGCATTTGAGTCACCAAGGCTGATGGTCCTGGGTGACTTTACCGCCTGGGTCAATGACAAACTCTCGCAGTTTGGACAACACTTCCTCCAATTAATGACATCTTTGGGCTTTACACAAGTGGTTACTTCTGCCACTCATAAGAGTGGTCACTCCTTGGACTTAGTTTTCCTCCTGGGGATCAAGGCCTCCGATGTGGGGGTGGAACCTGTCAGATGGTCCGACCACTACACTGTGGGGTTCAGTTTTTATACCCCTCCCCTTGTAGGCCTACCCCTGTGGAGATGGTTAGGTACTGCTCTTTGCAAGATTTTAGCTCTACAGGCCTGGCAGCGGTCCTTGACCTATCGGAATTCTCTGGAGTGAGCAGTGATACTGATGCCTTGGTGCTAGCCTATAATAGGGACACCTCCTCAGCTCTGGATCTTATTGCTCCTGTCTGCATTCATCCTCTCTCCCTTCGACCTCGGTCCCCTTGTTTTGATGGGACTTTGAGGGAGATGCGGCGACAAGGACAAAGATTAGAGTGTTGTTGGCGGAGAACTGCCCTTGATGCCGACCATCTTAGACTGATGGAACATTATCAACTCTATCAGTCTGCAATCTCGTAAGAAAGCAGAGTTCCTGTCCAGGGAGATTGCGGCTGCTCAGAAATGACCAGCTCAGCTTTTTCGAACTGTTGACAGACTGTGCAACCCAGCCTGTCTGCATGTTTGGAAAGCTTTTTCACAAGTGGAGTGTGATGAGCTTGCTTGCTACTTTGCAGATGAGGTGGCTGACATCAGGGCAACACTCCAGCCTGGTCTCTCTTTGGGAGAAGCTATTGATCAGCATTTGGTCTCAGCCTGTAGCCTCTCCTGGAGTTCCTTTGCCCGGCCTGAGTTCATTGATGTCATGAGGGTTATCCAGAGTATGCGCCCTACTTGCTGTAGTTTGGATCCGTGCCCTACTTCCCTGATAAAGGGTTGTTATGACATTACTGGCCCAATCCTAGCACGGATAGTCTGGTGCTCCTTGGATACAGGTGAGTTTCCTAGCTCCCTGAAGGAGGCAGTGGTGACGCCCCTCCTGAAGAAGGCTTCCTTAGACCCTGATTGCCATGCTAACTACAGGCCGATCTCTAATCTTCCCTTTGTAGGGAAGATTATTGAGAAAGTAGTGGCTGTACAATTGGAAAACCATTTAACCATCCATGACATCTATGAACCTCTCCAGTCTAGTTTTCGAAAGAGGCACAGTACTGAGACAGCGCTGGGTCGGGTGCTCAATGATCTCCTGATGGCTAGAGATCAGAAGAGCCGTTCCATCTTGGTTCTTCTTGATCTCTCCTCAGCTTTTGACACTGGGCCATGGGGTACTTCTTGAGTGCCTGAAGTTCATCTGTGGCCTGTCAGGTACAGTTCTCAGTTGGTTCAGATCTTTCCTCACTGACAGAACTCAGAGAGTGGTGTCGGGGATAAATTCCTCCTGCCCAGTCTCTCTGTCATGTGGGGTTTCCCAGGGCTCGGTGTTGTCCCCCATGTTGTTCGCAGTGTATATGCTGCCCTTCGGAGACATTGTAAGAAGATATGGGCTGAGGTTTCATTGCTATGCAGATGATACCCAGCTCTACCTATCTTTCACACCCGACCAGGATAGAGCTCTCTTGGTCTTTAATAACTGCCTAACTGAAATCCAGAGCTGGATGAATACAAGCTGGCTGAAGTTGAATTCGGAGAAGACTGAGGTAATGGTTGTGGACTCGGGTTGTAGGGTAGAGGGGATGGGAGCTGGTTTACCCTCAGGTTTATTTCTGGGGGGTGTCCAGCGCCCTACCTCTGAACAGGTGCGGAACTTGGGGGGTGATTTTTAACAATGGGCTGACTCTGCGTTCCCAGGTGTCAGCAGTTGTCAAACTTTCCGTTTATCATCTTAGGAACACCGCCAAGATTAAGCACCTTGTTCTGCCCTCCAATCTGCCTACTTTGATCCACGCTTTTGTGACCTCCTGCCTTGACTATTGCAACTCCCTTTATCTAGGGCTTCCTGAGGTTGATATCCGCCACTTGCAGCTGGTGCAGAGCGCTGCGGCCCTGTTATTGACGGGTACGTCCCGTGCCTGTCATATTTCACCGGTCCTGAGTGATCTGCACTGGCTGCCAATTCAGTGGTGGACCACCTTTAAAGTTGGTCTTTTGACTTACAAAGCCCTACGCGGACAGGGCCTGGACTACTTGAAAGAGCTTCTGGTTCCCTACTGCCCTAAGCGATCCCTCCACTCGGCAGACGAGGGGTTGCTAGAGATTTAAAAAGGTCTTAAAGACCTATTTATGGTCTAAGATTTTTTAAATTATTGAAGTGATTTTATGAGCGCAGATCACTGGTAGACTGAGGTTTTATTTACTATATTTGTATTTATTGTAAGGCGCCTTGAATTTGTGAAAGGCGTGGTATAAATAAAGTTTCATTATTATTATTATTATTATTACAGGTTCCTTTATACTTTCTAATAAAAAAGCAGTGAAGTCCAGCATCTCAGAGAAGACCATACTCACTTGTGAATTAGGTGAAAAATGTATTCATTTTATTTTAAATAAATATTATAAAAATAGCAGCACATAAGTCACCACAGTGCAAGCAGAATGTTATAAATATCACCAACATTTCACAGTATGCCAACACTTGTGGTGACTTATGTGCTGCTATTTCTATAATATTTATTTAAAATAAAATGAATACATTTTTCACTTAATTCATACATGAGTATGGTCTTCTCTGAGCTGCTGGACTTCACTGCTTTTTTATGAGGTAATTATGTTTAGTAACTATCTTTTCTTCCCTTTCCACTCCTTTATGTTTTTCCACCCTTTCCTCTGCTACAGAAGGTATTCCTGAAAGTAGGGGGTGGAATGCGTAACCATGATCCTGATGGCATTGGAGTGGTACAGAGAGCAATGGTACTTAGATACATAGAATTTGTTGGCAGATAAGGACCACCTGGCTCATCTAGTCTGCCCATTTTTTTTTCCTTTAACTTATGCTGCAGACTGTAGTTGATTTTCCTACTCTTCCCTTTTTTTTGGGTTCCCTTGTGTGTGTCCCATGCATTTTTGAATTCCTCCACTGTTTTTGCCCCTACCACCGCTGCGGGAAGGCTGTTCCAAGCATCCACCACCATCTCTGTAAAGAAACACTTCCTCACATTACCCTTGATTCTTACTCCCTCCATCTTCATCTCATGTCCCCTAGTTCGTGTCCATCTTCATTTCTGAAAGATGCTACTCTCTTGTACCTTATTGATTCCTTTAAAGTATTTATACATTTCTATCATGTCCTCCCTCTCTCTTCACATCTCTAGAGAATACATATTGATGTCTTTCAGCCTCTCCTCATATGACTTCTGGTGCAGCCCCTGTACCATTTTTGTAGCCCTTCTCTGGACTGCCTCCACTCTGTAAATGTCCTTTCTGAGATGTGGCCACCAAAACTGGTCACTGTACTCCAGATCATGTCTCACTAATGATCTGTATAGTGGTATCACCACCTCCTTTTTTCTGCTTGTGATGCCTCTCCCTATGCACCCCAACATCCCGCTTGCCCTTCGAACTGCCTTCTCACACTGTCCAGACACCTTTAGGTCCTCAGATATAATTGTTCCCAAATCTCTGTCTTGTTTGGTGGCTAACAGTACCCCCCCACCACATTGATTGCTCCTTTCTTGGATTCCCATGACCTAAGTGCTTAATTTTGCACTTCTTTGCGTTGAATCTCACATGCCATACATTTGATCAATCCTCCAGCTTGCCAGGTCCCTTCCTATTCTTTTCACCCCCTGGTGTGTCTACCCTATTGCAGATCTTTGTGTCATCTGCAAAGAGACACACCTTCCCCTCCAGCCCCTCTTCAATGTCACTTATGAAGACATTAAAAAGGACTGGGCCTAACACTGATCCTTGAGGCACTCTGCTGGTCACCTCCCTTTTTACAGACTGAACTCCCTTTACTACCATCCTCTGTGTCCTACCACTCAACCAATTTCTAACCCAGTTAACAACCCCGGATCAGGCTGCTCAATTGTATATACGCCTTTTATGTGGCACAGTATCGAAGGCCTTGCTAAAATCCAGGTAGAGCACATATACCATCCCTGCCTGATCAATTTCCTTTGTCACCCAGTTGAAGAAATCTATCAGGTTTGTTCGGCAAGATCTGCCTGCTATGAAACCATGCTGTCTCGGATCCTGCTGTCCGCTGGATTCAAGGTATGTCACAATCCTTTCCTTGAGTAATGATTCCATCAATTTTCCTACCACTGAGGTTAGGCTGACTTGCCTATAGTTACCAGCCTCATCCTTGGTCCCACTCTTATGGAGAGGGACAACATTCACCCTCTTCCAGTCTGCTGGAACCGGACTCGTTTCTAATGATTTGTTGAACAAGGCTGTCAATAGTCCTGCTAACTCCATTCTTAGCTCCTTTAGAATTCTGGGATGTATTCCATTTGGCCCTATTGCTTTATTTATTTTCAGTTTTTCTAATTCCTTTAGGACTCCCTCTACTGTAAATGGACTGGTATCTACACTCCTCCCCTCGCTGTTAATTCAGATATCCCAGAGATTCCACATGTTCTGATCCTGTGTTAAGATCTTTTGACAATATCAAAAGGCCAGTTGAGCCATCACAACCTGGTCTCCCTTCACATGAAAGTATGGTTCCTGAGGAGATAGTTTTCTTTTTTTGGTACCTTCACTGTGTAACCCCCATGCCACTTTTGGCAAGTTGCCACCCCCATTAAAATAACTAGTACCCACGTATGTATGGCATACCATTTACTTTTAGCAGAAATATTCAGATTGGTACCACCCCTAGCTTTAGAGTGTATACCAGGCTCATTATCAAAGGAAGGGGGTGGAGTTACAATTACCAGAATGAACCTTTACATTTACAGACAGGTCTAGGGGAGAGGATGGTAGGCGTATGCGAGACCTAACTGCTGAGGGAGCCACAATAACTCCACACAGAAAGCAATGATCAGAATGTCCAATGCAGCAGCTGGGATTGTGCAGTATTACTTTATTCACAGATGTTACTAAAGCACAAGTGGACCCCCTATGGTTGGTCAGGGCTAAACAAGTACACTCTTTTTCCAGAAACTCTTTGCTGGACAGTACAGTTCTCTACAGAAACTTCTCTATCCATTTTCCCAAAGTGCTTATGACCTGAACCACATACTTGAGGTACTTTCAAACACATTTCTATTTCTCAAATTGGATGCTCATGGCTTGAACCACATTTTTGAGCCATTTCCAAAACACATTTCACAGTGTAAACGTGTGACGTGAGCCACATATTTAAGTTTCATTCTGGGCATTGACCTCTACCCAGGGGGCCTTGGCGCCCATCAATGAACCAGTTAGCCCTGCCTTGTAGACTCCAGATGGCGTTCCTACCACCCTTTGCCCCAACCGACAGTCTTTGCCATTCCTTCAGGGTTACACCAAAAGAAGCCTTTAATCCCCACTGAATTGCTAAAGACTCTGCATGCTAAACTTTAAATTTGACACCGAAGTGTATGAGGGGTCCTGACAGGTGTGATCTAGCCTTATCTTGGGCACACACACCTCAGCCAACTCCCTAATGAGAACTGTTTCTGCATCTGTACTCACAAATCTGTTGCTCTTTCCTTAAGGCATGGAGAACAAACCAGAAAACATCCTTTTTCTTCATGGTAGCTTTACCAGAATTTCTCACACAAGGTCCTTCTCAAAGGGAGCTGTAAACACTCTAGGACCTTCAGGGGATTGTCCCTTAGATCCACTGAACTGGCAGTTCCTCTCACTCCCCCTGGAGTGAAATCAAGGATTCCTGCTGCAAAATGTCTCCACCACTTCACTGACAACTGTATATTTAATACAAACTAGGTGAGAAACACAGGGCTCCCCATGAGAGAGCCCCAACTGGCAGACCTCCTACCACTCTGACTCTTCAACTCAGACTAACTGAACATTCTAAACTTGCCCTAGCAGCTGATTAAAAAATGGTTATGCTGTGAGAGTTCTAAATGACATAATCATGCTCACTCAGGCTAGCTGAGTAAACAATGATGTCATTATGTAGAAAGCCCCTAATGAGCTCCCTATCAGCTGCCTTTCCTACCTGCCTAAGACTAGTACTAATAGGATTCTAGTAACCCTACGGGATTTGGTGGTTACACTCACCACAACCAGACCACTGGCTACCTGCAGCCAGGTTACAGTGCAGCACCAGGCCATCCTACCTCTGTGTTCCCTATGGAGAGGGTTGTCAGGTCCTCCCCTATCATGTGCTAGGCACAGGCAGGTAACACTAAAGGATAGAGGCCTGCTAAAGAAACGTCAGCTCCTACCCTATGACTATCTATGGATTTTCAGTGGCTACAAGAGATTGCCTGAAGCATGTCCTGACTGACAACATTGGAGATCCCATCCGGATTCAGGACCACTAACCTGCCTTCCCCCCAGCCCTCTAGGGAAAAGTTATCTGACCTATGCTACCTACCAGGTTCCTATACCCAAAAAACATTTTACACCATTTAGAATGGTAGCCCACTTTAGAAACATGCATTTGGCATTACATTTCCTACATCTAAGAACTACAAAAACTCTACACCTGCAAAGCAGAAAAAATGGTTAGCATTGTACTACACAGCTACACAAAGCCTAGCAACTTTAAAAAAGGAGGACTCCGATGAGACCTAAAAATCTTTTTCTTGTCTCCTGGTCTTCTTTCAGGAACACCTGCAAAAGAAAACATTGCAAAACACATCTTGCAAACAAACACAACCTGTAAACCACACAGTGACCAAGATACCACACAGTCCCAAAAAGTTATTTTTTAAAAGGGGGTTTTCTATAAAAGTACAAAACTAGAAAACATAAAAGCATTTACAAAAATATTTTGGGAAAGGGAAGCTCTACAATGTCTTTTGTTCTAGGGAGAAATGTTCAGAGTGCCCGGGGCACTATACACAAAGTCTCTCCTAGGTTGAAACCTGCTGAAACACAGTTCTTGGATAGGCACGAGGCCTGCTAGCACTGCAGTCCTGTTCAGGAGTGTCTGTTGGTGAACCAAAGTTCCTGAGACATCCTCAATTATAGGCAAAGCTGTCAAATTAAAATGTAAAAAGGATAAAGTACATCTTATCACATTCTAGGTGACAGACGGATGTCAACATCACCTCTCTGGACTTGCGGCTTGATGATCTTCTGTTGCTGGACAGATGAAATCTTCAGATCAGATTCTTCCACGACCTCCTGCTGGACCTGGATGGGAATTCTTCTCCTCCTGCTGGGCTGGCGAGCCTGGATGCTGCTGCAAACAAACCTGGAAGCTGCTGCAGATGACCCCTGGATGCTGCTGCAGACTAACCTGGAACACCAGAAGAAAGGCACCTCCTCCCTCGGTTGCTGCCGCTTCAGTGGTAGACTGCTGCTCGGGCCCTGATGCACTCAACTTGGCATGCAGGTGTATTTACTGATGAGTGGTACCATTCATGGGTAATACCGCTTGGGGTGTGGAGCAAAGACTGTTTCTCCCATCAGGACGAACCACAGGAGCATCGTAAACTGTATCTTGGCTAGCCTTGTCCATGATTTGCACTGAATCAATTAGCAAAGTTCTGACACGCTTCCAAAACTGAAGTCTCTCATTGCATACTTTTATTCTTGCAAATTTTTTCACATTTGGGTGCAGGTTGGCACTACCTTCTTCCCACAACCAGGCATGCTTGTTCTTCTCTATTTCCTCCCAACTTTTTCAAGAGAAGAAAGGATATGTCTGTCCATATTTGGCTATAGCCTGTCTTCGAATTATTCATTCTTTCTTGCTGCTTTTGATTAGATCCAACCCAGAAGCATGGCTTGGGGTGGCCAATCCTGATGGGCCAGCTTTGAACACTCAGTACAGAGTAAAAGCAGTCCACATCTGCACTTAATGGCATGTTTCTAGAGCCCTCCTCCATTTCTGTCTCAGGAGGCTCCACTGAAGCCAATGCTAGTGGTGACTCTCATTGCCCCACCATAGCTATTACAACTTCTTCCTGTTCTACAAGCTCTGCCCAGAAGCTGACAGTTGCACCAGCTCCTGAAACTATCTATTTCTCACTGCACATGGAGGCATCGGCCTCCCAACACAGAGCTTCATTCACCTCATCTTCACCTACTAGACTTAGGCTTGGGTCTTCGACCCATGGATCCACAGGACCTGCATCTGCAGCATCCAAATCTGCCCTGTGCAGCATAGAAAACTCCATTCTCTCCTGCCATTGCAGATCATCCTCACAAGCTGTCTCAGAAAATTCTCTGACAACTTCAGTGGACTCCCCCTGACTGCAACCAGCCTGCTGCTGTTCTGATCTGGCAGGGTTCCCTGCCCGTGTCCATGTTGGGGCTAAGCTGATGTTTTTTGCTTTTGCTATTACTGTGTGCCACCTGCTTTACACGTCCCAAATTGCTTGCAACAGTCTGTGCAATGGGGATTAGCAGAACATCTCTCCCTGGCTTCAAACAAACAATGCATACATTGACCAGATAGTTTGGTAAAGCCACATCAGATGGTGCAGATTCACAGTTGTACAGTTGTTCAAAGTGAGCTACAGTAACTCATTTTCTAGTTGTGCAGAAACATAGAAACATAGAACATAGAAAGATAGAAATTGTCGGCAGATAAGTGCTGCCTGGCCCGTCTAGTCCACCCATAAGCCCTTGCATTGGATTACTGCTTTTGACCCACCCATAGCTGTACCTCTATGGTTCTCCTATGCCTGTCCCAAGCATGCTAGAATCCATCCACAGTGCTCGCTCTCACCACCTCCTGAGGCAGATCATTCCATGCGTCCACCACCCTCTCTGTGAAGAAGAACTTCCTCACATTCCCTCTTAACCTCCCACCTTCCAATTTTATGTTATACCCCCTCATTCCTGTGCTCCTCCTATAATGGAAAATATCTCCCCCTTGCATCCTGTTTATACCCTTTAGGAATGCTTCTATCATGTCCTCTCTTTCCCTCCTCTCTTCCAGCGAGTACATATTGAGGTCCCTTAATCTCTGCTCATAAGTCTTGTGTTGCAAGCCCTGTACCATCTTAGTCACCCTTCTCTAGACTGTCTCCAGCCTGTTAATGTCCTTACAAAGGTGTGGCCTCCAAAACTGAACACAGCACTCCATGTGAGGCCTGACCATGGTTTTATATAATGGCATCACTACCTCCCTCCTTCTGCTGGTGATACCCCTGCCTATGCACCCCAGCATGCCACTGGCCCTCCCAGCTGCCTTAGTACTCTGCTTTGACATTTTCAGGTTGTCTGAAATAATAACCTCCAGGTTCCTTTCCTCCTTTGTGACTGTCAGCAACTCCCTCCCTGTAGCTTTCCCCAGGGTTCCTGTGTCCCAGGTGCATAATTTTGCACTTCTTTGAATTAAACTTCAGTTGCCAGTCCTCTGACCATTTTTCAAGCTTCCCCAGGTCCCTCCTCATTTTCTCCACCCTCTCTGGTGTATCCATTCTTTTACAGATCTTGGTGTCATCTGCAAACAGGCAGACTTTTCCCTCCAGCCCTTCTGCAATGTCACTAATGAAGACATTGAAAAGGACTGACCCCAGGACCGATCCCTGAGGCATCCCACTGGTCACCCCCTTATCCCCAGACTGCACCCCATTTACTATCACCCTCTGTCTCCTGTCTGTTGGCCAGTTTCTAACCCAGTTTATCATCCTGACCCCCCATGTCCAGCCTATCCAGCTTGTTTATTAGCCTTCTATGTGGGATGGTGTCAAAGCCTTTGCTGAAATCAAGGTAGGCGACATCCACTGCCCCACCCTGGTTTACTTCCTTTGTCACCCAGTCGAAGAAATCAACCAGATCTGTCTGACATTTCCTACTCACTCTGAATCCATGTTGCCTATGGTCCTGGGCTCTGATGGCTTCTAGATGCCCCACAGTCCTTTCTTTAAGCAATGTCTCCATGATCTTTCCCACTACTGAGGTGAGGCTGACCGGCCTATAGTTCCCCGCCTCCTCCCTGCTGCCGGATTTGTGTAGAGGTACTACATCTGCCCTCATCCAATCCTCTGGTACCACCCCTGTGTTGAATGACTCAGTGAACACGGCTGCTAGAGGTTCTGCTATCTCCCTTCACAGTACTCTTAATATCCTTAGGTGTATGCCATCTGGTCCCATCTCTTTGTCCACCTTCAATTTAGTATGCTCTTGCAGGACTCGTTCCCCTGTGAATGGACTGTTGTCCACCTCTTCACCCCCTTGGCAACTGCTGTACTGCTGTGTCCCCTGTCCTTCCCCCTCTTCTGTGAATACTGAACAGATATATTTATTCAGTATTTCTACCTTTTCCATGTCATCCTCCTTGCATTTCCCTCCCTCTCCCTTGAGCCTAGCAATCCTCCCCTTGTTTTTCCTCCTTTTACTGATGTACCTGAAGAATGTCTTGTCCTCTTTCTTAACTGACTGTGCTAAACCTTCCTCAGTCCATGCCTTTGCTCTCCTTATTGCCTTTCCTGCTTCCCTTAGACACTCTAGGTACTTCTCCTTGTCCTCCTCCCTTTGAGTCTCCTTATATTTCCTGAACCTTTTCCTTTTTGCCCTGATCTTTTCCGCCACCTCTCTCAAGAACCACAGTGGCTTTCTTCTTCTCTTGCCTTTGGATACCAATCTGATGCACTGGTCTGTTACTTCCAGTAAGGTTTCCTTAGATGCTCCCACTGTTCTTCCACTCCTCCTCCTGCCCCCATTCTCTCCAGGGCTCTTTTGATACCCCTCCCCATTTCAGCGAAATCAGCATTTTTGAAATCCAAAACCTTTGTCCTAGTATGACTTGAGTAAGTCTCTGTCCCTATACTGAATCACACAATGTTGTGATTGCTGGATCCCAGTTGCCCTTCTACCTGGACATCTGCAATTCGATCCCCGTTGGTCATTACTAGATCCAGAATTGCCCTTTCTCTGGTGGGATCAAGCACAATCTGCCTAAGTCCAGCCTCCTGGAGTGAATCAAGGATGCCTCTGCTTCTGGCTGAAGCAGCTACACTGGTGTTCCAATCCACACCTGGCATATTGAAATCCCCTATCAGTAGAATTTCACCTATCATTGCCATCTTGTGTATTTCCTCAGCTAGCTCCCTGTCCAGTTCCTCTCCCTGTCCTGGAGGCCTGTATATCACCCTTGTGCATATTGCTGTGCCATTTCCAGGTTGAAGCGTGACCCACAGTGCTTCAGCCTCCCCCTACATGCACTGTACCTCTATTGCCATTATACCCTCTCTGACATACAGGGCTACTCCTCTTCCCTTTTTGCCCTCTTGATCCCTCCTCAATAGAACATATCCTGTACATTTGTTTCCCACTCATGATTAGCTGTGTACCAGGTTTCAGTTATTGCTACTGTGTCCAGGTCTGCTTCAGTTATTAAGGCCACCATGTCTGAGACTTTATTTCCTAGGCTGCGTGCATTTGTCACCATGACCTTCCAAGTTTTACTGCCTGACCTCTCTCTCTTCCTGTTGTTGATCCCCTGCATCTTCCCCCCTTTCCTGATATTTTTCTCTTGTGTTCCCAATTTCTATTCTACTCCGTTTTTGCCCATACACGATAACCTTAATATCAATTCCTCTTCCTGCTACATTGCTATGCTTTCTCTATCATGTGGAGGTGGGCTGCCTGAGTATCCCTGTTCCTGTTGCCCTCCCCCCACTAGTTCATACTATGGCATTTAGCGAGGCAGTGAGCCCATATGCGTTGAGTCAGTAATAGGATAGGATATTATCATTCAAAATATATCTATCCAGATTTTCTTATATTGCCCCTTATCTGTACTTTTGATAATGTAAGAAGGGAGGTTGTTCCAAGGATTCACTACTCTTTGTGTGAAAAATCCTCTTCTTTTTTCAGTATTGAATTTTAGTGGCTTTAGTTGATTCAGATGTCCTCTGGTACCCTTATTATGAGTTTTAAATGCCTGGGGTGGGATATTCAAAGGGGTTGCACATGGTGCAACCCACTGATGCACCCTAGCACGATATTCAAGGAGAGATGTTGCGCTGTGCAAATCCTGATGCACTGAGGCGCACCAGTAATGTATGTGACACAAGTGCGTGGGCGTGCCCATGCATATGTGGCACATCCCGATATTCAGCCCAGGATGTGCGACGCATATGCAGGCACAAACCCACCTAGAGCCACGCAGGGGGGTGCAAAGATCCGCCCATAAAAAGCAGGAACAAGTCAGGGGACACCCACAGGCCGGCCGACGTACTGCTGGGTGCAACACGGCAGCTGCCAGCTATGGGTGACCACCCGACCTCCAGTGACACAGTACGGGCATCGTGCCCCCCCGGCCAAACGCGGGCATAATAAATCTATATCCCTGGTGGTCCAGTGGACCCTACCCCCTTGCCCGATTGTGGGCATAAATGTGAGTAAATACCCTGGTGGTCCAGTGGACCTGGTCCCGAGCCTGATCATGGGCTGTAATTCAAACCATATTCCCTGGTGGTCCAGTGGACCTGATCCTCTGCCCGATCGCTGGCAAATAAAGAACTTAATTCCCTGGTGGTCCAGTGGACCTGATCCCCTGCCCGATCACAGGCAAATAAAGAATTGAATTCCCTGGTGGTGCACACCCCTCCCCCCCGCTCCCCCTGGTCAGTGGTGGGCGGCAGCACCCCACCCGCAAGCCGCCTGGCCGCCCGCCGACTGACAGCGTACAATATGGCTGTACGCCTATTGGTTCACTGCATGGGACAATGGGCATGCAGACCATACTGTACTACACAGTCCCGAAATGTGAAACGCAGTGGACCAATAGGCATACAGCCGTTCTTTATTTGCCCGTGATCAGGCAGAGGATCGGGTCCACTGGAGCACCAGGGAATTCGATTCTTTATTTGCCCATGATTGGGCAGGGGTGCAGGTTCACTGGACCACCAGGGATTTATTTATGTTATGCCTGTGATCGGGCATTGGGGCGCATTGCCTGCTGAGGGGCAGGGGTCGTTGGTCCCCGACAGCTGCAGCCTGGCAGGGCACCAGGTGCATGTCGCCAGGGATCAGTGCACCTGTATGCAAATGGGGCCATAATGACATGCAAATGGCCCCAATTGTGCCTTGCATGCATAATGGCTTCATTTGCATGCCCAGCGCTGAATATCATAGTTGCTGCACCTAGCACATCTGCACTTGCGCTGGCGCATCCTCCCGCTCCTCACTTGCTACTTGCACTGGTGCAGTGCTACTGCGCCGTGCACAGTGCGGGTGGCCCCAGTGCTATATTCAGTGGTGCTGAGCCATGGTGCAGCACCATTGAATATCGCCTGGACCATGCCCTGGTGCATCCCAGTTGTGCTGCGCCAAGGCTTGCGCCCCTGCCTGGTGCATTCTGAATATCCCACCCCTGGTGTAGTTCATTGAACAAATAATTATCTTGGATCAGGGAGTAGCAAAGCATTAAATCACCCCTAATCCTCCCAGTATCAAGTGACATTAGATTTAGCTTGGTCAGACGATCTGCATACAGTATGTTAAGTTTTTCCAGTCATAAATTAATTTGGTTGCCTGCCTCTGAACCTTTTCAAGTCTATCAGCTCATCAGCAAAGCATTTAAACCATCCATTGAGGGCTGCCTTCCCCTTGCTGGACAGATGCAGTCTGTCCCCACTGTACATGGCTGCATCACTCCAGGTGGGTCCCAAGTCCCCAGTGAAACCATACCCCTTCTCATTGTGCCAGCCTTTCAACCGTGTGTTGAAGTTACTAATGCAGAGATTTCTCCCCCCCTTCCCCACTGTGGACTGGCAGAACCTCTGAAAATGTCATGGAGCTTGCTACCTTCCCCAGGCACCCTCCCAACACCGTAAAGTCCTCCTTCACCTGCTCCAAGCTTGCCTTAACTTTGTATAGGTCATTTGTCCCCAGGTGGATAATGACCTCCATCCCTCCACTCCTTGCCACTTCTTCAGCGATCCTCTGGATACACTCCCCCTCCTTCCGAGCTGTGCCTTCTGGAAGGCACTTTACCTCCCTTTCCTCCCTACTATCTGTGCCCAGATCCATTCCCCGGACAATTGAGTCCCCCAACAGGAGTAACCTCTTCCTATTGGATTGTCTTCTCCCCGCCACTGGGTCTCCCTGCTGGAGGACACTCACCTCCTCCCTGGTCTCAGCCTTGGGTTCCCTTACAGGGCTATCCCTTTCCTCTAACACTGTGTAGGGGTTCATGAGCCAAACTGGATGGTGGTTGCATCTCTGCCCCTTTCCCCTGAACCTTCTTAAGCCCACTGTAGTCCATCCTGCCATCTGCCTGGGTGGCTGTTATGGCATTGGCTGGAAACCTGGGGGCCTCTTGGTCGGGGCGAAGGTCCCCAGAATTCCTGCCAGCTTGGCCTGGAGACTGGCAACTCAGCCTCAGCCCAGAGAGAGGGTGTCGCAAATGGGGAAGCACCACAGTAACCAGAATGTTTTTTTGAAGCTCGTTGCACCACAGCCAGAGCATTGCACCTTCCCTGCATCATCCTGCACTTGCTGGTATTCCTCCCCTCCTACCCTTTATTTTGTTTTCCTTCTCTTCCTCTCTCTCTCTCTCTCTCTCCTTCTGTAGGGACTTACAGCTTCTCTCGCCTCCTGTTGTATGTGCCCTTGTGGACCTAGTTGCTAGCTACACCCTTTGTAATTCTGCTTATATATCAGCTTGGTTATTGCTTGTGCTGTGTTGCCTAACTGTTCCTGCATCTTTAAGTGGGTGTGGCCTGGCCTTCCACTAAAAAGGCAGAGCACCTGGAGGTGGTTGGGGAATAGGCATGGGGGGGGTGTTCCCTTGGTACTCGGTGTCTACAAGAACAATCAGGCAAGAAAAAAACTTTCTTCTGTAAAGCACAGGGCAAAAACAGAGCTCTAGTTTAACTTACCAGCAAACAGATTCTCCTAGTCATGCTCACACAAAATGGGGACTCCCACTGAATGTCAGTTAGAAACACACTTGAATTTTAAACTTCACTAATCCTCTGCTGAAATGTGATACCTGCACAAGTTACTATTCTATAATAACTATAATTCTATAATTTGACTGAGATTTGGCTTTAAACACACTGCAACAGTTTTTAACAGGCTGCCTGACTTTTGCACTTTGCTTTACATCTTTAACACAACCACTTGAAAGTTTTCTATATTTGAGACACTAGTCCAAGATGACGCTGGCTGCTTTGTTTACATTTACTGACCACACCCAAAATGGCAGCTTTAACTTTTCTCCATCAAACACACAGTTTAAAATTGCTAGAACACTTATCCAATCTTGCATTTAACTGTTTTACTTAAGGCACAACTTAAATTTCACTTTTAGCACAATTCAGCACATTCATACTGTCTCTGCATTTCTCTGTACCTGGTGGATCAGTACTGCCCTGGAGCTCTCTCTTGAAACAGTCCCTACACACACAGTCCACTTTTAAATGCTCAAAAACTCTTTCTCCGTATTTTGCTGCATTACTTTACAGTTCTCCGTTTTTTCTGCACCACAGGTTGCTTTGCTCTACGTGGTACTTACTCGAGCACTAGCTAATTCCCTCTGCTGATGGTAAACAGCCTGCTGCCAGTTTGTAGGGCCTTTCCGGTGATCAGGCTGGCAGACCTGCAGATCGGTCACAAAAACACTGCGATCGCTACTACTTGTGGTTGGCAAATGGGCTGAGCCCCAGTTTTACTGTGAAAGTTCAGAAAGTTGTTTTTTGAAATGCTTCTCTGCTCTCGGCAATTCCTCCTGCTGTCGCTCTGGCTAGCACACTGCTTGCTGTCCTCCTTGAATGTTACAAAGTACTGAGATCCAGGCAAAGGGCGGGGCTTGGTCAGCTGGACCAATCACATGACGCCATGCAAATGAGCTCTCTCTCTGCTACACTCCTTCACGGCGATCGTTGAGCACGGCAAATTTGAAATGAAAACTGTCACTTTTTTTTCCTGCTGGCAATTTCAGTGAGGCAAAGCGCTTCCAAGGCATTTTAACACATTTCTCAATATATTTTCCTTAGTGACTCACCCAATTTTTACAGTATATACTTGAAACTTTCTGGACACTACTGTTAAAATATTTAGCAGTGGTGGTAGTGTAATAATATCAGACTGAAATTTTCCAGTTAAATTCCCTACAAGAGCCATCACTCTCCAACCATGTTCCAATCTCTTCTTTCAGACCCCTTTTGGTATCTGGCATCCACTCTCTGCCTCCCATCAAACCCAAACTGGGTCGAGGGTCTGAACATAATCCTAGCAAGCAAAGAATATAGTTCTGCAGTGCATTTACTCGTAAAATTCAGGGCCACTACCCAATACTAAACATTTTCCGGGACAGTAAAAGGCCTGATAATTGTGTGCAGGTCAGTCCCTGTGGAGATGAAATGTTGAAACTGAAAAAATCAAAAAAAGTTTTGGTTTTGAAAGGAAAATTAATTTTTAAGATCTCCAAATGCCCTGCAGACCTTATTGACTAGACATTGTGCAAACCTGATCAATCCTTGCTGAAGGAGTAGTGAGCGTCAATGCATAGGGGAGCTACTGTTACCACTGAGCATCGGCACGTTGTCACCACCAGTGGGTTAGGGCTGTTTTTAAAATGATTGAATCTTTTTCTACATGCAATTGTGAGTAAATTTAACTACATATAAATTTGCTGGCAGTATAACCTAGAGGTTTGAGCAATGAGCTGTGGACAAGCTTGATACATCCAGCAGACCATGGTTTGATTCCCACAACCTCCACTTGCATACTGTGTGATCCTGAGAGAGTTATTGACATACGGACAGCCTTTCAAGATGGCGGCCTTGCTGGGCCAGCCATCGGTAGCAGCCTAAGTTTTAAATTAATTTGCATTAATTTTATTTAAGTATAGCCTTATCGACCCATTTTTATGTTTGCTTGTAAGCTTGTGCAATAAACATATTAGGGCAGCTTGCTACAGTAGTGAGTTGTGGAGGCACGGCAGTGTTGTTGCCAATGCCAGCAGCCCATTTTGGGGCTGGTCTATGTGGCACAAATAGAAAATCACGCTGTCCATGACAGCAGTAGTGTAGCTTGTCACCAACTTGAAACAAACTGGCCGCTGCAATCAGGGAGCACCCTGTCATCAACAATTAGCTGTTTTTGTAAGGTGGTCCTTGACTGCAGCAGCCAATTACAGTTGCATTTTCTGGTGTCCCCTTTTAATAAACATGGTGACGGCTTCTCCGTCGGCCTCTCACAGTCCCCATGAAGCTGATGGACAGCCGCCACCTCTCACAGTCCCTGGTAAAGCTGACAGGGGTGCCCAATCCCCCATCAGCATGTCCCCTTCCCAGTTCATTCGCCAACAGGGTAGCCCAATCCCTGTGGCATGATGCACCCCCATTTGTTGTGTGCCCGGGGGTGCCCACTATGACTCATGCCCCCCAAGCACACTGTATGGCCAATAGGGTGCCCAGTCCCAGCTGGCTCCAGCCCCACACCCAGGTGGGGCACGCTGGGAGCCCACCCCAGTGTGCTCATGCGCCCCCAGTACATTATATGGCTGATGGGTGCCCAGTCCACATCAGCTCCACTCCCCCCCAACAAACATCCAGGTGGCATGCTGGGAGCCCACTCCAGCATGCCAAAAGTCCTTCATCATCTTTTTTTTAAAACCCTGTAAAAAAGAAAACAGTCCCTCGTTGAGTCTCTTGCCCCTCCCTCAACCCGCACCCATCCTCTGTGCACCCCACCTCCCCACACCCCCCCTCATCCCATACTTACCTCCAGTGCCCAGTGTGATGATCTTTGGTGGACCAGGAACACGTCTGCACACTTCAAAGCTGACCGCAAACTGAAGAAATGCCGGTAAGCTGTATAATGGCATAAATGTTTTTTTTCAACTTATGTGGATATCTCAGCCATTTTTTCAACTTTTGGCATCACATTTTCAACATGGGGTTCTTGGGACCCCTCCTCATGAACTCAGTCACTGTCATGGCATTATTCGGTCTCGAAAGGTGATTTCATGGTCACTGCTTGGAATCACCTTTTGGGACCAGTTAATGAAACGAAAGTGTCACTGTTCATGAGGTGGGCTCTCAAAAAGCCTATGTTGCAAATTTGGTGAAAAAATTCCAAAAAAATTCCTGTGTTACGAGTGTGCATTGTGCAATTTCCATGCACACTCGTAACTTCATGAATTTGTAATGTTTTCACTCCAGATTTTCAACATTGCCATTTTTTTCATACCTCCTTATGAACAATGCAGCTGTCATTTTTCACATCCTGGCTAAAATGTGTTTTTGCACTTCCGCACAGAATAGCTGTCGCATGGATATCAGTGTTTGGGACAGATTAAGAAAATCACAGTGACACTGTTCATGAGCAGAGGTCCTAAAATGCCTATGTTGAAAATTTGGTGACAAAGTCCATAAAATGTCTGTGTTATGAGCATGCATTGCACAGTTCTAACCCCAGTAATGCTCAGTATATTCATAACTTTACGCAGTAAG
This sequence comes from Neoceratodus forsteri, assembly GCA_016271365.2. Taxonomy (NCBI): domain Eukaryota; kingdom Metazoa; phylum Chordata; order Ceratodontiformes; family Ceratodontidae; genus Neoceratodus; species Neoceratodus forsteri. The sequence goes on from CM057459.1 coordinate 741,938,412, forward strand.
CCTGGAGGGTTGGACTACCCGGAGAGATGGAACACATGCAAATGAGTAGAATTCTCTGCATGTAAGCATCTTTCAAATACTGCATCTACCAACTGTAGTGTTCTAACCTATTCAGATTTTTCTCTCCACCTAAAAGTCTGGTCGCTTGGAGTGGTCGTCTTACTCTTTCGTGTGCAGAAGATTCAAAAACCTTAAAAACCTTAAGTATTTTCTATTTCTTTTATTGCATCTACTAGTTGTAAGTATAAATCTTGTTTACTGCATAAGTTACATTTATTTTCCAGTTCCTCGTGGTTCGGAATAACCGTGGGGGAACCGGGTTAGTCTTTAAGTTATCGGTGTTCTCTGATTAAAGAGCCTTGTTGTTGTTTAATTATTAGTTTAGTTTTTTAGTGTATTTCTTGTTTTTTGTAACCGTGTTTTATCGGTTACAGAACCGTTGATCTGGTTCACCTTACATCTCCTGGGTTCAGTTCCTCCAGTTCCTATCGGTTCGGGAACCGACCACAAAAAAAAAAAAAAAAAAAAGAGTTTTGAGTTTTAAATAACCACACTTTATATTGACTTAGCGGTTGGTGTTTTCTTGCCTTTATGATCATTGCCATGTCAGATAAACCCAAAAAGGGAACCGTAGAACCCGGCTTCAAAAATTGCTTAAAATGTGGAGATGTATTTGCAAAAGCAGACAAGCACACCTTATGTGTGGCTTGTCTGGGATTTGAACATCTGGATCAGGATTGTGAAGTTTGCAAGACTTTCCCAGAAAAAAACTGTGGAAAAACACCTTGAAAGGCTAAACAAGAAATTTCCTAGGGGTCCCTCCTGCTCTGACCAGCTGACACCCCAATCTACTGTGGCTGAAACCACAAGTTTGCTTACCCTTGCCCCTGAGATGGGCAAAAAAGTGGCAAAAAGAGGGAAAGAACCGACTGACTCCCCAGTTCCCTCAAAGAAACTTAAATAAACTAAGCATGCAGAATCCTCCCCTGCTAAACCAGGGACTTCTGCTCAGTTGCCTGACATGCCCTCGGCTCAAGAGATAGCCCAGGCCATTAAAATTATCCAGGCACTGCAAAATATTGTTCCCCAGCAGCCTGCCCCTACCCAGGTCCCCAGGCCAGAATGGGTGTGCTCCCTTCTTTACAGGAGGAGCAGTATTAAGAAGAGGAGGACGATCCTTTTCAGAATGATGAACCTATTCCTCCAGAGGTTTCTCCTGAGCAGGATTTTGGTTCACCTCCCAGGGTGTCAGAGGATTACTCCTCACATTTCACATTTGTAAGGAGAATGGCAGATGCTCTAGATATTGCTACCACAGAGCAAATTGAGGATGAGGAGGAAATTGAAAATGTGAATATGATGGGTTTGACACCCACAAAAGCCATCCTCTTGCCAGTTTACAAATTTTTCAAAAAGGACACCCTGAAACTTCTACAAACCCCTAATTCTGTTCCTCTTATTGATAGGAGAATAGATAAAAAGTATCAGTTGGACAGGATGGGAGCTGACTTTCTCTTCTCCCACCCTGACCATCAAGGGGTTATACAGCAGGCAGCCTGCAACAAAGCCAGAGTCCCCCTGTCCTCCCACCCTCCGGACAAGGACTCCAGAAAAATGGATAGCATGGCCAAAAAAGGGTACTTATCAGCCTCTCTGGCCATGAGACAGGCTACCTTTCAAGCTTATGCTGCCCAGTATCAAAAATCTCAGTGGCAATCGGTACTGGAAATGTCCATGAAAGCCCTCTCACCCTTGTCTGAAGACCTGGCTGAAACTGCCAGGTTTGGGCTGGAGGCGGATAAGTACCAGTTCCAGATGGCTGCTGATTCTAATGACACTGCAGCCAGATGGATGGCTAACACTGTGGCACAGAGAAGGTTTGCTTGCCTTAGGGCCACTAACCTTACTCAGGATACTCAATCCAAGACCCTGGATTTTCCCTTAGAGGAAAACTCTCTTTTTGGGGAATGGTTGCATACATTAAAAAAGTGGATGAATATAAGGCCACCTATAGAAGCAACTCTGCTAAAGAGAGTGCTTCACCATCCACTAGGCTCTATGGAAGGGGGGGGCAAGGGAAGGTCTTTTATGACCAGACTTTTCTTCCAGCCAGTAGCCGTGCTCCAGTACCAGCAGTATCCACAACAGGGATACTCTAGGGGTAGGGGTAGAAGGGGCTCTAGGAGGGGTTCTCAAACCCAACCTCCACCCCAATCAAAGCAAAACCCCTGAGGATCAGGCCGCCTCCTCCCTCCCTGTCAGAGGCAGACTCTCCCACTTCTTCCAGGTTTGGCTAAGCATCACCACAGACAAGTGGGTGCTGGAGGTAATGGGTCAGGGTCTGTCTTTGGACTTCAAATCTTTTCCTCCTCAGAAAACCAGGGTTTACTACTCACCTCCTCTAGCAGAGAGGGCACTGCTAGAAGCAGAGGTCCAAAAGTTGTTACATCTCAGAGCAGTGGAATTAGTCCCTACCACCCTGAGAGGAAGAGGTTTTTACTCCAGATACTTCCTAACAACAAAGAAAAGTGGGGAGTGGCGGCCAATACTGGATCTCAGAGCTTTAAACAAGCATCTGAAAAACAAAGTTCAAAATGGTCACTTTGGCTTGAATATTGCCAACAATCCAAAAGGGGGACTGGCTGGCATCACTGGACTTGAAAGACACCTATTTCCACATCCCCATAAAGGAATCTTTCAGAAAATACCTCAGATTCAGGCTCCCTTCAGGCCACTATCAGTTTTCAACTCTTCCTATCAGTCTCTCCTCAGCACCAAGGGCGTTCACAAAGTGCCTAGTTGCTGTAGTGGCATATCTAAGAAGACAGGGAGTGACTGTTTTCCCTTACCTAGACGACTGGTTGGTAGTGGGAAACTCACCAGACCAAGTAAGGAACTCTCTAAAAATCACCCAAGTCCTCTTAGAGTCTCTGGGTTTCATAATAAATCAAAAGAAATCAGTCCTGACCCCTGCTCAGACTTTGCAGTTTATAGGGGCAGAAATCAACACACTACAGGGCAGAGCCTTTTTACCCTTAGACAGGGTGCAAAGTATTCAGTCAATAGCAAATCCCTTCATCCTGAACAGCTCAAAAACTGCAAGACAGTTTCTGCAGCTACTAGGTTATATGGCTACATCCACATGCGAGACATCCAGTTTCACCTCAGGGCTCACTGGAGTCAGAAAAAAGACCCTTTTTCAAAACTTATACCAGTGACAGGCCCACTATTAAGGGCCCTCTAGTGGTGGAAACAGGAATCCAATTTAAGGCAAGGAGTGCCTTTCCAGAAAGAAAACCCCTCTTTGGTACTCACAACAGATACATCCCTATTAGGCTGGGAGCCCACTTAGGAAAGTACATGACCTAGGAAATCTGGTCAGCAGCAGAGTCCCTTCAGCATATAAACTTACTGGAGCTAAGAGCAGTGTTACTAGTCCTAAAATCTTTCTCTTCACTGATCATGGGCAGGGTGGTTCAGATCAGAACTGACAATACCACCACAATGTATTACATAAACAAACAGGGAGGCACCAGGTCAGGCCTCCTCTGAACAGAGTCCATGAACATTTGGACAATGGTGTACTTTCTGAGGGTCTTTTTACAGGCAATTCACTTGTCAGGAAAGGACAATACTTTGGCAGATGCACCAAGCCACATCAACCAGGCCCATCATGAATGGACTCTGAACAAGCAGGTGGTACAAGTTATTTTCAGAAGGTGGGGCACTCCAGAGATAGATTTGTTCGCATCCCACCAGAACCACCAACTACCTCAATATTGCTGCAGACCGCCAGCGCAGGGCACAGTTCCCAAGGATGCCCTGGTTCTGGACTGGACAGGCAGGTACCTGTATTCTTTTCCCCCCTTCCCACTGGTTTTCAGGGTATTACTGAAGCTGAAGTTCCTCTCAGCATCCCTGATCTTGATAGCTCCGGATTGGGCCAGGCAGCCATGGTACTCTCTTCTGCTCTCCATGTCTGTCAGCAAACCGATAAAGTTGCCCCTCAGACACAATCTCCTGACTTCCAATCAGGAAACATTGTTGTACCCAAATCTCAAGTCTTCATCTCAAAGCATGGCTCTTGAAGAATTAGAGTATGCAGATTTAAATCTTTCAGAAGCTGTCCTAAATATTTTGAAGGGTTATAGAAAACCCTCCACACAGAAAACTTATTTTTCCAAATGGAAGAGATTCTCTCTCTAGTGTTCCAGTATGAACCTTATACCACGAACAGCTGGAGTTTCAGTTGTCCTGGACTATCTCACTCATTTGCACTCACAAGGTTTGCAACCCAGTTCACTTAAGGTTCATTTAGCAGCGGTATGCGCCTACCTTTCTGTAGGCACCAAGGTGTCAGTGGCATCTGATAAACTTTTCAAAAGATTTTTTTAAAGGACTAATGCATTTACACCCACCTCACAGGGCACCAGTGCCTGCTTGGGATTTGAACGTGTGTATAGCCAAGCTCATGGGCCCTCCTTTTGAACCCATGGCTACAGCCCACTTGAAATACCTTACTTGGAAAACAGTCTTCCTAGTGGCTATTACTTCTGCAAGAAGAATTTACAAGCTCCAGGCTCTCTGCATTGACCAGGACTATATCTCATTTCACAGAGATAAGGTAGTCCTCAGAACTAACAGACAGTTTCTCCCTAAAGTGGTTTCAGACTTTCATCTGAACCAGTCAATCACTCTACCTGTCTTTTTCACAGACCACCCCAGTTCTGGTGAAAGAAGATTACACAGTCTGGATGTGAAAAGGGCTATCAGCTATTACATGACAGCCACTAAAGACCTTAGGAAAAATGGAAAACAACTTTTCCTTACATATGGGGATGTAGGAAAGGGTAAACCAGCCTTGAAAAGATCCATTTCTTGGTGGACAGTCCAGTGTATTCAGTTCTGCTACACTAAGGCAGGTAAAGAGCCCCCAACAGGATTGAGGGTGCATTCAACAAGAGGAACAGCTGCTACCCTTGCAGCTGCCAGGGAGGTTCCCTTGGTGGACATTTGCAAAGCAGCTACCTGGAAAACAGTACACACTTTTACAAAACACTATAACCTGGATATTTTATCCAGGGGTGATGTTAGGTTTGGCACAGCAGTCGTGCAGAGTCTGTTTCCAAAATAAGTTATGTGTCCACCTCCAGTGGTACTGCTTGGTAGTCTGCATAAAGTTATGAATATACTGAGCATTACTGGGGTTAGAGGAAAAAATTACTTACCATAGTAAACTTATTTCTTCCCAGTGATGCTCAGATATTCATAACTCCCTCCCTCCTTTCCTCCCCTTCCAGAACTTCAGCCTCTGCACTCCACATGCTGGTGCCATCAAGCCATATTATATCTGTTGCATTTTTCTGTTTTAATCATTTTAAACTGCAGTTTTTCAATGTTCTCTACTAGAGTTTTATTGATGTGGTTTTTATTAAAATCAACCTCCCTTTGGAGGCTTATTCTAAATTTATGCTTTAATTAGGGGAACCCATCTTTTATAGAATATTAATTACATTACTTTCCTAATGCCTGACTTACAGGCTTCTCACAAATCTGAATAGGTTAGAACACTACTGTTGGTAGAGGCAGTATTTGAAAGATGCTCACATGCAAAGAATTCTACTCTTTTGCATGTGTTCCATCTCTCCGGGCAGTCCAACCCTCCAGGCTTACTGCATAAAGTTATGAATATCTGAGCATCACTGGGAAGAAATAAGATTACTATGGTAAGTATTTTTTTTCTTTCCACCCACTCTCATAACTTTGCAAATTTGAAATATTTTCACTCCAGATTTTCAACATTGGCATTTTTCCACACCTCCTTATGAACAGTACAGCTGTCATTTTTCTCATCCTGACCAAAATGTGTTTCCGCACTTCCGGCACAGAATAGCACGGTCATTGTAGAAAATCAGTGTTCGGGACAGATTAAGAAAAGCACAGTGACTCTGTTCATGAGCAGAGGTCCTAAAATGCCTATGTTGAAAATTTGGTGACAAAAGTCTATAAAATGACTATGTTACGAGCGTGCATTGCTCAGTTTCCACGCACTCTCGTAACTTTAAAAATTTGTAATATTTCCACTCAAAATTTTCAACATTGTCCATTTTTCACACTTCCTTATGAACAGTACAGCTGTCATTTTTCTCATCTTGCTTGAAATATGTGCTTGCACATCTGTGCACAATGGCGCGGTCACTGGGGGAAATCAATGTCCAGGACAGATTAAGAAAATCATATGACAGTGTTCATGAGCAAAGGTCACAAAATGCCTATGTTGAAAATTTGGTGAAATTATTCCACTAAATGACTGTGTTACAAGCATGTGTTGTGCAGTTTCCACATACGCTCGGAAGTTCGAGCATTTTTAATATTTTCACTCCAGATTTTCAACATTGCCATCTCTTCACACCTCCCTATGAATGGTACAGCTGTCATTCTTCACATCCTGCCCAATCTGTATGGCACAGTTGCTGTGAGAAATCAAAGTTCGGGACACATTAACAAAATCACAGTGCCACTGTTCATGAGCAGAGGTCCCAAATGCTTTCATGAAGTGGGAGTCACAAAAAGGCCATGTTGAAAATTTGTAGTGCAAATACCACCAAACACCCTGGGTGTTAGGGTTTCTAACCACAATGTCCCACCCTGTACAGACTGACAGGCGTCAGGGGTGTGCCTTTGGATTGCCGGCTGTAATGCTCACGCCATTCCACCCCCAACCCCCATCCTGAAGCCAGTGACAGGCATCAAGGTGTGCCTTGGACTCTTCGGTCCCAGATTTCACTCCATTCTCCTATACTGCACCCATTTCAGCATATGCCCTTATGAAATGGGGTGACTGTGAAGTTGAACACCCCAAGGCACACCTCAACACTTGTCGGTGTCTACAGGATAAGGTGAGGTGAAATGCAGTAAGCATTATGTGCGATGACCCAAAGGCACACCCAATGCCTGTCCATCTCTGCAGGGTGGAGATTGGGTTGGCGTGAGTTCAGTACTTCACTGCCATTACAATTCTGCATCTATCTAACTCCTGCATGCCCAATGCTAATATCAGCAAGCAAACATTCAGCATTGATAAATGCTTGTTAGAAATAGCTTTAGCAATTCTGAATGAGCTATATTAGACAAGATATTTGTGTCCCGGTATTTTGTACTTAACTGTTTTATTTTCTAGATGCCAAGGGCTGGTGGTTTCATTGTGCTGACTGTTGTTTCTGCAACCTGTTCAGTGTGTCCATTGAGAAGACAGAGAATACTAGCTGGATGACTGTGCGTAACCAGCTTGTGCTGCCACCGAGGGATTCTGATTCCATTAGACCTTGAGAGCGAAGCTCTAGTGGTCTCACGGAATCAGAACCCTGAGGTGGCAGCACTGGCTAGTTGGGCACAGTTGTCCAGCTAGTATTTCATGCAGTGTATGGAGTCCCCTTCAAAAACTACAACAAAATACCTGAAGTAAGGGGCTGAGACAGGATAAAGTATTGACCTAATTTATAAATATGTAAACAAAATGGTAAAAAAACGCTGTCGCCATCCTGTCACAGACTGTTTGAATACTGTCAGATGTACATGCGGCAGTTTTCCCATTCAACAAAGTGCTGTCTGGTGCACTCCGAAAACCAGTCAAAATGTTGTTACACCACGGTGTGGTGTAACCGCGTTCTTAGAATTTTCTGCTGTGGTATAGCAACATTTTGACACTGATGGATTTTGGTATGTAATAAGGGGGCTCCATACATTATATTGTGGTTTCTGCTGTGGCTGTGCTGCTGCAGAGATTTTCAGAAGTCGGGGAAGCCTCCCGGAGTGTCCTTCCCTTGGCTGGTGGGCACAGATGAGGACCTGTGTGGACTGACCGATGCTACAGTGTTGAACTTGGGTCCTGTGGTTATGATCTGCAGGGACGGCTGATGCAGCTAAAGTTTGAGGGTCTGCTGAGTAGTTTTGCGCATCAGACCAGTGACTTTTGTGGTATTGTGCCTGGGTTCCGTAGATGTGATCTGCGTGGTGGTTGATATGGTGACAGTCAGTAGACCTGCTGGGTTGCTTTGTTTTCTGGATTGGTGTTTATTTTTCCTGAGAAGGATTTGCCCTGTGCCTGCAGTGGACTAAGGTAAGCCTAGCCGACTCATCTTGAGGTAGGTCTCTGGCCTAAGTGGTTCCCCCTGTGGGGTCAGATGGTGCCATCTGGAGGGTGGGCATTCTCTGATTTGCCCCAGGGTCACTGAGGGCATCTAATTAAGATTAGATCGGTGTTGGTAGGTCAAAGATTGGGGGGACACTTGGGCTGGGGATCAGCTTTGGGATGGGGCTGGCCAGCTTGGAGTACTTTGCTACTACTGTCCTGGATCCTAGTTTCTTGGGAAGATAAAACTGCTGATGGTGGAGAAGGAGAACCTGCTGAGATCAACTGCTTGGAGTGCTGGACTTCTGTATGGTGAACTTTACTCCTTGGATACATCAAATTTAACACTGACTATGGCTTATATTGGTATTGTGCAGTTCATGCTGATTTTTGGGAGGCAGTGAGAGGGCCTGTTTATGTTGTAATTTTATTTTCATGTTAAAATAGTAAAAGTGTAGCAGTGTGAGTGCTGCATTGAGTGGACAATTTTTAGTAGTAAGGGTGGTGGTGAGAGCTCCTCCTTCATCATATTAACACATTCTGGAACCATGGCGTGCTTCTTTTGACTGAGAGCTAAGAACTTAATATATGACTCACTGTGAGCATATCTGAACAGTGAACTGTGGTCAAATAGTGACATGTTTGATTTAATTTTCAGATTGTTATTTCTGTTTTGTGTTTTATTAGTTGAGTTGATTGAGGAAACATTTTGAGGGGTTGGGTTATTTTGGGCAGGATTTAAGCAGGGTGAGTGAGTGAGTGAGTGAGTGAGTGAGTGAGTGCATAGAAAACTTTTATATAGTTGTGGCTGCTGGTTTAAGGGCAACAGTATGTGTTGGCAGAGAGTTTCGGTGGTCAGGTACTACTCTCTCGCAGGGCTTAGGGCCCCTCCAACCTTTTGATTGTCCTCCATTACCAGTGGAGGTATATAGGCATTGTCGTGTCTTGGGAATAGTGAGGGGGCGTTGGAGGGGTGAGGGGACCGGGCCTGGTGGGGGGGTGGAGTGGAGTGGATGGATTGGGGTTGTGGGGTCAAGGAGATGCACTGGGGAAAAATGGGCCCAGAAGAGAGGTTTTCCCTGCCTGGATCTCATACTGAAGGACTCCACTTTTTGTGGGCAAACAGCGTGGTCATCCTCAGTGCCCATCCTACTTGGGCAGTGTTATGTAATGCCAGGTCGATTAAAAACAAGACAGCAGTGACTGCTGATCTTGTTGGAACATCAGACCTGGTGTGTATCACTGAGACCTGGCTGGACGAGAATGCTGGTCCCATGCTGGAGTTAGTGGTTCCAGCTGGGTATTCAGTGATACACTGCCCAAGGTTGGATCATAGGGGCAGGGGTGTAGCCATTTGTTTTAAGATGGAACTGGGCCTTGTAGATATGCTAGTTGGGCTCACTAGATCCTTCGAATGTATCGTGAGTGCAGATGTGGACTGCAGGATACTTCTTGTCTACCGTCCACCCAGGGGCAAGAAAGATTTCCTGCAGGAAGTCACAGGCTTCATCATTGATATTGTGTTGGAGTTCCCCAGATGGTTGGTGCTGGAGGACTTCAATGCCTGGGTCAACAATGAACTTTCATATTTTGGGCAAGACTTCCTCCAACTGATGATTTAATTGGGCTTTACACAGGTGGTTACCTCTGTGACCCACAGGCAAGGTCACTTATTGGACCTAGTGTTCCTACTGGGGATGAAGATCTACTACGTGGTGACGGAACCTGTCGGATGGTCTGATCATCACACTATAGGGTTCAGTTTCATGGTTCACCCCAATAGACCTGCCCCTACGAAGATGGTCTTTACAGGGTATGACCCCTGATGATCTTATGGTGGTGCTATTGGGTAGATCGAGTGAAAGCTCAGATCCAAGGGATCTGCTACTACCCTATAATAAGGTGGTGATGGTCGCCTGTATTCCATAGCTCCTTTCCATGTTTGCCTCCTCACCCGTCGCCCTCAGTCCCCTTGGTTTGAAGGGACTTTGAGGGAGTTGAGGAGAGCAGGGAGAAAGTTGGAGTGATACTGGCGGAAAACCAGCCTGGCTGATGACAAGCTTAGACTGATGTCCCAGTATAAGGACTATCAATCGTCCATCTCCCATAAGAAGGCAGAGTTTCTGTCCAAGGAGATTGCCGCTGCATGAAATCAACTGGCTCAGCTCTTCCTACTGTGGACAGGCTGTGCAGTCCAGCCTGTCTCCAGAATCGGGGAGCCTTTTCACAGAATAAGTGTGACAAGTTTGTTCGATTTTTCATTAGAGATCTGTACAGCTCGCTCAAATGGGTACTGCAGTGATCGGTAGGAGATTACAGGCACCCAGTTTTTCTGGTCCGACTTTGACCAGTTGATGATCATGGACGTCATGAAGATTGTCCAGGGTTTGTAACTGACTTACTGTAGTCTGGACCCAGGTCCAATGCGCCTCCTGGTTAGGTGCGTGGAGGTAATCGAACTGGTCCTGGCTGAGATAGTTGGGTGCTCGTTGGAGACAGGGGTGTTTATGGACACCCTGAAGGAGGCAGTGGTATGTACCCTTTTGAAGAAATCTTCTCTCAACCCTGACTGGTCTCACTAAACAGGCCTATCTCTAACCTGCCTTTTGTGGGCAAGGTTATTGAGAAGGCAGTTATGTTGCAACTGGAGGTTCATCTTACCACCCACGATGTCTATGATCCTCCCCAGTCCAGTTTTAGGGAGACATAGTACCGAGACAGCACTGGTTCGGGTACTTAATGATCTCCTGATGGCGAGAGATTGGAGGAGCCATTCAATCTTGGTCCTCCGTCATCTCTCTGTGGCATTTGATACCGTGGACCATGGTGTGTTACTGGAGCACCTGTGGCTGATCTGTGGTCTGTCTCGGACAGTCCTCAGATGATTTCATTCTTTCCTCACAGGTAGTACTCAGAATGTGGAGTCAGAGATTCTTTCCTCAGCTCCTTTTCCCCTGTCCTGTGGGGTGCCACAGGGCTCTGTACTTTCACCCATGTTGTTCATGGTATATATGCTGCCATTGGGAGACATTATAAAGCAGTACAGGCTGAGTTTTCACTGTTATGCAGATGACACTCAGCTGTACATGTCGTTTGTGCCCGAGCAGGGTGACGCTGTCTCGGTCTTTAAAAACTGCCTCTCTGAGATCCAGGATTGGATGAGTGCCAATTGGCTAAGGTTGAATCCGGATAAGACTGTGGTGTTGGTTGTAGACCCAGGTCATCAGGTAGAGGGGTTGTCTACTGGGTAGCCATCCAGTTTGTGACTGGGCAGAAGCCTGCTCATGACCTCTGACTGGGTGCGAAATCTGGGTGTTATGCTTGATGGTGGGCTTACACTTAAGTCTCTTTTGCCCATTGTCAAGACCTCTTTTTACCACCTGAAGAATACCACCCAGATAAAACACCTGGTCCAGCCTGATGATCTTCCAATGTTGGTCCACGCCTTTGTGGCCTCCCACCTAGACTACTGCAACGCCCTATCCCTAGGGCTACTGAGGTGGACCTCTGCCACCTCCAGCTGGTGCAGAATGTGGCTGCCAGGTTGTTGACTGACTTATCGAGATCTTGCCATGTCATGCCTGTGCTCTGTGGCATGCATTGGCTGCTGGTTCAGTGGAGGATCACCTTCAAGGTTGGATTACTGACCTATCTGCTGATAGAGATTCCCAGGGTCCACTTGAAAACTTCAGGAGCTAGATCATTTTCTTTTGCAGCTCCAGCCCTGTGGAATTCTGTACCTCACCCTTTCACGGATCTATAGGGCATTGGGGATTTGGAGCGACAGCTAGGCGTACCAATGGGAACTGTAAGAGTGCTGATAAAAGGGGGACTGTGCAGAAGGCTGGCAGATCAAAGAGAGATCTGAAGGAGACAAGACCTTCTGCTAGCTGCAGAAGGCATTGTGCTATATTGTTCCTAGTCAAAATTCAACTAGGAAGCTCCTAAGTTCCAGAAAAGAAAGAGAGCAGCAACTGCATGTAAGCCAGTGCATGTATGATGCTGAAAAGTCAGTGTGAAGTGACTGACTGCAATCCATGCTGTTGATTTGGATCCCGTAGCAGACATTACGGCTAGGTATTGGGCTCTGCCACCCAAAAAGTTTGAAAGCCAAGACCTATGTGGATCAGCCAAGGGTTTCAGTGGTCAAGAGAAGGACAGAGAGTGGAGAGCAGTGATCAGTCTTGACAAGAACCAATGAGCCAGCCCCTGAAAGAGGTGGAGAGAGTCCATGCATGGGGCTGTCCAGAACCAAAGGTACCATGAGAGATAAAAGTGCCAGCAGTCGAGGACTTCTGGTGATGTCACCATAATGGAAGCAGGGTGAATGTGAGAGTCCTGCACAGCCATGGTTTAATCCTCACCCATTCTCCTGTTCCCAGTGTTAAAAGTACATTTGAACAGTCACCCATACCTCTGTAGATGTCCGGGAAGCCGCCATGCTTGAAAGGGCCGAAGCCGGCAAAACAAATGATCAAATTAAAGCAGCTACCGATTGACACCAGCATGGATAGCTTTGCGACATCCTCTTGAACCCACTTGCCATCAGAGTCATCGACTGATTGGGAAGAGAATTAAACAGTACAGCATCCCCTACATAAAGCAGTACATAAAATTCTTAAATTGGTAAACAAAATCAAATCTTTAATTGTGGATTTGAGGATGTACATTCACAACATCAACAAAAGAATTGATGACAATAAAAAAAAATAGTCGAAGTGGCCAAGAGTCAGGGGTCTTCAGAGAGGGTGCTCAGCTATTTGCTTAATAAGGAGAGACTTACCCATGCTTAATTAGAAGATGCAGAAAATTGAGTGTGAAGAAACAACTTCAGGATCTATGGGGTGAAAGATGGAGAGGAGGAGGAGGAGGGATATCCAACAGCAACAGATTTCATTAAACATCTACTCAAGTCTACTCTGTCCCTGCCATCTGATTTCTCCCTTGCAATGGAAAGGGCCCACCTCTTCTTAGGGCTGCGCCCAACAAATCCGAACACCAGACCTCGGACATGGATTGTGCAGATGTTAAATTATCAGGAAACAGAGCAAAACTTGCTAGAAGCATGGCATCATCAAGATTTAAACTTTGGGGGGCTTCCCATATACTTTGACAATGATTTGTCAGTGGAATTACAATTTAAGCACAACCAAGTACGAGCGGTCATCTGGGAATTGAAAGAAAAAAAGAACATAAAGGCACAGCTTAATTTCTTGGCCAAACGTAACATTTTTTTTAAAATCTGAAACAAAAGTATTTAGTTCCCCGGTGGAGGTGGCCTCTTTTCTTAAAGAACAACAGATTACGGTTCTAAACTTAGAGGTGGAGTTACTAGAGAAGAAATTGATTGCTGGAGCATGGAGTCTGGCATCTTGAGGGAGGAAGAGGGGCCCTTCGTGGTCCTTGCCGCAACATTTGGTATTAGATCTGGCTAAATTGATTAAGAATGTGGACAACAACTCAAATGGGATGACCGCCAGATCATCATCTGGGACAGTGGTGAAATCAGGTACTTTGGTGGGAAATGGAACTGAATGTATGTTTGGTGACGATACTGGGCATAAGGGCTGGTGGAGCCGTTTACGCTACCCTGACTGTAAAGACACTAGATTTTAGACTTTCCAGACTGGACTAATAAGGTTGCTTTTTCTGAAATATTGATTTGGAGGTGGTTATTTGGACATCCAGATCGGTGGGGGGGGGGGGATTTGGTGGGGAAATCAATGAGTTTAATCATGTATAGCGGACTGAGGAGGGAGATGCATGATACTTGCTATATCTTTGTTTATGGAAGGGGTCAATTGGGTAATGTAAGTACTGCTTCCATGTGATAAGGTACATAGGAATGGAGGGGTACATTCCTGTGGGCGACTAACATGTTGCCCTGAGTTAATGGAGATGCAGGCATCCCTCTTTCAGGGAGTAAGAACACTCACCTGACTAATGGTTTTTAGATTATGAATGAAGATGGGAGGGGATGCTTATACAGAAGTGGGAGTGGAATATGCTAACTGTTGAGGGTTTTTTTAAGTGTGCTGGCCCCAGACAGGGTGGAAGCTGGTATGGGACCACACATAGGGCAACCTTCGGGTTGCTTCATTGGTTGTAACAATAACATCTGATACCCTAGGGGCAATAATTGTGCACCTAGGAAGCAAGGATAGAACACTATTGTATGGGCTATGGTTCAGTTCTATAAAGCAGTTCAATGTTTATCTATTTGTTAAGCTTTTTTCTAGCATTGCATTTGGTGTTCGGTTTTTCTTACACCAAATAGTTGTTATACTTATGTCTGCCAATGGTCAGGGTAATCACCTGGTAAGAGCTCATTTTCTAATTGAAGCATGGCTAGAAGTTTGTAAGGGAGAGTTACATCGAAGAGCTGATGGATAAATTATGTAATTATCTTACTTCAAGAAACAGCTCTTGCAGCAGGTTACACCATACGGACTAAGCCCGCAGGCTGCCGGATCCCATGTAAAAACTTCTAGCTAGCTATAACCAGCGGGGAATCAACCCCAACATTGGCCCTGCCCCAACAGATACCTCATAAAAGGGGTGGTCCCCCAGCATCCCTCAGTTCTTTTCCCACTGTCGACTCACAAGCATCGGCTCTACAGATGCCATCAGCTATCGTATGACGCCAGAATTTATTCTTCAAGATTTCTTCAAAATTTTCTCCCTCTCGCATGTCGGCTTCCCCAACCCCTTCCGTCGAACGCCCCTCCAAGTGCAGGTGCAGCAAGCAGATTCCATTTAAAGATAAACATATGGCCTGCATACGGTGCCTAGGCTCTGACCACAATACCAAGGCCTGCACCATTTGCTAGCAGTTTAATAGCCACAGGCGGATCTGCCACCAGAAGGCACTTGACACTTTTCTATTAGAACAAAATGTCAAGACAATGGAGAGAAGTACATCCTCCAGAAGGGATTCATCCAAATCAGGAAAGCACAAGGATAAAAGGAGGGAGAAAGACAGAGAGTGATCCCCGTCTACCCGAACCTTGGACTCCAGGGCCAGCTCAGGCTCAGCCCGCTTGGACAGGTCTTCATCCTGTGCAAAATTTCAGCCTCCACCGGCCAAAATTCATATGTCTGGTGGCTCAGGTATGTCCTCTCTTCAACCCCTTAAGATCCAGCCTAAGGACTCTCTTAGCCAGCCTTCAGGTTCCTCCAGCCAATCTGAGGCTTCAGATAGGCACAATAAGGCGCATTCCAAGTCAGCTGCCAGAGTAAACCCTGACTCCCTGGACTGGCACTGGGAAACCAACCAGAGAATGGTCTCCCAACCTCCGCGGGGTCTCCAAGAAACATCCGGTAAACGGACCTCGGATCTGACATCCCTTAAATGGGCCTTGGACCCTAAGCAGGTGACCACAAAGTGTCCCAAGGTGCCAACCCCTAGGACAGACGCCCCTCTGTCCGCACCTGATACTGGGCAACGGGCCCCATCGGAAGACGATGGTATGGATGTCGGCACATAGCAGACTGATGACAACATGTCAGAGGATAAGGAGAAGGAGAACCATACCTCTCAACTGCTGAGGTCACCCAAAGACCTGTAAATGGGTGCCTCGGTACCCCAGGGACCGGACCCCGGCCCAACACCTGACAAGGACCAGAAGCCAGGGTCAAGGAGTTATTCTCCTACTGGTAGGAGACTATCAGAAAAGATGTGGTCCCCACAAAACCTCCAGGGGAAAAATGATCCCCGCCCAGGTCAACAACCCCCGACACCCCTCCCCAAGGAAGATACCTCACCACCTAGGGGCTGGTCTTGGGAGAAACAGGGCAAAGACAAACAGAAGAAGTCCCATTCTCGGACCCCTCCCCAATTGCCTGGTGACCATAGACTTAAGAAACTTCACAGGAGGTCTGACTCTTCCTCTTCGGACAAGTCCCATCCAGATACCTCCGACATTTCCAGGTTACCTTCACCATTCAGTGTCCCTTCACCTGACCCCTGGGATCTCCCTAGATCACCCCCAGATGATCCTTCATTTATGGATATAATGAGGCATATCCAGGAAAATATGGGCTGGGACACGGAGGACCTGGACCCAGAGACAACGTCTGGCGAGAAACTTAAGACTAAAAGATCCAAAACCCGTGGTGGTTCCACCATTGGTGGACACTTTTCAGGACGCCATGAAGGCCACTTGGAAGTGCCCATATTCTTCACCCATGGTCCCTAAGAAAGCAGGCCTCCTGTATACAGCCCCTATAGAGGACCCTTACCTAGGGGAACATCCACTGCTAGGGGAGCGACAGCTGGTGTGTGCCTCAGAAGACACTCCTGGCTGAGGGTCTCAAGCTTCACACCCGATGTCCAGAAGGGCATTTTGGATGTTCCTTTCAATGGTTCAGTCTTATTCAGGGAGGAGTCAGAAAAGGTCATCACAAGGCTGCAAGATGCTGGTAAGGCCATTAGGTCCATACAAGCCATGTACAGACCAAAGCAGAAGCCCTTTCATAAGGGTCAAAACTGTCTTCAGAAGAAACGAGGTCAGCAACCCCATTCTGGCCAGCAGCCCAGAGGCAACTTCAACCGTAAAGGCCAACCGTGCTTTTCCCGAGGCCAGGGAGCAAGAAATAGAAAGCCCACCCAGCCATTCGGACAGAACCCCAGCACCGCCTGACTCATTCCAGATCCCTGCTCCTCCTCTAGCTCAAAGGGAAGAGAAGGTCAGGGGTCACTTTGCACACCACCTTCTAGGGTGGCAAAGAATAACCTTGGACCAATGGGTTCTACTGCTCGTCCAAAGAGGACACTCTATTGAGTTCCTCGAGCATCCTCCATTGAGACCGCCTCTGCACTCCCATTATTTGGGACAGCACGTGGCACTCATCCAACAGGAGATCTCTGCTCTCCTAGAAAAGGAGGCCATAGAAGAGGTGCCCTGGAACCAAGGAGGAAGGGGATAATATTCCCACTTCTTTCTGGTTCCCAAAAAGACGGGGGATCTACGCCCGATCCTCAATCTCAGCGACTTCAACACCTCAGTAGCATACAAACACTTCTGAATGGTCAATCTATCAGGCCTTATTCCAATGCTCAGACCAAATGCTTGGCTAGCCTTGCTAGACATGCAAGACTCCTATCTCCACCTCCCTGTTGCTCCACTGCACAGAAAATTCTTGCAGATCGAGTTTCAGGGACGACACTACCAGTTTTGGGCCCTCCTGTTTGGCCTTTTGGTGGCCCACAGGTTTTCACCAAATGCCTAGCGGTAGTGGTGGCAGCCCTCAGGACACAAGGCCACTATGTCTTCCCCTACTTGGATGACTGGCTTCTCATGGCCCTGTCTCAAGGGGAATTGAACAGGGCATTACAGGACACCTACGCTTTGTTCGACTCCCTAGACATCCCAATAAACCTGGCGAAGTCTTCACTGATTCCCACACAAAGCCTTCAATTCATCAGTGTGGTACTAGATACCCACAAGGGCAGAACCTTTCTGCCAGAAAACAGAGCAGAATGCTTAAGAGCACTAATTCAAACAATCAGTATGAAGAAGCAAATCCCAGCAAGAACCATGCTGCGTCTCCCTGGGCACATGGTGGCCACCATTGCCACAGTTCCTCTCACTCGTCTTTACATGAAGGTCACTCAGTGGACCCTCAGAGTCCAGTGGGATCAATGCCAAGACCATTTGGATCACCTAGTGTCGGTTTCCAATTCCATCGTAAGAGCCCTACAGTGGTGGCTCATTCTGGAGCACCTCTCAGTAGGCTTCCCCTTTTCAGCACCTGTCCCTTCTTTAATACTCACCATGGATGCATCTAGGTCTGGCTGGGGTGCTCACCTGAATGGCATAAGAACACAGGGCATATGGTCACCATCAGAAATGCATCTCCACATCAGTGTTCTGGAGATGAGAGCAGTCCTGTATGCGCTTCAGGCTTTGAATTCAAAAATTCCTGCAGGCCACTTGCTGATTCAGATGGACAACATCTCAGTGGTGTTCTAGATCAACAAACAAGGGGCCACTCATTCCTACCAACTCTGCCGGGAGGCTATGAGAATTTGGAACTGGGCCTTGCAACAAGACATCACTCTCACTGCAGTGCATGTTCCTGGAGTTTGCAACACACTAGCAGACCTTCTGAGCAGGTCACGATCCAGCGACCATGAATGGGAACTACTTCAGTCAGTAGTAGAAATGCTGTTCGGCAGGTGGAGAATGCCAGACTTAGACCTGTTCGCATCCCCATACAATGCAAAATTGCCCAATTTCTGCTCGCTAGATCCAGGGCATGTTGTTTTCTGGTGAGACGCGTTATCCCTCTCTTGGATGGGCAGGTTCCTCTACACCTTTTCTCCCTTCCCTTTGATTCAGAGCGTTCTCCTCAAGCTGCAGGCAGAAGGAGCAACCATGATCATAGCAGCGCCATTCTGGCCCAGGCAGATATGGTTTCCGCTCCTTCATCAATTGGCACAAGACTCACCAATTCCCCTTCCAGTCGGCTCACACTTACTGTCCCATTAAGAAGGGTACTGGTTCACCCAAACCTCAAGTCTCTGAACCTGCATGCTTGGCTTCTAAAGACATAGCCATTCTCAGACACGGAGTCTCGAACGAAGTGGCTGACATCCTAGTGACGGCTAGGAAACCCTCAACTCATGCCACCTATGCCATAAAGTGGCACAGATTCTGCCTCTGGGCTACTACATGGAGTCTAGATCCACTTTGCTGTCCAGAAAAATCGGTCCTGGACTACCTACTTTCCTTGTTTAAACAGGGTTGGCATACTCCTCCCTTAAGGTGCACCTCTGTGCTATTTCAGCCTATCATGCACCAATTGGGCAAAAATCTCTAGCACAACTAGAGATATCATGGGGTTTCTTATGTGGCAGTCTCCACCTGAGGCCACCCATTAGAGAACCAGTTCCCCCATGGGATCTTTTCTTTGTTTTAAAGCAGCTGACACTGCCCCCCTTTGAACCAGCAGCAGATTGCGAGGTATGCCTACTCTCATGGAAGGCATTACTTTTAGTTGCAATCACCTCAGCAAGGAGGATTCTGGAGCTCCATGCACTCATGTGCAAGGAACCCTATTTAATTTTTTCACAAGGACAGGGTGTCCTTGAGAATTAATCCTAAGTTCCTTCCCAAGGTAGTGTCAGAACTTACACTCAATCAGGACATAGACTTGCAGGTCTACTTCCCCAAATACTCCAATAAAGGAGAGGCCCTCCTCCACTCTCTGGACATTCACAGAATACTCAGATATTATCTGAGCAGGACAAAGCCTCTACATAAAACAGATCAGCTTTTTGTATCCTTTGCCCACAGAATGATCAGAGAGCCAGTGTCTAAGCAGACACTATCGAAGTGGTTGGTGAATTGTATCACTTTTTGCTATCAGCACAAGAATAAGTCTTTACTTGGACAGGTGAAAGGTCACTCCACCAGGGCAGTAGCCACTTTGTTTGCTTTCCTGCGAAATGTGTCAGCTTCCTCTATATGTGCAGCAGCTATTTGGAGCACAGTACATACTTTCATCCGTCACTATAGCGTGGACATTGCTTCCAGGTGCAGGGTGGGTTTCAGACTTGCAGTACTTCAGGGGCTGCTTTCTTAAGAGATCCTCTCTCTCTCTCTCTCTCTCTCATCCTTTACATCTCCTCTCAAAATCGGAGTTTTTTTCTCTGGTACTGCTTGATACTCAGTCCTTATAGTGTAACCTGCTGCAAGAGCTGTTTCTTGAAGTAAGATAGTACAGTTACATAGGAACTCACCGTAACAGTAGATCTTCGAGAACAGCTCTTGCAGCAGGTAGTTTCCCTCCTACCTTCCATACAGTCTTCAGACAAAGAATTTTGTTAGCCTTCCTCTGAAAGTGGATTCTCTGTCTCCCCATCAGAATCACATTGCTATGCTGGGAGTCTCCAGCGGGGAGAACTGAGGAATGCTGGGGGACCACCCCTTTTATGAGGTATCTGATGTCGGGGTGGGGCCGATTTGGGGGTGATCCCCCGCTGGATGTGGCTAGCTAGAAGTTTTCAGTGGGGTCCTGCAGCATGCTGGCTTTAGTCCTCATGGTGTTACCTGCTGCAAGAGCTGTTCTTGAAGATCTTCTCTTATGGTAAGTTCCTATGTAACTGTACTTTACATATAAGACAAAGGGAATTCACTTGCCTGTTAAGAAAACTAAAATTTTGTTTGAACTAAAACGAATGGCATGCGATATGGCATACATCCAAGAGACCCATTTAACTGCAGAGGAGCACCTTAGCTCCGAAGAACATGGGTGGGACAGGTATTTTCTTCGTCCAGACCGGGGGGGGGGCAAGGGTGGCCATATTAATTAAAAGGGGATGCCCATTTTTGGTTTCTCAAACTGATTCAGATGAGTTGGGGAGATACATTAGCGTTTCAGGAACTTTGCATTGTGAGCCAGTGCATCTTATAAATGTGTATGCTCCCAACGACGGGGAAGCAAGCTTTCTTAAGGATGTTTTTTGCTGGGGTGACTGATCTATTTGCAGTACAAATACTTCTGGGTGGGGATTTTAATTGTGTTTTACAGCCAAATTGGGGCAGGTTCTTTCAATGTAGGGCTACTAATAAGCTAGCTACCAAGTTTTGACATCTATGTTGGAAGAAGTAGGATTTGTGGATGTATGGCGCTCCCACCACCCTTGAGGGAGGAACTATACGTTTTGCTCTCCTGTTCAGGGACCCTATTCATAGATAGATTTACTTTTTTACACAAAAGAGTCTCCTGTATAAAATAAGGCAATCCCAGATTCATATAATGGCTAATTCGGATCATGCCCCACCTTCTATTGTCTTTTCATCTAATATTGGGCAGAGAAGGACCTGATGGAGACTAAATGTCTCCTTACTTGCTAACAAACTGCTAGTTCAAATGTTAACAGATAGGATGAAAGATCTTTATTACTTAGAGCTAAACAGGGAATGCTCCCCCCTCATTAGATGGACACAATTAAGACAGTACTTCGAGGAGAGTTAATAAGTTTAGCATCAGGGAAGAAGAAAGTGGCCCAGTTAACTTGATTGTGAGGGGCAGTTAATGATAAGGAGAGGGAGCATAAACAAGACCATAGAAATAGCCAAAAGTTGCAGGAGTTGGAGAGGAGCAAGAGAGGAGCTCCGTGCTTTTGAGAACAAAAGCGCTGAGGGTATTCTTCGCTTTTCAAATCACACATATTGCGAGGTTGGAGGCAAAGTCACTCATCTATTCGCCCTTAGGCTGAAAAAGAGGAAAGCAGAAAGAACAGTGCTGGGCATTTGTAAGGAGGGGAATCAGGAGGGTAGCTGGGTTACCGCTATGGATATAGCAGAGAGTTTTAAAATCTATCATCAGACCTTATACAAAGAAAGTAAAGATCCTGAGGTGGTTAGAGTTCAGACCAGAGATTTTCTCCTAACAATAAAGCTGCCTGATTTAGATTAGAATGCCAGAGAGATGTTGGGTGTGGAGATTTCAGCAGAAGAAATAGTCTCAACTATCAAATATTTATAATCAGGAAGTCCCCAGGCCCAGATGGATATAGCATTGCATTTTACACCACATTTATGGAAACGGTGGCACCCATTCTGGCTGATGTTTTTAATAGTTGTATCAAAGCAGAGTCCATCCTCCAGACGTGGTATGATGCCATTATCACAGTTACACCTAAAGAAGGGAAACAACTGGACAAGTGCTCATCATACCGCCCAATATCTCTCTTAAATCAGGATTTAAAAATGTTGACAAAAATCCTGACAAAATGATTGCAAATTTATATCCCCCATTTGATACATAATGATCAAACAGATTTTATACCTGGATGGCATTTAGCAGATAATATCGGGAGACTGTTAAATATATTGTCCCATGGCCCCCAGCCACTGACCCAACATATAGCTATTTTTTTTAGATGCTGAAAAGGCATTCAACCACCTGAATTGGGCATATTTGATGGAAGTACTGGGAGCTACAGTATGGGAGCGGGAGAAGGCTTTCTTAAGTGGATACATTTATTGTGTGACCATCCCAAGGCGCAGGTGAAGATTAATGGGACTATCTCAGCTAAGATTAATATTGAATGTGGGACAAGGCAAGGGTTCCCATTATCGCCCCTATTAGTTGCGATTAGTTTGGAGCCCTTTGCTGAGGCACTGCGCCAGCATACTAATATTCAGGGGATCATGGTAAATGGTCATGTTAACACAATTTCACTATATGTGTTTGATACACTGATTTTCCTATCTGAACCTTTGCAATCAATACCACCTTTTTTGGAACAGACCCAAAAACTTGGTGCCTTGTCTAGGTATAAAATTAACGCTGATAAATCCGAGGTTTTAGTAGTAGTGGGAACTCTAACCCAAGAAATTAAAACATTATCCCCTTTAAAAGTGCTACAAGGGTCATTAGATATTTAGGAATCCAGTTTCCTACCAAACTAAGTCAATTGTACACCTGTAACTATGATTTAAAAAAAAAAAGACCTGAGAAGATGGCGATGCTGGCTACTCCCTTTAAATTTCTCCCACAGAACAGAGACAATCAAAATGAATGTCCTGCCACATTTCTTATTTTTATTTTCTACCTGCTCCCAAGCAAGGACTGGAAAGAACTACAGAGGAAACTAGCGCAATTTATTTGTGCAGGTAGGCGCCCTAGAATTAGGAGATGTCTATTAACAGAATCCCAAATCACTGAGGGGTGGGGCCTTCCTGATTTAGAGAAATATTGTGAGGTGGTCCAGGTGTTACTAATTTTAAAAATGTTACTGGCAGAGGAGGTGGGTATATGGCCAGACTTAGAGGAGGGGGCACAGCCATATCTTCCACTGAAACTATTACCTTGGGTGGTGACCACTCGTATGCTTTCAGAGGTCTCAAATAGATGGATTAGGCACTCTTTGGCTGTCTGGCTCAAGGTTAGACAGACTTGGGAGGCACCTGGAGCAATGTGGCAGTATATACCTTTGCAATACATACCTGGAGTACTGCGAAACCATAAAATCTTAAATTTAGGGTCATGGAGACAGAGAGGTTTGAGTTTCTTAACACAACTAGTCGAGAGAGGGGAGAGGATAAAATATTTTGAGCAGATTAAGATGGAATATAATATCCCAAGCTTGGACTTTTATAAATTCCTACAGTGCAGACATATGAGTGCCTCAGATATAACCCTATCAGAACTTATAAGGCAGCCTGGAGCGGGGATGATATTTTTAAAACAAAGATCTATTACGAAAAATATGAAGAAGTTTATTACCCAGATGTACTCCTTGTTGAGAGATGTAACTGGGCAGATAGCTTGAGACATTATACTGGGGAAATGGGAGAAAGAAATGCCATATTCTTTGCCGCACCAATATTGGGATAAAATCTGGGGGGAAATTCATAGAACCACCTACTCCCAAATCTGGAGAGAATTCCAGTGGAAGGTGTGTATTAGGTACTTTATTGTACCCATTCTTTCTAAACACTTTGGTACGTTTTCCCCAGGGCCTGTGTTGGAGGAAATGTGGAACAAGGGGTGCACACTTCTATATAAATTGTTCTGTGATTCAGAACTATTGGTCAGAAAGTCAACAGATCATAATGCGGATATTCACTTTATCCCTCCTTCCTCAGTTTAAACACTTAGTCCTGGGACTACCGTCTACTACGCTAAGGGGACAAGACCATAGGTATCTAGTTTATATTCTTATTGCAGCAGCGATCAACGTACTCACACATAACTGGCTGTCAGATGCTGAACTATCACCCAATGGCAAAGAAATGTTACAAAAATCCAACATTTAGAAGTCATTTTGGCTAAATTACAATTCAAATTGGATAAATACAACACTAGGTGGCTTCCCTTCCTTTCATATGCTGAAGAAATTGAATCCATCCCTGTATTGGACCAATACCTTACCTGAGAGGTTGATTCACCTCCTATGGCTCAGCAGGGGTATGCAATCTATATATGGGGGGTGTGATTTTTCCCTTATGACATATATATGGTTTTAAATGATCACATGGCAGACAAGGTTAATTGGTTTGTAAGGTTTATTAACTTTTTTTACTCGAAAAGAGTTTAGTTAAACTTTGTTTTTGTAATCATATCTGATATGTTGGCGCATGCACTAACACTGGAATTTATTTGATCTGGAATGATATGTGAGACAAGGCACAATTTATTTCATATAGTATTTTATTAATTGTTGATTTGATTGAAGAGTCAGCTGTCAGTGAACTGGCGATCTTTGGAGGACTCTCTTCAGTGGAAGGAAATATAAAATGGACTTTAGTAGTATTCACTCTTATATGGACTGTTGGTATGAAGACAACTTTTGGATTGTAAAATATGTGCTCATCATCATCTCTATGTACTATCCAATTATTGCTGTATGCTCCAAAAATGGAATGGTTCATATTATTTTATTTATTTATTTAACCAGGTATAGCACACTAAGCTGAAAGCTTTTTTACAGGAGCAACCTGGGAGCACAAGGAGGTTAAGCGACTTGCTCAGGGTCACACAGTATGCAAGTGGAAGCTGTGGGATTCAAACCCAGGTCTGGTCTGTTGGATGTTACCAGATTTGCAGCTCAGAGCCTTAGACCACTGCGCTATACTGCCTCAAATATTAATTCAAATATAATATTAGAAAGTCTAATAAAAGATTCAAGTTAAGTGCCAGCAGCCTGCAGAGACAGTATCAGCTATCCAGTTAGGAAACATGAGTAACTTCAGGGTTTGCCCTGCTTAAAGGGCAACAGGCAGCACAAAGGACCCCACACTCAAGTGTGGGGCTGGTCCAAATGCAGAAACATTTTGATTTACTTACTGTTAACTGTAGTATTGTAGATTGCATCAGACTCATTTTGCTTACTTCTAGGCTGGCATCTTCTTTAACTACAAATCCCAGAACCCCCTGCAGCTGACATCAGAGCAGTACTGTAGCAGTGGAAGATTCAACAGGACGTGGTGGTGTGTATAGAGGGTTTAGCCACACAATCCCCCCCCCCATGCTCCCTCTTTTACTATTACTGTCCTGAGACACTACTAAGCCCTTCACTCTGTCCCAGACATGTTTGAAGCCATTAAGGGGTTTGGCCCCCACCACATCAGCTGGGAGACTGTCCCATGGCTCAACCACCCTCTCTGAAAATAAAACTTTCTTACAATCCTCCATAACCTCCCCCCCCACCAGTTTCCACTCGTGTCCTGTGTTATGGATCCACTATTCCTTCTGATAAGTTTCTCGCAGTTCACCTTGTTCATTCCTTTCAGGAACTTGAATGTTTCTGTCATATCTTCCCTCTGTCAGCTGGCTTCCAGTGAATACATGTTCAGTGTTTTAAGATGATCCTCATAAAATCTATCCTGATGGCTCCTAATCATTTTACTTACCCTCTGTTGCACAGCCTTCAGTCTGTCCCTATCTTTCCTCGGGTGTGGACTAGAGAACTGGGCACAATACTTTAGGTGCTGCCTCACCAGTGATCTATAGAGAGATACAGTAGAAATACCTCCTTTCTTCTTCTGTCAGTACCCCTCCCTATACAACCCAACATCCTGTTTGTCTTACTGAAGGCAATGTTACATTGGGAAGATTGTTTAAGGGAGTCACTTCATGATGTCTAGGGCTCTTTCCTCAAAAGTAGTGCCAAGCTTAACCCAGCATAATCCTACCCCGTACAGGCAGTCATGATACTGCTCAACAATGTCCTACTTAAGGGCCAGGAATTCCAAGTTGTATACTGGGTAGTTTTGCTCATATGGCATCACACTCAAACTGGCAAAGGTGACCTGCTTCAGTTCTTCTAGTGAGTCTTGGTACAAAATGGCCCTGTGACAGGGTAGCAAACTGAGTGGCTTCTCGGGGAGCACTTTCAAAGAGACACTCCAGACATCAGTTTAAATCAAATGAAATTTGCTTTACTTTCAATAACAGAGAAAAAACAACCAAACAAACAACAAACAGCCTGTATTCAGCTTTACAAAAATTCTTAGCTCAGTTTCTCTGTCTCCACTTAACAGAAACAGAAATCTCTCTTCTCTCTTTATTGACCTAGTTGTTTCTCATTGGAGGTACATCCAACATACAGAACAGGTATTGCAGTGAGGTCTTAAAGGACCAACCTTAAAGCGAAAGGGATTTGGTACAAATCCCACCACAGTCCCTGTCAAAACCTTCATTGCCTGTGTTGCAGAGTTATGAAACAGTTTAAGGATGAAAAGAATTTGACTGACATATACTCCATCACATACCCTCCCTCTCAGAGTTGTGTCCATGGTATGCTTGGTAAGGCTCTCAGAGACCACCCTCCTGAGAGATAACATCTGCATTATCATGCTTGGTACCTTACCAGTAGTGCACATCAAATGAAAAAGGCTGCAGAATCAAGTAACATCTGGGGACACAGGCATTTGTGTCCTGTAGAGCATGTAACCACTTGAGGGATGTGTGGTCAGTGACAAGGGTGAACTTCCATCCCAAAAGGTAGTAGTGTAGTGTGACCACCGTGCATTTTACTGTCGACACTTTTTTTTTTTTTAGCATGGCATAGCGCTGCTGCCTGGCAAAAAGTTTGAGAGATGGATATAAGATGGAGCGAATCCCCGCCTCAAAACTTTATGATAACATTGCCCCAGCTCCACCTCACTGGAGTCAATGTACAAAATGACAGTATGGTTGAAATCTGGACTCCGTAAGACTGGCCCCTCACATAGCACACTCTTGATGGCCTGAAATGCTGTCAGACACTCAGGTGACCAGTGAAACATATTCAGGGCAGTTTTCTTGGTCAGGTCAGTCGGTAGGGTAGCAAGGGTTGAGAATTCCAGAATGAACTGTCTGTAAATCCTACAATTCCAGGAAAGAACCTAACCTGCTTCTTAGTAGTTGAGATGTGGCAGTCAGCTATGGGCTATTTTTGGCAATAACCAGGCATATGTGGTCGTTCCCAACCATAAAACCCAAGTATGTCATCTTCTGCCACCCTAAGGAGCATTTCATGATAATGGCCGTGATAACTTCCTCCCTGAGCAACTGAAGTACTGCAACTACATCCTGCAAGTGGCTGTTCCAGTCAGGGCTAAATATGACAACATTGTTCTGGTACTCTGCTGCATACTGCTTGTGGGGATGGAAGAAGTGGTCCATCATTCTCTGGAATGTGGCCAGTGCTCCATGCAATCCAAAGAGAAGCACAGTAAAGTGATACAGACTAAATGGAGTGACAAATGCCATTTTCTCAAAGACTCAGGAGTTAACAGGATTTGCCAATACCCCTTGGTCAGGTTCAGGGTACTAATGTAATGAGCCTTCACCAGTCTGTCAAAACGTTCATCTACCCTTGGCATAGGGTATGCATTGAACTTGGATGCGCATTAACTTTCCTGAATTCTATACAAAACTGGGTGGTCCCATCTAGTTTTGGAACCACCACAATAGGGCTAGACCATTCACTCTGGGATTCCTTAATGTCTTGCTGGAGTCCAGTGTGGCTTGCATGCTGTGAAGACAAGCAACAGGGTGAGTCTGCTCCAGACAACACCTACCTATGCCCAGACCACCTCTGGAAATAATAGACTCACTCAGCATACAATGTAGTCGGCTTTTATCACATTTTATTATGCCCCAATTGGTGGCACTGCTGCTAAAAGATGCCTTGCCAGCATTACAAAGGAAAAATTCTTTCTCAGGGCAAACAGTCACTACAAAATTAATTATGTACAAATTAGAATATTTTATAACTTCTATACAGTTTTCATCTATATTAAATCCAAATTCCCTATATTACCTCTACAATATTGTATTCCATAGCAATTTTATACACAAATGTATGATGCTAGTGCTCGCTGGCCATACCACATAAGTATATTTGTTTGTATACTGCTGCAAACACAAACAACAAATTGCATGACACTGACCCAGCTGGTAGTCCCACTATGTTAATTCTTAGTCTTACTCAGATATTAAATTAATATTCTACATGTGGCATGGTGAAACATACTCTTTTTATAAAATACACAATTAACTAAAAAAAAAATTTGCGATCATACCTGCCCCAAAGGCTTCCATTCTTGAGGCTCCATTACAATTCCTTTTTAATTTCATTAATTTCCTGTAATTGTAAAAGGTACATAGCTTTTACTACTTCAAATAGCACAAGACAGCCAAACAAATCCTTTTTGTTTCTTGTTGCCAAAGCTATGTGTTTGAGATGGTGTTTATTTACAGTCACCATTGGTGAAGACCAAGCACTTCTCGATTCTTCAATGATACACCACGCTTTCATTTTTTATATTTCCTTAACCACGTCTGCTCTTCACCGCTTTGGTAATCTGTATGTCTTTTGTCTGATAGGGCAAGCATTCTCCTTCACTATTATGTGCTCAGCCCCTTTTGCTCAGCCTGGCACTGTGGTAAAAGTACTTTTAACTGTCTTTACCAAGTTATGAATTTCTGTGGTTTGTTCTGTGGGTAAGGAAACATTCATTATACAATAGGGGTGAGATGATATGCCATTCATTATGCGAGCAATGACACACGACGAGGTGTGGGTTATCGTCTGATAAAAGCATGCCCAGGGGTGTACTAAGGCACGAGGTGCTTGCGCCGAGTGCCTTATGCACCTGGGCATGCTCTTATCAGACGATAACCCACACCTTGGAGTGTGTTATTGCGCTTATAAAATGGGCTCCGCTGTAAAGAAGTTAATATTAAAAAAAAAATCACAAACAATGTACATAGAATGAGTGAAACATTTTATATTAGTAGAAAACAAGAAAAAGTAGTAGTCCCTGTTTTTGTAGTGGAATGTAGCTTGTTAATGGAAAAGTCACTATAAAAGGCTGGTATTTCTGTGTCTGCAACACATGCAGTCACTAGAGAAGCATTTAAAGAAATGTTTTTTTTTTTCCCATTTGATTAATATCAGTTTGCTTTATTTTATTTACAGACAACAAGAGTAGTTTTTTTTTTTTTTTTAAGAGCTGGCTGCCGTGTGATCGAGAGTGAGCATGTGGAAGCACTGTCAGTATACAAAGCAATGGTGGCATTACATTTTCAAATTACATCAAGAATATGTGTAACCCCCAGACCTCTGCCTTTTTGCAAATGACAGGTGGCATGCTGTTGAAGCTGACAGCAGTACCTGGTGGGGACTGGGTTCGGGGAGGATGAGGTTACTCGGCACAGGGGGCCTAGGTTTGGCTACTCTGCACAGGGGCACCCAAGTAAATCCAAACACAGGAAGCAATAACTGTAATGTCCAGAACCAGGAATGGGATTCTATAGTGTGGCTTTTATTCACATCCAAACTGAACAAACAAAGCATAGACGAACCCCCATGGGGCTACATTCCCGGTAATTAGAGACAACAGAACACTTCTTCACATTTCCAGCCCTCAGGCTCTGAACCCACCAGGCACACAGCCCGGACTTGCACGCAGCTTTGGGTACACAGCCTGACTTGTACACTACTTGGGTTTTCCCCACTGGCCTGGCTCCCCAGCTGGCCACTTGATCCGCGGTCCATCATGGGAATGAACCAGTTTTCCTGTTGGTGGCTCCCCAAACCACCTTAGAGCCTTCAACTCGTAGAGGAAATTTTCCTTCCAATCCCATGTCTGGGTACTTCCCTCATCACTGGCTAAGTGCATGAGGCAAAGTAGAAATCCTCAGAGCAAATCCGTAGAGGTGGACCTGGTCACTAAAGATGGGGGGGGGTCACCCACCTCCAGCTCCCACAATCCATACCCAGCCATTTCTCTGGAAACTAAACAACTATTTTCTGAAAGCTTGGCAATGTAGATTATTGGGTAGATGTATGTCACATCTCCTCTACATGTCTTGACTTCCCCTATGTGCTGGACTTGAACATACTTTTACTTTTGGCTAAGCCTATTACTCTAGGCCTCCCACTACTACAGTAGTCCAATCCCCACTATCACACAAGTCCAAGGGTGAAAACATGGGCCCTTTAGAAAGAGCAGAAACTCACCCTCCGGTTGCAGGTGCCCCACAGGCGAATCACGAAATTTTCTTGTTTCCCACAACTCTTGGACCAAATAAGGCAGCTTCTCCACTAGCAGTAGCCGGGGGGGGGGAGTTGCCCCTGGAATATGCAGGCTAAACTTTCCTGCCCCATCCCCTCAGGGATGGGGCACTGAGACCCAATTCAGCAATCTACACCACTTTAAAACTGCTCATTGTGTCTCTCTTTAGGTGGAAACACGCACCTTTTCCTAAATGTAGCCCTATGTCAGGGCTGAGGCTCAAATAGCCTAACACAGAGCTGCTGTGCTCCTTTCACAACAAGCTCAAAACTCCAACTGACCTACAGACTACTGTTCAAACCTCCCAACATTCTACTCCAACTCCCTGCTGCAGATTCCATTGTGGCTCATGCAGCTGCGATAGTTCTATGGTGATGTCATCCCTCAGTCTCAGCTGAGACTGAGAACAGAGTGAGACAGTATGAAATCCATTTAACTGGAGTTTCACAAGCTGCCTTCCCTGCCTACCACTAGGTCTTATTGGAATTCTAGTAACCCGGGGCAACAAGGGGGTTACATATGCATTATTCTTCCTAATCTGTATTAGGAAGTATCCTGTTCAACGCCTACATCTCTGACATAAGGAAGGGTATCAGGAGTGAGATGAGTCTCTTTGTGGATGACTCAAAACTGGGGGTGGTGATGGATGGGGAGGAGGGGAGGGTGGCCCTGCAGGGGGACCTGGAGGCTCTGGAAAAGTGGTCTAGAAAGTGGAAGCTCAGGTTCAATGCAGAGAAATGCAAGGTACTGCACCTAGGAGCCAGAAACCCGGGCCAAGTGTACACCCTGGGGGGGAAATTCTACAAGTCTCGATGGCTGAGAGGGATCTGGGGGTGGTGGTAGATGTCAAGATGAACAACTCAGAGACTTGCAGGAGGGCAGCGGCCAAGGTCAACAGGATGCTGGGATGCAACACTAGGGGGATTACCTCCAGAAGGAGGGAAGTGATACTCCCCCTGTACAACTGCTTGGTGAAGCCGCACCTCGAGTACCGCGTGCAGTTTTGGAGGCCACACTTAAAGAGGGACATTGAACTCCTGGAGAGGGTTCAGAGGAGGGCAACCTAAATGATTTGGAGCTTGAGGGACAGGACCTATGGGGAGAGGCTCGAAGAGCTAAATATGTACACAAAGACGGGACCGGGGGGGACATGATAGAGGTCTTCAGGTACATGAAGGTTGTAAATACGGGAGAAGCAGTCAGGGTGCTCTGAAGGAAGGAGGGGCAACTAGAGGACATGGGTGGAAGCTGGGGGGGGAGATTCAGGGGAGAAAGACGGAGGTGCTACTTCACTGAGAGGGTGGTGGAGCCATGGAATGCGCTGTCCAGGGGGCTGATGGAGGCAGAGACGGTGGAAGGAT
The DNA here is from genome assembly GCA_016271365.2 of Neoceratodus forsteri. Taxonomy (NCBI): domain Eukaryota; kingdom Metazoa; phylum Chordata; order Ceratodontiformes; family Ceratodontidae; genus Neoceratodus; species Neoceratodus forsteri. The sequence goes on from CM057459.1 coordinate 741,969,932, forward strand.
TCAAGAGGGGGTTGGACAGGTACAGGGGAAGGGTTCTGGAAGCAAAGTCCAGTGCAGCGAGAATATCCGGGACTGGGAAGGGAGAAGCCAAGGAGGGCGAGGGGGGAAGCAAGGTCAGCTCCCAGGGTGGGGGTGACCAAAACGAGCAGACACAAAATAGTGTTAGGCCTATTCTACTGGCATTTTAGTATGTTAGGAATGGTTTGATTAAAATCCATGCAGCGTGTGCCCATGAGCAGGAATGGCACCAAGTCGCGGGTACACTCGTTCATGAATGAGTTTGTCATTTAGTTTCTCGCATCAGTAAAATATTGCAGTGCTTATCTTGTATAACGCTGATCAAGAGTAAGTAATTCTCCTAGAAAAATGAGCACCTGAACACATTTAATTTTATTTATGAAAGCCGAAATTCTGGGCATGAGCGTTAGAGCTGACACTAACGCGCATACCTGGAATCCCGACTTCAGCTTTCAGAAACAAAATTAAATATGTTAGGGTGCTTGTTTTTCTAGGAGAATTACTTCCACTTGATCAGTATTAAACAAGGTAGGCATTGCAATATTTTACTGATACAGGACACTAAATGACAAACTCGCTCATGAACGAGTGTACCCGCGGCTCGGCATCATTCCTGCTCGTAGGTGCTCCTGTTACAGATTAGAAAGAATAATGCATATTCTGAATGTAATTTTAAAATGTAATGCCACCACTGCTTTGCATACTGAGAGTGCTTCCTCTAGGTGTATTGAGTGCTGACAACGTGGGAGACAGACTTGCTATATCGGGATGGAGAGTGTGAGTTAGCAGCGAAAGCTGATTCTTTGCAGCACGCGGGATGCTTGGAGGATCGCAGGTGTCTGTTGGGACAGTGGAGATTTGAAGCGACTGGTTTTTTTTATGTCGGGGAGCAGAGGTTATGGTTTGTTTTGTTACATTTTTTAAAACTGTGGTTCACTGTAATTTGAGTTTGGTTATGGGGTGAGGGCGGCATAACAGGACATTTGTTGTGTTCAGAGAGGGTGCCATTTCTCCACTGTAAGCTGTGCCAGCCTGTGTTTTTGTTTAGGGTTGGCATAGCTCAGTGATTTGTTGTTGTAGTGGGGCTCAGGAGAGGAGGGTAGTGCCAGTTGGCTACAATATCTTCTGATAAGGACACGGCTCAGAAGATGTTGTAGCCAATCAGGTTACAGGATTTCTTGAGCCCATGTTATAATTCTGCATAAAACCGCCACCATGAGATATCACACTGCTGACATCACCAGAGTTTGATAACTGGAGTTTTCTCTAGTATTCACACTGTGATGATGTCATCAGAGTGCGATAACTGGAATTCTCTCCAGTTATCATGCCCCTGTTGTTGGAACAGATCCTTCAGCAATGCAGCACCAGAATTACTACCCTGATCAGTAATACTCTCTTTTGGTATGCACACCCTGCTGAATATTTTGGCAAACTCTGTTGCCACTTTTGGGGCTGTGGCAATACGGTATGCAGTGAAGAGAGCATAGATTTAATCGTGGGGTACAAAACTGCGCTGTGAAAATAGCATCTGTAAAAACAGTGACAGGGAATGTATTGTGTGGACATAACATTTATTTATTTTATTTATTTATTTATTTATACATCAGTTTACAACCTTTGAGCCAGCGGCTCATTTCCAAAGGTACCTCGTCACAAAGAGGACAATACAAAGCACAACATTTCATTACATCATTGTAGGTAACATCATCTTTTTTTTTTTTTTTTACATCATAGCTGGCAACAGTAAGGCAGATAAATGCTGTAAATTACTTTTATTACAATAAAAGTGTAACGGGTCAGGTATTGACAGGTATAACAGTTATTCGGATAAGATTGAGAGGAAAGCAAACATTGAATAAGCAGACAAATTAGACATGAGCAGGAACTGCTAGGTTTGTAAGAACAGGTGGCTTTGGGACAGGGTAGGTGATAGTTAGGGGGGGCATGCCACTCTAGGAGTTTTGTCAGTTGTTGATTGTAAAGCTACTCAGAGAGTTTTGTTGGGTACAATGAGCTTGAACACCTACGGCCGGATGCAACAGCTACGATGTTAAATAGATGACTTCTAAGTGTAGTTTTAAAACTGGAGATTGAACAGATATCGGTGATGGAGCTGGGGAGAGTATTGTACCAGGTGGGGGCTCTGTAGTAGAAGGACCGTTGACCATGCACGGTCCTGGTTCTTGGGATAGACAGGGTGGCCTTGGAGGAGCTACGAGTTTGGACTAAGGGTTGAGCTAGGTGAATAGAGGCTGTCAGACCAGGAGGGAATAGTCCTAGGAGTGTTTTTTTCGTTAGGAGGCAGGTTTGATAACTGAGCCGTTCATCCAGGTTGAGCAGCTTTGCTGAAGTCATATAGCTTAGCAGGTATGGGTTAATCTGGTGGCTCCTGTGAATAACCTACCACAGGCCTTGTTCAAGGTGTGTCAATTTTATTGAGAGTAGTCATATTCAAGGGGCCCCATAGACAGGCAGGCCATAGTCCACAAGGGACAAGATTGAGGAGGTGATGCATAGTCGGAGGGCCTCGGAGGAGGCAGTGCTTAGAAGCGATAAAGGATACCTAGCCGTGTATTTGCAGTGGAGGCTAGAGTATCAATGTGTCGTGGAAAGTGAGTGCAGAGTCAAAGGAGACCCCAAGGTACTTGTACAGGCGGACTTGCTCGAGAGGAAGATTAGAGCCAGGGAGGATACAGGAGTGGAAATTACTGAGTTTGTTTTGGGATGGGCAAAGAGCATGGATTTGTTTTTTTAGATTAACTATAAGTCTGTGCTTATGAACCAGGCTTCAGCATCATTGAAAGCTAGTTGCAAGGTATCTTGAAGAGAGATGGGTTTCGTGGGAGGCAAAGATAACGGCATCATCTGCGTACAGCAGGATTTTTCCCGTGCAAGCTCTGGGCATGGAATTGAGGTATAGAGAGAAGAGAAGAGAAGGGGGCCTAGGATGGAACCCTGGGGGACTCCGGATCGGATGGGACATGTATTGGAGAGGGTCCCATTAATTCTAACATGCTGAGAGCGGTCCGACAAGTAGCTGGAGCACCAGGAGACCGGGCCGGTGGCAAAGCCGATGCGATAGAGGGCATCCAACAGTAGGGGTGGGAGACAGTGTCAAATGCCTTTGAGAGGTCAATAAACACTGCCTGCTAGTGAGCCCGAGTCAAGGAGGAATGCAGAAAATTTGAGAACTCAATAAGGGCGGTGTTGGTATGTGACCTGCACGGAATCCGTGCTGTTCATGGCAGAGGATGTTGTATTTGGTCAGGTAATCTGTGATTTGGGTTGCCACCAATTTTTCAAGGGCTTTGGAGAGGGGTGGAAGGATGGAGATAGGCCGGTAGTTCCCGGCTGAGGAGCTGTCACCACCTTTGTGTATGGGCATGACTGAGGCTGTTTTCCAGCCTGAGGGGAATTGACCCAGGCAGAGGAACTTGTTGTGTTGTAACAGTGCTATCCCTGTGGCTGTTTTCACCTTCCAAATGTCTGGGTTGGAAGCATGCTGCCACTGTGGCTCTCTGGATACAGCAACAGGCTGTCGATGGTGGCAGTGCCTACGGCCGTCCCAGGTTCGGGTCTGACCATGCTGCACTTCTTTTGTTTTGTTTTTCCCCCAGGTGCCGTGTGATCGTCCCCCTTTGCCTTCTCTCCCACACATGCTGTACTACATCCCCCTTCCCCAAGCTGTTTAGCCCATACTCAACTTACCCCCCTGTCCTCTTCCCCTCCACCCAAGTGAAGTGCACGGCAGAGTTCCTCCACTGACTTTGCCTACCTAGCCAGATTATGCCCATTCCCCCACTTGTCTTCCCCCCTTGGAAGTGATTATATTACAGGAGGGGGTACTGGGGCAAAACCTCCAACAAAGGGTGTGTTTGGGGGGCAAAGCCCCCCACAGAAAATTACTTTTGGCAGGACATGTTCTCATCGCTATTTTGTGTGTACAGATTTGTGCCGCGCTATTCCATCCATGCGGTCATCACAGTAAACTGGCAGTACACATTGGATGGCCTCTGGATATTTAGTAGTATAGTCAAATACTACCAAAATGAATCAAATACCCTTTAAAATACCAGCCACAGTACTATCACGTGCAATCTCTAACAACTCAGTTCTATACTTTTTTGGTATGATCAACTGTTGTATCTGTTCTTGTGTCTCAGGATCAACACAGATTTGGTACAGTAACCAATTACATTTTTTAAACATTGATTCACCCTGTTTTTGTTTCACCCCCCCCGATGCTTAGAATAACCTTGGAAAGAAACACTGTCAGTTTGCTCCAAAACAAAATTACAATCAGTTATCAGTTACTTTCAGCATTTTGATATATTAGGCTCTTATATCCATCAGTCTTTTTTGCCACTGTTTTCTCAGATGCCTTCTTTCTTTCCAGGACTTCCAGAACTTGGAGCTGGGCTCAAGCAAGTTTGAATCAATATCACCAAAACAGAGTCCTCAACACTGGAGACATTCTTTGCCTGTGCTCCTGTTATTACATCTGCCGAAACAGCAGGGTTTAGTAGTAGTAGTAAAAATTGTATTCAGCTGAAATAACAGTGAAAAGGTACAACTCGACTGAGACAAGCTCATTTCCAGCGAGGCCCTAGATTATATACAAAGTTAAATTAAGTACAATAATTACAGAATAAAAAACATGAAATACATTAAATTGAAATACACTACAATAGAACATACAACCACATCATACATGTTAACAGACAATAGCATAAGGGCATACAAAGTTACCAAGTTATACAGACAAATGTAACACTGTTAGTTTCTAATGTCTAGGACTATAAACAGCAAAGAAGTAAACATTCTGATTTATTTACATCAAAACAGGCCCTCTCTAACATTCCTAATAGACTATCATTGAAACCAAGATTTAATTTCGCCTGGGTGTACACCATTTACTAATGATCCAAAATTGGGTGGTAAAGTGTTCCAAATTTGGGAACCTCCTGTAGAAAAAATGTGTTCAGCCAAATTCTGTCCTCTTTTTTAGCTGAATATACTCAATGGTACCCAGAGAGCATAGTCCACTTTTAATTTTTCTGATCAGTAATTCATCCAATATATATTCAGGGACCTCCCCTTGATACACTTTAACATATAGTTTAATGCATGAAATAGTCTCCTATCTTTTGAATAGATCCAACCCTGAGATTCATAAAATTGCTGTCTGTGTGTCATCCTGGGAACACCTAAAATGAATCTAGCCAATTTATTGAACATTACATCTATCCTGGATAATACTGTAGTTGTTGCACCCATATAGATTATGTCCCCATAATCCAACAAAGGGAGTACTAATGTTGTAACTACTGTACATGTTTCCTAATGTTCTCAGACATACACGCTCTAATTCTATATAAGGCCCCCAAGCATTTTCCCACCTTTTTCATTACAGAATCCACATGTGTGGTCCACTTCAAAGCACTATCCAGATAGAAACCCAAGTATTTATAGTTTTGAGTTTGGTCAAGAGTAACATTTTCCAAGGTGTTAATCTTTAGGAAAGCATCCGAGGTTCTAACCTTACTGTCCCTAGAGAACAACACCACCTGAGTCTTTTAAGGGATTAAAATAACGGTTTGCCCTGAGGAAGAAGGTTTTCCCCTATGAAATGTTGGTAAGGCAACTTTTACCAGTACTGTCACCAGTTGGAGCATACTATGTGCTTACTACTGTATGTTTCCCCTAGAGTCAAATGATGTATTTCCCACATGTTTGTTTACTGTGACAAAAAACTGTACTCTCTTTGCCATGTCTCCTTGACTGTTGTTTCTCATGTTGTACTCTCCCAGGTTGTTCCTGAAAATAGGCATAATACTTGTCTAGTGTACTTACCCGGTAAACAAAAGCTAAATAAAATAAATAAATAAAATGTGACAAAAGCTGACTACATAATTTGGTGAATGAGTCATTCCCTCAATGTCTCTTAACTTCAACATAGACTGGATTTCCTTCCATACTGTCTCTTGAATTCTTCCTGATAGTAAGGACGGTTGTTAATGAAGAATAAAGGCAATGCACACACCATTCTTTACTATAAATCTGTATTTTATTGCAGGTAGCTGAACATAAACAACTGAGCTCCCCTATGTAGCACCTACATATGAGGCTTCATTGGTAGGGAAGATGTAGACTCAGATTGTAAGCGCTCATTAAATAGAAACATAGAAACATAGTAATACAGAAATTGTCGGCAGATAAGGACGGCTAGGCCCATCCAGTGTGCCCATAGGCCCTATACATTGTATGTGGCCATTAACTCTATGTGATCAATGGCTTCTCATCACTCACTCCCCACTCAAGCTTCCCTTGTGCCTGTCCCAAGCATGCTTAAACCCCTCCACTGTGCTTGCCCTCACTACCTCCTGTGGTAGACTATTCCAAGTGTTGACTACAATTTCTGTGTAGAAAATCTTCCTCACATTACCTCTTACTTTACCTCTTTCCAATTTCATATTGTGTCCCCTTGTTCTAGTACTTTTTCTACATTGGAAAAGGTCCCCCACCTGCACCTTGTTTATGTCCTTGAGGTACAGTACTTGAAAGTTTCAATCATGTTCCCCCACTCTCTCGTCTCCTCCAGTGAGTACATATTAGGGTCCCTTAGTCTCTTCTCATATGTTTTGTGGAGCAAGCCCTGCACCATCTTTGTTGCCCTTCTCTGGATAGTCTCCACCTTATCTATGTCCTTGCGCAGGTGTGGCCTCCAGAACTACACGCAGCACTCCAGGTGAGGCCTTACCAATGTTTTATACAATGGCATCACCACCTCTCGCCTCCTGCTAATGATACCCCTACTTATGCACCCCAGCATGCTACTGGTCCTCCCTGCCACCTTTGTGCACTGCTTTGATCCCTTAAGGTCATCAGAGATGATACCTCTAGGCCACTTTCCTCTTTGGTGACAGTCAGCTCCTCCCCCACAACCTGTATCTCTGCCCAGGGTTCCCTCTACCCAGGGGCATTATTTTGCCCTTCTTTGCATTGAACCTCAGTTGCCACATCTCTGACCATCTTTCAAGCTTTTCCAGGTCCCTCTTCATTTTCTGCACCCCTTCTGGAGTATCCACCCTGTTGCAGATCTTGGTGTAATCTGCAAACAGGCAGACCTTTCCTTCCAGACCTTCTGCAATGTCATTAATGAAGACATTGAACAGGACTGGTCCTAGTAGTGATCCCTGTGGTACCCCGCTGGTCACCCCCTCCCCAGTTTGTACCCCATTTACCACCACCCTCTGTCTCCTGTCTGTTAACCAGTTCCTAGCCCAGTTCACCTCCTTGTCTCCCATGCTCAGACTACCCATCTTGTTAATTAGCCTTCTATATGGGATGGTGTTGAAGGCTTTGCTGAAATCTAGGTAGGTGACATCTACTGCCCCTCCCGGATTTACACCCCTAGTCATCCAATCAAAAAAATCTATTAGATTTGTTTGACATGACCTTCCTGCTGTGAATCCATGTTGCCTCAGATCATGAACACCACTGGATTCCGGATGTACCACTATCCTTTCTTTCAGTAGTGTCTCCATGATCTCTCCCATCACTGAGATGAGGCTGACTGGCCTGTAGTTCCCACCTCCTCCCTACTGCCATTTCTGTGCAGTGGGACTACATGTGTCCACTTCTAGTCCTCTGGAACCACACCTGTGTTGAGTGACTCTGTGAACAGGGCTGCCAGAAGTGCTACTAGTTCCCTTCACAGCTCCCTTAATATCCTCAGGTGGATGCCATCTGGCCCCATGGCCCTATACACCTTCAGCTTTGTGAGTTCTTCCAGAACTCTCTCCACTGTGAATGGACACCCCCCATTGCCTCTGCAACCCAACTGTGGTTCTTGACCCTTCCCCTCCTTAGTAAATACTAAGTAGGGGTAATAACAGTCATTGTAATTAATATATTTTTTTTAATTCATTCACAAAAGCACATGCAGGCAAATAGTTTAAAGTGCCACTGTGCTTAAACTAATCAAAGGCATACTGTGCTCATAGTGATAAAACAAGTGCATCCCACTAAAATTTAACTGTGAGCCAGTTGTATCATTATTAGCTAATTACATTGGTTTACTATGGTTCTCTTAGAATAGGAATGTGTGGAGGAAACAGGTTAAACATTTTGTTAAAGAAAGAATCAGAATGGATATACATACCTAATGCTTTGGTACCTGCAGGCCTAACATATCATTCAGAGGTGCTACATAGCGGAGACCAGTTGTTTATGTTTGGCCACCCTCAATAAAATATAGGTTTATAGTAAAGAACGGTGTGTGACATAAACATAGTAACATAGTAGTTGCCAGCAGAAAACGAACCCTTGGTCCATCTATTCTGCCCTACAGAAAAATGTTCTTCTTACTGTTCCACTGCAGATCCGACCTGATCTGCTACCTTTCTTCCCCCATTCCTATTTCTAAGAACCCCCTGTGCCTATCCCACATGTGCTTAAATCCCTCCACTGTGTTGGTACTTACCACCTCTACTGGTGGTTTGTTCCAGGTGTCTACCAGCCTTTCCGTAAGAAGTACCTCCTCACATTCCCTCTGAGTCTTCCCCTTCCAACCTCATATCATGTCCCCTTGCCATTGTGCATCTCCTTCTTTGTAGAATGTTACCCTGCAGTACCTTATTGATGCCCTTGAGGTGGTTGAATGTCTCTGTCATGTCTCCCCTTTCTCTGCTATCCTCTAGAGAGTACATATTTAATTTCTTGAGTCTTTCCTCATAGCTTTCCTGATGCATGCCTTGCACCATTTTGGTTACCCCTTTCTGTACCACCTCTACCCAGTCAATGTCCTTCTTGAGATGGGGCCTCCAGTACTGGACACAATACTCCAGGTGGGGCTTCACCAATTACCTATACTGGGGCAATACCACCTCCCTCTTCCTGCTTGTTATACCCGTCCTATGCACCCCAGCATTCTACTAGCTTTTCCTACTGCCTTTTCACACTGCGTTGCCAACTTGAGGTCATCTGTTATGATGATCCCCAAGTCCCTTTCCTGTTTTGTGGTTGTCACCTCCTCTCCCCCCCATGGTACACTGCCCTTGGGTTCTTGTGCCCCTTGTGCATAATTTTATTTTTGTTAGCATTAAACCATAGCTGCCATATCTTTGACCATTCTTCCAGATTTTTCAAGTTATTTCTCATTTTGTCTACCCCCAAGGTGTGTCCACTCGGTTGCAGATTTTTGTGTCATCTGTGAACAGGCATACTTTCCCTTCTAGTCCTTCCGCAATGTCACTAATAAAGATATTGAAGAGTAATGGCCCCAGAACTGACCCCTGTGGCACTCTGCTAATCACATTCCCTTCCTCTGTATGTACTCCATTGATCACTACTCTCTGGCTCCTGTGACTTAGTCAATTTTGAATCTATTTTATTACTTTTGACCCCACCTCAAGACTGACCATCTTGTTTACCAATCTTCTGTGTGGGACGGTGTTGAAAGCCTTACTGAAACCTGGGTAGGCTATATCTACTGCCCCCTCCAATCCACTTCTCCTTCACTTATTCTTCATTAGTTCATTCTTGTGTGGCAATATCCCCTTCAGGCATTACAAGTGGAGTGCAGTCTTGTTTCTCTTTTTTTTTCTTACATATGTACAGTTGTTGGCAGATTCAGACACATAGATCTGTGTCTTTGTGATGCTGGATCACATGGGTTTATTCTGACTTTGGGAGATTTACATCCCGAAAAGTTCATTACCATACTCTGGGCATCTTGCTTTTGGGTTTGGTTGAGCTTGTTGTCCACTGGGACCCGTGCTCGGTTCCTTTACAATTTTAAGCCCTAAGTCGGGGGTTCCATCATCAATGTCCTCATCCATCACAAGAATTGAGGCCTCCTTAGGATCTTCTGGGTCAATGAACAATGCCTCCCTGTCTTTCCAGGGTTTCAATAATTGACATGGTAAATTTGTTTTTCCTTTTTTGTGTCCTGTTATAAGACTTTATAGTCAACTTGCCCCACATTTCTGAGGACCTCATATGGTCCCTGCCATTTAGCTAGGACTTTACTCTCAGAGCTAGGCAACAGAAGGAGTACTCTTTCACCTGACTTGAACTCCTATAATCTGGCCCCTTGGTTATAGTGCCCTGCCTGGGTTTGCTGTGCTTTTATTAAGTTTTTTTTTAGCAAATCTGCCAACTGTGTCCAATCTTTCTCTCATTTATAATACATATTGGAGCATGTTAGGTGGACTACATACCTGTTCTTCCCACATCTCTTTTAGGAGATCTGATATCCCTCAGGGTTGTCACCCGTACAGCAATTCAAAGGGCAAGAACCTAGTGGATGACTGTGCACCTCCCAGATGGCAAAGATTAAGTAGGGTAATTATTCAACCCACTTTTATACCTCAGTTGACACAAATTTATACAGCATATATTTTAATGATTTATTCAAGCATTCCAATAAGCCATCGGTCTGTGGGTGATACACTGTTGTGTAGATGAACTTAACCTTCAGTGAAATACACACTTCCCTCATACATTTCATATGTTTTGACATAAAGTTGATGCCTTGATCAGTTAGGATCTTCTTCAGCAGCTCATGTCAGAAAAAAACATTTTTTTGAATTACTCTTTATTTATTGGATTGATTTTTCAGTTTATAAAATACAGTAACGTAAGATAACACAGGGTAACAACAGAACAGGTAACAATAGCTGCCACTTATAAAGCATCTTATTCTATAACTCATACTGTCACATTTAAACTTCTAAAAGAAAAAATCAAGGGGAGTACCTATCTCTATCACCTTTTAAGCAATACTGGTATATGCCCATTTGTAATATACTAGTAAAAAAAGAAAAGTTATGAATCAGGACTAACTGAAAAAAAGTATGTGTTATTACACTCCATGAATAAAGTGCAACATAATAAAAAACAAATTTAGTCTATTGTTACTATGCCTTTCAAAGGATGGAGCCCCTTGCCCAGGATCCTGTTAGAGGATAGACAAAGTTAGAGTACAAAATCCTGTCTGTGCCTCATAATATACAATACCCATGTTCTCCAAGTAAGTTCACATTTTTCCATGTGGTGATTGGTTTGTGCAGTTAATTTCTCCATTTTATAAATTCCTATTACTCTATCTTGCCACACTGGAATTGTAGGAACTGTAGGAGAAAGCCAATTTTTGTGATGGATTTTTTTTTGCAGCCAAAAGGAAAATGTTTAATAATTTTCTTGTAGACACTGATTTCCAAATATCTTCAAACTTGGAGAAAAGGGAAAAAATCATTTGTTAGAGGCACAGGACTTCCAAAGATCTCAGTAAGCTGTGTAGCTAGTGTAGTTATAAAAGGTTGCAGTATTGGGCAGTACCAGAAAATGTGACCGTAGTTTGCAGGAGTGTGACCTCATCTTCTCCAGCAATCTCCACCCCTATTAGGGGCATATTTAACCTGCATGGCAGGTACTCTGAAGTATCAAATGCTGACCTTCCAAGAAAATTCTCACCAAAGAAAAGATTTAGTAATAGGATGTAAGTTTTGGAGTGTTTATTCCAGCACTGGTCATCTATAGGGTGATTTAAGTCTACCTGTCAGGCATGTCTTACAATGTCCACTGAATCTATGGATGACTGCTGGAGTAGGTCATTTATGTGTGAGATCATACTGTTTGCATTAAGGAAGCTGAGTCCTCCAGGGCTTGTTGCAGAGTAATTATCACTGGTGGTACAGTAGATCCATCCCCTGTGCTGAGGTGTGCATCAACATCCTGATGAATGCTATGGTTTGCATAGATTGGAAATGGTCTTGTGGGTCCAAGGTATAGGTCTGGCAGAGTTCTGGGAATGTCATTATTTTACCATTACATAGAAATTGCACTATAAGATGCATGCCCAGCTTTTCCCAGTGTCGAAAACCATGGTCAAGTCAAGCTGGATGGAAAGTAGTTAAGAAAGGGAGTGAAAACAAGAAATGTAGAAGTTGTTTCTGTGAGAAGAGTTCCAACAACCCCCTCTAATATTTCAGAGTATCGGTGGTAAAGGCATTGAGTGTCACCTCTGTTAACGGATGAGGAGGATAGGTGAGCAGAATTTTATTAAGGTTATCTAAGTCTTCCTCTTGTATTTCTATACTTTTATAGCCTGCGCTGTATGTGGTTGTAAGCCAATAGAAAACTGTATGCAGCTGAGCAACCCTGTGGTGCTGGGCAAAATTTGGTAGTGCCAGACCACCTAATGATTGAGGCAGTTACAAAATAGTTAGGCAGATGCAAGGATGTATACTCCCTATATATACCTTGAAATATTTCCTGTTAATAACTTTTATAAAAACTTGGGGTGGGGTTATTGGTAATGTTTGAGCAAGACAGAGGAATCTCGGGAGGATGTTCATGCAAATGGCATAGACTCTTTGGATGAGGGGAAGCAGTAGGTTTTTCCAGCATTCTAGGTCTCCCTTGAATTGTTTTAGGAAGGGGTCATAGTTCTTGGATATCAACAGTGAATGATCAGCCACCAACTGAACGTCTAAATATTTTAACTTGGGCAGGTCCCACTTAAATGTGAATTTTGCCTGAGTTTGGGAAGTAGGGTGGTAGTGGACTTGAAGGACTTCTGTTTTTGATACATTTAATTTGTAGCCAGCGAGGTGGCCAAAGGAGTTAAGGGTATGGCATAAATAGGGAAGGGCCTGATCAGGATGTACTAAGTAAATCAGAAGATTATCTGTGTGAAGAGCTAGCTTTTGTTGTCTTCCCCCTACCTGGGGCCCAGTAATTGCATCATTCTATCGAATGGCCTGTGGTAGCGGCTCAATGTATATCACAAACAGTAAAAGCGAGAGGGGGCAGCACTGCCTGGTGATGCGATAGAGAGGGAACGGATCTGATAAACTCCCGTTGACCTTAACATACGCCATGGGGGAGTCGTAGATTCATTGTATAGTGTTACCAAATGTAGAGGAGAACCCCATAGAATTTAATGTTGCAGCCATAAAGGGAAAACATTTTTATCAATTCTTTTACCATAGGACAGGCTGTAGTGGAATAGCCTCAAGTGATGGCTGGCATAATCCAGTCTAACCAATATATACTGATACCCAGGTGTACTTTTTATCAAGGGTCCCACCATATCAACCTTGGTTTTTTCAGACGAGGTGTCTGTTATGGGCATATGGATCAAAGGGTCCTTTTTACACTTCTGGGGGCCTCCAGCTGACACTCAGGACAGGAAGCACAGAAATCTCCTACTTCCTTCCATATACCTGGCCAGAAGAACTGGACAAGCATGCATGCTTCAGTTTTTTCCCTGTCAAAATGACCTGCAATAGGTATAGTACTGTCCAGTTTCAGTACCTGCCTTCTTGCAGATCTGGGAACCACTAACTGGTAACACAAAGTCCCAATTTGTTTCTAGGGTTCTCTGTCCCAGCAAAATGCAGCACTCAAAAAGACAGAGCACGGAGAAAATTCCACAATGCAAAGTGCTTTAATATGTGCTCAGACGTACCAATGGGCATGCAGCATCAAGAACAACAAAAACAACAGATACAAATGCCACAATCAAGGCTGATGCCAAAGTTCTATGGAGCTGATGAGCTGCTTAGCTGAAGTTGCTTGCCTGACTGGAGCTACAATGGCAAATTCATTCATTCATTTTTTTATTTTACCAGGAATGACACCATTTAGCAAGCTCATTTTCAAGGTGGTCCTGGATGGACACAAAAAATGACAATACATTCACTGGTTACAATGTAAATAAAATTCACAGTACATCCAGATAAGGTCCTAGGTAGAATGACAATTGATACAGAGCAATGGAGGAATATAGAGGAAAATACAATGTAGCAAGTCTGCTTAGGTAAGATAATAATACAGGAAGGACTGCAACCAAAATGGAGACAAAATTACAAGCGCTATGCAGGTGTTAATACACAAAAACAGGCATCACAAGGAGAGCTGTAAGGTAGAAGGAAGCAGAAAACAGGTTATGGATATCAAATACATTTCTCCTGAATAAACAGGTCCAATAGGGATTTGAAGGCCTGAAGACAGATAGTGTTTGTAAGTTTTAAGGTGTGTTGGAGCTAATTCCACAAGGCAGGGAGGGCATGGCTAATCGTGGATTCACTGTGACACTACCCTAGGTACATCTAATAATATGTAAGAATGTCTCCACTGTGAATAGGTGCAGGGTGTGCACTTAAAGAAATCTGCAATATAAAGAGGGAGTTTATTCAGAATGGCTCTGTAGGACCATAATATGGCATTTTTTAACCTTCTATTGGGAAGCGAGGGACAGCCAAGTTGAGCGCATAGAGCACAATGTTGAGTTCTGAAGGGGGCATTCGTAACAAACCCTAGTGCTGTCTGGTAGAGTACGTCCAATTTAATAAGGGCTGATTTGGAGCAGTGGCTGTAAATGAAATCTGCGTAGTCAATGAAGGGAAGAAAAGTGGTCTGGACCAGCCTCTTCTTTGCTTCATAAGTAAGAAGGTGCTTGATTCTAAAGAAGAAACCTAGCCTCTTTTTTAGCTTCTTGGAGAGTTCCTCAACATGTACTATGAATGATAGCTGGCAATCTAGCCAGAAACCCAGATATTTAAACTTTTCCAGCACCTCAAGCGATTCACCTAGGAGGGTCATTATCTGGAAGGGGGCAGGGAGTAGAAATGCTTATGGCTTGGGCACAGGGGGAAGAAACATAACTTTTGTTTTTTTTGAGTTTAACAACAACAGAAGTTGGAAAAGACTGCGTTGGAGCTGGTTGAAGTCATGTTGCAGGTCTGCACAGGCAAGCTCAAGGGAGGGCCTGGAGACATATAAAACTGTCTTCGGCAAAGAGATGCACATTAGCCTTACTAATGTTAGTGTTACTGTTATTTATATAAATTGCAAATAGTAAGGCCCAAGTATGGACACCTGGGGTAATACTGTAGTACAGTTCTGAGTGGGGAGAAATCACCTTGTGCCTTGACTTGTTGATGTTTGTAAGGTAACAGGAGAACCAACACATAGTGGCAGCATCTAGACTGATGTCCTTTAGCTTATGGAGGAGTATGCTGTGATCTACAGTGTTAAAGGTCTTGCTTGGGTCAAGGAAGACTGCGGTGACATGATGTTTAATATCAAGCTCAGACTGCCAATCGTTGGTGACTTTTGCCAAGGTGGACACCATACTGTGTTTGGGCCTGAAGTCAGACTGTAAAGGGCTAAGGAGGTTGGAGGAATCCAGGTACTGCCTTATTTCGTTTTGATTTTAAGAGGTAATCATAATTTTTTTTTTCCAATTGTTTAACAAGGAGTAACACACTAAGGCGAAAGCTTGTTTACAGGTGTGACCTGGGAGCAGAGGAAAGTTAAGTGACTTGCTCAGTGTCACACAATATGTAAGTGGGGGCTGTGGAATTCAAACCCAGGTCTCCAGATTTGCAGCTCAGAGCCTTAAACCACTGCACTATACTGCCTCCATTTTACAATTACAGCCCTTTGAGTCAGGGACTCATTTACAAAGGCTCCTCATCAGGAAGACAAATACATTATTAACAAGCAACAGAAAACAAAGTAAATGAGCTCAAACAAAAGCAAACAGTCAAAATTAAGGGCTGGTTACAAAGGCCACACGTCAAGGTAAATTAGCAATAATAAACAGACATAAACAATAATGCAGGCTATAATGAGTCAAATGAAGGGCAGAGTCAAAAATAGGCAGACTGAGAGGAGTAAAGGCAGGGGAAAACTCCAGGTACTGCCTTAGCTGCATATTAACTAATTTTTCAAGTAATTTAGATAAAATAGGTAGAAGTGATATGGGATGGTAACTGTTGAGGTCACAGGGGTCACCTGACGTAAAGAGGTGGATTACATGTGCTGTTTTCTGTGGTGTGGGAAGGACCCTATGCACAAGAGACGAACTGAATAGATGAGTGATGTAAGGTAAAGGTGGCCCAGTTTAAGGAAAAATGTTTAAGCTGGTTGGCACCAGCACTTTTCTTGATACCTAGAGAGATTAAAAGGTCCTTTACCTGTTTAAATTAAATAGGGTTGAAGCTAAACTTAGAATGTGGCTAGGTCCTCGAGGTGGCAGTTGGAAGAGGGTTGGTAGGAGGGAGCGGTGTATGAAAGTGGTTAACTGGGGACATATCAAATGCGAGCCCTGCAGTAGCAAGATGGTGATTTAGTTTCTCTAACATGTGATACTTATTTGTGAAGGTGTCTCCATGATAAACAATATTGGTGGGCAAGGAAGGAGATGAACTGTACCCTTCAATCTCCCTTAGAATTTGCCAGAATTTTGTGGCATTGATTTTGGAGGAGTCTAGTGCATTGAAAGTACTCTGCTTTGGCAGACCTTATACTTTTGGTACAGTAGTTCCTTACTAGCCTGAATGCTGTTCAGTCAGGTGCAAGCTTAGATTTCTGTGCCTTTTTCCAAAGTTTGTCTCTGGCCTGTAATGCTGTTTTTAGTTCTCTGGTAAACCAAGGGCAGGTCTTTTTCCTTGTTTGTGTCTTCACTAAAGGGGCATGTTTGTTCACCACTTTCAGAACATTTTTTTTGGAAGCGAATACAGGCCTCAGTGACTTTAGGGGTGAGGTAGAATTCTTGCCATCTTTTGCGGCTCAGCTCGGATAAGAAGTCATTACAACTAAAATTGAGGCATATAAATCTAGAGACAGGTACATGTTTTGGGGAGGCCCTCACACATGCAATGACCCTATGGTCGCTGATGTCATTATGAAATATCCCAATATGGGAGATTTTGTGAAGTTTGTCTGTGAGGATTAGGTTGAGGAGACTGCTATCTGCTGGGTTTTGTGGGTTTGGGCAAGTGGGTTCAGGAATGAGCTGCATGAGGCCTAATGCGTCACATAGATCTTTTATGGGTTTTGAAATCGGGTTGTACCAGTTGAGATTAAAATCACCCAAGATAATGGTTTCTAGAGTATCAGCAGGAGTAACAGTTCGAGTCCCCCTGCGGGGGAGAGGTCTATAGCAACCTATAATGAAAAATTACATGCACAATTGGGCAGACTAGGTGGGCCAAATGCCCTTATTTGCCATCAGTATTTATGTATCTATGTATCTGTAAGTATGTAATCATTAGAAAAGAAAGAAAGCTGTAGCGTTAAAGGTGATATGAAACCATTTTAGACCTCTAGATGCTCTCTATGTGTTCTTTTATTGGCTACCCACTATTCTGATATGTTTTTGACCTTTTTTGTTAAATTAATAATCTAATTTTGTTCCCTTTGTAACTATCCTGAATTCTTCTGTGCTCAACAGTTGCTGCTCTCTGTTTTCATACTGCCTGAGCATTCTATGACATCAGAAACACCCATTCCAGGCCATTCAGATGAATAGCATGGAATGGGAGTTTCTGATGTCATAGAATGTCTTAGAAATATGAAAATCAAGAGCAGTAGCTTGTGAGGAGAGTGGAACTCAATGTAGATCTTAAGGCACCTCAAAGCTAGATTATTTATTTATTAAAAATCATCAAAGCAGATCAGAATGCATAATTGGCATGGAAAGGATGATGGAAGGGCACTTAACTATGAAAAAAACATTTCCTATCTCCTTTAAGCATTCAAACTTTCTTGGAGCAGTGGATGAGTCGATAATAGAAGCTGCATATTTATCAGGGACATATATTGCAACCCCCTTCCCTCTGGTAGGCCAGTCTGTCCTGAAGATGTTATAGGATGGGATATGTATTTCTTGATTTAGCGTGGAACTTCATTAGCGTGGAACTTCTTAACCAATTCCCTGATAAGACTAATGCATCTGGCCTTATATGGTAGACCCAAGCCTGTATTGTGTCAAACTTTTTGAGTAGGCTACACACATTGATGTGCAATGTTTTTAGGCATTTTAGATGAGTTAGTTCAGAGGGTGCATTGATAGGGAAAGGGGATCAGGATTTAACTTCACATTCCCAGAACAGAGTAGCAATACAAATATTCATTTTTTTTAATCTGAAGGTTAACGCTTTAATAGATACTGGATGTCATAACTTGGTGGTTAAGGAGGCAGGAGGAAGTTCATAAGAGTAGGCACTCCAAAAAGAGGAGAGGGAAGCATAAGCCGCAACACGGGCAGGGAGATTTGTAGGTTCGGAAGCACCAGATATTAACACAGCAGTGTGCCAAGTGTGTAAGCATATTTCAATATACTTAGTCCCAGATGTGCATTTAATCTGGAATTGCGAGAGTGAGGTAGTCGAGATACCATTTGTAGCAGCCGAGCTGCCAATTATAACTGCGCTGTGGTAAGAAATGCCTAATAGTATGAGGCAACATATTAAGGCATACTTCATGGTTTATGGGGACAATGTTGCTTGCTAATCTTTGTACCAAGGAGTTTGGTCAATCAATATACAGGAGTTTGAAAGAATAAGCAAGAAAAAACAACAATGACCAGTAAATGTAATGGGTTTGGGGGAATATGAAGAAAGAAACAACTAGAGCAGGCAGATAAAGTAGGCTGTAGTGCAGCAGGTACTACCAATGCTGGAAAGTGGACATTAGGTGTCTCTGATTGTAGAAGGCCACAGCAGCAGCAGCCTCTAGAGGTCCTACAGTATTTCCCGCAATGTAGAAAAATTGCAGCAGTGATCTCTAATGGTCCAGCATTATATCCTGAAAATGGAGTCTTAGGGAGACAGAAACCGCATGGCAGGGTTACGTGATCTTTTCACAGTCACATGACCAGATGATCTGCCTATAAGACAGATACTCTCCTAGGGTGGGAGAGTTGGGGGAGGATGGGGCAGCTGCTGTGCTAGCAGTGGTGGGAACACACTGTATGAAGTGTGCAAGCCAGCTGGAGACTGTACTCTGATGCTCTGCAGTGCAAGTAGCTGCTTCAGTGCTGAGCAGGCTCCTGGGCTCCATGGCTTGCTTAAAGGGGGTTGGGGAGAGCCAAAAACCTGCTCTCATGCCCTGGTGCTTTGGCTATTCCAGCCTTCATCAGCCTGATGAAGGGTAGGATAGCTTAAGTGCCAGGAACATTTGCCATTGTAGCTCCAGTCAATCAAGCAGCTCCAGCTAAGCAGTTCATCAGCTCCATAGAACTTTGGCATAAGCATTAACTGTGGCATTTGTATCTGTTGTTTTTGCTGTTCATGATGCTGGGTTCCCATTGGCACGTCTGAGCACATAAGAAAGCACTTTGAAGTTTGGAATTTTCTCTGTGCTCTGTCTTTTTGAGTGCTACACTTTGCTGTGACAGAATGTTTATCTGTAAAGACTGGCTGCCCTTTGGTGCTAGGCACCGCACCCTGATACCGCCGTTACAGCATCACAGAAGAAGAGGAACTGTTTCTAGGGTTCTGCCTGGTACAAAATAGCATCTTTCAGTTCACACATTGGAAAATGTTGTGCCTTTTATTCATTTGCCACTTTACCATTTACCATAGCTAAGTTCTGGTAGGTATTCCTGAGATCCTCATCAGCCCTTTGTTCAGAAATTATGTTGGCTGAGTTTTGAAAAATGTCTGGTCTGACCTCCAGAAGGATCTTGTAACCTCCTGTAGATATGGATGCCATGTCCTCATCTGAGTCACCTTGGACCTTCCTTGAACCTGGGTCCTTGTGATCCCCAACCATTCAAATCTCAGATAGATGGGCCCTTTCCTTCTCCCTCCATTTCAGCCCCCGGGGACATCTTAGGCTTCTCTTCTTGGCCAAATAGTTCAGCTAAGGGAAACACATGTTTTAGCCCTTCTGTCTGTGTGGCCTTCAGTGGGCATGAACTTTCAGTACTGCTCTGCAGTAGGGTGTGAAACCCTTTCCAGTCTTGGCCTAAGACTGCTGACCAGGTGAGGTTTTGGAAATTCCTACCTTTATTATTTTTGCCCAGTTACCTACTTTTAGCCACACCAGAGCAGTAGGGTATGTGTATCCTTATACAAGCAGGCAATATTTATGAGATCTCCCCACTGACCCAAGTTAGGTCTTATCACAGATTCTTTAACCAATGTCTGCCCACACAGCCCAAATCCACCAGAGCTGTAACTGTTTGGTTCTCCACTTGCACTGGTATTTGACCTGGGACTTGTGAGTGTGGGAGGTAGTTATGCATTCTACAGAATTAAAGTCCATGAAGTCACAAAATGTACTGATATGCCCCATTTTATCATAATGAAAACATGCAATGTTACTATGAAGTCTATGACCTGCACCCCACCCCCATTTGGGTCACCGGAAGGCATGGTCTTGGGACTGGGGGAATTACACCAGGCCCTGGGGTTATACTTTTTTGAAGTGGAGGGGTTAGCAATATTTCACCACTTTACCACTTATCCATACCAGCATGTTTTTTTCCCCATTCTCCAAAATCTTTTCTCATCTCTTCTGCAGGGATCTTCTCCTCTGGTTGCTACAGAGTATCATAGTGGGTTCTGCTCCTCTTGGCAACCTCTGGTCTTTCATCTGGTAGATCCATCTCTAACTGGATGCAGCTGCTTTGACTTTTAGCATTTAAGTGGGAGTTTTTACTCTTTCCATGGCCATGTCTCCTGATAAAATAGTAGACTGCCATGAAACACCCGGGTTCACAGTTGCACTATGTCTTTATGTGTCTTATTTAATAAACTTTTCTGTAACCTTGGTATCCAGTAGTGCACTGTCCCTTGTGTTCCTGCTAAAATCCTGTAAAGCTATAACATCACAGGGTATGATGGGTTGTTACAGGCAGACTGAATGGACCAATTAGGAGAATAACCAGGATTTCAAAAACTGAAGGCCCAAGCATAGGTACATGATGTTTAGAGCACATTGGCATCTATGGCAAGTTGAGTTAAGGCATACTTGGTCAAAATGTCTGAATCCAAATGAAGACCTAGGACCTCTGGCTATGGCCTGGCTACTCACTAATGGTCTTTTTATAGTCCAAACAGAAAAAAATCCTCTAACATATTTGTAAACCACAGCCAAGTTGGATGCATTTGGCCATTGATAGTTTTCTGCATTGTTTATTGATCACTATACAATTACTCTGTGGGGTATTGCTGGGCTTGAATCATGTGTATGTGAATGCTTTGTCTTGGCACTCATTGGGCTGTG
This sequence comes from Neoceratodus forsteri, assembly GCA_016271365.2. NCBI lineage: Eukaryota > Metazoa > Chordata > Ceratodontiformes > Ceratodontidae > Neoceratodus > Neoceratodus forsteri. Next base: position 741,990,986 of record CM057459.1, read on the forward strand.
AGAAAACTGGCTCAGAGTGGATATTCCTGAGTCTGCTGTGAGAGCCCTGTGGAAAAGATTTGACACCAATGAGTAAACCTCCCTTTCCAATGCAAATTGCCTTGTGGATAGCTTGGGGTCAGACACAACAGAAAACATACTTGCCCCAGCTGACTTGATTTGATCTTCAGAGGGAATGGACTTTACAACTCCAGTCCATCTTTATCCCTATGGAGTGTTGGCACCTTAAGAGCATTCTGTGGGACTTTTCCTTTCCAAATAAACTGGCTGAATTCTTTATGGAGACAGTCCCATAAATGAGTTGAGATTGCTGTAGGAAGTAACTGAAAAATAAATAACAGGCAGGGTAGTATATTTATTCTTATGATTAAATGGCCTATAAAAGCTGAAGATAAGAGAGGCCAGTGGGCCATAGCACCCTTAAGAGAAGTGAAAAGGTCCACATAATTTTGGGAGAATAGTTTAGTACTATCTATTGGAAACCCAAATGACCAAGTATTTAATCAGAGTCCTCCTGGCCCATGTGAAGGAGAAGGATTCTTTAAAAGTGTCTGGAGGGCTCCCACTAATGACAAAATTTGTGATGTCTTTTAGGATATGATAATGCCAATGAGTGATGTATGTTGTCCTGTAGGAAGTGGCCTTTGATGAAACCCATCAGTTTGGGATGGATGATGGATGCATGGAATTTTGCATTCTCTCTATTAATAAATCTGTTGAGACCTTCATGTCTATGATCAATAACAATATCAGTCGGTTGGACCTACACTCCATGGAGTCCTTCTCTGGCTTCAAGAGAACAGCATTTGAACCTGGCACCATGAGGGTGGAATTGTACCACCTCCAACACCTCATTACAGACCTGTTGAAGAAGCAGAACACTGCCACTGAATAACTAAACTTTTTGAGGGGAATCCATCCGTGCCTGGTGACTTACTATTCTTAAGCTGGGTAATCTTGTCCTGCACCTCGTGGGCCATTATCCCTCTGTCCAGAGTCCTCTGATCAGCCTCTGTTAAAATGGGAATCAGCAAGGCTTGCAAATAAGACTCCATTTTGTCCAGATGTTGCAGCATACACACTTTCTAATACAGAGTACAACTCTACAAAACTGCTAAGAAATTGCATCTGGGCATGTAACAGATGCAGTCCCTCCCAATTCGGCTCCCAAACTTTAGCACCTCTCTGCAAACTGCCAGCTTCCTGAGCTGCCCCACCAGGAGGTGGTCTTCTCTATTGTCATGTTCAGAAAACTTCTGCCTAGCATGATGGAGCCCCTACAATTTCATTATGCAAGCTTTGTCATGGTGGGCTTTGACTGTGGCATCCAAAACAGTTTTATGCTATGCTACCAAATTAAAAATGTAAGTCATTAACTCCAGTTGCTCATGAATGAGATCCATTTTAACCTGTGTGGAGCACCACATAAGTTTTCCTCATAGAGCTCTTTAAGTCATCCTATGTCATAGACGAAGTAATGACTTCATGTTCATTATAAGAGAAGGCTAACTCTGCATGTTTAGGATTCTCACATTTAGGTCCCAAGAAGAATGTTTCAGCATCGGGGCTAATTCTAATCTAAAGATCACTGAGGCATGGTTTGATGCAATAATATTCTGAATCCCACAACAAGATGTCAAGTGTGTCCACTTACCAAGACTAAAATAATCTATCCATGAGTTGAATTGTTGATGGCAAGAGTAAAATTAATAATACCTAACATTCGGTTGCAGAATGCGTGAAATATCCAGTAATCTTAACTCTGATGCTAAGTGTGTAATTAACTTGCCTAGCCTGGAAGCACCCCTCCCCATGTCCAACCTATCAAATTTGGGACTGAGCGCTGTGTTTTCCCCCTCCATAAACTAAAGTCTATCCTGTCCAATACTGAGTCCCTCAGGACCTTTTGAAGAAGGTCTGCTTCTACAAAGTGGAATTAGTAGCATAAAAGATACAAGACTGGCCCGTCCGTGGTAATTATAGTTTAAGCAGGTGAAACTCCATCTCCAAATCCACAGGAAGAACCTGCAAAGTATTTTTTTCACAAGTAAAACCTCCACCCCCCTCCCCATCTGTGAGACCCGGTGCTCTTCCCATGGGGAGGAAAACACCTTACTCACCCACATATGCCTAAAACTGATGTGTTCCTTCTGGGTTAAGTGGATCTTCTAGAGGAAAACTATCACCGTTTTCTATGTATTTAATTTTTGAAGTAGCCAGAATCTCTAGCACTTTTAGAAGTCTGAGCCTTCCATTGCTTAACTTTGATACAAAATGTCTGCCTAGGCAAAATTGTGTGTAAAAAAAAAAAAAAACATTAATACTCTTCACTTTATGTGTAACAGACACCAAGTCAGCCATGGCAAACAATCATTGAAAACTGAGAAATTACAGGACATATGGGCACATGAACAGGAAGATTTACAGTAATACAGAAAGAATGTTGTGGACAAAGAACAAAAATAATTCTGCAACAAGCAGCCAACAAATGAACCAAATCATTGTCCATACTGGGCCCTAGAAAGACAGAGAAACCATTGAAATCAATGCAGCACTTCAAGGCGATCCACCTATTGTAGCCTGCTTCCATTGTGCAATTAGTTTGATGTGGTGCAGCTGAAGACCTATCAAGATACTCTCTACCATGCTGATGTCATCCCCAACCAACACTGGGGTTTGATCTCAGCTGAGGTGGCATCAAATAAATAGCAGCAGTACAAACTGTCACAATTTACCAAATAGCAACAGAGTATACTTTGTGATGAAAAAGAAGCAACAGTGTATGTACCACAGCTAGTGGTCAGGGACACTGGTTTACCGGGATTGAGGAAGGGCATATTCTGTTTTGCACATTGTAAAAAACAGTATTGTCACCAATGTCTGCTAAGCCAAAATCCGGTTTTACCGGTATTTGGCTCTGTGTACTTTATTTAACAATTTTCAACTCTGCTAACATGCATTTTAGCAATTTTGACCTCCACTATTGCACATCCATCCATCCTTGTACCAATTTAAAGTTATTTTAGGTACAAGATGTGATGGCAGCAGCAGCACTACAGCCCCCATCCCTAAGGTGTGATGGAAGCAGCACTACAGCCTCATCCCTCAGGTGTGATGGCAGCACCAACAGCACTACGGCCCCCATCCCTCTGGTGTGATGGCAGCAGAAACTTCACTATGACCTCCCTCCTTCAGGTGTGACAGAAGCAGCAGCACTGCGGCCCCCATCCCTTAGGTGTGATGGCAGCAGTACTACATTCCCCATCCACCAGTGGTGATGGCAGAAGCACTACAGCCCCCACCCCTTCGGAGTGATGGCAGTAGCAATAATGCAGTCCACATCCCTCTGGGGTGATGGCAGTAGTGACAGCACTATGATCCCCTTTCTTCAACACCCACACCCCACATGCACAAGTTACAAATGACTTGCTCTTTTTGCTTTTTAGAACTCAGATTTGAATTAATCTGAACCATTACTGCTAAGGTGGACTGCCTTTGTTTTTTCCTAACTATAATTTAAGTGCCTGAATTGGATTTCTGCCTGTGACACCGCTGACCAGGGTTAGGGAATAGATTTGACTGTGTTGGTGTTGGAGGGCCAGCTAGTGGGTGAAGGCTTGAGTGTCCAATGACCACTCACCTTCTCCTGAGAGGGAGGGTGGGTTTACGGCTCAGCATTTGCTGGCCCCTGGTGGAGGCCAGAGGCATGACAACACATCGGACCTCACTGCGGGAGGGAGCGTGACAGACGTCGGCTTGTGCTGTGACATCATGTGGCCTGCCATGCTCCCAAGAAAATGGGAAAACACCCACTGGCTAACTGAAGGATGACTGCTTGTCTGTCCATAAACTGAAAGCTCCAGGTATGTGTCCATTCCGACCCCTGCCATGCCCAGGATACACAGGAAGCTCTTTGGGGCAATTATCTTTCCCTGGTAGCCTCCCACAAGGTTAGGGGCCCACTCAATGAAGGGTTACTTTGGGTTACCTGGTAGCACAGCAGTAAGGGGCAGTGGATGGGACTCAGCAGAGGTGCTAGTGAGCCTTGGCAGGCCTGAAGGAGTGGACGGCCAGGTGGTAGGAGGAGCAAAAAAAAAAATGCTTGAATTTGCTTCTTTGAAATGAAGTGTCTACACCTAAAAAATCCACAAGTGGACCTTCAAATGGATTCATGCATCTTATAGACATGTGGATACTTGTCTTTTACTTGGTGTCCATGAGAAGGGTGTCTCCCACTTTTCATGTCCGAGCTCTGAAGTGAATTGAGCACCACTCTGCCCACCAGCATCATACAGCCCCTGGAGTCCTACCTTCTGTATGTCATTGAATGTGCTTTCAAAATCCACTGGCAAACATAAGTAGACTTAAATACTTAACATTTGCTTTTTGTTGAAGCAGTCTATCAGAAAACCTTTTGTTATCACAGATGCTGAAACAGCAGGTGAGAAAAAAGTGCAAATGATCCAATTCACCTAAATGGGGTGCTAACTGTGAAATCTTTTCATAAGTAGTAAGGCAATTTTTTCCTTGTGAACATACTTCCATTCAGACTAGTTTTCATTCAAACAACTGAGGATTTTGGATAGCCCTGCTGACTATAAACTTGAATAAGTTAGTTGGTAACAGTGATCCTGCATTTAGCAATCTACAACCTAGATACTTATATGCAAAGAATACAATAAAAACCTGACTAAAATCTAAAATCAAGCTTATAAAACACATAAAATGTATCTGAACATTTATCTTTACCTATACAAAATCATTGCAGCCCAAGTAAAACTCAAATAAATTACATGGTACCCTGACTACTATTCTATAATGTAGTAAACATATATTGGCATTTTTTTCATATTCTTTGTAAAGCAGGTAAGGCCCACTAGGCAAAACTGCCTGTTTTCAGGAGTGACCTAGAAGCACTGGGGAGGTTAAGTGACTTGCTTGGAATAACACAGTATGCAAGTGGAGGTTGTGGGAATCAAACCCAAGTCTGCTGGATGTACCCAGTTCAATCACTGTTTATTACTCTATCCACTAGGCTATAGTGCCAGCCATAATAACACCCATATATAATGTTTTAATATATGATTTTAATAATAGTGCACATTACCTACAGTGCAAATTATGAACATGAAACACTTTACATTTTACTAAAACTGAACTATTTGCCACTCCATCTGCTTATTTTTTCTTACACCGAAGTCAGTGAATAGTTGACAGAGCACTGTAAATAGCTTTTGATCATGCTTCATTATTCTACATCCAGAAACAGATAAAATGTGTTTATTCTGGATTTATTTTATATTGATTTTCTGTGGCTCACTAAACAGAATCTAGCACTGTATAAGGGAGATGTTTTTACATTTTGGAAGAGGCAGCACATTTTATCTGTTTAGGATTCATGTTAGAAACAGAAGTTTTTCTTCATATTTAAAACATATTCAAATGTCAGTATATTCATTTAGTAGTTTATGCTGACTAATATATACTGTAGAAAACAGTAAAGGGTTTATTGTGAAGCACTCCGGATCTATAGAAGAACTCCCGCAATTTCCCAGCAAGTTTTGCAAAAAATCTCTGCAATTTCAGGTTACTTTTCCTGCAATTTTCCAGTGGCCCTCCCCATGTGTGCTGATACTTGTATTTTTATTGTATCATATAGTGTAATATAAATAGTAAAAGACACTTAGGCACATACTACATGAAAACTGTGTTTTTTCAGGAAGGAAAGCAGTCCTCAGGTGATGGAGATGTTGCTGGGAAGCATGGGTGGTTAAACTGAATGGCTGGTTACAACAAAGCAGTGCAGGTGTTTTCCTTACTGACTCTATATGCAGCAAAGCAGAAAGAATGTGAAGCACAGCAGCATTCATTATAAGATGCTGAAATCTGGGTCGGCCCACTGGTGCTGCGGTAGCACTACTGTTTGCAATGCCAGCAGTCCAGGGTCAGAAGCGAACTCGGGTTGCTGGAGGTCTGGCCAGGGGAGTAGGATCGAGCACCCGGAGGACTGCTCTCCTCCTCCTGGGAGGGTGGGCTGCAGGTCCTGCTGCTTTACCACCACCTGTGTGACGATGGGTGGTGGTGCAATGGTGCTGCAGAGTGATCAGGAGGGGAGGACGCTAGCCAGGATCTGGAGCAGTGGCATGTCTCTATGTGACCTACCTCCTTGGATCTCCTCTAGTGCTGGTGCCCTCAGGGACAGAGAACAGAAAACCAGGAACAATCGCCTCACATCAGCCACTTGCAGAAGGGACCCAGGTGCCCCAGACTTCCTAACCAGACTCCATGAGGGACTCACTGGGCAGCCTGACACACACTAAAGGAGTGTGGAGGGGTGACCTGGGGTCCTCTCCCTTCCCACCTGGGGGCACAACCCAGGCAGGATAGGGGCAGGCCCACAGGAGCTCCTGAGCATTACCTGGGGGTGAAGCTAGGGGATACCCAGCCTAGGGATCTCTGAAAAGTGGAGAATGATGTTGTGAGAAGGGGGCATAGAAAGATAAAATAAAAAAAAAAAAGTTAAAAGATGCAGAAATCTTAGAGATTCTGTGCAGTGACATGCAATTTCCGTGAGGCACTGGTACAATAATTCAAAATCCGCAAACAAAGCAGGATTCCGTGATTGCTATCGGTGTTACCGGTAAAAATGGAAAACCAGGGTCCCTGCTAGTTGTGCCATGCTGACTCCAACATGAATATATTCACTAACAGATAAAGTGGCAAGCAGATATGTATTGACACAGAGACACAATGTGGCTGGACTGTTAGGTACCCCTCCCCCCCACACACACACACCAATGTCAGCAGTGGACAAAGAGCCAACAGAAATACTACCAACCCCCCTGACCCAGCTCTCATCATTATTTACCCATGCAATGGAGTCTTCCTAGAAGGAGAGCAGTACTCTCAAGTAACCTTGGCTGAAGGAGTCTCCTGTCTCCCACCACAACTGGCTTCTACCTGCAACCAATTGCTTGTACAAAAACCCCAGCCTCATTTAAGGGGATTTTTAAAAAGCACGTTCTATCAAAATCTGGTTGCGATTGTTTTGATATGTGCTGCATGTTGTATATTTGTTTATTATTGCCTTGTATATTTTGTTTATCTAGTCACCATGTAAATGGGCTATGCAGCTAATGGACTTACCAGTGAATAAATAAACTAAACTAAATCTAGAGACAAGGACCTCACATATTGGAACTCACACTGAGCTGGTTTAAGCCAAATGCACTATCCCTTCCATCAGGGCTGTAGCGCTGTTACTCCAGCCACCAGTCTTCTGGGGATCATTAGAGTGTCAAGTACCTAAAGTGAATAACCCTTTCAGTTAGTGCGGGGTGCCTTTACAGTATATGGAGACTTCAGACAACTAGGACCTTCCTAGTCTGAAAACAGTTCCTGCTCCAAACAGTCACTGACTCAAAAGGAGTCACTACATAAGAGCACACTCTACCTCCCTGGTTGACTTCCCCTTCCACCCCACACAAAGCAGTCTGTGACAGGGTAGTGAACTGGGCAGCTTCTGGGGAATACTCTCAAAGAGAACACTCCAGGCACCAGTTTAAATTAAATGAAATCTGCTTTACTTTTCAACAACAGAAAAAAGAAACAGTTTGTATTCAGCTTAACAGAAACGTCTTGCAGTTCAGTCTCTTGCTGTCTCTACTTGCATCTCGCTGAAACAGAAACCTCCCTCTGACTGTTCACCCTTCTCCCTATACTGGATGCAGGTATGCCACCTCCTGAGAGATAGTCAACATGCTGAATATCCACTGCAGTGAGGCCTTAAAGGGTCAACTTTAAAACAAAAGGGGTTTGGTTTAAATCCCACCACAGCCCCTGCCAAAACCTGCGTTGTTTGTGTTGCAGGGTTGAGAAGTGGTTTATTGGAGAAAGGAGTAGGATGGATGTACAATCCATCACATACCCTCCCCCTCAGAGTTGTGCCGATGGCATACTCCCTCCATGGACCCACTCTCCAGAGAGACAAAATCTGCATTACCATGCTGGATACCTGCTTGGTGGCATACATCAAATAAGAAAGGCTGCATCACAAAACACAATCTGATGACATAAGCATTGGCATCCTGCATAGTATGTAATCACTTGAGGGGGCATGGTCAGTGATGAGGGTAAACTTCCAACCCAACAGGCAGCAGCATAGCGTGACCACCACCTACTTTAATGTGAAACACTTTTTCCAGTGTGGCATAGCACTGCTCCTGAGGGAAAGGTTTTTGAGAGCTATAGGATGGTGTGAATTCCCTCCTCAAATGTTGAAATAATAGCTCCCCCAGCCCCACCCCAGAAATGTCTGTGTAAAGAAATGAAGGGATGGTTGAAAATGGACACTGTATGACTGGCCCCTCACACAGCACATTTTTGAGTGCCTAAAATACTGTCTGACACTCAGGTGACCAATGGACCTTATTCGGGGCAGTTTTCTTGGGCAGGTCAGTCAGTGGGGTAGCAAGAGTTGAGAATTCCAGAATGAACTGGTGGTAATACCATGCAGGTCCAAGAAAGGACCTAATCTGCTTTTTAGTAGTTGGGATGGGACAGTCAGCTAGGGCTTTAACTTTGTCAATAACTGGGCATACATTATCATTCCCAACCATATACCACAAGTATTTTGTCTCTTGCCACCCTAGGGAGCATTTCAAGGCATTGGCTGTGAGACCTGCCTCCCTGAGCGATTGAAGTACCACAGCCACATCCTGCAGGTAGATGTCCCAATCAGGGCTATATATAACAACCTCTTCCAGGAACGCTGCTGCGTACAGCCTGTGGGGATGGAGGATGTGATCCATCATTCTTTGGAATGTGTCTGGGGCTCCATGCACTCTGAAGGAAAGCATGGTAAATTGATATTTGCCAAATGGGGTGGAAAAGGCCATTTTCTCATGGGACTCAAGAGTTAGTGGGATTTGCCAATACCCCTCAGTCAGGTCCAGGGTACTAATGTAACAACTCTCCAGTTGGTCCAAAGGTTTGTCTATCTGTGGCATAGGGTATACAACAAACTTGGATGCAGCATCAATGTTCCAGAAGTCTATACAAAACTGGGTGGTCCTGTCTGGTTTTTGGACTAGAACAATAGGTCTAGATCATTCACTCTGCGATTCCTCAGTGACTACGAAATATAGATTGTAAGACTGAGATCCAATAGTCCATTTGATTTTCTTTGTAAAGTCTTTATTCTTTCTTAGCTCCACACCTTATATTCAATTGGCAACAGTTTTGTGGCTTCATACCACTTCTTTTCAATATTGTTTATATTATATATAATATAATATAAATAATATTGAAAATAATTATCAGAAGTTTTATTTGGTAATGAATTTCTTAATGGTTTATGCACACTGACCAGTATGGTCTTTGACAAGTTAGAGAGTTAGGTGTACAGGAAACTGCAGTGAATTTGAAAGAAGAGTATATGGTAAAGTAAGAGTGGAAAATTGATTATTATATTTGTTTATATTTAGAATCAACACTGTATTATATTTCTGACCTGAAGAAGTGGTGTGAAGCTATGAAACTGTTGCCAATTGAATATAAGGTGTGGAGCTAAGAAAGAATAAAGACTTTACAAAGAAAATTAAATGGACTATTGGATCTCAGTCTTACAATCTATATTTCATTGTAATAGTGCCAAAGTAAGATGGTCCAGACATACTAGTCATTACAAATGGGCAACCTGCACCATCATTTACATGCTTCCCTCAGTGACTCCCAGCTCTAACATAGACTGCATTTCCTCCAGTACTGTCTCTTGTATTCTTTCTGGTAGTCTATACAGTTGATGGTGGATCCGGACACCTAGGTCTGTGGCTGTGTAGTGCTGGATCATACAGGTTTTTCTTGGTTTCAGGGAGAATACTTCCCCCAAATTCTCTACTAGCCTCTGGGCTTCTTGATTTTGGGTCTGGTAGAGTTGGTCATCCACTGGGATGGTGCTTGGTTCCTTTACAAGTTTGGGTCCTAAGTCCAGGGTTCTATCATTAGTGTTCTCATCCATCATCGAACTTGAGGCCCCTTCCAGATCTGCTGGGTCAATAAGTAATACCTCCCTGTCTTTCTAGGGTTTCAACAAATTAACATGATAAATTTGTTTTTCATTTTTCTTTCTGGTTGTAAGACTTTGTAATCAACTGACCCCACCTTTCTGAGGACCTCATATGGTCCCCGGGTTTGCTACTACATTGCTGGAACTTTCTGGCAGTTTCTAACTGGGTGTGTCTGTACCTTCAGCAGCAGTAAGAGCAGGTATCAGATTTCAGGTGACTGCCTTTAAATTACTGTAGCCAGAGCTAGGTGATTGTTTCAGGAATCTGGAGGCTAAGTTCCACCAATCCTCCCCCATCTCACCCACCCCAGGCTCATCCACCTTTATAGGTATCCAAAAGGTTACAACTTCCTGTGGGCACAGGGGAAGTGGGCTAAGCACAATTAGATAAGGCTGATATACTAACAGAGCATTTCAGGGGGGATCTCCTTCAATAGTTTATTACTAACATAGAAAACAGTAAGAGAAAGGAGGAGAGACAGAGAGACAGAGAGAGAGAGAGAGAAGAGAGAAAAAGAAGAAGAGGAAGGAGGAAGAAGAGAGAGAAGAAGGAGAGAAAAAAATAGAAATCTAACCACAGCAGCAGGAAGGTTTAAACAGGATTAAAGGAGGGGACATTGACAGAACAGAACAGGAAGGGGAAGATGCAGGGAGTAGTGCAGTGCAGTGGGTGCAGGGCAGCAGTCTTCAAGAGGAAGTTCTGGGTATCGTGGTGCTGCCCCATATGCAGGTACCTCTCTGGGCTGAGGGTGGAGGTTGCCAGTCTCTAGATCGATCTGGCTGAAGTACTGGCAACCTTTTCCCCCACCCAGAGGCCATCATGTCCACAGCCACTACCACAATAGTTGTCTGGTCAGAGGGCTGGCTGGACTACAGTGGGCTCAGAAAAGTTGAGGGAGGGGGGTCAGAGGCACATCCCCCATCTGATCCAACTTAGAAATTTCTGTGCTGTCCTGGAGAAGCAGGAGAGTCCCACAAGGGAACCCAAGTTTGCAACCAGGGAGGATGAGTGGGTCCTCCATGAGGGAGACCCAGGGGTGTGAGGTAGAGGACCCAAGAGGAAGAGAAAGCTGCTCCTGGTGGGATAAATAGTCTGGGGAATGGATCTGGATACAGGTAGTGGGGTGGAGAGGGAGGGAGGTCAAGTGCCTTCCAAGAGGCACAACTTGGAGGGAAGGGGTGGATCCAGAGGATTGCTACAGCAGTAGCAAGGAGGGGGGGCTGGAGGTCATTGTCCCTATGGGAATAAATTAACTAGCCAGGGAAGAGACAAGCATAGAAACATAGAATTTGAAGGCAGATAAGGACCGCTTGGCCCACCTAGTCTGCCCATTTCCCTACCTAATGGATAAGCTGCAGATCCTAGTGAACCAACAGCCTACTTCCTCCTACCCCCCCACTAGAATTGCCTTATGTCTGTCCCATGCATTCTTGAATTCCACCACTGTTTTTGATTCCATGACCTCCTCAGGAAGGCTGTTCCATGCATCCACAACCCTCTCCATGAAAAAAATACTTCTCACATTACCTCTGAGCCACCCCCATCTTCAAATTGTGCCCCCTTGTTCTTGCACATTTCTTTTTCTGAAAGATGCTACCCTCTTGGACTTTGTTGATTCCCTTGAGGTACTTGAAAGTTTCTATCATGCTCCCCCTCTCCTTTCCTCAAAAGTATATATGTTAAGCTCCTTTAGTCTCTCTTCATATGTCTTCTGGTGTAGACCCTGCACCATTTTGATTGCCCTCCTCTGAACAGCCTCCACCCTGTCTATGTCTTTGCGGAGATGGGGTCTCCAAAACTGCACACAGTACTCCAGATGGAGTCTCACCAACTGTCTGTACAGAGGGACAACAACTTCCTGTTTTCTACGCTGATGCCTCTCCCTATGCATCCCAATATCCCCCAGGCCTCCTTACTGCCTTCTCATATTGCTTGCTCACCTTTAAGTCATCTGATATAACTACCCCAAGTCCCTTTCCATTTTGTTGTTGTCAGTATCTCACCCCCCATCGTGTACTCTTCCCCTGGGTTTTTGTTTCCCAGGTGCATTACTTTGCACTTCTGTGCATTGAATCTAAGCTGTCATATATTTGACCATTCCTCCAACCTTGCCAAGTCCCTTCTCATCCTTTCCACCCCACCTTGTGTGTCAACCCTGTTGCAGGTCTTTGTGTTGTCTGCAAAGAGACATACTTTTCCTACCAGTCCCTCTGCAATGTCACTTATAAAGACATCAAAAAGGACCAGACCCAGTACTGAACCCTGCGGTATTCCACTAGTAACCTCCCTTTCTTCACTGTGGACTCCGTTTACTATTACCCTCTGCATCCTGTTGTCCAGCCAGTGTTTTACCCAGGCTACCACCCTGGGACCCACTCCAGAGCTGGCTAATTTGTTTATTAATCTTTTATGCATGACTGCATCAAATGCCTTGCTGAATTCTAGGTAGGTATATGGCAAGGCAGCACCAGCAACCACAGTTCAAATATTTTATTCTCATTCAATCCATACGGCTCATAAATTGCCACAAATGAAAAGTACTGAGTGCACCCTCCTCAGCTGCCCTGACCAGTTGTAACCATCAGCACATTCACTGATGCCGCTGAGTGCTGTAAAAACACTTTCATTTTTTTAATTTTTATGTAGGAAAAAGTTTTCATGTAATGTACAAAGAGGGTACAGCAGACGATAATACCACAACATTGGCTGCCTTCATAAAAATACAATAAAAACGTAGCCAGGAAGGCTATAGATAAAATGCTAAGAAAATAGATATACTGTATGTAATGCTCAAATATATAAAGAGGCCTATAATAAGATCTCTTACAACAAATATTATGTTAGTTAACACTTTTATAAAAAAAAAAACTAAAAAAAATAACTATATACACTATAAAAAATACTGCTTGCCTACCACATGCCCAACCAGCCTGTGCTGCTACTTTGGGCTTCTGATTACATTGAATCTCTCTCGAGCTTCGCTCTTGAGGTCTGATGTAATTAGAACCCCTCTCTGGTGGCACAGGCTGGTTGTACATGGTTGTTCAACCAGTATTCTCTATATATAAATACCTAGATATACTTTTCATCAAGGGTCCCACCATATAAACCCCAATTCTTTCAAACGGGGTGTCTATTATGGGCATACGGATCAAAGAGGCCCTTATATGTTTTGGGGCCACCACCTGACGCTCAAGGCAGGAAGCATAGAAGTTTGCTGCTTCCATCCATTTACCTGGCCAGAAAAACCAGGAAGTATGTGTGCCTTGATTTTCTCCCTGCCCAAATGATCTGCAATAGGTATAGTATGGGTCAGCCTCAGTGCCTCCTTTCATGAAGACCTGGGAACCACTAACTGTAATGAAAAGTCCTAATTTGTTTCTCAGGTTCTACCCAGCATAAAATATTATGTTTCAGTTCAATCCTTGGAAAACATTATGCTTTTTGTTCATCTACCACTTTACTATTTACTGCAGCTAAGTTCTGGTAGGCATGCCTGAGAACCCCTTTGTTCAGAAATTATGTTGGCTGGGTTTTGAAAAAGGTCTGCTCTCACCTCAGGTAGGATCTTGTGATCTTCTGAAGAAGTGGATGCTGTGTCTTCATCTGAATCACCTTGAACCTTCTTTGAACATGGGTCCCATGTGACCCCCAACCACAACAACCTCAGTTAAAGGGGACCCTTCCTTTTTCTCCCTCTGTTTCTGACTGGGACTTCTTAGGCTTCCCTTCTGGGCCAAATAGTTCAGAGTCAGTAAAGGGAGCTCCATGTTCCAGTCCTTCTGTCTGTTTGGCCTCCTGTGGGCATGAACTTTCTGTATTGCTCTGCAGGAGGGTATAAAAACCTTTCCAGTCTCCGCCCAAGACTATTGACCAGGGTAAGGTTCTAGAAATGTCTACCTTTATTATTCAGTCCAGTTGTTTACTTTTAACCATACTGGGGCCATAGGATATTTACAGTTATACTATGGACCTCACCCACTAACCAATCAGAGTCCCACCCTGGCACCATACCCCCACTAGTTATCCACTGATAACCACTGCAAAATGTGCCAGCATGCCACTCTTCCATGCCACCCTATCACTAAATCCCTCTGATACTGAAACCAACTTCAATGTGCCGCCATATTGTCTCCCATTAATGCTGCTCAGTAATGTCAGAACTGACAAAAACAAAAAACATGGATTCATCCTTTGACCTCATAGACAACGAAGAGCTGGACGCAATATTTAACTCCCTACAGAATCAATTCAGCCCAATTTGCCAAAATAAAGTACCTTTACAAGAGCTCCATTCTCCAGTACTCTGTCAATCTTCAGCAGCCGAAACTGCTGGCATTGATAGTTGCACTCGCCCCACCACAACATCACCATCTCCCGCAGCATCTAACTCGAATCCCGCGGTCCTCACCATCATTCTGCAACCAGCCAATCCTGACCAAAAAAAAGACAACGTCATGAGGAAGTCACAGCTCAAGAAATGCTTGACCTAGGAAGGGAACACCATGAAATGGCAACACAGAAACAAACTAGATGGGCAATCAATGTTTTGTTTGACTGGTGTACATAGAAAGGTAAAGAAATACACTTAAACATGATAACTCCATCACAGCTAAACAACATACTATGAGAGTTCTACAGCACAGTTTGTAACAGCGATGGAAAAGAATACTCTCTAACTAGTTACACATGCCTAAGAGCAGGATTAAATATATATCTGAACGACTCTCCCCTAAGTCGTAGCTTCAATCTAATGGCTGACACAGAATTTAATACATCAAACATTTTCAAAGGCGTAGTAAAGCACTTCAGAAAAGAAGGGAAAGAAAACTGAGCATCACCTTCCCCTAACAAAAAATCAGCTAACTCAACTAAGAAATTCTCCAGCCTTAACACCAGACACAGCAACAGGCCTTGTAAAAAAAGTCTGGTTAGACATAGTATTACTTTCTGCTCACAGGAGAAATGAAGGCATAAGGCACCTCACAGCACAATCCTTCAAAATAAAAACAACAGAAAATGTAAAAGAATATTTAACAAAAACTTTTAACGAACAAAGTAAAAACCACAAAGAAGTCAATGACCCTACTAAACAATTTACAAAAAGATGTATGTTTGCACAACCAAACGATCCTCTCTGCCCACTCAGCAGCTACAGAAAATCTCTCTCCAAACTACCTGAAAACCCACCTTGTCTATTTCTTCATCCAAAAAAATAAACTCAAATACTCCTCAAAGACATGCAAGTCTGGTACACTGCAGAGCCTATGGGAGTCAATTTCCTAGCTAACATGCTACCCCATATTTGCAAAGAAGCAAATTTTGACACAGTGTTCACAAATCACTCACTCTGTGCCACTGCTGTGACTCTATTAAGCAATTCTGGCATGGAAGCAAGACAAATAATGACCATAACAGGACATAAAAGTAAAGCTTCACTACGAAGCTATTGGCAACCAAATCGCCAAGAGTTCAAAAATGGGGTCAAATTATAAGTGGAGAAAGCACTGACAAATGTTTCCAGGCTCCATCCGAACCATTACCTACTAAAGAATGTTCCAATTCAAAATCAATGCTACCTTTTCCATCCCCAACAATTGCAGATGTACCACAGTCAACCATAAATCAAAACATAACCACTAATGAAGAAAACACAGAAGAATTTACAACGATCACTCATGCACCACATCAAGCTGCGCATCTTTCAATACAGAAAGCAGCCATCGGTCAAGCACCACATCAAGCTGCGCATCTTTCAATCCAGAAAGCAGCCACCACAACTAACCAATCCGATGACGAGCCATGCCCGAAAATACCTTCCATAGAAAACCTAGTTAACTATGGGACTGTGAATTTCATCTACAAATGGCAAGTAAGTAAATAAACCTTCAAAAGAACTTCACCACCACCAAAAAAAAAAAAAATTCTCTTTCTTTTCTCCTATCCAGCAGGTCACAACACATCATGTACAAGGTCACAGACAACCGCTATGAAACTACACTTAAAGCAACAAAACCTGCAATTCAAAACAGACTGAATGAACAACAACTGCATAACAATTCTTGAACTCTAACTAAAATGAATACTACAGTTTCTGTGCTACCAATGTTCTTAAAACTTCAAACTGTTCTAAAATAAATCTTATCACTTAAAAAAATAAAAAAACAAAATCTCTCAATTGTCTAAAAATGTTCAACAATGCATTAACTCTGTTTAACTTTCCACCTAGCTATCTATTACTTACTCAAAATAAATGCATTTTCAATTGCAACTAATGGACTATTTTCTCTTGTGGATGAATATCTGGTCTAAAACTTTAATTTTTCTAATAAAACAAAGAAACAATTTAAATAAATACATAAACCTAATAAAAAATCAAATAGCATAATCGCAATAAGCCACTCAGGGGTGTGGGTTCTTAGGGGATTTACCACGGCTGGCGAGGATTTAGCCAAACCATGCCAACTATGGTAAATCCCCTGATAACCCACACCCCCTTGTGAGTTATTGCTTAAGTATACCCATGCAAACAGGCAATATTTATGGGATCTCCCTACTGATGCAGGTCGAGTCCTACCATAGATCTTTGAACCAATGTCTGCCCACAGCCAGAATCCACCAGCGCTATAACTGCTTTATTCTCCACTTGGACTGGTATTGTATATGGGTTTTCAGACTCGTGTGTGTGTGTGTGTGTGTGTGTGTGTGTGTGTGTGTGTGTGTGTGTGTCTGGTAGTTATGTATTCCAGAAAATCACAATCCATCCAGTCACAAAACTTATTGATATGTTTCATTTTACCACAACAAAGACATACAGTGTTACTATGAGGTCTTTGACCTGCACCGCCTACCCCCATTTAGGTCACCAGAGAGCAGGGTCTTGGGCCTAAGGGAATTACACCAGGCCCAGAGGATATACCTCTTTCAAATGGAGGGGTAAGCAATATTTCCCCACTTGATCACTTACCCATACCAGCAAGTTTGTTCCCATCCTCCCCAAGCCCTTTCTCCCCTCTTCTGTGGGGATCTTCTCTTTCACTGCCCAAGGTTCGTCATGGGTTTTGCTCTTCTTAGCGACCTTTGGTCTTTCAGCTTCCAGGTAATGTTCCATCATTTTCACTGCTGCAGTCAGAGTGGTCTGTTCCTACTGGCTTACCCAGTCACAGATTTGATCTGATAAAATGTTCTGTTGCTGCTCCTCCACAATCAAATCCATTATCTTCTCTTTAGTGCATGCCTCTAGTTTTAACCACCGAGTTGCCAAGTCTGTAATTTTTGTGCCAGAACTGCAGATCATGTTCTAGCCTTGAAGCCTACAGTGCAAAAGTTCTGTTGGTAACTCTCTTCAGTTATTCTGATTCAGTCTAAGATAGCTGCCCTTACCTGATCATAGTCTCTGGCATGTCAGTTAGGTTTCTATATGTAGCTTGGGCATCGTCATTCAGGTATGATGCAATGTGAATAGCCCAACTTTCTTATGGTCAGTCAATGGTACTGGCAACTCTCTCAAAACTCATAAGATAGGCCTCAGGGTCATCCACGGGACGCATTTTTGTTAACATGGAGTAGGGTCCTATAGTGACTGGATTCCCTGTGACCTGAGCTGGGGTACAGTTTTCTTCTGTGTTTGCAGCACCTGCTTCATAAACTACTGCTGCTGGTCTCTACACTTGCAGTAGTGTTTGCTGGACCATCCAGTTTCTTTGCATCTGGACCTGTTGTGCCTTCTGCTGGTCTCTATGTTTGAGGTAGTGCTTGCTGGGCCATCCAGTTTCTTGCATCTGGACCTGTTGCACCTGCTGCTGGTCTCTGCGCTTGCAGTAGTGCTTGCTGGGCCATCCAGTTTCTTTGCAGCTGGACCTGTTGCACCTGCTGTTGGTCTCTGCACTTGCAGTAGTGCTTGCTGGGCCATCCAGTTTTTTTGCATCTGGACCTGTTGCACCTGATGCTGGTCTTTCCAGCCTGCTGTTGTGCTTGCTGAGCTATCCAGTCCCTTCACATCTGGGTCTGTTGTGCTTGCATCTAGGTCTGTTGTGCTTGCATCTGGGTCTGTTGTGCTTGTATCTGGGTCTGCTGTGCTTGCATCTGGGTCTGCTGTGCTTGTTGTTCTGCCAGCTATTTCAGTTCTTTGTTTCAGTCCCTCTTACCCCTTATTTGAACAAGGGGAGTTTGATCCTACTACTAAAGCCAAGCATGTTTGACAAGGTAGCAAATCTGGACACTTCTGAGGAATGATCTCAAAGAGAACACTGTGGACACCAGTTTAAATTAAATGAACTCTACTTTACTTTTCATTAACAGGGGAAAGACAGAAACAACTTGTATTCAGGTTAGCAGAACCTTCTTGCAGTTCAGTCTCTTGCTGTCTCTACTTGCATCTCACTGAAACAGAAGCCTCTCTCTGCCATTTCATCCTTCTCCTTTCATTGGGCTCATGTGTTGCTTGTTAGCACTCCCCCTCCCCCCTGGGAGATAGCCAACAGGTTGAACATCCAATACATTGAGGCCTTAGAGGGCCAACTTTTTTTAAAAAGGGGGACTTTGTTACAAATCCCACCACAGCCCCTGTCAAAACCTGCATTGTATGTGATGCAGGATTGTGAAGCAGCTTACAAAGGAAAAGAGCCTGATGAACATATTCTCCACCAGAGTCAAAGAAGCAGCACCAGATTCAGTGTGCCATAAAGTACAGGTTAAATCAGTAAAAGTCAAATGGTGCCCAGAACAGACTCACTGTAGTGGGTTTATAACTCTATTTGGAGACATAGCTGGGGTAATGGCTGCAGGAGCCTCACAGTTATCCCCCTGCCCCAATGCCTTACCATGTTTTAGTGGATAGGATCTGGAGTCACATCAGTCACTTCTACTGCCAGCTTCATTCCCAGCTCCAGGAAGGTCTCAAAACTACATTAACCTGACATTTCCTCCATTACACCTGCAAAGAAAGCAAAATAAAGAAATGCTCTGCTTTGTCCTAAGAGAGTGGCACTTATCAAGTCAAAAGGTCACCCTTACTGAGGGGATCTCTGCCATGCCAGTCCGTGTCTCACTGATTATTGATTCCTGGGTAGTGTCCTGTTCAAAGGTTTGTCCCAATGCTGGCTGGATTGGGGGAGAAAGTCTTTTTGGATGCAAAGGCCTTTTGTCAACATCATTCCAACTGCTCCAGCTCTTGATGGTGAAAAAAGGAGAGCTGTGTTGTACATGTCCATCAGCATGTGTCTATTTCTAGCAATTTTCCCCCCACTAAATATAGGTGCTACCTATTGTCAGCCACTGTGCTTTCTAATTTGAGAAGAGCATCTCCTGTTTTCTTCATCTCGGCACATATATTTTTTGATGTTGTAGTGAAGCCTCTTCACTGGAGCCACTCATGTTTAGAGGTAATCTTTGTGAGGGCATAGAGGAAGAATGGCTTTGATTGTGGTCCTGATCTTCTACTTTGCTCCTTGCAGGCTTAGAAGTGGCTGATTCAGAAAATTCTTCTAATGACTGTCTGGTACACATACTTACTATAGCTTGACCAGAAGGTTATGCTTTCTATTCAGAAAGCAACTGTTTAGTGTGGGAATGCTTAAGCAATAAGGCATGACAGGGGGTGAATTGTGGTAGGTTATAACATGGTGAGAAAAATGTAAGCCTTCTGAATGGCTTAGAAACCAGTAAAGGAGTGTAGTTATGAGACTATAATTATACTTCTGTACTTCTTTCAGACCAAAAGCCTGTGTACCATATCAAATCTCTCTGGACACCTGGTGCTTTCCCCGTTGTGTCTCCTTTATATCCAAATTCTGGTTTGGTTCCCTTCCCTTACACCTTATATCCCTACTATCCTCTCCCCCTTCTTCCTTTTACCCTCCCCACAGTAATATTTCCCATTCCTTGTCATTCCTTCTAGGAAATCTACTGTTGGTCAATCTGCTTTCTCACATCGCTTTCCTAAACTCTGGTCCTCCCTACACCTGTCAATCCGCTCTGCCTCTTCTGCTATCTCTCTTAAGTCTTTTCTTCATGAATTTTCTACTCCCACTTGCAACTTTCCATGACCCTCACCTCTTGACTTCCTTCCCTGCACTGGTATTGACCTGGCCATGTTGTTTCTCTCATCCCCAGGCTATACCTGTATGGGTAGTTTCACCCTGCTCATCAAAACATCTACTACATGTATCTGTTGCACTGATCTGCTTTACAGAGTTTCTGAGTATGCTCTGCTGATATACTGTATTGCTGTATTTGGCTTCTATTTTTGTAATGTTGTTAATACTATTCAGTTTTTCCACCTCTTGACCTAACTCCATTTCCCCTTCACCCCCAGGACGCACATGGAAATGAGCTGTTGGCAACTCAGTATGTCTTTCTTGGTGAACCTTTTCAACTAACTAACTACAGTAACTAACTAACTAACTAGCTGAATCGTTATACTCTACAGTGTCTAAAGTGCCAGTCAGACTGTTAGTCACAATTTACAGTTCTGGGTTCCCTTACCATTGAAAGGGACCACTTTATCAATCTTATTAACACAGTGTATCATATATTTTGCATAAAAATTAGAAAGACATTTTTTTCACCCTGTTAACATGGGTGTAGGTAGGCATACTCCAAGCACTCAGTGGTGTGCAATTTTATTTGGGGGGGGGTAGCAAATAGGCTCTGAACTGCTCCCTTTTTCCATGAAAACTAACAAAGAAAATACTGAACCTTTCTGTAATTTTATTCATAAGAATCGAAACTAGAAGGACTGGTCACTAATACTCTCTTTGCATCCCAAGGACAATACAACTTTATAGGCGCTGGGCTGGTATGTGGGTGTCTTAGGGAACAATGCACGGCATTTGTATTTACCCATGCATGGCAACAACCATTGTCATGAGATACAAAAGTTGTATTTATTGTGCCAAATGAGGCAACAAACACGGTCTGGTGTACATTGTATATTGTCTAGCTAAACCTCAAGGGGTAGTGCACCCCTAACAAGGGGTAGCAGTGAGTCCACTTGGTGTGCAGATCTGAAATCCCTGGCTACACCCCTTCTTGTTATAAGTGTGATAAGACACTTCACGGATGTGTAATTAAGGGAGAATACTTGCACTTTGCTCTTGGGTGTTGAAAGGTATTTGGCACAAGCCCCTTGTGCCTTACAACACCCTTGAGCCATGTAATTACTCCCCCATACTTACATATCATAGCATTTCTAGTTGCTTACATAATGGTGTGCCTCAGATTGGTTGAAGCAGAAGGCCAAAACCCAAGTGCTTCCACTTCCTGAGAAGTGCCATTACCCACCACAATGCACCCCCTTGAGTGCCTTATTGTGATTATAAAATGGACCCATTCTCATTATTAAATATGATACTTAAAAAAAATACGTAATTTAAAATTAGATTATAGATCTAAGGAGCACTCCTGACCAATCAGAGCAGTCCTTTCCTCTGCGAGTGAGACACTCTTATTCCCTGAAGAGTGTCTCACACACAGATGCCCTGCAAATGGGCACATTCTGGGACAGTTTAAAAAAAAAATAATACTCTATTGCTCGGGCTCAATCAATAATATATGAATACTGCCAAGTAGACCACTTTTACGCTTGTAAGAGTAGTTTCACATTCTTACGGTATCAGAACAGCTCACTTGAAGTTTGTGGTTCTCATACCCTAAGAATGCATGTGAGACCACTCTTACAAGCATACATATGGTCTCTGAGATGGTATTAACATACAAATGAAAATAATTAAAACAAATGCTGCTAATGCAAGGAAAAAAAGTCCACTTTGGACAGTTAAGTGTTGCCACCTGGCTGGTAGGTGGTGGTACTCATGCATCAATCGATGATAGTAATGGTAGCAGTGCGGGCAAGGCGCGCTTTCAAATGGTGGCATGATATTGGGTCATTAAACACAGAGATCTGCTTGAATTAGAACATTTTTTTTTTCCTGGATGGCTGTTTCCTTGGATCCATGACAGTCGGTCAACAATTTAATTGTCGACCAACATTACAGTGATTCCGTTATGTCGATTGCATTTGCAGTCAGCATACAGGGAGTCACTTTGGACCATCTTTTCTTTGGGGGGCTTTGCGCCCCAAACTCCCAAGCAGTGCTGGGGTCCCACGCTGAGACTACAGTGATCTGGCACTGCTGTTGCTGTAGTGTCATGCACTGTAAAGTTGTCACCGTAGTGTCGGTATATCACTTCCTTTGGAAATAGCAAGCATGAACAGTACAAACGTAACATTTTAAATGAATAAATGCCACAATCATCCAAAGCTTTATGCACGTGGGTGAGCAAGCATACTTTATTTATTTATTTTTATTTTAGTCTTTGGTAACTGGGTAAGGCCCACTAGGCACAAGCGCCTGTTTTCAGGGGCGACCTGGGAGCACTGGGTGGTTAAATGACTTGCTCAGAGTCACACAGTATGCAAGTGGAGGTTGTGAGAACCAAATTCAGATCTGGTCTGTTGGATGTATCAGGCTCATTCACTGCTTGTTACTCTAACCTCTAGGCTATACTGCCAGCCCATATCTATGGTGAATTTCTTTTATTTGTGATGGAGCATGGCAGTAAATGAATGTGGTGCCAGCACACGGCACCAGTTGTGGAATTAAATTGCGGTGTCAGTGGCTCAGTAGGTAGCACACTCACCTCTGAGGCCAGGAGATCAGAGGGCTGTGGGTTCAGTTCCCACATCTGGCACTTGGGTTAATATCCCAATACTGACACTGTAGTACAGCATGATGGGGGTGCTGCACTTCTGAGGTGCCATCTTTTGGATGAGATGCTAAACCGAGGTCCCATCTGCCTGGATTGGTGATAGTTCAGGTGGATATTAAAGATCCCATGGCACTTATCGAAAAGTGTAGGGGAATTTCTCTGGTATCCTGGCCAAATTTCCCCTATTCACTAAAAATACCACCAACAACTTAATCTGGTTCAGTTTCAGTTGGTTACCATCTGTATCCCCCCTTCCCCTGGTCACCTCTGAAAAAGGGACTTCTAGGCCCAGTGAGCTTACCAGGTAAACAAAATTCAATAAATAAATAAATACATTTATTGGCCAGGCTGCGTATCTCTGAATATGGCATGGACACTGAAAGGGGTCTCTTCTTGAAAGATAAGAGATTGGTAGTTTAAAAGACAAGGTAATTTTCTGGGGGTTAAAAAATGTTTGGCTGAACAGCGGCATCTCTGTTCAGGCTGTCTGTGGCATAAACGTTCAGCAGCAGTTATAGATTAAAAAAATGAGGGAGGCATTTGCCATTTTTAGGGCTGCAGGTAGGCGGAGCCTGCAGCCCTATTGCATCAGCTCTAAAAATGAGCTACAGGATTCAGACCATGGAACACTTCCTTTGGAGTTTTCAAATGATCCTTCCACCTCTTTGCAGCCCTTCAATTTAACCCTTGCAGTGCTGCAATCTATCCAGATATCAATCAAATAGATTCATTCTAGTCCTTTCGGCAGCCTAGAGATTAAGAAACAAATGTTCTGGAGAATCACCTATCCTCCCCAACCTTGTAGTGCTTCAGTGAGTACAAGAAACACTTGTTTTCTTTTGAATCCAACTTGGTAAACAGCATTTTTAGAGCAAATGAAAGAGGGCTGCATACAGCCATCTTGCTGTCTGTAGCTGGAAAATGGGAGTACCATGGCACACATTTTGGGAGTTTTCAGTGTATCCTTCTACCCTGCCTGTAGTATATAAGCACTGTTTCTAGAGCCCCTTAAATAATTGCGCCTCTTAAAAGAGCTTAAGGCAGTAATGGCTGTAATTTCTATTGAAACACATTCATCATTTCAAGAGCATGTAAGATAAATAACTATGAAACAGCTAACTTCCATAAACAATGAAAAGATTGTTTCTTTTCAATGGCACTTCCTTTTCCTGCAGTCTAGCATATGTACCTGATTCTGTAGTATATGTGTTGATTTCCTGCAAAATGTGTCTTTAAAACTAATATATTTATAATAATTAGGTAGTTAATGAAGTTGTGTGACTTTTCTGGTATTTTAATGGTTTCAACTCCCCCTGTTCTCAGATTACCTTGCAATACATTTGAGTCTTAACGTTTGATTATGCTGGTCATTAATCTTCAGTCTTCTGGTGTGCTTTTATATACATAAACGTTGATATTCTATTTTCTTCTTCAGTACCATAAAGACATTGTGCTTTTACAGAGTTTTTTGCAAATTCCTTGCCTATTTCATTTAATTTTTCTGTTCAGTGTCCACCTCCACATTTACATTTTTTATTTCTAGTTGATCAAGTTTCACAGCATGTAAGACTAGCAACAGTGGCAGCTCCAGTTTCTGTTGGTTACCAGGGCACTGGCTAGGCACTACAGTTGGAAGCCAGGGCACCTGTTGAAACTGGAATGGAAAGCATATGTGCATATTTATGCTTGCTTCTTGGAGTATTTGAACTAATGATGAATATTATGTTTCTAAAAATAAAAATGCAAATTCCAATTTTTTTTTCGGGGATGGCCCTACTTCTCCTGTCTTGGGGGTTGGGGTACAGATGGGCCAGCTTCTCTTGGCTTGGGATGGATGGCTGTGCTTCTTCTGGCTCAGGGAGGGGGGATGGTCCTGCCCCCTGCTTTCTCTAGCAGAAGAAGCTGGGCATGTAGGACCCAGAAGATAGGGCCACTCCCCAAGCCAGGAAAAGCAGGAACACCCCCAAGCCAGGAGAAACAGGGAGATACCCTTCCCCCAAGCCAAAAGAAGCAGTGCCATCCTCACCCCCCCCAAGCCAGGAGAATCAGACCCCACCAGGAAAAGCAAAACTATTCCCCCTGGGAAAGGAGAAGTAAAGCCTTCCTTATAACCTAAACAAGAAGAAATGGCCATCCCAACCCTTTACAGCAGGTATCCACCTACCAAAATGGTCCTCAATGGATTGGCCACAAACAGTGGCAGGCCAGGAGATTGAGGGCCATGCATTCTCTCTTTTGAGTCTCTCTCCTCCTCTCTCCACAGTACTGAAACATTTTCAAATAAACCCACCCACTTACCTTAACGAAAAGGCACAAGTAGTTAGAACCCTGTCACTCTGGTTCCACAGGCAGTTTCTTTCTTGGCTGTTTTTGCTACTTGAGGGTCTGACTCTGTGCTGCAGCTTCTGGCTGGGTAGGGTGGCTAGCTGGTGCTGCACTCTCTCATTACTGACCAAACTGTGCTGTAGTATTTAATGAAAAAAGCACAGCATAGTACAGCTCTTTTAAGGTTAGCTATACTGATGGGGGGAAGGGGCTTCTGTGCTGCAGCTTGCAAGCAATGGCAATGCAATTCTGGTTGGGTGGGCGTGGTTGGCTGGGTGACTCTTGATTGAGGCAGTTAGGCAGTACCACTCCCTGCCCTCACCACTGGGTGCCCAATTATGGGGTAGGGTGGTAAACTAAAATGAAAGCAAGTAGCCACTTGCTGCTCAACCCTGTTGCCACCAGACTTCCCCAGTTCTGACACCAAATGCCTAAACCTAGAGTCGGACTGTAAATGAAAAAAAGTAAGCAAACAAAGACAGCCAAACCCCAGTGCTGCCAACCCTCCATTCTAACACAAGGTGCCCAGTTCCCTGGTCCAACAGTCAATAAAAAAAGTAAGCAGACAATGGGAGCCCATCTACACTGATGTTTTAGAAAGAAACGTTAATTGTTTTCTGCATTAATCTATTGTAGCATTGCTCCCTGCCATTCATTGTACTATTGCACATTTGTGTACTGCCACTTGTACATCAAATAAAAGGCAGTGTTATTCCATAGTCAGCAGTAAAACTTTAACCCTTTTAATAGAAAAGCATATAGGAATTATAGGATGAATACTAAAAACAATAAAAGTGCAGCAGTGCAATGAATATCAGGGAGCAATGCTATGCCATATTGGGACAAAACAACTAACGTTTTATTCCAGAAGCAGAGTGTTATCAGAGTTAGTAACTTAATGCAGAAATGCACTTATATTATCTGTTACTAGGTCTGAATAGCACATGTATGAACAGCACTGTCAATAGCAGCACCTTCCATACAGCACTATGCAGAACAGTGGTGGGAACAAATGCAGCAAGTAAAGGCAATGCCACTGGTAGCAGTCACAAAGTGCACTGACGACTGCTACCAGTCCAAACACTTATTTTAGTGGGGGATCTGTCCTCCACACCCACTTAACTAAATTAATAAACTCTGAGTTGCAGTTGGAATACCGGAGAAAAATTAAATTTTGAATGCTAGGATTAGAACCCTGATCTCCACCACCATTGTGGCTAAGCAGCTCCACATCTCAGTCCTCTCTGCCACGGGAGCAGCTCATCCACCATTTTTGATTTCCCAGCCCTTGTCTTCTTCCTAGTACTACAGACAGCGACCTGGGTAGCGCTTACTGCACAACATTGTTAAATCCCTGTCTCTGTCTGTTGTATGCCATTTGGACAGCGCTGTTTTTTCCTTATGCTATATTTGTAGCACTATTGTAACCGATTATTATATTATCCACCACCAGTGATGTGTACAAATAAAAAATTTAAAACAATGAATATGATGCATTCTCAGGATACGTGGAGGTACTTATAAAATTACAACCAGCAATTAAGGTAATGAAAAGTATATCAAACATGGTTTAAACTACCCAAAATGCATATTTTCACAGTTGGTTAGTGCATGTAATTATAAAAAAAGCTGTACATATAAACTACAATATCAAGAAATATAAACTGTACAGAAATCCATTTTGTGGATGTTGGAGTGAAGCAATGAGGATATAAAATTGACAGGTATTCATTTATATATAATTTCTCTTGAGAGACATTTTCCTTAGAATGGTGGAACCAATGAACTGTGAAGTACAATGATTCCAAATATCAGGAATCTATTCTAAAACATCACCTAAAAGGTAGGGCATTATTATATCAGATGCTCAGCCATAATGGATCTATACCTTGAGGGCTCGCTATAGCCCAGGTGTGAATGATTTCTATAGACAATCTTTATTTCCTGTATATAAAGATGGCAGGCATACTTTGCAACAGAAGTGTTTTTTTTATTGTATTGCAGTGGTTGTTGCCTAAAAGTTGCCTACCTCAAGGTACCACGGAGGCTCTCAAATTGCAATTTGCATGAACTGTAATGTGATTTTGCCTCATTCTGCCTCAGTATACCTAGGTATACCTCAGTACTGAGAAACTTCTAGATGTACCTCAGTACTAGGACACTTTTCTATGACTACCACTGTAAGATTATGACTAAATGAGCATCTGATGTAATAATATCCTACTTTTTATTGTTTTTTAGAATTTATGCCTGACATTTGTGTTTTGTATTGCAGAGTTCATTGGATCCACAGAGCAAGAGAAAATGTCTCTCAAGAGAAGGAATATATATGGATGAACACCTAAACATTTTATATCCTCAGTGCTTCACCCCCACATGTGCAAAGTGGACTTCAATATAAATTTATATTTACTGCTATTGTGGTTTATTTTGTAAAAAATTGTTTAATACTTTTATCTACTAGTCAACTGTTGAAAATATGCCTCATGGGTAGTTAATACCAGGTCTGATATTATACTTTTCATTACCTTTATTGCCAGTTGTAACTTTATGAGCCTATGCATATCCTGAGGATGTGTCACATCAGTATCAGACTGCTAATGTCGCTTTTATATATGACACTGAATGGCATTTTACATGTAATATGACAAATTTTAAATAGAACCTTTAACAACAAAATTGTATTTACTCAAATCAGTTTGCTGTTGCATTGGCTCTGACCAGAGTTTGTTATGAATCAGTTAGTGCTGCACTAGACAAGGGGCTATCGGTGGATGTCATTTACTTGGATTATACCAAGGCATTTGACAAAGTCTCCCATAGTCTTTTGATTGATAAACTTGTAGAATTCACATTAAACACAAATCTGGTCCAATGGATAGATTCATGGTTGGATGGAAGACAACAGAAAATTGGGGTTATGTGGCACTATTCAGACTGGGGGGAGGTGATGAGCAGAGTGCCTCAGGGTTCTGTCTTCGGACCGACCTTGTTTGGTATATTTATTTCATCTATGCAGACTTCATGTCATTCTTGAATTACCAAGTATGCAGATGATAGCAAAACTGGTGCTATTATAAATAGTGCAGAAGTTGCTAAAACCCTTCAGGAGGATCTATATAGAATACAAGAATGGACGAGTAACAATAAGTTGAGTTTCAACAAGAAGTGTAAGGTGTTGCACTTAGGGAAAGATAACAGTAAATACCAGTATATCTTAAGGGTAGAAGGATTCAGGAAACAGGGGAAAAGAAAGATCTGCGCGTAATCATTACAAATGATTTGAAGTTTGAAACTCGTGCTAGGAAATGTGTGCACAAAAATAACAGGATACTGGCTACTATATTAAAAAATATTAGAAGTAAATCACAGGAAGTAATGGTTCCGTTGTTCACTTCTCTTGTGAGACAACACCTGGAATACAGCTCTGCATTTTGTGCTCCTCAGAGTATTAGAGGACAGAAACTAATGGAGGGTGTACAACGTAGGGCAATGAAGGAAAATAATTGGACAAAAAGATAGGCCATACAGTGATAGATTAAAGAATTTGAATTTGTATTCCTTATGGAGGGGGGGGGTCTCTGCCTGGTATACATGGCAATGAAAGATGACTTGATGTGCAAAAGTATAGAACTAAGTAGGAGATTAATAAAAGAGGAACAAGAGCACATAATCTGCAGATATAGGGGGATATACCTATTACTGTTCAAAGATCTAAATGGTTTAATCAGAGAGTGATATCATGCTGGAACAGCTTACCTCATTGGGTAGTGAATAGTGACTCACTGATCTCTTTTAAAGGGCACTCGATAGATATATGGGAGATGACAAATGGAGGTACCACCACTGATAAGTGATGAGTTGTTAATGGGTCCAGTGACCTTAAAGACTCATAATCAACCTATGAATCTATATTCAATCCTGTCAATGCCTCTGAGAATGGGAAGGCTGAGCTCATGTCCCATCTCAGTGTCCTGTTCCATAGGGACAAGCAAAATGATGAGGAGCACCCACGTATGCAGAAAGCACAAGGACCACAAAAATATTATTTAAAGTCTTTTATTTAACTAAAGTGCATAGTGTACCCATACATAGTGAGCATAAAAAAGTGGTGGCAGAGCCTTTCTGCAACTAACATTTCTCCTGATCATTGCTAGGCATCATCACAGTAATTCACTCTGATGATGCTAGGCAGGGGCAAGGAGAAGCATAACTTTCAGAGTGGCTTAATCGTCACTTTTTTATGCTCACTATGTGTGGGTGCACTATGCACTTTAGTTAAGTAAAGAACTCTGAATAATATTTTTGAAGTCCTGATGCTTTTTGCATATGTGGGTGCTCCTCATCCTTTTGTCTGTTTCAGTTTTTTCATTGCTGAGCACCGTATTACTTGTCTCGCCACTCCAAATCCATTTTGCTTTGTTCCACAGGGAGAAGATGGTAACAACTGCTAGTAAACATAAATGTGGATATTATCTGTTAGATCCTTCCAGGTATTCCTGTTTTGAAAATGCAGCTTCCCCTTAATAGTGATATCTAAACAGAAAGCCCATCAGCAATTTATTTTTTATTTTTAGCACTAAACACATTCTTTTACTGCTACAGTAAATGTAAACACTGGAGGAAATATGAAGAAACTGACAAATGGAAGCTTGCAAAGGATGTCATTTGGCATATTACGTGACTGTATAAATATGCAGAACTAAATGTTACATAAATTCACTGCTACTAAGCAAATGGCAAACGCGGGGATTTGTCAATGCAAAAAGGGCTTGGTTTGCACTCAGAAGTGAGAAGGTCAGTTTTCCTATGTGGGACAGTGACCCACAGGGTGTAAAAAGTTGGGGTTATTGAAAATATGATGGATCATAATGGCCTACATAGCCCATTTTCTTAAAGTAGCAGTTTTGTCATCAAAGAAGTAAAAAGGTGGGTTGGATTTGACAACCATCTGACATTTTTCACAATCTACCACTCAAAAATGAATACAGACACAATTTAACTTGCTGCACTATAAGACCACACCAAATAATTCAGCATCTATGCCAAGTTGTTGTTTCTCAGCTTGACATATGTGTTCAGAAACAAAATCTTGGCACTGCATATTCACTGTGCAAGAAATCCTTTAATCTTTTTCAAAAAGTGCTCCAGTGCTCAAATTCAAAGCAAGCAGTTACTCCACAAGTTGGATACACCTCGACCACTTTTGTACATAACGTGCATCTTCGGGACATGCGTGTTGTATTCTTTCAGCAGGATCTTTATACAATATAGTACCAAAACAAACTTTCTTCACCTTATCCTCACTTCCATCTAAATGCACCCTAGCCCCCTTTCTGCCCGCTGTATCCAAATGTCCTCCCTGTGGAGAAAGTTAAACTTTTTCAATGCCAAAAAAAAGACTAGCAATTCCTTCCCTGGCTTTGAATAAATTTATAATGGGGTGGTATTATACCTTGCACAGTTTTGTGTTCTATGATTCTAGCATGTTCATCTATTAAAACAGCAGTGCAGCAATTTGGTGAAAATTTTGACCTATGCTATTTTATGCCATTTTAGATTGCCACTTACCTTCTGACTTGTATGATACCCTTCTTTCCACAGTTTTAATTTGCTTTACTACATTTTTCATGTCTGAAATAATAAAAGGAACACTTCTTTTAACCCTTGCTGTGCCATGGACTAATATATCACTCCAAAATGTTCATATGTTCTAATTCTTTCAGCAACCCAAGGGTAAATACAGTGCAGACCAGGTCTTCATCAGTATTTTCAGCTGTTTCTGTCCATATGTTGTTTATATTTCACTTCTGTTGTGACTAAAATTAACTATTATGCTGCAGGCAGTGCTCTCTGACATTACAGAACAATAGTTGTTCAAAAACAGCTACAAATACTGATGAAAACCTGGTCCAAGCCATATTAAAAGGATTGCTCCTTTCATTATTTCGGACATGAAAAAAGGTACTCATGCAGACTCAAATTGTGGAAAGAAGGGTATCATACAAGTCAGGAGGTAAGTGGCAATCTGAAATAGCATAAAAATGTATAGGTCAAAATTTTCACCAGCTTGTTGCACTGCTGCTGTAAATCACGAGTCTATGTTGAATTTTGCAAATGCGGGCTCATAACTTTGGTAATATTCAGTATTTTTACCACAACATTTCAACATAGCCATTTTGGTACAACAACTCATTAGTGTGACTGCTGTCATTTTTCAACTCCTGCCCAAAATGTGTGTTTGTAGCCCAAGAGTTGATTTTGTAGTCCCTGCATGACATCACCTTTAGGCCAGGAATTTAACATTTTCTCTGCCCTTCTTTATGAGGCAGGTTCATCACAAGGCTGTGTTGAAAATTAGGTGTAAAAATATTTACAAAAAAATGATTTTGAATATTTGTAACCCAGGTTCCTCTTCTGCAGCCCTATCGGCTCTGGCCAGATTTTGTTACATACTGCATCTGACTGTGGGCTTGAAGATTTTTGGGCACTAAATAATATTTAGGGAGAGTGTTGGCAGTGTGATTGTGAGTGTATGTTTAGACCTAACTAACTGACAAGTGATGCCAGGGCACCCATGTTGGATGAGGGCATTTGACAGTGACATAGGTGGATGGGCCTGTAATGGATGAGGAGATCATGGACATTTTTTCCAGTGCTGTTGTGCTGGAATACTGACTCTGGATTCTGAGCTTCTTGACCAATCAGGTTTCTTGATTTTTCCTACCCATTTCATAATTAAGCAATGATACTTAACAGTGCGTGTTCATTATATGATATTATCACTCCTCAGGTGCATTATGAGGCATGAGGCAAAGCCAAGTGCCTTATACACCTGAGTAGCGATGATGTTCTATGATGAAACATGCCTTGCAGTGTATTATTGTGATTACTGGATCCATGTGTGTATTAATGAAAACTCGGGGGAAGAAAACATTTTTTTAAACATATTTAATAGTGGGTTTTTTTTGAAGGTTCAGGGATACAGCTTAAAAAAGTTCAGTAATTTCATGCTGTGGCCAGTAGGTGATGCTTTTATAGGAGCTGGTAAAAGGTACTTAGTGTGGAGTACTGTGAAATTAAGTAAAAATAAATGTTGGGAGGAGCTATTTTCTACCCGTGATTTTATGGTTCAGTATATATTGTCATGAGTAGAGAATGTTTTCAACCAATCAAGTTTCAACATGTTTTTCCTCCAGTTGATAACGGTAGATTGGAGTTAGCTAGGTAGATCCCTAAGGTTTACACCACCATTAGGCGGATTATGTCACTGGAAGCCCAGGATAGAGTTCTCTGACTTAAATCTTTCCACCTAATGTAAGTGTTGGAGGTTCTTAAAGTGGCTAGAGCCATCCACAAGAAGAACTTACAGTTTAAAGTGGAAAAGATTCTCAGTCTAGTATTGTAACAATTTTCATTTAGCTGAGAAAGTGGATATTGCATTAATTTTGGAGTATGTGTTACACTTAAAAGTCTTTGGGTTTAAGGCCAACATTTTTAAAGGCACATTTGTCTGCAATTTCTGCATTCAAGTCTAATGCTGCAGCAGGAAATTTCTTTTCACATTCATGTTTAAGAGGTCCTTTAAGAGTCTATCTCACATGCAACCCCCATAAAGAAACTCATGCCAGCTTGGGACTTAAATCTGATTCCCACTCGGTTGGTGAGCTATCCATTTGAACCCATGGCCACAACTGAACTAAAGTGCCTCAGCTGCAAAACTTTTATTCCTGGTAGCGATATCTTCAGTAAGGAGGGTCAGTGAATTACGAGCACTCTGCACTGATGTCTCATATTTGATCATCAACAAACTGGCGTTGAGAACAAACGTTAAATTTCTCACTAAGGAAGTGTCAGAATTTCAATTAAATCAGTCTATTACTTTGGCAATGCTGTTCTCAAGGCCAAATGGCAATACAGGGGAGAAAAACACCACACATTAGATGTGAGAAGAGCCCTCATTTTTTTTACGTCCAGTACAGAGAACATTAGGAACAGCAACAGTTGTTTGTTACATATGATGAGGTATCAGAGACAGCCTGTAAACAGACTATATGAAGATGATTAGTATCCACAATAAATTTCTGCTACACCAAGGCAGGGAAAGTACCCCAGATGGCATTAAAGAACACTTTACTATTGAGTATAGCAGCATCAATGGCAGCTAGAAGGAATGTGCCACTGGCAGAACTATGTAATGCTGCTACCTGGTCTACAGTCCACACATTCACATCTCAGTATTGCCTGGACATACAGACAAGACAGGATGCTAAATTTGTGATTTCTGCATGTCACAACTTAGTTCCCCCAAAAATCATAAAACCCTTCAACCTGGGGTAATTCTTGGAGTCCACACAGCTTTGACTGGGTAGTTCAACTTTATGTTGCTTAAAGGAAAAGTTACTTACAGTGGTAGCATCTTTTCTTTTAATGGGCCAGAACAGCCAGTCAACAAACCCTTCCATGCCTACCCTTTTTAGGATAAGGTAATAATGTTCTTCAGAATAATTTATTATTAGTAATGCTTGGGCGTTTAATGGCCATTCTTGTTTTCTGACTCATTAAAATGTTTTTAACCTGAAATTTGAACAGTTACAGTGGAATTTGTTTTCAAATTAGGTTCCTGGCCTCTTCAGTTCAAAGATCTGGCATTGGTACAGTATGTGGGGATGACTGAGACCAGTACAGTGAGAAAGAGAGAATCTTTGAAAAAATATCCTATGTTCCGAGGCATCATACATCTTGTGAAGACTATGTACAAGTTTGATTGACATTTCCAAGCCATTAAAAAAAAAAAAAATTACTACAGTGAGTAACTTTTCCTTTTATAGTTGCAATATCTAATATTGGACTCATTGCAGATTGTGATGTCTTTTGTTGGAGTAAGAAAGAAATTATACATACTGTATTGTGATACCCTTTGTTGGAGTAAGAAAGAAATTGTACATGTTGTAGATGTTACAATACCAAGGCTTTCCGGCCCACACAGGTCCCTTTGTCAGGTACTGTACAATATGTTAGCCAACTGAGCAAAGACAGCAGATTTTATACCAAAGGCTGATGTTGAAGTATTAGCATTGGAATTGGTAGGCAGAGGACTGACACCTTAAAACTATAGATGTGTCACAGTTTGTTTGTCGGCAATTTCTTTGTTGGTCAAAAAAAAAAAAGCACAGTTTTCAACAACTCCCCCAGTATTCTGATGCCAAACATGGTGGCAAACATTCTCACCATCATTAAAATTCTAATTCTGTTGTTGCACATGAAGGCAGGAGTCAACCGTAACCTTTTTCTGCACTAGCCAGCAGGACAAGTTGATTCAAAATTGCACTAGCCCGCAGATGGTTGCACTAGCCCGCAATTATAATGGTCAGTTTTGATCAGTCATATAGGAAAAAAATGTAAGTCAAGAAATACTCTTATTATTGCACATTTATTCTGCTCCCACATTGCTTCCTGCCCCAGCAGAAAAAAGACTCTAGTGCCATCACACACACTGTGTACTCCCATTGTTTTGTATCATGGCCCCCTATATTCATCTTTCTGCCCCCCCCCCACCGAACCACTGGATACCTCAACAGTAAATGTTCAATCAAGCAGTCCAAGGTCTACACACACACACACACACACACACACACACACACACACACACACACACACACACACTACGTGTCATCGTCATGCACCTCACCACATTCTCACTACCACCCAGATGTCAATGAACACAGTCAGGCAGAGAAAGACACTGTCAGCCCCCAGCCTGTGATCAACTGGAGACCTGCATTTTTAAGTTTGCATACAGTGTCAAGTGAGCCAGGAGCACATCTAGGGTTTCTTTATGGAGGGGGGTACACTAACATAAGGGCTTGGGAAATAGAAAACGTTGACATTTTTATTTTTAAAAGTATTGATTTTAACATTCTCTGCCCCAGCAATAACAGATGTGTTTTAAACATTGTCCTTTCATCAGCACAGGGGAAACAGTACACAGGTACAATGTTATAACACCTCTGTTTCTATACAGGATGATCTATGCACCCCAGGAATGCCTATTTTAACCTTTCAAATTATGTATTTTATTAAGGTTTATTTTGTACCATACTTGCTCCAAAGCTTTGCTTTCAGGATGAAAGAACATGCTGGGTGGGACAAAGGTGGGACTGTATGGATGGTGTTCGCTGGCATGGTCCATTTTGAAGAGATGGGGACCCTTGCACTTGGCAGTAATAGCAGTTATGCATCTATGGATGGTCACTTCAGAGTATGGTCTGCAGTGGTGTCCAGGGACACATAGAAATAAAGACTTTGATGGCCGATAAGGACAACTTGGCCCACCCAGTCTGCCCATTTCCCTACCTATTGGATTAGCTGCAGATCCTAGTTAACTAACAGCCTACTTCCTCCTACTCCCCACCAGAATTGCCTTATGTCTGTCCCATGCATTCTTGAATTCCCCCATTGTTTTTGACCCCATGACCTCTTCAGGAAGGCCCTTCCTTGCATCCACCACCCTCTCTGTAAACAAAAACTTCCTCACGTTGCCCCTGAGCCATCCCTCCTCTGTCTTTAAATTGTGCCCCCTTGTTCTTGCCCTACCAGGTCAATATGTCATACACTTTAAAGTGCACAACATAACCGCATAACAGGAACAGCGCGGTAGGGAAGAACAAGAGGGTGCAAAACCGCAAAACGATGTATGGGCGGTAGTGCACCCTCTCACTCTTCCCTGTACAGGATAAGAATCCTGCTGGGACAGGGAACCACTGAGCAGCTGCCGTGGCTTGATAGGATGAGCCACAGGCAGCAATGGAGGCAGTGCATCTGTGGACTGGGTTTCATTCCCGGTCCCAGACACATGGAATTTTTATATTTTCACACTTTGTGCCAATTTAAGTGTTGACCCCCCCCCCCGGAGTTAGTTATTTCAGTTTGGGGGTTCAGGGGTGCAGACCCCCATAATGGGGGGGGTTGGGGTGGAGCCCCCCCGCAAAACAAAGACTTATGCTGCTGGCAATATGTTGCGCTGTATTGGCAGCGCAGTATATTGCTGTGGCATAATGTCTTGCGACATTATGACCCCATGCTTGTTCTTGCACATCTCTTTTTCTGAAATATGATACCCTCTTGGACTTTGTTGAGTCCCTTGAGGTACTTGAAAGTTTCTATCATATCCCCCTCTCCCTCCTTTCGTCAAGCATATTAGGCTTCTTTAGTCTCTCTTCGTATGGCTTCTGGTGCAGATCCTGCACCATTTTAGTTGCCCTCCTCTGGACTGCCTCATCCTGTCTGTGTCCTTGCGGACATGGGGTCTCACCAACTGTCTGTACAGAGGGATAACAACCTCCTGTTTTCTACTGGTGGTGCCTCTCCCTATGCATCCCAGTACCCCCCAGCCCTCCTTACTGCCTTCTCACATTGCTTGCCTACCTTTAGGTCATCTGATATGACTACCCCAGGTCCCTTTACATTTTTGTTGTTGTTAGTATCCCTCTACCTCATTATGTACTCTTCCCCTGGGGTTTTGTGTTCCAGGTGCATTACTTTGCACTTCTTTAGGAAAGTACAGAGCTGAGAGATTTGGAGGGGAGAGGGAGCAGCTATAGTAATGCTGGGGGCATACCTCTCAACTGCCCCTGATTTTCAGGGATATCCCTGATTTTGCATCAAAGTTTTCCTCTGTCCCTCATAAAATGTGTGTTTTTTTGACTGAACAGTGGGGATCTTAAACACAAAATAAAGTCAAACATTAAAGTTATAGACCCGTTATTCTTCATAAAATGCATCTTATAATAATGCCCCTTATTCTATCAGTTTTCTGAGTTAATATTATTAATTTGTAAAACACGTCCCTGATTTATTTAAGCTTTTCCATGGTTTATGAGGCAAGAGGTTGAGAGGTATGGGCTGGAATAAATCCCACCACCTGCAGGGCAGACCCTGTATGCCTCTTAGCATTTTGTCACTGAAATATTGGGTACAGATGCTTAAAATGTAGGGAAATGAGGAGCAGCAGTCTTAATAATGTGGATCAAATTGTCAGACAGAGACATGTTCAGAAAACTAGAAGTTAATGACTTAAGAGCATTATATCCTTAATCACACCCTGAACACTAACTGAAAGTCATAACAGTGAAATGATAAGCCCTGTTTACACTACCCTATTTGCAGCACACTAACCCATGCACAGAGGTTAATGCACTGCAAAAGTAACCATGTGGACACTCACCGGACCGTCACAGGATGCCTTTGGTTCAGGTTTTTGCAGCGATGCAGGAGAGGGTATCTGTTTCATATCGAGTGCATCCCCATGGAATGTAAACATGATAGTGCACACAAACCATGGCACAGAGGTAAATGCACTGCAAAAGTAACCATGTGGACACTCACCGGACCGTCACAGGATGCCTTTGGTTCAGGTTTTTGCAGCGATGCAGGAGAGGGTATCTGTTTCATATCGAGTGCATTCCCATGGAATGTAAACATGATAGTGCGCACAAACCGTGGCACAGAGGTTAATGCACTGCAAAAGTAACCATGTGGACACTCACCGGACTGTCACAGGATGCCTTTGGTTCAAGTTTTTGCAGTGATGCAGGAGAGGGTATCTGTTTCATATCGAGTGCATTCCCATGGAATGTAAACATGATAGTGCACACAAACCGTGGCACAGAGGTTAATGCACTGCAAAAGTAACCATGTGGACACTCACCGGACCGTCACAGGATGCCTTTGGTTCAGGTTTTTGCAGCGATGCAGGAGAGGGTATCTGTTTCATATCGAGTGCATTCCCATGGAACGTAAACATGATAGTGCGCACAAACCATGGCACAGCCTATTTTTCCTGTTGTACAGGTTCACCCCCAGCATCAGGAACAGTAGCCACATGGTGCGACTTATGGAAGAGCAAAGAGGGGCTGTGTACGTACCGCCCCTGTGAACAGACAAAGCAGCAAACAAGGAGTGGCTGCAATTTCACTTTGCCGCTGTGGTGTAAAAAGGGCTTTTATGGCTCACACTGAGTCTTTTGTGGAATCCCCTTCTTGAGCTGCCAGATAATTGCAGCTCTTAATGAGCTGTTAATCACATCAAGCCATCTGGAAAACAAAGAGAATAGCATGAGAACTAGAGCCTGCTGAAGTAGCGACTTTGCTAACTTCATTAACAGCCATGGAAAATCTGCACTAGTCAAGATGGAGAAGTAGAGAGTTAGCTGCACTAGCCCTGGTCAATTTGCATTAGGTATTCGGCTAGTGAAACAATGTTAAATCGACCCCTGCATGAAGGTTTCAAAACATGAAACTGTTCTGCGAATGCTGTCACTCAATCAGAATGCTCCATTTCTTCTTTTTTTTTCATTTATACTTTTAAGGGTTTTCTTGTTTTTACTCTCACTCCCCCCCCCCCAGGCCATGGCATACACATGCATGTATGCATGTGGAGGTGCACTTACACACTAGGATCTGGTGGCCCCTTCCACACCTCCCCTGATGTTTGTCATTGCCTGTTGCCACCTACGTGCCAACCAGACCTCCAACCAGTGGGAGCAGGACTACAGACGGGTGGGCATCCACCCCATTGGAGGGAAGAGCCATGGCTCAATCCCACTCCAGCCCTCCCCCCAAGCTGATACCCCAGTGACCCGAGGTTATTCCTGAACCCAAGTCGCCGGCATAGCGCGAGGTAAGGCACCAGCACCTTAGCCCTCTGCGCCACCGGGCCAGCCAGAATGGCTCCATTTCTAACCACTGTTTTATAGCATCAAAGAATGTCATGATCTTGCTCTGGCATGATTTTCCCTTGCAGACTCCATACTGATTTTTCTGTAAGTGCTGAACGATTCTGTTTCTTATGATTGTGTAAAGCAGCTTCCATTTGTTTTCTGGAGAGGAGCAGACCTGGTAGAGTCACCAGCACTGAATTTGGACTGAAATGGATAGAGGTTGTTGTTTAATGTAACATAAAAAGATAGAAGCAGACAATGATGGCAGAAAAAGAGCCATGGTCCGTCCAGTCTACATAAGTTCCCTATTTAGTGCCCCCCATTCTCCTCCCAGTTTTTGCCATCCCACATAAACACTATACCCTTCATTCTGTCCAAACTGTGCTTGAAACCACCAATGATTTTGCACCAACCACTTCAGCTGGTATACTGTTCCACAGCTTTACCACCCCTTCTGAAAAATAATACTTCCTCATGTCCCTCCTGAACCTCCATCCTGTTAGTTTCCACTGATATCCATGTGACCATGAGCTAGTATTCAAGCTAAATGTTTCTTTGCAGTTCACTTTCTTAATTCCTTTTAGGAACTTGAAGATCTCTATCAGAGCTCCCCTGTCCCTGCTGGTCTCCAGTGACTGTATGTTCAATGAAATGAGGCGCTCTTCATAGGCTCTGCCCTGTTGACCCTGAATAATGTTTGTCACCCTGCACTGCACGGTCTCCAGCCTATCCCTATATCCCTATATCACTAAGGATCTAAATAGGAGAAGTATTATAATACCTCTTCCCTTCTGCTATCAGTACCCCTCCTGATACAACCCATCATCCTACTTGCTTTGCTATCTGCCTTGTGACACTGATTTGATTGTTTGAGGGAGTCACTGGTGAGAACTCCAAGGTCCCATTCCTCAGCTGTAGTGCTAAGTCTCACCCAACCATCCAGTGTTCTGTCCTGGGATCCTTGTTTCCTAGGTACATTACCTCACACTTCATGGCAATGAATTTCAATGGCCAAACCTTAGACAACCCCTCTAATGTTTGTAAATCCTTGTGCATTTCCCTGATTCTGTTGTCGCTAGCCACCCTCCCAATACCTCTCAACCTTTCAGCATTAAACTTCATAGCACTGGGCTGCAAAATTCAGAACATATGGTCAGAATGTGCAATACTTTCTAATTTTAAAGAATAGCCCCATATATTTAGTGTTAAGGAATGTTTCTATCAAGTTGGTTCAATGATTTAATAGTTTGTGTGTCAAAAAAATAGGTCTAATATTAGGAACATCAGTAAACCTATACAGAGCAATGATACTGTGTATTTGAGTGTAAAAATCATAGCGCTATGTAAAATAGTTGATAGGTATGACCCTCCCACAGAGCTTAGTGTCGTCTGCAAAGAGACACAACCTACCCTGGATTTTCTCACCAGTGTCACTGATGAACATATTGAAGAAGATCAGATCCAGGACAGAGTCCTGTGGTACCTTCTGTTGACCTCCCTCTCTTCTGATTTGACCCTGTTGACGACAACCCACTGCTGCCTCCCATTTAGCCAGTTACCTGCCCAGTTTACTCTGACCTTAGCCACACCCAGATACTCCATCTTTCAGCAAATGGCTGTGAGGTACTGAGCTGAAAGCCTTGCTGAAATCAAAGTAGAGCAAATCCACAGCATGGCCCCATCCAATTCCCTCATCACTCAGTCAGAGGAAACTATCAGGTTAGTTTGACAAGACCTCCCCACCATGAATACATGCTGTTTCCTATTCTGGAGTCCGTTGTTCTCCAAGTGGTCCACGAGGTCCTACTTCACCAATGATTGCATCAGCTTCATTACAATAGAGGTAAGACTGACAGGTCTGTAGTTCCCTACTTGTTTCTTGCCCCTCACCTCATGGAGTGGAACCACGTCTGCCACCTACTAATGTACTCAGATAACTGGGCATGCACAAACATCTATAATTTATCTTGTGTGGGGAAGAAGAATATGGGACAGTACTGACTGAGGCCAAATGTATCTCACCACCTTTGTGTAACAGGATGACACTGGCACATTTTTCAGATGGACATCAGGTCCCCAGCCCACAGTCTCACAAAGCAACAGGGAAGTGAGGAAGGCAAACAAGATGCTGGGGTGCATAGGAAGAGGGATCTGTAGTAGTAGCAGCAGCAGGGAGATGATCCTTCCCCTGTATAGGTCTCTGGTTCAGCCTCACCTAAGGACCGTGTGAGGCTCTGGAGC
Organism: Neoceratodus forsteri; assembly: GCA_016271365.2. Taxonomy (NCBI): domain Eukaryota; kingdom Metazoa; phylum Chordata; order Ceratodontiformes; family Ceratodontidae; genus Neoceratodus; species Neoceratodus forsteri. The sequence goes on from CM057459.1 coordinate 742,032,050, forward strand.
CTACACCTGCAGAAGGACTGTGATAGGATGGAGGTTGTACTGAAAATGTGACCAAGATAATCCAGAGTGAGGAGGGGAGCTTACAAAGAAAGATTGAAGGACCTTAACATGCACACTCTGCAGACAAGGAGAGAGGGGGGCACATGATGGAAATGCACAAATATCTCCGTGGGATTAAGCAATGTAATGAACTGTTCACCCTTAGTATAAACACAACCATAAGGAGGAACTCACTAAAGCTGACCAGAGGAAGGTTCAGGAGGGAAGTACTTTTTCACAGGAAGAGTGGTGGACAGATGGAATGGACTGCTTTAGGAGGTCTATGCCAACACAAAAAGTGGATTCAAACATGGGTGGGACAGGCACAAAACATGATAAGCCACAACACAAAACAAAATGTGCTCTCACAGAACTCCAGTGCTGCTGTTAGAAGGCATAACATTCAAAACAAACACAGGGGAAGCAGAAATGGTTTGAAAGGGCAAATGCTCAGTGCAGCATTTATTGTGCAAAACTGCCCACGGCCACAATCCCAGTGCTTTGAGTGGCTCTGACTCTTCACCAGAAGAGGCATCATACAGGCAGGAGGAGGTGAAAAATTGGAGAGGGAAAAGTGGAGAAGATGGTTATTTGGTTCATTGCAAGAGTATTAGGGTTGGGCAGACTGGATGAGCTAGAGGGTCTTTTTCTGCTGTCATATTCTATATTTCTGTTTTTCTAATCTTTTTTTTTTAAACTTAAGTTTATTCAGAAATGTGGTCGATTAATATATGGAAGAGATACAATACATACGGTAATAAGATGTTCTTCTATTCTGATTCAGTAATAAGGCACATTGCCTGTTTGAAAACTATTAAAAATGAAAAGCTGGCCAGCCTGGTGGCACAGAGGGCTGAGGCACTGAATGTCTTACTTCGTACCATGCCGGCGACCCGGGTTCGGGAGCAGACTTGGGTCATCGGGGGTTGTTGGGGAAGGGAAGGATTGAGTGTTCGGAGGACAGCTCTCCTTTCCTGGGAGGGAGGGGAGTAGCAGATCCCGCTGTCTGGTGACCCCAGTGGAGACTGGAGGTGCATCAACAGTTGGGATCTCTAGTAAGGGGATTGGCTGCGGTGGTGCTCCTGTGAATGTGTGTAGGAGCATGCATGTCTCATGCTGGTGCGCATTGCACTGCCAAGCCTGGGGGGGACAGAAAAGTGGAAAAAGGCCTGGTCACCTGGTAGGTGAAGGTGAGTCCAGTGGGACAGCCCCCATGCACAGTACTGGATCCTGCTGGTCAATGACTGGTTCTTCCTCCACTCCCTGGTCGCTCTACTAGATTCTAGATAGAGCACCAGTAGGAGTCAGCAGTTCTGCCATGGGGGGCTCAGAACAGGGGGGTTGGGTGGCCAGAGGAGATGGGGAGGAGATGGAACCAAACCAGGAGTCAGTCGGGGGACTTCAGGTGTGCGGGAGAAAGGCCATACCTGACAGACCACACCAGAAAGGGGCCAGGAGACTGGTAAGTTGGGGGCATAAAGAAAGTAAAAAACAAGCATTTGTCAATGCCGAAGTTCATCGTTGGAATTGCTGTTGGCATGCACCGACTGGCAGGACTACAGTTCCCAGCAGAAAGAACAAGTTATGCCACCAAGTTCAAATTCCCATTGAAATACAGTGAAGTGCACACCTGTTTCCTCAATTCATGATCTAGCTTTGAAGAGTGAAGATGTGTCTGCAGTTCAGAGAAGATGAGGGCACTGGAGCCCCACCGTTGGTTGGAGGGGGACATTATGGTTAGAAACCCTAATGCCCCAGGCGTTGTTTGGTATTTGCACTACAATTTTTCAACATGGTCTTTTGTGACCCCCCACCTCATAAAAGCATTTGGGACCTCTGCTCATGAACAGTGGCATTGCGATTTTGTTAATCTGTCCCGAACGTTGATTTCTCACACCGACTGCGCCATTCTGCACCAGATGTGCCAAAACACAGTTCGGGCAGGATGTGAAAAATTACAGCTGTACCATTCATAGGGAGGTGTGAAGAGATGGCAGTGATGAAAATCTGGAGTGAAAATGTTAAAAATGCTTGAACGTACAAGCGTACGTGGAAACTGCCCAACGCACGCACGTTACAGTCATTTAGTAGAATTATTTCACCAGAATTTCCACATGTGCATGTTGTGACCTCTGCTCATGAACAGTGTCACTATGATTTTCTTAATCTGACCTGACATTGATTTCTCACAGCGACGCGTTATTCTGTGCCAGATGTGCAAAAACACATTTTGGGCAGGATGTGAAAAATGACAGCTGTACTGTTCATAAGGAGGTGTAAAAAAATGTCAATGCTGAAAATATGGAGTGAAAATATTACAAATTTACGAAGTTACGTGTGTGCATGGAAACTGCTCAACACACGCTCGTAACAGTCATTTTATTGATGTTTGTCACCAAATTTTCAACATAGGTATTTTGGGACCTCCACTCATGAACAGTGTCACTGTGATTTTCATAATCTGTCCTGATCACAGATTTCCCACAGCAACTGCATCATTCTGCACCAGAAGTGCGAAAACATATTTCGACCAGGATGTGAAAAATGAGAGTGGTACTGTTCATTAGGAGGTATAAAAAATGCCAATGTTGAAGATCTAGAGTGACAATATTACAAATTCACGACGTTACAAGTGTGTGAGAAAACTGCACAACATATGCTCATAGCAGTAATTTTTTGGAATTTTTTCACCAAATTTGCAACATAGGCTTTTTGGGAGCCTACCTCATGAGCAGTGGCACTGTCATTTCATTAATCGGTCCCAAAAGATGATTCTGTGCAGTGACCACAAAATCACCTTTTGGGACTGAATAACCAGATGATGGTCACTGAATTCATGAAGTGGGGTCCCAAGAACCCCATGTTGAAAATGTGGTGCCAACATTTGCAAAAATGTCCAAGATATGCACCAAAGTTGAAAAAAAAAACAATTTTTGCCATTATACAGCTTACTGGCATTTCTTTAGTTTGCGGTCGGCTTTGAAGAGTAGACATTTTCCCACTCCACCAAAGATTGGGCGCACTGGCTCTGGAGGCATGTGGGGGGTGTGGGGAGGGGGTGGCCAGGAGGGTGGGTGCGGGTTGGGGAGGGGGCATTGCAGACTGTGGGACCGCTTTGTTTACAGGTTCAAAGAAAAATCCAGCGCAGGAAGGTTTTCTTTTTTAACAGGGACTTTAGCATGCAGGGGTGGGCTCCCAGCGTGCCAACTGAGTGTTTGTTGGTGGGGGGGGGCTGTAGTCAATGGGGATTGGGCACTCCATCAGCACATACCAAATGTTTGGGGGAGAACATGAGCTGAGGGGGACTGGTCACCCCCTTCGGCACACAACAAATGGGAGAACATTATGCCAACGGGGAACAGGCTCCCCCATTGGCAAATGAACTGGGGGAGGCATGCTGACAGGGGGATTGGGCACCCCCATCAGCTTTCATGGGGACTGTGAGAGGTGGACGGCAACAGCTGCTGCTAAATGTTTATTTAAAACTGGGAGGGGGCGTCCCGACAGCCTGGGCTCAGTGTCTTCACACTGTAAGCTCAGCAGTGTGAACGTGCAACCAGGAATTTAGCAATGCAGGAATGCAACATCAGAAGACTGAGCCGCATCACTGTTGATGCAGCTCTGTCCTTTGAAAAGTTGGCCAACTCTGCCCCAATAGCTGAAAGGAAGCCATCACCAGCCAGCTGACTGATTTGCTGGCCACTGACCTGTCCCTTGAAACTGAGCTGTCCATTGGGCACACCCCTGTATAGCATCTCATAGCAATGAGTTCTTCTGCGCCTGCACACCACGATGAACTCAAAAAATGAAAAGATGAACAAATATAAAGATAGGCAAATAAAGAAATTATATATAGGCCTGCATCACTCGCCCCATCTACAGAAAATTATATATGGATTAAATATGTTGAAGGTTATGAGAATCATATCAAGGGTCTCAGAACACAATGAGAGCTAAGAAATAATAGGTATACCATTGAGAACCCCCCTCCAAATGAGTAACTCTGTACATTCTAATGAAAAACCTTGTCACCTACCCCAGATTTCTACTGAATGAACCAGCTCTTCAAGTGACAGATGAGCACCATTGGTGCCAAGGCCACCACATTTCCATGCATTTAGGTAATTGAAGTCTAAGCACTGCAGTAATATGTTCCATGTATCAGTCTCAAAAACTTTCTGTTTCCATTGAGCCAATATTGGGAACAGAGATGATAGCCAATGTATTGCTAGACATTTAACGGCAGCTACCCAAAGAATTTGGCCACACCTAATGACATTGGGAGGGCTGTGGAGAGGATCAGTAAAGCCCAATATAAAATTTGTGAAGTTAAAAGGAGTTTGACTCCCTAAAATTACCTGCATAGCAGTGTGGATAGTTTGCCAATAAGGGTGTATGAGCAGGCAGTCCCAGAAGACATGGACGTGTGTGCCGACTACTCCACACTATCTCCAACAAGCGTCAGAGTAGGTGGCGCCATAGTGTTTAGTGATCATCGGTGTTCGAATAAAATGTACTAAGATTTTCCAGTTATACTCTCTCCACAATGGAGATGCCATAACTACCCAATCCTGCTGCAGTCACCTCTGGCAGTGCTCTGGTGAAATGGACAAGATTGACTTTGCCTCCCACCTATCTCTCAAGATGTCTGTGGGCGGACTCCGTATGTTAGCTAGTAAAGCATATGGACCAGATATTGGGCAAGACTTAGCTTTTAACATTACTAGCCAGTAAAAATAATCTTTCAACTCAGACTGCTTTTTATTTGGAATAAATGTTGTTGCTGCAGGAGGAAATGCCTAACTTGTAAAAACCTGTAATGGTCCTTTTGTCTTAAGTGAAATTTAACTTAGAGTTCTTGAAAAGGCAAACGGTATTGCCCTGGAACCAGTTGAGCAAATCTGGTTAGGTCTTGAGTCTCCCAATATCTGAAGACCACATCCAGTGATAGAGGGGTGAAATCATTATGGTGTCTCATAAGGGTCAAGGGTCCTAGAGTGCTCTGTGTGCTCATAGCCCATCTGAGTTTCAGCAATATTCTAATTGTGTGCTTGGTCCAAGGGTTAAAGGTCACTCACAGTATATCAGGTGGAAGCACTCATGTTGGAATGGTCCATAAAAAGGGTAATGTGAGAGGTCAGACATCTCTATAAGGTACCATCCAGCCTTCGTACGCTGTTTGGCCCATGATATCAGACATACTCCCTGAGCAGCAGATAATATTTATGAAAGTCTGGCAGACCTAACCCACCCTGATCCTTAGAGAGGTACAGGAGCTTATGGGTTACCCTGGGGCACCTGCCCAGCCATACAAATCTAGATAGCTCAGTACAGAGAGCATTCCAATAGGCTTGAGGTATAGGAATGGGAAGGGTTTGAAAAAGAAACAAAAATCGAGGGAGGATATTCATCTTGGTCATCTGTATGTGTGGCTGTATACGGTCAAGGGAAGGAGTTTCCATCTAGCTATGTCCTGGTGAAGGGAATTCAGTAACTTTTGATAATTGTCTAGAAATAGTCAGCTTACATTGGCAGATATGATAATTCCTAAATATTGGAAGCTATTATGGGTGGCCCATGAGAAGGGAAAAAAGTGTTTGAATATGGGGGAAGGGGTAAACTACTGAGAATCATCGCTTCCGACTTAGCCAATTAATTTTATAACCTGCCAGGGAACCGAACTGGGATAGTACAGTAAGTAAAGGAGGGAGGGATGATTCCAGGTCTCCCAGAAAGAATAAGTGTCATTGGCGTATAAGGTAATTTTTTGCTCCTGTTTCCCTGCCATGACTCCTTTGTTGTCAGGGTGTGCCCAAACTGTTGCAGTTAGGGGCTCTATGGTGAAAGCAAAAAGGAGAGGGGAGAGGGGACAACCCTGTCTCCTTCTCCTCCCCAAAGGGAACTGTTGGAAAGGTGGCCATTAATTCTGACCAAGGCTATGAGATCCCAGTATAGGGTCACCATGGCCTTCCTAAAGGAATCTCCTAAACTGAATTTAGACAAAACCTGAAGAAGATAGTCAGTCAACTCTATCAAAGGCCTTCTCAGCGTCCATGCTAATGGCAAGCTGCAAGGCCCTCTTACTTTTATGGGCTGTAATAATATTTAAAAACTTGTGGACATTATCTTGCAAGAATCTACCCTGTAAGAAGCTGGTTTGGACATGGTGTACTAATCTGGAAATATATCTCTGAAGTCAATCTGCCGGAACACTGGAAAACATTTTTAAATCAGTATTTAGCAAGGATTGGGTGATAGGAGCAGTAATCCGTAGAGTCTTTACCTGGCTTCAACAGAACTGATACCTGTGCCTGTCGCCTGAGGGGGGAACTGCCTCCTCGTCATGCAGGACAGCATTCACAACTTTAACCAAAAGGGGAGCACATTCTTTAGTAAAAGTTTTTTTTAAAAACTCAGCCAGGTAACCATCTGGGCAGGGGGCTTTAGCACTTTTTAGATGCTTTATTTTGGTCACAGTTTCTTAAACACTTATCGGGAAACCCAGAATTTCTTCTTTTTCCCCGGAGACTTGTGGCAGGAAGAGGTTCTCCAGGTAGGGCTGGAGGGATTGGATATAATTGGGGCCCCTTTCCTTGTGGTATAAGGATTTATAATAAAGTGCAAAACCGGTTAGGATGTCCTGCAGGGACGTCAACATCTCCTCCATGCCCTCCCCTACCATGAATTTTCAAAACCACCCTGGGCACCATTTATTTCCTTAACTGACCAAGAAGTAATCTACCCACCCTATTCCTGTGTTCATAAAACTATTGTTTTGAATATTAATAGATCTTTCAATTATATCTTCTAAGAAACGAATGAGTTTGGCTTGCTTAGCATTTAATTGAATCTTAACCTGATCATTAAGTGTAATCTTATGTTGAAATTCAACTCGTCAATTTGTTTCTCCGGAGTCAGTTGGTATTGTAAGTTTTCATGCTTAACCCATGATGCAAAGGAAATGATTTTTCCTTGAAGAGCAGATTTGAGGGCATCCCAATATAGAAGGGTTGGAATATCACCAGGAAGGTTAAACTGTAAAAAGAGTTTAGTTTCATCCTGAATAAGACTCAGAAACTCCTCCCTATTTAAATGGCTTACATTAAGCCTCCAGACATAAGTACTGGCAGTGGGATTGATAATCAAGTCTAAAGTTACAGAAGCATGATCCGACAAAGTAATATTACCAATCTTACAACCTTGAACCGCATGCACCCATTGGATTGGTATAAATAGTCCAACCTAGAATATTGGTTATGGCGTGCAGAAAAAAAAAAAATCTCATATCCTTGGGTGTAAATACCGCCAGATCTCTAAAAGCCCAAACTGCTGGGCTAAGTGCACCAGGGCAACAGAGGCATGAAATTTCACTCTCCTACCCAAACCAGATTTATCAGGGTAGGGCAAAGCACAGGGTTAAAGTCCCTACCAATAATGAGAAGACTATTAGAGTTTAAAATGGATTCAGTAATTACCTTGGATAGAAAAGGGACCCAGGTGGGTTCTTCATTGGGGTCATGTAGGTTTAAAAAAACACATGGTCATCCAGCAAATTCTCCAGTTATTCAGATGAAGTGGCCCTCAGGGTCTGTCTGGATATGATTAACTTGTAAGGGAAAGTTCTTTCTGATCAGGATTGCAACCCCTCGTGTGTGGGGGCGAGCCACACAATGAGAGGTCATCACCTCACCAACCCACGCTGTCCGTCATTTACTATGCTCAAGTTCTGTTAGATGCATTTCTTCTCCCCCTCTAGCCTTTCATAATTGTTGCAAAATCTTCGATCGCTTAATAAGGTTATTAAGACCCTTGACATTATGTGACACTATACAGAGATCAGCCATAGTAATTCCAGCCAACTAAAAAGGTACGACTCAGATTAGACGCATATTGCAGGCCCATGTGAAATACCCAACAACAAGTAAACATCGACATCAAGCAGCAAGTGCACATCAATAGTAGAGGGGATAACAATGACAACTAGCGTATATAACAGTAGAACAATTATAAACAGTAATGATAAAAAAAAAAAAATTAAAAGCAATTTAGAAGTAGTACTTCAAGGGTTTCCGACCAGTGGTCACCCCCTCAGATCGTGTGGTACAGGAAAGGGATATTAGGTGTTCCGCTAAGGAAGACCTTTATCTGGCACACAGAGCTACCACTAAGGCCAGAAGGGTGGTACCACCACCTGCACTGGTCTGTGTTCAAAGAAATCAAAAAACAGCAAGAAATACAGACCAGAAGCAGTCGAGAAAAAAGGGACAATAATGTATTAGAAGAATATAAAGAAGTGCCCCTTACAAACTAGTGGACAAATAACACAGCTCAACAAGACTGAAGCAACCAATAATAACTAACATCATATTAGTGGGCTGTCAGGGGCCCACAAGGGAGGGGCGCCCAAGTGCAGAGCCACATTAAAAAGACCCTAGAAATAGAGTCTGAACTTGTCACCCCTAAAACAAAAGCAGAAAAAAGCTGCTAGTGTGTAGGAAAATACTATGGATATTGTGAAAATAGTTCCAGAAGTGGATAATCTAGATGCTCAGGCACTGGAGCAGACCACCCCCCCCCCACCCACCGCCAAAGGCACCAAAAAATAAAGGGGGGGGGGTGTTCAGTATGACCCCTTAAGGTATTAGACAACCTGTAGAGGATACCCCCCACAAGAAAAAGGAGACCACATCTCCAGACCACAGTTCTATATATTAACCATAGAGAATAGCATGAATACCAGCCAAGACAGGTCTGCAGGCAGTAGCTCATGCCCCAACAAGAGGTCTGAGAAAGAAAAAGAAAGAACAGTAAAGCATGTAGAAATCAAAGGGGAGAAAGTCAAGAGTGTGGTATCAAATATGCCCCAATTCCACATGCTGCAAAGAAGAGTTAATAAAGTAGTGCTGAGGCCCCCACAATGGGACAGGCTCTCGAATATCAGAGTTGCAATCAGCAGCTGGCTTAAGTATACTCCCCTGTACTGTTTAAGTATGATTGTAGCAGGGGCAATGAATCCATAGAAGCAAAGGGGATTCAAAGGTCTACAGTGCAAAAGGTAGCTGGCAGCCAAGTCAGAATGTTAAGTATGACTACCCCCCCCTACAGCCAGGTGCACATGGTGGGAGAATGAAACAGCCCAGAGCCACCCACCCCACACCCCACACCGAAGCCAGCAATAACTGTAAATCATACTCTGTCTAAATGCAGGGGAACAATAAAATTAGAAGTTAAAGTAGACAGTAGCCCCATTCTGATTCGCCTCATCTTCCCCCAGGCCCAATGCCCATCTGTTACCCACGCGGAAAACAGTTGGTCGATGAAAATACCCTGGATGCTGTTAACAGGGACTAAGCTTCAAAACATCAATAAACTGGTCCTCTTACCTATGGTACTGACAACTAAGACATTAAGGTCTGAAGTAAAAAATGCCTCCGGAAAAAAGTGGCAAGAATCAGGGAACTTCTTCTGTTTCAGTAAACAAGGCAGAGATGGAAGCTGTGGAATTTCAACCAGCCTGCTATCATCACTGTCCACTGAGGAGCTGGCCCATTGAAGAACAGCATTCCAAAGTTTTGAGGACTTTTTAGAATGCAATCCAGAAGTTGGGGGTTTATTCTGAACCTTGGCTTGCAGTTTGTGCTATGGAAAACGAGACACAAGTTCAGGTAGCAGAATATCTTGTTTCTGTAGGAAATCCTTTGCCTCTGCTAGATCTGCAAATCTGAGAATACGCTCTGCAGTGACCACATTGAAATGGGCTGGGTATTCAATATATGCTTTCAGTCCCTTTTGTTTTAAAGCTGTCTGGACTCCTAACACTTGCCAGTGACACTGCATAGTGATTGGGGCATAATCCTGTTCAAAGAAGAGGAAGCAATTTCCAAAGAAGAGTTCCCACTTTGCCCAAGCTGTCTTAAGTACCATTTCTTTTGTTCTGAAGTCCTGAAAGGCCATAATGATGGATTGGGGTCTAGCTTTGGGATCTTTTGGTGGAGCAGACAGGGCACGATGCGATCGAATGATATTAAGCAATAAGTGTGTTCCCTTGAAGTCAAGAAGAATTAAATCATGTAACGCCTCCGGTATAACTCAGACCTTCAGAAATTTAAAAAACAACGAGATGAGGCATGGAAGTAAGCTAAAACAGCTAATACACAGTATGCATCGGACAATTACAAGAAACTCAGGAATCGGTGCACTAGAAATATAAAAAATGTCAGACAGAAATATTACAATAGGGGACTATCAACTACTGTTACAGGTAATCAAAGGGACTTCTGGAAACATATGAGAAAAAAATCAAAATATAAAAAAGCCCAATATTTCAGAAAAGTTTACTATAAATCAACATATACTCCCCTTGGGTCCAACAGAGGTGAAATAATTCAATAAATATTTTATTTCCATACATACACAATCCCAAACCAACATAACTGGAGAACTATCTCAACCAAATAAAGTAAATATTCACTGTGATCCTGAGCAGATGACAGGTAATTTGGTTCTGCCACAATAGAGAGAGAAATTCTCCTTCTGTGAAATTGGGATAAAAGAAGTACAGGAAGCTTTACTAAAATTAAACATAAAAAAGGCATCTGGCCCTGATGAATTACGTACTGTACTACTAAAATATGCGACACCAATAATTGCTTATCCATTAACCTTTATATTTAATATGTCCCTTACTCAAATGGATGTTCCTATACAATGGAAAACAGAAAAAGTTGTCCCAATATATAAATCTGGATTAAAAACATTAATTGAAAATTATAGACCCATATCGTTACTACCAGTAACTGTAAAGGTATTTGAGAGACTTTTGGCAAATCAACTACAGCACTTTCTAGAGGAAGAAAAGGTTATAAATAGATTTCAGTCAGGCTTTAGGCCATTATATAGTACAGCAAGTGTACTTCTAAAGGTCACGGGGGATATCACTGAGGCTTTGGACATGAGGATGTCTATGGGAGCTGCCTTTATTGACTTATCCAAAGCTTTCGATACTTTGGTCCATGACACCTCTTGTCCAACCTCAGGGATATTGGTATGTCCAGCTCAGTAGCTAAGTGGTTTCAACAATACCTTGTGGGGAGGCAACAGATGGTAACTATGGGGGATTGGACCTCTGATATGGGGACTATGGTATCGGGTGTCCCTCAGGGCTCGATATTAGGGCCAGTCTTGTATAACATCTATATGAACAAAATTCTGCATTTCAGATTGCAGGGTTAGATGTCACCTATATGCGGATGACATCATCATTTATATGGAGGGTGCCTCCGCAGATAGTATCCAATGCCCCCCCTTCGGATGGCGTTTGATGAATGACAACAATTCTTGACAGTCAAAGCTGGTATTAAATGTCAAGAAATCCCAGGGGATCCTTTTTACAATACAAAAATAGGAGCCCTTCAGAAGTGTCTCTTCAGATTAAGACTTTTGGTAATACATTTTTAGAACAAGTACGCAGTTATAAATAGCTAGGAATTCAACTAGATTTGGCATTAAATTGGGATGCATATTGTATGTGGAGATTGTTGAAAAGAAAGTGGTGAAATGTTTGGGCTTTTTTGTACAGGAATAAGCACTGTATGACTGAGCATACTAAGAAGCATGTGGTTCAAACATTAATTATGCCCATAATTGACTATGGAGATATTTTATATTCAGGTGCCTCAGCAAGGAGCCTGAACATATTAGATATAATATATCACAAGCTGGCTAGGTTCATACTGGATTTCCCCAAAAGAACTATTGGATTGACCTATATGAAAAACTGCATTTAGCCTCACAGAGAGGTGAGCTCTACATACAGTCTTGTTTATGGCAAGATACGGGCAGCGGTCACGATCCAGCCATAACACCTCTACAGTGCAAGGATCCTGATCTACCAACCCCCCAAAGAGATAGATAAGGTGCCACTTGCCCCCACGGGCAGCGGTCATGATCCAGCCATAGCACCTCTACAGTGCAAGGAGCTTGATCCACCCACCCCCCCAAAGAGATAGATAAGGTGCCACTTGCCCCCACAGGCAGCAGTCATGATCCAGCCATAGCACCTCTACAGTGCACGGAGCCTGAGCCACCCACCCCCAAAGAGATAGATAAGGTGCCACTTGCCCCCACGAGCAGCAGTCACAATCCAGTTATAGCACCTCTATGGTGCAAGGAGCCTGATCAACCCCCATAGAGATAGATAAGGTACGATGCTTGAAAAATTGCCACGATTTCTCTGGGCTGTGTGAACGCTGTGTGAACGCTGAACCGGATCATCACTTGCAATTTGCTGTTTTCGATTTCGGCGCCTTCTCAGGATAGTGCTATTGGCTCCATGCCTGTGTAGAGCTCCCTGATTGGCTGGTCTTACTCAACTGAGACAGGAGCACCTGAGACATGTGGCTTAATGTAAGCCTGCATCCCTGTATTCGGCTATTAATTTATATATTTTAATTTAGCCTGTTCTGCTCGGCCTGTGTAAAGTAACTTACCATCCCCCCACCCACCCCGCTGCAGTTTCTCTCCAACTGTATGTGCACTGATTCAGTGCTAGCTCTGCAAACTTCCCCTTGATTTTTCCCCAATTAAGCTTTCACTCTGTACACTGCCTTGAACTGAGTTTGTAAAAAAGTTTTACTGGCTTTGTTAATATATTGTTTTAATCCTATTTAAGACTGTACTGGGCTTACATGCTTACTGCCATGGACTTAGAAAATTCAGTGAATTGTAAAATCTGTGTAGCCTCTGTCTTGAGCCTAAGGCTCCTGCCCTTGACTTTCATTCTTAATCATCTTCCATTGTCCCCCTGTCCTCCTCTGTCTCTGTTCTGTCCCTCCTGCCCTCTCCCATCAGTCTGTTCTTTTGTGCTTGTTTTGGATTCCTGAGTTAGCCGGCACCTTGCCTCTGTCTGAGACTGCCCCCTGACTTTGTCTTTCAAGTTGGTGCTCAGCTCTCTTTGTGTGTCTCTGTTTAGACACCCCCCCATCTGCTCCTATTTATTCTGCTGTCTCCTTCCTTACAGGTGCCACTTTCCCCCACAGGCAGCGGTCACGATCCAGCCATAGCACCTTTACGGTGCAAGGAGCCTGATCCACCCACCCCCCAAAGAGATAGATAAGGTACGATGCTTGAAAAATTCCCACAATTTCTCTGGGCTGTGTGAATGCTGAACCGGATCATCACTTGCAAATTGTTGTTTTCAATTTCGGCGCCTTCTCAGGGTAGCGCTATTGGCTCCATGCCTGTGTAGAGCTCCCTGATTGGCTGGTCTCACTCACCTGAGACAGGAGCACCCGAGATGTGTGGCTTATTGTAAGCCTGCATCCCTGTACTCGGCTCTTAATTTATATATTTTAATTTGGTCTGTTCTGCTCGGCCTGTGTAAAGTAACTTACCATTCCTCCCCCCCCCCCGCTGCAGTTTCTCTCCAACTGTACGTGCACTGATTCAGTGCTAGCTCTGCAAACTTCCCTTGATTTTCATCCCACCCCTCCCTCCCAGGCCTCCTTTAAATGCACACAGTCTCTGCCCACTTCAATCTGATGTTTCAATTTATTGGTTACTTACTGTCAACAACTGGAACTCCTCCCATCCCCTTTTTGCAACTAAGCCTTCCAGCAGCTTTATCTCATTCTGTCTTGCTGAGGCATACCATTTTGGTACTTTAGGTTTGCTCACTAGCATATCCTGTCTTGTTAAGGAAGTTGATTTAGGTCAGGTGATCTCTCTAGTACTTGGTCTGCTCCAGAGTAGTAGCTAAGAAATTTGCTTCAAAGCCTCTTTGTCCCTAGTACTACTCTATAGTCAGGTGAACTCTTTTCTTATTAGCCTGACTAGGAGCTGTACTTAAGGATTACTGCTTCAGGCTCCACTGCATATGGTAGTATTCTGCAGGGATTAAGAAATTCTCCTCCATTGAGAATCTCTTCTCTTGCCTGCACTTGTAGTGCCCATTGGTTGATAGTCTCATAATGAGGGCATATTACCTGCTTCTATGCTTGTCTCTGCTCATCTTACATGTATTGGACCCAGGAGTGTAGCCAGAAATTTCCATTTTGTACACAGTCTCCAATAGTTACACCCCCCCCATTAAAAATTTACACATCCTTTCCAAATGGCACCCCCTTCCAAACAACTCAGATTGTTGTCAGATGATTCCTCTACTCTCTAAAGAGGTTATACATGTATTGGACATACCTCAGTGGCCTACACTAACCCAAATACTACAGATTAGAATGATAATATTAACAGAGTGGCTTATGGTTTGTGACAGGCACTCAACAAAACTGTACACAAATGTGTACAGTGAGTATGTCTGTCTACACCCCTGATTGGACCCAAACATGAACCAAAACATAACTCCTAGAGTGGAGAAAGGCTCTCTTTTTACATTGTCTGACCGGGACTTTTCCTATCAAGTAGAAGGACTTGTATGTGCTCTAACTTCCCCAGGCCGCTGCTGGTCCTTCACCTGCACCGGCATACAGGAACTCTCCTACAGCATGCCCACAGGGCTACACCACCTTCTCCATACTCCTCTCTACTCCCATTGACTCTCTCGGTCAGGGTATTATTGTATGCAGCATCAGAAAAACTGGGAACTAGCCTCAGAACTCCCTATACTGCTGCAGACAAATCACGTAACCGAAAGAAGACTCAGCCACCCACACTTCTCCTAGGACTCTGCAGGAAACTCTTGTTCCTGCTTTTACTATGCTCAGGAAATTTTGAGCTTAATCCAAGCCCTCTGACACCCATGGAATCCCCAGCAGAGCTACAAAGCCTCAAGGGGCTTACATTCTTGCATGTTAATGCATGTAGCCTATTAAAAAAAAAAACACTTCTGTTCAGGCCTGGGTATGTCATACTGCTCCAGATGTTCTGGTGATTATGGAGTCCTGGCTCCGAATGGCGACCAGTAACAATGAAGTTAACATCCCCTCCTACTCTTTGTTCAGAGCCGACAGGCAAACCAGAGGTGGTGGGGTAGCTATTTACATCAAGGATAAATTCCCTGCCTCCATAATTGACTTAACCTCTGTCCCAAAAGAATTCGAAAGCTTGTCATTAAAGATTGAAATTGCCACCGGTGTCTCATTATGTATAATAGGATACTGCAGACCCCCATCAGCTAGACTACAGTTGTTAAAATATCTCGGAAACATCCTGGGTTCGGCATCTTCAGAGTGTATCATACTAGGGGACTTCAACTTAGACTGGATCTCCAGTGCATCCACCCCACTTAAAATGTTCTGTGATTCCCTTGGGTTGTCACAGCTAATAAACAAATCTACTCATCCTAACAAGCTGAACCCTAATAACAGTACTCTCTTGGATATCATTTTAGTTAACAAATCCCATTTATTCTCCCATGTTGGCGTCTTTTTCTCTGATATTAGTGACCATTGCTTCATCGCGTGTATAAGATCCACTCTTAAATCCACAACTGCACCAAAATTCTCCTTTAATAGGTGCATACGCAACTTTGATCTCCATGGGTATATATCAGACCTAAGAGACTCCATGCAATGGCAAGACTTCTATCTAGCCAAGTTCCTGACTACGGCTTATGATATTTTCTCAGAAATTGTGCTAGGGGCTCTCATCAAGTATGCTCCCATAGTAAAAGTTTGTGCCATAAACAAATCCTGTCGGTGGTTTACAGAAGACCTGAAAGATGATTTGCGGAGTAGGGATGTACTCTGGAGAACTGCTAGGAAAAACAATTTAATAAATGACTGGAATTCTTTCCGGAGGGCGAGGAACCTCTGCAGCAAAGTGGTCAGAGAAGCCAAAGCTAATTTCTACTGCTCTCAGCTGGAGAGCTCCTCAAGAAATGCCTCAAAATTCTGGAGGACTATCAAAGACATTGAAGGTCACACCACTGTAAATTCCCTACCTACTAAATTATTGATCGACAATACTGTCATCTCCGACAGACCATCTAACCTCGATGCTCACAATAATCATTTTGCCACTGCAGGGCTAGCCTTTGACTCCTGTCCCACGAATATCCTCCACCAACAATTTAGATTGGATACACAAGAAAAACCCATCCCCAGTCCATCCTTCTCTCTGCAGCCTACCTCCCATAAAGAAGTCGAAGATCTTCTCCTTCAGCTGGACACTAGGAAAAGTGCTGGGGCCAACCTCATTGACCCGTACTTCTTCAAGGTCAGCTACCGTGTCTTCGCATTCCCAATTACTCATCTCTTCAACTTATTCTAGTCTCAGGGTGCCCTACAGTCCATTTGGAAAAATGCACTTGTGGTCCATTTGTTTAAGTCAGGAGATCCTAGTGACCTTACTAACTACAGGCCAATCTCCCTACTTCCAATCCTGTCAAAGATGCTGGAGAAAATAGTGAACTCCCAGCTTCGGAAGTACCTGGAATCAGAAAAATTGCTCAACCCGTTACAATCTGGTTTTAGAGCACAGCACAGTACAAACTCTGCTCTAGCCAAGATGACAAATGACTGGCAGCTTGAATTAGACAAAAAAAAAACTTTGCGCAGTTTTCTTGGACCTAAGCAAGGTGCTCGACATCATGATCACAGACTGTTTCGTCGTCCTCCGAACATTGGTTTGGATTCCCTATCCCTTAAAATGGTTCTCCAACTACCTCTCAGGACGACTTCAACAAGTAAAGGCAGAAGGGGAAGTTTCTCCACCAAAACCCGTATTGAGGGGTGTACCACAAGGTTCCATTTTTGGTCCCTTGCTCTTCACCATTTATATTAACAATGTAGATGCCCCCATCAAAGAAGCACAAATACACCTATTCGCGGATGATACGGTACTCTATGCTAGTAGCCCCACACCTGAAGTGGCCTGTAAAGCCCTTCAAAATTAATTTAATCTGCTGCAACATCAGTTTATAAACCAGAAACTGCTCTTAAATGCAAAAAAACCAAAGCAATGTTCCTCTCACCCCTTCAAAATGCAATAAATCCTGCAATTGCTGGGACACTCCCGCAGATCACTACCATTCTAGGTGAGCGGTTAGACTATGTACCAAAGTTCAAGTACCTGGGGGTCTGGTTAGACCATAGACTTACTTTCACAGATCACTTAGAAGAACTAGCAAAGAAACTTAGACAAAGACTTGGTCTGTTCTTTAGGATTAATAATCTCCTCACAAGAGACGCTAAACTGAAACTGGTTCAAACTACCTTTCTTTCCCTATTGGATTAAGCAGACTTTCTATATAGTCAGGGACCTGCAGGTACCCTAGCCAAACTCGATACACTTTATCACAGAGCCATAAGATTTATCACGGGTCTTCCATACTCAACCCACCACTGTGCATTGTACATGGCAGTAGGATGGTCATCCCTTGCTTACAGATGGCAAACAAATGCTGCAGTTTGGACATACAAAGCTATCTCAAATAAACTGCCCCAGTATATCTCTGTCTGTTTACCTTTGTGCACTCTGGGTAAGTATGCCCTGAGTAGCACCTCATATATCTACCTTTTTGTTTACAAAGCAAAAATCTCGCATTGGCAGAGCAGCCATCAGCTTTGTGCCCCCTCAACTGTGGAATAAGCTGCAAAAAACTTTGAAATTAACTCACCTTATCAGCCTAGCAGCTTTTAAATCTCTATACCTACATCATAATAAGGAGTCCTGTGCCTGTCTACCCTAAATAGTGACTCCTATAAGTCCAAGCACACTCTAATTACTACTGTTAAGACTGATCACATCTATAATCGACTCTTCCCTCTCCCCTTTTTCTACCCCCATATCTGTCCCTTCCTCATTCCTTTGACCCTGGTTCCAGCTCTAAATTCTCCATACCGTATTACTATATATCTTTTTATATTAGGTTTTATTCGTGTTCGGTGCACCTGATATGTATATTTCTTTACTTTTATGAAAAATTGTGTCCTACCCAAAACTAGCTGTATCTTCTGTTCCAAACATATACTACTGTCAATGCTACCTGCTGATACTTTGTATATACTGTATTATTGTATCTCACTTTATTTGTATTATTACTATTTTCTTGTGTGTTGCATCCCATGTATATTGTCCCTTGTTCCTTGTTAACAAACCCAGATCCACCTCGAAAATGAGCTTGCTCAACGGTGATTGCATGGTTAAATACTTTGATTGATTGATTGATTGATTGATGTTCAAAAGGTCTAATCAGTGATTATATTCTACATAGTCTTGTGGTTAGACCCGTTAAACAAGGTCTACAATCTGCACTAGGATTAGAATACAAACTCCCAAATTTTAAAACAGTCTTAGGTAGGAAAAATGTTTTCTACAATGGACCCAGATTGTGGAATTCATTGCCTTTAACCTTTCGGCTTGAAGGTAACCAAACATGTATTAGTGCAGTAAAAACTTGGTTTGTAAATGAAGCCAGATCTGGAAGTGCAGCAGAAAGCAGTAATTGAACATGTGTTTTTTTAATTTTAATATTCCTGATGACATGTTACATACAGTACTTATTTATTGGCGATAATACTATGTTCAGTCATTCTGTAATTTATTGTATATTTTGTATTCAGTGTTGTATGTTTATTTTGTAACTTATTGTCAATCTTGCACAAAGGACCTCACTGACAATGAACTAGTCTCAGTTTGAGCTATCTGATTCAATTTTGAATAAAAGTTAAATGAAATGAAGTGGCTTGTCCTAAGGGAGTCTCAATTTTCCTGAAAAATTTCTTCCATAAATTGGATCATGTCTCCCATCTCAGTTTTCTCAGGGAGCCCATGTAGTTGAATGTTATTACGTCAATGGCAATTCTCCAGGTCCTCTAATTCTTGTTCCCGGTAATACAGATCAAGTAAAGTGGAGCTGTGAATGTCCATGGTTTGGATGTAATCTAGCAGGCAGGCATGCACTGCAGTTGTCTGTTTCTCAACAATACAGAGGTCCTGGTGATTGTCTGCAACCATAAATAAAACCAAAATCCACCTCAACACCATCTGAAAAATGGGATGCCTGATAAACTCAAACATTACCTGTACAGTTGTGACTGGTCCCCTATTGACTCATCACCTAATATTGATGCGAACCTCTCCCACTTTATTTGTACCTTCAACTATGCCTGTGATCTATTTGCCCCCTTCACAAAGAGTACTGTCAAAGTACGGGACTGGTCTTGGTTATTAAAGGCTCTCCTGGATACTATGATAACTTTTGGTATAAAGCCCTGGACTCTGGCTGACCTTCCAATGGGCAGTTGTACAGTGCTGCCACGAATCAATGCACCAGGAGGATAAAACAGGCAAAGGCCTCCTACTACCAAGAAACCCTTACGTCCACCTGGGGCTCTGGATGCAAGTTCTCGAATACTCCTAAGGAGCTAAATGGGACTACCATGTCCCCTCCCCATCCCTGCTTTACATTAATGGTACCCCTGCTCAGGATCCCCAGGTCATTGCTGACTCTCTTTACTCTGCCTTCTTGAACCTCAGCAGCATTCTCCCCCTGACTACTTCGAATCTCCCACATCCCCATTCCTTTCTTCGGTATTCCACCATTCCATTTCAGAACTATTTCTACCCTAGAGGCCAAATCCTTTCTCTCCAAGGTCTTAGGTAATGCACGTCACAGTGGTGATTCTTTGGACCTTAAGCTTCTTCATTTGGCTATTGATGCAGTCCTCTCCCTATCACAAAAATCTTTAATCTTTCCCTTTGTCTTGGTCAGTTCCTCTCACGCTGGAAATCCTCCATTGTCACACCTATTTTCAAAGGCGGTGATCGCATCCTTCCTGGAAATTACTGTCCCATTTCTATTCTGCTTCCACTGCCCAAGGCCCTTGAAAAAATAGCTGCTGAACAGCTGTCTGACTACCTAACTAAACACAATCCACTTTGCTGAGAACAGCATGGTTTCTGTAAGGGCCACAGTACTATCTCTGCTCTTCTGGAATACAGCAGTCTCTTGACAGGGGTCACCTAGTTGGGTCTGTATACATAGACCTGACTAAAGTGTTCAACACTGTTAATCATTCCCTCCTCATTAGGTCCCTCCTCTCTTTGGGAGTATCTCAAGATGCCTCTTCTTGGTTTACTGACTAAACTTTAGAGCAGGTCCCAGCAAGTCCATATTAACAACTACTTCTCCTCCAGTCTTCCTGTGAGGTCAGGGGTCCCCCAAGGCTCTATCCTTGGACCCCTACTTTTCAGCTTGTCCCAAGGTCTGCTCTGGTAAACTCCTACTCAATGCTGATGTTGCTGTTCTCTTCAGCAGCCATCCTGACCACACCCCTCTCCAGCATGCTCCAAAATGTATTCTCAGAAGCTGAAACCTGCTTATCAGACCACAAACTTGTACTTAACTACAAGAAAACCAAGACTATGGTCTTCTCCCACCACTGGAATAAATATCATGGTGCCCCCCGCAAATCTGCAACTTTCATAACTCCTGCCTGGAACAAGTAAACTTTAAATGTCTCGGAATCACACTCAACTCAGTTCTTACTTTCCATGATCATATCCATCAACTTAGTGCTGCTATAAACATCAGAATAGGGCTACTGTGCCGCCATAGGTGCTGTCTGCCCTCTGATGCTCTTTGCCTTGCTGTCTCTTCCTGTGTCCTCTCCCTAGTCGACTATGGGATTACTATCTATGGTGCTGCTGACCATACTGCCCTCCATAGGATTAAAGTGTCCTTGAACAAAGCCTGTCGTCTTGTCATGGGCTGTGTTAGGCACACCCATACATGCGACCTGTATAGTTTTTCAAATTGATTGACTTTTGAAGGCAGGCTAAAATATCAAACCTGTCTACTTGCCCCAAAAATCTGAATAGGCCTTGCCCCACCAACCTCCGGCTCCTAAATCTCCTTTAATCTACCCCTTAGCAAAGAGCCACTAGAAGCTCTTCCATGGCCTCCTTTCAGGTTCCTCAATGTAGGACCTCCCTCGGGCAGCATGCTTTCCAGTATGAGGCCCCCCTTTGGCTAAACTCCCTTCCGACTGCTGCCTCAGCTTTATCCAAATTTGCCCTTTTCAAATCTCTTCAGGAACATATGATTTCCTCCAGCACCTGTGACTGCTTCTAACCTCTCCCCTTGTCTACCCTTATTTCCATTTGTCCAGTCGTTATCCTCTCTCCCTTGTCTCTCACTGCCCTCCTTTTCCCTTCACACTTCCTCCTCTCCTCAGTATCCTCTCCTTACCTACTGTTCTATCCCTGTCCTAGCTCAGACTGGTACTATTTTACCTGACTTTATTTTGTTCTTTGCTGTACTGACTATTTTCATAATGTACAATGTATTACCTGACATGGACAGTTTTTATCCGGTATTCTCTGTTTTGTTTTATTTGTACCATTCTTGATTGTCATTTTCTGAATTCTGTATTGTACCTACATGACTTGGAGCCTTTGCAAAAGAGTCTCTGACTCAAAGGTTTGTAATTCTGATTCAATTAACAAATAAATAGTTTCTAGCCTACAAAGCATCTCATTTATGTGTTGAAGTTGTGTGCACAGTTTTTTAGAGGTTATTGTAAAGTTTTCTTCTTCTTCTGCTAAGTCGCTGGATGAAGGTGATAAAGAGTCCAGGGCATGGAGTCAACTCAGCCACCTGGTTGATCTACCGGTGGCTATTTAGTGTGCTTGGCAAGCGTGAAGGCTAACAATTCTTTCAATTTTTGCCAAGTGGTCATCATAAAATTGTTAATTTTCCATTTTTGAGAAGTAGGGAGCTCAGATGTGGCCAGGATGTTGGTTGATTTGATCCATGGAGCCGGAACTGAAGAACTAGGCTGCCATCAGCTTGGTGGCGGAACCGGAAGTCCCTGTTTTTCTAATCTTGAGTGACAGGTTAAGCATAGAAATGTTTCCTGAGCCCCCATTGCTGGAGCTGCTAGCCTTAGAAGTTTAGGGTCAATGCTATCCACACAAGCACTTTTATTTAAATGGATTTGGCTAAAGGCCTTCAAGAATGAGTGGGATCTGAACTGAAAGGTTGCTGGCACCATGACAGCAACTGAAGAGGTGACACTGATGGAGATTCCCATTACAGGTGTCTGGGTAGGTAGACTGTGCTTTTAACTTTCCCCTTACTTCAGCCTCTTACAATGGCAGAGTGCTGTTGCTGGGTTTTCCAACACTTCAGTCTTTTTTTTTTATAAAGGTTTTTATCCTCCCAGGCTTACTGAGTGGCTGCTCAACTCTGTCCCTGAGTGCCATCAGTTGGTCTGCTGTCTCTCTCATTCTGGGAGGTACTGAGCCCCTGTGCATTACCACCTGCAGCAGCCCCACCTCCCCAAAGACTCTCACCCAGATGTTCCCCCTGCCCTGCACAGTGACAGGGTAGACTGTGACACCTCGGACAGGGCTTCATGAAGTCTGGTCTCCTTCCATTTTCCTCCTTAGGTTTTCCCCCTGAGGCTATGGCAAGCACGGAGGACACATGTACATGGAGGTGGCATGCGCTCCAGAACTGCTAGCCCTTCCACTCCCCTGACTTTCATCAGACTCCCAAGTATTGGCACTACCCATAGAACTCCACCTGGTGGTAACCAAGAGCTGGGACAACTGCCCACCCCAGTCAGAGAGACATGAGAGAGGAGAGCAGTCAAGCAGCTGATTGATCCTCTCCCAAATCCTCCCAGCTGATCCCTGGCAACCCAAGCTTGTTCCCAAACTCGGGTCAATAGCATGTCAAGAGGTCTGACACTGTAAGTGTCTCAGCCCTCTGCACTACTGGGAACACTGTCATTGCTTATTATTGTAATATCTCACATTTAGATGGCACTGCTTTATAGCCTACTTTTCACATATAGTGACAATCACCAAAACCATAGGCACCTGTTTACCTTGACCACTAAATTTCAATAAATTAGCTTTACAACAGAAAGCCAAGACGATGCTGTTTGGGTCAAAACCTTACCTTACCAGGTCACTCAAATCCGGTTATCCTCTCCTGATTCACCCACCCAGCTGCTCTACCCTTGCAATCATCCACTCCTTCAAATATCTGGGGGTCACACTGGACCCCACCCTCTCCTTCACTGGCCATGTTAACTTGATAGTTCATAGAATAAATCAGAAACTCTGTGTAGCATACTGCATCAAGCCCTTCCTGACTGTGGAAGCTCACCTGGCTATAGCAAGAGGAAACCTTCTCTCCATTCTGGACTTCTGTTCCCCAGTTTACACTCATATCTCCTCTGCCCTTCAGACAAGACTCGTAACTGTATACAACAGTGTTTGACATTTTGCCCTGTCCGCCCCTACTCCACCCATCACTGTGACCTCTACTGCTCCCTAAACTGGCTTTCCTTGCAAGGTCGCTTTAATTTTACACTTGGCTGCCTCACCAATACTTGCATCCAAAGTGGTCCTGCTTCCACCCCATCTACCTCCTTTAAGCCCTGCACCATGCCAAGAAGTCTCCATTCCTCCCTTGTCCCTCCCCTGGAGACTCCACTAACCGCTACTACCATGGGTGGTAAAACACTATTGGCTGTGTCCCCCCTACTATGTAACAAACTGCCTGCCTCCTCAGATCAATTGACAAGCATCACACCTTTAAACGTGATTTTAAATCCTGGCTTTTCCTAGGAACACCTGCACCTGTCTGCTCAGGTAACACCCATCCCCCTAGCTCTTCTTAGACTTGATCCCTAACCTCCTGTCTGATCTTGCTTGGACACTAGTTAGTCTGGACATAGATTTGAGGGGGGGGGGGTTAACGTGGTAACTTCTTTGCCCAATGTTGCCTGTACTTGTATATGTTTCTGTACCATGGACTGCTTGTCAATGACTGGCATTTGTTTGTAACTGATTTATACTATTACCACTGTCTGAATCCCAGTTGTATTGCATGTTACTTGTGCCATTTTGTTGCTATTTACATGTTGGTCATTATGTCATCTGTATTCTGCTCATGCCATTTTGGCACAGGAATGCTAATGTTGTACATATTACACACTGATGTGACTACCTATGCCTATTGCATTGTACATTGCTGTTGCCAACTGTTTTTCCACATTTTGTCATTTGTAATTTGTAATTTTTATCTGCTTGTGCCTTTTGGGCCCGGGTCATGGCTGTAGATGGTTCTTTGGATCAGAGCACTTTACTCGGTTAACAAAGTCATAAATAAATTAACATAAATAAATGCCTCCAAGCTTAATATCACCTTTTGTTTTGAAAGAAAATGCTGCCCATGTTAGAACAGCAGGTCGAGGACAAACTAAAGGAAGCAAGTGAAGAGCTGGAGAAATATGGAAACGGAGTCCCTACTGATGAGCTCGAGCAAATATCTTATCTGATCGAGGTAAGAACATATTTACAAAAGCATGTGTCTAGTTAGTATTTCCAAAGCACAGGCAATGCAAAAGCTATGGAAAATGAATAGAGGGTAAGGGGAGCAGCTAGAAATCAATTCCACAGCCTCTTAAGTCTTCAGTTTGTTATACAAATAAGCAGTATGGTCTAACAGTTAGGGCAGTGCATTGTGAAATACCTATTAGGTTTGGGATTTGTCACAGCCAAATGGTCACAGTGTAACCCTAAGCAAGTCACTTGACCTCTCTGTGATGTAGTCCCTCTCAGCTGTAAAACTGGGTAAAAGCAGAACCCAGCTGACAATGAATTACAGAATATCAGTTGTGCTGTCCTAGGTAAATACACTGCAAAATAAGTACATAAAAATGCTGCTTGCTGTTGGAAGAGAGGGATACAGTTTCTCTGGAAAATGGCTGAGAGCAAAGCATTCTATTTGTTCTGTGAGGTGTGAGTCTGCATAACCATAATGAAGTGTTAAAAGAAGTGCTGTTAAACTTTCTGGACTTTTTGGCCGTAAACATGTGACAGTAAGATTTGAAAGGTTGAAGAAATCAAATATAAGCGCTTCCACTACTTTCGCTCCACTGGCCAGGCAGAATTTCTTTTCTTAACATATGAACATTAGGGCTACAAGTTCAGTTAAAAATAATTGAACACCTTCAACTTCAGGTGTTCAATTCTTTTGGACTGTGGCAAACATTTAGGGGAAATAGGTGGACGGTTGGTTTGACTAGCTTACCCTGGTCTGAATGATGTGGACCAGGTGAATCATTTGAACAGTGAACGCAAGTTCACACCTGAAACAGTTAACTAGAGCACAGTATGAGTCACAGCCTTGTTTCAGAGTTGGACTCAGCTCAACCACGTGAACCAGTGGGAAAGTTCATAGGCATGCTTATCGTCGTGCTGCTAGGTAGCTTAGGCAAGGCTATTATGCCTTTCTAGTTAGATTACGTAGGAGATTCTCTAGAACAATGCAAATCTTCAAAAGTTCCACCTACACTAGTCCTGCAACATCAGGATTGCTGAAGGGGTTTATTTAGGAGGAAAACAATGTAAAATAAATGAAAAGGTGCTGCAGACTGAGCAGCAGTGTTGCAGGGCAGCAGGCCTCTGGGACCAGGGGCTTGCCTGAGAGGGGAGATGGGAGAGACTGTACTTTGGAGGTGAAGGAGTGTACTTGGGGCTGGGCAGTGGGCAGATGGGGCACGAGGTGGCAGTCTGCCATTGACCACTTGTTGCCTAATGTCAGCAGCGCAGCACACATTCAGCACATTTTTTTATTGTAGAACTAGCATTTTAACAGGGTATTACAAATACAGTATAAACAGATTTCGACTACAGCCCCTGGCAGAACCTTAAAATTTTTTGGGGGGAGTTACTCATATTTAATAATTTTACTGGGCAGTAATTGTGTGACAGCTGGCAGCAGGACAATGCCTGGCCACTGGTAGTTGGCACCTTGGTGGTATCCCCTGAAAAAATAATTGTTCATTCACATTCACGCCTTAATGTTTGTTTTTGTGTCAGTTTCAAACTCTTTACATTCACCCAAGTTGTAGGCTTGCTTGCAGCAGTTACTTCTTCCTTCTCCTGAGTCTTGAAGTAGCCTTTTGCAGTGATTTCTGGGCAGTAGGCAGGGCAGCAAGTATGTGCCAGTAGGCAGTGTGTCGGTGACTGGCTCCCGGTAGTTCACACCTTGGTGGCACCCCATAAAAAAATTGTTAAGTAACTTTTTATGGCTGTGGGTGAAGCCTACAGTCATCTTGCTATATGTGGCTGGAAAATGGAGTATTGTGGAACACATGTTTTGGACTTTTCAATGTATCCTTCCCTGCCAACTGAAATAAAATACTCCCTTCTTTCTGTTAAGAATGTTGGAGACATAACTCCAAGCTGCTTATCAGATGCCATTAGGAAACTGAAACAGCTTGTTAAATATTTGTTAAATATTGGTTGCCTATTAAACTGGAGATTTGTTTACCCCTTTCGGAATGCAACAACTTGTAAATTTAAATACTTCGCATTTAAACAGTTTATTGCTGCTAGTTTCACTTGGGAATGTATTGTCTTTCAAGAAAGATTCATGCCACATAAATGTCAGCCTTTCCCAGCAAATCTATAATTTTACACTGTTTTTTAACCTCTAAAGACACTATCTGATAAGTACTATCTCAGACATATGCCAGGTCTTCAGTGAACTACCCCGACTAAATATGTAGCAATCAGCAGGCATTTTCTACTATGCTTTTTGGGAAAAAAATATATTGAGCTACAGCAAAAACACACACACACACATACGTACAAACACACTCCGTACACACCATCCTCATGGCCACAACATTCAAAATAAATTCTGCTTTCTAATATGCTATAAAACAATACAGAAACTGTTTGTTTATGTCAGTCTTGGTTATGTGGAACACAGTGAAGTTCACTTTACAGTAGTTTTCCTTTAAATATTTCTTATCCTATATTTTGTATCCTGATAGACACACATACACACACACACACACACACACACACACACACACACACACACTGTACACACCATCCTCATGGCCACAACATCCAAAATAAATACTGCATTCTGATATGTTATAAAACAATAAAGAAACTGTTTGTTTATATCAGAGGACACAGTGAAGTTCAGTTTATAGTAGATTTCCTTTAAATATTTCGTATCCTATATTTTGTATCCTGATAGACACACATACACACACACACACACACACACACACACACACACACACACTGTACACACCATCCTCATGGCCACAACATCCAAAATAAATACTGCATTCTGATATGTTATAAAACAATAAAGAAACTGTTTGTTTATATCAGAGGACACAGTGAAGTTCAGTTTATAGTAGATTTCCTTTAAATATTTCGTATCCTATATTTTGTATCCTGGATAGTGCAGGGGAGATGCTACATCTCATTGTCATAGGGATCTTCATTTACACATTTTTGCACTGTATTTACTCAGGCTGTCCCAGATTCGATGCAATATCTTGTTTTCAGTGGGGTCATGATTTTACCATTTTGATAATGTATTTCTCTAGGTTAACCTAGTCCAGGGCATCCATATTCAAGGGAGATGCACGGCACATTCTGGTGGAAAACGGAGATGTGCCACGCAACTCCAACAATGTCATTCAAACATGCGGGATGCGCCAGAATCAAGGGAATGGGCCAGAGTGCACAAAAATAGTATGCTGTGCAAGTCGAGGGTGTGTTCCCATGCATAGGCCGCACTGTGGCATACTCAATGGGAATGCACCCCTCGTAGTCCAGAGCAGCACAGCCCACAGTTAGGCCATGAATAGCTGGCCTAACCAGGCCAGCCACCCACAGGTGGGCTGCGGAAATGCACCCAGGTGCACAGTAGCCTGGCAGCCCTGGTGGACTAGAGGTACCCCCTCCCATCCCCAATTGATCCTTCCTGAAGAGTTCCATAGTGTAGGGCCCCCCTGGACCCAATCACACCAGAGGAAACCACGGTCCATATCCATAGCATAGAACCCACATAGCACCCACATCCCGGCTCCCCCCATACCTGTTCTGTGAGAAGACTGGTACTGCCCTCTACACCCTGCCACAGCCAGCTGCCGACTGCACTGGACCCAGGCTGGGGACCTGCACTCTTGAATGACTCAAGTGGCTGTACCATGCATTGGGGCACTACACAAGCTGTGGACCCACCAGTGTATGCAGCTGTGTTTATATCCCTGGCAAACCGTAAGAGGGAATTGACGTACCTCCAATGTATGCCTTGTCGATGCTGTATCTTTCTGTTGTCATACACTGCTGCAGACCCACACTCTCCACCATTCTCCTGTGTAACATGCCACCCTCTGGACTGCTGAGGTATTCTGGGTGCCATAGGGTGCGGTATCCTGCAATGTCATTTGCAGTGTACACTCCAGGCTATGGATAGTGCATCTGTGGTTCCCCGATTGTACAAATGAATGGGAGGGCGACTGTAACATGCCTGTTCTGGGACCTGTGTGAGTGGGTACAACATTGACTGTCACCCACACTGAGCAGTGCATCAGCACTCGGATGATGGATCCCCATGTGAGCATTGAGGTGTATGGCCACTGGGCGTTATCTCCCACACACAGCTCATGCCTATGTATGACACATTCCAGCATCCTACTGCCAGTACTCCGCCACCCAAAAATAAGATGCCATTTCTTCTGTGAACTATCCAGGCTAAATATATACCAATCAGCAAGCATATTCTAGGAAAATACATTGTAAAAATTTGTAAAAGGAAGACCACATTGAAACTACCTCTCAGCAGATCTGCCTTTTGCAAATTCATTTATAAAAATGGGTAAAAGCATCCCAAAAGCTCTCCACAGCTATATCATCTCTGAACAGAGTTTGTTCTTTTGTGGCAGTTTTCAAATTGAAACTCTTAGTCTTCAAGTTCCCCAAGTTCCTGCTGTTCCTTCCTCTTGAGTCATGAAGCAACCTCTATGTGTGTTGTCCTGAGCTGTGCTGTTGCAGTGTGATCTGGGCAGTGGGTAGCAAGTGTGTGCTAGCTGGCAGTGTGCCAGTGCCTGGCCCCTGGTAGTTGGTACCTTGGTGGCATTCCATTAAAAAGTAAAATAAAAATTTCTCTTTTTGTGGCAGTTTTTAAATTGAAGCTCTTAGTCTTCACATTCCTTTCAGTTGCTGCAGTTCCTTCCTCCTGGGACCTGAAGCAGCCTGTGTGCATGTCGTCCTAAGCTGTACTGTTGCAGTGTGATTTAGTCAGTGGGCAGCAAGTGTGTGTGTCAGCTGGTAGTGAGTCAGTGCCTGGCCTGTGGTCATCCTTGGTGGCATCTCACTTATAATATAAAAATAAAAACAGAGCCGGCCTGGTGGCACTGAGGGTTGAGGCATGAGATGCCACATCTCACGCTACACCGGCGACCCAGGTTGGAGAATGGACTTGGGTCATCGGGGGTTGGCAGGGGAAGGGGAGGATCGAGCATCCCATGGCAGCTCTCCTCCCTCTGGGGTAGGTAAGGAGTTTTCATCACTCTGCTGTGGCAAATGGTGGAAGCCAGGGGCACCACACAGAGCAGTGTACAGCTGGGGGTTGGAGCGCAGTGGGCATCAGCACATAGTGCGCTGACACCATTGCACATCCAACTCCAGGTGGAGAAAATCCAGGTGGACAATTATGTGGTGATCATGGCAGCTGATGGCCGTACACTGCACCCCCTGACCTAGAGAGGTGCACCCCCCCAGGTATTGGATCCCCATGAGGAGGCATACTGCATGTGCCAGCCTGCATGGAGAAGAGCATGTTGCTGACCAGACCCAGGTCTGGGAATACAGGTGCCAGCAGACGGACGACCTGTCAGCCCACTCCACACAGGAAGGAGGTAAAAATATAATATAGACAAAAAAAATAAAAATAAATGCAAATAAAAAAGCTAAAAAAAAATTAAAAACATAAAATAAAGTCTTGCTATTTATTATTCATCACCCAAGTGACTGAGTCCTGTAGCAAGCATTAGAAAATTGAGCAACAGAGAGGCCAAGGAGATGGTGGCATGGGATCATCTCGTCACATCAAAGAAAAAAATAAAGTGGAGTGTGCTTGGCCATAGATCTTCTACAAGAGTAGAGTAAGGTGACAGTAGTGGTCAAACAGTTAACAAAATATCACACAATGTAGGAACCGCTTACAATAGCACTGCAAGGATTGCCGTAAAAGCAGTCATTGTAGAAAAAAAGAATAAGAAAGGAATGCTTCAGGTAATGACACAGGCAGAGGAGGAAGAGCAAAGTGATTTGGTGGATCTTGGGGACAGAGATACAGGTTGTGATTATATACCCCCACAAATGTGATAGCAACAGCAACAGTTCTGGGAAGGAGAAAGAGGTAGAACAAGTGGGAGTTTGACTTGGGGCATTTGCACATAAGCAATCAAAAAATACTAGAAGTGGTGGTGAAACAAAGAAAAAGACCACAAAACAAAAAGGGGAAACATAATAACAAGCATATGAAATGACAGCAGATGAAGAAGACACAAGCAAAACTGGTGGCGCAGGACATATGGTAGAGGTAGAAGACCCATTCCCTGACCCTGGAGAACTGGTGGAGGAAGATAAAGAGGGTGATGATGTGGAAGCAACCCACGGTATCCCAACCATTAGACAACAGCTAAGAGTGCAAGGAGGAAAAGACCAAACCGGTGACGTCGGTGGTGTGGACTTCTTTAGAGTGGACAAAGAATCACAGACACATGTAGTCATGTGTCTTTTATATAAAGACAGGCTGAGTCAGGGTAAAGAGAGAACAAGGCTGGGAACATCTTCCATGAAAAGGCATTTGCTGAAGTCCCACAGATCTCAGTATGAGAAGGCATGCCAATGCACGGCGTCAGCAGCACCACCAGGCAGTGAAGCTGGTGATGATGGTGATGATAATGATGATGGCCAGGGAGAGAAGATCATTAGGAAACCAGGTACAGAGGAAGAAGAAGAAAGTCTTCCAATTGGTAGCTGATGCACAGCTCCAACATCTTCCATTCATCCGTTCTTCAGCCTATTGAGTCCCACACCTCTGAGGGTCTGCAAATCCCCAACCACTTTTACCCCCAGGGGTGGCAAAAATAGGAGTCAGCTGTCATGTCCATGGAAAAAAGCATTCTCTCACTGGTCCAGTCCCTGGAAATGGGCCAGAAATATAAAGCCAACAAACCAGAGGCAAAAAAGCTAACAAGAGCAATTGTGGAAATGCTAGCCACTGAATTGCTGTCATTCTCTTTTGTGAGCAACACTGGTTTTCTATCACTAATGCAAGCTGCAGTGTCAATATATCAAGTGCCCAGTTGTATGTACATTTCCACAGTGGCTATTCCTGATTTGTATCAGTGTCTACAATACTGTGTCACATGATCTGAAAGCATCATTTGTTCCAGCCATTCACATCATCAGTGATATATGAACCAGTGATCAGACTACTGATAACAAGATACTGACTGCCTATTGGGTCAGTTTTCCCTACTTATTCCCCTCCTCTTCTTTCTCCTCTAGGTTAAGTGCCAGCAGCAGCAGGAGAATTAGCCATAAGTCACCAAGGCCCCCCAAACTCTGCAAGAAGGCAGCTTTATGTATTACTGGCCTTGACAATGACCATTGTACAGAAAACGTATTGCACTTCCTTCTTCAACATACGTGAGTGGCTGACACTACACTCATTAACACCAGGTTTTATAATATCAGATAATGCAAAGAACATTGTAAAGGCAGTTGATGATGGCAATTATTCACATATTCCATGTTTTGCTCACTGTATAAGCCTGGAAGTTCAGGGATTCCTATGTGAGAAAGACACCACTGTGGAGACATGTAGATCTGGCCAAAAGTATGTGGTCATTTTAGCCATTCTGTAAAAGCACAGAAGGTGTTACAAAACATTCAGCAGCAGGACCAGCTTCCCATCCATCACATGAAATGGGATGTGGCAACAAGATGGAATTCCACCTGTTTACACAATGGACCCTCAATGGACACGGAATGTCTCAGCAACTACAGACCAGTCTCAAACCTCCCATTTTTAGGGAAGGTTTCAGAGAAAGTGGTGGCCATCCAGCTCAAGACGCATCTTGCCTCCTCTGCCACTTATGAGTGTTTCCAGTCTGGGTTCAGATCCAGACAAAACATGGAGACCACCCTGGTAAAGGTGCTAAATGGTCTCCTAATGGCGAGAGATTGGGGAGAGCACACCATCTTAGTTCTCCTGGATCTCAAGAAGTCTTGCAGGCCCACAGTCTGTCCACCCCAGTGCCTGCTGAATAAAAAAATAGAGAAGCACTCCCTCTGCCTGCAGCACCTCCTGCTTCCCATAGTAGCTTCCTCATCCCGGGTCGGGGCAGTGAGTCAGCGGCAGCACCAGTGCCAAGGTGCTGACCACCTGAAGTCCATTTTTAAAGAAAAGAGAGTTTGTTTTTAAAAGCTCAGGGTGCTGTAAGAACAGCTGAGTGCCATGGAGGGGGGCCGGCCAGAAGGGCTCTGAAATAATAAAATATTGGTTGGGGCTAGCGACGCCCAGGGGAAAGGCCAGACAAAGAGGCCTATAGAAGTTTTATGAATATTCATGAGGGGGCCTAACAAAGGCGGTTGAAGGGGGACTGACTGACAGGAAGGCCTGGGGAAGGCCTATAGATTTAAAGGGGCACTGACCAACCCAAGGGATTGAAAAGGGTAAAGCAAGTCCCAGAGAGAGTAAAAGGGGCCCAGAAGAAAAGGCCCACAGTTAAGGGGGGCAACATGACCCCATGTCAAAGGTGCCCAGTAAATCAAGCCCTCAGAATTAAAGATGGGTCTAGTGAGCTAATCCCCATAGTCCAAAGGGGGCCTGGTGAAGCAAGCCCCAGAACAGTTAAAGGGGCAACGTTAAGCCCAAGAGTGTGAAGGAGCAAAAGCCCTTAGAAGATAGAGGGGCCCAGTGGGAAAGAGGGCATGGAAGGCCTAGTGGAAAGAAGGGCATTTATCCCGAGGGTTGCCAGGGGTAGCCAGATCCTAGTACCAGAAAGAACTTGCAAGTGCAGTACTATTGTCAAGGGTCGGTAAAAGAAGGGAGCTTAGTACACAACTGCCACCTAGTGACTGTCATCTGATGAAACTGTATATTGACTAGTATCTGAAATGTTGTGTTGATTGCAAAGTACCAAGACTGTATTGTATTGTGATTGCGGTTATTTGCCCCTGCAACAAACAATTGCCCTGGGATTCTCATTATTTGTCCCTGCTATAAACAATTGCCCTAGACTTTAATTATTTGCCCCTGCAACAAACAATTGCCCTGGATACCAGAGATTTGTCTCTGCTCCTGGCAAATTGCCCTAGCAAGAACCAAACGCCTTGGTGCAGTGAAAAGTGTATTCACCAGTGTTCTTAGCACCAATTGAATGTGTATGGACTCAATCTTCTGCCACAACACCCCTGGTGGGGTTCTTTGCAGCTGATTCTTCACCAAAGCAGTCTCCAGACAGTGAAGAACTTCACAGCGACATCCCCCTGTCATCCGCCATTGGTCAAAGCCAATGTAACCCTGTGTGATTCGCAACTGCCGGATCCTGGTTTCCTTGTGGTTTGGTCAGTCTGGAAGTGGAATGTCCTGGAAGAAGCCTCGTCCGCCACTCCCAGTTGTTCACCGATAGTCGAGTCCATCATGGCCAGTGCGTGTACACGTCTGCCGGTTTGTTGTTTTTCTGGTTCTGGACAGTACAGGGCTCTGATCTTTGTTCTGCATTCTACTCTTCCTGCTTGTCTTACATTGATTGCACCGTGTTGTCCTCTGGGATTCAGCTTGATCTTGGTGGTCCTCCTGTGGATCTTTCACCAAAGAAGCTTCAACGTGCCTTCAGCCTTGGCAATCCTTGCAAGTGGATTCGACGCCAAGTACTTGTTCCTTCATCCTTGGCAGCTCTGGTCGAGGGTTTGTGCCAGGGAACTTCAGCCAGTCTTTGTTTCTTCATGCTTGGCAGCCCTGGTCGAGGGTTTGTGCTGGGGAAATTGCAGCAGATCTCTACCC
This sequence comes from Neoceratodus forsteri, assembly GCA_016271365.2. Taxonomy (NCBI): domain Eukaryota; kingdom Metazoa; phylum Chordata; order Ceratodontiformes; family Ceratodontidae; genus Neoceratodus; species Neoceratodus forsteri. The sequence goes on from CM057459.1 coordinate 742,065,909, forward strand.
TTGGCAGTCCTTTCAAGTGGATTCAACACCAAGTCTTTGTCTCTTCATCCTTAGCAGCCCTGGTCGAGGGTTTGTGCTGGGGAAGAGTTTGGAATCTTGTGCTAAAGTATTCTGGCAACCTTAGAAAGTGGGTTGGCCAAAGAACCAGGATCTGTTTAAAAATCTCTCACATCCCCCTTCAACCTCTCCTAGGTATAGCTTGGTACCAAGCAGGAACCCCATTCTCCATTTTACCCCATTGAAACTCCATTTTCCAGCTGTGCGCACGAAGATGGCAAGAAAAGTTGGACTTCCGTTAACAGCAATAAACATTTAGTGGTGGTTTTTCCACTTAACACCTCAGGGTTGGGATAGAGTGTTTATACAGCCTCTATAGCAGTTATATAGCATATAGAGTTATTTATAGAGTTTTAGACATTCAAGAGTTTGCATTATATAGTCATATGTTATTTCTTACTGTCTAGATATCCACAATGCTGTCCATACTCCCTGTTGTTTTTGTTGTTAGTATTTTCTTGTATGACCATGTCCTCCTTCACCTCCTGTCAAATAAACATCTTTGCTTCATCTGACCTCTGTGAACAACCCCTGCTTCTCCTTATTGGGTGATTCCATCCACCCACCCCCATTCGAACCTTCAGCAGCCCCTCGCCATCCGACCTGTTGAGGGTGCCACTAGTGCTGCTGGTAGCGAGACATTCCATCCACCACTTGGAGCAAAGAAACTAAAGGTCTGCCAGTAAAGCACCGTTACAAAAGTTAACGTAGTCGGCAGGATATAGAAAATGTTCTGAGGAGTCAAAATCCAGAGAAGATACAGAGCAAGATGTCACTGGGATGGAAGGCTGCAGTGGATTGTATGGAGGAGCTGGTGAAGGTCCAGGTCAGGTGCACCCATCACCTTTATTCATGTCGTATTACTTAGGAGCACCCTGGCTTCCACAGTATACTGGGAGCAAGATAGAGAAGACTCCAGTAAGTTAGAAGAGTTTTGCTCCAGGATGCTGTCCATGTTCTGGCTGTATCAGATTCCCAAAGACCATAAGATAGGTATACTGCTTGGGCAGTTGAGAGGAATCTCCCATCGTGAGGTCCAGTCCTAACCGGAAAGGGAGGGAGCCACTGCTGACCAGATCTATTGTCATTTGCAATACATGTTTGACACGAGAACTATCACTGACTTAAAGTTGCAGTTCTTGTCACGCGCTCAACAGCCCCAAGAAATGCTGCAGGAGTATACCTTAAGTCTGCAGGAGGCATTGAGAGCCATTGAGAAGATCGACCCAAATCGAACCTTGATGGAGAAGTTCACATTGGGAGTGGACAGTGAGTCCCTAAAAAGAGAGCTCCATTTGCTAAATTGGCAAGATCCCAATGCTCATTTCAGGGATTTTAAAGAAAAGACCCTAAGGATGTTGGGATCAGGAAGGACGGGAGAGGAAATGGCAGCATGTCCATAGAAGATGATGCCCCAGAGTCCAGCATGGACGGAATACCCTGTTGAAGGTCAGGTATGGGAGGATTCGAGGCAGCCAGAGGTATGTTTTGGATGGCTACTTCACCCAAGGTCCAGGTATGAGGGAGCATTGTTGGGGAGTTATCAAAGCCATTTTCCAGACTCCAACAAAGCCTACACCCAGTGGTCTCAGCCCCAAGCGCCTCACCAGAAAGTGAAACAGAATCTAAACCAGGAATGGACAGAACAGATCCCAACTATTATCCGTAAAGTCACTGAAGTCTGCTAGGAGGTACAGGATTTTAAAGATGGCTGGAAGAGAGGGCTTAGTACAGGACAACCGGAAGGAGGAAGAAGATGCCCGATAGGTACATTTGATGGCCAGAGGAGACCCATCCATAGAAGGCATGATGTTGATGGACATGAGCAACAGCGAGGCCTTAGGAAAACTGACAGACAAGAGACTGAAAGAAAAAGTTGCCAGCTATATGAAGACACCCGGAGAGAAAGCGAAAGGATCGATCAGAGTAGTACAGCAGTAAGAGTGCACTCCAGAAGCCAACTGGAGCAGCAAGCTGAGGAACTTTTACATGATAGAGTGGAACTGGAGCGAGAATGAAAATTCCTCAGGGAGACTGTTCAGCAATAAGGGAGTAAGGCTGAAGAACAGACCACATGGCTTTTCCAGTACGGAAAAGAGAGAGAGAAAGAACAGCTCCACCAAGAGGTTAATGAGCTTCGATGCACATCAAGGATCTGCAGAGAAAATGCATGGAGCCACATACGGCAGCACCTGTAGCCGAACACATGCAGCTGAACAATGCCCACTCTCCGAGAGTGTCAGATTACCCCGACTCTGGACTGCAGTCCAAGAGTGAAATAGTCATTAGCTGAACAGAGCCTGAGATGATGACCAAACAAGAAGAATGTGTTTACCCTTGAGGACCAAAGAAAGTGGAAGGTGTTAAACCACAAAACATCTCATTGTCTGTGGGAGAACGTATCTTGTACAAGAGAACTAACCAGGGGAATGATCCACTTGTGGAATGGGAACCAGAGCCTTACGTTGTTGTGGCAATTCCATACCCTGACTTCAAAGTGTACAAGATCCAGGTGGAAAATCGGAGGGGGAGTTGGAAAGTTAGTACATCGAAGTCAACTCAGACCCTGTATACTTCAAGGAACTGTGGAAGAAAGGACTTACTTAGCACCAAGGAGAGGCAGTAGCATACCATGGATCGACCCACCAACATAGGATCCTCAATGCAGAGGTGTGCTGATTCTTGGGTTCGCCCATCGCATATGAATCCGTCCTACCGTCCAGTTACTGAGCCCACAGTAAACAATATGCCTGTAGATTTCCAGGAGGTAGAGTGTGTTTCTGCTGATACCATGGTCCCCCAGATCCGTATCTCACAGAGGTCCAATTTTGGTGTTCTCCTGAAAAGATTCATGATGGAAGCCCTCCAGATAGAATCCACTCTTGTGTACAATAGACTAGTCAATTTACAGCAGAGATGATCATTTAAAGTTTGAGTATCTATTTAGAGTTATAGTCTTAATTTAGAGTTAAAGAATTTATAGACTTAAGATAACCGTCCAAGAGTTTGAAAGTTATAAAAGCAATAGAGATATTTGTATAGCTAATAAATGTCCTAGTGGTATAAAAAGAAAGTTTGGGGGATACATGGGGACATGTATCATTTGGCGGGCCCAAATCTGTAGTGCCTCAAAGTTGAGGGCACAACAGAAAAAGAAAAGGTGTCCCAGGGCAGTGTAGGGTCCCCTGCCAATGTGTTCCCCACTCCCCTTTTTCCAGGCAGCAGCTGCTGTGTATGAAAAAAAAAAAACAAGAAAGTTTTGTTTCCTCGCTGCCTGTTCCTTCAAGACCCCCCCCACCGCCCCCGAGCAGGTAGCATGAGCTGGTGGCTAGTGGCAGGTGCTCAGGGTTCGAGAATTGGAACCCTGAGCGCTTTTGAAGAGGATCCAGATTTTTTGGGGGACAGTGCGGGCTGGCCATGTAGTGAGAGAGGGCACGGGAGTGCGTCGAGGGTTCTGCTTATCTGGTATATTGAAGCGGTCCCACTGACTTCTCTGGTGCCTCTGCTCTGGCCAGTGAAGAGGTCAGCAATGCCCTGGTGATCCTGTTACGCTGGTGCCTGGCATGAAGAGTGCTCCTTTTTTTTATTTTCTCCTTCACCGCCGCATCGTGACGAAAGCTGCCATCCGTTGAGAAGCCCCCCAAAGCCCCCAGTCTGTCCGCCCCAGTGCCTGCCAAATAAAAAAAAAATAGAGAAGCCCTCCCTCTGCCTGCAGCACCTCCTGCCTCCCACAGCAGCTTCCTTCACCCCGGGCCGGGGCGATGAATCGGAGGCAACATCAGTGCCAAGGTGCTGACTGTCTGAAGTCCATTTTTAAAGCAAAGAGAAATTGTTTTTAAAGCACTCAGGGCGCTGTAAGAATGGCTGAGCGCCATGGAGGGAAGCAGGCCAGAAGGGTTCTCAAATATTAAAATATTAGTTGGGGCGAGTGATGCCCAGGGGAAGGGCCAGACAAAGATGCCCATAGTAGTTTTATGAATATTCATGAGGGAGCCGAACAAAGGCGATGCAAGGAGAACTGACTGACAGGAAGGCTTGGGGAAGGCCTATAGAATTAAAGGGGCACTGACCAGCCCAAGGGATTGAAAGGGGTAAAGCTAAAGCAAGTCCCAGAGAGAGAGAGAGAGAGAGAAAGTGAAAGAGGCCCAAAAGAGTAGGCCCACAGTTAAAAGGGCAACGTTAGACCCCAGTGTCAAAGTGGCCCAGTAAAGCAAGTCCTGTAATTAAAGGTGGGTCCAGTGAGCTAAGCCCCAGAACAGTTAAAGGGACAACATTAAGCCCAAGGGAGTGAAAGAGCAAAGGGCCATAGTAGATAGAGGGGCCCAGTGGGAAAGAGGGCAAAGAAGGCCCAGTGGGAAAGAAAGGCATTTATCCCGAGGGTTGCCAGGGGTAGCCAGGTCCTAGTACCAGAAAGAACCCGCAAGTGCAGTACTACTGTCAAGGGTAACTAAAAGAAGGTTGCTTAGTACACAGCTGCTATCTAGTGACTGTCATCTAATAAAACTGTATATTGACTAGTATCTGAAATGTATTGATTGCAAAATACCAAGACTGTATTGTACTGGGGTTGTGGTTATGTGCCCCTGCAATGAACAATTGCCCTGGGATTCTGGTTATTTGCCCCTGCTATGAACAATTGCCCTAGACTTGGGTTATTTGCCCCTGCTACGAATAATTGCCCTGGATACCGGCAATTTGCCCCTGCTCCTGGCAAATTGCCCTAGCAATAACCATATGCCTTGGTGCAGTGAAAAGTGTATTCACCAGTGTTCTTAGAGCCAATTGAATGTGTATGGACTCAATCTTCTGCCACAACACCCATGGTGGGGTTGTTTGCAGCTGATTCTTCACTGAAGCAGTCTCCAGCCAGCAAAGAATTCACAGCAAAATCCCTCCTTGTCGTCTGCCGTTGGTCGAAGTCGATGAAACCCTGTGTGACTCATGACCACCGGATCCTGGTTTCCTTGTTGTTAAGTCAGCCTGGAAGTGAAACGTCCTGGAAGAAGCCTTGTCCACCACTCCCAGTTGTTTACTGATAGTCGAGTCCAACATGGCCAGTGTGTGTCAGCATCTGCCGGTTTGTTGTTCTTCTGGTTCTGGATAATACAGGGCTCTGATCTTTGTCCTGCATCCTACTCTTCCTGCTTGTCTCGCCTTGCTTGCATCGTGTTATCCTCTGGGATTCAGCTTGATCTTGGTGGTCCTCCTGGGATCTTTCACCAAAGAAGCTTCAATGTGCCTTCAGCCTTGGCAATCCTTGCAAGTGGATTCAACACCAAGTACTTGTTCCTTCATCCTTGGCAGCCCTGTTCGAGGGTTTGTCCTGGGGAAATTGCAGCAGATCTCCACCCTTGGCAATCCTTTTAAGTGGATTCAATGCCAAGTCTTTGTCTTTTCATCCTTGGCAGCCCTGGTCAAGGGTTTGTGCTGGGGAAGAGTTCGGCATCTTGTGCTAAATTATTCTGGCAACCTTAGAAAGTGGGTTGGCCGAAGAACCAGGGTCTGTTTAAAAATCTCTCACATCCCCTCCAACCTCTCCTAGGCATAGCTTGGCACCAAGTAGGCACCTTGGTCTCCCTTTTACCCTGTTGCTACTCCATTTTTCAACTGTGCACACAAAGACAGCAAGAAAAGTTGGACTTCCGTTAACAGCAATAGACTTTTAGTGGTGGTTTTTCCACTTAGCACCTCACGGTTGGGATAGAGTGTTCATACAGCCTGTATAGCGGTTATATAGCACGTAGAGTAATTTATAGAGTTTTAGACATTGTAGAGTTTGCATTATATAGTCGTATGTAATTTGTTACTGCCTAGATATCTACAGTGCTGTCCATACTCCCTGTTGTTTTTATTGTTAGTATTTTCTTGTATGACCATGTCCTCCTTCCCCTCCTGTCAAATGAACATCTTTGCATCATCCAACCTCTGTGTATGACTCCTGCCTCTCCTTGTTGGGTGATTCCATCCACCCACCCCCATTTCGAGTCTTCAGTGGCCCCTCGCTATCCCACTTGCTGAGGGTGCCACTGGTGCTTCTGGTAGGGAGACAGTTCCATCCACCACTCAGAGTGAAGAAACCCAAGGTCTACCAGTAAAGCACCGTTACACTGGTTTAGGTCTTACCTTACAGGTAGAATGCAAAGGGTGATGATGGGGTTATCCTCATCTAACCTGATACCTCTATGCTGTGGAGTTCTACAGGGGTTGGTCCTGCTGCCCTTGTTGTTCGTGGTGTACATGTTGCCATTAGGAGACATTATCAGGTGGTATGGGCTGGGTTATACCTGTCCTGTGTACCTAGAAACCAGATGGCGGCCTCGGTGTTTAACACCTGCCTGGAAGAGATCCAGAACTGGATGACTCATAACTGGCTATGACTCAGCCCAGGCAAGATGGAGGTACTGGTAGTGGATCCAGGTCATCGATGTGATGGAGGGGATCCAGAGATTCCCCTGGTCTAGTACTGGGTGGTGTTCCCCTGGCCCCCTCTGTTCTGGCCAAGGATCTGTGCATGATCCTCAACAATGGCTTGATGCTTGATGCACAGGTGTCAGCCATTGTCAAAAGCATTCATTACCATCTGAGGAACATTGCTCTGAACCGGACCCTGATACCAACTGAGAACCTGACCACCCTGGTGCATGTCTTTGTCATGTCCAGGCTGGACTACTGCAATGCCCTGTACCTGGGGCTGTCTGGAGGCAATCTCTGCTGTCTGCAGCTGGTGCAGAACACGGCGGCTAGATTGTTGAATGGCGCTTTGAGATCAGGCCATATTATGCCTGTCCTCTGTGAACTGCACTGGCTGCCAGTAAGGTGGATGATTGCCTTCAAGGTTGGATTACTGACCAATAAAGCCCTGCATGGAGGGGGGCAGCCTACCTGCAAGATCTCCTGGTTCCTTATTGCCCATCCCGGGCTCTCCATTCCTATGAAGGTTACCTCCTTGTGGTTTCCAAGGCTGGATTGCAGCATTCTGGGGACCGTACATTCTCAGTTGCTACACCAGCCCTGTGGAACTCCTAACCAAAACATCTAAGGGCGGCACCCTCAGTGGAAACCTTCAAAAAAGGAGTAAAAAAATGTTTTATTTAATCAGGCTTTTGATATATATATACCTTGTAATGAAGCTGAACAAAAAAAATGACTGACTGTTGTTTTATTGTGTAGTATTTTATTGAATATTAGATAGAATTTTATACTGAACTCTGCATTATGTTTATGAGTTGTGTACTGTGTATGAATTACTGTGTAAAAAAAACTAAGGCTATGCTCTTCTCCCCTTCAGTCAATGTTCATAAAAATTGCAACCCAGGTATTGCTTCTCAAGTAACCATGGTCTTAGGAGAACCCCTGGAGTTCATGGCGAAATTTAAGTATCTAGGTGTCTGAATCGATCATGAACTATCTTTTCTCAATCATATTGAGGAGCTCTCGAAAAAACTTAAGCATTGGCTTGGTCTCTTTTTTAGGATTAGACACCTACTAACCTTGGAAGCAAAAACTAGGCTGGTCCAAACAACCTTTATGCCATTATTGGACTATGCTGACTTCCTGTATGGGCAAGGCCCGAGTTCTGCCTTGTCTAAACTTGATACCTTATACCACCAATCACTTAGATTTATTACGGGTGCACCATACTCCACCCATCACTGCTCGCTCTATACCTCAGTAGGCTGGAGCTCCCTTAGCTTTAGATGGCAGAAAAATGCAGATGTATAGAGCTACAGTATCATCAATAGCTCCCTCATTATATCTCGGATTGTTTACCTCTTTGTTGCAGGATTGTTCTCATTTACTGCCCCCCCTGAGGTGGGGGGAGGAATTCCTGCAGGAGGTAGCGGACTTCGTTATTGACCAGGTGCTGGAGTCCCCCAGTTGTTTAATCCTGGGGGATTTCAATGCCTGGGTCGACGATGAATCCTCATGTTTTGGTTACAACCCCCTCCAGTTGATGCAATCACTGAGCCTGTCACAAGTAGTTGCTGCTGATACCCACCAATTAACCTCAAGACTGAGCAGGTCGTTTGGTCTGATCACTGCACCGTGGAGTTCAGTTTTGGGGCACCCGCTGAAAGTCCATCCCTGGCAAAGAGGGTCAGTTATCACCCCTTAAGGGGCGTTGACCCAGAGGGACTGTTGGCATTAGCTGACCTATCTAGGGTTGATGCAGCCTGTGCGATTGGTACTGGAGAGGCGAAGGCCACTTATAATAGGGTGGTTACCAAAGCTCTAGATACCATTGCACCAGTCTGTATATGACCCAGAGCCTCTCACTTGAGATCCCCTTGCTTTGATGGGGATCTCAAGGCGATGAAGATCAGGGGTAGTAAGTTGGAGCATTGCTGGCAGAAGACCTGGCTGGAGGCTGACATGCTGGCCCTATGTTCTCACTATGCTGAGTATCAGGGGGCAATTTCCCATAAGAAGGCAGAATTTCTGTCCAGGGAAATTGCTGCAGGGAAAAACAGACCATCTGAGCTCTTTCAGACCATGGACAGGCTTTTACACCCTACCTGTCTTCGACCAAAAAAAGCATTTTCAACCACTTTATGTGAAGAATTTGCTCTATTCTTCTCTGACAGAGTGTCGGCCATCAGATTGGGGATTCCGCCAGGGAGGCTTTTGCCTTGCAGTGATCAATTCAGACATTTCAGAGGCACTTGGTCTGCCTGGGAGGAGTTTAGGCCAGTGGAGGTGTCTGAAGTGACTAAGGTGATCTTGAGCTGAAGCACATCTTTTGTGAACTGGACCCGGCACCTACACATTTCTTAATGGGATGTGTCGATGCCATTGGCCCAATGTTCACTAGGATTGCTAGGTGATTGATGGTGGAGGGGGTCTTTCCAGTTGCTTTGAAAGAAGCATTGTTGAAGCTCCTCCTTAAGAAAACTTCCCTCGCCCCAGACGTCCTGAGGAATTACCGTCCAATCTCCAACCTGCCATTTGTGATCAAGATGGTTGAGAAATTGGTGGCACAACAGCTTGAGGATCGCCTGGTGTCCTTGGATATCTATGAGCCTTTCCAGTCAGGTTTTTGGGGCAGACATAGCATTGAAACTGCTCTAGCAAGAGTGCACAATGATCTGCTCAGTGCTAGATTTAGAGGAGACAGGGCAGTTCTTATGCTCCTCGGTCTCTCCTCAGCTTTTGACACTGTGGATCACGTCATGCTTCTTGATCGGCTCTGTGAGTTTTTTGGGCTCACCGGTACCATCATCAAATAGTTTGAGTCCCATCTCTCAGACAGAGTGCAGCGGTTGGTGATGGGGAACTTCTCTTCCTCCTCCCCAATGCGTCTGTCTTGTGGAGTACCTCAGGGCTTGATCTTGTCACCTATGTTGTTCACAGTGTACATACTGCCCCTAGGTGAGATCATTCCACAATATAGTGTGGAGTTTCACTGCTATGCAGATGACACCCAACTATATCTGTCTTTTGCAACTGGAACATCCAGAGCTATCGACGTGCTTACCAGCTGTCTGGCTAAAATCAATGACTGGATGGCTTCCAGCTGGCTAAGACTCAACCCGGCTAAGACTAAGGTGCTGGTGATCGAGCCTGGTCATGAGCATGAGGGGTTGCCACTGGGGGCTGACTCTAGACTTGTTCTGGGATCTGTGCTGTTGGTGGTTTCTCCAAGGGTGCAAAATCTGGGTGTGATCCTTGATTGCAGATTGACCTTTGAAGATCAGGTGTCATCTGTAGACAGCAGTAGTTCTTACCACTTGTGGAACATTGCCCAGATTAAGCCTCTCATTCTGCCCAAGGACCTGCCGACTCTAGTGCATGCTTTTATGACTTCGAGGCTCAATTACTGCAGTGCTCTGTACTTCGTGGGGCATGGGAGGGAACCTCTTGAGATGTAGTTGGTGCAGAATGCAGCGGCCCCATTGCTGATGGGCCTTTCGAGATACAGTCATGTGATTCTAGTTTTGTGTGCTCTGTGCTGGCTGATGGTCAGCTGGAGGGTCCATTCAAGTTGGTCTTGTCACCTTTAATGCCCTATATGGGCTGGGTCCTGGTTATCTGTCTGAGTTCCTGACACTGGTGTCCTCTGCTCACTCCATCTGCTCCTCTGCAAGGGGCCTCCTGGATGTTCCCAGGGTTTGGCTCAGGAACTCAGGAGATCATGCTTTTAGTGTCTGTAGGCCGTCCCTATGGAACTCCTTTCCATATGCTGTCCGGGAGGCTCCCTCAATTGAGGTGTTTAAGGGGAGGCTAAAGGCCCACCTCTTCAGTCTGGCTTTTGACTGCTGATGCTGTCTTGAGTTCTGGCCAGTCCCTGAAGATTGACCTCTGGAAACATTTTAATACTGTGGAATTTTAACTTTGTTATGGTTTTAATGAGGTTTTATTATTTGTTTTAATTAACCACTGTATGCTCTTATTTATGTTTGGCACCCAGAGCCTCTGGGATTGGGCACCTTATAAATAAAATTGCCTTGCCTTGCCTTGTGTTGCAGGAAACTACCCTCTGAGAAGTCTATCTTATAATTCGCTTATCATCCCTAAGGTTAGATCACGTTTTGGTAGATCGACAATAAGCAACACCCTTCCAGTTCTATGGAATAATATTCAAAAGATAAGCCACACCCTTCCAGTTCTAACATACTAACATACTAAAATGCCAGCAGAATAGGCCTAATGGTCTTTCGAGTCTGCTCGATTGGTCAGCCCCCACCCTGGGTGATGACCTTGCTGCCCCCCTCGCCTTCTCTGGCTTCTCCCTTCCCAGTTCGGATATTCTTGCTGCATTGGATTTTGCTTCCAGAACCCTTCCCTGTACCTGTCCCAGCCCTCTTGAACCCTCCACTGTCTCTGCCTCCATCAGCCCCTAGGCAGTGCATTCCATGGCTCCACCACCCTCTCAGTGAAGTAGCACCCTCCTTTCTCCCTGAATCTTCCCTCCAGCTTCCACCCATGCCCTCTAGTGCCCCTCCTCCTCCTTCCTTCAAGCACCCTGACTGTTCCTCCCTATTTACCCTCTTCATGTACTTGAAGACCTCTATCATGTACCCCGGTCCCTTCTCTCTTCCAATGTGTACATATTTAGCTCTTGAGCCTCTCCTCATAGGTCCTGCCCCAAGCCCCAAATCATTTTGGTTGCCCTCCTCTGACCCTCTCCAGGAGTTTAATGTCCCTCTTAAGTGTGGCCTCAAAACTGCATGCAGTACTCAAGGTGTGGCCTCACCAAGCAGTTATACAGAGGGAGCATCACTTCCTCCTTCTGGAGGTGATCCCCCTAGCGATGCATCCCAGCATCCTGTTGGCCTTGGCTGCTGCCCTCCTACAAGTCTCTGAGTTGTTCATCTTGACATCCACCACCACCCCCAGGTCCCTCTCAGCCATCGAGACTTGGAGCATTTCCCCCCCAGGGTGTACACTTGGCCCGGGTTTCTGGCCCCCAGGTGGAGTACCTTGCATTTCCCTGCATTGAACCTCAGCTTCCACTTTCTAGACCATCTTTCCAGAGCCTCCAGGTCCCCCTGTAGGGCCACCCTCCCCTCCTCCCCATCCACCACCGCCCCCAGTTTTGAGTCATCTGCAAAGAGACTCATCTCGCTCCTGATTCCTGTCCTTATGTCAGAGACATAGGCGTTGAACAGGAGGGACCCAAGGACTGATCCCTGTGGGACCCCACTAATGACCCTCTTTGGGGATGAGACTATCCCGCCAACTACGACCCTCTGCGTCTGGTCCTGGAGCCAATTGCCTATCCATCTGATCATCTGGTTCCCCACCCCCATTTCTCCCAGCTTATCCAACAGGCCCATGTGAGGAACAGAGTCAAATGCCTTGCTGAAGTCTAGAAAGAGGACATCTACTGGTCTACCAAGGTCCAAGGCACTCGTCACCAAGTCATAGAACTCCACAAGGTTTGTCTGACATGATTTCCCCGAGATGAATCCATGCTGTCTATCATCCAGGCACCCTGACTTTTCCAGGTCCCCCCATAGCCTCTCCTTGCCAATGCCCTCCATCACCTTGCCCACCACCGATGTCAGGCTGACAGGCCTGTAGTTCCCTGCCACCTCCCTTGATCCCCCTATGGATCAATGGAACAATATTCAAAAGATCCTGAAACTTGCAACCCCCATGAAGCTATCCTTCTTCAAAACTCTGTATGTATGCTCCTTCAAGGAGAAATATAAATGCTTCCGCTAATGACCTTCAAATCCTGGGTCTGGTTCTAATCTACCAATAATTCTTCCTCTTACCATTCTTCACACTTTTCTCATGTACTGCAATGCTTGTACTGTCCTTCATTACTATACTAATGATCTTCTCTAGTTGCTTAATCCTTGTTCACCGAGGGCTATTATCTACTATAATTTTTTTAAGCCTGGGTGGTTGAAGTTATTTTGTACACCTGTATATAGGTTATGATTGTATATTTCAGAGCATTGTATTGATTTATAGCTACTCTATGTTGTCATCTTTATTTAATTGTATTGTTGTTAGCTATGCTGTCACTGTATATTATTGTAATTGTTCATTGACCTATCCAGGTCCACCTTATAAATAAGTTCACCTCTGTGGTGTTTCGCCTGGTAAGATAAAGATTGATTGATTGAATTGTTTTTAAATATTGTTAAGCACTCTGAGCCTCCGGGAAGGGATGCTATATAGATAAAGTTGCTATCTATCTATCTATCTATCTATCTATCTATCTATCTATCTATCTATCTATCTATCTATCTATCTGTCCATCTATCTGATGAGATGGCTGCTAGAACAACAGAAGGCTATCCACCTGTGCATAGTTTGGGCAAGGGAGATGCAAATACCAGTCCAAATCAGTGGTGCCTGATGGAGACCTCTACACTGTGCTGCAGCCCTTTGAGGAGGCCACAAGGGTGGTAAGTGCTGATGCAGCTGGCTTAAGTCAGGTGCTCGCCCTCATTGCCTTCATCAACCTGCAACTTCTTCGTATGAATACTCAATATGAGGAGGAGGTGGATACCACTGTTCTCAATTTAGCAAAAGGATAAGATCACATTTCTGGAATGACACACTCACATTTCAAAAATGCATGCAGATGGCCACTATCTCCTGACCGCTATCTTGGACCCGCAGTTCAAAGACACATTTGATACATTCTTTTGGTGCACGAGAATGCAGTAAGGATCAGCGGTACTATAAAGCCTGGCTTATTCACCTGGCCTCTGTATGTACGGCACAAAACATAAACAAGAACACAGACAGAGCATAAAAACAACACTCATCATCATCCTTTGTTGCAATCGCACTGACTGGCCAGGTGAAGGAGAGGGAAGATAAAGGATCTCAATGTGTTTTCACTGCTACTACTGAACATCACAGGAGTCACTCATTTTTGTCTCTAAGTCAACCTGCTACTTCTGCTGCACCCCTCAGAAAGATAACCATTGATGACAGACCACTATGGAAACAACTGTTTGACTATAGCTTGATGAAAAAGCATGTCAAGTCACTTTCTGTCACAGTGGTGCCTGAGATGCCAGCAAACAAAATGGTGCAGGATTATCTGGATGTGAACATGCCATTAGCAGAAGGAGATGAGCCTCTATTGTACTGGTAACAAAAATGACCATCTGGCCCTCTTTGACAGAGGCAGCTGTTGAATACCTCAGTTGCCCACCTGCAAGAACATACCCAGAGAGGATTTTTAGTGTGACAGGCAATATTGTCGCCAGCCGGAGAACATGCCTTTTGACCCAAAATGTAGAGATGCTCACTTTTCTTTAAAATTAACCTGCCCCTTTTTCCTAAGCACTTTTTGGCACAGTTTATGGATGATGAATCTCTTAAACTTCAAGCTGGGCTAAAAATAAAGGAGGATGAGGTGAATGGGGAGGGCTTCTGTGTCCATTAGACGTTTTTTTCTGGAACCAGTAGCCTTCACACACACTGTAACGTGCTGCACTGTTGTCATCACACAGTCTTCTTCAAATTAATATTTTATGATATCTTGGCAGACCTACACAGGCTGAATAAAAAATTGGGGGGGGGCAATATTGCTCATAAAATAAGTGTTTACAACACTTATTCATGGCATAATGTGAAGTCTTGTCCACGTGAGGCACAGTCCCAGTGGGCACACAGTTTTGGAACCAGTAACCCACAATGTGGGATGTTGCACTGTTGCCTTTGTGGAGGGGTTGTGGGATAACAGATGAACCAGACAGTGAACTTCAGTTTTTAACACACCATCTCTGTGTGCTTTTTATCCAAAATCTAGAAGATAACCTTCAGCAATGGCATATTCCTTCTTCAATACATCAGTTTACAACAACAGACTATGTATGTCTTTCTTCTGCACTTGTCAGCACCTACTGATCTACTGATCTAAACTTTTTAGTAAAAACCCTCATCCCTATGGTTGCCTTGTTTTCTTGGGTGGTGGGCGCTCAAAAAGAAAAAAACCCAAACAAGCTACAGACAAAGAACCTCATTGTAGAAGCACTGAAAAAGGGGTTACCCCAAAGGACATGGACAATAAGCCAAGTTTCAAAGAAAAACATCACACATACTTCCATAATGCAAAGCATCATGAGATATATGCAAATCACCATGAAAGTTCAGATTGGCTCAGTTTACAGCAGGAATGCATGGTACCAATTTACATGCATTTAACAACACACAGTCACCTAGTAGTTTTTACCTTTTTCAAACACACCTAGTGCCATGGTATTTTCAACATTTACAGGTTTCATAAACATAAGGTATATACATCGAGGTATTTTGTGACATAGTGATATTACATACTAAATCCAACAACGATAAACACAGCCTGTTGTTTTACATAAGTTCAGAGGTCACCACAATAACCTCCCTGTACGTGAACCAGAGAGGGAAAATGAAAATTAATGAAGACACTATAGCATAGTCAAGAAAGGGGAAGGGGGCCCATAGGTGGCCAACCTTATTGACTAGAAATTATAAAGGCTAGATTAGGCTAAGAAACAGAAGAACTGTTGCAACAGATTTAAGAAAGGTCAGTCCTCAAGAGTGACAGGATCTCCCTGTCACATATTCCACACCTTAAGAGGGCAACAGTTACAGAATCTCAGACTGCTTATCAGCTTCCTGTCCCAGGAAGGGATGAAGCTTCCCTCCTCTTTCATCTTCAGCAGGAGTTTGTCTCAGGGTCCCTATTAACGATAAATATTCCATCTTAAACACAGTGGATATCATCATGCTTTACCCTGCGGTATTAACAGATGGGATATGGGATGCTGGGAGGCTGGGGGACAGCTTGGGAGGACACGAGTCTCTACGCTCCGGACAGGCTGCACCTCAGCAAGGACAGGTCAGCTGTGCTGAAGTGCAGGCTGGGAGAACTCTTTGAGAAGGAGTATAATTTAAACTGAAAGAGAGGGCTGGATTTGGAGCCACACCGCACCACGGCAGAGATGGGGGACCCAAGCCCCCCCCGGGAAGGAATACAGAAATAGGCACTGGGAGGACCATGGGGGCAGTGGAGGAAGTGGAAAATGATGGAAGGGCTTGGTGGTCAATGCTGGGAGTCTGACAAACAAGATGAAGGAATTAATAACCATCATTGCTCGTGATGAGCTGGACATTTTAGCGGTCACAGAATCATGGTGGACAGAATTTCACATGTGGGAGACTGTGATTCCTGGCTTCAGGCTGTTTAGGAATGACAGGAAGGAAAAGAAGGGGGGAAGGGTGGCCTTGTACATCAGGGAAGATGTGATGGTGACAGAGGGGCGGGAGGGCGATGGGGAGACTGAACTACTATGGGTGACAATAAGCAGAAGAATGGGGGAATCTATGAGGCTGGGAGTGGTGTACAGACCTCCCACCCAGGGCGAAGAGCAGGATAGGAAGATGATGCAGGACATAGCAAGAATGGCCCAGAAAGGGGAAACAATACTGGTGGGTGACCTGAATCTCCCTGACATCAACTGGACCATCCCAGATGTAACATTGACCAGAAGCAGGGAAATTCTGGAGGTGCTGCAGGGGGGCTCCTTTGTCAGTTGATCAGGGAAGTAACTATGGGGAGCAACCTACTGGATGTGGTTCTATCTAATGGGGACAGTGTAGAGGATGTGGTGGTAGGGGAGGAGCTATGTACTAATGACCACAGGGTCATTAGGTTTAGGGTGAGGGTGGGGAAGGAAGTAAGCAGAACAAGTACAACAGTGCTGGACTTCAGGTGGGCAGACTTTAATAGGATGAGAAGGTTAGTGAGGGAAGCGATGGAGGATATGGGGGAAATGAATGAAATAGAGGAACTATGGGGCGCTATTAGGGACAAGGTCAGAGAAGCCACACACATGTGTAAGGGGGGGTAAGAAAGGGAGCAAGAAGCAGGAGGCCACTGTAGTTCAACAGTGCAGTTGCAAGGGTAGTAGGGGGCAGATGGAGGATGTTCAGGAAATACAAGGGATCACAGAGGGAGGAGGACAGGGAGGCCTACAGGGTAACAAGAAGGTTAGTAAGGAGGGTGATTAGGAAGGCAAAGGTTGAAATGGAGGAACAGATAGTGAAACAGGTCAAGGGGGTAAGAAGACATTCTTCAGATATGTGAGGGATAGGAGGAAGACTGGACAGGGGATCGCAAGACTCTGGGGAGGAAGGGGAGTCTATAGAGGATGACTGCAAGAAGACAGAAGAACCAAAAAAGTACTTCTGCTCAAATTTTATGAAGGAGGGGGAGGTTAGGGGAC
Organism: Neoceratodus forsteri; assembly: GCA_016271365.2. Classification (NCBI taxonomy): domain Eukaryota; kingdom Metazoa; phylum Chordata; order Ceratodontiformes; family Ceratodontidae; genus Neoceratodus; species Neoceratodus forsteri. Next base: position 742,082,648 of record CM057459.1, read on the forward strand.
TGGATTTGAGGAAGGGGGGGCGTAGGGGTGGAGACGAGTCCTTTTATCATAGAGAGATTCAGGGAGGAGCTGGGCAGGGTGAGGGTGGACAAGGCTCTGGGACAGGATGGACTGCACCAAGAATTATCTAGGAACTAAGAGAGGAGTTGACGGCCCCACTGGCAAGGCTATTCAACCTGTCCTTCAATATAGGAAGGGTGCCGGAAGACTGGAGGAGGGCTACAGTCATGCCAAAACACAAGGGGGGGGGAGCAGAGAAGTGAGGGAAAACTATTGTCCTGTCAGCCTCACCGCAGTGGTGGGGAAGGTCATGGAGGTACTTGTCAGGGAAAGGGTAACACAATACCTGGAGGAGAACGGACTGCTAAACAACAACCAGGATGGATTCATTAGGGATAAATCCTGCCAGTCCAGTCTAATAGAATTCTTCGACAGGGTGACCTGGGAAATAGACCGGGGGGGCGGTGGATGTGGTCTATCTGGATTTCAGCAAGGCCTTCGACACCATCCCCCACAGAAGATTGGCCAACAAACTGGGAATCACAGGGGTGGTGGACAAGATATTGAGATGGGTGGAAAAATGGCTAGCAGACAGGACCCAGTGGGTGGTAATAAATGAGGTGCACTCTAAGACAGGGAGGGTGACAAGCGGGGTGCCCCAAGGGTCAGTGCTGGGACCACTCCTCTTCAGTATCTACAGTACATATGCAACATAATGGATGGACTGGAGGGATGGGTGGCACTCTTTTCAGATTATATGAAAATATACAATAGGGTGGACACTGAAGAGGGGGTGGAAGACGTGAGATGGGACCTGAGGGCACTGAAGGAGTGGGTGGAGACCTGGTGGCTACACTTTAACATTAAGAAGTGTGCTGTCATGCACCTGGAACACAAGAACCAGAGGGAAGATTACAAAATGAGGGGGGAGGAGATCAAGACATCAGAACAAGAGAAGGACTTGGGTATAGTAGTCACCAGTGACCTTAAGGTGGGGAAACAGCACGCTATGGCAGTGGGGAAGGCATATGGAATGCTGAAAAGTATAGGCAGGGGAATTACCAGCAGGAGGAGTCAAGTCCTGGTGCCCCTATACCAGGCTATGGTGAGACTGCACCTGGAATACAGAATGCAGTTCTGGAGGCCTTACTTGAGTAAGGACATAGATCTGACGAAAGGGTTCAGCAAAGAGCGACCAAGATGGTGCGAGAGATGGAGGGCATACCATCTGAGCAGACATGCAAAGAGCTGGGGCTGTACACACTAGAGACCAGAAGAGAGAGAGAGGACATGATTGAGGCCTTCAAATATGTTAAAGGGATAAATAAGCTGGACCTGGGAAGCAAAACAAAATGGTACTATTAAATGCACACTGAAAATAGAAAATAGAGTTAAAAATCTACGATTTGACCTTAGGTCTTCTTCAGGAAATATCTAGAAGAGAAAAAAGCAAAGTTAGTGTGGAGGGGAGGTAAAATAAGGGATATAGCTGTGGGGAAAGAAAAAAAGGGAAGGCTCTGGGAGAAGAAGAGATAAATGACAAGACTAAGAGAGAATCTGCGAAACAAAAAGGTGATGATGGAAATGACAAGGCATAATAGCAGAGAATGGGCTAGACAGGTCCACAGGTGGGGGCTAATTAACAGGGCCTAGTAAGAAGGCTGAAAGGTGGCAAATGTGGGGGAAATAGACAGAGACTGAAATTTGGGGTCCCACAGGTGTTTTTCACATCACCAAGTAGTTCTTATACACCTCCACTAATGGGGTATATTGTATTCTTTGCAAGAAGTGTGCAGTTATTTACATCAGAGAGACTGGTAGATGCCTTGCTGACCATTTCTGGGAACATTACAGAGCAGTCAGGAATGGAGACACACTGATAAACCCATTGTATCCCACTTTATCTCCAGGGACCACAGTGTCAATGACCTTTCTGTTTGTGTCCTTCAGCAGGGCTTCTGGAATTCTGACCATAGAAAAAACATGGAAACCAAGCTGATCATCCACCTTGGCTCCCAGCAGCCCTCCAATGTAACATAACTAACATGTTTCAGCTACCCCTTGCTTTCCCTAGTCTGTTTGTATCTGTACACATTTAATCTCTGTTTTCATTTTCACCAGATGTCTCCATCTCTGTCTCCTTCCCCTACATTTGTTACCTTTCAGCCTGCTTACTAGGCCCTGTTAATTAGTCCCCACATGTGGAACTCTTTAGCCCATTCTCTGCTATTATGCCTTGTGTTTCTCATCATCACCTTTTTGTTTCACAGATTCTCTCTTAATCTTGCCATTTATCACGTCTTCTCCCAGAACCTTCACCTTTTTCTTTCCCCACATATATATCCCTAGGGAGGCAGTATAGCGTAGTGGTTTAAGGCTCTGAGCTGCAAACCTGGAGACCTGGGTTTGAATCCCACAGCCCCCACTTGCATACTGTGTGACCCTGAGCAAGTCACTTAACTTCCTTGTGCTCCCAGGTCGCACCTAGAAACAAGCTTCAGCTTAGTGTGCCTTTCCTTGCTAAACAGTTTCCCCTTTCCCATTATTTTACCTCCTTGCTACACTAACTTTGTTTTTTTTCTCCTTTAGATACTTCCTGAAGAAGACCTAAGGTTGAAATGCAGATTTTAACTATATTTTCTATTTTCAGCATGTATTTAATATTACCATTTTTTTTGTTTTCAGACCACATGCTGACGCAGCACCTTGTTTTTGTTTTTACATTTTCTGGGCCAGGAAATTTATTCCGAATAAAGGATGCCATGACAAGGGAGCATGGCCTGAGATTACAGGGAGGACACTTGAGAGAGAATGTGAGAAGGCAGTTCTTCACGGACAGAGTGGTGGATGCCTGGAACGGGCTTCCGGATGAGGTGGTGGGGTGGAGACAGTGACAGGATTCAAGAGGGCTTAGAACAAGCACAAAGGGTTACTGGGAAGTGGGCTGAATATCCAAGGAGGGTGGTGGGTAGTTTAGCATGGGGAAAAGGGCAGACTGGATGGATCACAGGGTCTTTTTCTGCCATCAAGTTCTATGATTTTATGAACAGAGACTAACGGTACCTTCCCATCACCTTTTAGGGAAAGTTTGTGATATTCCATTGACATCAATTCCAGTACCATAATCAGCATTTACATGTTTTCTGTCATGTTTCATAACCGAATATTTGGATGACTGTAAAGTCTAGTACTACAGAAATAATTTTTCTGGGGTGAGTAATTACCTGCTCCAACCTCACCAGACATGTCGGTTTTAAGCAGGGGCCCAGTCCTAGGTTCAGCCCCTGTACATAAACCCACCATGTCTCTTGATTCATTCATTTGACTTGCTACTGATTCAGACACCTGAGGGTAGACACTCTAGGTGTTACCCCAACACAGGTTCCAATCCCTTTTAAATATTTGTGCTTATTTCAGCTCTTACCATCTGGTACCTTGTGTCCTGAGTGGGAGGTTCCCCTATTCCAAGGGTACCATTTCTTCTCCATGATGACCCATTCCCTTTAGGACACTCTTCCCGCTCCCCATGAACCAGTACCTCTGCTGAACGAATGTCTTCTGTTTCCAGTAGGAACCTGCACTACACTGCACATTGAACAGGTCCTCATATTGGCTGCTACCTGTCTGTACATACCAGGCCAGTAATAAGAAGGAGTTAACAGAGCCAAGACACTGCTATGGCTCAGATGCCCACAGGGACTGAAGTGAGCAGCCTCTATCACCTGCTGTCTGTAGGCCTCAGGCACCACTACCTGGACATCCACACTTTTTGTATGGGGGTTGGGCCTCATGTGGTACAGAACACCCTTCTTCAGTTCATGCTACCAACATTGTTTTACCCCCACAACACTATTAATCTGCATACCCTCCTTGACCTTAACATACTGTAACAGTTTGGCAACATTAGCATCTTTAGCCTGCAGTATACCTCAGTCAATACTGTTACTAGATTTACAGTAGCTGTATCAATGCAAGAAAAAGTCCCTTCAGCCCCATAGGCTTCTTCTTCCTTGCTTGGAGTCTTCAACCCCAGCGTAATATTACTAGGCACAGTCTTACCTTGAGTCTCACATTCAAGTTCCATACTTGCATCTTCGACCTTCAACAGGTAAAATCCTGGGAACACAGGCAACAAAGGAATACCCTGCTCAGTCAGGGGGTGTGACAGGGTGCGTCCCTGCCACTGTATTAGGACCCCTTGAGTATTTTAGGTTGCAATCTCTCTCTATATATATTCTTATGTAATAGAGCTATCTCTTTCTTTCTGTCTGGAGACAGGCCACCTCCTGACAACCCTCTGTGCTTCTCTTTAACTTTCTTTTCTCTTCCTTCCATGAGTCTGTATGTATGGAGGTCAACTTCCAGTGCCCTCGAGCTCCCAGACAGAATGGGACAATAACATAGAATAGTTATAGCTATAGCTCTATCGAATGGCTGGCTATTTTAGCTAGAATGAAAGATATGTATTGTATACAGTAAAGCACCCTAATGAAAAAGGGATACAGTGGCTATTTAGTGTCTAGGCAGAGAAAGACCTACATGACTAGCCTATACATTAGTATTTATTGCAAAGCGGTAAACCCCTTTCCCTTTTTATTTTCTGTAACCCTGTTGTCACTATGAAATGTTAGAACCTGTACTGAATACTGCAGTTTATCTATTAAATACATTAAGCTGCTAAACTGTAGTTGCATAGATATAAATTAGAAGGAACCCTGTTGTAAGTCATGCCATATTAGGTTCCACAGCCTAATTTTAAGAAGCAGCGCTCACCCGTTACATAACAAAGCTCTTGGAAATGTGCTTATCTGATGAAGCAGCCCCAGACTGCAGACCTACAGACTATAATACTGAAAAGGGTAAAGTAAATACAAACCTTTTTCTGGCAACACAATACGCTTTAAATAAAGGAACTTCTGGAAGAAGAAGGAGGAATAAATTAAGTCTGTTCTTATCTGAAACAGGGGAAAGAATGAAATACTGTCTTTAGGGGAACTGCGGCCCCTTGTGGCCCTTTTTATAGTAAGCTGTCTGTCACTCAAGTCCCAGTGGAAAGTTTTCCACCTTTCAAAAGGGGAAAATCCATCTGTGAAAGTCTCTTTTGTTATCTAAAGGCTGCTCCTCATTATAGAAGGGTAATTAAGTCCTTTAGCCGATTATTTAATTAAATGAAAGGCCATGATGATGCTTGGTCACCTGACCCAGGTGGGCGGGTATAAATAGTACTGCCTGAGCAAACAGATGTTAGATAGGGTCAGTGTCTTCTGACTGACTGAATGTAGGTGAAGGAATAGGAGAGTCCTGTGCTGCACTAAGGAAAAAATTGTGAAACGTATTTACAAGTCTATTCTTTTTAATTGTTTGATTGTTTTATTTTTACTTTATGTGGTGCAAAAGCTGTTGTTGTTTATGATTACAAAATAAACATCCCGCTTAGAAAAAGTGGGTTGCACCAAAAATCTAATGTTTGTGTCCATCTGTATTTCCCACACCTTTACAAGTGGTGGCAGTCGTGGGATTTACAGCTGCTAGTGTCTTGCCAGGGACAGGAGACATTGCGGCAGATACCATCTGGTATTCCAGGTGGACACATGGCAGAGGGTGTCCAAGTGACTGGCACCCTTACCAGGAAGATGGTGGCCCAGACAGAGCACCACTACTAGAAGGCCTTCCAATGACTGTCAGACCTAAGGTGAAGAAGCAACCTTCGGAGGATGATGATGACCGCAGTGATCGAGTGGAAGAGGAGCCAACTGAGAAGCTGCCAGAGGAGATGAGGACGATGTCTGGAAATGGTGACCTGGGCAAGGCACCTTGGGAGAACAATAGAGCTGAAGACCGGATGGTGAAACTGGTGTAGCTGGTACACTGGTTAAGTGGCTGATGCATGAAGGTGGACCAACATAGGAGAGAGGTGGAGCACCGATGCCAGGTGCTACTGAAGGAATCACAACCAGAGCATTTTGAGGAAGGCCTGGTAGAGGAGGATCTATGGGTGCTGGAGGAAGAGGATCCCCTGAAGGAACCTCAGTGACCATTGTTGCCAATGTTACCCATTTTTCCCAGATGTTACCTGGAGGAGGACCCCCAGAAGGAACCTTGGTGGCCATTACTACCAACATTGCCAATTTTTCCTGTCTGTTATCCGGAGGAAGAGAATCTAAAAGAGGAGAAGTCCCCAGGTAAGGATGAGACTGTTTTTGGACTTGTGCATGCTGGGGTGAAAATTTCAATCAACACAGAAGAGGCCATGGTAGCTGAAGGGACATTTAAATGTTTTGAATCTTCTCCCATGACATGTGTTGATTCCCTTGCTATTGATTGGGGAATACTGCAGGGGGAAGATCCTGAAATTGCCAGGCTAGAGTTGTATGTAAGAATCCAAGATAGGAAACAGGTCAATGGAGGTATAGGGTCTAATCAACTGTGGTGTTTTGACAGAAGGAAAGAGGTTCTTTTCCACATGAGGCCTAATCCCTGACAAAACAGGTAGATGCTAGGGTTGTAGTACCCATGGGCTTGAGGAATAATGTACTGGAGACTGCAAGAGGCAGCCAGTGGAGGTCTGTAAGTCATCGGGAGGTACTGTCCCACATTACCCCTTTTTATGTTGGCGCGCTTGTGCAGCCAACATCTTGCAGTAGTGCAGATTTGGAGGTGCAGTCACTGTTGGGCGAATGCAGGGCACGCATCAGTAGGTACATCCCTCATTCCCCAATCAGCCTGCATGTCGGCGTTATACCATGCATACATAATGTGCTGAGCACATCTAAGGAAAGGTCTGCTGCAATCCAAGCAAACTCATCAGATGCAGCGGACCTCCTGATGTGCTCAGCCACATTGTAAGCATGGCGGCCGCCCAACTGCCAACTTCGGGGGTGCCCAATCCCCCTGCCGGCTTACCATGGCCCCAATGTATGTGCCAACAGGGGAGCCCACCCCTGTTGGCATAAAAGCACTCCCATTTGTTATATGCCGAGGGGTGCCCAATTCCCCTTGGCTCTTGCCCCCCCCCACTTTCCTTGTGTGGCGACGGGGTGCTCAATCCCTGTCGGCATAAATTAACCTCCTCCTTTTGTTGTGTGCCAACGAGGTGCCCAATCCCCGTCGGCTGCAGCACCCCCAAACAGTTAGGTGGTATGCTGGGAGCCCACCCAGCGTGCCAAATACCCTGTAAAAAAAAACTGTCCAGCAATGTTTTTTTTACCCTATGAACAAAAAACGGCCCCTCACCATCTCCTTGCCCCCTTCCGCAACCTGCACCAACCCTCTGTGCACTCTGCCTCCCCACACCCCCCTCACCACATACTTACCTCTGGAGTCTGGCACGACGATTTTCGGTGGACCGGGAACACGTCTGCATTCTTCAAAGCCAACCGCGAACTGAGGAAATGCCGGTAAGCTGTATAATGGAATAAATAGGGGGTTTTCAACTTTGATGCATATCTCAGGTATTTTTGGGAATTTTGGCACCAAATTTTCAACATGGGTTTTTTGGGACCCCTCCTCATGAATTCTTGCACTGTTGTGGTGTTATTCAGTCCCAAAAGGTGATTTTGCAGTCACTGCATGGAATCACCTTTTGGGATCGAAGAACAAAATGACAGTGCCAATGTTCATGAGGGGCTCTCAAAAAGCCTATGTTGCAAATTTGGTGGGAAAAATCCAAAAAATGACTGTTTTACAAGCGTACATTGCGCAGTTGATACGCACGCTTGTAACTTAGTGAATTTACAATATTTTCATGCCACATGTTCAGCATTGGCATTTTACCATACCTTCTTGTGAATCGTACAGCTGTCATTTTTCATATCCTGCCCGAAATGTGTTTTCGCACTTCCTGTGCAGAATAGCGTGTTTGATGTGGGAAATCAGTGTTTGGGACAAATTACAAAAATGACAGTTACACTGTTCATGAGCAGAGGTCCTAAAATGCCTATGCTGAAAATTTGGTGACAATACTCCGTAACATGAATGTGTTACGAGCGTGCGTTGTGCAGTTTGCATGCACGCTCATAAGTTCGCAAATTTAAAATATTTTCACTCCAGATTTGCAACATTGCCATTGTTCTGCACCTCCTTATGAACAGTACAACTGTCATTTTCACATCCTGACCAAAATGTGTTTTGCAGTTCTGGCGCAGAATAGCGCTGTGGAAAGTCTGTGTTCGAGACTCATTATGAAAATGACAGTGACACTGTTCATTAACACAGGTCCTAAAATGCCTATGTTGAAAATTTGGGGCCGGAAGGCCATAAAATTTGTGTTTTACTAGTGTGCATTGCGCAGTTTGCACGCACGCTCGTGACTTCATGTATTTGTAATATTTTCACTCCGGATGTTCAAAATTGGCATTTTTCCACACCTCCTTATGAACAGTACAGCTGTCATTTTACATATCCTGGCTGAAATATGTTTTCACACGTCCGGTGCAGAATTGCACGGTCACTGTGTGAAATCAGTTTTTGGGACAGTTTGAGGAAATGACGATGACACTGTTCATGAGCAGAGGTCCTGAAATGCCTATGTTGAAAATTTGGTGCTGAAAGTCCATAAAATGACTGTGCTGCAAGTGTGCGTTGCGCAGTTTCCATGCAGCGTTGTAACTTCGTAAATTTGCAATATTTTCATGCCAGATTTTCACCACTGGCATTTGTGCACACCTCCTTATCAATAATACAGCTGCCATTTTTCACAGCCTGCCCAAAATGCATTTCCGCAACTGTGGTGCACAATGGCGTGCTCGCTGTGGGAAATCACCTTTTGGGACACATTAACAAAATCACAGCGCTACTGTTGGGAGGTCACAAAATACCTTTGTTGAAAATGTGCCTAAAAAACTCCCACAAGTAATTGGGTTGCGGATGTCTGTTGCACAGTTTGTATGCATGTTCATTGCTTCACCAATATTTCATATTGCCACTCCAGATTTTCAACGTTGCCATTTTTTACGCCTCCTCATGAACAATACAGTTGTCATTCTCCACATCCTGCCCAAAACTGTGTTTTTGTCCCTCTGTTGCTAAATGGCACAGCCACTGTGCAAAACCACATTTCAGCTAACAAAGTGATTGTGCCACTTTTCATGAGGTGGCCTGAAAAGCAGCCCATGTTGAAAATGTGGAGTGAAACTACCACTACACGCCTACGGTGTTAGGGTTTCCAACTGTAGCCCCCACCCGGTATGGACTGACAGGCATCAGGGCTGTGACTTAGGATCATCGGATGTAATGCTCACACCATTCCACACCCCATGCCCACCCTGCAGTCACTGACAGGTATCATGGTGTGTCTTGTACTGTTCGCCACAAACTTCACCCCACACTCCTATACTGCACCCACGCCAGCATATTTCCTTATGGAATGGGGTAAGTATGATGCCCAAAGACCCAAAGCACACCACAACACTTGTCAGTGCCTACAGGGTGGAGGTACAATGCCATGAGCATTATAGCTGACGACCCAAAGGCACACCCCAATGCCTGTTGCTCTCTATAGGGTGGAGGTGGGGTTGGCGTCACTTCAGTACTTCACTGCCATTCCTATTATGCGTCTCTAGCTCCACCACTGCCAATGCCAATGCCAGCATGACAACATTCGGCATTGGCAAATGCTTGTTATTATTGGCCTGGGTTATACAGACAGGTGGCAGACTACCTTAAGGATGGTACAGGGTACAACCACAGGGAAGTTGTTCCAAAAAGGTATAGGGGAGGAATCGCTGTAAGGGCTGAAGTCCAATGCAAGTGGCCCCCAGGGAAGTGTGGGAGACTCCCAAATAGGGCAACTGGAACAGGATGGTAACCCTTGACACACTATAGGTACACCTCTGTGTTCCTGGAAATGTTAAAAGCCATGTCTATTGAAGGTACTGGGTTCCAGCATGAGCTGGCTATCAGAAGCTAGAATACAGCTTAAAACTGCTGACTATTTTCTTATTGTTAGATACTGTGGATAAATGCATAAGGAAGGAAGTGATCAGTGTCTCAGGGTTATGTAACATATAGAACAAAATGTATCTACTGTTCAATGATTGTTTTGTGTTAAGGGACCCTGAGACGGAGCTAATGGAAGAGTGCGGGCCATTGCTCCATCTCCTCCCAATGAAAGGGAAGGTGGATACTTCTGTTTTCATTTTTTTTCTCTTCTGGTCCGAGTGTAGGGAGGTTACTAAATGTGACCTCTGTTGTAGCATAATACAGGAATGTGAATGATATGGTGTTAAAAATGGGCAATTGAATCACTAAAATACTACCTGTGGGGAACTGAACTCTAGGTGGTGACAGAACACAACCCGCTGTGTTGGTTACAGCAGATGTGAGAGAAAAATCCATGCATCATGCGATGGTACCTGGCTTTGCAGCCCTATCACTTTACTGTGACCCACAGGAAAGGTAGTGAACATACCAATGCTGACTACTTGTCATGGTATGGAGCAGGAATTGGAGACCAAGATAATAAAACATGAATGTATGTTGTTTTTGAAATACTAATAAAGTATACGACACGATTTTAGATCCCAGGGTACATGTACTGTATGTAGTAATGTAAAATAAATGATTGTCTGGCTACATTGTGTAAGTGTTTTCTAGCCAGAAATGATTATTGTTTAAATGGGACCCTGGAATGGAGCTACACGGAGAGGGTGGGACGGAGCTCCTCCAACACCCCAATATAGGAGGTAGTATACCTTTAAGGTATTTAGTAGTGTTATGTATTGCTGATTATAGGCTATGACCAGTTTGAGTACCGAGTATTATTGTTTACATCATGCTGCAAAGGCCTTAGAGGTCTTGTCAATGTCCTAGGGTATGCCCACCTGAGTAGCTGAGGAAGCCAAATCTCCAGCCTGATAACTTTCGAGGCAGCTCCCCCCCCCCCAAACTAGGCACTCGGGACAATCAAGCAACTGAAGCAACAAGCAGCTCACCTGAGTAGCTGAGGAAGCCAAATCTCCAGCCTGATAACTTTCGAGGTAAAGAGAGCCTCTTCTCTTCGTCTGGACGCCTGCAGAGGGTGCTACCTGATGAACACTTATATTTTATGAACTTTGTTCCTGTTCACCACTGGGCGGGCTTGTTATTTGCTTCTCTTTGTGCTAGTAATGCTGAAGTGTAAAGCTAGGGACTCACTGGTTTTTCTAGAGTTGCCTTGCTGATTTCATCTTAAAGCCAGATATACCAAGCAGCTAATATAGATCAGACTTGTTTATTAAGGTGGTATTTGGAGCTAATTGCTGATTACATCTAAAGCCAGATATACCAAGCAGCTAATACAGATCAGACTTGTTTAATATGGTGGTATTTGGAGCTAATTGCTGATTACATCTAAAGCCAGATATACCAAGCAGCTAATATAGATCAGACTTGTTTAATATGGTGGTATTGAGCTAATTGTGCTTGCAACTGAAGGCATTAGGTTAGCTGGGTCCTAGTGTGACCTCATTTTGGAATAGCCCTGTTTGCTTAGAGTGGAGCTCCTTTGTGTAAGTCAAACATATTCTCCCGCTGCATAGTAATGAGAGGCTTTGTTTTCTCCACTACATAGGCAGCTCCCCAAGCTAGGCACTCGGGACAATCAAGCAACTGAAGCAACAAGCAGCTCACCTGAGTAGCTGAGGAAGCCAAATCTCCAGCCTGATAACTTTCGAGGTAAAGAGGCCTCTTCTCTTCATCTGGACGCCTGCAGAGGGTGCTAGGCCCGACGGCGCTTGCGCCATCTGCCCCCCGCCTAACCACCCTCCCACCCAGGGGTGGCTGTCAATTAAGGATCCACCCTGACATCACATCCGGTGACATCACGTCCTGTTGCCCAGAACCTATCTCCCACTTTCCCATTTGCAGGTTATACCTGCTGGCCACTAGAGGACCTATGTCCCTCACTACTTCTACTCCTACCTGTACAGCACTACTTCCCTGGGATCCTGCTCACCACAATGTATTGGCCCTGCCTCACGCTCTTCCTGTGCCTATCCCCACTAGCAGTGCACTTACCCACTTACCCATCTGCTAGTCCACACTGTGCCCTGGCACCCCTCCCTCCCCTTGCTCCTGAACCTCCTCTCCTGCCCCTTGGGACCTCTGTGTGTCCCCATCCTCCCTGCCCTCCCATAGCTTTCTCTTCACCTCAGGCACATCTGGGTGTCTCCTTATTCTTGCTTTCCCCTCCTGTACCTCCCTACCCACCCCTGCTCCCTTAGCCTCCCTCCCCCATGTCAATCGAGGAAAACCTCTCACCATCTCCCAGCCAGGGTGTTAGTCATGCTACTACTCCTGAAAGGAACATTCATCCAAACCCTGGCCCGGTTCCCAGGAGCTCCCCAACTTGCACCACAGGCCTATGCATGGTCTCCATGAATATCTGTAGCCTCCTAAAAAGTTTGACTCACTACAATGCCTGGTCATCAATTAACCTGATGTCATCACCTGGTTGAGACTTGGCTGTCAATCCTCCTCTGACTCTAGTCTCCCTTCCTGGTTTCACCCTCTTCCGGTCCGACCGTGTTGGGAGACGGGGGGGGCGGCGGCTGCGCTATTTATGTCAAGGAATCTCTCCCCGTACTAGCCCTGCCCGCTCCCATCCTTGACTCTAGGGCCCAGGCGCTTACGCTGAAACTAACCCTTGACCCTTTAAAGGGACCCCTTTATCTGACTACTGCATACGTGCCCCCCAGGGACCAAACGCAGGCCATTGCCTCTCTCACAGAATACCTTACCTCTCTACCTCCTTCCGCTGATCAAATTCTGGTGGGTGACTTAAATGTCAACTGGCTCAGCCCTCCTCCTCCTCTACCGAGACTCCTTATTTGCAATAGACCCTAAGCAACTAGTTACCCACACCAGGACTAACCCCAAGAGAGGCTCCAGTACCCTGCTTGATGTGGTACTCACCAACTGCCCTAATCGGATCCCCAATGTACAAGTCCTCCCAGACTCTCTCAGCGATCACTCCCCCATTCTATTCCACTGGTCAACCTCAGTCCCCAAACCCATAGCACAGTCCACATGCCGGCGGCGTCTAATACCTGGTGGACTGATAAAACTTAAGGAACTTCTGTCCCAAATTGACTGGTCTCCTATACTGGCAACTCCTGACATCGACACAGCTCTCTCCTTCTTTACCCAAACTTTTAATAATGCCTGTGATATCTTTGCCCCAGTGTTGACCCACCATTCTAAAAGGAAGAATGCCCCCTGGGTTACCCCAGCTTTGATCCACCAGCTCAAACATAGGTACAACCTATGGCACCGTGCCATTGAGACTGGCTGGCCCAATGACAGGCGGTTATATGCTGCACGCCGAAACAAGTGCACTCGGCCATCAGAAAGGCCAAGTCTGAGCACTCTCGGTCCTCACTCACTGCCTCATGGGAATCCCGGAACCTTCTGGGATAACATTAAACAGTTAAATGGGAGTGCACCTCCCCCACCCACCAGATCAACATTAATGGTGTGATCTCCTCAGACCCGGCCCTCATAGCCAACCACCTCAACACCTCATTCGACTTTGGCCCTATCCTCCATACAAATTTTTTTGACCCTCCTCCCCCAGCACCTGCCGTAAATCTTTCTCACCCTTATTTTCTCCTCCACCATGTTTCTGCCCAAGAACTTAGGCCGCACCTTGTCACTGCCCTCAAGAGTAATAGTAAAGGCAGTGACACCCTGGATCCATGTATCCTGGCTGGTCTTAGACACAGTCCTTACCCGATCACATGCCTCATCAACCACTCTCTTTGCCTGGGGAAGGTTCCAACTGCCTGGAAAGTCACCACTGTCACCCCTATCTTTAAAGGTGGTGATAGGACTGTGACTGGAAACTATCAACCAATCTCCATTCTCTCTCCTCTCTCCAAGGCCTTGGAAAAAGTGGTGGCCTCTCAAATCTCTGACTACCTCTCCACCTACAATGTCCTTTGTCCTGAGCAGCATGGCTTGGCGGGCCACAGTACCAACACAGCCCTCCTAGAGTTCTCCAACTTTCTCACTCCTCCTTAGGCACTGGTTCTCTGGCTGGTGCTTTCTTCATTGACCTCTCGAAGCTTTCGACATGTCTCCCACCCCTCCTTCTTGATGCCTTAGTCTCTCTGGTTTTGCTGCTGGGCCTATCTCCTGGTGCACTAGTTATCATCTGACGCTCTGGCGTGTAAAATTAATGGGACCTACTCAGACATCTGTCCCATCTTTTCTGGGGTTCCCCAGGGCTCCATTCTGGGCCCCTTACTATTCTCCCTTTACCTTAACACCCTTCCACGCTCTTGCTCGGGGAACATTCTATTGTACGCTGATGATGCAGTCATCTTTGCCTCAAGTCGTAACCCTATTGCCCTCCAGGACTCGCTGCAGAAGTCCTTCACTGAAGCCGAGGGCTGGTTCAAGGAACATAGATTGGTGATAAATCTTAAAAAAACAAAAACCATGTTCTTCTCTCATCCCAAAACAAGTCCTGCAACTTCAAACTCCTCATTCACTCTGGGTCCTCATTCCCACTCGAACAAGTTTGCTCCTATAAATACCTAGGGATCCATTTTGACCCCTCCTCCCTCTCCTTCCATGGACACATCGCTGCCTAGCCACTGCCACCAATATCCGATTGGGCATCTTACATCGGTATAAGCACTGCCTCCCGGAGGCTCTTGACTTCATAGTCACCTCCTCTATCCTGTCCCTAGTGGACTATGGACTGCCGTGTATGGTGCTGCTGATCAGACCGCACTCCATAAAATTTGCACTACTCTGAATAAGGCCTGCAGGTTAATTACTGGAGCACCTAGGATGACACACACCTGTCTACTGTATGCTAAAAAGCTGGTACTTGATCTCGTTAATAGCCTCAAATATCTTACCTGTACCCTTACAAAGACCCTCCTTGGGCTTTCCCCACCAGGATTGACCACCACCATACGCCTGTCCCACTAGTTCATACTGGACCTCTGGGAAAACCTCTCTTGTTATCCCTAGAGCTAGGACCTCTCATGGCCAAAGAGCCTTCAGCTTTAGGGCCCCTCCTGGTTCAACACACTGCCCCCCTCCATCTCCGAAGCTCCAACTATATCGTGCTTCAAAACTTCCTTACGTAACCACCTTATTAACACCCTATGCTGTAACTGCCACTAGTCAAAGCCGTACTCAATACTTATGACAAAGCTTATTACTAAGCTGCTAAGGACATAACTCTGGTATTGTTGCATCCATCCTACCTGTACCAGCTAGTTTGTATCTATGTCTTAATTTACTGTTATACTTATGTGTTTTACTGCCATACTGTGTATTTTGGTTTGTCTTACTGTGACAAGGTACCTTTGTAAATGAGCCTATGGCTCAAAGGTTTTCCAAACTGCTGTTTAAATAAAATAAAAAATTAAAATGTAGTTAAAATCAGTGTGACTGGTCAGTAACCAGTAGAGTTGAAAGGGACCCTGGGACGGAACATCTGAGAGTGGGCAGGCAAAAGTTCCACCCCTTCCAGGGCTTATTGGAAGGGTAATCCATAGTTTACAGTTCTCCTCATGGGGGTAAGTGTGACAGGGTGCATCCCTGCCACTGTATTAGGACCCCTTGAGTATTTTAGGTTGCAACCTCTCTCTCTATATATTCTTATCTAATAAAGCTATCCCTTTTTCTCCGTCTGGAGGCAGACCACCTCCTGACAACCCTCTGTGCTTCTCTTTAACTTTCTTTTCTCTTCCTTCCATGAGTCCATATGTATAGAGGTCAACTTCCAGTGCCCTCGAGCTCCCAGACAGAATGGGACAATAACATAGAATAGCTATAGCTATAGCTGTATAGAATGGCTGGCTATTTTAGCTAGAATGAAAGATATGTATTGTATACAGTAAAGCACCCTAGTCAAAAAGGAATGGCTATTTAGTGTGTAGGCAGAGAAATAACTACATGACTAGCCTGTGCATTAGTATTTATTGCAAAGCAGCAAAACCCTTTCCCATTTTATTTTCTGTAACTCTGTTGCAGCTATGAAATGTTAGAATCTATATTGAATGCTGCAGTTTATCTATTAAATACATTATGCTGTTAAACTGTAGTTGCATAGGTATGTAACCCCCAGGTGGCGCTATCCCAAGGGCTACTACCCCTGCCTGCTCGACTACTGACAGGTTGAGGGGCCTAGGTTCTATGGCGGGTACCTCCACCCAGAGGTCAGGGTTTGTAGTGGCTAGACTAGCTTGATCACAGCCCTCTGGGACACCGTGACCCCCTTTGGTTCCCTCAAGTGGCTCACTCGGTACACAGGAGTTACAGCTCCAATACTCCACGCATACACACTGTTCACTCATAAAGTACCACTTACCCTCGAGACTGATTCTGCAGCACGTCTCTGAGGACCCCCTGTAAAATAAGGTTAAATAACATTCACAGCAAAATACAATACTGTTTCCACAAGCACCAACACCACAGACAGTATATAGTATAACAACAACAAATCTGATTTATTTAGGGGACAGTAACACGGGAGAGGGGAATCAGGTTAATTGGTGGCATTAAATCACAGTACTGTGTACACATGCAGGGTCTGAAAAGTCACACTCTGGTTACCCAGGTTGGGGGGGTTAGCCAGGTCCGTTGCCTGGGGTTGGCCGGCAGTTGCAGATGGACAGGGCCCTGTAGGAGAAAATATATGCACAACACCCAATTGTAATCCGGAGCTGGATGGCTCAGTCCATGAAGCAGTGAAACAGCAAGAATTAGATGACACACTTGTGATTGAAAACAGGCTGCAGGGGAATACCCTGACTTGTACTCACAATACCCAAGCTGAAAACCGGATGGTGGATGTTCTTCTGGATTACCAGAACAACAAGGCATGGAGACAAAGTCCTTGTGACTGGACCCCACTGCAGTTGATAGCAAATGGATTTAGTCCGGGACAAGCTGGGGTTTGCTTCCAGCTTCAACACACATCACACAACACTGGGGATTGGAAATAGTGATTCCCCACAAGCACTACACACATTCATATGTAAAAGGTAAGTACAATACCTGGCAGGCTGCTCCTTGATCCCAATCACAATTACTGCAAAATACCCGGGAGCACACACAGCAGCTTCAGTTCCTGACAGACCAAGCGCGATTCAGCAATTTCTCCAGTCTTCTACAGGGTTAGCCTGGTTTCTACACTTCTAGTGCTTCTTTCTCCTCACAACTCGGGTTCAGTCCAAACTGGCACTCACAAAGGCTGCTGACCGAAACTCAGGGCCTCACACGAGCTTCCTGCGTGAAACTATACACCGCAGAAGCACAGAGCTCCTTCTCTCTTCACTGTCACAACTGATCTAATCTTTCCAGTCACAGAGTAGGGCATTTCCTTTAGCTCCACAACATTCTGTTGGCTGGTTCGGCCGTCACTCACAATAAGACTCCCTCTGTTGGTGGAAAAAAGGCGCCAAGGTTAAAACTACATTACCCAGAGTCACTGCCCATACAATCCCCTTGTGGCTGGCTCAAAATTGAGAGTCCAAAGTTCTGATTCGTCCACAGGCTCCATTTTAGGGTCTCCCTATCATCCTGATTGGTACAAGTCAGCTATTCAGAACCAAAATGAAAGAGCTACACTGAAAAAGTTCATGCTGAAAGGAAGACAGGTTAGACAAACTACATTTTCTCAGTCACTCTAAATGATTTCTGGCAAACAGTTATATCTTTCAACAAGGCTCCCTCTGCACATGTAGCAACGGCAGAAACAGAGCAAATTGACAGCAGCCCGGGCGGGATTCGGGCATTAGAATACACAGTTCCCCCATACAAACTAATTAAGTCTGCAAGCAGACAGCTCTTAAAGAGACAGTACGTGGAGGCTCAAATAGCACTCACTTGGAACCACATTTAAACAGCTCAGACGCCGAACACCGCCCAGACTTGGAGCATTCAGGCAAGCTCCTGGAAGACTTTTGGGAACCCCCATTTGCAGGGGGGTTGCACCCTTCTTGGACTGGAAAGACTTGGCATCCGCGTCAAGTAAATACCCCCATAAATTTCAATACAACCATATACATTTACATCAATATCACATTAGGCTTATACATGTAATCATCAGTCAACATATCACCTTACCAGAAACACATTTCTGAAACTTTTTAGAACATCATTTTTTTCCACAGTATTATACACATATTGTACCATACTCAGGTTATTACCTCCTGTATGTGAAACCTGAAGAGAGGGGGCCCTTCCCTATCAGCTACCTGGGGGCTGGATGGGGCAGGAGCACCATACTTAGAAGGCAAGACAAGTAATCTGGAGTTAGCACCTAGTCTCAGTTTGGGCAATGAGCTCGGGGTCACATACACTCCCTTATGGACCACATTAAGAGGCAAGTCCACAGATCTGCCAGGGGATTCATAGCTTAAATGTACCACAGGCTTTACAGCTCAACCAGTCCTTCTAGGGGGAACTGTTACAGTCTCTATGTTTTTATCCCCACTTTCAGCAGTGTCTTCACCTGTCAGAGAAACTTTCATTGGGGTAGAGAGGCTAGAACTTGGGGCACTTTCAGCTCCAGGAGTTGCAATCTCTGAGTCCACAACACTTGGCTCACATGGGGAGTTTTCTGACACTGGTAGTGAACTATCAGGGCACTCAACACACTCTTCTTGTTCTGGTACATCACCAGTCTGTTCCAGTTCATCATTTTCCTCCTCTGAGAGCTCATACAGTTCCACCATGCACAGTGATTCCATGTCATCCAACTTGATACTTTGCACTTCACTTTATGGGAGCATTGGCTCCAAAGACAAAGCTGGGGGCTTAGGCAGTCCAGAAGGCCCAGCTTCATCTCCAGGATTGACTAGGGGATTGCTCCGAAACATTTGACTCAGTTCGTAAGAAGGGTAGTATCCAAAGTCACATTCACTTTCCTCTGACATGGACTGACAGTCATGTTCAACTGGGACTTGTTGTGGGGAACACTTTAACTCAGCATCTGTAGGTGCAGACTTTCTTTGCTTTTGCTTAGCAGCAGCTTGGGTCACTGGGCCAGAGGGAGCACTTTCTGGGGGCTCAGACTCAATCAAGATTTGTCCAATGGGCAGTAAATGATTTCTATGCATTGTTTTAGCATGTTTTGAATTATTCTCAGGCTTTACTTTGTACACAGGCAGATCATCTAGCTTGCCCACTACAATGTGAGGGAGATGGTGCCACCTATCAGCAATCTTGTGTTTGCCATGCAGTCCCAGACTTCTTAGCAACATCCGATCTCCCTCCTGGAGTTCCAGTGCTTTCACTTTTTTATCATACCTTTCCTTATTGGCCAGATTTCTTTTGGCAGCCATGGTTTGAGCCAGTTGGTACGCATGATTTAGTTGGGCCTTTAACTTTTGTACATACTGTAAATGGTTATCAGCTCGAACCCCATCAGGAGAAACTCCAAAACAAACATCTACCGGTAGTCGGGCTTCTCTTCCAAACATCAGGCGATAGGGGGAGAACCCAGTGGCATCACTTTTGGTGCAGCTGTAGGCATGTACCAGGGTGGTAATTTGTTGGCTCCATCTATGCTTGTCCTTTGGTTGGAGGGTGCTTAGCATATCTAGCATAGTGCGGTTGAAACGTTCAGGCTGTGGGTCAGGCTGTAGATCAGCACTGCAGTCCCTATGGCCGTTCAGGACCACAGCATGTCTATCACCCCTAGCCCTCTAGGAAAAATCTGACTGCCTCTAATTCAAATCCCAAAACAAAACAAACAAGGGACCTCCCCGACCCTGGACACCATGCAACCACACACCAGGAGCTAATACCATACCATATGCATTACTCTCACATTTCCCCACAACCATACCTGTGGAGGAAAAAGGTTACACACAGTAACAACAACAACAACAGTGCTTTAAATACTACACTCTGAAATACTAGTGAGGAACTCTGATGAGTCCCTCCTCCTCTTCTTGTCTTCTCTTCTATCTTCTTCAGGGACACCTGCAAGAAAAAAGAAAGACAACACACACTCCTAATCTGCATACACAGTCTATCTAAACCCCTACCATCAAAACACTGGAGAATCCCAAAAAGATTTTTTTAGAAAAGGTAGAAAACAGTATAAACATTAGAAAACAGTAGAAAACAATGACATTATTTACAATACACCATTTGGGGGATGGAGTGCCCTAAAAGTCCCATCTAGTGACCACAGTGCCCAAAGGCTAGTCCATTAAAGAGTCTCTCCTGGGCCGGAGCCCGGTGAAGCACAGTTCTAGCAGGCCAAAGTCCCGAAGGGGAGAGTCTTTGAGGACAGTTCAAACATCTGGAGTTTGCTAGTGTAGGGTGTGTACTGCAATGTCATAAGAATAGAAAACCTTGTAGAATGAAAACAGCACTGACCTGGTCCTCAGCCGAAGGCTTTCCCTGGCAGCATTCTTCTGATACAGCTGGGAAAACATCTTCTGGGAACGACAGGAGGGCACATCTGGAAACTGCTGAGGTGATGTCATCTCTGGAGATGGAACCTTGGAACAGGAACAAAAAGGAAAACAGTTCGTCTGACGTCATCCGATTACCAGGCGATGAATCAGGATCAGCTGGGCTGGTGTCCTCTCTGGATCTGAAGTCACCTGGTGGGCCAGTCGATGGATTCTGGAAAGTCAGTACACTGTAGAACTGATGAATGTGGGGCACCTGAGTCCTGGACGTCCATACTGGCGGAACAACAAAGGCACTGCAATGGCTGGAGTGGCAGCATTGACTACCACTGCTCTGCTTTCCATTTGGTAGGCATGGGCACATTTGCAGGGAGGTCTTTGCATTGTGGCCAGTAGCACAATGGGTCAGGCGCTTGAATTATTACCCTGCCTGGGTGCACATAATTTACACTGTGAAAGGTTTCACGTCCCTCTCCATCCACTATTCGAGCAGTGTCCATTAACAGTGTCCTGCCTCTTTTCCACTGACTGTATTTTTCGTGAAACATTCGGTTCCTGACATGCTTGTTTGCACCAGGATGCACACATTTCATTGCTTCTGCCCAAATCCAGGACTTTCTGTTTTGTTCAATCTCCTCCCAGACTCTCCGAGGAAAGGTAGGAAAGGACATCCCATAGATTTCATTCACCTTCCTACGAACCAGTCTTTCCTCTTTACTAGCTTTGGTCAACTTGAGACCTCTGGCCTGGCTTGGGTGACCAGTCCTGGTTCTGCCAGCTACGCATTCTCAAAGACACAAAAGAGATCCCTGACTTCTTCTTGCACAGCCAGGGCAGTGGAATCACCACTCTCTTCCATGCATTTCTCTAAGGCAAGAGCTTGAGGCTGTGTACCAGTTCCTTTTTCACAAGGCCACATAGGTTCCCCCTCTTCTTCTTCCTCACTGAGAATCTGTGCCCAGGAGTGAGCAGTCGTCCTCACTCCTGAGACTATCCACTCTTCACTGGGCGTGGAGGTCGAAACCTCCCATTCAAAGGCCTCTCTCATCTCATCTTCTCCTATGAGACTTGGGCTAGGCCCCGCTCTCCAAGGGTCTACTGATGCTCTTCCTGAATTGTCTCTCTGCAATCCAGAATCCAAAACATCAGCACATTTATATGATTTACCACAGACTTTTCACTTGCTGAAGACATTGCTCTAGCTCACAGTCCCTTAAAACCTCAGTATTTCAAGCACAGGATTGCCTGTAACTCTTGCTGCATATCTTGATACAACTCACAGTCTCTCTCATGGTTTTGAAACTTACACTGATGCTAAACACATAACTATGCTCACAGTCAATGGCTTAAAAGGCTTGCTTTTGCTGGCAAACTTAACACAGTCCTTGTTTTCAAAGCTATTACACTGCTACACTCAGATTCAGCTGGCTTTTGGCAAAAATCGCTTGTTTGAGCAATTATTTCTGTTGGTACTCACTGTTATCAGTAGCTGTTTGCTGCGATGGAAAATGGCTTGCAGCCAGTCTTGGAGGCCTCTGAACAGAAGCGGGTTGGCAGTCTTGCCGATCATCCCTCTGAACACCACACTCACAGTCCAGTCGATCGAGATGCAGGCTGAGCCCGAATTTAAACAGAACAGACAGTTGTTTGAACTTTTACAGCGCTTTCAGTCACCGCGACGCTCCTCCTGTAAGCCAGTACACACACTCCACTCACACTTCCTCTCGAATGCTGGGCAGTTACTGTAGAGCTGGCTTGGGGGTGGGACTGATTGTAGTCTCACCAATCACACGACGCCATGCAAATGAGCCTCTTTCCTCTCGAGTGCTCTTCTCCTCACGGCGATCGTCGATCAGGCACATTTAAACTGCAAAAACCACACTTTTTTTTTTCTTGACTGACTCCATGGTGGGAGCTCATTTCTACCATTTTTCATGGCCATTAACACAAGTCTCTCAGTTCACAAGAAAGCATTTCCAACGACTAGGGCACAATTTTCCTTTTGCTACCCCTAGTTTTCCACATTTTTCTTTGTCACAACAGTTTTAAAAGCTGGCAAAATGTTGTAGTTTTGATGTAGGACAAGGGCACACACTCTCAGGCTTTACTGTTCCTTGGTAAACAGTTGGCATTTTAACAGCAGCACATGGACAACAGCACACAGCGGCACATTAATTAACCTTGCTTCAGATTTTTGGGCTACCCACTGCCAGATAACCAAAATGCTAGCCCTTTGCCCGAGCACCTTTCTTGCATTCCTCCCTAAGTTCCAAACCCAAATCCCAGCGGTGCCTCCATTTTTGTAACCCAGGGCTGGTATGCCGTTTGTATCTGACGGCAATACCAGGTGGGCTGGGTTCGGGGAGGAATAGGTCACTCGGCACAAAGGCTAGGTTTGGCTACTCTGCACAGGGGCACCCAAGTAACTCCGAACACAGGAAGCAGTAACTGTAATGTCCAATACCAGAAGTGGGATTTTAAAGTGTGACCTTTTATTCACATCCAAACAGAATAAACAAACCATAGATGGACCCCCATGGGGCTACACTCCTGGTAATGCAGAGTAAAAGAAACAAGAACACTTCCTCAACACTGTAACCCTCAGGCTCTGAACCCACCGAGCACACAGCCCAGACTTGCACGCTGCTTTAGGTTACACAGCCCGAACTTGTACTCTGTTCTGGGTTTTCCCTTGCTCGGCTCCCTTGCCAGCCACTCAGACACCTTCCATACTCCATGGAAACATTTTCTGGTGGCTCCCTAAACCACCTAAGAGCACCGCGGCTCCATCAGGGAAACTTCCTTTCAATCCCACATCTGGGTACTTTCCTCAGGCACTGGCCAAGTACCTGAGAGAAAGTAAAAGGTGTCTCAGAGCAAATCCGTAGAGGTGAATTTGGTTACTACTGATGGGGAGTCTCCCACCTCTCGCTCCCACAATTCCTACCCGGCCATTTCTCTGGACAGTAAACACCTCATCCTGTAAAGCTTTGCAATGTAGATTCTTGCTAAATGTATATCACATTCCATCTACTTGTCTTGCTTCCCATTTGTGCTGTACTTGAACATACTTTTAAGTGGCATTGTCCATTTCTCTAGACCCCCCCCCACTGAGTTAAGCAGTCCAATCCCCACCTTCCAACTGTTCAG
Organism: Neoceratodus forsteri; assembly: GCA_016271365.2. Taxonomy (NCBI): domain Eukaryota; kingdom Metazoa; phylum Chordata; order Ceratodontiformes; family Ceratodontidae; genus Neoceratodus; species Neoceratodus forsteri. The sequence continues at coordinate 742,106,170 of CM057459.1, forward strand.
GTGAAAAAACACTCGGACCTTTTTCTGAGCGAACTCACCCTTTGGTTGCAGGTTCCCCACAGGCAATTCCTCCACTAGGAATTTCTCTCTCAGAGCTTCTGGTGCCTCAGCACAACTTGAATAGGCAGCTTCTTTCCTTTAGCCGGACACAGGAGGGTTGTCCCTGGAAAACAGGCAAAAACCTTCCCGCCATCCCCTCAGGGATGGGGCTCTTGAACCATTGAAAGCGGTCTCCACCACTTCAATTACCAGTTCCTGTGTTCCTCTTCAGGTGGAAACACACACCTTCCAAAAGTAGCTCTAAAACAGAGCTTAAGGCTCTGACAGCCTGCACACACTCAGCTGTACTACTGTCTCTCACTCAGACTGCACACAGACTGAATTCAAAATCCCCAACATTTTACACTAACCTCCAACTGCAACATTCCAGTGTGGCTTATGCAGCTGCGAAAGTTCTAAGATGATGTCATCCCTCAGTCTCAGTTGAGACTGAGAACAGAGTGAGACAGTGTGAAATCGATTTAACTGGAGTTTCACAAGCTGACTTCCCTGCCTACCACTAGGTCTTACTGGGATTCTAGTAACCCCAGGTAACAGGGGGGTTACATATATATTGGGTGACTTCAACCATAACTGGTTATCCCCTGCCCTCAGTAAAGTACGCAATGATATCTGTGCTCATAACCTATCCCAACTCATGCTAGAACCCACCCGGATAAACAATAAAATTTGTAACCATTCCCTAATTGATTGTGCCCTCACCTCCCACCCCCATAGAGTAATTAATTCAGGGGTTCTACCTGACCCCCTGAGCAACCATAATATTACCTATTTAGTATGCAAAATTCACAGGATGAAGGGCCTCCTGAAAACCCTAGAATTTTGTTCTTACAAATCACTAAATCTCACCACCCTCCTTCATGATTTGGCACACACTAACTAACTGGGATCCAATTACCTCATATAAGAATATTGACAAAGCTTACAACTATTTTCATGATAACTTTTTGGAAATTTGGAACAAGCATGCACCAATGCGTCGTGCCAGGGTTAGGGTAACCATCTCCCTTGGATCACCCCAAACTCCTGGTGTGCCTTAGAACCCGGGATCAAGCTTGGGCCAATCATAAAGCAAACACATCAACTCTAAAAGCATAGCACACAAAACCCCAAATAATTAACCGGGACATCAGTCTCTAAAGAAATAAAAATGTATTTACATGCTAGGAGGCATGAGCCTGATGTGTTTCAGATAATGTATCCTTTTTCCAAGGCCTTTGGAACAGGATACATTATCCGAAATGCATCAGGCTCATGCCTCCTAGCATGTAAATACATTTTTATTTCTTTAGAGACTGATGTGCTGGTTAATTATTTGGGGTTTTGTGTGCTATACTTTTAGAGTTGATGTATTTGCTTTTTTGAGCATTTAAGCACCATATTCCATTTGCTTGCACTGTGAGTATTCGTCAATCATAAAACCTCTAAGCTCTCTCAAGACTATACCATCTATCGCTCTCTTCGAAATAAGTGCATCAAAACAACCCATTTAGCCAAAGCTGAATATTTCTGCTCTACCTTCAAGTCCAACATTAACAATCTATCTAAATTCTGGAAGGTAATACACTTTTCTCCCCTCCCTCTGCCCCTCCTACCCCACTCCTTAAAATAAACAACTCTCTTGTTACTGAGCACGTTAGAGTTGCTACTGAGTTTAACTCGTATTTCACCTCCTGTGCCACAGCTCTCTTATCCTCTTTATCATCCTCCATACCTGCTGACCCCCCCTTCATCTTACTCCTTTTCCTTCTCTAATATAACTCCCTTCAACACCTTAGAAGCACTTTATGCACTTAACACCTATAAAGGTGGCTCGCCTGATGGCCTGGACCCCAAGCTGTTGCATCTATCAGCTCCTGCCATCTCCACTCCTTTAGCTGACCTTCTCAACCTATCTTTCGTTGTGGCTACTATCCCCTCTGTATGGAAGCATGCCACTGTTCTCCCCCTTCCTAAGGGCGGTGATGCTTCTATTCCTTCCAACTACCATCCCATTTCTCTCCTTCCCACCCTTGCTAAGCTCCAAGAACATCTAGTCCTCACTCAACTCTCTTCCTATCTCTCTGACTCTAACTTTTTCCCTCCTTACCAATCCGGTTTCCAGATAAACCACTCCACTACTTCCTCTCTGATCAGGCTTACTAACTCCATCCTTTCTGCGATAGATAGTGGTCTTATCACATCAGCCATTTCTGTCAACCTAGCTAAGGCTTTCAACACTGTTTCCCACTCCCTCCTATTAAAATCTCTCTCCTCGGCTGGCCTATCTGAATCTGCCACACTCTGGTTCAATGCATACCTGGTAGGCAGGTCCCAGTCGGTCAGAATAGCCGACTCCATTTCCCCTCCCCATTAACACCGGTGTACCACAGGAGTCTGTTTTGGGCCCTATCCTATTCTCCATATTCCTAAATGACCTCCCCTCTGCCTGTCCCTCCACCTCTATTCATGTGTACACTGATGACACTGTCCTCTTCAAGTCAGGTCAATCTCCAGTTGAGGTACAAACCAGACTTCAGCAAGACTTCAGTAAAGTACAACACTGGTTTATTTCCCATCAACTATCCCTTAATGCCAAGAAGACAGTCTCCATGACCTTTGGCACTAGGCAGAGACTCTCACAGCTTCCCTCCCTGCCCTCCTTATACACCCTAGATGGGACAGTCCTTGAGGACTCTACATCCTTTAGGTACCGGGGGGTTTGGCTTGACCATCACCTCAGCTTCTCTGGTCATGTAGATGTTATCTTGAAGAAATTGTACCCCAGGCTTGGCGCATCGTATAGGAACCATAGCTGCCTCCTGCTACTGGCTAGTCGCGAACTTGTCCAGAAGATGATCTTACCTATTATTAACTACTGCAACATAGTCTACAGTGCCACTCCCAAGTCTTCCCTAATCAGATTGGACACCTTTTTTAACTCCTTCTGTCATTTTGCTCTTGACTCTTTCTCTCGCACACAATACTGTAACCTATACCACTCCCTGGCTCTTCCCTTTTCAGAACATCACTGCTACCTCCACTGAGCCAAATTCATTTCTAAATTCTGGTTTGGTACGCTTCCCTCATACCTAATCTCCTCTATATCCAGCCTCCCCCCCTCCAGACCATTCCCTTAGGTCTTGCGACTCTCGACTATTGTTACTTCCTCGTCATTCTACCGTAGAAGGACAAATGACATTCTCACATCATTTCCCTAAACTATGGAACTCACTCCCTCCTCAGATTTTCCTCTCTTCCTCCCCCCACTGCATCTCTCAAGCTCTTCATAACTTCCTCTCAGTAAACTGTACCTGTGGTTAATTTCCCCCTTCCTTCCCCTCCTTACCTGCTAAGCGAGACAACATTAGCATCTCCCCTTGGATATACAGTACAAGCTTATAGCATTTACTGGTAAATCACCAGTATCATATTTGCAGCACTGCATACGTTGTTCATTTTCTTTTTCCAGTTTGTATTATTGTATAAATTGTACTTTTTGCTTTGTCGAATATATGTATTTATGTACTCCCTGTTACCCCTCTGGTTGCACTGTGAGACGAGCAACTTATTGTTCAGTGTGCTCTTCATGGTGAAACATTTCAATAAATAAGTTATTGCCACTATACAATTTGTGAACAGTCCAGTATGATCTTAAAAATAAGTATAAGTTACTGAAAGGGCTACCTGATTGAGAGGTGGTAGACGTAACTGAGTCCTAGTATAAGAACCATCAAGCCCACCTTCTAATCAATCAATCAATCAATATATTTATTTATCCAGGCGGGCACCATTGAGCAAGCTAATTTACAAGGTGGACCTGCCAGTTTAGAGATTCAATGTAACTTCTTCCAGATGTAAGATTTCAGACTATATCAGTCCACTTTTGAGTATTAATTTTATACACAGTGGCTATCAGGATATTCCACAGATAAAACTGGTCAGCGCCCCTTACCTCTGGGGAAGGGAGACCTCATATAGTATGCTAAAATGTGAGATCAGTAGTGATAGAAAACAGATTCTTTAAGGCCCCAGTCACCAGTCTCTAGAAATAAAACAACTCTGGGCAGGACCACAAGACAAGGGAATGCTGGGCAACATGGTCACCGCATCTCCTCCAGCATTCTGGAGAAAAGTTAGCACTCCATTTTGCCTGAATTACTGTTGTGTGAAAAAAATGTACCCATACCCTCCATGTGAAATCTTGCCACAAGGGTGAGCCTATAGACCTTGAACTACTGGCAAAAATTGTTTTCCAAATCCTTATCTCCAAGAACCACACCAGCTCCCTGTGACCATTTCTGTCTGATGTTGCTAGCCGGGTCACCATGCCGGGGGCATATAGCTTTATAAAGATGAGAAATAAAACCCTTGGTAATACTTTGTGTCATGATAGCCTCTATTAAGTCTATGCAGGTTTTTTTGGGGGAGGGTGTTCAAGTGGGGTATTATGTAAGGTCTGAATATAACTCCTAAGCTGCAGATATCTAAAGCAAACTCTAGTCAGAGCCACAATGACTGCTAATGCACTCATGTGATAAGCGATGTATTTATTTCAAAAGTTTTATGAGAAAAGACATACTGAGCTAGTAACAGCTCATTTCCAGATATGACCTTGGGGGAGGGGGAAGGGGGAAAGATAACAGATACAAAAATACAGAATATGTAGTTCATAGACACATTAAATGCAACAAAGATAAAGAGGACAATTATGTCTAAGAATAAATTGATAAAAATAAGTTACCAAGCAATAAGTTGTGGAACTGACCAAAGAACAAAAATAGTTATCAACTTATCAAAATAAAAACTAGAGGACTGACTGATGTGGGAGAAGAGATATAGAATTAATGTTTAACTTAGTTGTATTACTGTGATGTAAAATCTTTCCCTGGTCAGGCTGACTTCTCTTTCCACTTTCCTGAACTTTAGAACTCTCTTCTCTAACCATTTGTTCCACCTCTTCCAAATGTTCTCTCTCTTCTCTGCTTCATGATCACACCACTACCTCCTGTACCTGTCCTTGAGTCATAGCCCTTCCCGACTCCTCAGTTTACCATTTTCCCTCTTTCACCATGACCATATGACTTCCTCCTGTGGCTGCCCTTAAGTCATAGCTCTTCCACGCTTCTCAATCTACCATCTTCCCCTCTTTCTCCTCCTCATTGCCCCTCTACCCACCTGATCAACCCTTCTCCCTCTCTTCTTACTACTTCACTTGTGTGCACTTTCACTTCTTTCCCCCCAATTGCACTCCTTTGTCAGTGCCCTATCTCCTGGTACCCTCACCACTGAAAAGTACTATTGCTTGTACCCATGGGTCAGATTCCCCACTGTGTCCTTGTAAAATGTTTTCCCATGATTTTACCTATCTGATGAACCTCATTCATGTTCATTTTGTACTGTTTATTTTAGATCTCTGTATGATGTTTTATTGTATAAGTTATTCTATGTTGTTCTTGCACCTCTCTTCCCTCCAGGATGAATCTGGAAATGAGCTATTGTTCAGCTCAGTATATCTTTTCTGGTGAAACTTTTAAAATAAATAAGTAACTACATACATAAATGAATAATGTTTAAGTCCCACATTTACACCACAATAGTAGAATAAAACAAAACCAGAAACATCAACGTAATGCAGTGAAAAGTGTTTTTGGTTCTGGACATGCACACCCCCTTGATAATGCACATAGCACGCATGCCACACACACACACACACACACACACACACACACACACACACAGCTATTACAACAGTTCTTCACACACATAGGGTGTGAGTATCAGTAGGAAAGAGCAGCTACACTATTTCATTTTCAGTGGGATCTTGCTTTTACACATTTTTCCAGTGTATTTAGTAGAGTTAGCAGAGGTAAAATCCAGAATCTAATTTTTTACTGGAGTTCTGCTTTTATACATTTTTTCAGTGTGGTTATCCAGGATAGGTCAGTTAATATGCAGTATCTCATTTTCAGTGAGGTCTTGATTGTACCCTTACACTAGCAGGTCTAGGATGCCCTAAATGAGTTGGCTCCATCACAGCCTGTATGTTTTCAGTGACCAAATACTGTATCTCTCTTTGACCAGCAGGGGGATGTGAGTTGTGCCGAATGCATGTTTTAGTGCCTCATTTTTGCTTTGGGGGGGCTATATTCAGACATGCTTGGGGCACCCTCACTTTGCTCCAAACATTGTTTGAGTATATCAAATTTAGTGAATTGTGCTATTTTGCCCTAATTGGCCAGCAGGGGATGTAAATTGTATGGAGTGCACATCTTAGTGCCTCATTTTTGCTTTGGGGGCTATAGTCAAACAAGCTTGGGGCACTCCCACTTTGCTCCAAATATGTTTAAGCATAGCAAATTTAGTAAACCATGCTAATTTGCACTAACTGGCCAGCAGGGGGATGTGACTTGTGCTGAGTGCATGTTTTAGTGACTCAGTTTTGCTTTGGAAGGGCTGTATTCAAACACGCTTGGGACACTTGCACTTTGCTCCAAACATGTTTCAGTATAGCAGATTTAGTGACCTGTGCTAATTTGCACTAAAGAAAGGGACTCTGCAAGGAGCAGCCTAATACTTTTTAATATGGGGACATTGCTTTGTGTAGTTCTGGTTTCCAGTTCTAGGTTTGTCTACCTATTCTGCTTAACGCTTTTAACCACTGACTGAATTGCTTTTAGCCACTGACTGCCATGCCAGCAACCCGAGTTCAAGAACAGACCTGACCACTTGGGGACTGGCCTGGGAGGGAAAATGCATATCTTTAGGACAGGGAAAGGAATCTAGGTGGCAGTACCATGGGACTGCATGGGAATGGACCCCACACCTGGAGGCATGAGGTGCCTCCATGGAGGCTGAGTACACTCATGTCTGGGCCCAACAGGGGAGAAAATGGGAGGAAAAGCCCTATGACTGTATAACAATGATGGCCTGCCCTCTAGGAGGCCACACACCGATGACTAGGCACCTCTGTTCTAAGGTCCTGTAACAGGACCACCAGAAAAAGTAAGTCCCAGAGAAGGTGGGTGACATGGCTGGAAAGACTGACCCACATGGGGGCAAGTCAGGGTGCTGAAGGAGATAAATAGATTTGTACCATGGACACAGTGAGGCGACATGCCACTCATTACAGTTTTGTACTACATGTTGGTGAATATCAAGGGACTGCCTGCATGGAGGAGTGATGTTGAGAAGCAATGCATGAACACAGTGGGGTGACATGGTACCCATCAAGGTGGTGTACTGTGTGCTGGTGAAATGTGAGGTACTGTCTGCACTGTGGAGTGATGTTCAGAAGCACCAAATGAACACAGTACTGCTTGCATGGAGGAGCAAAGCCGAGAAGCAATACATGAACACAGTGGGGTGACATGGCACCCATCACAGTGGTGTAATTCACTCTGCTAAATGGGTAGGTTCTCCCTGCACTAAGGAATGATGCTCAGAAACACTGCATAAACACAGTGGTGCGATGTCTGCTGGTGAATGGTGAGGGATTGTCTGCACTGTGTAACAATTCTCAGAACCACTGTATGAACAATCTGGTGCGACAAGGCACACATCACAGCGGTGTACTGCTTGCTGGTGAAAGATGAGGGAATGCCTGTACAAGGAAGTAGTGTCAGAAGCACTGCATGAACACAGTGGGGTGACATGGCACCCATCAAGGTGGTGTACTGTGTTCTGGTGAAGGGTGAAGTACAGTGTGCACTGCGGAGTGATGCTCAGAAGCACAGCTTGAACACAGTGGGGTGACATGGCACCAACCACAGTACTGTACTGTACTGTGAGATGGTGAAAGGTAAGGCAGTGGCTGCTCTGTGGAGTGATGTTCAGAAGCACTGCATGAACACTGTGGAGTGACATGACACCCATTTTGGTGGTGTAATGCTGACTGCTGAATGGGAAGGGGTTGTCTGCACTGAGAAGTGATGCTCAGAAGCACTGCATGAACACAGTGGGGTGTCATGGCACCCATCCCTGTTGTGTACTGTGTGCTGGTGAAAGGTAAAGGACTGCATGGGTGGGGAGCAATGCTCAGAAGCAGTGCATGAACACAGAGAGGCAATATGGCACCCATAAGAGCTGCATGCTGGTGAAAGGTAAGGGACTGCCTGCACTATGCAGTGATGCTCAGAAGCACTGCATTAACACAATGGAGCAACATGGCACCCATCACTATGGTGTACTGTGTGCTGGTGATAGGTGAGGGACTGCTTGCACAGGGGACTGATGCTTAGAAGCACAGCTTGAACACAGTAGGATGACATGCCACCAACCACGGTGGTGTGCTGCATGCTGGTGAAAGGTGAGGGAACTGCCTGCATGGGGGAGCAATGCTCAGAAGCCCTGGATGGACATAGTGGTACAACATGGCACCCAGTATATTTGTGTACTGTGTGCTGGTGAAAGATCAGGCACTGTCTGCACTGAGGAACGATGCCATGAAGCACTGCATGAACACAGTGGGATGCCATGGCACCCATCCCTGTTGTATACTGCATGCTGGTAAAAAGTAAGAGACTGCACACACTGGGGAGTGATTCTCAGAAGCACTTCTTGAACACAGTTGGGTGACATGGCACCCGTAAGAGCTGTGTACTTCATGCTGGTGAAAGGTGAGGGAACGCTTCTTCTGTCTAGTGATACTCAGAAGGACTGCATGAACACAGTGGGGCAAGATGCCACTCATCACAGTTGTGTACTGTGTGCTGGTGAAAGGTAAGGGACTTCCTGCACTATGGAGTGATGCTCAGAAGCACTGCATGAACATAGTGGTGCAGCATGGCATCCATCACCATGGCGTACTACTTTCCAGTGAAAGGTTAGGGACTGCCTGCACTGTGAAGTAATGCTCATAAGCACTGGATGGACACAGTGGGGTGACATGACAACAGCCACGGTGATGTACTGCATGCTGGTAAAAGGTGAGGGGCTGCCTGCCTGGAGAAGCAATGCTCACAAGCACTGTATAAACACAGTAGGGCAACATGGCACCTATCATGGTGGTGTACTGTGTGCTGGTGAAAGATGAAGGACTGCCTACACAGGGGAGTGATACTCAGAAGCACTGCATGACACAGTGGGGTGACATGGCACCCATTACAGTGGTGTACTGTGTGTTGGGGAAATGTCAGTGACTGCCTGCACTGTGAAGTAATGCTCAGAAGCACTGTATGAACACAGTGGGTTGAGATCCCACCCATTACGGTGGTGTACTGTGTGCTGGCAAAAGGTGAGGATGTGCCTGCATTGTGTGGCGATGCTCAGAGGCACAGGTTGAACACAATGGGGTGACATGGTACCAATCCTGTCAGTGTACTGTGTGCTGGCAAAAGGTGAGGGTGTGCCTGCTCTGCAGGGTGATGCTCAGAAGCACTTCATGAACACTGTGGGGTGATAAGGCATCCATTACCATGGTGTACTGCTTGCTGGTGAAAGGTAAGCGACTGCCTGCACTGTAGAGTGATGCTAAGAAGCACTGCATCAACACAGTGGGATGAAATGACTCCCATCGTAGTGGAATACGGCATGCTGGTGGAAGGTGAGGGACTCTCTGTACAGGACAGTGATGCTTAGAAACATTGTGTGAACCCAGAGGGATGACATGACACCCATCACAGCTATGTACTGCGTGCTGGTGAATGGTGAGGAACTGTTGGCTCATTTAACTGCTATATGTAAAATAACACATACACTGCCTTATATGGCATTTATTTACTTACATCTAACCCCAACTTTTATTGTATTTAGGATAAGCACTTTGACATACTAACACACATGCACTGCTTCATAAACCCCATCCCACATTAGTTTTAAAAGTGGTCTGCGACGGTACCTATCTTCAGTAGACCAATGTGCTTGTTTTGACCCTACCTAGCTCTACTTTGCCTATACTAACTGTTCTCTGTTAAAATCATAGCACCTTCCAGACCCTACCAAATTTCCCCTCTGCCCACTTGTATTTCCTCTCATTCCCTACTCTCTCTTCCCTCCCTTTCAATATCCCATCTCTACTTATTGGATACTTCTGCACTTACTCTACCTCCCTTGGTTGCACCCATCTTCTCTCTGTCTCAGCTATTGAGTCCTAGTTGGACAGCCCTCTCTGTCTTGGTCTTTCCTTTTCTCTACACTGCTATAACCTAGTCTGTCTATACCAGTTGCCATGGTTTGTACTATTGTTTTGCTTGCTTACTCAGATGTAGGTAATCCCTTTGGAGTGTGTAATATCTTACACTGCCATATGCTGCTTTCATTGTAAATTTCCACTACGTTTTGTACTCAAACTGTTTGGTTTCACTGATACCTGCTGCTCACTCATTATGGACTGTACAGTGTTCTAATCTTTCACATATGTTATTTTCTCTTTAGGTATTATTTTCCACTGTTAGCTATACCTGTTATTATGTAATGTTTTGCACTGATATAATGTATTTGTCTAACTATCTGTTGTACTCTCCCGGATTGTGCCTGAAAATTGTCATTTTATGGCTAGTGCACTTACCCGGTTAACACAAAAAATAAATAATTAAATAAATGTTCTAAACTGTACACAGTAGTACAGTATAGCATTACAGCCATTTGCAGACTGACTTGGAAAAAGTTAATGTACCGGGAAAGGGTTAACAGAGTGCCCCCTCCACACACACACACACACACACACACACACACACACACAACCGTTGTCTCTGCCTACATGCAACATCCTATATTAGCCTTTTTTATTGTACTAACTTTCACCAATTAAGTTCAAAAATATGAACAATAACTGGAATAACCAATATAAAAAACTTAAGTGATTTACAAATGTTAGTGTGTTATTTACTGCTGTCCTTTTTTAGTTCTTTCAGATCCCAGCATCTGAAATCTGAACCTACTTCCTTAATCTCAGTTACAGTTTATGGTTGGGAAAGGCTGACTAAATTGACATGTTTATGAGTTATGAAACTTTCTTGAAAAAGAATAATAACCAGATTGAAGCTAGTAACCACATTATCACACAAACTAGTCTGGCGCAACACTGCTTAGCTGAATGAACACAGCAGACTGCTTCAATTAACGGAGTGATTGCACAAAATCTCCAATTTTATCTAGTCCATTAGGAATCTGGAGAGCTCCATTTCTGCTGTGACAGCAAGACATCTGCAAGGCTCCACCCACTGCAGCCATAAAAATCAGTATTAGCTAAATTGTATATTTGTTTCATAGTTTGAAAGTCTAGTACTTTTATCTCTGACGTAATTTGTTTTGAATAATATAAACCTCGTTGGTGCCACCACCGAAAGGTCAAACCCATTTGCGATGGGGTAAAGGCATCAGCCCAAGCTAATCACCTAAAGGGTCAAAGGTATGTGTTCAAGTGGAACTTGTTCCACAGCCTATATACTCCATGCAAAGTGGAGTGAACTGATAATAGGGTGGGGTCTCCACCCTATTGTGCCAGGGTCTGGTCCATAACCCTTGCTGGTAAAGGGGGACCACCCTCCTTGTTTTGCGCTGTCAATTTCCAATTAGCTGTATACATGGGAAGGGGCCATTGTAAGGCAGTTTTGAGGTAAGTAGCAAGATAATAATCCTCTGAGTCTGGGAGTGCCCTTCCTCCAGATAACGTAGGTGCTTGTAGTAAGGAAAATGTAAGTAGTGGATATTTTGCCGCTCAGATAAATTTAGACAGAGCTTGCTGCCATTTTTGAAATTGGGTTTGGGAATGTTGATGGGGAGACACTGAAATAAATATAAGTATCTAGGAAGAATATTCATATTGATATAGTGAATACGAGAATACTTGGGTAGGTCCAAGAGAAACCACCAGTGTACAGTATATCCTTCAGAACATTTTTAAAAAGTGGCTGAGAGTTGGAGTCATAGAGTTTCCTTAGAGTTTTATGAAGCTGTATACCCAAATACTTAAATTGCTTGACAGACCAATTCAGAGGGAGCAGTCAAGTTATTCTGGTGGATAGAGATTGGTGAAAGGTAAGGACCTCCATTTTAGTTTTTTTCAGGACTTACCCAGCATGGTGCCCACAGGTTTTGAGAGTCATCCAAAGCTGCAAAATAGACATTTCAGGGTCTGCTAGGTACACGTCCTACATCTACTCCTTGTATGTTTTGATTGTCTCTAATACTTTTGGCAAGAGGTTCGATGTACAACGTGAATAAAAAAGGTGAGAGGGGGCTGCCCTGATGTGTTCCTCTAAATAAATTAAATCTGGAGTAATGGTGTCCAGTAGGATGAACATAGATTTGAGGGGTGGTATAAACTGTTAGGGAAAACCAAAGGATTCTAATGTTAGAAACAGGAAACTCCAAACTACTTTATCAAAGGCCATGACACATGCAGAGGTTCAGTTTCATTTAATAGTCTCAGTTACACTCACTGTATGCCTGACATTGTTAGGAGCCTGTCTGCCAGTGATAAAACCAGTTTGGTTGAGGGAGAGCATGGAAGTATTGGCTTCATTCGTTTTGCTATAATGGAGATAAAAATTTTATAATCCGTGTTTAGGAGTAAAATGGGGCAATATGAACTGCATAGAGTTGGATCTTTTCCTGGTTTGGGAATGACAGTTATCATAGCATAGTTCCAGGAGGGTAGCAAAGGTAAGGACCAGGGGTCACCCTGTGGGACCTGCATGGCTTCAGTCTTCTCATCTTGGGGTGTACCCCCCCCCGGCACCAATTAAGTCATTCTTTGGATGTAGGATTGCACCTTTTTGGTGACTCTGGTAGGCTCTCACCTTGGGCAAGGCCCCCTATGCAGTTCCACAGCCCAGCCTGATGCTCTCTGAACAAGGAGTCTCAACTCTTCCTTGAAGCACCTCACTGTTTTCTGGAAAGGATTCCCTCATTCTTAGGCCCTGAGGGCCATTAATGTAGAAGCAACACTGGGCATTAATCAAGGCCATAGAGAATTGGCGTAGGGAGTCTGACAGGGCTCAGTACAGGCCTTTCTATCTGACATCGACCTTAGCCAGTGGTGATGCCTTGTCTCCATTTATATCCTCATCCAAGGACAATGAATCATCTATTCACCTTCCTTTTGCTGCTGAGTACTGCTTGTACCAGAGATTCTCGGTGGAGATGCTCTAAATGCTTTATTTATAAGCTTTTGCAAGCCATGATCTGGCAGCCCTGCTGTTGGGACTCCTCGGGGTTCTCAGTGTTGATACTGTGGGCATCCTTCCATAGCCTACAGCTCTGGAGGAGGCATCCAGGGCAGTGTGGAGGCATCCCCTCTCCAACCCCAGGGACCTCATCACATGGTATTGTGCACTCACAGGGCTGCAGATGAGGCACTTCACCCCACTTCGGCACTCCCCTTAGCAGAGAGCTGATGGTATCTCCTTATTTTCAGGGTGAGCCAGCTCCTTTCTCAGAGGGAAGGGTAAAGCTTGGTATTTTTGTTTTTTAAATTCAATGTTATTAGTTCCAAAGCAGTTACATACATGAGGTCTGCTTTAATCCTTCCACAACCCACCCATATAGGAAGTGGTTACAAACTATACTTGGTATACTAGCAGTATATCATAGTTTACAACCTCCATCACCCACATTTCAAGAGTAAGTGTGCGCTGTGCTGTTTCACAGCCTTGTGATAATGCCACATTGCGTGCATGTAAAAGTCAGAGAAGTAAAATTTATCCAGATGTGCTCACCCTGGTGTGTTTGTATTCTTCAAGGTTACCTTAGCATACAGTACCTCCATTTTAGGGGATGGACCCCTTAATGCTTGATATGTCCTTATTAGCCTTATTTAGGTGTTGGGGCCAGTCCATTTATTCCCAGTCTGAAACAGTCAGTATTTCACTATTGCAGACCAAAATTAATATATTTGGCAGAAAAAAGAACAAACTACAGTATATACATATTAACTTAAAAAAACCTGAAATACAGGCTATATCACAGAACAGCAACTGAAAAATAAATAGTGTGTGTGTGTGTGCGTGTGTGTGTGTGTGTGTGTGTGTGTGTGTGTGTGTGTGTCACCCAAGCCCACCCCAGATGTTCAGCAGTAGAATCCGACTGGACAGAATCCCTCCCACCCCTGGAAGAAGTGATAGGGTTCTAGATTGCTCACCAAGCATGAGTCAGATCAGTGTAAAAGATCCAGACTCTCCATGTACCCTTGAACTTTTCCCCCATCAGGAAGAGCCTTGCTGTAGTTATTCTATTAAATAAAAATTGGGGCAACTCTTTCCTTCCACTCAGCCACCCCTGGAACTACTGGATCCAGCCAGCATGATGTCATGGTCTTAAGGGCTGCTATGACCAAACATTTCAGAACCTCTCCCCCTTTCTGTGTTCAGATTCCTGGGACCTTAATCCCTAGTATACAATGGGAGTAAACATCTGGCATCAGTACCCCCCCAATCCTTGGAGAGCTCTTGCCTGATTTGGATCCCAAAATCCACCAATTTTGGACAAGACCATAGCATTTGGAAATGTGTACCCTTTTCACCACAATTCCGCTAGCATCTATCAGTAGTTGTGGTCTTGAAATGCTTAGTAATCATTGGGATGTGAAAAAGCCTGGTGGCAATCTTCCAGCAGAATTCCCTCCAGCTTTGTGAAGCTGATACTTCCACCTTTGCAGACATTCCCCCCACTGTCCATCAGAAATAGGAGCTCCAGCCTCCTCCTGCCACTTATCCCTAAGGCTCAGACGTGGACCTCTCCAGCTTTTAAAAGTAGATTATACATCACAGAAATATATTTAGATCTATCTTTAAGAACTGTGGGCCAGTATAAAAATTTCTCCCATGATATTTAATCACACTTGATAAGCTGGAGCCTGTTGACTTCCAATAGGTAGTGTCACACCTGCAAAAACCAGTAGAATTCCACCCCAGTCAAAGGGTACTTAATTCTGAGTTGCTTGAATGACACACAATGATCACCATCCAGAAGTTGTTCATATCTTGTTAGTGCATGTTTATTCCACTTTCTGAATCCTTTAACTGTAAGTCCCAGCTCAAAACTCAGATTCCTTGTGATTAAGGTAAGGGGGCCTATTTCACTGGGTGTGTTAGTTAAGGACCTAATTTTTTGTAAGATCTTGAGAGAGTGGGACACCCTTCGCTTAGAAATCTGCCTCTTCCACACTGGGGTGATTTTCATGGTGAGGAGTGCGTATAGCAGGACAGGGAAGACCTTGTCACTCTCCATGGGGTACCATTTAGACTGTGCCATCTGTTTAGTCCAAGTACTCAGAGGAGGATTTTGAGCTGCTAAATAATACAGCTGAAAGTTGGGGAGGCAAAGGCCTCCCTCCTCCCTGGGGAGAGTCAGCCTTCTGCGCACCACTCTAGGTTTCTTGACTGCCCAGATAAGCATCTGAAGATGTTTATCAAGTTGCTTCCAGAAATGATTTGGGATTCCAATGGGTAACATCTAAAAAAAGAAGAGACACCTTGGTAGGACATTCATTTTAATTACCTCTACCCAACCTACTAAGGAGAAAGGAAGCAGAACTAACATTTTAAGTCTGACATAATTTCTGTCATTAGTTTCTCATAATGCAGTTTAAATAATTCACCCAAATTAGGGGTTATGCAGACGCCCCGATAGTGAATAGTATTGATTTTAGCCCAGGCGAAGGGAAATCTCTCTCTTTCTTCTTGTGGGAACCTACCACTAATAAGGACTGTTTCTAAATGTTGCATAGTTTACTTTCTAGCCAGAGACTCTGCCATATTCTTGCAGAACCTCCCATAGTGCTGGGATTGACATTTCTAGTTGTCTCAAAAATAAGAGGGCATTGTCCACAAAGAGTGAAATTTTATGCTGTTTCCCCACCACTATGATTCCTTTGATGCTCCCTGTCTCCCACACCTTAACTGCCAAAGGCTCTATATAAAGAGCAAAAAGTAGAGGAGACAGAGAGTAACCCTGTCTTGTTCCTTGGGCAAGAGGGAATCTTAACAAATTGACTCCGGTTACCTTCACAACAGCTTCTGGTTCCCTATATAATGTATCAATAAAGGCCTGGAAACCCGGGCCAAAATTCATGGCCTTGAGAACCCATCTAAGGTATTCCTACCTTACCCTATCGAACGTCTTCTCAGCATCTAAGGAAAGGGCTAATTGTAGATGTTTAGAAGTCATTTGGAATGAAAATATGTTAAGGACCCTTCAGATACTGTCCTGTAATATCCTACCTTTTATAAATTTGGTTTGGTCTGGGCCCACCAAGCTCTCTACAATGTTCTGCAGTCTACTTGCCAAAATGAATGTGAATATTTTCATGTCAACTGGGAGGAGGTATAAAGGCCTATGCGGACTACAGTACTGGGGATCTTTTTCTGGTTTGTGCAAGACCTTCATCTGTGCCTCATCTTCAGGAGTCTGGCACTCATTCTCCTTCCAATATTTTGCTAAAAATTGCCTGGAGAAGCGGTGCCAACAACGCCTCAAATTTTTTTATTGAACTCGGCTGGTAGACCATCCACACCCGGGGCCTTACTTCTTTTAAGTTTTTTTTATAACAGATAAGATCTCCTACAGAGAGATTGGAACTTACAACCCATCCCTATCTTCCTCCATAAGCTGCTGCAGGTGGACAGAGGACAAGAATTCCTGCAAGGTCTTATTGTCTCCCTCCCATCAGGAGTCTGTACATAAGTCCTTAAAGAATGATGCAGATGTGCGAGATATGTCTGCTGGGCTGGTGTATATGATGTCTGTGTGCGCCCCTCTTTTAATCTTCAACTTTGCCCAGCTGATAGCTTCTTGTCTAAGTTGCCATGACAGCAGCTTTACAGCCCTGTTGCCCACCTCATAGTAGCTCTGCTGGGTGTACCGCAGTCCACAATCTATTTTTTGTTCAAGTAGCGTTGTAAGTTAATCTCAATATTCTTTGAATCAAGCTTGAACCTATGGGTCAAAGGTAATCTTATACTCTACCTCAGAATCGAATATTTTAGTTTCTAAGGGCTGCATTTTCAAAGGGGAGGCTCGGGCACAACCAGGGATGCACTGTGCATACCTGGAAATGCGCCAGTTGTCAAGGGTGTGCCCATATTCAAAGGGCACAGATGCACGGCACACCCCCAACAGTGCCGATGCTTACAATATTGTGCTGCATCTATGCAAATGACAGGTTCCCCTTGCATATGCTGTGCAGCACAATATTGAAACATTTCAGAAGTGCAAATTGGCCCTCAGAAGTGACGCAGAATTATGCTTCTGAAATCCTGCCCTAACTAGTCGCACAGACTCGGCTGCCCACTGTTTAGGGCAGGGATCCCTGGTGATACAAGTACAAAAATCATTTATTGTTCGACAGCCTGACATCCATCTTATCTAAAATACTGAAAGGTATTCTCAAGGACTACATCAGAAACCACCTAACACAAAATAACTTATTGGATGAAACTCAGCATGGTTTTACTGAAGGGAGGTCTTGCCAAACAAATATTTTAGAGTTTTATGATAGGGTAAATGGAGCTTTGGATCAGGGTATATCAGTGGACGTAGTCTTTTTGGACTCCTCAAAGGTCTTTGACAAGCTGCTTCATGCAGAGCTGATAACTTCACTACAAAAACATGGTCTACAAAAAAACTTGGTACTATGGGTGGCTTCTTGGCTATTAGACAGAAAGCAGAGAGTATGTATAAAGGGAGCACTTTCTAAATGGAAAGCCATGACAAGCGGGGTGCCTCAGGGCTCTGTATTGGGCCCATGCCTCTTTAACTTATATGTCTCCTCGATTCAATATTCACACAAAAAAATCTGGTTGTCAAAATTTGCGGATGACTGCAGATTAGGGGCAATAATAGAAAATCAAGATGATGCAGTAGCATTTCAAAAAGCTTTATATTTGTAACCCCCAGGTGGCACTATCCCAAGGGCTACTACCCCTGCCTGCTTGACTACTGACAGGTTAAGGGGCCTAGGTTCTATGATGGGTGCCTCCACCCAGAGGTCAGGGTTTGTGATGGTTAGACTAGCTTGGTCACAGCCCTCTGGGACACTGAGCCCCCCTTTTATTCCCTCTAGTGGCTCACACAGTACACAGGAGTTACAGCCCCAATACCCCACATATACACACTGTTCACTCATAAAGTGCCACTTACCCTCGAGACTGATTCTGCAGCATGTCTCTGAGAACTCCCTGTAAAACAAGGTTAATCAACATACACAACCCAATACAATGCTTATTTTATAGGTACTGACAATTCAGACAATTTAAAGTTCAACAACTTTGAATCTGGTTTATTTAGGGGGAATGGAACATGGGAGGGGGAAATCAGGTTAATTGGTGGTATTAAATCACAGTACTGTGCACACATACGGGGTCTGAAAAGTCATACTCTAAGTACCCAGGTTGGGGGGGAGCTAGCCAGGTCCATTGCCCCGGGTTGGCAGGAAGGTGCAGATGTATGGGGCCCTGTAGAAGAAAATACTTGCACAATACCCAATTGTAATCCAGAGCCGAATGGCTCAATCCATGAAGCAGTGAAACAACAAGAATTAGATGACACACATTAGATAATTGAAAATAGACTGCAGGGGAATACCTTGATTTGTACTCATAATACCCAAGCTGAGGACCGGATGGTGGATGTTCTTCTGGATTGCCAGAAACAACAAGGCATGGATGCAAGGCCCTTGTGACTGGACCCCTAAGCAGTTGATGCAAACGGATTTAGTCCGAAACACGCTGGAGTTCGCTTCCAGCTTCACTGCACAGCACACTGTACTGGGGACAAGAAATAACGATTTCCCACAAGCTCTACGCACATTCATATGTAAAATGAAAAGTACTATACCAGGCAGGCTGCTCCTCGATCCCGATCGCAATAACTGCAAAATACCCGGGAGCACACACAGCAGTTCAGTTCCTGACAGACCAAGCGCAATTCAGCAATATCTCCAGTCTTCTACAGGGTGAGCCTGGCTTCCACTTTGCAGTCTTCCTTCTTCTCAGAAACTCTGATTCAGTCCAGCTATCGCTTACCATGGCAGTAGGCCAACTTCAAGGCCTCTCACATGCTTCCCGCGTGAACTGTACACCACAGAGAAATATAGAGCTCCTACTCCTTTCACAGGCGACAACGATCTGACTCTCCAGCTTCAGTACAGGGCATTTCCCTTAGGTTTCGCCAGGTCCAGTTGGTGTATTCGGCTGTCAATCACTCCAGAGCTCCCTCTGTTGGTGCAAAAAGGTGCCAAAGTCCAAACTACAATTCCCAGAACCACTAGTTATACATTCCCCTTGTAAACCGGCTCCAGAGAGAGTCCAAACTCTGGTTGGTCCAAGCAGTCTCTATTTTAGAGCTCCCCTAAACTCAATTGGCCCAGCATAGCAGTTTAGGTCCAAAATGGAGGGGCAACACACACACACACAGTCCCAGCTGCAATAAAGGCAGGTAAGACAAACTGCAATTCTACTAAGGCTATAAATGATTACAGGCAAACAGTTACATCTTTCAGATGGACTCCCTTTGCACATTTAGCGACCGCAAAACGGAGCGATTACACCGCAGCTCAGGCAGGATTCAAGCAGAGAAACGCCAGTCCCCCTCTATAAGCATTAATTATGTCTGCAAGCAGACAGCTCTTAAAGAGACAGTATGCGGAGGCTCTACAAGCACTCACAGTGCCATTCCAGCGGCTTAAACGTTGAACGCCAGCAGGCAGGGGGGAACACTTAGGCAACTCCTAGGAGGCTTTTTAGGAACCCCCATTTGTAGGGGGTTACATATTACATACAAGATTGGACAATAAATCACAAATTATCATTAAACCAGGAGAAATGCATGATTATGCATATGAGGAAAGAAAACAAAAAGTATAATTATGTACCAAATGGGACAGCTCTATTAAAAACTAGAGAGAAAAGAGACTTAGGAATCATAATTACACGGGACCGCTCTTTTAAAACAATGGGAGGTTATGGTTCCCTTATATTCCTCCCTGGTGAGGCCCATACTTGAATATGGAGCACAGGTCTGGTCCCCTTATAAAAAAGGAGAGGTGCAGATGATCGAGAGGGTACAAAAAAGGGCCACTAAAACCATTGAATGTTTAAAGAATAAGTCCTATCATGAAAGACTACAAAAATTAGATATGTACATGCTGGAGTACAGAAGGTTAAGGGGAGATATGTGTTTAACATATAGGACTTGGGAGGAAAAACATTACGTATGGGATCTCCTGAGATTGCAGAGCAAAGACAAGTTTTATGAGACTAGATCGCACCCCCTACTGTTAGAAGCTGATCACTGCAGATTCAAAAGTAGAGCTACATGGTTTAATCAGAGGATATTTCCAGTTTGAAATGCACTCCCCATAAAGGTTATAGGTAGCAACACAATGGACCAGTTTAAGACAAGTCTGGATAGACACTTTGGGACATGACACATTTTCAGAATAAATATGTTTTAACATTAAGTTAAAGAGAAAAGAAAGATCAGGCGAGCACCACGGACAAAAGTCTATATTATGCTCAGTAATACCTATGATATCTATGATATGACAAACATCTTTACAAAATTTAACAATCAACAACAGTCAGCCTCATAGTATTTGTATCGTCACCTTATAAAACACGTAAATAAAGTAGCTGATGTCAATTCATTATACACAGTTATTCCTCCTACAGATGGACTTGATACATTGTCTTATTTTCTGGAGCTAAGATCTATATCAGAATGTGTTGCAAGTCCTACTCATTTTTTATTAGAGCTAGCTAGAATAGTGTTACAAAATAATGTTTTTCTAATTCAGGACCAGCTGTACCACCAAATTAGGGGCACAGCTATGGGTACCACAATGGCCCCTAGTTACGCTAATCTTTTTGTGGGAAAATGGGAGTGTGAGCATCTGTAAAGCGCCGCCACAAATCCATTTTTATCCAAGGTGGATTTGTGGTGGTGCTTTATTGATTATATATTAATAGTGTGGAAAGGGATCAGATAGGAATTCACACTGTTCATTAAATGGATGTCATTTCATTATTTGGTCCCGAAAGGTGATTTCGTGGTCACTGCGTGGAATTACCTTTCAGGACTGATTAACAAAATGACAGTGCCAATGTTCATGAGGTAGGCTCCAAAAAAGCCTATGTTGCAAATGTGGTGAAAAAATTTCCAAAAATGACTGTGTTACGGGCGTGCGTTGCACAGTTTCCACGCACAATCATAACTTCGAAAATTTTTAATATTTTCACTCCAGATTTTCAGCATTGCCATTTTGTCACACCTCCTCATGAAGAGTACAGCTGTCATTTTTCACATCCTGCCTAAAATGTGTTTTCGCACATCTAGCGCACAATGGCGCGGTTGCTGTGGGAAATCAACATTTGAGGCAGATTAAGAAAATCACAGTGATGCTGTTCATTAGGAGAAGTCCCAAAATGCCTATGTTGAAAATCTGGTGAAAAAATTCCCCAAAATGACTGTGTTACAAGCATGCTTTGCACAGTTTCCATGCATGCTCGTAACGTGAAGAATTTTTTATATTTTCACTCCAGATTTTCAACATTGCCATATCTTCACACCTCCTTATGAATGGTACAGCTGTCATTTTTCACATCCTACCCAAAATGTGTTTTCGCACAAGAGTCGCAGAATGGCACTGTCGCTGTGGGTAATCAATGGTCTGGACAGATTAACAAAATCACTGTGCCACTGTTCGTGAGCGGAAGTCCCACATGCTTTCATGAGGTGGGATCACAAAAAGCCCATGTTGAAAATTTGGAGTGCAAATACCAACAAACGCCCGGGGCATTAGGGTTTCTAACCGTAATGTCCCACCCTATAGAGACTGACAGGCATCAGGGGTGTGACTTTTGATTGTCGGCTGTAATGCTTATGCCATTCCACCCCCACCCACACCCTGCAGCCGGTGGCAGGCATCAAGGTGTACCTTGGACTCTTCGGCCCCAAAGTTCACCCCATTCTGCTATACTGCACTTATCTCAACGTATTTCCTTATGTAATGGGGTGAGCATAAGGGCTGATGATCCCAACGCACAATGCAACACTTGTCAGAGTCTGTAGGGTAGGGTGAGGTGAAATGGCATGAACATTATGGCCGATGACCCAAAGGCACACCTCAATGCCTGTCAGTATCTGCAGGGTAGGGCGGGGTTGGCATCAGTTCCATACTTTACTGCCATTCCTATTATGCATCTCTCTAACTCCTGCACTACCAATGACAATGCCAGCAAGGCAACATTCCGCATTGACAAATGCTTGTTTTATTTTGGGATGCATGTTGGATGCAGAAACCTTTTATTGTCACCTGTAACCCATCCCCATGGCTAGTTTCAGAAGTGTCTCCCTCCTTATTTATTATAAGATATGCTTGTACTGCCACAGTTAAGTTTGACAAAAATCCATGACATTGAGGTGAGAGGCATTAAATTCCTAAAAAGGATTTTTGTAAATGAATTCCACCAAGATCCAGGGCCACAGGGTCATGGTCTGAGGTTGTAATTTGTTGAATGTCACTATGAGGCACCAAACGGAGTCACTCATATGAACATACATTATGCAATGCCAGGTCTATCAAGAATAAGACTGCAGTAATTGCTGATCTTGTTGGGACAGCAGACCTGGCATGCATCACAGACATCTGGCTGGATGATAATGCTGGCCCCATATTGGAGGCTGCTATTCTGGCTGGGTTCTCGGTGATACACCGCTCGAGAATTGACCACAGGGGCACCGGGGGGGGGGTAGCTATTTCTTTTAAGATGGAACTGAACCTTACAGGTGTGCTAGTTGAGGAAGACAGCTCTTTTGAGTGTACTGTGGTTGCAGGTGTAGGTTGTAGGATCATTCTCATCTACCATCCACCCGGGGGTGAGAAATGATTCCTACGGGAAGTAGCAGACTTCATGATTGACATGGCATTTGGGTCGCCCAGGTTGATGGTCCTGGGTGACTTTAACACTTGGGTTGATGATGAACTCTCACAAATTCATTCAGGACTTCCCCCAGCTGATGGTATCGCTGGGGGTTTACACAGGTAGTTGCCTCTGCAACTCATAAGTTTGGTCACTTACTTGACCTGGTCTTCCTGTTGGGGATTGAAACCTCCAACTTGGTGGTGGAACCAGTTGGATAGTCAGATCACCACACTGTGAGGCTCAGTCTCCATGCCCCCCCTTATAGGTCTGCCCCTGTGGAGATGGTCAAATACCACCCTTTGCAGGATGTGAACCCTGATGGTCTATCAGCAATATTGAACCTATCGGGAATTCCAGAGGCAAGTGGGAGCCTAGAGAGCCTGGCTTGGGCCTATAACAAGGCTGTTACTATGACCCTGGACTCTATCGCTCTCATTCGTGTTCATTCTGTCTCACATCGCCCTCGGTCCCCATGGTTTGATGGGACCTTGAGGGAGCTGTGATGATTTGGATGAAGGTTAGAGCGTAGCTGGTGGAAATCCGCCCTGAAGGCCGACCACATTAGATTGATGGAACATTATCAAATCTATCAATCAGCAATCACCAGTAAGAAGGCAGAGTTCCTGTCCAGGGAGATTGCTGCCACTCAGAATCTACCGATTCAGCTTTTTCGAACTGTGGACAGGTTGTGCAACCCAACCTGTCTTCAGGTTTGAAGAGTCTTTTCACGAATTGAGTGTGATGAGCTCGCTCGCTTCTTTGCAGATAAAGTGGCCAGCATCAGGGCGGAGATCCTCTTGGCTCACTCTATGGGAGCTGATAGCGGTCGGTGTCCGGTCACTTTCCCTCGGTTTGCCCGGAATTCCGTCGACTGGCTGGAAATTGTGGATGTTGTGCAGATTACCCAGGATATGCACCCAGCATGCTGTAGTTTGGCTCCAGGCCCAACTCCCCATATAATGGGTTGTTCTGCTATCGCCCCTGTCCTTGCAAAGATAGTTTGGTGCTCCTTAGAGTATGGTGAGTTTCCTAGCTCCCTGAAGGAGGCGGTGGTGACACCACTCCTGAAGAAAGCTGCTCTGGACCCAAACTGCTTTGCAAACTACAGACCAACAGTATCTCAAACCTTCCCTTTGTAGGGAAGATTATTGAGAAAGTTGTGGCGCTACAACTGGAGAATCACCTTACCATCCACAACATCTACGAACCCCTCCAGTCCAGTTTTCGTAAGAGGCATAGTACTGAGACCACTCTGGTTCGATTGCTCAATGATCTCCCGATGGTGAGGGACCAGAAGCACCGTTCTATCTTGGTACTTCTTGATCTGTCTTCAACTTTCAACGCACTCAACGTTTCACCTAATTGTAGGCTTTATCAAGAGTTGCCTTCAGGGTAATATTTCAAATGATATTTTTCATTGCTTGGCCATCCTCTAAAAATGGATCTTGTTCAAAAATTGACCTATCCTTAATTCCATACAATATACTTGTTACAAAGCCACAGTATTCTTCCAAATTTCCAAAATAGTTGATATGTCTAATAAGTATGTTGTCTCATAGGTAACTCTTTACAAGTTTATGAATCTAAGTGATACGTGTAACACCAGCCGGTCCCCCTCGAGGGTATATTGTATGGAATGAAGGATAGGTCAATTTTTGAACAAGATCCATTTTTAGAGGATGGCCAAGCAATGAAAAATATCATTTGAAATATTACCCTAAAGGCAACTCTTGATAAAGCCTACAAGTAGGTGAAACGTTGAGTGCATTGCCATATTTTAAAATAATAAAAGAAAGAAGTTTTGAAAATGGAATCATCTTGTCTGCATCTATATTTCTTCAGCGCCTTACCGTCTCCCTTGCTCTGATACAGAGAAATCATCCTTATACATGAATACATTGGTAAAGGCTGCTTTGGACAAGAACGAAAATTCTACAACATTTATCATTCATTGCCTGTGGACATTTTTCCTTCCCTTTTCCCTTTTCCTTCTCATACCATTTATTGTTCATCTTTCAACACTATGGACCATGGGGTGCTCCTTGGGCACCTGAGGTTCATTTGTGGCCTGTCTGGTACAGTTCTCAGATGGTTCCAATCTTTCCTCACTGGCAGATCTCGGAGGGTGTTATCAGGGATTTTTTTCTCCAACCCATTCTCTCTGCCATGTAGGGTCCCTCAGGGTTCAGTGTTGTCCCCATGTTGTTCGTGGTGTATATGCTGCCCCTCAAAGACATTGTAAGATAGTATGGGCTGAGGTTTCACTGCTATGCTGATGAGACCCATCCGTACCTGTCTTTCGCACCCGACCAGGATAGTGCGTGCTCTGTCTTTTAATAACTGCCTCACAGAAATTGAGGAATGGATGGGATCCAGCTGGCTGAAGTTGAACTCTGGAAAGACAGGTGTTGGTGGTGGATTCAGGTCATCGGACAAAGGGGTTGGTGGCTGGATGACCTTCTGGACTTTATATTGGGGTCGTCCACCTTCCTTCCTCTGAATGGGTGCGAAACCTGGGGGTGATTATTGACGATGGGCTGACACTGCATTCGCAGGTGTCAGCAGTCATCAAGTCCTCGTTTTACCATCTTAGGAACATCACCAGGATTAAGCACCTTGTTCCATCCGGCGACCTTCCAACATTGATCCACACCTTTGTGACCTCTCACCTTGACTACTGCAACTCCCTGTACCAAGGGCTACCGGGGGTTGATATCCGCTGCTTGTAGCTAGTGCAGAACGCTGCAGCATGGTTGTTGATGGGGACTCCTTGTTCAAGTCATATCACACCAGTGTTGCGTGAACTGCACTGGTTGCCGGTTCAGTGGTGGATCACCTTCAAGGTCGGGCTTCTGACCTTTAAGGTCCTGCATGGACTGGGCCCGGACTATCTGCAAGAGCTCCTGCTTCCTTACTGCCCCGGATGACCACTCTGCTCAGCTGATGAGGAGTTGTTAGAGATTTCCAGGGTACATCTTAAAACATCAGGGGCCCATGCTTTTATGTATGTGGCCCGACCCTGTGGAATTCTCTACCTCCTCAGATACATGAGTGCACGGCTGTGTAGAGTTTTAAGAAGGCACTGAAGACCCATTTGTGGCACACTGCCTACTCAGATTGATTATTTTTAAGATGTTTATCCACATGGCTAACAGTCTGTATGGAAATATTTATGTTTTACTGGTTTTTATATGTTGTAATGTTGTACAGCGCCTTGGTTTTGGAAAGATACTTTAAAAATAAAGTTTATTATTATTATTTATTATACAAACATACAAAGAAACCAGCAGAAGAAGGCCATTTGGTCTATCTTGTCTGCTCATATTGTAGGGCACATAGCTTGAGTTACTGTTCCTGCCCCCCCACACCTCCCATTCTCCCTATCTGTGATCCTTACATTCCCCCTATGCCTATCCCAGCCTCACTTAAAGCTGCCCACAGTCAAAGAGATCACCTCTTCCAGCAGCGCATTCCAAGTGTCCACCACCCTCTCAGCGAAGAAGTGCTTCCTGACTTCCCTCCTAAACCTCCCACCCTCTAGCTTAACACTGTGCCCCCTCATGTTATGGTTGCCACTCAGCTTAAAGAGACTCCCCTTATCCACCTAATTTATCCCTTTCAGGTACTTGAAGGTCCAAGGCATGTCCCCTCTCTCTCTCTCCTGTCTTCCAGGGAGTACAAGTTCAGTGCCCTCAACCTCTCCTCATATACCTTACCCTGCTGACCCCCTATCATCTTTATAGCTCTCCTCTGGACATTCTCCAGCAGGTTAATGTCCTTTTTGAGGTGTGGGCACCAGTACTGAACCCCATACTATAGATGAGGCCTTACCAGGGACCTGTACAAGGGCAGTATAACCTCCTCTCGCCTACTACTGATCCCCCTAGATATGCATCCAAGCATCTTGTTTGCCTTTGCTGCTGCTTTCTTGTACTGCGTGGAGTGCTTCAGGTCACTAGTGATCCTCACTCCCAGGTCCTTCTCCTCCTCTGATACATATATTCATACTCCACCCAGGTACTACTCTGTCCCAGGTTTCTTGGCTCCAATATGCATAACTTTGCATTTCTTGGCATTGAAGCCAAGCTGCCAGATCCTGGACCACCTCTCCAGCTTTTCCAGATCATGCTGTAAGTCCTGTATCCTTTCATCTGTGTTCATTCTTCCACAGAGCTTGCTGTCATCCACGAATCGGCATATTTTGCCCTTAATGCCATCCTCAATGTCACTGATGAAGACACTAAACAACACTGGCCCCAGCACCGAGCCCTGTGGGACCCCACTGGTTACCTCTCTGGTGCCAGATAACTCTCCCCCCACAACTATCCTCTGGGTTCTATCCCTCAGCCAGTTTTCCACCCATCTGGCCATCTTTTCCCCAACCATGAGATCCACCAACTTCCTAATCAATCTTTAATGGGGCACAGAGTCAGTGTCCTTGCTGAAATCAAGATAGAGGATGTCTACCACTGGGCCCCTGTCTACTGTTTTAGTGACAGAGTCAAAGAAGTCAATCAGATTCATTTGACACAACCCCCCTCCCCATGAACCCATGCTGCCTCGCATCCAGGAGACCATGATCCTCTAGATATTCCACCAACCTTTCCTTTAGTATGGTCTCCATGAGTTTGCCCACAATGGAGGTCATACTGACTGGTCTGTAATTCCCTGAGTCATCCTTGGGATTGATTTTATGGAGGGGCACTACATGTGCTGTTCTCCAGTCCTGCAGTACCACACCTGACTCTAGTGAACTATTAAATAGGACTGACAGTGACCCTACTAACTCCTCAGCCAGTTCCTTTAGTACCCTTGGGTGTACTCTGTCTGTGCCTGGTAATTTGTCCACCTTTAATGACAGCAGCCACTCCCTCACTCTAGCCTCCTCTATCACTACATCTCTGTCCCCCTCCTCTACTCCTCTTTTCCTTCCTGAAGGCACTGGCCCATCCCTCTCCCTGGTGAAGACAGAACAGAAGTATTCATTTAGTATCTCTTTTTTCCCCCATTATCCTCCACCCACTCCTCCCCTTTCTTAAGCCTAACAGTCCCTTCCTTCTTGTCCCCTTTTTCACTTATATGGTGAAAGAAAGCCTTCTCCCCCTTCCTAATTCCTTCAGCTATCTGCAGCTCCTTCTGTGCCTTTGCTCACCAGACTTCCTTACTTGCCTCTCTAGCCAACCTTAGGTAATTTTCCCTATCCACGTCTCTCTTGGTCTTCCTGAGTTTTCTATAGGCCAACCTCTTTTCCCTCACACTCGGTGGGTAGCAGGAAAAAGTCTATACTGGAGTACTGTGAATGCAGGTGTTAAAAGAATGTATAATTCTGAGGAGTTCTGGTTGTAATGGCTGCCACATAGGATGCTCTGGTCCTCGCTCAGCTAAACTCCTCAGTCTATAACTACAAAACCAGCTCCTTTACCTACATCAAATGTAGCAAAAGGCACAAGAACAGCCTACCTGGCATCTGCAGTGCTTGAGACTGCTAATCATCCCATAGATGGATGCAGAAATAAAGCAGCAAAGGCCAAAACATATGCCACCACCATCGCCAGAAAAAGACAAGCCAGCAAGGTAAACTAAAGCAACCAGGGCTGGGCACATGGCACAATCTGGTCCCCAGGTCATCCTCATAGATGCAACCTTTTTTGAGGGACTGGCACCAATCAAAGAATCCCTCCAAACTGTAGTAAGGGAACTCCAGACCTTTAAAAACTCACTAAATCAACTCACCATATGCACGGGGGATAACAAAGGCACAGTTTCCTCCTTCGATGACTGGAGGGCCCATTTGGTTCCAGAGCTGACTGCCATGCGGCAAAGGCTGCGCAAAGCAGAAGATAAACTGGAAGGCCATTCAAGGAGTCACAACCTGGTGGAACTGGGTTTTCCTGAAGGTGAGGAAGGAGTAAATGCTATCCTTTTCATACAGAAGCTGTGCACCAAAATAGCCAGGCCCTCGCATAACGGCCCAGCATCTACAGTAGAATGGGCCCACCACTCTCTGTGGCCCACTCCACCACCAGATTCTCCCCCTTATCCACTCATATTTCATCTCTTAAATTACCTGGATAAACAGCTGATTCTAGAGAAAGTAAGAGAGGTCAAAGAGATTTAATAGGAGAGCAAGAGAATCTGGGTCACACAAGCTCTCCCTCTGACAGTGCTGCAAAGGCGAATAGTGATGCATCCCCTTGTCACAAAGTTAATAGCAACAAGCATCAGATACAGAGTGAGATACCCAGCCACACTGCAAGTTATCTATGACGGGCAGTGGGTCTCCTATGAAACCCTTGAGAATGTGACTATGGAGCTCAAGAAATTGTATCTGGATTTATTTAAGTGAGTGAGTGCTGATGAAAAAGGAGACTGATACCGTGGTGACCTGGAGTGGCCTTGTGGTGCAGCTGAAAGTGGTTTACAAGCCAGTGAAGAAGACTCAGAGTAATATAAATGACTGTCATACCCTGTAAGCTAGCAATGTATCATTCGACATCGAAGCCTGTGGGGAAGAAAGCCGTGCTCCTACCCACAAGTACAGTGTTCTTGCCTGAGGCCCCTCGGATACGAGAATGACATTAAATTGAAGCCTCCATTCCCTGCCCTACAACCCCAGAGCTGGGTGTTGTAGTTGCAAGGGAAACTATGGGAAGGACACAGGTTGGACTGGTTATCTACAATAGTAGGTTTTGAATAATACGTTTTTACAGTTTGGATCTAATTGTTAAATACTGTTCAGTGTGTTTAGACAGGTACATTAGAGAAAAGGGATGAATAATGATGTGGAGCATCCCAAAAATTATGCTGGGGGGAAGGAATGTATCTGGCAGTTGAGCGAGTATTGCAACCAAGCGAACAAAAGGAGATTGGTCATATGGTCTCGGGGTATTTGAGTTTTTGGTTGGGGGATTGTATGAAGGATACAAAGGGGGATATGTTTACTCAGCAGCTTCTCATTTCACTGAGGGAGGGAAGGGGAGGTAGGTTGGGGTCATTGGCACACCATTCTGCACTAATTTAAATTCGAGGGGGCATTAGTAGCGAGGGAGGGGCAGGGAGGATCCACTAAGGGGGACATACTCATAAAGGTAAAAGGGATCTTTCCATTGTATATCCATGGGTAGAACAGAAGTAAAATGGATAACTTGTGGATCACTGGGCATTACTGGCCATTGCGTACTTTTGGAATGCGGGGTAGAACTGAACGCTTACTTACAGTACATTTGCCTTAGCCCCTCACTTTAGTCTACAGCAAGGAATTAAGAACACATATGAGATATGTGTCATGGTACATTAAAGGAGCCTGAAATCGGGTCAAAAGGTATTAGATTTTAAAACACTTAGAAACTTTACATTGCAGGGTAGCATTCCTTCAGGAAATCCATCTGTTAGGGGCAGAAGGAAACCTTTTCAGGTAATGTCAACTAGGTCAGGTTTATGCTACTGGGAATGTTACAGCACAAAGAGGGGTAGCAATTCTCATAACAAAGGGGGTGCAATTCCAGATGTTGCAATACCTCACTGATCCGCAAGGTAGATATATTTTTTGAGGGGATTGTTGGACCATATGGAAATCCTATTGGGGTCAATATACAGACCAATCAGAGACTCACATGAATTTTTCACTACTCTAATAGTCACCCTAAGCAACTTCCCAAAGCTCCCCATTATTCTGGTGGGGGACTGGAATCTAATGTACTCTCCAGAATTAGATAAATCCCTTCACAGAGGCACCAATCTCTCCCCAGCGCAAATAGCTTTCCATGAGCACGACATTCTACAGCCTTAGTGACTCATGGAGTCTCTTAAACCCCACAGCTCAGGAATATACATTTTTTTCGCCAGTCCACAAGTCAATATCCCACATAGATTACTTTCTCATTAATAATACAGTCCTAACAGGTCTCGTCGGTTGTGGTATGATCCCAAGAACTCTATCTGATCATGCCCCTCTGGCTGGAAGGGATTCTCTCACCCAATAACCAGAAGGAAAGCGCATGGAAGCTAAACATATAAATGCTTCAAGATAAGGGAATAGTTAAAGTCCCTAAAGACACTATTGAGCAATTGACCCTCCATAATAGTGATAGTGGTACCAAAGCCAATATAGATAAACTATGGTGTGCATTAAAGTGTGTGTTGTGGGGTGAATGTATTAGGGTCGCCACGATCAGGAAACTCAAGAGAGAAGCACTCTCCTCTTCCCTTCTCTCCCAAATCAGAACCCTGGAGGGACTGGTGCCACAAAACCCATCTGAGGATATCTTAATACAACTAACCCTCCTGAGAAACCAATATTCAGAGACCCTGTAGGAACAAGCCCAATATGCGCCCTTTAAGACCCAAGCATGATACATAGAACAGGGAGACAAATCCAGCCACCTCCTGGTTCTTTGACTTAAAAAACAAGAGGAGTCCAGAACAGTGATAGTGCTTAATGCCCTTAAAGATAACCCTCTTCTCACTAATCCAAGAGATATAGTTCAGGAATTTGAAAACTACTACGAAGAACTATACATGCCATCAGCTCAATCACCACAATCCGATGCTATACAAGAGTATCTAGCAAATCTCCCGCTTCCCTCCCTTTCACAAAAGCAGAAAGCTTTTCCATATTGTAGAATAACTAAGCAGGAACTCTCAGAAGCAATACGCTCACTTCCTGATGACAAAGCCTCTGGTCCAGATGGCTTTCTGCCTCGGTTTTACAAAACATTTGAAGAGCAATTATCACCCCTGCTGCTTCAGATGTTCAATTATCTCTACGACTCTGGCATCTCGGATCCCTCCTTACTAGAAAACCTCATTATAGTATTACCCAAACCAAATAAACCCAGAAACAAACTTTAATAACTACCGCCCAATCTCTCTCATGAATTATGATATCAAACTCTTTGCCAAAATCTTGGCTACAAGACTGAAGGAGGTGTGGACCCACTTAATATGCTCAGAACAGGTGGGATTAGTTGCAGACCACTCCTCCTCAGAACACTTAAGGAAACTCTTCCATGTCTTCTCTGCATCCAGGATGGCACCGCAACCCATGGCACTGGTATCCCTGGATGCAAAGAAGTCATTTGACAGAGTTAACTGGTCATTTCTGTTCACTGTACTAGATAAATTTGGGTTCCCTCAGACCTTTATCCAGTGGGTGAAGGTTCTTTACTCACACCCCACTGCCAAGATCTACTGTAACGGGGTTTACTCACCCTTGTTCTCGCTACACGTGGGTACGCGCCAAGGTTGCCCACTTTCACCAGTGCTCTTTAACCTCTATCTGGAATTGCTCCTATATCACCTCAACAACTCTCCCCTCGTCAACGGTATTCAGATTGGAGACTTTGATCTCTGCTTATAGGCATATGTAGACTATATCATACTGCATATTACTGACCCAGCATCTACGCTCCCAGCAGTACTGGCTATTATAGAGACGTTCCGCAAATACTCAAATTATAAACTGAATAAAGAGAAGTCGACGATGACGGCGCTGAATTCCTATACTTACAGAGCTGATGTATCCAGCTTACAATTAGCCTGGTCCTCCCAAATCAATTACTTAGGTCTCACCGTATCCCCTAATATGTCCCAAATGAAAAGACTTGATCTAGAATCCCTTCTAGTGACTATGGGCCAAGACCTGGATAGGTGGTCTTCACTATATCTTTCATTGCAAGGTAGAGTCAGTGCCATTAAAATGAATGTCCTCCCTTGGGTGTTCTACCCTCTAAACATGCTCAATTTTCCTCTTCCCCAATCTTGGTTCAAAAAACTTCACAGTATAATCTCTGCCTTTCTCTGGAATAAAAAGCCTCTGAGGTGATCCTGTGTACGTTTAGGAGCTTCTAAACAGCAGGGTGGTCTTAAGTTACCTAACTTTTTCCACTACTATCTAGCGAGTCATATGGCCAAATACCTGCATTGGCCAACCCTTTCCTTCTCAGAAAGGGCTCCCACATACTTATCGATCTGGTTACAAATAGAATGCCAAGCAATAGAGCAGAATGGAATTTCTCCTCACAGTTTATTCTATATAACCCCAAAAACTACTCTATACACCTTAAAAAAGGAATTAATCCATATGTCCGCCAAAGTACATTCCCAGTTGTATAGGGCACTTCGATATGACAACTGCAAAGACATTTCACAACCATTGTACTCGAATCCCAACTTCGTACTAGGAGGTCAACTTCTAAAGATCAACAGTGGAACCCCTATTAATGATGTCAGGATTGCTGACCTAACAAACCAGAGGAAACTTAAATCTACCCCGGACCTTTTAGCTAGTCTACACCTACCGGGCACTTGGGTCTTCAGAGGGTACCAAATAAGGCATCTACGGATTAGTTGGTTTGGGCCCAGCCTCTGGACGACAGATCATTCTGAACTTCTCAACACACTCTGTAATTTGGCATGGCAGCCACACTCAGTCTCCCAAATAGTAGCAGTTCTTTACCCCTTTATCTATCCTGAAATTCAAGGAAAACCTACTGTAAATACTGGGCCTCCCAAGTCCCCAATAAGGATTTCCGTTGGGACAAAATCTGGCAAAATGTATATACTTACTCCTCCAATGATAAGCTTCATCTTATGCAACTTTATATCTTGCATAACATTTACCTTACTCTTGCAAAGCTAGCAGAAATGGGCAAAATACAGGATCCGAAATGTAATAGATGTGGCCAAGCGGATGGTACACTATTGCATTTCTTCTGGAACTGCCCCATGATTACCTCTATGGAGAGAGATACAAAATAAAGCAGACCCCCTCTTAGGTCTGGACATGCTGTTTACACCAGAAATATGCTTAATAGGCGACAACTCCCAAATCTCAGTCAAAGAAAGAAGATATTACATGTCCCTTATCTCCCACTCAGTAGAAAGAATAGTACTGAGACATTGGAAGGACACAACTATATCCTGTTCTGAATAGCTGAATGAGCTGTTATCTAACCTCTGGCTGGAAAAAGATGATAGCCAGTCTAAGGCATAACACACCCAGTTATTACAAGAAATGTGGTAGACTTCACATGCTATACTCCATCCCCTAATAGTGTACCCCGATACCCCTTGAATCTGTATTTCCCCTACTGAGGTAGTAGGCAGTAACCATACAATATGCACCGGCCTGATCCACAAAGGAGAACTAAAGTGAAGTCTATCTATGCATGCAAGAAGGTGGAAACAGAAGTCCCCATTATCAATTTACCTCCCCTTAGTCTGTTAACCCAAGATGGTCCTGCAGTGGGACTGGGAAGGAGGATGGGTTGGGGGTGGAGAGGGGATGGGGAATGGGGGAGGTCCTTTGGGGAGGGGAGGGGATGGTACAATAGGGAGGAGGAGGGTGTGTTATTAATATTATTCATGTTACAGTATTAGTTGGCCGATGTAACCTATACGGCTATAATGATGTTTGTAGTAGATGTATACATTAATATGTCACTCTAGCCTTGTATGCTATGTCAATAATTTATAAAATTTCAACAAACTATACTGAATTATAAAAAAAAAAAAGAATGTATAATTCCATTCCTTCCTATGGAAACACCTCCAAACATCAGTAAAGCCTGACTCAGTGAGCAATCTCCTGAATTTTCTGCCCTTCCCTTAGGAATCCCCATTCCGTGAACCACCCCTATCCAACTCAGGTTGGGGGGCAAAATTGAAATCACCACTCAGTATAAATAAGGGCCCCTGATCTGCAGACATGTGAAGCAGGTGTTGTTTGAGAAAAGTGAATCTCTCCCTGCTATTGTTAGGAGCATAAAGGTTAAGAGGTACATAAGGTATCTCCCTATATAATCCCTTAATCTTCACTAACCTTCCTTCTTCATCCTCCGTCATCTGGTCCACCACCATTGGGGTGTGAAAGCTTGGTATTCTGACTCATAAGTGGGAATTAATGGTGAACACTGATTCTAAGATATGAAAATTACATGCTTACCATAACTGTTGATCTTCCAGAATATCTTTATCATTGATTAAGAGCCCCGACCTCTGGGCAGCTTACCCACTATTGCAGGCTGGCACCTTCTAGTGCCACATGTATCTCCCCCCTTGCATCCCTCCTCGTAGGTCAGCTTCTTATTTAAAAAAATGTTTTGGGACCCATTGTTTAGTTTTCACACCACCCCAAAAACAATTTCTGAAAAACTGGGGTGAAGACCTCTTCAGGACCCCATACTAACTAAAAAGGAGGTAATCCCTCCTTCCTTTCTTTTTTCTGTTCTCCTTCTCCCTACCCAAAGTATAGCCTCTTCTCTCAGGTATATCCTCACTAGTTGCTAAATGCAGGCAGTGCCTTCTGGGCACTGTCTAAATGTAACTCCACTTGACTACACTCCTCTCTGTGGGAGAGGTGCTGTACATTAGATTGAATCAAGCAGTACTAGCCCTTTACACAGTGTACATCCCTGTTACTGCAGGAGGGGAAGGACAGCTTTTCTTCACTGATGGTTTTCTTCTAGCCATGCCAGGATTTTTCCCTCTTGGTTGGCATGTGTTTCCTCTTGCTATGCCAGCTTGGCTATTAGTCCCCTAGGCGCAAGGATAAACAAATTGAGAGATGGACACATCTTGACCCCCTTACGCTGTCCAGCCCTGCAACCCTTCGTACACCAGAAGTCCATTCTTCTCTTCCCTGGGGATAAAGTGGGTATAGTCTAACTGATTTATGGTCAGTTCACCCTCTTGTATCATGATGCTGCCAATTAGGAGTAATTTTTGGCTTGTTTATGCTATTGAGCACATTTGTGCCATCTTCAGTTGCAAGGGAGTCCCAACGTTTTTGTTGCATACCCTTCTCAATTGGTCCATCAGAGCCACACACTTACAGGGTTGCTTCTTAAGTGTCACTCTCTCTCTCTGCTGCCTGGCTAGTGATGTTGAGGCTCTGACTCCATACCCAGACCACCCCTATGTGCAACCTATGGTGTCCCTGCTTTCTGTCTGGTGGTTTGGTATCATTTTGTTGTTTCTTTATTTCCTATTTCCTTTCCCTCTCCCTTTGGGCTAGGGAATTTCTTAAGCCCTCCTTATTTTTTTTCCCTATGTTTGTATCTCTCTCTTGACAAATGGAACTGAAGTTGGTGAGGGAATCGGCAATGATAATTTGCTAGTACGCAGCACCATGAGAAGCAAGTGCAGGTGTTGTGCCAGTAGCCATGGCCTGTTCCCCTGGCTAAGGCCTTGCTTCTGAGGGGTACTAGTGTTTCTGGCCCAGATCCATAAGTAATAATTAATGTTGAAGATATTCTGGATGATCAACAGTTACAGTATGTATGTAACTTTATTTTATTTTTAAATATCAGCAAAATGAACAGACTACTGTTCTGTTAGTGTGCACATCAAATCCACTTCAAAGCTTGGAACTGAAACAACTGATTGATGCAGTTCCTCCCACAACATCATTTTACATGCTTACAGCAGTGAATGGTGTTAGGTACCGCTACCAGTGGCATGTAAACATATACATTTAAACACAATACAAAGTATTCAGTTATGGATTGGACTGAAAAACAGCCATACTGTATATGACTACTTTGTGAACACAGAGAGTGTAGCAGATTAGCAGTAACTCTGTTCGGGTGTACTAGCTCTATACATTTGAACCTATTGATGCTACTGAGCTAAAGTTCCTTACCTGGAAAACTATATTCATAATAGCTATTACTTCAGCAAGAATGGTCAGTGAATTACAAGCATTCAACATAGCTTCCTCGTACTTGATTTTCTATAAAGAGATGGCAGTGTCAGAACACGGAAACAGAAAATTGATGGCAGATAAGGACCACGGGCCCATCTAGTCTGCCCGTGTTGAAAGCAAATATTAAATTCTTCACAAAGTTAGTGTCAGAACTCTGTTTAAATCAGGCTATTTTCTCAACAGAGTATTTCCCAAGGCCACATGCCAATACAGTGGATGAAAAATTCCACAGATTTTATGTAAGAAGGGCCACTATTTTTACAACTCCCGAACAGCGGACACGAGGAATAATGATAAGCAAATTGTTACTTATGGCAAGGTGTCACAGGGACACCCAGTAGACAGTATGGAGATACATATTATCCACAATATATTTATGTTACATCATGGCAGGAAAACTACAGTGGGGCTGACTGTACGGTCCTTTCTTATCTAGTCTTGTCATGTCATGCCAGTCAGCACCTTTGGACATGAACTGGTAGGGATGGACAGAGCCATCACTGCTAATTGCTTTATTACTATGTGTATCCAAAACCATTATGTCTAATCATTATTCAGGGCATCATGCAAAGGGTGTCACAATATGACTAAACAAGAAGAAGTCTGACACTGAAAACCACTGTACTCCAGATTGCATTAAGCCATATTCCACTGGTATAGCAACATCAGTAGCACCTGTAGCACTGTCAGAAATGTGTAACAGTGCTACTTGGGTCACAGTCCACACATTCACATCTCACTATTGCCTGGACATACAGGTAAGAGAGAATGCTAGGTCTTGGACTTTTGTACGTCACAGAACCTATTCTCATTGTAATCCCAAAATGCTCAAATCCAGAATACTGTTTGGAGTATGCACAAGTTTGACTAGTCTTTATTCATGTTGTTACAAGAACATCACACATCAGAGTAACATCCTATCTTCTAATGGCTTAATACAGCCAGTCAAACTATCCTTCCTTGCCTCCCCTTTTTAGGATAGTCTAATAAGTTTCTTCAGAATCCTTTGCATATTTTGAGATGCAGAAAGTAAACAAATTGTGTCTTGAGTCATCTTGGTCTCTTTAGCTCAAAGATTTGGGGTTGGAATGCTGGAAGTCTTGAGATCAGTACAGTGCATACAATATTCTTTGGAAAACATGCAAAGTTCTGGGACATCACTCATCAGTAGGAGATGATGCAGAAGTTTGACTGGCTGTTCATATCCATCAGAAAAAAGATGTTAAAATGGCGAGCACCTTTTCCTTATCCCATGATGGCTATGATGTGCAATGCTTACCACATAAAAGTTTAGAGGGAAGTGTTTTAGTAAGCTAAGGTTGGCAGCAGACCTTCTTGCAGGTGTCTTTGAGAAATATTACCAGCATTCAAATTACTGTGGAATGCATATGAATACTGTTCTCTCATTAATAGACTTACGCTGTACTGTGTGTTCACCATGTACATGGTCACATACAGTAGTAGCTCCAAGGTTTTTAGTGCCTCTGGTTTTGCAACACCTTTATGGTGGTTAATGTCTGGATATATATAGCTGATGGGACCCTCGCTCCTGCACATCCCCTTTGTTACTGGCTTTTCGTGAGTAAAGACATTGCAAACTGGTACATGCAATGCTAAGCTTGTCAGGTGAGAAGATCACTTGCTCCCACTCATTGAACAACTATGGCAAGTGTTTCAACAGTGTGACCATTTGAATGGATAACAACTTACATTTTAGAGCTACAGTGGGGTGATTCAGGCTGCACTGCTCTGTACTAAGCATGCCACACTTTACTGCATGACTAATCGGAGTGCTTGCTACTGGATTATACTGTGTTTCTGCAGAACTCTGCACCATAACACTGGCAGAAACTGTGATAAGAGCATTACATCCTGGCTGATTCTACTGTACCTGTGATAAGCTGAGGCACGCCAACTGTTACATTCTAGCTGCTGAGGGCTACTTTTCAAGATATGTGTATTTGAGTACATTGCCCGACAAAGATCTGTTACTGTGCACAGTGTCACTTTAAACACTGTAGTTGTAGCCATGGTGTTCCTGGATAATTACATGCTGATCGTGGCCATCAGTCAGAGTCTGATTTAGTTCAGAACTTGTACCTGTGTTTAGGAATCAAGAACATGTGCAAAACATCTTACAACTTTACTGGTAGTGATGGCTTGCCTCAAACATTTCCTAAGCTGGCTGCACTCCAGATTACCCTTCCAATCACCCAAATTTTCAACCTTTACTTCATTACTCGAATGATTCCAGACATTTGGAAGTCAGTTATTGTGGTACCCCTTTTTAAAACAAACTCTGGCCAGAGTCAATAGGGCTACAACTGAGGTCGTGAAAGAGGGACCAGAGGAGCAGAGACACAGAACTGCTTGCAGCCGCACTGAGAATGTGCAAGCCAAGATGCAATATCTCATTTTCAATGCAGTCCTGCTTTTATCTAGGACATTAGGGTTAGAGCCCCTACCTAAACTTCCTGGGAGGGGCTTCAGCCCCTCAGCCCCCCCCCCATAGTTGGCACCTATGATGCAGCCTATAACTAACAAGATGGGCACAGTCTGTCCACAGAGGTCACAGTGGAACACAGCACAGTCGACCATGCTCAAGATGGCCACTGAATTCTATTGCGCATGCACAAGTAGCCGACCACGTGCAGTACAGTTTTGTGGTTATCTTGCACATGGCAGACTATGTCATGTTTCTCCATGACCTCCATGAGCAAAAGTTAACTGACTGAGGAAATATAATGCTATGTGACTGCTGGAGTCAATGGAGAGAGTGGAGTGCTTCACAGTTCATGGATGAGATTGTGATGGAACTCATAACTGTTCTTTGGTTGGAATCCAATGAGTCCTTCTTGATAGCAAGAGGTTTGCAGGGCTCTGCTCATTGCATCCCTAAAAAGCACACCAGGTCTGAATCTATTTCAGAATTCGGATGAAATCACAAGCCATTGGTGGTTAACTCTCCTGGTTTGTAATGTCATAATTCCTTGATGAAATCCCCGACATGATGTGCATGTTTTTGCAAACCAGTAAGCTACATATTTTTCACACATGAGGAGTGAAACACATTTCTGTCAGTTTCATTTCACTGCTTTCACACAAACTACAATGCGGGCCTGTTTCAGGTTAATCCTCCCACCCCACCCCGACACTCACACACTAGCTGACCCGAACGTAGTTGATTTTTCCTATTTAAGTCTCTATTGCACACACCGTGTCAGGCTTTTGGGAAAAATGTCTATATAAAACACCATAAAGAAAATCTGCTTTTACTGTAATATGCACTAGACAAATTAAATTGTGTTTCAGTGTCCTCAGGAATAACCAATAGTAAAAAGGTAGTTTACTTTATATGCTCACATGCACTTTTTTCCATTATAGATTAGATGGCAAGAGGACCAAAACAAGAGTGCTGACTTGATTTTCTATATTTTTGACTTGCATAAGATACTTTGTTTGTTTAGTTTCTAGCCACCCACAAGTTGAAGAGGTGTCATTTTGTTCTTACAGTTTATTGCACTCCATCTGAAACAAGATAAAAGTGTTAAAATGAAGTGACTATTTCACTAAGATGCACTTCATTTAAATGTTAAGACTTCATATTCCATATTGTAAAACAAATGCATCCCGATTCAGCAGACTGTTAAATGCACCATTTGTCTGATGGATACAATTTACTTTATATAAACGCCCAATATAATTTATTAGCTAACGTCTTAAGGTCAGAATTAAGATTGGTGCCACTATAAACATGGGTTGAAGACATCATTTCATCCAATTATTAGAACATTAATTTAGCAACTTTAAATAGCCGTGTGGAGGAAACAAAGCAGTTTATGTTTTTCCAGGTAATAATTTTTATTGTAAAAGTAAACAAACATTAAGACAACAGTACATAACAAATATTACATGATTAGTACAGGACCCCGACAAGCTCCATGGAGCAAAGTAATTTATATTCATGGCTTCCCACCCTCTAAAAGCAAAATTTGTAAAAACGTTTTACAGCCTACTGCAAAGAATCCAAAAGCAAAATTTCTTGTTGAAAAATGACTCTCTCTGTTTATTTTTCAGTTAAGCACTGCACCTATATATTGAAAAATATGTTTATTAAAAGTTGAGAAAACGTTCCATCCATATTGGTTGAGATTATAATTCTGCCTGGTATTGTATTGTAAATATAACAACTGATATGGACAGTGAAGACAAATCAGGATGTTCTGGTCTGTAAAACCCACAAGCTAACAACCCAAGGGCCCGATTCCAGAATAGATATGTATGTTACACAGTGACTTGTGGCAAACAAAATGGCACAAGTAGCACTTTGTGCCATGCGTTACGACAATTGTTGTTCCAGAAGGCAGCCTGCAATGCCTGCGCCGAACTTGGTCTACGCCACTAGTTACACCATAAACCCCCTGCAACACAGCACAAGGGGGTTTATGGCAGCAGTTACGCCAGATTCCAGGAGGATGGCTGTCAGAAAAGCAAATGTGCTATTCCAAGAAAACCCCCGGAGGACATTGGTCTAAGAGTACAGTTAGACCAGCTATTAGCTGGTCTAGGTGTACTCTACATCCACTGGAGGTGCACCTCTGTGCCTGTTGCCCCACCAGCCTCTCCCCCATGGTCCCATATAAGCCCTCCACCCATCCTCCATTGGCAGAAAAGCCTTCTGTAGGCTTCTGGCACCTCCACACCCCCGTCCCTGAGTATTGCTCCACAGAGCAGTTTACATCTTCCAGTCCCCAAGCCCCAATCCCTGATCCCCAACCTGCTGCTATTGGCATTCATGCCATGCCAATCAATTCCTAGTAGTCCAGTGGCCCCCCATCCGGCAGTGCCAGTCCACCCCCCCACACCTGTTCCCAGTCAGTGACTGGCACAACCCACCTCTCACCTCCATGGCCAGCTGCCAAGTGAGCTCCATCCAGGCACATACTACTGTATACAGTACGCGCTCAATAACTGATGGAGCATGTACTGTCTACAGTAGTATGCTTTCCGAGGGAGCTCACTCGGTGACTGGCCATGGAGGTGAGAGATGTGTTGTGCCAGTCACTGACTTGGAATGGGTGTGGGGGGGTGGACTGGCACTGCCAGGTGGGGGGCCACTGGACTACCAGGGATCATGGGTACATGTTGGCAGCAGGCATGGGGGATGTGTGTGTATGTGTGTGTGTGGGGGGTGCCTCTATATCCCTGTGAGGCAGGGCACTTGCTTTAGGGAGCTGGTCTTGGTGGGTGGGGCTGTGCATTTGGGGCTACAGGGGATGGGACCTGCGCCCTGTCAGAGGGCATTGCTATGGCTTGTGGCACCCTACTGTGGTGCATCTTCCCTTTGGCGCACTGCCTGTGTTGCTGCAAGTTGCAGGATGTAGTCACCGGGGACCCTGCCTGTTCTGGAATCTGGCACAGGGCACCAGGTGTATTGACAAATGTTACAACTTGCAAGTGCCAGTGAGTTGCACCATATGTCTTGGAATCAAGCCTCAAGTCCCTATGGGTTATAAAAAATTCAACATTTAATGAGAAAACAGGAAAACACAGGAGGGGAGCCTTCATAATATAGCTATTCTCCATGGTCATACAGTTAATAAGGTGAACACTTCCAAGTTCTCAGTTTATCAGGTCATAAGAAAATGGTCTTAACAAATATGACAGCTATTAATGGATATAATAGCCATATTTTTCCAAGCTGCATCAACTGTATGAAATACATGTTTTTTTCAGGATCCAGTGTTATCACATGTAACTTTGAAAAAGTAGTTTCTGTGATTTCTCTGTAAAAAATTTGCATTATATGCATCTGATGGTCATGCTTTCAGAACTTGTAATGCATTATACGTTGTGTGTATATGAGACTGAAAGAAGTAGATAATTGTGTGTATAAATGTCTACAATATAAGACACTCCATAAAGGCCATGAAGTCCTAGCATTTAACTGTTTTAAATTTGCATGGGTGTCATTAAACACATTAAGTTTGCTTTTCATTTCCTGTGCATCCTCCACTTTCTCTGAAGGTAACTCCATTCCACTTTCCCAACCTCTGGTTGACCTATTCTCACCCGAGATCCCATACCCCTGCTTACCTTCCAGCAAAAGCTTACATTCATGGAATTCTCACCAATTACCCTCTGTCCCCTTGGTCTCTTCCCTCTGTTTCCTACCCATAATCCCAGCCCCTCACACCACTAGGTCCTAGGCTAAATTTTATCATAAACTTATTTTTCCCAGCACTTATGACAAGAACTGTTCTATACATGTTCACTGTAATTTATTTTCTTGCAGCTCTCTAGTATAATTGTTCAATTGTATCCTAATTGTACTTGATTTGTAGCAACCTGCATGGCCTGTAATTTGTTGTCTTTCAATCTGACGTGTAGTCTTTGTAAATGAGCTATTAGCTCAAAGATATTGTAATCTGAGACTTAAAATAAATAAATAAATAATTTATGATTGTTCATACAACAA
This sequence comes from Neoceratodus forsteri, assembly GCA_016271365.2. Lineage (NCBI taxonomy): Eukaryota > Metazoa > Chordata > Ceratodontiformes > Ceratodontidae > Neoceratodus > Neoceratodus forsteri. The sequence goes on from CM057459.1 coordinate 742,149,257, forward strand.
TATTCTCTCATAATCATTAACTAGATCATGTTTAACTCACCTATATTGTTATAACAATTTGAGGTACTACGTCCAGAGCAGGCAGATCAAACAGACAATGCCCAATGATAGTCTAATCTTCATGGTCCTATGTTTTCACTCCTACAGTCATGTGGTTGGATTTTTATTATACCCATAATTGATAACCATTTTATACCATATCAGAGGTTTGTGACATTTTTCAACTCATGCTTGTAATGGCAATGCACAACTAGTGAGAAACCAGTTTTTCTTGTGGCAGTGTCACGCCAGTTCATTCATGAAGAATAAAGACACGGACAAACACAGTTTTCTGTGAAAATTAAGCAACTCTCCACAGTCCATCTTTTGGCAATTTTTTATACCATTTCCCTTGTTTTAAAAATGTCTGTAAAATGACAACACATAACTGTTCTGAGCTGCACGTGAAAGAATATAAAATAATCCTCTGTAGGTCACTTTTTTACTAGAAACTGCACCACCATTATTCGTCTCTGGTGGTAGTTCAAAGCTCTACAGCATCTGCATGGAGTTTATGTTTGCTGTGAAAAAAACAGAAACACAGGCATGACGCTTGGGGTGCCCAACCCCTGTGCCATGATCAAAGACCCGCTGAGTTTTACAGTGAAAAATAGTGCAGTGCCACTGAAGGCAAGGAGCGGAGTGCTCCAAAGATGCCACGGATGTGGAGGTGACTGTGCTGCATGTTCAACATGTTGTTCTGTCTGAAGGAATGCACAGAGTCCTTTTTTTATAGTAAGAGGTATGCAGATCTACACCCACTGCAACCCCAAAAAGGTAAAAGTACTGCTCTGGACAACTATAGGCCCATTTCTCTACTTTTGGCCCTTGTGAAGGTGCAGGAGAGAATCATCAGCAACCAACTAACTGCAAACCTCGACCGGCACAAGCTTCTCTGGCAGAAGCAGCATAGCTCCTGAAGAGCCATAAAATCTGTAACCCCTTTATCAATTTCATGAACTCGGTGTACCAAGTAAACAATAAGACATGGTGGGGGTGTCTGCTCATACTTCTAACACATGGCCAGGGGCATAGTGAAAGGGCGAATGGCTTCAGCCCCTTATTGTGCATTAGAAGTGTCTTGTGCACAACCACAGAGTGTCTTATTGCACTTATAAAAATGGGGCTGAATATGTTGCATGCCTGTAAAATTTAATTTGTATATATAGAAATAATATAGTTGTACAATGTTCTATGCATTTTGCAGTAAAACAGTTCCTCTGCTTGTATTATGTTTATGCTTTTGTTTTTTTTAATTATGACTTCTGTCCTTCTGTGGACTCCATAGCTCTAAGTGTGGTTGCTATGGCTCCCCTGTTCCCCACCACCTGTACCATAAATAAAAATAGTTTTATAGATTATGTCAATTTGTTTGGGAATACTTTTTTCTTTTACATTTTGCAGTCTAGCAATCAGGCTTCAGTAACAGGCACACTGATGCTGGGATGTTATAGGAGCAAGTTGGTGAAAGAGTGGATGGGTGGGACAAAAGATGCTCATGCTGAATTTCAGACACAATCTCGGTGGTGCCAGCAATTTTTTGAAATGTGGGTGATTAAAAAAAGCTGTTCTGTTCTCACTGTGGTCACGGTTTACTTTCGTTACAGCAGGTGCACTGTGAGCAGAGCATATGAGGACCGGTGTCAGGGCGAGTTTGTTCACTCAAAGAAATCAAGTGGATTCCTGTAACTGGTTGGCTGGGAAGTCGGGGGGAGAGCCACTGCAAGCATGAACAAAGGCAAACAGATTTAAAAAAAAAAGTAAAATGAATTAATTTTACTTTCCGTGATTTGTGTTTTGTCAGGGCAACAGGCAGGGAAACAGGCAGCTGCTGTGTGTTTATAAATTGTGCAGTCTCGCTAAGTGAGGGGGAAAAACTGACATCTATTACTTTTTTTAAATTCTGTGGCTCAAGGTTTTCTATGATGTCATGTGTCCAGCATGTAAGGACTTATTTTTAGCTATGCACTGGACACTTCTGGTGCATGGCTAATGGCCAATAAGAACTGTTGAAATCCTTTCCCCAATTTATAAGCTATGGACAGGGACTTGATGACTAGTGCAGTGTTTGTGGATCTCACCAAAGCTTTTGACATGATTAACCATAGACTACTACTAGATACACAGAGTACCCTGGACTTGGGTGATGGGGCTACTCAGTGGTTTGCAAGCTACATCAAGAATAGATCACAATCTGTCAAGCTTGCTAAAATGAACTCAAGTGCAAATGCCATCACCTCTGGTGTGGCACAAGGATCAATTCTTGGACCCCTTCTGTATTCAGTTTTTACTAATGACCTCCCTCATCCTGCACACCTCCTAAATCCCTGCTTTACACAAATGACACAGTTGTCTATGTCCATGGCAGAGACTTGGCTAACATTAACAATGCTCTTGTATGTAATTTGCTTTCTCTACAATGATGGTTCCTCAAGGAGAAACTGGTCCTAAATGTACCAAAGATGAAAGCCATGCTCCTTGGCACAGCTCCCAAAATCAGACACCATTCCCTTGAACTCAGTGTCACTACTCTAGATGGCATCCAGCTGGATTCAACTGCTGAATTTAAACACCTTACGATAACTCTAGACCCATGCCACACTTCTGCCTACCAACTAAATAATACGGTAATGTCCATACACCAGAAACTGCGGCAGTTTTCTGTACTCAAAGGCATCCAACAGCTGACACTACAGTTAGGTTAGTGCAGTGCAACCTCCTCCCTTTATTAGAATGTTGCTCCCATGTCTGTCTGCATGAAAAAATGCCATTTACCACAAGATGGCCAGATATGCCACTTCCATGATCCCTAGGTTCCATCACTGTGCCAGTCTCGAGAAGCTAGGTTGGTTACAACAGGAACATAAAGCATAGCTAGGGTTTCTGGTGTTAGGTGTATATTTTTTTTTAGAAAAACAGTGTTTATTTTAAACATTTTCTAGCGCATTTTCAAAGTCATAAAAATCAGTGTTTTCCAGTGCAAATAAAACAAAAGACACAAAATGTCAGTGTTTATTCCAATAAATAAAAAAACATTTAAAAATGCACTGTGTACAATGGTCATTTGTTGTTGCTAAAGTTTGTTTGCTGTTGCCCTATCCCTGTGCTGGGAAACTGGGGAAGGAGGAATGAAGTACTGTAGGGATATACTGTCTGCCAGAGAATAACATATAATTTATACAATCTTAAAGGCAAATATAATATGCAACTCTCTTTGGTGGCTCCGTGGAGGCAGATCTTGGTACACAAAAATACACTTGACCTCCCCAAAAACTGTTTTCAGCTTCTAACCAGTGCAAGGATGTGCTGCCATCCCATAATATACTAGCGGCTATTGAGAGATGGACCAGCTAGTTTTTCTCAGAGGCACTGAGTAAAAGTGATGACATCTTTGCCCATGCACCATTCTGGGAGACCAATAATAACTTTGTTATTTCATCTGCTGCACCCTTCTTGATCATCCATGTCACTCAAGTGACAGAGCTGAGGACTCAGAATGCGATACTTGAACTGCTTCCACCACGAGGGACACGAGCTGGGAGCGAACACACGTGCACGGATGCATAAGGAATGCCTGCGGAAATTCTGTGTTTATCAGTTTTAACTGAAATCATGAAAAAAACACCTCAGTAGTGTTTTATCGGTGATTATTGGTTAAAACCAAAAGCCGGGAACCCTAAGCATAACTTACGCTGGCTAACTTTGTGTACAATACTGCATGGGAACATGCCCCAGAATCTCACCAAGTTGATTTTTCCTATTAACCTACCATATTCCCATTCTCTGTAAACAATTCTCTAATAATTGCTCTCATTCATACTGGCATGAGGAAAAGATCATTCTGCTCCCATGCTGCCTCCCTCAGGAATTCCATACCTTCTCACATCAGATTTTCCTCCTCCCCAAAAGCCTTTGTGCACAAAATGAAGGACCAACTGCTATACCTCAGTGCATGCTCCTGTGCACAGTAACTCTAGCATATATTGCAACCTGGACTCTTTTTATGGATTCCACTGCATGATCTTCTTGAACAAACATGTCATTTTGTTTTATATCTGCACTATTCTGAAATGCATTTGTCTATTGATGATTGTGCATGCTCATGCATTCCTATCTTTTGTACTATGTAGATTACACAACCATGTTTGTACTGTATATAGATGTGAAAGCACCCTCTTTGAGGAGTGCTTACTAAAGGTGATCCTTTCCTCCTACCTCTTCTATATTTGGGTCTGAGGGGTTGGCCACCTGTGGGATTGGTGGAGTCACTCTGGCCCTCCGGGGTATTTATTTGCTGATTTTTTGCATGTGGGGGAGGCAGGCAGGAGAGAGGCCTGGGAAACTGGAAGGGTAGTGTAGGACTCTGTGACTGATGGGACTGGGTCTGCATTAGTAGGAGGCATGGCCTGGGGAGAGTGGAGGGTCCATTTTGTACTCCATGGCACCAGGGCAGGATGGGGCCTGGTCCCGAGGGATGAGGCCTGGAATGGACAGCAGGATGCTACAGTGATGGCAGCCTATGGCATGGAGCTAGGAGGTGGTGGCAGCCCTCTTGCCTTTTACCTGGTGTGGCACTATATTCAAATAGAGACAGCCTGTGGGGGAGAGGAGAGAGAGAGAGAGACAGAGAGACAGAGAGAGAGGGTCCCCGGTGAGTCCCCTGGATCACCTGTGTTTGTTGTTTATGCTAAGTCTGGGGGATACTGGGGGCCCGGCTCTATTGCCTTGTGTTGCAGAAAGAGGTTGGGTAAGAGAAGTGCTGCAACCTGGTGAGCCTACTGTAGTGTTAGGATATAAAGAGTGGTGCGGGGAGTTGAGCTTCCATTGTGTAGGCCGCAGTGTGGGTACTGTAAGTTTCTGCTGCCTACACTTTCTGCTGCTGCCCGAATTACAGAGCTCCCCCAAGCTCTGGTGAATTCCAGCTCCTAGGTCTGTTTGGCCTAAAGTGAAGTGCCATGGCGGTTTGCCACTATTCTGCCTGTTTCTGTGCTGCACCCCCCATCTCCTGGGAGCTGTCACTTGATGTTTTAAATAAATTCATTTTGATATTCTTTTAATCCTGAGTGGCCTCCTGCTGTTTATGAATTCTGGCTGCCTGCTAACATTGTATCATAGGAGGTACAACTCACCTCTCATTCATATCTCCCACAGTACTTGCTGCCTGAGGAAATCAGCCTACCTCCATCTGGATATGCCTAGGACACGCACTTCCATCGGTAAAAGTGCTGTCTCTTATGCCCTTCCTGCAGCCTGGAACAGTCTCAGGCAGTCCTTAAGCTAACCAGCACTGTCTCAATAAATTTCTTCAAATCCCTAGCCACAAAATAACTTAATGAAGTGTACAGCTGCCATAAGATCTAGCCTCTTCTCTCATCACCTTTCACCCACCCTTCCACCCCCCTTCCTCCCTCCTCCACCCACCTCCCTCCTCCCTTCCCCTCCTACTTTCCTTCCATCCCTCTCCTGCTTCCCCTATCCCTCTATCCCTTGCTCTTGCACTCCCTCCCTCCCCTCCTGTTTCTCTTCACCCTTCCTCGTGTCTCCCTTCCACCATCCCCAACTCCTTTCCATCCCTTTCCCACCTCTACCCCAGACATATGTGCACTTAACTCTAATCTCCACTCCTTATCTATTCCCTCCTCTCTTACTCCTTCACTCTTTCTTCTCCCCACCCTCTCCTCCTTCTCAGACACTCGTGTGTGTTCCCCATGAATGCTACTCCCATCCCTGCTCCCCTCCATCCTCTCTCTTCATACTACATCATCTCCCCAGTTACCCCCTCCTCTCCACCATTCCTCCACTAGCCCCTAGCCCATCCCATCATTCTCCTGCCCAGGCACCCTCTTACCTTCCATCAGCTTCTCCTTAACTCAAGTCCCTCCCCAATATGTCTTTTCTCGGTCTACAAGTAAACCTGAACATACCAGTGTTACTGTGCTACCCCTCCCCACCCAGTTGTCCTCCCCCTCCCCAGCCAGTTCTCCCTCTCCTACTTAATTCCTCTCTATACTCTATAATGCTGCCTAGCACTTACTTCAGTGCTGTATGCTGTTTGTTTAAATGCACCTTACTAGAGCCCTTCCTACTCTTCCTCTGCTGCCAATTTGTAACTGTTATGCATCATAATTCCTATTGCTGTTATGTAAAGATGTTATACATTGTGATCTGTATTACCATCAGGGAATTATCCCACATCTTGTGCCTTCAATGTTTCTTTGATTTAACTGTGTTTGTATAACGCCTTCCCTTATTTCTTTTTTTACCTGACACTGCTTTGTAACCAGAACCTCCTTGTAAATGAGCCTGCTCAGTGGAGCTTTTCCTGCAATAAACTTGAATTGAATCAAATGCCCTTTTTAGCCACAGTCAGCTTGCAGTCCTTTTTCCACCTCTCCTCCAGGCTTCTTGGTGCTGGTGAGAAGCTCGGAGGCAAATTGAACCCATGTGTGTCAGCTAACAGGTATGTGCCATATTTTCCTTTTTTATCTGGATGGACTGCTTCTATGTGGGATGCCCCTCCCTAATCTTTTTTCCATCAGGCCCCTAGATAATGGTGGGGAAGTGGTCTTACAAATATGGGAGCTCATCCAGTATTAGGTTTGGCAGGTGCTGGACTGTACCTGGTCTCCGGTGGGCTTGTGCAGCATTATTGTGGATCCTGACCTTAATTTTGCTGCGCCATCAATGAGTTCTTCCATGCATGTCAGCTTTGTGTCATTTCAGCCTGGCCCCATCTTGGGAACAGCAGATGCATAGTTAATTCTATGCAAATGGTGTAAGGATGCTGATTGGCTGAGGGGAAGAGCGGCGTGTGACTGAGTGGCAGTGAGCGCCATTCCTATTCAGGAGTAAGGTGATCAACAACTTGTCTGAGGATTGAATATGTCGGAGAAAATACTAGAGAATGACCCCCCCCCCCCAGCACTGGTGCTTGCTTCTTTAATATCGTGGCTGTGGAGTAATGCTGGAAGGTGAGTTCCTACTGACCACTGTGTGCAGCTTAGTTATCAAGGTGTGGGAGTGGTGAGATTGCCACTATGTTCCTCATGCGCCCAAGGAGTGCCATCGACGGCAAACAGTTATTCTTTGCTTATATGCCAGAGTGGACTTAGCTACCTTCTGTTTCACTGGGGATGACTACTTTTCTTCAGACTGGAAGCTTTGAGACCTGGGATGAGCTGAGATCTGTTACCACCCCGTTGGAGCCCTCTGCTCCTGGGACCCCTTGGAAGAGAAAGAGGAAGATCTGTATATCAAGGAAGGGCATTGTTGTCTGCTCAGCCCCTTCCTGCCAAAGGTGCCTGAGCCTCCCCATGGCAGAGGGAGAGGGTGTGGCAGCCTGTGCAATCTGATGACCCCCAGGGCCCATGGGATCACAGTGTGCTTCTCCACCCACCAGGGCCTCTAGTTTGTTTGGCAAGTGAGGTGATGTCTCAGGAAAGATTTGCCTGTGGTTCAGAAGGGAAAAGGCAGTTCTTGTGGGTCAACCTATGTGGAACCCCCCATGTTGACCCCTGGGCAAGCACCGCAGTCTTTCATCTTCCAGGACCAGGAGGTGGATAGAGCCATTCCTCAGCCTTACAGATGTCCCCAGCTGATTTTGCTCAACAACACCCCATGGCTGCCATAAATGTCTGCCAGATTAGGGACAGAAGGGATGGCCTGCTCCCCAATGACCCACTGAATGTCTGTGTTTCCACTTCAGGGTATGACTTGAGAATGGAATGGCCCAGCAGACCAGTGTTAGGAGTACACCGGAGTGGACACAGGTCAAAAGGTGGGTTTGTTGCAGGATCCATATAGTGTACACCAGAGAAGATTATCCCTACATCTTGGAGAGGATCTGGGATGTTAATGAAGAAAAAAGGTCAGACTGGGTCTTTCGTGGTGCTGTCTATAAGGTCCATCTAAGGAATCATTAATCCAGATCCCCTTCTGATGCTGTCATCTCAAGAACCAGATCCTTGTGTAATTCCTCCATCTGAATTGGACTGACATTATTTAAGCATTTTGCCCTCATCCAGGATGTAACTGGCAGACGTACTAAGTACTATGTGGTGGCTACTGATTCCTTTGGCAGAGAGACAACAAAACCAGATCCACAGTACTATTAGCCTTGAGGCAGAGGACCTGCCCTGTAGAGGGTGAAGAACCATGAACTTGTTTAACATGCCAGGACTTGTGTTCTTCTTGTTCAAGGTTGGGACTGCTTTGAGTGGGTGAGCTGTTTTATATTTTTGCTATATTGTTCGAATCATAAAGTTCTGGTTGATGTTGGGGTTTTCCTTAAAAAAATTCCCACACGAGAAGTAGGACTTGTTATAATGTTGGCTTGTGCTCTGTGGACAATTACCAGATTGGACTTAGATTTGGAACTTTGCTACCTGATGGACTCAAACACCAATGAAGTGTTTTGCAAATTAAAAGGTGGGGGGAAGGGGATGCAGTGTGTGTGTGTGTGTGTGTGTGTGTGTGTGTGTGTGTGTGTGTGTGTGTGTGTCTGTATGGAAGGTGTTTGGTTTGTATGGCTATTGTTAAGTGTGTGTGGGGGGGGTAGTGTGCTAGGGTGTGATTGTTGTGGGTGTTTGCCAATAGTTTAATCAAAATATTGTCCTATGCATGTTATCTAGTGTTATGTGTTGTTCCTGTTATAAAATGGTTTTGGGGTGCATGTGCTGGTTACAAGGGGAATTAGTTGGATGCTAGCTTTCACACCGGGCAGCAGCAATATTTGGGGTTAGGGATTTTGGGTCCCTTTTGTTTCTGTGGTCCTGGTGGCTCTAGGAGAGTGCACATATCCTGCCTTTCAGCAGGGTGCTAACCAAGAAATTCACAAGCACTCTGAACAGAGGTAGTCCCACCAGTGTAATCCAAGTGAAATACAAGTTTATTGCTCGAAATAAGCGAGATTGTGGGATAAACTTGTATTTCACTTGGATTATACTGGTGGAACTACCTCTGTTCAGAGTGCTTGTGAATTTCTTGGTTAGAGATTTTGATAGGACTGGCAACCCCACACTGAAGCACTGGTCCTCCTCCAGCTCACAGCAGTCCTTTTGACTTTCCTTTCAGTGGGGTGGCCAGGTGTCCTTTCACCAGAGGGTGAAGGGTTTAAAGAGGGGGAGATGGTAAGAACCCCCTTTGGAGTGTGCTTACTAAAGGTGACCCTCTCCTCCCACCATTTCTATATTTGGGTCTGAGGGGCTGGCCACCTGTGGGATAGGTGGAGTCAGTCTGCCCCCCCGGGTATTTAGTTGCCAGTTTGTGGTGCATGAGGGAGGCTGGCTGGACATAGGCACAGGACGCAGTAGGCCAGGGCATCGGCCCTAGCCTGGGATTCAGGCCTCAGTGATTCTGCGATAATGCTCTGTTCAGGAACTGGAAGGGTGGTGTAGGGCTCTGTGGCTGGTGGGACTGGGTCACATTAGTGGGAGTTGCAGACCCAGGAGAATAGAGGGGCCTGCTTTGTGCTCTGTGGCATCAGAGTGATATGAGGTCTGATCCTGAGAGGTGAGGCCTACACTGGATATTGGGGATGCTACAGTGGTGGCAGCCTGTGGTGTGGGGCTTGGAGGTGGTGACAGCCCTCCTGTCCTTTTCCCGGTGTGGCACTCCATTCAAATGGAGACAGCCTGTGGGGGAGGGGGAGAGAGAGAGAGACACACACCACCCGGTGAGTACCCCGGATCACCCAAGTTTATGCTAGGTCTGGGGATGCCAGGGGCCTGGGCTCCATTGCCTTGTGTTGTAGGAAGAGGTTGGAGAAGAGAAGAGCTGCAGCCTGGTGAGTCCACCGTGATATAAGGATGTGAAGAGTGGTGTGGGGAGTCAAGCTTCCATTGCATAGGCCACAGTGTGGGTATTGTGGGTTCCTGTGGCCTACACTTGTTGCTGTTGCCCAAATTACAGAGCCTCCCCCAGCTCCAGTGAATTCTAGCTGCTAGGCTTGTTCGGCTTAAATTGAAGTGCCATGGTGGTTTGCCACTGATTATTCTGCCTGTCTCCATGCTGTGTCTCCTGCTCCTGGGAGTAGTCGTTTAATGTTTTAAATAAATGAATTTTGTTATTCTTGTAATCCTGAGTGGCCTCCTGCTGTTTATGAATTTTGGCTGCTTGCTAACACCGTATGCCCTTTTTAGCCAGAGTTCCACCTTGCAGTCCTTTTTCCACCCCTCTTCCAGGCTCCTTGGTGCTGGTGAGAAACACAGAGGTAAATGAAACCCATGTGTGTCAGCTAACAGGTATGTGCCATCTTTTCCTATTTTAGCTGGATGGACTGCTGCTATGTAGGACGCCACTCCCCAGTCTTTTTCCATTAAGTTCCTAGACAATGGTAGGGAGAGTGTCTTACAGATGTAACATTTTTCTCATCGGTATCGACTTCTGTACACTGATCTGTATCCTTTTTTGCAGTTTGCTTTACCTGTAGTACCTGGGTCATGCCTGAAAAAGACATTTTGTGTCAGTGCACCTACCCGGTAAACAAACAATAAATAGATTTTAGATTTGATGTAACAGTTGAACAATTTAATAGGACCTTGATTGATCAGTTGGACCCCCCCCTTTGCTTTTCTGTTCCTCCTATTCTGTGTGTTGCCTCCTTCTCCCCTCTAGTCAGGGATCCATGGTTCCTGAATAGGGTTGGACCTGACACCTCTTGCTATACTTTGCAGGCTACCATTTTTGGAAAGAAGAGACCACCTGGTACCATAATCAAGAGGCTTGCTCTGTCAGAACTCTTGTACAAGTTGTGAAATTCACTGAAATATGTAAGACAGGAACAAAAAAATGTAAGAAAAATCTGGAAAAGTGGAAATTTTACCAAATATGATCTGGAACCTTCAGTATTGTTCAGATTGGTCTAAAATGTGTACCAGTTATGCACATTGAGGCTATTCATGTAAAACAAGTCTCATTGTCATCATGTCTTTATAGTACGGACCAGTATATGCAATTATTGTAAGGAAATATTTTCAAAATTGCTTATTTTTCGACTAAATGTTTGAATAGATTTCATGGCGTTTCCTCTGACAAAGTAATCATTGCATTTATATTACATTATGCCATATTTCTATCTTCTACAACATTTCTGCTTTCATTTAAAAGAAACTGGACTCAAATATCAAGATTTATGACTGAAATATACCATTTTGTATACCCATACCTTCAAATGGACCTGGTCAAAATTTGTGGACATACGGGTAAATAAAACATTTATTTATGCACCAAAAAAAACTTTTTAGTTTGTTTCATTGATGTAAGGACAGAATCAAAAGAAAGGTGCATCACACTACACAGTGTTAAAATTACAAATTCAATACAAAGTGTATAGTTTAGAATTAGGGAAATAATTATGATTAAGTAAGATTTAATTAACTGTATATAGGAAACTTATTAGTCAATGATCTAAGGCTGTAGAAGTTCCTGTTTAGTATTGCACTGATAATGGCTACTTATTCAATTACATGAGATCACCACTATACTGATCATCAAGTTCCTGACTTTCACCAATCTTATACAGATGTGACCTTCAACGTCACTTAATCACTGTCACTGTCTTCTAAAGTCAGACTCATTTGAACTCTACTACATTTCATGGGGTCATCATTACACATACATGCAATAACACATTTGACATTTGCCCAAGCACAAATGCAGCCTAGTTGGCATTTGTTTCTTTTGCATTTGCAGTATTTGGTTTGCACAGCCACTGCTGGCTTTGGTTCCTTTGTCATCATATGCAGGACTAGCCTGCCTTCTTGAAGTTTGCCCAAACAATGTAGGGTTGGGAAGCACTGGATTTGACTTGTCAGTCTTTTTACTGACCGCTATCTCATGCAGAGCATGCAGCATGTGAAGTCTAAAGGCATCCTCTGTTGGTGTCAAAGTCTGTAGGTCACCCTTTGTTGCCACATACAGGTGAGCTCAAAGTACATCCAGGCCACCACTGAACTCATCTCTGTAATATAATTTCATGAAGATCTCACATGCTACTGAAATGACCTCATCAGTGACATCTAGACTTACTCCAGGTTTGCTATAACCTGCTAATGCATGAAGGTTGGCTGTATTTTCAAGGGCAACTTTCACAGAATGCTTTTTCCCTCTTCTGAAGGGATAGCTGACGGTGCCACAGCCATGTAAGATGTAAGCACTAAGAACAATGATGTGAGTTGTGTTGTGTCTTTGTTGCACATAGTGCTAAGAGAAGCTGCTACTGAATGGCATGGCAGGTACATGGCCACCTTCTGAACCCATAGCTCTCCTAGACCAGCCATGTGAGTGCTATAGTAGAGGCACATTACGATCACATCAGTGTTCGTGGCTGCCACCAATAGTCTCTTAAATCCAAGTGTGTTTACACAAGATGCGATATGGGAGATTATTCTTGTATCTGCTTCTTCATGTTTTGTACATGACAATTCAGAAATTACTACCATGTCATCTTTTTAGAGAAGAACGTAATGACATGGGTCCTTGAACAATCCAACAAGAATCAATCTACATCCTTCTGTTAGCTGAGTGTTGTGCTTTACCCAAGCACCTCCCAAGAAGTCAAGGAGACTGGCCTTGCTTTGGGAGTTGGCAATGAAGTTTTTCCAATAGGGAATGTGCAAGAATTCCTGAGGTTCATATGCTCTGCTCTTTGCGCAATTAATCTTTTTCAATTTTTCTCACTCCTCACTGTTCAAGCTTACTGATGGACTAATATCGTGTCTGTCTTCCACAGTGTTGATGCAGTTACAGCTCTCTGGCTTGATTTGAAGTAGTGTTTCTATATACTTCTCCTGTAAGTCACCAAATGTATCACTAGCTAGGCTTTTGCATTGTTGAACAAATACCATTTCATCAACAACTAATACAGCAGGTTCATCTGAGAATGGCAAGTTACCTTCTTATGAACACAGTTCACCAAGGTAACTTTTAGGGCAGCCAGGTACTCAGCTTTCTTGCCTTTGTGCATGGCATAGCCTTGGGTTAGGTCAGCATATCGCTCAAAAAGAGTGGGATGGTGGCGGGCTTGCATGGTGATGCAATGCACTGGAAAACGATCTAGGCAGCATGGTGATGCTGCTTCTCTTCTCCTCTTTTCTGGTTCAATGCCACTGAAGTTTGTTGTAGTTGTTGCTGGAGATCTTGGGCTATCGCAATTTGTCCTTTCAATTTTTGCAAAGAGATGAACAATGTCCTTTTTCACTTGAAAGGTGTGATTCAATCTGGCGTGCTGAAATTAACAGAAGGTTTGTGGTCTGGAGAGTGCTTCTTTCTTGAATGTGAAATTGCGGCAGTAGTGGTCCAGTTAATGCATGGAATCAGAGTTGGTCCCAGGGATGTTAAAATTGAGCCATAATTTTCTTTCATCGTCGTAACATGTGCCACGGTCTGAAATAACTCAGAGTGTTTGTAATAGATGAATGCTGGAACTGTGGTGGTTATGAAGAATTCAGAATAAATGCCCCAAGAGAGGAAATTCGAACAAGACACGCAGCACAACTGCTAGATAAGTAACACAGAAACATAGAAACATAGAATTTGATGGCAGATAAGGACTGCTTGGCCCACTTAGTCTTCCCATTTCCCTACCTGATGAATAAGCTGCAGATCCTAGTTAACCAACAGCCTACTTCCTCCTACCCCCCCCACTAGAATTGCCTTATGTATGTCCCATGCATTCTTGAATTCCCCCACTGTTCTTGACTCCACAACCTCCTCAGGAAGGCTGTTCCATGCATCCACAACCCTCTCCATGAAAAAATACTTCCTAACATTACCTCTGAGCCATCCCCCCTCTATCTTCAAATTGTGCCCCCTTGTTCTTGCACATCTCTTTTTCTGAAAGATGCTACCCTCTTGGACTTTGTTGATTCCCTTGAGGTACTTGAAAGTTTCTAACATGTTCCCCCTTCCCTCCTTTCCTCAAGTGTATACATATTAAGCTCCTTTAGTCTGTCTTCATATGTCTTCTGGTGCAGACCCTGCATCATTTTGGTAGTACTCCTCTGGACAGCCTCTACTCTATGTCTTTGTGGAGATGGGGTCTCCAAAATGGCATGCAGTACTCCAGATGGGGTCTCACCAACTGTCTGTACAGAGGGATAACAACTTCCTGTTTTCTACTGTTGATGCCTCTCCCTTTGCATCCCAGTATCCCCCCAACTCTCCTTACTGCCTTCTCACATTGCTTGCTCACCTTTAGGTCATCTGATATAATTACTCCCAGGTCCCTTTCCATTTTTGCTGCTGTTAGTATCTCACCCCCCATTGTGTACTCTTCCCCTGGGTTTTTGTTTCCCAGGTACATTACCTTGCACTTCTTTGCATTGAATCTGAGCTGCCATACATTTTGACCATTCCTCCAACCTAGCCAAGTCCTTTTCTTATCCTTTCCACCCCACCCTGTGTATCAACCCTGTTGCAGATCTCTGTGTCATCTGCAAAGAGACATACTTTTCCTTCCAGGTGCTCTGCAATGTCACTTATAAAGACATTAAAGAGGACCGGCCCCAGTACAGAACCCTGCGGTACCCCACTAGTTACCCTCCTTTCTTCACTGTGGACTCTGTTTACTATTACCCTTTGTGTCCTGTTGTCCAGCCAATTTTTTTATCCAGGCTACCACCTTGGGACCCACTCTAAGGCTGGCTCATTTGATTATTAATCTTTTGTGTGGGACTGTGTCAAATGCCTTGCTAAAATCAAAGTAGGTCATATCCACAGCCCCTCCCTGGTCTACTACTGTGGTTACTCAGTCAAAGAAATCTATTAGATTCGTCTGACATGACCTTCCTACCATGAATCCATGCTGCCTTGGGTCCTGTGCCCCACTGTCCTGTAGGTACTCAACAATTCTTTCCTACAGAAGTGATTCCATCATTTTCCCTACCACTGAGGTCAAACTAACTGGTCTGTAGTTTCCTGCCTCAGCCCTGCTCTCACTTTTGTGAAGTGGAATCACATCCACCCTTCTCCAATCCTCAGGTACCACCCCATCCTTCAATGATTTGTCAAAAAGAGTAGTCAGTGGTATCAGTAGTTCAATCCATAGTTCTTTTGGAATTCTGGGGTGAATCCCATTAGGTCCCATTGCTCTGTCCACCTCAGTTTCAAGAGTTCTTTCAGAACCCTTCCTTCTGTGAATGGACTGGTATCGACCCCCCATCCCTTTTTCTAAAGCCCAAATTATCTTATGCTACCTTGATGCACCTTGTACTGTCCATGCTAAAAGCTTGTGTCCACCTCAGCCATGTATTCAACTCCAGCATTTCAATGTCAACCTCTGTCTTACTAATAATAAAAGAAGAAAAAAGAGGAGGACTCTGTGCTTTGGATAGGTCAAAACAAAACGAGACTCTGGCAACCCTCCCTTTATTCAAGCCAACCTTGCTCCTACAGTATTTGTGGGGTGGGGGGGGGCTTCTATGAAACTGCATTGCAGAGGGGAATAATCCTTCACATAAAAAAGAGGCTTTAACTTAAAAGCTATTTGTACTTGGGAGAGGTGCAATATAAAGTGGAACTACGGGGGAAAAGACTATCTAAGCTCTTTCAAGTCTCGGGGGGGGGGGCTATAAATCCCCAAAAGGAACTGATAATCATGTGTCAGAAGTGAGAACAGGGGCTGAGACAAGAAATAGGAAAGTAAAACAATTGAGGTTGCCTTTTAAAAACTGTTGTGATTTAGCTGGTTCCAAGGTTGCAAATAAGGCCCCTAAAATTGACTTGGAAAAGGAAGAAAAAAGGAAAGAGAAAAATGCTAATTGTAATACTAAATCTATGCATTCTCCAGGAGAGATGTTAGGGGGTTACCCCAAAAGAGGTTGCTGAGACTTTACCTGACTCCCCAGTAGAACAACCATGAGTTTCCAATATGGAACCAGACTTTGAGGAAGCCCCTGCCCTTCTAGTTCTAAACAGTCGAATGTGAAGTCAGCCACTACTAGTTCAGCAGACGCCCCACCAGCATGGGCCCTGCAATTAATTCAAAACACGTCAGATATACAAAATTCTGTAGAAAAGCTGCAACATTTGCCTGAATCCATAAAAATGCTCTCAGACAATATCTCAAATCTGGATAGCAAGTTGGAAAGGGGCTTAAATCGAATCTCTGAATCAGAAAAGAGACACAGTAACCTAGAGAATACTGTAACTCCACTTAGCCAAGATATGAAATTCTTAAAGAAACATCAGTCAACTATAGAAGAGAAACTAGATAAGCAAGAAAATCAGGCAAGGAGAAAAAATACATGAGTGTTTGGCATTTTATCGGACTGGGAAAAAGAACTCCCACTCCAAAGCATTATTGCTGGTATCTTCTCTAAGTTGCTAACAGCAGATCAAGAAATTCCAATTTTGGACAGGGTCCACTGGCTAGGGGCAGCCAAAGACTCCAAGAGAACTAGACCAGCAATAATAAAAATCCTGACATCAGAAAGAAAATGTTTGGTCATGCAATCCTTCTATGGCCATAAGAACTTTACATACTGAGACCAACAGTTATATCTTAAGAATGACTATTCCAAAGCTTTATGGGAACAAAAAAAGAAATACAGGGGGTTGCAACAAAAGTTATGGGCAGAGGAGAGGGCATAAGGGTATATGTAATTTTCCCTGCTAAATTCAAAGTGCTAGTAAATAATCAAACTTTATTCTACAGTTCTGTAACTGAAGCACTGTTAGATTTAAAACTATGTTTACCAACTTTATTTGCAGGGTATGAGAATGGCTAAAAAAGAAGTCTGTATTCAGCTATTTGAGAATATAAATCATGTTCTTGGGGCTAGCTCTATCCCAGTAATTGTAACCAAGTGGTAAATGGGAATGACAGACTTCATCTTAGGCATTGATGACAGACTTCATCTTAGGCATTGGGGGGGGTGGTTGGAGGAATTGTATGGACTCAAGGGTACAGGTTTATGATCATTCAGGGGTATGGGAAAATGGCATGGTTTAAGTGTTATTTGGTGAAATGTTGGGATCATTAACAGGCTGCACTTGGAATATAAATGGAATTAATTCACCAGTAAAAAGATCCAAGATACTTTCTAGACTAAAAAAATGAAGCCCAATGTTTCTTTGCTGCAAGAGACTTTTCTGAATGGGAGGGAGTGGAATAAATTAGGGAAAAGATACACTGGTAGTCTATACTTTTCTGCCATAACTGCAAAAAACAAACAAACAAAAAAAAAATGCTGGGGTTGCTGTCCTATTTGGTAAAGACTTTAAGGGAGAATTACTGAATTCAGTAAGTGACAAACAAGGAAGAATTATTTTAGTAAAAACTAAAATTGATGGCAGAATCATTATTTTTGGGTCAGTGTATGCCCCCTTTAAGGGTTTTAGTAATTTTTTGGCAGAGTTAAATAAACTCATGTACACTTGGAATGAGGGTTTTTTATATTAGGGGGTGACCCAAACTGTATTCTGAATACATAATTAGACACAACCTTGAAGGATTCAGGCTGGGATAACTATAAAGCAAAAATGTTTAAACATTTTCTGGATCTAACTAATCTGGTGGATACTTGGAGGGAAATGTATGGGGAAAAAAAATATTATACACGTTCTTCCTCTAGGCATGAAGTACACTCCAGTTTGGATTACATCTTTATGTCAAGAGAGCTACTTATTGATAGTAGCAAGTTGTTTGTGAAAATTGAAACTAGACTAATCTCTGATCACAGTCCTGTCACATATAACCTCCTGTTAGGGAATGGGGCAATC
This sequence comes from Neoceratodus forsteri, assembly GCA_016271365.2. Taxonomy (NCBI): domain Eukaryota; kingdom Metazoa; phylum Chordata; order Ceratodontiformes; family Ceratodontidae; genus Neoceratodus; species Neoceratodus forsteri. The sequence continues at coordinate 742,167,017 of CM057459.1, forward strand.
GTATAAATAAGTTGTGGCGCTTAAATATTAGTCTGTTACAGGACAAGCTGTTTTGGGGGAAAATGACACAGGCTATAGAATACTTTTTAGCTGAAAATAAGGTGTTAGAGTCCAATATGGTAGATTGTTGGGATCCACTTAAAGCCACTATATGGAGTGGGGTGATCTTAGAATCCTCATGGAGGTGTAAAAGAAAGATGGAACAACAAAAAGAGGTAGAGGAGAAGCTACTAATTCTGGAAAGGGTGGTGAAATTAGGTGACTCAACAAAGAAGAAGGAAGAACTTAAAAATCTTAGCAAATTGGAAAGATAATAGTGAAGCAATTGGGAAAACTCTGTCAAATAGAATCCAAGCTTTGGAAAGACAAAATTCTGAGACTGTCTCACTATCTACTGCAGATGGTGAGACAGTCTTGGATCAGGCAGGAATTCTGGCTGAATTTACTAAGTTCTGTACAGAACTTTACACTTTAGAATGCTGTCCTTCCCAAGAGGAGGTGGAATATTTTGAACAGTTTATAGGGCCCAATTTAAATACTGCAGAGGCAGAGACTCTGCTGGTTGAACTTTCTGAAGCTGAGATAAGGGACACGATGCATCAGATGGCAAAGTCCAAAATCCTGGGGAATGGATGGATTCCGCTTAGAATTTTATATTGCTCTGGAAAATACAGTAGTGCCGCTTTTACAAGTATTATTAAACTATATTATTAAGAGTAGGAAACTACCACAGTCCTTTTCACAACCATTTATATCAGTATTACTGAAACAAAGCAAATCAAGCAAAAAAGTAGAAAACTACAGACCCACCGCAATACTGAATACTGACTACAAGATGCTGGCTAAAATAATAAATAAAAGAATACTTACTTCCTCTACTTCCCAAGTTAATTCACAGTAATCAGACTAGTTTTATTCCAAATAGAACAATTCAAACAGGATTATTAAAGATTCAACTACTAATTGAATATTTACAAAAATCTAATTTTCCAGCAATATTCGTGGCCCTAGATGCAACCAAGGCCTTCAATATGCTGCCCTACCTATTTAAGATCCTAAAGGTCTTTGGTTTCCCCTGTGGCTTCATTGCTATTATCCAAACTTTATAGTCCACCCCTATGGCCCAAATCAAAGTAAATGGACATCTTTCAGAAACAATATCGCTCCACGGAGGAGTGCGGCAAGGTCGTCCATTGTCTCCTTCCCGGTTTGTATTAGGCTTAGAACCCCTATTATGTGACATTAGAGTGAATGGAGATATGCAGGGCATTAAAATAGGGTCGGCAGAAATAAAATTGAATGATGACGTCCTTTTAACACTACAGAACCCAGTACACAGTGTCCAGGAATTAAATCAGGTTATTAAATGATTTTCTAAAGTGGCGGGTTATAAAATAAATGAGGGGAAAACTGAAATGAATACTTTTCATATTCAAGATCCAGGCTCAACTCAACAGTATATATGGGCAGGGGTAAAAGACCAGGGTATGAGATACTTGGGAAATTATATACATAATCAAAGTGAAACCGTATTTAAAATTAACTTTAAAACATTGGTGGATTCTGTTAGGGATAATTACAGTGTTGGACCAAGATTCCTCTCTCCCTCTGGGGGAAAATTCCAATGATAAAAATAATGATAGTTCCCTTCTTGTCATATAGACTACAAACATTAATGATACCTATCCCCAAAACCCAGTTTAAACAAATAAATAAACATCTCAAAAATGTTATTTGGAACAAAAAACACCCCAAAATTTCATTGGAAAAGCTCTGCCTTGCAGTTGAATTGGGGTGGGGGTGGAGGCTGGCCTGCCCTGTCCTGATTTGGAAAAGTACCATTTATCTTATCTAATGAAAATGGTCCTGAAGTGGGCCTTAGATGAAGAACAAGATAGGACCAATCTGTTCCTTTTGAATGACGTAATCTTTGCCTCCTGCTCAGAGTGGGTAAACCTGTCCCAAATTGCCTTTACTGCCAGGAATTTAAAAACATTTGAAATCTGCTATTGTAAACTGTATGGTGGCTGGAATAATTAAATATACAAATAAAATAAAATGGGACCTACATCTTTCTCTGGAAAACATGTCTGGAAAAATCCCAACTTTAAAAAGGGGGTAGGGACGCTACAAAATAATCTATGGTAAAATAAAGGAATAAAAAAAGTGGAGCTGTTTTCTTGAGATGGGAAAGCCCTTATCTTGGGATACCTTTAAAAATAAATTTCAGTTAGGATCTAATCATTATATGCTTTACAACCAATTGTCAAGCTTATACAGAAATGATTATTCTAGATAGGAGAGAGCTCCTAATAATAAAGAACTTGAACCAAGATTAGCTAAAATAAAGTCAAACAAGTTTATTTCTCTTTTTTCTTGTCTGAAGGATAATTTACAAAAGTCATTTTTTCAGATTTACAAACTGACCATTCAAAAATGGGAAAAAGAGCTTAACTCCAGTTACACAGATACACAATGGGGCCTTGCCTGCAATATTACTCTCCACTATAAACTATCAAGAGACAGAGTTACTGTATACAGTACAACATTTTAAATAGAGTGTATTATACACCACACAAACTCTACAGGATGAAATTATTGCAGGATGTTCTCTGCTGGCATTGCAGGAAACCATATGCAGATATGTTACACACCTTTTTGGAACTGTGTGGTTATTAAGTTGTGGTGGAGAAGGGCGTTTGAAATCTTGGGTCTCATTGGTATTAATATTCCATACTTGGATGATCCGAACATTATAATATTGGAAATGTACAATATAAAGGGCATAAATGGGAAGGAAAGTCTGTTTCTTAAAACCAATAGTATGGCCGGCCCGGTGGCGCCGAGGGTTGAGGCGCTGGACGCCACACCTCATTCCACGCTGGTGACCCGGGTTCGGGAGTGGACTCGGGTAGTCGGTGGGTCAGCCGGGGGGAGACAGGCTTGAGCGTCCGATGACAGCTCGCCTGCTCCGGGGAGGGATTCGGCCATAGCCCAGCACTTGCATGACCCCGAGTGGAGGCTCAAGGAAGTGCAAGCCCCTCTAGGGATTGGCTGGTTGGCCGTTGAGCAGTACGGACGTCGACGCACGTGTCATGACGTCAGGGGAGGTCGCTGACTGCTCGGGGAGGGAGAAAACGAGAAAAGAGCCTGCCTTGTCCGGGAAGATGTGAGGACCCAGGACGTGCCCATGATGTGCCCGTACCCGCCCAGCAGTCCACGAGGCCGACGAAATGTAAGTTACGGGGTTAGATCCCCCCCCACCTCGTCCCCGCCCGGTGGGTAAACCACGGCTCCATGGGGACTTGTGGTCGGTGTGGGCAGGGTTCCGGGTAGTGGGATGTCCGTGGGTCATCGCTGAAGGGTCGGAGGAGGCAGGCTGTGAGGATGATAAAGTGCGATTTCAAAAAAAAAAAAAAAAACAATAGTATGGCTATTAAAAGACTTATCTTAAAATATTGGAAACAGAAAGCCTCAGATCGGTCTTTTCCTAAACATGAATGGAGGCAGCTATTCTTAACAGCACTTTATAACTATGGGCACTTTAAGGATTTTCAGCCAATATGGAAATTATACAATAAGCAGATAGAGTGTCGGAAACCAGAAGATTTCTTGGAAACAGATCATGTAAATTGACTGAGAACTTGATAACCTTTTCAATTTCCATTTGTACAGAACAAAGTTTATACCTCTATTTGTATGTCATATTACCATGCATTATTCTGATGTGATCCTACCTGTACCCTCTTTTTAAATTATCTCTTTGTATTCTAAAGAAAATAAATAAAGTATACAGGGGAAAAACAAGCATATCGCTCAAAAAGAGTCAAAGGATATTTTGTCCATTCATGACCGAAGGCTTCTACCTTTTTGTCATCATCCAGATTTCAGATAAAGTACAAGTTCCTGACCACATTGCTTTCCTCTTCATAGACCTCTTTTGCTTTCTGAATGTGTGAGGATGTTTTGGTTTTATTCGTGAATGTCTGAAGCTTTACAATTTTAACTTTTTCACTACCACTATGTTGTGCTGTGGTTAAGGCTGCAATACCCTTTTCCTTGGCTTCAAAGAAGTCATTTGATGTGGCCGTTTGACCAGTAGAAATATTTAGAAGGTCACTGGTATCACAGGTGAATCGATTGATCATTCTGCCAGTGACCACATTTGTCATTGTTTTAATTGCTTTACTGTCCTTCTGTGCCGTATACTCAGAGTCTCCATGTTGTTTGTGACCATCAGTGCCCTGAAGGTGAGCCATCACCTTCATTTGTTCAGAGATTGCTGTCAGTGCTGGTAATGAATGCAGGTATTTCTCCATAATGTCAGGCTGCTGAGTTATGCCCTGGAAAAGTTGGGTCTTGGCATCTCTGTTATATGCCTGCTTGAGGGCCATATCAGTCCACACACCATTAAACATACCAACTGTTTGGTGCATGGTGAATTTGCCAGGTCTGAATGCTTCAGTAATGTCTGGCACTGTGGTTGGCAGATCTTTCATAGCAGCAGGTAATGGGGAATGCAGGCAACATATTTGTAATGATCAGCAGCCACAAGACATGGAAACATGTCTTCAACTTCAGCCAGGTGCTGCTTCCACTGTCCAGCTCTCTCAGCAGAGATATAGCAATTCAGAATCTCCATGTGCATAAGCCAGATCCTTGTTGTTGGGGATTTGCACTTTGCCTCATGGAACTCGTTCAGTAACATGTCTACTTCTTCCAGTAGCCTAGTTGTTTGGACATATGAATCATTTGCATTTTGTGCATCCTTGGCATCAACGGCATCTCTCAGTATTTGGGCACTTTCTGAGAGCAATGCCATGCACTTCATGTCTTTGTCATATTTGCCAATGAGCCAATTTTCAAATGCATTCTGGTGTAGCTCATACATGGCAGCATGAACTAGTCTATGGGCTCTCAGCATAGCATAATAGTCTTTGCCTGACAAGATTCTGTTGGCAGTTCCACTGAGGCAAACATCAACTTCAATAAGGAGATCCTCTCTTCCAGTTTTTCATTAAATACCTAATTGCCCTCATGAAATTCAGTGCAATGTGGAAGCCACCCATATGAAGGATGACTTTGCCATACTTCTCCAGCTTCTTTTTCTGAAGGCCAAGAGCAATCTCATAGACTGCTTCATCACAGGTAGTTATGCAGAATTCCTGCCCAGTTTTCTGAGTGACCTTCATATAATACTGAACTAATGCTTTGACCACATCAGGGTTTACAGGAGATTCTGGAAAGAAAGTCCCATACCCAATCACAGTCACCTGTACCACTTGCTGCACAACTAATTCATAAAAGGAGGACTATGTAACAGGTTCTGATTGTTCTATGACATCTAAATAAATTGTGGGACCCATATTCACTAAATGCCAAAACCAGTCTACAGGATTAAGTGGTTCTCTAGTCTTCTGTGGTGCTGTTGCATGCCAGAAAGTGAACAACTCTTCTGGCGGTCTTTGAGGGTGAGATTGCTTTTCCCTGCTTGAAATTGTTGAAGATATGTGTGAAAAGACTCACGTTTCTTAACTAGGGGCACTCTAACAGCCATTAACTGTTGATCCTAACCTTCATCAGCAAACTGATATATTGTTTGTGATGTTCCAGGCATAGTTTTACCATCCTTTTTACTATCATAGAGGTCTAAAGGTATGCATCTTTGCATATGACACAAAGATCTGTAACAGAGTTGATACACAAGAGGAGGTAGAAAAGATGAGAAGGGACTTGGCAAGGCTGGAGGAATGGTCAGACATTTGGCAACTTAGATTCAATGCAAAGAAGTGCAAAGTAATGCACCTGGGAAACAAAAACCCAGGAGAAGAGTACACAATAGCAGGGGAGGTACTAACAACAACAAAAATGGAAAGGGACCTGGGGGTAGCCATATCAGATGACCTAAAGGTGGGTAAGCAATGTGAAAAGTCGGTAAGGAGAGCTAGGGGGATACTGGGATGCACAGGAAGGGGCATCACAGGTAGAAAAAGGGAAGTGGTTATACCTCTATACAGACAGTTGGTGAGATCCCATCTGGAGTACTGTGTGCAGTTTTGGAGACCTCATCTAAGCAAGGACATAGACAGGATGGAAGCAGTCCAGAGGAGGGCAACTAAAATGGTACAGGGTCTGCAGCAGAAACCATATGAAGAGAGACTGAGAGAGCTTAATATGTATACCCTTGATGAAAGAAGGGACGGGAGGACATGATAGAAGCGTTCAAGTACCTCAAGGGAATCAACAAAGTCCAGGAGGGTAGCATCTTTCAGAAAAAGAGATGTGTAAGAACAAGGGGACACAATTTAAAGATAGAGGGGGGATGGCTCAGGGGTAATGTGAGGAAATTATTTTTCATGGAGAGAGTGGTGGATGCATGGAACCGCCTTCCTGGGGAGGTTGTTGGGTCTAAAACAGTGGGGGAATTCAAACATGCATGGGACAGACACAAGGCAATTATAGTGGTGGGTTGCAGGAAGTAGGCTGTTGGTTAACTAGAATCTGCAGCTTATCCAGTAGATAGGGAAATGAGCAGACTGGATGGGCCAAGTGGTCCTTATCTGCCATCAAAGTCTATATTTCTATGTTTCTAGGTTGTCAGCTGCACACTGTGTGAATCGACCTGACTTCAGATTCATGGGTATGAAAACCCCATCTTGAGCTTCCTTCTCACAGCAGCTGCTGCCATAGTAGCAATATAACGCTGGGCATCTTGGTAGCTAATGTTATTTCCAAACCTATTTAGCATGGTTACGGTCTCCTTGCTCTGGGTGGCCTTTAGTATGTATAGGACAATACCAACATGTTTTTGGTGTTGGAACACCAGCAACGGCTGCGCATATGTCTTGTCCAAGATTCAGTGCCCACTCGTGTTGTTTTTGGTTTAGCTGAACTCTCCCATCATTGCCCACTTCGGGAGTAGCATCGATAAGCATCCAAGCCAAGTGATTGTAGAGAGTAGTATCCATGCATTTTGAAGCTGCTTAAAAAGACACATCCAGGTTTGTTTCACATGCATCTTGGTCTTGTAATGTGTACTCTTTAGATGATGTAATCCTTTCATGTTCTTCTAACCCCAGGAATCACTCATTATGATTAAACTGATGCAGTCAGTCTCCTGTGTTGGACTGCCGGGAGAGATGGAATTATATGCAAATGATGGAACTCTCAATTGGCTCATGCCACTTTCAAACTGCTGCCCTAGCAACTGTTGCACTCTGAGTGCTTCAGATTCTTTACTCCACCTGCCTAGTGAAGACGTCCTGGAGAGCTCTCCTTCAACCTCTTCAAAATCCATTTATCTAGATGATAAGTAGTGTTTTTAGTTTATATTTCAGATTGCTGCCTTAGTTTTCATTTATTTTGTAATTTGTGTTAATATTCAGTGTGTTTAGCACTTCCTTCACAGTTCTTTGGAACTGAGGGTTCCGTTATTTCTAGTGAGGTTTTTACGTCAATCTGTATTTATATTTGTTCATTTTTTGCGGTTGGTTCCTTAACCGCATTTACTTATTTGAATTCTATTTAAAATTGTTAGCTTCTCAGTTCCCTTTTTTTGTCAGGAACTGAGTAGTGCTCAGTTCCCAGAACCATTAGTGGTTGTTTATATTTAAAATATTCAGTTCTAGGGAACCCATAATTTGATATATTTCTTTATGATTCCTGCTCAATGTCAGAGGCTCCTGTTGTTAAGCCTAAAAAATGCACAGGACCCACTGGTTTCAAATTGTGTGAGTCTTGTGGTCAGATCATAGCTAAAGCAGACAGACATTCATTGTATAGTTTTTGTCTGGGCACTAGCCATATTTTCGCAAATTGTGATATTTGTAGAACATTTTGCCCTAAAACTCTTAAGAAAAGGTCAAACATTTTGGAAGAAATGGCCTCTGCTTCTACTGTTACTGGTGATAGTGGCTCCTCCACCTTTGGCACAAGAAAGGATGGAGGTAAAGCTAAGGATCCTGATAAAGGATCAGATAAGATTGAGCAGGGTAAGTCAAAAAGAACAGTAGATTCAGGGACCAAACCTGTGCCACTGAAGAAAAAATGTAAGGAAAAACATGTCGCTGCACCTCTGGCCAAGAAGGCTAAGGAGCTCCCAGCTGACAAAACTGGTATGCCCTCGGCTGAGGACGTTGCCAAGGCCTTACAGGTCTTGCAAGCACTGCACGCTGCAGTCCCAGTTCCAATATTGACTGCTTAGGTTTCTGTGTCAGTTCCACCTTCTCAGGAACTGCAGGCCTCTTTTTCTGAGGAGGAGGATGATGATTTTGAGGAACTGATAGATCCAGAGATTTCCCCAGAACAGGAGTTCGGCCCCCCCAAGGGTCCAGAGGATTATACCTCACATTATGCTTTTGTTAAAAGCATGGTGGAAATACTCAGTCTCCCTCTGCAAGAGACAGAGGAGGATGTAGAGGAAGCAGAATTTTTGGATATGATGGGGCTAACCCCCAAAAAACGTTTATTACTGCCAATGCATAAGTCCTTGAAAAAGGCAGTATTACAGATAGTCCAAACTCCTAACTCTATTCCAGGAGTTGACAAAAAAGCTGACAAGAAATATCAGCTTGATAGAACAACAGCTGACTTTCTGTTCTGCCACCATGACCCTGAAGGAGCTGTACAGGCTGATGCCTGCGACAAAGCCAGAATTCCCTTGGCTACCCATCCTCCTGACAAATATTCTCAGAAGATGGATGCAATGGGGAAAAAAGGGAACATGGTTGCTTCACTTATACTTAGACAGGCCAATTATAGGACTTATGCAGTGCAATACCAAGAGGCACTCTGGAATACAGTGTTAGCCCTGGCTGACAGAGTGACAGGTGATGTGGCAGTGGACCTACAGGATACAGCAAGAGCTGCTTTAGATGCCACAAAATACCAGTTCCATATGGCTGTGGACACTAACGATTCTGCAGCCAGGTTGATGACACTGTCTGTCTCCCTTAGGAGATTTGCCTGGCTCAGGGCCACAAATCTGACTTTGTACACCAAGGCCAAGGCAATGGACTTTCCATTTGAGAAAAATGTGCTATTTGGTGACAAAACAGAGGACTATATGAAGAAGGTAGAAGAATACAAGGCCACCTATAGAAGTAATTCTAAGGATAGACCTTCCACATCCTATACAGCCCAAACTAGGGGAGGCAGGGGTAGGGGATCCTATCCCAGACCTTTTTTCCATGCTCAGGCTTCTCAGCTGCAACAACAGCCTAGAGGATATTTTCGAGGAAGGGGCAGGAGAGCCATGAGGAAAGCTTCTCCTTCCCCTGTGGCTCAAGCACAGCCCACTAAGAACTCCTGACGGGCTAGTACAGGTCACACCCCCTGTCATAAATCCACCAGTGGGTAGCAGACTGTCTCATTACCTCCAGGAATGGTATACCATCACCACAGACAAGTGGGTCCTGGAGGTGGTGAGCCAGGGTGTGGCACTCAGCATCAAATCTCTCCCCAAGCTGAGAGCAAGAACATTTGCACCAGTTACATCTGCAGACAGAATTTTACTGGAAGCAGAAGTAAAATGTCTGCTAGCAATCAAGGCAGTGGAGCCGGTGCCCCTAAACCAGTGGGGCAAAGGCTTCTACTCCAGATACTTCCTTACAAGAAAGAAAAATGGGGATTGGAGACCTATTCTTGTTTTAAGACTTCTAAACAGACACATTCCAAAACCAAAATTTAAAATGGTCACTCTGACACTGATCATTCCCACTTTACAAAAGGGAGACTGGCTAGCTTCCCTAGATTTAAAGGATGCTTATTTTCACATCCCCATCAGGCCTTCCCACAGAAAGTAACTGAGGTTCAGATTGGCTTCAGGCCATTATCAGTTTGCAGCACTTCCTTTTGGTCTGACTTCTGTCCCAAGGGCTTTCACAAAGTGTTTGGCTGTGGTAGTGGAGTATCGGAGAAAACAAGGGGTGTCAGTCTTTCCCTACCTGGATGACTGGTTAATAGTAGGTCCATCTCTACAACTTGCAGAGCAGGCCTTATCACTTAAAAAATCTACTCTAGAATCCCTGGGTTTCCTCATAAACAAACAGAAGTCTCAGCAAACACCAGTCCAGGTACTTGCATTCATTGGCACAGAACTAAACACCAGTATGGGCAAAGCTTTTCTGCCACAGGATAGAGTAAACAGCATTCTGCAGATTGTAAGCTCATTTGTGCCAGGAAAACCAAAACCAGCCAGAGAATTCCTCAGGCTTCTGGGCCATATGGCAGCTGCAACCACAGTGGTACTAGGTGCCAGATTTCAAATGAGGGACATCCAGTTCCACCTGAGGCAGTACTGGTCGCAGAGGACAGATCCTCTGTCCAAACTGGTCCTAGTCACCCACAGCCTGCTACAGGCACTGCAGTGGTGGCTGGACGAGCACAACTTTCCGGTAGGTGTGCCTTTCAGAAAGGAACAACCTTCCTTAGTTCTTACAACAGATGCATTCCTTCTGGGTTGGGGTGCACACATGTAGGATTATACAGCAAGTGGCATATGGTCTCCTCAAGAATTCCTGTTACACAAATCTGCTGGAGCTCAGAGCAGTGTACCTAGCCCTGCAGGCATTTGCTCCACATCTTCAAAACAAAGTGGTGCAGGTCAGAACAGACAACACCACTATTATGTATTACATCAACAAACAGGGAGGAACCAGGTCAGCCCCACTGTACATAGAAGCAATGAGGCTGTGGTCCCTGGCTTACTCAATGAAGGTGTCCCTATCAGCCATGCACCTTCCAGGAAAGGACAACGTGCTAGCAGACTCACTCAGCAGGATAAGTCAGGATCTCCATGAGTGGTGCCTGAATCCTCAAATACTCAGTTTGATATTCAGACAACGGGGCACTCCAGAGATGGATCTCTATGCCTCTGTAGAAAATCACCAGCTACCAGTATACTGTTGCAGGTCTCCTCTCAAGGGCACACTACCCCTGGATGCTTTGGCACTGGATTGGACAGGGAAGTTCCTGTATGCCTTCCCTCCTTTCCTGCTAATATTCAGGACCCTGCTGAAATTAACCTGTCAATCAGCCACAATGATACTGGTGGCACCAGATTGGGTGAGACAACACTGGTATTCACTGCTAGTGGCTCTATCAGCAGTACCTCCAGTTCATCTGCCCGGGAGGCACAATCTGCTGACATCCTCACAGGGCATGATATTGTACCCCAACCTCAAATCACTGAGGCTCAAGGCCTGGCTCTTGAGGACTTAGAGTATGCTAATCTTAAACTGTCAGAACAGGTATTGACAGTACTTAGGGGTTCCAGGAAACCTTCCACTAAAAAGACATACTCTGCTAAGTGGAAGAGGTTCTCCATATGGTGTGCAGGTAAAGGTGTTGACCCATCCAGGGCTGACCTAGCCATTCTTCTGGATTACCTGACACACTTGCATTATTCAGGTCTGAAGCCTTCAACACTCAAGGTACATTTGGCTTCAGTCTCAGCTTATTTGTCAGCTGGTAAAGAGAGATCCATGGCCTCTCATCCAGTTGTCAGGAAGTTTTTTAAAAGCCTTAACCTCTTGTACACTCCCTTGAGGGAACCGGTTTCAGCCTGGAATCTGGAATTCATCTTTACATAACACTTCCTTTTCCAGTCAGAAAGTGACATCATCAGCATGGTTCTGAATTGCATACAAGAAGGCAGCATATCCAAGTTCTGTCAGTCTTTGTAAAGAGCCGTGATTTGCATCTTGCTGACAAATGAGGCAGCAGGAGTAATTTGTCCTTGGTCACCATCTTTTAGTGCCAGCTTGGAATGCTGGCTCCATGGCTGATCAGTCATTAATCCGAAATACAAAAATACACATTATAAATACTTGGCACAAAGCACCTAATTGGTTACATTAAGAGCATTCCCTAAATAGGCAAATTACTAATATCATAAACCCCCTATACAAAATACAAAAATACACATTATAAATACTTGGCACAAAGCACCAAATTGGTTACATTAAGACCATTCCCTAAATAGGCAGATTACTAATATCATAAACCCCCTATACAAAATACAAAAATATACATTATAAATACTTGGCACAAAGCACCAAATTGGTTACATTAAGAGCATTCCCTAAATAGGTAGATTACTAATATCATAAACCCCCTATACAAAATACAAAAATACACATTATAAATACTTGGCACAAAGCACCAAATTGGTTACATTAAGAGCATTCCCTAAATAGGCAGATTACTAATATCATAAACCCCCTATACAAAATACAAAAATATACATTATAAATACTTGGCACAAAGCACCAAATCAATTACTTTAAGAGCATTTCCTAAATAGGCAGATTAGTAATATCATAAAACTCCTATATAGGATTTCAAACCATACCAAAATCAAACTAGAAATGCATATATGGCCAAAACTGGCAAATATTTAGTAGGATGGTGACCATGTCCATTTGGGGGTATGGGTACATAAAATGGAATATCACCGTCATAAATCATGATATTTGAGTCAGGTTTCCTTTAAATGAAAGCAGAAACATCGTAAAATATAGAAATATGGTATAATGTAATATAAATGAATGATTACTTTGTCAGAGGAAATGCTATGAAGTCCATTCAAAAATGTTGCTGAAAAATCAGCAATTTTGGAAACATGTTCCTACAATAATTGCATATACTGGTCTTAACTGTAAAGACATGATGACAATGAGGCTTGGTTTATGTGACTAGCCTCAATGTGCATAACTGGTACACATTTTAGACTAATCTGAGCAATATTGAAGGTTCTGTATCATATCTGGTAAAATTTCCACTTTTCCAGATTATTTTTCATATTTTTTCATTGATATCTTACTTATTTCAGTGTATTTCACAACTTCAGCAAGGGTTATGACAGAGCGGGCCTCTTCAGTATGGTATTAGGGGGTCTTTTCTTTCCATAAATGGTGGCCTGCAAAGTATAGCAAGAGGTATCAGGTCCAACCAGTTTTTGAGGGCTTTTGTGGCTATGGACAGGGACACTGGTTTACCGCATATGCGGTGATGTGGACGGAAAAGTGGAAATTTGATTGGTCGGCGGAAAACGGCACGAAAAATGGAAGCAGCATTTGTTCTTGCTGACTCCGAGAACACAGCATTGTAGCATGTTCGTTTTTCTCCCCTCTGCCTTATTTTGTTGCTGATATTATTCTCATCAACTTGTTCGTGCTCCTGACCTGTTTCTGTGCTCATTTTAACTGCTTTTCTGACCATTCCACGCAAAAGAAAGTAAGTTTTTAGCTGCCTGTGGTAGTTACTCAACTGTTTTCTTTTTAATCTACCCTGCTGTTTTGATTATTGCTCCTGAAGTATGCATACAGGGGCCTGCTTTGAAGTCTCAAGCTATCTGCTCTACGGCCAGGAATTAATAGATGTTCTCCTCTGCTCACAGCTCCATACAGTCCAGAAAGGTGTTTTTGTTTGTCCAGATTGGCTAGCTTGTAAGTACCGTAACTAACTAAATTAAAATAAATAATTTAGAGACTCCGTTGTAGAGTGAGTGTGTGCCCAGCCTTACTGCTGCCTAGAATCCTGAATCTCCATGGTGGTGGTGGTGCAGACTGAACCCTGCTTGTTTAATAATTGATGTGGTTTTAATCACTTAGCATCACATTTATTATATACTGCGGCTGCTGGATCTGTGAGTGGATGACTGGAAGTGTATTCCTTGTTGTGGTTCACCTCCATTTCGGTTTAGCTGCTCCTTCTGTGAAGGTAGGTACGAGTGAGAACATGCTGACCTGGGTTGGTCCAACTGGGATGCCGACACGTATGTTGGTGCCATGGGGCTTAATATTTTCTACCTATTGTTGCTGCTGCTGACATTTCCCCAAAAAAGTTTACTCCATCGTTTGTTTAGTGTTTGCTGCCAAAAAAAAAATATCCATTCCATTGGGTGTTTGCTGCCCCAGTGTGTGCCCTTATACTGTCCCAGTGTGTGCCCTTAGTTTGCCCTTATTTTGTGTTAGTTTGTCAGGAGAGTGGCTGTAAGCCAGGTTGGGGCTGCTAGCTGTGAGCGGGGAGTTTGCAGTCCTTGTGTTGTTTGGGTTCTGTCCTTGTCTTGGTGTGGTGCTGTGTCTTGCGGGAGGGTTGCTGGCCATGTCTCTGGGTGGTGGTTTGGGGGGGGTTGCAGGACATGAGCAGGGGATTGCTGTCTGTGTGTTGGAGGATTGCTGGCAGTGTCTCTGGGGGGTATTGTCCATGTCTCTGGGGGTTTTCTGACTGTGAGCAGGGGGTTGCTGTCTATGTGTTGGAGAGGTTTGCTGTCTATGAGCTGGGGTGGTTGCCATCTGTGTTTGGGGTGATTTCTGGCCATGTTTCTGGTGGGTTTGCTGGCTGTGAGTTGTGTTTGTGGGGGTTGCTGCCCATGTCTGGGGGGTGGTTGCTGACCATGTGCCATGTCTCGGGGGGTTGCTGGCTGTGAACTGGGAGTTTTGCTGACTGTGAGCTGGAAGGCAGGGGCCGTATGCTGGCAGTGTGGTGTGGGGAGAGTGGCTGGGGTGGAGAGAGTGGCCTGGCTGTAATCTCAGGTTTCAGCTTGGTTGGGGGGGGGGGTATGGCCTGGTGGCTGCCTTATGTCTTTGCTGGGGAATGTATGGCTTGGTGGTCATATTAGGTTTCAGCTGCGAGGGGTGTATAGCTTGGTGACCATCTAAGGTTTCAACTGGGGGATATAGCGTGGTGGGGTTAGAGGTTGGTTCTGTTTGTGGGGTGTGGACATTGGGCATAGAAGTATGGTGGAGTGGGGACACTGACTGTGGCAGTATGGTGGATACTGGGTGGGGATACTTGATGTGTTGGCAAGGGCACACTGGTCAGGTGGGTTGGGCACAGTGGCTTGGTGTGGTGTGGAAACAGGCTGTGTTGGTGGGTGGGGTGGGGACATTGGTCAGGGTAGGGTGGTGGACACTTGGCATGTTGGTGTAGGGTTACTGATCATGGGATTGGGACACTGGTCGTGTTTGTGTATTGCTGGGGTGGGTGTACTTGATGTGTTGACATGGGGACACTTGCTTATTGTGGTGGTATGGGGTGAATCAATGCTGACCCATGATGGATAGAGTGGTTGTACTAGTTCAGCAGGGTGTGAAGGGTGGCTGTGCTGGTTTGGGATGTGGAGAGTGGCTGTGCAGGTACATTGGGGTGAGCACTTGAGCCTGGTTCTGGTGTGCTGTTCTGCTGAGCTGCGCTGCTAGCCTGCTCTACCAGCTTCCTTCGGCTGATGATGCCCTTTCTGCTTGTTTATGCTGCCACTGACCAGACCTGCCTTGCCATCTTCTGCCACAGAACAACTTCCTAAGTGCCTGTCATAGCCTGGTAAGTTTTTTTTTTGGGGGGGGATGGATAGTACTGCTGCTGTTTGTCTGGGAAAACAAGGGAAGGAAGATGGAGATGGGTGGTTGCATGAGCTGGTATGCTTAATTAAAAAAATAATGTTTTTGATATCTGTTTTTTTTTTTTTGCTTTTTTTGGGTAGTGTTACCAGTAGGACAGGTCAGTCCTTTGCTGCTGTGGCCTCTTGTTTATGTGTGAAAGGACAGGCCTGGCAGGTACATGCTTAAATTAAACTGTTCTGGCCTTGATTGCTATTGGGCGGGGGGGGTGGATGGGCAGACTGGCACAGAACCATTTTTCCAACATGTATGCTGGGACTATGCCATGCTCCAGTGGCTTGTTGATGGTTGGTGGACCGGTACATATACTGGGAAAAATGGTTCTGGCCTCTGGTCATGAAGGAGGGGGGTGGACAGGCATACTGGCACAGAACCATTTTTTCAACATGTATGCCAGTCTGCTGGCTCTGTGCCATGTTCGTGTGGCTTGTCGCTGATGGTCAGTGAAGGGACGGGCTTGGCCGACTGGTACACGTGTGAAAAAAATGGTTCTGGCCACTGGTGATGGAGGAGGGAGGGGTGGATGGGCATACTGTCACAGAATCAATTTTTCAACATGTATGCCAGTCTACTGGCTCCATGCCATGTTCCTGTGGCTTGTCGCTGATGGTCGGTGAAGGGATGAGCTTGGGCGACTGGTACACATGCGTGAAAAAATGGTTCTGGCCACTGGTGATGGAGGAGGGAGGGAGGGGTGGGTGGACAGGCATACTGGCACAGTACCATTTTTTCAACATGTGTGTTTATCCAGCAATTTCATATTATTGTGTGGTTCAACAAGATGTTTTGTGGCCTGGCCTGTGACCCAGCCAGTCCCCCCCGGGGCAGGGGGAAGGTACATTGTTTGGTGGTCATGGAGCAGTTCGCTGGGCGTGTGGGTTTCTTAATTGTAAAATTTATTATTTCATTTACTGTGTTGTACGTCTGTGACCTGCTTCACCCTGTCTCTATCCTGAATGTAAATATGATTTTAAAAAAAAAAGGTCACTTTTGGGTGGTCTGTGTGTAGAAGAATAGACACACACACTAGAACAAAAAAAACTTTATTAAACCACATCACTCAACCATGTTTCATCTGTGCCCTTCAAAACTGTTGAATGAGACAATCTTGAAGTAGCTGGTGGTGAGGGGAGCATTCGCAGCAATCTGGGCTACTGCAACCAGGCCCACCACCCACTGTCACAGGTGATGCTAATAAAAATCACCAATTAAGTACTTACCTTTCAGGCTGGGTCCTGCGTGGCTGTGCATGGGCATCTGGAGGTGTTGTTCCCTCAGACTTCTTGTGGTGTATGTTCTCTTAGGTGGTGTGGTGGGACCGCCTTGTTGTCAGCGCAGTCTGTGTTTACTTGGATTGGGGAACTAGAGATAACGAGTTTTTTTTTTTTTTACTTTCTTTATTTACTGGGACCTAGGGCATCTCTCCAGGGTACCACTCGACTTTTCTGTCTCTAATCCCTGCCTGAAACCTCCTCTGTTGGGCTCCTACAGGGCTGACTCCACTCAGCTTCATGGCTTGACCAGCCCCCTGATCACCCCCCCACACTGGGCTATCTGTGATTAGAGGGACAGCCGTTGAAGCCAGTAGAGCTGGGCCCCAGGGAAGCAGGTCCGGTGTTGGGATGTGGGCAGGTCTCCAGGCTCCCTTTGCCTCTGCTAGGCCACCAGGGTTTTTTCTGCACAGTTTCCCCCTGGAGCAGAGACGTGCAATGCCAGCACTGCATTTATGTGCAGCCTGGTTGCCGCCACTCCACCCCTGATGTAGCGTCAAGCTCTGCTGACTGTAGGGTCCATGGTCTCCACCCGGAGCCACTATGGAGCAGGCATACCCCAGAAGCCACCCCAGGAGGGGAGAGCAGTCCTCCAGATGCTCAATTCCTTCCCTCCATTGCTGACCTCCAATGTCCCAAGTAATTTCGAACTGGGCATGGTGCTAGGTGTGGCATCCAGCACCTCAACCCTCAGCGCCACCAGGCCGGCCGTGGCGACTGAGTTCTTAAGAGGAGAACTACCAGCAGAGGTGAAGCCATAACTGCTGTACAGATTGGGGCTTGACCTCTCTGGTCCCCTCTGTAGGCACTAGATTAAATAAATAATCTTTGTACCTGACACTCAAATTGGGAAATTCTCCAGTGCATGCTGCATTTTAATTTTGGCACTTGTGAGCATCCCGCGTTCTCATGAACTGTTGACATGACCTTGCCCCTTTCTCAATAGTGCCCTTACGCATGGAGATTGAAGTGTATATCTCCAGTGTCCTTTTATAAATCTCATGGGTGTGCCTAGGGCACTATTGCTCTGCCTATTGAGGAAGAGGCATGGAAGCATCATTAGCTTGCAGTGCTGTGAGCAAGAGCGAATCATGTCCAATAGCGCCATAAATTAAAATGCCGGGCACACTGGACTAGTGATCAGGCACAAAGATTAATTTATTTATGTTGACTGCAGAGGGGGGACAGGAGAGATGAAGCTCTGATCTGTACAGTGGCCGTGGCTTCACCTCTGCTGGTAGAACTCCTTTCATGAGTTTGAGCTCCGACATGAAAACTAAGAGTCTCCATTTTCATGAAGACCAAGTCAGAAAGTGTCTAATTTACTGTGGGTGTAATTCTGAATTGGTTTATTACTTGGGAGAGATTGTGCATCAGTCCATTAGCATCCTCAATCACATGTGGATTTTTGTAATTGGGTGCACTTTGTTTACAAGTAAACCAATTCAAGCAGCTTAAATGTTAGCCAGGTACTGAACCGATGGAGTCCACCTTGGCGTCTGGTGGTTCGGCTTAATTCATGTCTGAGCTCTGACAGACAAGCTTTGGTACATGGCATTGTTGGATGAGTACTGTCATGATGCCTCTGCGGCCATCACACCTGAGGGGTGGGGGTGGGGGGGGGTTCAGTGCTGCACCGCCTGCTGTCACACCTGAGGAGTGGGGTCTTCAGTGTTGCACCTGCTGCCGTTACACCTGAGGGGTGGGGGCTGCAGTGATGCACCTGCTGCCATCCAATCTGAGGCGTTGGGGCTTCAGTGTTGCACCTGCTACCATCATACCTGACGGGTGAGGGCTTCAAGCTGCTGTGCTGCACCTGCTGCCATTACACTTGTGGGAGGGGTGAGGGCTGCACCTACTGCCATCACACCTGAGGGGTGGGGGCTTCAGTGTTGCATCTGCTACCATCATACTTGAGGGGTGAGGGCTTCAAGCTGCAGTGATGCACCTGCTACCATCACACTTGTGGGGGGGAAGAGGGCTGCACCTACTGCCATCACCATTGCACCTGAGGGATTGGAGCTGCTGTGCTGCTGCTGTCAAACTTTCAGGATTGAGGGGATACCGCTACTGCCATCTTGCTTGGAGTTGGAACTTGAAGTCACTGAACAGTGCTTTCAAGGATGTGTGTTTGAGGGATATGGGGCTGCAGTGCTGCTACTTCTGTCACACTGGAGGGAGGGAGGGGGGCTGTAGTGCTGTTGCTGCCACCTTCTCACACCTAAGGGATAGGGGCCGCATTGCTGTTGCTGTTATTGCACCTGACGGATGGCAGCGATAGTGCTGCTGCTGCTGCTGTCACATCTGGTACCTAAAATAACTTTTAATTGGTACTAAGATGGATGGATGTACAATAGTGGATGTCAAAATTGCTAAAATGCATGTTAATGCAGTTAAAAAATTGTTAAATAAAGTGCACAAAACCAAACACCGGTAAAAACGGATTTTGGCTTGGCAGACACCGGTGACAATACTGTTTTTTACAATGTGCAAAATGGAATTTGTCCTTTCTCAATCACGGTAAACCAGTGTCCCTGGCTATGGATTCCTTACTACTCCCTACTTCCCAGCTCTGAGCAGGTTTTCCTGATCTTGCCTTATTATAATACTTATAGTCAACTTTCGTGTGTTACTGTTCTGCCTCATTTGTTTTTATTTGTCTGTACCTCTAATGATTCTGACATTAAGGGTTTTTTTGGAGTTTTAAAAAAACTTTTCTGACCCCACTTGGGGCCTATTATTGTCAGTTATCATTATTGTTAAGTAGATTTAAATTTGGTAGGCCTCTATTGCTGGCTCCATTTTAATCTGAGGTATTAGAACATAGGCAGCTGACCAAGGCAGCATTTGAAAATGGCACGAGCTAATGGCATTCTACTCATTAGCATCTGCTCCATTCTCTCTGGGGCAGTATTGTCTTAAAAGGATATTGCAAGAGTTTTGAATATTGGAGAATACCTTGGAAGAAACAAGATTAGTATGGTAAGTAATTTTTTCTTGCTTTTTACCTGTTTGCCTACTGTAATTTAATGTTTGACATTATTGTTTGATATTTTTTTTTTGTCCCATTTCCTCTGCACCCACATAACCCTGGGCTACTCCAGAAAGAGAATATTGACTCAGTGGGCCTCTTCCAGTCACCTATTCACAAATGAATTAAAATGAAGAACTGTAACTGTTATTGCAGAATGGAGGAGAATGATCTAACTTCCTCTGCCAAGTGGCACTTGCATGTAACGCAAGTATATTCCATATCACCACAAGCCCCATTCTTCTTCACTCATGGATAGGAAGGATTTTATGTGATATGGGTGTCTCCATGTGAGCGAGTCCCCAAAGGGCAAATGCAGGATGCCGAATGCTGAAGGGGCCACGGTGGTATACGGCAAGTGGTATAGAGAGCACATGCAGGAGGCAGAGGCTGCAAGGACATGTCACAATGTGCGGCAGTGCCACGGGGCAACAAGTAATGGTGAACTCACCAAAGTGATGGGCACAGAGCATGTGCACCAATGCACCAGGAAATAAATGCCCTGTGGTGGGCGACGAGACGGGGGTGAGCGACACCAGGTGATATGCCCTGGGCATCTGGTAGGATGGTGTGGGGGTGGCTGTATGTGGACAGCCCTGATGGAGGCATGAGACCTCCATGGGTGGATGCAGACTGTGTGGCAATGCCCATGCAAAGCACAGGCATGCCATGGCAGGGCAGTGTCAGACAATGCATAGCAGGGGGGCTGCAGCTGACCACAATGGACAGTCGTGGGGGCACAGACACTGAGCATGGTGCCCATACTGGGTAGCAGCCAGGATAAGTGCTATATCCACAGCACCGTCAGGGTGGGTGGGCATCTGCAACAGTGCTGCGTAGGTGTGGAATATGGCCTGGTCATGGTGGGGGCTCCTATGGGCCTGCTGTTGGGGGGCGGCTCTGCCATGGTGGTGTTGGTCCACTGGGCCTGGGAGGGGGTGAGGTCTGTACAGTTGGGCCTTGTGTGGCTGGTGCCCAAGTCCTGTTAACCCGTTGCTCTTCCAATGGCTGTTCCATGCCACATGTCCATCCTGTGCAGTCGTGGGCATCTTTATGCTACAAGCCTTCCCAGGCCCCTTCTTGCCAGCTCTTGCCTTTCCTGTAGACTGCACCTGGCACTCGCTTCTATGCTGCAGGAGCTTGGTGGGCTCGCACGATCACCTGTAGCTCCTCTGGGTCTCGCCCTTACCGGGCTGCAGCTACAGGCACTCTTGTACTGCTGTTCTGTATATTTTGGCGGTCACCCATTCAGCAGCTGCTCATTATTTTTTTTTTTTATTTTAGTCTTTGGTAACCAGGTAAGGCCCATTAGGCAGAAGTACCTGTTTTCAGGGGTGACCTGGGAACACTGGGCGGTTAAGTGACTTGCTCAAAGTCACACAGTATGCAAGTGGAGGTTGTGAGAATCAAACCCAAGTCTGGTCTGCTGGATGTACCAAGATCATTCACAGCTCATTACTCTAACCTCTAGGCTATACTGCCAGCCCAATTAGCAATTGCCCACCCTGACAGCGCTGTGGATATAGCGCTCTTCCTGGCTGCTACCATAGGGGAGCACACATTCCACCAGATGTTATTCTTGGGTCAGTTTGTTTTACAGCTCCAACCCCTGGAACACTTACTGAGAATGGTAGCTGCTTAGTCAACAGTCTTCAGTTTGCTTTTAATTTTGTTATTAGAAGTTTGGAAACAAGACAACAACAGAAGGATTACTGTGACCTTCGTATGTGACTCAGCCATCTCAGATTGCTGATCTGGTCAGGATCAATGATCTTATCAGAAAGCAGACATAAACGTGTGGGTAGATCTCACTGGTGGATCCCTGAGAAGAAACAACATTACAATGTTTTTTTTTTCTTATTTACCATATACAGTGCAACCCTTATATTGGGGACAAATCAATGTAACTCAAAGTAACCAGCTTCATCCTTACACCCTGTTATTATCTCCAGCTCTACTGTCAGTTTATTCTCAGAGAAACATGCAGGACAGAGTGGAAATTCTGATGAAATCATGAACTACTGCATTTCAGCATAATCAGCTAGCTGCTGACTTACAGACCATGGAACGAGAAAGTGCAGCAATGGTCTCTGAAAGTGTACAAAACTCCCTGACAAACTAGTCTGAGGAACTGCATGAAACAACTGATCTGCTGGCAGTCTCCTTGGTTTGGTGTTGCAGGCTGTGGATCCAAGACAGGAAGATAATTGGCGTTTACTCACCTGGTAAAGGTGATTGTGCTATTTGCATCCATGACACTCCAGACATTACCTCTTGGGTTCCCAACCAACCTGATAGGCTAGTGATGCACATGTGATCCAGATCAAATTTCACAGTACACCTTGGTCTCAGGTGTCCCCTTTCTCCAGTTTGATTCTTCCATAGCTGAAACAAATAACTGAGGCCGAAAAACCTGTCATGTTTGACTCCCCCATTGGCCCCCATAGTAAGACAATACTATATAGAGAGATTCACCATCACCATTAATTTATTACCTATTGTTACAAATCTAGACTCGGTCTCCAAAGTATACTGTCAAGTGGCTATACATAAACACCACTTTGTTCATATTAACAAGGGTATGATAGAAAATCAGAGTGAGAGTCATTGCCGTGATCGCCCCGAAGGGAGGGCCATGGAGTGTCATGGATGCAACTAACACAGTCACCTTTACCAGGTGAGTAAACACCCATTGTGTTACGTTGCCATCCATGACACTCCAGACATTACCTCTTGGGATAAAAAGCAGTCTCACCATTCCTGCAGGATGGGAGAGGGCAATCAGAATGCAATCAGTTTTGGCATGCTGAGGATAAGACTTTACTGGCAAAGGTAGTTCTTTGACTGTATAATATCTCAAGTCTGTAATGTCTTGCAAAGGTGTGAACCGAGGACCAAGTGGCTGCTCTGCAAATGTCTTCCATGGACACATTAGCTCTTTCTGCCCAGGAAGTGGCCACTGCCCTTGTGGAGTGGGCCTCTAGTCCATCTGGTGGAATGATGTCCTTCATTTTGTATGCCTCCTGTATTGTCCTCTTTAGCTAACTGGCGATAGTAGTCTTGGAGGCTGCCATCCCTTGCCTATGTCCTTGAGCTTTGACAAAGAGTCTCTCTGATCTGCGAATTGACTGTGTCTTCTCAATGTATTGTTGTAATGTGTTACCTACATCTAACGGGTGATGTACTCTGTCTCTCCCTGTTGTGGTGGTGCATAGAAAGTCGGCAGTTCCACAGTCTGTTTCCTGTGAAAGGAGGACATGACCTTAGGTTGGAACCCTGGTACTGTTTTCAAGAATACAGCTCCTGTCATGAAGATGGTGTAGGGGTCTTTGCAGGAAAGGGCCCCATATTCACTAATTCTGCAAGCAGAGCAGATGGCCACCAGGAAACAAGTCTTGAGACCAAGCCAGTAAAGTTGTGACTGCTGCCTGGGTTTGAAAAGGGCTCCCCCAGGAATTCTAGAACTATGGTAAGATCCCAAGCGGCCACTGGTGTTCGTACAAGAGGTCAGATGGCCTCTGCTCCCTGAAGAAATCACATGGCATCTGGATAAGCCCCGGGCTGTGTAGGCCTGATATTGCCCATGGCTGTGCCTATGGCTGACAGCTGGACTCTTAGGGAAGAAGTGGACAGGCCCTTGTCCAGGCCTTGTTGTAGGAATAAAAGTATTGTAGACATGTCCGCCAGTATTGGCTCGACCTGCACGGACTTGCACCACTTTACAAAATGATCCCACTGCCTGCCATAAGTAGCTGTGTTGGATGGTTTTCTAGATTGCAGGATGGTCGATATGACCAACTCGTGATACCCTGCAGTCAGCAGTCTCTGCCTCTCAGGAGCCAGGCCAATAGTTTTAGGGTGAGTGGAGCTGGATGAACCATCGAGCCCTGGAGCAGCATGTCTGGTCGAAATGGGATGGACCATCTGTCCAGGCTCATGGCTACTGCTGACGCAAACCAGGCTCTCTGTGGCCAGTACGGTGAAATGAGTATGATCAGTCTCTGGGATAGCCTGACCTTCACTAACACCTGGGGTATAAACGGAATTGGTGGGAAGACATACGAATGATCCTGGTCCCAAATCTGGGATAAGGCATCCGCTCCTCGGGCCTGTTTTCCCTGTATCTGGAGAAGTATGTTTTTACTTGGGCATTCGCCTTGGATGCCATCAGGTCTATTGGAATGCGGTCCCAACTTCTTTGTATTAACATACATAGATACATACATACATAGATACATAGATAGTGTCGGCAGATAAGGGCCTATGGCCCACCCAGTCTGCCCATTTAGGTTTCTAAGTTCAGTTTATGTTTTCCAAAAAGTCTGTTGCCCCTTACCCCTGACCTCCAGAATTCCTTTATGTCTATCCCATGCATTCTTAAATCCCGTGATTGTTTCATCCCCCACCACTTCCTCTGGCAGGGTGTTCCACTTGTCTACCATCCGTTCTGTGAAGAAATTCTTCCTCACATTTCCTCTGAATCGTCCTCCCTCCAACTTCATCCCATGTTCTCTAGTCCTGGAACATCTTTTTCGCTTAAAAATAGTGCATTCCTGCACCCTGTTCCTCCCTGTAAGATAACATGAGCAGATCTGGATGCAGCTGCCACTCCCCTAGGTGCACCTACTGTCTGCTGAGCCAGTCTGCCCTGACATTCAATTTCCCTGCTAGGTGGACTGCATGAATGTGGGTGAGATTGGATTCTGCCCAACTGAGCACCTCGGCTGCTTCCCTGATCATGGCTCGGCTGCGCGTACAACGTTGCTTGGCTATGTACACCACGGTGACCTTGTTGTCGGATTTTATCAGAACTGACTGGCTGATGATGCTGTCCCTGAATGCCTTCAGGGTGTGGAACACTGCCCTCATCTCTAGGATATTGATAGACAACCTGGCTTCCACTATTGTCCACCTACCTTGTGCTGTGACTGTATCCATGCATGCTCCCCAGCCAGTCAGACTGGCGTCAGTCTCTACCGACACCTGCATGGTGACAACTCCAGTGGGAGACCCTTCAGGAGGTGTGGGCGATGTGTCGACCACCGTAACAAGTCCCTGACCGTGTTTGGTAGGAGAACTTTCATGCTCAGGTCATCCTCCAATGGAGAACCCTGTTGTAGAACACAGTTCTGTAAGGGGGCGCATGTTTCACCTTGCCCATGGTACCAAGTCGATGCATGAGGCCATGCACCCAAGGACTTCTGCAGCTTGGCCCATCATGGGTTCAGAAGCAGTCAGGAGTGCTCAGACCAGCGCAATCACCAAGTCTATTCGTTTGCAAGTTGGTCTTGCAATTCCCTTGTCTGTGTTGATTTCTGCTCCGAGGTGCTCTATGCACCACGAAGGGTGTAATGACCTCTTGCTGCGGTTGACCACCCCGCCATGCTCTTCCAGGGCACTTAGTACTAAGTCTGTGTTCTTCTGAGATTGTGTACTGGAGCTAGATCGTATCAACCAGTCGTCCAGATATGGGATGATGTCTACCCCCTGATCCCGTAATCAGACCACTAGGACGATGGACACTTTGGTGAACACCCTCGGTGCCGAAAAGAGGCCAAATGGTAGGGCCTGATACTGGAAATGCTGGCCTAGTATGTGGAACTGAAGGAATTGTTGGTGACTGGGCCTGATTGGAATATGCGTGTATGCATCTTTGAGATCCACTGAGGTGAGGTAATCACCTACCTGGATGTTTCGCAGCGTAGATCTGAGGGTTTCCATCTTGAACTTTGGAGTAGTTATGAACTTGCTCAGGAATTTTAGATCTAGGATTGGCCTGAGATCTCCATTTTTCTTTGGGACGAGAAAGAAAATGGAATAAATTCCTGTTCCTAACTCGTTGTGTGGCACAGGCTGAATTGCCCTGTTGTGGACCAGGTCCCGGAGGACATCCTGCACCTGGTGAGCGGTGGCCCTTCTCTTTGAGATGGGAGAGAATACCAGTCTGTCTCTGCAAGGCTTTTTTGAAAACTTGATAGTGTATCTGTGAAAAATGATGTCCAACACCCACCTAACAGAGGTTTTTTGTTGCCATTGTTGGAGAAACAACGTTAGCTTTCGGCCCACTGGTGAATAGGTGCAGTGCAGACTGGGTGTTGGGATGGCATGAGTGTAGTAGTCAATACTGCTTTGGTTTGCTACTTCTGCCTCTGCCTCAAAAACAAGGGTTCCTTCCTCTAAAGGTGGGGTAGGTGCTTTATGAGGAACCTCTGAAATTGCTACTGTGCTCCCTTCCCCGAAAGGAATTGTTTGAATACCCCTGTTTTCTGCTCTGCTGTGATCTACCATTCCCCCAAAACCTGTGTCGGGCAGATGGTAGGTAAAGAGTTCTTTGTTTCTCCTTGGTGAGGTCCTTCCCCTCCTCTTTTTGTTTGAGGAAGTCATGTAGGCCTTCACCAAATAGGTTGCCTCCTTTGAAAGGCAAATTTTGCAGAACAGCTTTGGACTCATTATCTGCCTCCCACAGTTTCAACCATAAAACTCGTCTGGCTCTGTTTGTGAGTGCCCCTGCCCTGGCTTCCAATTTTAGAATGTCCACGGCCATATCACCTATGTATTTTGCTGTATTCAGGGTGCATTCCAAAAGCTCCACCCCCCTGGACTTGGGGTCAAATTTTTCCATTAGCTGTTCCAGCCAACGAATCTGTACTCTGGCTGAATAAACTGCTGATACTGCGGCTCTGGCTGCCATGCCTGAGAATTCAAATAATTGTTTTAACATCTCTTCCACTTTTTTGTCTGCGGGGTCTTTTAGGGAAATGGCGCCACTTGGTAGCACTGTTTTCTTGGTCAGTGCCACAATTTGTGGATCTATGCTAGGTGCAGTGCACTACAGCTGGGCTTTGTCTTGCTGTATCGGATACATTCTGTCCAAATTTCTCTTTTCTGACAGGCGACCCGGTTCTGTGGATTGCCATTCTTTAAAGAATACATCATCGATGGCCAGACAGCTATGGAAAGTGTTCTGAGCCTTCTGATGTTGTTGGATCATAGGATCCAGCTTGGATTCTGGTTTTGGTGAGTCTGTGTCAAAACCGATAGTGGATTTGATGGCCCTCATAAGACCTGGGACCAGGTCAAAAGAGCAAAGTTTTGCTGTCAGGGAGGGTGAACCAGATATAATGTCCATGTCTTCGTTCCCTGATTCCATGTCCTCGATGTCTTCTGGTAATTCCCTGTGATCCTCATCCCCTGGATGGGCTGGTGGTGGATCCTCACTGTTATTTGGCTGAGGAGGGGGTCCTTCCCCTCTGTTCTCTCTAGAGGAGGGTACTGGAATGGGTGTGGGAGGAGACCTAGTCTTGGTTAAGGATTCCAACTTTTCCATAACTTTGAGCATAAATTCTTGCTGACTATGCATCATGGTGACTGTTGTCTGCTGTGTCTGAATGAGGAGGGCCCCCAGAGCCATCCAGGATGGGGCGCTAGGTCCCTGGCTGTCCTGATCGGTGCCTGGAATTTGTTCCACTGCTGAATCTTCCTCCTCATGGATGCATGCGGGACATTGTGGACCCGGATTGTGGGGCAGTAGGGTGGCACTACAAGAGGTGTATTTCTTAGCCTTCACCATCTGTGGATGAGAGAAGGACAGAGGAACATATAAAAATATAGCGGAATTGTTTTTAAAGTTTCAGTACTGCAATTTCTTTCCCATGTTTACATGGCCGGAGGAACTCACTTGAGGACCCCCAAGCCCTTAGAATTGTGGGAGAAAGTCTGTTTGTCTGTTCATTCTGATTGCGTCTGTGCTCTAACACCAGAGACAGATAAATGTTTCCCTTACTGGTATTTGCAGTACTGCACCCTTGTGCAAATTGAAATGTGTGGTGCAGGCCAATAGGTTTCTTTTTCCCAGTAGCTAAATGTTTCTCCTACTGGTATTTGTAGTGCTGCACCCTGTGAGAGTTAAAATGTGTGGTACAGGCCAGTAGGTTTCTTTTTTTGCTCGGGGGGGGGGTTGAAGAACTAACCCTGTCTGTAAGAAGCCTGTCCACCTAAAATGGTGGAGCAACAGCAAGCAGTGCTCATAGCCAAAATGGCTTCCGAGTCTCTGAGCCTGAGCTGAGAGATATGACTTTGCTCAGAGTTTGCTTGAAAGAGCTTTAAAACAGTTTGGGTGAGCTGTCGTCGAACCCTGGACTCAGCTCTATAATTGTCTGATGTAGGGGTAATACTGGCAAAGGAGCATGCGCTGCCCCCCCATGTCTGTAGTGGAATGCATCGCGGAGACAATGGGGAGGATCACCCGCCTGCAGGCTGCTGCCACGAGGTGCTTACATTGCCGAGCGGTGAGATTAACAGAAAAAAACAGGGGGACTGTTTTTCTTCTCCACCGTCGCTGAGGTAGGGACCACAATGGAGAAGATGCAATCTGCTGTGCTCAGTAATCAGAGCACATTTCTTTAATGGGTTGAGCTGCATGGCCTCCGCTTGAGAGGAAAGGATTGTGGAGTCAAACGGATGTAACCAGATCAGCGTTATGGGCTGATTAAATCATTTCCCCCCCCCTTTTGTTTCTAGCCGTGCGGCTCCCGCTAGTGAGAGGGAGTCACTGGCTGGGAAGAGTGCGAGTGTGCGAGCTTGTGGCTCGTACATAGATACATAGATACATAGATACATAGACAGTGTCGACAGATAAGGGCCTATGGCCCACCTAGTCTGCCCATTTGAGCTTGTAAGTTCAGTTTGTTTTCCTAGAAGTCTATTTCCTTACCCCTGACCTCTAGAATTCCTTTATGTCTATCCCATGCATTCTTAAATCCTGTGATTGTTTCAGCCCCACCACTTCCTCTGGCAGGGTGTTCCACTTGTCCACCACCCGTTCTGTGAAGAAATTCTTTCTCATGTTTCCTCTGAATCGTCCTCCTCCAACTTCATCCCATGCCCTCTAGTCCTGAAACATCTTTTCGCTTAAAATAGTGTTTTCCTGCACCCTGTTCCTCCCTGTAAGATACTTGTATGTCTCTATCATATCCTCTCCTCCTCTCCTCCAGGGAGTACATGTTCAGTTCCTTCAACCTGTCTTCATAGGATTTGTGATGCAACCCATGCACCATCTTTGTTGCCCTCCTCTGAACCTTCTCTACCCTGTCTATGTCCTTACGTAGGTATGGTCTCCAGAACTGTACACTGTACTCCAGGTGGGGCCTCACTAGTGTCTTGTATAGCGGAATTATGACCTCTTTTCCTGCTGGTGATGCCCCTGCCTATACATCCCAGCATCCTATTTGCTTTACCTGATGCCTTGTCACAGTGTTTCCTACCTTGAGGTCATCAGAGATGACAACCCCAAGATCCCTTTCCTGCTTGGTGCATGCTATATCCTCACCCCCAACTGATATATTGTGCCAGGGTTTTTGTGCCCCATATGCATTATCTTGCACTTCTTTGCATTGAATTTCAACTGCCAAACCCTTGACCATTCTTCAAGTTTCTGCAGGTCCCTTCTCATTCTGTCTACACCCTCTGGTGTGTCTACTCTGTTACAGAGCTTGTGTCATCAGCTAACAGTGAAATTCTGCCTTCTATATCCTGTGCAATGTCACTGATGAAGATGTTGAATAGGACCGGTCCCAGCACTGATCCCTGTGGTACCCCACTGGTCACTCTTCCTCTGTGGAGTGACAGCCATTTACCACCACCCTCTGTGTCCTGCCACCCAGCCAGTTACCTACCCACCACACTACTGTCCTGCCCACACCCATATTCCCCAGTTTGTGTAATAGTCTTCTATGTGGCACAGTGTCAAAGGCCTTGCTGAAGTCCAGATAGGCCATGTCCACTGCCCTCCTGATCCACCTCCCTAGTCCCCAGTCAAAATTCCAATGAGGTTGGTCTGACATGATCTCCCCTAGGAAACCATGCTGCCTTGGGTCCTGTAGTCCATTGACAACCAGATGTTCCACCAATCTCTCCTTCAGTAGTGCTTCCATGATCTTTCCCACTACCGAGGTGAGGCTGACTGGTCTGTAGTTCCCTGCTTCCTCTTTGTTCCCACTTTTGTATAAGGGGACTACATCTGCTGTCCTCCAGTCTTTGGGTACCTCCCTGTTTCCAGTGATTGGCTGAACAGGATAGCCAGAGGTTCAGCCACCACCTCTCTTAGTTCTTTAAGGACCCTGGGTGCACCCCATCTGGCCCCATTGCTTTGTCAACTCTTATTACTTCCAGTTCCTTCAGGACCTTTCTCGTAAAGGACTTGTGTCCATTTCTGCACCATTCTCACCCCTTGTACTCCTTCAGACCCATTACCCCTCTTCCTTAGTAAAGACTGAGCAGAAATACCTGTTCAATATGTCAGCTTTACTGTTGTCATCCTCCACGCTGCTCCCATCCTCCCCTTCAGTCCAACTATCCTTCCTTTGTCCTTCTTTTTTTCACTTATGTACCTGTAAAAGGTTTTGTCCCCTTTAACCACTGATTTTGCAATGTGTTCTTCTGTCTGAGCTTTGGCTTCCTTACTGACTTCCCTGCCTCCCTTTGTTTCTCCTGGTACTTCTCCCTATCCCTTCTGCCTGTGTCTTTTGTATTGCCTGAATGCAGTCTTTTGGCTTTCACTTTCTTTGCTACCTTTGGAAAACCATAATGGTCTCCTCTTTCTTTTCCTCTTGCTAACCTGCTTAATGCATAATTCTGTTGTTCTTATAATCCCCATTTTAAATACTGCCCACTGTTCCTCAATCCCTGATTCCTGTCCCATTCCCTTAGTGCCTCTTTCAAGCATCTCCCATTTTCCCAAAGTCTGCCCCCTAAAATCCAGGATACGTGTTTTGTGTGGTTTGGTTCTGCTCTTTCTGTGATTTCAAACCACAATGACTGGTGGTCACTGTTACCCAGGTGCTCCCCCACTGTTACCCCCATCACACTGTCCCTGTTTGTGAGCACAAGGTCCAATATTGCCTTCTGCCGAGTTGGTTCCATGACCAGTTGCTTGAGGAAGGCACCCTGAAGGGAGTCCAGGATAAATCTGCTCCTAGTTGATTCTGCTGCTGGGATGCTCCAGTCCACATCTGGTATATTGAAGTCTCCAACCAGTACTACTCACCTCGTCAGCCATCCTTTGGATGGCTAGCATCAGCTCCTATCTGTTTCTTCCTCCTGGGCTGGTGGTCTATAGACCACACCTGTGCGGATGGCTGGCCCCATTTTCCTTTCCAGCTTAACCCACAGTATCTCTCCCCCATTTTGTTCCTCCTGGATCTGTGTGGCCCTTGTGTCATTTTTCACATACAGTGCCACTCCTCCTCCCTTCCTGCCTGCTCTGTCTCTTCTGAATATGTTGTAGCTAGGTATGGCCATCTCCCAGTCATGGTTATCATTACACCAGGTTTCAGTGATGGCCACAATGTCCAGGTCTGACTGTACCATGACAGCCTCCAGATCTTCCATCTTGTTGCTAAGGCTCCTGGCATTTGCACACATGGCTTTCCATGATTTGACCTCCTAGACTGCTTCACTGTTCTACTCCAGCCCCTTCCTTGGTTGTCATTTATCCCTGGTTCTCCTTGCTGTCTGCCCTTCTGCTGAATTTTGCCTCTTTCTGCTTATCCACCTTTTGGACACTAATCTCCAACTTTTGCACACTGCTTTGCAGAGATAGCCACCTCTGGTTCACTGGTTCCATTACTAGCTGTGGGGTGAGCAAGTAGGTACCATCCTTGCTGGCCTGCACCCTTTGCTAGTTTAAATGCTTGTCAATGTAGCATTTAAACTTATCATTGAGTGCTTGAATTCCTCCAGGATGGATGCAGGCCGTCAGGCTTGAACAAACCTCCATCCTCCAGATGGGTCCCCAGTCACCAATGAATCCAAACCCTTTCTCACAGCACCAGTTCTTCAACCATGAGTTAAAGTTCCTGCATGCACTCCTATGTTCTCCCTTGCCTCTCACAGGTAGTACTTCTGAGAAGTGACAGAAGTAGCTACTTGCTTGAGACCCTCCCAGTTTCCTAAACTCTTCCTGAACTCCTTTGGCTCCCATTTGCCAAGTCATTAGTACCTAGGTGGATAATGACATCCAGCTCACCCTCCTGTCTTGCCTTCCCAGTGATCCCCAGTATCTTCCTTCCATCCCTCCATGCCGTGGCACCTGGTAGGCACCTCACCTCCCTGTCCTCCCTCCTGTGTTCCTAGCTGGATCCCTCTTATGATGGAGTCCCCACCAGGATTCACTTCCTCCTCCTCTGGGGTCCACTGCTTTCCCCACTGAGGTCACCTCCTGCCTAACCGCCACATCCTTTCCTTCCACTTCCTGGGTACTCTATTTGGTTGTCCTCATTTGCCAGTGTGGCATATGAGTTCTTGAGAGGAATAGGATCTGGGATGTGCCTCTGCCTGACTGCTCTAACCTCCCTGAGCCCACTGTCATCCAAGTGCCTCGCTCGGCATCCTTTGAGGCAGCTGCACTGGACTGGGTGGTTCCTGGACAGGGTGATGGTACTCCTGACCCAGTTTACTTCCGCTCTGAGTCTGGCTACCTCATCCTCAGTCCCAGGAGATGCATGCAGATAGGGCAGCACCTCAGTGTCCAGAAGGTCTGCCTGAATATGGCTGCCCCACAGCCACTACATTGCACCACTCCCCCACATTATACTGCAATTCCACTACTTATCTGCTACTGAAGCTCTCTTAGTTCTCTTTTTATTTATTTACAGTATTAAAAATCCTGTAACTGATCCTCAGATATATATTTTTAAGGAAAAGAAACCAATAAATAAATAAATGAGTCAAAACACTTGTCGTGCTGAGGGTGGTCTTCTTCCGTTTATGCCCCTCCTACTTCACACCTCTTACTATACCCTGTGTTTAGCTCCTGTCAATCAGATTTATCAGGGCATATAATTAAGAGTTGGGGGAAGGGGTGGAGGGGGCGAAAATTTGCAGCAATTAAAGACAGCACAGAATTACACCACCACTATTTTTTAAATTTTCAACAGCCCAAAAACAATTATAAGTAAAGACAACACAGAAAGAAAGTATAGTGTCACTACAAGCCTACAATCTAAGTTTAAAAGAAAAATACCAGTTACCAGTTACTCTGAAGCACTGAATTGAATATGTTTCCTTCCTTCACCTTCTGGCTTCTTCTGAGAAGATGAACTTCTGTTTGCTGCTTTAACTGTGACTAAGCCCCACCTTCAGTTATCACGTAGCTGAGGTCAGAGGCCAGACAATTAACACCCTTCACCCAGCTACAGGACAGTCGTGAGATGAAACAATGAGTTTTAACTGCATTGTAGCCACGAGGATCCCGCTTGTGAGGGGGAGACCAGTGGCTGTAGAGTGCTTCCAAGACGCACGGTTATTTAAAAGGAACCTTGGCATGAACAGTAGCGCAGTAACAAACGGCTGATTTCAGGCTGTACTGCATTTGATAACACTAAGCTGTAATCTGTGCTGTGTCTTTTTAGCTGGATAAATCAAAATTAGCAGTAACAACAAAGCCCCTGCTGAATCCGTCTGCTCCACAAAATCTCCACATACAATAAGTAATCACCAGGTGTGGGATAGCAGAATAAACGATTTAAACCAAGCAATTCAGAATTAAAAAGGCCTAACAAACATAGGCCAGGGAACTGTGTCCCAACTACTTAATTAAACACAGAAACAGTAAGAATTGTGAGCAAGCTCTTATATCAGCAGGGGCAACATAGGATTATCTTTAACATTAAGCACTACAATCAATTAACAATACTGCAGTGGTTTCACAGGCTTTTTGGCCTAACTTAGTTAATTAGTAGAACAAGGGACTCCTGGTGTGCTTGTAGCCTCTCAGATGCAAAGGCTGAACTGGAGAAAGTGGACTCCTGGGACCAAGGTGTAATGCAAAATTTGATCTGGGTCACATGTGCATCACTAGCCTATCAGGTGGGTTGGGAACCCAAGAGGTAATGTTTGGAGTGTCATGGTTGGCAACGTAACACAATATCCTTTTATGGATCCCATACACCACTGTACTTTTCCTGCAAACTGCACCTCCAGTATGCTCACTCTGAGTGTTCACCTAAGTTGCAATAAAGATTCAGTAACACAGGCAGGCAAGCACATGTGCATTGTCCATATGAAGACTGATATACTCACTTTACAAATTTATATGTGTTTAATCTTTTTCTGAGGCTCCCTAATGTTTCAAATGTTTGCTGTTCTGAACCAACGTAACAGTTCATTTTTAGGGCTGTGGGTGGAGTCTACAGCCCTTCTGTTATCCATAGCTTAAAAACGGCTTTTCTTAGAACTTCCATTTAGGACATTTTCATGTATTCCTCCACAGCTGCAAAATAATGCACTCCCCCTCTGATTTTTGCTACTGTTGCTCTATGTTAAAGGCATCTGAAGGGGAGAGAGAGATACTACTGTATTGTACCTCAGAACTTCTCAGGAGATTAACAAAAAAAAACGTTTTAAACTGCTGTTTCTTTTATCTGTCCAGCTCAGTCTAACACCTAGGGGACTCATTTCTACTTGTTTTTTGTGAAAACAAAAGTCCTCTGTAGACTCAGTGTTACATTACAGTACATACTGTGCAATGCAGATTGCTAGCTGCCTTACATTCTTTTCCACAGCATAGACTGCAGGCAAAGAGTGAAAATAGAGGACTTGTTTTTATCATTTTAGAATTAAGCAATAAGGCATGACAAGGTGTGTGTTATCGTGTAATAACGTCACTCCTGGGGTGGGTTGAAGCACGAGGCGAACCCGAATGCTTCCACCACCCCAGGAGTGACGTTATTACACGATAATACACACCTTGGAGTGCCTTATTGCAATTATACAATGGCTCGATGTTATAGAAAACAAAAATAAAAATGTTTTTAGTAGATTTTTAGTGAGGCAGTATATCTGTTTCTGAAAGAAAAAAGGTGCATGCTCCATAAAATCAACACAGTGATGTTATTGTGTAATATCATCACTGTCTCAGGCACACACTGACCAATCAGAGTCCAGGAAATTTTCTTGCCATTGTGTAATTAAGCAATAAGGCATGACAGGGTGTGGTATATCATGGGATATTGTCACGCCTCGGGTGGTGGGGCACGCAGGCCGACAGGCCCAACGACCCGAGAAGTGATGATATCCCATGATATACCACACCCTGGAGTGACTTATTGCTATTATGAACTGAGTTTGAATTTTCATAAATAAAAAAAATAAAACAAACAGGTTTTTAAACGTTTTATGAACAAGTTTTTGGGTGATGTAGAAGTACATTTTGAAAAAAATAGTTCTGAGAACAGAGCAAGGAGGCTGGTGGCGCTGGAACTTTTTTGAAGCCATGATGATGTAGCCCGATATCATCATGGCTTCAAAGAGCTCTCTGCCAATCAGATTCCTCTATTTATGCTCCTAAGTTCATAATATGATGTATCCCCACACTAGGCATGTGGGTTAAAGAGCTTGTGTATGGCCTAAAACTAATATTAGATTTTAAAAGCAGTCAACCATTACCTTTTATATTTGAGGTACTTTATCTTTTCCCTTTGTTTAATTAGAAGATTGTTTACCTGATGTTAATATGTGAGATGTGTGGAACAGCATTCTGTGTGGTAGCTGACATAGCTAGCTATACTGCCCCCACTACATCATCAGCATTGTGACCTCACTGACTGCGACATCACTGCTACTTAGGAACAGCAATTCAGTGACTGCCAGGTCATTCACATGTGATTTCACTGAAAGATGAAAAAAAATAGCATGCACACTGGCCTCTGAGACTGGAAGATCAGAAGGCTATGGATTCTATACCAACACTAGGCAGGTGGGTTCAAGAGCTTGTGTACGGCCTAAAACTAATATTAGATTTTAAAAGCAATCAACCATTACCTTTTATATTTGAGGTACTTTATCTGTTCCTTATCTGCTACTGTTGTTTATCTGCTACTTAGGAACAGCAATTCAGTGACTGACAGGTCATTCACATGTGATTTCACTGTCAGTGAAATCACAATGCTGATGATGTAGTGGGAGGCAGTAGAGCTAGGTATGTCAGCTGCTATGCTAAGAGCTGTTCCACACATCCATCACAACATTATGACAAAGAAGACTCTCTGATGGGCAAAAGGTAAAAGAGAGGTACTTCAGATATAAAATCTTATAACTGATTACTTCTTAAAATTTATATTATTTCCTGTCTGCCTGGTTTGGCTCCACTAGCTCTTTAAATCCCAATACTGGCACTGTACTGCAGCACGGGGCACTCTGTCTTTCTGTCTGCCTGTTCAGGTGGATGTTAAAGATCTTATGGCACTTCACAAAAAGAGTAGGGAATTTCCATGGTGTCCTGGCCAATTTCCCATTCACTAAAAATACCACCAACAGCTTAATCTGGTTCAAATAAGGATTTATGCCATGTTACAGTTTCAGTTGGTTACCATCTGCACCCCCACCCCTGGAAAAGGAACTTCTAGTCTTAGTGGGCCTACTCGGTCAACAAAATTCAATGAATAAATAAATTCCCCCATTATTCCATATGGACTGCATATAAATCCAAATCATTCAAAGGCCATTTTGACATATAATTTTAACACTTAACAGCAAATCAGAGCCCTTTTCCTGATAAAAGGCTGCCAACAGATTACATTTAAATAAACAACAAAGTCCCAGATAAGGAACTAGTGGCTTATGGAAAAATCTACAGGGATTTATATAGGGATTTGATGCTGCTGCTACAGGGAAAATACAGGAAAAATGAGGGCTTGTTACAGGAAAATGGTTATTTGGATCTGGGAGCACTGTGATGATTGTGACTAAACAGCATTATGTGGCACCAACAAGAAAATGACTTTGGTCATTTGGCAGCCCTTCACAGCCCTATCGGCTCTGGCTAGAGTTTGTTTATATTGTTTCACATTTGATTTCCTTAGATTACTATTGCATCCTATGTGTAAATGTTTCATAGTGGGGCAGAGGATGAATGAAGCTTTAAAATGTACATAACCGTAAGTGTAATGTGCATCTCATACAACTCCACCTAGAAGCTGTGTTAGATACCTATACTGTTAAACTGTACACACTATCTCACCACTTCATATGGCATCATACCCTTAAAGAGGAACTCTCACTTTGCCTAAATTAATGTACAAGAACCTAGAGATTCTGATAAAGAAATCCAGGTCCAAAAATTATATTTTTCCTTATTTACTTGTAATTTAAGAGTCTTACGTATCTGGTTGATCCTGCAAGCTCCTATACTCCATGCTGCCTGACTATAACTTCCAGGGATCCAAGAAACTGAATCTCTAGTGACATGAACAACTGGCTCAGTGCCAGGGGCTATGTACCATTTGTGCCTGTTGAATGCATTTTTAGTTTTACTTGGTATAGTGGCACAATTCTATGCTGACACTGCCACTAACAATCTCGGTCTCTGAGACATGGGGGAATGAGATGCAAGATCTGTACTGGTAGTGTCAGCACAGAAATGTGCTATTACACCAAGAAAAACTACAGACATATTGTACTAGCACATAAATATTCCCCACAGCTGAGTCCATCTTTGCATCATCAAAGGCTCAACCATGGGGACCTTAGGAGTCATAATCATGGGTATGCCAAGTCAACGAGATATAAAGGCTCTAAAATAAATATAAGTAAATAAAAATGATTTTGGCCTGCATTTCATAACTGGGACCTCTATGACCCAGCGCATCAGTGTAGAGGAAGTGAGAGTTCCTCTTTACATGACAATATTGCATTCTGGGTCTGTAATTCTGTATTGGTGCTGCATAGTTCTGTTGCAGCATGGCTCTGTCCTGAGCAGTAGTAATTGTAGTCCCTGACAACGTCTCCTAAGTATTTCTGTTCATTGAAAGAGAGGCATCTTGCCTCATAATCAAACTTAAACTACTTTATCAATCTTGCAAACAATTTACTTTATTTTTGCATTTTATACAGTGTATGATATTTTTTGCATAAAAATTAGAAAGTCATTTTTCTCACCCAGTTACAAGTGCAATGAGATACTTCAGGGATGTGTAAGTACAGGGAAATAATTACACTTTATTCTCTGGTGTTTAAAGGCACTTGGTGCAAGTGCCTCATACCTCAGAGCACCACTAAACCGTGCAGTTATCCCCCATAATTGTAATTCCAGAAATCACTGACTTAATGTCTACACTGTATACAGTTATGTCGGCTGACAGTGATGCCCTGAAGATAAAACCTTTGCAAATTTAAGAATTTGGAATGTAAGCTCAGTCTCAGCATCCTGTTCCACTCTGGCCTTTGCTCAGATCTGCTTCTCTGCTTGAAGAGAGCAGTCATACGGTAGTGAACTCCAGTAATGCCTGGTTCTCCAGTCAGGTTTTTTATTTTGTAGTTATAACAAAAAGTGTACTTTAGTCAATTTGTTTCAATTACTCTATGTTTAGATAGGTTTTTCTGTAAATTGAAGTTTCTTCAATTCCCGTTTGATCCCTGGGAAATGGAAAATATCCTACTTGGCTATTATGACTATTTTTGGCTATTTTTGCTAGTAAACCACATTCCTTTTTGTTAAATTGTTAGCTATCCAATTTACACAGACTGGAGCATTTTCACTTTCCATTTCTGTCTGTACCTTTTCATCTTATGTAATCGGTCCCTTTTGCAGGAGCCATGATTTGACATTATCAATCAGTTTTTTTTACAAGAGCCAGGATTTTACCTTTGGCACAGTTTCTTCAGTACAAGAGCCCAAAAATGGCTCTTGTACTGCATCATTTTTTGATAATTGTTTTGATTATTTCAAGGTTCTCTGTAACTGGTGTGTCAGAGAGATCTTGAGGACCAATAAAAAAAAAATTGTACACGTTGTTTTTGGCTCCTAGGAAGGGCAAACTGTCACAAGCTTTCTTTAAGTGTTTAGGTCCACAATGCAACTCTATAAATTGTAAGTGCAGTCATATTTTTGACCAAAAACCTTACTTAAAAGGGTAACATTTTTAAAAAGAGACATACCTTCATAGTCTGCCTCTGTGTCATCTAAAAATAATAAAAAAGGCTCTGATGGTGCTCCCAGTGATGAAAGCACACATCTGAAGCATCCTCTTCCTCATGTACAGCAGCAAATAATGCAAAAAGTGACCAGAAAAAAGAACAAGATATGGCTGCAAAACCATTGGAAAGGCTTGGTAAAGAGGGTCTTGATATCAAGGTGCCCAAAAGGAGGATCCCTAAATCCAGTGATGACAAAATTAAAAAATAAAACAGCCTTATTGCAGGCACTAGAAATAGTGCCTGTGAAAAAGAAATAGAAAGAAAATAATGTCACTGCTACTCCTCCTGCATGAAGAAAGGAGCAGACAGATGGCGCAGATTTTTTTTTTATTATTATTTATTGAAATG
The DNA here is from genome assembly GCA_016271365.2 of Neoceratodus forsteri. NCBI lineage: Eukaryota > Metazoa > Chordata > Ceratodontiformes > Ceratodontidae > Neoceratodus > Neoceratodus forsteri. Next base: position 742,206,040 of record CM057459.1, read on the forward strand.
TTTCACCAGGAAGGCACACTGAGTGACAAGTCACTCATCTCCTGTTGCAACCTGGAGGGAAGGGGTACAATAGGTATGAGGCATTAAATAATCAAGATACAAGATCAACATTAATATACAGTTGTAAGGCAGGTGTTACAAACAGTGATACAACAGTGTTGCACATAATAGGTAGAAAGAGTGAACAATAATGAGTGCCAGGTTAATAAGTAAACAACTGCTTACATGAAAGGAAAGGAGATGGAGGGGTGAGGTGAGGGAAGGGGAAGAGATATGTCCCTGGAGACCCCTTCAGCATGCGAGGAAATCCTGCAAGGGGACTGGGGGGACCAGAGAGAAGGGAATAAGGCAGTATCCCAGAGAGACCCCTTCAGGATGTGGGGAACCCTGCAAGGGGGCTGTGGGGCTAGACAGAAATGGGGATAAGGCTGTAGGGATTTAAAGAAGGCGGAGAGAGAAGGAGAAGGAGGAGGTGTGACAATGCTAGGAGAGGAAATAGGACCTAACCCAAGAAAGGACCCTTCAGAATGCAGGGCACCCTGAAAGGGGGTTAAGGAAGGTCAGTAGATAGAGATTAAGAGAGTGATAGGAGAGGGAGGGAGTGAGTGAGAATTGAACCTTCGAGGGGAAGAGAATTTGCACCTTTGGAGAGGATGGGGCCTATTCAATAGTCCATAACGATGTATAGAACCCTGTTGGTAATCATGGAAAGCCAAGATAGTGGCTAGATAGAATAGGGGAGATATGCTTAGGCTCAGTTGGACCCCTTCAGGATGCTAAGAACCCTGCAAGGGGGGCTGCAAAGACTAGGGGAAATGGTAGATGAGGAAGGGGAAGGAGAGGAGGCATGCCTAGGCGCAGTAGGACCCCTTCAGGATGCTGAGAGCTCTGCAAGGGGACTGCAAAGGCTAGTGGGACAGGAAGATGGGTAGGGGGAAGAAGAGGAAACAAGCCTAGATGCAGTAGGACCCTTTCAGGATGCTAACCTGAAAGAAGACTGCACATCTAGGGAGATAGGAGGGATGGTGGGGGAAGAGAGCAGATGAGAGATACAAGCCCTTTGGGGGGTAGGAGAGGGACCCATGGAGAGCATTCAGGGCCCCTTACATTCTATGAGAGATCAAGGGAGGCCAGTAGGGGGAAGCAATTTGAGGGAAGGGGAGGAGAGCTAGAAATTTGGGGGAAGGGGGTGCACAGGGTAAAATGAAGGTGACAGTAGAAGGGTAAGGTTTGTCCAGGTCTTAGAGGAGGGAATTAGGAATGGGCATGGTAGGAGCAGCTAGGTGCAAGGTAATTATTGAGGACTGAGCTGATGGAGTAGGCAGAGGATAAGTGCTGGATTTGAAGGGGGAGGGAATTCAACATTTTTGTGAGGTGGTGAGAGTAACCAAATTGGCCAATGTGCGTGGATTTGTGGGGGACTACTAGGGTGTGGAAGTCGGTTGATCTAAGGGAATGGGAGGATGGGGGGGTTGTTATAAATGAGGAGGTTAGGAAGGAAGGGAGCTCACCCAGCCAGTGCTTGGAGGTGAATTTGGCAGAGTGAGAGAGCTACCTATTTGTAAGAGAGGGGAAGGATAGGGCACGATAAAGACTGCAGTGGTGGGTGTGAAGGGGGACATGCACAGCAGAGCAGCAGAAGGAATTGAAGAGGGTGTCCAGTCTGCCCAGGGAGGATTTAGGGGCAGCACCATAGACTATGTCACAGTAGTCAAAAATGGGCGGTATCATCTTCTGAACAAGTTCACGCCTAGCCATAGCTGGGATGCAACTACAGTTCCTCAACAGGGCACCAGGATTGGAGGATGAGTAGATAATAGAATATTGGATGGAGGCTAGGACATAAATGGCCACACCACCACCCCTGCCAGCACAGTCTTGCCTTAGCAGCGAGTAGCCAGGAATAGAGGCGGAGTGGTCAGGGATAGTGCTCTTTGGCCAAGTTTCTGAGATGATTAGAATGTCTGGTTTTAGAGTGCACACCATGGTCTGTGTCTGGTCTATTTTGTGCAACACACTGTGGGTATTTAGATGTAGGATCTTTAAGCCCTTTGGGAGGGCTGAGAGAAGACAGCGGGGGAGGTAGTAGAGAAGGAAGTATCAGAGGAGATAGGGGCAATAGGGCCTTGGTTGTGGTGGATATACCAGGCAAAGGGCAAGAGGAGATCAAGTATGACAAATTGAGCTTAGGGGATTTTGAAGGGGCTGGCGAGGAGGTTGGGAGTTTTGAGAAGGGAGTGGTGAGTATGGAAGAAAAAGGTGGAGAACTGCAGTGAAAGTGGACACCATTGTCAAAGCCACATGAGGAATAGTGGTAGAGTGAGGCCATATTTCAAATGGGGCTGAGGGAGTGCTAGCATGGATGTAGGTAAGGGATTGGATATAATAACTGAGGGGGTGGGGGAGTTATTAGAAACAGATGAGTAGTGAAGAAGTGGAGGTGGGAAAGAGACAGATATGAGCAGAACAAGGTGGAGAGAGAAGATTAGGGGTGCATTGTTCATAAAGGCAGAGAAATTAGTGAACAATTCCTTTAGGAACAGGAAGAATTTGTAAGCAGGGAGCACATGGGAGGGCTGGTCAGATGAAGGGGTAGCTGTAGTTTAGGAAGGTATCTATATGAACAACAGGCAGGGATTACTTTAGATAAAGATTGTGTCCCTCTGTTGGCAGTACAGTATAACTTGCATGCTAACCAATGGCAGTCCAGTGGTTTCCAGGGGAAACTGGCCAGTGGGAAACAAGGATTTGGATCTGAGTAGGCAAGAAGAGCAACAGTTGGTGTACCTGATTTTCTCTGCGGTGGGATGCTGAGCACGGACGGTGGCTCCAAGGAGCGAGCCATGGCCGCAGGTCTGGAGGAGGGAGCCCAGTCAAGGGAAAGTTTCTGTGGTGGGAAAAAGGAGAGAATTAGAAATGTTAAATGGCCAGAGGATTGGCCACTGGTTAAGTGGTTGGTGGGACTAGTAACAGAGGAGATATCAAAAATGTGGCAACTTTTCCAGGCAGTACAGGCCATGGGAAATTTGAGTAAGATACTTGCCCCCCCCCCAGGTTCAGGCTTCCAACGTACCTGCCTGCAGAGAAGGAGGAAGAAGAATATATAGAGGCACACCTAAGCAAGATTTCAAGCCTCCTCCAAGGTAAATTGAGGATTACTCATCTTTTTACTAATTTTTCAGACACATTTTTGATACTCTCAACATCACCCTACTAGAAACAGAGAAGGCTGAAGAAGATTCTGATTTTATGGACATGCTGGGAGTAGCTCCACCAAGAAGAATATTACTTTCCATTCATAAACTGCTTAAAAAGACCATAGCAGAATTAGGGATAGCAAGAATCATGGCTGCACCTACTTCAGCTGCAGCCATCGACAAACTAATTGAGAAAACATATCAGGTGGACTAGCAGGGAGCGAAATATCTGTATGCCCATCCTGATCATCATAGGGTAGTCCAGGCTGCTGCTTGTGAAAGAGCAAAAAATATCTGTACAGCCCCCTGAAAAGACCCTAGAAAATTAGATGCTATGGCAAAAAAACAGTTTATATAGCAGCTTCCCTGCTTATCAGACAGGCAGCTTATTCAGCACATGTGGCACAGTACCAGAAAGCATGCTGGAACACAATTCTGGCACTGGCAGAAAGAGCATATGCTAGTTTGGCACAGGACCTGATTGCCACAGCAAGATCAGTCTGGAATGCCACAGAAAATAGTTTCCACACTGTGGTGGACAGTAATGACACTGCTGCCAGTGTTTTAACTCATGCAGTGTGCTTAAGAAGGTTTTCCTGGCTGAGGACTACCATATTTTCCCAAGATACTCAAAACAAGGCCAGGGATTTCTCCTTTGAGGGAGATTTCATTATTTGGTGATAAAACAGAGGCCTACATGAAATAAGTGGATGAATACAAAACCACTTTCAAAAATAACAATGAGAAGGAAAAAGCCTCTACCTCCTACAGGTCATATGGAAGGGGAGGCAGGGGATACTTTCCAAGACCCTATGTCTTTATAGTATGAGTATCAATCAGAAAGAGTTTACTATAGGGGAAGGGGATAAAGATCTTCCAGGTATAATGCTGCAGCTCCAGTGCCTAAGCCGCAGTCAAAAAAAAGCCCCTGACGATTTTGCCCAGGTTGCCCAACCGATGCTAGTGGGAGGAAGACTGGCACACTGCTTCCAGGAATGGGTAAACATTACCACAGACAAATGGGTACTGGAAGTAGTGGGCTGGGGGTTGTGTCCATAGTTCAAACACTTTCCAAACCTGCAGTAACAATTTTCCAGCTCACCCTCCCACAGAAAAAAGTCTGCTGGAACTGGAAATAAATACAGTAAAAACTGTTAATATCAAAGGCTATAGAAAAAGTCCCGGTCTCCCAGTGGGGCAGGGGGCTATTCTCAAGATACTTCTTGACCCTGGGGAGTTGTGATCCATTTTAGACCTCAAGTTTCTGAAAAAAACATTTAAAAAAAAAATTCAAGATGGTCACACTAAAAATAGAGTTGTTCCAAAATTAACCCTTAGTAAACTGCGTGCATATACAGTATGTATGTCCAGAATCCATATGCGTTCAAACATACTCAGCACTCAGAGTTAAGGCAAAGTCAGCAAATCTGCCTCAGCAGATAATTTCATGAAGTTTTTCTATTTAATAGGAAATCTGCCATTGATAACTTTACAAGGCAACTTCGCCTGTAATTTCTCCTTTAGGGTACATCAAGGCAAAGTTGGGTCAAAATTAAGCTACTGATACACAAATGTTTGAAGGTCAGTAGTCCCCTATTCCCCCTACTCTGAAGTAGCCTGAAGACCCCTCCCCCGTGATATCACCACCACAGGCTGTATCCATTCATCAATCTCGGTCAGAAGCAATTCTAACATTTTCTGACTCATGTGTGTTATCTAGTTATACTCTTCACTGCGAGCATGTCATGCTGGGGGATAACCAGAGTGTTGCTACCACTGCAACTGGGCTCAGTACAGTTTTCCTCTGGCCAAAGTCAAATACTGTCCCAGGTACATGTGCCCAATGTGCTGTAATGCACAGAAAGGAGCTACCAGCTGTTTGGTTACTGGTCCACATATCCATACTGGGGACCTATTATCCAGATCAGGCTCAGTGCCACCACTACCAACAATCAAGGGGACACCAGCAACCTCCTCCTCCTCCTTGGCCACCATTTCCAATACTGAGCCAGAGATGTTTCTACCTCTTGGACTGCTCCTCCTGTCACCACCTTCCCTGCCCAACAGCAACCAGCATGGAAGCCACAGATGTGGCAGGGAATGATTTGGCAACATGAATGTCACCACCCCACTTCCACCAATTGCTCCTTTGCTACCACTACCACTGGCCCCAGATCCAATGGATGAAACTGCTTCAGAGGTAGCTTTTTAGATGCCATGCTGAAACTTTTTAGATGCCATGCTGAAACTCTTATATCTCCCCCAGCCAGAATTCTGCTTCAGGAACATCTCTCCCCATGGAAGCCCTAGATGCCCTACTCATCCTGAACCCCTCCAAGGGAAAGTCCCCTGACGGGTTGGACACCAAACTCCTCTGCCTATCTGCCCTGGCCATTGCATCTCCTCTTGCTGCCCTTCTAAACCTTTCGTTCACCACTGAATCAATTCCTATTGAGTGGAAGCATGCCACAGTCCTACTGCTACCAAAAGGAGGGGACTCCACCACTGCGGCAAATTACCACCCAATCTCCCTCCTCCCCACCCTCATGAAACTTCAGGAGCACCTTGTGCTTTCACAACTCTCCCAATACTTCTTTGAATCCAACTTCTTCATGCCTTTCCAGTCTGGATTTAGGAAAAACCACTCTATTACCACCTCTCTACTAAGACTCACGGATTCCATCCTCTCAGGGATGGACTAAGGTCTAAATACATCAGCCATCTTTGTCGATTTAGCCAAAGCTTTCAACACTGTATCCCACCTCCTGTTGTTATCCTGCCTATCTGAAGCTGGGTTATCTGCGACTGCCACCGACTGGTTCAGAGCCTTAGACACACGAGCTAGGAGGAGCACTTTGAATAAATCACATAAAAGATAAATAAATCAGCACACACAGATAAAGTGCAAACGCATGGAGCTGTGCGGCTACTGCTACCCCAGCACTTTCTTCTCGTGACCCTTTGAAGGGGAGTGGCCAGTGTGCTACACATACTGTATTTTATTTTAAACTATTAAAGTGACAATGTAACAATTAATCAAATTCTTATAAATATTCAAATAGCAATCATGCACACATTTGTGCAGGTACAACTTATTTTAAAAAACAAGCCTAATGATAAATACTATTCAAGCTAGGCTGATTCAACAATTATAAGGCAAAAGTACTGAAAACTTAACCACAAAGGGAGGAGAGGGGTGGGAAGGAGGAGGAGGGGAAGGGAAGAGGAAAGGGGAAGGGGGAAGGGAAAGAGGAAGGGAAATATTAAGAAACACTGTGATATCAAGACAGTCATTTAAACTAGTGGGATACAAAGCTTTTATGGTATAAATCCATTTCTGTTCATGTTGTGCCAATCTATTGAACCTATTTCCCCCTCTAGCATTGTTTTTGATATGATCTACCCCCATAAATTTGAAACACTGTAAGCTTTTGTTATGACATTTTTCACAATGCACACCTATGGGGGTATTTGGGTCATTCTTAGAAATAGCCCATACATGCTCCTGCAATTATTTCTCTTAAAGTTCTTTTTGTTCTACTCACATAAATGTACATTGTATCATATAGATCACAAAAACTGTTGAGCAATAAATAAAATGATCAGTTTCTATATTTTTGCTTTCAAAAAGCAGATGCTGAAGCAACGAACCCTGCAAATTAAATTTACAATCACTGCAATGGCCACATTTGAAACAACCTAGAGGTTTATTTGGAAGCCATGTTCTAATGTTGGGTGGTTTAACATATAGACTATGTGCCGATAGATATGATAAATTGTTCCCTCTTTTAAACGACACTAAAGGTTTGTTACCTATCACATCTCTTAAATCGGGATCAGCTCATAACACTCCCCAGTGTTTGGTTACAATGTTGATTATTTGATTACTAATATGATTATATTCAGTAACAAACACAATTGGTATCTGATCTTCTTTCTTTTTAACTTTTAGTTGCAAAAGTGCATTTCTTTAAAGTGCCCGAGCCTTAATATATGCTTGTTCAACCTGTTCTTCAGAGTAACCTCTAGCCAAAACCTATCCTTGAGTAATTTACTTTCTCACTCAAAATCATCTAGGTAAGTGCAAGTACGTCAAAGTCAGATAAACTGTCCATATGGACCCCCACCCTTTGTGTGTGTTGGATGTGTACTCGTGGCATGTAACAACATGTTGCCAGCAGTTGGCTTCCTAAAAAGAGAACTCAAAATGTTTTCTCCATTATGCCCTTCTAGCAACAAATCCAAAAATGATATTCTGGAGACATGTGCATCAAAAATAAACTTGAGCCCCACATCATTATTATTTAGAAACTCCACAAATTTAGAAGCTGACAAAATGTCTCCCTTTCCAAACAACCAGTAAATCATCTATAAATCTACCCCAAAATTCTATATGTTCACAAAAAGTGTTCCTGGTAGAGTCATAAATCAAAGTTTCCTCCCACCATGCCATAAATAGATTGGCATATGAGGGGGCCATAATATTCCCCATTACGGTACCCGTGGTTTATAAATAACATTTACTGTCAAACAAAAAATAATTATACAAAATAAATTTGACTGCTTCCAAAATAAATTCTTGTGGAAAATTTTTTGCTGTACTATCTATATATAGGTGATATTCGAAAGCCTGGAGTCCCAACGTATGTGCTATAGAAGTGTATAAGCTGGTGACATCCATAGTGAGCCATACAAATTCAGAGGACCAGGTCAGACCCTCAATTTTGGACAAAACATCCATTGAATCTCTACGGTATGATTTCTGTTTAATCACTAGTTGTTTAAGATAATAGTCAATGAATGTTGATACCGTTTCAGAGAGTGAACCTACCCTTGAAATAATGGGGCATCCTGGGAGTCTGACCTGGTCCTTATGAATTTTAGGAAGAACATATATTGTAGGTGTAACAGGAAATTCCACAGTCATATATTCCTTCTCTTTACAAGAAATCTGACCCTTTAAGACAAAATCTGATAATAAACTATCCAGTTTAGCTTTAATAATACACATTGGATTATCAGAAAGTCATCTATAACAATGTTTATTATCCAATTGCCTATATATTTCCTCTTCATACTGTACTTTGTTCATGATTATTATTCCCCCATCTGCTTCCTTGATTTCTATATCTTTTAGATTTCTTAATTCCTGTAATGCAATTTTTCCCTCAGCAGTTAAATTATCTTGTACAGCTGGCCATTTGGATTTAAACAGGACAGTGAAATCTTGTAGCACTAAAGACTCATAAGTGTTAATAGCAGATGAAATAGAGGGGGATGTAGATTTTGGATTAAAAGGTGATTTTATCAATAATGAAGCACTAGAATCAGTCCCATTTAAACCATCCAAGTCATTGCCTTCATTAAAAAGCTGTTCCAAAGTCACCAATGTATCATCCAGTTTTAATAAGGGTGAATTTATATCCTCATTGGGACACTCCAGTGTTGGTTGTCGCTCTGAAATTTTTTTTTTAAGACATACTTTTATAATAAGTTTCTTAATGTCAATGCAGGTGTTAAATTCATTAACGACTGGTCGTGGAACAAATGAAAGACCCTTTTGAAGCAAACTGATCTGTGTCTAATTCAAAACAACATTTGATAGGTTGACTATTTCAATGTCCTGCTCCTGGGGCTGTCTGCTATAGTGCCTTGCACCTCTCCCGCTCCTGCCAAGTCTTGTCTTCCTCCTTTTTTGCATTAGATTTGGGATGAACAACAAAGGTAACTTGTTTCAGTGTAGTGTTAGCTGGATCCAAAGGGGAAGAAATATTAATGTCATCTTCAGCATTATTTTTCTGATGTTTAGAGGAACTGCTTTTACTTTTATTTCTAGTTTTGCTTTTACATCTACTTCATGACAAGGAACAACCTCTAGAATTATTTAGCCTCTCTCTTGAAGGTCTCTGCCATGCAAACACTTGATTAAGCTCATAGTCTCTTGTGTCTCTTGCCTTTTTACTTCTTTCCTGTTAATTACTTCTTTTTCATGAGACATAAGCTTTTTAGTCAGATTAGCCTCAGTTTTTGAAAAGCTTATGACCCTTGCATATTAAAACTTCAGTTGTCTGAATATCAATTTCCTTTGAGACCATAGAGTATAACTCTGAATCCATATCAGCCAAAATTTCCACCAAAGTAGTAGAACACAAAGTAAGAGCTGATTCCCGTCTATTTTGGTGTCATTTAAAAAAACACCATTTGGAGTTTTTTAAAGTGCAGTCCACGAGGTGCCCATCCTTTGGTCTTATATTCATTTAGAAAACCTTCATTACAGTAAACATTTATTTCCTTGAACTTTAATTTTTCTAATTGTTGAAAAGCCTGCTTGAAAGCTGAATCAGTGTCAGTAACATTACCATTCTGTTGCTCGGTAGATGTAGTTGTTCCAGCTTGTTGTACTCTGTGTCTCACTGACACAGCCGCGTACTCCAGGCAGGTACATTCAGATCACTCAGCTTGGTCCTTCATGTTCGGCGTTCCACAGTGCTCCCCAACCGATAAAAATATATCTGGTTTGGACCAATTGCGCTCACCAAAAGATGCCGAAATAATATGAAATTGTAATGGAAAAGAGGGGCCGTTTAGTATTGCTGAACTCGATTAGAAAATTAAAACATATGGGGTGCTGACTATATTCAATTAATGCCAATCGACGCCCACATCAGTCAATCTCGGCAGCTCCGGGAAAACACAACCAAGGTCGGTCTAAACAAAAAAGCCAGGTACTGGAGCGTTCAAAATATGCAGGTGCTCACTCCCAAAAATCACGAAGCATTAGACACACAAGCTAGGAGGAGCACTGTGAATAAATCACATAAAAGACAAATAAATCAGCACACACAGAGCCTACCTGCAAGGCAGAACTCAGTCTATAAAAATTGCTGATTCCACCTCACCTCCACTCCCTATTGTCACTGGTGTTCCCCAGGGCTCAGTTCTCAGCCCCATTCTCTTTTCCATCCTGCTAAATGATCTGCTACAAACCTGCTCTACTAGCTCAATACATATGCTGGCCTTTGATGCCTCACCATTCAACAAGATCAGCCCATCAGGGGACCCCATTGCTGTCTCTAATGCTAACGTCAACCACAAGCAATCTCATCCCTCCTCTTTCAGCTTCGACACAGTCACGTTTAAACAAGTAGAAGACCTCTTACTGTCACTGGATACAAAAAAGAGTGTCAGGGCCAACAATATTGAACCTTGCTTCCTAAAACTGGGCCATTGCTACTTAACAGACCCCATCATCCACCTATTCAACATCTCCCTGAAGCAGGGCAAGCTGCCTGTGCTCTGGAAAACTGCACACATCATACCATTGTTTAAATATGGGGATCAGAGTGACCTGAACAATTACAGACCTATATCCATATTATCTACCCTATCAAAACTATTGGAAAAAATCATCAACACCCAAATTAGAGAGTACCTGGAGTCACAGAAACTGCTAAATCCTGCACAGTCCAGCTTTAGAGCCAAACACAGCACAGTACCTGCCCTTGCAAAAGTAACCATCGACTGGCAAATTGTCCTGGACTCTAAGAAGTATGTGTATGCCCTCTTTCTGGACCTGAGTAAGGCAAATGATACCATGAACCACGATATTATGCTTACCGCGCTGTGCAATATCGGCCTCGATATGACTGCCATTAAATGGTTCACCAGTTACCTTACCAACAGGTTACAACAAGTTAAAGAGTGAGGTGATTTTTCCCCGTTAAAAATACTTCCATGATATGTCCCCCAAGGATCCATCCTGGGTCTGATCCTACTTGCAATTTATATCAACAACCTCGATGCACAGCTGTCTACAGCTAATGTGCACATATTTGCAGATGATACTGTCCTCTACACTTCAAACTCATCCTTGGATTCAGCCTTCAACGACCTTCAGCAACACTGCATCTCTCTCAGCATAACCTTAGCAAATATAAGCTCCTATTCAATGCAAAAAAACAAAACAAAGCCATAATCCTTTCTCCTAAGGCAACACCAGGACCAACACGCAAGCACATGATTCTAACGATACTGGATGAACCCCTTGAAATAGTAGATACCTTCAAATACCTAGGGTTCTGGCTGGATAACAAGCTCAACTTCCTGTGCCACCTAAATGAGACCTCAAAAAAATTAAGTCAGCGGCTAGGCGCGTTCTACTGTATTAAGCACCTACTTACCAAAGAAGCTAGAAAGAGATTAGTACAATCAACATTTCTACCCTTACTGGACTATGTCGACTTTCTGTACATCCATTGCCCCTCTACTGTGCTCAGCAAACTTGACTTGCTCTACCACTGGGCCATAAGGTTTATACTAAACCTGCCCTCTCGCACCCACCGCTGCATACTGTACCAATGATTGGCTCCTAGACCTTGACAACAAGAAGCATGTCTGTGCCATTTTCTTGGATCTTAGTAAGACATTCGACACAGTCGATCACAGCCTGCTTCTTTCCTCCCTAAGCACCTTAGGCCTGGACCATAAATCTATGTGCTGGTTTGCAGACTACCTCGGAGAACAGAAACAGCAGGTTAAAGCTGAAGGTGATCTTTCTCCATTAAAACCTATGCTGAGGGGCGTGCCCCAGGGCTCAATCCTTGGTCTCCTCCTCTTTGCACATCAATGACCCCATCAAAAAAGCCAACATCCACTTATTCGCGGACGACACCGTACTGTACTTGAGTCATCCCACGCCGGAAGCAGCCTGTGAAGAACTCCAAGCTGAATTTATCCTTCTACAATACCAGCTCATAAACAAAAAGCTTTTGCTCAATGCGAAAAAGACAAAAAACATACTCTTCTCCCCCTCCTTGCATGCAACAATTCCCGCTGGAGGGGGGGCTATCCCATAAATTGCCATTGTTCTTGGAGAAACACTAGAGTATGTAGCTAAATTCAAATATCTAGGAGTTTGGCTCGATCATAAACTTTCCTTCGCCGACCATCTCGAAGAACTACAGAAGAAACTAAAGCAAAGATTAAGATTATTCTACAGAATTAACCACCTGCTCACAAAGGAGGCCAAGATTCAACTGGTTCAAGCTACCTTCCTATCATTAATAGATTATGCGGACCTGCTCTATAGCCACTGCACTGCCTCTGCACTGGCTAAGTTGGACACCCTCTACCACAGAGCTATCAGATTCATTACTGGCCTTCCACTTTCCACACACCACTGCTCCCTGTACTCATCATTAGGCTGGACATCCCTTCACTATAGAAGGAATACAAATGCTGCCCTATGGGCCTTCAGAGCGGTGACCAACAAGCTCCACTCATATGTCTCAGATTGTATTCCCCGGAGTGTGTTAGGCACCTACGCTCTAAGGAGCTATTCCCTAATTGCCCTCCAAGTTCCAAGGGTCAACACTTATTTCGGCAAAGCTGCTCTAAGCTTCTCTTTACCCACATTGTGGAACAGTTTACAAAGGAACTTGAAGCTGAGCTGCCTGTTAGCCTGAATATCTTCAAGGTGCTTTACGATCGCTACATGAAAGCACCTTGCAAATGTTTTCTTCACCACTAGCCCACTAATTCTGCAACTCCCCCTTTCCATCCTGACACTCACAATGTTTCTACCCCTGGCTCTCACTCTTTCCCTATTAACTCTTTCTGCTGCACCCACCCTTCCCTGTCCACTCCAGCCTGGCTAAAGTCCCACCCCATCCATAGTAATGTCCCAATTATCTACCCCTCCTCTGTCATTATCATAATAAACAAGTACACGACAGCCATCATCACTTTCCGTGGTTTTAGCCCAAGTTTTCCCCAAGTCATCGGTAATATATCCCTCCTCTTCTTTAACTTTCTAACCTGCCACCCCATACACGGCCTCTTTCCCCTATATGTGTAGCTGCCGGCTGCCTCACACAAAAGATCTCTGCTTATAACCCCTGTATGCCTATGGTTGATTGTACATCTGCTGACTTCTTCAATTGTAAAATAATGCTGTATTTTTTTTTATTTATTTCAACCTCGTACAGTACTGTATATACTGTATATACTTTTTCTTTCTTGTATATTATTGCTTTTTGTATACCTGCTTCTGTACTGTACTTTGGTGTATTCATGACCAGGTCCACCTTGCAAATGAGCCTTGCTCAATGGTGCCCGCCTGGATAAATAAAGATTTTGACTGATTTGATTGATTGAAGAGATGGGATGGTCCTCCCTCTCAACAAGGAGGAAAATGATCGCTCTTCTTTGGTTCTCCAGAGCCTTGTCCGACAGACTTCCTGACTATATTTTGAACTTCTTTGAATGTGCCAAGGGATCCCATGGGTTGGGATGCTTCTCCTTACTCTGCTACCAGATACCCAGAGTAAAAACAACCCATGGTGTGGCTGCAATCAACTTTTCCCTCCCGTCCTTATGGAACGCCATGCAAAGTACACTTAAATTCTCATCCTTTCCCGGTCTGTTCACTTTCAAAGCTCTATTAGCTAAATGCCTTAAGGAAACCTTTAGCTGTTTTAAGTGACCTTGTTCCTATAGCCCCTAGTATCGCTCCCATATCCGACATCACTGTTACCACACCACTTCATCCCTATGCTTAGGGGTGCCTAGCACTTATTAGTCTCTCTCCCCTTCCCCCTGCCCTCTATCTCCCTCTCCCCTCTCGCTTCATATACATGCTCCTCTCTTATCTCTAGTATTGCCTACAATTCTGACATCACTGTAACCCACTCAATGTCACCTCCCCACGAGGGAGCACCTAGCACTTATTAGTCTCTCTCCTCTTACCCTGTCCCCCCTCTGCTCCTTTACATTTTCCTCTTCTCTCCCCCTGCATACTTTTCTTCTTAACATTATAGCTGATTTATATTGATGACTATCTATGTATTAAATATTTATGTCTTAAGTTTACTAATTATGACCTTTCAACTATGTTAGCCATGTATGTATTGGCCTACTAGTTACAGCCTCGCAATTATGTTTCCTATGTTAGTTATGTATGTATAGGCCTGAATAATCCTCCAAATGTACTATGTCTTTTCCTTGTCTTCCCTATTTTTTGCCCTCGTTCTGTATTTACGTCCAGGACCACCTTGAAAACGAACTTGCTCAATGGTGGCTATGCCTAGTTAAATAAAGTTTGATTGATCGATTGATATGTATGCAGATGACACAGTCCTCTTTTCCTCCGGGTGGACCTACGAGGCGGTCGCTTCCAGTCTACAGGCTGATTTCAAAAAGGTACAACTCTGGTTTAACTCCCACCAACTCTCCCTCAATGCCAAGAAGACAGTCTCCTTGACCTTCGGCACCAGGCAGAGACTATCCAGACTTACCTCATCCCCGATCTTCCACACCCTTGATGGGACAGTCCTTGAGGATGCGTCCTCCTTTAGGTACCTAGGGATCTGGCTTGACTGATACCTATCCTTCTCAGCCCATGTGGATGCTATCCTGAAAAAACTGTGTCCTAAACTTGGCGCTCTTTATAGGAATCACAGTAGTTTCCTGCTACCCATGAGATGAGAAATTGTGCAGAAAATTATACTATCCACCTTCGACTACTGGGATATAGTCTACAGTTCTGCCCCCAGGTCCACCCTATCCAGACTGGACCCCCTCTTCAATGCTTTCTGACGTTTTGCCCTCGATGCCCCCCCTTGTACCCACCACTGCAAGCTTTTCCATTCGCTGGGCCTCCCATCCCTGAGCAACTGGCGACTACTTCACAGTGCTAAATTTGCTTCTAACTTCTGGCTCGGTTCCCTTCAACCCTACCTCATCTCCTCCCTATCTTCTCCTCCAATCCCTCTCATGCCCTCAGGTCTACTGACTCCTGACTATTGGCAATCCCTCACCGTCGGACCTCTGCAGGCCAATCGGCCTTCTCCTACCATGTCCTGAAGCTTTGGAATGACCTGCCGGTCCAAATCCGCTATTTCTCCTCTAGGCATTCTCTATCCTCTGCCCTCATAAACTACTACATGGTAAACTGTTCATGCACCTGACCTCCTCTCCCCCCCAGCTAACCCCCTCTTCCTACTACTACCCCCCCCATCGCTCCCCCTACATCCTATGTGGCCTGACCAGCGGCTTTAGCTAACAGCTGCAAATGCTGGCATATATATTTCTACCAACCTCCGCACTTACCCCATACTGCACTTCTGCTCTGTCTCCCTGTCAAACGTATTCCCTTAGTCAGTGGCTGTCACCCATGTATAGTGTAACATAATCCAGGTCTAAACCTTACTCCTTGTTCTCCCTTGGCTGCTAAACCTTCCCTATACTGTTTCCCTACTTGATGTACCCCCCCTTACATACAAGGCAGTTCAAAGCCCTGTACGCAATGCGTAACTCTAATTCAATTCAATGTAAGTAATGTATGTATGTAAGCAATGTAAGTAATGATACTCTTGATTTATGACTCCAATGTGTAACTCAATGCTATGTATCATGTACTCACCTGCCCTCCTCTGTACCCCTCCCCCAGGACACACCGTGAGACGAGCATCTTGTTTCTCAGTGTGCCTTTCCCGATGAAACATTTCAACATATAAATAAATGCAACAACATTTTGCCCCACTGAACCTATGCAATTTTTGGCCACATTGTTGGCACCTTTTCCTTTACTCAGGCTTCTCTTTCCAACCATTTTATATATTTACATTTTTAACATTGCAAGGAAAATAATAAACACTGCAGTAAAACTAAATACCAGCAGCAGCAGACAATATTTTATCAGAGGGATTAGCGGTCTCCCCCCAATCTGGCTCCCCAGAAAACAGAGACCGTGATGTGGTGGTGGTTTCCTTAAAATGTGTTACAGCATGGCCCGCATTCACACTGCTTTTTTTTTTTCTAGTAGTTTTTCTGCCTCAGGCACAATGGGGGAAGGATCTTCGTCCCCGCTCAACACCGCCTCCACCCGCCCAACTGCCCCAGATGCAGATAAATCAATTTCCAAATTGCCTGAATCCCTTAACCCTGCTCAGAACAGGGTTTTAGTACAGTTCTTTACCAACACAGTTGCTTTAAACCTTGTTAAAAGCAGTGTGAATGGGGCCAGCCCAGTGGTGCTGAGGGTTGAGGTGCTGGAACGCCACACCTCGCGCCACACCGGTGACCCAGGTTCGGGAATGAGCCAGGGCCATCGGGGGTCGGCAGGGGTGAGAGAGGATGGAGCATCCGAAGGACTGCTCACCCCTCTCTCTCTCTCTCTCTCTCTCTCTCAGAGAGGAAGGTCATGTCATCCTGCTTGTTGTTCACCATCTAGTGGGGCGGGGGGGTGAAGCAAGCTAGGGAGGCAAGAACCTGGTTGGTGTGGTATGCACATGTGTGACACCCTACGAGCTGGAAGGGGCAAAGAAAAGTGGAAAAACAGTGGATGAGGGCACTATGAGATCCCCAACCCCACTCTGCCGGCACACTGCCATCGGCCTCCCTAGATTTGGATTGTGCTCCAGGGAGGGGGTTCCCTCCTTCCTGGCCCCACCACGGGGGGGGGGGAGGAAACCATGGGGGGGTCTCGAGGGTTTTTTCCACTTTTCTTTGCCCCTTCCAGCTTGCAGGGTGTCACGCACGTGCATACCACACCAACCAGGTTCTTGCCTCCCTAGCTTGCATCACCCCCCCCCAGCCCCACTAGAGGGTGAACAACAAGCATGATGACATGCCCTTCCTCCCTGAGAGAGAGAGAGGTGAGCAGTCCTTCAGATGCTCCATCCTCTCTCACCCCTGCTGACCCCTGATGGCCCTGGCTCATTCCCGAACCTGGGTCACCGGTGTGGCGAGAGGTGTGGTGTTCCAGCACCTCAACACTCAGCATCACCAGGCTGGTCCCATTCACACTGCTTTTAACAAGGTTTAAAGCAACTGTGTTGGTAAAGAACTGTACTAAAACCCTGCTCTGAGCAGGGTTAAGGGATTCAGGCAATTTGGAAATTGATTTATCTGCGTAGTTCTAATTTTCTTTTGTCCATTTTAACTCCTGGGGTTGAGTTTATATGGGCAAATTGTGTTTTAGGGTTTTTTTCAGGCATAGCTAGGCCACTTTTTGTCAGATTTGTCTGAAACTTGGTATGGTAGTAGTCCATGAAAGGAGATACATTTGGTGTATTTGTGATGATTATCAGACTTAAAGTAAGTGTGGAATCTAAACTGCGTTTTAAATGTCAGTCATACAGTAATGCAGTGAGTCATTATGTGTGCAAGAAAAGAAACAGCATGTCAAAATGACTTACCAGTGCAGAGTTATGGCCTATTTCATGTGAGGATCACCCTGCAGACAGCAACACTGTTTACATTCTGAAAGTAATCCCATCGTGCAACGCGCAGGCACTGTAATGTCATACCAGGTAGTCAGGCAACTTCTATAAAGCAGAGAGAACAGCAGAGGGGCTGGGGAAATGGTAAAACGACTGCAGAAAACCCACACCACAGACCAGTCCCATGTTGAACAGTAGCCCAAAGGCATCCATGGACACAGAAATGGGCACGGCATCTTGACTGACAGAGAAAGATTAGCAGCCATGGCTCGAGCAACACAGCGTCTCCCCAAACAGTGCAGTAGCTCAGAGGGCGTCATTGTGTGGGAGAGAATGAGCTGCAACAAGAAAACCATGAGGTCCCAGAAAGGAAACCCCAGCACCCCAATAGGGTGGAAGCAGAGGTGCACCACAGACAGATAAGAACACTGCAGAGTAGGGACCAGCCCTGAGGCATGACACCCAGCAGTCACACACAGCCCACACTGAACAGCACACACACCAATGGTGGTGCACTGACAAGTAGCCAAACCCACCAAATGCAACACACTGTGTGGACCAAAGTGACAACAGCAGACAGTGCCACACAGCAACAGTATGACCACATAACTAGCCTACAGATGAAAACGAGTCCCCCCCAAGCCATGAGAGAAGGTATATCCCAGCCAGTTACAGAAATGGTGCAGCAGTAATGACTCTGCATCTGTGCACCAGAAGTGAGTGTGTGAGGACAGCTGGATGCAACACGCAGTGCTAGCCCCCAGAGAGAGCAGCGACAGTGATGCCACAGAGATACCACTGTAACCCCTAGGTGGTGCTATCTCAAGGGATACTACCCCTGCCTGCATGACTAAGTGCAGGTTAAGGGGCCTGGGTACTAGAAACAGGTGCCTCCACCCAAAGGAAAGGGTCAATGGTAGCATAGCTGCAATGGGTACAGTCCTCCGGGACACTATTACCCCCCTCTTTTCCCTCTAGTGGCCTAAATGGTTCACTGAATACGCAACTGCAATGAACACCTGACAACAGATTTAACCTCACACTTGTTGCACTTACCACCAGGGCTGGTTCAGCTGGCTTGGCCCTGGAGACCCCCTGTAAAATAAGATTTAACACAACACCCAACAGTATTTCAATGCTGTCTGTACAGAGGTACCCCACAACCAGTTTCAATGCAAAAAGATTTAGATCTGATTTATTTAGGGGGCAGTAACAAGGAAGGGGGGCATAATCTGGAGCTTGATTCTGGTTCTGATTTAGTCAGGTTAAGCATGCGTGCCTCTAATAGTCCCTCTATCACAGTCACACACACTCTGGGTACCCAGTTGGAGTTACAGGCTAGCCTGAAGCATTGCCCAGGGTAGACCAGCATTGCAGCTGTTGTTGGGGCCCTTAGAGAGGAAAACACAACATGTACTTTTAACCCAAAATTTGTATTCCGGAGCCAGAGGGCTGAGTTCATGAAAATCAATCAAAAAATTAAATCAGATGACACACTTTGATTAGGATTTTGTTGCAGGGAGCTACCCTGTGATTTACTCACAATACCCAGACCAGGTTGCAGGACGGGCGAAATGGAGACCTCAGGATGAAGTGCTGGTTTGCCAGGAGAAGCAGGGCCCACACGATTCACCGTGGTGTCATTCCTGTTCGATGGGGTTGACCAGGGATCTGAATCCCTGGCCGGTCTCTCATAGATCGAAACTGCAGCGTGAGTGGCAATCAGGGCCATGGTGTTGAGGCCCAGACAAGTTGAAGGAAATGGATTCAGTCTGAATGGAGTCGCTGAACACTGCTTCCAGCAAGCGTGACACATTCAAGCAGTGGGGAACCAAATCGAGACCCACTAGTCACATTCAGCACACTTATAGCAAAGGCAAAGAAAAATCACAGTTTGGATGACAGTCCGGTTGCAATATACAGGATTTTCTGCGCAAACCATATGCTCTGTGGTCGTGGTGGAAGTGCTGACAGGCCAATTGCACAAAAGCACGTCTTTGGTCCTCTTCAGCTGAAATTTGTCACAGATCAGAAGAAAGTCGCAAGTTTGGATAAAGTCCAATTCTGCTTAAGGTCTATTCACTTAGGAAGATGGTAGCAGGCAGGCTGGATACAGCCTTCCCGCAGATTTCCCCTGCGCACTATGCAGGAGCAGCTGCTTGAAAAACTTGAGCTTCTCACTCTTTCAACTCTACTCCACAATGACACTGTGCTGCAGGCACCACCGGGACTTCCTAGTGATCCAAAAGATTCAGTTAGTTGATCCATCTGTCTGTCACAGCAAGGGCTCCCCCTCCAGGTCCATTTAGGTGCCAAAATGCAAAAACTACAATTCCTGCAGAAATTCACTCCCATAAGTCCCTTGGGGGCAGGCTCCATTTGAGAGCCCCCATAGGCACTGATTGATGCAAGCTGGCAGTCCAGAACCAAGATGATGGTGCAAAACAGAAATTTCCATGTTGCAAAGGAAGGCAGGTTAGACAACTGCATTATCATTATTATTAAAACAGATAATCAGCAAACAATCACAGGTTCTAGCAGGGCTCCCTCTGCACAATTAGCAACGGCAGAATGGAGCAATATTACTGCAGTCTGGGCAGGACTCAAGCCTGAAACTACTCGGCCCCCACCCAGATTAATTATACACTACATGATAGGCGGCTCTTAAAGAGACAGGCACGGAGGTTAACAGTGCACCCACATACTGACACTTTTAAACCTGAAAAGACACAGAACACCAGCCTGGCAGAGGGCATTTAGGCACACCCAAGGAAGACTTTTTGGAACCCCCCATTTATAGGGGGGTTACACCACCACCATTGGAATAACAAGCAATAGCATACAGTACAGAAACAACTACATAAACAGGCCAGTAGTGCAAGTACAATATACCAGCACCATCCACTGGATTGTGACTGTCAGACACACATCTGCATGGAAGCAGTGCCAGTAACACCCAGCCAAAGCCGGACAGACAACCAAAGGTGACTGTATAGTGTAGCAGTAACACTGATGTACACTATACAGTACAGTGACAGGTGAATGGCAAGAGGCATACACAGTGGAAAACTGCAACACAGAATAGTATGCCAAACACTGAGTGCAGTGTCAGACAACACCATCATCAATGGAGGACCAGCTGGGTCATGTCACATTTTTGGTGTTCTGCTCTACTATGCTCTCCATGCGTCTACACAGGATTACACCTCGCAGCATTTCTGTGAGATTCTGTGTTTCCTGTGTGTTGCCAGGTGTGACCATTACCCCAGGGTTTTCTGGCAGCGCATGGGGGCCGTTCATGTTGTCCTGCCCTGCAGTTGCTTTCCATGACCCTTTTCATATGATTGTCCAGGCTGTGTGCAGGTGTGGCTGTGCAGGATGGCCCCAGTCCACATTGGTTCAGTTCACTGACAGTCTGGCATTGCTTGTACAGCGCTTTGTCATACACTGTGTCTGGGGGGTGCTACATGTCTGCTTATTGTCTGCCCTCTTGCTGTACATGACAGTGTGGCACAGGACACACTGTGTGACATCCTGTTTCCGTGTGTTGGCTGCTGTTGCTCTGTCAGTCTCCAACACTTGCAGTACTGTGTATTCTGCATTATTGGGCAATGGGTGGTATCTAAGTCTGATTCATTTTAGACAATGTAGCATTCAATATCCCTATGTCATTCTGTGCCTATCACTCACGAAAGTGTTGCTTGGTATCCAGTATCATCTGTCTCCCCTTCCTCTCTCTCTCTCTCTCTCTGGGGTACTCAGTGTTGGGAACGGTGTTCTCTGGTATCCCGTCTTTCTGGGGGGGGGTCTGCACAGGGTTCATCTGCGGATGTGCATAGGGACACCCTATCTGTGTGGCCTGGATGCACGAGCACATTACAGTGGCTTCAGTTTGTGCCTATATGCTTAGCCATATCACTGGACTGTGGGATTGTGGGAGTGCAGTATTACATGTATCACTCTTGATACAGCTATGCCAGTTGCATATGCATGTACAGCACGCATGTTTTAATGCCATCCACCACGCTGCTACCGTGCCCTGCAGGTTGTCTGGCCATTTCCATTGCTTGTGTGGGATGCCCTACTGTGTTTTGCCAGGATGATGTCTGTGTGGGCACTGTGCTGTCTGCGGCTACTTGGGGGGCACTGAGCATTTTCATTTTCTAATTCCTTGGCCACACATGCTGTTTGGAGTGTGTCCTTGTGGCATTTGGGGGTTATGGGGTTTGTCTGCAGTGTGACAATGTATCTGCATTGTGGCAGGAGCTATAGTTCAGGTCCAGGGGTGGGCTTCTGCATCTTACTGCAACAGTGCTATGCATGTCTTTACCAGCTTTCTGCAGCATGGTTCTGTCAGCACCTGGCTGTGCATTTCAGGGTCCACTGCTGGGGACTGGCTAGCACTTCCTAGTTTTTGCTGGTTGTTTTTTTTTCTTCTCACAGTTAATGTTTGTATGGCTGGTGCAGTGTTTCAGAGTTTTTATGCCGTATTACTTTCGGTGCTGCAAAGTTGCTGGTAGGTTCCACACTTACTTTAAATTGTGGTTTTGGCAACATGGTGAATTTGGGAAGTAATTTTGCGGAGCTATGTGTACCCCATACATTTGTCCAGGGGTATTATGTGTTAGTCTTGCAGTAATCATTGAGACTTTTGTTTGTGATGGATAGAGTGTCCCTTAACTCCAAAGTTTGATGGAGTTATGGCTTGTTAAAACTGCAGTGTTATCCTATGAGAATTTTCTTTTTATAATGTTTATGTTTTTTATATGTCTATTTTTATTTGGTATTTCTTAGTACTTAGTCCTGTAGTATGCATTGAGATATGTGCCCGAACTCCGACTGATGGATTTACAGCTTGTTAAAGTTGCAGTGTTATCCTTTAGGAATTTAAATTTTAAAATTTTTATGCTTTTTATATGCCTATTTTCAGTTGGTATTTCTTGGGGGATGAGTCATGCAGTACTCACTGAGACCTTTTTCATGATATATAGATTGTCGCTTAACTCCAAAGACTGACGGAGTTATGGCTTGTTAAAGTCACAATGTTATCCTATGGGAATTTTCAGCAGAAAACTTGTAAATTCTACATACCAGAGAAAACAGGAAAAATAATTCACACAAAACACTAACTACAACAGCACTAGCGCTGTTCAGACAGAAACAGCTGCCAGCTACTTGCTGCTGTTAGCTACTGACACAGCCCCCTTCCCCACATCACTGTCACACTGCACACAATACAGAAAACAAAGCAACTGTAAAATAACTAAATCAGAACAAAATACCACAAATAATTGGTAATCTAGAGGTATATGGCACACTAGACACTTTAAGGAGTGCTTTGGTTGAAAGCACTGTGTGTTTTAAATGTTTTTCAAAGGTTTTTGGGCATCAATATTTAGAGCAGACGTAACACCAATACCTTCTTCAGAAGATTGCGCTGAATTCAGCCAGCACATGGCAATACAGCTCACTGCAGCGCCGTGTGACCTCCAGTCCCATGGATCATTGCAAACTTCACCTTACAGCTGTAATTCACAGGTGAAGTTCTCAAAACTGCCCTTCACAAGTTTCTTCCTTTAAGGTGAAGTTGAACGTCACCTTGCAGATTACTTCTCTGCTGAGCAAAGTTATCTAACTTTGCTCACCACTAACTAAGACCAGTGATGCTATCTTTGCAAAAAGGTCATTGACTGGGATCCTTGGATCTGAAAGACACCTATTCTCACATACCAGTCAGACAGTCTCACAGAAAATACCTCAGATTGAAGAAGGGGATCTGCCAGTACCAGTTCACAGCTGTTGCATTTGGTGTCACCTCAGCTTCAAGGGTTTTCACAAAGTGCCTGGTTGTAGTGTCATTACCTCTGAGGAATCAAGGCTTGGTGGTTTCCCCTATCTGGATGACTGGCTAGTCTCAGGGAAAACAGAACAATAGGAACGTTTGCTGAGTTCAGTTGCTGAAAAGCACCTTGGAGAACCTAAGATTCTTGATAAACCTGCAGAAGTCCCAGCTATGCCTGTTCAAATACTAGACCTTATAGGACTAGAGCTAAATACTCCACAGGGGAAAGCTTTCATCCTGCAGGTCATAGTTACAGCTGTAATAGCAATGAGAGAGTCTTTCACAGCAGGTCATCCAAGACCTGCATTAGACTTCCTACAGTTAATAGGTCACATGGCCACATCCACAGCTTTGGTTCCATGGACCAGGTTCCAAATGAGAGATACCCACTACCACTAAAGGGACAGCTGGTCCAAAAGATGGTATCCACTGTCAGAACTAGTGCCAGTGGCAAAACCACTAGTGGAATCATTATAGAAGTTGAAGGAAGAAAGCAACCTCAGAGAGGTTTCTTCAGCAATCACCAACAAGTATTCTTCATACAGATGCCTCTCTCCTGTGGTGGGGTGCCCACCTGCAGGACCTTACCGTGATTGGCACATGGAGCCCACAGGAGTCATTTGAACACATAAACCTCTTGCAGCTCAGAGCAGTACTTCTAGCAATGCAGTCTTTCTCCTTCCACCTACAGGGTCAGTCTGTCCAAATCAGGAGAGACAGCACCACAACAATGTGCTACATAAACCAGCAGGGAGTAACAAGATCCCCCAAACTGTATACGGAGGATCTTGGACCTGGCATATTCCTTAAAAGCAAACCTTTTCAGTGCAGCTGCTAGGCAAAGACAATGTCCTGGCCAATTCCCTAAGCAAAATCAGCCACTGAAATCATAAATGGGCCTTAAACCAGCAGGTTCTGGCCACAGTTCTCAAAAGGTGGGGCACTCCCAATATAGACCTGTTTGCATCTTGGGAGAACTATCAGTTTCCACCTTTTTGTTGCAGCCCACCAGCCAGAGGAGCAGTCCCAGAGGACACCCACATACTGAACTGGACAGGGACATTTCTGTATGCCTTCCCACCATTTCCAGTAGTTCAGAAAGTACTCATGAAACTCAGGAGGGAATTTGCAACAGTGATCATTGTAGCTCCAGACTGGGCCAGACAGGCCAGGTACTCAATATTCCAGGTCCTGTCTGACAATCCAATCAGCCTGCCACTCAGCTATAATCTGTTGACTTCGTCCTGAGGCAGAATAACATTACTGAATCCCAGGACCTAGTGTCTTAAGGCATGATTCTTGAGGAGTTAGAGTTTTCAGAAGTGGACCTCTCTAAAGAAGTCCTAAATGTGTTTAAGGTTTCAAAGAAACTTGCTACCAGGAAATATTATTCCCTAAATGGAAAAGATTTTCTTACTAGTGTGCCCCTAGCAAAATTAACTCAATAGAGGCAGGGTTGTCTATAATTCTACAATAGCTAGTACACCTACAGTCAATAGACCTATGGAATTCAACTTTAAAGGTGCACTTAGCAGCAGCAGCAGCATAAATATCAACTGGCAAGGAAAAGTCTTTGGCCTCATAAACAATTTTACAACAGTTTTTTTTAAAGGTCTAAACCACTTGTACCCATTGTCATGAACCCACTTCTAAGGGCCAGGTCCACTAAGCTCACAGTGCCCTCCCCTAAGTGTAACCCATGACAGGGGATCAGGAAATACCCTCATGTCCTTTTAGAGTGCTTGCTGATTTCACAACTGAACACTCATTATGAGGGCCCAGGGCTTCCTCGCTCTTTCTGGGTAAGGGTAAAATACAGTCTCAAGTCTGTAGCCAGGTGAGAACCCTCTTTGGTTGCTGTGCTGGGGGGGGTGGGACCCAGGCATTATGAGCTCTTCGGGGCTGTCCTTGTAACCCTGATTGTGTCTTCTCCCACAGGTGGTGCAGGAATCTGGTTCAAACCCCAGAGAACCATTCCAGAGACCTTGCATACTTTCCCTACTTTAGGCCCTCATATTCCCTTTCCAGGATCCTAGTCTTTGGTAGTGTGTGGCATCTGAGCACTAAACAGGTCTGTCACAGATTGAATAAACCTTCCAAAAGTCTCGCATACAACAAATCACCCCCAGACAGAAGTACTTTAAAAATAAAAGCAAAAGTTTTTACTAATAACTTAAATAATTACCATACAAAACACAGACAAAACATTTAGATATTTGGTTACAGGATAACTACAAAAAAAGTTGGAAAAATGCATACAAAATGAACTAGTGAATTAACTGGATAATTTCTTCATTTTCTGTAGAGAATCAGAGTCCAGGAAAATAAATGAGTTTTGCAAAGTCCCTCTTTCTCTCTGCTATGTCTCAGAATCCTAGTTTATTCTTAAAGTCACTGATCCTCAGTCTATCTGACAATGTTAAGGTGTCATGAAATTTGACTTCTGCCCTGAGTCTCTGTTAAAGCCAACTTATATAGGTCTTAACATTTCCAGGTCCAACTGTTCGTCTCTAGGCCAACATGGGTCTCTTGCTCTTTTCCAAAATTTTAAGTGAGCCAACATTCTAAATATTTAGATTTTCCACAGCCCTCTCCCTGGCCTTGCTTTTAATCTGCATTCCCTTCCTGACCTATTACAATGGAAATGGACTATGGCACTTGGTAGAAAATGTTAACAATAGCCTCCTAGACTGGATTTCTCTAGGACCCTGTTCTCAAAGTATTTCTCTTTGAAATGCAAAGTGTTATGACAGAGAAGATAGCTCTCACATCTCTTGTCATTATGGAATTTTCCCCCTTTGATCAGCTACCAGGAGATTTCAGTCTCCTATTGCAATTTAACTTATGTTTACCTCTAAACAACACTTTGTCCCAGGCAAAATGGAGATGTCAGGCATTTGAAATACACATCAGCCTTTCCCAAGTATCCTTCTAGTAACATGTGCATCTTTCAGACAACCTTAGGTCCTGGCCTTTTTGGAGATTAAATAATAAAAAATTATAGATAAATATGACGGCAGTGGCCAAATCACCACACCCAACAGTGAGGGACTCTGTCCCGCCCTGGGACCTCAACATATGCCTTGTCCAGTGTATGGAGGCTTCCTTTGAACCTATGGAAACTGTTGACCTGAAGTATATCTCATAAAAACCATCTCCCTGGTTGCAATGACCTCGACTAGGATGTAAGCGAATTGCAAGCCCTCTGCACAGAACCAAATTACATAATCCCCCCTGGAGATAAAGTAATTCATAGAACCAATAGAAAATTCCTTCCTTTGGTGGTGTCAGAATTCCACCTGAATCAATCACTGGCCTTCTCTGTATTCTATCCAGAGCAATCCACTCCAGGTGAGGAAAAGTTGCATCAATTGGACTTAAAGTGAATCCTGTCTATTTACATGGGCCAGACAAAAGATGGCTGGTCCTCGAGTAACCAGTTTTTTGCTATCTATGGTGAGGCTGGCAAAGAAAAACCAGCTGCAAAGAAATCTATCTCTTGCTGGATAGTTTCTTGTATTTAGTTCTATAAAAAAGCTGGAAATGCCACCAAGAAGCTTATATGGGCACACTTCACAAGGAATGCACACCTTCCTAAAGCACTACTGTTTGGACATACATCCCAGAAGGGATGCTAGCTTTAAAACTGTTGTCTTGTAAAACTATTTTTTTCTAACTAGGTTCTGGATCCAGCCTCTCAATGTACTGCTACTGAGTCTGCATAAAGTATAAACATTAAGTGAGTGATTCCTGGGGTTAGAAGAAACAAATACTCACCACAGTAATGTTTCTTCTTAAGGGATCACTCCTATGTTTACGCTCCCTAACCCTGCCTCCCTTTCCAGAACCTGAAATAGGTTCGCACAAGAATCCATTATTTTTTCCATTGAGGTTGCTTGAGCATTACTAAAGCAGTTTCTACAAATGTAAGCTTGTTATTACTGTTTATATGATAAAATTTCACAACTCTATTTGAATTTGTTTAGTGTTTTAAAAATTCCATAAAAAATTTCCTTAAAATTGGTTTGGTAGCCTTTTAGCTAGTTCAATAACTGCTGCTTAACTTTGGTTTGCAAACAGATCTGAGCAACAGCCAAAATGGAATGTGAATGCAGAGTTTGAACCTAAATTCCAAATTCCAAAATTTGCACAGATTCGATCTTCAGGGCATCACCCTTAGCTGAGATGACTGCATTAAGTGGAAACATAGTGAGTGATCCTTAAGAAGGAACAACATTATTACAGTGAGTAATTTTTTAGTTACACACTTTGGCGTGTTTCACTGCATATCTAATCGCTACACTCAATTGTATGTTTCTTCAGGATTCTGCTGTGTGGTAATGCTCACTGGGCATATAATCCATGTTTTCAAATAAGGACAGTACCAGGCAAATTACATTTTTGTTGGCTCATCTTACAGAAACTGGGTTCCTTTAGTCAAAGCGTCATGAACATAACAACTGGAGAGGAGACAGAAGGCAGCCACAGATGTAAAAAGAAGATGTTCACCAAAGTTTTCACAGAGTTCAGACTATGGAAGAGTTACCTGGAAAAATCAGTGTCCACTTGTGAGTACTAGTCAGTTGTGTCATATGATCTAGTTAACATTTCAGTGATAGTTGGTAAAACCTTCCTTACACAAGGTGCAGGCTTAAAACATGTTCTTTATAATTGTGCTACCTTATCTCCAGGTACTGTACCTGAAACCCATTGGGATTCATACTAGGTTTCAGAGTTCTGACTTAAATTATATGTAATAATTTCTATAGCCTAGCCTAGATTTTTTAGTGTGGTAAAGCCCTTGTTCATACTCTCCAGTTGAGGTACATTTTTCAAACTCTACCATGATTACAGATGCTAGACAACCAAAAAATGTTAGCCACCCACATGTTAATCTTGCACAGGCTGAAGGAGGTGCTTATGGAGAAAGGTAGAGGCATAACATGAAAGGGAAATAAACATGATTAGTTTCATGGGTCTCTTATGTGCAACAGACTATGGAACCTCCCTCATTCAAAAGTGCCTCTTATGTGAAACGGGCCATTTACTTACAGTATTTATGTTAAAACTGGTAACCAGGAATGGCACATTGAGCCGAGGTTCATTTCCAGGTGCAACCTGGGGGAAGTGAAGAGAGTGAGGAACAGCAGCACAAAACACAAAAAGCAAAACATTTGAAACAGCACACAGTACAAAACCGATACAAAATTAGAATAAATACTAAACAATAGTATGTGCAGAGAGTAAAGTGTGATACAGCACAATTAGAAGTGCCTAGAAAGTGCACAGGCAGTATTGACAGCCAATATTTGGTGAACCAGAACAAAACTGAACAGGTTATTGACCTGAGGGCAAGTTATTGCCTGACCTGGTAATGGAGGGAGAGAACTGTAGAGGTGTGGAAGTTTCATCAAGGCAGGAGTGATGACCCAACCAGCTGTTTACACTGATGGTTACAGCTTGACCATGTTGTTATCAGGAGGAGGGGTAACAGGAATAGGTGGGGAGGGCTAGGGGTGTCAATTAGTGGCTGAGGAAGCCAGGGGATGGGGAGAGGTGGCGGGAGGAGGGGAGTTGGTCCCAGAGCTAGAGATGTCAATAAGAGAAGGCAAAACTGACCAACAGAGGAGCAGGAGTGTGGAATAGCAAAAGTGCAATAGTCACTAATGGTGGGAACAGGAAGCAGGGGAGAGTTGAAACAAGAAAGAGGAGAGGTAAGAAGAAAGGAATCCAAACCACTGTTTGGATATAAAGGAAGTACAGTGAGCCTGGTGACGAGAAGGCAGAGAGAGGATGGATAGGGATGAATGCAGACAGCAATGGTAGGTGAAAGGGGAGAGTTTGTAGCAAAACAGCAAAAGTAATTGCAGAGGGTGTCCAATCTGGCTAGGGAAGTGGAGCAGGCAATGTCATAGACCACATCCGCATAGCTGAAGACAGGGGATACCACTTTCGTAACGAGCTCTCTGTGGAGATAAACTGTTTTGATTGCAGTACAGGTCTCCAAGATTGGGACAGAGTTTTGCATGGATGGCTTCAGTGTGGGTTGAGAAGTCCAGCTTACTGTCAAGCCACACTCCAAGGTACTTGAAGATCTGAACTGTTTCAAGGGGCGGGCCATCCAGAGTGGTGAAGATGAAGTGGAAGGCAGTGAGTCTGGCCAGTTTCTAACAGGTACCAAAGGTCATGGACGTAATTTCTTTTTAGTGTTGACTCTGAGTTGGCTGGATGGGAACCAGTGCAGAACACTGTTGAAGTCTTACTGAATCAAGTCTTACACTGCTGCAGTGGAGGGACCAGAGATGAAGATGACTGTGTCATCTGCACACATGTGGATATGCTAGTTGGCACAGGCAGAGGGGAGTTCATTAAGGAAGATGGAGAACAGGATGGAGCCCATAGGACTCCAGCCTGGATTGGAAGGGGAAGTGACAGGGTGCCTCCAACCTGTACTGACTGTTGATGGACCATGAGATAGGAGCAGAACCAAGCAATGGCAGGCACTGAAAGACCAGCAGAAATCAGCGTGTTCAGGAGGAGTGAATGAGATAACTGAATTGAAGGCTTTGGCCAGATAGTTGAAAAAGTTGCCATAATGTTCCCCTGAGCCATCACACAGAAGATAGAATCACTGACATGCAGCAGGGAGGAGATGGTAGGATGGTGCTTCCAGAAACTAGACTGGAAGCGTGAGAGTAAATAGGCGGATAAAAGGAAGTCAAGGAGTCTAGAGTAGACCCGTTTTTTTTGCAGTTTAGAGAGGGAGGGAGTGAAGGGGGAAGATGGGGCAGAAGTTGACAGGGGAGGAGGGGCCACCCCTTTGTGAAGGGAAATCTTTAGCCAACATCCAGGATTAAGGAAGTGTACCGAGACTATGGAACCTGTCTCATTCAGAAGTGATGTAAACTGCTTTTCTTTAACTCCTGTAGTCCAAGAAAAAATGCGTAAAGAAGTGTTTCTGTATGAACGCAAATACCAGGGGCGAGAGCTATCTGGCTTCATAAACTACAAGACATTAGAGAGCATTGTAAAACAACAAATTACACAGTTAGAGATGCCAGCTATCAAGATCCTGACGACTGTTGCAGGTATGCGGTGATATTCATATTTTATTTTTGTTTTATCATTTATTTACCCAGGCTGGTTCAGTCAAGATGCATCACTTCATTTTCTGTGAAATCCTCATTATAGTAATAGGGGTGTATTATAGATGTTATAAAAAGTGCAGTATCTCAGCCCAGAATTGTCCTAGAGACAGAAATTTAGAAAGTGAAAGTTCAAATAGCAATGTGGCTGTGCATTCCTGCCACTCTAACGACTAATGTACTTCTCTGTTGAAGAGATCAGCCGCTTTGGAGTCCTGTTACACTTCTAGTGGCTGTTTACTTAGTTTTCAGTACTGTTTTATAATGT
This sequence comes from Neoceratodus forsteri, assembly GCA_016271365.2. NCBI lineage: Eukaryota > Metazoa > Chordata > Ceratodontiformes > Ceratodontidae > Neoceratodus > Neoceratodus forsteri. The sequence goes on from CM057459.1 coordinate 742,236,714, forward strand.
GTGGTAGAACGTTATCACAAAAAATTCATAGTTTTACAGGGTTGTTGTACTCTTGATGTGACATCACAATGTTCTTATACCATTATGGAGGGTGGCCGCCTTGAGCACAACACCCCAACAGTGAAACTTGAAAACAGACCATTACAGCGACAGTAGCTATAATGGTCTGTTTTCAGTGAAGCTTGTTTCCTGGTGTCCTGCCCCCTCCCCAGAACAACTCTGACCTGGAGTTGATTATATTAGAATCTGGGGGATGCATGGGGCAGAGCCCTCCACAAAAAAACAGTCTTTTTTGAGGGCACAATACTGGTGTCGGTATTGCACCATCACTGTGCAGGACATCGGGATTCTTTCTGTTGTGTGCACTTAGTGCTTCCCCATTGTGGGTACGTCACATTGATGGTATAACAACATGGAATGCATTCTCGCATGCCCATTATGTGATCCTCTGGTATCCCTGAACTGGCCACAGAGGTGAGAGTTGGATCAGGAAGGGAGCAGTGGTAACTAAAAAAACCCTTAAAAGTAAGGCTCCTGCCTCTCTGTTTTTGGTTTTTATGTGGACCATATACTGCCTATCAGGCCTCTTCAATCCTGCAATGTTGGAAATTGGGAAAGGGGTTAAAAATTGCTCACCTTAACATTCACAGTCTACTACCCAACCTTGATGAACTATCTGTCTGGGTTGTCCACTGTAAGCCTGACATACTAGGGATTACAGAGTCCTGGCTGAAACCCTCAATACCAGACTTGGCCTGTGTACTTACTGGCTATGAGTTTATTAGACAAGATCGGCCAGGAAAAAAGTGAGGGGGTGGTATCCTGATTTACTGTAAGAGTCATCAGAGAGTATCTGTGGTAATCCATCAGCAGTCCTCCCTGTCTTCTTGTGAACTGCTGCCACTGTGTTGTTACTTGGAAATACAAAGAAGCTGCATGTTGTATGCACATACAATCCCCCCAAGGGTGGTCTGCCTGGACTTATCCACCTCCTGGATACCATTGGTCCTTATGTTGGGGATAATGAACTTTTGATCCTGGGAGATGTGAACTTAAACTGGACAGGAGGTAACTCCAAGCAGTTTGAACCTCTGTTGGCGAGTCTTGCCCTGTCTCAGCTTATCCAGGAGCCTATTAACATGGTCTGCTTATGGTGGAACTAGCTCCCTACTGGACTGGGTCCTATCAAACCGTCCAGATAGGATCAGCACCACTGGAACCCTACCTGACTCCATCTCAGATCACACTCCGATATTTTGTGTGTGGAACATTCCTTCATCAAAAATTCCCCACAAAATCATTCATGTTAGGGATTTCTCTAGGTTTGATCTGGGGTCATTTCATGAGGATCTGAGGATCACTGACTGGTCAGGAGTGCTTAGTGCCCATGACCCCTCTACAGCTGTCTCCCAGTTTCTCACTGTTTTTTGCGCCCTACAGGACAAGCATGCCCCCCTTATTAAGTGGAGAGTAAGGGGGTCTGCCACAAAATGGCTACATGGGGACTTCCGGTTCCACCACGGAGCAGCTCACAGCCTAAGCTCAGACCTCCAACCTGCCTCAGGCATTAAAACAACACATCCAACTAAAAGAAAGTTCGAAGTGTCAAAAGTAGGTCGCAAGAAAGATAAGGGTAACTCGTCCACAAAACAAACTCCCTCAAAGAAGCGAGATGCCGCTGGATTGTTGACTCATCTACAACACCAGAGTAGGAGACACTCACCAAGCAGCACTCGTGGGTGTGATTATGACACAGATGGAGAGGCCGGCTTGCTCTCTTGGACCTGCTATGAGATCCTACTCAGAGAAATTTGGGACTCTCGTCTGGAAACCAGAAGAGAATTCCAAACCCTATCCCAACACCTGTCTAAAATAGATACGAGGGTCACTGAAGCTGAGGACCGAATCTCCAGCCTAGAAGACACCACTATGCAGCATGGTAAAGTGATAGAGGCCCTCCTGTACCAGCCTATCTCACTGCAAGCAAAATGCATTGACTTAGAGGGGCGCTCGCGTCGAAGCAACCTAAGGTTATACAGACTGGCAGAGGGATCCGAGGAACACCCGATGACGACTTTTTGGAGAACCTAGTAAGAGATGTCTTAGATCTCCCTCAGAGCTACATGTTATCTACTGAGCGGGCCCACAGATCCCTTGGCCCCAAACCAGTGGACCCCACTGCTAGACCGTGTTCCATCATATTTAAACTAAGCAGCTTTAAAACAAAAGACCTGCTAAGGAGAGCTTGGGCCAAAAAAAATCACTGACTTACCTCTCCTCACGACTTTCCTTAGACCACGACTACTCGCACGAAGTCCAACAAGCCCGCCAGAGGTACATCCCCTTACTAAAACCACTGAGAGAAAAGGGAATAAAAATCCAAACCCTATTTCCAGCAAAGCTGTGTATACACTGGCAGGATGGAGTGCAAACATACTCTACCCCTCGGAAGGCTTTGGAGGAAATGCAGAAGAGCGATATAAGCATACCAGCTACGGACACAGAACGCATTCTACGGAAGCGATCACTCCCTCTGGCTTGGAATGAGGTGACACAGCGGTGAAGAGCTATTTCTCCCCTGAGAGCAGTACAGGAAGCCCTGGAATGAGTGCACTCATCGAAGCGAGCTATGCTGCAAGAACCCTTGCAATTCTCAACTAGGTGAAGGCAAATCCCGAGTCTCATGTCGCCAGTCTGATTTCTGTGATGAGAAATGCCCAAATGCTTTGATAAGAACCCAACAGCCATTCTCTCTGGCATATCGCAAAACCATGTCCAGACTGGTACCCAAAATTTGTTGTTGTAAATAAATAACTCAATTTGTTGATTTCACTCGGGATCTGTGAAAAATGATAGGACAGGACTTAACAGGATCGGTCATGTCATGTTAAAATCTGATGTAAGCTTAATGCATATAGTAAATATAGTAACCTGTGACCTTAAAGTGAACAGCGGATGTAGATGTACGCTAGGATTTAGAAAGACACAGAAAGGAGCTCGTTGCCTGCGGCGAGGTAAGGGTTGCTGCTACAGGTTTCATACTCCACCTATTTTTTTACACTCATGTGGCGCAGTGCACTTTTGCAAATCTCTCCTCATGGAGTCTTTTGGTGAAGAGGAGTCGGTATAGTGAGTTATCTATCTATCTCTTCACAGCCCCCCCTGTAACTTCCATCAGCAGGGAGTGGTATAGGAGTCCCCAGATCGTGGTCCCCCAACTTTGGAAGCTCACCACCTGTATTCTATAGTTTCCCTCAGGGAAGTGTTGTGTTGTGTTTCTTATTTCTTTCCTCCTCCCTCTCTCCTTGTAGGCCTGTTGCTGGCCTTGTTCTGTTGACAAAAGAGAGGAGAAGGGAACTTTGTTATCACTTATACTGAAAAGTTATATATGTATTGTTTGATGTTTGTTATTCTAACTTCTGATTTAATTAACACATACTTGGTTATGTTAAAGGGTCTACATATAGTATATATAATAGAGAGGGAAGATAGATTTGATCTTAAAGAAATAGTGAAAGATTACACCATGTGCTTTAAAAACCTGCAGAATGATGGATAAACCAACTATACTTTATTCCTACAATGTGAACGGCCTAACAAGCCCGGTTAAGAGGAGCAAAGTACTGAGGTTTCTTAAAAAAACTGAGGCCAACTTTATTATGTTGCAGGAGACGCATCTCAGCACAAGAACATAATAAACTGGCTAAGTTTGGTTTCAGCTGTACTGCAAGTGCCTCATATGGGAAGGGACGTAGGCATGACGTAGCTGTATTGGTCCCCGCTAGGGCACCCTTTACACAAATTGATAAATTAGTGAATAAAGAGGGGAGATATGCTTTTCTTAAAGGAAGGCTACATAATAAAATGCTAACGTGGCCTTTATATATGTACCCCCAGGTCTGATTTCTCAATATATCGTTCCATCCTTATAAAACTACATGAATGGACAGAAGGAGAACTTATTGTGGGTGGTGACTTAAATATCACACTAAATCAGACATTGGACTCCACCACCAATATCCTAAGAAAAGATTGTAACTTAGCTAAAAAACTTTCTACCCTCCTTTTGGAGTTAGGATATGTAGATATATGGAGATCCATGCATAAGTTTCAGAAAAACTGCACATATTTCTGTCCCCCCATAATACTCATTCCAGATTAGACTGTTTTCTAGTCCCCAAGGAGGTAACAGGCAAGTAAGGGACTCCTGGTTTGGTACTAGATTGCTGTCTGACCACGCCCCTGTCTTCCTAAAAATGTCCCTGGGGGACTTCACCAAATGTACTTTCTGGAAACTGAATGTCTCCCTGCTGCAAGACCAGGAGGTGACAAAATCCATAGAAAAGGCAATAGACCAGGCGATAACAGACAATAGTTCCTCAGAAGTCTCCCCTGCACTTCTCTGGGACACAGTAAAGGCAATTCTACGAGGGAAACTTATCTCCATCTCAGCCCATAAGAAAAAACAAAGAGAGGCCAGACAAATGGCATTGAAAATGGAGATTCAGTCTTTGGAGCTCCAGCTCTAAATTAAATATGGTTCTCCCCTCAATAAATGATTATTGCAAGCAAAAAAAGAATTAAATCAAATTCTTGACTATCAAGTAGAGCAGAAGATTCTCTACTTGGAACAAAGATATTATGAGGGTGTTCCTAGATCGCAGAGACTATTGGCCTCTCGTATAAGAGCCCACAGGGCACGGGCCATTATCTCCACCCTAAAACATCCACTAAATGAGGAGCAGCTCCTATGTACCCCAGACATTGTTTCGGCCTTCCGTACCTACTATGCTTAGCTATATGAAGAACTGAAACCACCCCCAGGAGAATCTAAAATAACTGAATTCCTCGAAAGTATTACCCTACCCAAGGTCCCCCCACCCTTAAGCCCCAACTGATAGCCCCAATCACCAAGGCCACTGTTTTTCGGTTTTTACTGGAAAATCCGGTAAAATTCCGGAATTAGAGCTGCCTGAAGACCGATAAAAACAAAGATTTCATGGAATCTGGCATTTTATATCAGATCAGTAAATCTACAAAACTTGTGTTTTTCTTTTAATTCCTTCATGTACTATTTTCAATTTGCTCTATTTAATGCTCTGTATATTAAGCCTTCTTTAATTCTGATTATTTATGCACGCACTAAAAGAATGATAGCAGAATCCCGGTAAAATCCGGAAATTAGAGTAACAATCACCGGTGTAATTCCGGAATCTGAAGTCTTGAAAACGAAATTTCATGATTTTAATCATCGTAAATCAGTGGCCTTGCCAATCACCAACCTAGAATTAAATAAAGAAATGTCTAATTTAAAGACTGCAAAATGTCCTGGCACTGATGGATTTCCATCAGAATTCTATAAACATTTTAAAGAAAAGTTAACTCCCATATTGCTTCAGGTATTCAATTTTGCTATGCAAGATTCTGGATGTCTTCCAAAATCGTGGGACCATGCAATCATATCTGTTATACACAAACCAGGTAAGAACCCCACCCTATGCCCCTCCTATCACACCATATCAGTACTTAACACTGATTATAAAATGTTTATAGCAGTCCTAACAAGGTGCTTGCAACAAATTATACCGAAACTGGTCCATATGGACCAAGTGGGATTTATACCCGCCCGCCAGGCACAGGATAATCTACATCGGACCACCCACATAATAGACTACCTTAATACAACCTCCCTCACAGCTACCTTATTATGCTTAGATGCCGAAAAGGTCTTTGATAAGGTCTCATGGCCTTTTTTAAAGGCAGTGTTACATATATTTGATATTCCCTTACAGTTCGTAAATACAATATTTAAAGTTTACAAAATGCCTAAGGGATTTATTAGAGCAAATGGTCACACTACGTCCTCGTTTCCCCTAAGCAGGGGCATGCAACAGGGATACCAGATGTCCCCGATTCTATTTGCATTATACCTAGAACCGCTGGCACAAGGATTAAGAGAGAACTCTGGCATCCTGGGGGTCTCTGTTAATGGAATTGACCAGAAGTTGGCACTTTATGCAGACGGTATTCTGCATTATATAACAAAATCAGAAACCTCCATCCCTAATCTGTTTACATTTATCCACCAGTTCTCAAAATTGTCAGGCTACTCATTAAACACAAACAAAACTGAAGTATTATGCTTCAATTTCCAGTCGTCCATTTCACTGAGTGCCAACTATCCCCTCAAATGGAACTTGCCACATATAAAATATCTAGGGGTGAAGCTTGCAAACAAAAATTCCCTCCTATTTTCACTAAATTATCCCCCCCAAATGCAACAGTTTATAAGAGATATGCAGAGGTGGTCTCTACTACCCCTACCTCTACACTCCAGAATACAAGCGATTAAAATTAATATTCTACCTAGATTTCTTTTTCTATTTCAGTGTGTCCCTTGCTTAGTTTCGAAAGCGACCTTAGATAGTGGCAAAAACTCCTGCTAAAATATGTTTGGGAAGGCAGAAGACCAAGGATCAGAAGCCAAACCTTGTGCCTACCAAAGATAGAGGGAGGATTTGCTTTACCCCTCCTAGCGGGATACTGGCTAGCTTCCCAGATGCGAGTGGCCCTGATGTTATTACACACGAATTACCAAGCAAGATGGAAAGATTTAGATCTAATAATACCCTATACTCCCAGCATACAAAATCAAATATTTAATACCCACCCAATAGACTTGCACCCTCCCTTGGCATACACAGGAACGGTAGCTGCCCTTGAAGGCTTCCGAAAGGGAAGTCATAAAGGCCTGACTCGGATGTTTCTCTGGCAGTATCAGAGTTGGTCCTAGTCTGCTAATAAGATAAAAGTGCACGCAGATCCCTGGTATGCTACTCAAGAGGTGAACGGCTGTAGAGCCCCTTGGCAATTTCTAAAGGGGGAAAGGATTATATCCTTTGAGGAAGCTAAACATATATTTCAGTGGAAACAAAGTGACTTACTACCCTATTACCAAATCAGAGATTACATAAACACACAGTTCAGAAGGACATACATGCAATCCACAGCTAAAGCACACACTCCTGTATTCGAATCCATTTGGAGTTCCAATGTGGAAGAAAGAGCAATAACTCTCCTGTACTCAAATTACATAGTAGATTAGCAGTATTCCACTCAATACATTAAACAAAAGTGGGTGGAAGACTTGGGACAGCCGGTAATGGAAAACTCCTGGTCTCAAGTCTGGAAAAACACATGATGCACAGCCTCTTCCCCAGGTTGGCAAGAATTTGTATGGAAATTGAGATATAGATTCTTTAAGGTCCCAGCCCAGGTAACTAAATGGAATTCAGCAACTAGTCCCAGGTGTTGGAGGGGCTGTGGTATAAAGAATACTACACAGGCCCACATTTTTTGATTCTGCACCATCATATAAGACTATTGGAAGGGTATTTTGGCACAACTCCAGACTATATTTTCACTCTCAACACCCCCGGCCCAGAAAATGTGATCTTAGAACTATTTCCCCAGGGAATGAGGGTCTCGGATTCAAAATACCTCTGGAGTACTTTAATAGCAGCTGCAGCTAAAGGCATCACTAAGAAATGGCTTACCAACACTTCCCCCACTCTTCAAGATTGGAAAGATATAGTATCTATGAATCAGACAAGTGAAAAAATCACTTATTCCTTATCGCATAGAATTCCTTGGTATATAAACAGGTGGACTAGATGGAACCTACACTTAGTTGACACATTCATTAATGAAAATGGGCACATGGTTGGTTAACTATTAGGGCGGTTCATTGTAGAGCTGGATAAATATTCCCTCCTGAGTCACTATAAAATTCAATTGAAAGACAAGGAATAATGTATTATTATAGCTTTGGCAGAGAATATTAAGAAATGTAGACCCTCTTTTACAGTTAATTTATGGCCTTTTTAATTTATTCTGTAAGTTATTACTAACACTTATAAGTTTCTTATTGTTTAAATATACTAGTAATAAATTTAGTAAAAGTTTGTGTAGAATACTGTAGATGAAAAATTGATGTTTAAGGATGTATAAAAGGTGTAGGGCCCTGTTTTAAAAACTATAAACCAAGTTATAAAATCAGTGCCGATCAGTGCCGAGCTTTCGCTCAAGACTCAAGACCTATCTTATGACAACAAGCGTATGCCAGTGCCACCGCACCTGACACTACTACTACTGACCACAACTTGCCTACTTACCAAACCAAAATCTCTAACCCTCCCCACAAGGTAGCACTTACTTTTCCTCCCCCCTCTCTGAACCCTCCCGATGCTCCAGAACTATTATACCTAACTAATCTCCAGTACTGTCACGCTAATATGTAGGACAAAGAAGACTGTAATGTAATGCAATGGAATAACAACTATTCAACTACATATATGAAACCACTATTACAACTGCTATGTGTACACAGCCGAATACTGTATACCCATGATAACCTGTATCTGCTTATGTTCTACTGTTTAATTATTATTGTATTGTTATTCCCGGGTCGCCCCTGAAAAAGGGACCTTCGGGGCCCAGTGGGCCTACCCGGTCATCAAAATTCAATAAATAAATAAATAAAAGGATGTGTTTTCCCCATAATAGTTTGACTGTAATAGGGAAGAACCACAATTGTAAGGTCCTATCCTTGAGTTTTGAATGTATTTGAAGATGTTTTTTAAACCTGTAAAATGTTGTATCTTTTTGAATAAATAAAATTTGAAGTATAAAAAAAAAAATGGCTGCATGGGAGCCTCTTAGCCCTCATGTGTGCAAGAGACAAGTGTTGGGCTCACTTCAATAGCACGTTGGATCAGTCCATCTTCTAACAGTATAGGAAGCTCAGAAATGAGTGCAAAAAAGCCATCAGGGTGGCAAAAAGTGACTACTGTAAATCTGCCCTGCTTAGCTCTACTAAGGACCCACGAAGGTTCTGGAGGAACATAAAAAACTTAGCGGCTCCTCCAACTCTGGGGTATCTGATATGATCATTGGTGGGTCAAGCTGTAATAATCCACTTATGATTGCTAATGCTTTAAATTCATACGAGGCAGTATAGCACAGTGGGCTAAGGCTCTGAGCTGCAAATCTGGTGACATCCAGCAGACCAGACCTGGGTTTGAATCCTACAGCTTCCACTTGCATACTGTGTGACCCTGAGCAAGTCACTTAACCTCTTTGTGCTCCCAGGTCGCTCCTGTAAAAAAGCTTTTAGCTTAGTGTGCTATACCTGGTTAAAAAAAAAAAAATCCCACTTGTCTGTGCTTACCTCCCTTTTCCCTGCTGTAGAGAATATCAGTGGCCCATCGGCCTCTGTCCCTCAGGAGGTTCACTCCTCTCACCCATTATTTTATCTCAGGGCTGTGTCTGTCATGGAGATACAGAGACTTCTCTCTGGTCTCTCCCCTCACTCCAGCACTGGCCATGATAACATGGAGCCCAAGCTTCTGAACCTGGGTGCTCCCTACATTGCCATTCCAGTGGCACATATCTTCAACCTGTCCCTTGCCACTGGTGTTATCCCTGGCATTTGGAAAGTAGCAAGGATTGTCCCTGTTCTGAAGCAAGGTAACCCAAAGTCCTGGACAACTATCGTCCAATTGCTATCCTATCGGCCATTAGTAAACTCTTAGAGAAAGCTGTCGCCGAACAACTCACAGAGTACATTCAGGCTCATAAGTTGCTGTCCCCTGCGCAGCATGGCTATCGCAAAGGGTATGGCACTTCCACGGCCCTTGTCTCTGTCTCTACTAGCATCAGGGTGATCATGGACCAGGGTGAACTCTCTGGGGTCATATTTATAGACTTATCCAAGGCCTTTGATCTTGTGGACCATGCATTATTTTGCTCACAGATGCAGTGCCTAGGTCTGTCCCCTCCTGCTTTGAATTGGCTTAGAAACTGCCTCCAAGGCAGAATACAGCAGACTAAATTCAACAAGGTCCTCTCTGACCCCACTCTGGTGACCTCTGGTGTCCCACAGGGATCAGTTTTGGGGCACCTTCTCTTTTCTGCATTTGTTAACAACCTCCCTGCTGCTGCTTCCAACTGCAGTGCCACCCTTTATGCTGATGATCTTGTCATCCTGGCGGACTCCCGGGACATTGGGGTTCTCAACCTTCAGCTGAGTGAGGCCTTTAAGAATATTCAGTCCTGGGTAACGTCTCACAAGCTGGTCCTCAACCTAAAGAAAACTCAGGCCATGCTTTTTGGGTCAGTAGCCAAGATCAAGGCCTCCCCTGTCCTTTTATGTGTCAGTGGTGTGGATGGCTCTCCCCTCCTAACCACAGTTTCAATAAAATACCTTGGAGTGACACTTGACCCCCAACTTGACCTGGGGTGTCACATCCTAAATGTTTGCAGAGCCATAAACTGTAAACTGGGTCTTGCCTACAGGGCAAAGAAAAATCTGATGTCTGCAGCTCGCCTGGCGTTGGCCAGAGGTGTGCTGCTCCCTTCACTTAGCTATGGCCTTCTCCTGTTCGCTAGCACCTCCAAGGTCCACCTTGCTCGATGGAACATGACCTACAACAACATCTGTTGCTTTGCCCTGGCAGCCCCATGTCTCACCCATCATTGTAAATTATACGACAGACTGGGCTGGCTTTCCCTGGCCAATCACTTGAAATATGGGTTGGGCTGCTTCGTAGGAAAGGTGCACAGAACCAGAACTCCTCCAGGGCTTGTGCAGCTTCTCAAGCCTGCTGAATCCTCTTCCTACTCCCTCAGGTCTCAGGGTCCTGGGGTGCTCAAAGTTCCTTATACTCGAACCCTAATGGGAAAAGGGACTTTGCTACATGCGCTCTGAGGCTATGGAACTCCCTTCCTGACCACGTACATGCCTCCCCCTCCCACCTGAGTCTCCAGAATTCCCTGTGGGAGCACTTGAAACTCTCCTCTGTGTGTGGATGTCCCAAGCCATCTTAGCCAGGTCTCCAAATTGGTCTCATCCAACCCACTGCCCACTGTCCTTTAACTCTGGGAAGCATGTGATTGCTTGCTATCTGCTTATGAATAATGTGGCCCTGGTAAAAGGGTCACTCTTACAATGTAATTGCCATTGAATGTCTTAGTCTATTTATTCTGTATGTATATGTATATTTTACCTATTACTGATCACTGTAGACTATCTATGTTTATCTTGCTCTCTTGTAACTCTGTACATTGCCCCTCTTGTTGTTATGTACCTTGTTTGAACCTATATTTTTCACTGTACTCTCCCAGGTCATACCTGAAAATAGGCATACAGCTGCTTGTCTAGTGTACCTACCTGGTCAACAAAAGCTAAATAAATAAATAAAATAATGTATGGTCCACTATTGGCAACAACGCATGTGTTGCCATCTCGAGGTTGCCAAGATGACTGAAACCTCTCGAGCTTTGCTCCCGAGCTTTTAACAGCCATTGCAACCTCTCGATAGCTACACATGCTTGTTACCAATAGCGGACCATACATTATCCTCTATAATGTTGTGCAGTATTTATAAGTTTATGCTGTAACCTCTATTAGTATACCTTATTTTTATTAATTCTAGTTTTTTTTCCCCTCAGTTCCACTCCAGTTCCTGGAACTGAGAAAATTATGTTTTTCATCAAGTTCTTGAGTTGGGTTTATGTTATTCAAACTGTTAAAAACAATTAAAAAAAAATTGATTTAAATTGGGAAGGTTCTTTTGAAACTGAGAAACCAGCAAGGAAGGCACCATCCACATGAGAGCAGAGTGCAAAACATCTATTTACTGTGTTAAAGACAGCACAAACAACAGTCACAAATACACTCACTTTTGTGGTTGCCCAAGCAGAAATGCTGCCAGAGGGGTTCACAAACCTCCAACCAGTTTTGCATGTCATTGGAGAGTGCAGTCACTGGCAAGAACACACACAATTACAGCGTGAAATATAAAGTGACAAGTCCTTTATTATCTAATGTAGCACATGAAAAAGGACTATTTTTTTCTAAGATGTAGGACATACCAGTAATGTTTGTTAAAGTCATGCCAAAATTCAATTGCATTTGTTATAAAGAGACATGATTGATGCAAATACATCAAATACTTCTATGTAATTGCTAATGGTAATATTTGCCAATTCTGTTATAAAACTAAAAATAGCAAGGTTGCCCATATTTGTGCTGAAAACATAATGTATTTGTTAAAATGAGGGGCCTAATAAATTACCATGCTGCCAGGATGTTTGTTCCAGTCATAATTAAAAATAAAGGACTTATCAAACAATTGTATCCCTTCCCTTCCCTTGCTGGTTCCCTGGGTCCTAGAAAATAGGGATTTTATTAAAATGCCTCAATTGTTTTTGAACAGCGTGGCTCAGTTGGTAGCATATCTGTCTCTGGACCAGAAGGTCGTGGGTTCTCGTCCCTTACCAGTATTGGACTTGCACCTAAAAATCGTTGGCATCCGAGTGCAGTATTGGGGGGTGCTGTACTGCTGGAGTGTGCCATCCTTCGGATGAGATGTTAAACTGAGGTCCCTTCTGCCCATCCTGGTGTTGTTCTGGTAGGTGTCCAGGTGGAAGTAAAAGAACCCAGGGCACTCTTCGCAAAAGAGCAGGGAACATTCCCGGTGTCCTGGCCAACATTCCCCTTCCCATAAACCGGTTCATGCAATTATCCAGACTGTGTGTGGGTGATGATCTGTGATATGGCCGCCACCACACATTCAGTCACTTCACTACCAGTCTACTGTAGCATTGCTTGTAAAGCGCTTTGGGATACTGTGCATGAAAAGCGCTATATAAATGCTGATTCTTCTTCTTCTCTTCTTGTTATGACCCTTATTTTAATAAATGCATTGGCACCATGCACTAAGGGGCATAATGCCTGCACAGTGCTGATCTGCAGTGCACAGGCAAGGCTAAGATTGTCACCCATGCAGCAGTGGTCCTGTGGACCCCTGGCTGCAATCATAGAAGGGATGCACATGCCCTTACACAGTCAGTCCCCCAACTGTGCATGCAGTTATGGGTGCAGACAGTCCAGGGGAGTGACCAGAGGACATGCCCACACTCCATACCATGCACTATGGTGCAGATTGCTGGATGAGGGGGGCACAAGATAAGGCAGTAGGCACCCTGCTGCATTCTCCAAGTGCTCCCCCCCATGAAGATACCCACCAGCTGCAGCAGGAAGGAAATAACAACATGCCACACCGCCCCAATCTCTGGTTATGAAGGGAGGGCTGTAGTTGCAATTTGTGCATCTGCCCATTTGTTTTGCACATAAGGGACTCATTCCATCCCAGAATCCTTTACTCCTCATGGAGTAAGGGATCTACTCTGAGACCAGCTCAAGCCTCCAATTGGATGCCCACCTGTGTCCTCCAATCCACCTCACTGCACACCAGCACACCAGGGGGCAGGGCTGCAGACTGGTACCCAGTCCATCATTCACAAATGCAAGCCACCATGCACCTATCTACAAGTGCAGAACTGCGTGGGCTGGGTATGTGCCTATCACATGTATGAATGGTACATAGGCACCATTTTGCAGTATGGACAAATATGGGCAACATTGCTTTTGTTAGTTTCTTTAACTAGGAAAACTTAAATGTCAGAATGGACCAGATTCAGTATTTGGTGTAATTCTCATCACATCACTGCAACAACTGTGGTTGTATCAGTGGGTCAACCCCAGGAATCCCTCACCTATGCTTAATAACTGCAATCATTCTCTTGGAATGAACCGCCCTGGAGTTTTTAGAATTTTAAGCTATTTAGAGAACTTATCAGCTGCAGACCTTTTCGACAGGAAGGGGGCATGGATCAGCAGGGAAGCAGACAATCAGACACCGGGGGACTGGAGGAAGATCAGACATAGAAAACCTCAGAGAAAAGAGCCAATCACAGCTCACCTGTGCCTCCTTAACCCATCAGCAGTCAATCCAGGGAGCTGCTGAGAAAGACCAGGAAGAAGTAAAGGCCTGTGTAAGGACCACCCAATCCAGCGGCCCTCTGTGTTGCAGCCCCCTGTGTGAAGGACCCACATGATAATGACAGTGGAGTCTGCCTGCTGGAGTCAGCCAAAGGCAGCTGGCCACTCTGCTCATCTGCTGAACCAAGGAAAACCAATCAGTCCAACAATGAGCAAGGTACTGTAAAACTGCCATTGCACAGCTAGCATTGCTTATGACATCTTGTCAGCTAAGTCGTTGTGGCTTGTAGATAGTGTTTAATTTCCAGCTGTAGGCTGTGTTTTTATTTCCAGCTAAAGCACTGTGGTTAGTAGACATTGTTTTATTTCCAGCTGTATTCATTGCTTTTATTTCTGATTAAAGTGTTGTGGCTGGTTGGTATTGTTTTATTCTTAGTGTAGCGGGGTAGGAATTTCAGGATAATGAAGTCAGGCAGGCCACAGTTCAAGTGCATAAAAAATGCCAGGTGGCATTTATCACTTTATTTTCCTTTCATAAAATGATCAGTAGTTGAACAGAATTCAAGAAAATTATTAGTTAGTTCAGCAATTTTCAAGTCAGAAGTCACTGTTGTGCCGAATGGCACACACATGCTCTTGCATCAGAGGTCTTACACCTCTCACAGTCAGCTCTCCACTGACACCCTATCTGAATCTGGAAGCACAGAAGGACCTTTTATACCCACCCCCTGTGGTCAGGTGACTTTAGCATCACTAAAACAAAAAATGTATTTAAGCCCTCTTTTTAATTTATATAAATACTGAGGGCTTCCTAGACATACTACTAATACAGTCCTTAAATCATAAGTAAATAAAATAGCTTAGGACCAGATTTAAAAGTGAGGAGGGAAGTGGAAATTTACACTCATTTTGATTGACAGTTTCCCTCCTATAAAACTGGCCACAAGAGGCCGCTGCTGGCCTATAGGGCCCCTGGACTGGCACTTCACCGAGTCTCTCTGCTCAGGTAAGACTGGCTTCATTTTGCTTTCCAGAGTTGTAGGCCAGGGGTGGGATATTCAAGGCAGTTGTGCAATGCGCAACAGGGTTGTGCCAGTGCAACTGCGGCAATGTGCCGGAGAGCAATACTCAGCAGCAGCAACTGCGCAGCACAAATCCCCATGCGCCAATGCGCAATGGTAATGCATGCATGCACAGGTGCAGGGGGTTTAGCCATGAATAAGCAGCAAGTGCGATATTCAGCAGCAGGCAAACGGCGCAAGTGCAGAGCAAATGGGACTTGCACAGAGCAAACTTGAGCACATAAAAAGAGGGAGCAAGCAAGGGAAGGAGGCTTGTGCCAGAGGGGAGGTATAGAGAGGGAGAGCAAATGGGAAGGCTGGACAGCAGGAGGGGTGCAAGACAGTGACAGAGGCAGGCAGGGAGTTTCACAGAGTGTGGGACTGGGTGTGTGACAGTGAGTGTGTCTGTGTGTGTGAGCGAGTGTGTGTGTGTGCGTGTGATACAGGTGCAGAGACAACATCCTGAGTGTGTTCCTGTGAAACCCAGCACAGGAGGGGCAGCACAGGTGCCCAGGCAGGTGGGAGGTGGAGGCTACAGCTCACAGGCCACCAACTGGGAACCCCGAACACAGGCGTGTGCCCAGCGCAGGGGCACACTCAGCAGCACACAGCCGGGGAGACAGCCACCATGGGAGGCTGGGCAACCAAGCCGATGGCCAGTGCCATCTTCCAGATGGAGGCAGTAATGAGGGGTGTAAAGAGGCAGGAGGCAGAGCGGCGTGGCCGTGGAAGGGCCCATCGGCGGTATGCCCGGAACAGGTGGTACCGTGCCCACACCACCTTCGAAAAGTACAGTGATACAGAGATTGTGGGCTGATACCACCTGAACCAAGCAATTCTGAGGCAGCTCTGTGAGCTGTGCAGTGAGGAGATGCAGGCACCCACAAGACGGTGCCATGCCCTGTCAGTGGAGATGAAAGTCATGGCTGTCATGTGCCTGCTCACCATGGGTACCTTCCAGAGACCAACAGGGGACACCACAGGCATAACCCAGTCAGTCACATCACAGCTCCTCACACAATTCCTCAATGCACTGCTGCCACATACTGCGGAATACATCCATTTCCCCAGCACACAGGCAGAGCATACAACGAACATGCAGGAGTTCGACAGGGTGACACACATGCCTGGCATGCTAGGGTCCATCGACTGCACCCATGTTGACAGCCACACACCACCTAGCCCAGAGGGGGTAGCATACATCAACAAGAAGGGCTTCCCCAGTGTCCACTGCCAGGTGGTGTGCGATGCCAGGGGGTGCATAATCAATGTCTGTGCCACACACCCTGGTGGAGCACATGATGCCTACATCTGGCACCAGTTGGCATTGTGCCACAGGTTCGACACTGGGAACACCCCCACAGGCCACCTAGTAGGTGAGTATGCTGTAGAAATGGGCAGCCTGGCACAACAGGGCAGGGTGTGGGGGATGCTAGGGCAGGTGCGCCAGAGAGTGAGGCCGGGAAGACTGGGGGTGCAGCAACACAGCCCACCATGCTAACCACACATCTCTACACACAGGTGACAGTGACTACTCACTCCAGCCCTGGCTGCTCACCCCATACCAGCGCCCATCAACCCCAGTACAGGAGCTATACAATGAGGCACACAGAACATCATCGAGCATGTGTTCGGGCCGAGGTGCCCTAGAGTACAGCCCCTCAAAGGCCTGTGGCCTATTCCTGGCCTGCTGTATACTACACAACCTGGCCACCGACTGGGAGATAGCTGTCGAGGTTGAAGAGGGGAACAGCAGTGGGGATGACGTGGCCACCAGGCCAGACGGTGGTGGGCAGCCCCCTCTGGGCAAAGGGAACCCTGGCTGAACAGGATGACCTAGCAGCACTGGGAAACAATCGCAGAGGAGCACTATGAAGCATGCAGGTAGGTGACCATGTGAATCCATATGCACATCCTGGGGACTATGGCACAGCATACAGGCATGCATGGATGGGCCCTGTGACAGTAACGGCTGGAGGGGGGCATGGACAGGTGTGGGACTGGACACCATGGAAGCACTCAGCACAGTACTGCACACCCCACCCACACACCCCCGCACACACACGCACATGCACACAGGAACCATCATGCCCGTGCCCAGAGGCAGGCACCAGCAGTGTGTCAGACACTGAGCACTGGTACACATTTGCAATCACTGCTTTGCTGGCATCATCATGCAATCACCACAGTGGCCAGCAGCTGGGCGGGTGTGCACAAGGCCTGTGTGCAACGTGAACCATGGATGCCATGTTCCTGGAACGCACACGCACACGCCACACCAATGTGCACACAGGGCAGCAGCAGATAGTGGACAGGGAGGTGGGCGGTTCAGGACCGCCGCATGGTCACATGGTCACCGTGGACACGTGGATGGCCCCGCCAAAACTGTCCAGCAGACACAGGCTGTGCGATGGCCACAGGGGGTGTCTGTGATGTTTCCCCAAGGGTGTTACTGCGGGAACGCGACCGGGTCCTCACAGGTGTCTGCAGACTCCCTAACATGCCCACTCCAGGCATGCCCGGAATGCCCACAGTGGATCCCGGCATTGACACAGTGGGGGTCACTCGACACCGTGAGCGAGGAGTGGAGAATGCACTCCTCAGGGTCTGCGGCAGACGACCATGCACCACAGTGGCCAGTGGTGCTAGGCTGGCCGTGACCACAGCGGTAAGCCGATACAGGGCTGTGGTCGTGTCCTCCCAAATACGAGTCTTCTCGGCCAGGAGCTGTTCAAAGTCCCTGTCATGCCACACTGCAGCCTAGCATAGCTCTGCACGGAGTGTACGCACCCCTGCCACGATCAGAATCTGCTGCTCAACGGAGGCCTGTAGTAGATGGGTGTGCTTGGCCAAGGGGTCGGTGCCCTGGGGTGCATGGACATTGTGCCGACCCACATGTGTCGTTCGACCCCACAGCCCAGCCCCCTGCGCAGGTGGGCACTGCTCAGTGGGGTCCTCTTGGGGCTGTTCATTCAGCGGTGCACCATCGGCAGGCACTGCACCCAGGCCCCCTTCAACACCTTCCAACTGCCGCTGCTGCCCCACTGGCTGCTGTACGCCAAGCAGCGCCAGTGCGGCTGCACCACCACCACCACCATCAGCCAGCGCTGCACCTGTGGTGCTTATGGTGACACCGGGGATGGTGGTCGGTGGGCAGACAACTGCCTCCAGAGCACCGTCTGCACTGCCGTGGTGAGTGTGTGGTATGGGTGCCTGCCCCACAATGGCAACATCGCTATCCAGAATGATGGTCTCGTCGTCATCAGTCCCAGACCCTGTCCCAATCTGTGTCTCAGCATACTGGACACTATGCCTGGCATCATGCTGAAACACAGCCGGGGCCTCGTACGCAACCACGCCACAGGCATCTGGACAGTCACTGGTGTTGGACTGCATGCAGTCCAGCTCCCAGACACCGGTGGAGGTGGAAGGATGGTCCTCCAGATCCAGGACCATCCCCAAGGTGGACACCCCCACCTCTGCCGCTGCATGCAGGCGCTCAGGAGCTGAAAAGGAAAAAAGTTGCATTAGTGCCACTGGCGCACCCCCCTGCCCCCCTGCCCTGGGTGCTGCCGTACCTACTATGCAGTTATGGGCTGCCACATGTCTGGAAGCCACTGCCGGGTACCCCCTAGATGGCACAACACAGCATGGTAGCTGCCACCAAGTCCTCCTGCGGTGTCAGCTGTGGCACGTCAGGCTGTCCTCTGCACTTGGCAGCACGATCGGCCCGGATGGCTGCCACCTTATCTTTTATCTGCCTCTGGTCTGTGCCGACCTTCTTCTTGCACTCCTGCACAGACCTTTGATGGATGCCCTGCTGATCTATGGCTCGGGCCATACCCTTCCATGCCGTTGCTCGGGCCTCTGGAGTGCCTGTCGAGCCACTCAGTAGAGGCTCCTTGTCCAGGTAAGCCTCGAATAAGGCATCTGTCTCTGCCCTCGTGAAGTTGGGCCTACGCTTCTGTGCAGGCCCACTCTCATCAATATCCTCATGTTCCATCATGCTGTGTCCTGTGGGAATAGACATGTGGTCATTGATGACTGTTGCCCACAGCACCCTCCCAATCCACTGTCCCGAGAGCCCCACAGCATCTCATCTTACCTCTGAAGGATACAATACCGGTCCATATCCTGTGCAGTCCTACAGCACCTTTATAGCACATCGCATGCCAATGAGGGGATACACAACTGTAGTGGGATGCAAGTGCCTCCGATGTGCCGTAGATATGCTGATTATCTAATCTGCATATGCCGGCTGAATATCATAAATTTGCGCATGCGCAATGGACATGCGCATGCTCAGGTCATGGTGCAACAATGTGATGTGCGCAGTAGGCCCAGCAGTATGCATGCATGCACTGTCAGCATGTATGCCACTGACGCACCTACGCACACTGCGTAATACGCGTTACAGCACTCGGCCACTATTGAGCATGTGGCGCTCATGTGCTGTATGGCCTATGGCACCCAGGTGCTATTGGGGCATGAACTGTGGCACCCACATGCCCCAGTTACACCCCATGCATGGTGGGCCCAATAGCGCAGTTGTGCACAGTGCGTGTGCCAACCCTTGACCCCACGGTTGCCCTTTGCCCCTCTGGGAGCCCTGCAGCATGTGCCAGTGCTGCATTGCCAGTATCATGCATCTCTGTGGCTGCGCAATTGGTGATGGCAGCGCATCTCCGTTGCGAGGTGTGCATCCCCAGCACGTGTGGCTTGTGCGCTACTGGGTGCCATTTTGGATCTGTGAATGAGAAATAGCTATGCCACACTGCAGCAGTGCCAAGACACCTAACTGGTCACAGGTGGAACTGGTGAACCTTGTGGCCCTTGTGGAACCACATGCAGGTAGTTTGTTTGGCCAGGTGCTCCTGACCAGGCCACGGACAGAGGTGTGGCAGGAGGTTGCTGATGGGCTGGTGAATGCTACAGGTTCACAGCGCAGTGGGGAGCAATGCCGCCACCGCTATGGGGACCTGCAGTGGAGGGACCCTGAGAGGCTAGAGTCACTACCGGCACATGTCTAGAGGGATGCCGTGCTATGACCAGGTAAGTGCGCTACGCCCGTGTCTGTGCCCAACCAGTGTTCTGTGGGGCAAGCAGGGTGGCACAACATGCTGCTGATGGGGGGCTGGGGCTGCGAGTCCTGTTTGCTGGGGTGGCGCACCATGGGTGCACTGTGCCACCACGCTGCTGCTGTGCTGGGCCGGAGAACACGCTGTGCTGGGGGGGTATGTGGTGTTGCCAGGCACTAATGTGTCTTTCTCCATGTTTCCTTCCTAGGCCCTGAGGATAGGAGGAGGGCCCAAATGGCTGGCACTGCAGGTGGGCCAGGGCAGGCCACCGCAGGGGCTCATGTGCATGCTGCAGGCCACATGGGCGGTGCTCTTGGACAGGCACAAGGTGCACCGCAGCATGAAGGTAGGCACTGTTTCATGCTACGATGTTGTTCAGGGTGAGCAGCAGGGGTGGGGGTGGGCCACTGCCCCCTGTGTGCATGGCCTTTCCAGCTGTGCACTGCCCACGGTGTCTGTTGCACTGTGCTGTGGCTATCACACATGTGTGTGGCTGCTGCCTGTGGGCTGTGGGTGCACCTGGATTCAAGCTGTGCCACTGCGATCCTGCCACTTAGCCATGTCGCCTGCCTGCCATGGTGGTGGTGTGCGGCACATGGGTGGTGTTGGTGTGTAGTGTTTTGTATGGCTGTGGATTTCCGGGTAGGCAGCACGTGTGGGCA
This sequence comes from Neoceratodus forsteri, assembly GCA_016271365.2. Lineage (NCBI taxonomy): Eukaryota > Metazoa > Chordata > Ceratodontiformes > Ceratodontidae > Neoceratodus > Neoceratodus forsteri. Next base: position 742,257,361 of record CM057459.1, read on the forward strand.
CACACAGTGGGTGGCTGGGTGCCATCCCAGGGTTGCATGTCACCACTGTCTGCTTTGCACGGTGGGTGGGCTACAGTCTTCCAGACATGCACTCATACCATGTTCCCTTCTTTGTCCTAGGTGTCCATCACACTGATGTAAACACCAGGCTCCGGCGACAGATTCTGCGGGTCTCCACAGCCACGCTCCACGTGGCACAGCTACTGTAACGTATGATGCGCAGGCAGCAGCGCAGACATTGATGTCAGGCACCAGTATGGCGAGGATGGTCATAGGACCCATTGGCCTGTTACTCTTACCCTTCCCTGTCCCCCCTCCCTTGCCCTCCCTTGTCCCGTTGTATTGCCATGACCACTATCCCCCGCCTCCTTTCCCTGGCCTCCCATTTTGTATGTGGCCTCCCTATTCCTTGTTCCCTGTCCCCTGTTGTCTGTGAATATGTATATAGTTATTTAATGCCTGTTGTAATACACTTTTATATGGTTAGCCATCTGTGTCCATGTCTGCTATGCGGCTGGCGTGTGCAGCCATGCTGCAGTGGTGTGCATGGCAGCAATGTGGTATGACTGGGGTGGCCAAGGGGTTGTGCCTGGTGGGTACACCCAGTGGATGGTGGCTGTGCCCTGGTGTGGCCGTGGGCTCTCTGTTTGGGTTGTGTGGCGTGTGCATTGTTTGTTGTTTGCCTGTGTGTTGCTGGCTGTGGTCCGGGTGACGTGCCTCATGCCTTTCTGTGGGGGGTTGCAGGTGGCTGTTTACCACTGGACATTGGTGCCACCCTGCCTCCATGTGCCACTGTGGTGCATGTAGTTGTGGGCCTGCTGCTTCCCCATGAACACTGGGCGGTATTCCATTGTGTGCCTGACATGCCTCACTCCCCCTCTGCACCCTGGTGGCGGGGCATCCCGCCCCAGTGGCTTCTCCTTGCTGTGCCTGTTGCCATTCCATCTGTGTCCTGGCGCATGCACCTCTGCCCTTTGCATCCCTGGTTGCTGCTATTGTGCTTCTTGGCCTGCTGCCTGGAGCAGCCCTGGTTGCACTATTGCGCAAGTTGGCTTGCTTCCTAGCACAGCCCTGGTTGTGCTATGGCACATGTTGGCTTGCTCCCTGGTGCAGCCCTGGTTGCACTATGGCACATCCCTGTGATATTCAGCTGTGTTGTGCTGGTGCATTCCACAATGTGCAACCTTTGAATATCATGTGCGGTGCAGCATGGCGCACCAGATTTGTGCTGCACCGCTATTGCGCATGCCTCTGGCACATTTCTGAATATCCCACCCCTGAACTTTACCTTTCTGTTTTTAACAACCAGCAAACTCAAAATCTCTTCCTGGGCATTCTTCTAATCACATACGACTGCCTAAAGTACTAGTAATGAATTCACAGGTAACCTTAGTTAGAAAAACTCATTCTTTGTCTTGCCTTGTTTTAGAGTGTCCATTTTGTTTTTTTGTGTTGGTTTTCATTAAAGGGGGGAGGAAGGGGTAATGCATTTTGTTTTCTTTTACTGCTCTTCTCCTCCCTGTTTATTTCCTATGAAGGATATTTTATGTTGCAGCATTTTCTTACAGTTCTTGCTACACAAAACCATTTTACGTAACAACTACAGGGGGCTGTCTGCACTATTAGAACCCAATGTTCTATGCAAACTTTAATAGCCTCACAAGGCTTTCTCTTAAGCTCCTTCTTCATCATTTGAGAACCTACATATATGACCAGGAGCAGTAGGGATGCAGAAACCAAAGGGAAAAAGGGTTGCTGCCCTTGTCTACTGGTATAACAGTATACAGGCAAGTGAAAAGTTTACAAATGGGGACATTCTGTTTTTTCCAGCCCCAAAGGCTGTTCTTTCTTGTATTTTTCAGGCTACCCTAAGTAATCTTATGCTGTTAATGTACCTTATTTTTGTGTATGCCTGCATAAGGCCTTGGAGGTCATATGCACTTGACCTCCCTTGCATTTTAATTTTGTGGGGATAATAGCCACACAGTTTACATTGTATACTACTTTTATTCCTACTGGTGTACTGGAATTTAAAGGCACAGATTGCACTCATTTACTTGTACTTTCAATCGTTAATTGCTTTTAAAGCACTGCATCATTTCTCTTTTCTTTCAAGGCAAAAAGCACTGCAGTTTACATCCAGTGAACATGTTTTTACTGCACATGATCACTTTATGCTAGACTGTATTGGCATTAATTTTACTTGTACTAACACCTAATGATGCATTCTGTAACAACAGACCTGGACATTTCAAGTACTTCAAATACCTTACTGATTTGCTTTGTTCCTTTCTCCACAGAAATACATATGGGAACACTTTAGCTATAACTATATATAATTATCCCCCAATACACAGGTAGCATCAATGTTAACTGCACTAAGTCCTACAGGTGCATCTTTGCACTGTATTATTTAGCCAGCAGTCCAGCACATTCGAAGGCCTTTAAGCCTTTATTCCCAAAACAAGAGGGGGGGGCAAGGTGAGACCCTCATTTCTTTGGCAGGGCACTTCACCCGTGACAGGGACACCCTGTCACATCTAGCAATAGCAGTGTTTTATTTCCAGCTAAAGCATTGTGACTAGTAGACATTGCTTTATTTCCGGCTGTAGGTATTGTGGCTTATAGGTATTGTTTTATTCACATTTCGGGACTGTGTAGTACAGTACGGATTGCACGCCCATTGGCCCACACAGGGGACCAATGGGCATACAGCCATACTGTACACTGTCAGTCAGCAGGCAGCCGGGCGGCTTGCGGGTGGGGAGCTGCCACCTGCCGTTGATGGGGGGGGAGTGGGGTGGTGAGTCTGAGTGGGTGGATGGGGAGGGGGTACTGCTGGCCCACCAGGGATTATATTAACAACTAAAGCCTGCGATCAGGCTGAGGATTGGGTCCACTGGACCACCAGGGAAATATAATATAATTTGCTTGCGATCGGGCTGAGGATCGGGTCCACTGGACCACCAGGGGGATTTAATATAACAAAAGCCCATGATCGGGTAGGGGAGCAGGTCCACTGGACCACCAGGGGGGTTTATTTTATCTAAAGCCCGTGATTGGGCAATGAGGTAGGGTCCACTGGACCACCAGGGATGTAACTTTAACTATGGTCAGTGATCGGGCATTGGGGCACATTGCCCGCTGAGGGGCAGGGGGCATTGGTCCCCGATTGCTACAGCCTGGCAGGGTGCCAGGCCCAAGTTACCAGGGATCGGCACACCTGCATGGAAATGGGACCATAATGACATGCACATGGCCCCATTTGTGCCTTGCATTCATAATGGCCTCATTTGCATGCTCACATTTGAATATCGCTCTTGCTGCGCCTAGTGCAGCTGCACTTGCGCTATCGCAGCCCCCTGCTCCTCACCTGCCACTTGCACTGGCACAGTGCGGGTGCTACCAGTGCCATATTCAACGGTGCTGAGCCATGACGCAGCACCGTTGAATATCGCCTGGTTCATGCCCTAGCGCAGCCCAGTTGCACTGCGCCCAGGCTTGCGCCCCTGCCAGGCACGGTCTGAATATCCCACCCTCTGTTTTATTTCCAGCTGTAGGCATTATTTTATTTTCAATTAAAGTGCTGAGGCTTGCAGGTATTAGTTTCCAGCAGTAGGCATTGTTTTTATTTCCAACTAAAGTATGTGGTTGTAGACATTGTTTTATTCCCAGCTGTAGGTATTGATTTATTTCCAGCTTTAGGCATTGTTTTATTTCCAGCTATAGCGTGTGGCTAGTAGGTATTGTTTTATTTCCATTTATTTCCAGCTGTGAGCACTGTTTTAATTCTAGTTAAAGCAGGTGGATTGTAGGTATTGTTTTATTACCAGCTAAAGTGTGTGGCTTTTAGATACTGTTTTATTTCCAGCTGTAGGCAGTGTTTTATTTCCAGTTAAAGTGTGTGGTTTGTAGGTATTCTTTTGTTTTCAGCTGTAGGCTGAACACGATGGGAACTGAAACCCTATCCCGCCCTTCTACTTTAAGAAAGTAACTGTCCCCCTTGTTAAAAGATACATGCTCAAGGTCCTAGGCTGAACATGATGGGAACCAAAACCCTATCCCACCCTTCTATTTTAAGAAAGTAACTGTCCCCCTTGTTAAAAGATACATTCACATGGTCCTAGGTAAGTCTCGAAATAGTGGCAATTCCCTTGACTTAAAATTTATTGCTCTTACCCTGTATGAGGTTATAGCCCCTATCACAAGTATTTTTAACCTCTCCCTAAGGCTATCCCAATTCCTTCTCATTTGGAAGTCAGTGCAAGTTACCCCCATTCACAAATCAGGTGATTGGACCTCACATACCAACTATAGACCTTTTTCTATCCTCCCCACGTTGTCCAAAGTGTTAAAGCGGCTAGTTGCTGATCAACTAATTGAATACCTTGAAAAATACTCCATTCAGTGCCTGCAACAGCATGGTTTCAGGATAGGGCACAGTACCACAATTGCCCTCCTGGAATTTACTGGATACATACACCATGCTCTTGACCATGGGAATCATGTGGGTGCAGCCTTCATTGACCTAAAAAATGAGTTTGACACTGTCAGCCACTCTTTGCTTCTGCAACAATTAACCAGCACTGGCATGTCAAAAGAAGTGATGCTTTGGTTCAAAAACTACCTGGATGATCGAACTCCGTGTATAACAATTTCCAACGTCTTGTCTGACCAAAGAAATGTCCACTCTGGCATGCCACATGGTTCCATCCTTGGCCCTCTACTTTTTAGTATTTTTGTAAACAACGTTCTCCTCCATTGCCACCAGCTCATACTGTTATACGCCAATGATGCTGTCATTTACTCAAGCCAACCTAACCCCACTCTACTTGAGGATTGTCTTCAAAGTGGCTTTGATGAAGTCGAAACCTGGTTCTCTAATCAAAAGCTTGTGATGAATTACAAAAAAATTAAAGTTATGTTGTTTAGCTCCACAATAAACAAATTTAAAGCGCATGCACTCAATATAAAAAATCAACAAGGAATCCCTCTTGATGTAGTGGAACAATTAAAGTATTTAGGGGTTACACTGGACAAACACCTCTCCTTCTCACATCTTATTGAAGCTGCAGCAAAGGCGGTAAATATAAAAATTGGTCTACTATATTGCATCAAGTGTAATCTAACCCCTGAAGCCCTCAAACTGGCGGTGTATAGCTCCATCCTCTCAACCATTGATTATGGTCTCGTAATCTATGGATTGGCTACGGACACCATGCTTTGCAGAATAACTGTTGCACTAAATAAACCCTGAAGGTTAATTACAGCGTCTGATCGCTTTACTCACGCCTGTGATTTATACAAACAGACGGGTTGGCTTCAACTGAAAAATCGGATTAAATATCAAACCTGCTTACTAGTCAAAAAAGTGCTCCTAGGACTAATGCCACCCAGGATGGCAGCATTGCTTACCCCCTAGTGACCCACTAAGATCACCAGATCAGCTGCCCACCAGTCTCTCCCAGTTCCTAGATGCCAGACATCACAAGGCCAGCATTCCTTCACCTACAGAGCTTCTCAATGGTTCAATTCACTGGACTGTGAAGACTCAGCGCTGCAAAAACTGGGTGCCTTCAAGACCAAGCTAAAACTGACCCTCGTGGCTAACAGTTCTTGTGACTGCTTCACTTGATATCTGCCCCTTGCACCCCTAGGGTCTGCCTAGTGGTTTTCATTGACCTTGCCGCCTCATCCTGTCCTTGGTTCTCCTTACACCCACTCTCCCTACCTCCCCTTCCTTTTGATAGCAACCCCTGCTTTTCCCCTCTCCATCTCATCCCACCTTTAAAGTATGTATGCTTGTCTTTACATGGTCTGCACCTCCCCTTACCTCTCCCTCTTACACACTTCTCTATTCTACCTCCCCTCTCTAGCCTCTCTCACCCACTATTTATTATATACTTTTTACTTGAAAATCCAACACTGTTATCAATTCCAGGCACTGTTTTCTTATGTCATTTCTGCTACTGTTATTAACTAAACTGTATTTATCCTCTCATGTATTTATCAATGCACAGTTTTAGTTATACTGTTGTTGTTTGTTGTTTTAGTTTACAGTAGTATTCCTGTGTCTGTATGTTACCCTCCCACCACTGAATGGAACCTCTGTAAATGAGCACCTGCGCTCAATGGTGTTAATCCGAGATAAAAAAATAAATAGGTAGTGTTTTTTTTTTCCAGCTAAAGCATTGTGGCTAGTAGGTATTGTTTTATTTCCAGCTGTAGGCATTGTTTTATTTCCAGCTGTAGGCATTGTTTTATTTCTAGCTAAAGTGTGTAGCTTTTAGGTATGGTTTAATTTCCCGCTGTAGGCATTGTTTTATTTTCAGCTGTGGGCATTGTTTCATTTCCAGCTAAAGTGTGTGGCTTGTAGGTATTTTATATCCCGCTGCAGGCATTGTTTTATTTCCAGCTAAAGTGTGTGGTTTGTAGGTATTGTTTTATTTTCAGCTGTGGGCATTGTTTCATTTCCAGCTAAAGTGTGTGGCTTGTAGGTATGGTTTAATTTCCCGCTGCAGGCATTGTTTTATTTTCAGTTAAAGCGTTATGGCTTGCAGGTACTGTTTTATTTCCAGTTGTAGGCATTATTTTATTTCTAGCTGAAGCATGTGGCTTGTAGGTACTGTTTTATTTCCAGCTGTAGGCAGTGTTTTATTTACAGTTAAAACATCTGGTTTGTAGGTACTGTTTTATTTCCAGCTGTAGGCAATGTTTTATTTCCAGTTAAAGCACTGTGGCTAGTAGGCATTATTCTGTTTTCAGTTAAAGTGTTGTGACTTGTAGATATTATTTTATTTCCAGATACAGGTATTGTTTTATTTCCAGTTGTAGGCATTGTTTTATTTCCAGCTAAAGCATGTGGCCTGTAGGTATTTTATATCCCACTGTAGGCAGAGTTTTATTTCCAGCTGTAGGCATTGTTTTATTTCCAGCTAAAGCATGTGGCTTGTAGATATTGTTTTATTTCGAGGTGTAGGCATTGTTTTATTTCCAGCTAAAGCATGTGGCTTGTAGGTATTGTTTTATTTCCAGCTGCAGGCATTGTTTTATTTCCAGCTAAAGCATTGTGGCTTGTAGGTATTTTATATCTCGCTGCAGGCATTGTTTTATTTCCAGCTAAAGTGTGTGGTTTGTAGGTATTGTTTTATTTTCAGCTGTGGGCATTGTTTCATTTCCAGCTAAAGTGTGTGGTTTGAAGGTATGGTTTAATTTCCCGCTGCAGGCATTGTTTTATTTTGAGTTAAAGCGTTATGGCTTGCAGGTACTGTTTTATTTCCAGTTGTAGGCATTGTTTTATTTCCAGCTAAAACATGTGGCTTGTAGGTATTGTTTAATTTCCCACTGTGGGCTGTATTTTATTTACAGCTAAAGCGTTGTGTCTAGTAGGCATTGTTTTATTTGCAGTTAAAGTGTTGTGACTTGTAGATATTGTTCTATTTTCAGCTGTAGCCATTGTTTTATTTCCAGCTAAAGCATGTGGCTTGTAGGTATTTTACATCCAGCTGTAGGCATTGTTTTATAGCCAGCTAAAGTGTGTGGCTTGTAGGTACTGTTTTATTTCTAGCTGCAGGCATTGTTTCATTTTCAAGTTAAAGCATTGCTTGTAGTTACTGTTCAATTTCACACTGTAGGCAATGTTTTATTTACACTTAAAACATATGGCTTGTAGGTACTGTTTTAGTTCCAGCTGTAGGCAGTGTTTTATTTACAGCTAAAGTGTTGTGGCTAGTAGGCATTGTTTTATTTGCAGTTAAAGCATGTGGCTTGTAGGTATTTTATATCCTGCTGTAGGCAGTGTTTTGATTCCAACTAAAGCTTGTGGTTTGTAGATATTGTTTTATTTTGAGGTGTAGGCATTGTTTTATTTCCTGCTAAGGTGCGTAGCTTGTAGGTATTGTTTTATTTCCAGCTGTGGGCATTGTTTTAATTCCAGCTAAAGTGTGTGGCTTGTAGGTATTGTTTCATTTTCAACTGTAGGCAGTGTTATATTTCCAGCTAAAGCATGTGACTTGTAGGTATTGTTTTATTTCCCACTATAGTCAGTGTTTTATTTCCAGTTAAAGCATTGTGGTTTGTAGGTATTGTTTTATTCCCACTATAGTCAGTGTTTTATTTCCAGTTAAAGCATTGTGGCTTGTAGGTATTGTTTTATTTCCCACTATAGTCGGATTTTTATTTCCAGTTAAAGCATTGTGGCTTGTAGGTATTGTTTTATTTCCCATGATAGTCAGTGTTTTATTTCCAGTTAAAGCGTTGTGGCTTGTAGGTATTGTTTTATTTCCAGTTAAAGCATTGTGGCTTGTAGGTATTGTTTTATTTCCCACTATAGTCAGTGTTTTATTTCCAGTTAAAGCATTGCGGCTTGTAGGTATTGTTTTATTTCCCACTATAGTCAGTGTTTTATTTCCAGTTAAAGCATTGCGGCTTGTAGGTATTGTTTTATTTCCCACTATAGTCAGTGTTTTATTTCCAGTTAAAGCATTGTGGCTTGTAGGTATTGGTTTATTTCCAGTTAAAGCATTGTGGCTTGTAGGTATTGTTTTTCTTCCAGCTGTAGGGATTGTTTAATTTCCAGCTAAAGTGTGTAGCTTGTAGGTATTGTGGAGTACAGAGGTAAGCATGGGGCTAAGATTAGCTGCCACCCATTTAGCTAGGAACAGTAACATGCAACCAGCCCCATGGTCATGTGTTATGCTAATTAATTGCCAGCAGGGGCTAGGAAACCCCAATTTCCTGTCTAGCCAGAGAATCTAGTCTGTACCTTGTGCTGATGAGATGTCCCTGCTTATGCACCTGAATAAACCTTATTTTGTTTATTGTTTTATGTGTCTGACTCAGTTTGTTCGGTATCAGCAGGCAACTATTGCAGAAGCATCAGATGGGAAAGTAGAATACTGGAGAAGCGAAGGGATCCCATGGCAGACCAAATACTTAAACGACACACATGGTGGAGAATTCAGCCCTTTTTCTGCCCAGACCCCCATCTCGCTTATCTGAGTTGTTGGGTACCCCAGAGTCATCACCCAAGTATGCCTGAACTGTTTGCATACTCAGAAATGATCAACCTGGCAGCAGAGAAGAAAAATAAAACTGAACTGTATCCTATTTCACTTAATCCTCCTGCAATCTGGTGGGTGACTTAAATGTCAACTGGCTCAGCCCCCCCACTTCCTCAACCCGTGACTCCTTTTCTGCAATAGACCTAACACAACTAGTTACCCACCCTACCAGGACTAACCCCAAGAGATGCTCCAGTACCCTGCTTGATGTGGTACTCATCAACCGCCCTAATCGGATCCCCAATGTACAAGTCCTCCCAGACTCTCTCAGCGATCACTCCCCCATTCTATTCCACTGGTCATCCTCAGTCCCCAAACCCATAGCACAGTCCACATGCCGGTGGCGTCTGATACCTGGTGGACTGATCAAACTTAAGGAACTTCTGTCCCAAATTGACTGATCTCCTATACAGGCAACTCCTGACATTGGCACAGCTCTCTCCTTCTTTACGCGAACTTTTAATAATGCCTGTGATATCTTTGCCCCAATGTCGACCGCCCGTTCTAAAGGCAGAATGCCCCCTAGGTAACCCAGCTTTGATCCACCAACTCAACATAGGGACAACCTATGGCACCTGCGCATTGAGACTGGCCGCCCAGTGACAGGCAGTTATATGCTGTCACCAAACAAGTGCACTGGCCATCAAAAGGCCAAGTCTGAGCACTATCGGTCCTCACTCACTGCATCGTGGGGAACCCCAGAACCTTCTGGGATAACATTGAACAGTTAAATGGGAGTGCACACTCCCCACCCTCCCAGATCAACATTAATGGCGTGATCTCCTCAGACCCAGCCCTCATAGCCAACCACCTCAACACCACATTCACTGACCTTAGCCTTATCCTCCCTACAAATTTTTTTGACCTTCCTCCACCAGCGCCTGCTGTAAATCTTTCTTGCCCTTATTTTCTCCTCCACCATGTTTCTGCCCAAGAACTTAGGCTGTACCTTGTCACTGCCCTCAAGAGTAATAGTACTGGCAGTGACACCCTGGATCCGTGTATCCTACGGCTGGTCTTAGACACAGTCCTTACCCCGATCACATGCCTCATCAACCACTATCTTTGCCTGGGGAAGGTTCCAACTGCCTGGAAAGTCGCCACTGTCACCCCTATCTTTAAAGGTGGTGATAGGACTGTGGCTGGAAACTATCAGCCAATCTCCATTCTCTCTCTCCTCTCTCCAAGGCCTTGGAAAAAGTGGTGGGCTCTCAAATCTCTAACTACCTCTCCACCTACAATGTCCTATGTCCTGAGCAGCATGGCTTCCGAGCAGGCCACAGTACCAACACAGCCCTCCTAGAGTTCTCCAACTTTCTCCGCTCCTCCTTAGACACTGGTTGTCTGGCTGGTGCGGTCTTCATTGACCTCTCTAAAGCTTTTGACACTGTCTCCCACCCCCTCCTTCTTGATGCCCTTAGTCTCTCTAGTTTTGCTGTTGGGCCTATCTCCTGGTGCACCAGTTATCTGTCTGACCGCTCACAGTGTGTAAAAATTAATGGGACCTACTCAGACATCTGTCCCATCTTTTCTGGGGTTCCCCAGGGCTCCATTCTGGGCCTTACTATTCTCCCTTTACCTTAACACCCTTCCACGTTCTTGCTTGGGAACATTCTGTTGAGCTGATGATGCAGTCATCTTTGCCTCAAGTCATAACCCTATTGCCCTCCAGGACTCGCTGCAGAAGTCCTTCGCCAAAGCCGAGGGCTGGTTCAAGGAACATAGATTGGTGATAAATCTTAAAAAAAACCAAAACCATGTTCTTCACTCATCCTCAAAACAAGTCCTGCAACTTTAAACTCCTCATTCACTCTGGGTCCTCTTTTCCACTCGAACAAGTTTGCTCCTATAAATACCTAGGGATCCATTTTGACCCCTCCGTCTCCTTCCATGGACACATCGCTGCCCTAGCCACTGCCACTAATATCCGATTGGGTATCTTACATTGGTATAAACACTGCCTCCCCCCGGAGGCTCTTTGACTCGAAGTCACCTCCTCTATCCTGTCCCTAGTGGACTATGGACTGCCGGTGTATGGTGCTGCTGATCAGACCGCACTCCATAAAATTCGCACTACTCTGAATAAGGCCTGCAGGTTAATTACTGGGGCACCTAGGCTAACACACACCTGTCTACTGTATGCTAAAGCGCTGGTACTTGATCTTGATGAGCGCCTCAAATATCTGACCTGTACCCTTACAAAAAAGACCCTCCTTGGGCTATCCCCGCCAGGATTGACCACCACCATCCGCCGCTGTGTCCCACTAGTTCATACTCGGACCTCTGGGAAAACCTCTTTTGTTATCCCTAGAGCTAGGACCTCTCATGGCCAAAGAGCCTTCAGCTTTAGGGCCCCCTCCTGGTTCAACACACTGCCCCCCTCCATCTCCGAAGCTCCAACTATATCGTGCTTCAAAACATCCTTACAGAACCACCTTGTTAAGACCCGAAGCTGTAATTGCCACTAGTCAAAGCTGTACTCAATATTTATGACAAAGCTTACTACTAAGCTGCTAAGGACAACATAACTCTGGTATTGTTTGCATCAATCCTACCTGTACAAGCTTGTTTGTATCTATGTCTTAAGTTACTGTTATACTGTGTTATACTGTTATACTGTGTATTTTCGTTTGTCTTACTGTGACAAGGTACCTTTGTAAATGAGCCTATGGCTCAAAGGTTTTCCAAACTGCTGTCTAAATAAATAAATCTGCCTCAGGAAATATAAATGTGCTTACATATAAATGTGCATGAACATGGGACACTGTTTGATCAGCTACATTATACAAGTAATTTTTTCAAGCCTCCACAAACCACACAGAGCTGTATGCTGCAAGCCCCAGCAGTCCTGTACATCATCCCAAGCAGCTGCATCCTTATACCGTGACACAGGAAATGCACTAACCTACCTACAAGTCACAATGGACCACAGCTCTTCCGGCAGCCCCCAGAGTGATATGCTTCCAACCACTGTTCCTCGACTCCAGCACAAAGCTAAAACTCCACTCATCTCGTCACTTTGCACAGCCATGGCTCCTCCTCAGAAAGGGGCCCGCTCAGCTGCATACCACAGCTCTCTGGCCTTCAGTTGCCTCATGGCTCTGCTATTCCCAAGATACTGGCCGCTCTTCAGGCAACTACAGCAGCTAGAGTGCTTCCTCACTGCAGTATCAGGTTACCGCACAGAGCTCCCCTACCCTCCCGGACAGCTGCAGCTCATGTCTAAAGTTAGTGGAGCACCTGAAACTACAGTGCAGCTCTGTTTCCCTTAGTAACCACCAGCTGCCCTCACACCAGCCACTCCACAAGGTCATGCTTTACACCAGGGGCTATACCTACAAAATGCAGCTGAATGGTTATCTCCATGCCCCTGCTGCTCCCGGACAGCCACTAAAAATAGCAGCGCTGCTCCACACTGCACTCCATCCTTCCCTGCAGCTGCAAGGAGCTCCACAGCTATCCCCTCATCTACGCTACCACACTGGCCCTTTCAATAAAACAACAGCCCCTGGGAGCCTAATCGAAACAGGCACTTCTTGGGCAAGAGGACAGCTAATACTAAGTATATTATTAAAACAAGAATAAGATACAAAATGAGACCCTGCCTGTCCAAACCGGAAACAAAGCAGTACTCAGGGTACTATCTGTAAACGAGGAAGCACAGCACCAAAGGGGCTATTCAACAAATAAATAAACCCTCTTCACAAGTACCAGCCTGGGAGAGCACAGACAGAATAAGAATAAACAAAGGCTCAATAATCAAAATGCTGCCACTAAATACAGAAAATTCCCCAGCTCTGTTACACTCACAGAAAGGAAAACCCTCCATTTTTCTGTGTGCATAGGTGGGAAACAACGCCTCCAGTCTGGCAAATCACCATTTCACTCCCTGTGCAGCAACTTCATGGCATGGAGTCTCCATTCTGTTGCCAGCAAACGATTCCATTAGTAGTGTCCTTGCTCTCCCTAGTGGTGTTACCTCGCTACAGTTAAGCACTGAAATTACATCAATTCAAAGCAAATGAATAGTTTTTCAGTACAAGACAATGCAAGTCTATGCAATTAAAGAGACAGTACACCAAATAATTGATCTCGTGATAAAAGTTTATTTAAATAACAGACAACACCAAAATAGAGTGGAAATTGTTTAAGACATCACTTGATGAAAATTGCTTACAAATAACTGTACTTTTGTCTACAACATATTTCCTCAGAGCAACTTGTTTCTTCCAAAGACGTCACGTTCTCTACATGGCAACCACTCCTTCCCATCCCTACAACCTCCGCACATTGAAGTGCAGCTCCTCACTGCCCATGATGTCTGAGGTAGATGAAACTTCAAGCACTGGAGCATCTGGTGGGCTATCTTCACCTCTCTCAAGGGCAAAATTGAAGCCATCCTGCATGACATCCAGTCGGCCATCTCAGCTCTAGGGCCACCCACTTTGCAGGCCATTTAGGATGACCTAACCAATATTAAAGCTATTTCCCCACAGTCCATCATCCACTCCAGCTTACAGCCAGTTCCCTTCTTAGCATCACCTCATGAAGATGCTGTTGACTGGCTCAAGCAATTTCAGGCCTGGATTGCTTTGTACGGCTGGATCGACCATGTGCATATTTCCAATGCCTTATGCTTGTTCCTGTGAGGAACTGCCATTTCGTGGTTCAACACACTTCCAGAGCAAGCAAAAAGGGACAGTACCACCCTATATGCCACCTTTCACTCCCTGTACAGCAACTTCATGGCATGTAGTCTCCATTTTGTTGTCAGCAAACAGTACCATTAGCAGTGACCTTGCTCCCCCTAGTGGTGTTACCTCGCTACAGTTAAGCACTGAAATTGCATCAATTCAAAGTAAATTAAAGGTTTTTCAGTACAAGTAAATGCAAGTCTATGCAATTAAAGAGACAGTACACCAAATAATTGATCTTGTGATAAAAGTTTGTTTAAATAACAGACAACACCAAAATAGAGTGGAACTTGTTTATTAAGATGCCACTTGATGAAAATTGCTTACAAATAGCTGTACTTTTGTCTACAACATATTTCCTCTCAGCAACTTGTTTCTTCCAAAGACGTTGCATTCTCTACATGGCAACCACTCCTTCTCATCCCTACAACCTCCGCACATTGAAGCAGAGCTCCTCACTGCCCTTGATGTCTGAGGCAGATGAAACTTCAAGCACTGAAGCATCAAGTGGGCTATTTTCACCTCCCTCAAGGGCAAAATTGAAGCCACCCTGCATGACATCCAGTCAGCCATCTCAGCTCAAGGGCCACCCACTTTGCAGGATGTGGGTGACCTAACCAATATTAAAGCTATTTCCCCACAATCCATGATCCACTCCAGCTTACAGCTAGTTCCCTTCTCAGCACCACCTCATGCAGATGCTGTTGACTGGCTCAAGCAATTTCAGGCCTGGATTGCTTTGCATGGCTGGACCAACCCTGTGCGTATTTCCAATGCCTTATGCTTGCTCCTGAGAGGGAGTGCCATTTCGTGGTTCAACACACTTCCACACCAAGTAAAAAGGGACACTACCACCCTATATGCCACCTTCAAGGATCATTTCCTACAAGCACACCCATCGTGGCTCTTAGAACAGCAACTGTGGGAATGCACCATGCAACCCTCTGAGTCCCTAAAAGCCTTTATCGTGGACATTGAGTCACTGTGCAAACACCTACAGAAGTCAGAAAAGGAACAAATCACTACCTTTCTACAGGGCCTCCTCTCTCACCTTCGCTTGTATGTCATCCAACAGAAACCAGCAACTTGGATGGACACAATTCAAGCAGCACTACTTACAAATGAGTCTCTAACAATGGTTCTGCCCACCACTGTGCAAGTGTCACAATCCTCACAGTTAGCCACACTTACAACCTGTGTCCAGCAGCAGAAATCAATGATAGAGACACTCACCAATGGCTTACACCTCAATGCTAATACTGCTTCCCCTGCAACCTCTGTTAATGTGCTGCGGTCACTTTGACTGAGATCTGAGCCACCCCAGTCTCCAGAAGAACCAGTAACCTGTCAGTGGTGTGGATTCAGGGGACACACTGCTGCTGTCTGCCGCAAACTGTTATACTGCCACAGCAATCAAGAGAGTCAAGGGTGCCCACCTTAGCACAACCTGCAATGTGGCCACTGCTACTCCCAGGATCAAAGAAACACAGCCACTAATCGCCACACTGACTCTCCTAACTCAAACAAATTGTACCCTCCATCTGCTAAGTCAGGCACAATCTCACCTAAAGGAGCCAAAGTTTCTATCATCAGGTCACCCCTCCTTGCAAGCTACATCCCTGTCACTACTGGGAAATGGTCCACACATGCCTGGGTCGACTCCAGAGAAGAAATCTCTGTTATCCACAGCAGTATACTAGACAATCCAGCTATTAGCCATGTACCTACTGTTGCTCCAGCTGACCTGAAGTACATCATTACAGCAAGCACTGCTACAGTACCTATCACAGGCATGGGCTATCCTAAGCTCCAATTCGGCTCACAGCAAGCTACTGTTAAAGTCTACCTAGTGCCTGAACTACAACCAAACATGATTCTTGGTCTGGACTTTCTCAAAGCGCACAAAGCCATCCTTCACTTTGCCTCAAACAAACTGTCACTAGATCCCTGGAGGCAACTCGCACCTATAGACTCAGTCACTGTACCTCGTAAGTCAGATGGTTTTAATTGTCAAGAATGGAGGTGACCCACTCCCGCAAGATGATATTGGCATCGCCAACAGGATCCTCAGCTTTGCTGTCCTCAGGTTTCCTTCCAGGGAACACCTTGTCTGCTGTGCATGGCGGCTCAGTATTCAAAAAATGCTACAACTTCCTGGATGAGCCAGACGTCATCTCAAAGGGTGCCAGTATTGAAAAGTTTGTTTGTCTGCCTTCAGGGGACCAGCTTCAGTTTCTGCAAGAACCTCAGCCTGGTTCCATTAACATTCGTCCTCTCAGTACCATAACAACCACTCCAGCTTCACAAGGAATGCCCTTCAGTCAGCACTTATCTGCCTCAAAACTTCCAGGATGTCCAACAGAGAAACAGCAACTTCTGGAATTTCTGGAGAACTACCCAGATGCCTTTGCCAGCCCTGATAACAAACTCAGATGCTGCGATATCCTGCAACACACCATTGAGGTGCAGCCCAACCAAAAGCCAATTCATCAGCGAGCCTACAAAGTGGAACACAAACAAAAACATGTCCTGCAGGTCTTAATCATGGACATGCTTGAACAGGACATTATTGAGGAATCTAAAGTCCCTGGAGTGCACCTTGCTTGCTGGTAGTAAAGAAAGACAAAGGGTATCAATTTGTGGTGGACTACAGAAAGTTCAATGCCTACACAGTGCAGGACACCCATCCCGTACCTATCACAGAGGATGTCTTAGAGAGCCTTGGTGTGGTGAGTCCAGCTTACTTCATCACTCTAGACCTTCAGAGTGGATATTACCAAGTTACTATTGATCCAGCTTCATGTCCATACACAGCCTGGTGCCGCCACTTGGGACTTTTCCAGGTTAAACATCTGCCTGTGGGTCTTCTGAACAGCCCAGCCACAGTTCAATATGTCATGGAAGCTGTATTATGTGGATTGTCTTGGAAATCTTGTCTACTTTACGTTGATGATGTTAACGTCTTTAGCAGAACTTTTCTAGAACACCGCCAGCATCTCAAAGAGGTATTTGAATGTCTCAGGCAAGCCAACCTCAAACATTGCCCAGAGAAGTGCTGCTTTGCTCAGCATCAAATTCATTACCTGGGACATGTGATCAGTTCGCAAGGCATCTCGCCAGATCCAGATACAGTAAGCTCTCTGCAGTAAAAGACTATCCAGAACCTACAAACCTCAAAGACCTTAGAGCTTTCCTGTGCTTCTCTGTCTACTACAGAAAATTGATTTGCAACTATGCCAAGATTGCAGATCCACTGTATGCTCTCACCAAAAAGGGATGTGACTACCTATGGATTTCTGAATGCAAAGAGGCCTTTGAAACTTTGAAAGAAAAACTTATTTCTTCCCCAGTATTGGCCTATCCCAGGTTCAACCAATGATTCAAGCTCTACACAGATGCTAGTTCCTTTGCAGTGGGAGCTGTGCTGTGTCAAATCCATGATAGAATAGAATGAGTTGTTTCCTGTGCCGGGTGCTCTCTTTCTTCAGCTGAGCAAAACTATGGCATCACAGAAAAAGAATGCCTAGCTGTGGTCTTAGCCTTAAAGCAGTTTGACAGTTACCTTCGGTACTCCTCTTTCACAGCTATTGTGGATCACTCTGCCCTCAGATGGTTGTTCGAAATGAAGGAGCCAGTAGGAAAGTTTGCCCAATGGATTGCCATACTGCAATGCTACAATTCTGAAATTCAATACCGACCAAGTCAAGTCCATTCTAATGCCGATGCTGTAAGCCAGAGATGGTATCCCTCCACAGCAGCCTCTCCAGATGAAGAAGCCTGCCTACAAGCTCTTCCTTTCCACTCCACAGATGAGCACATTGCGGACACTCCTTCAGCACC
This sequence comes from Neoceratodus forsteri, assembly GCA_016271365.2. Classification (NCBI taxonomy): domain Eukaryota; kingdom Metazoa; phylum Chordata; order Ceratodontiformes; family Ceratodontidae; genus Neoceratodus; species Neoceratodus forsteri. Next base: position 742,274,957 of record CM057459.1, read on the forward strand.
TCAAGTTGCTTTGTTGCTACCGACTGCTTCTTCAGAAAAAAGCACCAATCCTCACTTATTGCAAGTAGCCGAAGAGCTTCTTACAACCTCTAATTCAAATATCTCCCTGGTGATGATTAAGCTGCAACAAAGAGCTGATCCTCAGTTTACAGACATCATTACGTATCTAGAGACTGGAACTTTTCCTCAACAAAAGGAACACTGCCAGAATGTATTATTCTTTGTGTCATATTATTTTTTCAATGACGGTGTACTTTTTCACATTTGGTCCAAGGAAGGCAAGGGCCACCGTATGGATGGAACTCATGTACAGTTAGTTGTGCCAGTCTCTCTAGTCTCTGAAGTTCTTCAATCCACTCATGCCTCTCCACTTTCTGGAGGTCATATGAGAATCCACAGAACTCTCAAAAAGACAAGGCTTCATTTCTTCTGGCCTGCCAGCCCTGTTCCCAAAGAAAGCCTCCTGCCAAACCAACAAAGGCACTCATTATTCCAATGTCTGTAGCCACAGAACCTTTCCAAAGAGTCAGTGTGGACATTCTTGGCCCCCTGACTACATGCCCTGACTCCGGCAACAAGTACATTCTTGTTTTTGTGGACTATCTAACTAAGTACTTCAAACTGATCCCACTAAAAGACATTAAAGCTGTAACAGTGGCAAATGCCTTCCTCAATACAATCATTTGCCGACACGGTACCCCAGTGCACCGGCATTCAGACAGAGGCACTAACTACCTCTCAACTATTGTGCGCGAAACCTGCAAACTTCTCAACATCAAAAAGACTCATACAACCAGTTACTATCCACAGTGCAATGGACAAAGTGAGAGAATGATGTTGATCATTCTTAGTACACTATCCAAGTACCTGGATGAGACTCACGACACTTGGGATCATTTTGTCCCCTTCATTGAGTTTGCTTACAACTCCAGCCCTTGTGTCGACAGCACATAGTATACCCCATTTTTCCTAGTCCATGGACGTCACCCAACAACTCCTCTGGACAAAGATCTCTCACTGATAGAGGTCCCACAGTCAGCGTCATCCTTCATCATCCCAATGTTGGAACAGCTTGAACTTGCCAGATGTGTTGCTATTGACACTCTGGGACAGAGAAAAATGGCAATGCAAAAAATGTCAGCAGCCAAGTCTCATGATCCTTCATTTTCTGTGGGGGACACTGTATATTTGTATCGACCTGTCCTTGCTCCGGGAGCCACCAAAACACTGCTTTGCCCTTGGACTGGTCCATTCTATATTGCGGAAAAGCTTCCTCCTGTTCACGTTTGCTTGTGTCACAAGTCCCATGGAAAGCTGGTACACAATAAAATTCACATCAACAGGTTGAAACATAGGTACCTAAATGAAACACTCCCTGATGATCCCAGTCCCCCAAGTAATGAAGCTGCACTGGACCCTGCAAAATACTTTTGGAAGCCGAACTTCCTGCTGACAATTTGACACCAGTTTCACGAGAACCCAATGGTAGTGACACTTATCTGCCAGATCCTGTTCTACCAGTTCAACCAGATGGACTTTCTGGAACTTCTCCATCTCTTGCAGCTTCTCAGGACTCTCATGTACCCCAATCAGTGTACCAGATGGAGAAGATTTTGCGCTAAAAGTACATTAATGGACCATGGTCATACTGTGTTAAATGGTGTGGATTTGACAGTGCTCAGAACTCATGGGTCCTCTTTTGTGACCTGACCACACCCTGTCAAAACTAGTTCAAGCCACCCATTCATCAATCCCAACTGACCATAAAAGTCACTGATACAAGTGAACTTTATTACTCGGACTCAGTGTGGTGATGCTGTACATTTCTGTGTCTTAACAATGCATATTGTTTCTAAATTTCTGTTTGCGCTAACATTTTTCTTTTCTCTTAGAGCTAGGAAAAGATATATTGTTCCAATCATTACATTAATCCCCTTCCCTGTCTTTCCTCTCCCTTCCCAGCACCTTAGTGCTTGTGGCATGGCCAACCTCAAGTGCTTTGGTATTCCCCCTCCCTGGCATTACACTGACTGGCCACCAGTGTAGTCCAGATTCTTTTCTCCCCTTCCCTGCAGCAATGCATTTTGGTTTTCATTCAGTCAATCTTCTCTTAATGTCTCCATGATATTGATAAATGTTCGTTAATGTTTCATCAGATGGTAATGTTTACTAAGGTTTTGATAATTTTTACTGTTGTTCTTGCATAACAATGTCTTTGCTTGTTCGAGTGGTACTCACATTTACAGTACCCGGGGTGATATGGAGTACAGAGTTAAGCATGGGACCAAGATTAGCTGCCACCCCTTTAACTAGGAACAGTAATATGCAGCCAGCCATGGTCATGTGTTATGCTAATTAATTGCCAGCAGGGGCTAGGAAATCCCATTTTCCTGTCTAGCCAGAGAGTCTAGTCTGTACCTTGTGCTGATGAGATGCCCCTGCTTATGCTCCTGAATAAACTTTATTTTATTTATTATTTTATGCATCCAACTCAGTTCGTTCGGTACCAGCAGTCGACTATTGCAGAAGTACCAGATGGGAAAGCAAAACACTAGAGAAGGTAAGGGGTCCTGTGGCAGGCCAAATACCAAAACACCACAGTACTGTTTTATTTCCAGCTGTAGTAAATGTTTTATTTACAGTTAAAGCATTGTGGCTTGTAGGTATTATTTTATTTCCAGCTGTAGGCATTGTTTTATTTCCAGTTAAAGCATTGTGGCTTGTAGGTATTGTTTTATTTCCAGCTGTAGGCAGTATTTTATTTCTAGCTAAAGCATGTGGCTTGTAGATACTGTTTTATTTCCAGCTGAAGGCAATTTTTTTCAGCTGAAGCATTGTGACTTATAGGCATTGTTTTATTTTGAGGTGTAGGCATTGTTTTATTTCCAACTAAAGCATGTGGCTTGTAGGTATTGTTTTATTTCCAGCTGTAAGCATTGTTTTATTTCCAGCTAATGCGTTTGACTTGCAGGTATTATTTTATTTCCAGCTATGGGCATTATTTTATTTCCAGATAGAGTGTGTGGCTTGCAGGTATTGTTTTATTCTCATTTTCTCTGCAGTACTATGTTGTGCATTAGAATAATATTTGGATTGTGAACAGCAATGGGTGTGGGGCACTCATTTCCTGGGGGTGCTCTGGAAGGTTGGTCATTGCTCTATCTGAACTCAGGGTTCAGCTAGACACAGCATGGGTGAAAATATCCAAGCTGTGACATCTGCTTAACTGGAGCTAACCCCCCATTCCTGCTCCCACAGCAGCCCACTAGCCCAGGGAGGCAGAGAGTGGTGGGGAGAGAGAGGGAAAAAGGGTAAGGATACACCATAAGTACACAGTTCTGGTCAATGCCTCTCTGACTGCAAATCATTTTGCACCCCTTTCAGAGGTGCAGGAGCCTGACTCTGTGAGGGGGGACATCAAGTCAGTCAGTTGGCCTAGGCAGAACATTGAAATAGCATCCAGTGGTGGGAAGGGGAGAAACAATAGGAAGGTCAAACAAGTCCAAGTAGTAGGAGACTTTATGCTTGGAGGGGTAGAGTTAGAATTGAGTGGAGAAATGCAAAAGGAGAGGATAGTTAGGTGCCTTCCTGGTGCCTTGGCTAAATGGGGCATGGAGCACATAGGGAGGATGGTGGACAGAGAGAGTGGAGGGCAGGGAGTTCTGAAACACCTGGTAACCAGTGATCTAGCAAACCAGTCAATGGAGGCAACTAAGCAGAGCTTTGAGAGACTGGGGGAACAAACAATTAAGTCCAAGGCTGAAGTTAGACAGGTGAGGGCAGGCAGGGAATACAAGATGGATGCTGCAGATAGTGCAAGATGAAGAGGGGCTAGGGGGAATAAGGGAAAACTTACCACTCACAACAAAAACATTTAGGTGGTTCCTGGAAGGGGGTCTGCCTCAATGTCAGAAGCCTGGGCAACACAATTAATGAATTACAGACATTTGTGGCCAATACTAAGGTAGACCTTGCTGCCGTCACAGAAACCTGGGCCATGAACAGCAACAACTGGGACCTCACTGTACCGGGATTCTCTTTTCAGAAGTGACAGGAGGGGAGGCAAGGATTTGCATAGGGGTGCTATATTGATCACCAGGACAGGGAGAGGGGAAGGACAAAGAGCTCACACAGGAAATAAAAATGGTGACAGGGAAAGGGGACGTTTTGGTAGCTGATGATTTAAACTTACCAGACGTAGACTGGGGTGTTCCGGTAGCAAAGAGTTCTAGAGAGTTCTAGAAGTCAGGCTAAGTTGGAAACACTCCAGTATTGCCTCCCAACCCAGTTGGTAAAGGATCCTACCAGGTAGCAGGGATCCATTCAGGATGTGGTTCTCACAAACTCAGAAAGAGTTGGGGCAGTAAGAGTAGGAGAAACACTAGCTAACAGTGATCATAATTTCATCTGGTTTGAGTTGTGTCTAGGGGATGAAAGAACACACTTGCAAATGGAGGTCCTGAACTTTAGAAGGAAGACTTTGACGAGATGAGACTGTTGGTGAGTAACAAACTGCCCAAAGTTAGTAATTGAACAGGTGAGGAAGACATGTGGGGGTTTATAAAAGAGTCTGTCTTAGAGGCTACAAAGCTCTGTGTTAAATCAGCTGTGACAGGAAATAAGCACAAGAGACCCATATGGTTGTCAGCGAAGGTTAGGGAAGCAGTCAATGCCAAAAGCTGAACATTCTATACAGTAGGTTTAAACAGGGCAAGGGGGAGGAGGAGTGGGAGGAATACATTAAAAAAAAAAATAGGAAAGGAAGAAAAACAGTAAGGGACGCAAAGGTAGCCACAGAGCTGTGGATTGCTAAAGGGATTAAATCCAGTGAAAAACATTTCTTTCAATACATCAAGGAAAAAAGAAAGAAGGGAAGGGAGATTGTTAGGTTGGTAGACGATGGTAAGGTGATTGAGGATGATGGACAGAAGACTACAGTCCTAAAAAACTACTTCTGTTCTGTTTTCATCAGGGAGGGTGCAGGCCCTCTACCTATACATGGTATCAATGCAGTCATTAGGGGAATCCCAAGGATGGAAACCACAGTATTCACCATAGGTAGGGTCAAGAAAGGGCTGGCGGCTCTCAAGACAGATAAGGCACCAGGCCTAGATGGGATGAAACTCAGAGTGCTACAGGAGTTGTCAAAAGAGCTTGCTGATCCCCTATTGCATCTCTTCAACTGCTCACTGCAGATAGGGGTAGTACCCGGAGACTGGTGAGTGGCCAATGTCGTGCCACTCTATAACATGGAGGGACAGGGAGGAGGCAGGAAATTACAGGTTGGTTAGTCTCATATCTATTGTGGGGAAGCTGATGAAAGCCCTAATCAAGTAAGACCTCATGGACTACCTGAAAAAAAATTTTCTCCAGGAAAATAAGCAGCACAGGTTCATGGCAGGGAGGTTATGCCAGACCAACCTTATTGTCTTCTTCAATTAGGTGACAAGGGAGCTGGACAGGGGCCATGCTGTCGATCTCCTATACTTTGATTTCAGTAAGGCATTCGACTCAGTACCATATTAGCACCTGTTGAAGAAGTTGGAGGACCTTGGAATGGCAAAGGACATAGTCAGGTGGGTGGAACATTGACATAAACGTAGGCAACAGAGGGTTATTGTCAATGGGGTGAGGTCAATGGAAGAGGAGGTCACAAGTCGGGCACCACAGGAATTGGCCCCGGGCCCGGTCCTTTTCAACATGTTCATTAGTGACATTGGTGAAGGAATCCAGGGTAAACTTGCTCTCTTTGCTGATGACACTAAGCTTTGTGGAAGGGTGGACAGCACTGAGGGAGTTAGGGAACTGCAACACAACCTCCAAATGCCAGAGACATGGTCAAATGTGTGGCAGCTGAAGTTTAATGCAAAGAAGTGCAAGAAAATGCACCTGGGGAAAGGTAACCCCCAGAAAGAGTACTGGCTAAATGTGGTTAAACTTAGTACCACTACAGAAGAGTGGGACATGGGAGTCATTATTTGTGAAACCCTAAAACAGTCAAGCAAGTGCAATGAAGCATACAGTAAAACAAGCAAGATGTTTCGGGTGTATAAGGAAAGGAATAGATAGTAGGAGCAGGGAGGTAATCCTCCCCCTTTATTGATCCTTAGTGATGCCACACCAGGAATATTGTGTGCAGTTCTGGAGCCCACTCCTAAGAAAGGAAAGGGATAGACTAGACGCCATGCAGAGATGGGCAATGACGATGATACACGGCCTCTAAGGGGTCTCCTTCAAGGAGTGGCTGAGAAGGCAAAACACATACTCACTGGAGGCCAGAAGAGTGAGGGGAGATATGATTGAAACTTTTAAGTTCCTGAAAGGTAGAAATAGAGTGGTCCACACTGAACTATTCAACAGGAGCACCAGCTCAATGACATACGGGCATGAATGGAAACTGCGGGAGGGGGGGCTTCAGGAGGGATATGAGGAAGTATTACTTTACTTTAGACCATGGAGGGTTTCAAATATGGGTGGGGCAGAGTATATGTTTTTATGTTTTTAGAATGAAATTCAAACTCTGCTGTGTGGTCAAGCTCACCCCTGCATTCTAACATCAGATTTATTTCTCTGCCTGAAGAAAACAGTCACCCCAAAGTCTTGTCTTCAATTTCAGATTGATTATAGTTCATTACTTTATTCTTTTTTTAGTAGTTCAAGTTATTGAGTTATTTTTATCAATAACTTGGTGTTAGTTACGGTATATTTGTGTGTGAATTGAACTTTTCTCCTGTTCTACATTGGTTCCCAGGAACTGGAGAAGGTTGTTTTGTGGCATGGTTCCCACCATTAGGGAATCACTCTATTTTCTTTAAAAAAAATATTTTACAGTTTAAATTGTATCACTTTGTGGTATTTCTGTTAAATTATTCTCAGATCCCTTTTTCTGAAACTGAGGCAATAACTGGCTTCAGTTTGCAGTTTTAACACTGTTAGGTGTTCTTTTCTATTGTGGTTCTATGTTTAAGGAAACTGAACTGCATTTTTGCATATTTAAACTCTTTTAAACTTACGTAGGATTTTTTTTATATAATTGGAAACTTATTTTTGAGAACCAGAATGTCTTCCTGGAGTCGTCAGTATTTGGCATAACTGACAGGCACAAAAAAGAAGACGGGACCCACACGCTTTAACAATTGCAAAGTCTGTTTTCACCTCCTTGCTAAGAAAGACTCCCATGAACTGTATTTAAGGTGTCTGGGTCCAGATCACAATTTTGTCAGTTGTGAGTTTTGCCCTAAAATATAGAAGAAAAGGGCTGAAGAGTTAGAATGCATTGTGGCTTCTTAGTCAGCCTCAATGTCACCTAAAGGCTCAGATAAGGGTCCAGCTTCTCTAAACAAGCAGTTCCAAGGTGTAAATAGCAGCTGTGCCACAGAATGCTGAGGTGCTCCTAAGGGGTTGGATATCCTAGACAGCCAGCAAAGAAACAAAATAGGAGTACTCATGGCACTGAGAAAAGGATGAACTCAAACTCAAAAATCAAATTGCAAGCATTTTAATCCTGAATATAGAAGGTCCATACAGTGCCTTAATCACAGCTGGCCAATGCACCTCAGCACTTCGACCATGAGGGATTCATCAGGAGGTGGAGTCATACCACAACATAATTCTTTAAGTACTGTGTCATCTGTTACATCATCATACTATCAATGTTGTTATACTGTGTGCCAATCATCGAACACAACAACATTTTCAAATGTTAATTTCACATTTACTATTTTATGGATTTATATTATATCCAAACATATGACTTTGTTTGTGCAATTAACTGGTTGCATCACTAGAAGTAACATGGATACAGAAACAAAACCTGTACTATATATTAAAAAAAATATTATGAAAAACAGAAGATCTACACAGTCATATCTGAGTATAGCTCCCAGCACAAAAATATCACATATTGGTTTGAAGTATGCAAAGGATACCAATTCCTTGTGATCATCCAATATTTTCATTATCACTGGGGATCCACAAAGCAATGATGGCACCGGGCAATACTGCATCCAAATATATGTAAAGCTGAGAACCTGTTACAGAAAAGAGAAGGAGACATGAGTGCTAGTGACATTGGAAATAAATACAAAGATTCATCGACGATTGCTTGTGTATATGGGAGGGTGAAGAAACTAAGGCACTGAATTTTACTGAGTGGTTAAATATTAACAATGTGAATTTAAACTTTACTGCCACTGTCAATAAAAACAACGCTAACTTCTTGGATGGTAATCTGAGGGGGGACAACACACTATGTAAAGTTGTAACCGCAGGTTTTAGGAAGCAAACATCTACAAATTCACTGCTAAGATTTGTCAGCTCACACCCAGTAGCATTGAAGTGATCTATCCCATATAATCAATTTCTCCATATAGTGAGAAACTGTACAGAAGACAGTGATCTTAAATTACAAGCTGAGGATCTCAAGAAAAGATTCTTAGCAAGGGGGGAACACAATTAAAAAATAGAGAGGAACTGCTGGAACTTAAAACATCTACCTTTGTAGAAAAATACAACATTGAACCTGAACCCATTACCTTTTCCACTGATTTCAGTTCCATTTCAGGATAAATAGGGAACATAGCGTGGAAGCATTGGGTTATTCTTGCATCAGATGAGAAACTGGCAGAACTGGTGAGTAAGAGTCCCAGACTAACCTTCAGAAAGGGCACTAGTTTAAGGGACTCCCTTGTAAGAAGCCAATTCGATATTGGGAAACCTGAAGATTCAGGTTGGTTTAGGAAAAAAACTGATGGCTTCTGTAAGTGCAGAAATCGCAATGTCTGTCAATATTATACACAGACAAAAACTTTTGAAAATCCAAGAAACAGGAACCAGATACCTATCAGTGATTTCATAACTTGCACCACCAAATTCATTGTACATGTCCTGTGTGGAGTCCGTTATGTAGGGAGAACAGTATGCATGGTAAAAGAAAGACTGCAGGAACATGTAAGGTCCACCATAAATCAGAAATTGGACAGTCCTGTTGGCAAACATTTCTTCGAGGTTCATAACAGTGATCCCACCCCCCTGAGCTTTTTTGCTTTAGAAATGGCACACACAAGTCACAGTTCCAGCACCACCCACCAGAAAGGCAGACCACAGGCTCATCAGATGCAAGCAGTTTATTAAGGCAAAATATGTATACGGGCAGAAAAAGTGCAAACCTCATATGGTGCAAAATGCACAAGACCCAGGAACAGCAGGCAAGGCCCCACTGATTTCAGCCAATTTTACCCTAAGGCCTCATGTGTCTATTAGTGAGCTGCATGGGTTCCTTGGAGTTGGTGTACGCTGGAATAGTTTGGTGTCCTTGTTGGATATGGTCCTTCCAGTGGCACCGAAGAATGCGCTTGTTCAACCCCCTTCTGAAGAAGCCAGCTCTGGACCTGGATGTTCTAGTGAATTACCATCTTGTCTCTAACCTACCTTTTTTAGGTAAGGTTACTGAGAAGGTTGTGACACTGCAGCTTGAGGTGCACCTCGTAGATCATGACATCTATGAGTCACTCCAATCTGGATTTAGACCTAGGCATAGCACTGAGATGGCATTGGTCAGGATGTACAATGATCTTCTTACGGCAGGAGACAGGGATGAATGGTCACTTCTCATTTTCCTTGATCTCTCCTCAGCATTTAACACTGTGGGCCATGCGCTGTTGGATCACCTGCAGGAGTACACTGGACTCACTGTCATCCCCTGGTTTGATCCCTATTTCAGGGATAGGACACAGAGGGTGGTGATGGGTACATTCTCAACACCCCTTAGGGACCCATGCTCTGTGGCATGCCACAAAGTACTGTCCTCTCACCTATGTTGTTGCAGTGTATGTGCTGCCACTAGGAGGCATAATTTGACAACACAATCTGTTTTCCACTACAATGCAGATGATACCCAGTTATATTTGTCCTTTGCACCCAGGATGCCTGACACTGTCAAGGTGCATAATTTGTGCCTATCTAAAATCCAAAGACTGATGGAATATAGTGGGAAGCAGAGGTAGTCCTGGGAGAATCGGGGCTTCAGCTCAGGTTGTCCAGGCTGCTGGTCTCTGCAAAGGTGAAAATCTGGGAGTCATTCCTGATGAACAGTTGACACTGGAAGCTCAGGTGTCAGTTGTGGTTAGGAGTGGCTTTTATCATCTGAGGAACAACAGCCGGATTAAGTCCCTTATCCCTCCTGAAGACCTTCTAACACAGGTGCACGTGTTCTTGATGTCTAGGCTTGACTACTGTAATGTTCTCTATCTTGAGTGGCAGAATGCTACAATGCTTGCATCTGGTGCAGGATGTGGTGGCCAGGTTACTGACTGGCCTTTTGAGGTCTAGTCATGTGACCCTGGTGCTGTGTGATCTGCACTGGCTGCCTGTGAAGTGGCAAATTCTTTCAAGGTTGGACTTCTAACCCATAAAGCCCTACATGGGTCTGGCCCTGACCACCTGGCAGAGCTCCTGCATACTGTCCAGTCCTTGCGTCCTCTCTGCTCCTATTCTGAGGGCCTCTAAGGGCCTCTTTTGGTCCCTAGGGCCTGTCTAAAGTCATCTAGACATCACATGTTTGAAGTGGCCAGCCCTCTTTGATGGGATGCCTTGCCCAGGGGACTGAGGGAGGCCCCATGGTGGAGGACTTTAAAGGGGATTAGAAGCCTTTCTCTTTAATTGGGCATTTAGGGGTTTCAATTTTGTTCTAGTTTCCCTTGATTTAGATATTGTAAATATGTTTCAATAGTACTATTTTAAATTATTTACTCATTGTTTTTATATTTATTATCATTTTGAATTGTTTTAATTGCTGTAATTTCTGTATGGTGCCCTGATCCTTCAGTGAAGGGTGCCTTATAAATAAAGCTAGTATTACTGCTCATCCACAAATCCCTCAAGAAGGACACCTGTAAAATCATGTCAGCACCCACCTCAGCTGCTGGCATAGATAAGAAAATTGATAAAAAGAATCAGGTGGATAAATAGGGTTCTGATACTTACAGTATATTTTCACCCTGATCATGAGGACATGATCAGAACTGCTGCCTGTGACACGGCCAAGATGTCTCTTTATTCCCAGCCTCCAGAGGAAGATTCCAGAGCTAGAGTAGATAGCATGGGAAAACAAGTTTATACTTCAGCTTATCCACCATTAAGGCAGGCAACATACTTGGCCTACACAGCTGTGTACCAAAAGGCCCTTTGGAACTCCATATTGGCAATGAGTGAGAAGGTTACTGGTGACTTGACCCAGGATCTGGCTGACACAGCAAAGTCAGCTGTAGATGCCACAAAGTACCAGTTTCATATGGCAGTGGACACAAACAGCACTGCATCCAGGGTCATGGCTCAAGCAGTGTCCGGCTTGCCTGGCTTAGAACTACCAATCTATCCCAGGACACTCAAAGGCAATGAATGTTCCCTTGAGGGAAGTTTACTGTTTGGTGGCAAGACAGAAGCTGACATGAAGAAGGGACCTCCTGGACACTCTGCAGGGGGCATTCCACAGGCAACCAGTCAGTGAATCCATTTGTGATGGGGCAATACCGGACCTGGTACTCACTAACAGGAACAGTGTTGCAGACATCAAGGTGGGAGGCCACCTGAGAACCAATGGTCATCATACAGTGTGGCTCAATATAAGGACGGCTGCAGAATCTATTCACACAGGGGCAAGGGTCCTGGACTTCAGGAGGGCAGATTTTATCAAGATGGGTGAATGTCTTAGACATGACCTAGCAGGAGGGGATGGTCTGGAAGGGGTGGAAGGACAGAGGGTGAAGATAAAAGGAAGCATAGCAAAGGCAACAAACCTCTGCATCAAACAGGTTAGCAAAAGCAAAAAGAAAAAGAGACTGCTATGGTTCTTGAAAGAAGTGGCTAAAAAGGTAAAGGCTAAAATGGTATTATTCAGAAGGCATAAGGAGACACAGTGGGAAGAGGATAGGAAGGTGTATCAGGGAAACAGAGGGAAACAGGGAAAGCACTAAGGAGCAAAAAGGCACACACTGATGAGAGAATAGCCCAGGAAGTAACAAAAGGGGACAAGACATTTTTTTAGGTATGTAAGTGAAAACAGGAAGAAAAGGAATGGGATTGAAAGGTTATAAAGGGATGGGGGAACTGTGCAGTGGGGTCCAGGGAAAGGCAGACACCCTGAACAAATATTTTTGTTCAGTACCCACAGATGAAGGAGAAAGGGAGAGGGCCACAAAAAGTAACAAAAGCTTTAGAGGGAGTGAGATGGTCACTATTCCTTTTTTGGAGGTGAGAGTACTTGAAGGGAGTGGCTAATCTGAAAGTGGACAAAGCAATGGAGCCAGATGGGGTGCATCCAAAGGTATTGAAGGAGCTCAGAGAATTACTGGCTGCACCTCTTATAGTCCCATTTAACAGCTCACTGGACACAAAAGTGATTCTGGAGGACTGGAGGAGGGCGTATGTAGTCCCACTACAGAGAAGTGATAACAGGGAAAAGGCTAGCAATTACAGGCCAATCATCCTAATATCAGTTGTGGGAAAGTTAATGGAATCCCCGCTGAAGGAAAGGATTGTGAAATATATTGAATCCAGTGGGTTACAAGACCCAAGGCAGCACAGTTTCAGGGGAGGAGATCATGTCAAATGAATCTGATAGATTTCTTTGATAGGGTAACAAAAGGTTTAGATCAGGGTGGAGCAGTGGACATGGCCTACCTAGATTTCAGTAAGGCTTTCAACAGCGTTCCACACAGGAGACTACTAAACAAGCAGGGTAGCTTAAGAGTGGGTCCTAAGGTGGTAAACTGGATAAGAAATAGGTTAGGGGATTGACAACAGCGGATGGTGGTAAACGAAGTTCACTCCGAGGAAGGGAAAGCGATGAGTGGGGTGCCTCAGGTATCAGTGCTGAGACCAGTCCTCTTTAATGTCTTTATAAGTAACATTGCCAGGGAGCTGGAAGAGAAGGTCTGCCTTTTTGTGGATGATACCAAAATCTGCAGTATGGTGGACACTCTGGGGGGGGGTGGAAAGGATGAGCAGAGATCTGAGAAAACTAAAGGAATGGTCAAGGGTATGGCAACTGGGTTCAATGTGAAAAAGTGCAAAATAATGCACTTGGGACATAAAAACCCAGGGGTGGAATACAAAATGGGTGGAGTAGTACTGACAACCACCAAGCAGGAAAAAGGCCAGGTGCTTATCGTATTAGATGACCTAAAGGTGACCAGGTAGTACGACAAGGCAGTAGGAAGGGTGTGTGGGATGCCGGGGTGCATAGGGAAGGGTATCACCAACAGAAAGAGGGAGATAATGTTGCCTCTGTACAGATCGTTGGTAAAACCCCACCTAGAGTACTGTGTCCAGTTCTGGAGACCACATTTCCGAAAGGACATAGACAGAGTGGAGGGGGTTCAGAGGAGGGCAATTAAAATGGTGCAGGGTCTGCATCAAAAGCCCAATGAGGAGAGACTAAAGGAGCTCATTATGTAAACCCCGGAAGAGAGGAGGGAGAGAGGGAATATGATAGAGACCTTTAAATATATAAAAGAGGTAAATAAAGTTCAGTAGTGAAGTATTTTTTAGAAGAAAAGGTACTCAAGAACAGGGGGGACATGCTATGAGGCTGGAAAGGGGTAGATTCAGTAGAGATGTGAGGAAGTACTTCTTCACAGAAAGAGTGGCGGATTCCTGGAGCAGTCTTCCAACGAAGGTGGTGAGGGTGAAAACAGTAGTGGGGTTCAAGAATGCGTTGGATAAGCATATGGGAATCATAGTGGTAAGGAAAGATAGAGGGAGAAAAAAGTGTAGATTGGGCTTGATCTGGGGTAATAGCATAGGTAGGGAGAAATGGTCAGACTGGATTGGTCAAGCAGTCCTTATCAGCTGTTAAATTCTATGTTTCTATGTAAGGTAGATGAATACAAGACCACCTACAAGGAAAACACTGAGAAGGAAAAGACCTCAACTTTCTATAGGCCTTCTGAAAGGTGAGGTAGAGGTAGGAGATACTTTCTCTGTGCTTACATCACCTATGACTACCCTCCACAGAGGGTTTCTCAGAGGTAGGGGTAGAAGGGGCACCAGACATGCAGCTGCACAACTGGTCCTCATGGCTCAGACTAAGCAAAACCCCTGATAAGTCTGAACAGGTTGTCCATCCATTGCCAGTGGGGGGAAGGCTGACTCATTATTTTCAGGAATGGACAAGAATAACCACAGACAAGTGTGTCCTGGAAAGAGTAAGTCAAGGTCTGTTCCTGCAGTTCAGGAAATTCCCAAGACTGCAGAACCACAAAGTCTTCCACCTTGACACTCCAACAGAAAAAATGTTGTTGGGGATGGAGGTAAAAAAATAAATGTAAGCAAATGCAGAGGAAAAGGGAAAGTGTTTAACCAGGAAAGGCAAACTAAGCTGGAGCTTGTTTCCAGGCGTGACCTGGGAGCACAAGGAAGTTAAGTGACTTGCTCAGGGTCACGCAGTATGCAAATGGAAGCTGTGGGATTCAAATCCAGGTCTGGTCTGTCTGGTCTGCTGGATGTAACCAGATTTGCAGCTCAGAGCCTTAGACCACTGCACTATACTGGTTTCCTTACAGTGAGGAATGGGACTTTACTCAAGATACTTTCTGACCCACAAGAACAAACTCTGGTCAGAGCCAATATGGCAGTGGAGAGCTTTTGGGCTGCTTTTACCCATTATTTCTAATGAATTTGCACAATGCAGATCTGCTGAGAGGCAGTTTCAATGTGGTCTTCCTTTTACACATTTTTACAATGTGTTTTCCTGGAATATGCCTGCTGATTTCTGTATATTTAACTTGGATAGCTCATAGAAGACATGGCATCTTATTTTCAGTGGGGCTGTACATCTACACAATAATATGCTCCCTTGCGTAAAATCAAATCCCACTGAAAACAATATTTTACATCTGGAGTAGGCTACCCTGAATGAATACAGTACAAGTTAAATTAAACTGCCCCACCTACGAGTTGGTTTAGCATTGTTTTTAACAGTCGGCATCGTACTGGCAACTCATACTGCATTATTTTTCAGTGCTTCATCAGCTCAAGAGCAACCATTGTAAAATGTTTTTGCAACTCATTTGGGAGGCACCTGTAGTCCAGTCACAATTCAATGCAAAACTGAGTTTTAACTTTTAAGAAATGATTTGTACAGGGCTTTGTACTGGATCCAGCAACACTTATGCAACTCAGTCAGAAATGCTAAAGCAACTCATTGGAGGAACAGTTTAATGTGACTTGTGCTGTACAATATAAAAATGATAAAATCATGACTCCACTGAAAACAAGATATTGCATCTAATCTGGGACATCCTGAGTAAATACAGTGCAAAAATGTGTAAAATAAAGGTCCCTATAACAATGAGATATAGCATCTGCCCTGCGCTATCCAGGATACAAAACACAGGATAAGAAATATTTAAAGGAAATCTACTGTAAACTGAACTTCACTGTGTTCACAGACATAAACAGTTTATTGTTTTATAACATATTAGATTGCAGTATTATTTTGAATGTTGTGGCCATGAGGATGGTGTGTACAGTGTGTGTTTGCTGTAGCTCAACATATTTTTTTCCCCAAAAAGCATAGTAAAAAATGTCTGCTGATTGCTATATGTTTAGCCTGGATAGTTTACACAAGACCTGGCATGTGCCTGAGACAGTGCTTATCAGATAGTGTCTTGAGAGATTGAAAAAACAGTGTAAATCTTATTAGATTTGTTGCTGGGAAAGGGTGACATTTATGAAGTATGAATCTTTTTTGAAAGACAACACCTACCCAACTGAAGCTAGTAGCAAGAAAATGTTTAAATGCTAAGTATTTAAATGTGCAAGTTGCATTTCGAAGGGGGTAACCAAATCTCCAGTTTAATAGGCAACCAATATTTAACAAGCTGTTTCAGTTTCCTAATGGCCATCTGAAAAGCAGCTCGGAGTTTCATCTCCAACATTATAAACACAAAGAAGGGAGTATTTTATTTTAACTGGTATAGTGATTTATAGTTGTGGAAGAATACACTGAAAACTCCAAAAATGTGTTTCACGGTATTCCATTTTTCCAGCCACAGACAGCAAGATGGCTGTAGGCTCCACCTACAGCCATAAAAACTGGGAGTGGTGACCCATTATTAGACCTGAGATATCTAACAAACACTTAAAAAAGGAAACGTTCAAGAAAGTAAAACTGGGCTCAGTGATTCCATCGCTGAAAAAAAGAGACTGGCTGGGATCGCCGGATCTGAAAGATGCAAACATTTACAGTACATACCAGTCAGGCTCAGCTACAAAATGTACCTCAGATTCAGGATAGGGAATTGCCATTACCAGTTCACAGCCTATCCCTTTGACCTGTCCTTAGCACCAAAAGTGTTCACGAAGTGCCTAGCCATGGCAGCATGTTTGAGTAGGTAAGAGTGATGTTTGTTCACTAGATAGATGACTGGCTAGTCTCAGGAAAATCACAAACCAGGAGGCCAAGAACTCCCTCCTTCTGACACAAGGCACCCTGGAGGACCTGGGCTTCCTTGTAAATATACCAAAGTTATAAACAGACCCAGGTCAGGTTTTTGCCTTCATAGGTACAGAACTAGGCACCCTTCAAGGGAAAGCATTCATTCCACAGGCAAGGGTAGCAGATCTGACTGCAACTGTAAAATCCTTCAAGGCAGGTCAACCCAGACATGCAAGGGATACCTTGCATTTTCTGGGGCACATGGCATCATCCACCACAGTGGTAGCTGGTGCCAGGTTCTAAATAAGAGATATCCACCACCACCTAAGGAAGCATTGGCCCCAGAGGTGGGATCCAATTTCAAAACTAGTGCCTGTCACAAAGTCTTTGCTAAGGGCCTTGGAATGATGGAAGGAAGAATGCAATCTCAGAGAGGGAGTTCCCTTCCTTCAACAATCTTATACTGTAGTTATACTCACTACAGATGCCTCCCTCCTTGTCTGGGGCACCCAACTGGAGGATCTTACTGCAAGTGGCATGTGGAGTGCACATGGCACTCAGGAGCACATACATCTCCTTGAGCTGATTGCTGTGTACCTGGCAATGCAGGCTTTTTCCTTTCATATCAGAGATTTGTCTGTCTAGATTAGGGCAGGCAACACCACAACAATGTATTACATGAACAAGCAGGGAGGAATGAAAGTTTCAAAACTGTGCACAGATGCAATGAAGATCTGCAACCTACCATATGCCCTGAATGTTCAACTTTCAGCAGTACACCTGCCTGGGAAGGACAACATGCTGTCAGATTCCCTGAGCAGAATCACTCAGGGAAATCATAAATGGACCCTGAAACAGCAGGTGCTGGTGACAGTGTTCAGAAGGTGGGCTACACCAGTAGTAGGCCTGTTTGCATCTTGGGAGAACAAGCAGCACCCACTGTTTTGTTGCAGACCCCCATTGGTGAGTACAGTCCCAAAGGAGGCTCCATTCCTCAACTGGTCAGGTAAGTTTCTTCATGCCTTCTGACTCTTTCCGCTTTTGCTGAGAGTACTACTCAGACTGAGAAGGGAGTCAGCATTATTGATTCTCATAGCTCTAGATTTGGCTGGGCAGATTTGGTACACCCTGCTCCTGTCCCTTTCTGATAGAAATTCTATCACCCTGCACCTAAAGATACAATCTGCTGACACTGTCTCAGGGCAGGATACTATTCCCAGACCTGGAAACTCTGCATCACAGAGCACGGTTCTTGAAGAGCTAGAGTTCTCTGAACTAAATCTCTCTGAGAAGGTTATGGAAGTGCTTAAAGTTTCCAGGAATCCAGCAACAAGAAAAACTTGGGCTTCAGAATGGAAAAGATTTGCCTTTTGGTGTTCCCCTAGATAGCTCAGCCCATTATGAGCAAGTCTAGCTACAATCCTGAACTACCTCAGCCATCTCCAGTCCTTGGGCCTTAGGCCCTCTACTCTGAATATTCATTTGACAGTAGTGTCAGCTTATGCTTCAGCTGGAAAGGACAGGTTAGTGGCCTCACAACCCATTTTCAAAGGGTTCTGTAAAGGTGTTAATCACCTGTACCCTCCTGTTAGGAATCCTGTCCCTCCATGGGACCTGAATCTATGCATTGCCCAGCTGATGGGGGCTCCATTTGAGCCTATGGCATTTGCAATTTGAAGTATGTCACCTGGAAAGCAGGTTTCCTGGTGGAACTGCCATCTGCCAGAAGGCTGAGTGAGCTACAAACTCTCTGCACAGATCACAACTATATCATATTTCTCAGGGACAAGGTAGCCCAAAGAACTAACTCAAAATTCATCCCTAAAATGGTGTCTCAATTTAATGCGAGTCAGTCAGTTACAATTCCAGTTTTCTTTACAGCAAAATCTAGCTCAGGTGAACAAATGTTCCACAGTCTGGATGTTAAGAGAGAGATAACTCTAAGCTACTACTTGGATGACGCAAAGAATGCAAGGTCCACTAATACTCAATTATTCATCACCTATGGTGAAGTGGGAAAGGTAAACCATCATCAGAGAGAACCATTTCTCATTGGATAGTTTCCTGCATACAGTACTGTTATGGCAAAGCTGACAAACTGCTACCTGAAGGCCGTAGGTCTCACCCCACCACATGGGACACCTCTGCCCCGTGGCAGTATCAGGAGGTGTTTCCCTGCAGGAACTCTGTAAAGCAACTACCTGGAAAACAGCACACACTTTCAGAAAGCACTGCTGTCTGGACATGCATTCCAGAAGGGATGCCAGTTTTGGCACTGCTGTCTTGCAGAACTTTTTCCCTAAGAAGGTTCTTTACCCAACCTCCCAAGGTACTGATATGGAGCCTGCACTTGTTAAGCATAAGTGAGGATTACTACAGTTTGAAGAAAAAAATTGCACACTGCAGTAATATTGTTTCTTCCAAAGGAACCCTTCACTATGCTTAACAATCCCTAATCCATACCTTCCATTCCAGAACCTGGTAAAACATTTACACAAGGATCAGTTCTTTCTGTTTGCTTGAGCATTACTCAGTATAGTGCCTTTACAATTAATACCCAGTGGTCTCAGCTATTTTAATTACTTTTTACAGTACTTTTTGATACATTTTTTGCAGTCATTTAGTTAGTTTTAGTGGTCACTGCTCACCGTAGCTTTAGAAATAAATTTGACGTTAGAATGCAGGGGTGAGCATGACCACACAGCAGAGGTTGAATGTTATTCTATGTTCTCTAATTAGCATATATTCTAAAAGCTCTGAGGTAGCTCATTCCAGGGGAATAGTTGCAATTGTTAAGCAAAGTTAGGGATACCTTTGGAAGAAGCAACATTACTACTGTAAGTATTTTTTTTTTGTTTGGATTTCTTTGTACTAGGGGTGCCCAGATTCTCTGGAATCCTTTCCATTTGTGCAATTCTGAATTTTAGCAATTTTTTTTTTGTATTTATTCTTTATCCCTCCTTGGCCGACTAAGCTGCTCCCCCCTTCAGGGAGATCCAGCCGCCGCCCGCCTCTGCCACGGACACCCAGATTCTGCAGCTCCCCCTCAGCTGAGGGGCCACAGGAGCCAGTCTCATAACTCCCCACGGAGCATGGATCACAAGGCGGGTGCCGCAGCAAAACTACGGAGCTGACCATCAACCGCTTCCAGGTGCCATTTTTCCTGGTTTTCTTGTCCCGTCAGTGCATGCTCAGACAGTGCCCCAGTCTCCACTGGGGGCCGCTGCTGAGCGATGCGATCCCAGATCCCACCCCACAGAGGAGAACTGTCCTCTGACGCCTCAATTCTCTGCCCCTGTCAATTTCCGGCGCCCTGGAGTCCATTCCCGAACCCGGGTCACCGGTGTGGGTCAAGGTAAGGCATGAATTTTAGCAATTTCATTTCTAAGTTCAATTCCATTCTGGCTCAGATTAAGCCATTTGGATGGTATCAAATACATAACTGGTAATTTCTGATTCTGTATCTTAGTAGCAGTTCTACATCCTCCCACCCCAATTCACAAACAACCAGGGGGTAAAAAAAATGCCATGCTTCCTGAGACCTCCCTCTTTTCCCACCCTTGCTTCTCCCCTCCTTACTATCCTACCTTGTGAGATATTGGCTGGTACCTGCTGCTGCTGAGGTGTAAACAGCTCCTGACTCATACCTTCATCTGGTGAAGTCTGGTGGTAGCAGATAACTGTCCATGGCAGCACTCTATGGCCCTCCTGTTCCACACTGGTCTGACTCCAGTTGAGTCCCCTTCCATGCCCAGCTGTACAACAATTTATTCGCTCCAGACCCAACTAGTAGCCTAAGTCTGGCAAGCAGTTAGTCACCCAACCTGACCAGAGTCCTTCCCGATCCTCACTGGGTCTGTCACCCACTCAACTTAAACCACACTCAAGCAACCACTGCTGTGTGGCCTGGTGCACCCAACTGTCCAGCCCCTTTTCCCCTGACCTGGGTCCCTCCTGACCATCACTGGGTCTGTGACCCACCCAATCTGCACTCCACCCACTGCCAGTGCCAAGCAAAAAAACAACAAACATAGACCTGGCTGGACATACTCATGCTCCTCCTGTCCCTCAGTTTTGAACTGAGAATGACCCTCCCTGGGTGACCTTGGACACTGAGAGGTGAGGAGATGGCCAACCTGCATCAAACTTTGGGTTTTTCAGCAACTTATACACTGGACTGAAGTAACTTGTAGCTGGGATTACCCAGGGTTTGGAACAGATAGGCCATCT
This sequence comes from Neoceratodus forsteri, assembly GCA_016271365.2. NCBI lineage: Eukaryota > Metazoa > Chordata > Ceratodontiformes > Ceratodontidae > Neoceratodus > Neoceratodus forsteri. The sequence goes on from CM057459.1 coordinate 742,295,625, forward strand.
CCTCACCTCTCTGTTCCTCATGTCACTCAGAGCGGGTAGTTCATTTCAAAATTGAGTGTCAGGAGGAACATGATGATGGCTTAGACTGATCTTCAGGTTTTTGTTTGTTTGCTCAAGTTGACATGGCAGTGGATTGGGCTGGGTGCAGGTCAGATCAGGTGGGTTACAGACCAGTATGGGTTGGGAGGAGCTTGGGTCAGAGAAGATGCACAGTTGGGAATGTCAAATGTGAGGTGGGCAACTACCCAGGCTACTGTCCTCACCAGAAGAACAAATGGAGGTGAGTCTGTCCATCTCCTCCCCCAAGTTTACTTTCATCTACCCAGCAGCTGCAGCATAAAGATAGGGAGAGTGGGGACTCAGGGAGGAGACACAAGGGTAGTCTCCTAATGCATTGCTTGTTTTTACATGCAGACAGTTCATAACTGGAATCAGATTCCAATTCTGATTTCAACTGTTTTTTCTGTTTTTCTGAATTTGGATTTTGGCCCTGTAATACCAAAATTTCTAAATTCTGAAGAACCACTTGGAATCCAATTAATCTAATTCTGTTCAGTGGATTCTGAGCAACCCTTCATGACACATTTACAGTCCCAGGGTCTAAACACCTCTTCTCAAAAGGTTCATTTGTCAACTATTTCACATTTCAAATTAGCACAAATTTTGCAGAACAGCCCTGTATCTACCTACAGTATGTGGGAACCAGTGCCCCCATGGGATCTGAACTTGGTTGTCTCACAGTTAAAGAACCCCTTTTCCTGAGCCTATGCTTTCAGCAAAGCTCAAATATTTAACATGGAAAATAGTGTTATTAGAACATTATCCATTACTTCTGCAAGAAGGGCCAACAAGTTACAAGCACTCTGTACTGCCTCTCATTTTGTGGTTTTCCATATGTAAAGTTTAGAAAAAATGTGAAGTTTTTACCAAAAGTGGTTTGTACATTTCACATCAACCAATCTTTAAAGTTGCCTGTTTTTTTCCCAAAACCTCACTCCAATATAAGTGAGGAGGAACTGCACAGCCTAGATGTGAAAAGGGCTTGAGTATCTACATGCAATTGACAGAAAGGTCCAGAACTGATACCATATAATTGTTTGTCACTTATGGTGAGGTAGGCAATGGTAAGCCAGCACCTATAATGACAGTCTCTCATTGGATTGTCTCTTGGACACCATTCTGCTGTGAACAGGCTGGCAAAGTGTCACCTATGGGCCTAATGGTACACTGCACTAGAGCTACATCTGCCACTGTGGCAGCATTAAGAAGTATACCCCTGCTGCAGGTGTGTAAGACAGCTACCTGGTCTGCAGTACACACCATCGCTTCCCACTACTGTCTGGGCATCCAAACTTCAAGGGGTGCCAGATTTGGTACTTCTGTGCTTCAGAACTTTTTCCCTATACAGTTTATAGATCCTACCTCTCAATGTGTTATTTGGAGTCTACTATTTGTATAACATCACTAATACACTCTTGTTGCTAGAAGAAAACAGTTCTCACCATGGTAAAGATGGTTCTTCTAGAGGGTGTATTAGTGAATTATGCAAGCCTTCCCTTCCTCCCATTCTATAAAGTTGGTATAAAAAGGTTCTTGAAAACATATAAAAAATGGTTTATTGCTCGAGCATTTTACAATTTCAAACTTTGCAGCTTTACAATTTTTCATGTGATGATTATAATACCCCTGCATTTTTAAGAGTACTTAGCATAGGTTAGTTAGGTGGTCACTTTTCCCTTCTTGGAAAGTCACAGCTTACAATTCTGAGGCATCAGCTGTTCAGAGGATCATTGTCTTTAAAAGGAGCTGAAGGAGTGGGTGGGGTAAGAAGCAGTAAATCAGCTACGGCTGGCAGTTAATTTCACTTGCTCAGTTTGAGTGTTTAGCAGCAGTTGGCTGGTGTTTTCCTGTGTGTGGACTGTAACTGAGAGAGACCCTTCCTTCAATCAGACAGCAGGTAGAGTTCAGAAGTAGAGTCAGAGTGAGTGCTGAGAGTGGTGTTTGAAAGCCACAGCTTACAATTCTGAGTCATCAGTGTTCTGAGGATCATTGTCCTCAAAAGGAGCCACAGGACTGGTTGGGGCAAAGGAGCTGTAAATGAAACATGGCTGGCACTTTGTCCACCTGGAGGTGACATTGGAGCCAGTTGGGCTCTCAGATGGGTGGACTGGGACTTTTGCTGAGCTATCAGTGACATCCACAGCTGTAGGACAGTAGAGAAGGGCTTCCTGGTGCTAAACTTGACCCCCCTGACACTCTGCTCCAATCGGGAGCACCACCCACTTTGGGGACAGGTCTCCTGGGAAGGATAAAAAGGAGTATACATAACATGTCCCACACATTCATGTCCCAGTAATTGAGTGAGTAGAACAGAGAAGGTGTGGAACAGATGAAAGACTGGTGTCTTAGGCATCAGCAGAGGAAGCAGGGAAGTGGAGAATTCTGCCGGTGACTAAGGTAAGGTACCTGTTTCTTCTGTTGTTGCTGTCACTGATGGGGACAGGGGTACTGTTAAGGCTAGGCCAAAATAGTGAAATGGTCTAAGTGATTAAATGTTTAAGTGTTTAATGATTTAGTTTAGTTATCGTATTGGTCCTTGTAAGAACAGATCCAGAAGCAAATGGTTTGATACCTTTTATTGGACCAACTTAGATATTACAAAAAGAATAAAGTGCCTAAGCTTTCTGACCAACCAAGCCCTTCTTCGGAAGTTTATGCTATATGTTAAGCTTCCGAGGAAGGACTTGGTTGGTCCGAAAGCTTGGGTACTTTGTTCTTTTTGTAACATCTTAGTTGGTCCAATAAAAGTTATTAAACCATTTGCTTCTGGATAAGTGTCAGTGGCACTTTAACAGTGTCAGTGGCTCAGTAGGTAGCACACGCACCTCTGAGGCCGGGAGATCAGAGGGCCATGGGTTCAGTTCCCACATCTGGCACTTGGGTTAATATTCCAGTACTGACACTGTAGTGCAGCATGAGAGGGGTGCTACACTTCTGAGGTGCTGTCTTTCGGATGAGATGTTAAACTAAGGTCCCATCTGCCTGGATTGGTGGTAGTTCAGGTGGATGTTAAAGATCCCATGGCACTTATTGAAAAGAGTAAGGGAATTTCCCCGGTGTCCTGGCCAAATTTCCCTCATTCACTAAAAATACCACCAACAGCTTAGTCTGGTTCAAGGTCAGTTGGCATTCACTTGTATCCCCCTTCCCTGGGTCGTGCCTGAAAATAGGCAGGATTTGTCTACTGCACTTACCCGGTCAACAAAAACTAAATAAAAATAAAAAGTGCTTAACGGGAATTGTTCACAAACTGGGTGCAACCATTGCAGTCTATAGCTCTAGCGCAGGGAGAAAAAATCCACAATGGTAAGGATACAATGCCTAACCTTATTCCATGACTGCATCCTCAGGTCCCACAATCACACTGTATATATAAACTCTGACTCAGGGTTCAGTTAGGACCCTCCAAATCTGTAACCCACCTGTGTCACAGCTTAGACCAAAGGACTACTTAGGATCATGACACAATGTTTACACACTGTACTATGTGACCTATGTATAAATTTTAGTAAATGTTATGTTTGTGCTTTCTGTACTGATGTGGAGCCTTTGTAAAGGAGTCTATGACTCAAAGGATTGTAATTCCGATTCTCTTCAATAAATAACTAAAAATATGTATGATAAAGTTTGACTGGTGTAATGTATGTATTATATAAATAAAATGTAAGAGATTCATTTTTGTACGAGTTTTTTTTTTTTTTTTAGTCTGGCAGCTCCTAAACTGTAACAGTACACTCGCACCATTTTTTCCTGGTTCTAAGAACCATAACGTGCATGACGATTAACGAGGTGCAAGCATTATTGTAGAGACTGACTGAGCGCTGACACATATTTAACAATTTTGAAAGTGTGGTATGCTGCTGTGTGGTGTGGTGCAGTAATGGATCTAATCTAACATGGTTAGATGTTGTGGGATTTCTTTCTTTTTTTTTTTTTATTTCCTAAAGACAAACTTGCAATCAGTAAATGGAAAGCAGCTTTCAAGAGAAAGAACTTACCCAGTGCTGGCAAATGGTGTACTGTAGTTTGTTCCAGTTTGTTCCAATCACTTTATATCTGAAAGGTTTTCCAGGAATCCTCAGATTGATTGAATTTTTGTTTACAATAGCTTAACTGTGTGAAGTTTTAAATATTTAACCCAAAACTACTTCAGTTGAATGAGCTGCTGCGTGTCCCAGTTCCAAGCTCTGTGCTGGCAGGTAATCCACCCCAATTTGGATACTGGCCCCAAGCCAGGGGTTGGTGCTGGAGATCCTCATAATCTGGATCCCAGTCATAGTGCTTACAATCATCCCTGTACAAGTATCTCTGTATGCAAATCTCCTGGTTCTGGTTCTGCTGTATGTCTCAATGCTGGTTGTGCTGCATGTGTGACAGCGCACTAGTTTATACAACTGCTCATGCAGCTACCATTTATTACTCCACTTTCTGGAGCTTGATAGGAGATGTCTCCATGGTAAAAAATATACAAATAAAAACACTTATTAGGAAAAAATGTTTTTTCTCAGAATGCATTTTTTTAATCATTGTAATATTTCAATCTACCCAGACATAGGAATCCAGGGAGATAAAGTATCTGTAACTAGCAAACTAGTGTTCAAATAACAAGAAAGCAGTCAAGATAATGATCTTCATGAATATACAGATTTATATCAGTATAGACTGCGATCAAGAAAAATGCCCTTTTGAGTTATCTGACTGACACAAACCTAAATCAAATAATTAAAAAAAACAATCTGTGGTCTATGTGAAATGGGGGAAAAGCTCTGGTGCCACGTGTTACCAAATATTTCTGACTCTAATAAAGAACGTTGTGCATAATTCCCTTTCCGCATTTCAGGTACAGCTTTTACAATGTCAGTCGGAGGTTCAGGACCTGAATCCTAATGCAGTTGTAGTTGTTAAATCTGTACATGAAAAGAATAATGAGATCTATGTTCAAAATTCAGTGAAGTTACATCTGAAACCTATTTGGCATAAGCACATATGGGCTCTTAAAATAAATCCCAGCTCCTGTTTGATATTTTTTGTCTTTGTGATGGGGAGATCTTTATCTAGGAGATTTATACATCCTCTCAGAACAAACAAAAACTTGAGGCAATAACTGCTAAGTCTGCTATCTTTTCGACCTGTGATATAAGCAATAACCTACAACAGGGTGTGTGGTTACTGGGGATTAATCAACACCCCGGATGCGCTGTGAGGCACAAAGCAAAGCTAAGTGCCCTCACAGCACCCAGTGTGTTGATTAATCTCCAGTATTCCACACCCTGGAGTGGGTTATTGCGCTTATAACATGGGATTAATCAACTGTGAAAAATAATACATTATTTGCTATAAAACTGTTGAAATCTTGTTTTGCAGCAATGTATCCTGCCCCTCAATAGAGTAGTACTTGTGTAAAAACTTGTCTCTGTTGGTTTATTCCTCTCTTCCCATACAATTATGGTGTGGTTTTGATGTACTGTCCAATACTGAGTCATGCACATGTTGCAAAAGCACTTTAGAATTTATGAACACGCTCCAACAGACTGGCAGTTAGCAGTACATCAGCATTATTTTAGAGAAGACTTGAAGTTTCAGTTACACACTTTATTGAATATAAAAAAAAAACACAGCAAACTGTGCACTTGACGCATTTCAGATTCTGTAAATCCTTTTTCAAAAGCTTTTAAAAAAGGATTTGCAGAATCCAAAATGCGTCACACGCACAGTTTGCTGTGGTTTGGAATTTTATATTCAATAAAGTATGTAACTGAAACTTGAACTTAGCCATCAAGTCTTCTCTAAAATAATGCTGATGTAAATGCCGGTCTGTTGGAGTGTGTTCACTGACTTGCTCGACCAGTGCACCGTCACCCTACTGTGCACTTTTTAGTAAAACAGAAACATTACAATTTATTTTTAAACTCATAACTCTGTTAACTTTGTATCAACTGGTAACTTCACTTTATAGGGAATCATGGAACAACGTGCAGTTATTAATAATCTAGCCATTATTGTAAGAGTCCGAACAACAATAGTAAGCTGTGCAGTAATAGAATGAGATAAACAATAAAACTGTGCATTAATTTACATCGTGAAGGAACACGAATTCTGAATTTACATGGAAAGAGTTGTCGTGGGATGCATGTGCTCCTGTAAAATGTCACATCTGGAAACAGGAGTTCAGTATATCATTCTTTTCTGAAAACAAAAATGCACCACAGCCATGTAAATTCTACTTGCACAGTACATTTACTGGAGCCTTCTGTTGCACAGAATACAAATACAAGAAAGGCAAAATGTGGATCTATAAGACTAACAATGCAGGACATCATTATAGCGATATGTAAACTACATAAGCTACATTTCTTTGCCAACAAAATGTACAACTGCTGTCCTGCACATAACAATAACATGTGCAACTGTTATCCTGCACACAATAACAATAGCAACATGTGCAACTACTGTCCTGCACATAACAACAATAACATGTGCAACTGCTGTCCTGCACATAATAACAATAACATGTGCAACTGCTGTCCTGCACCTAAGAATAGCAACATGTGCAACTGCTATCCTACATGTAACAATAACAACATGTGCAACTGCTTTCCTGCACATAATAACAATAGCAAAATGTGCAACTGCTATACTGCACATAATAACAATAGCAACATGTGCAACTGCTATCCTGCACATAATAACAATAACAACATGTGCAACTGCTATCCTGCACATAACAATAACATGTGCAACTGCTATTCTGCACATAACATGTGCAACTGCTATCCTTCAAGTAACAATAACAACATATGCAACTGCTATCCTGCACATAACAATAGCAACATGTGCAACTGCTATTCAAGTTCAAGTTTATTGCAGGAAAGCTCCGTTGAGCAAGCTCATTCACAAGAAGGTCCTGAGACATACATACATTCACATTGAAGTCCTACAGCTGACTTACAGACAAATAGTTAAGTGCTTACATCATAGGAAGCACTTAACTATTTGTCTGTAAATCAGCATATTCTGCACATAACATGTGCAACTGCTATCCTACAAGTAACAATAACAATATGTGCAACTGCTATCCTGCACATAATAACAATAGCAACATGTGCAACTGCTATCCTGCACATAACAATAACAACATGTGCAACTGCTATCCTACGTGTGACAATAACAACATGTGCAACTGCTATCCTGCACATTCATAGATTCGTAGATTGAGTACAAGTTCAGTAGGCTAAAAGCCCTTTTAAGAACTCACCACCTTGTTATGGGTGGTATATATATTTATTGTTCCCCATATGATGATCTAATCAAATTTTAAAGGTGTCCATTGTTGGACTGGAAACTTCATATGTAGGTAAGCTATTCCGTATTCCAATGATCCTCTGAGTAAAGTATTTGCTTCTCTTAGTATTTTTTTATAAACTCCCCAGTAAGTCTGAATCCATTATTTCTTGTATTGGCTGTGTTGTTATTCAAAATTAGACCTACGGTTGCACCCAAATATCCATCTTTTAAAGCTTTATATGTAAAGCACAGGTCTCCTCAGACTTGTCTATACCCCACACTAAACATCTGCAGGTTTTTTAATCTTGTGCTATAGTCCTGTTTCTCATAATATTACATTTTTTTGTATATTTTCTTTGAACACCTTCAATAAGTTTGCAACTTCTTATGGAATGTGATATATTAAACTGTGAGTTATACTCGAGATGTGGGCACACCAAGCTAGAATATAATGGCATTAATACCTTCTGATCTCTACTTTTTATATTTGCCAAGATGTAACCTAATAATTTATGGCACTTCTTTACCTTTGATGTGGTGTTTCTATCAAAGTTGAAATAATTTGTTATTACGGTGCCAAGCTCTTTCTCTGCAGTTACAGACTGTAAAGATATACATCCTAAGTAGTAACTATAGCCTGGGTTATTTTTCCCAATGTGCATTACCTTGCACTTGTCCAAATTAAATTGCATATGCATAGTATGCCCCCATTCCATTAATAGAGCTAACTGTTTTTGTATATTAACTTTATCCGTTATAGTGGTTACAAGGCTCCCCAACTTGCAGTCATCTGCGTATTTTGCAAGCCAAACTTTGTCCAAGATAGGCATAGTTGCTACCAAAATATTAAAAAGGATTGGTCCCAAAACAGATCCCTGGGGCATGTCGCTGGTTACAGAACCCCAGGGAGAATAATTTCCCTTGACTGCAACCCTTTGATATCTGTTATCCAACCAGGAACTAATCCAACTTACTATATTGGGTGATAGTTCAATTTTTAAAAGTTTGTTTATTAATACGGAATGTGATACTTTATCGAATGCCTTAGCAAAGTCAAGAAAAAAATACATCACTAGGTATTCCCTTATCAAGTGCTTGGCAATAGGTTCAAAAACGTTCAGTTGGTTAGATAAGCATGATCTCCCAGAAACAAATTCATGCTGACTATGATCTAACAACCCCTTTGTTATCAAATGATCATTAATTCATTTTTGCAATAATTTCTCCATTATTTACCAGCTACAGATGTGAGGCTAATTGGTCTATAGTTCTTGGCTTCGCCTCTTTTGCCTCTCTTGTGAATAGCAGTTACTGCAGCTATATGCCATTCCCACAATACAGTACCATCCTGTATAGACTTATTATAGAGATAAGTGAGTGGGTTAATTAAGACAGGGGCTAGTTCCTGAATAAGCGTCAGGGATATGCCATCTGGCCCTGGTGAACTATTAGTTTTTAATGAATGGATTATGTCATGGACTTCTAAAATGCTAAATTTAGGAAAATGTGATTTAGTCAATTCAAACCGTTGTGTTTGAGGATCTTTATGTTCAAAAACACTAAGGAAATAGTTATTTAAAGTTTCAGCTATATCCTCCTTGGCTGTTAATATTCCTTTATCCGTTTTTAATGGCCCAATAGTATGATTATTTCCTTTTAAAGTACCTATGTAACTATAGAACTGCTTATGGTTGTCATGAACCCTGGATGCTAATTTTATTTCCCTGTTTTCTTTAGCTCTTTTTATCATTCTTTTTATATTTTTATTAATTAATTTAAGTTTATTACATAACTCTACTGTATAGTATTTAATCTCTTAGCTTTCTGAAATATTTTTCTTTTTTTCTGAATCAACTTTCTTATTTTATTATTCCACCAGGGTGGGGTACATTTTTTTTTATTATATTTAATTCTAATAGGTGCATATTTCTCAATACAGTATGAGAGTTGATTATTAATAATATCCCAAACTAGTTCCAGATCTTTGCCTACTAAATCTTTTTCCAATTTCCACTTTGCTAAATGATCCCTCATTTTCTGATAATCAGCTTTGTGGAAATCTCTTAATATTGTTTTACCTTTATTACATTTAATAATATTTGTAAAATATGCAGATATCATGTTATGATCTGAGTTGCCTAAAGGTGGATGTAATTGAATAGAGTCTATTTTTTCATCACAATTAGTCAAAATGAGATCCAATATATTCCCTCCTCTAGTTGGTAAATGAACCATTTGTTCCAAATTTGTCTGAATAAATAGATCAATATATTTTTTCTCAAGTGTTATCTCACTATCCAATGAGGTCCAATTGATATGAGGCTGGTTAAAGTTCCCTATTAATACATAATCACCTATAATATTCTTGCTTTCAATAAAGTGTAATAAGGTATTATTTTGTTCAGTAGTAAGATTTGGAGGACGGTGGACCAAACCTTTGGTCAGATTGTTATTATTAAGCAGCAATTTAACCCATATACACTTGAATTTGTTTACATTTTCCTCAGTGTTAAATATCTCAAATGATTTGATGTCATTTCATACATATATTGCTACACCTCCACCCAAACGATACTTCCTATTTTTATAATAATGGTTGTAACCACTGATGTCCATATTCCAAGCATCATCTGTTCCCCAAGTCTCTGTAATACCACAAATGATTATATTTTAATTTTTAAGAAAATAATGTAATTCATTTTTTTAGAATGTAGGCTTCTAGCATTCAGTAGGAGCATACCTAATCATTGTTCATATTTAATTTCCATATTACTACTGTCATTTAATGGCAGGATGGTAAGTAAAGGGTTTTTGTTAATCTGTCCAGTTTCGAGAGTGATGTTCATAGGACACTTCTCCCCCTAATTCTTTAGTTTAAATTTTTATTTATGATATCATTAAATTGAGCACACAATATTTTATTACCCTTTCTACTTAGGTGTAATCTATCATATGAATACAATTTAGATACTCTGTAAAACTCTTCCCAATGTGTCATAATCTTTATGTTTTGTTTTATACACCACATACGGATCCAATTGTTAACATCTCTGATTTTTATTTGATGCTGTCACGATGCACGAGGAATAGGAAGAATTTCTGAGACAATCACTTCACAACCATAATTAATACACTTATTTGTGAAAGATATGAAATCCTGTTTGATTTTTGGCATTGACGTATGCCATGTATCATTAGATCCTGTGTGGACAATAACCAGGGGATTAGTGCTTGTGTTTTGCAAAATGTTATCTATCATTACAGTGATATCACATAATCTAGCCCCACTAAAACTTGAAAGAGTTCTGGTAGATTTGACAATATTACATATTTGGCGATTGAGATTTTTAATAATAGAATCGCCAATGACTATCGCATCCCTATGTGACAGCTCATTGTCCATTTCCATATGTGTAGCAATCTGGATGCCCTCACTATTAATGTCTAACAATAACTCATTCTCAATAATCATACTCCCCTTTTTATGTAGCGCATTATTAAGTTGTTGTTGGTTATATTCAGGTATCATTTGCAATGGTATGACAGATTCAGGAGTCATGTTAGTCACTACATGGTCCTCCAGTACTACTAATGGATCAAAATGTTGTTGATTATTTGCAGGTATCACTTGCAATGGAATGACAGATTCAGGAGTCATGTTAGTCACTACTTGGTCCTCCAGTACTACTAATGGATCAAAATGATTTAACAAGGGAAGTTCAAAGTTGTCTGCTCTTCTACCTCTTTCAGCTGTTTTATTAATTTGAACTTCAAACCATTTGTTATCACTATAATGTTCAATGTACATAACAATAACATGTGCAACTGCTATCCTGCACATAAGAATAACAACATGTGCAACTGCTATCCTACACGTAACAATAACATGTGCAACTGCTATCCTGCACATAATAACAGCAGCAACATGTGCAACTGCTATCCTGCACATAACAATAACAACATGTGCAACTGCTATCCTACATGTAACAATAACAACATGTGTCACTGCTGCTATCCTACACGTAACAATAACAACATGTGCAACTGCTATCCTACACGTAACAATAACAACATGTGCAACTGCTATCCTACACGTAAAAATAACAACATGTGCAACTGCTATCCTGCACATAAAGAAGCAACATGTGCGACTACTGTTCTGCACATAACAACAACAAGAACATGGGCAACTGCTATCCTGCACATAATAACAATAGCAACATGTGCAGCTGCTGTCCTGCACATAATAACAATAACAACATGTGGAACTGCTATCCTGTACGTAACAATAACAATATGTGCAACTGCTATCCTACACATAATAACAACATGTGCAACTGCTATCCTGCACATAACAACATGTGCAACTGCTATCCTGTAGATAATAACAATAACATGTGCAACTGCTATCCTGCACATAATAACGATAACAACATGTGCAACTGCTATCCTGCACACAATAACAAAAACATGTGCAACTGCTATCCTGCACATAATAACAATAACAACATGTGCAACTACTATCCTGCACATAACGATAACCTCTGCTCATGGGCTGGGACAGTAGTCACTTATGGATTTGATTCCCACGTAAAATAACTAAGCTGCAACCACAAAAATGTGCAACTGCTGTCCTGTACAATTTGTTTACCAACAAAATATACAACTGGTTTCCTGCACAGGGCAGGGCTGGTGTGAGTGTGGTATGATCTAAAATCCAGATCGCCCCTGTCACTCACACCCTTGTTGGGGTGCCCACATTACAGCACCCTAATCATGGTGCCCTAACAACGGGATACCCCTGAGAGGATAAGAGCCTATTCAGAAGTGATGGCCTGCATCCATCTGGGAGGGAAACCATGGATCTCAGTGGACAGTTTAAATGTTACTTCTATGAACATTTAAACTAGTTGAGAGGGATGGTGAAAGAAAAGGGGTAGCAGAAACTGCCTGCCCCCCTCCCCACAGGCTGAGATAGAGCACAGGGAAATACTGAGGGGTGAGAGTCCCACAATGGAGCAAGTTAATCAAGGAAGTAGGGGGTTAGCAAAGGAGGAAGGGGAAACAAAGGAGGCATGAGAAAAGAGGGAGGAAGGGGGAACAGAGGGAGGAAGAGGGAAGCAACAAGCAAAAAGTGAACAAAATCTGGAAGGCCACATGCGCTAATGGTAGGAGTCTGGGAAATAAGAACCCAGACCTGGAGGCCATCATGGCAGAGGCCGACCCAGATACTGTGGCCATTACCGAGTCATGGTGCACTGACAACCCTGACTGGGACATGGTCATATCAGGCTGCCTGATGTTCAGAAGGGACAGGGCTAGTAGGAAAGGAGGGGGAGTGGTGCTTTATGTGAAGCAAAGCATAAAAGCAACAGAAATACAGGGAATCTGGGGGAGCCAGAGGTGCTGTTGGTCACCCTTGAGCAGGGAAATGGAGCCACTATTGGACAGGAGGGATCTACAGGCCTCGGCACAGGTGCAGGACTTAGATAAGGTAATGTTAGAAGCAACTGCCAAAATGGAGGAAAAGGGGAAGGTGTTGCTGGCATACCTCTCAACCTTTTGTCCCCCAAATGTGGAACATTGCCTGTCACAATGTGGAACAAATGGGCAAAATGTGGAACACTTAATCAAATATTTACCTAAGAAGCTCAAAACACTATTAAAATGTTGCATTTATGTTGAGAATGTCTGTTCTTAATTGAATAAGTTATTTTTTCCATCATTTACTATGGATATTTGCTTTAAAATGTTGACTCTGAATGTGGAACAAGTCCTCACAATGTGGAACAGGGGCCTTTTCTGAAGTAAAATGAGGAACGTTCCTCGAAATGTGGTACAGTTGAGAGGTATGGTTGCTGGTGGGGGACTTCAATCTTCCAGGTGTAGACTGGAGTCTCCCTGCTGCAGCTACAGCTAGAAGCAGGGACATCCTGAACTCCCTGCAGAGGTGCTTACTAACAGGGACAGTGTTGCAGATGTGAAGGTGGGAAGCCATCTGGGGTCCAGTGATCATTGCACAGTATGGTTCAACATAAGAATAGTTGCAGAATCCAACCACACAATGGCGAGAGTTCAGGACTTCAGAAGGACTGATTTTACTAACATGAGTGAATACCTCAATAACGACCTGGCAGGGAGAGATGACAGGGTGGTAGAGAAATGTGGGTCAGACTAAGAGAGTGCACAGTAAGGGCAACAAACCTCTGTGTCAAGCAAGTAAGCAAAGGTAAAAGAAAGAGGAGACTGCTATGGCTCTCAAAAGAGGTAGCAGAAAAGGTAAAGGCTAAAAGTGTAGCATTCAGAAGGCATAAGGAGATTCAGAGAGAGGAGGATAGGGGACGTGTGTCAGGGAAAACAGAGAGAAGTAAGCAAAGCAGTGAGCAGTGCAAAGGCACAAACTGAGGAAAGAATATCCCAGGGAGTATCAAAAGTGGACAAGACATTTTTATAGGGATGTTACTGACACAAGGAAGACAAAGGAAGGATTGTACAGTTAAAGAGGGAGGGGTTGACTTATGAAGGGGGATCAAGAAAAAGCAAACATCTTGAACAAATAGTTCTGCTCCGTGTTCACAGTAGAAGAGGAATGGGAGGGACCACAAAAAGGGACCAGGAGCTTCGATGGGAAGAAAATGGACATTAGTCCATTTTCTGTGGTGAGAGTCTGGAAAGCACTCACTAACCTGAAGGTAGACAAAGCTATGGGGACAGACGGGGTACCTCCAAGGGTGTTGAGAGAGTTCATGGAGGTACTAGCAGCACCTTTGACAGACTTTTTAACAGATTACTGGAGATCGGCTTGATCCTGGAGGACTGGAGAAGGGCAGATGTAGTCCCACTTCACAAAAGTGGTAGCAAGAAAGAGGCAGGCAATTATAGACCAGTCAGCCTGACATCGGTGGTGGGTAAGTTCATGGGAACACTGTTAACAGACAGGATTGTGAAATATCTTGTATCCAACAGATTACAGGACCAAAGGCAGCATGATTTCATGGAGGAAAGGGTAAATCAAACAAATCTGATAGATTTCTTTGATTGTGTGACCAGGGTGCTGGATCAGGGAGGAATGGTGAATGTGTTCAACCTGGATTTCAGCGAGGTTTTCAACACTGTTCCACATAAGAGTCAGTAAGTTGTAAGTAAGACTAAGTCAGTTGTGTCACTTGGGGGTGGGTAATAAGGTGGTAATCTGGGTAAGAAACTAGTCAGCGTATAGGGCACAGAGAGTAATGGTAAATGGAGTGTGCTCTGAGGAAGGGAGGGTGACCAGCAGAGTACCTCAGGGATCAGTGTTGGGACCAGTCCTCTTCAATGTCTTTAAAAGTGACATAATGAAGGAACTGGAAGGGAAAGTATGCCTCTTTACAGATAACACCAAGATCTGCAATGGAGTGGACACTCCTGGGGTGTGGAAAAGATGGGCAGGGGTCTGAAAGGACTGGGAGAGTGGTCAAGGGTATGGCAGCTGGATTTTAATGCAAAAATGTACAAAATAATGCACCTGGGCCATAGAAACCCAGGAGCAGAGTACAAAATGAATGGAGTGATACTAACAAAGACCAAGCAGAAAAAAGACTTATGAGTAATCATATCAGATGACCCAACGATGGCCAGGCAGTGTGACAAGGCAGTCAGAAGTGCTAGTGGGATGCTGAGGTGCATAGGAAAGGGTATCACCCGCAGGAAGAGGGAGGTGGTGCTGCCCCTGTATAGATCACTGGCAAGACCCCACATTGAGTACTGTGTCCAGTTCTGGAGATCACAACTCAGGAAAGACATAGAGAGAGTGGAGGTGGTCCAGAGGGGGGCTACTGAAATGGTATAGGGTCTGCATCAAAATCGCCAAGAAGAAAGGTGGAGAGATCTAAATATGTACACACTAGAGGAGAGGATGGCTATGATAAAAATCTTTAAATACCTCATGGGGGTTACTAAGGTAAAGGAGAGTGGTATCTTTTAGAGAAAACGGTGCTCTAGAACAATGGGGCATGCTATGAAGCTGGAGGAGGGTAAATTCAGGAGGGATGTGAGGAAGTACTTCTTCACAGAAAGGGTTGTGGATACCTGGAACAGCCTTCCAGAAAAGGTAGTGGGGGCACATTCAGTGGTGGGGTTCACAAATGCCTGGGACAAGCACAAGGGAATTGTAGAGGTAAGGGTGGAGAAGATTGGCAGTGGATCAAGTAGGGTCTGCAGCAAAAAAATGAGACTTATAAAGACAATAATGAACAGACAGTGCACCCCAGAAGCCCTTATCTGCCGTCACACTCTGTTTCTATGTTTTTGGTCTTCAGCTGCTAATCTACCATTAGAATGTTAGGGACAGTGACAACACTGCAGAGTTTATCAAGTTTGTTTGTTTTTGTGTTTGTTAACCGGGTGGGCAAACTGATCCAAGAGATTGTTTACAGGAATGACCTGGGCCACGAACATGGCATAATAACATGGTACAAAAGAAACTGATACAGCAAGGTAAAGTGATTGCAAGTAATTACAGAACACAAGTGAACACGTTAAGCAATACTATACAAATGTAGCAGTTTTGTGCAAAATTGTACATAAAGTGAACACAGTATGAACCAGTCAAATGAGTAGTACTATATAAATTGAGCAGTTTTGTGCAAAATTGTACACAGAGTGAACACAGTCTATAGTCAGGAATCTGTTCTTGGGTGGATTCAAACCTATAATGCTTTGTTTGTAAACATAGAAACATAGAATTTGATGGCAGATAAGGAACGCTTCTCCCACCTAGTCTGCCCATTTCCCTACCTAATGGATAAGCTGCAGATTCTAGTTAACCAACGGCTTACTTCCTCCTACCCGCCACTAGAACTGCTTTATGTTTGTCCCATGCATTCTTGAATTCTCCCTCTGTTCTTGACTCCACAACCTCCTCAGAAAGGCTGTTCCATGCATCCACAATCCTCTCCAGGAGAAAATACTTTCTAAAATTACCTCTGAGCCGTCCCCCCTCTATCTTCAAATTGTGCCCCCTTGTTCTTGCACATCTCTTTTTCTGAAAGATCCTACCTCTTGGACTTTAATTCCCTTGAGGTACTTGAAAGTTTCTACTGTGTGCCCCCTCTCCCTCCTTTCATCGAGGGTACACATATTAAGCTGATTTAGTCTCTCTTCATATGTCTTCTGGTGTAGACCCTGCACCACATTGGTTGCCCTCCTCTGAACAGCCTCCACTCTGTCTATGTCTTTGTGAAGATGGGGTCTCCAGAACTCCACGCAGTACTCCAGATGGGTCCTCACCAACTGTCTGTACAGAGGGATAACAACTTCCTGTTTTCTACTGTTGATGCCTCTCCCTATGCAGCCCAGTATCCCCCAGCCATCCTTACTGCCTTCTCACATTGCTTGCCCACCTTTAGGTAATCTGATATGATTACTCCTTGGTTCCTTTCGATTTTTGCTTTTGTTAGTATCTCACCCCCCATTGTGTACTCTTCCCCTGGGTTTTTGTTTCCCAGGTGCATCTCCATGTACTTCTTTGCATTGAATCTGAGCTGCTATACACTTGACCATTCCTCCAAACTTGCAAAGTCTCTTTTCATCCTTTCCACCCCACCTTGTGTATCAACCCTGTTGCAGATCTTTGTGTCATGTGCAAAGAGACATATTTTTCCTTCCAGGTGCTCTCCAATGTCACTTATAAAGACAACAAAGAGGACCGGTCCCAGTATTGAACCCTGCGGCACTCCACTAGTTACCCTCCTTTCTTCACTGTGGACTCCGTTTACTATTACCCTTTGCGTCCTGTTGTCCAGCCAATTTTTTATCTAGGCTGCCACCTTGGGACCCACTCCAAGGCTGGCTAACTTGTATATTAATCTTTTGTGTGGGACTGTGTCAAATGCCTTGCTAAAATCTATCTAGGTAGGCCATATCCACAGCCCCTTCCTGGTCTATTACTTTGGTCACCCAGTCACAGAAATCCATTAGATTCATTTGACATCACCTTCCTGCTGTGGATCCATGCTGCCTTGGGTCCTGTGCCCCACTGGCCTCTAGGTACTCAACAATTCTTTCCTCCAGAAGTGATTCCATCATTTTCCCTACCAATGAGGTCAAACTAACTGGTCTGTAGTTTCCTGTCTCTGCCCTGCTCCCACTTTTGTGAAGAGGAGTCACATCTGCCCTCCTCCAGTCCTCAGGTACCACCCCATCCTCCCATGATTTGTTAAAGAGAGAAGTCAGTGGTGTCACTAGTCCTACCCTTAGTTCTTTTAGAATTATGAGGTGAATCCCATCAGGCCCCATTGCTTTGTCCACCCTCAGTTTCAAAAGTTCTTTCAAAACCCTTTCTTCTGTGACTGGACTGGTATCGACCCACCTATCCAGAGTGTTTCTCTTGTTTGGTTTAGGTACCTCCCCATCCTCTTTTGTTGTGAATACTGAGCAGAAATATTCATTCAGTATCCCTGCTTTTTCACTATCACCCTCTGCCCACATTCCCTCCCCTTTATTAAGTCTCCATATCCCTCCCTTGGTCTTTCTTTGCTCCCTAATGTATCTATAAAAGGTTTTATCCCCCTTCATAACATAATTGGCTATCTTTTCCTTGGTTTGGGCCTTTGCTATTCTGACTGCCTTCCCTGCCTCCTTCTGCTTTAACTGATAAAGCTCTCTGTCCTGCTCCTTCTGTGTTTCCTCATATTCCCTGAATGCTATCCTTTTCTCCTTAACCTTGCCTGCCACCTCTTTTCAGAACCATAGTGGTTTTTTCCTTCATTTTGTTTTATTGATTCGCTTCACACAAAGGCTCATTGCCTCTGCGATGGCTGTTTTGATTATTCCGCATTGTTCCTCCACCCCTCCTTCTTGCCCATTTGCTAGTGCTTTTCTGAGGCACTCTCTCATTTTCCCAAAATCAGCTCTCCTAAAGTCCAATAATCTTGCTTTAGTATGGCTTGACTCTATGGCTGTGTTTATTGTGAAGCACACTGTTTGGTGGTTGCTTGTTCTCAGATGGCTACCCACTTCTAAATCCAAAATCCTTTCTCCTTCCCCATTTGAGAGTACCAAGTCTAAGATTGCTCCCTCCCAAGTGGGTTCAAACAGTAGCTGTCTGAGGCATGCCCCTTTAGGGCATCAAGAATGACCCTGCTCCTGGATGTGCCTGCAGCAAAGGTGCTCCAGTTAACATCTGGCATATTCATGTCCCCCATTAATAATATCTTCCCTTTTTCTGCCATTTTAAGGATGCCTTCTATAATTTCCTTGTCCATTCACTCCCCCTGAGATGGGGGTCTGTACACAACTCCCATGTGGATTGTGGTGCCATTTCCTGTCTCCAGGGTGACCCATAATGACTCATCTACTTCATGTTTACTCTTTAGTTCTGTTGCTTTAATCCCTTCCCTTACATAGAGAGCTACTCCTCCTCTTTTACCCTCCCTGTCCCTCCTGTAGGTTGTATATTCTGGTATGTTGACATCCCAGTCATGGTTCTCTGTATACCATGTTTCAGTGACTGCCACAATATCCAGGCATCCATCTTCCATCAAGGCCACTAGTTCAGGGAGCTTGTTACACAGACTATAGGCATTGGCACTCATCACCCTCCATTTTTTGATGACCTTACCCCTTGTAGCCTCATCCCTGTCCTTACTGGCTTTGCCTTTTTTTGCATTAACCTCTGTCCTGCTCCTGAATGACTTATCTACCTTGATGTTTACCTCGCTAATTACTGTGTTTCATGGGGGGAGGCTGGGATTTCCTTGCTCCTTTTCAGTGCCTTCTCTTGGCTAGTTTAAATGCTTGCCAATGAAGCATTTAAACCTATCACCTAGGATCCTGGTCCCCCCACTCCCCGGACAGATGCAAAACATCATGCCTGTATAGGCCTGCATCCTTCCAGGTGGCTTCTCAGTCCCCAGTGAAGCCAAAACCCTGAGCTCCACACCAGTTTTTCATCCATTCATTGAATCCCATGGTGTGGAGTACCCTAGCATCATCCTTGCCACAGACAGGGTGCACCTCCAAGAAGGCTACCGTATGTGCTACTTGTCTAAGGCTCCTCCCCAACTCTACAAATTCCTCTTGCACTGCTCTGATCCAATTCCCAGCCAGGTCATTTGTCCCTAGGTGGACAATGACATCCATCTCCCCTCCCTCATGCAGCTGCTCCCACAATCCTGAGGATTCACTTCCTGTCCCTCCAAACCATGGTACCAGGCAGGCACCTTACCTCCCTCTCCCCTTTCTCCCCCCACTTCTACCCCCCCTAATGATTAAGTCCCCCACCAGGAGTTGTTTCCTTCCCCTCTGGTGTCTCGTGCCACCCTCCTGTGGGTCATCTTTGTGGAGGTTCCCGGCATCCTCCTTGGTCTCCACTGCAGGTGCCTCCATAGAGGAACCACTCTTCACCAGAACAGCATATGAATTGTGGAGATGTACAGCTGGAGGGATGCACCTCTGTTCCACCACCCTCTCCCTCCCTGAGCCTACCTTGGTCCAACCGCTCCTCTACTGTTCAACTGTAAGACAAATCCAGTGTGCCACTTAGGAACCTTATTGTTCTAAATTTCTATCTTCAGGACAACTCAGGGCTGAGATACAGCAATTTGTATGACTCTTTAATGCACCCTCCAGAAGAAACATCATTACTATTGTAAGTAAGTTTTCCTTCTGCCCAGTTTTACAGCTAAGAGGAACTGATACACAGTGAGGTCAAGTGTCTTGGTCAAGGTAATCAAAATGGATAGTAACTTTGATGGGATTCATATCTATAAGTCTTGATTCATAGTTTAATGTTCTAACTAATAGACCATATGTGATTTTCACCTTCTGCCTGCAGTGCTCAACTATACATTTCTTTTTTGGGAGGGGGTACTTTTGAAAATTAGCCTTCATAATAATGAAATTATGCTTCCCTTTTTACAGTATGTGAAATGTACTTTTGTATATGATAAAAACTATTAGCACAAGGTCCTGTTTGTAAAGTTGCCCTGTATTACAATGCTACAATTCAGAATATTAATACACAAGAAGATAAACATCTTACTTTCATAAAATACGTAATTAGCATCCAGAAAGTTACAACTATGAGTAATTCCTTATTCAGAACATATATAATATCCTTAATTGTTTCTTTTGCTCCAATATCCAGTTGAAATTTACTCCAAAAGTTGACAAAATCAGACTTAAAATAAGGTCTTAGTATGATGTAATTTTACGAATGACTAAGCCCTTATGACAAACATTCCTTGATGTATAGAACTGAGTTGACGGCACAATACGTTTTTAGGTTCACTAGGGCATTCTTCTTAACAATTTAAAACAAGGATTGAAGTCAGGTTTCCTCTTGCTTCAGTTCACTCAAGAGTGGATGTAAGAAGATGCTGTTATTGACTTGACACCATTTCTGTGTGCGAAATAGATAAGGGTGGGGTGGTGAATGTGGCCTACTTAGATTTTAGTAAGGCATTTAACACAGCATAGCAGACTCATGAGGAAACTGGGCAGCTTGGGGTGGGTCCTTCGGAGGTGATAAACTGGGTAAGAAATTAGTTAAGGGATAGGTGACAGAGGGTGGTGGTAAACTGTGTTCACTCTGAGAAGGGGAGGGTGGTCAGTGTGGTGACTCAGGGCTCAGCACTAATACCAGTCCTCTTTAATGTCTTTATAAGTGACACTGCAGATGAGCTGGAAGGGAAGATATGCTTCCCTGTGGATGACACCGACATCTTCAAAAGGGGAGATAATCCAGAAGGGGTGGAACGAATGTGCAGAGACCTGAGAAAACTGGAGTGGTCAAGGGAATGGCAGCAAGGTTTCAATATGAAAAAGTGCAAAATCATGCATCTAGGGCACAAAAACACAGAGTCATAATGCAAAATGGGAGATAAGGCATTGACTGTCACCAAACAGGAAAGAGACCTGGGAATAATATCTGATGATCTCAAGGTGGCGAGACAGTGCAGCAAAGCAGTGGGTAATGCCAGTGGCATGTTGGGGTGTACAGGGAGGAGTATCAGCAGCAGAAAGAGGGAGGAGGTGTTGACACTGTACTGCTCGTTGGTGAGACCCCACCTGGAGCACTGTGTCCAGTTCTGGAGGCCACATCTCAGGAAGGAGATAGACAGGGTGGAGGCAGTCTGGAGCAGGGCAAGTAAGATGCTGCAGGGCCTGCAGCAGGAGCCCTACAAGGAGAGATTGAAGAACCTCAATATGTACACCTTGGAAGAGAAAAGGGAAAGGGAGGACATGCTAGAGACCTATAGATACCTCACAGGGTTAAAATACAATACTGGAGGAGCATATATTTCAGAGGAAAAGATACACAAAAACAAGGGGATGTGCAATGAAGTTGGAAGAGGGTAAATTTAAGGGAGATGTGAGGAAGTACTTCCTGACTGAAAGAGTGGTGGATGCCTGGAACAGACTTCCAGTGGAGGTGGTGGGGACAAAACTGTGGTAGGCTTCAAGAATGCATGGAATAGGCACACGGGAATCTTAGTTGGGAAGTAAGGAGTGGTGGAGATCAAGTGGTTCTGCAGTGACAACATAGACAGGGTAAAGGAATGAGCAGGCCAAGCAGTTCTTATCTAACATCAGATTCTATGTTTCTATCCATAACTGGACTGGATTTTTCACTCGTGGCATTTTTTATGTTCTAGAGATTATTCGTCACACTTTCTCTGAGATTGCCACAAGCAACTTCAGTGGCTTACCTAACCTGATCAAGGCTGCCAAGGTACAGTATGGAACAAGAAAGCCTCATTATTAAATGGATAGGATGGAAATAAATCTGGGTTTATGAATGTAACTCTGGTTCCCAGATGGTCCGGTGGGGTTGCTGGGGGCCAGAATGTTAGTCTATACCAAGGGGGTCCTTTTTGATCGCCCGAAGAAAGGTAAAGTTTCCACATGCCAGGGAACCCTATGTGGTGCATCATCTTTCACTTACTTTTACAGCTTCAAAGTAGCCTAGCTGCCCTCACTTGCTGAGTAAGGTACCTGCATCTGACCTCAAAGATGAAAAAGTGACATTCTCTGATGAAAACCCTCAGCTGAAGTCTCAGCATATGTTTTGCAACATAACACCCTTTGTCAAACCCTAGTAAAAGGCCATGGTACAGTAAGACACAGTGCGGTAGGGCAGTCATGAAGCGCTAACGGGCTGTTTTCTACCAACAGATTCTGTTTCAGTGTTTATTTTCTATGAGATGCACACAGTCACAGAGAGCTGTCAGATTGTAAAAGAGCAGGTTACAGCAATCTTAGATGAGGACCAAATTTAAATTCACAACACTGATCCTGAATTTCCAAGTGTTCATAGCAAATGTGATTTGAGTGAAGAGTGTCCATTAGTAATCAACTCTCTGTATTAAAGTTGATGGTGTAAACTGAGTTCACCACAGATCCTAATCATCAGCATGTACCACCACTTGGTATAGACATTTCATGAGTGGGCTTGCACAAACACATCTGTGGTGCTTTTCACTCAGGTCCTGCACAGTACCAGAATGAATCCTGCTCAATTGACAATAGCTAAGAATTTCATAATTCGTTACCACTGGATTCCAATCCCAAAATCATGGTCATTGGATTCAATACCCTCCATGCTCAAGGGCAAGGTGCATTGATATTGTTGTCTGGGCAAATGCCACAGTCAATTAATTGAGCTGCTGTTGTGGATGAAGGGGGCATGACAAGAAGTGGCATGTAGGTTGGTGTACCAGAAACTTCCCCCCACCAGAGATCTTCTCTGGCCTTGGACAACTCTACTAGAGTCCCATCTTTGCTGGAGATTCACTCCCAACACACACACACACACACACACACACACACACACACGAGGATGACAGTTCTAGTGCTCCTGTTCCATTTTTTTCTTTCACTTGTGCTTGGCGCTCTGTGTCATTTCATGAAGGGGTGGACCATTTACCCACAGAACATTCGCAAAAGTACCACAGATTTTTGTGAAAGTCCCGCTAGTTTAGCCATGGGACTTTCACGAAAGAACCATGGACTTTTGCAAAAGTAGTGAGGAGGCCCCGAGCTGCAATCCCCAGCATTTTTACAGCAGGTACCCTACTTTCTGCATCAAGGCTGTACTTGCCAGAACCCAAGAGTTAAGGTGACATCTCAATTTAAAGTGTGTTACATGATGCACCACTGCTCTGTCAGCAGGCAAGCTCCAGTAATAGGGTTCTGCATTACTAAGGTGTCAATGTGCCCAGAGTAGGCAGCAAGCTCACCCATAGAATAAAGAGTTTCATGTTTCTTTATGCTGAAGCCTGTGATCCTGTTTATCTGATTTTACCAATAGTCATTGTATTCAATGGTATCCAAATAAGGTTGGATAGTATCAGAGCCCCTCTGTTTAATATGGCAGCACATGTAGTATCAGTTCCTGTTTCTTTAATGTTTGTTTACATAACTTGCTCCTTTAAACACTCACAAGCAAGGTAAAGCACTGCGCATATCAGTAATATCAGATAGAAACAGAAAACAATGGCACATGGTCATGGTGGATGCATGTAGTAATAACTCTGAGCAGTGCAGGACAGTGGCTAGCAAGGCAAACAGGATGTTGGGATGCATCGTAAGGGGGATCACCTCTAGGAGCAAGGAAGTGATTCTGCCGATGTACAATGGACTGGTTAGACCACACCTTGAGTACTGTGTACAGTACTGGAGACAACACTTGAAGAGGGACATACAGCTCCTGGAGAGGGTACAGAGGAGGGCAACTAAGATGATACGAGGACTAGGGGATTTGACATATGAGGACAGACTTGAGGAGCTCTGCCTGTTTTCATTGGAGGAGAGGAGAGATGGGGACATGATTGAGGTCTTCAAGTACCTCAAGGGAATAAATAGGGTAAACATGGAGGGGATCTTTAGACTAAAGCAGGGAGGTATCACCAGAGGGCATGGTTTGAAGTTGGAAGGTGGAAGGGTGAGGGGGGAAAAGAGGAGGAGGTTTTTCACTGAGAGGGTGGTGGACCCTTGGAATACACTGCCTGGTGAACTGGTTCAGAGATCCACAGTGGAGGGCTTGAAGAGAGGGTGGGACAGACACAGAAAGTGGATGTATCAGATGATGGCCTGTCCCAGAGGGGTGGGGATGGATGATAGGGGTTTCTGGAACACAAGGGGGGGGGACCTCGGCACCCAACTAGGGATCTGAGGTTCGAGCAGACTTGATAGACTGTAAGGCCTAATCTGCTGGCAATTAGTATGTTAGTATCCTTACTGCCCCATTCCCATGTGAAAAATTCCAGTAGGTGTGCCTGACGAGGGTTTATGGAATGCTGTCAGATAAAATTTAAAACTGTAATACAATGGAAAGAAAATGGAAAAAAGGGATTAAAGGCTAATTCACTGTAGGTTTGTATGACACAGAAGTTGCTAAAAAGAGCTTTCACAGAGTATCATTCACAAGCTCTCATAGCAACATAACTGTTTTATTTGGGAAATGTGAACAACTGTAGTGATAGGGAAAAGATTTATACAGAGCCTAAGAGCATTTTAGTCCTTATTGATTGATTGATTGATTGATTGATTGATTTGTTTGTTTGTTTGTTTATTTGTTTGTTTGTTTATTTAGTTTTTGTTCCCTGGTAAATGCATTAGACAATGGGCTGCCTATTTTCAGGCTTGACCAAGGAGGATACAAAAAGCATAATATCACAATGATACATTACAGCAAATAAAAAACAATAACAAGAGACATAGAGTGACAGCAGAGTGGCATAAAAATAAGACACGTCACTAATAACTTATGAATAGTACTAGAGGTATATAGATGCATACAAACAGTTAAGATATATTTATTAAAATATAATTAAACAAGATAACCAGTTGTATTGGTTAGCTTATATGCAACAGATTACAAAACACAGTTCATTACACCAAGTATTACATTACAGACCTATCTGCAATACTACATACTGATCACAGTGCCATACAGTAAATTGCTATTGTCACTGACAGTAGTAATAACATTTAATTCTTTGTTTAAAGAGTGCCATGGTAGATCAGACATGGACTTTGGAAGGGAAAGTGATATCCAGAACTGTTCTTCACTGGGGAGTGTATGGTACAGTGGCAGCCAGAAATATATCCCAATATTTACATAGATATATCTGGAGATATCTAAACATTCTTATGATAAACCTCTGGCTATCACTCCAGAGTAGATATGGAGAGCCACTCATGTCTGAAATCCCATTAAAAATCTTTCAAGTGAGGTTATGGGCATATCTCTATGTGTCAGAGACGTCTCTGCCTACATGTGTCCTATCTTAGGTAGCAGTCATTTCATGGAACCTTGACACTGGAAGTGATGGCACAGCTGTTTGCTCAACAGTGACATGACTGTCTATCTCAAGAGTCCATGAAATGGTTGCTGCCTTGATTTAAAGATAGGACAGATTTAGAAAGAGATATCTGTTGGCTGCCGACACCTACTGGTAAGCTTGATAACCCATTTGAATGTGTGTTTCATGGTCTTTTCTTTCCCATATTGCTTTTCGTCTATGATGTCTGTGTGGGAGAAAAATCAGCCCTTTCCCCACCTCCCCAACTGGCATTTGCCTCTCCTAGCCACCAGAAGTAGTCCCCCACAGATTGTTGTCTGTGGCAGGGCCAAGAGAGGGAAGCCCTCCCCCGATATTAAAATCCTAATTCTCTGGTGGCTGGGCAGCAGCACGGGCCAAGTGAAGGCAAGTAGGGCACCATTAAGCCTGCACAGCCCCCCTTTTCCATTTTTCTATGGCCCCACCCCCTCTTAGCTGTGGACAGGCAGTTGTGTGTGCTGTGTGGAGGCTCACACACACACCACACCAAACTGGCAGCCGCTACCTATGTGTCACCTGAGCCTGGATTACCACCAGACCTCCACCTGGTAGCAGTTAACAGAGAGACTGATGAGCCTTCCCCACCTCCAGGAGAGGACCTCTGTCCATCAGACACTCAGTCCTCTCCTCTGGCTGGCATCAGCAACCCAAGTTTGCTCCTGAACCTGGGTCTCCAGCACCATCACACCACTGGGCTGGCCCCTCTCTATGGTTTTCTAACAACTGTAATCCATTCATGATGCCTAATGCAACAAAATCTGGCCAGAGCCGATAGGGCTAAAGGTGAGAAATATGGTATAAAAAATTTGAAAATTACCAAAGTTATGAGCCTTCATCAGCAAAATGTAACGTAGGCACCTAAATTTGTTATCTTGTGATAACTGTACACCAAATTTTCAACACAGCCTTATGTTATGACCCTGCCTTGAGAATAAGGGCAGAGCAAAGCATTTTTTGAGACACAAAAACACATTTTGGGCAGGAGTTTAAAAACGACAGCTGTCACAATCATGAGGTGCTGTAAAGAAATGGCAATGTTGAAAATTTTGATTAAAAATATTGAATATTACCAAACTTATGCGCCTGCATTTGCAAAATGCAAAAATAGTCTGATAACTTTTTTGGTTTTAAATATTTTTACACCAGATTGAGAACATAGCCTTCTTATGGCCCCATCTCATGAACAATGGCAGAGAAAATGTTTAACTCCTAGTTGAAAGGTGAGTTTATGCAGGGACCACAAACTCACCTTTGGAGATGTAAAAAAACCAAAACATTTTGGCCAGGATTTGAAAAATGACAGCTGTCACATTCATGAGGTGCTGTAAAAATATGGCTATGTTGTAAATTTGGGGGTAAACATATTGAAAATTATCAAAGTTACGAGCCTATATTTGCAAAATTCAACATAGGTTCATAACTTTATTGTTTTGTTTATTATTTTTATACCAAAGTTTCAACACAGCCTTCTTATTACCCCACCTCATGAACAAGAGCAGAAAATATTTCCAACTCCTGCCCAAAAGGTGATGTCATGCAGGGAGTAAGAAATCACCTTTCGGGATGTAAAGAAACATTTTGGCCAGGGTTTGAAAAATGACAACTGCCGCACTCATGAGGTGCTGTAAAGATATGGCTATGTTGTGAATTTGGGGAAAAAAATGTTGAAAATTACCATAATGTAGTTATGATCCTGCGTTCGCAAAATTCATCTTAGGCTCATAACTTTGTTGTTTTTTAATATTTTCGAAACAAGGGCCCAATTTTCAAAATGAATTAGAGTGCCACAAGGGACTTGTGGCAGGGAATTTGACACCAGTGCTGACTTGCATCAAACCTTTCTGATGGTGCAATTTTTAGAGAAATGTGCTGGCACACCTCCTGCCGCAAGTGCCGTGCGGTGCCACAGCTCAGTTCTGATAGCTCAGCCCTGGTTTACCTTTGAGTCCGTGGAGGAGCTGGTTTATGGGGCTTGTGCCACAGCTTTGGCACAAGCTGTCATAAAATGAGCATATTGTCGCAACTTGAATCCTGGGTTATAAAATCAGGTGCAAGTTGCGTCAAACCCTTGCCGCAACATACTTTGCATGGATGCAGGGCTTTGCCACAAGCTCTGTATCCCCATTTGAAAATTGGTTCTCAAATTTTCAGCATAGCTGTTCTATGATCCCACCTCATGAACAAGGACAGAGAAAATGTTCAACTCCTGCCCAAAAGGTGATTTCACGTACATACCCCAAAATCACCTTTCGGGATGTAAAAAAACATTTTGGTCAGGATTTGAAAAATGACAGCTGCCACACTCATGAGGTACTGTAAAGATATGGCTATGTTGTGCATTTGGGGGAAAAATATTGAAAATTACCAATGTTTTGAGCCTGCATTCGTAAAATTCAGTGTAGGCTCATAACTTTGTTGTTTTTATATATGTTTATACCAAATTTGAAACATAGCCTTCTTATGACCCAAACTCATGAACAAAGGCACAGACAATTTTCAACTCCTGCCCAAAAGGTGATGTTGTGCAGGGATCACAAAATCACCTTTTAGGACAGATCTGCCTGATGACTGTTTAATTGTTCATAAGATAGGGTCCCAAAGAAGGCGTGTTGAAAATATGGGCCAAAAATATGAAAAAAAATGCCCATGTTATGCCACTATGTTCAAAACCCATTGAAAACCCATTGAAACCCATTGAAATTGTGTTCCCAGGTCGCTCCTGTAAAAAAGCTTTCAGCTTAGTGTGCTATACCTGGTTAAACAACTAAAAAAAAAAAAAAATACATTGAACCACATACCTGTTTCTTCAGTTCATGATCTGGCTTTGAAGAGTGAAGACATGTCTGCGGTCCTGAGAGTATTATGGCATTGGACTCCAGATTGGTAAGCAAGGGCTTGGGGGGAGGGTGTGGTGGGTACAGAGTGGGAGGGCCAGGTTGGGGGTCTAACAGCTGCAAAAGACATCTATGGACTTTTCTTTTTTTACAGGGTTTTATTTTTTTTTTTTTTGTATTATAGTATTTATCCTCTGCCTTACGCTCTAGTGCCCCCCACTCCTTCAGGCTCTTCAGTGCTACCACAACCTATCAGCCATCCTCTTTTTTGGACCTCCTTCCGATCCCCACATTGCAGCCAATTCCTGCAGGGTATCCCGGTGTATCCCTTCACTGGGCGGGTCCCTCTCCACCAAGGAGGAAGGCACCGGGGGGGGGACATACCCAGTGGACAATCCAGTATGCCCTTTGGAAATGCTGCTGAGGTGGAGGAGGTCTCTTAGAGGTTCCAGCGATGTTGTGGAGTGGGGGAACCATCATCCAGTGGACACCAGAGCTGTTTTCCAGTTTTCTTGTGTGCCCCTGTGCTGCTCATGTAGTGCCTCCCAGTCTCCACTGGGAGCTGCTGTCGAGCGAGGCAACCCAGTCCCCCAACCCTGAAGAGGAGAGGAGAGCAGACCTCTGGATGCTCAGATCCTCTTCCTCCCCTGCTGACCCCAGGCTCCCGAGTCTGTTCCCGAACCTGGGTCACAGGCATGGGTCTGCGTAAGGCACCAGCACCTCAACCTTCTATGCCATTGGGGTTTTATTTTTTTTAAAAGAAACCCGAGGATTGCAGATCACAACACTAGGGGATTGGGCACCCTCAGTGTCACTTTTCTGTTTCTGGGGGGTGAGGTGGTGGGTGCTGAGAGGCAGGGTCAGGTGGGGGAATATGGGAAAACCATTATAAAAAAGGAAACCCCAGGATTGTGGAATATGACACTGAGGGATTGGGCACCCCAGTGTCACTCTTCTGTTCTGGAGGTGGGGTGGTGGTGTTAAGAGGGAGGGTTGGGTGGGGAATATGGGAAACCATAAAAAGGAGACATCCTAATTGGGACACTAGGGGACTGGGCACCCCCAGTGTCACTCTTATGTTTCTTGGAGGGAGGGTGCTGAGTGGGAGGTGGCAGGTGGGGGTGGTATGCATAATTTAAAAAAACAAAATCAGCGAGTGCAACACTGAGGGAGTGGGCACCCCCAGTCTCACTGTTATGTTTCTGGAGTGTGGTGGTGTGGGGTGGTGAGTGCTGAGAGGGAGGATTGGGTGGAGGCAATATGCATAATTTTAAAGAAAAAAGCAAATGGTGGTCACAGCAGAGTGCAGTGCACTCTGCCATGACCAAGATGACTGCCACACCACAATGCACATGTGCTAGTGCTAGCACATATGCAGTAGAGTGTGGCTGCCATCTTAAACATGGCAGCATGTTCTGTGTTCTCCCGTTACCACTGTTTCCTTTTTTCTTCAAAATTAGGAATATGCCCCCCTCCTAACCCTCCCATTCAGCACTCCTCCCCCCAGAAACATAACAGTGATACTGGGGTTGCCCAATCCTCCAGTGTCCGGATTAGCATAGCCCAATTTTTTTTCAAATAAATATTAGTGCAGTGCGACTAGAGTGCTCCACAGACCCGGAGACAGCTGTGGTGGAATTCCAATATGTTGTACGTTTGCAAACAATGCAAGGAATGCAGGGTCCAGTTTTGAAAGCAACAGGTCTGCAGGGCTCTGCCCACTGCAGCCCTAATAATGCATCATCCCATCAGAGTGTGATACTCTGAAGACAGAATGTATGTAAATGAGTGGAATACAGAATGGTGTTCAAACTCTGTACTGTGGTCATGCTCCCTCTCTTGAAGAGAGCAGTTACCCCGAAGACGTCTCCCAGCCTTCAGGTCTATTTCATTTATTTTATAGCAAAATGTTCATTTTTTGCTGCTCCAGTTAGACTGTGATACTCTGTGTTCAGATTCATAATTTTAAAAATAAATGTGGTTTCTCCAGTTCCTAATCAGTTTCAAGCAACTGGAGAAGGGCCACTTTGAAATGCAGTTCCCATCTGATGAAATCGACTGTATTTTCTGTTAAAAGTTAAACCACTTTCCCTTTTTATATCCATTTTAGCAGTTTTAAGCATTTCTTGTTAAAATGTTTCTATTTTTACTGCTTTTGTGACTAGGAGTTGAGTGTTTTAAACTCTGTCAGTGCTTGGCATGGCTGATAGGCCTAAAAAGAACACAGGGCCCACAGGTTTTTAAAATTGCATTTCTTGTTTAAAGCTTCTGGCAAAGGCAGACTGCCACATACTTTCATTAAGGTGCCTGGGTCCAGTTCACAATTTTAAAAATGGTGAACTTTGTCAAATATTTTGCCCAAAAATGCAGAAGAAAAGTGCTTTAAAAAGAGGAAGAGCTTATGGCTTCTCAGTTTGCCTCTATGTCACCAAAGCATAATAGAGGCTCAGAGGAAGCTCCCAGTGGTGGTGGGAAGCACACATCAGATGGTTCTTCTCCTCATAAGCAGCAGTCCCTCTCAAAGGGAACAGTCAAAAAAGTTAAAGCTGCTCAGCCTTAAAAAAAGCATGGTAAAGATGGTGAAGATAGTAGGGTGTCCAAAAGGAGGACTCACCTGAAGCTAGAAAACTGGAGTACACACTCAAACTAAGGAAAAACTCAGTACGGCCAAATAGTTCAGTTCTTTTGTTTTCTGGTTAAATCCCCATAGTGGTGCAGTATAGAAAATAAAATCACAGCCCAAAAGGCAACCTGCCTCAGTGTTTTGATCACTAGAGCGTCATCAGGGGTCAATTTAACCAGAAAATAAGTCCTGAGCTATAATTTTGGCAGCTCAGAATTGTTCCTCAATTTTGAGAGCGCACTCCGGGTTTTTTTTGGGAGGGGAGGGGCAGGGAGTTGTGACTCACTCAGCAGGGATTGTCAAGCCCTTCAGAGCCAGCACCTCTATCTTGGTACCATACAGCAGGGCTAACTTTCTTTGGTTTGAAATCTGAAAGGGGGAATCCTGACTACAGTGATGGGAAAAATACTAATAAAAAAGCCTAACAGCAGGTACTGGAATCAGTTCTTGTCAAGAAAAAAAAAAAAACATGTCCCCTGCCACGTCTCCTGCAAAGCAAAGGATAAGGAGAAGGTAATGGAACAGACAAAAATGCCCTCAGCAGAGAAAATGTCAAAAAAGTGTCCGTTTTTCCAGGACTTTCAGGCAAAGGGAAATTTATTGAATATGCCTGCCCTCACGCCACACCTACAGGCTCTGGCCCCAGAACAGCAGCCTGTCTTGGAGAAGAAAATTTGCTATAAAGAAGAGAAGGAGGAGGGTGGTGAACCAATCAAGTTTGATGGTTCTCTTGAGCAAAAATTTGGTTCTAACCCCAGGAATCCATCAGTACATATTCACAAACAGCAATCAGTCCACTGGATTGAGTTGCTCCGGATATAGAACATATATGATAATTATGGCATTTAGAATCAGAATCAACTTCAAACTCTGCACTGTGGTCACCCTCTCCCTAACTGCCTTTCTTCAGCTTTGTTTCTATGCTGAAGAGAGTGCAGGTGCCCTGAACTACAACTCCACTCTTCTGACCTCCAGAATGTTTTTATGGTTTTATTTCTCTTCGGTTTATTTGTAAGTCTCTTAGGAAAGCTACTTCTAAAACCATGTCAGCACCACATTCAGCAGCTGGCTTTGATAAGAAAACTGAGGACAGACAGCGGGTAGGGTACCTGGGTTTCCACCCTAATCATGAAGGAATGGTTCAGGCAACTGCCTGTGAGAGGGCTAAGGTGCCTCTCTCTACACAGCCTTCGGAAAAGTATTTCAGAAAACTGGATTCCATGGCCAAAAATGTGTACATGACAGCTTCTCTACAATTAAGGCAGGCAGCTTTT
The DNA here is from genome assembly GCA_016271365.2 of Neoceratodus forsteri. NCBI lineage: Eukaryota > Metazoa > Chordata > Ceratodontiformes > Ceratodontidae > Neoceratodus > Neoceratodus forsteri. The sequence continues at coordinate 742,328,026 of CM057459.1, forward strand.
TTGGCCTATATAGCTCAGTTCCAGAAAGTCCTGTGCAATGCAATGCTGGCAGTGGGTGACAAGGTGGATGGTGAGATGGAACTGCAGTCAGCCTTATATGTAGCAAAATACCAATGCCACATGGCTGTAGGTGCCAATGACTTGGCATCAAGAGCCTTTGCATATGCATTATCCTTGATAAGGTTTTCCTGGCCAAAGGCTATAATCCCTTTCAAACACCATGAAGTCTTGCTATATTAGGACTTATTGCAGTTAGCCACTGCACTTGAACTGCCCCGGAGAGGAAAGAGTTAACTCCAGAGAATCTGGAGTTCTAAAGCGCGAGGGCGCTATACCAAAGCTCTATCTGGGCAGTTTCAAATGAAACTGTCAGATTCTTTACTCCGCTTCACTGAACAGTCGCTCCGGAGATCAGCTCCTTCAGCTCGGTTCATTTCTCGGTCAAGCGAGTATTTTCGGTTCATTTGAACCGGCAAAAAGTAATTATTTTACCGCATTTCGGTTAAAGCTCTATCTGGTAAACCGTAAGTACAAAATGTAAAGTCTGTGTGGAAATTTAGTTATCGGTTCGGTTTTGAACCGATGGGTTTGCTTATTTTAACGTTTTAAAGTTTTGGGCTTTTAGAGTGCGGATACCAGTTCTTATTGGTTCTAAAAAACCTTGATTTTAAATAGGGTTTTTTCAAATACCCGTGAAACGGTTAGGAACCGATAAGGGTGTCTTGCCTGGCACGGCCATAAAAAGGGCAAGTTTTTGGTTAGGCTGGCATTATGTCTGAGAAACCCAAAAAGAAAAACCGGGCCCACTGGGTTTCAACACTGTGATGCTGTGGGGAAGCCTTTGCCAAGGCTGACCCACACACCACTTGTGTTTATTGTCTGGGGGCTGACCACCTCCTGTCAGACTGCCAGGTGTTTAAAATTTCCCTGCAGCCACCCTGAAAAGAGATAGGGCCGGCTCAGGGAACTATTGGCCAAAAGTCCGCTGACCCGGATGGCCAGCCCAGTCCAGTACCCACTGGACCAGAGGGAGTGCCCTCTGACCAGGGCTAGACTTCCTCTGGCAAAAGGATGGTTCAGAGGAACCAGTTTAAAAAAAAAAAAAAAAAATGAATATGACAGAGAAATCAGTAGGTTTGGAGTCCAAGATTGTCTCTCCAACTGCTGCAGAAGTAGTTAAGCCATACAGATTGTCCAGTCACTGTTTCTAGGTCCTGTCAGACCATCTACAGTTGGTAAAGGTGGCTCGTTCAGTTCCAGTGGTTCAGGTTTATGATGTTGAGGAATTGTTATGAACCACAGGGTGGGAGGAGGAAATTTGATCAATACATGTGTGGCTGGTAGGGTCTGGACATGCCCATTAAGCGGACATTTCTCCAGACAGACTTTTAGAATCTCCTCCTTTTCTGTCTGAGTCCTTTTCTCAGTTTATGTTTTACAAAATGCTTGCAGAATCCCCAGCTTCCTTTAGAGGAGGCTATGGATGAGTAAAGGGAGCCTGATTATGTAGGAATGATGGGCTAGAAGTTGTCTTTCCTTTGCATAAGTCATTTGGAAGTAAACAACAAAGATTTTATAAGATTCCTCTTTCTGTCCCTCCTGCAAGATAAAAAATGAACAGAAGGTGTATTTCGTCAGGCTCTGTTACAGACTTCCTCACTGAGCAGTGTAGTCATGTAGGTGTGGTACAAGCTGCAGCCTGTGTCAAGGCTAGTTCCCTGGCTCACATCCTCCTGAATAGGATTCCAGGAGGATTGATGCCATGACAAGAAAACAGTATATGGCAGCTTCTGTGGGACTCAGACAGGCAAGTTGTATGGCTTATGTGGCTAGATTTCGAAATCTAGGTGGGACTAGATTGCAGTTAGCCAAGCAGGCCCATGGCCAGCTGGCTAGCGGGTTGAACAGGTGGCTGCTAATGGCACTAAGCCTCTAAGTTCAAGTTCATACTGCTGTTGGTGTTAATCTTGTTTTCTCTAGGGTCATGACCACTTCTGTAGCTTTCCGTAGGTTGGCATGGCTCAGATGCACTAATCTGTCCCAAGATACTCTGTCAAAGTCTATGGATTTGTTTCTTGTTGTGGGTAATTCTCTGTTTGAGGAACAAACAGAAAGCTATACGAAAAACAGGGATGATTACCTACAAAAGTGCCCAGGTAGAGGCTCAGGCCTCCTCTGCTTTTGCCAGAGGGGTCTCTTCAGAGGCAGAGATAGACGGGCACAAGTAAACCGTCCCTCCCCTTAGCCTAAGACTATTGCCAAGCAGGCACCTGATGGGGTGCCCAGGCCGATTCTCCTATACCAATGGGCAGGTTGGTTTTATTTCAGCCAGAATGGGTGTCCCTAACTCGGACAAGTGGGTTCTGGAAGTAATAGGTCTGGTTCTCAGCTTCAAACAGTTTCCAAAGATGAGAGCCAGACAGGTCCTACAAATCCTTCGGAATCCCTTGCTTTGGGAGCAGAGGTTTCTTCTCCTCTGAACTGCAAAGCAGTAGAAGAGTCCCTCCTTGCCACTGGGGCAAGGGCTGTACTATGATACTTTCTTACCCTATAGAAGGCAGGAGATTGGCGGCCCATCTCAGATTTAAGGTACCTGAACAAGCATCTTTTGAAAACAAAGTTAAAAATGTTAACTCTGGCTGAGGCCAGGGGACTGGCTAGCTTTCCTGGACCTCAAGGATGCCTATTTTTTCATGTTTTGATCAGGCCTTCTCACTGAAAGTACCTCAGGTTACCCTCAGGCCACTACCAGTTCAGGGCAATGCCCTTCAGCCTTACCTCTGCGCCAAGGGTATTGAAATTCTAGCTGTGGTAGTGGCTCTTTTAAGAAGGCAAGGGATTGCTTTGTTTCCTTTCCTGGATGACTGGCTCTTAGTGGGTCAGTCTCAGATCAAGTAAATCCCACTTGCAAGTCACCCAGCAGCTTCTCACCTTTCTGGGATTCCTGCTGAATTTACCAAAGTCAGTTCTCGAACCAGTTCAGGTACTAACTTTCATAGGGGCAGAGTTGAACACAAAGTTAGCCAGGGCATTTCTCCCCTCTGAAAGGGTAGGCAGTCTCTTTGCCCTGGCATCTTCCATTACTCTGCAAGTCTCTTGACCAGCATAGCATTTGCTACAACTACTAGGGCACATGGCTGCTTCCACAGCTGTAGTGCAGGAAGCAAGATTCCAGATGAGGGACATTTAGTTCCATCTGAGGGCCTATTGGTCCCAAAGGAGGGATTCCCTTTCCAAATTGGTTCTAGTGACCCAATCCCTGATCCTGGCCTTACACTGGTGGCAGGATCAAGCAATCTAAAACTAGGGTCCTCCTCATTCCCTCACCACGGATGCTCCTGTGTTGGGGTGAGGAGCTCGCTTAGGCGACCTGTCCATGAGGGGAGTGTGGTCTCCCTAGGAATCTCTGCTCCACATCAATTTTTGGAACTCAGAGCTGTCTTCTAGCTCTTAGGAGTTTTCAGCTTCTGTCCAGAACAAGGTAGTTCAAGTCAGGACAGACAACACCACAATAATGTGGTACATCAACAGGCAGGGGGGCACTCGGTCATCAGCCTTGTGCACCGAAGCAATGAAGTGGTGGTCTCTGGCTTACTCCCTGAACACCTCCCTGATAGCAGTTCACCTCCCAGGGAAGGACAATGCCCTGGCAGATGCCCTCAGCAGGATTCTCAGGGCCATCACGATTGGGCTCTGAATCCTCAGGTGCTGGGTTCAGTCCTTGCCAGATGGGGCTCATTTTCAGATAGATCTTTTCGCAGCCCCAGATAACCACTAACTTTCTCTGTTTTGTTGAGGCCTCCAGTGCTGGGATCAGCCCCCCTGGACGCTTTTCACTTGGATTGGAAAGGGAAGTTTCTGTACACCTTTCCTCCTTTTTCCCTTTCTTTCAGGGTACTAGTAAAAATCAGATCTCAGCCCTGCAAAGCGATTCTGATTGTTCCAAACTGGGCCAGACAGCCCTGGTACCCATTGTCTCTGTCCTTGACAGTCCACCCTACCCTGAGCTTGCCCAGAGTCACGACTTACTGGCCTTTGCACAAGGGAGAGTGTGGTATCGAACCTCAAATTCCTCCTTCTCAAGGCAGCTCTTGAGGAGTTAGAATTTGCTGATTTACACCTTTTCAAGGTGTTCAGAATATTTTAAGGCTTCAAGGAAGCTTTTTCACTGGGGCACTTACAATTCTAAGCGGAACAGGTTTTCAGTCTGGTCGCTGAGAAGCAGATTATACCACAGTCTGCTTATCTGCCCATTTTCTGGACTTTTGGTCCATTTTAAATTCCTTAGGTCTTGGGCCAGCTACCTTAAGGGTTCCTCTGGCAGCTGTCTCTGTTTTTTCTGCAAGCAGGAAGCCTGCTTCCTTTTCTTCTCAACCTGTGTTTTCCAAGTTTTAAGGGGTTGCTTCACACAACCCTCCTTTTTGGGAACCAGCTCCTGCATGGAGCCTGAATGTTTGCATTGCTCGGTTAATGCAAACCCCTTTGGACCTCTGTCCCCAGCAGAGCTCAAGCTTCTCACTTGGAAAATGTTTTTTTCTGGTGGTTTCACTTCTGCCAGACGCATAAGTGAACTACAGGCCCTGGCAGTGGAAGAAGATTTTTCTCTCCCCACAGGGATAAGACAGTCCCTAGGGCTAACACAGGGTTTGTCCCTAAGTGGTTTCAGGTTTCCACCTGAACCAACCCATCTCTCTCCCAGGATTTTTCACTGAGCATTCTTCCTCAGGTGAGAGGAGACTGCACAGCTTGGACGTCAAAAGAGCCTTATGCTACTATTTGTAACACACCAAGGGTCACAGGTTCGAATCCCTCCAACTCTTCCTTACCTAGGGCGAGGTTGGCAAAGGGAACCTGCCACTAAGAGGACAATTGCAAGGTGGATTGTCTCTTGTATCCATTTTGTTATCAAAGACTAGGTAGGAGAGCCCCCTCAGGACTGAGGACTCACTCCACCAGGTGTACAGCTGCATCTCTAGCGGCTGCTAGAGATATTCCCATTCTGGAAATCTGTGAGCTGTTACTTGGAAGACAGTTCACACTTTTACCAAGTATTATTCCCTGGATTTCTGTCCAGGAGAGATGCTCGTTTTTGGCACAGCTGTGCTTCAGAGCCTATTTCCTAAGTAGGTTCTGACCCTCCTCCATGGAGGTACTGCTGTGTAATCTGCAATAAGTTCTAATATAGCAAGACTTCATGGTGTTTGAAGAAAAATTACTCACCTTAGTAATTGCTTTTCTTCTCATGGAGTCTTGCTATATTAGGACCACCCCAACCTGCCCCTCTCAGAACTTCTACTGGGGTGGGGGTGGCAAATTAGTGCAAGCACTGTGTCATGCCATTGTAGTTCTTCCCTTCACCCTCTTTTATTTAGGGTTAGGGAACTAGGGTTTTCTGTGTTGAGTGATTTGTTGTCCCCTTCCTGGACTTGAGTCTTTGGGGAAGGGGGGTCCTAATAGTGCTTGTCAGGGGGGAAAACTAATAATACCATTATTCATTCTTATTATTGTTATTGTTGTTCCTATTGTTGTTTATATTGTTGTTATTACTACTAGTAGGTAGCCATTTGACTAGTGTAGAGCTTTCCACACAGACTTGTTGCTTAGTGTTAGCTTCGTAAAGATCTGACAGTTTCATTTGAAACTGCCCAGATAGAGCTTTGGTATAGCGCCCTCGTGCTTTAGAACTCCAGATTCTCTGGAGTTAACTCTTTCCTCTCTGGGGCAGTTCAAGTGCAGTGGCTAACTGCAATAAGTCCTAATATAGCAAGACTCCATGAGAAGAAAAGCAATTACTAAGGTGAGTAATTTTTTCATCCAGGACACCTAGACAAAAGCCACAGACTTCCCCTTTAAGGGAAATCCATTATTTTCTGACAGAACAGAGGCATACATTAAGAAGGTGCATGAGTACAGATCCACTTACAAGAACACGACTGAAAAATAAAAACTTCATTGTCCTACAGGTCTTATGGAATGGGAGGCAGGGACAGAGGATATTAACACAGATGCTACACTGGTTCTATAAGTATCAGCCACATGGAGGCTACTGTAGGAGTAGGATCAGAAGGGGCACAAGGCATGTTGAGACACCAGCCCCTAAGCCACAGACAAAACAGAACTCCTGACAGTTTTACTCATGTTACCAGCCAGTCATTGTTAGTGGAAGGAAGTCTGACACACTGCTTTTGGGAATGTGAAAAATCACCACAGACAAGTGGGTCCTTTAAGTAGTGGATGGGGGACTGGCTCTGTGATTTCAGAGGTTTTCCAAACTGCAGAGGCCAAAAAACTTTCCATCTCATTCAATAACAGAAACAATTCTGTTAGAACTTGAAGTAATGTAATTACTGCAAGCAAAAGCAGCAGAAAAGGTCCCTGTGTCACAAAAGGGAAAGAGCCTCTTTTTCAAGATACTTCCTAACCCACAAGAAAAACAAAGAATGGTGACCCATTCTAGATTTAAGGTACTTCAATAGACATCTCACGGTAGAAATATCCAGGATGATCACACTGGTCTCAATAATCCATCCTTGTAGTTAGGAGATTGCTAGGGGTCACTGGATGTGAAGGATGCCTACTTCCACATCACAGACAGACCCAGCCACAGAAAATATCTGAGATTCAGGCTGTGAAACTGTTAGTACCAGTTCACAACCTTACCCTTTGGTCTCACCTCAGCACCAACAGTGCTCACAATGTGTTTGGCTGTGGTGGCAGCCCACCTAGGAAGAAAGTATAGTAGTTTTTTCCAACCTGAATGACTGACTAGTCTCAGGGAAAACAAAACAGGAGGCAGTGTGTTCCAACCAGCTGGTAAGAAGCACCTTGGAAAACCTCTACTTAAATCTCAGACAGAACCAGCATAAGTCCTAAACTTTATTGGAGTAGAGCTGGATACCATGCAGGGAATAGCATTCCTCCTACAAGACAGGGTAACAAACCTGATTGCCAGTGAAGAATCATTTATCCCAGGTTACCCAAAGCCTGCAAGGGACTTCCTGCAGCCATTAGGTCACGTCACATGGTGTCAGCGCAGCTGTAGTTCCATGGGCCCTCCTCCAGATGAGGGATATACAGTACCATCTGAGAGGCTACTGCTCCCAAAGGTCAGATACTTTGTCCTTATATAACCCTCCTGGGGAGGCTTACCTTAAACATCTCCCGTTTTGCCTCCTGGCATCCCCTGTTCCACCGGTTTGCCTCCATTGCTGGTGGTGTTCCCTGTATCTCCTCCATTTCTTCACCACCACAGCCTGAGTTCCTGGTGTGCCCCAGAACCCCCGAGCAGCTCCTGTATTTAGTATTTGCCCATGGATGGGTCACAGGAACAAGATCACAAGCTGCCAGCATTTTCCCCGGTCACGAACAGACTGGCTGGCGGTCATGCATTCGCAGAAGCGCACTTTGATTTCTGACCTCATTTGTGGTCAAACGTAAGGCTCCTTTTCAGTCCTAGTCCCATTAAAGGCCAAAGTGGGGACCAGGGAGCAGAGCAAGGCCACTGAAGGCCTCTTTTGAGATATAAATAAAAAGCGTTGAGAAGTGCGAGGCTTGGGTGCTCATGAATATTAAGGAGCCCTCAGGAATACTGATGAGGGTGTCTGTCTGTCTGCTGCTAGGGAGACTGTGTTTTGGTGGCAGTGACAGGTGTGGGGCCATAAGAAAATGTATAATAATGCAATCGTTTTATAGGGCACTAAAGGTGCTACAAAATTGTGGGATAAATGTAAATAAAAAGTAAAAATACTGGCTGCACCAGAACATTATTATGGGGAACTGCATGGACTGCTTGGGGAATTGTATATGTCATTTTTGCAGCCAGCCAGACAATTGGGAACCAGGACTGAGCACAGAGACTCTAGGAACTGTGCTGCAGACTTCTGGGGGAAAAAGCAGGGACAAATACTGGCCCCCAAATGTTAACCAATTAAAAGACTTGGACTGTGTTTGACAGCTCAGGCAGCCAATTGGATATCAGAAACCCTGTGACTGAGTTGAGAGGGACTGTTTGAACTGAGTCAGTCTGGAGAAAGTTTCCAAAGGGTAAGGAGTCTCTGCTCGTAGCTCGGGGAATTTGGAGTAGAGCCCTGTTACCTCTCCTTGGCCTAAACTCTTGCTGAGTCATTGGGACTGCCAAGTCTGCAGATGAAACTGCAACTCTCCAAGATGGAGAAAAAGAAGTAATTTTCTCAGGGCTAAATTCCAGACTGAAAGAGGGACAGCATGTCTGAGACCCTCAAGCTGTGTGTCCATGAGAGACTTATTTGTCCCAGGGACTGTGCCTGAACCAGATGTCTGGGGTTACCAGAATTGTCTCCAGCCTGTTTGTCAAAAGGTGGAGACCAGCATTTCAACTGTGCCAGCTTCCATGCCAAAGATTGAAGTTTGCAAGTGGGTAAGCTGTGCAGCCTATGCCAGAACTGTATCAAAAGTTGAGATTGTGATGCCAAATAATTTACTTAAGAGACTGTTGCTGCCTGTGAAAACCAAACTGTTAGAACACCAGTGTGAGGAGTCAGCTCCTGCGATGAAGATCATCTTGGGTTTCAGCCATCCTTGGGAGATATGCCGTGACATGAAGGTGAGTCGTGTAAGCTCTGGTCCCTGTATCCTGGTCCTTTCCAGAAAGGATGAAGTCCTGCAACCAGAAGCCACACACCAGAGAGCCAAATCCTGCCTCAAGGCGAGTCAGCCTGGAAATCAACCCAGATCCCGAGGTCCATGGTTCAGTGAGTACAACAGTCTAACCCTGCAACACAAAATAAAAGTGCTTTACCATCTGATTTTCCTTTCTAGTTCTCATTGTGGTTTAGACTGTTTTTGCAGGCCATCGGGCCTGAGGATTAAAATTTTCTTGGGTTTTAAAGTGCTTGTTTACGTTGCTACAGCCAAGTGAAAAAGAGCCATAACCATTTATTTAAGGGCCCCAATCAGCTGCAATGCCGGACGACCCACGGCAATACTTTAGGCCTGCACCTACTAAGACTCTGGGTACCAAGCAGCTGTATCTAGACCATTCAGGGGGTTGAATGTATTTGTGTGCTTAGCAAATCCTAACACAGTACTTTAAAGTTAAACTTGATTCACGTCCCCTTCCCCTGTTCAAATCCCTAAATAAATCAGTTATTTGTTTGAATGTTATATTGGCCCCTGTGAATATTATTACCAAGTGCTGGCTTAATGCAAGTAACTGAAAGGTGCAGTGTCATTGTTGAGAACCTTTTATTGCTGGTACACAGGGTGCATGCAAAAGTTCCAGATCCCATTGGTAAGTGGTAACTGTGAGTATATTATTAGCATTCACCATTAATTGTGTCATTAAATGTTAAGTAAAGAGGTTTATGTTTCTCCATGTGTAACAACACTGGTCAGGGCTATGGGTAGGCACAACTTCCCAGAGGGTTGTGCTAGCTTAGCATCTAACCCACTTAAAGAATTATCTGAGTGGAGGGACCACGCTAATAGCACTGTTGTTAGAAAAAAGCCCCTGGTGGCAGCTAACTTAGAACCCAGGCCCCTCAACCTGCATTTAGGAAGGCAGGCAGGTGTAGTAGCCGATTGGAATGTGGTGCCTGGGTTACATCTTTGGAGGCACTGCTGGGATTACTGCCCCTTAGTGGTCAAATCACAACATTCTAATGGGACCCACATGGAGACTGGCACTAAAATGGAGAAAGTTACCAGCCCTAGCCTTGAATTCCCTGCTAATAAAATGGCTGTGCATCACCTGCTGGGTTGGTGAACGGCAGAGGAGGTTGATCCCCAAAATCTCTGTTGCTCCTAGATATACCCCAGGACACTGATAAAGGTGTTATTGAGGGAACCCTTGCTAAAGTCAAATGTTTGGGTCAAGCTATTGTGAAGGGTCGAATTGCAGATTTGATTGCAGAGACACTAATAGCCCTGGTGGAATGCAGTAACCCAGTAGACAGTGAAAGAGTACCCAGTGCCATTATCCCTGATGAGTCCATGGTGGGCTGGAAAGTGGTAACCATGTATAGCATGATGCCTACACCAGAGGGGTTCCCTAAACTGGAAAGATTAATAGAAAAGCTGGATAAACTGTTACAGGCTGAGGGCCAAACCCTTATGGACTTAAAAAAATTGCTAGAGACCACTAAAAGTACCCCTCCTTTGGGGCCCACACCTGAACCAGTCCCTGTACCTGCACCAGCCCCTGTACCTGTACCAGTACCTGCACCTATTTATGTACCTCCTGTCAGTCATGACTCTTACTGCAGATTGCGAGTGTTTTCTGGTACCCTTTCCCCACCTAATGGGGAAGATGATCTAGAAACATGGATGGACTATGTATCACTCCTTGTGCAAGAGTGGCAGTGTACAGAGGCTGAGAAAAGAAAAAGAATTATGGAGAGCCTAAAAGGACCCACATTGGATATCATCTGAGCATTGAGATCCACCAAACTGATGCTCCTGTGCAAGAGTACTTGGTTGCACTGGAAACTGTGTTTGATAGCCCGGAGACTGGTGAGGACCTTATGTGGGTGTTCAAGGCCATTAGGCAACAGAAAGGGGAGCCACTGTCAGCCTATTTGACCCAATTAGAGAAAGCACTACAGAGAGTGTTTTGAAGAGGAGGTGTGGCCTCGAATGAGCTGAATTGAGTTAAGCTGGACCAGATACTAAAGTCTGCCAAGTACTCCAACTTCCTATTGCTCAAGTTAAGGTTAAAAGATCATAAGGCTAATCCTCCCTCTTATATTCCCTTGATGTAGGAAGTATGAGAAGGAGGAAGAATTGATGGATCCTTGGGTTGGTGTGGCAACTGCAACACCTATCCCTGAGAGAGGGCCTGCCCCTGATGTTCCTGGACTCAAAGAATTTAAAAAAATCAGAGAACTGAAAATGGATGTGACCACTAAGACAGGCTCTGGCAAAAGTCAAGATATCCATCATAACCTGTCTGTCATGGGCATGGGAGTGCACACCCAGGCGCCCCCTGTGAATGGCGGCTTTGAAACCCAGATCAATGAATTGTCTGCCTTAGTAAAGGAAATGATGGGGTGTAGTGTGCAGCCCCAGGCTTGGCAAGGAGGGAGGGAAGGAGACCGAACAAGGACCCTCTGCTGTCAGTGCCCCTGCCCAAGTCTCCAAAGCATATTCTGTGCAACACCCTAGCAGTGAATGAAGACCCACTTCCAATATAACATCGCAGCCAGAGGGGATGAGAGAAGGTGTATTCTGTTACAAGTGTGGAAAGGATGGTCACATTATGAGGGAGTGCCGATCCCGAGAAGACCTGGCCCAGGTAAGAGATAAACTGCTTGAAGAGAAGCACCAGAAGCAAGGATATTCCAGAACAGCCCAGGCCCAGTCCTGCTCCAACTTGTTTGTTGCGAAGTCGATTGTTAAAGCTCCTGCAAATACCTCACTGGACTTGGTCAGATTGGTGGGTCCTCCATGGAAACTACTGTGCACATTGAAGGAATCCTTGCCAGAGCAGTGCTAGACAGCGGGTCCCAAGTTACAATAATCTTCAAAGACTGGTATGATCAGCACTTATCTGACCACCCACTACAACCTCTCGATGGACTGCATGTATGGAGTGTTGAATGATAAATTGTATCCATAGCTTGCGTATCTGAGAGTGTGGCTTTCTTTTCCTTCCTCTGTGGCAGGTGTGGGAGACCCTCTGGAGACACTAGCCCTGGTATGTTCTCCTTCTGGACTGTACAATGGCATCCCTGTGTTAATTGGTACCAATGCGCAAATGTTTGGCCGTCTTGCTCATCTATGCTAACAGAGGCAGCAAAAGCAGACTGGAACAGCCCTGCATGTTCATGCCATGATCCAAAAAGCCTACAAGTTGCAAATGCACCTGGAGGAGAGTGACAAGGATGAGCCTGTGTGTACTGTGTGGAAGAAGATTTCTTCTGTTATCTTACTCCCTCCCAATGTTGAGTGCAGTGTCAGTGGAGAAGTGCGGTTGCGGAAAGATGTGACCAACAAAATACTGATGCTGGATGCCCCTGAAGAGGGAAACTTGCCTGAAGAACTGCTGGTTAAGTCCAGTGTACTTCCTGTCTGTGCTCACACTTATGTCGGAAGTGTGGTGGTCCAAATTCAAAATGTCACCGATTGAGACAGCAAGGTGTACCAAGGTTGCACTCTGGCTAAAGTTTATTGTGCTGACACTGCTGTACTGCCCTTCAAGCGCCAGACTGGAGATGAATGTGAAGTATTGCTTGACATGTTTGACTTTAGAGACTCTCCCATCCATTCCGAGTAGCTGGAGAAACAGAATTAGTAAAAAGCTGGCTCAGTGAACCAAGGTATTCTCCCTCAAAGAGTGGGATGTCAGATGTGTTACTGGTGCTGAACACCATATAGGACTGCATGATGAGCGACCTTTCCGGGAAAGATCCAGATGCCTGGTCCCTGCCGACATAGATGATGTCAGGCATCATCTGCAAGAGATGCTAGCAGCCGGTATAATACAAGAGTCACAGAGTTCATATGCCTCTCCAATCATTGTAATGCAAAAGAAAAATGGCTCTGTCAAAATGTGTGTAGACTACAGAACACTCAATAAAATAACTGTGCCTGATCAATACACTATGCCACACATACAGGATGCATTGGATTGCTTAAATGGGAGTAAGTGGTCTTCTGTCCTTGATCTACACAGTGGGTATTATCAGATCCCGCTGGCACTAGAAGATGAAAAAAACAGCATTTATTTGTCCCCTGGGAGTCTATGAATTCCTCCATATGCCGCAAGGAATTTCGGGTGCACCAGCCACATTTTAGTGACTTATGGAGCAGGTGACATGAACCTCCTTGAATGCCTGATGTACCGCAATGATTTTATGTTTTTGGGAAGACCCTTGAAGAGCATGAAGCCCGTCTGTCTAAAATGCTTGATAGGCTTGAGGAATTTGGCTTAAAGCTTTCCACTGGCAAATGCCAATTCTTTCAGAGTTCTGTAAAATATGTAGATCACGTTGTATCTTCCCAGGGTATACAAACAGACCCCAGCAAGGTGGAAGTATTGACGGACTGGCCAAAGCCCAACAACTTGAAAAAGCTTCAGACGTTTCTTGGATTTTCTGGTTATTACTGCCAATTTGTTAAAGACTACACCAAGGTAGTATGGCTGTTGCTGAACTTAACTCAATGGTACCCATTTACAGTACTCATAAAAAATTCAAGAAAGGTACTGGCAAAGAGACTGTAAAGACATATTTCAGACCCCATGAGCCATCTGGTCTGAGATGGACTCCTGAATGAGACAATGCTTTTGAAGAAATCATCTATCAATTGACTCATGCTCCTGTACTTGCTTATGCTGATCTTTCAAAACCTTATGTGCTACACATGGATGCCAGTCTAAGTGGCCTAGGGGCTGTGCTTTACCAGGAGTACATGGAGGGACTATGTCCAGTAGTTTTTCTAGTAGGAGTCTGATGCCTTCAGAAAAAAATTACCTTGTTCATAAATTGGGATTTCTCACTCTCAAGTGGGCAATAATGGAGCAGTTTCATGAATATCTGTATGGTGCAAAGATCCTGGTCAAGACTGACAACAACCTGTTGTCGTATGTCCAAACCTCCACCAAACTCGATGTTACCAGGCACAGATGGCTTTCTGCTCTTTCCACTTATGACTATGCAGTAGAGTATCATCCAGGCTTGAATCACATCGACAATGATGCTCTTTCACACAGACCTGCCTCCAGTCAACAGTGGGTGCATATTCCTGAACAATCAGTAAAGGCTCTATGCCACAAATTTGATATAGATACACCCCCATCTTCAGAGACTGTTAACTGCCTGGAGAATTGCTTAGGACCTCCAAAAACTTGCTTACCAGTGGCTTACTGTAATTTGACAGCTCTAGACTTAAGCTCTCTACCACAGATGACAATCAAAGAGAACAGAACTGTGATCCAATGATGAGAAAAATCATGAATGCCTTGAAAAGGGGAGAGGATGTCTCTGAAATGTGGTCCACTGGTCCACTAACCCCAACACTGCTTTGTTATTGTGAGAGAGGTCTAAACTCAAATTGAATGAGCAGTTATTATATTGAGAACTGACTGACAGTTCTGGAGAGCTAGTTAAAAAACAGCTAGTGTTGCCAATCAAGTTCAAGACTGTTGTGCTAAAGGCTTTACACAATGATATGGGACATTTTGGGAGTGAAACAACTCTAGACTTGGCCCAATCACGTTTTTATTGGCCTAAAATGGGCATAGATATTGAGCAATACTGAAAATCCTGCAGCTGATGCATTCAAAGAAACGCTCAGCCTCAAAGAGTAGCCACACTGGTCAATATAACCACAAGTGCCCCACTGGAGCTTGTATGTCTTAATTTTCCTTAGCTTAGAGCCAGGTTCAAAGAACATTGCTAATGCTCATTTCACAAGATATGCACAGGCCTACCCAACCAAAGACCGCAAAGCCTCTAAAGTGGCAAAAGTTCTTGTAGAGAAGTTTTTGATGCATTTTGCAGCCCCTCAGCACATTCACTCTGATTAAGGTAGAGATTTCAAGAGCAGACTCATAAAAGAACTTTTATTTATCTGGGGTGTCAGAAAATCCAGACCTATCCCCTATCACCCACAAGGAGATCCCCAACCAGAGAGATTTAACTGTACTTTATTAGATATGCTTGGCACCCTAAACCCAAAAGACAAGCCCTGATGGAGCTAACAAATAAGTGCTTTGGCACATGCCTACAGTTGTACAAAAAATTATGCTACCAGATTTTCACCATACCACCTTATGTTTTGTAGAGAAGCTCCTCTCCCTGTGCTTTGGTGTCTCTCCTGACGGTACCTGATCTGAAAACAATCTTCAGTATGTGTTTTTTTTCCCAATTCTGTTTCTCTCCTCCCCAACCAGAACTCTCTCAGGCTACCTCACTCGCTGAAGCCACTCTACCACCTGCTGTGTTCACCGCCATCTTCAGAGATGTTACAACTCCCCGGGGACATGGGGGGCTACAGCCCTGGGGAGATCAAAGGGGCAGTGGTGGAGAAACTAGCACTGGGCATGTGGTGGCGTGGCACTGGAGGAGCCGCCTACATCTGGTGGAGGGGCTTTTTTCTCTCCAGTGTGCTCCTCCTCCCTCCCCCCTCTTGCATGGTGCATGACCCAGCAGTGCACGGCAACCTTGAGGATGTCGGCCATGCCAATTACATGCTGTCTAGTGCTCAGCAGTGCTCTTGGTCACCACCAGGGGCCGCTGGTGCACTGGACACCCCAGAACTCTCCCCCCAGGATAGGAGAGCAGCCCTCTGGGTGCTCAATCTGATCCCACCCCTGCCGTCCCCTGGCACCCGAGCTCGCTCCTGAACCCAGGTCACCAGCATGGCACGAGTTGTGGCATCCAGGCCTCAACCCTCAGTGACATTGAGCCAGCCCAATCTTCAGTATGTTAAAAAGCTAAAAGAACAGTTAAACCATGCATACCAGTGTGCTAATACTATGGCTGCTAAAAAATATTTGGCCAACAAAGCTTGCCACGACAAATGTGTCAAGGCCCAAGAACGCAAGGCAAGAGACCGTGTGCTGATGTGCAACTTAGGATTTCAAGGCACGCATAAAATAGCTGACCACAGGAGTCATGGCCCCTATATTGTAATCAGTAAACTAAATGATTTGCCTGTGTACAAAGTGCATCCAGAAGGGGACCTTTGTGCTATCAAAACCATACACAGAAACCATCTTCTGCCTGGTGGCCAGATAGTACTCAATGAAGTTCAAGAGTCTGAAGCTCCTAGATGCCCTGTAACCAAGTCTGCTACCAAAGCTAAGCAACAGTCAGCAAACATCTGCTTCTCAACCTTTTGCTCCTGTCAGTGGTGTCTCCAATACTGCAAATACTGAAAACACTGATTCTGAAGATGATGAAAGTGAGTTTGGTACTGCCTATTACCCATCCCCTGAACTTGCAAGATTGTTCCAGGGATTTCCCATTTCAGGTCATAGCAATGCCTCTGAAAGTCTAGTGGTGTCAACTAATCCCATTCTATCAGTTGCATCTGAACCTACAAATGAACCTATAGACAGTGATATCAGCAGCATAAGTCCTGAATTAAATGATCCTCTTTGTATGGTGGAGTTAACTGAAACAAGTGCAAACCTCAGTGAACTTGCTTGTGCATAAGTGAGCACAACTGCATTATGTGGGCTAAATGAACTGTTCCATTCAAGAGAAAGTATTTGTCATCCCTGAAACCACACATTGTGTCCTGGATGATTTGAACAATGTAGATATACCCCTAACGGATGAGCCTAAAGAGCCAGAGCATGATAATGATGCTCAAGGCAAGGGCCCAAAACTAATAATGAGAACCAAGAAAGTGCAGTGATACCCATTTCTTCAGAAGCTGTTTCACTGGAGGGCAATGAACCGGGACTGATCACTCTGAATGTTGAAGCAGAAGTGCAAGTGCTAGTGACAACTTTGCCCCGTCACTCAAAAAGATTTGTGAAACCTGTGTTAAGGCTTACGTACGATACTCCAGGACAGCTTGTTAATCTACCCATGAATGTTGTGCACAAAGGAGTGTATTTTACAGCCAACTCCTTGCCCAGAATTGTGTTCACTGCCTCCACCAAAACTAAAGTTTCCACCCAGTATAAAAAGAGGTCTATAGGTAAAAAAAGGGGAATAAGATGAAATGCACTAGTAATATTTGTTAAATGATTTAACTAAAATGTGATTTCAAAACTGTTGATGTGTACAATGGTATATTCCAGAAATGTCATGACAATGTAAGAAAATGAGATGTGATAGCATGCTGTACTGTCTATAGCCATTACTTGTTAGAGCTGACATTGTACATAGTAAATAGTGTACATTACAAAGCGTTATTATTATGGTTACCAGTCTATTATAGACTTGGCGCTGATGTCAAGCTTTCTCAGGCAGGGGGGAGAGTGTAACCCCCCCCATGGGGGGGACTTACCTTAAATGCCTCCTGTTTTGCCTCCTGGCATCTCCCATTTCTCTTGTTTTCCTCCATTGCTAGTGGTGTTCCCATATCTCCCCCGTTTCATTACTGCCACAGCCCAAATTCCCGATGTGCCCCAGAACCCCCTAGCAGCTCCTGTATTTAGTATTGGCCCACAGATGGGTCATAAGAGCAAGATCGCAAGCCGCCTGCATTTTCCCCAGGTCATGAACAGACTGGTTGGTGGTCATGCATGTGTAGAAGCGTGCTTTGATTTCCGACCACGTTTGTGGTCAAATGTATGGCTCCTTTTTGGTCCTGGTCCCATTAAAGGCCATTGTGGGGACCAGGGACCAGAGCAAGGCCACTGAGAGGCATCTTTGAAATATAAATAAAAAGCGTCGAGAAGTGCGAGGCTCAGGGGCTCATGAACATTAATGAGCCCTCATGAATATTGATGAGGGTGTCTGTCTGCTGCTAAGAGAACTGTGTTTTGGCGGCAAATGACAGTTGTAGGGTTGTAAATAAATGTATAATAATGTGAGTGCCATTATAGGGCACTAAAGGAGCTACAAACTGTGGGATAATTGTAAATAAAAAGTAAAGATACTGGCTGAACCAGAACATTATTGTGGGGAACTGTATATGTTAGCAGCTATTTTTGCAGCCAAAAGCGGGGACAATTATTGGCACCCAAATGTTCACCAATTAAAAGACTTGGGCTGTGTTTGACAGCTCAGGCAGCCAATTGGATATCAGAAACCCTGAGACTGAGTTGAGAGGGACTGTTTGAACTGAGTCAGTCTGGAGAGAGGTTCCAAAGGGTAAGGAGGCTCTGCTCGTAGCTCGGGGAATTTGGGGGAGAGGCCTGCTTACCTCTCCTCAGCCTAAACTCTTGCTGAGTCATTGGGACTGCCAAGTCTGCAGATCAAAGTGCAACTCTCCAAGAGGGAGAAAAAGAAGTATTTTTCTCAGGGCTAAATTCCAGACTGAAAGAGGAACAGCGTGTCTGAGAGACCCTCAAGCTGTGTGTCCATGAGAGACTTATTTGTTCCAGAGACTGTGCCTGAACCTGAAGTCTGGGGCTACCAGAATTACCTCCAGCCTGTTTGCCAGAAAGAGGAGACCTGAACTTCTGTTTTGCCAGCTTACAACTCCAAGGACTGCAGTTTGCAAGCAGGTAAGCTGTACGACCTATGCCAGGACTGTATCAAAAGTTGAGATTGTGATGCCAAATAATTTGTTTAAGAGACTGTTGCTGTCTGTGAGAACCAAGATGCAAGAAGACCAGTATGGGGAGTCAGCTCCTGCAGTGAAGATCATCATGGATTGCGGCCATCCTTGGGAGATATGTGGTGACAAGGAGATGTGTTGTGTAAGTCCTGATCGCTGTTTATTTATTTAGTTTTTGTTGACCGGGTAGGTGCACTAGACAAATTCTGCCTATTTTCAGGCACGACCCGGGGGAGGGGGATACAGATGAATGCCAACTGACCTTGAACCAGACCAAGCTGTTGGTGTTATTTTTAATGAATGTATCCTGGTCCTTGCCAGAAAGGATGAAGTCCTTCAGCCTGAAGCCACACACCAGAGAGCCAAATCCTGCCTCGAGGGGAGTCAGCCTGGAAATCAACCCAGATCCCGAGGTCCATGGTTCAGTGAGCACAAAAGTCTAACCCTGCAACACAAAATAAAAGTGCTTTACCATCTGATTTTCCTTTCTAGCTCTCATTGTGGTTTAGACTGATTTTGCAGGCTATCGGGCCCAAGGATTACAATTTTCTTTGGTTTTAAAGTGCTTGTTTCTGTTGCTGCAGCCAAGTGAAAAAGATCCATAACCATTTATTTAAGGGCCCCAACCAGCTGTAACACCGACCAACCCGCAGCAACTCTTCAGGCCTGCACCTAGTAAGACTCTGGGTACCCAGCAGCTGTATCTGGACCATTCAGGGGGTTAAATGTATTTGTGTGCTTATCAAAACCTAACAGTACTTTAAGGTCAAACTTGATTCACATCCCCTTCCCCTGTTCAAATCCCTAAATAAATCAGTTATTTGTCTGAATGTTATATTGGCCCTTGTGAATATTATTTCTGAGTGCTGGGTTAATGCAAGTAACTGAAAGGTACAGTGTTGTTGTTGAGAACCTTTTATTGCAGGTTCACAAGGTGCATGTACGAGTTCCAGACCCGACTGGTAAGTGGTAACTGTGAGCATTTTATTAGCACTCACCATTAATTGTGTCATTAAATGTTAAGTAAAGAGGTTTATGTTTCTCCATGTGTGGGACTACTGGTCGGGGCTGTGGTAGGTACAACTTCCCAGAGGGTAGTGCTAGTTTAACATCTAACCCACTTAAAGAATTCTCTGGGTGGAGGCACCACTCTACGAACATACGAAATTTGCCAGCAGATAAAGGCCTAGAGGTCTATCAAGTCTGCTCGAATGTGCAGCTAGCACCCCTTACTCTGCAGCTGCCCTTCCCTTCCACCCTTCCCCTCCATTGACCCTCCCCCTGTCCTGTCCCATCCCCTTTGGAGCAGTCCACTGTTCTACTGGATACCACTTCTGCAGGTAACATTCCACCCAGCTATCACCTCTCTGTAAAAAAGTGTTTCTCATCTCCTCCCTGAACCTTCCTCCTCCAGTCTCATATCATGGCCCCTGGTGTCCCCTCTTACTTTGAACAGCCCCTCTGTGCCTGTCTTATTTATTCCTTTCATATACTTAAAGGTTTCAATCATGTCCCCCGTCCCTCCTCTCCTCCAGTGAGTACATGTTCAACTCCCTCAGCCTCCTCTCGTATGATGAGTCCCCTAGCCCCTTGATCATCTTTGTCACCCTGCGCTGCACCCCTCCAGTAACTTAATGTCCCTCTTCAGATATGGGCACCAGTACTGTATGCAGTACTCCAGGTGCAGTCTAACTAATGACCTATACAGTGGAAGAATCAACTCCTCCCTCCTCGAGGATATACCCCTTGCAATGCAACCCAGGATTTTATTAGCCTTTGCAGCTGCCTTCCTACATTGTGCCAAGTTGTTCATTGACCCTGTAATGAGCACCTCCAGATCCTTCTCTTCCTCTGTCTGGGCTAGCTGCACTCCCCCCAGCTGGTAACTCCTCCTTGGGTTCTTCATCCCAAAATGCAGCACCTTGCACTTTTTGGCATTAAACCCCAGTTGCCAGGTGTCTGACCAGGTTTCAAGCTTTGATAGATCATCCTGCAACCCCTGCCATCCCCAAAGATCATCCACCACCACTCCTACCTTGGTATCATCAGCAAACAGACTGATCTTGCTCTTGATGTCCAATGATATGTCTGCAATGGATATCCTAAACAACACTGGTACTGACACTGAGCCCTGTGGCACACCGCTTGTCACTACCCTTGGGTGTGAGAGCTCCCCAACCACCACCACCCTCTGTTGCCTTCCCTGAAGCCAGTTCCATACCCATCTCACCAGCTTTGCTCCCACCCCTGTGCCTTCTAACTTACTTCCCAGCCTTCCATGTGGCACCGAGTCAAATGCCTTACTGAAGTCCAGATACAGGACATCCACTACATGGCCCCGTCCAGTTGCCTAGTTACCCAGTCATAGAACTCCACCAGGCTGGTTTGGCAGGATCTGCCATGTATGAAGCTATGCTGTCTGCTGTCCTGTAGTCCTTGGCCTCTAGGGAGGACCACCAGCCTCTCCTTCAGGATAGTCTCCATTAGCTTACCCATGATGGATGTGAGGCTCACTGGTCTGTAGTTCCCTAGTTCATCCTTGGGGCCACTCTTGTGGAGGGACACCACATGAGCCATCCTCCAGTCCTGAGGTACACACCCCGAGTGTAGTGAGGCATTAAATAGGTCTGCCAAAGGTTCTGCAAGGACCTCTGCCAGCTCCTTCAGTACTCTGGGGTGGATGCCATCTGGGCCTGGCGCCTTGTCCACCCTCAGTGCTTTCAAACCCTCCCGAACTCTGCCCTGCATGATTTCCCCATCTGTCACCCCCTTCCCCCTGTTTCTGCTGTTTCCGCCCCCTTGGGTGTCACCCCCCTCTTCTCCTTAGTAAATACCGAGCAGAGGAAATCATTTAGTGCTTCTGCCTTATCACACCCTGCTTACACCCAACCTCCCCTCCTTCCTAATCCTTACCATGTGGTCCGTCGCATCTTTTCTCCTGATGTACCTAAAGAAGTCCTTCTCCTCTCTAATGCCTTGTGCCAGCCTGAGTCTCCGTAGATGCCTTGGCCCCTTACTGCCCTTGTCACCTCCTTCGATCTCTGTCAAGTACTCCTCCTGTCCTCCCTCCCTGTTTCTTGTATCTCCTAAAGGCAGCTCTTTTCCTCTTTACTTTTTCCATGACCTCCTTGCTCAACCAGCTCTGTTTCTTAGCCCTAGCCTTCTTGCTCTGGGCCTTGCAGCAGGTTTTGGTTGCCTCCACTATCCCCAGCTTTATGAGCTCCCACCTCTGGTTAATGTCCATACTAGATTGAATTCTGGCCAGGTACCCTTTTATCACTTCCCCCATCCTCCCAAAGTCGGCCCTCCTGAAGTCCAGCACTCTTGTGCCAGATTTCACTCCATCCTTGCCCATGTCCAATGTGAGCCATACTGAGTGGTGGTCACTCCCTGACAGTGGTTCCTCCACTGTAAGTTCTCTTACAAAGCCCCCATTTGCCAGCACAAGGTCAAGGGTATTCCCTAACCTGGTTGGTTCAGTTACCATTTGCAGCAGGAAGCTGTCCTGGAAAGCATCCAGCAGTACCTGCTCCCTTTTGTTCCTGGTTGTTGGGTACTCCAGTCCACTCCTGGCATGTTGAAGTCCCCCACAATCACCACATTACCCTTCTCGCAGGTCCTCCTGATCTGCCCCACTAGTTCCCTGTCTAACTCCTCCATCTGAGATGGTGGCCTGTACACCGCTCCCATTCTGAGAATCCTATTCTTGGAATCCTGGATTTGCATCCAAAGTGACTCCGTACTACCCTCCTTCTCTTCCTCCCTTACACACTTCAGTCCTTCCTTCACATATAGTGCCACCCCCCTCCTTTCCCAATCACCCTGTCCCTACGAAATAACCTGTACCCTGGTACAGACAGGTCCCAGTCATTGTATTGGATGGCCCATGTTTCTGTGAAGGCTGCAATATCCACCTCTCCCTCTGCCATGAGCACACTAATAGCATTGTTGTTAGAAAACAGCCCCTAGTGACAGCTAACTCAGAACCCAGGTCCCTCAACCTGCATTTAGGAAGGCAGGCAAGGGTAGCAGCACATTGGGACATGGCACCTTGGTTACACTTACTTTGTCCTACGCTGTGCCATTCACAAAGACCTTTGCTCAAGCAATGGAAAGGTGGGAGGGGAAAAAAAGCAACCTCAGAGAGAGCATTCCTTTCTATCAGCAATCACCCACCATGGGTTCTTACAGCTAATGCTTCACTCTTAGTGTGGGATGATCACCTAGAGGACCTCATGGTAAGTGGCATTTGAAGCCCACAAGAGACTCTGAAGCACATAAACCTCCTCAAGATCAGGGTAGTACTACTGGCACTGCAGTCTTTCTTCCTCACACTTGCAGGGTCAGTCAATCCAAATTTGGAACAGACAATGCTACAACTATATACTACATGAACAAACAGAGAGGAACAATATTCTCAAAACTACACAGAAGCAGTGAGGATCTGGGATTTAACTTACTTCCACAGCATCAACATTTCTTCAGTGTATCTACCAGGCAAAGACAATGTGCTGGCTGACTCAGAATCAGCCAGGGAAACCACAAATGGACCTTGAACCAGCAAGTACTGGCCTCAGTCTTCAGAAGATAGGGTACTCCGATAAAAGATCTATTTGCTTCTTGAGAGAACAATCAGCTCCCATAACTTTGTTGCAGGCCACCAGCAATGGGCACAATCCCAAAGGATGCCCTCGTTCTGGAGTGGACAGAGAGGTTCCTGTATGCTTTCCCATTTCCCCTCATATACAGAGTGCTCATAAAGGTAAGGAGAGAGCCAGCAACAATGATCCTGATAGTCTAGGCTTGGTACTTAGTGCTTCTGACCCTGTTCAGCAGGATTCCTACAAACCTGCCACTGAGATACAACTTGCTGACTCCAAAGTTTTGTTGCAGGCCACCAGCAAGGGGCACCATCCCAGAGAACACCCTACCCCTGACTGTATGCCTTCCCCCCAATTTCCCTTTACACAGAGGGTATTCATGATGAATCTCAGCAGGGAATCAGAAACAATAATTCTGATAGTCCCAGACTGGGCCAGGTAGGTACTCCAGCAGGACCTCAATCAACCTGCCACTAAGGTACAACTTTCTGACTGCCTCAAGGCAGGATAACCTTTATAGACCTCAGCCCATTACATCTGAGGGCATGGTTACTGAAGAGCTTGAATTTTCTGTTTTGAATCTGTCATAAAAGGTGTTCAAAGTCTTGAAGGTTTCCAGGAAACCAGCAACAAGAAGGGCATGTTCTTCAAAGTGGAAGAGATTCTCTTACTGGTGTGCCCCAAAAAGGTAATCCCAGTACAGACAGGGCTGTTAACAGTTTTGGATTACTTGGTACAATAATAATCCTTAGGTCTGGGGCTCTCGCCTTTTTTTTTTTTTTTTAATTTAATGTGCTTTATTAGAGTTTTCATATTATATTATCCAAAACATACAGCCAACACACAAACAAACAAATCTCAATTCACAACTCTAACTTAAATTTCTCTATACCAGCCTCCCCCTTCCCACACTTCCCAGCGGTGGCAAGATGCAACATAATAGTCCTTCCTAATTTCTATATCCAGAGATGGCTGTATCAAACCCCAAGTAATCATGAATGTCAAGGCTGTGAAAAGGAAGAGACAACAACCACAGCCGCCACATTTCAGGTAGAGGATGAAGTCATATCTAGTGTATGCAGTTTGTTCCACTTCCTTCTATATACTGATAATCGGTTATGAAGGCTAACTATCATTTTCTCCACCCTTAGGTTATGTAATAGCTCATTATGCCATTCTGAGTATGAAATCTCAGTCTGGTCTTTCCAGTGGCACAAAACCACCTTTTTGAATGATAGAGAAATCAAAGCAATCCAGTATCTCCTTTCCCTGACACTCATCCTGGCATAGTCCCCTATCAGACAAATTTCAGGGAGAAAAAACTCTTCCAACCCCAAAAATGGATCCAACTTCTGTTTAATATTTCTCCAAAGAGGGGATATCATTGGACAATCCCAAAAAATATGCAGAAGAGTCCCATCTGCTTGCCCACATCTAGTGCACAGGGGAGAAGAGAGTTTCCCCATTTTAGCCAAACATGTGGGAGTATAGAAAATTTCATTTAAAATGTAAAATTGGTAAGACAGAGTCTGTCATTAGATAACAATTGATAAAGGTCAGACCAAATATATTTCCGGTCAAAATTAGAATCTGGGAAAGCAAGGGACCAGTATCTAGGGGAACCTGTTATCCCAGGGGATAGTTTAATGAGTATGACATTACTCAGTTGAGATACTGAGTGGGACTGCCAGGCCACTGTTTGGAACAGTTGAAAAAGCTTTCTCTGATTATTAGTCCATGGTGCCAGGCCGAACCATGCAATCAGCAGGTGATGGATCTGGAACACTCTGAAGATGTATCGGGCTGGCATATTGAGATGGATCATTACTCTGAGGAATACCTCCATTGGAAAGAAGATCAAGGACTGTCTTTCCTGATAAAAAGGAATCAGCCCTGGAATTCAACATACAGACCCCCACTTTAAAATTTGGATTTCTGCAAATTGGTTCGGAAATATCTAATGTGTTGGGCAGTTGTAACATTTTACAAAGTTGGGTATGCACTCTCAAAGGTGTAAAAATGACTGTGTCCCAAAGCATTCTGGGCAAACACTTAGGTGTTAGGAAATACAAACTGCCTAATGAGATTCCAGCTCTCTCAATCAAAACTATCTCAATTTGGAGCCATAGGGGAACATATTGAATGTTGTTTGTTAAATCCTCTCCTCTAGGCCATTTAGCATATTTTGCCATATGACTTGCAAAATAATAAACAAGAAAATTAGCAGTCTAAGACCTCCCTTATCATTAAGGAGCCCAAGGCAGTTGTAAGCTCTACATGGAGCGTTACCCTTCCAAAGAAAGGAAGAAATAATACTATGCACTTTTTTGAACCAGCTAAGGGGAAGCCAAAAATTTAGTATATTTAGAGGATAGAACATTTGGGGGAGAACATTTATTTAGATGATATTTATTTTACCCTGCAGGGATACGGGGAGATTGACCCATCTTTGTAGATCTTGATGGAGTGTATTAACCAGCTCATCCAAATTCAGTTTTTTTTTTATTAGGACCCAAGATTGTGCAAGAGTGATACTTAGACATTTAAACTTGGTGGTCCACGTCAACCCCAAGAAAGCAAAATCAATACTATTAACCAAATAATTTAAGGGCATTATTACTGGTTATCCAGGTTAAGTTTATATTTGAATATTTACCAAAATCCTTTATAATTTGAAGGGCTACCTGCACTGATGTTGCAGGGTTGGAGAGGTGCAGCAGGATGTCATCTGCATATGCAGAGAGTCTGAGATCTAACTAAGCAACAGGAATCCCTTTCATGGAAGGAGAAGTTCTAAGAAGGGTAAGTAAGGGCTCCAAGTATAGGTTAAACAAATGTGGGGAGAGCGGGCAACCTTGGTGAGTACCTGAATGCAACTCAATCTTCTCAGAGAGAGTTCCATTACAGTAAATCTTTGCACTGGGATAGGAGTACAAAGTTTCCACCCACTTGATGAAAGTACTAGGGAAACCAAATGTTTCCAGGACCATAAACAAAAAGACCCAGTTCACTCTGTCAAACACCTTTTCTGCATCCAAGGAAACCAAGGCCATAGGCTGATTGGCTTCCCTGGAGGCAGAAAAGATATGTGACAGCTTTTTAAGATGGTCTACAGATGATCGACCCTTCATAAAGCCCACTTGTTCTGGCCCAATTAAACCTTCCCAAGTCTGTTGAATTCTGTTGGCTAATATTTTAGCAAAGAGTTTACTATCATAGTTCATAAGAGATATGGGTCAATAATTAGTAACTTTATCAGGGGACTTACCCGGTTTAGGTATAACTATTATTAACGCTTCTGTTAGAAAGAGATCTGAAATTCCTACCTCACAAAAGGACAGAAACAACTTGTGAAGGGTAGGAGTAAGTTCAGCAATGGAAGTTTTATAAAAGTTAGGAGAAAAGCCATCTGGGCCTGGGGATTTATCTGAAGGGAGGGAACTGATGGCTGCTTGGATCTCTTGGCAGGTTATAGGACCTCTCAGAAAATTTTACTGGTCCTGGGTCAAGTGGAGGAGTGGTATATGGGATAGAAAGTCCCAGATTTCAGCTACCAGGGGGGATTGGCAAGAGGGCTATATAATTGTTTGTAATATAGGGCAAATTCATTTACTGTCTCCTTGGGTGCAGTGTTCTGGGAATTATCAAACTGAGATATAATGGACAGCACTAACCAGGAAGCCTCTTGGTTTCACAATCTGAGAGCAAGAAGATGCCCAGCTTTATCACCTTGGTCTATATATGTTGAATGGGTTTTTAGGATGGAATATCTAGCCTGTTCCCTCAAAATCTCTGCATACCTGTCTCTCAAAACTGTTAACTGTTCCATTTGCCTCCCTGAGATACTCAAGGATGTGGTACTCTCAAGCACCTCAATGCAGTCAAAGAGAAAATGAAGGGAGGCATCACGCTGCCTCTTCCGCTTAGAGGCCTGGCAAATGAGCTCCCATCAGAGAGCGCACTTGAGAGAACACCGTAGCCTTCCATAATCTGATATGGAGCCCTGATTAATTTCTCTATGTTGGGTAATAAATGTTTTAACCCTGAGAGCACCAGGTCTTCTTGCAGAAATTGGTTATCAATTTTCCAAATTCTATTCTGAGACATGGTCAGAGACATATTGAACTGCAACCATGTAGGAGAGTAGTCTGAGATCATCCCTTCGAGACAATTGATAGTAGGGTCCTACTAATTAAAAAATAGTCTAAGTGGGAGAGGGATTTATGAACTGGTGAATAAAAGGTGTACACCCATTCAGAGAGATTAAGGACCCTCCAGGGGTCACATAGTCCACTCAAATCTATCAATTCATGTAGAGATTTTTGGGAAGGGGACTACTCAGATGATCGACAACTCGTCTTATCCAGAGCTGGATTTAAGGTAAGGTTCCAGTCCCCAGCTAAAACAATTTGGATGTGGGAAAATTGGGCCAGTTGGGCCAATAAACTTGCAAAAAATTCCA
Organism: Neoceratodus forsteri; assembly: GCA_016271365.2. Classification (NCBI taxonomy): domain Eukaryota; kingdom Metazoa; phylum Chordata; order Ceratodontiformes; family Ceratodontidae; genus Neoceratodus; species Neoceratodus forsteri. The sequence continues at coordinate 742,355,248 of CM057459.1, forward strand.
TGGAGTCTGTATCGGGACCGTATATGCAACCCAAAACAACTTCAGAGTGGCCCAGAACACCCCTCACTATTAGGTATCGGCCACGGGGATCATCTGTGTTTTGTAATAATTGGAAACTTGTTCCCATAAAAATTAAGATCGCAACTCCTCTTTGGCTCACTGAATTTCCTGCAGAAAAAACTTGTCCAACCATCTGTCTATGAAAGAGAAGTCCCTCCGTAGAGAGAAGGTGTGTCTCTTGTAAGAAAGCTACCTGGCACTGTAAGAATTGTAGGTGCCTCAAAATCTAGTAGCAGCTCACCCTGAAGGCTCCTCTAATATTCCAAGTAATAAATTTCATAGTCATTATAAACTAATAGGGCATTATAGGAAGTCATATACTCCAGCAGCTGAGGCCAACTAAGATTCAAGTATAGACTACAGAATTCTATAAAAGTAAGCATTTCCCTTGAGATCCCCATCAGGTCCCACCTCCTCCCTCAAGCATTTGCCCAAGTATATGGGTTAGTATAGAGAGTTGAAAAACCCTAAACAACAAACCCCCCCACTCATAACCCACAACAGAAATATTACAATCCTCAGTCCTAACAACTGAACCTCCATGCCCTCTCAGACCATGATGTTTAGATCGCCACCCGAATCATACGCCCCCTCCCGCACCACTATTTCAGATACACAAAATATGTGAAAGAAAAAAAAAATCTCACCAACTCTAACCGAGCTTAAAGATGAAAACAGCAATGTGTTTATGTACAAAACAGACAAACGTGCCTATTACTTAACTAACCCTCTCTAAAAATTAGCTATTACAGTATGCAAACTAAATGATACATTTGCAAGGCTCCTCTATGTTAATTCACTGAAGATTAAAAACCACTAGATGGTCCATTTTAGCTAGCCCACAATAATTCTTGCAGGGGCGCTTTAAACATAAATCAGTAGATCAATTAAATATTCAAAAGCTCCTGGGCACATAACGTTAGAGATAATTATAAATAAAAGCTACCACAGTTGTATCTAAGGTAAAGAAGCCCATTTCCGCCAACATCGCAGGCAAACAAAAGGGTAAATATTGATTAGGGTACTAATGTATGAGCAAGGAAACATTGTCCTCTTGAAAAGGAAAAAAGACGTCGACGATCAGGGTCTCTGTCTTTCTAGAAGCCAATCACCTAGAAGACAAAAGACAAGTCCACACCATGCTGCTAAATCAGTCCTGGATCTGCCAATTATATCCAGCAGTGTTGAATGTTAAAGCAGGGTTCAAACTGTCCTCAAAACAACGTTGATACAGGCAACCAAAAAACTAGAATTCAGCCCTAACAGCCCCTCTAAACAAGTCAGGTCCTGAACTGTGGGACATCGATCGTGTTAGATTCAAGCAAGGCAGAAGGATCTCCACAAATGCAGATCTGAAGTTAAGATATTACACTCTGCATAACAAGTTAACATAGCATTTTGCCAAGATGGTCTTCATTTAAACAGTTCAGGATACCATCCTTTCAGAGATTCTTTGGCTTTCTCTAGTTCCTCAAAGCTATGTCAACTGTCTCGATGATAAATCTGCAGAGTAGCAGGGTCTTTTACACCCAGATTTAATACCTGCAGTGATCAGCTTAGAAACTGTCCGATGCATCGCAAATCTCCTCTGTCAAACAGAGTATGGAAGATGTGGGGCAATTCTAAGCTTCTTCTGCTCCCACTGCACTTCTTTCACCTCTCTAAGTTCAGACAAAATATGCTGTTTGTCTAAAGAGTTAAGAAGGCGGAACAGTAGAGGTCTAGAGGGAGCTCCTGGAGGGGGTACCAGACTATGTGATCTGTGGGCTCTCTTAATGATATATGCAGGTCTGTTTGGAGAAAGACAGGCTACTTTTTTACATAGTTTCTGAACAAATATAATTGCCGTAGGGCCCTCCTCACCTTCCGGTAAACCCAAAATAACAAGGTTGTTCCTATGGGAATGACCTTCCAGGTCTTCCAGCTTTTCCTCCATTCTCTTCATTCTGTGCTGCATCGCTGAGATTTCTGGGTCTGCACAGACACTCCAATCATCAAGAGAGGAAATTCTAGCCTCCTTATCCCCAGTAAGATGGGCAAGGTAAACGATACATACAGTAGCTGCATAGTTTTCATGTCAGTTGCCAGTCTGGACAGCATTTCTTTTAAAGGATTCAAACCCTCAAGAAACTTTTGTTCCATGAGGGCAGCCTGGGAGCTCACATGGGTGGCTGATCCCAACTGCTGCACCTTGGCCCGCTTTGCTGCCTTGTCCCGCGCCGGTGTTGTTGGCACAGAGTCCTTCATTTCTGCTTCCATTTCAGTGATTAACCCACACCAAAGTAACTCTGATTGTTGTGTGGATGATCGAGACAAGCAAGAGTGACAGAAAGCAAAGTGCTAGTTGGTGAAAGTTAAGTTTTAAAAGATAGGAGTGCAGGAGCGCTAAAAAGTGCATCTATTCAGGTAGCCATCACATGACTGCCTCCCTGGGGCCCTCACCTCTGAAGGTGCACCTGCCAGCTTTATCATCTTACATTTCAGCAGGCAAGGATAGGCCTTTGGCCTCACAACCCCTTTTTAAAATGTTTTTCAAAGGCCTCAGTCACCTGCATCCTCCTGGGAACTGATTCCCCCTTTGGCCTAGCACATTTGTCTTTCCAAGCTGATGGAATCTCTCTTTGAGCCTATAGCTGCAGCAGACTTAAAATATGTCACCTGGAAAACAGTCTTCCTAGTGACCATGACATCTGCCCCAAGGGTAAGCGAACATCAGGCTCTTTTTGTACAGATCATAATATTTTGCAGGGATTTTATTTATTTTACAATTTGTTTTGGCCAGGAAAGAAACACTAGGACAAGGCTTGTTTTCAGGTGCATCCTGGAGCATGGGAACATTATGTAACTTGTTCATACTCACACAGTATGCAGGTGGTGGCTGTGGGATGCAAACCCAGTTCTCCAATTTTGCAGCCCAGTGCTCTTAACCACCACAGTATACTGCCTCCCTATTGGTTCTAAGGTATGCCCTAGAACCAACAGGACATTCCTACCTAAAGATGTTACTGAATTTATCCTAAATTAGTCAGTGACCCTTTCTGTGGTTTATCCTGAACATTCCAGTGCAGGTGAGTAGAAGGTACACTGTACTGATGTAAAAAGGGCACTGGGTGGCTACATGGACTAGACAAAGGATGCCAAGGCTGATAGCACACAACTGTTTGTCACCCACAGAGGTTGGCACAGGTCAATCCAGGAAGGCTAGCTCTCATTGGATAGTCTCTTATATACAGTTCTGTTATGATAAAGCTGGTAAAGAACCTCCCAGAGGCCTGTGACTACACTCCACAAGGGGACTCTCTATCTCTGTAATAGCCACAAGGGGCATTCCCCATCAAGATAATTTTAATGCAACTACAGTAGCTGGAAAATAGAGCAGACCTTCACAAAGCACTACTGTCTGGATGTTCAGTCCTGGAGGGATGCCAGCTTTGGAACTGCTGTCTTGCAGAACCTTTTTCCCAAATAGGTTCTATACACATCCTCCCAAGGTACTGCTAGTGAGCCTGCACTTTGTATTAGGCAACATTGATGGATTCCAGTCATTAGAAGAAAAAGAAATTACTTACTGTAGTAATATTGTTTCTTCTCTGGGATCCATCAGTAAGCCAATACAAACTTTGATCCTGCCTCCAATTCTAGAACCTGAAAATAAGTTCACACAGGACTCAGTTCTTATTTTTCTGGCTTCTTGGGCATTATTTTATTGAAGTTTCACAAAAATGTTAAATTTGTAGTCATTGCATGACACATTTTATCTGCTCATATTTCATTTGACTGTTTCAAACTTTTACAAAAGTATTTTGAAAAATCGTAATAGTCATTAGACAGTTTCAGTTGTTACTGTTCCCTTGCTATGGAAACAAATCTGGTGTTAAGCCAGTAGGGGGAGCGGGACCTTGGTGCAGAGTTTGAAAATCATTTTGTATTCCATTCATTTCCATGCATTCTATCTGCAGGCATCACATCCTGGTAGGTTGAGAATGATGCAGGTTTGTATTGGTACATTGATGGATCCCAGAGAAGAAACATTACTACAGTGAGTATTTTTTTCTTTCACACTCTGGGCCCTGCATACCTACAGTATATTTCTTTTGAACTTGATAAAACATTATTAGCTGTGGGGAGATACAGATGGCAGCTAGCAGATGTCAGTGGTTGCACCTTTAAATGTGAATGTTATAGTGTAATTAGCACACTGGGGAAAAGAGCTAAAAGGGGTTTATTTAAGACTGCTGCTTTAAGTAACTGGCTGCATCCTCCTGCTCTCAGGATAAAATTCAAGATCTCAAGCAACAGCAGGAAGAACAAGCTGAGGCAATGCTGCGGACCCAGTTCAAAATGGAGCAGATAGTATACACACAATACAACTTTAATAGCAGCAGCCTGAGTGACACAAAGGAATATTACCACAATCCCAGTCCCGACTCCAAGGACAACAATAATTCACTATTTTGTGTGCCTAGTGTTCCACTTTATACTTTTGGCATGAGCAGCAACGCTAGTATACAAGAAGTGTTGATCCAGCTGCAATCCTACTATACGGTGAGTATCATCCCTGTTAGTAATTCATTGTAAGCAAGTAAGCTTTGCGTGATTGCCACCTCATATCCGCCCTCGCCTGGATAGTTTGAAATTTCCAAACCAAAACAAACTTTTTTTGTAAGATTTGTTCTGGCTTTGGCACCAGTCTGCATAGGGATGATTGGCACATTGGTTGTCTGGGTATACTCCTCGAGCTCGGGATGGCAGGAGCAATGGCCAGCAGGGAAGGTAAAGGAGCATCCAATAGAACACTGTTCTGTTAGGCAGGTGGGTACTACCATGCATCATACTACAGAAGGTGAGGAGGCAGGAGGCAAGTTGCCCATTGTTGCTCCTGTAGAAAATTCACTGTGGGTAATAACAAAGTGTACTTCCTGCCAAAATATATTTATCTAGTTTACTTTTAAACTCCTTTTTGGTTTTACTTACAATTATTTCAGTTGTTAGCTGGTTCCATGGTTTGCAATTCCCATAGTGATTTTTTTGTTTTTTGCTTTTTGCTTTCTAAAAGGTTTACCCACAGTTTGTAGTGGATGACCCCTAGTTTCCCTATTTGAATTTTTGTAATCAATATCCATCTCCGCCATAAAGTAAGGGTCATTCATGACATCATACATAAACAAAAGGTCCTCTCTCAATCTGCTAGTCTTTAATGACATAAAGTTTAGAGTTTTAAGTCTTCATAGGTTTTACGTTTAAGCCCAAATATGATTTTTTTTAAATGGGCACCATAACTAGGAGGCATATTCCAAATGTGGCCTCACATAGGTCCTAAAAAGTGGCATTAGCATCTTTTCATCATTAGAGATGATGTTTCTTTTATTAGCCCATATAACATTTTTTGTTTTGTTAATAGCTGTATTCACTTGTCTGATAGTGTCAAGATCATGAGAGATGGTTATTCCCAGGTCTTTTTCATTTTCAGTATTGCCAAGTGTTTTACCACATAACACATAGCTGTGCTAATGATTTCTTTTCCCAAGGTGCATAACCTTGCACTTATCCACATTAAAGAGGAACTACGGTCAAAATATCTGGCATCAGTAAATTCAGAATTAGGATCAGCATAGCCCCAATCAGCCTCATGCCAACAATGGGATCTCTAAGTTACTTCATTTTAAAGTTACAAGTCATTTTACAACCCTAAAATCACTACCTGTTCAAATAAGACAGTTTCAGTGAAGAGCTGCTGATGATGTCCTCTCCAGAATTCAGTCTAGTCATCCCTGTCAGCAAGATTATAGGACCTGTTTTTCCAAAGTGTAACGTGATTTATGGAAGTTTCCCAAATGCCTTTTTCACATAGTATGCCATTGCCAGCCATGCTTCAGATGTTGAAGCTGCAGTTTGTTTTGTAAAACAATCTGTCATAGTCATTTTTTGTGTTGTCAGCCCTTTGTTTCTGCCCATCCTCCAGTTTTCTGTGTGCGGCTACACCCCCAGAATGATGTCATGCAAGGGATCTGTCAATGTTTTACATACAGCACCAAGGAATTCTGGGTAAATTATAAAGTTGCTGTAAATGTTAGTTACTTAGAGGAGCAGTCCATTATTTTAGTGGTGGTGACTGCACCTAAACGTAGATGTTCATACTGTAGCAAAGCACTGTGGATACAATAAGAAAATGTTTTCCCATTCCCTTATTGTGAGGTATAATCTCATATTTCTGCAGGCGCTTCAACAATAAAAGCTCTCATATGTTTTCTTGCAAAACAAGGCATTGTGCATATAGTATCTAGCTGACAAGATTTCTTTACTGAGAGGTGTAGTTTCCTGTGTCAGTAGTGTAGATGTCTGCAATACCAAGACTGACCAACAGAGGTCTCCGTTTCAAAACAACTTTGTTTCCCTTGCATGATGTCATGCTTGGGGGTTGCAGCACTGAGAAAAAGAGTCGGGTTATGCAAATGGAGCAGAGAATGGAAATAAATGCATTTATTTCATGGAAAACAGCACTTTTTGGCAGTTTGAATGGTAGGAGACTGAATCACAACTCTTACAGGTTACGATATCCATTTGCTATTGCAACCTTCCATAAATCACTTTAAACCTTGGAGAAACAGGTCCTAGTGTATAAGCTTGATAACAGAGAGGACTAGACTATGAGTTCTGAAGATGACATCATCAGAAGCTCTTCACTGAAACTGGCTTTTTGGACTAGGTAGTGATATCAGGGTTACAAAATAGTTCATAACTTTAAAATGAAGTAACATAGGAACCCAATTTTTGGCATGAGATTTATTGGGGGTATGCTTATTCTAATTCTACAATGTAGCACTTTTGGCCAGAGTCCCTCTTTAAGTTTCATACCCCATTTAGATACACATTCTGAAACATGGTCAAGATTGTTTTGAAGATCTAAAACTTGTGATGAAGTATCACAAGGGCCCCTGAGTTTCACATCATCAGCATATTTCACAGTCCTGTTTATCATGTCATTTGTCATGTCTGAGATAAAAAAACTGAAATAACGAGGGACCAAGACAGAACCCTGGGGGGCTCTGCTAGTAACACTCACTGTCCCAGACAGATGACCATTTATAATCACCTGCTGGGTTCCCTCCCCCCACCCCCCACCACAACTCAGAAATCCAATTCATTATGGATGAATTGAAGTTATGATTTTTCATTTTTTCTATTAAAGCCCAGTGTGGGTAGTGATGCATTGCTCTCGTAGTAACACCTAAGGAGATGTGGTGGTGAGCCCCTTGATGGAACAGGTGACCATGTCCTGTCAAGCACCTCCTGAGGTCAAGGGAAGGGGTACACTAAGAAAAAAAATACTCACCATAGTAATGTTGTTTCTTTCAAAGGGATCCTTCACTATGCTTAAAAACTGCAATCATTCCCCTGGGGTGAGCTGTCCTGGGAGCTTTTAGAATGTTATGCTAATTATAGAACTTTGAATGAAATTCAAACTCTGCTGGGTAGTCGTGCTCACCCCTGCACTCTAATTTCAGATTCATTTCTAAAATTAGGGTGAGCAGTGACCTCTGAAACTAGCTAAATGGTTACCAAAAATACCAAAATATATTCCAAAAAGTTTGTAAAGCTGTTTCAATACGGCAGAAAATTTTAAATGTTATGAAAAACTAAAATAGCTGAGACCACTGAGTATTAATTGTAAAGGCACTATATTTACTGGTGATGCTGTTTATTGACTGGACTGACACAATCTTCTGATACCATATTAACTGGTTAATGGATTACATAGAAATTGTTGGCAGATAAGGACCGCTTGGCCCACCCAGTCTGCCCATTTTCCCTACCTAACGTAATACAACATACCCTACTTGGTCTCAGGCTTTACCTCTCCACTACCAAACAATAAAATTCACTTGTGAGTATTCCATGCATTCTTGAATCCTGTTATAGTTTTTGCTCTGACCACCTCTGCTGAGAGGCTGTTCCAGGCATCCATCACTCTTTCTGTGAAGAAGCACTTTCTAACATTTCCCCTGAACTACCTCCCTCCAGCTTCATAGCATGTCCCCATGTTCTTGAGCATCTTTTTTCAGAAAAATGCTTTTCTCCTATACCCTGTTTATACTCGTGAAGTATCTGAAAGTCTCTATTATATCCCTTCTCTTCCTCCTTTCCTCTAGGATATACATACTGAGGTCCTTTAGCCTCTCCTTATGGGGCTTTTGATGCAGGCCAGCATCATTTTAATTGCTCTTCTCTGGAACGCCTCCACTCTGTCTATGTCCTTTTGGAGATGGAGTTTCCAGAATTGAACATAGTACTCCACATGAGGTCTCATCAATGTTTTATACAGTAGTATAACTACCTCCCTCTTTCTGCTGGCGATACCCCTTCCTATGCATCCCATCATCCCACTAGCCCTCCCCACTACCTTGTCACACTGTTTGGCCACCTTTAGGTCATCAGAAATGATTATCCCCAGGTCCCTTTCCTGCTTAGTGATCTCCAGCACAGCTCCCCCCATCTAGTACTGCACCCCTGGGTTTCTGTGTCCTAAGTGCATGACCTTGCATTTCTTCACATTGAATCTCAGTTGCCACACTTTTGACCACTCCTTATGCTTTCTTACATCACTATTCATTTGTTCCACTCCCCCCCGGCCCTGGAATGTCTACTCTATTGCAGATCTTTGTGTCATCTGCGAAAAGGCATGCCTTCCCTTCTCGCTCCTCTGCAATGTCATTAATAAAGATATTAAAGAGGACCAGACCCAGTACCGATCTTTGTGGCATCCCACTGGTCACTCTCTTCCTCGGAGTGAACTCCATTTGCATTTACCACCACCTTCTGTCTCCTATCCTCCAATCAATTTCCTACCCAGTTTACCACCTTTGGTCCCACTTACAGGCTGCCCAGCTTGTTTACTAGTCTCCAATGTGGAATGGTGTTGAAGGCCTTACTGAAATTCAGGTATGCCACATTCACAGCTCCACCCTGATCAGCTTCCCTTGTCACCCAGTCAAAGAAACCTATCAGATTTGTTTGACATGACCTCCCTTATTTGAATCCATGTTGCCTCAGGTCCTGAAAGCCCCTGGTTTCAAGATATTTCACAATCCTTTCTTTCAGTAGCGATTCCATTAATTTCCCCACCACCAAAGTCAGGCTCACTGGCCTGTAATTTCCAGCCTCTTCCCTGCTACCCCTTTCGTGAAGTGGGATGACATCTGACCTCACCAGTCCTCTGGGCCCACCCGCGTCTCCAGTGAGTAGTTGAACAGGACAGTCAGCGGTGCAGCCAGCACCTCCCTGAGCTCCTTCAGTATCCTAGGCTGTATCCCATCTGACCCCATTGCCTTGTCCACTTTCAGATTTGTGAGTTCCTTCATGATTCTCTCCACTGTAAATGGACTTGTGTCCTCCTCCTTTCCATCGATGCTCTTGCCTTTGATCTATGGTCTCTTTCCTTCCCTTTCCACTGTGAATACTAAACAAAAATATCTGTTCAGGATGTCTGCTCTTCTTGATTCCCTTCCACACACTCTCCTAAGTCTAGGACCTTTGTGCAGTTCAATTCTGCCACAGTTCTTATACTGAACCACACCATACAGTGGTCACTGGTCCCCAGGTGGCCACCCACCATGACGTCTGTAGCACTGTCCCTATTGTTGAGTACAATGTCCAATATTGCTCCCTCATGAGTAGGTTCTCCTACTAGTTGCTTGAGGAATACCCCCTGCAGGGAGTCCAGGATGTCCCTGGTCCTAGCCGAAGCAGCAGCTAGGATGCTCCAGTCTATCTCTGGCAGACTAAATCCCTCACAAGCAGCCTCTCCCCCTTATTTGCCATCCTATGGATGTCTTCCATTAGAACTTGATTCATCTCCCTCCCCCTATGATGGAGGTCTGTAGGTCACTCCAATGTGAATAGCCGTTCCATTCTTCATCTCCACTGTGACCCACAGTATCTCTGCCCCTCCCTGTATTCCCTGTATCTCTGTTGCTTTAATGCCATCCCTTACATATACAGCCACTCCTTCCCCTTTCTTGCCCACTCTGTTCTTCCTGAACAGAGTATAACATGGTATGGCTGTATCCCAACCATGGTTCTCATTGCACCATGACTCAGTAATGGTGACAATGTTGTGGCCAGCCTCTGCCATCATGACCACCAGGTCTGGGCTCTTATTACCGAGACTTCTAGCATTTGTACACATGGCCTTCCAAATACTGTTGCTACCCCTCTTGCCAGACCCTCTTCTTTCCTTTTGCCTTCTCTCCTCATCCCCTCTGTCTTCATTTCCTTCCCTCCTTATTTCTACCATTTTGTTCTTCTTTTTACTAGGTATCCATGGGGATTTCCCTTCCTTAGGGTTCTCTCTAATGAATACTACAGCCTGGGTTGGGGGACAGTTTTTGTCACTCTGCTTCATTCTGCCACCCCCTTGGCTAGTTTAAATGCTTTTCAATGTAGCATTTAAACCTTTCTTTGAGGACTGTGGCCCCCCTCCTGGACGGATGCACTACATCTCTCTTGTATAGACCCTTATCCCTCCAGGTGTGTCCCCAGTCTCCCATATAACTATAACCCTCATCTCTGCACCACTCCTTCAACCATGAGTTGACATTTTTGGCACAGAATACCTTATCCTCCCCCCCCATCAAAGACAGGCAACACCTCAGGAAAGGCCACTGAGCATGCTACTTGTCTAAGGCCCCTTCCCAAATCTCTAAACTCTTCCTGAACTACACTATTCACTTCCCTAGCCAGCTCATTAGTCCCTAGATGGACAATGATATTTAGCTTTTCTTCCCCTCCTGCTGCTGTAGCGATTCCCAGGATCTGCTTCCCATCCTTCCATGCCGTGGTACTGGGTAGGCACTTAACCTCCCTTACTCATGCCCTACCTGTCCCCAAATCCACCCCCCTCACAATGGAATCTCCCATCAGGAGATGCTTCCTCCTCCTGTGGGGTCCTTTGCCACCATCCTTGGGGTCTTCATTGTGGAGGACCCCCACGTCCCCTCTGCCACTTCTGCAGGTGCCTCCATGGAACAGTCCGTTTCCGCCAGAGCAGCATAGGAATTGTGTAGTGGTACCATAGGGGGGCATATTTCTGGCTCTCCCCCCTTTCTGAGCCCACTGTAGTCCAGCCACCCCTCCTCCTTGGCAACCATTAAGGCAGCGGTAGTGGACTCGGTAGTCCCTGGGTGGGAGAGAAGGCTCCCTAAATCCCAGTCAACTCAGCTGAGTCAAGCAATCTCCCCCTTCAGCTCAGAGAGATGCACACAGATGGGGCAGCACCTCAGTCTCCAGAAAGTTTCTTTGAAAACTGCCACCCCACAGCCACTGCTCTGCACCACTCCAAACATATTTATTTTCTACCCTGCTTGGTTTTGTTTTGCTTTCTTAGAGCCCTATTAACCACTACCCTAGATAGAAATGAATAAGCTTCTATAGTGAAGAACAGTAATTAGGTCCCATACTAACCTCTCCCTCAGTCCACCCTCTGCAGCTTCCCCCTCCCTCATCCCCTTCTGCTGTCTCCCCACAACAGGATAAACAGTAATAAAACATAAATTAAAATAATATGGAACATTACAAACAGTATAAACAGAGCTTCAACCCACATCCGTCTGTTCCCCCACACTCAACAGTAATATAAACACACCCTATATAGGGTCTTGTTGCAAAACAACATGGTTCCATCCACAATAACTGGGTTCCAGCCATAATAACCAGGTTCTGGCCATAATAACTGGCTGGTTATTGCAGTGTGAGTGTCTGCCAGACAAAAAGCAGTGGGGTTGTTAAATTAAGAGCAGCCATCTCGTCCCCCCCCCATATACACAGTCCATCATCACTCAGTAACTGTTTAAAAGTTATCTTAGTTTAATATCACTTCTTCAAAAAGATAGTTAAAAACAGAATTCTTGTTTTTTTAAAGAGAAGTGGACCTGACATCCGTTAAGCAGTGAGAGTGAAAGCTGTCAGTAGAAGCCATGAACCAGCAATTATATAAAATCAACTATAGGGTTTACATACAATCCCTTGGTGTGTAATACCATCACAAACTACTCATCCTTCCCACTCATGGTTTATGTGATGTTACACACCTGGGGTGTGTAAAAAAATCTCATAATGTACAACACCCCATATGTTATTCTGTACGCAACAAGTAATGCACAAGAAAACAGAAAGAACTGATTCTTGTGTGAATCTTTTACCAGGTTCTGGAAGGGGAGGTAGGGATTACAGCTTGTTAAGCATAGCAAGGGATCCCTTTGGAAGAAACAACATTACTACAATGAGTAATTTTTTCTTCAAACCCCACTAATTCCCCACTTATGCTTAACAACTGCAGACTCCATAGTAGTACCTGGGGAAACTAGGTACAGAACCTACCCAAGGAAAATGTTCTGCAAGACAGCAGTGCCAAAGCTAACATCCTTTTTGTTACTGTATGTTCAGACAGTAGTGCTTTGTTAAAGTGTGTACTGTTTTCCAGGTAGCTGCTTTACAGATCTCCTGCAAGGAAACACCTCTTGATACTGCCACAGAAACAGAGGTGTCCCTTTTGGAGTGAGCCCTAATGACTTCAGGTGACAGCTTGCCAGCTCTGTCATAACAGAACTATATGCAGGAAACTATTCAATGAGAAATGGTTCTCTTGGATTCCAGTTTCTGCTTCCCACTTTACTAAAGGTGATAAATAACTGAGTGTTCATAGACCTTACATTTTTTGTGTGGTCCAAATTGTAGCTCATAGCTCTCTTAGCATCAGGACTGTGGAGCTTCTGTTCTCCTGAATTGGTTTTGCTGTAAATAATATTGGAAGTGTAAATGACTGGTTCAGATGGAATTCAGACACCACTTTGTGGAGGAATTTTCTGTTAGCCCTAAGAACTACCATGTCCCTCTGAAATATGATGTAGTTAGGATCTGTGCAAAGGGCTTGCAGCCCATTTACCCTTCTGGCAGATGTCACTGCCACCAGGAAAACTGCTTTCAAGGGACATAATTCAAAGCAATAGTTGTCATAGACTTGAAAGGAGCCTCCACCAGCTGGGCAATGCACAGATTCAAGTCCCACGGAGGGACAGGATTCCTTACTGGGTATAGGTGATTAAGGCCTTTAAAGAACCTTTAGAAATGGGTTGTGAGGCCACTACCTGTCCTTGCCAGCTGAAGTATAAGCTGGCACTGCTACCAAATCAACCTTCGGAGTTGAGGACATGAGGCTCAAGGACTGGAGATGGACTAGGTAGTCCAGCATTGTAGGCAGACTTGCCTGGAGGGGGTTGAGCTGTCTAGGGGAACACCAAAAGGAAAATCTTTTCCACTTTGAGGTGTAAATTGTCCTTGTTGCTGGACTCCAATCAACCTTAATCACTTCCATAACTTTCTCTGAGAGATTTAGTATAGGGAACTCTAGCAGCTCAAGAACCATGCTCTGAGATGCAGAGTTCTCAGATCTGGAAATGTTATCCTTCCCTGAGACAATGTCAGCTGATTGTATCTCAGGGGTAGGTTGATAGGATGCTTGTTGGAGAGGGACAGGAGCAGGGAGTACCATATCTGCTTGGCCCAATCTGAAGCTCTGAGAATCATTGTTGCTGACTTCTCTTCTAGGCTTGAGCAGTACTCTTAGTGAAAATAGGAAAGGTGAAAAGGCATAAACTTCTCTGACCAGTTGAGGACTATAGCATCCTCTGGGACTGTACCCACAAATGGGGTCTGCAACAAAACAGGGAGAGCTGGTTGTTCTCCTAGGATGCAAACTGGCCTATTTCTGGCATACCTTACTCTCTGGATACTGTTGCCAGCACCTGCTGGTTCAGGGTCCATTTGTGATTTCCTTGGCAGATTCTGCTCAGGGAATCTTCCAACACATTGTCCTTCCCTGGCAGGTGTACTGCTGAAAGCTGAATCTCCTGGGAATATGCTAGGGCTCAGATTCTGTGCACAGCTTTGAAGAGCTTTTCTCCCTACTTGTTTATGTAATACATTGTTGTGGTGTTGTTTGTGCTGACCTGGACAGTCTGACCACTGATCTGGGAGGGAAAAGCCTGTATTGCCAGATACACTGCCCTGAGCTCCAGGAGATTTATGTGCTCCTGAGTCTCCTGTGTACTCCAACTATGACTTACAGTGAGGTCCTCCAGTTGGGTGCCCCAGCCCAGGAGGGAGGAACCTGTTGTGAGTATGGCCATAGGTGATTGCTGAAGAAAGGGAATTCCCTCTCTGAGGTTGCAGTGTTCCTTCTATCATTCCAGTGCCCTTAGCAAAGACGTTGTGACATGCACTAATTTGGATGGCGGATCCCACCTCTGAGACCAATGGTCTCCTAGGTGATATTAGACAGCTGTTATTTGGAACCTGGCACCTGGTACCACTGCAATGAATGATGCCATGTGCCCAACCAAATTCAGGAAATCCCTTGCAGGTCTGGACTGACCTGCCTTGAAGGGTTTTGCAGTTACAATCAGATGTGCTGCCCTTGCTTGAGGGAGAAATGCCTTCCCTTGCAGGATATCTAGCTCAGCATCTATAAAGTCCAGAATCTGAACTGGTTCTGTTTGTGACTTTTGAACATTTATGAGGAAACCCAGGTCTGCCAAGGTGCCTTGTGTCAGTGTGTGTGTGTGGGAGGGGGGACCTTGTCTTCTGCTGTGTTTTCCCTGAGACTAGCCAGTCATCCAGATAGGGAAAAACCACCACCCCTGCCTCCTCAGATGTGCTGCCACTATGGCTAGGCACTTTGGGAACACTCATAGTGCTGAGGATAGTCAAGGTGCTAAGGATAGGCCGAAGGGAATGGCTGTGAACTAGTAGTGGCAATTCCCTATCCTGAATCTGAGGTAGTTTCTGTGGCTGGACCTCACCTGTATGTGAAAGTAGGCATCTTACAGATCCAGTGACCCCAGCCGGGTCTCTTTTCTGCAGAGGTGGAATCACTGAGCCCAGTGTTACCATCCTGAATTTGTCATTCTTTAAATGTTTGTTCAGATGTCTCAGATTTAAAATGGGTCACCACTCCCCATTTTTCTTGTCAGTCAGGAAGTATCTTGAGTAAACGCATCGTGACTACTACTACTGTGAGGCGCAGCTCAGCCACGGACTTTAAATTAATCTTCTGAAAGCCTCCTACCTGCATAACTCGGGCTGCTGCTGCTGTTTTGTCACTTCGGTGTAGACATGGAGATAGTGCATTCTAGGACCAGTTCCAGCAAACCCTGCACTGTGTTTTTTGAACATTCTACCAGTTACCTAAAGTTTTATCTCCCCTGTATGTGTTTCTCTGCATATCCTACCTGTTACCTTAAGAGCAATCCCCCCCCAGTAGCCATTTGTGTGAACTTAATGCATGTGTGTGAATTTATAGCAATTACCTCCATTCTAAAGCTGTTTTAGTTGAGATCTTGCTGTGTTTCCACTAATGTGCCCAGTCCTGCTTAGCAGTTTAAATGAAGAGCTTTAAGTATCAGTTTAAATAAGGAGTTTTACAGTTATTACTAAAGCATTTTACTTTGCAATACTGAGATTACTGTGTTTTGTACCTGATACCCTGCCCTAAACATGTTGCCTTGCATAGCGCTCGGTGCACTCAGATGCCCTATCATTGCACAGGTTCCCCAGGTCCTTTGTTCGGTTCCCCTCTCCTCCCCCCACTCTCCTGCCTACTTAAACTGCAACCCTCCTTTGTCCTTCCACAGGTTTCTGGATCCCCGAGGACCGGAGGTCGCAAGGGCACTCCACGGCCCTCCCCCACACTAATTCCAGGACCCCCATGGATCACTTGCCAGGTAAAGGGCTGCCCTGCTCACCAGCAGTGCATAGACTGTTTCTGTTGCACTTTGGCGCCTTTTTTAAACAAAGACTGCATTGCAACTACTACTACTGTGAGGTGCAGCTCAACCACGGACTTTAAATTAATCTTCTGAAAACTTCCTACCTGCATAACTCGGGCTGCTGCTGCTGTTTTGTCACGTCGGTGTAGACGGTCTAGCCCTGCCGAACGCTACATGTTCGGGTCCCCACCATCCCCACCACCACTCTTGGCTGGCTCTCCCTTTTATAGGGTGGTGGAGATCACGTGGGGCTGCAAATAACCTATCAGCCCAGTTTTCCATCTGCAGGTTATCTTCTCCAAACACTAGTGGCCGCCTATCCATCCAAGCCTATTCCACTCCCCCTTAGTTGCCTTTCTCGCCTGCTACTCTGCAGTGTCCCTTTATATCCCAGGCCTGTTTTCTTCTCTCATTCAGATGCTGCTGCCACCCAGTGGCTCACTTACAATCATCTTTTCTCAGGTCTTTTTCTTCTTTTTTTTCTTGGGACCCACCTGCAACGCCTGCTCTGTTTCTTTTTTTCTCTCTCACTCCTTGCATTCCTAATTTAGAAGTTCACCCCTGCCTTTACATTGCCACCTTCTCCTTCCCTGCTCTTACCTCTTGGCTATCCTCTTGCCAGCTCCTGGCACTCCCCCTGCCCAAACAGGCTGTTCTTTCCCACCTACTCTCACCATGACTGCTCACCTTCCCCTTCCCTCTGGACCCTCCAGGGGTGTGGACAACCTTTCAAGCCAGCCCATTCCCCTGTCTTCTCTTAACTCACCCCCTGCATGGCACTCTACAAAAGGGCTAAAAATTGCCACCTAAACGTTCGCAGCCTTCTAGCCAACCTGGCAGAACTTACTGCTTGGGTCGCCCACTACAGTCTGGATATCTTGGGTATCTAGGAAACTTGGCTGAAGCCCCAAATCCTGGATGTCATGTACACCCTCCCGGGGTACAGTCATATCAGACATGATCACGCGGGGAACAAACGGGGTGGTGGGGTGCTACTCTACTACAAAGCGCACCTTGAAGTGTCCTCCATTGACCACCCTCCAAACTCCCCCCCCCAGTGAGTTCCTACACACCCTTCTCCTACTTGGGCACTCAAAGAAATTACACCTGATATGTACCTACATCCCATCCAAGGGCTGACTGCCAGGACTCTCCTCTCGTCTCCACAGTACCAGTGACTTAGTGGGTCCAAATGAAATCCTAGTCATAGGTGATTTCAATTTAGACTGGCTGGCACCCCACTGCAAATTATACGAGCCACTGCTCTCGGGTCATGCCCTGAGCCAGATTATCACTGAGCCTACCAGGCCCTCCTCCCAGGGGGCTAAAGGGTCTCTAATCGACTGGATCCTGACCAACAGACCTGACAGGATCACATCCTTGGGTATCCTCCCTGTTGCCATCTCCGACCACTTGCCTATCTTCTGCACATGGGGCATCTCACAGCCTAAAATACCCAGTAAAGTGATCCAGATGAGGGATTACACCAAGTTTAATACCTATCACTTCCTCTAACACCTCACACTAGTTGACTGGTCAGGGGCCACTGCCTTAGATGACCCAGCATGAGCACTGGATGAATTCCTTACTAAATTCATCCCCATGCAGAACAAGAACGCCCCCCTCACCAGGAGGTGAGTGAGGGGTGCTGTTACCAAATGGCTTCACGTGGGTCTATTCTCCCTTATGAAACTCAGGGACAAAAGCTGGGCAACCTTTAAGGCCTCCCAAAGCACCACTGATCTCCTTGCTTACAGGACCCTCAGAAACTCATGCAAAAAAGCCATCCGCTCTGCAAAAAGTGAGTACTGCCTGTCCGCCCTGCTCTCCTCAGCAAACAACCTGAGGAGTTTCTGGCAGAATATCAGAAGCACGGTAGGAGGGTCTGCCAGAGTGCAAGTCACTGACCTACTCATTGGCGGGGTCAGCTGTAATAACCCTCATACTATCTCCAATGCCTTTAACTCCCTGTTCTCTGGACTATCTGCCCCACCTTCCCTGTCCACTGCCCCCAAGCCCCCCGACTCCCCACCTCCTGGATCAAACTCCCCACCACCACTCTACCTTCAACAAGTGTCTGCAAACGAGACCCAGAAGGTCCTCGCCAGCCTCTCCCCTCACAGCGGAGCACGGCATGACAGCCTTGAGCCAAAATTTCTCAGACTAGGGGCCCACCTCCTTGCCAGGCCTGTCATGCACATTTTCAATGCCTCCCTTAACTCCGGGATCATCCCAGATATCTGGAAAGTGGCAAAGGTTGTCCCAGTCCTAAAACAAGGCAACCCCAAGGATCCCCTGAACTATTGACCCATTGCCATACTGTCTGCCGCCTCCAAAATTCTTGAGAAAATTGTGGCCTCCCAGCTGTCCCAGTACATACAGAACCACAACCTCCTCTCACTAGCTCAACATGGGTTCAGAAAAGGGCATAGCATGTCCACTGCCCTTGCTGTAGTCACCTCTACTATCAGAACTGCTGCCGACCAGGCAGCCTTACCAGTACCATCTTTGTGGATCTCTCCAAAGCCTTCGATCAGGTTGATCACATCCTTCTCAGCTCCACTCTCCTATCCCTTGGTTTCTCCCCCCCTGCCCATGGGTGGTTCCTCAACTACCTCTCCGGTAGGCAGCAGTACACCAACTTTAATCGCACCCTCTCCACCCTCTCTCCTGTCCACTGCGGGGTCCCCCAGGGTTCTGTCCTCAGCGCAACCCTCTTCTCCCTCTTCATCAACGAACTTCCATCCATCACGGTCCATGGGCATACCACCCTGTATGCGGATGACCTTGTCATCCTGGCCAGTGCCAGGACACCGCCACCATAAACTCCCAACTAAATGAGGACTTCAAATGCATTCAATCCTGGTTGGTGGAACATAGACTCATCATCAACCCAAAGAAAACCCAAGCAATGCTTTTTGGTTCACAGAACAAGATTAAATCCTGCCTCACCCCCTTCAAATACTTGGTGCTGATGGCTCCCCTCTGCAGACAGTGGCTGCAGTCAAGTACCTGGGGGTTACCCTGGATCCACAGCCTGATCTCACCCTGCAAATTTGGAATGTCTGCTAGGCTACAAATTGTAAGCTCGGCCTCGCTTACAGAGCCAAAAACTGCCTAACTCCAGCAGCTCGTATGGCCCTTGCCAGAGTGGTCCTCCTCCATACTGTCTGCTATGGGCTGGTTACCTTTGCCCCTGTACCCATATCCAGCCTCCTGAAATGGGACTCAGCCTACAATAACATCTGCCGCTTCACCCTCTCCGCCCCTCCCCTCACACACCGCTGTGATCTCTACACCTATCTGGAGTGGCTCCCTCCAGAAAAGCACCGCACCTTCATGCTTGGAAATTTCATTGCCAACATTATCAGATCGGTCACCCCCTCTGCCCTCACCCCTCCCCTCAACCCTGGCTCCCCCTTCTATCTTCTCAGGTCAAGGGCAGCTCTAGATCATCTGGTACCTAGAACTCGCTCCCTCACGGGTGATTGGGCCTTCACCACCTATGCCCCAAAAATCTGGAACTCACTTCCAGTTCTTATCCAGTCCTCCTTCTCCCATCACTGCTTCAAAACCTCTTTCTGGAACTTCTTGAAATCTTCCTCCATATGTTCCTGTACCTAGTAGTACACCTAATCAACCTGTATACTGAGGGCTCTCAGCGCCCACTGCACTTACCCTCCAGAATTGGTAGTGGACATCCGCTCACTATTCTCCCTCTATACCCCTCCCTCCCAAATGGTTTCTCCCGTTTCCATCTAGCCCCCCTCACCTCACTGTTCCCCCGTTTCCTGTCTCAGCCCCCCACCCCGGCACTTACTTCTGTTTGCACTAATTCACTCCTGTTATGTATCCTGCTGCCCACTCCCAAGCTCACTAAATATGTCCCACAATCGTCTTGTATGTCCCACAATCGTATGTGTCATGTCCTAATGAACTCTAACAATGTCTTGCTTCCTTATTCCTCCCAGGTTATGTCTGTTATTTTCTTGTTTGCTAAATTTGATTTATACTGTCAGCTGCCTATCCAGCTCCTGTTAAGCTGTTTTTGCACCATCTGTATGTAACTGACTCCTTCACTGTTATTGTATGCTTCTACCTTTGTAACCCTTCCGGGTTGCACCTGAAAATAGGCACTTGGCTGTCTAGTGTGCCTTACCCGGTTAACAAAAACAAATAAAATAATAAAATAAAGTCCCTTTCCCCACTGTGAGGGAGGTACTTTTTCTACTACATTTGCTTGCAGCAATCTTTTCATCTCCGTCTCCAACAAGATTCTTTCTGTTGGGGTATGAGGTTGGAATCTCTTGTGGTTCTGCAGTCTTGGGAATTTTCTGAGCTGCAGGGACAAACCCTGATGCGCTATTTGCAGGACTCACTTGCCTGTGGTTATTTTTGCTCATTCCTGAAAATAGTGGGTCAGCCTTTCTCACATTGGCAATGGATGGATGACCTGTGCAGACTGTCAGGGGTTTTTCTTAGCCTGAGCTTTGGGGCTGGTTGTGTAGCTGCATGCCTGGTGCCCCTTTCTACCTCCATCTCTAAAATAACCCCTCTGCAGGGGGTAGTCATAGGAGATATAAGCATGGGGAAAGTATCCTCTACCTCTATCTTCCCCTTCCATAAGGTCTGTAGGAAGCTGAGGCCTTTTCTTTCTGAGTGTTGCTCTTGAAGGTGGTTTTATATTTATCCACCTTCTTCATGTACAGTAAGCCTCTGTCATGTCACCAAACAGTGGATTTCCCTCACAGGGGAAATCCATTGCCTTTGTTTGGGTGTCCTGAGATAGATTAGTAGTTCTAAGCCAGGCAAACCTTCTTCAAGATACTGCATGGGCTGTGACTGTGGATGCAGTGTTATTTGTGCCCACTGCCATATGGAACTGGTACTTTGTGGCGTCTATGGCTGACCTTGTTGTATCGGCCATATCCTGTGCCAAGTCACCACTAGCCTTCTCACCCAAGCTTGTATGGAGTTCCAAAGGACTTTCTGGAACTGTGCTGTTTAGACCAAGTAGGCTGCCTGCCTTAACAGCACAGATGCTGAAGTGAACATTTTTTGCCCATGCTATCCAGCTTCCTGGAATCTTTCTCTGGAGGCTGGGAGGAAAAGGTCACCTTGGCATTGTCACAGTTGGCAGTCTGGACCATGCCCTCATGATCAGGGTGATAATGCAGATATTAGGAGTGCTGTTTGTCCACCTGATACATTTTCTCAGTAATCTTATCTATGCCAGCAACCGAGGTGGGTGCAGACATGATTTTACAGGTGGCTTTCTTAAGAGATTTATGGAGGGGCACCGGCAATCTCTTTGTGGGAGTTAAGTCCATCATATCCATAATTTCTACCTCATCCTTGTCTTCTGGTGATGTTGAGGGTGTTTATCATATGCCTCACAAAAGTATTGTGATGGGTATAGTCATCTGAAGGTCTAGGAGGGGAGTCAATTTCATGTTTGGAGAACAATCAGGTTCTATGGGTTCTCCATTCTTCACTCCTCCATATAGTACATTTCAACTTTCTCCTCCACAGGCATAGAAAATGGAATCGGTGCTGGGGGGTGTATTTATGAAATTCCCCATAGCCTGAAATGTCTGGAGGAATTGCCATGCCTTAGTCATATCTTCTACTGAGGACACTATATTTTTGTCTACTAGTGGCTCCTTTCCTTCTTCAGAAGTAAGGACAACAACGTGTTTTTCCTTTTTGTTTCCTCTTGACAGGCACTGTCTCCGATGTCTGTTCTAATGCTTATTTATTTTTGCTGGATTCAGGGTTCCCACTATCAGACACTCTGATTTCTGAATCATCTCTTGCAGCCTTATATTTCTTTTCTGTCCCCTTTGACAGGGACAGATGCTTACTTAGAGGGTTAACCCTCATCTGAGCCTTTAGAATATGTGGCGGCAGACCAAGAAACGATAAGATCTAAATTTTTAGCTCATTTCTTTCACGTTTTAGGGCAAAACTTAATACAGAGCTCACAACTGATAAAATGTGGGCACCTAAAACACAACTTGTGGCAGCCTGCCTTAGCCAGGAGTTGAAAGCAAACTTTACAATTTGTAAAGCCTGTGGGTCCTGTCTTCTTTTTGTGTCTATTAGTCATTTTGTCAAACACTGATGATCCTGGGAAGACAGTACCAGTTCTCGAAGAAAAAGGTTTTGAACTATAAAACACTCAAATGGGTTAAAAGGGTTTGAAATAAAGAAATGTGGTTCTGTTGTCTTTAAATTTAAACCACAAATCAAAGAACTCCTAAACATTTTTTAGATAGATTAAAAGGGCAAACATCATCTTGGGTCCCTAAAAATTAGGAACCATGAGTTATTCAATGAGAAACCACAAAATAGTTACATTTAAACTAGTTAAATGTGTTAAATTTAGAAAAATGAAGTGATTCTCTAAGAGCAGGAACTGCAACAAAAACAGCTTTCTCTGGCTCCTGGTAACCAATGGGGAACCTAAGAAAAGTTATAAGTACACAATGATATCACGGAAATGCCTAACTAATGCAGAGTTATTGATAAAGTAATTTAACACAATAAAATACTATAATGTTGAAAATAATTATTAGAGGGCAAAAATTATTCTCCTACTTTGATTGGTTGTCAGAGTTCCAGCAGCGTCACATTAACCTTTGTTACCCTACCATGTAGAGCCTGACAATGACAGATGTTTTCAAAAATAGTAGTGAAAGAAGTTCCAGTAATTGTATGTGAAGCTAAAAAAATTTTTCGGAGAAAAATATGGCTGCTCATGGCACCTGTCACATATTTTACACAGCATTAATAAAATGATTTCCATACATAGAGTGACTGCTCATGACTGTATGTAACTCTTAGTTTTTTATTAGCGTGAGAGCCACTGAGCGTGCTGATAGTGAAGACCAGTTTAACAGTAAAAAACAAAAAAACTATAATTAAAATGAAAATGTCAGGCTCAGAACACAGTATTTTTTTAGCACATTACACATAATGCCACTCTATCAGCTCTGTTTAAGAAATTAAAGACAACTGTGTCTAAATATAATGTTTTTATCGTATTCCCAAAAATACCAATTTCCCTTGAAAAATGGAAGACTAAATAGGGAGCAAAACACAAGCAGAATGTCAGATTCTAGCAGGGTTCTACACACTAGGTAGGGCTGATGGTATTGTACAAAAACAATAGGAGATGATTTCAGCATTGCATGTCAGACAGTATATTATATACTTTGGAGATTATTATATGTGGAGCAAGTGCAGTAACTTCGACTGCAAATCAAGTGAATGCATATCAGCTAGCAATTGTGTAACTCATTTTGGTAAGGCACTTTTTTTTGTTACGCATTCTCTATTTAGTATCACATATGAAAGACAAATTACATTCTGTCCCAGACTGTGAAACTATTATTTTTTAAATGAGCATTGCAAGTCTGATTTTCTGGAGTTTCAAATTCTGCACATCAACAATGAACATGCATGTTACTGTCAGCTAAATGGCTTACCTGACAAAGCTCAGATTTAAAAATTGTGTTGAGTAGCATTTACCATGTTCATTTTTTCAAACAAATAGCATCCATTGCAACAACATGTCATCTGCTTTCAGATTATGTAGTAAGTATATTGTGCCTGTCAAAAATCCGATCTCCCAAAAACACTGGTTAAGCAAGTGACGACAGAAGCACATTCCTATCATGTATCTCATTCAAGCGTCTGCCTTTGCTCTTTCTGAAGCACGCAATTTAAAAAGCAACAGCATATCAACATAGCAAACTCTTTTGCAACATAGATATCATTAAGTTGCACATAATAATCTGAGCAATACAGAAGCAGTTCTACATATTGCTACATTAAACTTGTAGTACTTGGATGACTAATGAAGTGAACAAGTGTCAACTGACAGTTAACTCGTGCTCTGGCGAGATCTGATTTTTTTTTATGACGTTTCCATTTACCATTCAGTATGAAAGACAATGTATTCTGTACCTCAGTCTGAATTTATTTTTTGAAACAAGATTACCAGTCTTGTTTTTTTACAGTTTTGAATTCTGTACTCTGACAATAAACATGTGCATCACTATCAGGTAATCTCCTTACCTGACTGTAATGTGCATGCTTATTCCCAAAGTCCTGATTTCAAAACTGTTAAAAAAAATAGCATTTGCAAATACTGAAAAATATTGCATACATTATGATGCACACCATCTACTTTCAGAATATGCTGTTGCTGCACAACACTTAAAAAAAGTCGGGTCTCACCAAAGCATGCATTAACAACTGACAGCAGAGGCACGTTCACATATTTTACTTAGTTCAATAAACTGTGCATGCTCGTTGTGAAGTATCCATTTAGAAACACTGAAAAAGATAGCACTTGTAACACTCATTTTTTATTTTAAATAACAGACTTTGGTACATAAAAACTCTCTCTGTTAGCAGCTGTTACACATCCTGCTTGAGAAATTCAAAACAGAACATTTGTTGTCCTGCTTTTCATGTACGCATGTCCACATCTACAACATGACAAAAAGCAGAGGGACTATTTAAGTTCAAAGTTGGCATTTTAAAAATAAAATATACCCCACAATAATAAAAAAAGGAGTTTTTTCTTTGTTTCAAAATTATAATAATAGCAATAAGGTATGGGCAGGGGTTAGATAAGCAGTCAGTCACCACTTTGGGGCAATATTGCACTCAGCTGTGCCTTGTGACACATTACGCCCCAAGGGGGTGAGTAACTGTTTGTTAATCTAACCCATGACCATATCTTATTGTTTATTATACAATGGGATATGAAATCCTGTAACCTCATTGGTCAAAACACATCACATGACCGTGATAAATCCTCCAGTATACCCACTGTAAAAGTTTTATATCACTATAAAAACAAAAAAAAACAAGCAAGCTGAACATTGTATAATAGCAATATACCATGACAGGGAGTGGGTATATGGGTGGATTTACCACTTCTGGTGTGGTTAAGTCACTCAGCTGTGCCTTGTGACCGAACCACACTAGACGTGGTAAATCCACCAATATACCCTCTCCCTGTCGTGGTATATTGCTTAAATAAACCATAAACTGGTCAGAAGTTTAAGAGAAGACCTTGGAGCAAATGCTTTCTTCAGGTGGAGAAATCTGATGTTAGAGAGCAGGGGTGAGTGTGGCCACACTGCAGAGTTTGAATGTCATTCTAGGTTCCATAATTAGCATAACATTCTAAAAGTTCCAGGTCAGCTCATTCCAGCAGAATGATTGCAGTTAGGCATAAGTGAGGGATTCCTGGAGTTTGAATGAGGACGATTGGCAGGGTGTAATATCTGTCCCCTCTACTTGGGCACATTCACCTCCAGCTCCTGCTGGGAATCAAACCTAGGAACCTGAGCCTCAAAGGCAGTAACTCTATCCTATTTAACTAAAAGGAAATTCCCCTGAGTTGGGAGGTTTGTGAACTCTTGTGACTGTCACTCTTACAACCAAATGGACAACCACTTGATGGCTGCATTGCTCTTGGCTATTATTCACAGCTTTCCCTACAAGATGGTATTGCTTTACACATAGAAACATAGAAGCTATCGGCAGATAAGGGCCTCTGGCCCATCTAGTCTGCCCTGCTTTCCCTTACCTATAGTGAAACCACAGACCCTACTCGATCTCTGGGCCTCCCCCCCCCTTACTTGTAAGATCCCTCTATGTCTATCCCATGCAGTCTTAAATCCGGTAACTGTTTCTGCCCCCACCACCTCCACTGGGAGGTTGTTCCATGCATCTGCTACCCTTTCAATGAAGAAATATTTCCTCCCATTTCCTCTGAGCCTCCCTCCATCCTTCTGTCTGTAAAGTGTGACCCCTTGTCCTCGAGCATCTTTTTCTTTGGAAAATGCTATCTTCTTGTACCTTGTTTATGCCTGTGAGGTGTTTGAATGTTTCTATCATATCCTCCCTTGCCCTACTTTCTTCCAGGGGAGCACATGCTTCATTTCTTAAGCTTTTCCTTGTAGGACTTCTGATACAGGCTGTGCACCATTTTGGTTGCCCTCCCTAATGGTGCACAGGTATAGAGGCTTCCTTTTTCATATAAACCACAGGGCAGATGGGAAAATGTTGTAGCCAGATGACTGCTGCCATACAATCCCAACTAACTGACCCCCCTGATACATACCATCCAGCCCCCATCCACATCACCGTATCTCCCACACTTCCAACCCTAGTGTGACAGCTGGGTAGTGGAACCCCTGTGGAGCTATAGGCCCAAAACTGTGGCGAGTGGATACTCTGGAGAGATAGGAGGCAGGTGCCAAGGGATTCAGGGCATATCTGGTAAGCAGAGGGGTGCTAGGTAAGCTCAAAGGTGTGGGATGCACAGGGACAGAGGGGAAGCAAAAGATCTGCTCAGCTCAAAATGCAATCTGTGTAATTTTTATACTAGTTTATGTTAATTTGTGCAAAATGTGTACTAATTAGAAGTTTGCAAATTAGAAAATGTTCATATGTCAACAGGGGTTCATCACAGTAGTCCTTTGTTGGGCTCTCATGCCTCCAAGAAGGAATCCCATCAAGTAAGGGCCAAGACTATGGCCTTGTATTGTAGGCATTGGCATCAGGGCATGTGCTATCTGTGCATTGTGGATTTCAGAGCTTCCGGAACTGTGCGCGATATGGCTATAAGTGTATTTGCCTCTGCCCCAAATTGTGTGACCGGGGCGGGGGTGTTTATATTTATTTAAAGGAGGGTGAGAGGGGAAAGGATGTTCATCCGGTATGCGCTCTGGCTGGGGGGTAGCCAAATTGCATGCTGCTCACCTTGCTATCGCCCTTTTGCTTGCACTCTTTTTTATGGAATGCAAGTTGTTAGTGCACCGACATGGATGAACCTTTGAAGAAATATAAAAGATCTTAGATAATATAGCATTCAAACCATGCTCATCTTTGTAGTCACCCTTGACCTCAGTGGACAAATGCCACCAGGCTCAAACTCTGTTCCCTCTTTTTTTTTATGTACAATTTTAGTGTATTTTTCTCTCCCATTTTCTCCCCCGCCTGGGACCCCAGTAGACACATACGTGCATGTAGGCACACATACATATCGGGTTCCGGCTTGGCCCCTTCCGCCCTTCCCCTGGCTATCACCGGCCACCTCCTCCACCTTCGCTTCCCATTGGACCTCCACCTGATGGGAGTGAAACTACGTGGGGACCGAGCAACCTCCCCTGGGAGAGGAGAGCTGCCTTTCAACTGCTCAGTCTTGCTCCCTTCCTTCCACCCCTTGCCGGCTCCCTGTTGACCCAAGGTCATTCCCAAACCCAGATCACTAGCGTCACACAAGGTAAGGCATCCAGTGCCTCAGCACCACCAGGCTGGTAACCCCTGTTCCCTCCTGAGGATGGTTCAGAAGTTCCACAAGAGGACTTGATGCAGTCTAGATCAGACAACTAGGTGATTTTCTCACAATGACGTTGATAAAGTAGTTTAATTATGAGATTTCAGTGATCAGAAATGCACACTGAGCCAAGGCCTATTTGAGGTATGACTCTGGGGGGTCAGGGGATGGGTGCATTTCAAAAACAAAATGGTAGAACAAGAAATACAGCATAATACAGTAGCAAAAAAAAATAATATATGTATCAGTTTATCTGAGTAACTGTGTACATAAATGTCATTTATGTACACAGTTACTACATCACACTCTGTTTATGTTAACAGTTCTTACATCACAAGCCATTTAACTACACACATTGTTACGTCATAAAGGAGGGTAGCATCTTTCAGAAAAGAAGGTATATAAGAACAGTGGGGCATGATATGAGGCCAGAGGGGGGGTAGGCTCAGGGGAATGTGAGGAAGTACTTTTTCACAGAAAGAATAGTGGAAACTTGGAACAGCCTCCATGCAGAGGTGGTGGAGACAAAAACTCTAGGGGAATTCAAGAATGCATGGGCTAGACATAAGAGTACTCTTGCAATAGGGAAGAGAGAGTAAGCCGCAGATCAACTAGGGCCTGTTGTACTGCGTTAGGTAGGGAAAAGGGGCAGATTAGATGGGCCACACAGTCCTCATCTGCTGTCACCTTCTATGTTTCTGTGTCATCCCCCTTGCACCCCCCCAACCAGTTGGCACTTGTTTAACTAACTTAAAGGTTTAATAAGCATCATCTTCCTGCCAGAGTGTGATGTCCCTGAGTTGGAAGTTATGTCAGTTATGGAATTATAATGTAAGTTTCAACTCTGCACTGTGGTCAAGCTCCCTCTAGTGTTCTAACATCAGATTTGTTTCTCCACTTAAAGAGAGCAGTTGTCCCCGAACTACTGTTCCAGCCTTCCAGTCAACAATGTCTAATCTTACAAACATATGAAGAAGCCAGCAGAAGAGACCATTTGGTCTATCAAGTCTACTTGTATTGCAGGGTCCACAGCTTGAGCTAATGTCCCTCCCCTTCCTCCCCACTCCTCCCATCCTCCCTGCCCATGATCCCTATCTTCCCCAATGCCTATCCCAGCCTCTCTTAAAGCTGCCCACTGTCTTCAATGAGATGACCTCTTCTAGCAGTGCATTCCAAGTGTCCACCACCCTCTCTGTGAAGAAGTGCTTCTGGGCCTCCCTTCTAAACCTCCCACCCTCCAGCTCAAGACTGTGCCCCTCTCGTAAGTAAGCAAGCAAGTAAAATTTTATTTATACAAGGCACCCTTCCATAGCTCAGGGCGCCCTTACACCATACTTACACAGAATACAAATATAAAACACATTAAAATTATACAACTGAATTCAGCTTAAAAATCAACACATACAATCTTAAAATCATAAGTGTTAAATCTCGTGTTATGTCTGCCACTCAACTTAAAGAGATTCTCCTTATCAACCTTATTTATCCCCTTCAAGTACTTTATCTTATTTAGTTATTTTTTTTTCAAAGTTATGTTAGTGTCTCAATACTCTGCATTAATTAGGGTGTTATTTCTTTATTTTTAGCGTACTTTGCATTTTCTCTGGTTCCCGATTGGTTGCATGAACCGGTGAAGGCTGCATTTAAAATGTAGTCCCTGCTTTTTGGGAAACAATGGCAAATTAAAAATTATTTATAAACCAACAAGGCTTTCTTTTACTCTTTTTTCAACTATTTTACACTCGGTTCCCATTTTTCAGGAACCAAACTGTTTTTCTTGTTAATTTACCAAAATGCTGTATACCCTGCAGCTAAACAGTATCTTTGAGGGGAAAACACTTTAAAAGTAATACTTTTTCAATTAACATTGACTATTGGGAACCAAATTAACTTTTAGTAAAGGTGTACAGTGTTTGGCATGACTGATAGACCTAAATGTTTAAACAGGTCCAACAGAAATTAAAAACTGTACAAATTGTTTTCAGCTCCTGGCAAAGGAAGACTGCCACCAGCTTTATTTAAGGTGCCTGAGTCCAGATCATGATTTTTTAGTTGTGAGCTCATTAAAAAGTTTTGCCCAAAAAACCCAAAAGAAAAGAGCTAAAAAAAGAGATTTCTTGGCTTCTCAGTCTGCTTCTATGTTACCAAAACACAATAAAATATCTGAGGGAGTTCCTAATGGTGGTAGAAAGTATGCATCAGAGGGTCCATCTCAGCATAAACAGCAACAGTCCCTATCAAAGGGGACAAATAACGTAGACAAAGCTGCTAATGTTACACACACACACACGGATATCTTGAAATTAATTTGGCTTTATTAATCTGTAAAGCAAATGGATACACACATACATGGCTCAGCGAGGGGTCTGACATAGGATGTGGAAAAAACTAACTGTACATGCATAAATATGGCTGCTCTGATTAAACTTCATTTAAGCTATTTTAACACATATCATAAACTCATGTAACACTGCTTTGATCTAATAACTAGGAAGCATCTTTGAAAACTAATGCAGTACGCAGAGTGCCTAGTACAGCTTGCACATCAGTTAGGTCTTACACTTTTACCATTATGCTTTTACAAGCAGCAGAAATATTATGTCATTTTATATAATCAGAAATACACACATCTATTTATCGCTACTTAATGTGGTGAACTAATCGTCTAGCAACTAGTAACCTTACAGCACAGTATCTATGAATCTTAAGACTGCTAACTTTAGACTTACTAACTTTAAGAAAACCACTACAACATTATCAGATTCAAACATCAGTTCTGCTTTACAGCTATAAACTACAACAAGCATTTGTCAGTGCTGAATGTTTGCTTGCTGGCATTGGCATTGGTAGTGTAGAAGTTAGAGAGCTGCCTAATAGGAATGGCAGTGAAGTATTGAACTGAAGCCAACCCCACCACCACCCTGCAGAGACTGACAGGCATTGGGGTGTGTCTTTGGGTCCAATGGGTCATCAGGCATGATGGCCACACCATTTCACCACACCACACCCTACCGAGCAGACACTGACAAGTGTCATGGTGTGCCTTGGGGTCTTTGGCCCTTATGCTTACCCATTCCATCATGGGTCCTGTATAGGAGAATGGGGTGAACTTTGAGGCCAAAGAGTCCAAGGCACACCTCGATGCCTCTCACTGGCTGCAGGGTGTGGAATGGTATGAGCATTACAGGTGAGAATCCCAAGTCACACCCCTGATGCCTGTCAATCTCTACAGGCTGGGGCGTTATGGTCGGGAAACCCTAATGCCTCAGGCGTTCGTTGGCATTTTCACTCTAAATTTTCAACATGTTTTTTTTGTGACCCCCACCTTATGAACAGTGGCAATAACAGTTTGTTAGCCGAAAGCTGATTTCGCACAGCAACTACGCCATTTGGCACCACAGGTGTGAAAACACATTTTGAACAGGATGTGAAAAATGACAGCTGTACTGTTCATGGGGAGGTACAAAAAATGGCAATGTTGAAATTCTGCAGTGAAAATGTTAAAAAAACTGGTGAAGTCATGAGCGTGGATAGGAAATGCGCAACGCACACCCGTAATGCAATTAGTTTGGGGATTTTTTTACAGCAGATTGTCAACACAGGGATTTTGAACTTCCGCTCATGAACAGTATCACTGTGATTTTCTTAATCTGTCCTGAACAGTGATTTCCCACAGCGACCACGCATTTCTGCGCTGGAAGTGCGAAAACACATTTTGGCCATGGTGTGAAAAATGACAGCTGTACTTTTCATAAGGAAGTGTGGAAAAATGCCAGTGGTGAAAATCTGGACTGAAAATATTAGAAATCCATGAAGTTATGAGGGTGCATGGAAACTGCGCAATGGTCGCTCATAACACAGTCATTTTTAAGAATTTTTCACCAAATTTTTAACATAGCCATTTTAGCACCTCTGCTCATGAACAGTGTCACTGCGATTTTCTTAATGTCCCAAACATTGATTTTGCACACCGACTGTGTTGTGCACTACGTACCGCGGAAACATTTTGGGCAAGATGTGAGAAATGACAGCTATACTGCTCATAAGGAGGTGTGGTAAAATGGCAATGTTGAAAATCTGGAGTGAACATATTGAAAATTTGCGAACTTACGAGCGTGCGTAGGAACAGTGCAACACATGCTCATAAAACAGTCATTTTTGGATATTTTTCACCAAATTTTCAACATAGGGTTTTTGGGGGCCTACCTCATGAACTGTGACACTGTTGTTTTGGAAATCGGTCACAAAAGGTGGTTCCACGCAGTGACCGCGAAATCACCTTTCGGAGCCGAGTAACACCATGACAGTGACAGAATTCATGAGGTGGGGTCACAAAAAACCCATGTCAAAAATTTGGTGAAAATATTCCCCAAAATGCCTGAGATATGCACTAAAGTTGAACACCGTATTTATTCCATTATACAGCTTACCGGCATTTCCTCAATTCGCGGTCGGCATTGAAGAGTGCAGATGTGTTCCCGGTCCACCGAAGATCATCGTGCCGAGCTCCGGAGGTAAGTATGGGGTGAGGTGGGGGTGTGGGGGAGGCAGAGTATGCAGAGGGTGGGCGCGGGTGTGGGGAATGGGCTCAGGACAGTCAGCGAGGGAAGGTTTTTTCTTTCAGGTTTTTTTTTTTTGTTTGGAAGATGACGCAGGACTTTTGCCATGCTGGGGTGGGGTCCCAGTGTGGCAGCTGGAAGGCTGTTTGGGGGGGCCGTGGAGCCGATGGGGGATTGGGGTACCACCATCGGCCTTAGGAACTGTTGCCATGCTGGGGTGGGATCCCAGCGTGGCATGCGATAGTCTCTTGGGGGGGGAAACAGTGGAGCCGATGGGTGATTGGGCACCCCCGTCGGCCATACAGACTGCTGCCATGCTATGGTGGGCTCCCATTGTGGCACCTAGAACTCTTTGGGGGATGGCACAGCCACGGGATTGGGCACCCCCGTCGGCTATACAGTGTGTGCGTGGGGGGGGCAGCGCATGAGCACGCAATATGCGTGTGTGTGAGAGGCATGCATGAGCACGCGATATCTTATCGCTGCTCACTGAAGTGTAGCTCTCCCTTTCAACTGTATGGCACTGCATTTTCGGATCATGGCACTATGTTTCTTGCACATGCATGCCAGCAAACATAAAAATTGATGCTTTAACATAGCATCTTACAAAGAAACATAAATCAGAAAATGTTACAGTACCTGTAAAGCAAATGGAGACACACATACATGGCTCAGTGGAGGGGTCTGACACAGGATGTGGAAAAGACATGGTTGATCCAGCACTTACTGGTGTCCCTGAAGAACCCCCCCCAACTTGGTTACAACAAACACTTACAGTTTAGCTCCTCATGTAACCCCCCTTACAAATGGGGGTTCCCAAAATGCTTCTGTGAGCTTGCCCAAATGCTCATTGCCAGGCTGGTGTTCTGCGTTTAGCATTTAAAAGTATTGCCTGTGAGTGCCTGTCTGGCCTCCTTGTACTGTACATTTAAAGGCTGCCTGTTTGCAGTTGTAATTAATCAAAAGGGGGGACTGTGTGTTTCCATGCCTGGGTCCCGCCCGGGCTGCTGAATACTCGCTCCATTTCTGCCATCGCTAACTGTGCAGAGGGAGCCCTGCTAAAAGATGTGGCCAATTGCTGGTAATCATTTAGAGTAGTAATAATAATAATGTGGTTTGTTCTAACTTGCCTTATTTGCAGCAAGGACTGTTCAGTTAGCTCCACCACTTTGGTCCCAAACTGCCAAATTGGACCAATCAGTAAGTGAGGACTCTAAAATGGAGCCTACTAACGTGGGACTGTGTGGATTACCAGTTGGGACTTGTAGTTTTGGACTGTTGGAGCCTTTTGCACCAAAAGGGGGAGCTCTTACTATGACTGACAGCTGGACCCACCAATCGGACCTTTTGGATCCAAGGGAAAAACCCTGAGCTGTCCACTGGCAAGCCAGATTGAAGTTGGGAATCGAGGGGGAGAGACAGCTCGTGATAGCCTAGCAAGGGTGTCATAGTTCAAGCAGGAGAACTGTGCGAGGGCCTAGTTAGTGGCCTGCAATTTTGGCTCGTTGTGTGGAGAGAGTGAGGGGGAAAGAGCACGTTTCGGACTGAATCCACATTTGAAGAAATCCAGCAAGTAACTGGACAGAGGCCAGGCTGTACCTGTAGAAAACCAAAGATTTTGATAAATTCGATTGGCCTGTCAGGAACTTCAGCTACTCAGAGCTTCCGGGTTTTAGCAGTAACTTTGCGATCGGGATCGAGGAACGTTTGCCTGGTAAAGTAATCCTTTTTACATATAAATGTGCTGAGGGCTGGAAGCTGTACCTAGCTCAAATCAGACTGAATCCGCTGCTACCTAATGTGGCTAGGCCCTGCCATGAGGGCTCTGATATCCTACCCGGCTGCACAGTGAAGATCCATCACAGAGAGACCTGCCAGGGGATCAGCCCCCCAGCTCCATGCCTGAATAGGAATGGCACTGCTGTGCATCATGTGGCCCTGATTTTCCTGGCAATCCACAACCATCCTCTGCTGTTCTGACCATCGTCCATCCTGTGTCCAGTTTTTGGGTTTCGTGAGTAACCAACAGGGTAGCTCCCTGCAACATATAGCTAAATCAAAAGTGTGTCACCTGGTTGCTTGTTATTTTTTCTCTTTTGCATGAACTGAGCCTTCTGGCTCTGGATTACAATTAGGGTGTGGTGCATGTTATTTCTTTTCTTCACAAGGCCCCAACCAGCTGCAATGCCAGCCTACCCTGGGTAACAGTCCTGGCTGGCCCATCTCCCATCCCCCTAGGTACCCAGAGAGTGTGACTGTTTCAGGGACTTTAAATGCCCACACTGTAGAGTAAATGATAGATTTTTCCAACCAATTACCCTGATTGTGCCCCTCCCGTGTTACTACCCCCTGAATAAATCAGATCTACTTTTTTCTGCAATTTACATTGACTGTGGTGTCAGTTTATGCTTAAGGTATTGCAGTGTTGTCTGTTGTCTTGCCTGACCTTGTTTTACAAGGGGGTCCCCAGAGCCAAGCTCAGAAGTCAGTCCTGGGGGTAAGTGCCAAATATATGTGTATGTGCAAAACATATCAGGGGTATTGTGAAGGTAAACACTGTGTATTGCGTGGGCCACTAGTAGGAGACATGGGGGGGGGTCACAGTGTCCCAGAGAGCTGTGGCTTGGTTTGTTTGACCCATACCAACCCTGACCTTTGGGTGGAGGCACTCGTCACCGAACCTAGGCCCCTTAACCAGCTTCTAGCCAAGCAGGCGGGTTAGTAGCCCTTGGGATAGTGCCACCTAGGGGTTATACTCAGCGTACAGGAAAAAGGGGGTTATAGCAGTTACCCTTACTGTGGGGTCACCGATTATCTCTTGCATGCTTTGGGATGCATCACAGTGCTTCACTTACCCTGTAACGGTATTAGATTTATTTATAACAGTATTTTCTTTTATCTATTATTCTTTGAGTGCCACACTCAACCATCAGAGAAGCAGGATAACATTACCTTAGACGTGGGTTCTAGAGGTAGTGGGCTAGGGACTGGCTCTGCAATTAAAAAAATTCCAAAGACTGCAGAAACACAAAAGTTTTCCTGCATTCTCTCCCACAGATAAGATTCTGCTGGAATGGAAAGTAAAGAAATTGCTGACAGAAAAAGCTGTAGAAGAGGTCCCTGAGTCATAGTGAGGCAGGGCCTAGTCTCAAGGTACTTCCTGACCTACAAGAAAAATGGGGAGTGGTGATTCATTTTAGATCTCAGGTGCCTAAACAAGCATATAAAGAAAGAGAAATTCAAGATGATCACACTAAGAACAATGATACCATCCCTGCAGCCAGAACACTGGCCGGGATCACCGGATCTGAAAGATGTCAGTTTTCATACCCCAGCAGGCCATCGTACAGAAAATGTCTCAGGTTCAAGCTGATGAACTGCCAATACAAGTTCACAGATCTTCCCTTATGCCTCACATCAGCCCCAAGGGTATTCACAATGTGCTTGGCTGTGGTAGAGGCACACTTGAGAAGGCAAACTGTGGTAGTTTTCCCCTATCTAAATGACTAGCTAGTCTGACGGAAAGCAGAAAAGGAAATAAGATGCTCACTTCAGATGACAAAAAGTACCTTGGGGTCTCTGGGTTTCTTTATAAACCTACAGAAGTCCTAAATAGAACTTGTTCAAGTACTGGATGTCATAGGAGCAGAGCTAAACACCTTGCAGGGGAAAGCCTTCCTACCACAGGCCAGAGCTACAGCTTTGATAGTAACAGCAGAGTCCTTCACAACAGGTCACCAAGACCTGGAAGGGAATTACTGCAATTAGTAGAACACATGGCCCCATCCACAGCTGTGATTCCATGGATCAGGTTCCAAATGAGAGCTATTCAGTACCACTTACGAGACAACTTGTCTCAAGGATGAAATCTGCTCTCAAAGATAGAGCCAGTGACAAACACACTGGTAAAGTCACTGGAATAGTGGAAGAAAGCAAGCAACCTAAATGAGGACACTTTAACCCCAGGAATCCCTCACTTAATGTTTACATTTTATGCAGTCATCTTGGCCATACACCCTGGAGACAGAACTTATGCAAACTGGAGAATTTGGAATGCAGGTGCAAATTCTGCATCCACGCTCAACTCTGGCCATTGTTCAGATTTGTTTCTCTACCTGAGGAGAGCAGTCATCCCATAGTGAACTCCAGTAATGGCTGGTTCTCCAGTTAGGTATTTATTTTGTAGTTATATTAAAAAAGTGCATTTTAGTTGGTTGTTTCGATTACTCTGCATTTAGCTACAGTTTTCTGTTAATTAAGGTTTCTCCAGTTTCTGTCTTATTCCCGGGAACCAGAGAATATCCTACTTGTTTACTGTGACTATTTTGCTAGTAAACCACATTCCTTTTTCTAAAATTTAGTGGTTTACTATTTTTAGCTAGCAAATTTAAAGAGAATGAAGCATTCTTGCATTCTGTTTCTATCTATGTCCTTTCACCTTATTATTTATTATTTGTTTTTGGTAAGCAGTTAAGGTGTACTAGACATATAAATGCCTATTTTCAGACACGACCCTTAATTAATTGGTTCCCAGTACGGAAGTCATGATTTGACCTTTTGCTCAGTTTCTTCAGTACAAGAGCAGTTTGTTACTATTGGGCTCTTGTACTGCTTTGTTTTTTGGGAATTATTTTGATTAATTTAATGTTTCTCCCTAATGTGTATGTCAGACAGACCTTGTTGATCTTCAAAAAAAGTGTATAAATTGATCTTCCTGGACATAAAGTCTCCACCACTCATTTACACCAATGGGACTATGCTGGAGGCGCTAGGACTGAGTAGGAGCCAAAAATCTTCAGGAGGGCTGTGAGGAAGTGGTGCTGCAAGCCTGGCTTGTGCCGTACAGGCTACCTCGGCATCGACCCTCCAACTGCCTCAGTTCCTTTTTTCCCCTCCATCGAGTGCGCTTCAGTGACGAAGTTGCTCGTCCGCTGAGAGTCAAATCTTCACATCTATACGACAGCAGCTATAGTCATTCAGTATTCATTAGTTTTTATTTATTTTAGTAATTCAGTTTTAAAAAAAGAGGACAGTCTCTTTCCATCAATGAAGAAGTCTTCTTCAGCCCATCTTCGACAGAGTTGACCATGAATGGGGCCGATGATGGTAGGGAGACTTTGCATGAAAGCTGTGTTTTCAGCAGGGCTGGGTCTGGTCTGCCACCCTCTACGAAGGGGGGAGGTCTGACTACAGGCAGTCCAGTGCTCGGGGGGATGGGTTGTCCTCCACAAAGGACAAAAAGAAGTGGTCCCGTTCTTGATCTTCATTGAGAACTTGGCACCACTCAACCTCAAGTTCTTCTACAACACCCAAGGTGGAAGAAGTGGTACTGCTCGAGGTCACCCTCTGGTATGTCAGCATGTCAATCGTTGGTGGTGAGGGGCAGGGGTCCAACTCTGACTCCTCTGGGGTCCCCTACGGCCTCTGTTTCTGGTGACTGACATCCTTGACTCTGGAGTCCCTCCCCACCCCCTTGGGGGGGGTCTTCTGGTGAGCAGTTTCATCATTGGGCCACTCTTATGGAGCAATGGGTTTGGCGGTTGTCCCGCCTGTCCAAGCCTAAGGGTCAATCTCTGAGCCTTCGAGCCTAACGGTTTTGAACCTGTGAGCAGGGCAGTTGGGACTTTCTAGTCATGAGGTGCCTTCTCTGGTGCCATCGACACCATGCTCTGGTGTTTTCCCCCTCATATGGCTGCGGCACAGGGGCCAGCACAGGCTCCATTTTCTCCTACTAATTTTCTCAGATCTTTCTCCCTGACTCCAAGAGTTGAGTTGGGACCTTCTGGTGTTTCTGTGGCACCTAAAGCAGTGCAGACTTTGACTCCTGTCATGGCGGAGCCGTGCCCAGTACCGTACCCTGGGCCAGCACCATCTTCTCAATTTAAACTTTATTAATACATTTCCCAATATAATGGGCAGTTACAGTGAAGCAAAATATGACACAACCACTTGTGAAAATGAAACACCCATCCCACCCCACCCACCCATCCCCCACTTACAGCAGCAACTACTCCATTATA
The DNA here is from genome assembly GCA_016271365.2 of Neoceratodus forsteri. NCBI lineage: Eukaryota > Metazoa > Chordata > Ceratodontiformes > Ceratodontidae > Neoceratodus > Neoceratodus forsteri. The sequence continues at coordinate 742,393,073 of CM057459.1, forward strand.
ACCACTAACTGCAATGCTCATTTCAAAGGACCTGTGAGAAAATTTAAGACATGACGTAATCACAAATGAGACAATGAAACTAGGGAGTGGAGGGGATCCCATATTTTGTTATAAACTGCAAGTCTGTTATGAAGACTTGCAATCGCCTTTTCTGTTCGAAGATTAGCCAGAATTTCATGCAACCACTCTTGGAAAGATGGGGTGTATTTGTCTTTCCAATGATGTAAGATAAGTTTCTTAACAGATAGGGCAATCATGGAAATATGACATTTCCTAACTTTGACCCTGATAGAGGACATATCCCCTAACATACATATATCAGGAATGAAATACTCCTGAAGGCCCAATAGGGGATCCAGAGACATCTTGATTGAGTTCCATAAAAGGGAAACTTTGGGACAGGACCAGAACATATGAAGAAGTGTTCCTTCTTCCCGCATACACTTAGTGCAAGTACTAGAACTCGAAAAAAAACATTTCTTTAATTTAACAGGAGTACAATACATATTATGTAATGTATGATATTGCATGAGATGCAGTCTGTCTTGAGAAACATATTTATGGCAAGATCTCCATAGAGATTGCGAATCCAGCTGGTACTGAGGAAGAAGCGAGTTCCAGAATCTAGTAGGTCCAAAAGAGTCCCCATATCTTTTATGAAACAACACTCTGTATAATTTAGACACGGCACCTGGAGAACCAGCAAGTGAGGAGATCTCAGATATCAGAGCTGAAACCGTCTGGGAAGAGGAAAGTAGGTGTCTTAACTGCATAACTTTGAAGTGAGAGGAGACTGGGATGAGAAATTTTTTAGCAATATCACCTGGGGACAACCAGTGCCCCTCATCATCCACCAAAGAGTACAGTTTTCCGTCTCCCAATTGGGGCAACTATTTACTGGAAATCTGCTTCTTGCTAATAGTGATGGATGGGGAGTTCCGAATGGACTGAGCTAAGTCAGTCTGGGGGGAATAATGTAGAAATGAGCATAACTGTGCGTATACTCTTAATGAGATACCTACTGTGGGACAATCAACTACACATACCTGTGATATTTTAAGGTAAAATAGAGTTAGGGGGTCCAAGTTCTTAGCTTTAATTGCATCTAATTCGACCCTAAGCAATACTGGATGTTCCTTTTCAGGGCCCGGGGATACCCATCTCAAACATTTTACTAAGGGACTGGCCCAATAATATATAGCCATGTGGGGAATCCCCAGCCCCCCCCCTCAAATTTTGGAGCAGCTAGTTTGTAATAGGCCAAATGGGGATATTTATCAGCCCAGATAAATCTAGTGAATATACCATGTAATTTTTTAAACCAGTGTAGAGGGATAAAAGTATTGAGAAGAGATAAGGGGTTAAAAATTCTAGGGAAAGCATTCATCTTGATTATATTAATCCTGCCCCATAATGATATGGGAAGTTTAGACCATCTGTCAAAGTCATGAATAATAAGCTGAGAGGGGGAGTCGAGGTTATCCTTAAACCATGTTAAGGGGTTACGGGATAGCTTAATGCCCAAATACTTAAATGATCTGGGAGTCCAGCATAAACCTAAGGGACTGATATCATTCTTAAATATCTTGTGGTTTAATGGAAAAAATAAGGATTTACTGGCATTCAGCTTGTAATTAGATAGCTCACTAAAACGAGCTATTTCATTAAGTAGGGCTGGTACAGAAGATACCGGGTGGGATAGATGTATCAACAAGTCATCTGCATATGTGGTGACTTTAATTTAATGGTGCCCAACCCAAATGCCTTGTATAGAGATACTTTCGAGAGTATTTTGAATGAGAAGTTCCAAATATAAATTGAATAACAAAGGCGATAGGGGGCAGCCCTGCCTAGTCCCTGAATGGAGTGGGAAGGAATTAGAGAAAGCCCCATTTGCCGAAATTCTTGCTGTAGGGGTTTTACATAGTGCAGCCACCCAAGATATAAATACAAGAGGGAATTTGAAGGCACTCAAAACCTTGAACAAAAAGCTCCAGTTAACCCGATCGAACGCCTTCTCGGCATCCAAAGAGACCAGGCCTGCGGGGAACTCGGCGTTTCTGGTAGCCAAGAAAACATGAGATAATGTACGGAGGTGGTCAGCTGATGAGCATCCTTTCATAAATCCTACCTGATTCATGCCTATTAACTCAGGGAGTACAACAGTTAGCCTATTAGCTAAAATCTTTGAAAGAATTTTGATGTCTTGATTTAGGAGAGATATAGGTCTATAACTTTGGACAAGCTCTGGATCTTTGTCTGGTTTGGGAAGAAGTACAATAAAGGCCTCAAAGAGGTGAGAATCAACCTCTGCCCCAAAAAGAAAGTGTTGGAATAATTGATTAAGTACTGGTAGTAAGAGATCTCGGAGCGTCTTGTAAAAAAGGGAAGAGAATCCATCAAGACCGGGAGCTTTATCTGAAGGTAATCTGCTAATAACCTCAGCAATTTCCTCCTGTGATATAAGAGAGACTAGAGGGTCTTTGTGATGTGCTGGGAGAGAGGGCAAATGGCAGTCCATCAGATACTTCTCCACGCTCTCAGGACTGGGGGGTGCTCCATGTCACTGTACAGTGTTTTATAGTATAAAGCAAATTCTTGAACTATCTCAGTAGAAGATATTTTCAGAGACCCATCAGCTGACACCCTAATTGGAGGGATGAATCTCACAGATTCTTGTTGCTTGATATGGAGTGCCAATAGGTGCCCCGCCTTCTCTCCCTGATCAGTATAACTAGCTCTGGTACATATGATAGCTAATTCTGCCTTTTCCCGGAGCAACTCTAAATATCTATCTCTCAGCAATAGGAGCTTCCTCCTGTCTTCTTCTGGTGTATTAGCCGAAATATTAATTCAAGTGCCCAAACTTGGGATAGTAATGATAATAGTTCCTTCTCTCTAGCCCTTTTCCTAGTCACCGCCATTTTAATAAGAATCCCTCTCATGTAGGCCTTAAAGGCCCCCCATATGATATCCGGTTTTGCACTGTCTAAAGGGTTGGACAAGAAAAAGGCCTCAATTTGTTCCCTTATGAGCTTACAGTATTCTGAATCTTTAAGCAGTTGGTCATTAAGTTTCCATCTTGTTTCCCTGTTGAAAATACTGGAATGCCAGTTTACATAGCACCAATGAATGGTCGGAGACAGGACCAGGTTGGATCTACGAAGTCCTAACCCCAGACAAGAGAGCCTGAGAAATAAAAATATAATCGATGTGGGACTGCGACCTGTGCGCCAATGACCTATAGGTAAACTCCTTGGAGTCCGGGTATAAAATGCCCAGAAATCACAGAGCCCGCATTGATCCAATAGGTCTCTGAGAGCCCTCTGGCCTGGAGAAATCCCCCCCGATCCACTACCTGACCTGTTGAGATTAGAATCTAAGACTTGATTAAAGTCACCTTCCAAAATAATTCTTATAGGAAGCAAAGGCAGGATTACGTTTACAAGTCTCATAAAGTACCCAGGATCATCCACATTAGTACCATATATACTGCCAAGTAGCAATGGGACTGACCAGAGAGTACCTTTTACTAAAACAAATCTACCTTCAGGGTCCTTGACAACTTGTGTAGTGACAAAGGGAATACCCCTGTTCATAATAAGCATGACCCCGCAACTATTGGTGGAGCCTTGGGCCTCATACACCATCCCCACCTGTTGTCTCCTCAACTGTGAAGCTTCCACTTCTAATAAATGTGATTCCTGTAAAAAAGTTATCTGTCAGCGTAAAAGGCTTAAATGTTTAAGAACCTGATATTGTTTAGATTTTTTCCTGATCCCATTCACGTTCCACGTTGCAAAAGTCACTTCCTTAGCCACCTGATAATAACTATTAGGTTTAATAAATTCGGCCCTGCGCTCAGGGTATATAATACATGTAATCTAACCCTACCAGTTGCTGCTGTAAGGCCCTCCCACCACCCTAACCCCCCCATCAATAGCCCAATTTTAAACCCACATACACCCCCAGCCCCCAACAAAAACATGTACCTCCCACCTCCCTCCCCACCCCCAATCTGTCACAAGCAACGTTTAGCACAGCACTGCGTCATTTCCTCCCTCTCCTGTCCCCGAATTATCCTCTGCTGATGAGAACCCACTTATATCTCTAGATATAAATGTAAATTATGAGCAGATTTGGCAGGCCCTTAATACCTAAATAGCAGTCTCGCGCTTCCAGAGCCTATGGACACATGGTAGTGAATCCAATAGGGCTAGGGAAAATGACACAAGATATCAAAAATGTGAATATGACAGGTAGCCACATAACACCAGAATCAGAATTAGATGTTGCCTGTCCCCATTAGAAAACTGCATCAAGACCAGAACCAGAGGGAAAACTAATAATGTGGGATAACTCCAATTGTGAGATGAGAACGAGAAAGGAGAAACTAGATGACAACTGAAACGAGACCCTGAAAAGAGAAAGTTACGAAATGTGACTACCCAGGGGTTGCCAGCCTCTAACTCCAAAGTACCCCCTGCAAAGCTGGAGTAGCACAAAAACTGAGAGAGGTCCTTCTCGAATTCGAGACCACCCAGGTGTATATTAACTAGGTGAGCCGCGCCCTCTTGTGGTTATCTCCAAGCCCAACAGGTATGGCAAAAAGGCAATGAAAGCCCGAAACCGCTCCAGAGCCTGATAAACCAATACATAAAAACTAGTCAAAAAGCCAACAACCCAAAACCTTCCCCCCATATGCAACACCCAACAACGAAATGTGTAATAAACTCCACATTGCACTCCTGAGTGAGCCATCACCCGAACCCGAAAGAGTTTCTCCCCGAAACAAAATTAACACCAGGCAGCCAGGGCATGGAAATGATAACAGTTAGGCCCTATACGGGTAACCCAGATCCAAATAAGAAAACAAACAAGTCTAATCTCAGTTAGTGGAAAATGCTTTCTCCATTAGGAAAACGAATAGCGGCTCCAACAGCAGATCTCAATGAATCCCGATACTCCAGAGGCACTCTCAGGTCATCCGGAACAAATCTGGCAGCATGGATTTAAGACTTGACAATGCAGCTTCAGGATCTTCAAAATTAAACCAGGAACTGTTTACTGAGACTTGTAACCTGGCTGGGTGCCCCATCCTGAATTTTAAACCTGCCGCAATAATTTTAGATACAATAGGGTGAAACGCTTTCCGCTTCAGACAGACCGAACCAGGGAGATCTTGTGCAATTCTCAACTTTGCCGTCTCCCAACAAACTTCTTGTAAGGCCTTGACTTTCTGCAGAAAATGCTGCTTTTCCAAATAATTCAGGAAGCAGCAGATAATGGGACGGGTGGGGAGCATCAGGTGAGGGCTTTGGCCGCAGGGAGAGATGAGCACGCTCTATCATGTACACTGGACCGAAGGGACAGGGACTAGCAACCCAGTCCACCGGCTTCTGTACAAAAACTACAGCATGCTGGCCCTCTTCCCCTTCTGGGAGCCCAAGTATTATAACATTATTTCTACGGCTAAGGCCCTCCAAATCTTCAAGTTTAGCTTCTAAATGAGATAGTTTCTGTCTCGTTGACAGCAGTTCAGGATCTAGGCTTTCCAGCTTCCTCTCCATCGAGACTATTCGAGCAGTATTGTCGGAAACCGTGAGAGAAACTTCATCCAATTTCCTGGAGAGAGATTTCAAATCAGTCGCCATATCTTTCATCTCTTCTCAAAATGATTTAAATTCTTCCAAGAACCTATTGAGTGTTAAAGGCTCTTGTTCCCCAGCTTGACACGGAGGATCCGGCTTATCTGGGCCACTCGAAGCACGGGATTTCTTTGAGGCTTTCTCAGGAGAGGCGGTGGGGTATGTTTCTGCGGGGCTTTTTTCATATAAGCCTCCATCTACCGCACTGACACCCAAAAGTGGAGCACAGGATACTTAAACAGTGGGAGAATTTGTAGGCAGAGGAATTAGATAGGTTTTAATGATTAAAAAAGGCGAATTTATATTCGGGAGGCAGGAGCTTAGCAGAGGAACTTTTACTCGGCACTCTGCATCACGTGATCTCCCCAGCTCCATCTTCTCTTTCGGTGCCGCACCCTGTGCTTGCACCATCTGCGCATTCGGCGCTACCTAGGGCACCAGGGTTTTTGACTCCGATTCTTGGAATGCCTCCTCCTCTCTTTCCTCCTTTTCCTATATGTACTATCCCTCTGGGGCTAGAAGGAGATGATATTGAGCCTGGTCCTGGTCTTCGATTTGGAGATGACTTTCATGAAGATTCTTCTCTTGGAGTGGCAAATAAACCCTCTCCTTCAGCAAAGCCACTGGTCGAGGACCCTTCCTTTAAGCTTCTGCTAAGGAACATGAATTCCACTCACTCTCTCTCTCTCTCTCTCTCTCTCTCTCTCTCTCTCCAGACTTCAGAGATTGATCTGGGGAAATTGCTGCATCTGCAGTATCTGCACGTTCCGGATATTCCTGTAAAATTGACTCTTATGGTACAGCCCTCTTTTGAGACACTCTCACAAATGGTGTGGGATAATCCAGCACCTGTCCCTTCCATGGCTAAATCTATAGTCAGGAAGTATGCCCTGTGATAGTTTAGACTATCTCCTGTTAGAAATAAGGCTATGGCATTTGTCTTTGTACCCCTACAGTCTACTGCAGTAGCATTTCTAAACTGTTCTGAATAACTATTTTCCATTTTTCTACTACTATGAGTAGGCCACCCATAATAGTACCTCTTCTCCCTTGACTATTCCCTCTTTTTATTCCTTTACCTCCCCTGCCATAAGCCATTATGAGAACAAGCACTAGAACAGCAAACTCACGTAAAGAATAAAGACTAAATAATAATTAGCAGAAATAATCTGCACAGAGTTGGTTTGTGTCCTTGTTTATTATGTTATGCTCTGTTAAAGAATTTAATATAATGCTTAGTCAGAGACAGGATGATGTCTTTGTGAGCACTGTTGTGTTTTATAATACTGTAGAACACAAAATGTTTGCTGTTATGTAAATGTCGCTATGTTCGCGGTGAATTCAGAAGCACTAAATTAAACCAACAGCTAAAAATATGTATAGCTATCTTTATTGAACACAAAACTTAAAAGCAAGCCAAATTAGGGGAAAACATAAAGGGAGTACTTATTTCAAAAGCGTATGTTGCTGAAACATCTGCAGTGGGTGAGGGTGGGGGTGGTTCATTCCATTTCAATTCCACTTTCACTGCCATTAACCTGTAACAAAAAACCTAACATCAGGGCTCTCTCTACAATAACTGATACAGTAATCACAGAATACTGAACAAAACTGTAAGCTGCTTACCGTGTTCGGACATTTATTGTGAGCCTCAACAATGCCTGCTTGCAGAAATCCACAGATACAGTCCTCGCGTCTGTCTTTTAAGCAGTTAAAAACCTGAATGAGCCATTCAGCATGTTTAGATTTAATCGATGACTTTCTAAGATCCACTCTAATATCTTCAGACTGTGACCCAGCATTCAGTTATAAGTGCCGCTTACCATTCTGTGAAAGCGTGCTTTAGGTAATCCTTAAGGAGTTTGTTAATGGCAACATCTAGCGGCTGCAGGAGGTCAGTGCAAGATGCAGGGACAAATATTGGTATAATTTGCTCGCATTCTAGTTTTTCAAGAACCTCTGTTGTTGTATGGGTGCGATACAAATCCATAATTAGAATAGAACGCTGTTCTTTTGGAAGTCGATTTCTTTCACACACATTTTTGATGTGTGGTTTCAAAATGTGGTCAATGTACAGCAAAGTTGATTTTGTGTTGGCCCAGTGATTTTCAGTGAATGCAATGCTCCATTTGGGTGGGAAGCTGTAATTCGGTAAACACACTGCAGTCTTCCCCTGGTAAATTACCTGAGATGGCAGAAAGTCACCTCCAAGAGTGCGCCCCATCACCAGAGAAATCTGTCTCTTATCACCCAAGCCTGTTACATTGACCTGCCTTGCACCACATTCTGCCATGGTTCACTGGCTGCAGGGAACCAGGTGCACACCAGTCTCATCTATGTTTATAACTAGGTCTGGTGGCACTAGCTCCTCTCCTGCAGCCTTGCTGATGTGGGCTAGAAAGTTTGTTTTTAGCTGGCTAAAATCACTCGGGGGTCTTGTGACCAGCCTTAGTGCCTTTGTGCTTAACAAATCCCATTCTGTTGAGAAATTGCCAGGCCCAGTGCCTAGTGATTGATATGGACCTCCGAAATCAGTCAGCAGTTTATGATCTTTTACCTTAACAACCCCTATTGCCACAGCTGCCACTACCCTTGCATTTATAACAGCACCCTCATTTCATAGACTGCAGATCATTTTTTTCATTTCAGTCTCTACATCTTCTAACAAGAGGGTTGGTCAGCCACGGGGTTTGGTGGGCAATGGTGGCACAAGCAAAGACGGGTCATTCACATTTTTTAGTTTATCGAGGTAGTCTTTTTTGAAGTTCCATATTGTACTTTCGATAATGCTTTGTCCCTATTTGGATTTAAAAAACATGGCCAGCATTCATCATGCCACTGGTTGTGGCATACTTCCCTAACTCAAATCTCACCTCAGGACTGTAGTGTGAGTAATCAGTCCTCCTTCATTTAGGAGGGGGGGAAGCTCGCTGCAGCTCACTGGCCACACTGTCCACAGTCTTGATGGGAACTCCTGCGCACTCAGAAACGGCAGCTGGTGCGATATCCCCTGTAACTGAAAGATTTCCTTTAACTCCCTTCCTATGCAACCATTGAACCAGCGACATTTTTGGTGGATGAACAACCGCAACCACTGCAACACAAGAAAGGCAAGCAGGTATGCTCACTCACATTCAACCTGCTAATAAGAGTGCTGCTAGTGGCGCTAATTACAGTGCTAATTACAGCACGCCAATAATCTGGAAAGCCAGTAAATCAATCAGCTTTTGTTAGAGTGAAAAACAACCAGTTGAAAGGTGTGAAATGGAGTTTGCAATTAGAAAATCTACTGAAGAGATGTATTACTGTATTTAGTTAGCAGTTATTAGCGCAAAGATTTTGTAACATTAATGAGTACCCAAAGCTCGGACTGCTAAATAAAAGTAACGTGACACTTTTTTATACTACAATATGTAATACATGTATGTATCCTGCAGAAATTTGAAAGCAGTTTGTATATAAACACCCTAAAGAAGGCATAACTAATGTACAGAAACTAAATATAGGAGTGTTTCCTTTAGTATTCTATGCAGAGAGTGCTCTTACCTGAGCCAAGCCTTCTTGGAAAAAATGTACTTCTAGGAGCCAGCAGCCCCATGATGAGGCTGTTATATAAGAAACTCCTTGGCTGTCATTCAGCTGAACAGGGGTGGAGTTTTCTTGTTTACAAGTAATTAAGAAGTCTTTCTCAACACCTTCACTGACAGAGTGTTAAAGGCAGAATGAAATAACTCCTTATGATTGTATGTTTTCCCTCTGTATATACAGTCAGTCTGATCCCCCATATGTTTGTACTAGCCAGAATATTCCCATGTATTAGAAAAGGGGCGGATCAGCTGACACTAGTGTCATAGGAAGACTGCAGTATAAAAGCTGCCACTGAGCTAAGGTTAGTCAGATCATCCTGGGAGAGTGTCCTGAGAGGTTGGTCTGAGAGCACAAAAGTTGGAAGAAATTGTACTGGTTAAAGTATTCTACACTGTGGCAGAATCACTGGAGGGAAGTGATTCTGGAGCTCAAGGAGAGCTCTTTTTTCTTTATTGTTTTATTTTGTTTATAGTCTGGAGTCTAAGACAGTATTACTTTATCATTGATTTGTTTTTAATTTTGCATAGCATGATTTGTTCTATATTATTTTTACAAAAATAAACATCACACAGAATTTGTGTGTTGAACAAATCTTGGAGTATCATGTATGCTTTAATTATCCTACCCCATGATCCCTACCACAGCAATTGGTGTCAGAAGTGGAATCTGGTTATCTTACATGGTGGGAGAAACCAGTATCCAGTACCAGACCTAGTACTAAGGGTAATAATAAGGCATGTCAGACAAGGACAAGAAGAGTGATACAGCAACTGGAGGAGTGAAGACCCGGACGCAGGTGTTGAAATCAGGAGAGATATTGATGACGGTAGTAGAGTCTGTGGTGCAGACTCGAAGAGTGAAAGAGCAAACTGAGGAGTTTTCAGAAAAGGTAGAGAGGATGGAAGAAGAACGACAGAGTCACTTGAAGGAACCACCAGAAGGGCTTCCAGAGTTGATGTGCTGGGTAGCCATATGACAGTTGGAGATGGAGAAAGAGTGGGAACAGGAGCAACAGAGACAAGACACCAGGTGGACAAAAACACTAAGGGCATTTTGGGACTTGAGGCTGTTGAGGGCAAGATGGGGGCTGATCAGATCAAAACCTGAAAGATATAAAACTAACAAAGATGATGCCATCAGATGACATTGAGGGTTATTTGACCATCTTTGAGAGAGTGGCAGAAGCATGTAATATGATTGGCCCCATAATTAACTGGAAAAGCAAAGCTGGCATACACAAATATGGACACTAGATCTGCCTGTACCTATGATTTGGTTAAGAAGGAGATCCTTAAGAGGTGAGACATTAATATGGAATCATACAGGCACAGGTTCAGGACCCTCAAATACCAGAGAAATGATGCACCTAGAGAGGTTTTCACATGCCTCATGGAGTTGTGCATGAAATAAATTCAGCCAGAAGGAAAGAATGTTGGTGACATGATAGAGACAATCGTAGCTGAACAGTTTCTCCAGATATTGCCCCAGGAAGTACAGCCTGAGTCAGCAGAAATAGCAATCACATTGCCTGATGACCATCTGCCCACCAGAATACCAAGAGGATAGCAAATAACCCTCCAGAAAATATCACTGCCAGAGTTAATACCCCCACATGACAATCCTATGAACCAAAGTATGGGAGGTATGATGGTAGGAATGATAACAGAGGAGGGACAGAGAGGACCTTCCCACCCAACATCGTATGTAGGAACTGTAAAGGACTGGGCCATATTGCCAGGTTCTGCCCCACAAAAAGGAATGACTCAGTACATCTTGCTTTATTAAATTCGGGATTTTTTTCATTGATGTCCAGATTGAGGACAAAACCATTGCAGCTCTCATTGACTATGGGAGTAAGCAATCCCTGATAAGGCCAGAATATCTAACTAGTACAGAAAGGGGACCCAGTATGAGCATGGTGTGTGTGCATAGGGATACACATCGTTATCCTATTGCAATGGTAGAACTGGTTATAAAGGAACATCCTACCTTATTTACTATGGGAGTAGTACCACATTTGCCCGTACCCATGGTGATTAGGCATGATTACCCAGAATTTACATCCTTCATTCCAGAAAAAGGAACTATTGTGGCAGTAATGACGAGGGCACAGGAGAAGAAACAGAGAGAGATCTTGGGGACATTTTTCCTTTTCAGGGTGATGTAGTTGATGAACCAGGAAAGTCAAAATTCTCTCATAATGCCAAGAAGAAACAGAGGCAATGGCATTTGCTCAAAAAGGGTTAACCCCAGAGACTATGGCTGGTATCTTTAAAAAAGCTAATGTGATTATGGAACAAAAAGCTGATAAAAGTTTAGAACATTTTTTCTTACAGGTGGGACAGATACCATCCCCCGGCAATCTTGAGATTATACATCAGAATGGGTTATTATATCATGTATGTAAGATTCCTGTGTCTCAAGAATGTATTGAGCAATTGTTGGTGCCCCAATGTTTTAGAGAGGATATTTTGTATCTCAGTCACAACCTCCTGTGGGCAGGCCATGCGGGGAGAGACAGAACACTAGGCCGGTTAACTCAACATTTTTTTAGCCAGGGATTCATGAAGATGTGGCTAATTACTGTAGGGCCTGTGAAAGTTGCCAGTTAGTCGCACAGGTGGGAAAAAAGGATGTGGTTCCCTTAATGCCTTTACCTTTAGTGACAGTCCCTTGTGAAAGAATAGTGATTGATGTGGTGGGACTCCTGAATAAAAGTAAGAAAGGCAACAGGTTCATCCTGGTCATTTACGACTATGCTAGCAAGTACCCAGAGGCCATTTCCATGAGGTCAGTTACCACTCCAAAAATAGCAGAGGAGTTGATTAAAGTGTTTAGCTGGGTAGGAATACCCAAAGACATAATAACAGATTGCGGTAGTAATTTTAATGCTGCTTTATTAAAAGAGCTGTACCAACTCCTAGGTATTATAGCACTGAGAACATCCCCTTACCATCCCCAAACAGATGGACTCACCGGGCGGTTTAACCAAACCCTCAAAAAGATGCTGAGGAAGTTTGTTCATGAATAAGGTAATGACTGGGATAAGTATCTTCCTTTTGCCTTATTTCCTATTGTGAAGTCCCTCAGGCATCCACTGGATATGCCCCCTTTGAACTACTCTATGGTAAGAATCCCTGAGGGCCATTAGAAGTAGTGAAAGAATGTTGGGAGCAGGGCCAAGATTTAAAGCACATGGGAATAGCTACCTAGATGAAAGAACTATGCCAGAGACTAATGAGGTATACCCATAATGCACTTGAGATGGGAGTACAAGCACAAGGGAAGCAGAAACAGACTTATGATCAGAGGACACATGGAAAGAAGTTTCTCCCCGGGGAACAGGTATTACTACTGCTGCCTACATCTAATCAGAAAATGTTGATGAAATGACAAGGACCCTTTATTGTATTAAGATGCACAGGGCCGGTGACGTATGAGATTGTGACCCCAGAAAAGAAACATCAAAAAAGGATATACCATGCGAATTTGCTTAAAAAATGGCATGAGAGAGACACACCTATGGCAGGTCTGTTGGTATTCCCTGAGAGAGAGGATACAGAGATAGACCTAGCATATAGCCATCTAGAAAAGCCTAAAGAGGGACAGCAAATACTGATAAACCTTTCCCTGGAACCAGAGAAGCAGGAGGAGTTAACAGCAGTATTGAGAGAGTATCCCTGCACATTTACAGTACACCGGGCCTTGCTAAAGGGGTAGAACATACTATTAGAACTGCACCATTTGGAAAAAGCCATGTAGATTGCCTGAACGAGTGTGGGTTGAAGTACAGAGGGAACTGGACAAGTTATAGAAATTGAACATAATTGAGCCATCTAAGAGTGCTTTGGGATCCCCGGTTGTAGTGGTGTCAAAGAAAGAGGGAAGGATTTGCCTGTGTCTCGATTTTAGAGCCTTGAACCAGGTCTCCCAATTTGACACCTACCCCATACTGAGGATAGATGACATCCTAGATAGAATCAGAAATGCCAGGTATATATCAACCTTAGATATCACCAAGGGCTATTGGCAGATCCCTTTAGAAGAAACATCAAAGGAGAAGACTGCATTCAGTACACCAATGGGATTATTTTAGTTTAGGACTATGCCATTTTGGTTTGCATGGAGCGCCAGCCACATTTCAAAGATACATGAACCAGATACTGACATCTCACCAGAATTTTTGTGCAGCTTATCTGGATGATGTTATTGTGCATAGTCCTGATTGGAATACCCATTTGCAACACTTAAGGGCAGTTATAGAGTCTATAAAAGCAGCTGGTGTGACCATCTACCCTACCAAATGTGCCCCGGCAATGTTTGAAACACAGTATCTAGGATTCATATTAGGCAATGGTCTGGTAAAGCCTGAGATTGACAAGGTAGAGGCTGTAGCCAACTATCCCCAGCCAGAAACCATGAAGCATGTGAGAGATCTTTTCTAGGGCTGGCCCGATATTACCGGAGGTTTATACCCCAGTTTGCCACAATGGCTACCCCCCTTACAGAGCTGACCAAGAAAAAATATAGTAATAAAGTAAAATGGTCGGAGGAATGCGAACAAGCTTTTAGAAACATAAAAGCAACATTATGTTCCTCGCCAGTTTAGAGTCTGTACTTTTCACACCCCTTTGAAGTCCATACGGATGCATCAGGCACTGGACTTGGGGCAGTATTAAGCCAAAGAATTGACGGAGTTGAACATCCCATTCTGTATATCTCCCGAAAACTACATGACCGTGAGCAGAAGCATGCTACAGTCGAGCAGGAGTGTTTGGCTGCCAAGTGGGCGATTGAAGCCCTGAAATGTTATTTACGGGGTGCTCCTTTTACACTGATTACAGATCATAATCCGTTATGCTTTCTTCACCAGATGAAGGATGGTAATAACCGAATTATGAGGTGGTACCTAGCATTGCAGCCTTACAAATTTGTAGTGAAACACAGAGCTGGAATACAACATGTGAATGCTGATTTTCTGTTCGGATATGGGGCCCCTGTTACTGATGGAAATAAAATATTTGTACTTGAAGTGCCTTGAGAAAGAGATATTGTTACAAATCAGACACCCCAGGGTTGTATTTGAGTATTTCAGGTATACTTTAGTGAAAAAGTATAATCTGTTTGTTTGTATTTCTAAGGGACCCTGGGGTGGAGCTACCATAGCGAGGGTGGGCGATGGTTCCATCCTACCCAGACATAAGTGGGTAGGTTGTCTTGGAAACAAGACTGGTGAAACCTCTAGTTTCCGCTTGTCCATGGGGGGGGGGTAATAGTTTAGACTATCCCCTGTTAGAAATAAGGCTATGGCATTTCTCTTTGTACCCCTACAGTCTACTGCAGTAGCATTTCTAAACTTTTCTGAATAACTAATTTCCATTTTTCTACTACTATGAGTAGGCCACCCATAATAGTACCTCTTCTCTCTTGACTATTCCTTCTTTTTATTCCTTTTTCTCCCCTGCCATATGCCATTATGAGAACGAACACTAGAACAGCAAACTGACGTAAAGAATAAACACTAAATAATAATTAGCAGAAATAATCTGCACAGAGTTGGTTTGTGTCCTTGTTTATTATGTTATGCTCTGTTAAAGAATTTAACATAATGCTTAGTCAGAGACAGGACAATGTCTTTGTGAGCACTATTGTGTTTTATAATATGTAATAAATTAATATATCCTGCAGAAATATGAAAGCAGTTTGAATATAAACACCCTAAAGAAGGCATAACTAATGTGCAGAAACTAAATATGGAGTGTTTCCTTTAGTATTCTATGCAGAGAGTGCTCTTACCTGAGCCAAGCCTTCTTGGGAAAAAAATGTACTTCTAGGAGCCAGCAGCCCCATGATGAGGCTGTTATATAAGAAACTCCCCAGCTGTCACTCAGCTGAAAAGGGGTGGAGTTTTCTTGTTTACAAGTAATTAAGAAGTCAGCTTCAGTGACAGAGTGTAAAAGGCAGAATGAAATAACTCCTTATGATTGTATGTTTTTCCCTCTGTATATACAGCCAGTCTGATCCCCCATCTGTTTGTACTAGCCAGACTATCCCCCTGTATTAGAAAAGGGGTGGATCAGCTGACACTAGTGTCATAGGAGGACTACATTATAAAAGCTGCCACTGAGCTAAGGTTAGTCAGATCATCCTGGGAGAGTGTCCTGAGAGATTGGTCTAAGAGCACAGAAGCTGGTAGAAATTGTACTGGGTAAAGTATTCTACACTGTGGCAGAATCACTGGAGGGAAGTGATTCTGGAGCTCAAGGAGAGCTAATTTATTTCTTTATTGATTTCTTTTGTTTATAGTCTGAAGTCTCAGACAGTATTACTTTAGTATTGATTTGTTTTTATTTTTGTATAGCATGATTTGCTCTATATTATTTTTACAAAAATAAATATCACACAGAATTTGTGTGTTGAACAAATCTTGGAGTACCGTGCCTGCTTTAATTACCCTACCCCACGAACCCTACCACACGCCCCCCTCAAGGATCGACCAATATTGGCCTCTCAAGCCTTTGCTGATGCCATAGTCATCTTGGCAGAGAATGACAAAGCCGTCCTTCCTCAGGAATCTATGGCACATCCGGTAAACAAGGAATCTTGTAAGATTGACACCTTGGGAAACTGATTTTTTGCTGCCTTTACCCTGGGTATGCGCATTGCTAGCTACCAGGGTTATTTCACTCAGTATGAGTATACCCTCTGGCATTCACTCAAAGCCACTGTGGAAGCTCTTCTGGAGTCTAATGTTAGCTCAGAGCTTCTCCAGATCATTACTAGAGGCATTGAGTCCAACAATCAGCAACTAAAAGTTTTTTTTTTTTTTTTTAAATTTGCCCTTTTTCTGGCAGGACCACCGGGGCCATCTGCCCTGGTCACGGCCCCCAGAGACCTCTACCACCATCAATTGCTGCTGGGGACCCACAGTCACCCCAGCTTGCCCCGGAGGAGGGAATGGGGCCTTGAGCCACCTTCGTGACCCAGAACTGTAACTGGTCGGGGTCCTCGCTGACAGCGGCAATGTGAGGCTCTCCAGGAGAGCTTCATATCGAGTGGTCCTGCCCGCTTCCATTTCCACCAGATTTTCTCCCGGAGGGGCGGGGACATGCAATGGCGCCAGCGTCCACCCAGCCTCTCCCCGTCGAGGCATCGGTTGCGTGGAACTCCGGTCTCCACCAGGGTCCCTACTCACTCAGAGTGCTACCGCGCCCTCCCGGAGTAGGAGAGCTGCCCATTGGACGCTCGATCCTACTCCCCCGGCCGGCCCTCCGATGACCCGGATCCATTCCCGAACCCGGGTCGCCGGCATCGCAAGCGGAAATCCCACTGCTGCGCAGCAACTAAAAGTTGCTATGGACACCTTTGACACTGCTTCCAGGGCAGCAGCAGCTGGTATTTGCACCCAACGCCACTCATGGTTACGAACATCAGGATTCACAAATGATGCACAACAGAGAGTTACAAGTTTACCAGTTGATGGAAGTTATCTATTTGGTCTTCAGGTCAAACAGGCACTAGAGGCCACATAGAAAAGTAGAACGGCTATCAAAATGGCCAGGTATCCCTCTGCTGCCCCTCAACGGGGCAGGAACTGATGACAGTTTCATAACCGTCAGTTCTTTTGTGGCAAGGCAGAGGGGGCTTCAACAAAAATCAAGCCCCCAGCCACAAAAGAAATTGCAGGAGAAGGCATAGGGCCCAAAAGCGCCTAGTGCCACCCTTTGAAATTCAGGCCCAAGTCCCATCTCAGCTGTCTGAGAGGAACTCTTCCTTGGTGGTAGGAGGGTGTCTGACTCAGTTTTACAATCAGTGGAAGTCAGTCACATCAGACAAATTGGTGCTCAGAATAATCCATGAGGGTTACTCTCTAAATCTTTCTGAAACCCCTCCGGATCATCCTTCCAAATGACAGCCCAAGCTGTCTATCTCTGAGTCAGACCTTCTTGCTTCCGAGATTCAAGACCTTCTCAACAACAGGGCAATAGAAGTACTGTAGTTCCGTTGGATCAATGGAACACAGGTTTCTACTCCCATTACTTCCTAGTTCCAAAGAAAACAGGCAGCATGCGTCCTATTCGCGATCTAAGGAAGTTAAACAAATTCCTTTACAAGGAGAAATTCAAGATGATGTCACTCGGCACTCTTTTACCTCTGATTCATCAAAACAATTGACTGGCCTCCTTGGACATGCAGGACGCCTGCCAACATATTCTCATACACCCAAACCACTACAAGTATCTCCGCTCTGTAGCATTGGGTCAGCACTAGCAATTCAGGGTCCTGCCCTTTGGGCTATCCTCCGTGCCTCAAGTCTTTACAAAGTGCTTTGCAGTTCTCACAGTGCATCTCAGGAAACTTGGAATTCAAGTGTTCCCATACCTGGATGACTGGCTTCTAGCAAGCCCCTCCAGACAAAAGACTCAGGATGCCATAGCTGTGGATTCCAAGTTTCTCACGTCCATGGGAGTTCTATTAAATTTTGGAAAATCACAACTACAATCCTCCCAATGGCTTCTCTTCATAGGATCCCTTCTGGATACCTCCAACGCAAAAGCCTTTCTTCCAGAGGACAGGAGGAATGACATCCTTCAGATGGCCCAGTTCATCAGAGAGAATGACTCAGTTCGAGCCCTCTTGATGCAGCACATGCTGGGGCTCATGGCATCCTCTGAGTTCACTGTGCCTCTGGCTCATCTTCACATGAGAACTACTCGGTAGATGCTCAGCACTCAGTGGTCCCTGACCACACATCCCTAGTCCTTTCACATCAAGGTGCCGGAACCTCTAAAATGGTCACTCACTTGGTGGACTCAAGAGGACAACCTTCTGAAAGGTTTTCCCTTTGCCCCTCTGGAATCTCAGATCTCCATCACCATGGATGCATCCCTGCTTGGATGGGGAGCTCACTGTCAAGATCTCCACACCCAAGGTTGATGGAATCAGGACGAGTCTCAACTCCATATAAATATCCTAGAAATGAGATCTGTCCAGTACGCAGTCCAAGCTCTGAAGGACATTCTTCATCACAAGATTATTCTCCTTCAAACAGAGAACAAAGCAGTGATGTACTACATCAACAAACAGGGTGGAGCACACTCTTACCCCCTGTGCAGGGAAGCAATGAGAGTGTGGGAGTGATGCCTGGAGCACAAAGCCCTAATCCAAGCGGTTTACCTTCTGGGAGTGAAGAATGATCTGGTGGATCATCTCAGCAGAATGGAAATGGATCCTCACAAGTGGTGTCTCAACACAAGCATCATGCAATCACTCTTCAAAGAGTGGGGGACACCAGACCTGGACCTTTTTGCGTCCCCACTCAATGCAAAACTGACTCTATTCTGCTCCAGAAATCCAGAACCTGGTGCTTTCTGTCAGGATGACTGCGGTGGAAAAGACACTTTCTGTATGCATTTCCTCCTCTTCCCTTAGTTCAGAGGGTGCTGCTCAAGCTGGAGGCACATGGAGGCAGAATGATCCTCATTGCCCCATTCTGGCCACATCAGATTTGATTTCCATTAATCAACAGATTATCGGAAACTTCACCGAGACAGCTTCCACTTCAAATGGATCTGCTGACTCAGGGCCCAGTGGTCCATCCCAACGTGAGATCCCTTCATCTCCACGCATGGCTCCTGAGGATATTGAAGTAAGTAGGTTTGATGTTTCACATAGGGTCTCAGACATTCTTCTAGCAGCACGTAAGCTGGCTACTAGGAAAACTTATATGGCAAAGTGGAAGCAGTTCTCCATCTGGTGTGCAAAATCCTCCCTGGACCCCTTCTCCTGCCCACCTAACGAAGTTCTGGAGTATCCTTTGGACCTGTCAAATACAGGACTTCAATACTCAACTGTGTGGGGCGTGGCCTCCTGCAGGAGTGGAATGGCGGCTTGAACGAGGAGCTCCATCCACATCGCCTGCTATTTTCCCTCTATACCCTACTAGATCACCAAAAATCCTACTAATTTTAATCATCAAACTGTCCCAATGCCTGCACCACCTACTGTAGATCCATGAAGAAGCAGTCCAAAATATCATTTAGCTCACCTGGAGTGAGTCGAGCCGCTAAGAGCCTACCACAGTGAAAAGCAAGAAAAGGATCCTTGGAAGGGACTGCTGCAGATCAAGTATCTCCTGACCCCAAAATCCCCTCTATGCAGGACAATTCCATCCCCGGTCCAATCGATGCTATGGCTGAGGGTTACCAGAACTTGGAGCATCTCCTGAAGGACTTGAAGTATGATCTGGGCACACGCATGGAAGCGGGGTTTGAAAATATTACAGCCCAGATCCAGCATATGCAGCAGATGGTAAACAATCTTGCTGAGACAGTTGAGACACATGAAACTCATACTGGAGAACTGAAAAACCAATTGGGGAATCAGGAGGATCTAACATCTAGACAGTCCACTGACCTGATGAAAGCTCTTAAGGAAATTGAACTTCTTAAGCAAATTTTGGATGATTATGAGAATTGGGAGTGATGTTGCAGTATAAGAATGATCGGGCTTCCAGAGGGGCTTGAGGGAAATGACTGTGCGGGCAACTTGCAAACCTGGTTCAGGGGCACGCTACAACTCCTACCAGATGTCACCTTAGAAATCCGGCAAGATCATCGATCCCCAGGCTCTCAACAAAGTAGAAGGCTCATCACATTATAGTTAAATTCTTAAGGTATCAGGACAGGCTCCTGGTTCTTGATACAGCTCGGAAAAAAGGAGTGATTATGACTCAACAAAACTGAGTCAGCCTGTTCTCCGACTACTCCAGAGTGTTACAACTGCACAGACAGGCCTATGCTGAAGTTAAGGAGCTGCTGTACTCCATTTCTTGCCCCTTCACCTTGGCTTACCCTGCCAGGCTTATCATCCAGCCTGTGGGGGGCCCTCAGAAGGCCTTCACCAGCCTAGACCTCGTGCTGGACTTTGCCAGGGAATTGGAGCACCAGAAGAGAGGCTAAGTGGATCACTGAATGCAGACAGAATCTTCATCAGGTACTGTAACTACTAGCGGTGTGTGATTGGGGAGTGGGGGGTGCACTTAAGCCTTATTCTGATCTGTAACATCTTCGGGGACTTAGCACGGCATGATTGGCGGACACCCCCACCCTTCCCTTCTCCTCTTATCCCTGCTGATACTCTGTGCGAGACACTATAAAATACCACATCTCAGGATTATTTTGGCCATGTTAATCTCTGGGAGACAGCCATGTTGAGAGCAAGACTGGGCCTCTACCTGACCTAGGGCTACTCCTATCCACATGGACGATGGCATACCACATGGACTTTCTTTTTGGCCTGGAGTAGTCCCATTTTGTAGCCAGTTTGCTGTTGTTTGTACTACTATTTGTTATTTGGACTACTACTTATGGGACTTATACCAAGTGTGAGTATCTGGCTTTTCTCCTCGAGAATTTATACGAGGATGGGGGGGGGGGGGATGAAGGAACAATCAGTTTTTGGGATCTGCATTTATTGTTTCTTTGTTTACTAAACTAACTTGGATTCTTTTTTATTCTGCCTTAAAGAATGCAGAAGGGGGCAACCAATTTGGGAGCTCAGTTCAAACCTAGTAGTTAGAGCAATGGAATTTAAGCTGAAATGACCATTTTGGCAGGGTGGTTAGGTCCCTGTACATCAGAAGGGGACTGACAGCCCTGCAGAGCTTCCTGGGTGGCTCCCGCTTCCCGAGTTAATCTATGGGCAAGGAAGGGCCGCTGGGAGGAGTATCTCCCAGGCCCTCGCCCCCACCCACCCTGTCCTTTTAATGGAGAATACAGAATAAGGGGTGCTAGCTGCACATTCGAGCAGACTTGATAGACCTCTAGGCCTTTATCTGCTGGCAAATTTCATATGTTCGTATGTTTGTATGACAAAGGGGGACTATAACCTTTCTTTATTTCTAACTTTTATCAAGTGCTTATAATAGCAGGTGATGGGGTGCTTTATCCATGAACAGCAGTGGATGGGAACAGTAGATGTTTTGTTACTGTTTGGGGAGGCATGTTACTGTTGGTTTGATATTACTACTATTCTGTGTTCTAGTTGAGAACCAATATGCTATATGGAGGCAGGAAAGGGGGCTAACTGCACAGATTTTGTCTACTGTCATGTGGTGCTTCAAGACTGGTTTCATTATGGTTAGAGGGGGGAAGGTATTTTTTTTTAAAGGGGTTCTTTGTTTATAGTTGGGGGAATCTGTAAAATTAGCGGAGTCAGTTCTGTTTCTACAACAGATTTACAGTCGACACTTTGGGTCCAAATTAAGCTATTATATGCTAATGGCTAGTATTACCTTTTTATCTTGGAACATCAGTGGTCTGTGATCAGTGGTTAAAAGGAAGCCAGTCTGGTCTCATATCAAGAAACTAAAGGGAGATATAATCTTTTTGCAGGAAATTCATTCCACTAAGGAGGAGGCTGGTCGCCTGGGGGAGTCATGGGGGGGGGTTCTTTTTTGGCAGCCCCCTTTACATCTAAGGCCCGTGGGGCCACTTTACGGATCAGGCCTGGCCTGCCTCATGAAGTACTAACCTGGGTGGCTGATCCTCAGGGCAGATATGTAATTGCAGTGGTAGATTTGGGAGGGTGGAAACTCACACTGGTGTCGGTCTATGGACCTAATTTTGATTCCCCAGAATTTTTCAGCCAGTTGACGACCACCCTCGCTCACTTTCCTGATTGTATAGTCATGGGAGGATATGAACACTTACTGGGATATTAAACTGGATCACTCCAGGATGCGCCGGGGTGCACCACCCCATAGTGCCTCTGCTTTACACTGGTTGGTGGAGAGTAGGTCTCCTATTGAGGCTTGGTGGTTTTGCCATCCTGCATCCCGGGAATATTCCTTTTTTTCCCATGCCCATAGTGTTTATACCAGGCTGGATTACATTTTTCTTCCATCTCATATAGTGGGGGAGATAGTCGAAGCTGAATATGGTCAGTTGGTGATCTCTGATCATGCTCCCCTTAGAGTGACAGTGTCTAGGGAAGTGGACCCTCCTGGTACGAATCAGTGGCGCCTAGACCCCTCTTTGCTTTTAGATCAGCAGTTTTTCCAGCAACTCAATGACCACCTGAGGGAGTTTGTTTCTCTGAACCCCCCCAGAAGATACAAGTAGTGGTACAGTGGGATACCCTGAAAGCTTTTATTAGGGGTGAAGCTATCTCATATTTCTCCTTCCGACAGAAAACTAATACAGCTCACGGACATCACCTAGAAAAGACAATCAGCACCCTAGAGAGGGCCAATATGGTACAACAGACCCCACAATTAATATCAGAACTTAAGTCTTTGAAGGGCACTTTAAATCAGCTTTCCATTAGGAAACTGGAGAGAGATTTGTTGTTAACAAAATCTAGTAAATATTTTGATGGGGATAAATCAGGGAAGTGGCTGGCTGGCCTGGTGAAGGCAAGGTGGGCAGAACATACTATATTAGGCATAGAAGACCCCAATGGAGAGGTCACTTATGACCAAACCAAGATAACGACTCCTTCAGGGCCTATTACTCCACCCTGTATACCTCTGAACTCCCACCAGGAGCGAACCCAGAATCCTTTTTGGGGAAAATAGATCTGCCAACCCTGTGAGACCAGGACAGAAATACCTTGATGACCCCTGTGACCCTAGAGGAGCTGCGCAGGGTGGTGTGGGGAGTTAAAAAGGAAAAAGCCCCAGGCCCTGACGGGCTTCCCTCCGAGCTGTATAAACTGATTTGGGACACCGTGGGCCCCCTGATACTCCAGATGGTGACTGACGCCTTAGACCTGGAGACTCTGCCACCCTCTCAATACTTGGCTACCATCACTACCCTACCCAAACTAGGTAAAGACCCCCTTAAGTGTACCTCCTATCAGCCCATTTCCCTTTTAAATGCCGATTATAAAATTATAGCTAAATTGTTGGCGTCCAGGTTAAAAGGGCTACTTCCCTGACTGATACATCCAGACCAGGGAGGGTTTGTAAAAGGTAGGCAGGCCAAATATAACATTAGGTAGACCCTGAACATTATGCACACTGGCCCTGGGGTAGTGGAGGGGGCTACTGGCCCTTGACGCTGAAAAGTCATTCGACTGGGTCGAATGGCCCTTTATACTTGCAGTCCTTGCAACATTTGGTATTGGCCCCCAGATGTTACAGTGGGTTGGTGCATTATATCGCTCCCCTAAAGCCCAAATACTTACCAGTAATGGGGTTTCAGCTCTTTTCTCCCTGACTAGGGGATCCAGGCAGGGCTTCCTCTTATCCACAGTGTTATATGTCCTCACCATCAAAGCCTTGGCTCAGGCCACAAGATCTACATCGGGCATCCGGGGCCTTGACTTGGGGGGGGGGGACATAAAATGTCCCTCTTTGTCGATGATGTCCTCCTTTTTCTTCGATCCCCAGAGGACTCACTCCCCCACCTATTGGAACTTTTTTATTACCATAGCCAATACTAACATCCCTTGTACCAACCAGATTAATACTTGGGAATCATAATTCCAACTGCAATTTGCAAACTGGTGAAAATTAACATGAATGGCATTATTAAAAAAGTTAAAGAGGACAGTTTGGAGAGCCCTTCCACTGACCCTCTTTGGGAGGGTTAACCTAATCAAAATGTCGGTGGTACCACAATTTCTATATTTTTTCCAGACAGTTCCCCTCTGGATACCTCATAAATTTATAAAGCCATTGGAGGGTGTTCTTACCAAACTTCTTTGGCTAGGCTGGAAACTGAGAATCAAAAAGGAGATTTTGTGGCATCCAGTCAGGAAAGGGGGACTGGGCCTCCATAATGTTCAGTACTATTATATAGCTGCTGAGCTGGCCTTTGTGCAAGATATGTTTAAAGAGGGGACCAACAGACCAGCCTGGGTGGCCTGGAAATGTGCTCTTTCATTCCTCTGTATTATGATACCCTGGAGGGTGGTATGGGTTTATCCCAACCCATTAAAATAGATAACCCCTGTACTAGAGGCACTTGGAGGGTATGGCAGAATGCTCATCAGGTGCTGGGGCCTGAAGCATAATCAGTTTCAAGAGACACTCCCTTCCTGACCCTTCTACTTGAATTGGGGGGGTGCCTGGGGATAGTTAAATTTAAAAAAACTGGCATCACCGGGGTTTGAAGCTCCTGGGCCAACTGCAGACCAGGGATGAGGTTCTATCTTTTCCTTCCCTTATTAAAAAATACAGCATTCAGACACTGGAAGGACTCCATCGTGCTCAGTTACACTGAATGGCTGGAGGAATTACTAGCCAATTTGAGGGTTGAGAGAATGATAGCTATCCTCCAGAATCAGCTTCCAAGATTTGAGAAGATCTGGGGTCCCTTTTATGCTATTTATTCTCTATAGTAGAGTGTAGATTATCTCCTGTATGATGGTATGCTACCTTATTGGACTTGTGCTGGGAGGTTTATTGGGTGGGAAGGGTAGGGAGTAGGTGGGGGGGGTTAGGGGTATGTTACAGGGAATGTATTATTTTACGTATTGCTATAAGTGTGTATGTACTCCTACATGTCTGTATTTAATGTTGCTGGATTGAATCCCTGTAACTATAAATGTAATAAAAACTTAATGGAAATAGAAAAAAAAATACAGCATTCGTGTATCACATTATTTTGTGTACCTCAGCTTACAGTCAACTATATCCCAGTTGAGGGCTCAGCTGCCAGAGGGTGATTGGGATGCCGGTTCCCCCCCGGAGGAAGTATTTGTGGGGCAAGCTACAGACCCGGCCTTTAGACCCCTTAGGAAGTGTTATAAACTATTGCTCGGGGCACTCCCTGACTCCTTAACAAAAATTAAAGCCAGAGGGAGTCAGATATAATGCCAAAGGACCTTACGGGAGGAGACTGGTTAACCATTCTTAAAAATATAGGGAGTGCTCAGTAAACAATAGACTATGAGCAGTTCAGTATAATGTTCTCCTCAGAGCCTATTTTACCCCACACTTGGCCCACAGGATAGATCCCTCAGCATCACCCTTGTGCCCAAAGTGCAAAATCCATGAGGGTCCATTTCATCACTTGATTTGGGAATGTCCGAAGGTGCAAATATTTTGGAGGGGCATGCAACAAATTCTAACCTCAGTTTTGCAATGCCCATTAACGTTGGATCCAGCTGAGATTTTGATGGGTCTGCCTCTTGGAGACCGAGGAAGGGGTCCATCATTCTCTACAAACTTGTGGAGATTAGGGAACGTGGTAGCACTCAGACTACTAGCACAGTACTGGAGATCATCAGAAATACCTACATTATCAGAATGGATGAGATCATTTATGGAGTGCATGAAGTTAGAAAGAACTCAATATTTTTTTTCAGGTGCCAAATGGTGCAGTATTAGCAGATATGGTCTCCGGTAGAAAATGCCATAGAGCAACCCTGGTTCCCCTTATTTTAAAGCTGTGCATCTCTCTACTGCCTTTTAAGAACCTGATTACCCCAGAAGTACCATTGTCTAACACCCTCACCTAATTGTAATCTCTGTGGGGTATGCTTCTCTGTAAGTCCTCCTTGGGGAAGATATTTAACATAGTGTAATGCAGCCACTGATGTTTCTGCCTAAGTTGTTTGTGTAACCTTGTAATGACCAACTAATGTTGTTGTATGCTTGCTGTGCCTGATCTGTCTGACTTATAACCAGCTCTTCACTGTTTTAAATAAAAGTATACAAAAAAAAATACTCAACTGTGAAAGTTGACCTCTGCACGATCTCAGTGTACCACGAGCCTGTGCACCCATGTGTCTGGCTCAGTTACCCTTGGTCCAGAGGTTCCTTAAAGGTATGCTTCACATTAGGCCACCAGTCATAAGACCTGTAGCTGCCTGGGACATTAACTTTGTGCTAAACATGCTCACCCGTAAACCTTTTGAGCCCCTAGAAACTTGTGAGCTGAAGTTCCTGACCTGGAAGACCACCTTCCTTGTACCCATTACCTCTGCTAGCAGAGTGTCTGAAATACATACTTTGGTCACAGACCCCCCCATATACTGTATTTCACAAAGGCAAGGTGGTCCTTATAACTCACCCTAAGTTTCTCCCTAAAGCAGTCTCGGAATTCCATCTGAACCAGCCCTTGGTTCTCCCAACCTACTTTGTGAGCTTCCAGAATGAGGGAGAGCATACCCTACATTCTCTGGATGTTAAAAGGGTTTTACAGTTCTACCTAGACAGAACTAAAGACATCCTCAAATCTAAACAACTATTTGTCTCTTTCAGCATGGCCAGGCTGGGTCTGCCTGTTGCTATCAGATGTATTTCAGCATGGCTAGTAGCATGTTTCCGCTAATGCTACTCCATGGCACAGGTTAAACTGAAAGGCATAGTGTATGCTCACTCTACCAGGGCAGTTGCGGCATCTCTGGCAGAAATTTGAAACATGCCCATTGCAGATATCTGCAATGCAGCTACTTGGAGCTCCGTGCACACTTTTGTCAAGCACTACGCTTTGAATGTCCATGCCAGACAGCATTAATCCTTTGGCAGGACAATCCTTAATGGACTCCTGTCGTAAGTGAGCTCCTCTCTCCTGCCGCCCTTCTTGGGGGATTATTTTAGCTTGGTACTCTCCCATTAGTGTGAATGAGTGGTGGAAACTTTATGTCCAGGCAGATATGAAAATTACGTACCTACCGAAATTCTTGATTTTCTTGGATGAAGTCTCCACCACTCATTCACACGCCCACCTTCCATCCCCCGATCTCACTTATCTGTTTTTGGTCTTCACTCCCTCGATGGCTGAGCTGTGAAGACTTTGTTGTGTTGACCCCTATTATATGAGTCATTTGGACTTTCTTATGTCCGATATAGGTTAGTATCACTAGGTTAGTTTACACTGCACCTCCTCAGTAAAAAAGGTACTGAGGTGGTTGGGGGATCGACACCAAGGTAGCCTATATGGCACAAGCCAGGCTCACAGCATTGCTTCCTCATGGCCCTACCTCAGTGCTGGCCGTCCTAAAGATTTTTGGCTCCTGTTTGGTCCTAGTGCCTCCGGTATAGTCCCATTAATGTGCATGAGTAGTGGAGACTTCTTCCAAGAAGATCAAGAATTATGGTAGGTATGTCATTTTCATTTTTCAGCTCCTGGCAAGGGCAGACTGTCATGAGCTTCTTTTAAAGTGCTTAGAACCACAACATGACTTTATAAATTGTAAATCCAGCCATATTTTTGCCCCAAAACCTCATTTGAAATGGTAAAAATTAATAAAATGCATACATTTTCTGTCTGCCTGTGTGTCTCCTGAAAATAATAAAAAATGCTCTGAGAATGGTCCCAATGATGGTGGAGAGCAGCATCTGAAGTTTCCATCTCCCGATGTACAGCAGCAAATAATGTAAAAAAGTAAAAAGAAAGAAGAAAAATATAAAGCTGCACAAACATCAGAAAGGCTTGGTAATGATGGTTTAGATATTAGGGTGTCCAAAAGTGAGAACCCTGAACCCAGTGCTGGCAAAAATAAAAAGAAAAGAGCCTTAGAGCAAGCACAGGAAATGGTGTCTTCCAAAAAGAAACTGAAAAAAAAGTCACTGCCACTCATATTGCACGGTGAAAGGAGCAGGCAGATGGCACAGAAAAAAATGCCCTCATCAGAGGACATATAAAAAATGTGGCAGTTGTTATAAGTTGTCCAGGCCATGGAAAATTCCAATAACATACCTCCCCCCTGACTCTGGCTGCAACCTAACTGCATGTGGAGGTGGAGTAGGAGGAAAAAGAATATTATGTGCAAATGAAGGGAGGTTATCCCCATGGAGTGAGAAGGCACACCTGAGCAACATTTCAAACCTCCTCCAAGGTAAACTGAGGATTACTTTACTGATCTTTTTTCCTCATTTGTCAGACAAATGGTTGATATCCTCAATCCCAACACACTAGAAATGGAGGAGGATGAAGAGGATGCTGATTTTATGGACGTGCTGAGAGTAGCTTCACCAAGAAGGCTGTTACTTCCCACACATAAACCACTTGAAATGCCATAGCAAACAGTATGGCTGCATCCACTTCAGCTGCAGCCATCAACAAAAAACTGGGAGAAAATATCAGGTGGACAAGCAGGGAGTGGAATATCTATATGCCCATCCTGATCATCATGAGGTGGTCCAAGCTGCTGCATGTGAGAGAAAAAGCTCATTCTATCTGCACAGCCCCTGAAAAAGCCTCTAAAAAATGAAATACTATGACAAAAAAAAGTTTATAGAACAGCTTCCTTGCTTATCAGGCAGACAGCTTATTCAACACACGAACCAGAAAGTACTTTGGAACACAATTCTGGCACTGGCAGAAAGAGCAGAAGATGGTTTGGCACAGGGCCTGATTGCTACAGCAAGATCAGCCCTAGATGCCACAAAATATCATTTCCACACAGCGGTGAACAGCAATGACACTGTTTCTAGAGTTGTGGCTTATGCAGTGTCCTTACGAAGATTTTACTGTCTGAGGACTACCTTTCTTTCCCAGGATTCTTGAAAGAAGGCCTTGAATTTCTCCTTTGAAGGAGATTCATTATTTGGTGACAAAACAGAGGCCAACATGGAAAAAGCAGATGAATACAAAACCACTTTCAAAAGTAACAATGAGAAGGAAAAGGCCTCTACCTCCTATAGGTCATATGGAAGTAAAGGCAGAGGCAAGGCATACTTCTCAAGAGCCTGTGTCTCTTACACCCCTGTTAGTACCAGTCACAAAGAGATTACTACAGGGGATGGGGAAACAGGCTTCCAGGTGCAATGCTGCAGCTCTAGTGCCTAAGCCCAATCCAAAACAATCAATCAATCAAAATCTTTATTTATCCAGGCGGGCACCGTTGAGCAAGGCTCATTTGCAAGGTGGACCTGGTCATGAATACACCAAAGTACAGTACAGAAGCAGGTATGCAAAAAGCAATAATATACAAGGAAGAAAAAGTATATACAGTGTATACAGTATGAGTATAAGTTTGAAATAAAAAAAAACAGCATTATTTTAGAATTGAAGAAGTCAGCAGATGTACAATCAACCATAGGCATACAGGGGTTATAAGCAGAGATCTTTTGAGTGAGGCAGCTGGCAACTACACATATAGGGGAAAGAGGCCATGTATGGGGTGGCAGGTTAGAAAGGTAAAGAAGAGGAGGGATATATTACCGACGACTGGGGGAAAAATTGAGCTAAAACCACAGAAAGTGACGATGGCTGTCGTGTACTTGTTTATTATGATAATGACAGAGGAGGGATAGATAATTTGGACACTACTATGGATGGGGTGGGACTTTAGCCAGGCTGGAGTGGACAGGGAAGGATGGGTGCAGCAGGAAGAGTTAATAGGGAAAGAGGGAGAGCCAGGGGTAGAAACATGGCGAGCCTCAGGATGGAAAGGGGGAGTTGCAGAATTAGTGGGCTAGCGTTGAGGAAAACATTTGCAAGGTGCTTTCATGTAGCGATCGTAGAGCACCTTGAAGATATTCAGGCTAATAGGGTAGCTCAGCTTCAAGTTCCTTTGTAAACCGTTTCACAATGTGGGTAAAGATAAACTTAGAGCAGCTTTGCCAAAACGAGTTTTGACCCTTGGAACTTGGAGGGCAATTATGGAATAGCTCCTTAGAGCGTAGGTGCCTAACACACTCCGAGGAATATAATCTGAGACATATGAGGGGAGCTTGTTGCTCACCGCTCTGAAGGCCCATAGAGCAGCATTTCTATTCCTTCTATAGTGAAGGAAGTCCAGCCTAACGATGAGTACAGGGAGCAGTGGTGTGTGGAAAGTGGAAGGCCAGTAATGAACCTGATAGCTCTGTGGTAGAGGGTGTCCAACTTAGCCACTGCAGAGGCAGTGCAGTGGCTGTAGAGCAGGTCCACGTAATCTATTAAAGATAGGAAGGTACCTTGAACCAGTTGAATCTTGGCCTCCTTTGTGAGCAGGTGGTTAATTCTGTAGAATAGTCCTAATATTTGCCTTAGTTTCTTCTGTAGTTCTTCGAGATGGTCGGTGAAGAAAAGTTTATGATCGAGCCAAACTCCTAGATATTTGAATTTAGCTACATACTCTAGTGTTTCTCCAAGAACAGTGGTAATTTGTGGGATAGCTCCCCCAGCAGGAATTGCCGCATGCAAGGAGGGGAGAAGAGCATGGCTTTTGTCTTTTCGCATTGAGCAAAAGTTTTTGTTTATGAGCTGGTATTGTAGAAGGTTAAATTCAGCTTGGAGGTCTTCACAGGCTGCTCCTGGTGTGGGACGATTCAAGTACAGTACAGTGTCATCCGCGAAAAAGTGGATGTTGGCTTTTTTGATGGGGTCATTGATGTTGTTAATGTAGACTGCAAAGAGGAGGGGACCAAGGATAGAGCCCTGGGGCACGCCCCTCAGCATAAGTTTTAATGGAGAAAGATCACCTTCAGCTTTAACCTGCTGTTTCCGTTCTCCGAGGTAGTCTGCAAACCAGCACATAGATTTATGGTCCAGGCCTAAGTTGCTTAGGAAGGAAAGAAGTAGGCTGTGATCGACTGTGTCGAATGCCTTACTAAGACCCAAGAAAACAGCACAGACATGCTTATTGTTGTCAAGGTCTAGGAGCCAATCATTGGTCACCTTAGCTAGGGCTGTTATGGTGCTGTGCTTTGCTCTGAATCCAGACTGAACTGGGTTTAATAGGCTTCTGGATTCTAAGTATACCCCTAGCTGGCCACACACTATTTTTTCTAGTAATTTAGACAGGATGGGGGGTAGGAGGGAGATCAGTCTGTAATTATTTAGATTGCAGGGGTCACCTGCTTTTAATAGAGGGATGACATGGGCTATTTTCCATTGAGGGGGGAGGCTTCCTTGGGAGAGTGACATGTTGAATAGGTGGGTGATTGGCACCTCAAGCACATGCTAGGCACATTTCAGATAGTATGGCTCTATGAAGTCGGAGCCTGCTCCCTTCCTGGTGTCCAGTTGCAGCAGTAGGTCTTCCACCTCTTTTAGAGAGACAGGCAGGAGGGAGAAGGCCTCCTCGGTAGAGGAGGACTCCTGGGTTGGTGGGCCCTGAGCTGTGCGGAGGACATTGGCAGGAGAAGTATCAAATGCTAGCCCTGCCATTGCAAAATGGTTATTGAGGGCTTCCAATATCTCCGTTCGGTTAGAGATAACGCTGCCACTGGACTTAATTTTTGCTGGAATGGAATTACCAGGTGCATGTCCAGACATTTCTTTTAATGTTTTCCAGAGCTTTGAAGGATTTCTTGAGGCAGAGGCTAGCTCCGAACGATAGTAGGCGGCCTTGGCTGCTCTGACCAACTTGGTACACTTGTTACGTGCTCTCTTAAAAAGACACCAATCCGAGTTGTTCTTGCTTCTTCGGGCTTTTTTCCATAAAGTATCCCTTTCTAACAGGGAAGCTTTGAGCTCAGGTGAGAACCAACTGCAGGTGCTGGTCCTGACCCACACCTTAATCAAGGGTGCATGCTTATTTAAAGCCTCACTTAAAATATCGTAAAAAATAGTATATGCCCTGTTAACCGTTTTGGCTAGGAAGAATTCCTGCCATCATGGTGAATGTTTCAAGTCATGGACATAAGAAAACAAATCAAACTTG
This sequence comes from Neoceratodus forsteri, assembly GCA_016271365.2. NCBI lineage: Eukaryota > Metazoa > Chordata > Ceratodontiformes > Ceratodontidae > Neoceratodus > Neoceratodus forsteri. The sequence goes on from CM057459.1 coordinate 742,424,860, forward strand.
CATTTGCACCTCTTGATAGAGAACTTTGCCACAAACTGTGGGTTGTGCACGGATCTAATGGTGGTGATTATACAATGATCACTAATGTCTGAGAAAAATGTTCCGACATGAGAGAACAGGTGTGGCTTGCTAACCAAAATTACATCTAAGAGGGAGCTGTTGTTAAGGTTCTTTTTATTTAGGTGAGTAGGCTTGCCAATGAGTTGCACCAGCCCTAGAGTGTCACAAAAGGATTTCAAGGGAGCTGATGCACTTGATAGCCAATCGTAGTTCAGGTCACCAAGAATGGTTTCCAAGGAACTGAGCCCCAGTACAGAACTGAGGTGAGACAGGAGATGCGGCCCGGCAGAAGGAGCCTGTAGCAGCCTATTACACAGAGTGCACTGGAAGGAGAAAGTTCAATCTTTAGGGTCAAGCCCTCAAATTCTTTGGTGGAGGATGATGCATCTATGCATGTGGCTGAGCATTTTTCCCTTGCATAAATTGCCACCCCACCTCCTCTTGATTGCCTAGCTGCTCGGAAGAGTAAATAATTTGGGATATTGATTTCGTTGTCTGGGGTGGCTGGCCTAAGCCAGGTCTCAGTGATCACTAGGATGTCAGGTAGGGTGTGGCTCACCCAAGCCTGGATAAGGGTGAACTTTTTCAGCAAACTACAGGCATTAAGATGCATAAAAGACATTCCTTTGATACCTGCCAGGTCTGATGGAGAAGCTAGGGCGTCTAATGGTCCTGGGTTGAGTTCGACATTGCCTGAGCACAAGAGTAAAAGAAGCAGGATTATTTTTAAGGCAGTGAACTGTAATTTGTAAACACTATTTTTTGTGCGATAGGGGAGGCGGTGTTGATGGGTAGGCCTGTACCCACTCCTGGTGTTATACTGGCCTAGTGTTGCAGTCACTAGTGTCCTGGCAGAAATTTGCCATGAGTAGGAAGTCTCAAGTCTGGATGGGGGAGTAATCTGCAGAGGCAGCTTGGGAGATGTTCCACTCCCCGGCAGTGACAGATGAGAAGCCCAATAGTCCAGAATGGCTACCTGAAAAGGAGCTGTTGGCTGCAGGACAGGGAGAAGCGCAAGGGTCATTCCCCTTTAGGGAGGGATGAGGGTTCCAAAGAACTGAGCTGAGCGCTAGTAAAGCTAGTGACACACCGAGGAACCAGCTGTAATTTCCCATGGTAGATCTAAACGTCACAACAGCTGGCAGTAAAAGCCACTAGAAGCCTAGACCAATCGGCGATCAGGTGTCATAAGTTCAAAATCCTTTTGTTGGCTGAGAGGCGGTTTTGGCGCTGAGCGTACCTGTGGAGCAACTCTTTGCAACTGAGCCAGTGAGGTGGTTCAAGGCTGCAATCCGGTGTGACAAGATTGGTCTGTAGCTTTCGTTTCTGTTTCTGGCCCTGCTCCACCAGTACAGAATGGAAGTGAGGGCAGACGCTCAAGTCTTGCAGCCTTAGTGGATGAGCATGGTTTCGGCCTGAGAAACAGGCAGAAAAACCCTGGGGATGGTCCTCAGAAAGAGAGGTATCCCAGGTCCACCAGAGCAGAAGAGGAAGTAGAAAATATAATGTGTTTCCTCTTTAACAGAAAAGACAGCTGTTGTAGCCCTCTAGTGGCTATGTTGCAAATGAGAAAGTAGAATTAATAATAAACAGGATTAGGCTGTAGTTCTAGGATATTAAGGAGTGCATAAAAAGGTCAACTTAAAACTCTTCAGCCTTTCGCAGAGAATTAATTCTAAAGAGGGATGTAATCACAGTGCATTCAGAACAGGTAAATCACTTTAAACAATGGCAGTGTAACACCGAATGGCCTAAGCTGGATTGATAGATGAAGAGAGAAACAGTGTGGGGGGGTCTTTCATGCCATTCTAGCTTTACAAAAAAAAACAATTTCTTTACAAAAAAACCCAAAATAAAACAAATGAAATTCTTGCTTTACAAAAAAGGATAGTCTCCCAGGGTCAGCAGCACTGATAAATGTCTCTAATGAAGCAAAGTAAAATGGAGACCAGCAGTAAGAAGTCAGTGAGGCTGAGATCCTCCAATCAGAGTGTTGGTGCTGAAAATTCAGAATGTCCAAAGGCGCCAAATACCAACGTACCTGAGGGGGTATACAGCTTTTGGCTGTTTCTGCAGATTTCTGGGCCCTGCAATGAACCAGAGTTTGGAGGATCCCAGGTGGCAGTTTCAACAGGGGAAGAAAGCCTTAGGGTCTGCTAATTTGCAGTAGCAGAATCATGGGTTGCTTCCCAGGACAGGCTTGTAGCTTTTCCTCTGGCGGCGAGGTGTGAGCCCCAGGAGGGCACGGCACATCTGAGGGGGTATACGGCTTTTGGCTGTTTCTGTAGATTTCTGGGCCCTGCAACGAACTGGAGTTCAGAGGATAGAAACATAGAAACATAGAATTTGATGGCAGATAAGGACCGCTTGGCCCATCCAGTCTGCCCATTTCCCTACCTAATGGATAAGCTGCAGATCCAAGTTAACTAGCAGCCTACTTCTTCCTACCCCCACCCCCTAGAATTGCCTTACGACTGTCCCATGCATGCTTGAATTCCACCACTGTTTTTGACTTCACAACCTCCTCCGGAAGGCCGTCCCATGCATCCACAACCCTCTCTGAAAAAATACTTCCTTAAATTACCTCTGAGCCACCTCCCCTCTATCTTCAAATTGTGCCCCCTTGTTCTTGCACACCTGTTTCTTTGAAAGATGCTACCCTCTTGGACTTTGTTGATTCCCTTGAGGTACTCGAAAGTTTCTATCATGTCCCCCTCTCCTCCTTTCCTCGAGGCTATACATATTAAGCTCCTTAAGTCTCTCTTCATATGTCTTCCGGTGCAGACCCTGCACCATTTTAGTGCTCCTCTGGACAGCTTCCATCCTGTCTATGTCTTTCTGAGATTGGGTCTCCAGAACTGCATGCAGTACTCCAGATGGGGTCTGACCAGGTGTCTGTACAGAGGGATAATAACTTCCTGTTTTTTACTGGTGATGCCTCTCCCTATGCATCCCAGCATCCCGCCAGCCCTCCTTGCTGCCTTCTCACATTGCTTGCCCACCTTTAGGTCATCTGATATGACTACCCCCAGGTCCCTTTCCATTTTTGTTGTTGTTAGTATCTCACCCCCCACTGTGTACTCTTCCCCTGGGTTTTTGTTTCCCAGATGCATTACCTTGCACTTCTTAGCATTGAATCTAAGCTGGCATACATTTGACCATTCCTCTAACCTTGCCAAGTCCCTTCTCATCCTTTCCACCCCATCTTGTGCATCAACTCTGTTGCAGATCTTTGTGTCATCTGCAAAGAGACATACTTTTCCTTCCAGTCCCTCTCCTATGTCGCTTATAAAGACATTGAAGAGGACCGGTCCTAATACTGAACCCAACGGTACCCCACTAGTAACCCCCCTTTCTTCAGAGTGGACTCCATTTACTATTACTCTCTCCAGCCAGTTCTTTACTCAGGCTGTCATCTTGGGACCCACTCCCAGGCTGCCTAACTTGTATATTAATCTTTTGTGTGGGTGGCAGTTTCAACAGGGGAAGAAAGCCTCAGGGTCTGCTAATTTGCAGTAGCAGAATTGTGGGTTGCTTCCCAGGACAGGCTTGTAGCTTTTCCTCTGGCAGTGAGGTGTGAGCCCCAGGAGGGCACGGCACATCTGAGGGGGTATACAGCTTTTGGCTGTTTCTGTAGTTTACTGGGCCCTGCAATGAACCGGAGTTTGGAGGATCCCAGGCAGCAGTTTCAACAGGGGTAGAAAGCCTCAGGGTCTGCTAATTTGCAGTAGCAGAATCGTGGGTTGCTTCCCAGGACAGGCTTGTAACTTGTGCGAGCCCCTGACAATTTTGCCCAGGTCACCCAACTATTGCCAGTGGGAGAAAGACTGGCACACTGCTTCCAGGAATGGGTAAACATCATCACAGACAAGAGGGTACTGGAAGTAGTGGTCTGGGGGTTGTTATCTTCAGTTTAGACATTTTTTAAATCTGCAGAAACACAGAAGTTTTTGAGCGCACCCTTCCACAGAAAAAAGTCTGCTGGAACTGGAAGTAAAAAATCTGTTAATATCAAAAGCTATAGAAAAAGTCTTTGCCTCTCAGTGGGGCAGGGGCCATCGGTGACCCATTTTAGACCTCGGGCTTCTGAACAAACATTTGAAAAAAGGAAAATTCAAGATGGTCACACTAAGAACAGTGATACCATCTTTGCAGAAAGATCATTGTCTGGGATCCCTGGGTTTGAAAGATGCATATTTTCATATCTCAGTTAGACAGTCTCACAGAAAATGATTCAGATTAAAGCCGGAGAACTGCCAATACCAGTCCACAGCTCTCCAATCGGGTCTCACTTCAGCTCCAAGAGTTTTCATAAAGTGCCTGGCCCTGGTGGCAGCACATCTGAGAAAATAAGGCAAGGTGATTTTCCTCTACTTGGATAATTATCTAGTCTCAGGAAAAACAGAACAAGAGGCAAGGTGTGCAGTTCAGTTGGTAAAAACCACCTTAGAGAACCTGGTATTCTTGATACCTGCACAAGTCCCAGCTAGAGCCTTTTGAAGTACTGGACTTCATAAGCGTAGAGCTAAATACCCTGCAGGGGAAAGCGTTCCTCCCACAGGCCAGAGTTACAGCTTTGATAGCAACAGCAGAGTCTTTCACAGCAGGTCAGCCAAGACCTCTACGAGACTTCCTACTGTTACTAGGTAACATGGCCACATCCACAGCTGTCGTTCCATGGGCCAGGTTCCAAAGGAGAGATACCCAATACCACTTAAAGGACAACTGGTTCCAAAGATGGAATCCACTTTCAAAGCTAGTGCCAGTGACAAAAGCGCTACTGGAATCATTATAGTAGTGGAAGGAAGAAAGCAACCTCAGAGAGGGCATGGTCTTTCTTCAGTAATCACCAACAAGTATCCTTACTATAGATGCCTCACTCATGGGGCGGGATGCTCACCTGCAGGACCTCACACTGAGTGACAAGTGGACCCCACAAAAGTCACTAGAACACATAAACCTTCTTGAGCTCAGAGAAGTACTGCTAGCAAATTAGCAATGCAGTCTTTCTCCTCCCAGCTACAGAGTTAGACTGTCTAAATCAGGACAGACAGTAGCACAATATACTACATTAATAAGCAGGGAGGAACAAAATCCTCAAAACTGTGTACAGAGGCACTGAGTATTTGGGACCTGGCATATGCCTTAGAAGCAAACATATTTGCACTGCCGTTGCCAGTCAAAAACAATGTCTTGACAGATACCCTAAGCAGAATAAGCCAGGGAAATCATGAATGGGCCTTAAACCAAGCTGGCCACAGTGTTCAGAAGGTGGGACACCCCTAATATAGACCTGTTTGCATCTTGGGAGAACTATCAGTTCCCACAGTTTTGTTGTAGACCAGCAGCCAGTGGAACAGTCCCAGAGGATGCTCTGTTACTGGACTGGATGGGGAAAGTTCTGTATGTCTTTCCACCCTTTTCACTCATTCAGAAAGTACTCATGAAACTCAGGAGGGAACCTGCAACAGTGATCATGATAGCCCCCAGATTGGGCCAGACAGATCTGGTACTCAGCGCTGCTGGTCCTGTCTAACAAGAATCCAATTAGCCTGCCACTCAGTCACAATCTATTGACTTTGTCCCAGGACAGCATAACATTCCCGAATCGTAAGACCTTGCACTTGAGGGTGTGGCTCTTGAGAAGCTAGAATTTTCCAGATTGGATCTCTCAGAAGAAGTGCTGAAGGAATTTAATGTTTCAAGGAGACCCGCTACCAGGAAAGCTTGTTCCTCTTAATGGAAAAGGTTTTCTTACTAGTGTGCCCCCAGAAAAAAAACAATAGAGGCAGGGTTGCCTATAATTCTGCAATGTCTAGTACACCTACAGCCATTAGGTTTATGGCCTTCAACTTTAAAGGTGCACTTAGCAGCAGCATCAGTCACCCGGTGCCCTTGATCAATCACCAAATGATCACTGTGATATAAAAGGTGAGGTTAAAGTTGCCCCCATAAACTATAATGGAGCGTGTCCCCACGCTCTCCCTGTGTTCACGTCATAACATGGCTGAGCGCAGGGGCAGATCGTGGGTGGATCTAAAAACTGGAAAGTAACAGTGACCCAGTGGGGGGAATTTTATGAGTGATTTTACTACACTATTGGAAATTTTTATGGGAAATATACAGCAGCAGTATTTCACAGAGATAAGGCACCATAATATGTGGTGCACATCTCCATCAATTTAACTTACTGAATCTCTAAGCAGAATCAACCAGGGAAATAACAAATGGATCTTGAATAGACAGGTTCTGGCCACAGTGTTCAGAAGGTGGTGGACTCTCAAAAAAGATCCGTTTGCTTCTTGGGAAAGCAGTCAGCTCCCACAATTGTGTTGCAGACCACGAACCAGAAGGACAGTCTCAGAGGACACCCTGCTTTTGAAATGGGCAGGGAGGTTCCTATATGCCTACCCACCTTTTCCACTCATCCAGAAAGTCCTCCTGAAACTCAGGAGGGGACCTGCAACAATGATCCTAATAGTCCCAGACTGGGCCAGACAGAGCTGTATTAATTTTTCCTGGCCCTCTCCAGCAAGTCTCCAATCAGCCTGCCACTGAGTCACAATCTGCTGACCTCGTACCAGGGCAGGATAGCATTCCCAAACCTCACTACACTTGGGGCATGGCTCTTGAAGAGTTAGAATACTCTGGATTGAATCACTCAGTGGAAGTCCTGAAGGTGCTTGGCGTTTCCAGGAAAGCAGCAACCAAGAAAATAATACTCCTCTAAATGGAAGAAATGTTCTTACTGGTGTACATCTAGAAGAATAATCCCAATAGAGGCAGGGTTCTGTATAGTCCCATAATATCACATACACATACACCTGCAGTCTCCAGGCATAGGCCTAAGGCCATCAACACTAAAGGTGCACTTAGCGGATGTGTCAGCCTACATATCAGCAGGCAAGGGAATGTCAGTAGCCTCACAACCCATTTTCAAAAGGTTTTCTAAAGCCTCAGACACTTGTAGCCACTAGTAAGGGACCAAGTCCCTCCATGGGCTCTCAATGTCTGCCTTGCCCAATTCATGGAGGCTCTATTCAAGCCTATGGAGATTGTTGACCTGAAGTATGTCGCATGGAAAACCATAGTCCTGATTGCCATGACCTCTGTTAGGAGGGTGAGTAAACTACAAGTCCTTGGCACAGAGCCAAATTACATAAACTCCCACATAGATAAGGTAGTCTTTGGAACCAACAGGACATGCCTACCTAAGGTGGTGTCTGAACTCCACCTGAACTAGTCAGTATCTCTTCCAGTGCTCTGTCCAGAGCATTAAACTCCAGGTGAGCAAACTGCAAGGCTGTGATCTGAAAAGAGTTCTTAGTATTTACATGGACCACGCAAAAGAGGTCAGGTCCAAAAACACCCAGTTTTCTCTTACCTATGGTGAGGCTGGCAAATGTAAACTTGCAACTAAGAGGTCTATCTCTCAATGGATAGTCTGTCACATCCAGTTCTGCTATGAAAAAGCTGGGAAAATGCCACCCAGAGGCCTAAGGACACACTCCACAAGGGCATGTGGCATTCAGGAGGCATATGTGGCATCCATGAGGAGCATCCCCATATTAGGCATTTGCAAAACAGCTACCTGAAAAACAGTACACACCTTTACAAAGTGCTACTGTCAGAACATAAAATCCAGGAAGGGTGCCAGCTTTGGAACTGCTGTCTTGCAGAACCTTTCCATAAGTAAGTTCTGAACCCAACATCCCAAGATACTGCTGTGTAGTCTGCTTAGAGTGTAACCATTAAGTGAGGGATTCCTGGGGTTAGAAGAAAAAAAATATTCACTATAGTAGTGTTGTTTCTTCTCAGGAATCCCTCACTATGATTACACTCCCAACCCTGCCTCCTGTTCCAGAACCTGAAAACAGGTTCTCACAACAATCAATTTCTTATATTAAGTTGCTTAAGCACTACTGTTGTAGTTTCTCAACAATTGTAGTTTGGTTCATCGTAATCTTCCTATGTATTTTTTGCGTTTGCATGTTTTCCTCAATTTGAGAGAAGTTTTTCAAAAAATGTGAAATTTGCATAACTTTTGGTAGCCTCAGAGCTAAATTGACTAGCCACTGCTCCACTTTGGCTACAGAAATAAATCTGGCACTGCCAGAGTGGAGCATGACTGCAAAGTTTTTTGAACCAGTATTCTAAGTTCTACTCATCAGAGTAAGGTTCTGTCTCTGGGGCATTTGTCTCCTAGGAGATGATGCTTAGAATGTAACCATAGTTCAGGATCCCTGAGAAGAAACAACATTACTACGGTGAGTAACTTTTTTCTTCCCTGATGGTACAAATTGAACAATGGACCTGTCAGGTTGCTGGGGGGGAAGGTTATTATTTTTTTCATTCCCTGACAGGCCTGGTTGAACTTGAACCTCTCAGGTTGTTGAGTGAGGGGGGACAGGTTTTTTTTTCATTTCCGAATGGTCTGAGTTGGGCACTGGAACTATCAGGAAGTTTGTGGGAGTGGGACGGATGTTTTTATTCCAAACGGGCCACATTGGGCATTGGATCTGCCAGGTTGTTGGTGGGAGGGAGACATATTTTTTAGTCTCTGACAGGCTGGGTTGCATACCGGATCCATCAAGTAGTTTCGGAGAGAGGGACATAATTTTTTTTTATTCCCTGGTGGGCTGGATTGGTTGTTGGACCCATCAGTTAGCTGGACGGGGGTAAGACCAGATTTATTTATTATTCCCTGAAAGGCTAGATTGGTCTTGGGATTCATCAAATTATTGAGGAACGGGGCTAGATCTTTTTTATTCCCTGAAGGGCCTGGTTTGGCCCTGGTCTTATCAGGTAGTTGGGTGGAGGAAAAGTGACAGATTTTTTTTTTATTTTCTAACAGATCATAATGGGCACTGGAGCCATTATGTAGCTGGAGGGGGAGCCATAATTTTTTATTTCCTGCTGCGTTGGGCACTGGAGCCATCCATCAGATAGTTTGTGGGAGAGGATCAAATTTTGTTTTATTTCCTGATGGACCAGGCTGAGCACCAGGCCATTCAGCTGCACAGTAGGCTGGGATGTAGTGTGAGCAACAGTGTGATCCCTATGTGCATATTAGGAGGACTGTAGAGCTGCTATTGAGGTCCAAGAGAAGGAAAGAGTGAGAGAGGGAGAATTAGGTGGTGGAGCTGGGATCATTGGCACATTGGTTTGCAACCTGGTAAGTGTGCACCCTCGTTTCCCCACGGTCCAGTCTCCCATGCTAGTGTGCTGCAGTTCAGAGGAGGTGGAAATGTCTTAACAGGCTGGTAGCAGCAGTAGTGCAGCAGCAGCAGCAGTCTCAAACCTCCCGTGCAGTATTTGAACTCCTCACTGTGACCTGAATGGATGGGCATGGGGAGAGCAGTATTTCACTATCCTGCTTATTCCACTTTCTGCTCACTGTTTTCCTGCTGCTCCTCCTTAGCTCCATTTGGCTAAATATGCAGGCTAGATTGGGCATAGGACCCATTTGGTAGTTGGAGGGAGAGGGATGGATTTTTTTTATTCCCTTACGGGCCAGGTTGAGCACTGGACTGGTAAGATGTTTGGGGGCTGGCCAGATTTTTTTATTCCCTGCCAGGCAGGGTTGGGCATTGAACTTAGGTTGTTGCGGGGGGGGGGGGGCAGAGTTGTTTATTCCCTGATGGGCCTGGTTGAACTCTAGATCTGTCAGGTTGTTGGTGGATGGTTATTGTTTGTTGTATCCCTGACAGGCCTCATTGAGGATTGGATCTCTTAGGTTTGTAGCCACCACTACCACTACATGCACAACCACCAGCAAGTGGTGCTGACTAGGAGAAGTAGGATGGTACTTGGGTTCATGGTTAGCAATGGTCTTGGAAGTGGCATGGTGCCTCCACCTATCAGGATCCTTATAGCAGGGTGCTGCCAGGGTGCTTCCCCATAGCAAATGAATATAGCCCCCTCCTTTGGTGACAGGTAAATTGGTAACACAGTGCCCTCCCCACTTATCACTCTAAACATGTAAGTAAAACATTAGCACACTAATGGCAAAATACTTCAACAGTTGCAAACAAATAACCAGAGGGGTTTATTTTGGGGTTGGAAAACAAGGTTGGGGACAAGGAAAACAAAGGAGAAGAAACAACAACATAGCTTTAAATAAATATTATATAACACAACACACTGTACGGTATGACACTCTGTCCCTGTCTGTTTCACCCTACTAGTGCACCAGTTAATCCCATAGTCCCTGTAGGAGCTTCCAAACAAGCCAGGTGTGCACACAATGAGGAGTTGCAGGCCTGTGAAGAATGGACACTTGGTGAGGTACCGTTACAGTTGGGGTGGTGTCTGCAGCTGCTATTCATGAACAATACAGTTGCTCCTGGCCATAACTGTTGCTGTGGGCTTTTAGTTAAGGTCACACTGGATGCCCAGAGATTAACTAACTAGCTAGCTGGACAGTTAAAACTGACAGTGGGAATGACAGTTTGTTGGGTAAGGCCCAGTACTCGTGATATTTAGATAACCAGGTGGTGCAGGTGCTGTGGGGATGTCTCTCCAGTTCAGGCAGTTATGGATGAGCCGTTCTGCTGGTGTAGAAGATGATTATGATCCTCTTCACCCCACAAGGGGACTTGTCTTTACCCACCCTGACAGGCAAGCAGTCAGTCGAGACCTTCACCCCATAAGGCGAATTGTCTTCACCTACCTTGGCAGGCAGGTATGCAGTCAGGCACTCAGGACCTTAACAGGTTGGTGCTCTCAGGACAAAGTTGTGTCTGTGACTGATAGGCAGCAGCAGACCACCTTTCCAGATTAAGAGCTGCTTTCAAGGCAACCCCCGCTCTACATTGGTGCAGAAGCCCTGGCTTGGCACTTTAGCTGCTGTAAGTCCCTTTTTCTGGGACTTGAGAGTCTGTTCAATAACAAATGTTCACACTTTAGTCAATTAACAGCACTGAGAGCTGTCAGGAATCAAATCAGTTGCTTTTTCTACAAGATTTCTCACAGAATCACTAGGGTTAACTATCAATTTATAAAAATGTTTTTTTTTTTTTGCTATTAACTTTTTATTAAACGTTTATATACATCCTCTTGCGAAGACAAGTAAAAAATAACAAATACAGTACATATAAAATCAAACGTGTCCAAAAGTGCTGTAATAGATACAAACACAAACACCCTCCGCAAGCCCCCCGCACTCTCCCCTACCCACCCCTCCCATCCCCTCCCACCTCCCCACACAAGGCTCTGCTACTAGATACAGTCGACAAAACTTCAACAACATAGATATATTATGTATAAGCTATTACCAGTGGGGTCCAGATTTTCTAAAAGGGTAACTGATTGTTTAAAATAGCGATCATCCTCTCAGTCCTGAGGCTCGAGAGGAACTCCGCCAACCATTCAGAGTAGGTAATTCGACAGGAGTCCTTCCAGTGTTTCAACACTATTTTTTTCACTATGCAAGAGATCAGAGTTATATGGAATTTCCTTGCTTTAACTGAGAAACCTGACATATCTCCTAACAAACACACTTCAGGACAAAACATATCCTCTAATCCCAGTAATGGATCGGCCTTGTTTTTTATCTCATTCCACAGTGGGGTAATTTTAGGACAATACCAGAAAATGTGGAGAAGGTCACCCCCCTCCATATCACACCTATAGCACTCAGAACCCCTTACTAAATTTAAATCCGATAGCTTCTGAGGCGTGTAGTAAATATTATGTAATATCTTAAACTGCATCAGCCTAAGATAATCCTGTCGAACGAATTTATGGCAATTCTGCCAAATCCGTGCCCAATCTAAAGTTATATTAGGGAATACCTTGGCCCAGTATGAGCTTGGTGCTAGATTGTCCTTAAAGGCCCAATGGAACAACACTAGATAAATCTTAGAAATGGCCTGTGGAATTCCCACTAATGGCCTAAGGTCCCCCAGAATGGAATACAGGGTGGATAAATCGGATGACTTCCAATTTTCTGAACCAATGAATGGCGTAATTGATATATTTTGAAACTATCCCTAGGTGTCAAGTCAAACTTCTTCATGATCTCCACCAATGAGATTATGCCGCCACCTGAGTTAATAAATTCTTTCAAGGAGCAATCAGCCAGGAAGGGTAACCAATTCTGTTTGATGGTCCGATGCCCTATCTGCCATTGAGGGTTTCCCCAAACAGGCTGTCCACTATCTTGAGTTTGTTCATATTTCAAAAAGTTACATAATTGATTATGTATTCTAAGGAAAGTCCAATGGAGAATTTTTAATAGAGAGGGAAGTAAACGGGTAGGTACATGGAATAGAGCTTTAGGATTAATATCAAAACTCTTAATAAAGCTAACTTCCAAGTTAACCCATAATGGGATATATCCAGAGGTTAAGATATTATCCTCACAATGCATCCATCTCCCATACTTATTCAGATGCGCTGCCCAAAAATAAAGCACAAAGTGAGGCAATCTCAAACCACCTAAGTTTTTGGGTGCAGCTAACTTGAGATACGACATCCTAGCTTTTTTATAACCCCAGACAAAATCAGCCAGTTCCCCATGAAGTTTCTTGAACCAAGAGAGGGGGATCCAAACATTTAACATGCATATGGGGTAGAAAAGCCTAGGAAATATATTCATTTTTTTAATGTTGATTCTACCCCATAATGACAATGGTAGCTGTGCCCATCTTTTAAGGTCTAATTTGATATTGTGAACTAAAGATTCTAAATTCAATTGACGCAATCTATCTTGGCTGCTTGTCAAGGTGAGGCCTAGATATTTAAGGGATTTAGGATTCCATCCTAAACCTAACCCCTCAATATCCCATCTAAATAATCTGTTATTCTAAGGGTAAACAACTGTCTTGTCTTAGTTCAGTTTATAATTAGCTAACACACTAAAATTCTGTATTACTTTTAGTAGACCGGGAATGGATCTGTCAGGCTTCGATACATAGATTAATAAGTCATTGGCATAGGCCGTAACCTTGATTGTATATCCCCTTACATTAATGCCTGAGATTTCAGGAGATAGTACTATGCACCTTATAAGGGGTTCCAAGTACAGATTACATAATAAGGGTGAAAGGGGGCATCCTTGTCTCGTGCCAACATGTAATGTAAAAGGTGCAGAGATAGCCCCATTGCACACAAATGTTTTTTTAAAAACTCACCATCCCATCAGCTGAAAAAGGGTCACTAGCTCTACCTCTGATTAGACTGCTGCAGCTACCAATCAGATACTTGCTGTCCTCGGGGCAAACCACATCCAGCATGGTCAACCCCACAATCTTGTTCATCTTTGGAAGATATCTTTTAAATTATATCATGTTGGGCAGCTTCTGGCTGCAGGGCCAAACCCTCCTGGTCCCTACTGAGGCTCACTGGAATCAGGGGGCACATAGAGAGGACAGGATCCCCATTGGAAGATCTGTTTCTTGGGCTCCCGAGGCAGGAGCAAGTTTCTATTTACAGCGCCTATGCTGCAAAGACTCATGGGACTTGTAGTCCCAGTGCCATATTGACCTTTTCCTGTTTCTTTTCATGACCCACTGGAGACTTGTACAGGTCAGAGAATGGTTTAAATTTTAATGATATTATTTCTTTATTTTCCCCTATCCCTTGCTACATGTCCTTAGGGGTGGGGGAGCTTACAGTGAAAACTGTGCTTCTGTCACATTGTCCTGGGTGCTTTGAGGTGCCAAAAACTACCGGAGGCCTTTCCCTAGCTATTTTGCAACTGTTTGAGGGGGTGGGGAAGATCAGCATTCATCTGGCTTGCCAGCCACATTATTGGGTACATTGAGGCACTGAAAACTGTTCACTTTACTCTCCAGCCCTAGCATCAGTCCAGGAGAGAGCTGGGGGAACAGAGATGCAAACCTCCCAGCCACAGGAGCAGCGAATGGGGAGACAAGGCGGTAGGGTACCAGGTAAACTCCTGACATCGGGAGGGTGTTACATCCCCCCTCTGAACTCCTTAGTGTCCTCACCAAGGGCTGAAAAACATAAAGTATTGCACACACAACACAACACATTACATCACGTCACATCACATCACATCACGTCACAGGATATCTAATACACCTGGTTCCTATCTAAACATTTCTGACTAGTTCACCTGCATTCTCTCTGAATTGTATCAGCCTTGATCTTTACAGAATGCAGGGCATACATAGGTAATAGCATTTTTCCCACCATGGTTTACAACTACACCTCCTTATAATGACTTGAGGGCAGCACAAGGGGGGCAGCAATAGTGGGCTGAGCAGCAGATTAACCTTTTTATGCACCACATTTACAGGGAGGTCAGTGGGGACACCAGGGACATTACCAGTGAGTTTTGCAGGTTGTTTGACTTCTCTTCCAGAACAACAGGAGCCACAAGTTCCTCTGCAATTATCTGATCAGGATCATTGATGGGTTCTGTGTTCTCTGCCAGAGCAGATTCAAATCTTTCAATGTCTTGAGGTGGTTTTATTACTGGTGTCCAAATATTCTCTGTACTGGCAGCAATGTTTGTGACTGTAGGCCCAGATTCAGTTGGATTAAAGGGTGCCGCTGTTGGATTCAGTGGTCTGAAATGACTGATCTTACTTTCTCCGGGTGCTGAAGGGGTAAAATCCATGGAGGATGGTGCAGGCTAATATTGACATGGTATTAGACAACTGTAAGGTTCCTCATCCTCAGAGCTGCTGTTGACCATATCAGACTGAGTCACAAGGGGCAGAGCGACAGGTAATTCCAGTTGAGCTGGATGGTTCCACCTTGTCGATTGCTCATTTCTGATGACTGACTTCCTGGGTGGTGAAAGAGGTACTTGGTTAACAGGTTCAGGCAACAGTTGACCAACTGGCAAGAGTTGGTTTGATGCAATGTTTTAACCACAGCATTTCCTTGTTCTGTACTTAGTCAGTAAACTGGCAAGTTTAGAAGCTGTTCCACAATTACATATGGGTCAGGTTTCCATTCATCTTCAATCTTACGTTTGTCTGGGATCTCCAAGTTCGAAATCAGTACTCAATTCTCTGGCTGGAGAGCTTGCTCTCCTACTCTCTTGTCATTTCTGGTTTTGTTGGATAGGTTGGACTTCCCAGTTGCTTCGTGGGCCACCCTATAGGCTTCTTTCAGTTGCACTCACAGTCTCCTGGTGTACACCAAGTGTGTCTCTGGTAAGGCACAATCAGCTGACACCCCAAAACATAAGTCCACAGAAAGTCTGGCTTCTAGCCTGAACATTAGAAAATAGGGCAAGAATCCTGTTAAGTCATTTTTGATACAGTTTTATGCATAGACTAGGAAAGGTACCTGCTGGCTCTAGTATGGCTTTCTGTTAAGATCCAATGTTCCCAGCATATTAAGCAGTGTTCTGTTGAATATCTTGGGCTGAGAGTCACCTTGTGGATGGTAAGGGGTAGTACTAGACTTTTTTTTAATGCCCAAAATTCTTGTGAATTCTTTGATAAGGTGACTCTCAAAGTCTCTCCCTTGGTTGGAGTGAAGGAGTTTGGGAAGTCCATAATGCACAAAATACTTTTCACACAAAACTTTAGCCACAGTGGCTGCTTTTTGGTCTTTCTTGGGGAAAGTCTGTGCATAGTGGTTGGTGTGGTCACTTACTATCAGAATGTTTCTGATCCCCTTACAATCAGATTCAAGGGAAAGAAAGTCCATACAGACAAGATCCATAGGCCCAGTACTGATGATATTTAGAAGTGGAGCTGTCCTCTTGGGTAGAGTCTTATGGGTAATGCACCAGTTATAACTTTTACAATGTCTTTACACCTCTATGGCCATACGTGGCCAGTATAAGTGGTCTTGTACAAGGCCCAAAGTCTGATCAATTTCCAAGTGTCCCATGTCTTCATGAAGTGATTGCAACACCATTTTCCAATATTTACTGGGAAGAACTAGTTGCCCTTTGGGAAAAGGTGTTTATGTTTTGGTGAATTAATACAACAGTCCATTCCTTAATGAAAACTTGTCCCACTGCCTCAGGGGAAGTGGTACATCAGACAGATTAGATTTCACTTGAGAGGATGTCAAGCCCTTCTCTCTGGCAAGAACGATGTCTCAAAAACTGGGATCCATTCCTGTGCATGTCTTACATCTGTAGGACATAGGTGAGGCAAAGAGGTATTGTGTATTGTGGTAAAGCATGCATATACTACCGGTATAGCATCAGGATGCATTCCAAGCAGGTCTACGGCCCAATCTGGGTTGGTGATAGCAGGCCGGTCATCAGGCACCATCATCCGGCAGATTGCTTTCACTCCATCTTCAGACACTTAGGTCTGTGGCCCCTCTGTGGGTAGAATATAATGCAAGCATCTGAACAGGGCATTGCATCAACATGGTTCTGCCCAGGATGGTATTGTAAGCAAAAGTTGTAGACAAATAGGGCAGAGATCCATCCATGCCCAGTGGCATCCATCTTGGCAGTTGTCAGCACATCGGTCAGTGGGTTATTGTCAGTCAGTACAATGCACCTAGCTCCATAAGGATACTCGTGGAATTGATCAGTCACTACCCACTTCAGTGCAAGGAACTCCAACTTATAGACTGGATAGTTCTTTTCAGAGGGACTTAAACTGCGACTAGCATAGGCGACTGCTCTTAGTAATGTGCAGTGTCCAATGCTTCAAGCACTGGTCCTAGCTATTCTGGGGCCCTGTGTGAACCTCCTTGCTGGGGCCCCATATCAGAAGTCACAAAGCTCCCAAGGAACATCCTCATTCCTATTGTGGACTCCCTGTAGCTTCATTTTTAGCTAGTGTTATGCCATATTTGCACTTTACTTAAATTAGTACATACAGAACCAGGAAGAAGGAGGCCAACTGGACAGCTAAGTTTTTTTGGGGGGCCCCTCTGCTCTTGGGGCCCTATGAGAATGTACAGTTTGCAACCCCCTAAGACTGGCTCTGAATCCTTCCATGCTGGCATCAATGTGAAGGGTGTATGGTTTAGTATAGTCAGCAAAAGCCAATACAGGGGCTTCCGTTATGCATGAATAATTTCTTAAAAGTGTTCTCCCAGACGGCAGTCCACCAGTCTCTAAAAGGTTCATTGGTCTTGAAATATTCAATGGGGGAGTTCTTTTTGATCCCCTGATGTTTGGTTTTATAGGTTAGAGCATATCTATGAGTCAATCTGTGCAACGGCCTCACCACTGAGGAGTAATTTTTAATAAATCCCCTCTAGTAACCACAAAACCTAGGAAGGATTGAAGCATTTTCAAGTCGGTAGGCCTTGGCCATGTCATAAGAGCTTTCACTTTTTCTGGACGAGTGCTGATACCTTGAGCTGAAACAATGGGCTGGATTTTCAAAGGTCTCTTCGATCCACGCAAGTTGCGTCAAACAGCCAGTTTGTGTCATATCTAGGTGCACCAAATACTATGCAACATATTTTGCAAGAAAAGCGTTCTCTGTGACAAAGTCCCCCAAACTGATGCAAGAGGGCCACCATGTCAACAAAATGACGCAAAGGATGAGAATGACGTAAGCTGCACCAAATTAAATAATGCACGTTGAGTCAAAAATGGTACAAGCTGAGTCAAAAATGACTCAAGGAACGAAAATTACGCAAACTGAGTAAGAAATGGTGCAAGCTGAGTAAAGAATGACACAAGCTAAGTCAAAAAATATGGCAGATGAAATTACCAAGACTAAGCCCCCCAAACATTCTAAACTAGTTCTGCAAGAGAATACTGGTTCTTAATAGTAGTATAGTCAGGTCTGACCACCTGCTGTGGGCCTCTTTATACAGTATGCTCTTGTGTCCCTTAGACCAGCTCTGGCTGGTCTAACAGCGACATGCATCTAAGGCACAGGAACAGGGCTCACAGTCCTTGAAAATCCCAAATAAGGGGAAGGTGCATCATTTTGGTGTTGTAGGCATCCCTTCTGACATAGCACAGGCACTTTTTTGGTGCAAGCATGGCACAAGGCACTCTTGCACATGTAGACCTGTTTTTGACGCAAGCACCATTTGAAAATCATAATTGGTGCAAGGTATGATGTATCCTGCTCCTTGAATCAGTTGTTTTTGATGCAAGCACCCTGTGTCATTCTCTGGCTTTTGAAAATGTGGCTCAATGTGTTCAACACACTTCATGGAAGTCTGGCAGAACTGACACTTGTCCAGGGAGAGTTTTAGATCATGCTCCTTCAGCTGATCCAGTACCTTTAGTAGTCAGGCTTCATGTTCTTCCAGTATTCTCACAAACACTATAAAGTCATCCAAGTAAACCAAGACCTCTAGGAGATTCAAATCACCCACTACCTTCTCCATCAGGTGCTGGAAAGTTGCTGGGACACCAGATATCCCCTGTGGCATACGCTAAAATTAGTAAAATTCAAGTGGACAGATAAAGGCAGTCTTTTCCTTATCTTCCTCAACAATCAGTATTTATTTATTTAGCTTTTGTTTACCAGGTAAGCACACTAGACAAAGAATGCCTATTTCAGGTGCGACCCGGGAGATTACAAGGAAATCGCACAAACAGTATAATAATAACAAGGAAGCAATGTACAGTCTGTGAACCACATAAACAAAAATATATGCACAGTGGTAAGGACAATCAAACAGTAAAAGTTAATAAACATTTCATGGAAAAAACATATGCTCAATGGTAAGGACAATCCAATATACATCTTTATGGTAGGAATGCTAGAGCTCTAAGGGTAGAACATAGTGCTGTGACTCCTTTGCTAGGAACAGTAAGTGCTTAGAGTGAAAGGTTGGATAAAGGTCGATGGTCACACTTCATGGTTAGGTAGGGGCCCAGTAGTCATGGTAATGGGTAGAGCACACCAAGACTGGGAGGGAGATGCCAGGCAACCTACAATAAAGACAGTTGTAGGCTAAGGCAGGCTTTAGGTGAGTCCCAAGGGAGTCTTGGGAAAGTTGCAAACTGAGGCAGACTGCAGGTAAGCCCATAGGGATTTTTTAAACCAGGGATGGGTGGAGGCACGTCTGATGAGAAATGATAGGGAGTTCCAGAGATGAGGGACACAGACTGCAAAGGCACGATTACCAGAGAGATTATGAATTTTAGGGACAAGGAGGGACTGCGACTGTAATGATCTGAGCTGGTATAATGGCTGTGCTGGCTGAAAGAGTTTAGACAGGGCAGGAGAGGTGGCATTACCGACAGTTTTGTTGATGAAACAGCCCAAGACCTAAGAGCAGTAGTTACTCGGGGACAACCAGTGGAGTCTGTCATAAAGCTCACAGCGATGGGTGAAACGAGAGGTGGCGAGGGCAAAGCAACACATATTATTATACAAAGAACCTCAATGTGCAAGCACTGAGGCAATGGTTACCCCAAAGGGCAGTGGCTTGGAAGCCTAGTTTCAAAGAAATACAAAATCACACATACCCCCATAATGCAAATCACCACAGTATATTATGCTGGTTCAACTTTAAGCAGAAATGCATGGTACCAAAAGGTCTCTCACACAGTCTGTAAAGGGTGCTAACAGAAGACACATACACATGTTTCGTCCTACCAGGACTCATCAGTGTACCTCATCTGTTTGACACCCCAGTGGAATGAACCAGTAATCCTAAGATGGTCTATCTGGGTTATGTAGTGGTGAACCCAATAAAAACCAAAAACAAGCTAAAAGACAAAGAACCTCAGCTTGCAAGCACTGTGGCAATGGTTACCCCAAAAGGGCTTTGGCTGGGAAGCCAAGTTTCAAAGAAATACAAAATCACACATGACCCCATAATGCAAAGCACCATGGGCTGTATATGCAAATCACCACAGTATATTATGCTGGTTCAACTTTAAGCAGAAATGCATAGTACCAAAAGGTCTCTCACCTGGTCTGAAAAGTGTGCTAACAGAAGACACATACGTGTGTTTCATCCTAACAGGACTCATCAGTGGAATGAACCAGCTATCCTAAGATGGTCTATCTGGGTTATGTTGTAGTGAACCCAATAAAAACCAAAAACAAGCTAAAAGACAAAGAACTTATATTATTATAGACCACATCCCATTTTGCAAGGCAAGCTTTAGTAACAAGAGGAAAACACGTCAGCCCATAACTGAAAGAGGGAAGAAGTATTCCTTTGGCAAGGGCAATTCATGCAGCTGCAGTAAGGGACACCCTCACCCCTGTATGCAAGGCCAAATTTGATGTTTGTTGCCCAGCACATGTTTTGAATATGTAGGGAGAGATCTAACTGGGGGTAGTAACCATTGCACAAGTTCTGGACAGAGAACCGTCTACTCCCTGTGAGGCTGTCCAAGGCATCTTGTACTTGAGGCCTAGTATACTGGTCTGCTACCATTCATTGGTTATGGGTTCGATAGTCAATGTACATTCTTAGGGCACCATTATTCTTTCAGACCACCACTATAGGTGGAGCATAGGGGCTCTAAGACTCTGTTATGATCCCTGCCTTCAAGACCTCTTGCAGATGTCGCCTAACATCTTCAGTGTCAGCAGGCACCAATCTCCTATACCTTTTCCTGAACCGGCAGTTGCTGTGTAGACCTATATGATCCTTCTCACCTTTGGCACATCCCACATCCTACTCATGACATGAGAAGATATCTGACCATTTGGCCAGTTCCTGTTCTAATCATTTCTTCCAGGTGGGAGGAATGGGAGATGAACCAAATTGAAAACCCCTTCATCCAGTCGAGTGGTTCTCCTAATGGGATGGTGCCACTACCACATTAGCTATGTAAAGATTGGCTAGTACTGTACCAGACTGTACCATCAGACCTCTGTGTGTTTTGTTCTTTAACTTTATGTTAATCCTTTTAACCATCACTTCGGTTCCAGGTAGCACTCCTTGTTGAACCATCAGACCACTTGGCAAACCTCTTCCCGGAGACTCCACAATGGCAGTCTGGTCAAAAAGAGATTCATGGCAATCCATAGCTACTTCCACCAGGCACTCAACTCCAGGGGATACAATCAAAGGCTCTTTCTCTTCTTTCTTTATGCTCCGACAATCCTCTCAGGGTGGTTGCAGACCTTGGACTTCCTCTCCAGGTGATGGTACTCACAGGGTATGAATTGTTTAAGTCTTGTAGTTTCCTTCTCCTGCCTTTTGCAGGCACAAATGAGCCAGGTGTCCAAACATATTGACATTGGTTCCAGTCAGCACAGGTGGCTTGTCAAATATCTGGATGTCAGGACAAATGAAAGCTAAGGCATTGATCTTTAGAGGCTGCAAAAGCAAATGTTTCAGGTATGTCTGGTAGAAAGATTGGTAGATAATGGTGACCTGTGACCCACTGTCCAGTATGGCTTCACATGGATATCACTCAATAGAGATCTTTATGGTTGGGGTAGGACCCATCAGTCCTGATGGCAACTTGTCTCATTTAACAAATGCATTGGGATTTGTCCATCTTACAGAGCTGTTAACTATTGGCGTCCTAGGCCGCTCCCTCACTACGCTCTGTTGTTGTTTCCCTGCGGATGTTGCCTTCTTTCCCATTTTTGGTCCATGAGCTGCTGGTTCCCAGGCTTGTCACATCCTTGGGCAAAATATTCATATTCTCCGCAATGAAAGCAGAACAATCCATCTGTGGGTAATGTCGAGGGTCAAGGTCAGATCCTTGAAGCAGACAAAGGATTCAGTGGGTATCCATGACCAGGTGGCAGAGATTTGACTCATGGGTGAGATGTCTGTGCTGTCTGTAATGCCTTCACAGACTCTGTGAGTTCCTTCAACTGTGCTCTCATATCTGGGGTGTCACTTAATTCTTGGCAACTGTCAACATGAGGCTGCAGGGGGATGGCTTTTCCCATAGGCACCCATAATGAACTTGCAATGGCTTCTTGTGATTCTTCTTCCCTCACTTCATCAAGTAGCTGTCAAAAGTTCAGGGGAACTGCTCTGCTTTCGTTTAACCTGAGAGTTATCAGGGTCCAGCGGGAATATACAGCTCCTCGTAAGATCTGATCCAGTCTCATCTGGGAAAATTTGGCAGGGGTAACTCCTCTGGATTCCACCATTTTACAAATCACTGTCTCCCCTTTTTTGTGTAGTGGTTCCCAGTTGTAAAATGAAATCTCCCATCCACTCAACTGCTCCAAAGGTACTCTTTAGAATGGCAAGATGGTCACTAGCAGTGCATTTTGGGTGGCTGGCACGGAGTGAGCAGATGACATCCAAGGCCATACCTCTCAAGCTTTCCACAATACATTTACATTTTTAATCATCTGAACACTTCCATACTTTCTCCATCTGGGTGGTTTGGCTCATCCAGCTTTTGTAATTGTCCTCTCCTGAAGGAGTGGAGGTGGTACGAGAGAAAGTACGCAGTCTCCTGTACTGTTCAGGGGGAATGACCAAATAAGGAGTCCAGTCCTGTCCTCCAGTTCAGAGTCCACTGTGTGTTATTGTCTGTGCCAGATCATCTTCTTTGAAGAATGTTCTCACACCCTAAACAGTCTTTCCCTCAGTTGCCAAAAATGATTACAACTTCTTTTTTTTATTTTTTTATATGTCTACCTCCTCGGCTTGGGGGATCGCGAAGGTTCTCCTTTCTGGTCCACTGGAGGCTCCTGCACCAGGTGCAATGCCTGCGCTACAACCCCTTACCTTCTCCCTCTCTCAGGCCATGATGCGGGTCCTAATGTAGAAGGCCAAGGGATCAGGGCCAGAAGGAGCTTCCTGGAGCATCCAGTGCAGCGCCACAGTAGACCATCAAGAGCACCAGAGGATTCAGCTGTTTTTATTCCTGATTTCTTCCCCCCCCCATGGCATGGGCATGCTGCTGCACATGCACCCACAAACCACACATTGGACATCTGCCCGAACCTACCCCTCCACTGCACCGCGAGTCACACTACTCCCTAGCCTCTGCCAGATGCCAGCACCTTCACAGGAGTCCCTCTCCACCCTCGACAGAGGAGAAGAGGAGTCTAAGGGATGCTCAATCCTCCCCCCCCAGCTGACCCCTGACAACCTGAGTCTGTACCCAAACCCGTGTCGCCGGCATAGCGCGAGGTGTTGCATCCAGCGCATCAACCCTCAGCACCACTGAGCCGGCAATAATTGCAACTTCAGTTCAAATTCACTTTGCTCGTTATAGCCCTTGGAGAGAGGATCCAGGCTTGCATAGGTTGTTATGGACCAGAGGGTGGGATCTTCATCAGCAGTGAGCTGATTGGGCACCCTGGAGGGAACAACATTCTCTTGGCACTCCATCAGGACACATAATGTCTGACGAGCAGAATTGTAAATCCTTCTAGGTACAATCACTGTTCCAAACTTTTTATGCTGCCTATGACACTTTTGAGATAGTTCCCTGGGGTTCCTTCAGGGATCCTTTGCACCAAAATAACTTTCTTTGGATTAATGTCCTCACCTTTACACCAGTCTAGAAATGAGTTGTGATCCATCATGGGGGGGGGACACCAAACTGTTCTTGCCAAAAAAGAGGGGTGTTGCAGAAATGTCCAAAAATCCCAGCAGTGGCCTCTACATTTGTAACTATCCCTACCACTATATACACAACCACCTGCAAGTGGTGCTGACTAGGAGAAGTAGGATGGCGCTGGGGTTCGAGGTTAGCAATGGGCTTGGAAGTGGCATGGTGCCTCCACCTATCAGGATCCTTATAGCAGGGTGCTGCCAGGGTGCTTCCCCACAGGAAATGAATATAGCCCCCTACCTTGATGACAGGTAAATTGGTAACACAATGCCCTCCCCACTTATCACTCTAAGCATGTAAGTAACACACTGGCACACTAATGGCAAAATATTTCAGCAGCTGCAAATAAATAACCAAAGGGGATTTATTTGGGGGTTGGAAAATAAGGTTGGGGACAAGGAAAACAAAAGGGAAGAAACAACAACACAGTCAGTTTTAAATAAATATAACACAACACACCGTACGGTATGACACTCTGTCCCAGTCTCTTCCCCCAACTGGTGCACCAGTTAATCCCACAGTCCCTGTGGGAGCTCCAAAACAGTCCTGGTGTGCACACAGTGAGGAGCTGCAGGCCTGTGAAGAATGGACATTCGGTGCAGTACTGTTACAGTTGGGGTGATGTCTGCTGCTGCTATTCACTAGCTGCACAGTTGCTCCTGGCCATAACTGTTGCTGTGGACTTTTAGTTAAGATTGCACTGGATGCTCAGAGATGAACTAACTAGCTAGCTGGACAGTTAAAACTGACAGTGGGAATGACAGTTTTTGGGTAAGACCCAGTACTCAGGACCTTTAGATGACCAGGTGGTGTAGGTGTTGTGTGGGTTGTCTCCTCAGTTCAGAGAGTTGTGGATGAGCTGTTCTTCTGATGTAGATGGTGATGATGCTCTTCACCCCACAAGGGGACTTGTCTTCACCCACCCTGGTAGGCATGCAGGCATGCAGGCAGTCAGGACCTTAATGGGTTGTTCCCATCAGGAAAAAGTTGTATCTTTGACTAAGAGGCAGCAGAAGACCACCTTCCCAGATTAAGAGCCGCTTTCAAGGCAACCCCTGCTCTATGTTGGTGCTAAAGCCCTGGCTTGGCACGTTAGCTGCTGTAAGTCTCTTTTTCTGGGACTTAAAAGTCTATTCAGTAATAAACTTTAAAACTTCAATCAGTTAACAGCACTGAGAGCTGTCAAAAATCAGATCAGTTGCTTTCTTTACAAAGATTTCTCACAGAATCACTAGGGGTAACTGTCAACCTCTTAGAATGTTTTTATTAAAATTCAACGGCCCATTGGCTGAAAAAGAGTCACTAGCTCTACCTCTGATTGGACTACTGCAGATACCAATCAGGTCCTTGCTGTCCTCAGGGCAAACCACATCCAACAGGCCACCCCCACCTAGTCTTGTTCATCCGTGGAAGACATCGTTTAAATTATAGCACTTTGGGCAACTTCTGGATCAAAAGTCAAACCCTTCGGGTCCCTATTGGAGGTCGCTGGAATCGGGGGTATGTAGACAGGACAGGAGCCCCATTGGAAGCTCCATTTTGTGGGCTCCCCAGGCAGGACCAAGTCTCTGTTTATAATGGCTCCTATGCCTCAAAGGCTCATGGGACTTGTAGTCCCAGTGCCATATTGGCCTTTTCCTCTTTCTTTCCCCGAACCACTGGATGCTTGTATGGGTTGGGAAATGGTTTAAATTTTGATTATTTTATCTCTTTATTTACCCCAGCCCCTTGCTACATATGCTTGGGGGCTGGGAAGCTTACGTCCCCCACTCTGGGCAGCCTCTTTAAACTGGCAGTACCAACTAAATACCAACTAAAAACACTAGACGTGCAACCCCCCACAGGCTGATGATCCCTTTCAAATGTACTAAGCTTGCACAGAATTCCGTCTTGTACAATGGACCGAAATGGTACAATGAACTACCAGCGGACCTTACTGATACAACCAAGATTGGAACTTTCAAATCTGGGCTCAGATCCTATCTGGACACATCCAAGACCTGTACCTGCCTGCATAGTTGCGGGTGCACCCTAGCTGCCCTATTTTCCCTTTATTCCCCCCTTCCCCCGGCCCCACTACCACCCTACTTCCCCCCCTGTACGTTTCACCCAGACGATGCCTCCCTCAGCTGATCACCCCTCCCCCGACGAGTCCTTATCAGGGCTGACCACCCTACCTGTCTTTTTTGTTTACTGGCCATCCAGTTAACAACTAGGACAGTGTACCCCTGTCCTCTCTTATCCTAAGCCCTTCTCTTGCACCATTGTAATTAAGATGTATATAATTGCTATGTACTTGCCTGTGTAATTTGAGTCACTGTTTCTCTGTATTTTTTGTCCTATCTGTAATGCTTTTGTCTACCACTGACTTGGAACCTTTAAAAACAAGTCCTTGACTCAAAGGTATTAATCCTAAACTGAAATAAATAAAAATGAAAATAAATAAGTTTACAGTGAAAATGGTGTTTCTGCCACATTGTGTTGGCTGATTTGTGGTGCCCAAAACTATCGGAGGCCTTTCCCTATCTCTCTGACCCATCTTGCAACTGTTTGAAGGGGCAGGGAAGCTCAGCATGCGAACAGCTTTTCAGTCGCACTGTCAGGTGCATTGAGGCAATGAAAACTGTTCAGTTTGCTCCCAGGACCTGGCATCAGTCCAGGAGAGAGCAGGGGGAGCAAAGATGCAAGTGGCCCCAGCTGCAGTAGCAGTGAACCAGGAGACAAGGCAGCAGGGTCCCGAGTAAATTCTCGATATCAGGAGGGGGGGTGTTACAGGTTGTTGAGGGACGGGGGCCTTTTTTATTCCCTGATGGTCTGGCTGGGCACTGGACCTGTCAGGAAGTTTGGGAGAGGGGGACAGATGTTTTTATTCCATAATGGGCTATATTGGTTACTGGATCTGCCAGGCTGTTGGTGGGAGAGAGACATTTTTTTTATTCTCTGACAGGCTGGGTTGCATACTGGATCCATTAAGTAGTTTGGGAGAGAGGGACATATGCTTTCTATTCCCTGATAGGCTGCACTGAGTATTGGACTAGTCAGATAGGTGGAGGGGGAGCGGGCCAGATTTGCTTTTTATTCCCTGATGGGTCAGGTTGGACAATGGATCTGTCACATTTTTGGGGAAGGAGGACAGAATGCTTTTATTCCCTGATTGTTGGGGTTGGGCACTGGACCCATCAGATAGTTGTGGGAGAGGGGCAGATATTTTTTTTATTCCTCTAAGGGCCTTGCTGCTCACCAGACCCATCAGGTAGTTGGGAGAGTGGGCCAGATTTACTTTTTTTTCCCTAATGGGCCTGGTTGAACACTGGACTTCCCAGGTTGTCGGGGGAGGAGTATTGTTTTATTTTAAATCCAGAACAGCCTAGATTGGGCATTGTACCTCTCAGGGTCATTGAAGCAGGGGTCCTGTTTTTTTTATTCCCTGATGAGACAGGTTGGTCACTGAACTTGTCAGGCAGTTTGTGGGAGGGAGACAGATGTTTTTAATGATGGGTCAGATTGGGCATGGAATCTGCTAGTCTGTTAGAGGAAGGGTTTTTTTTTATGGCTTGACAGGCTGGGTCGCATACTGAACCCATTATCAATCAATCAATCAATCAATCAATCAATATCTTTATTCAGCCAGGCGGAACACCATTGAGCAGGGCTCATTTATAAGATGGACCTGGTAGTTTAAACAACAACAACAAGTCACAATACAACAATTTGGAGTAGGCGTAGTAACATTAGCAGCCTATGTACAGTCATTACAAATGAGAAAGGCGTGGCTTGGCACGGTGGTGTACAATAATTTACAAATAGCAACGTAAGACTTGACACTGAGAACAGAACAAGGCAACATAATTTACAGGCGTGGTACCAAAGGCAGTCAGCATACCGCTATGTGCGAGATCTATGCAAGGCAGCTCTCTGATACACAGTAGAGTACAATATTATATTGGATGAGGTCTAGACCAGCAAAGCATTACGTGGCCTAGGAGAAGACTATAAAGCAAGGGCGCTGACGGCACAGGATGCACCAAGGATAATGGAGGGAGGAGAGGTTAGGAGGGGTGGGAAGGGGCAATTGTAATACCTTCAGGATTGACATAGCTACATTAGTCGGAGTGGTAGGTCTAAGGGTAAGGGGGAAGGTATGTGGGTGAAAAGGTGCCATTAGTAGGGGAGGTGACTAGATCTGTCAGGCTGTTGGTGGAGGGGGGCAAATTTGTTTTATTCCCTGATGGGTTGGGTTGGACACTAGATCCATCAGGTAGTTGGAGTGGGTGACAGATTTTTCTTAGTCCCTGATGGGCAGGGCTCGACAGACCCATCAGATATAGTAACTGGGAGAGAGGGCTAGATTTTTTTTGTTCCCTGTCAGGCCATGTTAGGCACTAGAAATTCTTCTCTATTCTATTCTACATTTCTGGCACTACCAGTATAAAACATCTGTTACTTTAAAATCATTTGGGGATGCAGTATGTATGAAAAAGATGCCGGTTAAGTGTTGTTTTGCAAATTGCCTCACTCTGGTCCCCCATTGCTCCAACATCTGATCCTTCCCCTTAGTTTTCCCAGTCCATGACCAGGCTACTCAGACTGAATGGAAAAACAGTTGTTTTTTTACTATACAGAGAAGCCGGGAGATAGATTTTCTAGTTCTTGGATCAAATGCTGCCACTGCTTTGCTGTTATTTGTCTTTCTGTGCTGCAATAATTTAGTAGCATGACAACTCTCAGTTTTATATAGGTGATTTCATTTTTTTTTTCAGAAAACATAAAGGTTAACTTTCCATTCAAGAGGCTGTGCAGAGAGACAGAGTTGATAAGTTCTTCCTCTCTCAGCTCAGTCATTCTCATTCTTTTCAGCACAGTTGGGGAGGAGGTTAGGGAAAATAACCCGAGGATAATTCAGCTGCATGTTCACGAAAGAAGCACTACTTGCTCACTTAGTCTTGTCACGGGTTCACATGCACTCTTCTCCTTGCAGCTAACAGAAAGTTAGCAAAGCGTTATAGACAGCTGCAAGAAACAATAGCAAAGCACAGACTCACTGACTGGGAGACATAAAAAGGTGTACTATGACTTCTGTTACATTTGTTCTGCTATTGAGTCTGCTGTGAATCCCCCATTTTCTGCTATCCTCTAACTTTGCTTCTTTTTTCTTTTAGATAATTCCTGTCAAAATCTTGATTTATAACTCTATTTTCTATTTTCAGCATGCATTTAATATTACTATTTTGTTTTGTTTTCAGACCACATACTGATGCAGCATCTTGTTTTTTTAATAAAAAGGTGTATCCAGTCTCTCAATGCATTTCAATGGGACAGCTGCAGAACACTCCATGACTTTGATCCCAGTAGGAACTGGTCTGCTATGCAGACCTGCCGTAAAAATCCATCTTTTAGACATCTTTGGTTGCCGAAGTCTGCCATTATGGATCACTATGTGACATGATTTCCCACTCCTGTACATAACTGTTAATAATATTTCTGCTCTCTCTCTCAGATTGCATCCCGGCGGTTAGGTGACCAGATCCCCTTGATCATACTTCACTTTCTTCTCCAAGAATACAAAGACAATTTCCACCAAGCAATGCTGCAGCTTCTCCAGGACAAGGATCAAGTGAACGAATTTCTTAAGGAAGACAGGAAGATTGCAGATGCGAGGCAAGAACTGAAACATCGAATACAGCATCTCACCCAAGCTCTTCACTGCCTGGCAAAGTTCACTTAAATTGCTGACATGTCTATGAATGTATACTACCAGACTGCTTATTAAAGTAGTGTTACAGGTTTTGATTGTTTCACTAATACATACAGACTCCAAACATCATACTGACCTTTGTTTATCACTATTTCTATTACATTTGTTCTGCTGAGTCTGCTATGAATCTCCCCTCTTGACTGTTATCCTTTTCAGTGTTGCCACTACATTCTGTGGTTCCAATTGCACTGTTTAGTACTGTAACAGACACAGTGGCAAGGTATGCCCAAGTCATACATGTAGCACTGCCACCACCTTTGGTAAACCAGTGTGGTCTGGTAAATTGCGTTTCAGAGGCGAGTGCTGGAGACATTCCAATCGACCAATCCACATGAACTTTGGCTTTTGGTGGGCTCAGTAAGGAAACCACTAATTTCTCTTCCTGTTGCTAGCCTTTGGAAGACAGAAATCTTGCTTGCAGAGCAGAAAGCAGCTAACTAAAATAAGCTACCATTTTCTTACTAATTTAACACTTCTGTCTCAGCCAGAGTCAGTGTCTGTTGAGATTAAGCAGACAGATACTTGATTAGAAGTAGAAGGGCTCTTATTTAGGGTTAAAAAAGAAAAGAAAGAAAGTCAGTGTGTGTTCTGTGCTGGGAAGGCTATTGTATCAACTTATTTTGCTAATCAGTAGGAGGAGAGAGAGGGCTTAATTGGGGGTGTGGCTTAGACAATATAAGAGCAGGTGACTCCAATTACAACTTCCTGTTGCTAGCTTTTTTCTTACTAATTGCCCTCTATCCCAACCTAAGCCAGTTCTACTTTTATAGCCACTGGATTTGATTGACAACAAGAACTTCATGTTTGGCAGTAGGAAGGGAAGGGAAGGATCATAGAGAAACATTAGTTTTGTCAACCCTAAAGGAAAAAAGTAGCTCGCTTTTCCCTCCAGCTGCTGGTGGTCTGACACTGAGCAAGGAAGAAGGAGGCTACTGAAGAATATAGGAAGTTGCTATCCCAGAACAGGAAGGGTGAGAGTTGAAAGGAGAGGAGAGAGTAAGCATACAGAGAAATAGGAGAGGGGACACAAAATAAGACATGATAGGAGTCATGCAGTGCAATGGCTGTGGGGCAGCAGTGTTCCGGGAGGCATTCTGGAGGCTGCAATGCTGCTCTATTTGCAGGCACCTCTCTGGTCTGAGGAAGGAGGTTGTCAGTCTCCAGGCTGACCTGGCTAGGATTTGTGAAATCTCCTCCCCCACCCAGAAACCACCAGGGCCAATGCCACTACCTCAGAGGTTGCCAAGAAAGAGGAGAGGCTGCACCAGGGTATGCTCATGGAGGGAGAGGGTGGTGGAACAGAGTTGCATCCCTCCAGCTGCATCTCTCCATAATTCATACGATCTTCTGGTGGATAGTGGTTCCTGTATGGAGTCACCTGCAGTGGAGACCAAGGAGGATGCTGGGAACCTTCACAAAGGAGACCCACAGGTGGGTGGCATGGGACCCCACAGAGGAAGGAAACAACTCCTGGTGGGGGACTCAATCATTAGGGAGTAGAAGTCAGGGAGGAAGGGGAGAGGGACGTAAGGTGCCTGCCTGGCGTCATGGCTTGGAGGGACAGGAAGCGAATCCTTAGGACCATGGGAGCAGCTGCATGATGGAGGAAGATGGATGTCATTATCCACCTAGGAACAAATGACCTGGCTAGGAATGGGATCAGAGCAGTGCAAGAGGAGTTTGTAGAGTTGGGGAGGGGCCTTAGACAAGTAGCTTATATGGTAACCTTCTCAGAGGTGCTGCCTATCTATGGCAAGGGTGATGCTAGGGTACTCCTCACCAGGGAATTCAATGAATGGTTGAAAAACTGGTGTGAAGCTCATGATTTTGGCTTCATTGGGGACTGTAGAGCCTCCTGGAGGGATGCAGACCTATACTGGCGTGATGGTCTGCATCTGTCCGGGGGAACCAGGATCCTAGTGAGAGGTTTAAATCCTTCATTGGTAAGCATTTAAACTAGCCAAGGGGGGAGGCACTGAAAAGGAACAGGAAAATCACAGCCTCCCCTAACAAAACATGGTAATTAGTGAGGTAAACACCAAGGTAGAGAAGTCATTAGGCAGCAGGACAAAGGTAAATGTAAAAAAAGACAAAGGCAGTAAGGAAAGAGATGGGGCTAAAAGGGGTAAGGCCATCAGAAAGTGGAGGGTGATGAGTACCAAAGCCCATAGTCTGTGTAACAAGCTCCCTGTACTAGTGGCCTTGATGGAAGAGGGCTGCCTGGATATTGTGGCAGCCACAGAAACATGGTACACAGAGAACCATGACTGGGATGTCAACATACCAGGATACACAATCTACAGGAGGGAGAGGGAGGGTAAAAGAGGAGGAGGAGTAGCTCTCTATGTAAAGGAAGGGATCAAAGCAACAGAACTAAAGAGTAAACAGGGAGCAGATAAGGCACTCTGGGTCACCCTGGAAACAGGAAATGGTACCAAAATCCGCATGGGGGTTGTATACAGACCCCCATCTCAGGGGGAGGGAATGGACAAGGAAATGATTGAAGGCATCCTTAGAATGGCAGAAAAAGGGGATATATTGTTGATGGGGACCCGAATATGCCAGATGTTAACTGGAGCACCTTTGCTGCAGGCACATCCAAGAGCAGGGTCATTCTTGATGCCCTACAGGGGGCATGCCTTAGACAGCTACTATTGGAACCCACTCAGGAGGAAGCAATATTAGAAATAGTACTCTCAAATGGGGATGGAGAAAGAATCACAGATTTAGAAGTGGGTAGCCATCTGGGAACAAGCGACCACCAAACAGTGTGGGTCATGATAAATACAGCCATACGTAAGCAAGAGTATTGGACTTTAGGAGGGCTGACTTTGGGAAAATTAGAGAGTGCCTCAGAAAAGCACTAGCAAACAGGCAAGAAGGAGGGGTGGAGGAACAATGGGGAGTAATCAAAACAGCCATCACAGAGGCAACAAGCCTTTATGTAAAGCAAATCAACAAAACACAATGAAGGAAAAAACTGCTATGGTTCTCAAAAGAGGTGGCAGGGAAGGTTAAGGAGAAAAGGATAGCATTCAGGAAATATAAGGAAACACAGAAGGAGCAGGACAAAGAACTTTTTCAGTTAAAGCAGAAGGAGGCAGGGAAGACAGTCAGAATAGCAAAGGTCCAAACCGAGGAAAGGATAATCAACTCTGTTAAGAAGGGGGATAAGACCTTTTATGGTTACATTAGGGAGCAAAGAAAGATCAAAGGAGGGATACTGAGGCTTAACAAAGGGGAGGGAATGTGGACAGAGGGTGATAGTGAAAAAGCAGGGATACTGAACGAATATTTCTGCTCAGTATTCACAAAGGAAGAGGAGGGGGAGGTACCTAAACCAAACAAGAGAAACACTCTGAAGACGGGGTCGATACCAGTCCATTTACAGAAGAAAGGGTTCTGAAAGAACTAATAAAATTGAAGGTAGACAAAGCAATGGGGCCTGATGGAATTCACCCAAGAATTCTAAAAGAACTAAGGGTAGAACTAGTGACACTGCTGACTACTCTCTTTAACTAATCATGGGAGGATGGAGTGGTACCTGAGGACTGGAGGAGGGTGTATATGATTCCTCTTCACAAAAGTGGGAGCAGGACAGAGGCAGGAAACTATAGACCAGTTAGTTTGACCTCAGTGGTAGGGAAAATGATGGAATCACTTCTGAAGGAAAGAATTGTTGAGTACCTAGAGGCCAGTGGAGCACAGGACCAAGGCAGCATGGATTCGTGATGGGAAGGTCATGTCAAACGAATCTAATGGATTTCTTTGACTGGGTGACCAAAGTAGTAGATCAGGGAGGGGCTGTGGACATGACCTATCTAGATTTTAGCAAGGCATTTGATACAGTCTCACACAAAAGATTAATCCATAAGTTAGCCAGCCTTGGAGTGGGTCCCAAGGTGGTAGCCTGGATAAAAAATTGTCTAGACAACAGGACACAAAAGGTAGTAGAAAACAGAGTCCACAGTGAAGAAAGGAGGGTCACTAGCGGGGTACTGCAGGGTTCAGTACTTGGACCAGTCCTTTTTAAAGTCTTTATTAGTGACATTGCAGAGGAACTGGAAGGAAAAGTATGTCTCTTTGCAGACGACATAAAGATCTGCAACAAGGTTAATACACAAGATGGAGTGGAAAGGATGAGAAGGGACTTGGCAAGTTTGGAGGAATGGTCAAATGTATGGCAGCTCAGATTCAATGCAAAGGAGTGCAAGGTAATGCACCAGGGAAACAAAAACGCAGGGGAAGAGTATACAGTGGGGGTGAGATACTGACAACAGTAAAAATGGAAAGGGACCTGGGGGTAATTATATCAGATGACCTAAAGGTGGGCAAGCAATGTGAGAAGGCAGTAAGGAAGGCTGGGGGGATACTGGGATGCATAGGAAGAGGCATCAGTAGTAGAAAACAGGAAGTTCTTATCCCTCTGTACAGACATTTGGTGAGACCCCATCTGGAGTACTGTGTGCAGTTCTGGAGACCCCATCTCCGCAAAGACATAGAGAGAGTGGAGGCTGTCCAGAGGAGGGCAACCAAAATGGTGCAGGGTCTGCACCAGAAAACATACAAAGAAATACTAAAGGAGCTTAATATGTATACCCTTGAGGAAAGAAGGGTGACAGGGGACATGATAGAAACTTTCAAGGGAATCAACAAAGTCCAATAGGGTAGCATCTTTCAGAAAAAGAGATGTGTAAGAACAAGGAGGCACAATTTAAAGATAGAGAGGGGATGGCTCAGAGGTAATGTGAGGAAGTATTTTTTCATGGAGAGGGTTGTGGATGCATGGAACAGCCTCCCTGAGGAGGTTGTGGAGTCAAGAATAGTGGGGTAATTCAAGAATGCATGGGACAGACATAAGGCAGTCCTAGTGGGGTGTAGGAGGAAGTAAGCTGTTGGTTAACTAGGATCTGCAGCTTATCTGTTAGGTAGGAAAATGGGCAGACTAGGTGGGCAAAGTGGTCCTTATCTGCAATCAAATTCTGTATTTCTAAGTTTCTATGGGGAGTCATTAACTAGCCCAGGTTTAACAGAATAACAGCTTTATTATCAGTTGATCACCTGTAAGAAACAATGTTAATGCAAATGTTAACTTTAAACATTGCCCTCCTAGGCAGGCCAGATCTATGCCTTCTTACCTGATACCAGGTTTTAAACAGATCACAATGGGAGCTCCCTTAACTCAGTTCCTGGGTACCTCAGGTGTAGAATTGTTGCAAGCCCCTAAATGTTCCTGCAGGCTGGCCAGCAGTGGTACACTTTAAAGAGAGCAATGTGCTCCGTTCCCCAAACCCCACAGGCCATGCAGTTGTTTAAAGAGCTACTGATATGCTCCAGGCAGGCAACCCGTACAATAGAGCTGCCTGCCCTAGGAGATATTTGAGCCATATATTGAATCTTTTGGTTACTTACAAAACCTTATTTCCTCCATATAGTCTGACTTGTAACTTCCTTGTACAAGCTGAGTGGCCATCAATGAGTACTGCAGACCTGCCCCTAAAAACAGCATAATTATGACACTAGGTAGAGAATGGGGCTGCAGGCACTCTATGGAGATTGTAATAGGATCATGGAGGAGGCCACCTAAATGTCTTAGATTATCTTTGCTGGCAGGTATACAACAAGCCCACCAGGATGAAACACCATGTCACAGTTTCCTGCATGACAAAAATGACTAATTTCCATTGAAATTACATTGTTTACTGCAGCAACTCTGCTGCAGCATGCTGCAGAAGTGGGTTTAATTCTGATGAGCGTTACTGTACCTGTATGGGGTTGTAATATATGCTATGTATTAGACCCATACATGTACACCTGCCAGCAAAAAAAGTTAATTTAGGTGGCCCCCCTCGATCCTATTGCAATCTCCATATAATACCTGCAGCCATGTTCCCTACCTAGCATCATAATTATGTTGTTTTAAGGGGCGGGGCTGCAGCACTTAGTGGCCACTCAGCTCATACAAAGACGTTATGAGCATGGCTTTACAGAGGAAATAACTCTTTTTGTAAGTAACCAAAAAAATTCAATATGTGGCTCAAATAGCTCGTAGTGCAGGCAACTGTATGGGTTGCCTGCATGGAGACAACAATTGTGTCAGTTGCTCTTTAAATGACATAAAACACCCTCGGCATGGAGTCTTTGTAATCTAAATTGCGAAACAAGGTGAAACAACAGGCACTGTCCCTTGAAACAATGCTACACTGCGGCATACTCAAGGTTTGCAGACTCAAATTGCTCCTCCTTATGCAGAAAGTCAATGGATCTCTGCTCTTCCAGGGAATCTATGATGTAGGTAGGTTTCCTCCCTTTGCTCCATGCTGAACTGGCTACCTTGGGCAATGCCTGTAGGCTACTTTGACCTCCTTACTCACATTCTGGAACTCTGACATTCTGATCTGACCCTCATATATTGTGACTTCCAAACCCCTAGGTTAAAAGCAGCCCAGAACCATGATATAGTGCCTGCTACAGGGCCTGAATCATCAACCCTTGGTCTTTTTCTCCACACTATATCGTTAGCATCACCCATGTACTGGCTTACATGCAGTTGCCACTCTCTTCCTCTCCAGAACTCAGCAGCTGTGTTCCCAGTTTGTTCTCACTTTTAAGGCCAGGGATGACACAGCTTGCTCTCACTACTAGCACTGCTGACCTTTGCCCACAAGATCTCCACCATATCTGCTCTCCTCCAGCACAGTCTGACCTTTATAGGCCCTGCTCACAGTCTTTCTTGGTTTGTGCCTGAGGCTGTCACTCCAGAAACTCAAAAGCCCAGAAGACACAAAAAAGGCACCAGAACCTGATGCCCCTTCTTTCCCCAGAAACTTCCTGCAGTCCCTTCTCCTGCAAGATTTCTGAACCTTGGGGTGGGCCCACCTGAGTGGGTCCATAACAATACTACAAACTGAGCAGTACAGACATGGGACTAACATCATAGAATGCCCAGAAAACAGGAACAGGCAGCACCAAACACTCAAGGGAGTTAATTAAATTCAAGCTCATTGGCATTCAAAAATAAGAGCAATTTTATAAAAGGCAATACATATGTAACCAGGTTGTTTTAGATGTTATGATTACTACCCCTGCCTTGTGTGCTCAACAAGGTTGAGAGGCTTGGGTTTCTTGAACTACCAGTTGGGGGAGTTCATATCCAAAGTTAGAGATAAGTAGTGTGGTGCCTACACCGAGAAAAACATTTAAGTGTGCCTGGTGCAAGTATAGAACCATCTCCCGTTATGCAGTGCCTTCCCACTTCCACACTGGATCAACCCACTTGTGAACCAACTCAATGCAGTCACAGTCCCAGCAAAGCATGCAACTTACAGTATTTATTTATTTTTAATATTTGATTACTAGGTAGAAAACCCAAGGGCATCAAATGTCCATTTTCATGGGTGACCCAGACACAACAATAGCAGTAGAATACAATACAAAGACAAAGTAAATTAATTATGAACATATGAACATATGAACGTATGAAAATTGCCAGCAGAAAAAGGCCTAAGTGGTCTATCGAGTCTGTTCGAGTGTGTAGCTCAGTCTATCTTACTGGAGCTGCCCTACCCTCCTTTTGCCCCCCAGAGCAATCCTCTCCCCATTCTCCCATCACTGTCTTCCCTCCCATTGCCACTCTCATTTTTATCCTGTCCCACCCCCTTTAAAACATCCCACTGCTTTCAGTGATTTCACCTCCTCAGGCAGTTCCCTGAATCATTTTTGTTGCCTTTCTCTGTACTGTTTCCACCCGGTCAATGTCCTTCCTGAGGTGAGACCTCCAGAATTGTACTCCGCATTCCAGGTGAGGCCTAACCAGCAATAGTACCACCACTCTCCTTCTGCTCATGATTTCCCTCCCAATGCAGCTCAGCATTCTGTTGGCCTTCAATGTTGCCTTCTCACACTGCTTACTAACCTTCAAGTCGTCTGAGATTATGATTCCCAGATCTCGTTCCTGGTTTGAGGCCACTAGTCTTTTGCCTCCTAGGAATACTCCTTTCATACTTGGAGATGTAGGACAACAGAAGGCGTGTGCCCATATAAATTGTCCCCACTGCTCAGTGGAGGTAACAAATTTACTTAAAGGAGTGGAATGAAGGTGCATTTACCACTTCCTCAGGCAGTTGATTCCACAACTTGATAGACCTAGACACAAAACTATGTCTTCCTAGTTCTATTCTGTATGTCCTCACTTTAATCTGTTGATTATGTCACCTCATGTCATATTTGTAATCCCTGAAGACCATGCCCAAATCCTTCCTTAGCATATCATCTTTAAGTATTCTATATAATAATAATGTCCCCCTTTTGCGCCTAACTTCCAGGGACCACAAGCCTAAGTGACTAAGCCTATCTGCATAGGATTTATCCCTACATCCTGTTATTAATTTTGCAAGGGCCCTTTGAGGTTTTGCAACCATCTTTCTATCTTTTTTTAAGTAAGGACACCAACTTGGAGAGCCATAGTCTAAGTGCAGTTTCAAATAAGCATTATACAGAGGAAGCAGAACACCCTCACTGCTGGTGAAAAACTTCTCTGCACACTGTTTACCAGATATGTTGCTTTATTGGCTACATATTTACAGTGAGCTTCACTTTTTAGGTCATTCCTGATATATGTGCCTAGGTCCTTCTCACAGGTAGTTTTCTTCAAATTAGTCCCCTGAATGTAATAATCCTGTTGGATATTGTTTTTCCCCATGTGCATTATGGTACACTTATTCAGACTAAATTTCACTTCATTCCTCTCTTCCCATTCTACAATGGTTATAATATCCTGCCCAAACCTTAGCCTGTCTTCAAAGGTGTCCACAACTCCCCCGAGTTTTTACATCATCTGCAAATTTAATTAATTTATTCTCACTCTTGATGTTAAGATCACCTATATACACACTAAACATCAGCAGGCCCAGCACAGACCCCTGCGGTACTCCACTTTCAACCTTTACCTCCTGGGATATATAGCCATGAATACGCACTGCTTGATTCCTGTCCATTAGCCAATGCATAACCCATTTAACAATGGCATTGTTGATGCCCAGTTTAATCATTTTAGAGACCAACTTCCTGTGAGGCACAGAGTCGAAAGCTTGACTAAAATCAAGCAACACCACATCCATTGCTTTATCTTGATCCATTTTTTCTCCTATATAGTTACAGAAACTTATGAGATTGATATTGCAGGATCTATTACATATAAAACCATGTTGGAATCAATCGATCATTTTTCTCTCAGTTACTGAGTTCCTGATTTCCTCAGCAATCAGGCCCTCAATTATTTTCCTAACAATTGACGTCAGACTAACTGGTCGATAACTGGCTGGGTCAGCTTTACTACCTTTCTTGAAGATTGGCACCACGATTGCCCTTCTCTAATCTCTGGGTACATAACTTTCTTTTAAAGATCTTAGTCTACATCTGCTATAATAGGTGCAAGTACATTCTTCAGCACCTTCAGGAATTGTGGATGTAGATTATCCAGCCCTGCCAATTTATTAACTTTTAAAGTTTTGATATTTTAAGTACCATATCACTAGTAATGAATTCAATTGGCTCCATCCTTTCATTATCAAGGAACACATTTGACTCCCCAGAATCTATTTTATTGAAGACTGAATTAAAATAGTCATTAAATTCCTTAGCCATTTCCAGCAGCCCTGCTTTAATGTTTCCATTTATATTAAGTGGATCAATTACCCTTTCATTATCCTTCTTATCATTAATATACATAAAAAAGCCCTTATTATTGCTTGTAGACATAGCTAGTCTGAATTCACTTTGTTCCTTAGCCTTCCTAATCTCTTTTATTAATCTGCGTAGTACCTTTCTATAATTATCTCTATTTGTATCAGATGGATTATTTTTCATTTTCCAGTAACATGATCTCTTCCTACTGCTTAATTTGGTAATTCTTTTTTTAGCCACATAGGTTTTTTATCTCTACTATTACACATTTCTTTTGGCAAGATATGAATTGATATCATATCCTCCATGATTTTAACAAATGTGTCTCTACTTTCCTCAGTTGTTAAACCCTCACTTGCAGTATTCCAATCAATTTTTAACAAATATTTTCGTATGGCCTCATAGTCAGCTTTATTGTATAGTTTGTTTTCCCTCTTATATTTTTTTTGGATTTATTTGAAATTTAATAATATCATGACTAACTTTGTTTTTTTTTCCTTTTATAGGCTTTCCTTTTTTCTGAAGAAGACCTAAGGTTGAAACATAGATTTTTAACTCTATTTTCTATTTTCAGTGTGCATTTAATATTACCATTTTGTTTTGCTTTCAAACCACATGCTGATGCAGCACCTTGTTTTTGTTAATAATATCATAGTCACTTGTACCAATCGGGCGTGTAAGCTTAATATTGCTGATATCTTCCATCATATTGGTTAAAATTACATCCAAGGTGTTATGTCCCTGAGTTGGTTCATTAATACATTGGCCTATCCCAGCTGAGACCAAATCCACCTGTACCCTTGTAGCCACTGCATTACTGGAATGATCTGAACCATTCCATTCCATATTTGGAATATTTAAATCTCCAACTAATACTAGGTCATTATGTTCTTTTAATGTTGTAGTCTCTTCAATAAACGATTCAGTTTCACAAGTAGGAGTGTCAGGGGGCCTATAAAAGACGCCCAACTTAAACGTATTTCTTTTGAACCCCATACAGGTCACCCAGAGCAGCTGAATGTTCTCATAGTTCTTACTAGTTTCATCATAAATACATTCAATGTCATTTTTAATATATAGTGCGATCCCTCCTCCTTTCCTCAACTCTCTATCTTTACTTAACAGTTGAAAACCAGGTATACATCTATTCCAACAACAGTCTTGGCTCCACCAGGTTTCAGCGACCCCAATAAAATCTACATTTCCTTTTCTTAGTAGTACTTTCAGTTCTGCCATTTTGTCTTTATTCAAGCTCCTTGCATTAAAGAACATAATATTAGCCAAGTTAGTAATCCTCATCTTAGAGTTCTTCTTAATTATGGCCCCCTTGGGATGGTTGTATACTACCCTCGTCCCCCTACCATTCAGTTTAAACACTTATCAATTTTGTTTTTTATCCTCACCCCCAGTACTCTGCTCCCTCTGAAACTCAGATGCAGACCATCCCTACAATACATGTTCAGTCTTTCCTGAAATGTATCCCAATGTCTTAGAAAGTGGTAATTATGTTCCTGTGTACATTGTCTTAACCATGAATTTGCTAAACATATTTTCTTTTGCTTATAGACTGATGCTCTCAGTTCTGGAAGTATTTCTGGAATAATGATTTCAGAGTCTTTTTCCTTTAGCTTATCTGTCAGCTTAATAAAATATTTCTGTATGTTTGGTAGTGTCTTTGTTCCCAAATCATTTATTCCAACATGGACTACTGCTAAAGGTTTACTCCTTTAAAAATGTTGTCAGCCATGTCAATCAGGTCCTGTACCCTTGCTCCCGAGAACCTACTAACCACTGTGCTAGCTTTATCGTCCCTGCAAATGTATTTATCTGTGTACTTGTTAATGGAGTCTCCAATTACTATGACCTGCCTAGTCCCTGAATAATCCTCCCTTGTCTCTGATAGTGGTGCTGATGTAGCAGTTTCCATAACCTCTTCCTGTGTGACATCATCCTGAGCTAATATAGAATACTGATTCTGCAATGGAACAACGGCCTCCCCCTCACATTCACTAGCCACTCCATTATATAATGTACCACATTCATCAGTCCTTGCTATGCTATTCAAATTATTTATATCCCTGTGTCCTTCATGTACATCCTGGTTAGAAGTCTTCGATGGTCCCCTGCCTCTTTTCTTTCTTTTTACCTATGTAACAGTATACCAGTCATCATTGTTGTCTGACTCTACAATGATGTCAATGTCTAGTTTCCTTTTGTTTCCTACATCAATGCAACTCCTGATCCATTTCCCACCTGCTCCCTATTAAAGCTAGTTAGCACTTTCAAATTTTTAGTAATCTTTGCCTGACTATTCACCAAACTCTGAAGTCTAGTGCTATTTTTATTTGCACCATTTGTTGCAGTTCTTGATTTTGAACACATTTCTCACATTCAAAGTTCTCATAATTAGACCCCTCATTGGCTAACCTAAACATTTTACAATTACTATATCCCACACAAAGGTCCCCATCCTTGGTCAAAATAGCTGTTACCATTTTCTTGTAGTACTCTCAAACTACCCTACAAGTTATCAGCGATACTCATATGTACTTACTAACTTCTACTCTCCTTCTCCCCACCTCCACACCAACATGCTAACACATGATGGGATGCGCATGTCTCTGCATGTGTCTCTGTGCACATATCTGCAAGCATCTTAGCATGTGCCACTCATGCTCGCACCGCTCACTGACCTGCCCAATTATATAGTGCCTCGTGATCTGGAAATGAAGCAAGGGTCTCGTCTTGCACCGTTCGTGATTTAAGCAGCAGTATCAAATATAATAGTGTTTAACCAGCTCCCTGGTAATCTTTAAAATTGCCCTCATCCTCCTAGGTACAGCAATACAAAAATAGCTCTCAGGGAACCTCTTTGTAGTTCCACTCCACCTCAGCTGAACTACTGGATATACAAACACTTCCTGTGTCACAGCCCCCTGGACCTTGATCCACGTAACTAATTCAGCAGAAGCAAGTTACTTAAAATTACAATGAGCAAACTGATCTTAGTAGAGCCGTCCTGTCACACCACCTTTGGCGGTCACACAGGGATGATGGCACCTTCAAACAGTCTGCCCGCTGAGCTGCCCAACTATATAGTGCCTCGCAACCTGGAAATGAAGCAAGGGTCTTGTCTTGCACTGTTTGGGATTTAAGAAGCAGTATCAAATATAAAAGTGTTTAACCAACTCCCTGGTAATCCTTAAAATTACCCTCATCCTCCTAGGTGCAGCAATATAAAAATAGCCCTCAGGGAACTGCTTTGTAGTTCCACGCCACCTCAGCTAAACTATTGGATATATGAACACTTCCTATGTCACAGCCCCCTTCTTGGATTTTTCTTTCCTATGTGCATGACCTTGCACTTTTTGGTGTTAAATCTCAGCTGCCATACTCCAGACCATTCTTCTAGTTTCTTGAGGTCAGCTTCCATCTTTCTCACTACTTCTGTGGTGTCCACCCTATTACATACTGTATCTTGGTGTCATCTGTGAACAGACACACTTTCCCTTCCAGTCTGTCAGTGATGTCTGCTATAAAAACATTGAAGAGCAAAGGCCCCAGCACTGAGCCCTGGGGCACCCCACTGGTCACACTGCCTTCCGTCGATTGTGTTCCATTAACCTGTACCCTCTGGGTTCTGCCTTGTAACCAGTTTTGTGCCCATCTGACTACTTCTGGACCAACTTCTATGTGGCAAAGCTTCTTTACCAGCCTTCTGTGTGGAACTGAGTCAAAGGCCTTACTAAAGTCTAGGTAGACCACATCTACTGCCCCACCATCGGTGGAGGGAGGGAAGGAGAGAAGAGCAGTAGTGGAAGTACCAGGAGGAAGGAGGAGATTGGCACTTGGGTGTCACACACCAGGAGTCACTTAAAGGGATGGCATGGAGCAAGAGAGAGGAATAGCACCTCAGGGGCCCCATTCAGGGTGCTGGGAACCCTGCAAGGGGGCCTGCAGGGCTGTAGAGGATTAGGGAAAGGGGAGAGACTAGATTACATAAAAGTGGGGATGCGAGGAGGGGAAAAGGGGAGCAGGGGGGAAGGTAGAGCCAAGTCCATTTGGGACCCCTTCAGGATAATGGGAATCCTGCAAGGGGTATGGAGGCTGTGAGGTGGAGGGAAAGATGGCTTAGAGAGAAGAGGAGAAGGGATTTGGAATGGTGACTTTGAGAGAAGAGGATAAGGGATTTGGAATGGGATGAGATAATTTCAGGAAAATGGGAAGAGTAGATATTTGAAGGGCACTGTTAAGGAGGGTCATGGCAGGAGCAGCTCGATGAGAGGTAGTTGTGAAGAGCAGAGTTAAGGGAGTAATAGTAGGAGGAGGAGTGACAGATTTGGGGAGGGAGGGTGTTCCAGATTTTGGGTAAATAGTGTGAGAAGCCAGATTGGCCAATAAGGGTGGAGTGCCAAGGGATCACTAGAGGGCATGAGTCAGAGGATCTAAGGAAATGAGAGGGAGGGGGAAGGGTGATGAAAGAGGAAGAGAGGTAGTCAAGGAGTACCCTCAACCAGAGTTTAGAGGTGAGGTTAGTGCAGTGGGATAGGCATCTGTTTGAGAGGGAGAGGAGAGACAGTGCATGATAGAGATCACAATGGTGGGTGCGAGAAGGAGTGTCAAGGGCAAAGCAACAGAAGGAGTGGAAGAGAGTGTCCAATCTGGTCAGGGAGGATTTGGGAGCAACACCGTAGACTACATCACAGTAGTCGAAAATGGGGAGGATCATCTTCCGGATAATATCACGCCTCACCGTAGAAGGGATGCAACTATGGTTCCTGAACAGGGCAACAAGCTTGGGGCACAGTTTAGCCAGGATGGCATTGATATGCCCAGAGAAGTAGAGGTGCTGGTCCAACTAAACCCCAAGGTATCTAAAGGAGGAGGTATCCTTTAGTGTGGTCCCATACAGGGTGTGGAAAGACATGAGGTTGGGGAACCTAGAGAGTCTCTGCCTAGTGCCAAAGGTCAGTCTTCTTGGTGTTGAGAAAGAGTTGATGGTTAGCAAACCAGAGCTGAGCTTGGTTGAAGTCATGCTGCAAGCTGGTTGTAACCTCAGCAGAACTTGAGCCAGATGCATACAGAACTGTATCATCAGCATACATATGGATGGAGGAGGAGGGGGGGCAGACTGAGGGAAGGTCATTTAAGAAGATAGAGAATAACAGGGGGATTAGCACAGAGCCCTGGAGGATGCCAGTGGTGATCAGGAGTGGGGGTGAGGTGACACCAGAGATCCTGACTGACTGAGTTCTACCATTGAGGTATACCCTGAACCAGTTTGTGGCAGAGGGGGAGAGGCCTGCCATAGAGATAGAGTCCAGAAGAAGGGTGTGGGAGACAGTGTTGAATGCTTTGGCAAGGTTGACAAAGATGGCTGAGGTGCTAGGGCTTTGTCCATCTCAGTGAGGATGGAGTCAGTAAGCCTGAGCAGGGAGGTTGTGGTGGAGTGTTTTTTCCTGAAGCCAGATTGGAATGGGATGAAAAAAGAGGAGTCTGCTATCTTTTCCTCTGTCTGGGCTTTTGACTTTTTAATTTGTTTGTTAGACTCTCTCATCTTTCCTTGTATGGCTCCCAGTCTTTCTCAGTTTTGGATTCCTGGTAAATGCTGTATGCCTTCTTTTTTTCTTTGACTGTGGTAGCCACTTCCTTTAAAAACATAGAGGATTTCTTTTTGCTTTGCTGACCCATCGGGCACATTGATCTTTGGCAGTCTTTATTGCTCTCTTGAGTCTCCCCCACATGACCTCCACCTCCTCAACCTTTATTTCCATTAACTGGCTACTTATGTTGTTCCTCATTTTTTGGAAGTCAGCCTTTCTGAAGCTAGCACCTTTATCTTTGAATGGCTAGTGTCCTGTTTTATGTTTACCTTAATGCTTACCATGTGATGTTCGCTGTTGCCCATATGGCATCCCACTTCGATGTCCGTGATCCTTTCTGAGTTTCTGAGGACACGATCGAGAATGGCATCTCCCCTTGTTGGGGTTTTAACAAGTTGGCACAGTCCCTCTTGTTGTTGCTGCAGTTAGTGTGCCTCAGTTAATATCTGGTAAGTTGAAGTCCCCCACCAGT
Source organism: Neoceratodus forsteri (assembly GCA_016271365.2). Lineage (NCBI taxonomy): Eukaryota > Metazoa > Chordata > Ceratodontiformes > Ceratodontidae > Neoceratodus > Neoceratodus forsteri. The sequence goes on from CM057459.1 coordinate 742,469,811, forward strand.
ATTACTTCACCTTAATCAGACATTTTGTGGATTTCCTTTATTAGGTCTTTGTCTCCTTTATCTCCTTGATTTGGGGGCCTGTACACGATGCCAGTTCTGAAGAGTTTTCCCTTGCCCATGTCTACTGTTAGCCATGGTGGCTCGAAGTCCCCAGCTTGCCCTTTTACTTCTGGGGCTTTTATTTCCTCCCAAAGGTAAATGGATATGCCCCCCCCCCCTTTTTTTTTGCCTACCTATCTTTCCTGAACAGATTGTAATCAGGAATGGCTGTATCCTATCCATGGTTTTCCATGAACCCCATTTCTGTTACAGACACCCAGTCCAATCTTTCTGTTTCCAAGATGGCTGTGAGTTCAGAAAGTTTGTTGGTTAGGCTCCTAGTATTTGCAACCATTGCCTTCCAGAAATGTACATTCTCTTTGGTGTGAGGTTGTACCCTCTTCCTGGACTTCCTGGATATGTGTCAACTTTGTCATCAACTGCTGGCACCTTTGATGTGCAAGTTTGCTTCATAAGCAGGTATAAATAAGTATGCTGTGCAAAAATATACTCATTTAAAATGATTTATTGTGCAGTCTTCAACCCAAGGTACCCAAGGGCTCCCCTTGCTACAGTAGAAATAAGAATATATTTTGCTGTTTAAGTTCTTTTTCTGTATTGCTTGGGACTTCCATTCTTAAACCTCTTTTAGCTCATCTACTTGGCTCTACACTGGCTACACATTTGTATGGGTTGCATTACCCCATGTCACCATTGTCCTCCATAGGAGACCAGTATATGCCCATACCCAAACAGATTCTCTGATCTCTAATAAGAGAGGCATTCTCTAAGACCACCTATTCATATCCTTGTTGCATCTCTTGAGGAGGTGTCCGTACTACTGTAGGGGGGACAGGAGAAAGAGCCCTGAGCTCTAAGTGTCCCAGCCCAGTGGTTAGTGGGTGTGGCAGCTTCATCGGGCCCTTTTCTACAAATTCTCCCTGTTCACATGTGCCTAGTGCTGTTTACCCAGCAGAGCTGCACAACTGAACTGACATCATCAAATGTCCAGGAACCATCTAGATGAAAAGCTGTAAACAATTATGTTTAGAAAAAAGTGCAGACACAGGGCAGTAGCAAGTTATAGCATTAAATTTCTAAATATATAGACAAAAAAAGCACACCAGAAAAGAACAGATTATCACAAACTGGATAGTATAACAGGAATTGGTACTGTACACTCAGAGGTAGCAGAAAGGAGTGGCAGGTTGCAAGAAGTGCAGTGTGTGCAATCTGTAAATGATCAAGGGAGTGGACAAATGTAAAAACTGATTGATATCTCTTTCTCTCTTTCTCTTTCTCTCACTCCCAACCTCATTCTTACATTCAAAAGTCTAAAATCTGGTGCAGAGCATCGTGGGTAGCTTTATGGAAATCCTTGTGTAGGGCAGTCTGACAAGACTTTACCTGAACAAATGTTGCTCAAAAAAGGTTTGACACTTGCCATGTTTATTAGATGGGGTTAAAAAAAAGATAATTTAGTGTAACACCCACCCTTGGGAGTTACTGTAAGTGTGTGTTTCTTTGAGAAGGCTTCTGCCTTCTACAGATGCCAACTGTTGTGCCTTTGTTCTGTTCAGTGCAGATGCAGCTCTGAACATTTTAAAGGGGAGGGGCTGGAGTTCTGAGTTTGAAAGCTTTGGAGATTCCAGGTCAGTTGGAGAGAGCTTCCAGACTGGCATGTACTGTCTGTCTGTCTGTCTGTCTGTCTGTCTCTCTCTGTAAACCCTCTTCTCAGCATCAATGTCAAATAAAAATGAATTGTTCGTGGTGGCTGACATTTGAACATTAGTCCTATTGGGGGTGCCCTTCTCCAGAAGGAGGAATACTAGTTTTGGAGTTTGTAGGAGCTTCTTTGGAAAGGACTGCCAGCCTTGGAACATACTTAAGGAACAAGGTGACATTTAACCTTTTTAGACTGCTGTGCCTGTTGCAGAGGGTTATGATTCAACTTTTAAAGAAGTTTGCTGAATATCAAAAGAATATTTCATGTCAGAGTGTGACTGCCTCTTCAAAAAGGGGGCTACCATATGGTCTCATGCCAGTGAGTTGAAATGTCAGAAAGAACACCTGTTTTGCCCCCTTTGGGCAAATAAAGGCTGTGGGATTTCCACAGTAAAGAGTTCTGAAGGAGATTGTTAAGATGAAATGCCGCCTGACACAGTGATTAATGTGTTACAACTTGTAGAAAAAGTGTGTGTAACCATGCCTGTGCCAAGTGACGTGAGACTGTCCTCTAGCCTGTGGCTAATACGTGAAACATGCCCAGAAATGTGTTACAGAATTCTGCCTGCTATTTTGGGCTTTTGGGACCCTCTCCTCATGGGGATCAGCACTTGAGTGAGGGTGGGGGTGGACATCCAGTGGCACCTCGGACCCCCAAGGGATGCTCTGCCCTCTGTTGCCACTAAATTAAAATGTCTAGTGGGGCTGCCCATTCATGTGGAATTGGACTTTTCCTTCATCATGGGGTTCAGTCATGAGAGGGAAGATTGGGAGGTTGGGTCCATGCACCCTGGAAACCTAAGGGAGATCGCAGCCTTCCCTAGCCGTTGCAAAGATATGGGGGTTGGAAATAAGGAAAACAATAAAAGCACAGCATATATGTGTTCTGAGGTGGAAAAGTACAGATTCTTGTGGAAGTGAATCCAGCAGATGTAGTACTCAGCCCCAAGGAGCGCACCGAGCAGTGGTTGTGGTGACAGAGTAAAGTCAAAAGGAAGAAATGTTTCCCCCTTTGGGAATGGAACCTGCGACCACTAGATGGTCCTTATGCTGGCCAGACGATATGTGATATCTGCCTCCATGGAGAGATGCTTTAAAATAAAAGGATCCTGTTTTGGATGTTATAACTGTTACTTTTCTATTTAGACATTGGTTTATTGAAATGTTTATTGCACTGTTTAAAGTTCTGCCTAACCAGTTTAAATCTGCAGCCTTGCCGGCCCGCCTGTGCCACAGGATGCCTGGATGTCACTCGATTCAAGGGAGATCAAGTAAATGCATTCTGTTGTTGTATTTACCCCTCTCAACTGTTGGCTCCCCCTTACAATGCCTGGGGATTAGGGGTCACATTAGAAAATGTGTGTTCAGAATCTATACAAAAATATAAGAGGCATGAGTAAATGTTAAAAGATTTCAACATGTCTTCATAACTTTTTTTTGAGATTTTCACCCCAAATGTTCAAATGTCATTTTTATTAGCCTGCCTAATAAACGTGACAGGTTTTCATTCATCAAATCCTGACCAAAATGTCATTTTGTGGAACAACCATGAAAATATGTTGTGGGAAAGATTTAGAAAATAACAACTGTCATGTTCATGAAGTGGTGTAAAAAAAGGCTAGGTCGAAAATTTGGGGTCAAAATCTCAACAAATATAAAAATTATGAGTAAGCATTAAATAATGTCGATGTTTCTTCGTAACTTAGTGATTTTTGAGATTCTGACCACATACTTTCACCACAGTCTTATTATTACCTCACCTTATGGACAAGACAGGTGTCATTTTTTTAAAGCCCATCTGAAAGGTGATTTTGTGGAACAACTGCAAAAACATGTTTTGAGGGGGTTTTAAAACTAATACCTGCCTTGTTCATGAGGTGGAGTTAGAAATTTTGGGGCAAAATCTAAAAATAAATGACAAAATAGGAGTAAAGTTAACTCATTGAAAACAACACTGACTTGACATGTCTTGTTTTCAGTTTGTGGTCGAGCATGGTTGTGAGAGCACTGGTAGTTGGTTAGAGCAGTATATCATGGGACTTTGTTAAGGTAAATTGCGGGATGGGGGATGGGGTGGTAGGTGCTGAGAGGGTGGGATGGAGTGTCAAGGCCAGGGTGCTGGGTGGATGAGGGCTGGGAGACATCACTGCTTGGTTTTCTTGTTTTCAGGAAAGTAAAAACCAAAAACAGAAAAGAAACAACTATGGAACGTTTTCTTCTTGTCACAGAAGATGATGTTGGGAGAGACTGACACTGGGGATTGGGCACCCCAGGAGCCAGACTGCGGAAGAGGTGTTTACTGACATCAGGGATGGGTCATCCACATGTTTGACTAGGGCACAGGAGGGGTAAATTAGTGACACTGGAGATTAGGCACCCTGGTATCTGACTATGGTGGGGGATTGTTTAGCAAATCTTTGGAAGTCCCCATGAAACACTATGCTTGGCAGCAGCAGCTTGTCACACATACAAAGGTGTACAGGCAGAGAGGCTGCCTTCTAGCTGTACTAGGTGACTGTATTCCAGCAGCAGATCTCCTCAGGAGCCCACAAGAAAAGCTATGCTGGGCTGTGCATCATCTTTTTTTCAGTTCGCACTCCTCAGAATCCCTCAAGAAAAGCTGTGCTGGGCTGTGGATCAGCTGTTTTCAGCTCCCAGTCCTCAGGAGCCCTGAAGAAAAGCTATGCCGGGCTGTGAAGCAGCTGTTTTCAGCTCCCACTTCTCAGGAGCCCCCCCAAAAAGCCACATAGGGCAGTGGTTCTGCTGTTTGTGGCTCCCGCTCCTGTAAATCCCCCCCACAAAAAAACATGTCGTGCAGTGGATTGTCACCAGTAATACTAGTAATCATAAAGCAGTGGGTGGGCAGGCAGGATACAAATGCAGTTGAATAGCAAAAAGGAAACAGCTACAGCTGTTATGTAACATCACTACAGTTCCCACAAGCCAGAGAAACAAACTGCTCATAAGTACTACATGAACAGTACCAAAAGCACAAGAAGCAATGCTAGAACTGTAGGAACTAGCACCTGCACAAGAAACGCCCTCTTCCATCTTGAATTTTCCAGCCTTCTGATTATCTAAGTATTTTAAAACAAAAAGCAGAAGGTAGACGAGAGTGGGCATGATTGGAATGCTGATGATTGAAGCCTCCGGGATTGGGCACCTAATAAATAAAATTGCCTTGTATTGCCTGATCGGTGATTCCAAAGCTGTGATAGGTAGAGGAGGGCCAAGCCGCCAAAAGTCCCATCACAACTTTCACAGTGTTAGCAATATGATTTCACTAGGCTTTTGGCAAGCAAACATAACAAAAGCAAACATAACAAAAAAAAAAACAGCTCAAGTACTGAAGCTCAGAAGACTGGGTACAACTGAAAGGATAGGCAAGGGGGCGTTTGAAGGTATTCTTCTTTAAAACAGTTTCATAGTACCTTTTGGCATTGTACCTTTTATCTGAAACAGCAGTCAAACTGAAAAAGGAAGTCAGCAGTCTGTGACAACACTTGTCCTATGCAGGTAGGAAGGGGCTGGTTGCTGCTGTCACCTTATCACTGGAAATGTAATAACAGCTGGTTAATGATGAAATCCTTACTGGGGCGAGGCTGACTTTAAAGCAATGACATCATCCTGGAATCTTCCCATTAAGGGGTTCCAATTAGCAGTTTGAAGAACACTCCAGTTCAAAGTGATCCTCTAAAAGGAATTTTGTAAGCAATAAGACATGACAGGGTGTTGGTTGTCTGGGGTTATGAAATGGCTAGTAAAAATGCCCAATCTTGATTGGTTGAGAGGTACTTTTAGCCAGGCTGTTATCCCAGCACAACAGCCCAGCTGAAAATAGCACCCACATAATCTGAACTCAGTACCGTGAACATAGAAATCCATCACAAAGCGCCCACACATAACATGGAAGTACCTAAAGCACTGCCACTTAGCCTCCGATTACACAAGGACACACTGTTTGGCCTCCTCCTTTAAAAAAATGACTGCCATCAAACAAACAAAAAACAAAACATTTAAATGTACCTTAGCAGCAGAATGTGGCTAAAATTCAGTTCTCTGGCTCATGCTCTGCTCCTGCTGCTGCTCTGGCATCACCCACTCATTCAGACGCTTGCTCGCAAAGTTCAGATAAAAAAAAAAAAAAAAAACGACAGGCTGATTTTCCATTAACTGCCCCTCCATCAAATCCAATTGCAGCCTCCAGTTTTCAAGCTCACATTCTGTTCCTGTTACCACTCTGCCAAGACCCGCTCATTCAGATGCTAGCTTGGCCTGTTCTGCCCACAAAGCCCAACAGTATGGTAATGCCCCAATCCAATTGACAGCCACCCATGATGGCCTCCTCAGTCCTGACGCTATGCTAGCATCTGAAGCCGCTACCTACCTTCCATTTGCCCTTATATGAGCCACACATATCACATGCATCACTGATGCCACCTACTGGCACAATAGCAGCAAGTCAGTGCCCAATTAGGACTATTTTGTCGCTTTTATCATTTTTATTTTAAATTGTTCAGGCTTTTTCCCCCTATATTTAGAAATATAAAATTCCATCAAAAACAAAATACGCTGTTTACTTTAAAAGAGCCATTTCATAATCTCAATAAGGCACTCCATTGGGTGAGTTATAGTGGGATAACGGTTCTTCCTGGGTGGTGGAAGCACTCTGCTTCGCCTCGTGCTTCAACCCACCCCAGGTGGGCCATTATCCCACCATAACGCCCCACCATCTTGCCTTATGGCTTAATTCATGCACTCCCAAGTAGTACCTGGAAGTGCATTAACCCAGGAGAACCAACAATCTGGTGTGTCTTATTGTACTTATAAAGCGATTAGTAAACAGAAACAATGAAAAGACTTAATAAGTGCCATTTTCAAACATAAACGGATAATTCGTTTATTAAACATAACTAGTAAAAAGAGTCCCTTCTTACCTGTGAGTAATTTCTCTTTTCACATATTCAAAAGATGGAATGTTTGTTTATTATGGAACATGGGAATTCAAACTTGCAGAGTTCCTCTGTCATAATGTTCACCCCTCTCACACAACAGAAGGCCTTATATAGACCTAAGGTCTCAACTGTTTTTGAATCAGCATAAGTAGCAGAGATCACCCTGTCAAGCCGGTAAGGATAGATGGAGGATTTCTCATGGTCACCAGAGAAATACCAGGAATTAAAACTGAGTAGTACTTCATTTTTTAAGTTTGATTATGTTGGTAAGGAAGGTATAGTGAGAGGAAATAATGTTTACTCACTTACTTATTTTCTTTTCACTTTAAGGGAGTTTAACTTTTTAGGGCCTTGTTGAAGGTTTTATGAACATACGAATGTTGCCAACAGAATAAGACCTAGAGGTCTATCAAGTCTGCTTATATTGTGGAGTCTCACGTGGCAGCTACGGACTCCACCCCCTCCTCATCTAATACCCCTTCCTTACTGATCATTCCCTTATTAGTCCTGACCTTGCTTTTTACCCTGTCCTATCCCTTTTTGAAGTATTCCACTGTTTCTACTGATACTACTTAATCAGGGAGCCCATTCCACCCTGCAATCATCCTCTCTAGGAAGAAATACCTTCTGGACTCCCCCTTGAACCTTCCCTCCTCCAGCTGAAGGCAATTTCCCTCATGGTTTTAGTTAAGCTAAGCCTGAAGAGGTTCTCCTTGTCTAACGTAATGCCTTCAAATATTAAAAGATCTCAAGTCATACCCCCCTCCTGTCCTCCAGGGAGTACAGGTTCTGGGCATTTAGCCTCTCCTCGTCTCTCTGGCCCTGCTGACCTTTAACAATCTTTGTCACACTTCTCTGGATGGCCTCCACCAGGTTAATGTTCTTCTTCAGGTAGGGACCCCAATACTGCACACTATACTTCAGGTGCAGCAGCATTAGTGACCTGCATAAATAGCAGTGCAACTTCCTCTCTCCTGCTGCTGACCGTTCTGGCTTTGCAGCCTAACATTCTGTTGGCTTTTGCCACAACCTTCCTACATTGTGAGGAGTGTTTCAGATCACTAAAGGTCAGCACCCCCAGGGTCTTTCTCTTCTTCAGAGTTGGTTACCAGGACCCCACCAAGGCTGTACTCCATCCTTGGGTTCTTGGCTCCAATGAGCATGACCTTACAGTTCTCCACAGTAAAGCCAAGTTGCCATATTCTGGACCACCTTATGGGTTTGGCCAAATCTTCTTTTAGGTCCTGAATCTCTTGGGCCGTATCTACCCTCCCACAAGCCACAGAGCTTGGTGTCATCTGTGTTCAAGCAAATATTGCCCTTTGTGTGCTCTCCAACATCATTGATGAAGACATTAAACAGCACCAGCCAAAGCACCGTGCCCTGTAGGACCCAGCTGGTAATATTTCTAGATCTTGAAATCTCCCTGACCACCACCTTCTGGGTCCTGTCTTTCAGACAGCTAGTTACCCATTTTCTGAGCTTCTCCCCTACTCCATGGTCCTCCAGCTTTCTGATCAATCTCTTATGTGGTACAGAGTCCATGGGCTTGCTGAAGTCCAAGTACAGGATCTCAACCGCTTGTCCCTTGTCTACTGTTTTAGTGATGCAGTCAAAGAAATCAATCAGCTTTGTCTGGCAGGATCTCCCAGATATAAAACCATGCTGTTACTCATCCTGGAGGCCATTTTCCTTCCGGTAACCTACCAATCTTTCTTTAAGAATGGCCCCCATAAGCTTACACACAATTGAAGTCAGGCTGAACAGTCTGCAGTTGACCGGGTCATCCTTGGGTCCACTTTTATAGAGTGGCACCACATGCACCATTCTCTAGTCCAGTGGTACAACCCCCCTTTCAAATGAACTATTGAGTAGGTCAGCCAATGCAAGTTCCTCCACTAGTTCTCTCTGCACTCTTGGATGGATGCCATCTGGGCCTGGGGATGTATCTACCCTCAGGGAAACAATTCTTTCCTTGCCCTGTCCTCTCTTATCTTTCCATCAGTGCCCTCCTCTCCCCATGTGGTACTGGGCTGTCCCTTTCTCCCTGGCTTTCCTCTGGTACTTTTCCATATATCCTCCTCCTCCTCCTCCTCCTCCCTCTGGGTCCTCCTGAACTTCCTGTAGACAGCCCTCTTGTTTGTGACTGCCTGGACTACCTCTCAGATAAACCAGCTGGGTTCCTTGGCCCTTAAGTTTTTCCCCTTTAGTCTAACACACTCCACAGTGGCAGCTGCTATTCCCTCCTTTGTGATGGACCACTTCTGATCCTCCCCATCTCCCCACTGATTCCAGCTAGGTGACCTTTTAGCAGCTCCCCCATCTCACTGATGTTTGCCCTTCTGAAGTCTAGGACCTTGATCTCTGTGGGTACCTTCTCCCTTCCCATATCCAGCCTGAACTGCTCTAAGCAATGGTTCCTCCCATCAAAGGGCTTCTCATCCTGGATATCCAGAACATGGTCCCCATTCATCAGTACCAGAGAAGGATTGCTCCCTCCCTAGTGGGTACTCTGACACCCTGGGTCAGGACTCCACCGTGAACCACATCCAGGATTACCTGACACCTGGTACAGGTCATGGCAGGAGTCTTCCAATCCACTTTTGGCAGGTTGAAGTCTCCAACAATTACCACCTCTCCTTTCCCCATGGCCCCTGTAATACTGATCCCAGTTCCCTGTCCCTTTCCTCCTTCTGATTAGGCTGTCTTGCCTTCTTCCCCCCAGTAGACTGCAACTTCACCCGCAGCACCTCTGCCTTTCCTTCTTTTGACTCCTCCCTCATACACACTATTCCTTCTGTTACATATACCACTAACCCCCTTCCTTCATTCTCCTGTCCCTTCTGTATAGTTTATACCCAGGCATCGAGAGGTCCTAGTCATGGTTTAGAGTAGCCCAAGTTTCTGTGACTGCTGCAATGTCCACAATCCTCTCTGCCAACAATGCTTGCAGGTCATCCATCTTGGTACCAAAGGTTTTGTGCTTTCAGGATACCACCCTCCACCATGAATCTAAGCTTTCTCTCCCCAGCCTGATACCCCTTTCACTTACTCTCCCTCTGTACTCCCTCCTCCTTCCCTTTTCTTCACCTTTTTTCCCCTCATCTCCCCTGTTAGCATTTCCACTGTAAGCTTCCACACCCAATAACCAGTCTCCCTCCACCTGTACCCTCCCCTCTGCTCTCTGTCAGTATCTGCCCTCCTTTAAACCCTACTCTCAAATCAACCTGCCCAGATGGGGGAAGGGGAGGCCTGCTGGCCTCCTCCTCTTGGAGACTCAGGGCCCAAAGATCCATTCTTCCTCCCATCAGTTTAAATTAAGGTCCCCAGTTATGTACTTCCCAGTCTGTCCCTAAGACCCTGGAGCTCTACAGCTGAGGTGCAGCCTATCTGTTGTGTATAGGGTTTTGTCATTCCAGGTGTCCTCCCAACTTCCAATGCTTCCATAACCTTCCCCTCTGCATAATCCACATCGCCAGCAATTAAAATCCTCTATCCTCCTCTTCCTAAAGTAGCTCACTCTCCCCCAGCTGCTGGTGGTCTGACATTGAGCAAGGAAGAAGGAGGCTACTAAAGAAGATAGGAAGTTGCTGTCCCAGAACAGGAAGGGTGAGAGTTGTAAGGAGAGGAGAGAGTAGGCATACAGAGAAACAGGAGAGGGGACACAAAATAAGACATGATAGGAGTGGTGCAGTGCAATGGCTGTGGGGCCGCAGTGTTCCGGGAGACATTCTGGAGGCTGCGATGCTGCCCTATTTGCAGGCACCTCTCTGGTCTGAGAGAAGAGGTTGCCCATCTCCCAGCTGACCTGGCTAGGATTTGTGAAACCTCCTCTCCCACCCAGGGACCACAAGGGCCAATGCCACTACCTCAGAGGTTGCCAAGAAAGAGGAGAGGCTGGACCAGGGTGGGCTCAGGAAGGGAGAGGGTGATGGAACAGAGTTGCTTCCCTCCAGCTGTACCTCTCCACAATTCATTCGCTCTTCTAGTGGATAGTGGTTCCTCTATGGAGGCACCTGCAGTGAAGACCATGGTGGATGCTGGGAACCTTCACAAAGGAGACCCACAGGAGGGTGGCATGGGACCCCACAGGGGAAAGAAACAACTTCTGGTGGGGGACTCAATCATTAGGGGGGTAGAAATGGGGGAGGAAGGGGAGAGGGAGGTAAGGTGCTTTTCTGGTGCCATGGCTTGGAGAGACAGGAGGCGAATCCTCAGGATCATGAGAGGAGCTGCACAAGGGAGGGAGCTGGATGTCATTGTCCACCTAGGGACAAATTACCTGGCTAGGACTGGGATCAGAGCAGTGCAAGAGGAGTTTGTAGAGTTGGGAAGGGGCCTTAGACAAGTAGCGCATACGGTAACCTTCTCGGAGTTGCTGCCTGTCTATGGCAAGGGTGATGCTAGGGCACTCCTCACCAGGGAATTCAATGAGTGGTTGAAAAACTGGTGTGGAGCTCAGGGTTTTGGCTTCACTGGGGACTGGGGAGCCACCTAGAGGGATGCAGACCTATACTGGTGCGATGGTCTGCATCTGTCCGGGGGAATCAGGATCCTAGGTGAGAGGTTTAAATGCTTCATTGGCAAGCATTTAAACTAGCCAAAGGCGTGGCACTGAAAAGGAGCAGGGAAATCCCAGCCTCCCCCCACAAAACATGGTAATTAGTGAGGTAAACAACAAGGTAGAGAATTTATTAGGGAGCAGGACAGAGGTAAATGTAAAAAAAGGCAAAGGCAGTAAGGACAGGAATGGGGCTAAAAGGGGTAAGGCTATCAAAAAGTGAAGGGTGATGAGTACCAATGCCCATAGTCTGTGTAACAAGCTTCCTGAACTAGAGGCCTTGATGAAAGAGGGTTGCCTGGATATTGTGGCAGTCACAGAAACATGGTACACAGAGAACCATGACTGGGATGTCAACATACCAGGATACACAATCTACAGGAGGGACAGGGAGGGTAAAGAGGAGGAGGAGTATCTCTCTATGTAAAGGAAGGGATCAAAGCAACAGAACTAAAGAGTAAACAGGGAGCAGATGAGGCACTCTGGGTCACCCTGGAGACAGGAAATGGCACCACAATCCGCATGGGGTAGTATACAGACCCCCATCTCAGAGGGAGTTAATGGAAAAGGAAATGATAGAAGGCTTCCTTAGAATGGCATAAAAAGGGAAGATATTGTTGATGGGGGACCTGGATATGCCAGATGTTAACTGGAGCACCTTTGCTGCAGAAACATCCAAGAGCAGGGTCATTCTTGATGCCCTACAGGGGGCATGCCTCAGACAGCTAGTATTGGAACCCACTCGGGAGGGAGCAATCTTAGACCTGGTACTCTCAAATGGGGACGGAGAAAGAATCTCAGATTTAGAGGTGGGTAGACATCTGAGAACAAGCGACCACCAAACAGTGTGGTTCACGATAAACACAGTCATACAATCAAGCCGTACAAAAGCAAGAGTATTGGACTTTAGGAGGGCTGACTTTGGGAAAATGAGAGAGTGCCTTAGAAAAGCACTAGCAAGCAGGCAAGAAAGAGGGGGCGGAGGAACAATGGGGAGTAATCAAAACAGCCATCACAGAGGCAACAAATCTTTGTGTAAAGCAAATCAGTAAAACACAATGAAGGAAATAACCACTATGGTTCTCAAAAGAGGTGGCAGGGAAGGTTAAGGAGAAAAGGATAGCATTCAGGAAATATAAGGAAACACAGAAGGAGCAGGACAGAGAACTTATCAGTTAAAGCAGAAAGAGGCTGGGAAGGCAGTCAGAATAGCAAAGGCCCAAACTGAGGAAAGGATAGCCAATTCTGTTAAGAAGGGGGATAAGACATTTTATAGGTACATTAGGGAGTGAAGAAAGACCAAAGGAGGGATAGTGAGGCTTAATAAAGGGGAGGGAATATGGGTAGAGGGTGACAGTGAAAAAAGCAGGGATACTGAACGAATATTTCTGCTCAGTATTCACAAAGGAAGAGGAGGGGGAGGTACCTGAGCCAAACAAGAGAAACACTTTGAAGACGAGGGTCGATACCAGTCCATTTACAGAAGAAAGGTTTCTGAAAGAACTAATAAAATTGAAGGTGGACAAAGCAATGGGACCTGATGGAATTTACCCAAGATTTCTAAAAGAACTAAGGGTAGAACTAGTGACACTGCTGACTACTCTCTTTAACAAATCATGGGAGGATGGGGTTGTACCTGAGGACTGGAGGAGGGCAGATGTGATTCCTCTTCACAAAAGTGGGAGCAGGACAGAGGCAGGAAACTACAGACCAGTTAGTTTGACCTCAGTGGTAGGGAAAATGATGGAATCACTTCTGAAGGAAAGAATTGTTGAGTACCTAGAGGCCAGTGGGGCACAGGACCCAAGGCAGCATGGATTCACGATGGGAAGGTCGTGTCAGACAAATCTAATAGATTTCTTTGACTGGGTGACCAAAGTAGTAGACCAGGGAGGGGCTGTGGACATGGCTTACCTAGATTTTAGCAAGGCATTTGATACAGTCCCACACAAAAGATTAATACACAAGTTAGCTAGCCTTGGAGTGGGCCCCAAGGTGGTAGCCTGGATAAAAAATTAGCTAGACAACAGGACGCAAAAGGTAGTAGTAAATGGAGTACACAGTGAAGAAAGGAGGGTTACTAGCGGGGTACCACAGGGTTCAGTACTGGGACTGGTCCTTTTTCAGTACTGGGACCGGTCCTTTTTAATGTCTTTATAAGTGACATTGCAGAGGAACTGGAAGGAAAAGTATATCTCTTTGCAGACGACACAATGATCTGCAACAGGGTTGATACACAAGATGGAGTGGCAAGGATGAGAAGGAACTTGGCAGGGTTGGAGGAATGATCAAATGTATGACAGCTCAGATTCAATGCAAAGAAGTGCAAGGTAATGCACATGGGAAACAAAAACCCAGGGGAAGAGTACACAATGGGGGGTGAGATACTGACAACAGTAAAAATGGAAAGGGACCTGGGGGTAATTATATCAGATGACCTAAAGGTGGGCAAGCAATGTGAGAAGGCAGTAAGGAAGGCTGGGGGGATACTGGGATGCACAGGAAGAGGCTTCAATAGTAGAAAACAGGAAGCTGTTATCCCTCTGTACAGACAGTTGGTGAGACCCCATCTGGAGTACTGTGTGCAGTTCTGGAAACCCCATCTCTGCAAATACATAGATAGAGTGGAGGCTGTCCGGAGAAGGGCAACCAAAATGGTGCAGGGTCTGCACCAGAAGACATATGAAGAAAGACTAAAGGAGCTTAATATGTATACCCTTGAGGAAAGAGGGAGAGAGGGGGGACATGATAGAAACTTTCAAGTACCTCAAGGGAATCAACAAAGTCCAAGAGGGTAGCATCTTTCAGAAAAAGAGATGTGCAAGAACAAGGGGGCACAATTTGAAGATAGAGGGGGGACGGCTCAGAGGTAATGTGAGGAAGTATTTTTTCATGGAGAAGGTTGTGGATGCATGGAACAGCCTCCCTGAGGAGGTCATGGAGTCAAGAACAGTGGGGGAATTCAAGAATGCATGAGACAGACATAAGGCAGTCCTAGTGGGGGGTAGAAGGAAGTAAGCTGTTGGTTAACTAGGATCTGCAGCTTATCTGTTAGGTAGGAAAATGGGCAGACTAGGTGGGCCAAGCGATTCTTATCTGCCATCAAATTCTATGTTCCTATGTTTCCTAGTTGTGTTGGCTGTAGGTACCTGTAGCAACTCAGAGAAAGCTATCAGTCTTGCCACCCCCCTACTCATCCTTCCCACCTCCCTGAATCTCTGTTGTACTACTTTTACCTCCTGTCCAGCTAGGTCGTTTGTTCCTAGATGGGTAATGACATGAGGTTCCCCTGACACCCTGCAAAAGCTGAGCAATCATAGGGCACACTTGCTCTGCCATCATCCCCAGCATGCATACCAGTTTCCTGCCCAAGTGTGCAGCCCTCTTCTCACCACAGTGTGTGCCCTTTACTATCGAGTCCCCAAAATTACAACTCTGCTCCCCTTCCCCTTCCTAGTCTCCCTCTTCCACTCCACTCCCCTGCCTGTCTGTTCTCCCTCAGTCTTACTCTCTAGTCTTTCCCCTGCTCTTTCCGATCAGTCTGACCATCCCTCCCTCCCTCTGCCCTCCAAAGCCAGACCCTTACCTTTCCCCCTGCATGGACCTGTCCCTTAGTGATATCTATTCTCCCTGCATTGATCCTCCATCCTTCCTTGCACTCCACCCATTCCACCCTCCCTAGTTGATCATCCCCCTCCTCCACTGCTGCTCTATACACAGCCACCGCCTTCCACTTGGCTAACTCCCCTGGTTCCCCTGGCCTGAATCTGACCCCTCACTCTACCTCCATCACACACCCTTCCTGGCCCAAGTTAGCGGGAGGAATCTATTCCATACTGACACCTCACTTGGTGCTCCAACTCCAGTCCCCCCTCATGACCCCTTCCCTGCCTACTACCATTGTCCACCCCTTCCCTCAGTCTCTTCACTCTCTGAGGTAAGGGGTACCACTGCATCTGGGTCCTCCCCTCCTCAACCCTACCTCTGCGTGCCTGTCTCCCTCACCTGAGCTGTCACTCCACTCCTTCCCCCTTCCCCTTTCTCATTCCCGCACAGTCCTTCCCATTTCCCATCTAAGCTGCCTTACCTCTTCCAACAAATGATCCAGGCTCTTACATAAATACAACCACCCACCTCTCACAGCATGCCTAGGAACACCACCACTCTGTATCCCCTACAACACACTACCCTACTTCTTTCCTTCTGCTGTCTGTACATGCTCCAGCCTCACCACATGCTACCTAGTCTGGTTCTATTCTCATAATTTCTAAAGATATGGTAATCTCTTCCCTCAGCATCCCTCGCGATCTCCTCCCACCACACCTATGTGGGTCTACCCCAGCTAGGGTGTACTTATACCCCCATTGATTCCTTTGTCAGTTTACACTAGACTGGTGTTAGATAGGTATTGGATTGTTAGTTTACACTAGATTGGGTTTAGCTGCAATTCCTATGTTGCCTTTGGTCCTACCCTAGATAGGGAGTACTGTACTATAGTGTCCTGTGCTCCGTTTGTAGGCATAATTGAGATAGGATGTTGTATTACCTACTGCATTTACTTACCTGTAGGTCTACTCCAGATGGAGAATACCACTTACTCCACTCTCCTTGACCTCTAACCACTCCTTAGTACTACCCTTTCCACACTCTCTGCTCCTTACCTAGCCTGCCCTCTGCTGAGCAGGGTAGCCTACAGTCCTCACTCCAGACAACCTGCTGACACCCCCAGGCACACTTAGATGGATTTCAGACTCTTATTTCATGGCACTCATACTTCTGAATCACTCAGCCCTCTAAGTATTTTAAAGGAACTACAGTCAACCTACAGTCAGACTGTAGCCATGTGGTCCTATGTGCTTGCAATGGCACCTGCAAGTTCTATTCAAGTTCTATTCCATCCCTCAGTAATCCCACTGCTAGCTTCCTCCCTCCTTCTCTGTTCCCATACACAACCTTAGCAAGCCATATTTTGTTCCCCTTAACAACCCAGCACTCCCTCCCCAACAGACAACAGCAGAATGAACCAACTTATCTGCCGTTGATGGTGCACTCCTCCATGCTTGCCTGGTGATGATCTGTAAGGAAAAGGCAAAACCATTTTCAATAAATAAAGGTGGTAGCCATGTTTGTAATGGCAGTCAGGGATGAGTGAAGTGGTTCATGAATTCTGTATCTGATTGGCCCAAATTCCAATTTCCACTGACTGAACTCATTCCGACCTGTGCATTTCTGGGGAATTAACATATGGGTCTCTGAACGTATGTAGTCAATCAGGAAGTACGAAATTTCCAATGTGTTTTATAATCTCTTGTTAATGCCTAACAACAAAATGTTTCATTGTCACTTCTATTTTTAACCTATCATTTGCAGCAGTTACAATATGTGTTTATAGATACACAAACATGCATTTCTTTAAACTGAAATCAGCATTTAACTCATTTAAACACTAAGTTGGATGCTTAAGTAGTCGGGCATATTACTACTGAGCTCTACCAAAAAATGCTTTGTTGTTTCTAAATTATCGTGGCTTAAAAGATTGACCATACCTTTCAGCTGTAAACCCTTGATGGCGTTGAGTCAGCAAGAACAGTAGGATGAGTAAAGCTGGGGACAGAACCCAAGCAGCATCATCCTCCGGGACAATTCAGAAGACAGATCTAGCAACAACCTAGCCATTTTATCTGTTGAACATGGGGAGGGTATACATCCATTTGGGAGCTCAGAAGAAACTTGTAATTTTTTTAACCGAAGCTTCAAATCCAGTAGCTATTTTATTTATTTATTTATTGAAACAATCGGAATTACAACCTCTGAGTCAAGGACTCCTTTGCAAGGGCTCCACGTCAAAAATGAAATAACATTACAGGGAGCAAGGAAGACAAGAATAGAGCAATATTACAATGCTGAAAACAGGACAAGTAACAAAATTCAAGGGCAGAGAGATCCGGCTCAAGTCAGACAGCAAGCAGTAAACAACAATAGTTACATTTTTCAAAACTGCTCTAACATTTTCAGAATGCTGCTCAACAAGCAAAATCTCTAACATGAGTCCCAGAACATCAACCAACCTCAGGTTCTGTGGTAAATTCATACAACATGATATCATCAGCAAGTCTGATGTCTCAAACCCTTTCTATGGATTGGAATTCCATAAATAGAAAGTGCCAAGGAACCATAAGAAGTGACCCAAAGTTCACTTACTTTTCGCCTAGAGCTACTCAGGAGAAAAAGAAAATTCTTACTCTTCAGATCCCTTGACCTTAAACTTGTTATCCTCCACCATCTGTGATCCTGAGGATATGTTTCATCAGACATAGGAAGACCAGCTAATTTACAACCAATCACAGGAGCCAAAACATGCTAATAACCTGGATACAGACTCTGATAGAGATATAAATGACTAGTACCACCTAATGGAACAGTAGAGTAAAAGAGAAAAATGGGGACACTGATCTTTTATACAATGGCAAATACTTATACCTATTTAAAACTGTTAGCCTCTGCCAAAAGGTCTGACAATCAACATCAATAGAGAGACTGCCCCACTGATGTATTACTGGCATGTCACAGGAGACACAGCTGGAATGAAATGGGAGAAAATTGGGGGAAAAGATGTACTGCATGGTAGGACAGGAGTCTTTTTATTCTTTCAGTGTCACCTGAATAAAGAAAATCTGGTCAGAGCCTATATGGCTGCAAAATTATTAATTTGCAGCATAGCCTTCTTATTACCCACCTCATGAACTTTGTAGGTGAAAGTGTTCAAATCCACACAGAAATGTGATTGTATGCCACTAAAATGCCATTGTGTACCACAGGTTCAAAAACATATTTTGACCAAGATTTGAAAAATGACAGTTGTCATGTTCATGAGGTGGTGTGAAAAAATGGCTATTTTGAAACGTTGTAGTGAAATATATTTAAAATTACTAAAGTTATGAAAGAGTGTAGAAAAAATCTCAGCATATATTTGTAACTTTGTCATTGTTACATATTTCAACCCCACATTTTCAACATTTATTTATTTATTTAATCAAGTGTTTCACCAGGAGGGCATACTGAGCAGAACAGCTTGTTTCCAGGTGTGTCCTAGGGGGAAGGGGAATGGGAGTAGTGCAAGTACAATGTCACATGAATACAGTGAGAGTAGATCTACATAACAGACACACATTTCTAAACTATTATACCAACTTTACACAGCAGTTCAACAAAATATACACAGGCAGAATAAGTACAAGGTAAATGTAGGTGATCATATTCAGACAACATAAAAATACAATAGACAAGAGACAGCCAAGAGACAGCTTAGGGTAACAGCAGCATGCTAATTGGGGTGGCCTAGTTAAGGTCAACCGCTGTGAAGCCCAGGTAAATAAGCAATTGTGTAGGGTGGTAAACTGGTCAAAACAGAGGCCTAGAAAGCCAGAGCCAGAGGGAATGGATTAGGAGTAGCCTTCTAATGACCCCATCTCATAAACAAGGGTGGTGAACATTTTCAAATCCTGCCCGAAAGGTGATTTTGTCAAGTGACCATGAAATCGCCTTTTAATTTTTAGTTGTTACTTTTTATTTCACATAAAACCCTTTAGGCAGTGCCTATTTTCAAAGGGTTTAGTGCCAAGCACAACAAAAGAAAGACTTGTTACAGTTGACAATAGTAAGCAGACAAGGTACAATGATGTCAGTACTCCGGTTACCATGTGACACTCTGGTCAGAGAAAGTGCAGTAAACATATTATATTGCAGTTTACATTGTCGGTTATCTGAAGTACTTCCATGTGCCAGTGAGGAGATTAGCTGGGTTTTGAAAATCTTAATAGAGCAATTAGTTGTTAGAGGGACAGAAAAGTCATTCCACTGTTCTACAAAGCGATACGAGAAGCAAGATTGGCCAAGGGAGTTTTTTTTTTCCTGAGGAAGCTATAGGGAGTGTTGCTCCACTCTTCTGCTGGAGTATTTGCTATCCACAGTGGTAAACATTGACTTTAGGCTAGGGTACAATATGACTTGCATTGCTTTTTTGCCAGTGACAGGGTGTGGTAAGCCATTCTCATGTCTCGGTTTAGCCAGCTTAGGCTGTTATATAGTACACAGGTATGTGTGTTGATTTTTAGGCCACGGGCATATCAGTATGTCCTATTTATGAGACCCCTGACTCTGGACAGTACATTGTCACTTGCAGAGCCATATATAATAATCCCATAGTTGATGATACTGGTAACTAATGAGACACTGTACAAGCAGTTTCTAGATTCCTGGGAGGAAGCTGTGTGTGTGCCTATAAAGCAAACCTAACCTGGAGTTTGCCATCTTGATTAAGAGATCAACATGTGATGTCTGGGCCTGACTTGCATACTACCACCACCATGGTTCATGAGGTGAGGTCCCAAAAATGATATGTTGAAAATGTGGGGTGAAAATATGCAAAAATGACAAAGTTATGCATCAAAGTTCAAAACCCCATTGAAATACATTGAGCCACACTTACCTTAGTTTCACATATTGCAGTCAGCGGTTCCAGCAGCAAGATGTGTCTTCGATTGGAGTGTGGAACTTCACCCTGGGACATGTTCAGGTGAGTGAGAGTGTGTGGGGTGGTGAGTGCTGAGTGGGAGATCAGGGTGGCAGGGGTCAGATCATCAAGGGACCATTTTCCTTTTTACAGATTTAAAGGGGAAAAAGGACAGAGGAATGGTTTTCTTCATTACAGGTCACATTTGAAAAAGTCATATGGGAATGGTGATTGGAGGGTGGGGGTGCCACTAGACACATCACCCAATGTGTTGTGACATGAACCTGGTCACCACAAATTAGGGCACCAGAAACATGTCACCCGCAATGGCTGCGGCCCCACATTCCACTGCAACCTAGCTATGGCAACAAGGAACATCAGGGGGAAAGAGTTGGTTTTTGCAGAGGGTTTTGCCCCCCGTGCCCCCCATCACTAAGTATAATCTCTTCCATGTCTGGGGATGAGTGGACCAGAGGAGAGCAGTGTCAATGGTGAAAATGTTGTGAGTGCAGGATGCTGTGAAATCCAGCACGCCCCATCACTCATGACCTTTTCCCATTGCCCTAATTGTCACCCACCTAATGGTATACCCCACTAGACACTAGGGAAATATGACATATGTAGGGGGACAGCAACTGGAGGGCAGGGGGTGCCACTAGACACCAGGGAAACATTAGAGTAATGTGAGGACTGCGACTGGAGGATGGGGCTGGGGTCCACTAGACACCAGGGAAACCATTATGGCAATATAGAGATGGTGACTGGAGGGCAGGGATGCCACTAGACATCAGGGAAACATTACAGAAATGGTGGGCAGTGATCGGAAGGTGGAAGATGGGGGTTGCCACTAGGGTATTGAGAGGCAATTGGGGAGCGATGCTCCCACCTGACTTGTCTGCTGCTCCTGTGGCTGGTGAGGTGGAACTGAATGGTCTGGGGCACATTTTTCCACTCAGACCAAAATCATCACCACATGTCTCTGTCCACACCTGAACACTGTCCCACCACTGCTGCTGCTGAGACTGCTGGAGGAAGAGAAAGGATGACAGATCATGTCAGCAAGCAAGAGGTATGGCATTATTTGACCCCCCCCAAAGAATACTGGTGATTTAAAGGCACTGTGATGCAGAACAGACAGGCCAGTGGGTCACAGCTAGAAGATAGTGTAGTGGCGGAGGTGAGGGAGGAGACACAGAGGAACAGCACTGTAGTGATCAGAGAGGACCACATGTGGTTCAACTCCACCATGGAAGGAGACACTCTAGTTATCAGGTCACGTGTTTCCAGAACCTTCTTCTGCTACTATGTAATAGCAATACATCATGCATAGCTTTAGTTACGCAGTCATAAAAATTGATTTTATATCAGATATTTTGATCTAGTCTCTAATATGCTGATATTCTGCTTTCTTTCCTTTTTAAAAAGAATGGGAGAAGAAAGTTTTTGCTTAGTGATCATATAACTAAACAACAAAACTTTTACTTTTTCTAAGTCTTTTGGCTGGCTAAATACCTCCCCTCATACTCATTCTTTTTGTCTCTCCTCTTTCTTCCTTATTAATTGTAACTACTTTAGCACATTGCAGTTTATGCTAAATTAAGCTTTTAGAAGTGCCAAAACATTTTATTTACAAAACTCTAATATAATTTGTACTTTCAACTCATTCCCTCCGTCCACCTTCATTCCTGTTTTCATTGAAATCCTTAACACCAGTGGGCTGAACTTTTATATTATATTAACCATTCACCTGCTTTTGGTGATTCCAAGTTATTTTAAAGAGGCTGAGATTAACACTACATTCTGACCATCTGTAAGGAAATAGGCTTTTCTGCAACTCCTAAACCTCCACAAGTATGGGGAGTATAAAGTTGGAATTTGGAGTACATGTTAAAGTGTAACAACTGAACGGAGGTAGTGTTGAGACAGGATAGATGTTCAGTGCAGGAAAAAAGGGGAACAAATATGACCCTCACTGACCATTGCCATCCAACAGCCCTTAACTCTCTTTCTAACAATTAACTTTTATCTAAGCATATGAAGGAGGTCTATTTATGCATTACAAAACAGGGCTGAACAAGTAATATCAGCATTAACTGTGATAATAATTCTGACTATATATGTAGTGCTGCTGCACATTGAGTCATCCGAATGATGTTAAGGAAATAATGTTTCACATTTCTACCTTCCTCCAGTAAGCAGCATCTTTTCATATAAATATACATATTAATTAATCACACAAAGCAATCTGGTCTATAAAAATGGTAGAAATCTGCCCCCGCCCCATGGAACCAAGCTAGTTGTCTAATTAAACAAAGCAGATGCATTTCTGTGATCTGGAGGTAATACATTATTGATTACCATATAAGGAACCCAAACAGAGACTAACTGCTATGAGCAGGATTCATCTATTCCTATCTTTAGTTCTTTATGTCATGTTAAGTAGTATATTAACAAGCAATTGTTCAAATACAAGGGTGTTATCCATTCTAAGACAAATTGTATAGAGGGTCATGACAAATATCTATTGAAATTACAACAATCTTAATTTTCAGGTATCTTTTATCTTGTATCTTTATTTAAGTATTTGGCAAGCTCCCTTTATATAGGGAAGACAGTTTTTAAGTTTAGTAGTCATTCTGAATTCTTAGCTAACTTGCAGGAAATTGTATGTGATTTTGGAATTCACATAAGGAATATTTGTCTGATTAATTGTTATGTATAAGTCATTACTTCTTAGAGTGTTAATTTAATTTATTGACAAGTGTAGTACAGGAAGAAGTACTTACAGTGTAATTGAGAGTCTTGCAATTGTTAATTTCTTACTGTCTAGGTTCATGCGTCACTTATTTAAAATAGTCAACAATCTCAAAATGAGTAACATAGGCAGTAAAAAATGTATATCTAAGAACATGAAGAGACTAGGAGCTCCTGTTAAGAGAAAAAAAGGTCCTTAAGCACTTATATAAGCTAGGAAGTGACATAGCACTTGTTCAGGAAATGCAAATGCTGCCAACAATCGCAGACAAATGGCAAAGGATGTGGATTGGACGTGTTTCAAAATTTGATAAGCATCAAAAGGAAGGGAACACCTAGATTAATCAAGAAAGGCATTAATTTCACACCAGAAAGTCACAAGACTGGTAAAGGTGGAAGATGGAAAATATTAGAGAGAAACCTGGATGGAATATTGGAATCTGTAACATTTATGTTCCAAACAGAGAATCTGGTAATTTTTTCCTTGAAATATTTGATGAATTAGCTAAATCTAGATGAGAAAGAATCATTCTGGGTAGGGATTTTAATTTAGCCCCAGACCACTTTTGAAACAAGAGTAATCCATCTGCAAAGGAGACAAATGTTAAAGGTAGATGTACCCTTACAGATGGGATGGTAAATGTGGGATTGGTAGACATTTGGAGACTGATTCATCCCACAGGAAAAGATTATTCTTTCTAGTCCTACATGCATAATTCATATAATAGAATAGGTGCCTTTCTGATCTACAATTCTATGAATAGCTGTGTAATAGACACTGACATTGGAAGCTGTATAATATCAGATCATACCCCTGTCCCTTTATCTGTAACCCTGTTAAATGAAAGGGTAAATCCATATAGATGGAAGTTCAACTGTGCTTTACTTAAAGATGAAAATGTCAAAATATGGCTTAAAGAAGAAACCAAATACTTTTTGAGATCAGCAATAATGGGGAAATGTCTAAATCCATTCTTTGGGAGGCATACAAGGCTTTCATTCACAGACGAATAACGGGATATTCTTCACCAAAAAAAAAAGAAAGAAAGAGGAAACATTCTTGCAAAGAGCAAGAAACTCAAACATATGGAGATTATTTACAAAGCTGAAAGTGGTAAAAAAAACCTGCTTTAAAGACTAGCTAGATTAAAGTTTGAAATTAAGAAAGATTATACTGAAATGCAAAATTTGCCATATTTAGAACTAAAATAATTTATTGGACCTTGTTATTACCAACTTAGAAACCCCAACATCTGATATTACAATTTTACCACCAATAGGAAACAGCGACCATATGTCTATATATTTTTCAATCCAGCTACCCTCACAACCCAAAATAAACAATATTAAAATAAAACAATATCACAAAGCAAACTTTGACCTTATTAAACAAGATTTGGGAAAAACAAACTGGGAACAGATTCCCCCCCCCTTAAAATTAAATGAAGCATGGGAAACATTAAAACAAAAAATATTACAACTTGACAAAGAATATATCCCTGAGAGACTCAAATACAACAACAAAGGAAAAATCCCACAATGGTTCAATAAACATATAAAAACTCTACTAACTCATAAGAAAAAACTTTTCTCTAAACTTAAAAAAACACCGGCACCTCAAATAAATAAAATAGTAACATCCTATAGACAAACAGTTAAAGAACTAAAAAAGCATATAACAATAGCCAAACGCAACCTCGAATTTAAGATAGCACACACAAAGGACTCCAATAAAGCTCTATACTCCTATTTAAATGAAAAAAAGAACTGTAATAACCAAATTGGACCTCTAGTTATAAATACACATACCATCACTTCAGATATAGAAACAGCTACTGAACTAAATAACTATTTTTCAACTGTTTACACACATAAATCAGATTTTACTCCTATTACTGTATCCTCTATCACTGATATAAAAACAGACAGAATTTTAGAAGAAGATATTAAAAATGCACTAAATACCCTAAAAAAATACACAAGCCCAGGACCGGATGAAATTAGTTTTAGATTCTTAATAGAAACAAAAGATGTCATTATCCAACCATTAAAAATATTATTTAACAAATCCTTGAATGAATCATCAGTGCCAAATGAATGGCGTACTGCAATAGTCACATCTATTTTCAAAAAAGGCTGTCATTCAAAAACTGAAAATTACAGACCCATAAGTCTCACATCCATTCCATGTAAACTTATGGAAAAGATTATTAAGATTAAAATAGAAAACAAACTAACAACATTAAATATAATTGACACATACCAGCACAGCTTTAAACAGGATTTTTCATGTGTAACAAACCTCATCTCCTTCTATGAATACATCAGCTATCACTTAAACAATAACACACCTATGGACATCATACTACTTGATTACAGCAAGGCATTTGATAAAGTTTCTTATTCTTTATTAATCAAAAAACTTATTAAAATAGGGCTGTCACCCACATTAACTTCCTGGATTAACCAGTGGCTGAACAACAGAATCCAGAGAGTCAGGGTCAATAATGTAATGTCCAAGGAGAGGGAAGTAAACAGCGGGGTCCCCCAGGGTTCTGTGCTTATGCCGGTCCTCTTTAACTTGTCCATTGGAGATATGTACATATCAACAAATAATAAAATGGTAAAATTTGCTGATGACACTAAAATTGGGGGAAAAGCTATCAATCAAACCAAAGACTCTGGTCTACAAACAGAACTATTGCTAATCGAGCCATGGGCATGTATGAACGAGATGCATTTTAATGTCACCAAATGCGCAACTCTTCATCTGGGTAAAAATAATCCACTACAAACATATTATTTAAACAATATGGCTATTAAAACTTCTACCGTAGAAAAAGATCTAGGCATCCTGGTCAATAATAAACTGTCTTCCACCTCACATTGTACCAAGATAGCTAACCAAGCAAATGCCACTCTCAGGAGGATTAGCAAAACATTCATAAACAAAACTGAACAATGTCTACTGCCACTCTACAGATCTCATGTTAGACCATTTTTGGATTACTGTTCCCCCTTCTGGAGCCCCTATTTAACTTCTGATATTAATAAGATTAAAAGCATCCAACATAAAGCAACAAAACTCATACCTCATCTTTCTAAATTTAACTACACTATCAGACTAGAACACACAGGTTTACTTACATTATCACAAAGAAGACTTAGGGGGGATTTGCTACTATTATTCAAAATTACAGCAAATACAGAACAGATGCAAAACTGTGGTCTCAAATAGTCTACTAGAAAAACAGCTGCAAGACTGCATAACAAACAACTGGAGATCATGAGAGCAAAAACAAACAAAAGAATGAACTTTTTTACTATAAGAGCGCCCAGAATCTGGAACAAATTACCACAGGAAATAGTCGACTCCCCTAACATATTGTCTTTCAAAAACAAACTTGACAAATGGTTGACTAATTAGGGACCCACTAAATGATTCACAAACGTGGAGGACAATCATGATGGGCTAACTGCCTCTTTTTGTCCCATACCACCAAAGTACCAAAGTACCAAAGTAATCAGTCATATTGGGAGCCAGAGGAAAAAGCAAGTAAATTACTTTTTCTACTGACTAATACAAATACAAAATAGAAACAGCATCTCCATGAACTTGGATAGAAAGGTAATATTATAGTTAATCCTAAAGAAATTAATAAAATGTTCCATGATTTTTATAAAAACTTATACAAAACCAGTTTTTAAATAAATATAATCAGTCTAGTTGAATTCCTAAAAGAAGCACAGATACCTACTTTATCACAAGAAAATAAACGTAGGCATAATGTTGATTTATCAGAAGAGGAAATAAAGAGCACCATTAAATCAATGCACAATAACAAAATGACAGGTACACATGGCCTTCCTGAGGAATTTTATTCCCTCTTTGAAGATGATGTTAGTAAATATCTGTTGCAAGCTTTTAATAAATCTTTGGATAAAGGATCTCTACCTCCATCTTTAGCAGAAGCTATAATTACAATCCTTTTCAAGAACAGAAACGTTTCACTAGAGACAACAAACTACCATCCCCTTTCTATATTAAATGTGGATTATAAAATACTAGCCAAAATCTTAGCAAACAGGTTACAGTCTTTTCTAGACTCACTGATCCACAAAGATCAGGTAGTATTCTTGAAAGGAAGATATGGGTATGAAAACATACATAGGTTGTTATCACTAATGTGGTGGGCTATAAGATCTAAGGAACCTGCTGTCCTACTATAAGCAGACACCCATAATGTGTTTGATTATATAGAATGGAACTATCTGGATTCAATTTTAATCAAATTTAATTTGGGCACCAACTTCACTAAATGGATTTGTACACTATATAGCAATTCTTCTGCAAAATATTTACTAAAAAAAATGCATCTGAAAATGTTCTTTTAGAAAGGTGGACTTGACAGGGTTGTCAGCTGTCCTCTATGTTATTTATTTTAGCTCTAGAACCTTCATAAATTGCTTCATGCCCATTCTACATAAGTTCAAGACACTGTCAGGGTTGAGTGTAAATTGGGGAAAAAACTAAAATTCTTGAAATTAATGAATCAGAATATACCTTTTAACAAAATTTATTACTGAAAAAATTAAAATGGGCAGATTCTAATATAACTTATTTAAGCATTAAGATCCCTTCATATTTACCTAAAATAGTAAAGATTAATTTGGACACCATTATGTAAAAACTCAAACTGAATTGGCCAAATGGATCAAAGTGAAACTTACACTTTGGGGGAAAAGAAAGGCTTTTAAAATGATTCATGCCTCTAGTATTATGTATATCTTAGAAAATGTACCTACTAATATTAATGCAATTTGATTTACAAAGTTAAACACACTTATTAAAGAGTTTTGTGAAAAGGAAAACCACCTAGGTTAAGTGTAGAAAAGCTTAGGACAACATGGGAAAAGGGGGTATGAGACTCCCAAACATGAAAGCATGCTACTTGGTAGTTAAAATTTAAACACGTTAATTTTTGGTTCCTTCAGAAGAAAAAACAACCACTGTGGGTGCAGATTGATCAAGATTCCGTCCATCCTTTCTACCTGAGGTACATAATTGACATCTGAGAGCTTTTGTAGAGTCACAATCCTGGAACTGCAGCACTTTCGAAAGCCCTCGCTCAGTAGTACAATCTACTAGATCTTCCACATCCCCCAGTAACAACATCCCTTTATGGAGAAATCCACAAATCAAGTATAATAATGAAACATAAACTATTATGAATGGGAGGTAAAAGGTATAAAATTCCTACAGGATGTGCTAGACCCACAACATACTATACTATACTATACTATACTATACTATACTATACTATACTATACTATACTATACTATACTATACTCAGAGCTTAAAGAAAAATATGATTTGCCAGTTATGTATTTCCACAAATAACTACAGCTAAGATCCCCTTTAGAAAACAAATTTGAACAAAATCAAAACAAGTTTAAGCAATATAGAATGGGACATGCTTTTCACCCTAGCTAGAAGTAAAGGGTTGGGGGGCAGGAAAATTATACAAACTAATAAATAAAACTGGAATTAACCAAGTATTAAAACCAAATAAAAGTGGGAACATAATTTGAAAGAAAGCATCTTCTAGGAAGCATGGGATTAGATTTGGGCTATTGCATATAGATCCAGTATGAATGTACAAGGCAGACTCATTCAATTTAAAATCATACATACTTGGTATAGCACTCCACACAGATTTCATGAGACAGTTTCTGCAGATACAGATAGATGCTGGAGATGCAGAGTAGGTTAGCCTAATCTAATTCATACATAGTATATGGTTAGAGCTTATTCTGAATGGAAAACGGTGGCGTCCAATTTCTTGTTGTAGGACAGTTCAAAGGTCAAAAAAGAAGTTGTACTATCGTTTTGACATCGCATCGATAGTACAACAACATTTTAGCCTTGTCCTGTCACCTGATTGGCTCTCTTGCTGTGGCTCTGATGATGAAAATATTGGAAACATGGTGGCGTGATTTCACGAGTTCAGGTCAGTGGACCCTCTTTGTTGTGATACGAAGAGCTTCACACGGCTCTGTGTCACAAAAGTAACATTTTTTTTATCATTTCATTTTAATAATAAACAGTGCTCAGAGAGTGGGTGCAGTGTGAAGCCAGAGCAAGTGGGAGCAGGGAGAAACAGCAACCAGCGGGAGTAGGAGCAGCTGTACCAGATAACAAAGGTAACCTAACCACCAACTTAAAAAAAAAATACACATACAAAAAAGAAACTAGCTGGAAACCATACACTATATAAAATATGGGATGGATGGCCATCCACAACTAAGGCTGTGTTTCCATCTCGGGGAGTTGATGACATCAGCAAGACTGCTCGAGCTTTGCTCTCGAGGTCTCTATGATGTCCTCAGCTCCCTCAATGGAAACACAGCCTTGTAGTGGAATGTCACCCATCCATTATTCTATATATTGTGGAAATTCTCAGCTGTTGCCCCAGTTGGGAAACTCTTAGACAAGTGTGTATGCAGGTCCTTAAATGGGACATCAAATCTGGCCCTAGATTATTCATATTAGGAGACTCAACTTCCTTACTAATCCCCCATAGTAATGAGAAAAAGTATCTCCTACTAGCAGCCTTATGCCTCAAAAGAATAATCCTGAGAAACTGACATGGAAACATAGAAACATAGAATTTGATGGCAGATAAGGACCACTTGCCCACCTAATCTGCCCATTTCCCTACCTAATGGGTAAGCTGCAGAGCCTAGTTAACCAACAGCCTACTTCCTCCTACCCCCCACTAGAATTGCCTTATGTCTGTCCCATGCATTCTTGAATTCCCCACTATTTTTGACTCTACAACCTCCTCAGAAAGGCTGTTCCATGCATCTGTAACCCCCTCTGTGAAGAAATACTTCCTCACATTACATCTCAGCCATCCCCCTCCTATCTTCAAATTGTGCCCCCTTGATCTTGCACATCTCTTTTTCTGAAAGATGCTACCCTCTTGGACTTTGTTGATTCCCTTGAGGTATTTGAAAGTTGCTATCATGTCCACCCCTCTCTCCCTCCTTTCTTCGAGGCTATACATCTTGAGCTCCTTTAGTCTTTCTTCATATGTCCATTGGTGCAGACCCTGCACCATTTTGGTTGCCCTCTTCTGGACAGCCCCACCCAGTCTATGTCTTTGCAGAGATGGGATCTCCAGAACTGTACATAGTACTCCAGATGTGGTCTTATTAACTGTCTGTACAGAGGGCCAACAAACTTCTTGTTTTCTACTGGTGATGCCTCTCCCTATGCATCCCAGTATCCCACCAGCCCTCCTTACTGCCTTCTCACATTGCTGGCCTACCATTAGGTCATCTGATATGACTACACCCAAGTTCCTTTCCATTTTTGTCATTGTCAGTATCTCACCTCCCATTGTGTACTCTTTCCCTGGGTTTTTTTCCCAGGTGCATTGCTTTGCACTTCTTTGCATTGAATCTAAGCTACCATACATTGGACCATTCCTCCAACTTTGCCAAGTCCCTTTTCATCCTTTCCACCCCACTTTGTGTATCAACCCTGTTGCAGATCTTTGTGTCACCTGCAAAGAGACATACTTTTCCTTCCAGTCCCTCTGCAATGTCACTTATAAAGACATTAAAAAGGACTGACTGCAGTACTGAACCCTGCAGTACCCAACTAGTAACCCCCCTTTCTTCACTGTGGACTCAATTTACTATCACTTTCATCACAGCCCTTGCTATCACTATTTACAGATTACTGACTTATAAAGCCCTACCCGGTCTTGGCCCTGACTACTTGTACCTTACTGCCTTGGGTTACAGCTCCGTTTGGCTGACTAGGGGTTGCTGGAGATTCTGAGGGTGTCTTTAAAATCTTCTGGGGCACATGCATTTATGTGCGTGGCCCATACCCTCTGGATTTCTCTACCCCATCAGCTGCGGGAGTGCGCGACTGCGGGGGGATTTAAACAGGCATTGAAAAGTTTTCTATGGCATCAGACCTTTAATGAAATGGACTGAAGGGACCCTGACAGATTATTTTATTGTTGTGATTGCTGATTTTATCATTGTTGTTTTAACCTTACTGTACAGCACCTTGATATTTGAAAGGCGCTTAATTTAAATAAAGATTATTATTATTATTATTAAAATTTGACCAGGGACACTGTTTTACCATGATTGACAATGGGCAAATTCCATTTTGCAGATGGGGAAAAACTGATATTGTCATCAGTGTCTGCAATGCCAAAATCAGTTTTTACAGGTGTTCTATCCTTGTACTCTTTAGGTATGTGTATAAATAGTCAGAATAAAAGAAGGCTAAGTGTACATAAAATTAAAAAAAGCAAAATGAAAATAGTACAGGAAAGAATTTATAGAAAAATACAATTTCTGAAGATTCACTAATCAGGTAAATAAAATTGCAAATTCCGTGAAATGCTTTGTTTTTACTAGTGTATGGAAAGACCAAATTCCAAAATGTTACTGGATTTTCTGGTAAAAACTGAAAATCAGTGTCCTTGGATTTGACTGCTATTAATTCTAACAACCAACTTTTTCCTGCCTCCGATTCTTGGGGTTTTGTATGACTTATCTTTACTACCTGAAATGGAATTTATTTCAGTTGGGTTTCGGATAGTTTGTTATTCTTTGTTGCAGGTTTGCTTCTTCACTTTTTCCTTTCTTTTCACCATCTTGTTATCTGTATTTCCTTTGCTTGGGGTAGATCATCTATTTTTTGCAGGAGCTATTCCCTATCCATTTGATTGAAATATTTAAACTTACCCCAAGGATCCAAATTGATTTCACACCTGTAGAAGTGTTTCCCTAGCTTCTGCATTTGTTAATACAAGGCAGATCCACCCTTAGTTTGGCCTTCTACGGAATCTATACACTGATCTAGTATCAGAACAACTACCATAACCTTCAGTGTAATATAATTTTCATTATTTAATTAAGAAGGTCCATGTAAATAAACTGTGGGAAGTACCCTACCTTGCCATACTGGCTTTTCCCTTTTTTAGGTTCCTTCATGTCTCCCTTATGTGTACAGTTGTTTTTCCCTTCTGTTTACCCTTTTCTTTTTCTTGGACTCATTCTTTGACATTATCATCTACTTGTCAGTTTTTATTTCTCAGACTGGAACGTTTTCTCTTATTTTTATGTTTGCTTGCATGCATGTGCAAAAAACATGCTGTGACAGCTTAGGAGAGAAGCGGGTTGTAGAGGTGCGGCACTGTGGCAGCCAATGATGCCACTGCATTTTCAGGCTTGGCCCTTTTGATCCAATGCGGTGGCATGCTACTACTGACACTGATTCAGCAAGCATGCCACCAACTTGAAAGAAATTGGCCACCGCAATGAGGGAGGGCCCCGTCATTGCAGTGCGTGCCTGAAAGAAACTGTCTGCTGCAATGAGGGAGCGCCCCATCATTGCAGAGCGTGCCTTGCCTGCCGAGACATTTCTGTTCACCCCACTCCCTCCTTTGTTCATTGTGTGAGTAGGAGTGAAAGTAACCCCTCCCACTGTGTGCTGTCCACCCAGCTCCCTCCATTCCCTGCCTGGGCAACCGAGAGCAAGTAAATGCTTCCACTCCCTCACACTACATCCCATCCTCCCCACTCCCTCCATTCCCTGTCCTGGCAACCAGAGACCAAGAAAACCCTCTCGCTCCCTCCCATTGCATGCTGTCCACCCCGCTCCCTCCGTTCACCATTCCCGGCAGGTAATGACACCCTTCTGCTCAGTCCCACTGAGTGCTGTCCACCCCCACTCCCTCTGGTCCCATTCCATCAGGTAATTACACCCTCCCACACCCTCCCACTGTGTGCTGCCTGCCCCGCTCCCTCTGTTCCCATTCCTGGCAGGTAATTACACCCTCCCGCTCCCTCCCACTGCATGCTGTCTGCCCCGCTCCCTCCAGTCCCATTCTCTGCAGGTAATTACACCCTCCCATTCCCTCCCACTATATGCTTTCTGCCCCTCTCCCATTCCTGGCAGGTAATTACACCCTCCTGCTCCCTCCCACTGCATGCTGTCCGCCCTCTCCCTTCATTCCCCATCCCCAGTCCCGGCAACTGGATTTGAAAGAGAGAGGAGCCAAGATTTCCCACCCCACACTACAACAACTGGCAACCACAGGCCAGTCTGCACCACCATCCTGAGCTACCGAGTGTGGCTGCAAGTGTCAGGCCATCCCAAGGACTGTGTGGACCAGTTGAGGAATGAGCAGAAGAAGTGAAGAACACCAAAGGGACAGTAAGGAGGTGAAAGGATTTCTTTCCTGAGAGTGCTTGTGCCATGTGCCACACAGGCCTTTTGAACTTACTGTCCCTCCTCATCTTGATGACACCGCTCTGTTCCTTCCTCACCGGTCTTGGATGCGGGCTGCCTTTGGGACAGGGAAACTCCTGTCTTCCTTGCCCAGTGATGGTTACAGGCAGTCTGGACAGTGCAGCAGGGGGAAAAAGTTCAAAATGCCTGTGGCAAACTTGTGCAGCAATTTGGAGCTGCAGATAGAGCAGCGTTTTCTGGTGCAGGTGTGCAACACAGGCCTTTTGAACTTGCCACCCCTCCTCCCCTTTATGACACTGCTGTGCTCCTCCTTCACTGGTCTGGGATTCAGACTCTCTTCGGGACCGGGAAACTCCTGTCTTCCTTGCCCAGTGATGGTTACAGGTAGTCTGGGCAGTGAAGCAGGGGGAAAAAGTTCAAAATGCTGGCGGCAAGCTTATACAGCAGTTCGGTGCTGCAGATAGAACAGCCTTCTCTTGTTAGAGTAGTGACTAAGAAGTTCATTTTTGAGGAAGATGGATGTCCTGAGCGTAACTGCTGGGTAAGGGTAATGTTGATGAGAGATGAAGGATGCAGCAGCAGTCATTTGGATGCAGATGAGGAACTGGAGCAGGATTTCCTATGGCACACAGTTTTAGTGCAAGGGTCACAGCAAATAGTGGATGCCTCCGCATTTCACTTCATTACAACCAGTTACATGTCTG
Organism: Neoceratodus forsteri; assembly: GCA_016271365.2. NCBI lineage: Eukaryota > Metazoa > Chordata > Ceratodontiformes > Ceratodontidae > Neoceratodus > Neoceratodus forsteri. The sequence goes on from CM057459.1 coordinate 742,503,350, forward strand.
TGTTTTTTAAGGGGAGGTAGCAATGTGAGTCTTTGGGGCCTACGGCCCATCCAATCCATGTCTTTCCATCTGCCTCTGATTGCTTGGGCCATGTCTTTGCAATTAAATTCATAATGGCATGATGCCACAGAGAAGACTCCACAGAGCTCAGTGCCACCCTTTGTTACTGTTTTACTTTAAACATGACAATAATTAATAAAACATGCATTTTGTTTTACTTTTTATTGACCAGGAAAGGCGGACTAGACAGTCCTTACTATTTCCAGCCTCATTCTGGGGTGGGTAGGGAGGAGACAGATGGAAAACAACTGAAATTGAACCAGTATAAGCTGTTGGCAGTCCTATTGTTTTTGTTTTTGTTTAGTGAATGGAGGGAATTTGACCAGGACACCAGGGAAATTCCCTTATTCTCTTCAAGAAGATTTGCAGGGCTCAGAGGAACAAGATACTAGTATGACCCCCCTCAAATGAAACAGAGAAAACAGAGATGTCCACTAAGAAGAAAAGTCAGAGGAAGACAAAAACAAAACTGCTTAAATCACTTCTTATAAAAGTGAAAAACAGATATGGAGCATTGGCAGGGAGAAATAATTGGGAAGACTCAAGTGAAGAAGAAGAAGATGGGGACTCTGAAGTCTCTATCATATCTTCTCAGCAAGGATTATCATCTGATTTAGATGATTTGCAAACAGAATTATGAGCTAAGTGGGTAAAGGAGCATACAATGTCACAAACTAGGAAAAGTTTAGACTGTTTAACTTAATTTAATTTACACATGTGTAGCGGTAATTTCATTTCACTGCTAACTTTAAATGTTAATAGTATTACAACATATAAAAAAAGAATATCCACATTATCACTTTTAAATACATTGCCTGGTAATATTATATTGTTACAGGATACCAGGATAAAAACACAAGAACTAACAGTGGTTAACAAAGCCTGGGTACAAGGCTTGTCCCTCTGGTCACAGGGCCCAGAAAAGTGTGGCATTGATATCCTTTTTATGTTTGCTTGCGTGCATGTGCAAGAAACATGTTGTGGCAGCTTAGGAGAGAAGTGGGTTGTGGGGGTGCAGCACTGTGGTGGCCAGTACTGACACTGGTTCAACAAGCATCCCACCAACTTGAAAGAAATTGGTTGCTGCTATGAGGGAGCGCCCCGTTATTGCACGGCGTGCCTGAAAGAAACTGTCCGCTGCAATGAGGGAGTGCCCCGTCATTGCAGAGCGTGCCTTGCCTGCTGAGACATTCATGTTCACCCCACTCCCTCCTTTGTTGGAGCAGGAGTGAAAGTAAACCCTCCCACTCCCTCCCACTGTGTGCTGTCTGCCTGGCTCCCTCCATTCCTTGTCTGGGCAACTGAGAGCAAGTAAACACTCCCGCTCCCTCACACTACATACTGTCCTCCCCGCTCCCTCCATTCCCTGTCCTGGCAACCAGAGTGCAAGTGAACCCTCCTGCTCCCTCCCACTGTGTGCTACCCACCCCTCTCCCTCTGTGGCCAGTCCCGACATGTAATTACACCCTCCTGCTCCCTCCCACTATATGGTGTCTGCCCGCTCCCTCTGTTCCCGGTCCCAGAAGGTAATTACACCCTCCCACTCCCTCCCATTGCATGCTGTCCACCTCGCTCCTGGCAGGTAATTACACCCTCCTGCTCCCTCCCACTGCATGCTGTCTGCCCCACCCTGGCAACTGGATTTGAGACAGAGGAGCCAAGACCACCCGCTCTGCACTACAACAACTGGAAACCACAGGCCAGTCTGTACCACCAACCTGAGCTACTGAGTGTGACTGCGAGTGTCGGGCCATCCCAAGGATCATGTGGGACAGTTGAGGAATGAGCAACAAAAGTGAAGAAAACTGAAGGGACAGTAAGGAGTTGAGAGGGTCAGAGGGAAGAGTTAGAGGTGAAGATCCTAGTATCAAGTTTACTTGGAGAAAAGTAAAACGCATGAAAGAACAGTAGTAATGAAAGAAATAGTAGTGTGAAAAATGAGACTAGTTTTTTTGAAGTGTCCCAGGCAGAATCAATTCTGACACAGACCAAACGTCACTGTTACCACTGATAACAGTGGAGTTTGGTCACAGTGTGAGGATCGATTCTGTCTAGAAAAAGTCAAAAAATAGTAACATTTTTAGACCATTTTTTTTAATTACTACTGTTTATTCATTACTACTGCTGACTTTACTAGACAGTAGGGTGAAAGAATAAAATGGGGAGGTACACTGTTACCACCATTACCACCGGGCTGCTACTGCCTACACGCCAGGTACTAGCCTTATTAATAGTACCCTAACTGCCCAAGTAGTCCTGTGTGTTGTATATATTTTTAGTAACCTAACCTTGCCTAGCTGTACTGCTTGGAAATTATTTTTCCTGGAAATAACAGGGCTCCATAAAGCCATCCTCTCCATTTTGTATGAGGTAGCTAAATTTTGCCTTTCTGAAAGTATACTGTTAGGAAGGCACTGTCATACAGGTAATAAACATCAGTGGTATATTATTTAAATACTGAACGTTTTAGTTTTCTGTGAGTGCTAGAAGCATTTTTCATGTTTTAAAATGTAATACAATAAATGACCATACCATCAGAAGTTCAGACTAACAATTGTTGATGTTTGGTGTGGTACGGTTAAAATAAATCTGCTGTTTTGACATGTGCCGCATTCTTAATTATACTGTGTAATGTTCAAAAATATTATTTGTACAGGTTGTGTTGAACAGTATGGTGTGTAACAGTGTCCAACTAGTCCAGTGTGTTGTCTAACTTTTTTAAGTTTAACTTGGCTGTACTTGCAAATTGTTTTCCAGAAGGAATAGTGCTCCATAAGGCTGTACTTTTGGTTTTAGATTAGGCAGCTGATGTCTGTAACAGTGCCCAATGGCTGCCCACCTACTCCAATGTGTTGACTTGTTGTCTAATTCTTTTAGTTAACCTGTGTACTTGGAAACTAGCTTGCAGAATGAACCATACAACAATCCTTTCCTATGAGACTACTACTAGTAGACAGCTGCAATGCCACATACAGATCTGAGTAGAAACCCTGTGAGAGAAATGTTATTATAAAATACTGTAAAAATCTGTCAACTACTGTATATTCGTATTTTGGGTAAGCCTGATCTACCTCCAAACCTACAACTAGATGGAGTACTTACTGTGTGATGGTTTACAGTACAGTGGCTTATTTTTTAACTTTTAATTTATCCATGTTTATTATAAGACACTTAACACACCAGAACAATATTATAACAAAGAACATACACATAAAAAAAATGCTGAGTCAGACTCAAACCCACTTGCAAACTGCTTAAAATATAAACGGGGAAGTGGGGATCAGCTGAATTAGTGCACATATAAAGCACAGCTTCTTTAAGTTCTTGCTGTTACTGAATCAACAGATAGCCTTCTTGTCGCATCCTCCTGCCTAGGGGCCAAAAATATGGACTGCACATATTTAAAGTAAGTTGCATTTTATAACTACAGTATTTTATAACTACTGTATCACAGAAATGCTTTACACTTTTGCAACCCCTTGTTACCTGGGTTTACTAGAATCCCAGTAAGACTAAGTGGTAGGCAGGGAAGGCAGCTTGTGAAACTCCAGTTAAATGGGTTTCACACTGTCTCACTCTGTTCTCAGTCTCAGCTGAGACTGAGAGATGACATCACCAATAGAACTGTCACAGCTGCATAAGCCACATTGGAATCTGCAGCAGAGGGAGTTAGATAGAACGTTGGGAGTTTTCAAAGTCAGTCACCAGTTTTGTTTTCAAAGAGGAAGGAGTAGTTCCAGTTTTTGCCTTCAAGTGGTGGAGACCGCTGTTCGGGTCTCAGTGCCCCTCCCTCCGGGGGGGGGAGTAAAGATCCCCATGTAGATTCCAGGGGCAATCCCCTCATTTCTGCAGAAGAAAGAAAGCTGCCTATTTCAGTTTCAGTCTATGTTTGGAAAGTGGGAAGAGTTGTACTTCGCCTGTGGGGCACCTGTAACAAAAGGGTGAGTGTTTGCTCTAATATGAGAGGGCCAAAAATATGTTTCTTCAGCCTGGGATATGTGAAGAAATCTAGGATTTGAACTACTATTTGGGAGGCCTATAGGACTAGGATAAACAAATGGAGTAGTGTCAAAAGCTAGAGTGCTGTGTGAATTCAAGTAATATTGTAGAGGGGGTGCGACAGTTCATCCACCATTTAATCTACATTCCAAAGTTTCAGTTTTCCAGAGAAATGGCGGGTATGGGCTGTGGGAGCTGGAGGTGGGGAACACCTTCCATCTTTAGTAACCAGGTCCACCTCTACGGATTTCTGCTGTGATTGCTACTTGCCTCATGCGCTCGGCCAGAGATGAGGGAAGTACCCAGACGTGGGTCGCAAATGGGAAGAACTCTCTAGGGGTCGCAGACTCTAAGTGGTGTGGGGAGCCACAACAAGGGTAAAGAAAATTTTCTTTGTGAGATGGGAGTCACAAGAAGTAAGAAGGAAATCTCTCTAGGGGTCACAGACTCTAAGTGGTGTGGGGAGCCACAACAAGTAAAATGGGTTCATTCTTCCAATGGACTGACATTCAAGTGGACGGCAGGGGAGCCGGGCCAGTTGGGCTGTGTACCCAAAGCGTGTGCACGTCCGGGCTGTGTGCCTGGTGGGTCCAGAGCCTGAAAACAGTAGAATTGATTCATTCTCCCAGTGGACCGCCTTGTAGTCTCTAATCTGCATTATCAGTAAACGTAGCCCCATGGGGGTCCATCTATGCTTTGTTGTGTTCAGCTAGTTGTGAATAAAAGCTACACTGTAAAATCCCATTCCTGGTTCTGGACATTACAGTTATTGCTTCCTGTGTTTAGATTTACTTGGGTGCCCCTGTGCGGAGTAGCCAAACCTAGGTCCCCTTGTGCCGAGTAACCTCATCCTCCCCGGACCCAGGTTCCCACCAGGTATTGCTGCCAGCACCAACAGCATGCCACCTGTCATTTTGGTAAAAAGGCAGGGGTGAGGGGTTACAAAAATGGAGGAACCACTTTGGATTTGTTCGGGAAGGAAGGTGCTTGGGCAAGGGGGCTAGTGTTTTGGCTATCTGGCAGTGGGTAGCCCAAAAAGCTGAAGCAATTTCCCTAGTGTGTTGCTGTGTGCTGTGAATCTTGTACTGCTGTTTAAAAAATGCCAACTGTTTACCAAGGAGCTGTAAAGCCAAAGAGTGTGCCCTTGTCCTGCATCAATATTGTTTACAGCATTGTTGCCTGCTTTAAAAATGAACTGTGGTAAATAAAAGTGTGGAAGACTAGGGGTAGCAACAGAGAAATTGTGCCCTGGACATTTGAAATACTTATAAAATGAATTCTTGTGAAGAAAAGTGTGGAAGACTAGGGGTAGCAACAGAGAAATTATGCCCTGGACGTTCGAAATGCTTTTAAAATGAATTCTTGTGAAGGAAAGTGTGGAAGACTAGAGGTAGCAACAGAGAAATTGTGCCCTGGACGTTGGAAATGCTTTCTGTGTAAATGGAGAGACTGCAGAGTTAATGGCAATGTTACATGGTTAAAATGGGCTCCCGTCGTGGAGTCAGTTGGAAAAAAAAAAGTGCATTCTACAGTTTAAATTTGCCTGCTCGACGATCGCCGTGAGGAGAAGAGCCCTCGTGAGGAAGAAGAGGCTCATTTGCATGGCGTTGTGTGGTTGGTCAGGCTGTAATTAGTCCCGTCCCTCAGCCAGCTCTTCTGAGGCTGCCCCAGCATTCGAGAGGGAGTGAGAGTGCAGTGCGTGTACTGGCAGTGGAGGAGCGTCGCGGAGTATTCAAAGTGCTGTAAACAGTTTAAAAATTGACTTTTTTGTTTAAAATCAGGCTCAACCCTCAAATCGATTATGGAAATTAAAAGTTTGGTGGTTAAAACGACGATCGCTAAGACTGCCCTCCCGTTTGTGTACAGAGGCCTTAAAAAACTGGCTGCAGGCCGTTTTACCCCATCGCAGCAAATTGCTACTGATCACAGTAAGTAAACAACCCAAAAACTGCTCAAACAGTGATTTTCAGCTAAGCCATATAAAATGTGTGTGCAGCAGGTAGTCGCTTTGCAAGTAACGACTGTGTGAAGTCCTGCCAGCAAGTGCAAGTCTGTAAAGCCATTGAATGTGTGCATGGAAGTGAAAATAACCTCAGTTTAAAGTTTGCAGCCAGATAGAGACTGTGGGTTGTAGCAAAATGCAACACTAGTAGAAGCAGGCAATCCTGAGCTAAAACCTGAAGCTTTTAGAGGGACTGTGAATTAAATAAATGTTACCAGCTTGTGAAAAGTCTAAGGAAAATCCTGTAAACGTGTGTAAACCCAGATCAGAGTAAGTTGTGCAGTTTGAGTAAAAGTTATCAGTAGCTGGTGTAAATCGGGTGCGCAGTGGCTTGACCCAGATTCTAAATGTTGATGCACAGGAGTGCAGTCGCCATTACAGGGTGGGGTAGTAAGGTAAACACAGCAGCAGAGGAGCCATTTTAAAGCTACAGAGTGTGTTCATTAAAGTGGGACTTTCAGTTACAGTGAACTTTTGTTTATTTTTCTGCAGTTATGGCCTCAGGACCAGCTCGTTACCCGGATCATGCCCGGGTTGCAGTAACAGCAGCAGTAAATAGACTGAGAGATATTGAAAAGTGGTGCTATGGAGGGCAACTGCCTGCTGATGTGGCAATTCCTAATTATCCAGTGCGTGTATGCCAGATATGCTTGAGTGCTGGAAGGGACGTCTTCATGATTCCTCACTGTGCTAGATGCCTTCAAAAATATGGCTTGTATAAAGCGCCTCCAATTCGTTTGGCCCCCAGATGGACAAAAATTCAGCAAACTGCAGTTGGCAGCACACAGCACCAGGCGGAGCCTGTGGAGGAAGGTCCCTTGGGGGAGTGTGGCACAAAGCTAGAGGGTGCAGAGTTAGAGACAGAATCAGAAGTTGAAGTTTTGAATGCTGGATCCCAGAAAGAAAGTTCGGATAAAGCATCAATAGACCCCTGGGTGGGGGGGTCTAGCCCAAGTCTCTGAGGTAAAGATGAGATGCGGGAGGCCTTTGAATGGGAGGTGTCAACCTCCGCGCCTAGTGATGAGTGGATAGTCTCGGGGGTGAGAACGACTGCTCACTCCTGGGCTCAGATCCTCAGTGAAGAGGAAAATGAGGGGGAATCTATGTGGCCTTGTGAAGAAGGAGCGGGTACACAGCCTCAAGATCTTGCCTCGGAGGAATGTATTGAAGAAGGTGGTGATGCCACTGCCCTGGCTTTACAGGAGGAAGAAGTCAGGGATCCGTTTCTAATTTCATTAAGGATGTGAAGCTGGCAGAACCAGGACTGGCCACCCCCAAGCCAGGCCAGCAGTCTCAGATTGACCAAAGCAAGTAAAGAGGAGAGACTGGTTTGTAGAAAGGCAAATGAGATCTATGGTATGACCTTTCCTACCTTTCCTTGGAAAGTCTGGGAGAAGATTGAGAACTGCAGGAAATCCTGGATCTGGGATGAAGCAATGAAAAGTGTGCATCCTGGGGCCAACCAGCATGTAAAGAATAGACTGTTCCATGAAAAGTATAGCCAGTGAAAGAGAAGCAGGACACTGTACATAGACAGAGTGAGAGTGGTGGACGGAGAGGGATGTGAAATCTCCCACTGTGTGAATTATGTGCGCGCAGACAGGGTGATAATTCAAGCCCCTGACCCCCGGTACTATTGGACTCAGTGCAAGGACCTCCCAGTAAATGTGCCCGTGCCTACAAAATGGAGAGCCGAGCAGTGGTAGTCAATACTGCCACACCAGACTGTGAAGTGCCCTTATTGAGCCACCAATATGAATAACCAGGACTCAGGTGCCCCACATTCATCAGTCTACAGTGTACTGTCCTGTCCAGCAACCATTGGCTGGCCCACCAGATGACTTCAGATCCAGAGAGGACACCATCCCAGCTGTTTCCTGTTCATCGCCTGGTAATCAGATGACGTCTGACCAGCTGTTTTTCTTTTTGTTCCTGTTCTTTGTTCTGTTATTTGTCAGAAGTATGGCAGCTAGGATTCAATGAAAAGAAGTGCAAAATAATGCACCTGGGAAACAAGAACCCAGGGGAAGAATACACAATGGGTGAGGAGGTAGTAACAACAACAAAAAAGGAAAGGGACCTGGGGGTAATCATATCAGATGACCTTAAGGCTACAAGCAATGTGAGAAGGCAGTAGGGAGGGCTGGGGGTATACTGGGATGTATAGGAGAGGCATCAGCAGCAGAAAACAGGAAGTTGTTATCCTCTGTACAGACAGTTGGTGAGACCCCATCTGAGTACTGTGTCCAGTTCTGGAGACCCCATCTCCGCAAGGACATAGACAGGATAGAAGCAGTCCAGAGGAGGGCAACTAAAATGGTGCCGGGTCTGTAAGAGAAGCTGTATGAGGAGAGACTAAAGGAGCTTAATATGTATACCCTTGAGGAAAGAAGGGAGAGGGGGGACATGATAGAAACTTTTAAGTACCTCAGTGGAATCAACAAAGTCCAAGAGGGTAGCATCTTTCATAAAAGAGACTTGCAAGAACAAGGGACACAATTTAAAGATAGAAGGAGGCGGTTCAGGGGCAAAGTGAGAGTATTATTTCACAGAGAGGTAGTGGATGCATGGAACAGCCTTCCTGAGGAGGTTGTGGGGTCTAAAACTGTGGGAGAATTCAAGAATGCATGGGACAGACATAAGGCAATTCTTGTGGGGGGTAGGAAGAAATAGGCTGTTGGTTAACTAGGATCTGCGGCCTATCCTGTAGGTAGGGAAATGGGCAGACTAGATGGGCCAAGCGGTCCTTATCTGCCGTTAAAGTCTATGTTTCTATGTTTCTATGTTTCTAAGGTTCCGTCTCCATTGATGACATCAGCCCAGCTGTTTCCAGACGTGCCCTCCTGTGGTTCCCGGAAGATGTCCGCCCAGCTGTATCAGAAGAAATGCTGACAGGGAGAGTCTTTGGCTGCGGTGCAGGTACGTGCAGAGTCTTGTACTACAAATGGCTGGTAAGTCCAAACTTTCCTATCTTCATGACATTGCAGTACACACCCTACACTACAGACTTCAAAAATGTGTGAACTGTCCGCAAAGACTCTTCCCTTCGTGACTTTGGCCTGTTAGAACTGTGCTTCACCGGACTCCGGCCCAGGAGAGACTCTTTTTTGGACTAGCCTTTTGGGCCTTGTTTTCACTAGTCGGGACTTTTAGGGCACTCCATCCCCCCAAATGTGTATTGTAAATAATGTCAAATATTGTACTCTAATGTAAATACTGTTTTTCTACCTTTTTCTAAAAAATTTTTTGGGATTTTTCAGTGTTTTGTATGGTAAGGGTTTTAGGTAGACTGTGTATGCAGATTAGGAGTGTGTTTTGTTTTGTCTTTTTCTTACAGGTGTTCCTGGGAAGACAGAAGAGAAGACAAGAAGAGGAGGAGGGGCTCATCGGAGTTCCTCGTCAGTGCTTTATTGTGTAGAAATTTAAAGTACTGTGGTGTTATTGTTATGGTTATTGCTGTATTAACCTTTCCTTCCACAGGTGTGGTGTGTGGGGTAGGGAGGAGGCAGTAATTGGTATTTTAATGGTGTGGCTGCAGGTTGCCCAAGGTCGGGGAGGTCCCCAGGTTGTTTTTGTTTTGGGATATTATGTTAGAGGCAGATAGGTTTTCCCTAGAGGGTTAGGGGGGATAGACAGGCTGTGGTCCTGAATGGCCATTGGGACTGCAGTACTGATCTATCAGGGCTATGCTCTGGATGGTTCTACCAGAGCCACTGGGTGTCCATAGTAAGTGGATAGTGTAGAGGCTGATATGTCAGCTACAGGCCTCTAGGCCCTTAATGTTGCCTGCCTGTGCTTGCACATGGTAGGAGGGGGCCTGATCACCCCTCTCCGCAGGTAGCACATAGGGTGGGATGGCCTAAGGCTGGGTGCATAATGACTGGGGCCAGTCAATTTCCTGGTCAAGGGCGAGTGTAACCCCTTGTTACCCGGGGTTACTAGAATCCCAGTAAGACTAAGTGGTAGGCAGGGAAGGCAGCTTGTGAAACTCCAGTTAAATGGGTTTCACACTGTCTCACTCTGTTCTCAGTCTCAGCTGAGACTGAGAGATGACAATACCATTAGAACTGTCGCAGCTGCATAAGCCACATTGGAATCTGCAGCAGAGGGAGTTAGATAGAATGTTGGGAGTTTTCAAAGTCAGTCTCTAGTTTTGTTTTCAAGGAGGAAGGAGTAGTTCCAGTTTTTGCCTTCAAGTGGTGGAGACTGCTGTTCGGGTCTCAGTGCCCCTCCCTCCGGGGGGGGCGGGAGTAAAGATCCCCATGTGGATTCCAGGGGAAATCCCCTCATTTCTGCAGAAGAAAGAAAGCTGCCTATTTCAGTTTCAGTCTGTGTTTGGAAAGTGGGAAGAGTTGTACTTCGCCTGTGGGGCACCTGCAACAAAAGGGTGAGTGTTTGCTCTAATATGAGAGGGCAAAAAATGTGTTTCGTCAGCCTGGGATATGTGAAGAAATCTAGGATTTGAACTACTATTTGGGAGGCCTATAGGACTAGGACAAACAAATGGAGTAGTGTCAAAAGCTAGAGTGCTGTGTGAATTCAAGTAATATTGTAGAGGGGGTGTGACAGTTCATCCACCATTTAATCTACATTCCAAAGTTTCAGTTTTTCCAGAGAAATGGCTGGGTATGGGCTGTGGAGCTGAAGGTGGGAACACCCCCCATCTTTAGTAACCAGGTCCACCTCTACGGATTTCTGCTGTGATTGTTACTTGCCTCATGCGCTTGGCCAGTGATGAGGGAAGTACCCAGACGTGGGTCGCAAATGGGAAAATCTCTCTAAGGGTCGCAGACTGTAAGTGGTGTGGGGAGCCACAACAACGGTAAAGAAAATTCTCTTTGTGAGATGGGAGTCAGAAGAAGTAAGAAGGAAATCTCTCTAGGAGTTGCAGACTCTAAGTGGTGTGGGGAGCCACAACAAGTAAAATGGGTTCATTCTTCCAATGGACCGACATTCAAGTGGCTGGCAGGGGAGCCGGGCCAGTTGGGCTGTGTACCCAAAGCACGTGCAAGTCCAGGCTGTGTGCCTGGTGGGTCCAGAGCCTGAAAACAGTAGAATTGGTTCATTCTTCCAGTGGACCGCCTTGTAGTCTCTAATCTGCATTATCAGTAAACGTAGCCCCATGGGGGTCCATCTATGCTTTGTTGTGTTCAGCTAGTTGTGAATAAAAGCCACACTGTAAAATCCCATTCCTGGTTCTGGACATTACAGTTATTGCTTCCTGTGTTTGGATTTACTTGGGTGCCCCTGTGCAGAGTAGCCAGACCTAGGTCCCCTTGTGCCGAGTAACCTCATCGTCCCCGAACCCAGGTCCCCACCAGGTATTGCTTCCAGCGCCAACAGCATGCCACCTGTCGTTTTGGTAAAAAGGCAGGGGTGAGGGGTTACACTTTTTAAAACATTTCACTGGTATTTAGTACTTATTAAATGCAACCTACTTTACAAATGTACAGTCCATCCCATATTTTGTGCCCTGGGCAGGAGGATGGAACAAGAAAGCTATCTGTGGCCTCAGTAATTAAACTACACAACATTTTGAGTGATCCTGCCTCCATGTGGGATTTCATCAACTAATAACGTGAGCCAGCCAGGTAAGGGCATGTCACTGAAATAAAAAGGCTTGTGGGTATGAAATCCCTGTCGTGTACACAGACTCATTTCTGTATTCCTTAATAGGAAGCGGCTGCTCATATGTCTCACTGTGTTTTGTTTTGTCGAGTTCTGGGAAGACCCGGAACACTGAGGTCAGTCACAGCTAGGGTAAGTATGAAGGTGCATCCCTGATTTATGTGGATTCTGGGTAGTGCTATGCTTTAAAGAAGTCTGGGGAAGTCACTTTTCCCACCCACAGCAATGTTTGCCTGACTATAGAATAGATAACCAACCACTCAGTCGTGACTGTTGTAACTTCACTTAAATAAAAAAAAAAAAAGAGAAAGAAAGAGAAAGAAAACAGCCTCTTAACAGCTCATTATTGTAAAATCCATTATTGTAATATAGTTAGTCAATGAAGATCATTTTAGCAACCTGTCTAGTTAAACAATTTATGTGTTTTGATGTTCTCATTCTATTAGGCTGGCACAGGATGGTTTATAGTAATGCCGAGGGTCAAGAATCAGACAACACTGTTTGTTTCCTCTGTAGGGTTACCACCTGTCCTGATTTTCACAGAACAGCTCTGATCTGGGCAGCTGTGTCCTGCAAAAAAAAAGAAAAATACTACATTTCCTGATTTTATTGTAGCGAAAATATTTTCTGCCTTTCCACTAAATGTTGCAGAAAACTACAAAACCTTAACTAAAATACCGTAAAATGATAAGAAACAATAGAAGCAACTAAGAAACCACAATATTTGGCATTAATTCTGATTATATAGAGAAAACAAGTCTTTTGCATTGGTCGAGATTACATACTGTCCTATGAAAAATCATGTTTCAGTAAGAAATGTTCCACTTTGGGCTTCTTAAAAAGTGATAACTCTATTCCTCTGTCAGAGTAATTTGTTGAATTCCTGACATTTGTGAAGTGAGTTTCAAATGGCAGATCCAGCACTTCAGTAAGATAAAGTCAACAAGCATTTGTCAATGCCGAATGTTCGCTTGCAGGTATTTGCAGTGGTGTTTGGCATGTATGGTGTGCTTTACCCTAATGCCCTGTGCGATTGCTGGTATTTGCACAATAAATTTTCAGCATGACCTTTTTGTTACCCCCATTGTGCGCTACATAGGCGGAAACATGTTTTGGATAGGATGTGAAAAATGACAGCTGTACTGCTCATAAGGAAGTGTGGTAAAATGGCAATGTTGAAAATCTGGAGTGGAAATATTGAAAATTCGCAAACCTACGAGCGTGCGTGGGATCTGTGCAATGCACGCTCGTAAAATAGTCATTGTCAGGAATTTTTTCACCAAATTGTCAGCATTGGTATTTTAAAACCTCTGCTAATGAACAGTGTCACTGTGATTGTCTTACTGTGTGTCATACATTGATTTTGCACACCGACTGCGCCATTGTGCACTACATGGGCGGAAACATGTTTTGGGCAGGATGTGAAAAATGACAGCTGTACTGCTCATAAGGAGGTGTGGTAAAATGGCAATGTTGAAAATCTGGAGTGAAAATATTGAAAATTCGTAAACTTACGTGCGTGCGTAGGAACTGCACGCATGCTCGTAAAACAGTTATTTTTAAGAATTTGTTCACCAAATTTTCAACATAGCCATTTTAAGATCTCTGCTCATGAACAGTGACACTGTGATGTTCTTAATGTGTCACATACACTGAGTTCACACAGCGACTGTGACATTGTGCGCTACATGGGCGGAAACACATTTTGGGTAAGATGTGAAAAATGACAGCTGCACTGCTCATAAGGAGGTGTGATAAAATGGCAATGTTGAAAATCTGGAGTGAAAATATTGAAAATTCGCAAACTTACGAGCGTGCGTAGGAACTGCGCAATGAACACTTGTGAAACAGTCATTTTTAGGAATTTTGTCACCAAATTTTCAACACAGCCATTTTAAGACCTCTGCTCATGAACAGTGTCACTGTGATTTTCTTAATGTGTCCCATACATTGAGTTCACACATGGACTGCGCCATTGTATGCGCTACATGGTCGAAACATGTTTTGGGCAGGATGTGAAAATGACAGCTATGCTGCTCATGAGGTGTGGTAAAATGGCAATGTTGAAATCTGGAGTGAAAATATTGAAAATTCGCGAACTTCTGACCTATGCGTGGAACTGCATAGCGCGCTTGTAAAACAGTCATTTTTGGAATTTTTGCACCAAATTTTTCAACATGGGGTTTTGGGACCCCTTCTCATGAATGATGTCACTGTCATGGCATTATTTGGGTCGAAGAGTGATTTCGGCGCCAGTGACTGCGAAATCACCGCTGAGCTAATAACGCCATGTGGTATCATCATAGAAGGATCCCAAAACCATTTGTTAAAATTTGGTGCAAAATTCAAAAATGCCTGAGATATGCAATAAAGTTGAAACCCCCTATCTAGCCCATTATACAGCTTACGGCATTTCCTCAGTTCGCGGTCGGCTTTAAAGAGTGCAGAGGTGTTTCCGGTCCATCAAGATCATCGCTCCGAGCTCTGGAGGTAAGTATGGGGTGGGGTGTGTGGGAGGCTGGGTGCCTGAGTGGGTGGGTGCGGGTTGTGGGAGGGGGACTGGGAGACTACGTGGTGCCGTTTTTCTTTACAGGTTTTAAAAAAAAAGGATTATGTGGGACGTTTGCCACGCTGGGGTGGGCTCCCAGTGTGGCAGAAGATGGCTGGGGGCAGGAGCCGGCGGGGTTGGGCACCCCGTCGGCAAAAAATGGGGCGTTGCCACGCTGGGGTGGGCTCCCAGCGTGGCAGAAAAATCAGCTTTGGGGGTGGACCCGATGGGGATTGGGCACCCCGTTGGCAACAACATTTGCCACGCTGGGGTGGGCTCCAAGAGTAAGGCCGGGGCGCATGACGGGGGGAAGCGATCGGGGCGGCGTGATGCGGTAGCCGGTATGACAGCTGTGGTTTTCTTTGAAGTAGAGGACCACCGCTGTCATGCAAGAGCTCCGCACCGGTAGTGCAGGACCCGCCATGCCTGGGGAGAGAGGCACCTCAAAGTGTACTGCCTCTCTAAGCGTTCCTTCGCATCGCCTGGCGAACATAAAAAATGTCAACCAGTGACCCATGAGCCTTCCTTTACAATGCTGGAAAAGATCCAGAAACAAATGATTTGATACCTGTTATTGGACCAACAAAGACGTAACAAAAGGAAACACTGACAACTTTGTTGATCCAATAAAATATATCAAACCATTTCTTTCTAGATCTGCTCTTACAAGGGCCAATACAGCTACTCAGCTAAGTCTATATGTCTTACAATGGTGGGAAGATCAACAAGGATACAGATGACTGCTGCCTTCCTTTGATAAATGTTGTATTCCCCAAATACTTCTCTAATTGCCCTTTGTCAGTGCAGATGCAGACTTAAGTATCAAAAAACATTTTGCTGCCACATAAACTGAAACAATAGGTTTGCAAAATGTGCAGATTGCCCCATGTATCCTTAAATGTATTATTAACTACAATGGCTGGGAGGGTAGGATAGGTTTCCAGTGTGTGATGCATTGCTTTCATTCTGAATGGATCCTGATTCAGATGTGTGCATATCTTTGGATGTTCCAGCACCACTGATTATACTGTAAACCTAGGTACCTCCTGGCACCTTCTATACCCCCATGTCTCCCCCCCCAAACTGGACCAGCCTCCTCCCCTTCACTTCTACCCCCACACCTCCGGGTGCCTCTCCACTCCCCTCTACTTCCCTTCCTAAGTGACCGAACCTCCTTCCCACATCTTCTACCCTTCCTCCCCTCATTCCCTCTCCACCACTCCCTTTCTGCTCCCATTCCCTCTTCCCCTTCTAATGCTGACATCCTGCTCTGATCCTGCATTGCCCCTCACCCGACACCCTTTGTTAACACTTCCCACTACTAGCACTGCCAGTGTGCTAAAGCCTCCCTCACCAGGGATGAGGCCCACCTTCTGGGCTGATTTTAATTATATACTCTCTCTCTCCAGATCGTCTTCTCACTATTACCCCTCTCTTCCTGAGCCATCCCCTTCCCTTGTTCACTCTCTCCCCCTCCTTTTTTTCCTTTTGTGTTGGCAAGTATCATTGTATCAGGATCAGAGCAGGATGTCAGCATTAGAAGGGGAAGAAGGAATGGGAGCAGAAGGGGAGTGGTGGAGAGGGAATGAGAGGAGGAAGGGTAGAAGATGTGGGAAGGAGGTTCAGTCAGTTAGGAAGGGATTGCTAAATGGGGCCGGGGCTGTGCCATCTATCTTAAGGATACCCTTATGGGTCACATCATCCCATCCCCTAGCCTGAGCAACTCCTCTCAGGTCCTCACAATCAAAATCCTCCTTGGTGCACATAACAAGGAACTCACTGTCATCTCAGATTACCTACCCCCAAGAGACCAGGCTGCTGGCTTCCATAGCACCATGGAATATCTAAGGGTCCAGCAACATAATTCTAAAACCATAATCATGGGTGATTTTAACATTAACTGGCTCTCCGCTGAGGCCACTACCTATAAGGATGCAGCCGCGGTGCATCACCTCACTCAACTGGTCAATGCCCCCATAAGGTGTAACTATAGGACAGGCTCCCTTACGCTTCTAGACTGGATTCTATCTAACCACCCTGAACGCATCTCCAATATTTCTGTACTCCCGGATACAATAAGTGACCACTCGCCTGTCATCTGCTCCTGGTCAAACAAATACCATAAGCCCCCTCCCAAGCTTATCTATGCCAGGGTTATCAAACAAGGACACCTCCAGCTGTTAAAATCCCATCTAACCAGGCTGAACTGGGCAGTGCTTGACTCCCTCAATGACACCAACAAAGCTCTGGACCTATTTATCAAATGTTTCAACAAAGCCTGTGACATCTATGCACCAGTGAAAAAAGATGAAGGTCAAAGGACAGACCAACCCCTGGGTTACTACTGACCGTTTAACTCTGCTCAAGCACAGAGACCTCCTCTGGCATTGTGCTCGTGCAACTCCGATGCAAGTAAACATACAATTATACAAAGCAGCCAGAAATGATTGCACTTGAAGAATACGGAATGCTAAATGCAGCTATTACAAACAGACTCTGACCAACTCTTGGGGCCAGGAAACAAATTCTGGAACAACATGAAAGAACTCACAGGCAAGGATCCTAAAGCACCACCCACTATGCTCAACCTTCATGGCACTCCTACACTTGACCTAGGTATCATCACCAGCACTTTTAATAATGCATTTACAAACCTGGACGGTGTCCTTCCACCAAATTTTTTCGATGACCTCCCCTTCAGCTCTTCCCAAGTTACCCCCTAACTAGGCAGTACAACCCCAAAGTTTTTTTTTAAGGAGGTCCCACCACAAGTAGCTAGAAAATACATTCAAAAGGCCATCGGCAAACAAGGGTACAGTGGTGACTCCCTTGACCTGAAACTGCTGGCACAAGTCCTCGATGAAACCTTAGAACCACTTACAAAGATCTTTAATCACTCGCTTAGATGGGGCCATTTCCCCTCTCTCTGGAAGAAAGCCACTGTCACACCAGTTCACAAAAGTGGAGATAGGACACTGCACACCAATTACAGACCTATCTCACTCCTCCCCCCACTATCCAAAGCGCTGGAGCGAATAGTGTTGGACCAACTAGTTGAATTCCTGGATAAGTACAATGTACAGTGCCCAGAGCAGCATGGCTTCAGAAAAGGGCACAGCACCACCACTGCACTACTGGAATTTACAACCTTCATCAATGCCACGCTTGACAAAGGAAATTGTGGAGGGGCAGTATTTATAGACCTTACCAAGACATTCGACACAGTTAACCACCCCTACTGCTCAAGCAACTGTCCTCCATTGGGATCCCCAGCGATGCCCTTCCATGGTTCACCAGCTACCTTGATAATCGGATCCAACATGTAAGGATTGCAGGGATTTCTTCGGATGAGAAACCGGTCCACTCTGGAGTCCCCCAGGAGTCTATTCTGGGCCCTCTACTCTTCTCCCTCTTCATCAACAATCTCCCCAGTGCCTGCCACCAAAAAATATTACTATACGCAGACGATGCAATCCTGTTTTCCAGCCACCATGACATTACAGTCCTTGAATCCCAGCTGCAGCTCGACTTCAATCGCATTGAAGACTGGTTCAATTCTCATAAACTTGTCCTGAACCACAGCAAGACTAAAACCATGTCCTTCTGTAACCGACAGAGCAGGCACAACTCTCTGTCCCTCACCATCAAGAACCACGCTGGGAACCCACTTGAACATGTCAAGGAGTTCAAGTACCTTGGTATTACCCTGGATAGTACCCTCTCCTACACTTGGCATATTGACACTGTTGCCAAGACTGCCAATATACGGATTGGACTACTACACAAACACAAGCACTGTATGCCTGCGGATGCCTTTACATAAAAGCCATCTACAGCTCTGTCACCTCTATCATTGACTACGGTCTTGCCATCTATGGCTCTGCTTCAACAAGTGCCCTCTGTAGGATCTCAGTAGCTCTCAACAAAGCCTGTAGGCTACTGATGGGTGCAGCCCAACAAACTCACACCTGTGACCTCTATGCACAGGCCAACTGGCTACCTCTACGCAGCAGAATACAATACCAGACCTGCTTACTTACCAAAAAAGATTCTCCTTGGTCTCATGCCACCTGGTGTTAGCTCACTCCTTACTACCTACAGTGGCACTCAACAAACACGTGGTGCCCAATCTCTAACCTTTCAGGTTCCCAGATGTCGTACCTTCATGGGTCAGCGGTCCTTTAACTATAGAGCCACTCAATGGTTCAATTCCCTCAATAAAGAAGCACTTTCCTCTACTACACTTGGACCCTTCAAAAGGAATCTCAAACTTTACCTCATCTCTACCACTTAATGTGACTGCTTCTCTGAACAGAGATCTCTCTAAACACCTCCCAGCTCACTCATGTCTCACAGCTCGCCCTTTCCCAATCTCATTCCCTCTGGCACTGGGCCTTCCTTGTGACTCCTTTCCTGCTTCACATCTCCACTGGTACAAGACATTTTCCACCACCATCGGACAGTGGTCCATTAGCCTGGCAATTTCCTCTCCCGATCGCATGCCTGCAATACTAACTGCCTATGGTGCCCTCTACCTCTTATTGTTACCTCAGCCAGCTGCCTACTCAAGCTGCTCGTTTTGTGAATATTATCTCAAAGTATGTTATAACTGAGTATCTTTATTTTTTCTTTTAGTGGTTTTGGTTGTTTATTGTGCATTCTTTTACTACCTCTGTATGTATGTTGACCCTCATCCTTTGACGTGGAACCTTTGTAAACGAGCAGTTTCTGCTTAAAGGTATTTGTAATCCGAGAATTTAATAAATAAATAAATAAAATAAAAAATATAGTGTTTGTTTATTTCAGTCACACATGTAACCTCTTACCTAATTTGCCTTAATTGTTGTTGTCTTCTTAGGGCCTCCTATAAGCTGTAGTTGTTTGTTACTGTAATGACCCTGACATGGAACCTATGTAAGGAGCCTGTACTCAAAGGTTAATCCGAGATCTTAATAAATAAATAAATAAATAAAAATGCACTTGAAGGGATCACAGTCATCTACCCCATCAGATCTTGAATAACCTTCTGAGAGGGTTAATGACTGTGATCTGTACTTGATAATGTGCCAATACCACAACTGCATGCTCACAACATACACTTCTCCCCCACCCAAAAAAAGTATGAAAACAAGCTGATAAAACAGGTTAAGTATATTGAAACAGATCAGTTACGTAAACATTATTATACAATGGCAAGAAAAAATCAAGGATGCTGATTGGCTGTTAAGCCCTAGACAGAGTGATGTTATTACACGATAACATCACTGTATCAAGAAACAGCTGTGAATGAACCACCGCAGCGAAACCGGAATCACTGCCGCCTCATACCTACGCATCAAATATTACCTTCACAGCTAACACCCCCAAAACACCAATTCATTCTAAAGTCTGATGGTCATGAAAACCCAAGCGGTCAGGAAAACTCAAAGGTACCATTGCGCAACTGATTTTTTCATTTCTGCCTAAAACAGCATTGCCCACAACTTCATACAAGCTTGTACCTAAAACTGCTGCTCCATGCGGCGCGGTCCTTTTCATAACGGACTTCAGGGATGCTCCCGCTCAGCCACTCGTTCGCATGAAAACAGTCTGAATAACAACAAAAAAAAACTAAAAATAAACTAAAAAAAGGCAGAGAGAGAAAAAAATGGCTTTTCCCACTTCGCCCAATGTCTTGTGAGCGCGTACACTGTAGACTCGCGCTATGCAAGTCACCCTGCACAGTTGCTCAATCACTTTAGACCTGAATTTAAAACAAGATAAACTCTTTAATAAAGTACACTTCAGATAACTGTCCACTACTACAGGTCAGGGCAGAGAGAGAGAGAGAGAGAGAGAGCTGATAGTACCACACAGCAGAAACATGAGAAATCTTCGGGGATTCAGTGACTAAGATGATTGTGGCAGGAGCTCCACCTTGTGGTGGAAGAAATATGTAGAACTTTTTTTTAAAAGATACACGTACACCCACAAAAATGAAAGAAAATATATGTTTAAATGTATTTTTTTTTTGTTGTACTTTTTAAATTAACAAATGGGCCACTGTATAATAGCAATATGGCACTCCAGGAATATGTGTTATCGTTTAATAACGTCACTCCTGGGGTAGTGGAAGCACTCGGCTTCGCCTCATGCTTCAACCCACCCCAGGAGTGACGTTATTACACGATAACACACACCCTGTCGTGCCTTATTGCTTAAATGACTACAGAATGTGCCGATAATGTAGATAAACACACACCTTGGGGGTGTTGTGAGGCACGAGGGTGCAGCCAGAGTGCAACCAGCAGCACGAGGCAGCAAGTGTGACTAGCAGCAGAATTTTGTAGGAGGAATTAATTTTCTCAGCATGGCCCATAGCCACCACTTGCCATTTTGGCTATTTCATAACTGCTACAATAATTGTGTCTCCCTTCTCTAACAGTTTTGTCATGTATCATTTCTGGACTTCTAAGGCCTGTTCTGCATTGTATAGCACAGCAACAAGTGGCTACAAGATTCATTCTGAAAGCATTGTTAAGCAGTGGACAAAACTGCATTTTTATGTTTGTTTGCATGTATGTGCAAGAAACATAGTGCTACCATACAAGTTTTCATAGGTGTGCCTGACCCACTTCCAATGCTCTGCTCCCTTTTGCAGGCGCAGCTGCACCGCGCCAATGAATGTCCGAGCTGTCTATGACAGCCATTCAGATGCAGTGGCGTACAGTTCTAGGGAAAACACCGTCACCAATCAGTGGTGTGTGTGTAGGCAATTTGCATACTGCCGCTGCAGTATACAAATTGCCTAACATCAACGACTGCATCTGAACTGTCATAGACAGTTCATCCCCCCCACGAACACTCATGCAGCACTCTGGGAGTCCACCCCAGAGTGCTCATGCGCCCCTCCCCGCACACCGTATGGCTGTTGGAGGTGCCCAATCACCCGTCGGCTCTGCTGCCCTCCCCCCAAACAGACTTCCAGGTGCTACGCTGGGAGCTCATCCCAGCATAGCAAAAGTCCCTATGGCGACGGGGGTGCCCAATCCCCCATCGGCTCCACTGTACCCCCTCACCACAAAAATAAAACAACTTCCAGTTGCTACTCTGGGAGCCCACCCCAGCATGGCAAACATCCGTATAGGTGATGGGGGTGCCCAATCCCCAGTTGGCTCCACTGCCCCCCCAAAAATAAACTTCCAGCAGCCGAGCTGGGAGCCCACCTCAGCATGAAAACAAAGTCCTGCGTCATCTTTTAAAAAGGAAAAAACACACATGTAAAAAAAAAAAGTCCCTCATTGACTGTTTTGCCCCTTACCCCAACCCATGCCCACCTCTGTGCACCACCTCCCCACCCCCATACCCCATACTTGCACCTCCAGGCCAGCGACCCGGGGAACACGTCTCTGCACTCTTCAAAGCCGACCACGAACTGAAAAAAAAAATGCCGGTAAGGTTTATAACGGCATAAATGTTTTTTTTTTTCCAACTTTGATGCATATCTTGGCCATTTTGGGGAATTTTTTCACCAAATTTTCAACATGGGTTTCTTGGGGCCCCATCTCATGAACTCAATCACTGTCATTTTGTTATTTGGTCCCGAAACATGATTTTGCGGTCACTGCATGGCACCACCTTTTGGGACTGAGTAACGAAACAACAGTGTCACAGTTCATGAGGTAGGCCCCCCAAATCCCTATTTTGAAAATTTGGTGAAAAAATTCTCCAAAATAACTGTTTTACAAGCGTGCATTGCACAGTTCCTATGCACTCTCGTAAGTTTGCAAATTGTAAATATTTTCACTCCAGATTTTCAGCATTGCCATTTTATCACACCTCCTTCTGATCAGTACAGCTGTCATTTTTCACATCTCACCCAAAATGTGTTTTCGCTCATGTAGCACATAATGGCACGATCAGTGTGTGAAATCAATGTTCAGGACATATTAAGAAAATCACAGTGATACTGTTCATGAGCAGAGGTCTTAAAATGGCTATGTTGAAAATTTGGTGACAAAAGTCCATAAAATGATTGTGTTATGAACGTGCATTGCTCAGTTTCCATGCAGTCTCGTAAGTTCATGAATTTGTAATATTTTCAGTCCAAATTTTCTACATTGGCATTTTTCCCCACCTCCTTATGAACAGTACAGCAGTCATTTTTCACACCCTGGCCAAAATGTGTTTTCGCACTTGAGGCACAGAAATGTGTGGTCGCTGTGGGAAATCAGTGTCCGGGATAGGTTAAGAAAATCACAGTGACATTGTTCATGAGCGGAGGTCCCAAATGGCTGTGTTGACAATCTGCTGTAAACAATCCCCAAACTAATTACATTATGGGTGTGCGTTGCACAGTTTCTATGCACACTTATGACTTCACCAGTTTTTTTATATTTTCACTCCAGATTTTCGACATTGCCATTTTTTTACACCTCCTCATGTACAGTACAGCTGTCATTTTTCACATTCAGTTTGAAATGTGTTTTTGCACCTGTGGTGTCAAATGCCATAGTCGCTGTGCAAAATCAGCTTTTGGCTAACGAACTGATATTGCCACTGTTCATGAGGTGGTGGTCACAAAAAATCCATGTTGAAAATTTGGAGTGAAAATACCAATGAATGCCTGGGGTGTTAGGGTTTCCGGCCATAGCGCCCCACCCTGTAGAGACTGACAGGAATCAGGGGTGTGACTTGGGATTGTCACCTGTAATGCTCATGCCATACCACTGCCACCCACACCCTGCAGCCAGTGACAGGCATCGAGGTGTGCCTTGGACTCTTTGGCCCCAAAGTTCCCCCCATTCTCCTATACTGCACCCATCTCACCACATTTCCTTATGGAACGGGATGAGCATAAGGCCCAAAGACCCCAAGGCACACAGTGACACTTGTCGGTGCCTACAGGGTAGGGCGTGGTGAAATGGCATGGCCGTTATGCCTGACGACCCAAAGGCACACCCCAATGCCTGTCAGTCTCTGCAGGGTGGTGGTGGGGTTGGCTTCAGTTCAATACTTCACTGCCACTCCTATTATGCATCTCTCTAATTCCTACACTACCAATGCCAATGCCAGCAAGCAAACATTCGGCATTGACAAATGCTTGTTTGTTTGGGTGGTGGTGAATAGCCTATTTAATTTTTTTTTTGTGCTCCAGTTAATAATATGCACAGAAGACCCCTCAAGGGCCCTGTTGCGCCATGTGGGGTGGTGACACTGTAGCCTGGACTCCATATTCAGGGTATGCTTACAAACCTGAGGGCATCATAAGTCACTCCAGAGCACTCTCCTATGTATCTCACCACATGGCCAGGCATCAATGTGCCCCCAAGGGCACCACTGCATCCTCTGCTCTGGAATAATGGTGGTGGTGGCATACATGTTCTAAAACATGTCAAAGTAGTCCTAAAAATGCACCACAAAACATTAATAATCCTACAGCTTCTGGAGGATGTGGCCCCCAGACCCCTGACCTTGTGGTCCCCCAACCTTTTAGAATTGCATGCCTTGCTAATTCAATTCAGTTCTTCTTTATTTATAAAAAAGGCACCTTTCCAAACCAAGGTGCCCGTACAATAAAAACACAATTAAATAGTTATCCCAATTAAAACAAAACCAATAAAATACCATAACAGTTTCAATAATCAGGGAAGGCCAAATCAAAGAGATATGTTTTTAATGCTGTCTTAAAACTCTGAACAGTCAGGCAGTCTTGTACCCGTTGAGGTAAAGAGTTCCACAGTGTCAGAACTACATAACTAAATGCCCTTGCCGCAGATGTCTTTAAACAGACCATGGGAACCTCTAGCAATTCCATGATTGGTGGATCGGAGAGGGTGGGGGGGAGAGTAGGGACAAATAAGATCTTTCAGGTACCCCGGTCCCTGGTCATGTAGGGCCTTATAGGTTAACAAAGCAACCCTGAAGGTGCTCCGCCACCGCGCCGGCAGCCAGTGCAGTCCGCGGAGCACAGGCGTTATATGACTGGCTCTCAAAGTACCAGTCAAAAGCCTGGCTACCACATTCTGCACCAGCTGCAGGCAGCTGATATCAACCCTTGGTATCCCTAGGTAAAGGGCATAGCAGTAGTCAAGACGGGAGGTAATGAAGGCATGAACCAGTGTTGGAAGATCATCGGGGGTAACCAGGTGTTTAACCCGAACAATATTCCTCAGGTGATAAAAGGAAGCTTTAATAACTGTAGACACCTGCAACTTTAGAGTCAAACAGTCATCAAACATAACACCCAGGTTTCACACTCAGTCTGAGGTGTGTAGCTGGGCACCTCTGAGGCATAGTCAAGAGGGAGAACCTGCCAACTCACCCACCTCATGACGACCTGGGTCCACAACCAACACCTCAGTTTTTTCAAGGTTCAACCACAGCCAACTCATGTTGTAACATGGCATTAATACTGTGCCTGTAATGCGACGCAGCCATAGGTGGAACAGGGTCATGAGACAGCAGCCGAAGCGGGCATTAACCCAGCTTATATGCCGTGCCCGCTTCGGCAGTACCTTGAGCAGCCAGAGCCCCAGGTTAGCAACACTGGGCACAGCAGAGGAGCTAGTGTTGCAGGGGCAAGAGTGGCACAGCGATGGGGAGACAAGCTAGTTGCAGACGGAAACGGGGAAGGGGGACAAGAAGCAGGGGCACACCAAACGCAGAGATAGGATAGCGGGAGAGAGATAGGGATGCCGGCAAGTGGGGACTCAGCCAGAGGGAAGGGGAAGTGATGGGGGGGCAGGCAAATTTGCATGCGGACGCACACCGCGGGGAGTGAGCAGCATAGCGGAGACCTCCAGCACCGGGTATAAAGCAAATACCCGCACATATTGGCAGAAGCACCGGACTGTGATGTCAGCCACAGTATCTTGCATACTTACATCCCGTAAGTATGTAGACCGCATCAGTAAGTAAATCTTGGTGTCAATGACGATTTCAAAGTGCAGCACTAACGTGTCCTCACAGCTCCAACTCCCCCTGTTATGTTGCTCAAAGCACAGTAGACAGGTTCCTGGTGACTCCATTGTCCCGCGGCCCATGTGCAAGTGCATTAAGCCACTCCAGAGTGGCATCTAATGCGATTGATGCATGGTTGGGCGGTTGTTTGCCCTCAGCCTCTGGCCTCGGGCCACGACCCTCCCAACCATGCATCAATCCAGCATTAGATGCCACCTTCGTCGTGGCTTAATGCTTACTTCATCCAGTTTTGCATTTCTGCTAGACAGCTGTTTAGTACTGAGACCGCATCATCTTGATCAGGCACAAAAGACATGTACCATCTAATAATTGTTCCCAACAGCAGCATATACACTGCAAATAACATTGGTGCCATTGGAGACAGAGTGGATCGCATAGTCTGTCAATGGTCCGGAAAAGCTGAGCTGGTTGATTCCGCACAGCAACAATCTCCCTGGACAGGAACTCTGCCTTCTTATGGGAGATTTTTGATTGGTAGACCAAATAATGGCCCATCAATCTAAGCCTGTCACATACCAGGCCAGACTTCCTCCATCGCCTCTCTAACCTCTGTCCAACTCTCCCCAACTCCCTCAAAGTCTCATCAAACCAAGGAGACCTGGGGCGAAGGGTGAGTGGACGGTCATGAACAGGAGCAATGGAATCCAGGGCCTCTGTCACCACCTTATTACAAGCAAGTACAAGATTTCCTGGATTCAAGCATTCATACGGCATACCCAATAGGCCCAACACTGCCATAAAGCCATCAGGGGATACACCCCCCAAGGTGCAGTATTGGACCATCGTCATAGGAGCAGGCCTCCTAGGGGAGGCCTCAAAACCGAATCTGACGGAATGATGATCCGACCATCTGACTGGTTCCACCACCAAGTCTGATATCTCCATCCCCAGGAGAAACACCAAGTCCAATGAATGACCACCAATGTGAGCTGAGGAGGAAACAACTTGTGTGGGGCCTGAGTGAATTCATTAACTGGAGGAAGTCCTGTCCAAACTGCAAAAGTTCATTGCCGACCCAGGCATTGAGGTCCCCCAGGATCAGCCATCTGTGGGATCCCATTGTCAGGTCGACAATGAAGTCTGCAACTTCCCACAGGAAATCATTCCCGCCTCCTGGTGGACGGTAGACGAGAAGAATCCTGCACCCCACACCCTCTCTCACAATACATTCAAAGGAGTTGGTAGTTCCCACTGGAACTTCCGTCAGGTTCAGTTCTGATTTAAAACAAATGGCCTCACCCCTGCCCCTACGATCCGTCCTCGGGTGGTGTATCACCGAGTACCCAGATGTAATTGCTGCAGCCAAAATAGGAGCAGAATTTCCATCCAAGCAGGTCTTGGTGATGCACACTGGGTCAGTTGAATTAACAAGATCTGCCATTATAGCAGTCTTGTTTTTAATAGACCTGGCATTGCATAACACCGCCTGAGTTGGATAAGCAGCTGAGGAAGACCGAGTTTCCTGCCTGCCATAGGCAGAGCCCTTGGGTATGGCAACCAGACAGGGAGGAACCCCTTTCCTGGACCCATTTCACCCCAGGGCGTCTTCTTATCCCCACAGTCCCCGCCCTTGATCTCCTGGCTATCCCCAATACCCTGCACCATCCATATACTTCCGGAGACAGGGAAGAACAGCAAAAAGGGTGCAGATTTTTCAGCCTGGAGGTGGAATACTGCCTGACCATGCGCATACCCCACATTTTCAACACAGCTAAAAATACAACAAAAACAGTCAAACTTGCACAGAACGAACAACAAATAAACATAAAACCCCAACCTCAACAATAAAAATTAAATATATAAACAAAACACAATGATTTCAGGCAGCAGCAGATAATAAAATAAACTTAATTCAACAGATTATCTCCTTCAAGGAGCTCCCACCTCCTCAAAAGAAAATTAAAAGTTTTTAAACTCCCCCCCCAACACTGCCTCTCACAAAGATTAAAGAGAAAATCAAACGGCAATAAAAACTTTCATTGTCAAAGTTAAAAATGGGCACTCTCACTGCCCATAAATCAGTGATACTCCAGTCCAAGAATAATGAGGTTGAATATAAAAAGGAAAAAAGATTCAAACCAGGCTGTAGTCTTCCTCAGATCTTTCAGTCCAACCCACTTCCAGCTATCAAAGTCTCCAAGTTCACTCGATTGATATCCAAAATATCTCTGATGGCACTATGAGCAGCCGCCTCCCTCCTTTTTACACTGCAGGTGACCAACACCTCAGCACCCCCAGACACAGCCCACCGGCCGTATCCACAGGGCGCTTAGGGGTACCGGTTCCAGGGACAGCCCTCCAACAGCCCCTGTCTCCGACCCCTATGCAGGACACCAGCAGATATAACAAGCAGCCGCCCCAGAAATCTCACCTACAAAGGTGCCTATAGTACTCCGGACAGTCGCCTTCACCCCTTGCACTGCTGGTGACCAACACCACAACCCTCTCAGACACAGCCCACTGGCTGCATCTACACAGCACTTAGGGTAACGGTTTCAGGGACGGCCCTCTGGCAGGTAACCACACACCAATGGTGATCACATATTTTCTTTGTGAGTAGAACTTGTTTTTTCACTCACAGTGTTACCTTTCTGACTCCTCTTAGGCACCTGCTGTACCACCGTTTAGTGAGCGCTATGCAGGCATGTCCAAAATGCTGTTCTACAGGTTCAAATTTAAAACTGCTACTCCAGCTTTCCAATCAACCAGATGTCAGTCATCAGCTGTGGCTCTGGACATATAACAATTGCATAAAGCACTGATAATGACAGAATATGGTGGCATGTTTCTGTTAAAAGGCCAAGGGTAAGCTGAAAACTAACAGTGCACAGTGAGGTGACGATAGATAAATGTGCTTAAAATAGGAATGTATTTGTATAGTTCACAAGACATGGCTAGAGTCGTACATGAAACTGACAGTTTTCTTATTGTAGCACTGTCTGTAATAAAGTGGTTCTGAGAGTTAATCACTTCTGTTACGTGCAGTTTCTTTACTATATTAAAGTGGCAGCACAGCAGTTTTTTAACAGCACAGCAGTACTTTTTTGAATAGTGTATAAGGACTGTTTTATTATGATTATTTCAGCAATCAATTCATTTACGTTCATGCAAATGGTCACTATATGATGCACATTTTAAAACTGCATTCCTGCAGTAAAGAACTTATGTTCTTGTTTCAGTTTTTTTTTTTGTATAATTTTTTTATTGGTTTTAAAATGATCAACAGACATTACACAGTGACATACAACATACAGACTAGTGCATCTCACAGTTCATTATTGTTACATTCTTAGGTTCCTCTTCATTGTTTTACCCTTCTCATTTAATTCCTCTTATTTATAATTATCTTTACCGTACCCTTCGACTATTATATCCCCTCAGTAGAGCAATGGTGGAGCAATGAAGCATGGGGAAGCTCGAAACTCCCTCTATGTCTGATTCTACTCCAGGCCACAGTGTAGAATAACCATCTCCTCATTACTTAATGTTGTCAAGAAGGAGGCCCATTCCCTATAAAAAGCATCCTGCCTATTACTAAGCATCAAAGACAATCTTTCTAATGCCAAATTCTGTAACACCAATTGGCGCCATTGCAGAGTGGTGGGAACTATGTGGTTGACCCAAGTATTCTGGATACAATGTCTGGCCATCACCAACATTATTCTAATCCACCATGGCAATGGCTTCCATTCACCTGCCTCTCCTGGAGACATACCAAACAATCCCACAATATGATCTATTTGAATGGGGAACCCTGCCATCTGTGTTATTTCTTTACAAATTTTACTCCAAAAGGTCCTTAAAATCCTACAATTCCAAAAAGAGTGCATATACATTCCTCTTTCTTCTCCGCACCTGCCACAGAGAGGAGAAACAGAGGGACATGCCCTATGCACCACCATCGGTGGATAATACGCTCTGTGCAGGAACTTATAAAAGGCCTCCTTGAACTTGTTACATATTGAAAGGCTGATGTGGCCTACCAACACTTGTCGCCAGCTATCCTCTGAAATTTGGATTCCCAGATCTTTCTCCCACAGCTGTTTAACTCTCTGCATATAATCTAGATATAGTTCTCTCCCCACCTTTACCGCCTTACCAATAAACCCTTTGGGGTCACATAGAAACATAGAAAAATAGACTTTGATGGCAGATAAGGACAGCTAGGCCCATCTAGTCTACCCATTTCCCTACCTACAGGATAGGCCGCAGATCCTAGTTAACCAACAGCCTATTTCTTCCTAACCCCCACAAGAATTGCCTTATGTCTGTCCCATGCATTCTTGAATTCTCCCACAGTTTTAGACCCCACAACCTCCTCAGGAAGGCTGTTCCATGCATCCACTACCCTCTGTGAAATAATACTTCCTCACATTGCCCCTGAACCGCCCTCCTTCTATCTTTAAATTGTGTCCCCTTGTTCTTGCAAGTCTCTTTTTCTGAAAGATGCTACCCTCTTGGACTTTGTTGATTCCACTGAGGTGCTTAAAAGTTTCTATCATGTCCCCCCTCTCCCTTCTTTCCTCAAGGGTATACATATTAAGCTCCTTTAGTCTCTCCTCATACGGCTTCTCTTGCAGACCCTGCACCATTTTAGTTGCCCTCCTCTGGACAACCTCTATCCTGTCTATATCTATATCCTTGCGGAGATGGGGTCTCCAGAACTGGACACAGTACTCCAAATGGGGTCTCACCAACTGTCTGTACAGAGGGATGACAACTTCCTGTTTTCTGCTGCTGATGCCTCTCCCTATACATCCCAGTATACCCCCAGCCCTCCCAACTGCCTTCTCACATTGCTTGCTAACCTTAAGGTCATCTGATATGATTACCCCCAGGTCCCTTTCCTTTTTTGTTGTTGTTACTACCTCCCTACCCATTGTGTATTCTTCCCCTGGGTTCTTGTTTCCCAGGTGCATTATTTTGCACTTCTTTGCATTGAATCCTAGCTCCATACTTGACCATTCTTCCAACCTTGCCAAGTCCCTTTTCATCCTTTCCACGCCTCCTTGTGTATCAACCCTGTTGCAGATCTTTGTGTCATCTGCAAAAGGCATACTTTCTTTCCAGTCCCTCTGCAATGTCACTGATGAAGACATTAAAAAGGACTGGACCCAATACTGAACCCTGCGGTACCCCACTAGTAACCCCCCTTTCTTCAGAGTGGACTCCATTTACGATTACCTTCTGTGTCCTGTTGTCCAGCCAATGTTTTACCCAGGCTACCACCCTGGGACCCACTCCAAGGCTGGTTAATTTAACTATTAATCTTTTGTGGGGACTGTGTCAAATGCCTTGCTAAAGTCTAGGTAGGCCATGTCCACAGCCCCTCCCTGGACTACTACTCTGGTCACCCAGTCAAAGAAATCTATTAGATCGTCTGACGAGCCTTCCGCTGTGAACCCATGCTGCCTTGGGTCCTGTGCTCCACTGGCCTCTAGGTACTCAACTATTCTTTCCTTCAGAAGTGACTCCATCACTTTCCCTACCACAGAGGTCAGACTGACAGGTCTGTAGTTTCCTGCCTCTGTCTTGGTCCCACTTTTGTGAAGGGGAATCACATCCGCCTTCCTCCAGTCCTTGGGTACCGCACCATCCTCCCATGATTTATTAAAAAGAGTAGCCAGTGGTTTCACTAGTTCCTCCCTTAATTCTTTTAGAATTCTGGGGTGAATTCCATCAGGACCCATTGCTTTGTCCACCTTCAGTTTTAGGAGTTCTTGCAGAACCCTTTCTTCTGTGAAAGGACTGGGATCGACCCCCTATCAAGAGTGCTTCTGTTAATTGGATTAGGCACTTCCCCTCCTCTTTAGGAATACTGAGCAGAAATATTTGTTCAGTATTCCTGCTTTTCACTGTCCCCTCTGCCCACCCACCGTTCATTCTATTCAGCCTCACTATCTCTCCTTTGTCTTTCTCACGCTGATGTACCTGATAAAAGGTTTTATCCCTTCTTAACTGAGTTGGCTATCTTTTCCTCAGTTTGGGCCTTTGCTATTCGGACTTCCTCCCTGCTTCCTTCTGCCTTAACTGGTACAGCTCTCTGTCCTGCTCCTTCTGTGTTTCCTTATACTCCGGAATGCTATCTTTTCTTCCTGACTTTCACAGCCACCCTTTGAGAACCATAGTGGCTTTTTCTTTCGCTTTGATTTGTTTATTTGCTTCACACAAAGGCTTGTTGCCTCTGTGATGGCAGTTTTGATAATTCTCCATTGTTGCTCCACACCTCCTTCTAGCCTGTTTGCTAGTGCTTTTCTGAGGCACTCTCCCATCTTGCCAAAGTCAGCCCTCCTAAAGTCTAGTACCCTTACTTTTGTATGGCTTGACTCTGTAGCTGAGTTTAACGTGAACCACACTGTTTGATGATCACTTGTCCCCAGATGGCAACCCACTTCTAGATCTGAGATCCTCTCACTGCCCCCGTTTGAGAGTACGAGGTCTAAGATTGCTCCCTCACGAGTGGGTTCTGAAACTAGCTGTCTAATGCCTGCCACCTGTAGGGCATCAAGAATGGCCCTGCTCTTGGATGTGGCTGCAGCAAATGTGCTCCAGTTAACATCTGGCATATTCAGGTCTCCCATCAACAGTATCTCCCCTTTCTCTGCCATTCTAAGAATGCCTTCTATTATATTCTATCACATTGCATCCTATGTATCATCCTCTCCACTGGCCCCCACCCATGTGACTCTCTGCCGCCCCTCTCTACCTTCAATAAGAATGCCCAAAGTTGCAAATACCATAATGTTTGCTGTTCTTATAGACCCAACCCCTGTACAATATCTTCCAATGTGCACAATATATCTTTACTAACCAAGTTACCCACTCATTTAGCTCCTCTTCTTTCCCAGTCCCCGAACCTTCCATCCTCTAATCCCGGTTAAAAAATATATATATTTTCCCTCTATTGGTAATAATACTGTTTCCCCTTTATTAAGCCCTCTAGATTTCCTAAGAAGGTTCCATGCCTCCAAAACTGATTTTACTAAGGGGTTACAAGCCCCCCTCAGGCAGTATAGATCTGTGCACCTTTACTATGTAAATAGGCTGATAAATGTCTCGGGCATCCCCATTGTTCCATCGTGACCCAACTTGCCACTGCAGGGCAGTAAACCCAGTTGGCAATATAACGTTGCTGAATGGCTAAGTAATAATTTGTTATGTCAGGAAAGTTTAGGCCTCATCTAGTTGTCTCTGCCTTAAGTCTCTGTAAACGGATTCTTGTTTTTTGGCCCCTCCACATGAACTGAGTAGCTAACTTCTCTATCTTAACAATGTCCCCTCTAACAAGGTGCATCGGGATCATTTGCATAGGGTATAAATCCTTGGTAGGATATTCATTTTTAATAAATTAATTCCCCCTGAATCAAGATATGGGCAACTGCATCCACCTCCTCAAATCTGCTTCTACCACCTTAATAAGTGGCGTATAATTCAATCCATATAAGGACCCACTTGTTCTACCCACTTTGATACCCAAATAAGTAATGCAAATCTCCCTACCCTGTATTCCCCATTGCATATCTATAGCCTCCTGCTTAGGGAAACAAAACATTTCAGATTTATTTAAATTAATTTTATACCCAGAAAATGTGGCAAATTTCTCTATTAATTCTAGTAGTAGTGGCGTAGACCTCTGAGGGTCTCTAACGAACAACAGCATATCATCTGTGTATAGCGCAACCTTGTGCATGACCTCCCCCTCCCCCTAATACCCTGAATCCCCTGACACTGCCTTATTGCTGCAGCTAAGGGCTCCAGTGCCAGAGCGAACAGCAGCGGTGATAGCAGGCACCCCTGCCGAGTACCCCTCTCCAGGGTAAATGGTACAGTAGGTATCCCATTAACCAAGACTCATGCTCTAGGAGCTTGATACATAGCTTTAATCCACCTGACATATGACCCACCCAGACCAAACCGGGCCAGCACCTCAAAGAGGTATTCCCACTCCACCCTATCAAAAGCTTTTTCCACATCCATAGATATGACATGTGTTTTTTCTATCTCTTGCCCCACCCTCCTAACCACATTAAGCAATCTACGCATATTATGATAGGATAGTCTCTCCTTTTTAAACCCGGTCTGGTCTGGGTGTATCAAAGCAGGAAGATAATCCTCAAGTCTCTTGCCAGGATATTGGCCAAGATTTTAAGATCACAATTTAGTAGCAAAATCTGTCTGTATGTAGCACATTCTGATGGCTCCTTACCCGACTTAGGTACCAGGCATATCATGGCATCATAACAAGTGTCCAGTATCCATAAATGTTCTTCACCCTTGTCCCCCGGGAATACCTCATATAGTGTGTCCATTAACTGACCCCCTAGTGTTCTGTAAAATTCCAATGGGAATCTGTCTGGCCCACCTGCCTTACCTTTTTGCATTTTACCAATAGCTTTTATAGCCTTTTCTTTTGTTATAGGTTGATTTAAATGGTCCCTCTGACTCATCGTTAGCTTGGGTAGCTCTATCTTGTCCAAGAATTCCTGCATCCACTGTCCCCTACCCTTGCATTCTGCTTTGTAAAGCTGGGCATAGAACACCTGAAAGTAGTCCCTCACTTCCCCAGCCTCCCTATGTACCTTACCATCCCTATCCTTAATCCCCACTATCCTAATAGGGCATTTACCCCCCCTCATAAGTCTAACCATAAGTGAGCCTGGTTTATTAGACCACTCATACATCTGGCGTTTTGCATAGAATCATGACTTTCTGGCTTCCCCACGCACCAAGGAATTCAATGCTTCCCTTGTAGCTGTTAGCAACCGACATATTGCACCTCCCTCTCCCTGGATCACCCGTCTTTCCAGATCTTTGAGTTGCTTCTCTAATCTCTGTCTCTTTTCTTGCTTCTCTTTTTTAACCCTGGCCATATAGGCTATCATGGAACCTCACAGCAAGGCCTTGCCAGCGTCCCAAAAAACAGCATGGGGCACCTCCGATCCTTGATTAGTTTCTTTGTAAAAGCACCACTGTTTCGATAGGTATTCTCTCAAATTCTTTATTAGGAAGCATATATGTAGGGAATTTCCTCTGTGGTGGTGTGTCCCTTATCCCTTGCATCCTAATCTTCCCTATTACCATAGCGTGGTCTGAAATGTGAATCAGACTATGTGATACATCTATCAGCCTATCGCTCCATTCTCGTGGGACCAGGATATAGTCGATTCTTGTCCATGTCCTGTGTGGATTTGAGAAAAACGTGTATTCCCTGGCCCCTGGGTTTACCATTCTCCAGCTGTCTACTAATTCAAGGTCTAACATACCAATCCACCATTGATTTAGTACCTCTGACCTTCTCCCCCCCAAGTGATCCATGACCAGGTCCAACACACTATTCAGGTCTCCCCCTAGTACAAGACCAGGGAACTGTTCCCTAATTGGTAAATCCAAGAGCTCCAGGAAAATTTTCAGTTCATGTGTATCAGGTGCATAAACATTGCCAAATGTGATTTGCTCCCCATACAGCTGCCCCACCACAAAGACATATCTAGCTTCCCTATCGTCTTTCGAACTTTAACTTCAAGGGTAGGCTCTATGCAATAGGACAGCCACCCCCATTTCCGTGAAGAGTAGGAAGCGGCAAAGCGCTTACCCACCCACCCTCGAGCAAGTTTGGCATGCTCAGCGTCCGACAGGTGGGTCTCCTGTAATAGTGCTACTTGTGTACCCCACTTTCTAAGTGCTGTTAAGAGCATTGTGTGCTTGATCGGGTTTGTAACCCCTTGCACATTCCAGGAGACCACCGTTAAGTCTTGTTTACTACCCATATTCACTCCCCTCTTTTTCTCCTGCATAAGAGCCAACCATTGGACACCCCCATGCCCCAAAGTATAATGTCCCTACGTTCCACTTCGAGTTCAACATGAGATGCATACAACAACATACAGCAAAAATAACAACAAGGTAACAGGATAATATGAACAATATACCCCCCCACTGATTGAATATTAACATCTAACCCTAAATTCCAGCTACCCCATCTGATCTCCACGATGAAGTATATCCCCGCTACATCCTTTATCACTTTGAATTTTCCCTGTACCAAACCCCCACTCCCCCTTGATAACACCAGTTGCGATCTCAGCGTGAGTGTCAAATACCCCATTCAGTGACATCGATGCCCCGCTGCTCCTGCCACAGCCGATAACTATTTGCTAACCTGTACATATATATATATAAGAATTAATGGTTTACCAGGCTATATGGGCAGAAAAAGCTTGAACCCCAACTAACAACTTTAATATCCCCCTGTGCAGCCTCATCCTCTGGTGATGCCCCAAAAGTATGCGATAGGAGCACTCCCCTATTGACCTTTAAATCACTCTGAGCCCCCCATAGGAACATACCGGATTACCTCCTGGCTTAACTCCTCTTTCCTAACACGGTCTCCAACCCTGTCAAGCCCTTCCCCTCTTCCCCACATCGTTCATCAGCAGTATGCCTCTCTCCCAGTAGGCTTCATATGCAGAAAGTCTTAGGGCTGTGAAAAAGGGGTAGGCTGCACCACAAATATACGCGCTAAGCCCTCCTCTCCCACGTTGTCACAGACGAGCCAACCATTTCCTCTCCATGACCTTCCAGCCTTCTTACACCTTTATGTCCAAAGCATTCGACTCCAAAGAGAGCTGTCCTGTCCCGGGTATTCGTCATCTGCATGCTCGTGTCCTCTCTGGGAAGAAGTAGCCAGGGTAACCGTCACTCTGCATTTCCAGGCATACTGCCCGACTCAGTCTCTTATCAGGGAAGGCCCCAGGACAGATTTTCCGAGCACTGGGTGTGCAAAGAACCCTGCATACTCCTATCTCAGATGACTAGGCCACGTGAACAGGGAGACATTCGAAACATTAATCTTGCAACGGCAGTCAACTCACAGTTCAACATCCAATTAGCTTTCTCCGTGCTATCATTTGCCCAGCTTCTTTTGAAAGTCAGCCACAAAAATGTCTGCCTTGCTGAACTCCCAAAAAGAGTACGTCACCCCCTCATACTTGATCTTTAGCACTGCAGGATAGCTCATCAAATGCTCGACTTTAAGGTTTCTCAGTTGGGCCATGAGCGGGTTGAACACCTTTCTCTTCTGAAGGAGTCATAGAGAATAATCTTGTGAGATAAACATTCGCGCCCCTTCATATTTCAGCACCCCCTTCCCTCTATAGGCTCTGAGGATCACTTCTCTATCTTGAGGAGGAATCAGATAATTATCTGCCACAGGGTTGGTCTCCTTGGTCGTGGGTAATACGGCTCGATGAGCCTGTTCCAATTTGAAGTGGCCATTCTTTGGCTGAATTCCCAATAGCTCCGGGAGGGTCTGGGCACAAAAACTCATTACATCTCCTTTCTCCGCACCTTCCGGTAAGCCTCTAAGGCATAAATTAAGTCGCCGGTAGTAATTTGCCTGGTAGTCCATGGGGTCTTTTAACTCCTCTGATTCCTTCTGTAACTGTATGACTTGCCTTGGGGTCTCCACATTTTCGTCCTCCAATCATGATATACATTCCTCAGCCTTCTCTATTCTGTTGGCATGCACAGTCTGTTGTTCAAGCACTTCCTGAAATTTCAGGTCAATTTTCTCTTCCAATTTCAACAATCTGGGCTCCAGCGCAGCAATCACTTGGCCTGTAACCTCTCGGCCTAATGTACCGATTTCGGCTGCCGACAGGGATATTTTACCAGAGCTTTCACCCGACGTAGAGGCCATGGGAGCTACCACCTTTTTCCCCAGATTTTCCAGCTATTCATTTACTTTTTCCAGTATTAGGCACAAGATACTCCTCCATAACACTTTCCCGAGCCCGGTTGGTACCACTGCAAAATTTTGGGGTCAGCTTTTTCCACCCTATTTTTAATTTTTATCCGGCTGTTAGCACGGAGCAGCTTGGTGGCACGTCTATCTTGCTAGCTGCTTATTAGCGCCCCCCGTTTTAGTTTTTAATAGGGACTTTTCCATCAATTCTTTTATTTCATATGTGTGCCCACTTTAAACATAGACTGAACTTGAGTTCGGTCTGCATTACAGTTACAGATTGAACTGTTTTGGAGTGCCTGGGGATTGAAAACTGCAGGCAGATTGCAGTTGATATACTAACATACTAAAATGCCAGCAGAAAAGGCCTAATGGTCTTTCGTGTCTGCTCATTTGCTCAGCCCCCACCCTGGGAGCTGACCTTGCTGCCCCCTCACCCTCTCTGGCTTCTCCCTTCCCAGTCCTGGATATTACCTGCTGCACAGGACTTTGCTTCCAGAACCCTTCCCCTGTACCTGTCCCACACCCTCTGGAATCCCTCCACCGTCTCTGCCTCCACCAGCCTCCTGGGCAGTGCATTCCAGGGCTCCAACACCCTCTCAGTGAAGTTGCACCTCCTCCTCCTTTCTCCCCTGAATCTCCCCCCATCCAGCTTCCACCCATGCCCTCTAGTTGCCCCCCCCTTCCTTCGGAGCACCCTGTCTGCTCCTCCCCATTTAACCCCTTCATGTACTTGAAAACCTCTATCATGTCCCCCCAATCCCTTCTCTCTTCCAGTGTGTAAATATTTAGCTCTTCGAGCCTCTCCCCATAGGTCCTGTCCCCCAAGCCCCAGATCATTTTGGTTTCCCTCCTCTGGACCCTCTCCAGGAGTTCAATGTCCCTCTTTAAGTGTGGCCTCCAAAACTGCATGCAGTACTCGAGGTGCAGCCTCACCCAGCAGTTATACAGAGGGAGTCTCACTTCCCTCCTTCCAGAGGTGATCCCCCTAGCGATGCATCCCAGCATCCTGTTGGCCTTGGATGCTGCCCTCCTACAAGTCTCAGAGTTGTTCATCTTGACATCCACCACCACCCCCAGGTCCCTCTCAGCCATTGAGACTTGTGGCATCCCCCCCCCCGGGTGTACTTTTGGCCCGGGTTTCTGGCTCCCAGATGCAGTACCTTGCATTTCCCTGCATTAAACCTCAGCTTCCACTTTCTAGACCACCTTTCTAGAGCCTTGAGGTCCCCCCTGTAGGGCCACCCTCCCCTCCTTCCCATCCACCACAGCCCCCAGTTTTGAGTCATCTGCAAAGAGACTCATCTCACTCCTGATACCCTTCCTTATGTCAGAGACATAGGCATTGAACAGGAGGGGCCCAAGGACTGATCCCTGAGGGACCCCACTAATGACCCTCCTTGGGGATGAGACTATCCCGCCAACCACAACCCTCTGGGTCCGGTCTTGGAGCCAATTGCCTATCCATCTGATCATCTGGTTCCCCACCCCCATTTCTCCCAGCTTATTCAACAGGCCCCCTTGAGGAACAGAGTCAAATGTCTTGCTGAAATCAAGATAGAGGACATCCACCGGTCTACCCAGGTCCAAGGCTCTCATCACCCAGTCATAGAACTCCATGTCTGACACGATTTCCCCAGGACAAATCCATGCTGTCTATCATCCAGGCACCCTGATTTTTCCAGGTCCCCCCATCCTCTCCTTGACAATGCCCTCCATCACCTTGCCCACCACCAATGTCAGGCTGACAGGCTTGTAGTTCCCTGCCACCTCCCTTGATCCCTCCTTGTGGATAGGCACTATATGCGCCACCTTCCAGTCCTGGGGCACCCACCCTGTCCTCAAAGAGATGATGAAAAAGCTCCACCAGGGGTTTTGCCAGGACACCTGCTAGTTCCTTCAGCACTCTGGGATGTAATTTATCTGGCCCCGGTGCTTTGTCCGTCTTAAGAGACCTGACAGCTTCCCTCACTCTCTCTGCTGTGATTCCCACCTCTGCTACCTCGTCCCCCTGCTTTGCCTTCCCCCCTCCTGCCAGTGATGGCCTACCCTCTCCCCAGATCTGACGATCAGCAAGGGTCTCCCCCCTCAGCTTCACCATCTCCTCCCATGTATGATGCAGCCCCCCCATTTTCCTTGGTGAAAACTGAGGTGAAGTACTCATTTAGTACCTCAGCCTGCTCCCCCAGATCTTGTGCCCATCCCTCCCCTGTTTTAATCCTGCTAATCTGCCCCTTTACCCTTTGTTTTTCCCCAGTGTATCTAAAGAACTCTTTGTTCCCTCTCCTAATTTCCCCTGGCTAGCTTCTGCTCCTTCTTTGCCTTAGCCACTGTCACCACCCTAGTGGCCCTTCTGGCCATCAGCTTGTACTCCCCTCAATTCCTTTCACTTCTTGAGCACTTGAAATGCCTATAAGCCACCTTCTTTTCCCTCACCACCTCCTGAACCTCCCTGGTCCACCAGCAGGGTTTACTGGCCCTACCACATTTTTGTCTTACTCTTGCACAGGTGTTGGTAGCATCCTGCACTCCCCTCCTGATTTCCCACCTACTGTCAGTGTCCATGTCTGGCCCAATCCTATCCAAATGCTTCTTAAGGATCCTTCCTATTTCCTTAAAATCTGCCCCCCTGAAGTCAGTGATCTCTGTCTTTGTGCAGCCTTCTACCCCTCCTAGTACCAGGCAGAACCAGACTGTGGCATGGTCGCTCCCCGCCAACTGTACCCTTACCTCCAGGCCCCCAATCTGGTCACTGTCTGCCAGGACCACAGCCAGTATCTGCACCTCCCTGGTCATTTTCCCCACCTGCTGAGTTAGAAACACATCCTGAAAGACATCCAACAACCTCTTTTCCCTGGTTACCGAGGATGTCATAATCTCCCAGTCTGTTCCTGGCATGTTTCAGTCCCCCAACACCACCACCACCCTTCCCTCGCTCAATTTGCAGTGTCTCCCAACATCTGCCACCAGACTGTCCTCCAGCTCCTCCGCCAGCACAGAGGGTCTATACACCACTCCTATTTTTTACTCTCTTGCCCCCATTTGTTATCAAGGTGACCCAAATCGCCTTCACAGTTCCCTTCGCCTCCTCCACTCCTCCTATGCCAATGCAATTTTTGACTATTATTACTACCCCTCCTCCCCTTCACTCCTTCCTGAACATGGTGTAACCCTCCAGGTTCAGGTCCCAGTCGTGCGCTGCGGTGGCCCAGGTCTCAGTGACCACTGCCACATCCACCTCTCCCTCACTTAGCATCGCCTGGAGCTCAGGCATTTTATTGCCCAAGCTCCTGGCATTTAGCAGAGCTACCTTCCACCCTTTCCATTTACTTCCATTTCCCCTGCTCGCGTTCCCATGGGGATTCCATCTTCCCCCAGTCATGCCTCAAGCATTTCAATCTGCAGGATTTGGGGGTGACTACTGGCCATGGCAAGCTTTCAGCTTAACCAGGAGGTGTCAGTTACTGATGGTTAATCTGGTAGAACATCTACTGGGCCATTATTCAGGGAACAGTGGGTACAAGTCCCAGTTCTGTCACATTGGCAAAGCTGTTTGCCAGGGTATTAAAAGCATTAATATTATTTTTTTTTCCCACATTAAAAGTTGTATGATGAATTTATTGTTTGTGCATTAAAAGTTTTATCATGATTCTTTTATAAAAACATAGAAACATAGAATTTTATGGCAGATGAAGACTGCTTGGCCCACCTAGTCTGCCTATTTCCTTACCTAACAGATAAGCTGCAGATCCTATTTAACCAACAGCCTACTTCCTCCTACCCCCCCACTTAAATTGCCTTATGTCTATTCCATGCATTCTTGAATTTCCTCACTGTTTTTCACCCCACGACCTCCTCAGGAAGGCCATTCCATGCATCCACCACCCTCTCTTTGAAAAAATACTTCCTCACATTACCTCTGAGCTGTACCCCTCTATCTTCAAATTGTGGCCCCTTGTTCTTGCACATCTCATTTTAGTGCTGCAGAGGGTGGAGCACTGCAGCACTTTAATGATCACTGAGAAAGGGGACATTTCTTCTGCCCTCACAACATGTAGGATTGTGTCACAGTGGCTTCTTCCACCATGAAACAGTCCATCCATGTTTTCCCTGCTGACCACAGCACTGCGCTCTTTTCTGCAATCATCCCCTGCTGTGCCCTGCTCCTTCCACCCCACTTCTGCTCCACCCAGCTTCTCCCTTTCCCCACTCCTTCCTGCCCCACCCCCGCTCTGCCCAGCATCTTTCTTTCCCCCTTCTCCTTACCCCTGCTCCGCCCCCTCCTCTTGGCCCTAGGTGAGCCGTAGATGCCTGCATGTCATCCAAACAACCATTTATTTAGTACTTAGAAACTGTCTGGCAAGTAGTGAAAGCAACAAACAAATACAGTACTGATGGGAAACTATGCATTTTGCAGTGGTCTAACAAATACAATATTAACAGGAAACTATACACTTTGCAGTGGTCTAATAAATGCAGTATTAATGGGAAACTGTGCATTTTGCAATGGTCTAACAAATGCAATGGGAAACTATGCACTTTGCATTTACCTTTAATCAGATGTATACTGGTGTAGTCTCTCCAGAGCTTTGCAGACCAACTGGAGTAACAAGGTTAAGACATCTGTTCCTTAAACTGAGGGTACAAAGTGGTAGTTTTATACCCTGAAAACATATGCCACTTGCCCTCCATCAGCTTTGACTGTGGGGGTGAGTCATGTGTGGATTTCAGGTTAAAGATGTCTAGGACAGTCCCCTGTGGCATCCTTGCTTTCCATGACTTCATATAATACACTAATTACACCTGTTATATTCCATGGGAAGCAGGAAATAGATCTGCAAAAAAGGGCAGAGCACCAGTAGGACGGGCACAGAAAGGAGACAGGTGAGCAAGACCAGAAGCGAAAGTCCTCTGACACACAGTTATCTTACCAGCAGGTTAGTAACCTGGTATATGTCTCTGTCTCTTGAAATCCTTCAGGATTGCTCTGAAGCTTGCGGGTTGGCATCTAGACTGACAGAGCATAACATAACCATGATCTGATTTCAGCTAAGGGCTCTATTCTGTGCTCCCTTATCTTCAAGATTGTTACAGGGTGATGGGAGCAGGGATAGACAGATAGCAGCTACCTCGTATGTTGGAATTTGGAGGAATGCACGGGGTCCTCAATAGCTCTGAAGGAACTCCATCGCTCACATGGGATTAACATTTTATAATGACGATGATTCCGACGAAACCTTAGTTTGAAAATTGAGCCCCCAGCTGTCCCCACATCTTCAAAAGCATGACTGCAGCTAAAATGAGCCAAAGGAGAATTGAGGCAGTTTATAACTGTGAGGCACCTGCCACAGATTTTTTCGTTTGTTAGATGGCCTGCTCACACATTTTAATTTTTATCACTTTTTATGTTTTCTTGCACGCATGCGCAAGAAACATTATGTGGCAGTTTAGGAGAGAAGTGGGTTGTGGAGGTGCGGCACTGTGG
This sequence comes from Neoceratodus forsteri, assembly GCA_016271365.2. Taxonomy (NCBI): domain Eukaryota; kingdom Metazoa; phylum Chordata; order Ceratodontiformes; family Ceratodontidae; genus Neoceratodus; species Neoceratodus forsteri. The sequence goes on from CM057459.1 coordinate 742,545,777, forward strand.
CAGCCAATGGAGGCACTGCATTTGTGGGCTTGGCAGTGGTGGACCAATGCAGGCACACTGTGCTGATGACATTGGTTTCCAAAAGTGCCACCAAGTTGAAACTATTTTGCCACAGCAATGAGGGGCTACCTCATCATTGCAGTGTCAGCCATTCCGCTGCAATAAGGGAGAAACCCGTCATTGCAGGGCGGTACCTTGCCCAAGTGTAACACTCCCCTAAATATGGTGGCAGCTTATGCTGCCACCTCACAGCCCCATGAAAGTTGACTGACTGGGGTGCCGAAGCCCCCTATCGGCATACCCCTGACCCAGTTCATTTGCAGATGGGGGAGCTCACTCCCTGTTGGCATACTGTAACCCCCTTCCCCATTTGTTGTGTGCTGAGGGGGAGCCCAATCCCCCTAGGCATCATGCCCCCCACCCAAACAGTCGTTCTTTGCCAACGGGGGCACAATCTCTTTTGGCTCCAGCACCTACCTCACCAACAAACACCTGGCCAGGTGGCATGCTGGGAGCCCACCCTAGCTTGCCAAATGTGTTCTGCGATGCTTTTATTTTAAATCCTGTAAAAAAAAGTGGTCCCTCATTGAGTGCCATGCCCCCTTCCCCAACCCGCTCCCACCCACTGCATACTCTACCTCCCCATACCTCCCTCACCCCATACTTACCTCCAGGGTGTGGTGCGACGACCTTTGGGGCCCGGAAACATGTCTGGACTCTTCAAAGCTGACCGCAAACTGAAGAAATGCCAGTAAGCTGTATAATGGAATAAATGTTTTTTTTTTTTAACTTTGGTGCTTATCTCAGCCATTTTTTTTAGATGTTGGCACCAAATTTTCAACATGGGGTTCTTGGGACCCCTCCTCATGAATTCAGTCATTGTCATCTTGTTATTCAGTCCCAAAAGGTGATTTTGTGGTCACTGCACGGAATCACCTTTCCGGACCGGTTAATTATCGAAACAACACTGTCACTGTTCATGAGGTGGGCTCTCAAAAAGCATACATTGCAAATTTGGTGAATAAATTCCAAAAAATGACTGCATTATGAGTGTGCATTGTGCAGTTTCTACGCATGCTCATAACTTCGTGAATTTGTAATATTTTCACTCCAGGTTTTCAACATTGCCATTTTTCCACATCTCCTTATGAACAGTACAGCTGTCATTTTTCACATCCTGTCTGAAATGTTTTCGCACTCCCAGTGCAGATTGGTGTACTCACTTGTGGGAAATCAGTGTTCAGGACAGATTAAGAAAATCACAGTGACACTGTTCATGAGCAGAGGTCCTAAAATGCATATGTTGAAAATTTGGTGATGAAAGTCCATAAAATGACTGTGTTATGAGCATGTATTGTGCAGTTTCCAAGCACGCTCATAACTTCGCAAATTTGTAATATTTTCACTCCAGATTTTCAACATTGCCATTTTTCCACACCTTCTTATGAACAGTAAAGCTGTCATTTTTCACATCCTGGCCAAAATGTGTTTTTGCACTTCCGGTGTAGAATAATGTGGTTGCTGTGGGAAATCAGTGTTCGGGACACATTAAGAAAATCACACTGACACTGTTACAGGTTCTCATGGCAGAGGGAAAGGTGGACATTGCAGTCATCATGGAAACATGGGCCACCCTATACAATAACTGGGACCTGTCTGTACCAGGGTACAGATTATTTCGTAGGGACAGGGTGATTGGGAAAGGAGGGGGGGTGGCACTATATGTGAAGGAAGGACTGAAGTGTGTAAGGGAGGAAGGGGAGGACGGTAGTACGGAGTCACTTTGGATGCAAATCCAGGATTCCAAGAATAGGATTCTTAGAATGGGAATGGTGTGCAGGCCACCATCTCAGATGGAGGAGTTAGACAGGGAACTAGCGGGACAGATCAGAAGGACCTGCAAGAAGGGTAGTGTGGTGATTGTGGGGGACTTCAACATGCCAGGAGTGGACTGGAGCACACAACAACCAGGAACAGAAGGGAGCAGGTACTGCTGGATGCCTTCCAGGACAGCTTCCTGCTGCAAATGGTCAGTGAACCAACCAGGTTAGGAAATACCCTTGACCTTGTGCTGGCAAATGGGGACTTTGTGAGAGAACTTACAGTGGAGGAACCGCTGTCAGGGAGTGACCACCACTCAGTATGGCTCACATTGGATATGGGCAAGGAAGGAGTGGAATCTGGCACAATAGTGCTGGACTTCAGGAGGGCCAACTTTGGGAGGATGGGGGAGGTGGTAAAAGGGTACCTGGCCAGAATTCAATCTAGTATGGACACTAACCAGAGGTGGGAGCTCATAAAGCTGGGGATAGTGGAGGCAACCAAAACCTGCTGCAAAGCCCAGAGCAAGAATGCTAGGGCTAAGAAACTGATCTGGTTGAGCAAGGAGGTCATGGAAAAGGTAAGGAGGAAAAGAGCTGCCTTTAGGAAGTACAAGAAAACGGAGGGGGGAGGACAGGGAGGAGTACTTGACAGAATCAAAGGAGATGACAAGGGCAGTAAGGGGAGACAAAGCATCTACGGAACTCAGGCTGGCACAAGGCATTAAGAAGGGGGAGAAGGACTTCTTTAAGTATATCAGGGAGAAAAGGAGCTGTAAGGACCACATAGTAAGGATTAGGAAGGAGTGGGGTTGGGTGGAAGCAGGGTGCGATACGGCAGAAGCACTAAATGAGTACTTCTGCTCAGTATTTACCAAAGAGAAGAGGGGGGTGACACCCAAGGTGGGAGAAATGGCAGAAGCAGGGGGGGAAGTGGTGAGAGATGGGGAAATCATGGAGAGCAGAGTTCGAGAGGGTTTGAAGGCACTGAGGGTGGACAAGGTGTCAGGCCCAGATGGCATCCACCCCAGGGTACTGAAGGAGCTGGCAGAGGTCCTTGCAGGACCTTTGGCAGACCTATTTAATGCCTCACTACATTCAGGGTGTGTACCTCAGGACTGGAGGATGGCTCATGTGGTGCCCCTCCACAAGAGTGGCCCCAAGGATGAACCGGGAAACTACAGACCAGTGAGCCTCACATCCATCGTGGGTAAGTTAATGGAGACTATCCTGAAGGAGAGGCTGGTGGCCCTCCTAGAGGACAAAGGACTACAGGACAGCAGACAGCATGGCTTCATACGTGGCAGATCCTGCCAAACCAACCTGGTTGAGTTCTATGACTGGGTAACTAGGCAACTGGACAAGGGCCATGCAGTGGATGTCCTGTATCTGGACATCAGTAAGGCATTCGACTCAGTGCCACATGGAAGGCTGGGAAAGAAGTTAGTAGGCACAGGGGCGGGTGCAAAGCTGGTGAGATAGGTAGGAAACTGGCTGCAGGGAAGGCAACAGAGGGTGGTGGTGGTGGGTGGGGAGCTCTCACACCCAAGGGCAGTGACGAGAGGTGTTCTACAGGGCTCAGTGTTGGGACCAGTGTTGTTTGGGATATTCATTGCAGACATATCATGGGACATCAAGAGCAAGATCAGTCTGTTTGCTGATGATACCAAGGTAGGCGCAGTGGTGGATGACCTAGGGGGATGGCAGGGGTTGCAGGATGATCTGGCAAAGCTTGAAACCTGGTCAGGCACCTGGCAACTGGGCTTTAATGCCAAAAAGTGCAAGGTGCTGCATTTTGGGATGAAGAACCCAAGGAGGAGTTACCAGCTAGGGGGAGTGTAGCCCAGACAGAAGAGGAGAAGGATCTGGGTGTGCTCATTACAGGGTCAATGAACAACTCGGCACAATGTAGAAAGGCAGCTGCAAAGCCCAACAAAATTCTGGGTTGTATTGCAAGGAGTATATCCTCGAGGAAGGAGAAGGTGATTCTGCCACTGTATAGGTCATTAGTTAGACCACACCTGGAGTACTGCGTGCAGTACTGGCGTCCGTATCTGAAGAGGGACATTAAGTTACTGGAGGGGGTGCAGAGCAGAGCGACCAAGACGATCAAGGGGCTGGGGGACTTATCATACGAGAGGAGGTTGAAGGAGTTGAACATGTACTCACTGGAGGAGAGGAGAGACAGGGGTGACATGATTGAAACCTTTAAATACATGAAAGAAATAAACAAGACGGGTACAGAGGGCTGTTCAAAGTAAGGAGGAGGCCACCAGGGGCCATGATATGAGACTGGAGCGAGGAAGGTTCAGGAGGGAGATGAGGAGACACTTTTTTTTACAGAGAGGGTGGTGGCTGGGTGGAATGCATTACCTGCTGAAGTGGTATGCAGCAGAACAGTGGACTGCTTCAAACGAGGATGGGACAGGACAAGGGGGAGGGTTAATGAAGGGGAAGGGGGGAAGGGAGGGGCAGCTGCAGAATAAGGGGTGCTAGCTGCACATTCAAGCAGACTTGATAGACCTCTAGGCCTTTATCCACTGGCAAATTTCATATGTTCGTATGTTCGTATGTTCATGAGCAGAGGTCCTAAAAATGCCTATGTTGAAGATTTGGTGACGAAAGTCCATAAAATGACTGTTATGTGCATGTGTTGCGTAGTTTCCACGTATGCTCGGAACTGCGAGCATTTTTAATATTCCCACTACAGATTTTCAACATTGCCATCTCTTCACACCTCCCTATGGATGGTACAGCTGTCATTCTTCACATCCTGCCCAATCTGTGTTTTCATGCATCTTGCGCAGAATGGCATGGTCGCTGTTGGAACTCAAAGTTCGGGACATATTAACAAAATCACACTGCCACACTTCATGAGAAGAGGTCCCAAATGTTTTCATGAGGTGGGGTCACAAAAAGGCCATATTGAAAATTTGTAGTGCAAATACCAACAAACGCCCAGGGCATTAGGGTTTCTAACCATAACGTGACACCCTGTACAGAGTGACAGGCATCGGGGTGTGCCTTTGGCTTGCCATCTGCAATGCTCATGCCATCCCACCCCCCCCCAGCCAGTGACAGGCATCGAGGTATACCTTGAACTCTTCGGCCCCAGAGTTCACACCATTCTCCCATACTGCACCCATTTCAGCATATGTCCTTATGGAATGGAGTGATAGTAAAGCCAAATGCCCCAAGGCACACTTCAACACGTGTCTGTGTCTGCAGGATAGGGTGAGGTGAGGTGACATGGCATGAACGTCATGGGCAAATACCCCAATGCCTGTCCATCTCTACAGGATGGAGGTGGGGTTGGCATGAAGTTCAATACTACTGCCATTCCTATTCTGCATCTGTCTAACGCCTGCATTTCCAATGCTAATACCAGCAGGCAAACATTCGGCATTGACAAATGCTCGTTTACTTTAAGTTTGCTTTTAGAGTTCACATAATTTTCCCCATTCCTTTCCTTTGACCTGGTTTGTTCCTTGATTATACTCCCACTTTTTTCTCTATGTTTTGTTAGTTAACCTGACTGAGGGGCCGCTGCACTTGTGATTCTTTTTATTGCTCTGCTCCAGTTTCAAAACTTCCATTAAATGATTAATTTCCTGGATCTCTTTATTAGCTATCTCTTCAGTTATTTCCTGAATTGTTCTCCCCATCTTACAACTAGGGTTAACTTCTTCCTCCTCTAATGATTTAGTTGTTTGTATCTCTTCTTTAATATCCAGAAGTTTTATCAGCCTTATCAGTCCTCTGAGTAAGGCATTATTTTTCACAAGCTCCTGTTTAATTTCATATAAGTTTTTCTCTCTCAAGCCATGTTCTTCAGTATGAGTGCTGATGGTTTTCTTGATAACTGGCTCTGCTTCTTTCACAATAATAGTTTTTGTCCCTTTGTTTCATCTTCTGTCTATTCTTCACCTTGTTCCATAAATAAGGGATGACAGGAGGGCAACATGATAGAGATTCCAAACTTAAATTTCTTGTATAAGGTGATATAAAGTTGTCAAAGTCAAAAAGGTAGGATTTACCATTTTTTTTTCTTTCCTGATTTTTACTGAGGTACTGGGAAGATCAAGGACCAGATATTCAAAATAATGCCCTGGCACAAACCACAGTTTGCCCCTGCACGGAAGTGACATATTCAAAAGCCCAGATAGCATGGGCACACTGGGCTTCTGCTGGGACAAATAGTGGAGGGATACATAAGGCAAAATAATGCAAATGGAGGGGCAGGGACCTGAATATCAGTGCAGTCTGATATTCAGAGTATTTGCTGCATGCTTGGGTACTTTGCATGATCCCCTTGCATGCAGAAAATACCACTGACCAAAACCTAGTCTTAAACTAACACAACTCTAGTGGTTGGTTAAGCTAGCACAACTCTAGTGGTTGCTGGGGGTAGTGTGTCAGCACCTCCCTCAACACCAACATAGTACTTTCTGGTAGCAACTGGTGCCCACCTTCCAATCCCACTGCCTTATGTGTAATCATAAGTCCCTGGTGTCTAGCAGTGCCCCCTCCTCTCCAATCACACTTCTGTGTTTACTCATAAGTCCCTGGTGTCTAGCAGTGCTCCTCACTCTTAAATCCTGGTCCTGTTACATACAGAAATATCCCTGGCATCCAGTGGTGCCCCTCCATCTTCACTGCTCACCACACGATATGAAAACTATAAGATATCCCTAGTGTCCAGTGTTCCCTCCCTCCCTCTTCCCAACACCCATTCCGATAGTGTAGTACTATCTCCCTGGTGTCCAGTGGTCCCTCTCCTACCCCAATCCCCATCCCCATACATAGGAAAGTCCTCTCACCCTGGTGTGTCACAACACTCCCACGTGGCTACAGCTGCCCTACCACAGCCATGCAACTCCTGTATGAGGTAGCCTCCCCAAAAACAAAGCCCATGCCCATTGCAAAGGCATAGCCAAGACTGTAGCCCTAGCCTATCCCCATTGATGGTAGTGGTCCCCCTACCCACCCACAGCATCAATGACCCCCCAGATCCCCCTTACCATACTGTCAGTGCCACGCTGTAATGATGGTGGGTGACACAGCCCCACCATGCACCACCTTGGCCACCAACCATCGGACAGTAACAGGGAGCATACTGCTTATTTATAGGGGATGTCACCTATAAATAAGCAGCATGCTCCTTGCTACTATCAGACGGTAAGTGGCCAAGGTGGCATGTTGTGGGGCTGTGTCCTTGCTGCCATTACAGCACGGCACCAATGGTACAGAAAGGGGGGACTGGGGGGGTCATCAGAGCTGGAGGTGGGTAGGGGAGCCACTACCACCAATGGGGAGTTGTCTGGGGCTTCGGTCATGGCTATGCCTTTGCAATGGGCCAGGGCTTGGTTGTTGGGAGGGGTCTACCTCATACAGGAGTAGAATGGCTGTGGTAGGCCATTCATGGCCGTGTGTGTGGGGGTGTCGTGACACTCCGGCGTGGGGATGCTTTCCAATGTACAGAGACAGGGATCAGGTGGAGGGAGGGACCACTGGACACTAGGGAGATAATACTACATTAAGGGAATGGGTATCAGGATATCTTATAGTTTTCATACCGGACAGTGATCAGCAATCAGCAAATGTGGGGAGGAAGGAAGGGCACCTTTGGACACCAAGGATATTTCTGTATGTAATGGGACCAGGATCAGAGGGCAAGGGGCACCCACTAGACACCATGGACATATGAGTAGACACTTGGGAGTGTGATTTCAGGGCAGAGGGCACACTAGACACAAAGGACTTATGAGTAAACTTACAGGAGTGTGATTGAAGGGTGGGGGACACTGCTAGACACCAGAGAATAAACACATGGGAGTGTGATAGGGTGGCAGCTGCTAGCACCAGAAACAGCTCACAGGATGGGCAATATTCAGCACTAAAGGGCTTACAACCCCATGCCAATCTGCCCATAATGGGCATGCAAATGGCCCTTTAATGCTTTGAATGCCCAATGGGCTCATTTGCATGGGAACTTTTGAATATGGCGAATTTTCTGGGGCCCTATTTCAGGGGTGCTATTGGATGGGGCTAAGTGGTATCACCCTGGGCAACACAGGACCTATGTTCAGACGAGTAGTACCCTGTTCTATTTGTCTGAATATATCATTTTTGCACACCGGTGCTATGACAAGAAGGAGTATAAATATTTGCGCTCTGTTCTGCACTTTTTTGAATATTGGGCCCCAAGTCTTTTCTCTACCTCTTGCAGTAGAGGCTGGATAGTCCATATTACTTGTTTACTAACATTACCCAGTCCTAACTTTTCTTTAGTAGTACTCTTTACATGAGTATACTTACCCTGGAATGCCTCTTGTTTTTATTTATCTAAACTGCCAGTGTTCTTATTCTTATATTCTTAGATGTCTTTATAGCCATTTTCATTTTACTTCTTGTATTCATACGAGTTGGCCTATCAGCCTTTCCTGAGATTCCAGTTGTCTGATTTCTTTCATCAATAAATGTTCCTTTCCTCCTGATTTGGTCTTATCTGGAAAGTAAGTACATTGGGGCATTAAGTGCTCACATATTCTAATTTTATCACGACTATCCCTTAGTTCAATTTGACTTTCTGGTGTTAGAAAATAATGATTTTTTCAATGTTTTCTTTTTCCCACTTACGGTCTTTTTTGGTTTTAATACATATGCAGTAATGTCTACTTTTTTACCAGCCATAATTTTATATCATCAGGCCTAGGGGTTGTGACACTTGGATAGCTGGTTCTGATTAATCTATGCTTTTTGTAATATAGAAATGTGTTATTGAATGTCTCTCTTGAGACATGCTGTGTTGTGAGATGATCCCTCCAAGGGTTCAACTACAAGCCGTTATCCTAAAAGCCAGGAGATAATTATAGGCTAGAAGAGACTTAAATTAAGGATCTCCTATTTATCTAGCTTAATTGTAGCTGCCAGCTGCTAGGACAGGAAATCATAAACTTTTATGACGTTAGAGGAAGAAACCAGGTTATATCACTTAGGTGCTGAATCATAAAAGTTCCTTTGATGTCTGTGAAAGAGCAGGATGCTGCTCATGGATGAAAGAAAGAACTTGGAAAATTACAGACTTGATTGGGAAGTCACATGGGGAAACAAGTTTTTGCTGATGTCACCTATTTAATTTACCTTCTGAATGATAAGGCATCCTGTTTTGTATAATTGTTATATTCTGATAGGGAGGAGCTAGGTGACCTCATGCAAAGAGGTTGGCAAAGCCAGTTTTAAACAGTATTCTGTTTTCCACTTAGAGACAGTCATGTTTGGACTCCAAAGAAGAAACATCTACTTTAGATAGATGAGTCTAATTGTCTGGTGGCAGGAATTAATTTGCACTTTTTAAACCTTGTTCTTTTTAAGTGATTGTATGTTTTTGTGATATATTGTTCTGTATTTACATTTTACATATTTTTATCTATTTTAAAGTAAACCTCTATTTTAAGAGACTACTTGGAGTGCCTTTGAAATTCTTTCTTTGACAAGTGAAGTATATATGGTAAAAGTTGACATTGTGCATAGCTTACTGGTAATACCAAACTGGGAAAAGGTAAGAGTTTATTCTGAGGTCTTTCATAGAGTTTTTAAGGGTTCATTTTGTACACCTGGTTAGGTGCCCATAGGCAAAAGATATCTGGCCCCCCAAGAGTAGAATTATCTGAGCCTGTACATTGAGTATGCTAGCAAGAGGTTCACAGTTTGAATCCCTCCAGAACTTGATACCAAAGGTTGATTCGAACCCACAAACCAGACAGGAGGGTTACCCTGTTCTGTTCCTGTTCACAATACTGTGCTTCGAGGTTGGCACTGTGGGAGCAGAGGGCCTGACCTGCTGAGTGGGGTTGTGACAAGGGTAACAAGTAAATATCCCTTAATCAGCAAATATAGCCACTCAATATAAACATAGGCCATTACAAGTGGTTAATAAATAACATCACTACTTCAAACTGTTCAGCAAGGTAAAATGGTGAAACAGTCTAAAAGTCTCAGTATAGTTCCATATGAACTGCACATTCTATCTCTGTAGTGCAATCATAAATTATGTTTATTGTCCTTTTTATACAACTTCGTGAATGAAAAGGCTCTCAGGCTAAATCTGAACTTATATTTGATGTTCCGCAATGCTTTTGTTTCCTTTTTCTGCTGCTAGTATTTCAATCAATCGATCGATCAATCAATCAACTTTATTGCTCAGCCATTTGGCCATCACATATAATAACAATATAAAAGGAAGCCATCATAAAAAGAGGAAGATTTTAAATATAAAACATATTTAACATGTATTAGCAGAGTGCGCAATTAACATAAATAACTTCATAGATGTACAATAAAATGTAACATAGTTAACATTTCTATATTTCAAAAAGTTTACTTAATTCTTCCACATACCTCAATAAAAATATTACAAAAGTAAAAGGATCATGTCAGTGGGGGAGGATGAGAACATAATCCTCAGTTCATTTGGTAGACAAAACCTAGTGGCTCATCAGAATCATGTGTAAAACAAGTGGGTGATGTGTCTGAAAGATTTAGCTAACTCATCCAAGAATAGGCATACTGTTCTTTATAAGTTTAAAAAGGTAATTTTAAGGTTTGGGTCTGGCTACCTACATGCCTTGCAATGCTATTGTTACCTGTAATCCCCATTCTCTACAGATTGAGAAGCACTTATCAGTCTTAAAATAGTCACATTGTCTATTCCTTTTATATTAAGATACAGTATATATATTGTTATATAGTGTTAAAAACCTAAACATGTTGTCTTCTAATATTTTTTTACCTTCAGAGAGAAAAATTTTGAAAGTATCTCCAAGATGTTTATGTTTTCTGCATTAAAAAGCAAATCCAACATAAATCTGACCTATAACGCCACCAAACATTCTATTAAATCTCTTTAGTGCTCCTGCTGTGATCAGCATTTTACTGCCAACATATCTGACATGTCTGTTCCATTTCAAGTTGTAACTAAAAGTCAGGCCCAAGTATGGAAATTCCTGGACAAATTCCAATGACTTGTTTGCCAAGTATAATTTTTTAATATTTCTTTTTACTGCCAAAGACCATGGGCCAGATTCTGAAAGCCCCTGAAAATCCTGCAGCTGTATGAAAAATTTGGTGTAAGTGGGTTGCCACCTGTGGAGCTGCAGTTTTTCCCACAACTGCAGTATTCACAAAGGCAGAGTTGGTTTATGACTGACTCCACAACTTACATCAGGTTGCAGGTGTTTTTTTCCCACAGCTGCGTACAAATGTTATGGCTTGTGGGACCAGGTGTAACATCACCACAGCTGTGAGGGACTGTGAATACAAATCTCTGCAGTGGTGGAGATTTTGGTCCAAAACTGGAGTTGCAGAGAGAGACTTAGTCCCATTTCTTTTTTGTGAATCCATCCCCATAACTTTAGTTTTTAGAGTGTTAGGTATAAGATTTAAAGCACATCATGTCAAGTTTACATAAACTTCTCTGTAATCCCAGTCTAGTGGTAGAAGTAATTGCCAGATCATCTGTATATGCAAGAGCAGGTACATGGTGTTGTAAGATTTTTAGTGTATATTGTTTAGACTTAATTCAAGTAAAATGCCATTTATATAAATATCTAAAAAAGTTGGGGTGAGCATGTGCCTTTGTGTGACTCCCATGTTGGTTTCCATCTTTTCAGTTAAGTCCACATACTTGCTGTATTTGATTTTCATGTGCTTGTGTAAAGTCACCTTATCAAAACCAACACATTTTGGTCAATCCCTAGCTCCCACAGCATAACCCATAGACAGTTTCTTATAATGGAATCAAATGTTGCAGAGAAATCTATGAAAGCTATTAAGAGCTTCTGATTTGTTTTTGGTTTTTACAATATTTTTCTATCAGGTGAGATAGTAAGAAAGTTTGTGTAGTGGTTTCTATCTCTTTTCTAAAGCCTGTTTGTGTGTATATGTGTGTGTGTGGGGTGGGGTTCTTCTATCCAGCACAGACATTTATTTTATAAAATATTTGTGTATATTTTTGCCATATCATCTAACAGGCTTATTGGTCGATAATTTGTGGAATTTTCCCCATCCTCTTTTTTCTGTAGATTGGGACTATATAATTGCTCCTCGAAGTGAGTGGTGTAAAACCATACATAATTGTTTTATTGTAAAAATCCTTCAGTAAATCTAATCACCATTCTATATCTATTTTATAGAAATAAACAGGTGCTTCATCTGGGCCTGGGGATTTATTATTCTTGAAACTGGATCCTTAACTTTTTGTTGGGTAACCCATACAAATTGCTCTGCTATCTCATCATTTTCTTGATCTGAGGAATAGTAGGTTATAAAAAATGCTCCTGTAGTAATCGAACCATCTGTCTGGTGCAATGTAGGAATCTATATGATCCTTATAATGATTGGTTCCCTTGGCAACGAGTTTCTAAAACTGCTTATTGCCTTTTTTTCTATTATACGCATCATGTTTTCTAATAGTTCTTTCTGAGGGATCATTTTTGAGTATTTATATGAGCCTTATTTTGTTTTCTAAGTTTATTTGGCTTAAGAACATTTGTTCTGGTTGGATTTTTTTTTTTTGGTGCATCGTATCCATATTGCCAAATTCTTTTTTTCTTGTTTAAATTATTTTATTGAATTTTGTTGACCAGGTAAGCCCACTGGGCCTCAGAAAATCCATTTTCCAGTCCTCATACTGCATTTCATACCTTATTTGTTCTTTCCCCTTTTGATATGCCTCTTTAATAGATTTGTAGCAGATTAATATGCATGAATATTGCGCTCCTGGTTCAATTTCAGCTTTCCAGATTTGGCTTACTTCTTGTATGTATTTGTTAATCATTTGAGATTGTTTTACATTTTAGTATTCTATCCAGATGACTTTCCTATTGTTTATAATCTCTTCTGATTCATGTATACTCTTTGGTACCTTCCCAGTCAGCTTCCTATAGACCAGAATTAGGAAATTATCACTTTCTGTTCTTGTGATAAGTTTTAGTTATTTGTATTTATGATAGTCGTAGGGAGAGCTGATTATGTAGTCCACTAATAGGGTATCCCTGTAGTTTATGAAACAAAATTTTCCCTCTGAATTAGATGGAAACCATCCATTATATATAATCAAATCTAAAGATTCCAAGAGTGATTTCATTTTGTTCAGTGTTACCAGTATTTTTGCTGTCAAGCATCTTCCTGTTCCTTACACCTAATGAATCAAGCCTAAGTTGAGTTCCTGTGTTTTCATAAGAAACAGTGCTGCTGCATCTAATATTAAAATCCCATACCAGTAAAAACTCATCATTTTATAGTGTTTGTTTTGAGCAGAAAGATATCTTGTATTATCTTGTTAAAATATCTTTATCGTATATAGGTGATTTTTTTTGGGGGGGGGGGTTATAAGTATTGATCAAATTAATGTATCCTTCCAGATTTTTATTACTGTCATATAATGTTGTTTATCATTTCCTACCTCCTGAACTACTAGGTAGTCGGTTACTGTAACACAAGTGAGTATACTTCCACTTCCCCTGCCCATTTTTGTTAACTTTTCTGCAGGTATATGGAATAACTGGTATCCATTTACAGTATGTTTATAGTATCCATTTGATCATTACTATGCCATGTTTCTTGTGCATTTATTGTATCTGCCATCATAATAAATCTGGAGTATTCAACATCTGCCAGTTTTGAGGGATGCCCAGCAACATTTCATGACAGTATGCTAACATTTTGTTTGTTTTCATTCAAAAGACAAAAAAAACATTTATACTGCTGTCTATTTCCCTTGGGTAATTTGTTTCTGTTACCTCAACCTTCCTGGTCAGTGTCTCACTTTCATCAGTTGAGCCTGGTAGTCAATTGTCTATATCAGCCAAGACCTAAAATTATTGCTGACCTCTACGTTATACTCCAATTCCAATTGCCCCCCTTTTTTGTTGCCATTTCTTTGTATTTGTCCATCCTTTTCTTTGGTTCGTCCAATTAATCAAAATTAACAATCAGAATTCCCAGAATATCAAGTCTGTATCCTGCCTGTAGTATTTTGTCTGCTAGCACTCTGTTATGTAAAGTTAAATCAATCCGATCTCCCTAAATACAGTGTTTAAATATTCTTTGAACTCAACTATATCCTCTATATAAAACTACAACCTCAGAAAAATTTCCAAACAGATAACAGATCATATTTTTTAACTTTGTTCTATTTTTATATCCTATATGTGCAGTACTACAAATTGACAGCACTGTGCCATGTGTAACATGTTTTTTTTTTCAATTTTGTGTAACTGTCTTACTAGATTTGGATGGTAAACCAGCTCCATGACAAGCTTAGCTTTAGTAATAATTTCTGAGTTTCCCATGTCTAATTGTGTTTTGATCAGAACAGGAAAATCAATTCTTAAATTGTATTTTTGCAATGTTATAGCATTATGCCAGACATAGTGAGCCACTCTTGCATATTTAATAAAATCAAAAGGTTGTTTGTGGTAAGGTCATCACATCTTATTACATCACAAATATAATTATGGGTGATATCAAGCCCTAATAATCCTCGAAGGTCATATTACATAGAATTCTTAATATTTCTGGGGTTTCATAATTAGTTCTTTGTACCCCTGTTAAGGTCATTATTGCCTTTACTTCCTCAAAACTCTCTGACTTTACATGTTCAGTGACATGTTGTTTATGTGCATAGGTGAGATCAGCTGACTCTGCCTGAGTACCAGCCTTTTCTTTATTTTTTTCCTACATGACTATTTTGCTTATCTCTTGGGTCATCTGCCCCTTGTTCTTTAGATAGTTTAGACACTAATTCATTGCGTACTATGTAGCAATTTTTTTTCTTTTTTTCCTCTCTTTTGCTACTGTTTCATCTGGGATTTCTACAGTTGTAAGATCTACCCTCCGAGCTCCCTCTTTGTTCTGGGTTCATTTGTCTCCTCAGACATTATGGAGATTGAGGATTCTTTTTGACATTCCTGATTTCTTCTCTGAAACTCAAGTAGCTCATCGAGACATGCCCCATTAAATGTATTTATTTATTTATTGAATTGTTTCCCCAAGAAGGCACACTGAGCAAAATGATGCTCATCTCCCAGTGCGACTGGGGACATAGGAGAGGATAACATGCAGGTTATCCCATTGTAAACATTTGACATTACAGTTTGTGCACCAATGAGGAAACTCACTGGTTTTCTAGTATAAAACAATAGCAAACATTTTTTACATTACATACATTGCATACATTACATTATATTACATTAAGGTGTACACTAAATAGGAATGACAGCTTAGTTAAAGCTAGTGATAGTCCAGTCTATAGGCTGGGAACAGTTAGTCACAGGACATGATGATCCAATCATGGTGCAAGAAACATGAACTGGAAGTGCAGTAAGACAGCAAGACAGCAGAAGTGTGATAGTTTAATAGCCCAGCTTAGTAGTGTAGGAAGGGTGTTGTTGGTGAGCAGAAGGGGATACAGGATGCGGGGGTGTGCACAGGAGGAATTTATATGCAGGTACAGTTTATCATCAGTTAGTTAGCCATAGTGGTAGCAAGGGAGTGAGTGGAGGAAGAGAGATGAATTTGATGAGGAAGTTCGTTCCAGAGTTTAGGGAGCCTGTGTAAGAAGGCAGCTTGTCCCATGGTGGACTTCCTCCTTGGGATTAGTAATTGGTGGGAGTCATAGGATCTAAGCGTATGGGTCGGGGTGGTTGGCAATAGGAAGGAGGAGAGGTACAGTGGAAGGGATCCTAGCCAGAATGCTGAGACAAGCTGTACAGTGCAGCTGGCGGTGATTTTCAAGGGAAGGGAATGCAAGAGAGTGGTAGAGATCACAGTGGTGGGTGTGGGTGGGGTGTGTTGAGTGCAAAGTGGCAGAAATCATTAAAGTGGCAGTCCAGTCTTGAGAGGGTGGACTTGCAAGTGACACTGTTGACTGTATCACAGTAGTCAAGAGATGACAGGATTATCTTTTGCACTAGTTCACACTAGTTCACAGCTCATGGTGAGGGGGAGGCTGCCACGGTTCCTGCAAAGGGAACCGAGCTTGGGTCGCAGTTTATTCAGGATTGCATCGATGTGGACTGAGAAAGGTAGGTGTTGATTGAGCCAGACCCCAAGGTAGCAGAAGGAGGAGGTGTTTTCCAGTACAGTCCCATCCAGGGTGTGGAAGGCAGGGAGGGTTGAGAGCCTGGACAATCAATTCTCTATACTAAAGATCATGGTGACTGTTTTTTAGCATTTAGGGAGAGCTGATGAGAGCTGAACCAGTTCTGAACTTTGTTGAAGTCTGTCTGAAGGTTGGTAGTTACTTCTACCAAGGAGGAGCCAGAGGCGAAAAGGACAGTGTCATCCGCATACATGGATTGATGAAGTTGAGCAGCATAGATGCAGGTCATTAAGGAAATGGAAAACAAAATTGGTCCAAGTACTGAACGCTGAGGGACCCCAGTGGTCATAGGGAGGGGGCTTGATGTGGCATCTGCAATTATGATGGATTGGGTCCTACCTGTGAGGTAGGCACTGAACCAGTTAGTGGCTGATT
Source organism: Neoceratodus forsteri (assembly GCA_016271365.2). NCBI lineage: Eukaryota > Metazoa > Chordata > Ceratodontiformes > Ceratodontidae > Neoceratodus > Neoceratodus forsteri. The sequence continues at coordinate 742,562,136 of CM057459.1, forward strand.
CAGTAAGACCAGCTTCCATTAGGCATGTTAGCAAGAGGGGATGGGAAACAGTGTTGAACGCTTTGGTGAGGTCGATGAATATAGCTGTGGTGATCTGCCCTCTGTCCTTACCGGAAAGGATGTTGTTGGTGAGTCGCATAAGGGAGGAGGCAGTGGAATGGTTCTGCCTGAACCTGACTGGAATGGCATGAAAAAGTTGGAGTCAGATAAGAAGGATGTCAGCTGGGTGAGCATGAGGTGTTCTTGTATTTTAGCGAGCGCAGAGAGGAGAGAGATAGAGTGGTAGATTGAGGTGGAGGTGGGGGTGCCCCCCTTGGGGAGGAGGATGACGACAGTGTGTTTCCATATTTGGGGGATGGCTGCAGTGGCAAAGGAGAGATTTAGTAGGTTGGTAAGTGGGGCTGTGATAACAGGAGAAGAGAGGTAGAGGAGTTTGGTGTCAAGTCCATCCGAGGATTTACCTTTTGAGGGGTTCAGAGATTGTAGGGCATTTAGGGCCTTGGATGGCGAGATATCTTTGAAGGAGAAGGTGTGAGTCCTGGGTGTATTCATAGGTACTGCTGGAGGTACGTGTGGGGTGGGCAGGGAGGAGAGTAGCGTGGAAGTGCACGTGGAGAGGTACGTGTTGAACTCAGCGGCGATAGCGTTAGGATCTCAGAGGAGGGTGTTGTTTACACTTAAGAGCGGAGTGGGATTGGTAGCAGGCAGAGAGAAAAGGGAGTGAATGACCTTCCAAAATTTGGATGGACTATTTAAGTTAGCTGTGAGGGTGGAGCTAAAGTATTCTGCTTTAGCTAGCTGGGTTGCTCTGGTGCATTTATTACATAACATGCGGTACTTGGTGAGATCTTGGGGTAGGTGGGATGATTTGTGCACTCTCCATGCTTTGTCATGGGCATTTTGACATGCTAAGAGTTCTTGGGTAATCCATGGCATATGGTTCCCACATACCCTATTGCAACGCAAAGGGTCATGGGTATCCCAGACATTGAGGAACGTGGTTTGGAAGTGCAGAAGGGCATCATCTGCTGAGTGTAAAGTGGAGGTCGTGTACCAGTTTGCAAGGGTTAGATCTTCTAGCAAGGGGGACAGGTTGAGGAATTTGAAGGAGCGTTGGACTGGGAATTTTGGGGGAGCTTTGGAGCGGTGAACTTTGCGAACTAGATAAATAATGTGGTGGTCACTCATTGAGTCAAGAAGTAGGCCAGCTTTGATGACCTGGTGAGGGTGGGTGGAGAGAGCCCAGCCAATTAGTGAGTGGTTACTAGATTTGTGATTAAGGCGGGTGAGTTCAGTGATGAGTTGTTAAAGGTTAGACCAGATATCTCTGTTCTATATTTATTGAGTGCTGGGGCCAACCAGTTGAGGTTAAAATCATCCATGATATATGATTCGACTGAGGTGGTTTGTGAGGAGATGAGTGTGAGGAGGCCAGTCACAGATGAGGCTGGTGTGCCTGGCCGGCACTATATACTGGCCATGTAACTGAGAAGTGAGACTGGGAGTGCTAGCTGTAGCATTAGGAGCTCATAGGCTTGTGGCTCAGCTTTGGTTAATACTGCTGAGAAGTGGAGGTCTGAGATTACATAAATGGCTACTCCCCCGCCTCTGGTAGCCCTGTCGAGTCAGGTCACGACGTAGCCTGGGATGGCAACCTCGGAGTCTGTGATATTAGAATTTAGCCATGTTTCAGTGATGATGAGAATATCAGGGGCATATTGGTCAGCCAGCACTTGCAGTGAATCAAGCTTGAGGACTAGACTTCTGGTATTTAGGTGTAGGAGTCGTAGGCCCCGGGGGAGGGGGCCACCAGAGAGATTTGATGTATATGCTGTGGAAGGGGCTTGGCTCACTGAGAGTGGTTGGTTAAAGGTGAGTGATGTGCCAGGGTTGGGGTGTATGTCCCCTGCTGCAAGGAGCAGGAGGGCAATAGTTAAGTAGTGGGCTAGCAAATGCAGGTACCATGCAGAGAGTGAGAGCCGTCTAGGCAGCTGACATGTACGGGCATTAGGGGTTGGTCAGAAGTTGATTAAATGCAGAATTATCCAGGATTGTGTGGGGTTGAAGAGAAAAGGGCAGGGTTGGAAAGTGGAGTAGGACCATTTTGGGCTGTTAGGAGAACTGGTCACAGAGTTGGAGGTGCAAAGGCACCTTATGAGGTCAGGCAAGGTAGAAATCGGGGGGGTGAAGGAGGTTGGCGGCATGTTGGAGAGGAGGGTCAGGAGGCAGATGAGTACAGTAGCTAGTAGAAATCTGGGCAATAGAGACATGGTTGGAGCAAACTGTGTAACTCCTTGCGTGTGTGTCTAAGTAGGTTGGGTTGGTCCAGACAAATACACTAGAGTTGGGAAACCAACAGAGAAGTAGCCTTTCCTAGAGTCCTTAGATTCTCCCTTGGGAGAAATCTTCCTTGGGGGGAAAGGCTGACTATAAGAAGAGTGCGGCTGTTACAGGCAGAGAGGAGCAGTCTGTGAGAAAAGCAGAGTTTGAAGAGGTACTGTACTCTAAGTTTAACCTATGCTATTCAACGAATATATGGGCAGGGGTTAGTGAGCAAATAAGGTAGGGAGGCTAACAGATTGGGAGTGGCCAGCATATATTTAAAGGAGGCCGAGGGGGGAGAAAAAGCATTACAGAAAGCGGCAAAAGTACATTAAAACTCAAGGCTGGAGATGCAGGCTGGAGAGCGCACCAATCAGGTAGGATGAGTTGCCAGGTAGTCCAATCAGAGGCCGTTTACAACTCGCTGCACCAATTGGAAATAAGCCAGTTCGTTTCAAGGGCAGCGGGCGTACTTTAGGGACTGGTCTGAGCTGCAGATCCAGGAGGGCGGCTGAATTCCATTGCGGCGTCCGGGCGTCAGGCTGTGGAAGTGGCCGGGCGCTGCAGGTCAGAGGTGAGCGCATGTGTGGCGAGGGACCCTTAGGGACTGGTTCAAGCTGCAGATCCAGGAGGGCTGCTGAATTCCATGGCAGAGTCTGGGCAGCGGCTGTGGAAGTGGCCAGAGGTGCCGCAGGTCAGAGGTGGAGCGCTGCGTGTGGCGAGGGACCCTTAGGGACTGGTCTGAGCTACAGATCCAGGAGGGCAGTCGAATTCCATGGCAGAGTCCGGGTGGTAGCTGTGGAAGTGGCCAGAGGCACCTCAGGTCACAGGTGGAGCGCCGCTTGTGGAGAGGGACCCTTAGGGACTGGTCCAAACTGCAGATCCAGGAGGGTGGCCAAATGCAGCATCCTCTCTTAGGGAAGCTATTTCGTTTTTTAGAATAACTAGCTGCTCTAATATGACTACACTTGCCACATGTGGGTTTTTTTTTTAGTTCAACTAAATTTCCATCCAGAAAAGGGGAGCATGTAATTTATCTCTCTCTTTCATTTCTGTAGGATTTTGTTTTGTCTGCTATCCCTTTTAAACCTAAGACAGTTTCCTGTAGCTGCTGTATTGTTTCCAGAATGTCTGTTTTAATTTGTTTGGAATGCCTCCCACAGGAGTTTACCCCTTTCTAAGGTAGGAATTGGCAAGCTCTGATAGCTCTCATATAGGGATTCTTGTTCAGTTTTCATAGAGACTATTTGTCGTTCATGTAACTGTCCTGCTTCCTTTTTCAGACCCTTTGAAGTTACAATTATACAGTTATTCTCATGTTGGCCCTCAATTTTTGCTAATGTAGATAATTCCAGGGAGCAATTAATGAAATTCTGTTTAGGACTATTATTTTGTGACTTAATTAGATCACGTTTCAGAGGTTTGAGATTTTTTGGGGGGATGGGGCTTTTGAGTCAATTATGGGGATGGAGGCTAAAATATTTGCTTTGTGATCTGCCTTTGTTTTCTTTTTATTCCATTTTAGATGGTCGACAATTAAAGGCTGGACAGGATCAGTCCCTTTAGAGTTATTAGTTTTATTTTCTGCATTTACCCTTTTGCTATTAATATTTTTTTGGGGAGGCATTTTTTATTCTTGTTAATTCAATTTGTATTTTGTTGATTTTTATATTATTCATTCTTTCTTTCAAAACCAACTCCTTTTCTGATTATTTAATGCACAGGGACAGATATTCAAAGGGGTTGCACCTGGCACAACTGAGTTGCACCAGTGCAATCCCAGAAATGTACCACAGGGCAATTTTCAAAGGGGGGTATTGCACAGCGCAATCCACGATGAGCCGGGGTGCAAAGATAATGTATGTGGCACATCTACAGGGGGCGTACCCATGCTTATGCGGCACATCCCGATATTCAGCCTGGGATGTGAGGCGCATATGCTGGCATGACCCTGAGATATGCCACATAATGGTGCACAAAGTTGAGCCCAAAAAGGAAGGCTCAAATTGTAGCAACCCACAGGCAGGCTGCCATAACACAAGGCACATCACTGCAGCCATCAGCTGTGGGTGGCTACCTCCCCACACTGTACAGAAAGCACCCAACAATGTCCCTCATGGTCCAGTGGTCCTCCCACCCCTCCCATAGCCCCAATCTCTGAATAATAACCAATTTCTAAAGTCCCTCATAATCTAGTGACATGTCCTCCCTCCCCATAACCCAATCACCATAAAATAACTGTTGCAATATTCTCTGGTAGTCTAATGGCACCCCCTCCTTCCCTGTAGCCTGATTGCTGTAAAATAACTGTTGACTTCATTCACATATTTGAGACTGACTATTACAGTATGCACTGCAAGCCCATAGGTCCACAGTGTGGACCAATGGGCTTACAGCTGATACTGTAAGCTGTCATTCGGTAGGTAGCCGTGGAGGTATGCAGGTGGGTTTGTTGCTGCCCACCGATGATGGGGGGTAGCTGTGTGGACAGGGGGTCCTGTGTGGGTAGGGGAATGGGGGGTGCCACTGGACCATCGGGGAATTATTTATATTGCATTTACGGGTGATCGGGGATATGAGCGGGCTGGGGGTTACCACTAGACTATCAGGGAATTCTGAAACATTACTTTTGCAGCACTCAGAGCTATGGGTCGGGTGGGGGACCATTAAACTACCAGAGAATATTGCAACAGTTATTTTATGGCAGTCAGGCTATGGGGAGGGAGGAGGTGCCACTAGACTACCAAGGAATATTGCAGCAGTTATTTACAGTGATCAGGCTATGGGAAGAGAGGGGGTGCCACTAGACTACCAGGGAATATTGCAAAATTTATTTTACAGTGATCGGGCTACAGGGAGGGAGGAGTGTGCCTCTAGACTACCAGGGAATATTGCAACAGTTATGTTATGGTGATAAGGCTATGGGAAGGCATGGGGGCACCACTAGACCCCCTCTGACAGCACCACATGTTGCTCAGGGCTCCATGCGCATTTCACTGGCAGGCCCTGCACAGCTCATGCAAATGGGGCCATAATGACATGCAAATTGACCCATTTGCACCTTGCATACATTATGGCCCTATTTGCATACTGCCGGCTGAACATCAGGTATTTGTGTACAGCGTAACTCTGTTGCGCTGGCAGTTCCCATTCCCATTCCTTAAAAATTCATGACAAATGCAATTTGTATAGAAATAGGAGCAAGGTGTCAATAATGCAGCATATGAATGCTTGAGACAAGAAATATCCAAGATTTATAATTAGTAATAAGATCAGACAAATGAAGATATTCACAAAAAGTTCATTAGCTGACCTCGAATTGAATATGTTCTTCCAGTCACCTCCTATCGTGCTGCTGTTTCTTTTAACCACAAGTACTTTGCAATTTTATTTGCTCTCATAAGGGAAGGCACCTGATTAAAAGTGCAAGGTATAAAGGTTACTCATACGATCTTATCAGCACAAGGGGCAGATGCTGAGTGAGCTAAGAACAAGTCCCTGCTTTTATTTCTTACAGGTCAATGACCCTCATGTGGGTGTATGGTGTATGGTGAGGAAGTCAAATGAACAAAATAGAAATTGAAAGCTTCCAGAGCATGTAAAAACCAAAACTAAAAAGCATACATTTGATTCAATCTTTTCAAGAAATAAGCACAAGAAATAATGTTTCTTAAAACAGAAGCCTCATATCCTCACTCAGGCAATCATCAACCTTGCTTAACCTAAGTATCGGGGGGTTGGGGGTAAGGTGCTGTCTAAAAATAAAACAATGTCAACAATGGCATACCAATTCTTGAATTTTAAAAGCATAAAAATGTATGCTGCTCAGCTCCTCCTAAACTCATGCACAGTGTCCAGTCACCACCCTCATTCTGGAGGAGCTCTGCTGAGAAAGTGGTTGCATCCCCACTTGAGGCACACTTCACAACCTTAGACATGTATAAGCCTCTTCAGTATGGATTTAGGGCTAAGCACAGCACTGACTGCATTGATCATGGCAGATAATAACCTTCTAAGGATGAGACATAAAAGGGAATAATCAGTTCTCATTCTCCTCAATCTGTACTCAGCCTCTGACACTATAAACCATGTGTCGTTGCTGGACTGGTTGAAGGAGTATGAAGGTCTCACTGGCCGCGTCACCTACAGGTACCTCAGGACAGGACACAGAGGGTGCTGTCTGGGAATTTCTCCTTGCTCCCAGTGACAGTGCCCTGTGGTATTCCCCAAGGCTTGATCCTCTCACCCACGTTGTTTGCAATGCACATGCTGCCCCTGGGAGGGATCATTAGTTGGTATGTTCTGTGATTTCACTGTAATGCAGATGATACCCAGCTGTACCTATCTTTTGCACCGGGGTCACCCGGTGCAGCTGAAGTGCTTAATAAGTGCTTGGCTGAGATCCAGGACACAGAGCTGATTGAGGCTCAACCCTGAGAAGACTGAGGTGTTGCTGGTCAAACCAGGTCACAGGGGAAGAGTAGCAGCTGCTGAGAATGAGACAGGGCTTCAGCTCAGCTCATGCAGGCTTGTGGCTACCACTAAAGTGAGAAATCTTATGGACATTCTGGACAAAGGGCTGACATTTGAGGCTCAGCTGTCAGCTGTTGTTTATAGTGGCTTTTCCCATCTGAGAAATATCAGCCAGATTAGATTTCTTATTCTTCCCGGGGACCTGGTGACACTGATACACGTGTTTCAGTTGTCTTGGCTCAACTACTGTAACACTCTTTAGCTCAGGGTCAATGGGGGTATGCAATGGTGCCTGCAGTTGTTGCAGAATGTAGCTGCTAAGTTGCAGACTGGCATTTCAAGGTCAAGTCATGCCTCCCTGGTGCTGTGTGAACTATGCTGGCTGCCAGTTAAGTGGCTATCTGCTTTAAAATTGGTTTACTAACTTATAAGACTCTTCATGGGTTGGGTTCTGGTTACTTTTTAGATTTTCTGCATCCTTACATGCCCTTGCACTCTCTTTGAACCACCAAGGTGGGTCTCCTAGCCATACTGAGGGCCAGGTTAAAAACCTTGGGTGACTGGGCCTGGTCTTATGGAATTCATTCCTGTTGGGTCCTTTAGGAGGCCCCCATGCTAGAGGCCTGAAAGAGGGGTCTTTTATTCAATTATTTTTATTAAAAATGTTTTTTGCACATAAAGACAAAAATAGTATCTTTAAAATTATACAGATAACTATTATTTATTTATTTAGTTTTTTGACCAGGTAAGTGCACTAGACATATCTTGCCTATTTTCAGGCACGACCCAGGGCAGGGGGATACAGATGAATGCCAACTGACCTTGAACCAGATTAAGCTGTCAGTGGTATTTTTAGTGAATGAAGGGAAATTTTGGCCAGGGCACCAGGGAAAATCCCCTGCTCTTTTCGAGAAGTGCCATGGGATCTTTAACATCCACGCGAACTACTACCAGAACAGGCAGATGGGACCTCGGTTTAATGTCTCATCTGAAAGACGGCACCTCAGGAGTGCAACACCCTTCTTATGCTGCACTGCAGTGTCAATATTGGGATATTAACCCAAGTGTCTGGTGTGGGGATAGAACCCACAGCCTGCTGATCTCCCAGCCTCAGAGGCAAGTGTGCTACCTGCTTAGCCACTGACACTGGCCATTAAACTCAATGCAGAGGAAACATCTAGCCAGACTATGGATGTAATAGGCAAATCACAGTTTCCATGAAAGAGAAGTATAATGTATTACACACAAAGTCCTGACATACAGGTAAGCTTCACCCCCTTTTCCTTATTTAGCCTGCCTTATCTTGTTTAAATTTAAGTGGGGTTAGTTTGAACAGCCTTCAGCCCTAGGTTTGGACACTGTAATAAGTGAGGGGTTTCACTTGTGGGTACCATACATTATAGACATATGTTTGGGGGACTAAGTCCCACACCGCAACTCCAGTTGTGGACTGAAATCTCCACACCTACGGAGATTGCCATTCACAGCCACAGCAGTTGCAGAAGATGTTACGGCTGGTCCCCCCAGCTGTAACAGTTTTCCACAGCTGTGGGGATTTCCCTGGCAACACCACCAACAAGCTGCCATAAATCATGGAGCCAGTCGTAACTTGACTCCACCTTTGTGAATACCCGCAGCTGCAGGAAACCTGCGGATCTGCAAGTGGCAACCCACTTGCACCGGGTTTTTCCCACAGCTGTGGGACTTCCAAGAGTTTTGTAAATCCAGCCCTATGTATCTGCCTGACCTGGGCCTAAGACCACTTTATGAGAAAGGAAGTTAAAAGGGGTATTAAGTCCTTCTTGTTTAAATCAAGTTTTGGGAGATTGATCCATCTTCTCATTTAATCTCTTGCCAGCTGAGTTTTATGAGTTTTTTAATTTTTGTTAGTTGTTTAACCAGGACTAGCACACTAAGCTGAAAGCTTTTTTACAGGTGCGACCTAGGAGGACAGGGAAGTTAAGTGACTTGCTCAGGGTCACACAGTCTTCAAGTGGAAGCTGTGGGATTCAAACCCAGTTCTGGTCTGCTGGATGTCACCAGATTTGCAGCTCAGAGCCTTAAACCACTGTGTTATACTGCCTCCCAGTTTCATGGGTCTTAATTTGTTCTAACTGTTTCATTTATGATATTTATATGTTTTATTTATTAATTGACTGACTATTATTCCTGCAATTGTTTGTGTAAGGCACCCTGGGCATCCAGGAATCATAGAATCATAGAAACTTGACAGCAGAAAAAGGATCTCCTGGCCCATCTAGTCTGCCCTTTTTCCCTCCCACTATTCCCCCCCCCTTCAAGCCCTCACCCCCACCCTGTTGCCCCATGTGCCTGTCCCATACTCTCCTGAAGCCGACACTTTTGGACTCCACAACCTCCTCGGGAGCTTGTTCCATACCTCCACCATCCTCTCAGTGAAGAACTGCCCCCTCACATTGCCTCTGTAGTTTTCTCCCTGTAGTCTCAACCCTTGCCCTCTCATTTTAGTGCTTTCCTTCCTGTGAAATAAATGTCCTGAACACACTCTGTTTATCCCTTTGACATATTTAAAGGACTCTATCATGTCCCCCTCCCTTCTAGGCTCCAATGTGTAGAGTCCCAGTTCTTTACACCTTTGTTCATTTGGTTTGCCCTTCATCTCCCGAATTAACTTTGTCACTCTTCTCCGTACCCCTTTCAATTATATCTATGTCTTTGCACAGGTATGGCATTCAGAACTGGACTCCAAACTCGAGGTGCAGCCTTACCATGGCTTGGTACAGGGGCATCAGGACCTCCCTCCTTCTGCTAGTGATTCCCCTGCCTATACATGCCAGCATCCTGTAAGCTCTCCCCACCACCCTGCTACACTGATTTCCCACCTTGAGGTTATTAGTCACCACCATACCCAGATCCCTCTCCTGCTCCATAACCTGGACTTCCATTTTCCCAAGTGTGTACCTTGCATTCGGGTTCCTGTGCCCCAGATGCATGACTACACACTTTTTGATACTGAATTTAAGTTGCCAGGTCTCTACCCACACTTCCAGTGCCCTCAGGTCCTGTCACATGTCCTCAACACCCTCTGCAGAGTCCACCCTATTACAGATTTTTGTATCATCTGCAAAGAGGATCACCCTTCCCTTCAATCCTACTGCTATATCGCCGATGTAGATATTGCAAAGGAGTGGTCCCAGGACTGACCCCTGGGGGAACCCACTCATCATCCTCCTTGTCCTGAAGTGCACCCCATTTACTACCACCCTCTGGGTTCTCTCCATTAACTAGTTATGTACCCATCTAACTATTTTGTCCCCTACTCCAATACTGTCCAGTTTGTTGACCAGTCTTCAGTGGGATACGGTGTTGAAAGCCTTGCTAAAGTCCAGGTAGGTTACGTCCACCCCTCCCAGTTGATTACCCGTGTCACCCAGTCAAAGAACTCAATCAGATTGGTCTGGCATGATTACCCTTTCATGAACCCATGCTGCCTGTCATCCATCAGCCCATTTTCCTCCAGGTAGTCCGTCACCCTCTCCCTGATGAGTGCAAAATTATAAATAAAACCTGCTAGTACAGGATGTTACTATGAGATTATTCTAAGTGGGACCCCAGGGCATTGAGAAACATTAGAGCACATCAGGCTGTATGGTGGCCAGGACTAGGTGCATAACTGTTGACCCTGAGCAGCAAGTGTGAAGTCTGTACCAAACTCCACAGCAGCTCAGTGGAGTCATTGATTCTGTCTACATTTCCAGACAGTACATGGCAAAAAAATTGCTATGGATTTTTTTGACCTCAAAAGTAAGAAATTCTTTATAGTTGTAGACTGCAATATGAGGTGTATTGAAGTTTCTCAGCTGTCATCAGACACCTGAAACCTATGTTCACTCATTATGGAGTACACAAGACCTTTGTATCAAACAATGGTCGATAGTTTAGTTGTTTGACTTTTCATGAATTCACAAAAGAATATGGATTTTTTCATCTTGCAAGCAGCCAACAACATCCACAAGGCAACAGAAAAGTTGAAAGAGCAGTCCAAATAGTTAAGAGAATTTTCAAGAAAGCCAAGAAACCCATTTAAAGCTTTACTTGACTATCAAGCTACACCCCTTGCAGTGTATACAAACTAGTAGACTTTTTTTTTCATATATTTTCTTTAATCTCCTTCACTGGTCCCTTAGGTCTCTCTCCAGTTCAGCCCAGTCCGCACCCATTGTCCCACACTGTCTGAGACTCTCCACCATCCTATCTCCTGCAGGCACATCCCCCAGTTCCTTACCTGGCAACTGACTTTCTGGCTGTGAGCACCCCGGGTAAGGGCCGCCAACTCCTCCAGTGCTCTATCTAAGGGTCAAAGTTGCTACCAGGAGATGGAGGATCAGAAATGGATGGGAGGTGTGCCCGACACTAAGCATGGATGGGTCGGGTATGCAGGCCTTTGCCTACCCGGATGCCAGGTTTTTTCCTTTTTCTTGGTTTCCTCAGGAGCTAAGATGTAAAATTACATCCAGCGCATGATGGGCACACTCCCACACCCACCCACAGGACATCCGCCAAGGCTCCTATACCCATTCTTGTAGTCTTTGTAGCTCGTGGTCCCCGACCACTGCCAGAGGTCACTTGTGCTGTGGAAGACAGTGCCTCCCCCCTCCCAGGACAGGAGAGCAGTCCTATGGATGCTTGATCCTCTCCTGCCCCTGCCAACCTCTGGCAGCCCGGGGTTGTTCCCAAACTCAGGTCACCAGCTTGGCGTGAGGTGTGGCGTCCAGTGCTTCAACCCTCGGTGCCAGCAGGCCGGCTGATCAGCAGACTTCTAATGGATAAAAAACTGAAAACACCAATACCCTCTCTACCATCTCTTTTGACACCAAAACTTCCAGACCAAAGGCAAAGCCAAGACCACTTGCAGTCTTCAAGTTCTGAATGCAAACAAACATTCACCTCAAGATGCAGAGACTGTATTTTGCCACATCTTCAGCTTTGAGAATGAATCTGGATTCCAAATATGAAGATGTCAGCATGGGTCACAGAGCAGCTGTTGCCTTGTTCTTACATTCTACAGAGTCTAGTTAGGTGCCACAACCATCACTTTGCTCATCTTTACATTGGAGAGCAGTAGTCTGAAAACTTCTGGCTGTGAGCTCATTGCAATCAACCTAAAGCTGAGGCTCTAGGGTGAAAAAAACATCAACCTCATTGTTGGTTATGGTTTACCCATGCTGCAGCGACAGTCATCATGGAGACATCCCCGCCAGCGACAGCCGCAGTACTGACTGTTGGCATTGCAATGTCGTGGATGCCTCCATGTATCCATCGGGGGACTGCACCCCCAAACCCCCCCCCACATGGGGGGCTCCACCCCCACACCCTTCGGTCTCTAGGATTCTAACTCTGAGTCGGAGTTGGACTAGGGGGGGCAAACACCCAGAGAGGCAGTCCAGATTGCCATATAGACCACCACAGTGACTGACGGATTTTGCCCGATTCCTGTTGCTGTGGTGGTCTTCACGATCAGGGAGTTGCTGTAGCAATGGCATATGGGTGGTCTATCCCACTGAAAAATGTGTCGGATGTTTTTGAGTACTTTCTTAATGCTGTTTGTAACCTCCTCCCACCGGCCCCCTATGTTTCTACCATCAGGGCTGCTCCTGTCACATCTAGGCACCACTGAGAGGGGTTGGGGTAGTTACTACAAATTATCTTTTACAGGAACTGTATGGACCCAATACTTCTACTACTGAGCCTGCCATCCTTCAGACAGCCAAACCAAGTGTGGCAACTACCTTGCTCACACCTGGGAGGACCATTTAGCATGGCCATCAACCTATGTCCCTGGGAGAAAATGTTTGCTTAGCATTATGCCAGGTTTGTACTTCTGGTCAGGGGGTGCCTAAGTAAATCCAGACGTTGGAAGCAATAACTGAAATGTCCAAACCAGGATGGGATTCTAGAGTGTGGCTTTTATTCACATAACACAGAGAATAACAAAGCAAAGATGGACTCCCCAAAGAGCTACGCTCACTGTTAATGCAGATTACTGAGGTACAGAGCAATCACTTCCTCACTACGAACCCTCAGGTTCTGAATGGATCTGGGCACACATGGCCTGAACTGGTACATCCTCTTTTATTCCTTGACATGGCACCCCTGCCAGTACTAGGACATTTTTCCACATGGCATGGAGACTGATGGTGGCTCCCTAAACCACCCACGAGCACTTTCCGTCTCTAAGGTAAAAATCCAAAGTCCCACATCTGGGTGCTTTCTTCAGACACTGGCCAAGTGCCTGAGAGAAAACCATAGGTGCCCAAACTGAACCCAGAGAGGAAAACCTGGTTTACGCCAGATGGGGGGACGCCCACCTCTTGCTCCCAAATCTATACTCAGCCATTTGTTTGGTTATAACACCTTTCTTTGAAACTTTATTTGTAGATGCTCTCTAGAAATAGTTAGCACATTAAAAATTCTACACTTCACTCTGGAGGTGTCCTGACTTTAAAAGTCCTGTAAGTGGCTAAGTCTTTACCCTTGACCCCCCCACTGTTGTAGATGCTTCTAAGTCATCCACACATTAAAAGTTATGTACTTGTCAAGTCTTCCTTTGATCCCACAGTAGGCAGACACTTTTACTCTAAACACTGTCTCGGTGAACATAGTCTCTTTATCAGAGGAGAACTCACCATAGTATGCAGGTGCCCCAGGGCTTCTTTCCACAAAATATTCTCTGATACTCACAGAACAAACTCGAATCTCAGGCAGCTTCTCCCTCTCCAGGCTGGTCCAGGGGATTGCCCCATAATTCCTGGAATTCCCTTCCATCCCTCCGGAGATGGGGCACTGGAATGACTCTAGGAACGGTCTCTACCACTTTGCACAACTGGTCTTCTGTGTCCTTCTATAGGGTGAGAACATACAACCCCTTTTTCTCAGGTAGCTCTATATCAGAGCTATTCTCTGAGGAGCTGCACACTGCAGCCCTCCTCACTCCCTTGAGTCTCCATGCAGACTACTCCCTGAAGACTGACTTAAATCTCCCAACATTCTACAGCTAACCCCTGCAGCTTGCATTCCATTGTGGCTTATGCTGCTGTGAGAATTCTATGGTGACATCATCACTCCAGCTCAGCTGAAACTGAAAACAGAGTACGACAGTGTGAAACCCATTTAACTGGCATCTCACAAGCTGCCTTTCCTTGCCTGCCACTGGTTCTAAGTGGGATTCTAGTAACCCCTGGGAACAAAGGGGTTACAACTACCGTCAGCCAGGAAAATAACTGTTCACAGTCATTACCTACCCGGCACCAGGTCATCCTACCCTATGTGCTACCTACGGAGAGGGATGATCAGGTCCTCTCCTACCATGTGCCAGGCACAGACAGGCAACACTAATGGTCCAGAGGCCATTGGCTGACACATCAGCCCCTACACTACGATCCTTCTATGGTAACCAGTGGCCCTGGAAGAACTGTCCAGAGCATAGCCCTAATAGACTAGTACTGTGGCCCCTATGGCCGGTCAGGACCACAGTCTGTCTATCCCCTTAGCCCTCTAGAGAAAACCTATCTGACCAGAAACAAAACTACCTCAAATAGGGGAACATCCTCCCATTCTTGGACACCTGCAACCAAACCAAGGAGCTAACACTACACCCAAGCATTACATTCCCACACTTCCCAACAACCACACCTGTGGAAGGAAAAGTTAACACATGTTAACAATAACATAGTACTCTAAACACAACACTTTTAAGCACAATGAGGAACTCCAATAAGTCCCTCTGATCCTCTTCTTGTCTTCTCTTCTGTCTTCGTCAGGAACCACTTGAAAGAGAAAAGACAAAAACACACCCCTAATCTGCAAACACAGTACACTATCATAACCCTTACCATCAAAATACTGGAGAATCCCTCCAATTTTTTTTTAGAAATGTAGAAAAACAGTAGAAAAACATTAGAAAACATTAACATTATGTACAATATACATTTTGGGGATGGAATGCCCTAAATGTCCCAACTAATGACAACAGTGCCCGAAGGCAAGTCCAAGAGTCTCTTCTGGGCCAGAGCCCGGTGAAGCACAGTTCTTGTAGGACTGTAGTCCTGAAGGGGAGAGTCTTTGTGGACAGTTCAAATAGTCTGTAGTCTGCCAGGTGTAGGATGTGTAATGCATTGTCAATAAGGTAAGAAAAGTCTGGACTTACCAGTCTCTTGAACAAAAATGGTACGGCACCTAGATCTCCAACCGAAGACTCTCCCTGGCAGCATTTTTCAGATAAAGCTGGGTGGAAATCTTCCAGAAATGACAGGATGGCATGTCTGGAAACTGCTGGGATAATGTAATCTCTAGCTGATGTCATCTGGAGCTGGAACCTTGGAACAGGAAAGGAACAGCTGGTATGAAGTCATCCGAAATCCCAGGCGATGAATTAGGAAACAGCTGGGCTGATGTCCTCTCTGGATATGATGTCATCTGGAAGGCCAGGTGATGGAACTGGAAGGCACACTGCAAGGCTGATGAATCTGGGGCACCTTTGGATCCTGGAACACCAGACTGGCGGAACAACATAGGTACGGCAACAGCTAGAACCACAATGGGTCAGGTGCGAGAATTATTACTCCATCTGGGTGCTCATAATTCACATTGTAGAAAGTCTCATGGCCCTTTCCATCCACGATCCATACAGTGTCTATGAACAGTGTACTGACCACTTTCCAATACTTGAATCTGTCTCTAACAGCTTTGTCTCTGACATATCGAGTTGCACCTGGATGCAGGTCTTTTGTTGCTTCTTCCACTATCCAGGCTCTCCTGTTTCACTCAATCTCCTCCCAGACTTTACAAGAAAAGGTAGGAAAGGATATCCCATAGATCTCATTTGCCTTCCCACGAACCAGTCTTTCCTCTTTACTACTCTTGGTCAGCTCAAGACCACTGGCCTGGCTTGGGGGTGGCTAGTCCTGGTTCTGCCAGTGACGCATGCTCAATGCCAAGTAAAATGGACCTCTGACTCCTCCTTGTAGGAACAGAGCTGTGGAGTCACCAATCTCTTCTTCTGGCTCCTCTGAGGCAACAGCCCGAGGTTGTGGACTAGCACCGTCATCATAAGTATACATAAATTCCCCCTCCTCCTCTTCCTCGCTGAGGATCTGAGCCCAGGAGTGGGCAGTTGTCCTCACTCCCGAGACTGCCCATTCTTCACTGGGCGCAGAGGTCAATACCTCCCATTCTAGAGTCTCTCTTATCTCATCTTCTCTTATGAGACTAGGGCTTGGCCCCTCTCTCCACAGATCTGCTGATGCTCCCTCTACAATCTTCATCTGTGACCTGAAGCTGGAGACATCATCACTACTCTGTTCTGCCTGTACATCCACACCCTCTTCCTTTGTGTCACACTCTGCTGGGCTTACCCCAACAGGCTCCACCTGGTGCTGTGTGCTGCCACTTGCAGAATCTTGAAGCTTTGTCCACATGGGAGCCAAACGAATCTTGGGTGCCTTAGTTAGGCCGTGCTTCTCTAGGCACCTAGAACAGAGAGGAATCATGAGAACGTCCCTTCTAGTCTTGAGGCACATTATGCATACTCTTACAGGGTATCTGGGAGTCACCACATAAGGAGGCAAACATCCCCAGTAGTAACATCTCCCTATTTCTCTCAACTTGTTCACTTCTTGCACTATCATAGCATGGGCATGATCCGGGTAGCGGGATGATCCCAAAGCCATGACTGCAGAAAAAAATAAAAATTCACTGTTATCTCAAATCTCACTTTGGTTGGAAAAGTCTCACAAAATGGCTCCCCTGCTACTGTGTTTACTTTACTAACCCACCCTGTAATGGTGGTGGCAGCACTCCTGGTGCATCAACATTCTGTTATTGACTCAAGCCACTGCACATCCAATTTACATGCTTAGTGATAAAGTTCACTCAAGCTGCACAGACTGCACTGTTTTTGCTACCTCAACACATCTATATGATTTCTACAGGACTTTACATTCACTTTAAATCACTTGTTCTTGCTTAAAGTCCATAAAGCCACAGTATTTTATGCACAGGATTGCCTGTTTTGTTGCATCTCTCATACAACCCACAGTCTCTCACTTTGCTTAGAAAATCACACTGTTGCTGAACCCATAATTATGCTCACAGTCTAATGCTCAGAATTCTTGCTTAGGTTGATTTACTTTACACAGTTCTTCTTTGCGAAACAATCACACTGTTACACACAGATTCATCTGACTTTTGAAAACTCACACACAGTTTGAGCTATTTCTCTGGATGGTACTCACTGAATCAGTAGCTGGTGTTTATGATGGAAAATTTGGCCTACAGCCGATCCTGAAGGCCTCTGGAATGAAGCGGGCTGGCAGTCCTGCTGATTGCCCTAGCGAACACCATGCTCTCTCCCCAGTTGATTGGAATATGGGTTGAGCCCGATTTTAAACAGAAAAGTCTGATATTTTACTTTTTATAACGTTTTCGGTCACCGCAACACTCCTCCTGGCAAGGCAGCTTGCACACCACTCGCTCTCTCTCCCTCTCAAACATGGGCAGCACTCTAAAGCTGACTTGGGGGTGGGACTGATTGCAGCCTCACCAATCACTTAACGCTATGCAAATGAGCCTCTCTCTTCTCGTGCTCTTCTCCTCCATGGCAATTGACAAGCAGGCAAAATTTAAACTGCAAAGCAACTTTTTTTTCAACTGTAACTCCTCGGCGGGAGCACCATTTCAACTATTTTTCATGACAATTTCCTTAACAACTCCCCCAGTCCACACAGCAAGCACTTTAAACTTCTAGGGCACAAATGTCCCTTTGTTTCCCACAGTTCTCCATACTTTTTCTTGTCACAACTTGAAATTTAAAAGCTGGCAAATGTTATTTTTGATGCAGGATAAAGGGTACATATAATCTGGCTTTACAGCTCCTTGGTAAATGCTAGCAAAATTACAGCAGCACATGAACAGCAGAACACAGCAGCACATATGGAGGGCACTTCTCTGGCAAATCCTTTATGTGCAAAACTTCTGATTTTTGGGGCTACCTTCTGCCAGACAGACAAAACACTAGCCACAATCTGAGCAAACCTTTCTTGTTTTCTCCCAGATTCCAAAAAAATCCTCAACGGTGCCTCCATTTTGCAACCTCCCCCCGCCGGCCCCCCTTGTTTCTATCAGCGGGGCTGCTCCTCTCACATCTAGGCATCACCAAGAGGGGTGGGGGTAGTTACTACAAATTATCTTATAACCCCCCTGCAAATGGGGGTTCCCAAAAGTCTTCCAGGAGCTTGCCTGAATGCTCCAAGTCTGGGTGGTGTTCGGTGTCTAAGCTGTTAAAATGTGGATCCAAGTGAGTGATATTTGAGCCCCCATGTACTGTCTCTTTAAGAGCTGTCTGCTTGCAGACTTAATTAGTTTGTATGGGGGGACTGTGTATTTAATGCTCGAATCCCACCCGAGCTGCTGCCAATTCGCTTCATTTCTGCCGTCGCAACATGTGCAGAGGGAACCTTGTTGAAAGATATAACTGTTTGCCAGAAATCATTTAGAGTGACTGAGAAAATGTAGTTTGTCTAACTTGTCTTTATTTCAGCATGAACTGTTTCAGTGTAGCTCTTTCATTTTGGTCCTGAATTGCTGACTTGGACCAATCAGAATAATAGGGAGGCCTTAAAATGGAGCCTGTGGACAAATTGGAACTTGGACTCTCAATTTTGAGCCAGCCACAAGGGGATTGTATGGGCAGTGACTCTGGGAAATGCAGTTTTGACCTTGGCGCCTTTTTTCACCAACAGAGGGAGTCTGATTGTGAGAAGATCAGATCAGTTTTGACAGTGAAGAGAGAAGGAGCTCTATGCTTCTGTGGTGTATAGTTTTGAGTGGGAAGCGAGTGTGAGGCCCTGAGGTTCAGCCTGCAGCCGTTGTAAGTGCTAGTTTGGACTGAATCCGACTTGTGAGGAGAAATAAAGAAGTCTGAAAGATAGAAACCAGGCTAACCCTGTAGAAGACCGGAAAAATTGCTGAATCGTGCTCGGTCTGTCAGGAACTGAAGCTGCTGTGTGTGCTCCAGGGTATTTTGCAGTAATTGCGACTGGGATCTAGGAGCAGCCTGCCTGGTATAGTACTTTTCTTTTACATATGAATGTGCATAGTGCTTGTGGCGAATCACCTTTTCCAATCCCCTGGGCTGTGTGCTGTGTGTTGAAGTTGGAAGCAAACCCCAGCTTGTCTTGGACTAAATACATTTACTATCTACTGCAGTGGGGTCCAGTCACAAGGACCTTGTCTCCATGCCCTATTGTTCTGGCAACCCAGAAGAACATCCACCATCCGGTTCTCAGCTTGGGTATTGTGAGTACAAATCAGGGTATTCCCCTGCAGACTGTTTTCAATTACAAGTGTGTCATCCAATTATTGCTGTTTCACTTCTTCATGGACTGAGCCATCTGGCTCCGGATTACAATTGGATGTTGTGCATATATTTTCTTCTACAGGGCCCTGTCCATCCGCACCTGCCGGCCAACCCCAGGCAACGGACCTGGCTAGCCCCCCCAACCTGGGTACCCAGAGTGTGACTTTTCAGACCCTGTATGTGTGCACAGTACTGTGATTTAATTCTGCCAATTAACCTGAACTCCCCCTCCTGTGTTTTATTCCCCCTAAATAAACCAGATTTGATGTTGTTAAACTTTAAACTGTCTGACGTGTCAGTACCTACATATCAAGCATTGCATTGGTTTGTGTATGTTGATTAACCTTATTTTACATGTGGTCCCCATAGACGAACCTCAGAATCAGTCTCGAGGATAAGTGGTACTTTATGAATGAACAGTGTGTACATGTGGGGTATTGGGACTGTAACGTCTGTGCATTGTGTGAGCCACTAGAGTGAATAAAAGGGGGTCTCAGCATCTCAGAGGGCTGTGACCAAGCTAGTCTAACCACTACAAACCCTGACCTCTGGGAGGAGGCACCTGCCATAGAACCTAGGCTCCTCAACCTGTCAGTAGTCAAGCAGGCAGGGGTAATAGCCCTTGGAATAGCGCCACCTGGGGGTTACAATCTTTTACAGAAACCAAGTGTGGCAACTTCCTGGATCACACCTGGGGGGACCATTTAGCATGGCCATCAACCTGGGTCCCTGGGAGAAAATGTTTGCTGAGCATTATGCAAGGCTTGTACTTCTGGTCAGGAGCACCCAAGTAAATCCGGACACTGGAAACAATAACTGAAATGTTCAAACCAGGATGGGATTCTAGAGTGTGGCTTTTATTCACATAACACAGAGAATAACAAAGCAAAGATGGACCCCCACAGGGCTACACTCACTGGTAATGCAGATTACTGAGGTACAGAGCAATCACTTCCTCACTACGAACTCTTAGGTTCTGAATGAATCTGGGCACACATGGCCCAAACTAGTACACTCCTCTTCTATTTCTTCACATGGCACCCCGGCCAGCACTAGAACACTTTTCTATATGGCATGGAGATAGATGGTGGCTTCATAAACCACCCACAAGCACTTTCTGGCTGTAAGGGAAAAATCCAAAATCCCACGTCTGAGTGCTTTCTTCAGACACTGGTCAAGTGCCTGAGAGAAAACCATAGGTGTCCAAACTGAACTTAGAGAGGTAAACCTGGTTACTACAGATGGAGGGGTCTCCCACCTCTTGCTCCCAAATCTATACTCGGCCATTCATTTGGTTACAACACCTTTCTTCAAAACTCTGTTTGTAGATGCTCTGTAGAAATGTTTAGCACATTAACAATCTACACTTCACTCTGGAGGTGTCCTGACTTTAAAAATTCTGTAAGTGGCTATGTCTTTACCCTAGACCCCCACTGTTGTAGATGCTTCTAAGTCATCCACGAATTAAAAGTTATGTACTTGGCAAGTCTTCCTTTGACCCCACAGTAGGCAGACACTTTCACTCTAAATACTGTCTCGGTGAACATAGTCTCTTTATCGGAGGAGAACTCATCACAGTATGCAGGTGCCCCAGGGCTTCTTTCCAACAAAATATTCTCTGGTACTCACAGAACAAACTCGATTCTCAGGCAGCTTCTCCCCTCCAGGCTGGTCAAGGGGATTGCCACTGAATTCCTGGAATTCCCTACCATCCCTCCGGAGATGGGGCACTGGAACAACTCTAGGAACGGTCTCTACCACTTTGCACAATTGGTCTTCTGTGTTCTTCTCCAGGGTGAGAACACACAACCCCCTTTTCTCAGGTAGCTCTATATCAGAGCTTGGTTCTGAGGAGCTGCACACTGCAGCACTCCTCACTCTCTTGAGTCTCCACGCAGACTACTCCCTGAAGACTGACTTGAATCTCCCAACATTCTACAGTTAACCCCTGCAGCTAGCATTCCATTGTGGCATACGCTGCTGTGAGAATTCTTTGGTGACATAATCACTCCAGATCAGCTGAAACTGAAAACAGAGTGAGGTAGTGTGAACCCCATTTAACTGGCATCTCACAAGCTGCCTTTCCCTACCTGCCACTGGTTCTAAGTGGGATTCTAGTAACCCCTGGGAACAAGGGGGTTACATGTTTCTAGGTTAAAATCCTTAAAATGAGACAATTTTGGTTGGACATTTTGACTGTAACTGGTTTGCAAGTATTAGTAAAGTTGTGCCTGTCTCTCAAGATGGTGGTCACACTGGGCTGACTGTCATTTGCTGGGGAGAATGTAATATTGTAACATTGCAGAGTTTTTATTGTTTTAGTATTTTAATTGGCAGTCTGTTTTGTACATTTTATGTGTCTTACTGACTGCCTTGTTATTTTTGTTATATATATACTGTATATTATGATTTTTAGGTTCTTTAGGCTCTGTAATGTGATATTATGAAATGTTTTATTGTTGCATTTGTTTATATTTTGTATTGTACAATGCTTCGAGCCTCTGAGAAGGGGCATTATATAAATAACGTATCTATCTGTCTATCTGTCCATCTGTCTGTCTTTCCATCCATCTGTCTATCCATCTATCCAGCTATCCATCTGTCCATCTGTTTGTCTGTCTGTCCGTCTGTCCATCTGTCCATCAGTCTGTCTGTCCATCTGTCTGTCCATCTGTTTGTCTGTCTGTCTATCCATCTATCTAGCTATCCATCCATCTATCTATCTATCTGTCTGTCTGTCTGTCAGTCCGTCCATCCATCCATGCGTCTGTCTGTCTGTCTATCTATCTATCTATCCATCCATTAAGGCATTCAATGCTAAATTAGCTAAGGTTTACCTTACCCAGGTTATTACAACTGTCAGCGTAAATTATAAAATGGGTACTGCTACTCTTCTAGACTGGGTCCTAGTCAGCCATGTGGACAAGATAATCTCTAGTGCTGTCCTACCTGACTTCCTAAGTGACCACTCCCCTGTCACCTGTAGATGGTCCTCCAAGGTTAACAAAAATGAGCCCTCCACCTCCAATGGTTGTCTTCTGAACTAAGAGGCTCCCACATTTTGTAGCCCTCCTCCAACAAATTGACTAATCCTCTGACCAAAATGCAGGATGTCAACACAGTCCTTAAGTACTTTATTCTCCAGTTTAACATAGTCTATGGTCTTGTTGCCTTATTCACGCCCATATTTAGGAAGGAAAACTCTTAATCCTGGTACACTCTGGCTATTGAATCACTATCCCAGGAACATGACAGAACCTGGAATCTATACAAAGAAATGGGTGGCAGTAATTCCTTGCAAAAGTACAAGGAGTTAGTTAACTCTGAAACTTCGTATCAGAGAAGCCAAGACTGCTTACTATAAAACCCAGTAAAAATTATCTGCTTAACCAGCCCAAAAAGCTTACAGATAGCATTAGTGAACTCTTGGGGATCTTCAAAAAATCCTTGCCTCACTCCATGAGTCATGGTGGTGCCACTCTTAATGGAGGCAAGTATATTGCTGATGTCTTTAACAATACATTTAGCAACATATCAGTTATATACTGGTACCAAGCTCCCACCCTGCCTCAGCTAGAGACCCTTTTTGTGAGCACAACAGACCTAGGTTCTACTTGAAATGACTAATCTGGCCTGATGCATATGGCTACCTAACCAAGATAGAATTAAAACTAGAAATTGTCCCAATAGCATTGACATGGAGATACTCAGGTATGGGATTAAGGAAGTTAGTTATCCCTTACAGCAGATTTTCCACCTGTCCTTGGCCACTAGGCTAGTGCCTGATATCTGGAAAAAGGCCTTTGTGATCCCTGTTTTCAAGGGTGGGGATGCCAACCTGCCTTCCAATTACTGTCCAAGCTCTATCCTCCCCCCTTATCCAAAACATTTGAGTGGATTGTGAATGAACAGCTTGTACACTGCCTCAGCCATACTGAACATCAGGACAAAGAGCAGCACAGGTTAAGGAAGAACTTCAGCACTATGATTGTACTCTTGAATTTACAGATGCATACACTGTGCACTTGACCATGGGGAACTGGCTGGACCTATATTCATAATGCTCACCAAGACATTTGAGCTTGTCAACATGCCCTCCTCAGCAGGAAGATACTCCATCTAGGCCTCTCTGATGACACAGTCTGCTAGTTTAAGGACTACTTCTTCTGTATATCACAAGATGTAACATGCCAGAATGCACTGTCCGATAACAGGTTGGTCAATGTAGGTGTCCCCCAAGAGTACATTCTTTTTATCCTCTACTATTCAGTCATAAACAACCTACCCATGGCCTGTAAATCGACCAATACAATTTTATACACAGATGACACTGTCATTTTTCCAAATGGCAAAAGCTTGGATAGTTTGAGGGGGAGGCTGCAGGATGACTTTATCTCCATCCAGGAATGGTTCTCTTCAAACCTCCTTGTAATGAATGAGAGGAAGACTAAATGTACGCTATTTTCTTTTATGTAATCAGAACAAGCCTGACGTCTCTGCTGACTTAAGCATTTCCTCCTCGTCTGGGGTCACACTTCAGCAAGTGTCGTCATGGACAGTGCCCTGTCATTTGCAGATCTTGTGGACTACCGTGTTGAGGCAGTAAACTCAAGACTTGGATTCCTCTGTAGGTATATAGGGGAAACTTCTAACCTGAGCTCAAGAAGCTCCTGGTGCAGAGCTTTATCGCAAGCATTATTGACTATGGCGTTGTTTATGGGTGACAAATGATAATGCACCGTCCTGGACCAGGGGCCTGCTTAATAAGGCATGCTGCTTTGTGCTTGACCTTAAAAATGATATCCGCACCTGTGTCCTGTATAGTAGACTGAATTAGTTAAACCTCAGCTTGAGGGTGCTCAGTCACACTTTGGTCAAAGGCCATAAAGTGCTACGTGGCCTGCTAGGCCTGCTATCCCCATGTCTATAGTCTATGTTCTGTTATGTGGACAACAAATATAATACCAGGGGCAAGGCACGACATTCCCTATTGCTGTCTTACAGGAGAACCACTCTGGGACAAGAATGCATCTCTTACTGATTTGCAATACATTGGAATGACATGATGGACACTTAAGACAGTGCCACTATCTTGAATCATTTAAAGCCCAGCTGTTGCCCATACCCACTCCCTAAGGGACATGTAATTGCTGCAGCAGAACCTCTGTAGTACTGTAATCTGACAATGTATCATTTATATACTATCTACGCAAAATGTCACGTAATGCTAAAAATCCAATGCTATGTGTACATTATTGTTAACCGTGTCTGCTAAAGTATTTGTATATCTTTTACTGAGTGTACCTGACTTTAAACCTTTGAAAATAGGCACATACCTAAAGAGTTTTATGTGAAATAAAAACTAAAACTAATTCAGCATTTCCTATTAAATAAATGTATGAGAGGATAGACAAACAAGGAATTACCCATAACATATTCAACCACTAGGTGGGGCTGCGTCACTATGAAAATGTGAGGTTTCATCTGAACAGCCACTGACAATATTCTATCCTTGAGTCACCATTGCTGTGTATGGATGAGTTTAAGAATATTGTTTAAATAGTTAACCCATGCTTTGCCCATTTCACTAATGGTGTAAAAGGAACGATTCAACTAAAGCAGTATAGTCTAGAGGTTAGAATAACACGCTGCAGATGAGCTTGGTACATCCAGCAGACTTGGCATTGATTCCCATAAACTCTGCTTCCATAGTGTGTGACTCTGAGCAATTTACTTAACCACTCCAGTGCCCCCAGGTCACCCCTGAAAACAGGCACTTGTGCATTGTGGGCCATATTCGGTTACCAAAGAATAAAAATAGAAACAGCATCGCAGATGTTATTGGACATTAAATTAGTTACCTTTAATAACATGCAAGAATAGATTAGTTGCTGTTTTGGTCCTTGTAAGAACAGATCCAGAAGCAAATGGTTTGATACATTTTATTGGACCAACATAGATGTTACAAAATGAAAACAACGTCTAAGCTTTCGGACTTGGTTGGGTCCGACATCTTAGACATTGTTCTCTTTTTGTAACATCCTGACCTATTGGTCAATAAAATGTATCAAACCATTTGCTTCTGGATCTTACCTTTAATGACATTTTTAATTCAGGATAGCAGCGATGAGATGTAAGATCTTGTTTTAGTGGAGTTCTGAACTGCATAAACTGAGTAGAAGCATGCTTTTAAAGAGTGACCCCAATACTGTGTTGCAATTTTGCTAGTGCACATGATTATTGTGTAAAACTGTGTTACAGTTTTTCCTTACAAAACCCGTAAGAATCCTATCCATCTTACATCAGAAACAGCCACAGCAGTTTACTCTGAGAAAGCCCCAGTTCTGGAGTAAAACATCAGTTCAGGTCCACTGGTAATGGCGGAGTAGCTCCATTTTAGCCTGTATACCTGGCACCAGACAAATAGTATCTGTCTGTTTTTCTATTGTGTCTGTAACCAGTTTGATATTTTTACTCTCTGTTCTTTTTTTTTTTTGTAGCCAAACATTTAGTGAGTCAATTGGTTTTGTTTCAGTGCGCAGAGTACAAGAAAGCAGCAGGGAGGCGGGTGCATCAGTACTTGTGGTCCGTTTCAGTTAATTCGGCTAGGGAGCACTGCCCTTCCTCATGGTGGAGCAGCTACCCTTTTGTTTCAATACCTTATCTCCATAACATACATATACTCCATCCTATTTATTTAGCTAGTGACCAGCCAAGGTTGTGAGAAGAGGGTCTGTGCTGATTGTCATCCTCCCCTCATCCCACAAACAACACTGCATGTGTAAGGGTGAGTTGGGTAACAGACAATAGGGTGGTGGTTGCTAAGAGGGTTGACTGAAGGTGGAATTTGTTGTAATATTAGATATTAGTGTGAGGGGGAGTATCACAAGATACCTGTAGGGGTGTGCAAAGACATAAATTTAGTATTCAATGACTGTTCAATGAATATTTTGGAAACTATTTGGATATTCAGCTATATTCAGAGTGCATGTATTCACCCCCCCCCCCAGCATTTAAAAAAAAGACTTTTAAAAGTCTTTCACCCTCCATCCATGTGGCAATGTTGCCCACCCTCCTCCCCCACTTCAGTCACTCAGGAATACACCCCCATCCCCACCCTCATTCCAAATAAAACCAGGTGTGCACTGCTATTATAGTCACCTGATTGGCTACAGCTGGAGCTAATCAGGGAATATTACAGAGCATGCACCTGGTTCCACTTAATATATGGTGGCCAGCTGAGGTGAAGGATAGGCTCTGCTGGACAACTGCCATGGGCCTCTGTTTTTTTTTGTGGGTGAGTGGTGGGGAGGAGGGTGGTAGGTGACTGTGTCAGAAGGTGGTGTGGGTGGGGGTATCTGTTTTGGGGGCAGGTGGGAGGTTTTACAGACAGAGGATGGTAGGATGAGATTTGCATTTAGTGGCTGGGCTTAAAATTCACATTAGAGCTCTAAAATGAATATCAAGAGACCCTCCACTCTCCTTTATGGCAAAATAAGTTACCAATCAAGGCAGACAGAAAACTGGGAGTGGGTGCAGTTTATGTAAGCATTAAGCCACAACGAAGGTGGCACCTAATGCTGGATTAATGCATGGTTGGGAGGGTTGTGGACCGAGGCCGGGGGCCGAGGGCGAACAACCGCCCAACCATGCATTAATCACATTAGATGCCACCGCCGGAGTGGCTTAATGTGCTTGTAACATGGGTCGTTCGACGACAGAGTCGCCAGGAGCCGATTTCATGTGCCTTCAACAACATCACAGGGGGAGTCGGAGTTCTGAGGACACATCTGTACTGCACTTTCAAATCTTCTTAAACACCGGCATTAAGATGCTGATGCACTGAAGCTATTCACTACGTGTAACTGCAGCAACTAGTGGGACTCACATGCCAATCCAGAAAATGTGCGGATCTGTGTGGGTATTTCTGTCATACGAGGCGCTGGAGGTCTCCGGTGCACTGCTCGCTTGCCATGGTGTGTGATCTCTCCCAAATCTGCATGCCAGCCGGATCACTTCCCCTTGCCTCTCCCAGACTCGTCAGATGTCGGGCACTGCATCCTGTGCAGCATGTGTTGCTATTGCCTCTCGGCTGTGCTGCCTTCTGGTGTTCTGCAGTCTGCCTGTAGCTGGTCTCCCTCTAGCTGTGCCACTCTTCTCCCTCTAACACTCGCTCCCCATCTGTGCCCAGTTCTGCTAAGCTGGGGGTCTGGCTCACTGTGGTACTGTCATTGTAGGCACGGCATCTATTCTGAATTAATACACGCTCTGATTTGGCACCCATGATGCCATTTGACCAATCGCGGGTCCCCATTACACCTGTCTGATTATTGCCATGTTACAAGCTGACAGTAATGGCTGACAAGATTTTGTATGTGATATCTCAGGTGATGGTATTATTTCACATATGATGGTATGGAGTCAGCTGAACATACCTGGGGGAAGGTATCCTGTGTACAAGGTGACTGCGATTGAGTGCTTTCAAAAAGGGCGACTCAGTCACAGTCCCTGTGCACAGAGATACCTGGTAGGGTGGCGACTGGATACGGGGGGGGGGTAGGCAAATATAACAATGGGATGTCACTATGTATACATGTGCGGGGAGGACCACACCATGCGATGGGCAGAAGGGGGAGGAAGCGTTTGTGGGATATAGTGCAGTGGTGGGTTGCTGAGCTGACCGTGTGGTGTGGCAGGTAGGTGGCAGTCTGGGGTTAGGAGGCTGCCAGGTTCGGTTCTGGGTACGATACTTTTTTGCATCAGGTTGGGTTATTTTATTTTGTTATAGTTTTACACCTGGACCCCAACATGCACCCTCCTGAGTTGAGAATCCTTTAGTAGGGGGTGTTGGGGGCAAAGCCCCCCACATAAAGAGATCAGCACCCTTTTGAAGTTCACCATGACTGTACATTGCCATAATTCATTTTCAGCGTTGTTCACTTGCCCAAATGGTGATCCCTATTCTGCAATCACCGTTATCACATGGAACCCCAGAGGTCTGTGTCCCCCACATTCCCCTCCCACCACAGTGGTTAAGTTAGTTTTCAGAAGCAAAGCCCCCCAAGCCCCCTTGGCACCCGATCTCACCACCTACTAAAACTGTTGTACTAGTACTACTAATAGACTGATGATAGTTAATGAAGTGCCAACAAGATTTTGTTGTCAGTTTATGATACCAAAATCTCATCTACTGATGTTGAAATCTCATTGGACAGTTTGTGAGCATGAACTGTACCTGAGCCAAAAATGTTACTATTTGAAAGATCTGCCATGGGAAGGAGGGTGTGCACTGAACTCTCTGTTTTAAATCAGCAGTAATTGTTAGTCGCTATGGGCCCCTTTTCCAGAACTGGCTGGCTGCATGGTGCAAACAGGTGCTCAGCGCACAAAATAGGGCCAGGCAGCTCAGGTTCAATATTGAGACAGATAATGTGATCCATACAGACCACACTATCTGTCTGAATATCACAACATGGTAGCGTGGTGCAAAGCAATCAGTCACCATGCTGTATGCTGAGCTACCAGAGTGCTGGGCTGAAGACTGCCCATAGGGGTAAAGTGCGACACACACTGGTTAGTGCCACAGCCCCTATGGATAATTTTTAGCTCAAGCCCACTGGACATGCATGGCACTAATGGGCATGTTGTATGATCATTTAGAACTCATCTGCATGTGTGCAGTGGCCCAATTTTGCCAGGCCACGGTCCCCTCTCCCTAACCCCAATCCTTTATTTCATAAAAGAAAACAGTTCTCTGATGGCTAGTGGTCCCCTGCCTAGCCCCAGTCCTTTGTTGAATAAAATAAAACAATTTTGTGGTAGCTAGCAGTCCCCCTTCCCTGATCCCTAAATCCACTGTATGCTTTAATAACAGAACACCATGGTGTCCAGTGGTCCCCCCGATCCCCATAAATAGTAAAATACATATCCCCTTCTTGGTATCTAGTAGTCCCCCCCCGTTCTTATCAATGATCTCTGGTGAAATGTACAATAGAAAGCATTCCCTTGTGGCTAAGGTCCCCTCCCTCCCTATCCCATGTATATGACACTGTCAACACTGCCCCGGTGTCCAGTTTTCCACCTCGATCCCTGAGCACCCCATCCAACAATACCCAACAGTCCCTGGTGTCTAGGGGCCCCCCACCCCCCCAACCTGGAGGGTAGTGCCCCACCACCCTATTCCCCCCATCCCATACCAGAGCTGTTGACTGGCATAGTCCTCCATTCTCCACCGCGGATGGCTGTTGACTGAGCTGTCAAGGAGTGCATACTGAACAATCAGTTGGCACAAAGGATTATATTCTTTTCCAAGTTTTTACTCTACCACCCCATAATAATGTAACTTAATCTGGGATGCATCAAATCTATCTTTCTCTGAAATCCTGTAATATCTGCTTTTGCCTGTAATCTCCTCGTAAACTTCCATTTCACACCTGAAAATAGTAATTTGATTGTCTAGTGTGCTTAACTGGTTAACAAAAGGTAAATAAAATAAACTCTTACCATAACATGCTGCTTTTTCTTTCTTTTTTACTCATTACCTGTACCAAAAATAAAAGTAAAAAAAAAAACACACAGGATAAATCTATGGATTTCAAAAAATAATTTTTACTGAAAAATCTATATGATGGGCGCTGAGGGTTGAGGCGCTGGATGCCACATCTCGTACCACGCCGGCGACCTGGGTTCAGGAATGGACTCGGGTTGCTGGGGGTTGGAGGGTGTAGGAGGTTTGAGTGTCCCAATGGATGCTCTCCTCCTCTGGGGTGGGATCCTGGGGTATCTTGTACACCTGACGCGTTGGTGCTGGTGGAAGCATGGGCACTGGTGCATAGGCGGCTCTTCGAGAGTCAGGGAGGGGAGGACGTTGTGGGCATTTGTCGATGATGTATGATAGCATGCCATACGACTGGATTTCAGTCCTACATGCTCATGTCTTCAGAGGGTAGGAGGGACTAAAAAGGGGAGAAAAATGGAAAACTCCCCCCCCCCGACCCAAGATGATGACCAATCCACCTCAGGATCGCCAACCCGCAGGACAGACCCTGCTGTGCAGGCACTCCAAGGAATAGGAGAAGGTAGGAAAGATATAGGAGTACACCTGGCACTCTAGGGGCAGATTCTGTGGGAGGGACCTGTATCACTGATCACTGGTCTGAAGGAGTGGGTTGAGGGGGTTAGTAAGGTGGGATAAAAATGAAAATGAAAAAAAAAATCTATATGATGAAAGTTTTTTCCAACTGACAAATACTGATGTTTTAACCGATTTCTACCATAACCAGTTGATCTGCTAATGAAAAAAGTAACTAAAGTTTATGAATGAACAAGGAGTGAGCTGCTAACTTTGTGTTTGTTTTATAACTATGCATAAAATGTGGATTGGGGTAAGAGGGGTTCCACTATACTACCAGGGTTACAATTCCACAGAAAACAAGGATCTGACTGGGAAGGAGGTAACACTGGACTACCAGTGTTATGATCATACATATAACAAGGATTGAGTTGGGAAGGGGTTCCACTAGATTGCCAGGATAAAATCATACATACATATATACAATGGGGATCGGCGTGAGTGGGGGCACTACAAGACTAGCAGGATTTTGAGCATACAAACAATGGGGACTGGGGCAGGAGGGGATACCACTAGACTACCAGGCTATAATCATTTATAAAATGGGTGGGGAAATTCCTGCATCCTGATTGGTTGTTACATGTGCATTGAATCCATTCAATACACAAGTGAAAACAAGTACTAAAAAGAAGTAACATACGAACATACAACAGTGGCAGCAGAATCAGGCCTCAGGGTCTATCTTGTCTGCTCAAAAATGCAGCTCACAGTTCAGACAACTGCTTCTGCCCCCCCCCCCTTCCATCCCTCCTGCCAAATTTTCCATCCCTGAGTTCACCACCCTGGTCCATTCTCTTCCTACTTGTACCTTGCCATGAACTTATCCCACCCCTTCTTAAAACTCCTCACTGAATCCAGTGAGATCACTTCATTAGGCAGTGCATTCCAAGCTGCCACAACCCTTTCTGTGAAGTAATGCTTCCTCAGCTCTCTCCTGAACCCCCCCCCCACACCAGTTTCAGTTTATGTCCCCTTGTGGTCCCTTCCCCCTTCAACCATTCTAAACATACACTCAGTACTAACTTTGTTTATACCCTTCAAGTACTTAAAGGTCTCAATCAAATCTCCTCTGTCCCTTCTATCCTCCAGGGAGTACATGTTGCACTCTCTTAGGTCCTGTACACACTTATGAGGTGGGTTTTAAACCATTTTGTTAAATGATTTAACACTTACTATGTTAGTGAAGCCACATTGCTGCCTTAACCCAGTTTTGAAGCATTTTAAAACCCTCATTGTGTACGCACTATGGAATCTCACAGAGCTATGCCTGCAACTGTGCTGTGCATTGGAGGGCCGTGCATACTGAAGGACCAGCAAAGAACTGGATGAACATGGAAGCATGTACACACTGGTAAGTGCAACAATGTTTAGCTTAAACTGTTTGTTAAAACCGGGCTAAAAACTAGGTACCTAACAGGATTTTAGTGCAGTTTTTTAAAATGGTTTAAAGGACACTGTAATGTGTCCACAAACCATGTTAGTGTTTCTTAAACCGTTTTAACTTGCTTAAAATGGTTTAAGAAGCCTAGTGTGTATCGGGCCTAAGTCTCTCCCCATAGGATTTCTTCCCCATTCCCTGGATCATCTTGGACACCCTCCTCTGGACTCCTTCCAGGAGCCTGACCTCCTTCTCTAAGTATGGGCGCCAGAACTGCACACAGTACTCCAAGTGCGGCCTCATCAATGGTCTGTACAGTGGCAGAATAAATTTTTCCCTCCTTGAAGTGATCCCCCTAGCAATGCACCCCAGCATTCTGTTTGCCTTTGCTGCTGCTTTTCTACACTGTACTGAGTGATGCATATTTCCTGTGATCACAACATCCAGATCCTTTTCCTCCTCAGTAACGAAAATCAGCCTCCCAAGTGGTAACTGTATCCTGGGTTCCTGGCCCCAAAATGCAGTACACTGCACTCTCTAGTATTGAACTCCAGCTGCCATGTGTTTAACCACTGTCCAATCTTTCCAGATTCTTCTGGAGTACTCACCTCCCTTCCTCAGTGTCCACCACTGCACCTAATTTGGAGTCATCGGCAAACAGATTCAGCTTGCTCTTATCTCCCTCTGCTATGTCTGCTATGAAAGCATTAAATAGCAGTGGACCCAAAACCAATCCTTGTGGGACCCCACTAGTGACCTTCCTTGGTGACGAGAATTCCCCCCTACCACCACACTCTGCTGTCTGTTGCTCAGCCATTTCCCTATCCACTGTACCAGTATCGCCCCTAACCCCAGGTTCCTCAGTTTGCCCATCAGTCTCCCATGCAGCACAGAGTCAAATGCCTTGCTGAAGTCCAGATACAGGACATCAACCAGCCAACCTCTGTCTAGAGCTTTTGTCATGCAATTAAAATATTCTACCAAGTTAGTTTCACTAGCTCTCCCCTGGACCCATTTTACTGGACATCCTGAAGGCCATTTACTTCCAGGAATGCCACCAGCCTCTCCTTTAAAATGGTCTCCATTAATTTCCCCTCTATGGATGTAAGGCTGACCAGTCTGTAATTTCCCAGCTCATCCCTGAGTTTGCTGTTATGGTGGGGCACCACATGTGCTGCCTTCCAGTCCAGTGGTACATATCCTGATTGAAGGGAGGTGTTGAACAACTCTGACAGAGGTGCTGCCAGGGCCTTTGCCAATTCCTTCAGGAGTTTGGGGTGGATTTCATCTGGCCTGATGCCTTGTCTGTCTGCAAGGACTTAATGCCTTCCCACACTCTCTTCAGTGGGATCTCGACATTTGTTATTTCCCCTCCATCAACCCCCCCAACCTACCGTTCTCCTGTGGAATTGGCCCTTCCTTTTCCCTTGTGAAAACCAAACAGAAGTACTCATTTAGTACTTCTGCCTGCTCAGCTCCCTTCTCTGCCCACTCACCGTTCTTCTTTAGCCTAGTGATCTGATCCCTACAATTTCTCCACTCTCTGATGTACTTAAAATTCTTTCCCACCATCCCTGATCACCTGCGCCAACCTTAGCTCCTCTGAGGCCTTGGCTGCCCTTACCACCCTGCTCACCTCCCTTGATCTCTTAATGTACTCCTCCCTGTCTTCCCCCCTTGCTGGTTCTGTTGTATTTTCTGAAGGCTAACCTTTTCTCCCTTACCCTCTCCTGAACCTCCCTGCTTTACCAGCTGGGTTTTCTGGACCTTGCTTTCTTATTGCAGGTCTTTGTGCCAGCTTTTGTGGCCGCTATCAGGCCCAACTTCAAGATGGCCCATTTTCTTTCCGTATCCATATCTGGGCTGATTGTCGCTATGTGCCCCTCAAGTATGGCTGCCATCCTTCCAAAGTCCACACCCCTAAAGTTCAGTACCCTCATTTTGGTAAGATGTCCCTCCCTCCCCAGATCAAGGGAGAACTACACCGTACAGGGGTCACTCCCCGCCAGCGGGTCCTCTACCACCACATCCCTTACCTGGTCACCATCTGCCAATATCAGGTCCAAAATGTTCCCCTCTCTGGTCAGTTCTCCCACCTGTTGTGTCAGAAATACATCCTGGAATGTGTCCAGTATCCATTGTTCCCTAGCACTAGCAGAAGTCATTGTTCTCCAGTCAATCCCTGGTAGGTTGAAGTCTCCTTCCACCACTGTCCTGCTCCTGCCACAGTGATCCATTATGTTAACCACCAGTTCCCTGTCTAGTTCCTCAGGCTGAGCTAGCGGTCTATAAACCAATCCCAGACTAACCCTCCTGCCCTTTGCATCCTCTATGTTAACCCACAACATCTTCACATTTCCCTCCTCTCTTTCCTCCCTACTATACTCCATCCCCTCCTTAATGAAAAAAGGCACCCCTCCTCCCTTTCCAATTTTTCTTTCCCTCCCATACAGTCTGTACCCTGGAATTAATAAGTCCCAGTCATGATACTGGGTGGCCCATGTCTCCGTGATGGCAGCTAAGTCCACCCCCTACCGCCATCAATGCCTGAAGCACTTGTTACCTAGGCTCCTTGCATTTGTGGAGACCACCCTCCAACCGGCCCCCCGATTGCTCCTATCCATCCCTTGCCTCCCCCCCATCCCTCTTCGATTTCCTTACTTTCTCAAAATTTCCAGCTGGGGAGAGCACAATGCCTCCCAAATTTTGCATCCCTGCTTTTCTACAGGTGTAAGCCCCCATGCAGTACAAAAATAATTGTGCCATCAGAACTGTCAGCTTTATTTCTGTGTTAGCAAGGAAAAACAAAAAACTGACAAGCCAACCTCAACAACACTAAAAACCTGCACAGTGCAAAAGAAACAGAATCCCTCCTACTGTTTTTTTTTATTTTGTATAATTTTACCCTGTTTTATGTCTCATACCTGTGTTCCTCCCGTCCCATGTAACCACTGCTGACCACTCACTTGCTCATTCTGATTTTGCTTACTGTTTCCCATCATAATTCCCACGACAAAAAAAAAAAAAAAACTAGCTACCAGAAAGAGCTTCTTTTTCTCGTCACATACTGAAACACAATCCTTCATACCAGACACATGTTTATGCTTCACAGTCTGCCTTGTAATGCTGTCCTCCTTCCCCCTCATGCATGTGACTCTCTGTTTCCTGATACAGTGGTAGTTATCACTGATACGTGTGGATAATTGAAACTGCGGTCAAAGTTTTCAGCAGTTTGCATAACAGTACTGCATGCTGTGTGTGTCTGTGGGGTTAGGAGGGGCACAGGACCGAAGGCAGCATGGATTCACAGTGGGAAAGTCATGCCAGATGTATCTAATAGATTTCTTTGACTGGGTGACCAAAGTAGTAGATCAGGGAGGGGCTGTGGACATGGCCTACCTAGACTTTAGCAAGGCATTTGACACAGTCCCACACAAAAGATTAATATACAAGTTAGCCAGCCTGGGAGTGGGTCCCAAGATGATAGCCTGGGTAAAGAATTGGCTGAGAATAAAACACAGAGGGTATTAGTAAATGGAGTCCACTCTGAAGAAAGGGGGTTACTAGTGGTGTACCTCGCAGGGTTCAGTATTAGTCGGGTCCTCTTCAATGTCTTTATAAGTGACATTGCAGAGGGACTGAAGAAAAGTATGTCTCTTTGCAGATGACACAAAGATCTGCAACAGAGTTGATGCACAAGGTGGGGTGGAAAGGATGAGAAGGGACTACAAGGTTAGAGGAATGGTCAAATGTATGGCAGCTTAGATTCAGTGCTAAGAAGTGCAGGTAATGCACCTGGGAAACAAAAACCCAGGGGAAGAGTACACAATGGGGGGTGAGATAATAACAACAACAAAAATGGAAAGGGACCTGGGGGTAGTCATATCAGATGACTTAAAGGTCGGCAAGCAATGTGAGAAGGCAGTAAGGAGGATTGGGGGGGTACTGGAATGCATAGGGAGCGGCATCACCAGTAGAAAACAAGAAGTTGTTATCCCTCTGTACAGACAGCTGGTGAGACCCCATCTGGAGTACTGCATGCAGTTCTGGAGACCCAATCTCCGCAAGGACATAGACAGGATGGAAGTTGTCCGGAGGAGGGCAACTAAAATGGTGCAGGGTTTGCACCGAAAGACATATGAAGAGAGACTAAAGGAGCTTAATATGTATAGCCTTGAGGAAAGGGGGGTGGGACATGATAGAAACTTTCAAGTACCTCAAGGGAATCAACAAAGTCCAAGAGGGTAGAAACCTTCAAAAAAAGAGGTGTGCAAGAACAAAGGGGCACAATTTGAAGACAGGGGGCAGCTCAGAGGTAATGTAAAGAAGTATTTTTTCACAGAGAGGGTTGTGGATGCATGGAACAGCCTTCCGGAGGAGGTTGTGGAGTCAAAAACAGTGGTTGAATTCAAGCATGCATGGGACAGTCATAAGGCAATTCTAGGGGGTGGGTGTAGAAAGAAGTAGGCTGCTGGTTAACTAGGATCTGCAGCTTATCCATTAGGTAGGGAAATGGACAGACTGGGTGGGCCAAGCGGTCCTTATGTGCTGTCAAATTCTATGTTTCTATGTTTCTATGTAACTGCTCGGTCACGCTCTTCCAAACTACAGGTACGGATAGCTCAAAATGACAAATATCCTCAAAGAACAACAAAAAAAAAAATAAAGATTTTCTAATAGGCAGAAGAACTATTTTACAATAAATGCAGCTAATTCTAGCTGTTTTTACTTATGTAAGAATATTTATTTACTTTCAGAACTACATAAAACACATAAAGCTTGTTTTATAACTGCAATAAGACACTCCAGGAGTGTGCATTGAACAACTCTGACCACATTTTCCAGGGGCAGAAGGCACTCAGCCTGCAGCCTCAGCCTTACTACACCCCTGGGCATGTGGTCAGATACAGCCAATGCACACCCCATCATGACTTATTGCTTACAAATATAATGGGGATCAGGGCAGCAAGGGAATTATGAGTGGACTACCAGGTTTTATAAATCTCTGCAGTGCAAATCAGGCGAGGAAGGGGGATGATGTATACCTCTATGACAGGTACCAGTGCTGCTGTGGGGAGTAGGGAGGGTGCACCACTGTGACCATTGACAAGAATAGGGTTTGGGAGCTGTTAAATAGCACTGTCACTGCAGCCTGTTTGTGCTTAATAATAATAACAACAATAATATTTTTATTTATATAGCACAATTCAGAAATCAAACCGCTATACATACGTATCTATCATAAAACAATTTCAGTAAAATCATACAAATACTTCAGCTTCAGTTAAAATTCCCACGATCAATAAAACATCAGATATTAAAAGCCTGTTTAAATAGATGTTTTTAAACTGGTCTTGAAGCTCTCCACGGTTCTGAACTCTCTAATCTGATGAGGTAGAGAGTTCCGCAGGGATGGTGCCACAAACATAAAAGCCCGGGCCCCAGATGTTTTCAGCCACACCCTGGGAACCTCTAACAAGCCCTCACAAGTTGAGCGGGGAGGCTGGTTAGGTCTGTAGGGAACAAGGAGCCCTTGCAGGTAGCTTGGTCCCAGTCCATGCAGGGCTTTATAGTGGTAACTGTATCCTGGGTTCCTGGCCCCAAAATGCAGTACACTGCACTCTCTAGTATTGAACCTCAGCTGTGGTTGAGTTAAATCATCTGATATGACTACCCCCAGGTCCCTTTCCATTTCAAGTACCTCAAGGGAACCAGTAAAGTCAAAGAGGGTAGAATCTTTCAAAAAAAGAGGTGTGCAAGAACAAGGGGGCACAATTTGAAGATGGGGGGGTGGCTCAGAGGTAATGTAAGGAAGTATTTTTTCACAGAGAGGGTTGTGGATGCATGGAATGGCCTTCCGGAGGAGGTTGTGGAGTCAAAAACAGTGGCTGAATTCAAGCATGCATTGGACAGTCATAAGGCAGTTCTAGGGGGTTGGGGTATTAAAAGCCTGTTTAAATAGATATGTTTTTAAACTGGTCTTGAAGTTCTCCATGGTCCTACACTCTCTAATCTGATGAGGTAGAGAGTTCCACAGGGATGGTGCCACAAACATAAAAGCCCGGGCCCCAGATGGTTTCAGCCACGCTCCCTAGTATTGAACCCCAGCTGTGGTTGAATGAAGTCATCTGATATGACTACCCCCAGGTCCCTTTCCATTTCACGTACCTCAAGGGAATCAACAAAGTCCAAGAGGATAGAATATTTCAAAAAAAGAGGTGTGCAAGAACAAGGGGGCACAATTTGAAGATGGGGTGGTGGCTCAGAGGTAATGTAAGGAAGTATTTTTTCAGAGATGTCTGCCACTGTATAGGCATCCAGTGCAGATCATGCAGCTTGACATTCACCTCATTTCCATGGGTGCAGTTGTGTAGTTCGTGTGACTGTGTTAATCACTTTGTGATGTGCTAAGTAGTCACTTGAATATAGCCTTGGCTGTGCTAACAGAATGTTGACGATGCTATATTCCATCAGTGTGGTGTTAAGCCTGTTAGCATCATGCTAATGCTTTGAATATGCCGCTATATGAATTAAATGGAGGAAAAAGTAGAAGGAGTAGATGGAAGTCTGGGGGGACTAAAGATTCTCTTTTTATGCAATTTTCCTTAATGAAAAAGAATGAAGGGAGACATTGGCATAACAACAAGCTGGTGGGAAGAAGAAACCCATAGGACAGATGCTCGTTTTTCTCTCCTAAATATGTATGTGTGTATGTACTGTATGTATGTATACATGTAAAAATAAAGAACATTAATGAAACAGAAACTGAATGGTGCCTAAATAAAATATTTGGAAAAGTGTTTCTGGATGCCAGGAACTCACATTAAATAAGTTGAATTCTAAGTTTTTTTAAACACCTGCTTGGATGCACTCCTAATGCTTATGCTCACAGGAGTGTAGTGGAACTAAGTAACCAATGCAACAAAAACAGGGATTTAAAAAGGTAGAACTTCATAATGTACTGGGACTATAATGAAGGGAATTCTTTTGAAGGGCCTCCAACACCACGAGGACAACTCTGAAACAGTAGAAGAATTCTACCAAATTTAGCTTGTATTTCATATACTGTACATACCTTCCACTTGTACTTTATTTCTGCTGGCATGTTCATTGAAACAGAATCTCAGGTACTAGGTCTTAGAAATACAGAAACATGTATCTGTCTGCCTAATAGTAATTTAGATGCCTAATGTATTTGGTAACCCTATTCCCTTCCCCCAGTTCATACCTGGAAATGAGTGTTGCTTGGCTCAGTGTGCCTTTCCCGATCACCAATTTTCAAATAAATAAATGTATAGTGGGTCTTAAAAATTCAAATCGGATATAATCCTGGGGCCCTTGAGGAGGAGACTCTGCACCATGTTGAGAGCATTGACTTGGGATCAGGTGTTATAAATCCGCAAAACATTTAGTGATGTGGAGCCTCCACCTCGAGAAGCCTGCTGAAATTCCCAAAGGCACTCAGGATGTTAAACACCTTAGAAATAATATTTTTACTTGTCCCACACAAGCACACAATGCAATGACATGGTAACCAAACACAAAGCAATATTACTCAGATGTAAAATGTAAATTAATGGATAAGGTTTATTAGGGAAGGCTAGAACAAGGATCTGAGGATGGAAAGGGTAGGGTTAATATAATTAAAAACGACAGTGGCTATTCCTCACTACACCTTTCCACCCACTGTCAGTCTCATAATATCTTAGCTGTCTGGTGCAACAGTGCTATTACTCCAAATATCCTTTGGACGCGCTTCTATAATAGTTACTGGTTATCACGGTAGTTGCAATGATGCAGTCCTGATGCGGGAGGAAGGTGAGGATTTGGCAGGCACAGTTAACAAGTTGTGATCACTATTTTTAATCCACAGTGTGGCTAGAGATGGGGGAAGTGGTCTCAATGCGCCTCATGAATG
Organism: Neoceratodus forsteri; assembly: GCA_016271365.2. Taxonomy (NCBI): domain Eukaryota; kingdom Metazoa; phylum Chordata; order Ceratodontiformes; family Ceratodontidae; genus Neoceratodus; species Neoceratodus forsteri. The sequence continues at coordinate 742,601,752 of CM057459.1, forward strand.
AATCAAGCTTGAAAGTGAATTCGCTGGAGTGCTCCACAACGCTGAAGCAAAAGTACTTCACGCTATAATGGGTAACGTGAAGTCCATTGAAAACAATGAGTTCGCATTACTCCGCCTTCCCAAACCACTACTCCACCAATTCTTAAGGAGAAGTACGTTGAAAACAATGTACTTCACCTCACTTCGCCTTGTTTTTAAGCTCCAAAGTCAAAGTTTGCAGTGATTCATGGGCTTTCAGGTCACATGGGCTCTGGATTATCCTGTACGTCCTCAGTTCGGGGTAGTGTGTGTAGGAAACTGTAGGAGACAGCCTGCTCTGAGAGCTCTCTGTGATTCAAACCTCCTAAAAGCTATTAAAAAAGCCTTTTTTGAGTCATTTTGTTTGCTGAAACTTTAGTTCATCGATTGTAGGAAACCCTCCTGTGCTCATGTCATAGAGCGTTTATTGTTTGTGTGTATGGATTTTGAATGTTAATGTACGACATTCAGTCTGTGTACTGAGAGACAGTGGAAGTGTGCTTTGGGGGAGGGGCATATCTGTGGTGTAGGTAGATTAACTTGGAGAAATAAACAGTTCTTTCTGTTTTGGTGATATTTTGCTTGTATAACTGTGTTAATGTATACATACATACATACAGTAATATTTTCACTAATTCTTGCCATTTTTTTGCTGATTGTTGTGGTGCAGCAGTGCATAATTTTAGTTTGTTTAAAATATGTGGTTATATTACTGAAGTTTTCAATTTGCTACGCATTACTCAGTGTGCGTGTGTGAGTATGTGTCTAATGCATGTCATCAAATCAGACACCTTTTCTTGTGCCGCATAGTAATTTTAGCAATGTGAACCTGCTATCCACTGCAGCTGTGTGATTTTTGTACTTCTTTGTGGTATCTTTGCTTGTACTTGTACTAGTACTAGTGACTGTTACTGCAGCAGTGCAGTACACTGCCCCATCCCCCGCAGCCCGCCCCAACCGGCAGAGGTATTCTTTTCCAGATTTGAATTTCTGATGGTGAGCACTGGTTAGATATTGTGCCTTTGCACCTGCATCTCTTCAGTGTGCAGTGCAATCCTAATCTGCCTGTGCATTTGCATCTCTTTAGGGCTCAGTCTCCATCTGTAACTTAAGTCACAGTTGTTTCTTTAGCTTCCCTTCAGAGTACTGGACTGGTGCGGTGCATAATTCTGCATGAACATTGTACTCATTAATATGCATTTTTAAGTCAGGACCATCCTCATGTTCACGAGTCACTTGTGATACAAATCACGTTCTTCATCATCACGGTCAGAAATGCAGTCACAAATCACGATTCACGATCACGTCATGAATCACAACATAAATTTTTTTACTAGTTACTTGGATGTATTGTAAGCCTGTTTTGTAGTATCTCTCCATGCTTCACCACCTCACCACCTCACCATTGTACTCATTAATAAGTGTTTTTAAGTCGGTGAGTTTTGTGCTATAGCTTATTGGGGAAATACAGCCATAGGCATTCACGTTCCCAATACAGTTCCATATTGGTTATCTCACACCGTCGACACTGAATCACGTTCTTCATCATCACGGTCACAAATGCAGTCACAAATCATGATTCACGATCACGTCATGAATCAAAACATTAATTTTTTTACTAGTTACTTGGACGGATTTTAAGCCTGTTTTGTAGTATCTCTCCAGGCTTCACCACCCCACCATTTTACTCATAATAAGTGTTTTTAAGTCAGGGAGTTTTGTGCTACAGCTCATCAGGGAAGTACTGCCAAAGGCATTCGCGTTCCCAGTACAGTTCCATATTGGTTATCTCACACCGTCGACATCGAATCATGTTCTTCATCATCACGGTCACAAATGCAGCCACAAATCATGATTCACGATCACATCACAAATCACAACATTATTTTTTTACTAATTACTTGGATGTATTGTAAACCTGTTTTGTAGTATCTCTCCAGGCTTCACCACCCCACCACTGCACTCATTAATACCTGTTTTAAAGTTGGGGAGTTTCATGCTATAGCTCATCGGGGAAGTACAGCCATAGGCATTCACATTCCCAATACAGTTCCATATTAGTTATCTCACACCGTTGACACCGATTCACGTTCTTCATCATCACGGTCACAAATGCAGTCTCAGATCATGATTCATGATCACGTCATGAATCACAACATTAATTTTTTTACTAGTTACTTGGATGTATAGTAAGCCTGTTGGGGAGTTTTATGATACAGGCTCAGCTCATCAGGGAAGTACAGGCATAGGCATTCGCATTCCTTCCTGTACAGCATGTGAGTTACAGTACTGTAAGTAGTGGTGGGCGAAGTGGCCTCTACCGCTCATGAAGTGATTCACGGAGTAACGTGAACTGGTGGAGTATCAAGCACAATGTGAAGCAGAGTACTTCACTTCATAATGAGGAATGCGAAGTCCATTGAAACCAATGACTTTGCATTATTTCGCCTTCCCCAAACCACTTCTACACCAATTTTAAGGCGAAGTACATTGAAATCAATGCAGTTTGTCTCACTTTGCCTTGTAATTGAGCTCCAAATGAAATTCTGCAGTGATTCATAGGATTGCAGGTCACATGGGCTCTAGATTGTTCTGCACAGCCTCAGTTCAGGTCTGGGTAGTGCGTGTGTAGTGGTAGCTGGAGACAGTTTGCTCTCAGAGCTCTGCGATTCAAAACCTCTAAAAGCTGTTTAAAATGCCTTTTTGAGTCATTTTTTTGCTCAAAATGTAGTACATCGATTGTAGGAAACCCTTCTGTGATTATTATCATTGAATGTTTATTGTTGTGTGTAGATTTTGAATGTTAATTTAGAACAGTCAGTCTGTGTACTGTGAAGTGTGCGTTGGGGAAGGGGCGTATTTGTGGTGTAGGTACATTAACTGGGAGAAAAAGGCAGTCTTTCTGTTTTGGTTATATTTTTCTTGTATAATTGTGCTAATGTACACACAGTAATATTTTCAGTAATTCTTGACTTTTTTTGCTGATTGTTGTGGTGCAGCAGTGTATAATTTGTCTGTTTAAAACATTTGGTTATATTACTAAAGATTTTCAATTTGCTATGCATTACTTGTAGTGTGTGAGCGATGCATGCCATTAAATCAGACACTTTTTATTGTGCCACAGAGTAATTGCAGAAGTGTGAACCTGCTACCCACCGCACCTGCATGAATTTTCTTATACTGCTTTGTGGTATCTTTACTGGTAGTGGATTGTCACTGCTGTGCACTAATCCCCCAACTGGCAAAATGTATTCCTTTCCAGATTTGGATTTGTGACTTGTGAGCACTGGTTAGGTGTTGTTGTGCCTTTTCGTATGCATCCCTTGAATGCGCAGCGTGATCTTAATCTGTCTGTGCATTTGCAGTCCACCATTAATTCTGGGAGACTGCATTTCTTGTTACGCTCTCATTTCACTTCATCAGCACTGGGGAATTTTCTGGACACAAGACAGTAGTATTTTGTCAGCACTGGGGAATTTTCTGGACACAAGACAGTAGCATTTTGGGGATGCACATTAATTCTGGTGACTGTGTGTGACCACTGCATGCATGACCGAGTGTGCCATTAATTCTAGGGGACTTTGCATTTCATGTTATGCGCTCATTTCACTTTGTTACCACTTGTCAATTTTCTGGACACAAGACAGATGCATTTTGGGGATGCAGAAAAAATCTGGGGACTCTGTGTGACCACTGCGTGCATGACTGAGTGCGCCATTAATTCTGGAACACTTTGCATTTCATGTAATGCTCTCATTTCACTTTGTCAGCATGTGTGACTTTTCTGGACACAAGACAGTTGCATTGTGGGGATGCACAATAATTCTGGGGACTGTGTGTGAGTATTGTGTGCATGACTGAGTGCACCAATAATTCTGGAGGACTTTGCATTTCATGTTATGATGTCATTTCACTTCGTTACCACTTGTCAATTTTCTGGACACAAGACAGATGCATTTTGGGGATGCAGAAAAAATCTGGGGACTCTGTGTGACCACTGCATGCATAACTGAGAGCGCCATTAATTCTGGGACACTTTGCATTTCATGTTACACTCTCATTTCACTTTGTCAGCACGTGTGACTTTTCTGGACACAAGACAGTTGCATTGTGGGGATGCACAATAATTCTGGGGACTGTGTGCGTGTACTGCGCACATGACTGAGTGCGCCATTATTTCTGGGGCACTTTGCATTTCATGTTATGCTCTCATTTCAGTTTGTCAGCAATGGGGAATTTTCTGGACACAAGACAGTTGCATTTTGGGATTGGGATTCCTGGTGAGTATGATAAATATTTTTGGAGCCTCAGTAATGTTTACTGTCTGTCATGCTATCGTGAAGTATTTGTCAAAAAACAGGACTGAGCACTGCAATTATACTGTGCTAAACTTCATGTGTGCAGTCCATCTTCTTTACTGTGTGTGCAGACACTGTCCAGCATCAAGTTGCAAACATATATACATGCTGATGCTAACTTGTTGCACTGTTCATGGTGATGGTATAAAGAATGAAGATAAGAATATATATATATTGTATATTTTATTTGTACCATCAACAGCAGCAGACAAAATCATATGATATGTTTTCAGAGGTCTTGGACCAGTGTGCACCTCAATCACTTGTCACACAGACACAGTGCACACATGATTTTGTGGAGATAACCACAAATAATCATGCTTTTAAACAAACCATACCCAACAGACATAAAATATTGCTGAGGCACCCAAACTATTTTGTGGTGTACAGACTTATTCAAATCAAAATATATAACAGGTCCTGCAGTCCACTGCCACCACACTATGCTGCCACTGGCACTGTGTTATGTTATGGTGTATATCAACTTGCTGAAAAACTGACACTGCCAGTGTAAATTAGAAAGACATTCCAGAACAAATAATGAAAATAAGGAATGTGGTAGTACACTGTGGTGGCAGTGAACTGGACCTTACATATTTTCTGACTTTATAAAGTCTGTACACCATGAAATATTTTGGGTACATCAACAATACTTCATGTCTGTTAGATATGGTTTGTTGAAAAGCAGTATTTTTGGTTGCTATGATCTCCTAATAAAATATACGTTACATATTCTTATCCTTATTCTTTATTCCATAAGCACAGCAACAAGTCAGACAGCAACCAGCATATATATGTTTGCAAGAAGCTGAACAGTGTCTGCAGTACATACACACACAGGAAAGAAGACTGACTGCACACATGCAGTTTAGCACAGTATACTTGCACTGCTCAGTCTGCTTTTAACACTCCACAACAGAAAGTGAACATTAATGAGGCACCAAAACAGTGCGCGCGAGCACACACACACACACACACACACTTAACAGAAGGAAGGGGGCCAGAATACAAAGTGTCACGCATACGGAAGACAACAAAAAAAGGGCATAATTACATACAAGGGTCGGGGATGGTGGAGGACTACATTTTATAACATAGCAAGGAAGGTGTGGGGGGGGCACAAGGTGTGAGGACAAAAAACTAATGTGGGATCCCATGGTGATCCAGCAACAGTTCCAGCATGGACATAATTTGCAACTGATGTCCCTCTATATGATCCAGCCACTTCTCAACAGCACTCACCCTCTCATTGTTCTCCTCGACAGCACTCCAGAGAACTGCCAAGTCAGCCTCCATTACACACGGTTCTATGGGGTCCACACATTCTACAGGCTGACCTGCTGGTGGTGGTGGTGGTGATGGGAGTGCTGGTGGAGCAGCAGGTGCTGCTCTGGCCCTCCTCTTCTTAGGGCTGCCGCCATGCACAGCTGCACCCACTGCCACAGAAGGGCCAGCAGGTGCAGGCATGGCCCATTCTGTGCAGCCTGCCACTCCAACTGGTGGTGATTGAGCATATGGATGCGCTGGCCCCCAGTCCCCAGGTGAGTCACCTGGGGGCCACGGCACACCTCCACCACACATATGTGGCACGTGACCATGCTGCTGTCCCCCCAACACAGTCAAAAAACTGCCAAACAATGGAGGTGCAGGGAGGACCAGGCACATGCAGGGGAGGGCCAGATGAACTGGCTGTCAGCTGGTCATGGTGCTCAGCAGGGGTGGGATCCACACCTGGGCCTGGGGGCACAGACACATCCTGCTCCAAAGGACCTGGTACTGGACCTGGTGCTGGACATGGTGGTGGTGGTGGTTCAACTGCCTCAGGGTCAGGAAGCAATGCTGATCCTGCTCCCGGGGTGGGGGGACACTCAGAATTTTCGATCAGTCCAACAGAAACCGGTGGCCATGTCTCCCATGCATGCACATGGTATGATGCCTACCAGTACCACGCTCTCCCAGAGCTGCCCCCACCCCAGACATTCCCTCACCCTGGTCCATCTCTCCTACTGCACTCCCTCAGTCTGAGCAATGACTACTCACACTGTCACACGACACACACACAATCACACAGTCACAGATACAGACAAACAACTAACTACTTATAAAGGTAAGAAAAATAAATTTACAGAAAGAACAAATTAAGTAAAAAAAGAGTACAGAAAAGACAAAAAATGTAGCTTTTAGAAAAGCTTGTTGGATCTAAATCAAAGTTGAAATCTCCTCCTCTCTCTGATCTCCAAGTCTCAGCAGGACAAAACAACACACTGCTCTCTCTCCATCTCCATCTACACAGGAGAAAGTGAAAGAGTCTGCTTGTATGACTCACTTCCTTGCTTTTCCTGCCTGGCTATAGCTAAAGAGCATGGCAAAGTCCATTGAAAACAATGACTTCGCTTTACTTCACATTGTCATTCCGCCTTAATGCGAAGTGGTAATGACAAGGCAGAGTGAGCACTTTGCATTGCCAACTCCATGTAATGGAGTGGCAACACAAAGTGCCCTCTTCACATTCACTTCACCTGTGGAATTTAAATTCACTGCATCTCTAAGTGTGGCCCAATGACCTAACTGCAGGTCTTTTGCCTGGGGCCTCTCAAACAGATTCAATCATGCCCAGGGCTTCTGTCACCCCCCCGGCTCTGATTAACGAACTAGCTAAAAAGTTGCAGAGCTGAAGCCCTGATCTGGTACTTATGGTTTGCTTACCACCTCAGAACCTAGAAGGCCTCAGGTGCTGATACTGGTCTTCTGGTAAGCAGCAGCTGCAGTTTGGATGCTGTCACTCTGCATGGGTGTCAGATTGGACAGGCCAATGGTCTTTTTCTGCCATCATGGTCAATGTTTCTATGTTTTTTTGTCACACTGATCACTGCAGCATGAGAGACATCCATGAGTAAACCAAGATCAAGCGACTCCCCTTTCTTTGATGGATTTACCCTTCACTGGGACTTTGTTCTGCATCCCTTGGTAGAGACTTTTCTCTTCCTCTTCTGCCCTGGGAGTATACTGTCTCACTGAAGGGCTGTTGGCTGGGATTAGTAGTCACTTCCCTGTATGGGATCTGACTGTAACTCACCCTTTGCAGGTGCAGGCTCCAATCAGCCTCTGTCTCTGATGTTTGTAAAATACCTCACATGGGGAAAGTCTCTAAGGCAACCATCCCAGCTGCAAACAGTTTTGACATTTCTCCTTACCAGCTCCAGAGTTGAATTGCCACTTCCAATGGCTGAGAATGTCCACACTCGGTCAGGCTTATTAGCCCCTTACAGAACACTGAAAGCATATTAGGTTCCCTTCAGGCTAGAGCAGGAGCAGCCCAGAAACACTGGCTCCACAGCTTCTTATAGATTTTGGATGCTTGCTCTTGATTGGCTGAAAGCCCATAGGTAACATGTTTAACCTAATTAAGCCCCACCTAACTGCACTTGTCATTTAATAGTCTGATTAGTTTTACTGTGTGATACCCCAGAGTTGGGGCCTGACAGGAGTGCAACCAGGACCCTGCAGACCCTTAGAAAGGGTTGTAAGTGCAGCCAGATACCCCAGCCGTAGGACACAGGACAAAAAAATAGAGCAGCCATCAGTAATAGGGACCCCAGGGTATAGGGTTGAGCACAGGGAACACTTAAAATGTAAAGAAGTCTAGTGACCCATTGAAGTCCCCTGTCAGCTCCTACTATGAGCTCTAACCAGAGGAGTTTTAAACATTTTGTTTGTCTTCCCTTGCTTCCTTCTCTTCACTGACCCCCCCCCCGACAGACAGTGCTAGGGCATGGCAGGCACACAATGGGACTGCTGTTCATGCCCAGTGCGTGAGCATTTTTCAAAAGCTGGAAGCTGTTGTTGCTCAAGGACAGGGTTTGAGCATTGGAACCCCGACCCATCGAGAGGAGAAAAGAGAGAACCATAGGTTAGTTTTGGCCAAGCTAGGGATGGAGCAGCACATGGACAGTGACAGTGACCTAAGGTTGACTTACCTGGTTGGTTGAAGCCCAGTCCATTGGCTCAGCCAGTGCATCTCCTCTGGTCAGTCCTCAACTGCAGTCCAGGTTGAAGGTCCCCCATGAGATCCAGAAGCAGCAACAGTGCGTCAAGTTCAGCAGCCACACTCGGTCAGCCACTGTGAGGGCTCCGTTTGGCCCATTTGTTGTTTTTTTAAGTTAAAAGTATCTTGGGTCCCTTGTCAGTTTTGAGACAGGGCTGCAGTGATGAGAAGAGGAGAAAGAATGAGCAGCACCAGAACAAAACTGCAGTCAATGGCATCAGGCAGAGCAGCCAGGTTCCCCTTCGGGATCTCCCATCATGCCTCCCTTCAGCCTGTGATCATGCCAGCAGCCACTAGACCCTCATCCTACAACATCTTCAACCCAGGTCAAGGTGATGACTCGATACCAGCACTAATGGTCAGGTGCTGAGCCTTACATTCTCAGTTTCAGCTAATTAAAGTGCCAGATGGTGCAGGGGCAGATGGAGACCCAGGCCAGAGAGACCACCCACAGGGCGGAGTAACAGACAGAAGCCTCAGCTCTTGTAAGAGAACACTCAAGGGGTGGAACAGTGGGCAGGGCAGCCCTAGCACAGTGAATAAAGTGAAAATTGTTTTTTTTTTCCTTCTTTGAGTAAAGTGTGCCAACTGGAGCTAAGACAAGTGGTTGAGACTGCTTAGTTGTGAGGGTACTCACCACCTCAGGAACCCCACATAGGTGGCTGACAACTTCCACATCCATTGCATCAGACCAAGCAGGGCCCTACTGGAGACACTGTTCATAGGCTGGAATGAATAGAACCCCTAATAGCCAGCCCAGTGGGGTCAGAGACTATTTCTAATACTGCAGAGCAAGCATTTTATGAACTGAATTTTAAGTGACAGTATGCCCATTTGCAAAACAAACTGTTGAACATGTGTTATACCCTATTTGCAAAACAAACTACTGAACCTGTGCTGTGCCCTATTTACAAAATGAACTGCTAGACCAGTGTTGTATCCAATTGCAAAATGAACTGCTGAGCCTCAGTCGTACCTGATTGTAAAACAAACTGCTAAACGTGTGTTGTGCACTATTTGCAAAAAAACTGCTAAACCTGTGTTGTACCCTATTTGCAAAATGAACTGCAAAACCTGTGTTGTGTCCTATTTGCAAAATGAACTGCAGTACCAAATCTGTGATGTACCTAGTTGCAAAATGAACTGCTAAATCTGTTCTGTACCCTTTTGACAGGGTTGGGTAAGACCCTGTCTCATTTGTTTATTTATTTTTTTATTTTATTGAAATTTCGGGAATTACAAACCTTTGAGTCAAAGACTCTTTTGCAATGGCTCTACGTCAATACACACAGAACAACACTTAGAAACAAATTGTACATAGCTTTCTAGTCAAACATTACATTAAGACAAATATTACAAGGTTACTCCGTACAGAATATTTAACTTGCTAGGTTAGTTTCTCTAGGTTTCTCAAGGTTATATGGGGACCCTGTGTCATTGCGGTGAAGTGGGGCTGGTTGCCAAAATTCAGAAGGTAGCAACTAGCTGAGAGATAGTGCCTTAGGTACCAAGCGCTATATTGGCTTTGTTTGAAGTTGAGGGTGATGCAGGTTTTCTGTCTCCAACCTAGTGTGGGAGGACAGGTTGTAGCAGCCACAAGTTTCTGAGTCTAGGAGAAATCGCTTGCTGCCTTGTTTAAATAGGCTAAGGCTAGGGGCCTGGGAGATGGAGGAAGAAAGTTGATTTAGCCAGAGTGGAGCTCGATACCTGAAAGACCTTTGCCTTAGTGAAGTCCTACAGTGGGGGATCAGGAGTGTGGTATTAGCCGGGTGCCTAGGGGTGCTCCTATGAGGCATTGGTTGGATGAGGGGGTGAAGGCCCAAAGGTGCAAGTTTCATCAGGATCTTTTTTGCTTGGAGGCAGGTGTGGTACATTAGTCTCCCTTCAAAGGTCAACTAGTCAGCTCGATTGTAGAGCTGACATGTATATGTTAATCTATCACTGTTAGTCACCAATCGGCAGGCTTTGTTGAGGACTAGTTTGATGCTGTTTAGGGCTGTGTTATCAGCGGTGCCATAAATTGTAATCCCATAGTCAACCACAGATAGGACTGAGCAGGTTACTGCCAGTCTTAGCGCCTGAGGGGGAAGGCAGTGTTTGTGCCTGTATAGGATCCCCAGCAGAGTGTTGGCAGACGTGGAGAGGTGTTTAATATGTTGGTGGTAGGTAAGAGATGTGTCCAGAGTAATGCCCAGATACTTAAAGTCAGTGACCTGTTCAATTTGGATGCCCTATGGATTAGAGATAGATAGCAGGGCATTACTGTTGGGGTTTTGGTGGTGAGCAAAGATCATAGATTTGGTCTTGTTGTAATTAAGTAATAACCAATGATCAGTGAACCAGGTTTCCAGTTCTCTAAGACAGCTTTTCAGGGTATTTTGAAGAGAGATTGGGTTGGAGTGATTCCAGTATACTATGGCATCATCTGCACAGAGTAGTAATTTACCACTACAGGCCTGAGGGAGGGAGGGAGTTTAGAAAGAGAGCGAATAGTAGGGGGCCTAAGATTGACCCTTGGGGGACACCTGAGTGAACAGGTAGCTTGGCAGAGAGGGTGGTGTTGATTTTGACTTGTTGACTCTGATCAGTGAGATAGTTATTGAACCAGGAGATTGCTTCAGGGGTGAGATGGAGGAAGGGGAGAGAGTGGATAAGAAGAGCATGACCTACGGTGTCAAATGCTTTGGTCAGATCAACAAAGATTGCTCCTGCTAGTGACCCCTGTTCCAATGCTTCCTGTATGTAAGAGGTGAATTCAAGGAGGGCCGTGGTAGTGCTGTGCCCTGCTCTAAACCCATGCTGCTTGTTATGCAAAGGGAGTGAAAAGCAAGGATCTACACTGTCCTCTCCTATTCTGCCACTTGTCAATCTCTTGCCTGTCTTACTGTGCAATCAAATTTTCTTTGTGGCACCAAGGAATTTGTGACTCTGATGGTCCCACAATTTCCCCATGTTCTCCCTTCCTTCACTTGCTGTTTCTGTTCTTTCTTCCTTCCCTTGCTTCTCTATGGTTAGAAATACATATGAATCTGTATGTGCAATTGAGATATCTTGGTTTACAAAATGGTATAATCATACTGTTGAAATGAATGCAGAAAGCTATTTTGGTTTCTTTTAAAAATGGCAATCTGTAATACAAGTGGTTAACCATGAGCTGTATTTTGACCTCCACAAGCTTGTTTGCAGAATTATTAACAGGAAACTAGCTCTGAGACAGTATATCTGAATTGGCTACTCCTGTTAAGAATAATGTACTCTTCAGGCTGGTCACAGGAAGGTCAATGAAAAAAATCTTATTTCATTTTATGAAAAACATAAAATGAAACTTACAAGAACAGGATGCAGAGGTTAAACTGCCACACAAAGATACCTCATAAAAAGAGAGCAATATTTTGTTTAGAGATGGAGAGAGCTAGAGATTTTAAAGAGACTCTTAGATGAAGGATTGTTTTTTGTTTGTACAGTACTGCCTTTAAGAAGAGCTACCCTGTACAATTTAATTTTTTTTTCGTTTATTGTTACTGATAATAATAAAATGCTACTTGCAAATTTTGTAACTCGTCCTGGTCTGCCTATGTTTCCTGACCTATGCCTCCACAACAGTCCTATTTGCACAACAAATTACCAAACCTGTGTTATGCCCAATTTGCAAAATTAACTGCCATGGCTGTGTTGTGCTTTATTTGCAAAATGGATTACCTAAACTTGTGAGGCATCTTGTTTGACGTAAAATAACTGCTTAAAGTGTGCGGTGGCCATACTGACTACTTAGCAGTGTGGTATTTTCTTCAGTAGACTGCCTTAATTTTAGCATTTGACCTTATATCACTCCAGGTTTGGCAATTATGTTTCTGCTTTACAGCAATCAGATGCCTTCTGTAATTATCCATGGACTGCCCAGGTGTCACAGCAATAAGAGACTGTTTCTGTTCATTGGCTGGTGACACCCAATAGCTTTTGGACTACAAATTGAGGGAAGTTAACATAGCTACAATTAGTCAGAATGGGCCCCTCCAGCTACTCAGCCAAACTACATCCCTATACTGTTAAGAAAGTGAAGGAAGTTTAGGAGCTACACTGGCTCAATAGTTAAGAACACCGATGTGCATTGGGGTGGGATTTCTCTTGTTGCATGAAAGATGGAAGCAGCCAGATCCAGGAGTGGTGAAAGCATCCAGATTCAGGAGTGATGAAAGCAGCAAGATTCAAGAATGATGAAAGCTCAAGATTCCAGTATTACAAATTTTGTGTGTTCAGTGCGAGCCTGTTTAGTGGTCTGTCAGGACCTCCTCACTGATGCCCAGAAGGGGTCTTATGAGAGAAGTGTCTTGACATGAAACCTTTGTAAATTAGCAATTCTTGCTCAAAGGTATTTGCAATCCTAGAGTTCAATAAATAAATAAATAAATAAAATTCAGTTGTTCTGCAATGATTGGCAGTCTGCTGCAACTCATCTACCAGTACAAACGTTTTGAATTGCCTTTGGTCTGGTGGTCTGACACATCCTTTTTCCAGGTAGCTAAATTTCTAAACCAGGGGATGAGGTGCCCTCTTGTGGTTCCCACTGTTCAACATAAAATTCTTCTTGCCCTCCTGGAAAAACATTTCTTCAATTCTTTCTGGTGCAGTTACTCTTTGAAATTCCCCTCTTTGTGCACCCCATTGTTTGTTGAGCCCACCTGCAGGTTACCATTCTCAACTTCATCAAAGGTTAACCAGACTACTATCTTGGGTTACCACTGGCCTGGGTTGCAGAGTTTAGAATTCTTGCAATTGTCTTAGAGTATACCAATTATTTAGAGTTTTAGAATTCTTCCAGTTGTCTTAAAGTATGCCAATCTTTTACGGTCTTAGATTCCTTGAAATTTCCTTAGAGTATGGTCTCTTACAGTAACAGTCCTACCAGTGGCTCAGTTTCTTTGTGTTTTGATATGACACTTGCACTCCCCTCCCTTCAATAAAATCTTCTGATTGAATCTGAAGTCATGCTTGTCTCTCTTTGCAAGTCAAATGAACATCAGTTCTGAGTGAATGTAAACAAACCCATACTCCACTTGGTAACAGCACAAGGTGTGTGTGCACCGCAGCTGGGTGAAATTTGGCATAGTTGGCGGGAGTGTTAAAAGTCAAGGAGCCCAAAGCAGTACATGCTTCCATCATGATGCCTTTTGGACTAGAAAGTGCAAGTTATTCCACCAAAAGAACAGTAGAAAGAGACCCTAGTTCTCAGATGTCACCTCTCAGTATGCCTTATTATTTTGGCACCCCATGGTTATCTAGGTACACTGAAGAACCAACAAATTCCAATGCCAGCAGTTTGGGAGAGTTCAGAGCAAAGATGAAGGCCATGTTTAGGCTGTATAAAATACCAGAACACTAAAAGGTTGAAATTCTTATTGGACAGCTGGGAGGCGTAGCTCGACGAGAAGTGGTATCATGTCTTGCAAGAGAGAAGATCATGACTGAACATAACCTGATGAAATTGGGATGCACCTTCAGCACCCGGACAATATTGAAGTTGAAGATTGCTGGGACCCAAGGGCCTAGAGGGTGCCATGTGATAGCACCAACAAAAATGGTGCTGAACATAAGAGCAACTACACATCGCCAAAAGTCAAAACGGTGATCAGCACAATGCTGATCACCACAATCAGTGACTGCCACTAGTGAACTCTATGGGGGAGTGAATTTTACTTACATTTAATGCAGAGGGAAAGACCCCCCCAACCCCTTTGTGGGGTCAAGCCCCCTGCAGCCCCCATTTTTATTATAATCAACTCCTGGGGGGGATGACATTGGGGAAAAGGGGAAACTCATTGGGGCAAAAAAGTATAAATAAAAATCCTATTGCCAGTTCCAAACCCAGGTCTGCCACACACCGAGGTAGTGACTTTAACCACTACACCAAATGGCCAACTCGGGACTAGCTCAACCAACACACCCCTCTATACAACATGACAAGCACTCCCTCCAGATGCAAAATTGCTATGGTTGCTATGTGCTATTAAGTGCACATAGCCCATTTTACAGTTGCGGTTTTGCCATCACCCATATTTACTCACTGTAATTCATTCACCCATATCATGGGTTACTAGCCTAGAGACAGCTTACAGGAGTATGCTCTGAGCCTGCAGGAGGTAATGAGAGCTATTGAGGGTCTAGACCTTAGAAATGTGTGAGATCCTGACAAGGTGCTGAGTAATAAGTTTATCGAAGGAGTTCGTAGCAACACACTGAAGAGAGGACTTAGGGTGGTCCACCTGCAAGCCCTAAATGAAACCTTTTGGATTTTAAGGAGAAGGTAAAGTTCTTGGAACAAGCAACTGGACAGAGAGGCAGCTGTTTGTCAGCAATACATAGAATGCCACCCCTGGTGTGGCCTGGAAAACCCATGTCCAAAGATGTCTTGTACCAGAACTGCAGTGACGAGTTTGGAGTTGGACCTACTGACTTCCCTCAGGTTCACAAATACTACAACCTGGGACAGGAACACACCTGAGATAAGTATGCTGTCCACAATATGGCCCAGAAATTGGAGAGATCCATCAGGAGAGACGAACTTTGTATTGCAAGTGTAACTCGGGTGATACAAGATCAGCTAGCTGAGCTGACCAAAAAGATGCAAGACCTATTCCATGTGGTGAGAACCCTGAAGGATGGCTGGAGGTTATTGCTGAATCCTGGACCTGGCAGATGAGGAAAAAATGGGCATGCACCCCAGAGGAGAGACAAGGCTATGGACAATGGCCCAATGACTGATTTGATACCCAGGGCAATCCTATATGCAGGCGATGTGGAGTCAATGGTTATGTTGAATGGAGACGTGATCTGAGGCTGAACACAGTGAGTTTAAACAGGGACTTCCTGAGGCAGAGGACCGATCCTTGGGCAGAGAAGAACTACTGTAGGCCCAGCATATTCCAACGAACATGAGTTCATGGGAAGATGTCAAATAGTCCCTGTAAAGATAAATGGAATAGAGTTCCAGGCACTGTTGGACACCAGTTTACAAGTTACAACCATACAAAGCAAACATTTTTTCCTGCACTAAATGAGGACCCAATTCTGGAAGCCATCACAGAGATGGATAAACTTAATTGCAAGCAATGGTCTCACAATTCCTTACATGGGATATATGGATGCCAGCATTTGCCTAGGAGACACCACATACCAGGATTAAGGACTTATTGTCAGTGATGCCATTATGGGAATGAATTTTCTCCAACACTGTTACCCAAAACATGTAAATGCCCTGATTCAGCAAGAGTTACAATTGCCCAAAACAGAGAGACAAACCTGGCAGTAAACCATCAATTTGATTTAAAGCTATCAGCAGTTTGTGAAAGAGGTTGAGATTAGCAAAGTGCGAGTCGTGGACAGACAGAAGTGTTATTGGACCCAGGAACAGAGACAATACTTATGAGCAAGATGAAAGTGTGAATCTCAGAACAGGTTTATATGGCACTGCTGGAACCATGCTCAAGCTCAAAAGACAGATCGGTGACAGTTGTGCGAAATCTAGTGATGGTCAGGAAGGGACAGGTACCAGTGAGTGTACTCAACTGTGGTCCTACTGCAATATGGCTGACAGTCACCAACTCATTGGAAGGTTGTTGCAAACTGAATCAGAAGATGTAGGGGAAGCAAGTCCTAAAGCCCTTACAGATGCCCTCATAGTTAAGTGTTCTGCCATTGCAACAGACATCTCTAGCACTGACACCACAGGGGGATGGATGAAAGAGATTGATTTTGGCACAGACAGCATGAGAGAAGCTCAGAAACTAGAAGGATTGAAACTGATTTGGAGGCACCAAGGCACCTTCTCTCATTACCCTCTTGACTTTGGATGTACTGAGATTGTGGAATATTGCATCCCAACTGCTGACCACCAACCAATTCGAGAAAGGTTCATGCTAATTCCCCTTGCCATGTATCAGCCAATGAAGGAAATGCTTAAGGAGGTTCTGGATACTAAGATAATTCAGGAACGCCACAGTCCTTGGGCAGCACCCATTGTTCTAGTATAGAAGAAAGATGGAAATCTGAGATTTGGGGTTGATTATAGGAAACTGAATCAGGTGGACCACAAAAACACCCATCTGCTCTCCAGAATCAAGGATTCACTTACTGCTTTGAAATCAGCCTCATTTTTCTGGACGCTTGACTTAGCCAGCAGATACTGGCAAGTGCCAATCACTCTGACCAATCAGGAGAAAACAGCTTTCATAACACCCATGGAGTTCTTTGAATTCACTAGAATGCCATTTGGACTATGCAATGCACCTGGCACCTTTCAACAACTTGTACAGCACTGTCTGGTCAGTCAAAACTTAGAAATAGTACTGTTGTTCTTGGATTATATCATTGTTTACTCACAAACCTACCAGGATCTTCTAAGCCACACAGGAATAATCTTTCAGCAAATGGCAGCCTACGGCCTGAAAATAAAGGCTTCTAAGTATCACTTACTGAATGAAAATGTCAATTACCTAGGATACATTGTCACTTCAGCAGGAGTATTGCCAGACCCTGAGAATATTCGAGTAGTACAAGAATGGCCTGTCCCAACAACTCTCAAGATGTGAGAAAGTTTCTGAGATTCGTAGGTTACTACAGAAGTTTGTAAAGGACTTCTCCAAGATTACCACTTCATTACACACACTCTTAACAGGAACCAAAAATCAGAGAGTAACTCATAATATGCCAGTGGATTGGGCCATAGCACAACAGAATGCCTTTGACCATTTGAAGTGAATTTTAACAGAGGCACCCATTCTTGTCTATCCAGACTACAATAGATCATTCCAAGTATATACCGATGCCAGTAACTAAGGATCGGGAGCTGTTCTAGCACAGGAGGAAGATGGAACACAGCGCGTAATAGCATATGCCAGCAGAGGACTCAGTGATTTTGAATAAAATGATGAAAGATACAGTTCTTTCAAGTTATGATTCTTGGCATTAGTCTGAGCAGTGACTGAAAAGTTCAAAAATTGCTTGGCTGCTAACTCTTTTACTGCATACACTGACAACAACACACTGGCTCATCTGAACAAAGCAAAGTTAGATGCATTTGAACAATGGCAGGTGTCCCAATTAGAAAATTATGACTTCACCATATGTTATTGCTCAGGCTGAACAAATGCCAATTCAATGCATTGTCTCATCTGCCTGCTCAGGACAAACCACAGAAAGATGGAACTCAGCAAGAGAACATAGAGATGCCTCCATTCCTCCAGATCCTGGCTGAGCCCATACAAGCTTCTTGTCTGTGCCTACCTCTAAGTGTGAAAGACAAAATGGAAACTGAACCTGCAGGGCTTTGACAAGATAAAGACCTTTGGAAAAAAGTTCAGACTCAAAGCCTAATCATCCAGCAAATTCAGGAACTAATGCTTAGCAGCAAGGTCCAAATCAAAAGAATGAGAGAATGCACCAGGAGAATTAATCAAGTTACTTTGACAACAAGAGCAAATCACCCTCCAGCAGGGAAGGCTGATCAGAAAGACCAAGAATCCCAAAACCCACAGAGGGATACTGCAAATAGTACTTCCACACCAAAAAGCAGCTATCACTCTGGAAGCATTTCATAACCTGTCTGGACACTTTGTCCATAAGAAAACTTAAAGCAACCTCTGAGAATGATTTTGTTGGATTGGAATGTGAGAGAACACTGTTCAATGGTGCAAAAGCTGTGACGTGTGTAGTTTGAAATGTAGTTCTAGCAATACAGAATGGACGCCACTGGTACCCATCATCAGCAAAGCTCCTTTGGACCTAGTAGCATTGGATCATCTTAAGCTAGATGTCAGCAAGAGTGAATGTCTCTACCTGTTATTATAGCAAGTGCTTAGTAGTAGTTCCAGTTTGAGACCTCACTGCCAGAACCACAGCTTGAACCTTCTGGGATCACTTTGTGAAACTGTATGGGTACCCAACTCAGTTCAGACAGACCAAGGGACAGGTTTTAATTACACCTTTTCAAAGAACTATGTACACTGTATGGAAGTCATAAAATGCGAACCAACTCCCTAAAACCCACAATCAAGTAGACACTATGAACAAGCCAACCGCACAATCATCAGCATGTTGAGAGTTCTACCAGAACCACAGTGCCTAGAGTGGCCTACTACCCTTCCTGAATAGGTCTACCTGTACAATAATTCAGTCCACTATTCCACGAGGCACACACCCTACTACTTGAGGTTTGGACATCATGACTGATTACAAATGGACTTAGTTCTTGGAGTGCCTACAGAATCTGCAGAAGTATCTAAATCAGATTATACAATATCAAGAGATTGGTCAGTTGGCCATCACAGCAGGGATGTTATCCTGGCATAACATCCCAGCTGTAGTGCCAGCGAGCTGTCAGTCTCACAGATTGTACAAAACGTATCCCTCCACAGCAGCTTCTCACAGAAAGTCCATCAGCAGTAGCTGAATGGCAACATTCTCCAAACTGAACTTCACTTTCTTTACCGTGGAATCAATAAATGAATGTTTTTCACAAGATAAAGAAAGCAATGTGCCAAAATCAGAACCCAAAAAAGGTAAAGAAAAAAATGGCATCTACAAGTAGAAGAAAGCCAGCTTGATGACATCGAATGGAACAGAAATGAGCCTGCCACCAAACGTCAAACCAAGTGAGCTGTCAAAGTTTGGCAAGACTGGCTTCAAGAGACAGAAACAGAAATAGATGTCAGCACAGTAAGTCCCACTGATTTAAATCTGATTCTCAGAAAATGTTATGCCTCTATGAGAAATTCAACTGGTGATTACTACGGCATTAGCAGTTACATCGGAGTTCAAGCAGGACTAAACCGTTATTTAAATGAGCCTCCTGTCAGCAGAAACCTTAACATACTAACAAACCCTGAATTTTGAACTGCTAACAATGTTTTTACTGCTCAAATAAAAAACTTAAGAAGTGAGGGGACAGACAAAACAAAACACCCCCTTCCCTCGCTGCAACAGACCTCCAGCAGCTAAGAGAATCCCCAGCCCTCAGTAGTGAAACCCCTGAAGAACTCCTATGCCATGTATGGCTTGAGTTACAAATACATTTTGCCAGACGTGGCAGCGAGGGCCAGCGACAATTAAAGCCATCCTGTTTTGAATTCAAAGAAACAGAGAAAGGGGTAGAATATGTATCCTTAAATTTCAATGGAAAAACCAAAAAGCGCTTTGATCCTCTTGAAAAAGACAGAGACAGATATCGAGGGGCAATGTTTCAGATCAAAGGGCACCTACACTGACCAGTAACTGCATTAAAAAATACTTCAGCAAGCTACCACAGAATCCACCATGTCTATTCCTGCACCCCAGAAAAAAGACACTTAACGCCTGGGAAAATGAGACAAAATGGTACACTTTAGAGCCAATAGGGAAAAATTATCTTTCGTCAGTGCTCCCAAAGATCTGTGCTGTAGCAGAACTAGCAAACTCCTATACCAATCATTCACTCTGGGTGACCGCTATTCGGCTGCTAAGTAATGCTGGACTTGAAAGCAGACAGATTATATCTGTCACTGGTCACAAGCAGGAATCCTCACTTAAGAGTTACTGGGGACCAACCTTGCAAGAACGCAGCAACTGGAGCTCCATTTTATCTGGAATGCAACCCGAAGTCACCACCATGATTGCAAGTCCTGAAGCCACAACCAAACATTTGCACGTCACGGAAACAGCAGTGTCAACATCGGAAAGAGAAAACACAGACGCAGTGCCCATGATTCAAACTCCCAATGCCACAACCAGCAATGTGCTCCCACAAGAAACAGCAGCATCAACATCAAGAAGAGAGACCTTCTCTGCAACCTGTACAACCAAGGCTGAATCCACAGAGCCAGCCCAGAGTAACAGCAGCATATCCCTACAGAGCAGCAACCAGTTTTACATTAAAGGCAACGCTAATTGCGTTTTCAATATTTATAAATGATAAATGCAGCATCATACTTGCCAAAGTAAAATGTCATGCCTACTAGTTTAAATCAAAGTTTCCTTCCAACCAACTTTACACGTTGTTGTTGAATAAATTGTTGTTCTATGAAAGTAATTAAAAAAAACAGTTTATGTTAAGGTGTATTTTTTTTTTAATATTTAAAACAGTTTCTGCTTAAGGTTATTTTTTTCTACTTAAAGTAATACATGTTTTACAAAAAAGTATTTAATATGACCATAAAATGCACACTTTCAAAAAATTGTAAAAAATGATAATTAAATCACTCTACTGTTACAGTTCAACTTTGGAACTATTTGATATAGTGGAAGGATATTTTACATTTTCTTCATTAAAAACCTTATAAAATTAAAAATTATTTGTATGCTTCATTATATAATAGTTATGAGCCACTATATAATAGGAATAATGCCCTCCAGGGTGGGTTTTATGCTGGGATAACAGCCCTTCTCAGGTGTTGGACACCCTCGGCCGATGGCCTCGGGCCCAACCACCCGAGGCGGGATGTCATCCCAGCATAACACCCACCCTGTCGGGCATTATTCCTTTAATGGATGCAAGAGCACCATGACCAACTACAGATTGATGGTAAAGTGATGTCAGAGCAAATGACTAAAGTGAGAGAGCAACAGCAGAACCTGTAGGACAAAAGAACTAGAGTAGAATCTTCACTGATTGAAGAGAGTACTGCTCAGACGCACTCCCAGCTGACAGAAACTGAAAACTAAATGGGATCCAGACCCATACATTATCACTGACATTCCATACCCACATGTACCCATTTACCAAATTCAGACTGAGTCTGGTGCCTCACTCCAAAAGGCTGTCTACTGCAACCTTCTCAAGCCATGTACTTTCCAAGCTGTAGAGAAGAAAGAACCAAATCTGGATGCCAGAGACTCAACTGCAAGCAAGAGACAGGTTTTCCTTTGATGCCTTTGTTCCCCAGTAGCCCTGTTGATACCTGGAATCCTACACCTGCAGAATCACTGGTGACTGAGCAGTTGCAAAAGGGAAGGGGACTTCCTTGGGGTTGTCAACCCTAATGCCCACAATGTTCCTTGAGTAAACAATGTTAGATGTGATCTCCTTTCTTTATGAAAGGCAACAATGACCTGCATGCAGAAAGGTACAAGAGACTGTCTTGGCAAGGTGTGGTGAGATATACTTCTCTACCTTTCAAGACTGTATCTCTGTGAGGCACTGGCTTGGAGCCATATCTTGTGCTTCATGGTGTCGGGTGTAAATAGTAAGGGAATATCGGCAAATGAATTTCAGCAAGGCAGGAAGGGTAACGTTGATATCAGTGACTGGGGTATGACAGCGATGGTGTATTTGAGCACTGCTTGCATGACGTGCTGAATCCTCCAATCCCTTGTGTGTCTGCCTGAGAACCACACTATGGTGACCACTGATTCCACTGCTGTGGTGATTCATGCAGTGAGGAGGATGTTTATATAGAGGTGGGGTGGTGCTGGGGAGCAAAGTCTCCGTGTAGGGGTGTGGTGGGTAAAGCCCCGAGCATAAACTAGTGAAGTGAACACTTGACACATTGCTGTTAGACTCTTTGGTCTTTTGTCTATTCCTTACTGTGTCTCTTGGTGTGGGTTTTGCTTCCGTTTCTCTTTTTTTTTATTTTTTACACAGGGTTTTGCCATTTTGACTTGTCACGCTTGTTGTCCACTGCCAACTTTCTACACACTAGGTTGCTTTTGCTGTTAATGTGTTTGCTATTTTTTTCTACTGTTATGACCTAGTATCATGCTTCACACAGGAAGCTGTGCACTGGGTGGGGAGGAGAGCATTACAGTTGACAACCTCAAGAAAGACCCCATCACTGATTTGCTGAGACTCCGGAGATCCAAAATCCTAATGTTTTTTCCTTTTGCTACTTGGTGGGGGGGGAGTTGGGGTTGGAAAACCTAACACCACATTTCCCTACTTTTGTAGCATTTAGTTGAACCCTAACTGGTACATTAACCAAGTTTTTTGCAAATAATATAATATATGTGAATAGCTCTCAGAACACAGGACTGCCAAAGTCATGGGTAGGAGTGGCACTCATATAGCTATATAAAACAGTTTCAAAAACTATTAGTCCAACTACATAATTTCTTTAACCAATTCCATGTAGCACCTAAATACATTTAGGTATAACAAGTCACTGAAATTATGAATGTTTGGTCTGGCACATAATTACCCTCCTGCATGTAGCTAATGGGAATATGAGGAGTTTATAGAAGAGCAGTGTGACGCAGAGTCAACCATTTTGCTTTAAACACAAGAATGGGAGGGCTTAAGCCTGAGATTCAATGTGAGGAATAGCTCCTCCGACAACCTTTACTTAAACCCAACTCTAACACACCTCCCTTGCTTAGGGAGTGTTTTTTCCTTGGGCTCCCTTGTGTGGCTGTGCCTTCTTTGAGCTTCTGCTGCTTTGTTTGGTTTGTGTTCCCCTTGATACTCCATTCCCCTCTCTCTCCTGTCTTGGTTGTTTTTCCATGTTTGTGCCTACCTCATTTTTCTGGTGTCCTTTGGTCTCCTTCTTGGTGGCTTTTGTCGACCCCTGATCCTGTCCTTCGCTCCCTCCTGTCCCAGTTGTGCCAGGGTTGTTCCCTCTCCTGTTTTCTTCTGGGCTTCTCGATGCCCCTCTTCCCAGCATTCATGGGTATCCCTACTCCTTCCCCACATTTCCCATCCTTCCATAAGTTCCTTCTGAAGCATGCCACTTCCTGTCTGCCCGCAAGCACTCTCTTTTCCTCCTTGACTCATCGGTGCTACAGGATCAGCCTTCATACTCAGGAACACCTGTCTTGGTAGCGCTACCTAATTTACTGCATGGCAGTAGGCAGTCTCTGTTTCCACTGTAAGCACCTCTGCATTTTACATTTTCAAGGCTGGCCTGTAGCTCTTGACTACCCACATCAGTACCACTGTGCATACTCTATGAGACAGCACCATATCATTTTCCTGGGACAAATATTTTAGGTGCATGGCTACGACTTAGGCTTTGCCATATGTGGATTGTTGCGGCCACTCATATGCTACATTTCATTGCAAACTGTATTTACTCACTCACTGCTATACTGTCTTAGAGGAATGTCTTTATAAATAAGGCTACACATTATATGCAGTCTAGCAGCAGCTAGAATTCCGCTCTGACACCACTGCTCGGCTTCTTGTGCTACTGGCGGGGAAGGGGGGGAGTCCTCCGTTAGGCTATTTAA
Organism: Neoceratodus forsteri; assembly: GCA_016271365.2. Taxonomy (NCBI): domain Eukaryota; kingdom Metazoa; phylum Chordata; order Ceratodontiformes; family Ceratodontidae; genus Neoceratodus; species Neoceratodus forsteri. The sequence goes on from CM057459.1 coordinate 742,625,362, forward strand.
GTCTTTAGAGAGTACTTTTGGCATTACCCCATGGCATGCGGTGCCTGTCTTCTCCTACCCCACCTTTTAATTCCTATTTTCCTTTATATTTCACACTCCTGGATGCTCCTAGTAACCATTTCTGCAAGGCCAATTGCACTACTCCCCTCTGGACAAAAAAGTGAGGGCATACCCATGTGCTCCCGCTCCAATGAATCTATGTACCCCACTCACTCCTCCTCTGCTGCCTACAGTCTTACTTGCTACATTACCATGCCTTCCCTCACTCATGCATTTGATTCTGTGGATTTTCCTTCCTTCCCTCGTCATACTTCAAGGCTCTTCCCCTACCCATCATGTCGTGTTTCTGAGTCTACTATGCCTACCATTCTTTTATCTCCTGCCATGACATGTACTGATTCATCATCCTGTCTCAGTTGGTCTCCTAATCTACTCTCTCTCTCTCTCTCTCTACAGCAGCATTTTGTGCTTTTTGCCAGCCCATACCAGCAGTACTCTGGACTCTGTCCCTAACTCATACCTTCTGAGGTACTGAGTGAAGGTAGGCTTCCCCGTCTACTGTTGATGGGATTCCATTACATTCACTGCCTCCAACTACTTAACAACTTGACATCCTCCATCCCTAACTCTGCTGGACAGCATCGAGTGAAGGTTAGCTCACCCTGACTTCCAGGGATGGGAGCCATGTCTGCAATCTACTGAGTCATACTATGCATTCTCTGCCTCTTACCAGTTGCCTCTTCCCTTTGGGAACGGAGCTTCTTCGCCCCATGTGCCCTCATCATTCTACCTGTGCCTACCTGCCTCAAGTCACGATCATCCCACCTCAGCCATCACCGATGGGTATCTGAGTCTCCATTCTACTGTTTCAACTTACACATTCTCAGCCTGATACCCGGATGCTGCTTCCCTTCAGGAACATGACTTTGCTCAACTTGCCTTCTCCATTCTATCTAGTCTGCAGCCTCAATTCATGGTCCTATTCCCCTGACTTCCATGGCTGGGAACCTGAAACTGTATTCAACTGTTTCCACCATCTGTATCCTATTCCTGATGGGGGTCACTGCTTCTCTTTGGGAATGGAACTTCCTAACCATGTACTCTCATCATCATCCTATCTCTCCTTGCTGCAGCCAGTCAAGATCATCTCGCCTCAACCGTCATGGATCGATGCTTCAGTTTACATTACACTGCTTCAAAAGTATCCATTCTCGACCTGCTATCGGATGCCACAACCCTTCCAGGAGGGAGCAGCAAGAATTGATTTGGTAGAGCACAAATAAGATCAAAACAGTTAATAGAGGGGGATGGCTCAGGGGTAATGTGAGGAAGTATTTTTTCACAGAGAGGGTGGTGGACGCATGGAATAGCCTTCCTGAGGAGGTTGTGAGGTCTAAAACTGTTGGAGAATTCAAGAATGCATGGGACTGACATAAGGCAATTCTTGTGGAGGGTAGGAAGAAATAGGCTGTTGGTTAACTAGGATCTGCAGCTTATCCTGTGGGAAATGGGAAGACTAGGTGGGCCAAGCGGTCCTTATCTGCCTTCAAAGTATATGTTTCTATGTTTCTGGAACTGGACCTTGTATTGCTCTCATTCTCCATTCTTCCTTGCCTGCAGTCCCCCCTCAGGTCTTATAGCACTGACTTCCCTGGTTGGGAGCCTGAGCTTGCATTACTGTTTCCACTTTCCGCATCCTCTACCTAATAGGGGTCACCACTTCCTTTCCAGAATGGAACCATTACACTCCAACCACCTTCCACCTCTCTGATCTACCTGATGACATCACCTGTAGGTCATCTCACTGACTACCAGGTGTAGTGTCCTGTTTAAGGATCTGCTAGTTCACTGCCTCCTCTGTCTCATGCCTAGTTGCTGCTTCCTGTCTGAAACAGGACCTCATTAACTCATTTGCCTTCATCCTCCGACCTGGTATCAGATACTAGTTCTCTCTCCTTGATTACCAAGCCTGAAAGCTTGTTTCTACAATCAACTGTTTCGATCTTATTTGCGCACTACCAGATCAATGCTTGCTGCTCCCTCCTGGACCTGAGCCATGTACCAAATATGCCTTCACCCTCAGCCATTATCTGGAACATCATGTCCTGGTCATCTCACCTCACCTACCTTGGTTAGGAGCCTGTGTCTGCACCTGCAGGTCCCTCCTTATGCATTTTCCATATCCTACCTGATTACCACTTCCCTCCAGACACAGGACCCCTCTGCTCCAAATAACATGCGTCCTTCCTCACCACTCACCATCCTGCTCTTCCATGGACCATCATACTTGACCCCCTTGGCCTCCTTGCCCTTATGATTTGGATTATGCCAGCTGGTTCAGTATGTATCTCAATCCAGTTTGACTGCCTCTGGTACTTCCTTGCTGCAGGTCACCCCTTCCGGCTGCTGCATGAGTTTATTTTCTCCTTCAGATGTGGGAATGTCATCCTTCTTTGTTCCAGCACCTTCCATATTTTCCATTTGTTGTTTGAAGCCTTTGTCAGATGTAGGACTCATGTACCTCAGCTCAGTTGCTCTTGGTACTTGGCTTTGCTCCTTGGCCTTTCATGGATCCTCTTTTAGTGACTTGCTACAGCCTTTCTGCATTCCACTGCTGTTTGCTGAGGAGCTGACCTGATCCTGTTCCGTCCTGTACTGTATGTCATCCGGCTTCACCTAGCCCAGCATCTTTCTGGATCATTCCTTCAGTCCATCAGGATTTACTCTGGAATTTTCTTCCACCTTTGGATAGCAGCCTTTTCATCTCTGCCTTGCAGGCTTGGAGCTTCATCCTGTTTGATGTGGCTCTCTTGGGCAGACTGTCATATCTCTAGCCAGTATTCTTACCCAGTCAACTACTCCTCTCAATGGATCACTGTTCATGTCACCTGAGGAAACTACTTCTAGCACACATCCCTTGGATAACATGCCTCATAAACTCTTACATCATCATAGAATTTTCTATATGCCGAATCAGTTCCCCTCGATCATTCTGGAACCTTATTCAACTGGACAATAGAAAGATTCCCATTCCTTTCTATTGGATACTCCCTATGAATCTGGTCTATTCAGTCACTGTGGACTTCCCTGTCTACCATGCTTCACAGGTTATCCCCCTACATGGAAAGGATTTAAATTCTTCTGTTATGCTCTGACTTAGTAATCATTATCACTGCTATGTATATCGGGACTCGCAAGGTACCTCATGCCACCACAGACATCATCCATTTTACCTTCTGCAGCTTCTCCTACCAACACCAACTCTGTTGACCATGTTACTCAACTCCTACTTCCTCAACAGACATTGTTTGTCATAAGACCTTCTCAGCTGCCTTCCCAGAACAGTCATCATTGGATCTCCAGTGCCTAGCTGCTTACTAACGTCATGCTATCCAAACCACTGTTTTCTAGCTCCTGGACATCACCATACCTCATACAATCATCTGCATTTCTTCATCTTATTACCATCAGTCGAGTTAGCCACCCATCCAGCAGTCCTTCTAGCCTATCCTTCACAAATTATCTCCATTAATCCCTCTGGTGAAGACTATCATCAAGAACAGGCTCCTCCGATTCTCAATTCAGAAATTCGCAACAATTAAGGTATTCACTATCCCAGTCTTGCCTCCCAACAGGTCTTAATCAACCATAGCACTAAGATCCTTTGGTATTCCACACAACTTGACCTCACTGCCAATCCAGCCTACAGACTCTTCCATATATCCACCTCCAAGCTTCTCTCAAGTATCTCAGCAGTGGATCACCTGTAAACCTAACCAACCATAAGCTACCTCAGTGCATCTGATGAACAATTATGCCACAGAAATACCCCTATTTACTTCAGCCTTCAGCCAGCAGAGCATATACAAGTATGGTTATAACACCACGCCCAAATAAGCTATCCAATTCTTTATACTGAACTTCCACTCATTCTCTATATACTGTATATTCGGTTACCATCTGGACTGCATCTGCAAATATTCCTCTATTCATCTACAAATCACTTATGGCATTTCTCCTATCAGGCACTCAAAGACTCTGCTCTAATCCTTCTTCCACTTCATGGATGCTTACTTAGCAACTTATCGCTCAGTACTGAATTCCTTACCTCCAGAATTTACCATGAAAGTCAAACTTTACAGAAGTTGGATCATTCACCTATGACTTCACAATCATTGCATTTTCTACTGTTCATTGTCTGCCAGCATATCAATCAAATCAGGCTCTCCCTGCTCATTATGTCCCTGTAATCCCTTTGGACAAGCATCCTTTATTACCTTGGAAATCTGGATTTCATTCACCCTTCTTAGCCTGGATCTGTTTCACACTCAGGATTCTACCACTCCTTCAGAAAAGACCTACTTCTCCAACCTGAGAATCATCATCCAAACTACATCATCCATGGATCAAGGATGGACCATCATCTCTCCAAGAAGCTCACCTTCCTCAGATTAATTATGGTTATTAGAACCTAGGTCCTTCTCCTCTTAGTTTGCCCACAGGCTGGGCAGACCAATGACCATGGGTCCTCAGAGGTTTCCTCCAACTGGGGGTTTTCCTCTCTTGCGTGCCAGTGGTCATGCTCTCCATGAGTTGGAGGAGGTATATTTTGGGGCCTTCTATTCCCTACAAATTCCTACCTACATACCTACTACTCAAGGGAGGGAATAGAGTAAAGCCACAAAACGTACTGCAAGTTACACAAGCATTAATATCCCATTCCTATTCCCCAAACATTGAATGGGAGGACTTAAGCCCAAGGTTCAATGTGGGGAATAGCTCCTCCCACAACCTCTACTTAAACCCAGCTTTAACACACCTCTCTTGCTTAGGGAGTGTTCTTTGTCCATCACCATCCCCTCCTCCTCCTTCTCCGGTGCTGTTCTCCCCCTTGTTCATGGGCCTTCTATTCCCTACAAATTCCTGCCTGCATACCTACTACTCAAGGGTGGGAATAGAGTAAAGCCACAAAAAGTACTGCAAGTTACACAAGCACTAACACCCCATTGCTGTTCCTCAAACATTGAACTGTATCATTCTTCTCGAAGTGCTGTCAATAGTAGCCATTGGATTGAGCTCAAACAGTGCAACAAAGTGCAGCGGTTTTGTAACAAGGCAACGCCAGCAAATAAAAGTGCTTGTTCTATGGAGTGCAAGCACAGTAGCTGCAACATGGTCACAATAATGATGAAAAAGTGCTTTAAATGGCAGATACTGTGTAAAACTGAACTACAACAGACAAAAGATGATCCACACAAAGGTATGTGGTACACTGGTTTAGAAACAAGTTCACAGTACAGCAAAAGAAAGCCAACACTTCACCATTCAGAGAGAGGATAGGTGTACATAAAACCAAGCCATATAGTCTTGTAAAGAGCCAGATGCTTGATTGAGTTTATTTATAGCAGGCAAGATGCCATACAACCAGCTGAGCATTAGCTCATTTACAATGGTATCCTGGTACAAATAACAAAAAATATGTTTCAAATACAAATATGCATATATACAACAAACACTTAACTAATAAGTTAATTCACCTTAACAAATTATTTTAAAAGACCTGGCAAGTTTCACAAGATACTGGATAATTTTTATTACATACCCAGCTTTGTTTACAACATAGTTACACTATCTAAACAATAAACTTGATTCATCTGGTTATAATCAATGGCTCTGATTTTAGTGGTATTTAAGAGTTGCTTTCTTTGTCACTGGGAAGACAATATTTTTTATTTTTTTTACTGTTCAGAAAAAGCCTGTTTTTAATAAACCACAATTAGTTTGTCGAAATCTGCTTAGAGTCTGAGTAAGGCAGTCAGTGAATTCAATGAGCTGTATGTCACTAGATTTTGTGCGTACAATACTCCAATACCCTTTGTAAATTATTTAAGTTAATTGTGAATCATGAAGGTCCCAGTATTGATCTTTTGGGGATTTCTACCCTTTACAGAAGCACTCTAAGGCTATGTGATCTGTCTTGAGGCTTTGAGGTTGTAAGCATTGTTTCTGGCTAGCTACACAAATAGATGTAATGAATGTCAGCTCAACTAAAACCATTCTGTGGAAAAAAATTATTTTGTCAAAGAAAGGAGGCCATTCCATGGATAAAATGCAATTATAACATCTTCGGTTATGATATCCAACTACAATAAATATTTCTGTCAGCACCTTCTCTGATCCTGCCTTATCTTCCCACTTTTCTCATAACACAGCAGATTGTCATAGCGATATCTATACATTGAATAGGTATGGCGCATTGGCATTGTGCATAGGATCCTTAATGTACTGCAGCAATGTTACAGCAGTGGAGAAAATATAATTAAGGATGCATAGGCATCACTGTGATGACTTGCCACATGGGACCAGAGAGGACCCCATGGCAGTAAACAACCCTCCAAACCAGACTTATGTGGTCTCCCTGGTCCAGTTCTAATTCTCACCTGGAACTACTTAGGTGGCCGGGATGGGGCATGCTGGAAATGTGCTGTGGAGAAATTATTCATATCTTTTGTGAAGCAACTTGTGCTTGGCTACTGGGGGTGGGGTGTACTGAAGCTATTCACTCCCAAACCCCGACTTAACATGTTTTAACTCGGAGTGCCCCCACTGTTAGGAGCCAACTAGCCCACACCCATCCCTGTTTGCCATTTCAGGTTGGGAGGTACAAGGTCACTGACAGGAAGGATTTAAAGAAATTCTATATCCTAAGTTAGTAATGCAGTCCTGACCATGGACTTCTATATCCCATGATCCCCTGCTATTGTGGAGCAGGGGATCAAATCCATGACTAGATCATCTGATGTCTGACAATGCTCTACTCCTGCTCTGCCCATGGAACTCCACATGCATCTACAGGAGCAGTTGGAGATAGTGAATGCTTCTGTTGCACAAGGCCTGTGTAGCAGCTTCACTGAGTAGTGCTGTTTCAGACATATTGTGTGGTGTTGGCCCCAGCAGTGAATATGACCCTAAGGCAATAAACATTTGGTGGACAAAAAAAAATTTCTTTTATAGACAAAATGTTAAAGCAGTGGTTTATGTGATGGCACAAATGAACCTACACCTACTCTTTCCATTTTAGATCACCTTTTTCTCTGTCTTGTATGATGCCCTTTTTGCCCTGTTTTGAGTCTGCTTTAACATATTTAGCTTTGAAATGATCCATAGTGCACCTCCTTAAATATAAATGCCACGAGAATGCCAATTAGTATTCTCAGCTATATTTGTAGAATATATTTTCTGAAGAGAAAAGTCTGTGGATCCGATTTTCAAATAAGCAAGAATGCTACAAGCCCCAGGTGTGCTGAAGATATGGTGCACTGGGCTTATGGCATTCTCCTGGCCAGCAGTCAGGATTTTCTCTCCCATGCGCCAATTGACACAAGTTAGACCAACATTTTGTGATCTAGCTTGTGGCAATCCTAGCAGCTTTTTTTATGGAGCTTGTACCAGATATTTGCTGCAAATTGCTATAAAGCATGAAAATCATCACAGCTGTGTCCAGGTTTTTAAAATCGGTCTCAGTTACAGCAAAGGGATTCGGTACACCACCAGAACCTAAGTGTCATAGTGCAGGGCTTGGCACAAACCCTGCACCATGCTTTGAAAGTCTGGCCCTGAATTCTTAATGTTGTTTTGTGCTTCAGATCCTTGTTCTGCTGAGACAGAAACACCAATTTCAGGAGGGACAAGCTATCTGAGGCAAAATCAGGGACATGCCCAAAAATCAGGAACAGTTGAGAGGTATGTGATAAATTTTCAGTAAGTGTGCAAAATAGTGCATTATTTTTTGTAATAGAGACAAATACATGTCACCCTGTTACCAAAGGATGAATATGTATTCACTGCAAAAAAACCTTGGTAATGCATGTGTTAGGATAAAAGCTACAAAAGCAGGGAAATGTGGCATTTAGGGCTTCCAACTCTAACACCCCACCCCCACCCTGCAGGCAGCAACAAGAAAAACCATTATGGTTTCACCTATCTTGCCTCTTCGCACATCAGGTGTGGGGTGTGCATTGTGGTTGTTAGCCTTAATGCTCACCCCATTTCATCAGTAAATAAGCTAAGAATGGGGTGAGCATTAGGTTTGACAACCCCAAGGCACACCCCCACGCTTGATGTGCTAAGAGGCACGATAGGTGAAACCGTAATGTTTTTTCATGTTGCTGCCTGCAGGGTGTATGTGTGTATGGGGGGATGTTAGGGTTGGAAACCCTAATGCCACATTCTCCAACTTTTGTAGCGTTAACCCTAACTAGTGCATTAATGATGTTTTTGCAATGAATTTTCATACTTTTTGAGATTGAACCGCTTCCATCCATTCCTAGTTTTTTCAGATAGTGTAATCTTATCTTTATTTGCACAGTAGACCAATGCTGTATGTACAGTTTTTGGAGTTTATATACTCTTATTATTTTAACTTTACAAATTAAGGATTGATGCACTTGTTCAGAGGCAAGACTGATTACTGTTAGTGCATAAAGAAAAGATAGATGCTTTCCCAAGAAAAACATTGCACTGGATGCAAGAAGTGGCTAATTTAAAAATATTTTATAGATGGCAAAATGTAAAGTAGACTTAGCTGAAGTACTGTTAGAAGTGTGTTTTTTTTAACTCCAAGACATTTTCTTAAAGGAAGGACATCTTTCTTTGTGAAAGGATGGTCGTTTGTTGCCTGACTTGATGAACTGAGGGTGAAAAGAATGCAAAATCTTGACGCCAGTCTCCTTGAATCCATAAATTAGCTGAATGTACCATCTTCTACCTAAGAACTACAACTGGTCAGCTTTCTGTTGTACTGCTATTCACCATTTAGAACCTGCTCCAAATGGAACTGATCAAACAGTCTACATAATTTTGCATAGAATGCTGTACCTCTTAAAAGTTACCACATGGTTGTTTAAAGCCCTGCTACATTGAAATATTTAATTAATAGAGAACAGAACTCACCAAATGCTGTGATACATGAACCTTCCGATGTAGGCAAATTTACAGTAAAATGAATCCTACAGCTCCTTACTTTTCTTAAAGAAGTGGTGCAAAAAAGAGCTTATCAACAGAACACAGGCTGTGTCCCAAAAGTCAACACCGAATGTGCACTGTTGGACTTGTGTTTTTTTTCAACTTTGTTTCTTATTCTGAAAATTGAATGCAAACCAGTTATTTGGCCAAGGTGGGTCATGCAAGACAGAAACTGGTTACATTTATTTATTTAGTTAGTTTTTGTTTATTGGGTAAGTGCAATAGCTATAAAAATGATTATTTTCAGGCATGACCCGGGAGGTTACAAGAGCACAAAACAAACAGTACAGTATCAGGAAGTAGATGCAAACAATTACAAAATCAAGAATGTAGAGGTATCAGGAACATCACAAATACACTGTACATGGTGAATGGCAGAAAACAAAACTAACTTAACAGTAGCTAGTAAATCCCTTATCATACAGTATATTGAGGTAAAATACAGTTTTATAGGTACATCTGAAGTAAGTCAAAGTGCAATAAACAATGAATAAGTGCAATCATAGGCACAAAGAAGTGAAGTTTGGTGTGGAAGTTGCAGGACAACAGTGGCGGGAGGAGAAGCACATGAGAGGTAAAGAAGTAAAAGAGTAGGCAATCAAGGATTACGTGCAAGTTAACAAGGAAATGTGGGGGATAAAACAAGAGAGAAACAGGAGACAGGAGTGAGGACAAGGCAACATGGTGGGAAAACAAATTAGTAAAGGAGATTGAAAGAAGGGGAGGAGATAGTCAATAAGCTATTATGAGCTAAGGAGGATTAAAATACACACAGGGTACCTGAGCTTTGTTAAAGGTGAGCAAAACAAATGTAGCAAAAAACAATAACAACAAAAACAAGCATTTGTCAATGCCGAATATTTGCTTGCTAGCATTGGCATTGGTAGTGTAGAAGTTACAGAGCTGCATAATAGGAATGGCAGTGAAGTATTGAACTGAAGCCAACCCCACCATTACCCTGCAGAGAGTGACAGGCATTGGGGTGTGCCTTTGGGTCGTCAGGCATAATGGCCATGCCATTTCACCACACCCTACCCTGCAGGCACTGACAAGTGTCACGGAGTGCCTTGGGGTCTTTGGCCTTGTCGCACCCATTCCATCAGGAAATATGTGGTGGATGGAGTGCGGTATAGGAGAATGGGGTGAACTTTGGGGCCGAAGAGTCCAAGGCATACCTCGAGTGCCTCTCACTGGCTGCAGGGGTGTGGAATGGTATGAGCATTACAGGCAAGAATCCCAAGTCACACCCCTGATGCCTGTCATTCTCTACAGGGTGGGGCGTTATGGTTGGAAACCCTAACACCTCAGGCATTCGTTGGTATTTTCACTCCAAATTTTCAACATAGTTTTTTTGTGACCCCCACCTCATGAACAGTGGCAAGATCAGTTCATTAGCTGAAAGCTGCTTATGCACAGTGGCTACAGCATTTAGCACCACAGGTACAAAAACACATTCCGAACAGGATGTGAAAAATGACAGCTGTACTGTTCATGGGGGGGGGGGGTGTAAAAAATGGCAATGTTGCAAATCTGCAGTAAAAATATTTAAAAAACTGGTGAGTCACGAGTGTGCATAGAAACTGTGCAATGCACACCCGTAATGTAATTAGTTTGGGGATTTTTTACAGCAGATTGTCAACACAGGCATTTTGGGACCCCCGATCATGAACGGTGTCACTGTGATTTTCTTTATCTGTCCCAAACTATGATTTCCCACAGCGACCACGCATCTCTGCGCTGAAAGTGTGAAAACACATTTCGGCCATGTTGTGAAAAATGACAGCTGTACTGTTCATAAGGAAGTGTGGAAAAATGCCACTGGTGAAAATCTGGACTGAAAATATTACAAAGTCGATGAACTCACGGGTGCATGGAACTGCTCACTCGTAACACAGTCATTTTATGGATTTTTGTCAACAAATTTTCAACATAGCCATTTTAAGACCTCTGCTCATGAACAGTGTCACTGTGATTTTCTTAATGTGTCCCATACATTGATTTCGTGACACTGACTGTGCCATTGTGCGCTACACGGACGGAAACACGTTTTGGCAAGATGTGAAAAATGACAGCTATACTGCTCATTAGGAGGTGTGGTAAAATGGCAATGTTGAAAATCTGGAGTGAAAATATTGAAAATTCGCAAACTTACGAGCCTGCGTAGGAACTGCACAATGCACGCTCATAAAACAGTCATTTTTAGGAATTTTCCACCAAATTTTCAACATGGGATTTTTGAGAGCCCACCTTATGAACAGTGGCAGTGTCGTTTCATTACTCAGTCCCGAAAGGTGATTTCACAGAGTGAATGCAAAATCACCCTTTGGGTCCGATTAACGCCATGCCAGTGAGAGCATTCATGAGAAGGGGTCCCAAAAACCCCATGTTGAAAATTTGGTGCAAAAATTCCAAAAAATGCCTGAGATATTCAGCAAAGTTGAAAAAACCCCATCAATCCCATTATACAGCTTACCGGCATTTCCTGAGTTCGCGGTGGGCTTTGAAGAGTGCAGACATGTTCCCGGTCCACGGAGATCATTGCGCCAGAGTCCAGAGAGTAAGTATGGGGTGGGGGTGTGGGGGAAGGCAAGGTGCGCAGTGGGTGGGTGCGGGTGGGCTGGGTGAATGCGAGGAACGTTTTCTTGTTTACAGTTTTTTTTAACAGGAAGACGATGCAGGATGTTTGCCACACTGGGGTGGGCTCCCAGCTTGGCAGCTAGAAGGCTGCTGGGGTGGGGCTGGAGCCAACGGGGGATTGGGCACCCCTGTCAGCCATACGGACTTGTGCCACACTGAGGTGGGCTCCCAGCGTGGCAGCTGTAAGGCTGGGGGGCGTCTGGAGCCGGGCGAGGATTGGGCACCCCGTTGCCGCTCGGATGTGTTGCCACACTGGGGTGGGCACCCAGCGTGGCATCTGGAACTCTGTTTGGGGCGCAGCACAGCTGATGGTGGTTAGGCACCCCCATCGGCTATACAGTGTGTGCATGGGGCAAGCACACAGCATGGGTGGCGCAGTAAGTGGGGGAGACGCATGAGCAGGCGATATCTTTTCGCTGCTCACTGAAGCGTAGCTCCCTCTTTCAACTGTATGCCACTGCATTTTCAACTACTGTCATAGACAGCTGCAGCAGTGATTGGAGAACTGTGACCACGCCTACAAACACACTGACTGAATTGGAAGACGCTGACACACCTCCGAAAAACTCGGATGATGGCACTATGTTTCTTGCACATGCGTACAAGCAAACATAAAAATGCCTGTTCACCAGATAATTACCACCAAGGTTATAGGGGTTCTTTTTACTACATATAACACATTTACTAGGAAGGAGAATTCTAAACAAAACAATCCATAATTATCTTAACAGACTCAAGAATGCACATAGTAACTTTGCACTGAACTCCACAGTAATTCATGTATATATTAGTGACGCAAATAATTTATAGCTTGATGTGTAAATATGTTGCAGCAACTTAACCGCAGCAGTTAAAAAAAATAATTTCTAATAGTCACACTTGTCGAGTAAGACCATCTTTTAGCACTCAACACTAGCAAATCCATGTGAGCTTCATTTAAACGGAGACTAGGAGCATAACTCATTGCTACAAAAGCCTGCTCTTGCCTTGTAATGCCAATCCCTTACCTTTAATGCTTTCACGGATGAAAAAAGAACAGCAAACAACAAAAGTTCACATAATCTGTATGCAGCTCACACAAATAGGCTGCACAATGCAAACCTACATGACTTTTTTGCAAGGGGGATGTTTTCAGTGGAGATTATTATCATTTAGTAATTGATTAGAGGGATGACAGTGACGATTCAGGGGTGTAACGAGTGTCACAAAGCAAGATGTCATCAGAAAAGTGAAAGAAATCTGCATTCATTAGAGGAAGGAAATCGGGTCCATAATGCATTTGAGAAAGGGTCTCCTTTGTATGATCAACACACTAATGGTAAATAGCACAACTCACATTTTGAAAACTACTTGCTGCTGTTTTATGTCTAGGCACGCAGAAATATACAAAAGTATGAAACTACAAGGATTCTGGAGGTGACATTCCAGCTATATGGATTTTGCAGCGAGTCACCTTTCTCTCTTTTTCATGGGTCGGTCTGTTTTTTTTCTCCTCTTATTTTTTTACCTGCTTCCTCTCTCTTTCTCTTATTGCCTAAGTGATTCCCACTAGACAGGTTGATGTTTACTGAGCAAATAACTCCACATTATGTAAGCAATAACACATAACAGGATTTGCAGTTACTGTGTAATTACCGCACCCCTCCCCCCAGTTGGAAGCACAGGGCATTAGCTGAGTGCCTTTCAGTGGGGGTGGTGTAGGGGGAGGTGTGCGGTAATTACACAGTAACCACACACCCTGGAGTGTATTATTGCTTTTGTAAAATGGTTGTCAAACTAGTTAAAACTTTTAACATTTTAAAAATTTTATTCATAATATTACCATGTGATGTTTTTTTCACCAACCTATCCAAAGGCACACCAAAAATGTTCATACCTTCTTTGGCTGTAGATGAGGGAAAAAAAACCATGTTAAGTATAGGAAAAAAAGTGTTTTTTTTATGTGTTAGTACCACTCCATATCTCAAAAAACAATACAAGATGCCATCATGAAACTTTACACATTTTGAGTCTGGCAGACTGACCATGCCTACCAAATATTGTGCTGTTTCATCAAAGTACACCAAAATAATTAAGGTGCTCAATTTTAGATTTATCATAGAAATGCTGATACAACTAACTATAGGGGTGTAACTACACCCCATAATTTATTTAGATACATATATTTTTTTATTGCAAAAAACTTTGTTAATGCATCAGTTAGGGTTTTTACTAAAACAACAAAAGCCTGGAAATATGGTGTTAGGGTTTCCAATCCTAATACCCCATCCCCACCCTGCAGACACTGACAGGTGTTGGGGGGGTACCTTGGGGTCATCAACCCTAATGCTCACTCTATTCTATAAGTAAATAAGCTGACATGGATACAATATAGAAGAATGAGGTGAACGTTAGGGCTGACACTCCAAGTACCCCCCCCAACGCCTGTCAGTGTCTGCAGAGTGGGGGTGGGATGTTATTGTTGGAAACCCTAGCACCATATAGAAACATAGAAACATATAAATTGACTGGCAGATAAGGATGGCAAGGCCCATCCAGTCTGCCCATCTCTTTTTCTACCCTATGAATGTGCCATAGGCCTTTACTCTGTCAATGGCCTATCTATTCATACTCATCTGCATTGCTCCCTTATACCTATCACATGGCTGTTTGAAGCCCTGCACTATATTCATATCCACCACTTCCTGAGGTAGGCTGTTCTATGCATCCACCACCCTTTCTGTGAAAAAGAACTTCCTCATATTATCCCTTAATCAGTCTCCCTCTAATCTCATGTTGTGTCCTTTTCTCCTGCAATTTTTCTTATACTGAAACTTGTTAGCCTCTTTCACCTTGTTAATGCTCTTAAGATGTTTGAATGTTTCGATCATATCACCTTTCTCCCTCCTTTGCTCTAGGGTATACATATTGAGCTCCATTAATCTGTCCTCATATGTTTTCTGATGCAGTCCCTGCACCAGTTTAGGTGCCCTTCTCTGGACTGCCTCCATTTTCTTAATGTCCTTGTGAAGATGCAGCCTCCAGTACTGCACACAGTACTCCAGATGGGGCCTAACCAGTGTCTTGTAAAGAGGGATTACTACCTCCCTCTTATGACTTGTGATACCCCTACTAATACACCCCAACATCCCCCTAGCCTTACCTACTGCTTTAGTGGTCTGCTTGGATGATTTCAGGTCATCGGTGATGATGATGTCCAAGTCTCTTTCTTCCTCTGTGATTGTCAGCAACTCCCCTCCCAACCTATAGGTGGCTTCAGGGTTTCTCTTCCCTATGTGCATGATCTTGCACTTCTTTGCATTAAAATCCAGTTGCCACTCTTCCGACCATTTTGCCAGTTTATCCAGATCTTTTCTCATTCTGCCCACCCCATCTGGATCATCTACTTTGTTGCAGATCTTGGTGTCATCTGCAAACACACAAACCTTACCCTCCAGTCCATCTGCAATGTCACTGATGAAGATATTGAAGAGGACTGGTCCCAGGACTGATCCCTGAGGTACCCCACTTGTGATCTGCATCTCTTCTGACTGTACACCATTTACCACCACTCTCTGTTTTCTCCCCACCAACCAGTTTGCCACCCAGTTGACCAATTTCTGACTCATCCCAAGTCTACTCATCTTATTAATCAACCTTCTATGTAGAACAGTATCAAAAGCTTTGCTGAAGTCAAGGTAGGTGACATCAACTGCACCCCCTTTGTCCACCACTCTGGTTACCCAGTCAAAGAAATCTACGAGATTAGTTTGACAGGACCTTCCTGTTGTAAACACATGCTGTCTTGGATCTTGTGCTCCTATGGATTCCAGGTGTTGCACTATCCTTTCCTTAAGGAGTGCCTCCATAATCTTGCCCACTACTGAGGTAAGACTGACTGGTCTGCAGTTCCCTGCCTCCACTCTGCTACCACTCTTGTGGAGCGGGATCACATGAGCCCTTCTCCAGTCTTCTGGAACCTCTCCTGTGCTCAGAGACTCACTAAACAGTTCTGATAATGGCTCTGCTAGTTCTACCCTTAGCTCCTTTAGTACCCTGGGATCTATGCCATCCAGTCCCATTGTCTTGTCCACCCTGAGCTTAGCGAGCTCTTGTAGGACCCTTTCTTTTGTGAAGGGACTTGAGCACACCTCTCTTCCCCCTGTATAAATGGTGCTGAGCTGTGGGCCCTGCCCTGCCTTCTCCTTAGTAAATACTGAGCAGAAGTATCTAATTAGGATAGATGCTTTTTCTTGGTCCTCCTCCACACACTTCCCCTTATCCCCTTTGATCTTAGTAATACCCCCTCTGGTCTTGTCCCCTTCTTTTAATGTTCATGCTAGTGTTTCCTCAGTTTGGGCCTTTGCCTGCCTTACTGCCTTCCCTGCTTCCTTTAGGGAAGTTTGGTATTCCTCCCTACATTCATCCCGCTGTGTTCCATTATATTTCCTGAAGGCCAGTCTTCTGGCACTGACCTCTTCTGCTACTGTTTTTGAGAACCAAAGTGGCTTCCTACTTCTTTTGCTCTTGCCTTTCTCTCTAACACAATGGGATGTTGCTTCAAGTATTGCATCCTTAATGCTTGCCCACTTTGTCTGTACCCCCTCACCTGTATTTCTTCTTGCCAGAGCTAGATTAACTCTGTTGGTCATCTTATGAAAGGCAGTTCCTCTGAAGTCCCATATTTTGCCTTGGAATGGAATGATCTAGTTCTAGTGGCCAAATTGAATCATACCATGTGATGGTCACTGTCTCCCAGGTGACCTACCTGGAGTTCTGTGATCCTTTCCCTGTTAGTCATTACTAGATCTAGGATAGCCCTGTCTCTTGTGTGTTGTACCAGTTGTTTGAGGCTCTCCCCCTGCATGGAATCCACTATGTATCTAGTTCTGGTGGATGTTCCTGCTTGTATTGACCAATCTGTATCTGGTATGTTGAAGTCTCCCATTATGAGAACCTCCCCTTTAGCTGTCATGTTCTGTATATCTTCTAACAGTAATGTGTCTATGTTCTCTTCCTGGTCTAGAGGCATGTAGACAACCCATGTTCATATGACTGTCCCATTTCCAGTGTCCAGGGTGACCCACAGTTCTTCAGGCTCCCTATGTGTATTCTGAATTTCTGTAGCTTTGATATTTTCATTGACATAAAGGGCTACTATTTCCCTGCTTTTGTTGCTTTAGTAACAACCCTAACTGATGCATTAATGAAGTTTTTTGCAATGAATTTCCTTACTTTTTCAGATAGTATAATCAATTTGCCTGTGGGAGTGCAGGGCCTAGAGGGCCCTGCTCTTCCATCCCTCCATAGATGTGTATATGTATGTAGCTGTGGAAGTGCAGGTCCTTCCAGGCCCTGTGCTTCCATTTATTCATTCATTGAATCCAAACTTTATTTATATAGTGCAATTCTCACTGTGATTCAAAGCACTTTACATTAAATGCAAAACATTTAAAATACAATATACAGATAAGCCCTCCAGGATGAAGCACAGTGTCACAGGTTTACTGCATGACAAAAGGGATTAACTCTAATTGAAATTGCATTCTTTACTGCAGTAACTCTACTGCAGAATTCTGCAGCACTGCACTTCATCCTACGGGGCTTATCTGCAAATATGATAAAATGCAGAAATGACTCCTTCTTACTACACAGTAAACATACTAATCCAATTCTGGGATAGCCTGTCTAAATACATGGATTTTCAGCTTCCACTTCAACTGATTGATGGCCTAGCTTTCTTGAATATAGTGAGGTAGAGAGTTCCACAGGGTTGGAGAACAGTGACTAAATTGTCAGCACTACCATCTTATTACCCCACCTCATATACCCTGTACAGAAAATTGTCAGATCCCTGACAAAACATAATTCTGCACAACTGCAATGCCATTTCATGCCACAGGTGTAAAAACACATTTTGCGTAAGACTTGAAAAATGACAGTTGTGACATACCTGAGGTGGGGTAATAAGAAGGCTATTTTGAAATCTGGAGTCAAAATATTTAAAATGTGCAAAGTTACAAGCAGGCTTAGTGAAATATCAATTAATGATCATAACTTTGGCATTTTTTATATTTTGACCACAAATTTTGAACATAGTTTTCTTATGATCCCACCTCATAAACTCCATATGTGAAAATGTTCAATCTGTGCCAAAACACCCTTCCAAGCCACAGATGCAAAAAGATGTTTCAGACAGGATATGAAAAATGACAGCTGTACTGTTCATGAGGTGGTGTGAAAAAATGGCTATGTTGAAAATTTGAAGTCAGAATATTGAAAATTAGCAGAGTTACGTATGTGCACAGAAAAATGTCAATGCAGGCTCATATCTCAGCCACTTTTAGGAATTTTTTCACCAAATGTTCAACATGGCCCTTTTGGAGCCCACCTCACAAACACTGGTGGTGAAATTTCATTATTCGGTCCCAAAACGTGATTTTGTGCAGCGACCACATAATCACCTTCTGGGCCCGATTAACAAAATGACACTGGCAGTGTTCATGAGGTGGGATTCCCAAAAGGCCATGTTAAAAATTTGGTGTCAAATTTACAAAAAATGGCAAAGTTATGAACATAAGTTCAAAACACCATTGAAATACATTATACAGCACTTACCTTGATTCCTCAGTTAGTGGTTCAGCTTTGAAGAGTGCTGATGTGTCCTGGTCCACAGAAAATGGCAGTGTTTGACCTCCGATGGTAAGTATAGGGTAAGGGAGGTAGTGGGTGCACAGTGGGAGGGTTGGAATGGGGGAAGGGACAACAGAGCCAACAAGGGACAGTTTTCTTTATTTCAGGTTTAAAAAAAAGGCGTTGGGGGCCTGTTTTCTTTTTACAGGATCTTGAAAGTAAATAAATATTTTGAGACACTGGGGGTGGGCACCCGAGTTTCCCACACTGCTGGGAGGGCTGGGGTGCTTGCAATGCTGACATGGGGATTGGGCCCCCCCAATGTTGGCAACATTATTAAAAAACAACAGGGTGCCGTGGGGGGGATCCCAACATAAAAACAAGGGGATGGCCATTGGAGGGTTGGGGGCCACTAGAAACCAGGGAAAGAATGGTGATAAAGACTGGAGGCCAGGACAGGGATAGGAAAATGGAGAGTGCCAAAAAGCATCATCGAGGGACCGTTTTCTTTATTACAGGCATACAAAAAAAGAACTTGTTTCGTATCTTGTCACACAAGATCTTGTTTCATATTTTGTAATATGAAACAAGATTTATAATGTTAAAAAAAAAAAACATTTCCAGGAGAATCTTGTAACACACAAATGCAGAATCCAGCTAACAGGGTCCCAATAAGCAATATACATTTGTTGGTCCCATCTCCAAAACACAATTTTTTGGGGTTTTTTTATTTTAATTTTCAGGCAAAACTGAAAACAACATGGTGCCAAATGGAAAAAAAAGAGTTTCCTTAAATGAAAAAGAATGACGTCAATATGAACAAAGAATTCTTTTTTTGTTTCATACAGCTATTTTGAGGTCTTACTGAGCATGCTCAGAACCAATTTATAAAAATGTTATCTAAACTGGAATAACTTTAGAATGGATTAATATTTTTTCACCAAACCAGCAAAAGGCACATCTGTGAGTCAGACCCTTTTACCCTGAAAATTTCAGACCAAAATTCCAAACTGTTTGGGCTGTAGCCAAATTCAAAGACAATCCCATTTAAACCAATGGGGACAAATTACGAAAAATTCACTTTTTTCACTACTGCAAAGAATGCCCATTTTATTGAGAATGATCTAAAATCATTGGTCTCTTGTGTTGTATGTTTAAGTAAACATAAAGTGTGAACAAATCAGTGCATACAGCATATCCAATTTAACAACAAACACAGGACTACAAATACTGTACCAAACAGTATGCCCTTGATCTAACCGTTGGAATGGGCAGTTACAATCTTAGAAATCCTACACCATTCTCATGGTACAGGAGGCAGCACAATGGGCTAGCACACACACATGCTGGAGGAGCTCACCTGGCCTACCTTTCTACTGTACATAAGGCAGTGTAATGGCTTATCTGCCCTCATTAATTAGTAGAGCCAGCTGAAAAACTAACCCAGGTACCAAGGCATTTGAGTGGGTCATTGTACTTGTGTTTGTGTTTACGCAAAGTTTAAGGCACAAGCTATCTGCTATCCTACAGGTTATTTGCCTTCATGGCTTCTTGATTCATTTAGCACACCATGCTGTCAGTCTGCTTGCCGTTCAGCCTCTGCTCCATGTCAGGCTACATGATAGGAGAACCTGATGACAGTTGCAAGAATCTCAAGCATGAGCATGGCATCCCTACCCAAACCTCAGTCTCTCCCTATAAACTGCTCATCAACACCAGTACCTATGCCCTGTGCTAACCAGTGCAAGGCAAATTGGGGGGGGGGTACACCACCCATTCACAGCCACCTACTTATAATGAATGCACTTCTGTTGTTAAAACAGAATCTGTGGGACAACTCCTTCTAGTGGTGCTATAAATTGAATCTGGGAGTCATAATATGTACACTCTTTTTTTGAGTATGAGTTTTTTTAAGTATTACTGGTTTAGTTGTGAGCCCCATCCTATTCATCCCTCTCCCTTCTCCTCACCCTAGCCTATCATATCCTCCCATCCCATATTCATCCTTTTCACTCACATTCATTTACATATCTGGACTGCCATGTACGGTATGGGCTGCACGCCCATTGGCTCATGCTCTGAACCAATGGGCGTGCAACCCTACTGAGCTGTCAGTTGGAGGGCAGTGGGGAGGCAGGTGGGTGGGGTGCTGCCACCCGCCAGCTGACAGCGGGAGGCGGTGGTGGGACTTCATGGGTGGGTGGGGTGGGGGCCACTAGATCACCTGGGATTTCCAATGTGGGGGTGTGGATGCACGCCCACGATCTGGCTTCTCGCGGTCCACTGGACCACCAGGGATCTTAGACTTTGGGAGGGCATGATGCCATGATCGGGCTACTCGGGGGACCACTATTATGCCACCGATTGGGCCGTTTTCGGTTATGCCTGCGATTGGGCTACTGGGGGTGGGGGATACTATTATGTCTGTGATCGGGCTAATGGGGGTTACACTGCAGCCCATGATCGGGGCATGGAGGCACCACCAGGTGTGGCAGGAACAAGTGGAGGCCACCACAGGTGGCAGCTTCTGTGTTGTGCCCTGCAATGCAAGCTCACCTGTGGGTAGCCCTCGGCTCCTTTTTTGAGTGTGAGTTGTGCAGGCGCAGGTGAGGTTGCCTGCATAACCTCTGTAACTGAATGCTCGGGAGGCGGTTGCGTTTATGCATGGGAACGCCCCCCACCTGTGCCTGCATACATTACAGATGCGCCCCGGTGCATCGGGATTTGTGCAGGCGCACTTTTCCTGTTTAAATATCGCACTGGGGTGCATCAGTGGGTTGCGCATGGTGCAACACTGCTGCGTCATGCGCAACCCTTTTGAATATCTGGGCCTCAGTCTTTTGAGCAGAAAGACACCAAGCACACAGAATTTCAAATGCCTTACAAAACTGCCTGGCATCATTTTGTGTAAAGCACGGTGTCAAATTTCTCCCAGATTTTTTTATTACAGTACCAGTCTCCTCTTGGTTGAAATGGAAAAGACATATTATACTTCCTTTTCATGTTTGCCCTTGTGCTTGTGCAAAGCAAACATATTGGTATAATAGCAGATTTTGAGAGATGTGCCACTGTTGATTCAATGCAGTGCAGTCTGCAAGGGGTTTAACAGTGTCAGATTAATCATTAAGCAGTCTGAATATGATATTCTTCTGGTCTTGTTGGGTGGAAACTTCATATAGTTCATAGAAGTCTGGTCTTGCTGGGTGGAAGCTTTGTGTAGTTCAAAGAAGAAAGCTGCCTTAATCTGCATAACACCACCCAGGGTGTCAGCGTGGCTCAGTTGGTAGCACATCCGCCTCTAGACCAGAAGGTCGTGGGTTCTCATCCCACACCGGGATTGGACTTGCACCTAAAAATCGCTGGCATCCGAGTGCAGTATTGGGGGGTGTTGTACTGCTGGGGTGTGCCGTCCTTCGGATGAGATGTTAAACCGAGGTCCCTTCTGCCCATCCTGGTGTTGTCCTGGTGGGTGTCCAGGTGGAAGTAAAAGAACCCAGGGCACTCTTCGCAAAGAGTAGGGAACATTCCCGGTGTCCTGGCCAACATTCCCCTTCCCATAAACCGGTTCATGCAATTATCCAGGCTGTGTGTGGGTGATGATGTGCAATATGGCTGCCACCACACATTCAGTCACTTCACTACCAGTCTAGCATTGCTTGTAAAACGCTTTGGATGTATGAAAAGCGCTATATAAATGCTGATTCTTCTTCTTCAGCAAGCAGAGCCAATCAGCATCATGGTGAGCCTGCTGTAGTCCTCCCCCAATGTAGGCACAATACCTCCCACCCCTTCCTTCTTAGTTTTCCAACACCATTGTGCCCAGTCACCAGTGCTGGATAGTACCACCCACCCAGACTGTTTTTCACTGTGCAACACTGGGAAACCCACCCCCTGGTGCCGCCAAACATCACACCGACACTGGGGTGCTCAATCTTCAGTGTCCATACCAGAAATAAAGAAAATCATCACTCAGTCTCTCCCATGCCATCCATCTTAATTTTCTGACACTGTGGTGCCCAATTCCTGGTGCCAGCTAGAACCCCCCCATCCTGGCCATTTTCAGTTTATGGCATCAGGGAGCCCACTTCTGGGCCACCAAACATAACATTGACATTGGGGTGCCCAATCCCCAGTGTTGGTACATGAAATAAAGAAAAATGTCCCTCATACTCCTTTTTGTTTTATTTTTTTAAATATATACCCTGTTAAAAAGTCCACTGATATTTGTTGTTGCCGTCAGCCCACCACTGCCTTTACCCTTCCCCTACCCGACCCTCCCACTTGGCACCAATGGCCTCGCCCCCCCTAACCCATTACTTATGGGGGGGTGTCCAACGACATAATTCTCTCTGGACCATAGACATGATTTCACTCTTCAATGCCAGACTGGGAACTGAGGAAATCAATCAATCATTTTTATTTTACCAGGAACAGTACCATTGAGAAAGCTCATTTTCAAGGTGGAAGATGCAGCTCCCCCAAGAGTCTCTGTTGTTCATGCATCCCAGGGCTAGTCTTGTCTACATTTACATATATTTGTGCTAGAATGATGTCTATTTGGAGACAGCATGAAAAAAGATGATGAAAATCAAGAAATTCTATGATTTTGAATGTGACTTGTAGCCTTAAAATGCCTGATGTAAAGTTATTCTTAATTCTTAATTTTTGATGTGCATTAAACAATTTAGTACACTAGATCAAGATTACTTAACCTAATTAGTTCAAAATTATGCCAGATATCCTGTATTGAATTCACTCCCATATGTGTAATAGACAATGCATACTGAATTTGTTTTTTTCTTCTTTTTTATTTTTTGTATAAATTTTCTTTGTGTATAAGAAAAACCTAATAAGAATACTTTTTTAGTACTCTGCTCAGTAAAAGTTTTGATACTGAGTGGAAAATTGATGATGATTATGGAGTCATAATTGAGTATTACATCACATATATGGTGGCAAATGTAACCAAAGTCATTAATTGATTGATGGCTAATTGATGACAATATAAATTATCATCTGTAACACCAACAGTTAGCCTCCTGACAAAGCTCATTGGAGCGAAGCGCCGAGGCTGTTGGGTAATTCCCAGTACCTGTATGTTCATGCAAAAATAAAGCTGTTGATCTAACAATACATATGGAATTTTCATTTTCATTTTGGGATTATTAGCACCTTTGTTTGTGCAGGATGGCTTGTTTGTTTTTGGATTCTATCCCTAGGTGTGCCTCACCTTGTCCTAGCACTCGAAATTGCTGTGAGCGCTGTGGAAAACTGTTTGTTCTTCATTTTCAAAGTGGTCCTGGATGGACACAAAAACAATTTCAGCACACACACTGGTTACAACGAGAATAAAATACACATTATAAGTCTAATTGATTATTCATGATGATAGCGACACTTGTGATAGGCTGCCGCACTGGTCTGAAATCTCTTAGAAGTGACCGGTGCCGCACCCGCTCACATCTTCCCACCACTGCAGCAGTTCATCTACAGCTATATGAAGTGATTCTACGGAGGCAAAATCTGACAGAAAACATTCACTCACGCTACCATAGAAATGGGCTCCCTCTCTATAAATATTCATAAACCCATCTCTGGCTCCCCTAGAAACCACTCCCTCGCTGTGCCAGTGGCTCCCTCCTATGAATATTTATGAACTGCCGCGCACTGCCACAGAAGCGCCTATCTACCAAATCGCAACTCCACTCATGCAACCGTCCAAAAAAAGTAAGTAAAAGAGAAATAAAACTAATCATTATTGTGATTAGACTTATAATTGCAATAATGACCTCAGAGCCGGTCATTTCCTTTCGAATTATTACCTCCCCGAGTCAGTCGTTAGTCTCTAGGAAATGACAGGCTCTTCGGTCAATATTGCTTAAATACATCCAGATAACAGGTATGATGCTCAATGTATTTAAAAGGGTTTTGAACTTGTCCTCTCATAACTTGGTCATTTTTAATAGTTTTCTCTCCAGATCTTCAACATGGCCTTTTTGGGACCCAACCTCATGAACAAGGGCAGTGAAATTATGAAAATCTGTCCCAAAAGGAGATTTCCCGGTTGCTGCACAAAATCACCTTTCAGGTAGGATTTGAACATTTTCTCCATTCTTGTTTGTGAAGTGGTGTCATAAGGAGGCTATGTTGAAAATTTAGGGTAAAATATTAAAAAAACAACAAACTTATGAGCATACATTGAAATTTCTTTGACCCCAAATTTTCAACATAGGTATTTTTTTCACACTGCCTCATGAATGTGACAGCTGTCATTTTTCAAATCCTGGCCAAAATGTGTTTTCCCACATGTGACACTAAATTATGTTTGGGCCACTGTTTTATAAATGACACCTGTCATGTTCAGAAGGTGTGGTCATAAAAAGACTATGTTGAAGATTTGGAGTCAAAATGTGAAAAAAAACAACTAAATTATGAAGAAACATTGAATTTTTCCAATGTTACTCAACTTTATTTTTGCAGATTTTGGCGTCTAATGCTATCCCACCTCTTGAAAATGACTGGTGTCATATTTCAGATCCTCTCCAAAACTTGTTTTCATAGTCACACTGCAGAAACACCATTCAGATGGGATGTTAAAGAATTCCACCTGTCTTGATCATAATGTCAGGTCATTAAAAGATTGTTGGAAAATTGGGGTCAAATGTAGGCGCCCACTGAAAATTAGATAGTGCCTCTCAGCTGGTCTATCCTGGGTAAATATAACCTAAAAATGTGTAAAAGCAGGACACTACTGAAAATGAGATATTGCATCTCATCTAGTCTATCCTGGGTAAATATATAGCAAAAATGTGTACGAACAAAACCCGGCACAACAGCAAAGCAAGCAGCAAAGATTCGGCATTGGCAAATGCTTGTTTCAGATGTCTTTATTCCATTTTAATGTTAGTGATTGTCATGCTTCATCCCTGCCTTTCCTGTTACTGTGACTGTTTTTGGGGACTGAGCACCAGGTGATCTTTCCTTTTGTTCTTGCACAGTTGAATACCTACATCTCCTTGGAGGAAATGGTCCCAGCCATGAAACAGCTCATGGCATTCCAGTATAAGTTAGCTCCCCTCCTGACTGCACTACAACCTGCGGTCACCCACGAGATTGTAATTAAGCAGGAGACTAACTCCAACTTCCTGTTATTCCTCTGATTATCTAGGTTATGGGTGTTTATGTTGCTGCTGTGCTGTGCTCTGCTGGCTTTTCTCAACTGATTGACCAGTGGTGGGTTTTAAACATGCATGGGATAGACACAAGGGAATCTTGGTAAAGAAGCAGGGGGTTGGGGAGGTAGCTGGAGATCAAGTAGGTGTATGGTGTCAGTATAGGCAAGAAAACATGGGCAGACTGGGAGGGCCAAGTGGTCTTTATCTGTAGATAAATTCTATGTTTCTAGGTGTCTGTGATTGTTTTCTATTCTTTCTTTTTACTGCTTCTTCAGTGCTGCCCAGCTCAGCTGCAGTCACCTCCCAGCCCCATGAACTCCCTTCTCCGTCACTTACCTCAGCTTCCAAGGGGTCCACAGAGAGTAATGCTCCCTGTGGTGGATTCCTTTGGATAGGCTGAAAGGAGACCCCCCCCCCAAGATCTGTCTTATACCAAACATTGGAAGGTAGTTGGGAGCAACAGGGCCAGAGCATGCTGGTATCATATTGCCATGCACTGGGGCCTGTTTCTTCCTTTTTTTCACCCAGTCCTAGGAGTGGACCCAGTCGTTGAGGGCTCCATGAAGCACATGTTCACATTCCAGAGCCAGCAACATCCTCCCTCCCACAAGCACCCCTAGCTGTGCTGTTTCTGGTGATCACCCACAGTAGGCAGTGGTATAGCAGTGGCTACCCTCCCTCCTCAGAGGGCAGTGTACTATGGGAAGCTCATTTCTCCTTCTCCTGCCCCATCCCCAGTATATGTGTTGCTGGCATTGACAGTGTCATTGGTGGCACTGCTGCCCCAATACAGATTGGTTGACATTTCCAACTGAGTTTTTTTATAATTTCTTTCCTGAACTGGTGCACCTCTCAACTATCCCTGATTACAAGGGATGTCCCTTATTTTACCCTGCAAATTTGCTCTGCCCCTCATCCATCCCTCATGGAAAAGGTGCTTTCCACACTCAGAATGTACTGTAAATTACAACTTTAAAGCAAAAATGCATAATATTCTAAGATGCTAAATCAAAAATAAACTTTGTATAAGTAAACACAATGGTTTACACATTGTTTTGAGTTTGTATCTTCATGTTTGAGGATGTGTCCCTCATTGTGAGGATCAGTGTCCCTCATTGTCCCTCATTTTGAGTGTCCATGTCCCTCATTTCAGTGACAAAAGGTT
Source organism: Neoceratodus forsteri (assembly GCA_016271365.2). Classification (NCBI taxonomy): domain Eukaryota; kingdom Metazoa; phylum Chordata; order Ceratodontiformes; family Ceratodontidae; genus Neoceratodus; species Neoceratodus forsteri. Next base: position 742,651,975 of record CM057459.1, read on the forward strand.
GAGAGGTACCAGGTGTCCCCCCCCCATTGGTGTGGCACTTTTCATGAGGCTGTCACCACAGGTCTTTTTTTCCCTCTTTGAGGTGGACACCGGTCACTGTAATCTCCAACAAACTCTGGTGAGAGCCGATATGGCTGTGGAGAGCTTTTAGGAGCTGCAAGAGCATTGAGAAAAAAATATGCAGTGCTCTCACCGCACCGGGGTCATCCTGCCACCTACTGAAGGATGGGTTGTAGCATAGCTGAAGGAGCTACAGCAACAGAAGGTGGGGATATGACTGATGTCTGTATAAGACACTCATGAGATCGCACTTGGAATACTGCATCCAGGTCTGGAGGTCCCATCTAAGAAAAAAAACATAGATAAGGTGGAGGTGCTGCAGTGGAGGGCGACAATGGTGCAGGGCATATGGGATAAGACCTATGAGGAAAGACTAGCCAAGTCAATATTTAAAATATTTATTTCATTGGGTAAAGCATTTAAACCATTTTAAATATTGAATTTTTACAAGATTTGCCAGTTGAGATTCAATATAGGATATATCAATACTCAACTGGCATATCCTATAAAATATCACTTACAGTGTGGTCATGCTTTTACTCATCATTTCAAATGAATTTGCACAATGCAAATCTGCCGAGAGGCAGTTTCAGTGTGGTCTTCCTTTTACACATTTTTGCAATGTGTTTTCCTAGAATATGCCTGTTGATTGCTATATACTGTATTTAGCCTGGATAGTCCACAGAAGATGTGGCATCTTATTTTCAGTGGGGCTCTAAATCTACACAATATTATGCTGCATTGCATAAAATACGAACGTGCTGAAAACGATATTTTACATCTGGACTAGGCTACCCTGAATAAATACATTATAAAAATGGTAAAATCATGACCACACTAAAAACAAGATATTGAATCTAATCTGGGACATCCTGAGTAAATACAGTGCAAAAATGTGTAAAACGAAGATCCCTATGAGAATGAGATGTAGCATCTCCCCTGTGCTATTCAGCATACAAAATATAGGATAATAAATATTTTGAGGAAATCTACTGTAAACTGAACTTCACTGTGTCCACATAACCAAGACCGACATAAACAAACAGTTTCTTTATTGTTTTATAACATATCAGATTGAAGTATTTATTTCAAATGTTGTAGCCATGAGGATGGTGTGTACAATGTGTGTGTGTGTGTGTTTGCTGTGTATAATAAACGATGTGTGATAACGTACTTATCAGATAGTGTCTTAAGAGGTTAGAAATACAGTGTAAATCTTTTTTGGAGATTCCTTGCTGAAAAAGGGTGACATTTATGAAGTATGAATCTTTCCTGAAAGAGAATACCTGCCCAACTGAAGCTAGTAGCAAGGAAATATTTAAATGCTAAGTATTTTAATATGGAAATTGATGCATTTGGAAGGGGGTAAACAAGTCTCCAGTTTAATACTAACATACTAAAATGCCAGCAGAATAGGCCTACCGGTCTCTCAAGTCTGCTCGATTTTCAGCACCCGCACAGAGGGCCGATTTTGGTGTCCCCCCTCCACCTTGGGTTATACTGTCCCCAGTCCCAGATGTTCCACCTGTATTAGGCCTGGTCAGATTTATCCTCCCCCTGTACCTGCCCCATCCCCTCTTAAACCTGTCCACAGTCTCCACCTCCACCAGCTCCCTGGGCAGTCCATTCCATGGCTCCACCACCCTTTCAGTGAAATAACATCTCCTCCTCTTCCCTCTGAGCCTGCCCCCTTCCAGCTTACACCTGTGACCTCTTGTTGCCCCACCCTCCTTCCTTTGGAGCACCCTGACTGGGCCTCCTTTATTGATCTCTTTCATGTACTTAAAGACCTCTATCATGTCCCCCCTATCCCTCCTCTCCTCCAGGGTGTACATGTCGAGCTCCTCGAGCATCTCTTCATCGGTCCTCTCCCCGGGCCCCAGATCATTTTGGTTGCCCTCCTTTGGACCCTCTTTAGGAGTGTAATGTCCCTCTTTAAATGTGGTCTCCAAAATTGTACACAATACTCAAGGTGTGGCCTAATCAAGCAGTAGTACAGTGGAAGGATCACTTCCGCCTTTCTGGAGGTAATCCCCCTGGCGATGCATCCCAGCATCCTATTTTCCCTTGCTGCTGCTCTCCTACAGGTCTCTGAGTTGTTCATTTTGACATCTACCACTACCCCCAGGTCCCTCTTACCCTCTGTGATTTGAATCATGTCTCCTCACAGGGTATATCCCTGGCCTGGATTTCTGACTCCCAGGTGCAAACCTTGCACTTCCCCGCATTGAATTTTATTTTCCATTTTCCCAACCACCTTTCCAGAGCCTCCAGGTCCTCCTGCAAGGCCACCCTTCCCCTCCTCCCCATCCACCACTGCACCCAGCTTTGAGTCATCTGCAAACAGACTCATCTCACTCCTGATCCCTCTCCTGATGTCTGAGATATAGGCATTGAACAGGAGTGGCCCCAGCACTGACCCCTGGGGAACTCCACTAGTAACCCACCTTGGGTATGAGGCTATCCCTCCAACCACCACCTTCTGAGTATGCTCAGAGAGCCAATTTCCTATCCATCTTAGCAACTGTCTCCCTACCCCCATTTCCTTCAGCTTAGCCAGCAGGCCACTGTGGGGTACTGAATCAAATGCCTTGCTAAAATCCAGAAAGAGGACGTCCATTGGCCTACCCTGGTCCAGGGCCCTCATCACCCAGTCATAGAATGCAACAAAATTTGACTGGCATGATCTTCCCATGACAAAGCCATGCTGCCTATCATCCAAGTACCCAGTTTGCTCCAGTAACCCCCCCCAGCCTTTTCTTGACAATACCGTCCATCACCTTGCTGACCACCGATGTCAGGCTAACAGGCCTGTAATTTCCTGCCTCCTCTCTTGATCCCCCCTTGTGGATCGGCGTGACATGGGCCACCCTCCAGTCTTGGGCATCCATCCAGTCCTTAGAGAGATGTTGAAAAGCTCCACTAGAGGGACTGCCAGGACATCCGCCTGTTCCCTCAGCACCCTGGGTTGTATCTCATCTGGCTCAGGTGCTTTCTCCATCCGAAGGCTCCTGAGGGCTTCCCTTACTCTCTCTTCTGGGATTTCAGCCTCCATGTCCTCCCCCTTTTCACCATGTACTGCTGGGCCCCCAGCTGTCTGTGGTGGCCGCTCCCTTTCCCCAGACCCATCAGGGCCCTTGGTCTCTACCGGCACCACCCCTTGCTCTGGTTTGCCCCCACTCCCTTCACAAGACATAGTCCCACCATCCCCCAGCAAAAACTGAGGCAAAGTACTCATTTGGGACTTCTGCCTGTTCCCCCACCTCCTGTGCCCAACCGTCCCCTATCCTTATCTTGCTGATCTGCCCCCTTACTTTCCTTTTTTCCCCTATGTATCTAAAGAACCCCTTGTCACCCTTTCGGATACCACTGGCCAAAGACTGCTCCTTTTTTGCCTTAGCTGCTCTCACCACCCTGGTGTCTCTCTTGGCTGTCAGTTCATATTCCCCCTGATCCCTTTCACTCCTTGACCACTTGAAGTGCCCATAGGCTGCCTTCTTTTCCCTCACCACCTCCTGTACCTCCCAGGTCCTCCAGTAGGGTTTTCTGGCCTTACCGAACTTACGCCTTTCCCTTGCGCAGGTTCTGGCAACCTCCTGTATTCCCCTCCTAATGATCCCCCACCTGCTGTTAGTATCCATATCCGGCCTTATCCTGTCCAGAAGATCTTTAAGTATCCTTTACATCTCCCTGAAGTCTGCACCCCTAAAGTTGGTTACTACTGTCCTTGTTCGGCTTTCCTTCCCCCAGGTCCAGGAAGAACCAGACTGTGGCATGATCACTCCCAGCCAACGGGTCCCTCACCTCTAGACCCCTAATCTGATCATGTCCAGTGTCCAGGCCTCCCTAGTTGGCTCACCCACCTGTTGTGTCAGAAACTCATCCTGGAAGACATCCAGCAGACTCTGCTCTCTGGCCACTGGTGATGTCAGTGGTATAGGCAACCAATATTTAACAAGCTGTTTAAGTTTCCTAATGGCCATCTGATAAGCAGCTTGGAGTTCTGTCTACAATATTCTAAACAAAACGAAGGGAGTATTTAACTGTCAAAAGGGTGACATTTACACTGCTCCCAGCTTGGTTTGGCATTTTCCCTGTAACTCCAGGGAGATTTTCCTGTATTTTCCTGTAGATTGTATTATTTCCTATGGAAGCCAAATTGATTTGTTTTCCTGTATAACCAGGGCCCCTGGCATTCTGCAATTCCACGACCACGGTAACAGCCACAGAGTTACCCTCTGCCCACGGAAATCTGATTCAACCGTGAAAATGGTACTTTGGGCAACTTTTGCTGCAAAACAGTGGGTGCTAAGCGCAAAATGGTGGCCGCAAACACAATCACATTTTTTTTTGTCAGTTCATACCTGCCAGCCACTGTATTCCTCCTAACTAAAAGTAAAATAAAAGGTGTTTGTTCAAAGTGGCCAGCAGGCAGGATTGTAGGCCTCCGTCTCTGCACCCCCCCCACACATACAGTAGCATTGATTCCGTCAGCAAGTCGGCCAGGTAAACAGTTACAAACTTTATGTCAGCAGCCAAAAAACCTTTCCGCCCAAAAGGATTGTAGGCCTCCGTCTCTGCACCTCCCCACCCCACACACGCAGTACCATTGACTTGAGCAAACAAACAAGTTGGCAAGTCGGCCAGGCAATTGCCAATAGACAGTTACAAATGTATTACAGGCAGCTCAAAAACCTTGCAACCCAAAAACCTTGCTTTCCTTCCCTACTTTTCTACCCACTGGCCATAATACTACCAAAGCTACAACTGTTTCAGCTGGCTGGCGGGCAGGACCCCAAAACAAAATACACCCTGGGATGCCATGCTGCTCAGTTGCTTTACCACTCTACCCTGCCAGCCGGAATACTACCAAAGATGCAATTTTTACAGGTGGGCAGGATCCCCAAAACCAAAATACATCCTGGGATGGCACCTTGCTCATACCCTACCCATCGGCCATACCGAAGCTGCAACTTTTACAACTGGCTGGGAGGCAGGATCCCATGTGCCATTCATTCTACTGCCTGCATATCTTTCACCTGGTGGTGATTGTGTATTTTTTTCTTGCTTTCCTGCCTGCCGTCCTCAATGTTCCGCTGTTTTGAAGTTCCACATTTACCAGTCAGAGGGCAGAATTAATCGTTCACTGCCAAGATTTGTTTTTGCTGTGTTTATTGTGTAAATTGGTTGAATCCTTATCCAGCGATGGTGGCAGGCAGCCGTGCGGGTCTCAACAGCTTGCAAGTCGAATGCCGGCCCAGAGCCCCAATCTGCGGCTTTCAGCCCATTTTGTTACTTTTCACGGTTTGGAGGAGCTTTGCTTTGTGCCTACCCCCCTCGCTGGGTTCAAATCACACACCGCAGCAAAAAACAGTCTTGACATAGAGAGAGTAAATCTGCCCATCGGCTGGTAACATGCAGAAGTTCAGAACATAGCGGCCATCCAGCAGTAAAGCAAAAAAAAAAAAACCACGCTCCCGTTTGTAGGTGCACTGCACCAGATGTTTGGAAGCCCCTAAAAGGAACAAAAGACAAGCTAAATAAACCAAGTGAACATCAGACAGTTTATTAAATAAGAAGGCAGAGCTGTCCTCCCCAAAAGTGATAAGGGGTAGGTGGTTGAAAAAAAAGATTTCCTTTCAGTCATCCGGCAGCACCCCCACCCCCCTACCTTGCTGTGCCACTTCAGAGTTCCATCTCCCCAGCTGTTTTTAAGGAGGCAGGTTGGTGTTCAGATGAGGTGGTGGTGGTGGTGGTGCTTCTGGTACTTGTTCCATGAGGATCCTTACAGTGCTCCAGCCTTCTAACAAATAAAACTTTACATTCCTGATCATGCTTGCATGTGCTTTCTAAAGCTGCCTGGGAATTGCATTTGCAGCATCAGATTTGCTGCATGCAGCAGCCAATCATCTAAGTGCTTCACTCTGCTAGCAAATGAAAAGCTACTCAGTGTTAAATTGTCCAATTGCCAGCAAAGTGTTCAGGAGAAAGGGGTGGAGATATGTGATTTGCTGGCCATAAAATGGGGTGGGTTTCTGTAGTTTTTCTGCAGTTCCTGGACTCTGATTGACAGAAGGAGAAATTAGAGCACCAAGAAGAAGAAGAGGATCACTGCTGCTGTTCCTGTCATCTTGCTGCTAAGCTGAGGTACTTCAAAATGTTGCTGTGTGTTTATTTATTTTTTTATTTATTTTTATGTCAGGCTCTTTATACTTTTTACCTGTTTTGCTTAGTTCGTGGTTGTTTTGTGTCTGCTTTATTTTTTTTGATAAAGTCCAGATAAAGGTGTTGGTGTGGTATTTCAGTGAGTGTGGTGGAAATGTAAATTTATACTTTGGAAATGTATTTGTTGCTGACCTAGACAAGGTGTTTCTGGGTGGATGTCGGGGGCTGGTTGTCTGTTCCAAGTATTTGCTGCTGTTTGCAAAGTCCACAGGTAGAACCCCTGGATGCCTGGGGGAGGCTTCTCTGACCTAGACTGATATTGCATCCCCCCAGCCACCCAGAAGCAGGACCTGCAGACCTTTTACATCAGCAGTGAACACTTGGAACAGACTCCCTCCAGCACAGATTATATTTTAAAGATTTTTGCTGCTGGTAGTGGTAGTCTGTTTCATGAGTATGTTGCTGTTTTCCAAAGTCTGCAGTTCAGCTTCTGGGTGGTTGGGGTGGGGTCTCCGTCCTGCTTTGTTGCTGTGCCATTTCATATGGGTCTGTCTTCCTGTGCTGCTGGTCATCTGATCCAAGCATTTGCTTCTGTTTTCAATGTCATCTGCAGGTCCATCCCTTGGATGCCTGGGGGGGCTTCTCCAACCTTGGCTGGTATAGATCCCCCCCAGCCACCCAGAGGCTGGACAAGCAGACCTTGACTTCAGCAGTGAACACTTGGAACAGTCTCCCACCAGCACAGAAGATATTTTAAAGATCTTCACTGCTGGTGGTGGTAGACTGTTTCATGTGTATGTTGCTGTTTTCTGAAGTCTGCAGTCCAGCTTCTTGGTGGTTGAGTGGGGTCTCTGATCTGCTATGTTGCTAATGGCGGTAGCAATTGATTGATGTCCAGCTTCTGCTTCCTGTGCTGGTGGTCGTCTGTTGCAAGTGCTCACTGCTGTTTAAAAAGTCCACAGATACAGCCCCTAGATGGCTGGGGGAGGCTCTGACCTAGGCTGTTGTTTTTTTTTTGTGCCCCAGCCAGACAGAGGCTGCCCCTGCAGACGTTGACAACAGCAGCAAACACTTGGAACAGACTACCACCAGCTCAGGAGATATTTTAAAGATCTCCTGTGCTGGTGGGTGGTCTGCTCCAAGGTTTTGTTGCTGTTGTCCAAGACCACAAGTACATTCACTGGGTGTCCAGGGGAGGCTCCAACCTAAGTTGTTGAAAATTGATGTCCAGCTTCTGCTTCCTGTGCTGGTGGTCTTATGTTCCAAATGTTCAGTGCTGTTGTCAATGACTGCAGGTGCACTGTCTGGGTGGCTGGGGGAGGCACCAAGCTACACTGTTGCTTTTTTTTTTTTCTGACTTGTGCTTCAAAATATTTCCTATGTTGCTGGTCACCTGTTGTTCCAAGTGTTTGCTGATGTTTCCAAATCTGCAGGTACAGGCTCTGGATGGCTGGGGAAGGCATCACTGACACAGACTGGTATTGTGCCACTTCCCCAGATAAAGGCTGAACCTGTAGACCTTGCCAAGAGCAGTGAACACTTGGAACAGACCGCTGCCAGCACAAAAAATATTTTAAAGGTTTTCTGTGCTGGTGGTATTCTGCTCTAAATGTTCAGGGCTGTTGCCAACATCTGCAGGTACTCCACATGTACACTTTCTGGGTGGCTGGGTGAGGCTCCAACCTATGTTATTGCTGTATTTTTTTTTCTGACTTGTGCTTCAGAATATTTCCTGTGTTGTTGGTCACCTGTTGTTCCAAGTGTTTTCTGATGTTCTTAAAGTCTGCAGGTACAGGCCCTGGATGTCTGGGGGAGGCTTCACTGATTCAGACTGGTTTTACACCACTCCCCCCAGCCAACCAGAGGCTGAATCTGTGGACCTTGCCAAGAGCAGTGAACATGTGGAATAGACCACTGCCAGCACAGAAAATGTTTTAAAGGTCTTCTGTGTTGGTGGTATTCTGCTCTAAATGTTCAGTGCTGTTGCCTACGTCTGCACGATACAACTCAGGGACAGCATGGGTGGCAAAGTTTGTCCTGGACAGGATCTTCCATTTAGGACATACACATACCACAAAGCATCAGAATCCTGCATTCTTCACAAAGGAAAACAGCAACAGGTCAATTGGCAGCATTTCTGCTATGGCAGCACTGAGTTCACGCATAACCATGTGATGTGTTGGGTATTTACTGTGTTGCACAAAAAGGCTGTGCAACATGGGCTGCATTGTTCTGTGCTTTGCATGTGGCATGCCAAATGTCTCTGCTCTGTGAACTGCCATGGATGGGGTGCCTTTGACGTTGGATGGTGGGTGCACATGTGTCAAGCCAATAAATAGTGTTATTTTACCTGTTTTAAGCACAGGGGTTAATGTAGCAGAATTACTGCATGGACCACCATTGCTACTCTGACCACTACTGGAACATTCATTGGAAGACCAGATTTGCAGGCAAAGGTGCCTAGCTTCACCTGAGTTCTATTCTACTAGGTTTTCTTGTAAGGACAGAGCAAGGAACATTATCAGATCAAAGAAAAGGATTAAGGCTTGTTTTGGCTAAGCAGATGTACTGTGTGTTATTATTTTCTTTTGTACTCACAGGGTTTGTTACTGTTTGTTGCTAACATTTTACTGCTTTATTTTTCTCTGATTCAAATTGCTATTGCAGGGTATGCTTTCTGCTGCATTGTTACACGGTATGCCTACAGGTTTGTGCTTACAGATTACTGCTGTAATCCTCTCTGATTCAAATTGTTTTTTGCAAGATATATCTTCTGTTACTGCTTTATTTTTCTCTGTAGCAAAGTGTTTTTTACAGGGTATATATTCTGTGAAATTATTACAAGTGGTGCTGTGTTTTACAGTTTTATCTATCATTAGGCTAAGCTTTCATGGCTACTGCATTTGTTGTTGGTTGATTGTTTCTGCTCTTACCTCCTTGTTTCTTTCACCTGTGGTTCTTCTTTTTTTGGCAGGGGAAGGAAACAGCCACCCAACCCTATCCCCAACCACCCCATGATACATTTGTTTTATAGGGTAGCACAGTCGTGACATTTCCTGTAGCAAAGCAGGAAGGGGAGGATCAGAGGGGTATCCACACAGTGACCTCATTTACTGTACAGGAGCACAAGTAATTTAACTTATTTTAACAAGTTATACAAAATCAAACAAATGAAACACAAAATCAAACTTTTGGTTTTATTTTCTTTCTTCTAATTACTCAGACCAGGTTATTAACCCAGCAACTCATCTGGAATGGATATTATTAACTGCAGGTACTGTGGGACACTTTTCAAAAGGGCAGTTATACAAGATTTAGGATGCTGCCTTACATGCTGGACCATTGGAGATCTAAGGGCTCAGCTCCAGGCAGCATGGGCAGAGATTGTGGACCTCAAATCACATATTCAGGAGGAAATATATTATAAGAACCACCTGCCATTTCCCCAACATTCAACAGAAGTACCTCGACCACAGAGGGTAGTTGATCCAGGAGGTTGGCAGGTGGTTAGGAGGGGCAAATTGAGTGCCTCGTCACTCAGTGCTCTCCAAAGTATCACCTCCACAAACCATATAAAAACTACAAACAGGTATCTGCCTCCATCTCTGAAATCAAACAAAAGGGTAGAGGACACTGCAGAGCAGAACACTGCAGCACAGGAGCTAGTGCAACAAAACTCACCCAAAACAGGGACCAAAACAAAAAAAAGCAAAAAGGAAATCCAAAACACTTCTGATTATAAGAGACTCCATGATTTGGGGAGTTGATACCTACCTCCAGCCAACGGTAATGGTCAGATGTCTCCCAGGTACATCAGTCTGGAGAGACACAGACTGCATTGCTAAAATCATGCAGGAAGCAGGAGAAAACATGTCCTGGTACACATAGGGACTAATGATCTCACCAGCCTGTCAGTTGTGGAGACCAGAGAACACCTGACCAGGTTGGGTGATAAACTGTCATCCATTTCATCTGGCATCTCCTTCTCTGAGATCCTGCTGGTCTGGGAAAGGGGGGCAGATGGACGGAAGGTCAGAGAAGGAGAGATAGGGCAGCTAAACATGTGGCTCAAGGGGTGGTGCCAGGAAAAAGGGCACAAATTTGTAGGTAACTGGCAACAGTTTTGGGAGCAAAAGTTCTTTAAATTTGATAGACTGCATCTGACTAAGGAGGGAGTCAGTGCATTGGGGCAGAAGTTTGACGTCTTTGCAGAATATTTAAACTAGCAAATTGGGAGAGGGGTGCAGCACCCGATACATCAAAAGGGAAGAACACCCTTCCCCCCCAGCTAATGATAAAAAAAAAGAGTTCAGCATGTTTGTAGTTCATTTGCATCACCAGGTAAGGAAAAAGGTCCAGCTCCACATACAATGCACAGGGGAAATTCTGGATCTCACCCAACAAATGACACACCATAATCTGGCCAATGGAAATTATGTACACAAATGTTTGCAGTCTGGGAAACAAGATCCCAGACCTGCGGGCAACAATGACAGAGGCTAAACTGGACATAGTAGCCATTAGCGAGACATGGTTTACCAGTAATCACACTTGGGAGACTTCAGTACCTGGCTATGTACTGTTCAGAAGAGACTGAGGTGCAAAATGGGGGGGGTAGAGTGGCCCTTTATGTTAATGAAAATATCAAAGCTACAGAAATTCAGAATACACATAAGGAGCCAGAAGAACTGTGGGTCACCCTGGAAACAGGAGATGGAACAGCCATACAAACTGGGGTTGTCTACAGGCCTCCAGACCAGGGGGAGGACATAGACACATTACTGTTAGAAGATATACAAAACATGACAGCTAAAGGGGAGGTTCTGATAATGGGAGACTTCAACATGCCAGATACAGATTGGTCAATACCAGCAGGAACATCCACCAGAACTAGACACATAGTGGATTCCCTGCAGGGGGAGGGCTTCAAATAACTGGTAAAACAACCCACAAGAGACAGGGCTATCCTAGATCTAGTACAGACTAATGGGGAAAGGATCACAGATCTCCAGGTAAAAGGTCACCTGGGAGCCAGTGACCATCACATGGTATGGTTCAGTTTGACCACTAGAACTAAATCATCCCATTTCATGGCAAAAATATGGGACTTCAGAGGAGCTGACTTTGATAAGATGGCCAACATAGTTAAGCTAGCCCTGGCAAGAAGAAATACTGTACAGGTGAGGGGGTACAGGCAAAGTGGACAAGCATTAAGGATGCAATACTTGAAGCAACATCCCATTGTGTTAAGGAGAAAGGCAAGAGCAAAAGAAGGAGGAAACCACTTTGGTTCTCAAAAACAGTAGCAGAAAAGGTCAGAGCCAAAAGGCTGGCCTTCAGGAAATATAAGGGAATGAAGATATGGAGGCATACCAAACTTCCTTAAGGGAAGCAGGGAAAGCAAAGGCCCAAACCAAGGAATCACTAGCACGAACAGTAAAAGAAGGAGACAAAAGTTTCTATAGATACATTAGTGAAAGGGAAAAGTCCAGAGGGGGTATTGCTTAGATCAACGGGGATGAGAGGGGGTTTGTGGAGGAGGACCAAGGGAAAGCATCTATCCTAAATAGATACTTCTGCTCAGTATTTACTGAGGAGAAAGTAGGGCAGGGCCAACAGCTCAGCACCATGGACATGGGGGGGGGTTAAGGGAGGTGTGCATGAGTCCTTTCACAAAAGAAAGGGTTCTACAAGAGCACACTAAGCTCAGGGTGGACAAGGCTATGGGACCTGATGGCATACATCCAAGGGTACTAAAGGAGCTAAGGGTGGAACTAGCAGAGCCAATATCAGAACTGTTTCATGAGTCTCTGACCACACGACAGGTCCCAGAAGACTGGGGAAGGGCTCATGTGATCCCGCTCCACAAGAGTGGCAGCATAGAGGAGGCAGGGAATTACAGACCAGTCAGTCTACCTGAGTAGTGAGCAGGATTATGGAGGCATTCCTTAAGGAAAGGATAGTTCAAAACCTGGAATCCATAGGAGCACAGGATCCAAGACAGCATATGTTTACAACAGAAGGTCCTGTCAAACTAATCTCATAGATTTCTTCGACTGGGTGACCAGAGTGATGTACCAAGGGGGAGCAGTTGATGTCACCTACTTTGACTTCAGTAAAGCTTTCGATACTGTTCCACATATTGTTCCCCATCAAAGACACAGCCCTTGCCTACGATCTTACTCAAGTCGTCAACTCCCCTACCAGAATGGATTACAGAATGGGGACCTCAACCCTTATAGACCTCATCTTCACTAACAGGCTTCAGAATCTCTGTCAAGTCACTGTGCTCCCAGACTCAATAAGCGACCATTCCCCAGTGACCTGCCGGTGGTCCGCTAAAATCCCCCCTGTCCCCCCCAAAGTTACTGTACATAGACGACTTAAAAAAGGAAACCTAGCGTGTCTCAAATCTCACCTAACTTCCAGCGACTGGTCCCCCATTCATACTGCACAGTCTGTGGACATGGCACTCACCTACTTTATAGCCATCTTCAATGAGGCCTGTGACATATTCGCACCCTTCTCTAAACAAGTAGAAAAAAGTAGAAGCACCCCTTGGATCTCCCAATCGCTACTTGACCAGCTACACCATAGGGACAACCTATGGCATAGGGCCCTAGACTCCCAATTCCCACAGGATAGGCAACTTTACAGACAGGCCTGCAAGAAATGTACTTGGGCCACCTGGCAAGCCAAAGCTGCATACTATCAACAAACCCTCACCTCCTCCTGGGGCTCTGGTAAAAAATTCTGGAGTAATATCAAGGAACTCAGTGGGAAATCTCACTCCCCTACCCCTGTTCAGCTCATAGTAAATGGGGATTCCACACAGGACCCTACTGCTATCTCTGATGCCCTCAACTCCTCCTTCTCGGACCTCTCCCATATTCTCCCACCGAACTTCTTTGACCTCCCCACTCCCCCCTTCGACACCTTGGACATCAACAACACTACACCCTTTAGACTAAGAGTCATCTCCTGCTCCGAGGCAAAACGCTATCTCTCCAAAGCCCTGGCTAATGCTTGTTATAGCAGTGACTCTCTGGATCTCAAACTCATTCGGCTGACCCTGAATGTGACACTACCCCATCTCACAAAAATTCTCAACCTGTCCTTATGCCTTAGTCAATTCCCTTCAGCCTGGAAGAGAGCCGTAACTACCCCTATTCTAAAGAGTGGTGACCCTACAGTCACAAGCAACTATAGACCAATATCAATCCTACCACCCCTCTCCAAGGTCCTTGAAAAAATAGCATCTGATCAGCTTACTGACTACCTAACCAAACACTACCTACTTTTCCAAGAACAGCATGGTTTCCGGAGGGGCCACAGTACCGTAACCGCCCTTACTGAACTCAATTCATACATCCATGAGGCCCTAGACCAAGGCTCCGTGGCTGGGACTATCTATGTAGATCTGACCAAGGCATTTGACACAGTCAGTCATGAGGTACTGCTCCTTGCCCTTCCACCCCTCAACTTTGCACATGAGGTCACCGCCTGGTTCAAAGACTACCTCTCAGGGCGGACTCAACAAGTCAAGATCAACACAACTCTCTTCTCATGCAAACTGATTTGCTCTGGTGTTCCACAGGGGTCGATACTTGGCCCCCTACTTTTCGCCCTCTTTTTAAACTCTCTCCCTAAGTCTTGCAGTGGTTGCTTGCCATTCTACGCTAATGATGCAGTAGTGTTCTGGAAACACCCTCAGCGCAATTTTCTCCAACTAGCCCTGCAGGACTACTTTAGGGAGCTAGAATCATGGTTCTCTGAACACCGCCTTATAATCAATTACAAGAAAACGAAGTCCATGCTCTTTGCCCACCGCCAAAGAGCCCACTGTCATGCGCCCCTACTTGTAAAAAACTCACATGGCTCTGCTCTGGAGTAGGTTTCATGTTTTAAATATCACAGAATCGCATTAGACACCTCCCTCTTCTACCATAATCACATACAACTTGTCTCCTCCTCTATCAACACTAGAGTGGGGATCCTTTACAGGCTTAAGCATTGTTTACCTCCCCAGGCCATGCATCTTGCTGTCTCCTCCTTTATCCTTTCCTTGGTGGACTACGGAATAGTCATTTATGGATCTGCTGATCTAACTGCCCTACGTAGCATCAACATTGCTCTTAATAAAGCTTGCCATCTAGTCACAGGATGTGACAGGTTAACACACACACATGTGAGCTTTATAAACATACTGGTTGGCTAAACTTCCAGGGCAGGCTCAAGTACCACACCTGCCTCCTTGCCAAAAAATACAACTCCAGCATGCACCTATCGGCCTTCACCCGATTATCCGCGCAGCCCCACAGGTGGACAAAAAGGCTCGCAGCCAACACTTCCCTCCTTGTCCTCCACTGTAGATCATCTCTTGGGCAAAGATCTTTCTGCTACCGTGCCCCTCTATGGCTTAACAGCCTACCGCCCCCCCATCTAAATGACCCATAGTCTCAACCTATTTAAGTCAGGTCTCAAAACCCTACTCCTTGACTCAACAATCTGTGACTGTAGTTAACCCGCTTTATTTTAATTGTTGCCAGCCACCCTCACATGTCCCCCTACACTCCTTTTCCCCTGTCCAGATATTTGACTTGGGGTCCCTCTAGATCCTACAAAACTGCATCCTGTACTATCTGACACAGGAAATCTTGTATGTCCCCAGTTAATGTAACCATCTAAATAATATTAAGCTAGGACTGCATAACCTTGTACTGTTACTTTAATACTGTATGTGGATGTTGTTTTTTTTTTACTGTATGTGTATTTCTTTTTTACTTTGATCTGACATGGAGCCTCTGCAAAAGAGTCTATGACTCAAAGGATTGTAATTCTGATTCTATTCAATAAACAAATAAATAAAAAACATAGAAGATTGATTAATAAGCTGGGTAGGCTCAGGGTGGGTCAGAAGTTGGTCAACTGGGTGGCAAACTGGTTGGTGGGTAGAAAGCAGAGTGTGATGGTAAACGGTTTATAGTCAGAAGAGATGCAAGTCACAAGTGGGGTACCTCAGGGATCAGTCCTGGGGCCAGTCCTCTTCAACATCTTCATCAGCGACTTTGCAGAAAGACTGGAGGGTAAGGTTTGTCTGTTTGCAGACGTCACGACACCAAGATCTGCAACAGAGTATATGATCCAGATGGGGTGGACAGAATGAGAAGAGATCCGAATAAACTGGCAAAATGGTCAGAAGAGTGGCAAATGGGGTTTAATGCAAAGAAGTGCAAGATCATGCACACACAGAGAAGAGAACCCCTGAAACCACCTATAGGTTGGGAGGGGAGTTGCAGGCAATCACAAGGGAAGAAAGAGACTTGGGCATCATCATCACAGATTACCTAAACTCATCCAAGTAGACCAATAAAGCAGTAGGCAAGGCTAGAGGGATGTTGGGGTGTATTAGTAGGGGTATCACAAATCGTAAGAGGGAGATAATAATCCCTCTTTACAAGGCACTGGTTAGGCCCCATCTGGAGTACTGCATGCAGTACTGGAGGCCGCACCTGCACAAGGACATTAACATTATGGAGGCAGTCCAGAGAAGGTCAACCAAAATGCTGCAGGGACTGCATCAGAAAACATATGAGGACAGATTAACGGAGCTCAATATGTATACTCTAGAGCAAAGGAGGGAGAAAGGTGATATGATCGAAACATTCAAACATCTTAAGAGCATTAACAAGGTGGAAGAGTCTAACATGTTTCAATATAAGAAAAATTGCAGGACAAGAGGACACAGCATGAGATTAGATGGAGGCCGATTAAGGGATGATGTGAGGAAGTTATTCTTCACAGAAAGGGTGGTGGATGCATGGACTGGCCTACCTCAGGAAGTAGTGGATATGAATACAGTGCAGGGCTTCAAACAGGCATGGGATAGGCATAAGGGAGCAATACAGATGAGTATGAATAGATAGGCCATTGACAGAGTGCAAGCCTATGGCACATTCATAAGGTAGAAATAATGTGCAGACTGGATGGGCCTTGTGGTCCTTATCTGCCATCAACTTCTATGTTTCTATTCAAAGTCATCCTGTTCCTCATGCCTCTGACAACGTCCGCACACACTCTTGGTTGCTGAGGGAGGCTCCAACCTATGTTGCTGCTGTATTTTGTTTCCAGCTTGTGCTTCTCTGATCGCAGCATGGGCTGGCCTAATAAAATGTGCCAGGACAATGGAGAGCAGAGGTACATCCCTGCTATATAATGGAAAGGTTGAAATTGCCCTGGAAATGCAGTCTATCCAGGTATGGAGAAAATCTGGAACATTTGCAAAATTTGTTTACATGGTTTGTATTCCATTGGTGTTGCCAGGTTCTCGCTGTATTTTCTGCTTTGTTCCCCTTACAGCAGCCACAGAAAAAAATTAGTGTAAGTTTTTTTGACTGTTCAAGAGATTGAGTCTGCATATTTATTTGTATCACTCTTTACCTCAGTGATGTATCATCTAACACTTTATTTTTTGACTTACTAGAATGGACAAATTTGTACAGAGGTCTGCACCATCCAGCAAAAACAGATCCAAGACTGCGCTGCATGTGACTACAAAAGATCACTGCCAGCAGTTTTTGAACCAGCCACTTCATGAGAATGGTGTAAAGTTGTTTTGCACTGCATGCAATTTAGTCCTTGATCACAACCATAAATTAACTGTCTCAGACCACCTTTCATTGAAGACTCATGGAAAAACAGCTGCCGAGATGACCCTAGAAAATGCCCAGAAGAAACAAAGAACCCTTGTGATGTTCCTCCATAAAAATACAATTTCCCAGGTGGAGCACATAAAAGTTGTGCAAGATTTCACTAAAACATTCATGGAAGCAGATATTTCACTGGAGAAAGGTGACCACCCAACGATTTGTTCCTTCCTTGCCAGCTATGTACAGAATGGTGGAGCAATACCAGGAGCTGACCAGTTGAGAGAGTCCTATGTTCCAGACATTTATGCCAGTGAACGAAATGAAATAAAACAAAAACTAGTGGGGGGAAAAAAGGTGGCAATCATCATAGATGAGACCAGTGATGTAGAGCAGAGGAGCATTCTGAATATCCTGGCTGCTCCACTTGAAAAAGATGCCACTGGATGGGTACGCCCCTCTCTGCTGGACACTAAATTTTTGCCCTCTGTTTCACATAGTACTATTGGACAGGCAGTTGTACAAACTGTCAGCGAATATGGTATTTCTTTTAATGATGTGTGGACATATGACACGGATAATGCCTCCCATATGAAAAAATGTTTCACTGCCATTCTGCAGGGCTTGTTCCCAAACTGGACTCATATCACTTGCCTTGCTCATATCATTAACTTGTTTACAGTGGCATTTGAGAAGCCATTTGCCCTGACAATGAAATACATGAAACTATTTAGAAAATTATTTTCATTGCCAAGTGGAAGAATGAACCGCTACCTGCAACATTTCCCAGCAGCAGCACCTGGCAGGTATGTTACAGTGCCAGCAGACCCCTGTGTGACCAGCTGAACTTCATATTTCAAGGCAGCAAGATATCACCACAATCATATTGTTCATCACAAGTCCTTTGTGGAAAAGGAACTGGACCTGTCAAAACAACCAATGCAGCACCCTTCTAGCATTAAAGTAAGTCTGACTAATTAAAAGAATGTAAATTCAATAACAAATCAAATTTATTTATTTTGCAACAATGTGTGTAATTTATTTAGCTGTGCTGTGTATGACATTTTTACACATGGTAACATGATGCTACAAAAATACTGTATTTAAAATAACATTTGTCTTTTTTATTATTTTGCTCCTCATGATAACATGATGATACAAAAATACTGCATTTAAAATAACATTTGTCTTTATTTTGCCTCCACAGGACATTCTCTTCAATGAGGCAACACTGAGGAAACTGAAGATCAAGATGGCATTTCTGGCAAACAAGTCCATGACACTGTGTACTTTGCTTGATCATTTCCAGGCTCAAGTACCAATCATGACTGATGTTGTAGACATCCTGGAGGAGCTGCAAATGTATCTGGGGTTGCATCAATAGCTGACCATTGAGAGCTGCAGTCTGTTCTTTGAAGCCGCAAGTGCAGATATTACACTTCGTGTAAAAAAAGAGTTGCTGGAAACCTTCAAAGAAGCCTTCTCCAATGCTGCCACAAAACTGGAAAAATACATAACAGAAGATGGCCAGCCAGGGATGAATTTTCTTAAGGCAGTCTGAATATTTGACCCTGCCAAGGTTGTTTTAATGTGTGACACAAACAATGACTTTGCAGCTATTCCAGGGTGGACTGAAGTGCCAGAAGAGGAACTTACTTTGTACAAAAAGATTCTGGCACCTGCATACATGGACAGCATTGCTGATGGAGAAAAAACATTGACATGTTTTGGAAATCTGCTGCAGCACGTACACCTAAATTGGCAGAACTGGCTCTCCCAAGCATTAACTGTGTGATAAACTCAGCAGATGCTGAGCATAGTTTTAGTGTTCATAACACTATTTATATTGAGAGATGCAGGACCCTCTCAGAAGAAAGCATCAAGTGAATAATATTTCTGTGTTACAATGCTAAACAAAAATACAGAATGATACAATAGGTCAAAACTGTGTTTCAATTGCAATTCTTTTTTTCACGCTTGTAACTACAAATAATTTTATTCAAATAAAACAGTATTGATCACATTTATGCATGTGTAGTGTACCATTTATATAATTTACTATGGTATACAATGAAATTCTACTGCAAAAAAAATGTGCCGCAGAATGTCACGGAATCCATAGAATTCTGCTGCAGAAACTTCACAGACCTGCTGAAGAAATTGTACCCTCCCTGCCGCAGTAAACCAGGGGCCTTGTGTATAACCAATGCAAGTCTATGGAAAGAATTTATTTTTATTTATTTATTTAGTTTTTGTTGACCGGGTAAGTGCACTAGAAAAATCCTGCCTATTTTCGGGCACGACCCGGGGAGGGGGATACAGATGAATGCCAACTGACCTTGAACCAGATTAAGCTGTTGGTGGTATTTTTAGTGAATGAGGGAAATTTAGCCAGGACACTGGGGAAATTCCCCTGCTCTTTTCGATAAATGCCTTGGAATCTTTAACATCCACCTGAACTACCACCAATCCAGGCTGATGGGATGTCGGTTTAACATGTCGTCCGAAAGACGGCACCTCAGAAGTGCAGCACCCCTCTCATGTTGCACTACAGTGTCAGTACTGGGATATTAACCCAAGTGCCAGATGTGGGAACTGAACCCACAGACCTCTGATCTCCCGGCTTCAGAGGCGAGTGTGCTACCTACTGACCCACTGACACATTACGAATTATGAATTTCCCTGTAAATGCCTCCAAATCCCCATAAAATACAGGAATCCATGTAGATCTGAGAACCCTGCATTTATTTTTTGCTGTTAAATTGTTTATTGACATTTTCAATTTACAATAATCAGGATCAACATAGGACAAAGGAAATGTGAAAGAGTCACTGGTTACATATACAACTCGACATCAGAGCAAAATATATGAGCTGTTACCGGTTAGCAGGTACCTCTCTGTATGAGGTAACTAACTCTTGGGTATTGGAGGGACAAGGCTTCCATGCTCCACTAAGTAGTATCTTGGTTCACTTTGTGGGTTCGGGTGATGTCTAGGCTTCTGACACCCTAAGTGAAAGCAAACACAAAGAACCACTATTCTATATATTAACTAATACAACTATACAGTCCAACCTCGATTATCTGGACCGCGATTATCCGGACCGCCCGCTCGAGGGGACTTGCGATCTGGTCCCAGATTGTTAAAGTAAACTGCTTTGTGGTTAATCTTTTTTTTTGAACTGCAGTCTGTGAGCGAACAGTGCTCACCTGTTCTAACTCACCGATACTGCAATAAGCAATCACTTAATCAGGTGCTAATGCTAATGTAATATATGGATCATCAAAATAATACTACCAAAATGCATACACAAAATTCATTGTAATACACTGCAGGTAAAGTGATAATACTATCGTTGCCAAGTGATAATACTATCGTTCAAAACTCGTAATACTATCGTTTGAGCTCTGAACGATAGTATTATCACCAAACCAGAACAGCGCAGTCTCAAAATCCTCCAATACCATACACTTAATGCATGCTGACGTACCACAGATCTTGCCTCTTGATTAGACTTAGTGTCTCTGTGGGCGGGCAAAACAGTTTGAAAAAAATGGCATCCGTCTCTCGCTTAGCGAGAGAAAGTGATCCGTTCGCTCTCCTGCTGATTCTTTGCCTCAAAACTGATTTTATAATCCTGCATATGGCATTGCAAGAAACAATTAAAGGTAGGACTGCCTTAAAAAATAAGCAGATCAACAGACACACTGAAGCGGCGGCGAGCAGGCGAAGCGAGGGTAGTGTGGAGATGGAGAGAGTCACTTTCTTTGTCCTTCCTGCGGCGACAGCCTGCCCTGGAGTCACAGCACCTCACAAACTGCCAAGAAAACTCGCATCCATATATTACAAAAATAAAAATAGCAGTGTCTATGACTGAATTATATCATCTGAAATCTGGTCAAGGGAACCTCCTCGAGCTTCGCTCTCGAGGTTCTCTTGACCCCAGAACCTCTTGATGGTATAATTCCCTTGTAATAGACACTCGACTATCTATTATTCTATTTGTTAATCCTTATTTGAATGTTTCCCTTAATCAATAATCCACTTAATCACTTAAGCAGGTGCTAATAAAGACCATTATTTCTTTCACCATTCTCATGCTGATACTGATACAGTACCGTTTATAGTCCCCTCTCTCAAGACGTGTGCTTCGATCCGCATTAAATCTGTTTTTTCAGCTTTGCTACCTGCAATATGATGGAATCCCATAGAGCTGCCACAAAGAGAAAAAGATGGATCTTGGCAATCAGTGACAAGATTGCAATTCTTGACCATTTGGGAAAAGGTGAAAAAAATGTTTGCATCTTCGTTTGGCATAAGCAAGCAGCAAGTTTCTGATCTAAAAAAACAATGGGATCAGCTGCTGTCGCATGCCACCAATGTGGAAGATGACCGGGAGCTAAAGCGACGCAAAACTTTGAAACCTGCAGCTGATGAGACACTAGAGAAAGCCACCTACCTCTGGTTCGCACAGCAGCGGAGTAAGGGCGCTCCGGTTTCTGGCTCAGTGCTTCAGGAAAAAGCACTGCACTTTAATAATGAAATTAGCAACCACACTAGCAGTCAGAACAGCTCACAAAGAGATTTTAAGGCATCCAGTGGGTGGCTACAGCATTTTAAAAAAAGACACTCCATCAGACAGCTGGAGATCCAGGGGGAACGCATATCAGCTGATGTAAACGAGGTGCAGCCATACATTGAAAAACTGCATAAGCTAGTCAATGAGAGGGGATACACACAAGAACAAATCTATAATGCAGATGAAATGGGACTCTACTGGAAGCTGCTTCCCGATCGAACACTGGCCAGTTCAAAAGAGCAAACAGCAGCAGGCAACAAAAAAATTAAAGACCGCATTACACTTCTAGGCTGTTCAAATGCTACTGGATCACACAAGTTAAAGCCATTCATGATAGGGAAGTTTGATAATCCACGATGTTTTAAAAATGTAAACATGACAGCTCAGCCCGTAGTTTGTCCTTCAGCCATTCGATCACGGCATTCTTGAAGGACTAAAAAAGAGATACAGAAAGCGCTTGCAGCGCCGCATCCTAACTGAGACTGAGCCAGATGTGTCTATTGTGGACTGCCTAAAAAACTGATACTAAAAGATGTGGCATATATGATAGGTGACTCCTGGACTGAGACGACACCAAACAGCATTTCAAAATCTTTTGCATCGACTCTAAAAATTGGTGTAGAATCCACAGATGTAGATGCCAATGAAGAGGAGGATAGTTAGGGAGCTGAACCAGCTGACGGTCGTGCACTAGAAGCTGACATTGCAGAGTTAAATGCTCAAGATCGAGAACTGATGACTGCCCCGGAACTTACAGACTGTGACATAATCACACTTGTCACAGAACCGAAGAGCATGGATACAGAGTCCGATGAGGACGAAGACGAAGCTTGCAATGAGGAGGTTGTGAGTAACTCTCAGGCTGTGGAAACTTTAAAATGCCATAAGATGGCTTGAAAGACAGTCAGATGCAGATCCTATTCATCTACTGACCCTGAACCGTCTGCTCACACTAGCGTCTGCCAAAAAATATAGTGGGGTGAGGCAGATGAAAATAAACCAATTTTTAAAAACTGAGTAGAGCGCAGCAGTAGTTCATGATACTGTAGTAATTTCTTAATTGCATGTACGTTTATTGTAAATGAAATAAAAATACGCACACTAGTTATTGACATGCAGTGTCTTCTTTTTACATTTTTTCCGATTATCCGGACCTTCCATTATCCGGACTACTTCTATGCTCCCTCAAGGTCCGGATAGTCGAGGTTGGACTGTATATACTAGAGAGAACATTAAGACACATAATGCTTGCTTAGTCAACAGATAAGTGGGTCAAAGTAATCCACAGCAATGTTTCAGGTACCAGGCATTGAGTCCTTTTGCTAGTTATTCAACCAGCTCTGGTTTTAGGAGTAACATATCTGGTAAAGGGGGTCCAACACTTTTCGTAAGTTTCCATAGAGTCGCTAACCAGAAGAGAGAGTCTGTCCATGGTGCCTATCTGGACCATAGATGTCAAAAGTTCTTGGATGCTAGGAATCTCTACAGTTCTCCATCAACATACCAGCAGGCACTTGGTCTGCATGGCCCATAAGGCTAGCCAGTGGTGTTCTATGTCTCGGAGGTGGGGAGCTTCTGATTTCATGCCCAGGAGGAGGAGTGGAAGAGACCGGGGGATAGGTTTTTGCAATATCTTAGCCCCTATCTCGTAGACATGGTCCCATGTCTGCTGTATTAGGGGGCAGGTCCACAGGATATGGAGCAGGTCTCCAGGTTGGGAGTTACATCTCCAGCATATGTTGGAACTCAGCACCCCTTCCTTGTGTAACACCACCAGTGTGCGGTACCAAGAGTGGAAGATCTTGTTTTGTATTAATCTACTCTTTGTATCTGTAAAGTACTTTTGAGGTGTTTTCCAGCATTATTTCCACTGTAGGTCTGTGAACTCAAGGTGCAGGGCCACCTCCCATTTTTGTTTGGATTTTTCAGTTTGGCTGGGTATAGTGTCCCTAAGAGCCGTATAGATGGAGCTGGCCAGACCTCTCTCTTTTTTTAACCAGGAGGGTATGACCTGGTCCTCCCTGTGGGCTATATGGGATACATATTTCTGGGTTGCACTTCAGAGTTGTAAGTATCTCCAGAAGTCTGAGGGAGGGAGCGATCTGCAGGTTGGCAAAGGTGTCCACTACCATAGAAACTGGGGCTAGTAGGTCCCCTATCGTGGCAATGCCCCTGTCTTCCTACCTCTTCCAGTGCACTGTTTTTTTTGACAATACGCAGTTTCTCATTCCCCCACAGCGGGGTCAGTTTAACTGGGGGAAGGTCATTTTCAGCCTTTTCCTTAACTTGGCCCTGCACTGCAGGGAGACTCCTATGGTAGGGTGTAATTTGAGTCCTGCAGGTGGAGTGTTGTAGACCAGGAGTGACGGGGAGGCCTTCTGACTGATAGCCAGCTCTATGTCCACCCATTGAGGTTTGGGGGCATTGCCCACATTAAGCCAAGGCAGGGATTGTGCCATATGAAAGGCCCATTTATAGCCCTCAAACCACGGAAGACACCACCCTTCCATGATCCAGTGTGCTCTGAGTTTGTTTCTGCTATATCTTGGGGGTTTTCTGTCCCATAGAAATCTACCAATGGCCTTATTCAGCTTCTGAATCCAGCTCTGAGGGAGGGAGGGAGGGAAAGGGGATATGTGCCAAATTATAGAAAATCTTGGATGCCAGGATCATTTTGATCACAGCTATCTTACCCGCTAAGGTTAAATGAAGCTTGACCCAGCTAGACATATCCTCCTTCATGTCTAGTAAGAGGGGTTGGAGGTTGCGGTCCCATAGTTTGGAAAATGTAGTGGTAAAGCGAATGCCTAGATATGTGATACTGTCGCCTGCCCATTTCAAACCGGTGTTGCCCAGTGCTGGGAGTGTGCATCTGGGGTTTAGGGGGAGTAAATCAGTTTTGGTAAGATTAAGCCGGAGTCCTGACAGTCCTCTGAAATGATGGAAGGTGTCGAGCAGCAAGGGTAACGCCATGGGCACATCTGCCAGAAAGACCAAAAGGTCATCTGCATATAGGAGGGTGGTATATTCCTTGTTGCCTACTGAAATCTCTTGGATACTCTCACTAGCACTGAGGGTGGCAGCCAGTGGCTCCACAGCCAGGACAAACAGCAGAGGAGAGAGAGGGCAGCCCTGCCTAGTACCACAGGCTAGCTTGAATGGGGGGGGGGGATTAGGTGGAATTAGTCAGCATTCAGGCCGATGGAGAACTATATATAACTGCTACCCATTCCCTAAAGCGAGGACCAATTCCCAGTTTCTTAAGGATGGCGTGGAGGTAATCCCATTCTAGGGAGTCAAAAGCCTTTTCAAAATCTATGGCTACCACAGCTGTTGGGGTTGACAGGTGATGAGTCACCTGGGCCAGGGTAGTAAGAGTTCTGATGTGATCTGCACTGTATCTACCTGGGACAAAACCCACTTGGGAGGGGTGTATCAGCTGTGGTAGTAAGGGTCCTAGTCTTAGGGCCATGGCTTTAGTGAATATTTTACTGTCAACATTAAGAAGGGAGATTGGGCAGTAGCTACCTGGAGAGACGGAGTCCTTCCCTTTTTTTGGCAGTACTGTTATCACTGCCTCACGCAGAGTGGGGGCAGGGTCCTCTACACCTCTGCTTTAGTGTAGGTTTGTTGGAGAATCAGGGTAATAAATTTCAGCAAGGGCCTGCCAAAATTTGACCAAGTAGTCATCTTCCCCAGGGTCTTCCCTGGTTTGAGGGAGAGTAAGGCCTTCTTCACTTCTATGGTAAGCGGGGCATCTAGTTGTTCAGCCTGCTGTGCAGTTATAGTGGGAAGATGTATTGGATGGAGGAAAGTGGGTTGCTTGTGGGTCAGCATCTCTGGAGGAGGCATACAAAGAGGTGTAGTACGCTGCCATAACCACATTCAGTTCGGCATCCTTGGTGCGTACTACCCTGGAGGTATCCCTCAGCCCAGCTATGTGTCTTTCCATTTGATGCTTCCACAGCCTGTAAGCTAGCACCTTCCCCCCTTTTTCACTCCCCTCTCAATATTTATGTTTCAATCTCAGAATGGAGATCTCTGCCTGCCATGATAGAAGGGAGTTTATCTCCATTCGGAGGCCTATTATATTCCTTCTGAGGGGATCTTGTAGGGCTTTCCCTCCCTGCTCTTTTTGCTGGTGCTGCGTTGCTTTGAGCTCATCTTCTAGCTCTTTTAGTCTCTGCTCCTTGCATTTCCTCCCAGCCCCTGCATAACCAGTGATCATACCTCAATTGTGGTTTTGAATGCCTCCCATCTAACCCCTGCCATTGTGTCATGGACAGGATTTTCCTGAAAAAACAGCTTTGCCTCAACTTGGCCCCAGGTGAGGGAGTCCTTGTCTTTAACTAACAGTGGGTCCAACCTCCAAGAAGTGGAAGTGCGGGTGGGGGGGCCCCATAGAATATTCAGATGGATTGGGGCATGGTCAGAAATTATTATAGGTAAGATGTTGGAGGCTATGGTGGCCTGTGTGATCTGAGGAGAGGTTCGCATGAAATTGACACGACTGTAGGATCCATCTACTGCGGAGTAAAAGGAATAATCTCACCCCCTGGGGTTCAGCACCCACCAAACATCTGCCAGTCCTTGGTCTCTTATCCAGTTTAGCAGGGCTCTCCATTCATTCCCATGTGGGTTTCCACCCATAGCAACAGTTTTATCGAGTAGGGGGTCTAGAACCAGGTTGAAATCCCCTCCAATTATGGTGGGTATTCCACCTTTATTCATATTGAGAAGGATTTGAGAGGTCTGAAGAAAAAGGCCGGGTTGTCCTCATTAGATCCACAGATATTCCCTAACAGGATCGGACCTGTGGGGGTCTGGAAAGTTCTGAACACCCACCTGCCCTGCAGATCAGCCCTAGACGTGATGAGAGGACATTTCTGCTGTTTGTGTATTAGAATTTTTGTTGGTGCTGATGCGTGAACCTCCATTCCCACCCAGACCCTCTTGAGGAGCTTGTGGTCCTTCTGAGTGAGTTTTGTCTCCTGCAGAAAGGCCACCCGGGCCTTAGTCTGCTTCAGGTATGACAGTGCCTTTTTCCTCTTCATCGGTGTATTCAACCCTCTTACATTCCAGGTAATGCATACTAAGTCAACCATAATCATAGTCATCGGGGGAAGCAGGAGACGAAATAGGTACAAGTGTCTGGTGTAGAGGAAGAGACATCGCCCTGCAAAGGGTATATGAAGATGGTCCAGGCTGACCTTCCATCCGGAGAGTGCGGGGCACTCCAGGGGTCCCATAATGGCGAGTTCTGTAGGCCTTCCCATATAAAAGTTAGAAGCTCTCAGAGGTTTTAAAGTGGGTGCCAGACCATCCTGACAACTAGGGGCCCCTTTGACTGGTTTCGCGCCAGAGTCTTGGAGGCATCCACGGGATATTTCCCAGGTGGTGCCTTTAAAGTGTGACCTAGCTGTGATTGGGACTGTTTCCCAAACTTTTGTTCTCTCTGCGAGGTCTCCATGTCTTTTCCTAGAGGCATATGTCAACATTATCAAAAACATAAACAAAACCCAACATTTAAACATATTTACAAGGTGCACTACCGTGCCCAAATGGAGCCATACTGCATGTGTGATTGCTTGCCTAACTTGGAAAAGCAAGATCTGCTGGGTGGGTCCTGTGGACGTGGTGGCCATGTTGATGTCTGGCCTAACATCTCTTTTGTTTCCCAGTGTTATACTAGTCTGGGGGGTTGGCAGCTTGCAGACAGGGTGTGCAGCAGCCTGGTCCGGCATTGTTCACGGGAGGGACTATCTGGCGGCCATGAGATAAGGGTAAAGATCCCTACACCAGGGTAGTTTGGTTATTGTGGGGGGGGGTCCAGGCAGGGGGGTCCGCTCCAGAGATGAAAGATGTGAGATGGGAAAGGGTGGGTAGGAGTGCTGATTGCTTGCATTCCAACATTTCTGGGACTGGGGGAACGGCCCAGGGTCCATTCGGGGATGGGTGTTTCTCGATGTGGTCTCTTCCTCTGAGGGAATATCTCTCTGGGAACTCCCAGCCCGTGGCAGCAAGGGTCAACCTGGAATTGAGGGGACAGTTAGAGCTGCAGTGAGCTGGGGGGTAGTGGTCCCTCCAGTGTCACTGTTGTGAGCCTACCCCCTCCAGGCAAGAACTGCTGGTTGTTCCTGGCTGCCTCATTTCTGTTTAACCCATGAGGATATTGCCACTCTATGGGTTGCCCAATTTCAGACTGGCCCCTGGCATACCTCTCACTCCCCAATTAGGGATAAGGCCCAAAACAATTAGGGAACCAGGGATCAAAATCCGGGGCACCTCCTCAAAACCGGAGACATCCACTTAGGAAGACGATAAAATAAAAGCCCTAGTGTAAAATGATTTTTCCAAAAGAGAGCAAGTTTGCAGTGCAAAACCATTCGACCGCTGCAGAAGCACATCCTTTAGGAATGACAGGGTGAAGTCAGGGAGGGTCTTGATAATCAGGTACAGCTGCAAGGCCTGCTCCCTGGTCCCCTGTATATAAAACACCTTCAGGGCCTGTGAAATCCCACCGCCACCCTGTGTCCCATCCCCACACACCATCCCGTATGGTAGATACGAGGTGGTGATTAATATGGTCAGGAGATCGATGTGCCCAGGAGAGGCAAAAGTCACAGTGTCTCGGGATCTCCTGACCTAGATACTGTCCCCTTTGAAAGTTATCAGCACCAACAGAGATCACCCCCTTCATCCTCACTACCATAACAAAAAAAGGGCTACTTATCTAAGCAGCATTCTTATGTCCTGTATCGGCAATCAGGGGACTTCCAGATCTTGCTGGTGGTTCTATCTCGGCTTGGCACAGTTCGCGGCCTTCAGATGCTGTGCCTGTGGGATGCTGCATCACTGATGGATCCGAGTCATCTCTATGGTCACTGTCTGGTGCTGTGCTCATACTGGCCTGGTAAGGTGCTTCAGTCGAGGAAGCCTCCTCAGATTGTGTGTCTCTGGGGGTGGGTGAGGAAGATCTCAAGGCTTTGTAGGAGTTCTTTGTCATGTATCGGACCAGGGCTGTACTTTCTTCCCGCTGCTGCTCTCTGTCCGCAACTTTTGGTAAGGGTCCTGTTCTCACGAGGGGTTGATCCCTTCCTTTGTGGCTATCCCTCTCCATTCTTTTTCTGCACTGCTGGGGGAGTCCCCCTTGGGTTTTGGGTTGGAGTTCAGCATCGGTTTGCATCTTTTTGAGCTCTAGGGGGTCTGCAGGGCTGGTATGCCTAGGGGGACTAGTCTGCGGTTTCACTCGCCTGTCTCCCTCTTGGCACTCCAAGAAAGCATCCAGGGCAGCTGGCATTTCAAAGAAGAGAGGGGCCCCATTGTGAACTATTCACATGGTGGACTGATACTGGAAGGAGTATTGGATGCCCATCTTCTGCATAATATGTTGGGCTTGTGTGTACTCCCTCCTCTTGTTTAAGAGTTCTTTAGAGAAGTCCTGGTACATGGAGATAGGGTGCCCCTGCCAGTTCAAGCGTCCCACTTCTCTGGATCAGTGCATAAGTTCCTGCCTTGTGCTAAATGCCAGCAGCTTAATCAAAATTGCCCGTGGTTTCCCCCTTTCAGTGGGATCGGAGCAAGAGTCTGGTGTGCCTTTTCTATCTCAAGTCAGAAATCTGGTTTTAGGCCCAGGATTTCAGGAAGGGACTGCTGAAGAAAACAGACTGTGTCTCACTTTTCTGCTCCCTCCGGTTAACCCAGCAGTCGCAGGTTGTTCCTCCTGCTGTGGTTTTTCAAATCATCTACTTTAGCCAGGAGTAGATTGATAATGGATTGTTGGTCTCTCTGGGCCCCCCCGAGTATCTTCAATCGCTGATTTGTGGGCTGATGTCTAGTGTTCTATTTTAGCTAGGCATCCAGTCAGGCTCTGGATGGCCATTGTGGTATACTGGGAGGCTTCTGTTACCTCATCCATGCGATGTAGGAGGCTCTCAACCATGGTATTGAAGTGACTGAGGTTGAGTATTGGGCCTGGCACTACCGCCATGCTTCAGGCCAGAATCGCTGAGGACAATTGGCGAACGAAATAGCCTCCAATTCACAAAAGAAAGGTATGTTTCAGTAGCCAAAGTCCTAGATTGTCTTGTTTAAGCCTAGTTGTCAGTCAGTGGCCACTTTAGCTACAGGAATCATCGGATTGAGTTGTCTGTATGCTGCAGCTCACAATTCAGGCTGCCATCCTGCTCGCTGGTTAAGCCATGCCCCCTGGAACCCTGCATTTATGAGGTGAGAATCTTTCTTGAAAAAGAATACCTGCTGAACTGAAGTTAGTAGCAAGAAAATGTTTAAATGCTAAGGGCAGGATTCACAAAGAGAGACAAAAATTCTGCACTTGCAGAACAAAGCCTTGTAGCACTGCTGACATTTAGTTGCGGCATATCCACAAAGAAAATTTCCACAGTTGCGGAAAATTACAAAACAGGCATGTTGCAAAATTGTGCAAGTGCTGGAAATCTGTAACATTTTTCCCTCAGCAGCTGAAAATTCACAAATGTGAATCCACAGCTGAGGAAAAGGATCAGCGGGCACAACAACAGGTGATCCATATTAACTGGAGCAGCAGACTTTGACAGTCTAGCCAGAGATGTAGCAGAAAGTACTGTACTTATAGAGAGATCAGCAGCCATCCCATCAGCTGGGACCACTGCAGCACCACTGGTACCAGCAGGACCATGCACCAGAGTAGCTGTCTGTAACTGATGGTGGAACTGATGGTTGTGTCTCTCCCTGGGGTGTTAAAGTTGTCTGCTTCAGTAGCACTCACTGCAGGCTGTTACCAGCTCTGCCTCTACTGCCTGTGGGGCTCCTTTATGGGCTACACTGGGTCTAGTGGTTGTGGTTTGTTGCGTTTCAATGAAAATGTGTGCTTTTTTGTTGTAACAACCGACACTACTATACACCCACTGGTTTGCTATTACTTGTGCCTGCACCTCCACTATAATCGTATCTTAATTGTTGGTACACTGCATTTTTCTCAGGGAGAGTTATGCCTCACTGTTTGTGGTGCAGCACATGTGCAACATTTTTTCTGCAACTGCTGAAAAACACTGACTGTGAATAGCCTCTAAAGGGATATGCCATACTTTTCAATGGGTTTTTTTCCTCAGGAACTTCCATAGCTGCACTTTTTTCCATAGTCCTCAGTGTATTTTGTTCCGCAGCTGTGGAGGTTTTGTGAATAGCACTCAGAGCAATTTCCCCTTTTTTTCTGCAGCTAGGCAACTTTTGGGGACTTAGAAAAGGTTTTGCACCTTCAGAGGTTGTTTGTGAATACAGCCCTAAGTATTTAAATGTGCAAGTTGTTGCATTTCGAAGGGAGTAAACAAATCTTTAGTTTAATAGGCAACCAATTTCTTAACAAGCTGTTTCAGTTTCCTAATGGCTATCTGATAAGCAGCTTGGAGTTCTGTCTACAACATTCTAAACAGAAAGAAGGGAGTATTTAACTGTCATAGTCATTTACTGTTATGGAAGGATACACTGAAAAGTACTAAAAAACGTGTTCCACGCTATGCCGGTTTTTCCTAGCTAAAGCAAGATGACTATAGGCTCTGCCTAGAGCCATAAACAGGGCTTGGCCTGTCTCAAGTCGCAGCTACCATCATGTCCCCTTTACAAAGTAAAGGCCTGCAGCATGTTGGATTTTGCTGTTTGCCATCTGGAGTTAATCCTCAGACTTTTTCAGATGCATGCATCATTAACTTATGCTAGTGTTGCTTTAATGACATAACGCATTTGCTATTCCACTTTCTACCACTAGATGTCTACAGTGCATTGCTGATCATCAGTGTATGGCAGCTCTTGGCAGCGTAGTCCTTCAGTAGTGGTCTTGCAGAGCTTTATCTGGTTGCACTCACGTTTTTGCTTGATTTTGCAGATCCAATCGCCTCCTACACACATCTGACAGAAATACAGAAATACTTAAATATGGTGCGGCAGTCTCTACAGAAAGAAAGAAAAAACTGCCATTACATGAAGAAGGGCTCTGTGTAGCCTGAAAGCCTGTGTACTGAAATTTTGTTTTAGTCCAACAAAATATTTCAAATCACCTACTTTGTTCACGTGCTGTAAAAAGGACAAACATGGCTACATGCAGTTCTCTTTCAACATAGTGTGAACATGCTGTTTTGTGATGGCTATTATAATCTCTGCTATGCTGAATTCGGTGAGTTCGGTTATGGGACCTGTGACCCCTGATGCAACATATGCTGTGCTGAGCTGTACAGTATTGTACTGCATGTATGTGCTGTGAGCTGGTGATTTCTGCTTACTGTTACACTTTTACCCACTGTATGCTGTACTTAATCATACAGAACATAGTCCATAATCAGTTTTACTGCTGTGCACTATAATTACTGTATATGGGCCGCTGGCTTGAGCTCTGGCATATGGTGACCCATGGCCCATGTGCTGCGAGTGGCTGGGGTGGTGGTGTGCAAAGCTGGTAACTTCACTTTGAGAAATGCCTTTGTCTTTGTTTTTTTTTTTTTCATATATCTGTTGAGCCCCTGGCAGCCACCATCTCTACCTGATTCAGGCTTTTGCTCAGCAGCCCCAGTCCAAGCCACCACTCCCCCCAGTATAACACTGATGGGGTGATGGGGATCCACGAGGTGGGACTTGGGAGCACTGGTGTCATCATTCTGTGTGGCGGGTGCCCATACAATTTTTTTCCCCCTTTTCTTCCTCCAGTTCCCCCCTGGGGCAGGGTCGTGTGCAATAACATGTGTGCACATGCTGATGCATGTGCATGTTACAGGTTTCTATCAGGTTCCCTTCCCGTGGTGCTCACACTTTGCACCACCCACACTCTGCTAGGTGGTGATGGTATATTGAGATGCACTACTGCCCTCCCAGAAAGGAGGGAAGCAGTCCCTGGGACACTCCATCCTGTCCCAGCCAGCCCCCGAGTGACCCTGGTCCATTCCCAACTCAGGTCACCAGCATGGCAGCAGGTAAGGCACCTGCACCTCTGCCCTCCTCACCACTGGGCTGGCACGTCAGAAACGTTCTTTGTCAAGTTCCCCAACTTCACGCATCTCTAAGTGACACTTCACATAGTTCTTCCCCTGGTGAAATGCCCACTGATGTGTCCCATAGACAGTAACATCTGACTAGTCATTATAATCAGCCAATTAGATGCCACTATAGGACAAGTCATCACAGACACTAATATATTCATAAAAAGCCAGTGAACAGGGAGGCTGGTCACCATGGTGAGGAATGTTTACTCGGTTTACTGAGTTTTATTAGGTAGAAGAAAGTCTGAAGACCCATCGAGACTACCTCTCCACACTCTGTGGAGTAAAACATCTAATCACCCAACAGCATTTATCCAGATAACTTTTAAACAGTTCTATATTAGAAGCTTCAACTATATGTTATGGTAACTAATTCCACAGGTTTGCAGCTCTGATGGTGAAGGAGTGTTTCCTTTTATCCTCATGTGCCATAGGTACAAATAGTTGTCTATTGTTACATCTAAGAATACCTATTTTATTTGCAAACTTAAACCCACAGTCTGTTCTCAAAATATTACCTTTTAAGATGTTAAATAATAAATGTGTTTTTCTTTTACAGGTTTCATCAAAACTATATCCTTTGGGGTAAGTGGGGGGTGGGCAGGAGGGGGTAGTGGAATACCAGAGTGTTGGGGTATTCAATGACAGTTGGACTAGGCTGGGTGGGTTGGGGTGTTGGTAGCAAGAATTATTCAACTAGGGTAGGGTGAAGGGTTAATTGACTAATATAGAAAACAGTAAGAGAACTTCACTGGAATGGAGGTGAGGAAGGAGGTGGGTGCTATGATAGTGAGGGTACATATTTATACTAAGGTGTGGTCAGAGTTTTTTTTTTGTTTACGTAAGGTCCCCTTCCCACATCTAGGGGTATTCCAGGTGATAAAATGGGGGGGGGGCACTCCACAACACAGCAACAATGTCCAACAAGATCCCCCTTTACCCACTCCCCCTAGATTTCACCCTTGCCTATATTACCTCCACCCTACCATCCTCCTCCCTCCCACAGCACATCCCTCCTCTACACCTGGTTATTCATCGTTTCCATCTAGCCCTCTCCCTGAACCACACACTAGTACCCCTTGTGCTCTTTCAACATGTCCGCTTGAGCCCTGCTGGGTGTATCATCTCTACACTTATGTTAAGAACTCCATAAAACCTGTACAGCACTATGACAAAAGTACTGTTTATTTTTTCTTTCTCTCTAAAAAAAATATTCTCAGTACTGGTATGTTTCTGTTCATCTAGGCCTAGAATTAGTGAACATTTCTGATGTTTTCTTGTAACCTGTGTTTGACTCTAATACACATTGTATTAATCGCCTGTTGCATTCCTTTAAGTCCTGTACTTGTAACTTCTATGTATGATGTCTTGTTATTTGTTCTGTTTATCTGACATGGTACCTCTGTAAAAGAGCCTCTGTATCAAAGGTCTTTTCAAAAACTTAAACAAGTAAATAAAAGTTCATATCTGGGTACTGATGGTGCCACCGCGCATGCAACTTTGGTGGGGGGAGTTGCAGCCACAGGGTCGACCTCATAAACAGGGCAGCGGGGTGCAAGCAGGTCCTGAAGGAGAGCTAGGGTCTAAGTTGGTTAGCATTAAATAAATCCACTGTCCAGTCACAAATAAAGAATAAACAACAATTGATTTAATGAATAGAAAGGGCAATCACAGCTGCATGGAGCAGGTGGGTAAATCTTCTGTGCAGACCAAATGATCTTCATGGCACAAGTTTTTTAAACTATCTTTCTTGGAGCCAAGACTCCCTCACCTGATGGCAGTTGCGGCACAATCCCTGAGTCACTCTACGGCTTTCCCTACTGCACCACTTTCTTTGGTCCCAAAGGCTTCAATGAATGTACAAGGTGTTTCTGGTCTCCTCTCCTCTCCTCTCCTCTCCTCTCTCTTCCCTTCCCTTCTCTTCTCTTCTCTTCTCTTCTCTTCTCTTCTTCTTCTTCTCTTCTCTTCTCATCTCTCTCTTCCTCCTCTCTCTCTCTCTCTCTCTCTCTCTCTCTCTCTCTCTTCTCTCTCTCTCTCTCTCACACACCAGTCTGGCTGTCCTGCTCCCATTTAATTTTCCTGGAAACAGTGACCAAAAGGCACATGGTGCCCCACACGATTGCCCACCCAAACCGCTCAAGAGGCTGGGGTGGGGGGTAAGCTAGTGGTGCCGCTTCCTCCTCTTCACTGCCCCAGGGCAGCTAGATATGGACTAAACATGTCCCCAGGAGCAGGCTGCCAACACTGCCCCCATGATACAGTCTTTCACCCTGCACTGCACCCAATGTAGCAGCCACCCAAACAAAGGACTGCATCCTGAAGCCTACCCCAGTGACGGGGATCACGAGGTAGACCACACCATACAAAACCAGGACCGACTCCCATCTCCTCCTAACCAGAAGGGAGGTGTCCTCTAAACAGCAGCCCAAAAAGGACCCAAACCTGACCACTCCACTAACCCTGACTGGCTGAGAATGAAACAGGGGGCGGACCAGGAGGCCCAACATGGCCCCAAGCCTTGGCCCTGCAGCCAAACGTGTCCTGCCTTCAAAGTGGGAGCCCTATCTGTTCCCGGGTCCTTCCTCCTCCAAAGTGCACCAAACCAACTCCACCCACCAGCATGCAGAACTGAAACTGGCCAGCCCCAAATTAAAGGGCCCTAGACAGGTAAGCTCCCAGAGGAGACTTACATTTAAATAATTTAAAAAGAAGAGCTTTGTCATGCAATGTTTCAGTGAAGTCAGGAAACACTGCCTGCTATGTATAGTACACAGTTCTCAACTTAGCAGCAAATTTCCCAGAGTAGTTAAAATATGCTACCAATCTAGGTGTGACCACACACCCACATTTCCCTTTTCTTCCATTACAGCACCTCTCTAAAGAAATGGCTGAAGTTGCAGAACACCACCATCTTCTCCTCCATCCCTTCAGGGTAGCCACTACACCTATGTTTCTCATGCATTGATTTTCAGTTATGTGACTGTGTCTGAGTGGAGTACCTGGGAGGTCCACTTTTATACTATGAGTGCTCATTCCAAAAGAAGATCACCCCATTATCTATAACATTTCTTTCTGCATGTTTAGGTTACCTCAATTTTTTTGTGTCAATTCAGGGAGATAATCTCGGGCTAATGATGGGCATAAGGAAAATGCAATGGGGTTATTTGCCTAAGCACTGTGAGCATGGCCCCTACCCTGTTCTCACTGAGGCAATGCCTCACCGTATCACCTATCCCTTACACCTGATGGGGAGGCCTACATCGATTAACAAGACAGGACCAGATAATCACAGCATGGTGGCATTCCTTGCTTGTGCACACCGATGAATATGTGCTCCATCAGTGTATTGTTCAAACTTATATTTTGACTTTGGTGAGTTCTTGAACTTTTAAATGAACACTGTTAAAAATGTTAAATAGTTTTATACTGCAATGACAAGGTGTCATTATATATGAGTATATGTTCAGTGTTGCATCAGTATAGCCTAGAAGTTAGAGGAACAAGCTGTGAATGAGCTTGGTGCATCCAGCAGACCTGGGTTTAACTCCCACAACCACCACTTGCATACTATGTGACTCTGAGCAAACCATTTAACAACTCCAGTGCTCCCAGGTCAACCCTGAAAACAGGCACTTGTGCCTAGTGGGCCTTAAACATTTACCAAAGAATAAAATAAATATATTATAGTGGTTAGGTAGTGCCACTGTAGTTCGGGTTGAGCACGGAATTTCTATGTTAAACCTCAAACTTTGCACTTCGATAGCTTCACAACCAATGGACGTGGTTGGCATGTCTCCAAGTGAAGAGCAAGTATGTTGAGATGTAGCAGGAACCCATACTCAGGACATGTTTGGATATTTAATCATGCTAGCTGACCTTCACGTAGGTCGGACTGAGCAATGGGGACCCTGATATTGGTCTAGATAAGGCAGATAGTAATTTGTAACCACAGGAATTCATGCCAGCTAGGTCCATTAGACTAAATTGGGAGTGAATTGAACTTTTACAAGTGGGAGAGATGGGAACAACCAGGCAAAGCCTGCAGCCAATGAGGAGATAGGAGGAGGACGCGAAGAGTGAGGGTCGAGGATGAATGGACTTGACGTGCTGAGTACATTAATGCCAGGAAGGCTGCTACAAGCACAATTATGGTAAGTGCCATAGGCTGCAGTGAGCGGTAGAAGGAGGGCTATACCAAGCATCAGTAGAAAGCAGAAACCGGTAGGAGGCTGTGTGAAAGCCGTAGAGTCTATAGGGAGCAGGCGCTGCTGATTAAATATACAAGATTTATAAAGCTGCTCCACTGTCTGGAGTCATGAAGATGCTGCAACAACACAGTCCCCTGCCGTGGGAAAAACAGGGAAGCCACAACTAGATACGTGACGCCAAACAGCTAATTAATAGGGTAAGCTAAAGTAATTGATTAAATGCCAGCGCCTGAAGCAGGGCTGACATGCCGAGGAGTAAAGTACATAGAAAGGTAATAAGGGTTGGCCATGCATACTTTTTGCTGAATAAGAGTGCCAAGCAAACTAGTAGGGTAAATAAAGAGACTAAGTTTAGTATCGAGATAAATAGAGTCATGTTGATTAAATACTAGCAGCTGTAGCTGGGCCAACGAACCATGGAGTAGAATACAGAGGCAGGTAATTACCATAAGCGATGTTGACAAGTGCTAGGAGTCCAGGCTCAGGGCAGTAAGTAATCCTGGAAAGAGGAGTCCTGCAGAGTGGGGTGGTGGTCCAGGGCACCGGGTAAGACTGGTGATGTAATGAGCTAGCGGGTCCACCAGAGCTGTGCGCGGAATGCTAAACGTAGAGAGGCTCAAGTCTGCAGTTGCCAGGTAGACAAGTGAAGAACAGCAAGCCAAACTTGCAGTTGCAGGATGATCAGGAGGAGCAGAAGGGAGACAACATAATCACTTGAGCACAGTGTGGAAGGAGATGCTGGGCGTACAGGTGACGTCATGTCCTGGAGCACTGGCACAGAACTGCACAGTAGCTGGGGAGTGAGAGACAGAGAAAGAGCCCAAAAAGAGGGAAACTGGGGAACTGAAGGACAAAGGAGGAATGAGGTACAGGGGCCAGAAGGGCAAAGGAAGGAGCGGGGAGAAAAATTAACGGGGGAGGGAGCACAATGGAAAGAATGGGGGGAGCAGCAAGGTGGCTGGAGGCTTAACAGCAGAAGAGAGGGGGAGGGGGTAAAATGAGCACAGCAGTGAGGAACAGGAGGGGAGCAAGAAGGGCGCAGCCTCCAGCGTCAATGAAAAATGAATGAGGGAGCATTGAGGATGAACGGCCCTTTTATGGCCTGAGCAGGGGTGTGGGTTAGTTGCTCTGCCCCATTGAACTATAGGTATAGCCTTCCAATTCAACATATACACAGAACTTTGTCATTTTTGCATATTTTGACCCCAAATTTTTAACATAGTCTTCTTATGATCACACCTTATGAACAATGGTGGTGAAAATGTTTAAATCCTGCCCAAAGGGTGATTTTGCCAAGTGACCGCAAAATCACCTTTCTGTCCAGAGTTGCATAATTCAACCACCATTGTTCATGAGGTGAGGTCCCAAAAAAGCCATGTTGAAAATGTGGGCAAAAATATGCAAAAATGGCAAAGTTTTGCAGCAAAAGTTGGAAACCCCATTGAACTACATTGAACTGCACATACCTTAGTTTCTCATATTGCAGTTGGCGGTTCCAGCAGCAAAACATGTCTTTGGTCAGACAGTAGATCTTTGCCCTGTGACCTATTCAGGTAAGTGAGAGTGTGGGGGTATACTGTGGGGGTGTGAGTGGTGAGTGCTGAGTGGGAGGGTCAGATCTGCGAGGGACCATTACCTTTTTTTGTAGGTTGAAAAAAAAAACACATTGAGGGATGTAGTTTTTTATTTCAGTCCTGGATGGTGATCAGAGGGTGGGGGTGCCATTAGACACAAGGGGAAGTCATTCCATTATGGGGACATCAATCAGAGGGTGATGGGGTACCACTAGACAACAGGGAAAGTGAAAGCATTATGAAGACAGTGATCGGAGGGTGGGGGGTGCCACTAGACATCGGGGAAATTGAAAGCACTATGGGAAATGCGATTGAAGGGTGTGGGGGGGTGCCACTAGATACCAAGGAAACATTGAAAGAAAACAGGGATGGTAATAGGAGTGTAGAGGGTGTCACTAGTCACCAGGGAAACATTGAAACAATAGTTGGCTAGCAATCGGAGCATGGGGGAGGGTGTCACTAGACACCAGGAAAACTAAGTCCAGAATGTTTTTGTGTATGAAAGGATCCCTTTTTGTATGGCCAAATTCTTTTTTCATTTGGCTATATAAAAAAAGCAGAAGAGAGTAATGAAAAAGGATTCAAATAGCAAAACAAAACATATTTGGGGTCATTTTAACAATAGCAAAGTGTAGAATCCACCTAATGGGGCCCAATGAGCAAGATATGTGTGTTAGTCTCTCTCCAGGATGTCATTTTTGTGGGTTTTGAAATTTTTATTTTTAGGAAAAAACAGAAAACAAGACATGGCAAATGAAAAAGGATTGGCCCCTTATGAAAAAGGATTCTTTTTTTGTTTCATAAAGCTGTTTTAAAGTTCTTACTGAGCATTGTCAGAACCTGACATTTTAAAATTGAATAACTTTGGAACAGATTAATATTTTCTCACCAAACCAGTGAAAAGTTCATCTGTGGGCCATCCCCTTTCTACCTTGAGAATTTCAGACCAACATTTCAAACTGTCTGAGCACTATGGCTCTTGAAACAAAAAACAGCAACAAATCTTGAAAAATTAAATTTTTGCACTATCCAAATTGCAGAATCCACACATCTGACTGCAATGAAACTTGCCACATGCAGAGATCTACCCTACAAGACTGCACATGCAAAATTTCATGCACAGCCATTAAATGGTTGCAAAGGTATTATTTATTTTTATTTATTTCAGATTGCAGATTAATATCTTTGAGCCAGGATGGCTCTTTTACAAAGGTTCCATGTCAGTTAGACAAAAAACAGACATTACAAAGGTTCTATTTCGAGTGGACAAGAGAAAAAATTACAAAGGCTGGTTGCTGAACATGCAGGAAGACAGAACTATTAATAGGTTGTATAGTTAGACAAATTGGCAGTTACATTGTCTGTATTGTTACAAGAATAAAAGTTCATTTTGACAGATGGATCAATATATAGTTAGAAGTACAGATAAAGGCATCAAGGAATCAATCTAAAGTTCGGGGCAGAGTAGCTTGGAAGTAGCCTGAGGGGGCTTTGTCTTAAGTAGGAAAGAGGAATGTGGGGAAGAGCAGGGGTAAGGGTAAAAAGTGGAGTTTAACATTAAAGTGCCTACTCAACCCTAACTATAGTGATGCTACCATGCCACTATAATATCTTTATCTGTCTGTCTGTCTGTCTATCTATCTAGCTATCTAGCTATCTATCTATCCATACATATTTTGAATCATTATGAACACTTTCCTTTAATAGAGCTGATGGCTGATGGAGGAACCAGGGAAACATTGGGACGTGATGGTGACCATAGTTTCAAATAGAGATGAACTAGTGAAACTAATTACAAAAATGTGTAGTTTACTGGTTGATTGCATCCATCATTCCCTGCTTTGAGGCTGAATTTCAACTGCTAAATCTTAGACCACAGCTCTAGCACTGTAGATCTCTCTACATCTCCTTGATCCCTTCCTCACTATCTACTCTACTGAAGAGATTCATGTCATCTGTGAAGAGAAATAACTTTCCCTGGATGCCCTCTCCAATGTCACTGATGAACATATTAAAGAGGTCAGGACCAGGACAGATCCCTGCAGCACCACACTCATGACCTCCCTCTCTTCCGATTTGACCCATTTACCCTATGGGCAGTGCTCTGCAATACCAGATCGATGAGGAACAATACAGACATTATGGCAGATTTAATGTCTGTTCTTCATTTGATCTGGCTTGTTTAATGGAGACTTGGCTGAGTGACGATGCCAGTCCTGTTTTGGAGGTGGTTGCCCCAGCAGATTCTCCGTGGTACCTTGCCCACACAAATGATTTATTCTTTGTTCAGCTGCTCCGTTCTAGGAGACAGAACAGTGGGACATTTCATTCACTTCTCTTTTTACATTACATGAGAAACAAACCATACACATTGTAGTTCTGATGCTGATCCTCACAATGTACTCTACCCTCATTCTCAGCTTCCAAAACAGGAAACCTTCTTGGAAATCACTGGGCAACAATAATTGTCTCTGTTGGCAAAGCTTGGAACACATGTGAGTCCCACTGGTATATTGACAGACCAGGACATTAGAGAATTTCTTCATTTAACTCTGCACTGTAGAACTATCCCCAGAGGGCACCAACCTTCATCCTTCTCTGGATCCAGATTACAGCTGCACTGGCCTCTCAGGGCTCTTTTATACTCTATGTTAACTGCTCACTAGGGACCAGTGTGATCCCTAGAGACTGTAGAGTTGCTGTTGTACCTCTTTTGACAGGAGAGATCTAGACAACTACAGACTGGTTAGTCTGACATCAATTGTGGGGAAACTGCTTCAAATCCATTATCAAGGAGCAGATACGTGGACTTTCTGGAGATGACTGGTCTCCAAGACAGCAGGTAGCATGACTTTGTGAAGATGGGGTACTGCTAGACAAAGCTATTTGAATTGTTTAGATCAGCATCTCACCTAGTGGATAGGGGCCAGGAGGTAAATCAAATCAAATCAAATCAAACTTCATTTGTTAAAAGGTGCCTTTTCAGCAATCAAGGTGCAGGTACATAAATTAACAAACCATCAACATTTAATACACTAAAATCAAAACAACTATAAAACTATCAGTTGAATCCATAAACAGATGACAGGCCACCCTAACATTAAACTACTTCTGAAAAAGCCAGGCTGAAGAGTTATGTCTTAAGTTCAGTTTTAAAACTTTGGACAGTCAGGCAAGCCCTTATCCAATGAGGTAGAGAATACCACAGGGTAGGGGCCACAAATGCAAATGTACGGGTCCCAGATGTTTGAAATTGCACCCTAGGAATCTCTAGCAATCCCTCATTGGTGGATTGGAGTGGTCGGGAGGGGCAACAGGTAGATATTCTGTGCTTGGACTTCAGCAGGGCATTTGATTCAGTACCACAGAGAAGAGTATTGAATAAATATGGTGAATTAATGATGTGGGAAGGCTTAATGAGGTGAATAAGGAATTGGTTGGGTGGGAGAACCCAAAGGGTAGTGCTAAATGACAAATACTTAAGGGTCAGGGGTGACCTGCATGGTGCCACATGCATCAGTTCAGGATCTGGTGCTCTATAATTTTTTTTTTTTTTATTTGTAACGTTAGAAATGAGATCTAGAATATTATGTGTCTCTTTGCAGATGGCACTAAAATACATGGTAGAGTAAGGATGGAATCAGGTATATGAAAGAGGATCTGGAGAAATTGGAAACATGGTCAAAAATCTGACAGCTCAAATTGAATGAAAAAAGTTTAGGTACAAACACATGGAAAACAGCAATCCAAAAATGCATTTCTGGGTGAGTGTGCATGTGTGTGTGTTTGGTGGTGCTGGAAAACAAGGGATCTGGGGTTGTCATAAGTGACAGCCTTGGCACATGAAAAGCACAGGAGGTGAAGGCTTATGAGGAAAGACTAACTGACCTGAATGTGTACTCTCTGGAGGCCAGAAGAGAAAGATGAATATGACAGCATTATGTCAATACCTGAAGGGACTATAAATATTAAATATAAATCATGTGCATGCCCTAAGTGTTCTCTGGATGCTTGTTTCATTACTCCTACCATCCAGCCCCATCTCCTCAGGTGGCTCACCTCTCTCTGTCTGGGCATCTTCCCATAGGTACTGTCAGCCAGAGACCTTGGGGTCTAGGGGTGAAACACTTTGCAACAGGATTCCATGCCATCTAGACCCCAAAAGGGTGGAAGTTCTTCCAGAATAGAGAGTGTGAAAGGCCACAGACACACATCCAACCATATAACCTTTT
Source organism: Neoceratodus forsteri (assembly GCA_016271365.2). Lineage (NCBI taxonomy): Eukaryota > Metazoa > Chordata > Ceratodontiformes > Ceratodontidae > Neoceratodus > Neoceratodus forsteri. The sequence goes on from CM057459.1 coordinate 742,694,464, forward strand.
CTGTAGTAGCAGGGGGAAGGGGACTTGGTTATACTTAGCACTGAGCCTCATTTGCAAGAACCTTATAGGTTAATAAATGATAATAATACTTATGAGATTCTAAAGAAAGATCCCACTAGTGCATTTAAATTGGAATTGGTTGATTTTCTAGACCTGACTAGAAGACAGGAGTTGAATACTGGAAAGGGAATTAAATTTTAGTACCTCAGGTCTCTTGGTGGTTTGACTCTACTTCACAGTAAAACATGTTCTTTGGGTATCATACTGTATATGCTTTTTTTAAGTGTTACTATGTTAGTGATTAAGTCCTTGAGTGTTCTAGGTCTGTGTTGTGATACAAGATATATGTCCCCAACTGTGCTGTTGCCACACAGATTTCCTTGCTCTTGCCAAATGTTGAATGGGGAAAGTCTCAAAATAGGAAAAAGGGATCTCTCAGATGCTTGAAAAATGTAGATTATAAGGTTACATTATGGCTAGTCCAAACACTCATTAGATATGTTTGCTATTTGATGCAGTTTTGTACAGTAGGAGCAGAAAAGCTTTCTGTACAAAATTCATTTATTTTGCAAAATATAAGATCAGAGGAGTTAAAGTATGGACATAATACAAGTATGGACAGCCTTTATATAAAAAATGCCCTTTAGTAGATAGAAAGTGAATATTGCAAACTTCAAGTTGCATCAGTCTGGCAGTGTACTGGTTTTTCCATATTCCATCGAATGGCCTACTAGATGACTTCATATCCAGAGAGGACACCAGCCCAGCTGTATCCTGATTCATCACCTGGGATTCCGGATGACTTCACACTAGCTGTTTTCTCTTTTTCTGTTCCAAGGTTCCATCTCCTAGATGACATCATATTAGCAGTTTCCAGATGTTCCATCCTGTCATTTTCTGGAAGATGTCCGACCAGCTGTATTAGAAGAATGCTGCCAGGGAGAGTCTTCAGCAGGAACTAGGTGCCATATCATTTTTCTTTCTACAAGGGACTGGTAAGTCCAGACTTTTCTATTCTAATGACAATTGCAGTACACACCCTACACTAGCAGACTCCAGATGTTTGAACTGTCCTCAAAGACTCTCCCCTTTGGGATTTCAGTCTGCTAGAACTATGCTTCACCAGGCTCCAGCCCAGGAGACTCTTTATTGGACTTGCCTTCCGGCACTGTTGTCACTAGATGGGACTTTTAAGGCCTTCCATCCCCAAAATAATGTGTATTGTAAATGTTGTCATTGTTTTTCTACTGTTTTTTACTGTTTTTATTGTTTTTCTACTTTTCTAAAAAAAATATTTTGGGGGATTCTCCAGTGTTTTGGTGGCAGAGGTTAGATTGTACTGTGTTTGCAGATTAGGAGTGTGTTTTGTCTTTCTTTTTCTTGCAGGTGTTCCTGAAGAAGACAAGAAGAGAAGACAAGAAGAGGAGAACGGACTCAATGAAGTTGCTCACAGTGCTTTAAAGTAGTAGTGTTTAAAGTATGGGGTGTTGAGGTTTACTGTGTATAACTTTTCCTTCCACAGGTATGGTTGTGGGGGAGTGTGGTAGTAATGTTGAGAGTATAGCATTAGTTCCTGGTGTTTGGTTGCAGGTGTCCAGGGCTGGGGGGAGGTTCCCCTGTTTGTTTTGTTTTGGGTAATTTGGATTAGAGTCAAATAGATTTTCCCTAGAGGGCCAGGGGGGACAGACAGGCTGTGGTCCTGACTGGCCATAGGGGCCGCAGTACTGATATATTAGGGCTATGCTCTGGACAATTCTACCAGGACCACTAGGTATCTATAGTAAGACCATAGAGTAGAGGCTGATGCGTCAGCTGATGGCCTCTGGGCCCTTAGTATTGCCTGCCTGTGCCTGACACATGGTAGGGGAGAAGGTAGCACTACCTCCCTGTAGTTAACACATAGGGTAAGATGGCCTGGGCTGGGTAAGAAATGACTGCAGACAGTCCTTTTCCTGGCCAAGGGTGGGTGTAACCCCCCTGTCACCCGGGGTGACAAGAATCCCACTTAGACCTAGTGGCAGGCAAGGAAAGGCTGCTTGTGAGACACCAGTTAAATGGGTTTCACACTGTCTCACTCTGTCCGCAGTCTCAGCTGAGCTGGAGGGATCACATCATATAGAATTCTCGCAGCAGCATAAGCCACATTGGAATGTTGCAACAGGGAGTTAGGTTAGAATCTTGGGAGGTTTTGAATTAGTCAATAGTAGTCCACAGGGAGACTCAGTGGAAGCAGGAGGTGTGGGCAGTTGGCAGCCCCTCAGGGCTAAGCTCTGCTATAGAGCTGCATAGAAGAGTGGGTGTGTGTTCTCTCACTAGAGAAGAACACAGAAGAAAAGCGGTCTAGTGGTAGAGACCGTTCCCAGTTTGTTCCAGTGCCCCATCCCAGGAGGGGTGAGGGTAAAGAGAGCCAGCAATTTCAGGGGCAATCCCCTGGCCCTGCTGAAGAGGGAAAGCTGCCTGCTTTGATGTTCAAGTGTTGAGGCACAAGAAGTAGTTTGCTTTGCCAGAAACCTTGGGGCACCTGCAAACCAGTGGTGAGTTCTGCTCTGGAAGAGAGCCCATGTTTTCACCGGACAGAGAGTAGATTATCTGTTACTGTGGAGTCAGGGAAGGACAGCCAAGTACAGTACTGCAGTTGTGTGTGACTTAAAATGCATCAAAACAGTGGAGGTCTACAGGGATGGACATAGCTACTCAGAGATCATTATAAGCCAGGATATCAGATTATGAAGAGTAGAGTGTCAAATGTGACATACTTTTCGAGACAGCATTCTACAGCAGTGTGTTTCAAGAAAGGTGTTGATTCCAAATGAATGGCTGGGTATAGATTTGGGAGCAAGAGGTGGGAGACCCCCCCCCAATCAGGAGTAGCCAGATTAACCTCCATGGGTTCACTTTGGACACCTATAGCTTTCTCCCGGGCACTTGGCCAGTGTTCACAGAGAGTACCCAGACATGGGATTAGTGATAAAGATTTTCCCTTTATAGAGCCAGAAAGTGCTCATGGGTGGTAGAGGGAGCCACCAATAAATGTCCATGCCATATGGAAAGTAGTCCAAGTGCTGGCTGGATGTACCACACCAAGGAAACCAAGAGAAGAGTACCAGTTCAGGCTGAAAGCCCTGTGTGTTTCAGAACGTGAGGGTTACAGTGTGTAAGAAGATGTGTTCTAGTCTCCATATATCTGCATTACCAGGGAGTTCAGCCCCGTGAGGGTCCAGCTATGCTTTATTATTCTGTTGTTGTTGTGAATAAAAGCCACACTCTTGAATCCCACTCCTGGTTTGGACATTTTAGTTATTGCTTCCTGTGTCCAGATTACTTGGTTGCCCCTGTGCAGAGGTTTCAAACCTAGCCAAAATGCCTAGCAACAGTTTTCTCCCCGAATCCAGGCAGCCAGGTAGTGGGTTACAATATGGAGGCACCACACAGCGCTAATATAAAACAAAAAATAACATCAACCCGAGCCCTGGCTGGTTACAAATGCAATAAGACACTTTGGGGATGTGCATTAGACAGTTCTAATGCATGGGCAGGAGCTGAAGGCACGAGCCTGCAAGCCCTGGCCATGCATTACAACTGTCTGATGCACACTCCATTGTGTCCTATTGCTTACTTACATGTCACGTGTTAGTTTTGGTTTATTGTAAATTGTCCTGTTTCTCCATTGTTGTTATTGTGGAAACCTTACTTTGAATTGTCCTAGTGATTTTTTCTTGTTGCTGTTGTTGATTCTTATGTTGACTGTTGTATGTAATTAAACCTAGGTCTCCCCTGAAAATGGGACTTCTAGTCTCAGTGGGCCCACCTGGTCAACAAAATCCAAATCAATCAATTAATTAATTAATCAATCAATCAATAAGCAAGCAAAGTATCAGAGTGTTGTAAAATAGAAGAAAATACAAAAAACAATTTATTAATACATCTTATATAAAATTATCTCAAGAAAAAAACAGGTACAAAGAAAGTAAAAATAATCCAGGAAAAAAATATTTCTCTAAAATGTTTATGGGGACACAGAATCTTCACTTCATAAGAATTTGAGGGGCGAGAGATCAAGAGTACCTAAGTATTTTATTCTAAGATGATGCTTAGTTACTACAACAAGTCCAACGTCATAAAACATGCAATTCATATAACACCTTACACCATGAGGATACAGTTGCAGGGTTCATTATGATTTCAGCCAGTGCTTTTAAAGGTGAGAAACAGCAGGGAGACAGGTAGTGAGACATTCATTTACATACACCTATAAGAACAACAACAAAAAAACAGTGTTGTGTCACTGTGGGCTGCAAATGAAACCTGTGTGTGTGCTGAAAATAGAAAAAAAAAAGTCTGAATCAAACTTTTCTACCATTAAGCTTTCTTCAGAAATCACCTTTAAAGAAAGAAAAATGTACAGTCATTGATTTACAAACACAGTATTGAGCCAGTGTTGTTATTCCCTGCAGACTGCTTTTTGTTGCATCACGCTGTATAGGAGACGAAGCAATGTTCTGCTTGTTGATTCTCAGGGACTGAATTGTGTCTTGCTTGCTGTAGATATGTTGAGGTCGAGAGGTTTTTCAATGAAAACAATACATCTTACTGAGATTTTATTTCTAGCCGTGGAGACCAATTGTTGACTGCTGAACTGGTTGAAGAATATATATATATACAGTATATATATATATATATATATATATAGAGAGAGAGAGAGAGAGAGATAGATAGCTATATACAGTATTTGTGCGTGTGTGTGTGTGTGTATATATATATATATATATATATTTATATATCTATATATACTTTATAGTGGCACGGTAGTACCACTATAGTTAGGGTTGAGTACCCCATTTAAGGTTAAATCTGAAATTTGGCAGCTTAATAGCTTTGCCAATGTATAATGGATTTGCCTGAAATTTGGCATGCACAGTCTGGTACCATAGATCTCTGGATCTGCCATGTTTTGTAATGGTCGGATATACATTTGCAGAGCTGCAGAGTGTCACAAAAATGCACACATTATGTATTTTTACACATTCTTTGCAGCTGTCTACAGGTCGCACAGTTTGTGCGACCAGTTCAAAACCTTCAGGTAACATGCAGCCGGGGTCCCTGATGTGCCTTTTGAAAACTTTGTGGAAAAATATTAAATGGTTCAAAAGTGATTCAAAATAGAAGTTTCCCATTATAGTCAATGAGAAAAGTTAACAAACTATGCGAAAGTGTCACAAATGCACTTTTACTTTCCCAAATGACCCTTGTAGTGTCACAAATCAGCCATCTTGTTTTCAGTTGGTGGTCACAGAAATGCTTGGCATTTAAATTTTGGACCATCTAGCCACACAATTCTTGTTGTGTTCACCTAGTCAAACCCTGAGGATGCTAGCCATGTCTTTCGAGGTTAAAACTCCAGAAATATATTTTTAAATTTTTGTAAAAGTAGTGTCTCAAAGTAGTGCTGCATATGCAACACTTTCATGATTTTATTTGTGAAAGTGTCATGATTTGAAACACTGCTTTGCGACACTATGCCCAAAATAGTAGGAAATCTTTGCCACCCTGCTGCAAAAGAACAGTTTGGTCTTTTATGCTGAAATTTGGAGGGAAGAAAGCCAAGATCCCACAGGTGACAAAATATTAGAGGACTGCAAAGTTATGGCACTACAAAGTTGACAATTTTTTCCCATGGGCTAACATTATGGCGTCCAACGCTCCTTTTGGGGCCCATATCTCGAAAACATTTTGAGATATGGACTTTTTGTTGCAAGAATTCTTAGTGCCCCACTAGGGGGCTAAGTGCAAAACTAGCCAGGAAACTCATAAATAATATGAGATTTAATTTTTTTTTTCTGCGTCGTACGGTTCCTGAGATATAAGCAATTTAGTATTCCAGGTGTTCATTTTCTACTCCGAGGGCCATTATTATGCATACATTCTTTGTATAAACTGTGTTTCTGAATGCACCTTTTTGGGAAAAAAAGTGTGTGTGTTTGCATTACTGTTATAGTTAGCATTTCTGCATGTCTTTCCATAACTGTTTGCATTAGTGTTTCCGTTTACATCACTGTGTGCATTACCCTTTGCATTTGCACTTGCATTACTGTTACCATTTGCGTTTCCATTACTGTTTTTGTCTGCGTTTCCTTTTGTGTCACCATGTGCATTACCATTTGCATTTGCGTACACGTTTCCATTTGCATTTCCATTTGTGTTTCCTTTGGTATCATCGTTGGTGTTACCGTAGGTGTGTGCATTTACAGTTGCTTTACCGTGACAGTGGGCGTTACCATTTGCATTTGCATACGCACTTGCATTTCCATTTGTGTTACTGTTCCCTTTGACATCATCGTTGGTGTTACCATAACTGTTTGCATTTCCAATTGCGTTACCATAACTGTTTGCGTGTTCGTCACCATTTCCGTTTGCATTTCTGTTGGCCTTAGCATTTGCATTTTCTGTAGCATTTCCATTGTTGATTGCATTACTGTTTCCTTCTGCCTTGCCGTTGCCATTACCATTTGCACTTCTGTTTGCGTTTGTGTTACCATTTGCATTTTCATTACAATTTGCTTTTGCGTTTCTGTTGGCGTTAGCGTTTGTGTTACCATTTCTGTTTTAATTAATGTTTGCGCTTGTGTTTCTCTTACTATTTGTATTATCATTTATGTTTGCGTCATCACGTGCATTACCGTTTGCACTTGCGTTTGCATTACTGTTTGCATTACTATTTTATTTTACCTCACTGTTTCCATCACCGTTTGTGTTAACGTTACCGTTTGTGTTTTTGCGTTTGCATAGTGCAGTGCAAAACATTGTTTTTGCTATTTTTCTGTATTGTCTTCCACGACACATAACACAGCCAGTGTGTGGTTCATTGGTTTGAAACTTGGCAGGCAGAAAGACCTTTGTTCAGGGAACATGCCATTTGAACTTGGCCCACTTTGCAGTTACTGATTTTTCTGGCCACCAGGTCTGCCATTTTAGTGCATTTTCAGCCACGATTTCTGCCATTTTGTGGTGGATGACTTCTTAAAGGTACAGAAACATAAAAATTGAATATTTCTGGAATGGTTTGGTCTTTTCACATGAAATCTGGAGGTTTTGAGTGGATGTCCTGGAGATGTGAATTGTGCTGTTTACATGTTTGAAACATAATTCGCTGTGGAGATACTATATGACACAGTTAACATTTTGCGCATAGCATTTTGCATTGCCTTTAAATTTATAGCATAGGTAGCCCTAGTGGTATGGAGGTGCCTTACAGTGGTTTCATGTGTAAAACATTAACAGGTGTGGAATGATGCCGTTCCAACTAATGAAAATTTGGTTCATTATGCTTCAATAACTTCTGAACCATGTGTCTGATTTGCCTGGCATTTGGAACGTACAAAAAGGTATAATTCATCTTTCACTGTGCCAATTTTTGGACCACTGGCATATATGGTTGCTGAATTGTGCATGTTACATTGTTTGCTCCTGCCGCTGTGCGACCGTTGAATGGATGTACACACAATTCTGGACACATGGTGTGCCATGGTACATGTCTTCATTTAACAATTTTAATTTCAGTCGGTCATACAGTTTTTGCACAGCGAAGTAACAAAAAATCACATGGAGGGAGCACGGGGTCCAAAGGGCTTCCCACTCTGACCACCACATTCCGTTCACTATTTATAGTGCTCATTCTCAAAAAGAAGGGAAATTCATGGCAAAAAAATTATTTTAATGCATCAGTTAGGGTTGTTCCACAGTGTCTAAAGTGAGGAGATTCAGTGTCAGGGTTGCCACCCCTTGCACCCCATGCCCACCCCGTCCACACCAACAGGCATCAGGGTGTGCATTGGAGTGTTCAGTCCTAAATCTCACCCCATTCTCCTACACTGCACTGCCTCTGATTATTTACACATGGAATGGGGTGAGAGTTAGGGCCAACAACCCCAATGCACACCCCGATGCCTGTTGGTGGGGACGGTGTGGGCGTGGGGTGCAAGGGGTGGCAATCCTAACACTGATTTTCCTCACTTTTATCACTGTGGAACCACCCTAATTGATGCAGTAAATGGAGTTTTTTTGCCATGAATATTTATTTTAGTGGCATGTTAGTGCCATTATAGCTAGGGTTGAGTGCCCCTTTTAATGTTAAAATGTGAACATTTGCAGCTTAATAACTTTGACACCGTATGATGCATTGCGTTGCCGTTACTTCACTATTTATTGTGCACATTCTCAAAAAGAAGGGAAATTCATGGCAAAAAAAATCCATTTAATGCATCAGTTAAGGTTGTTCCACAGCAACAAAAGTAAGGAAATTCAATGTTAGGGTTCCCACCCCCCTTGCACCCCACCCCGCCCCCACCAAAAAGCATCGGAGTGTGCGTTGGGGTCATCGGTCCTAACTCTCACCCCATTTTCATATACTGAACCACCTCAGCCTTTCAGAGTTTTTTGCCATAAATATATATACAGTATATATATATATATATATATATATTGCAAAACACTTTGTTAATGCTCCAGTTAGGGTCAAAGTGACAAAAGTTGGAAAACAAGGGCATTACAGTTTCCAATCCTAACACCCCACCCTCCCAAACCAAGCAAGAGAGCAGGTGTGCGGTGTGCCTTGGGCTTCTTGCCCTGATGGAGGAGCCAGCTCTCAGGCTCAATTTCGGGAGTCCCTGGCATTCCTCTATTGGGATGTGTGTCAGGCGTTGGCAGTACTTAAAAATTATTGATGGTCTAATTAAAGGAATCAAATCAGCTACTTTGTTCATCTGCATACCAGAACCATTAATTATAAAAAACAAAATATGGGTCACTGTGTGACTACTCATTTTTTATAGTTTACACTCAGTGGTGTGTTTTTCCTTTAAAAAATACTTAAGCTTCAGTCTTGTGGTTTATGTTGCAAAACACAATTCAAGGGTATAAAAAAACTTGCATCACACAGTCACCCATATATCCTCCAGTATAGTCCCCCCTTTCTCCTTTTCACCCATCTCCCCAAATGAAGCCCTTAAGGCCCTCCTAGCCCTAAATCCTTCTAAGAAACAGAGTCCCAATGGGCTCGATTAGACGCTCTTTCATCTATCTGGCCCCCTCTATCTCCTCCCCCCCGCCACACTCCTAAACCTATCATTCTGTCTTGCCTCAGTCCCTTCAAATTGGAAACTTCCAACAATTATCCCTCTCCAGAAAGGTGGTGACTCCACCAACCCTGGCAACTATCACCCAATCTCTCTATTCTTCATTCTAGTTAAGTTACAAGAGCACATTGTACTTTCCCAACTATCTCACTGTCTTATCTCCTCCTCCTTTTTCACCTCTTTCCAGTCTGGCTTTTGAAAGTCCCACCCCACTACCACCTCCCTCATTTGGCTTACTGACTGTGTACTCACCAGTATAGATCAGGGGCAGATCACTTCCACAATATTTGCTGATCTGGTAAAAGGACTCCTTCCTCCTCCACAAACTAACTGCTGCTGGTCTTTCCACTTAAGCCACCATCTGCTTCCAATCCTACCTACATGATAGGTTGCCATCAGTCAAGAATGGCACCTCCCTCTCCCACCTCCTGATCAGTAATGGAGTCCTACAGAACTCAGTACTCAGCCCAATCCTATTTTCAATCTTCCTGAATGACCTTCCTGCTATCTGCTCTTCTACAGAAATACACCATCCTTTACACATATGGTACTTCCCAACAATCAGGTGTGGTAGCAAGACTGCAGCAGGACTTCAACAAGGTTCAACACTGGTTCTAATTCAACCAACTGTTCCTAATATCAAAAAGACTGTCTCTATGACCTTCAGCACTAGGCAGATACTTTCTAACCCCCCCACTGTCTTCCACACACTGGATGGGTCACCGTTAAAGAATGTTACCTCCTTCAGGTACCTTGGAGTATGGTTAGACCAGCACTTGAACTTTTCTGTACATGTGAATGCAATTCATAAGAAACTGCACCACATCTGGACCGCTGGTGCAGTGGCAAGGCATTCACTTGCAATGCCGACATTCCAGGTTTGGAGACAGACTCGAATGTCAGAAGGCCTGCTGTGGGGAGAAGGATTGAGTGTCCTAGGGACTGCTCTCCATCTTTGGGGGAGGGGGGAAGAGTGTCCAGTGCATTGCAGACCTCTGGTGGAGGCTGGGGGTACAGCCACTGCCGATGCCTCACACATGGGGGCAGAGCGGATGCTCATATCATTGCACGTCCCCACCCCCAGGGATCTTCAAAATTAGAATACCAAATAACAAATCTAGCCCCATTCATGACACCCCTGCTCCTGCTGAGACATATGTCTGCCGGGGGGGAGGAGTGTGTCCCACTCCTGTGACCCTGACCCTGGAGGGTAATCCAGGACAAAAGACCATTTACCCTGGGGAGAGGGCATTGAAACCTCCAGTTGGGGGGGGGAAGAAACTGCACCCTAAACTGGGTGCTTCATACAGAAACTGTGATTGCATTCCACTATCATCTTGCCATGCAATTGTACAGAAAATTATCTTCCCTTCCTTTGACTATGCTGATATAGTCTATAGTGCCACACCAAGCTCCACCCTTGCCAGACTGGACACCCTCTTTCACTCCTTCAGTTGATTCATTCTATCTTGCCCCCCTCAGACCCATCATTGTGATCTCTACAAAGCCCTCTCCCTCAAATCCCTTGAATCCAGATGCCTCATCCACTCTTCTAGCTTTGTGGTCAAATTCTGGTTTGGGTCCCTATTCCCCTACCTCGCCTCTACTCTCTCTACCCCCTTCCCGCCACTTCCTCTGCAACACCTATCACAGATCCCTGGCTCTCCCCCACAGATCCACCACCACCAGTAAATCTGTCTTCTCATATCATTGTCCTGAGCTGTGGAATGCCCTCCCCTTCCATCCAAAATGCTTCCTCCCCCACAGCCCTTTCCTCCCTACTACATAAATACACCTTGAAATTAAAGGAAGTAACAGCAAGACAGCTCCAGCCATGCTTTGAGTGTGCACAAATCAAATAAGTCCAAAGTGAAAACAACAAAAGACAGCACTGCTCAGGATCCTTTATAAATCAGCTTTTAATGTTAAAATCCAAAATGCCATACACACATGAGAAGCAGAGCTAGAATGCCAAAACACCCTCTACTGGTTTCACTTAAAACATGAAACTCCTATCTATCCATCCATTCATCTATAATTTCTAATTATAGAGCTGTGCAAAACATAAAGTTCCACTGGTGGAGTTCAGGTGGAATTGCCATTCTGATTTTGTGAAATTCAGCAGAATTTCCATGACAATTCTGCAAAAATATGCCAAAAAAAATTAAAATTGCAATGTAATTCCAGTCTATGTTTACAAGTACTTATTCAAATGTTATGTTTCACAGGTACATAGATCCAAATGACTTACATAATTATACCATGTGGCAGATTATGTTGATTATGTAGATTATCAGACGACGCTAGCAGCGTAGCACAAAACCATAGTGAATACAGCGTGGTTTCATGGTATGCTTGTTGCAATGTACTATAGTTGTGCTAGGCTACGTTCACAACGTGTTTGATGTTGATTTAAGTTTTGTCAATTTGCTTGAGTTGGGGGCTCCTCCCCCCACACCACATTGCTTTTTAACACTGGGCTGTGTGTGGGAGGGGCGAAGACCCACAACTCAAATAAACTAATAAAAAAATACCATTTCCATCAGTAGTCCAGGATAAGTATTTTCTGTTTTCTATTAGTCAGTGAGTCACTCACTAAAAAAAATCACTTACAGTGTGCTCTATGCCACATCAGATTGTCAGTTTTTATTGGTTTATTTGAGTGGGGACTCTGCCCCCACACCTCCTTGTCTTTTTAATACAGGGGTGTGGAGGCGAATCCCCCCAACTCAAATAAACTAATAAAAAATATGTATGTTGGTATGCTACATTAACAGCGGAGGTACAGTGGTGGTCCGATAATCTACACAATCACCCAGATTCCTAGCTTTACAGGGGGCTGAGTTGCAGGTAGCTAAACATTTAATCAAAATGTAATTTTCAGCTAATTTTACTAATCTTAACATTTCTTATCCAAATGTCTCCATAGTTTCAAGATTTAAAGAACCATAAGGCGTGGGTATGTGTACTATGGCTCTCACACTTTAAAGGGGGCTGTGTATGGCAGCCAAACAGTCTGCCAAAATTTCAGTTTCACTTATTTCAATCTTATTTTAAGAGTACTCCTCCAAATGTTGCCAAACTAGCTACATTAGCTATGCAGGTACAACCCACACACATAAGTGTATCACATTTCAGATTCCTAGCTTCAAAGGAGGATGATTTAAGCAATAATGCCCGACAGGGTGTGTGTCGTGCTGGGATAACGTCACGCCTCAGGTGGTTGGGCACAAGGCTGCAGACCGAGTGCATCCAACAACTGAGGCGTGACATTATCCCAAACAACACAAACCATGGAGGGCATTATTGCTATTATACAATGGCTCATTGTTATACAGAATAAAAAAAAAATTTAAAGATGTTTTTGTGTGGAAAAATATTTTTGTTTTTTAAGAGAAGATGAAACAATCAATCAAAAGCTCCATAAAACAATCAATCAAAAGCTCCATAAAATGCTGATCTGCAGGTTCGCAGTGAGGCTGAGACTAGACCAGTGATGTTCTACTGGGATAACATCACAGGTCCAGCCCAACACTGACCAATCAGAGTCCAGGATTTTTTCTTGCCATTGTATAATGATAGGTTGGCAAACATTTCATCAGCATTTAGTTTTCAGTTATCTCTATTTAATTTTGAAAGTTCATGTAAAGGGTCTGAGTTGTAGGCAGCCAAACATTCTGCCATAATTTAAATTTTAGTTATTTTCATCTACTTTTAAATAAATTGTCCAAATATTGCCACATATGAAACATTTAAACTTCACTACCACATAGATATGTGTGCATTTCCCATTTGTAGCTTTAAAGGGGACAGTATAGTGCAGTGGTTTAAGTCTCTAAGCTGCAAACCTAGAGACCAGAGTTTGAATCGCACAGCCCCCACTTGCATACTCTGTGATCCTGAGATAGTCACTTAACTTCCTTGTGCTCCCAGGTTGCAACAGCAAACAAGCTTTCAGCTTAGTGTGACTCACCTGGTAAAACATAGGTAAAAAAAATAAAAGAATCATAAGTAACAAAACTTTCAGATTTTTTTTAATTAAATCTTGCAAGTATGTAAACTACAAGATGATAAGCCCCTGTAAGTTTATAACTAGAGAACACAATGCCACTGAATTTGACAGGTTCGTAGTCTTTAAAGAAGGAGATTGCATGCATGAGTTTTATTTACTGTATTTCTTGCTTAAAGAGTATGTGCTTAGTAAGGGTGTATATCCTAAAGAATAAAGGTTTGTAACCTTTAGATGCCTTGGTAATCAATTTGTCTGCTTTTATTTGTTTCTTTTCTTACCTTTTCATCATTTTATTTTTATTTTGCCAACTACTAGTAAAACAAACTCTGGTCAGAGCCAATATGGCTGTGGAGAGCTTTTAGGAGCAGCAAGAGCAGTGAACAGAATATGCGGTGCTCTCGCTGCACAGGAGTCAACCATAATACTACAGCAATTACAGTGCTGTGCATGTGTGATATATGCACATGTGCAGTTTGCCCTGTAGTCAGCCTTGCACAACATGGCAGTGCTGACATAACTACGTGTAACAACCTAGTCCCCTTGGTTTACTAGAATCCCATTAGTACTAGTTTTAGGCATGTAGGAAAAGGTAGCTGGTGGGGAGGTCTTTAAGGGCTTTCTACATAATGACACCACTGTTTACTCAGCTAGCCTGAGAGAAGGATGATTATGCCATTTAGAACTCTCACAGCAGCATAACCACTTTAGAGTCAGTGACTCTTGGGGAGCTTAGAATGTTCAGCAGTAAGTTCAAGTGTGGCAGTTAGACTTGCAGGTCTGCCATTGGGACTCTGTCAAAGGGATCCCTGTTATTTCTCGCCCTAGTTTAGTAAAATCTTCAGTTTGCCTGCAGGACTCTTTAGTTTTACTCTGGGGGGGGGTGAGAGGGAATGCAGTTCTTGTGGATCCAAGGGTCAATCCACTGAAGTTCCTGAAGTTCACAGCTGCCTTAAGCAAGAACAATGAATAGAATCTGACAGCTACCAGAGAAATAAAGGTGCCTTTTGTTCTTTCCATGACTGAGAGGAAGGAACAACTGATCTGTGAGTACAGAATTTGAGACTGTTCTCTGAGGAGTTGTCTGAGGTGTGTGTGCCCTAGATAATGCTAGATCACACCGATCAGGATCCCTTTCAACACAACTGTGCTGAATTTAAAGTTAAGAATGGGAGTCTTCAGAAATTCATTGAGGATTGGAGACTCATTTGGTATAACTCTGAAGGAACTGCAGAGGCTGTTTCAGGCAGAGCTAAGTGGCTCGTGGATAGGTACCAGTGTTCCCTGGGCAATGACCATGCACCAAGAGGATTTTAAAGTGTGTGGCACATCCCATATACAGTACATACACTTTGGAAATGGAAATGTGTGGAAAATGTTTAAAGTGTGTGGCACATCCCACAAATATACACTTTGGAAGAGAGATAGAGATGTTTTTTGTGGAAAACAGTACTGCCTAGCAAAGTGTCCTGCAAAAGAGAGTGTGCCTGTATTGCAATGATAAACATTTGGAGGACCACCCTTGCTTTAAGTAATATCTGTAAATAAAGCCATGCTGCAAAATCCCAGTTACTACTTTAGACATTCCGCTTATTGCTTCTAGTGTGAACGTTATTGGGGCTCCACGTATGTGTAGCATCCTCTCCCCTGGACCTGGTTGTAAATAAAAATGAGCCTGGTATACATGTCAGTGCTAGGGGTGGTACCATGAGTGTAGCTCTGCCAAAAGAAAATTGTATGCCATTCAGTTGTCAGTAGTTATTTTAAGGGGGGGTGCCAGCTAACCAAAGGTGGTGTGGGGGTTACATACATATGCACGATACTCATGCATGCACAGTTTAAGTCTGCACCACCATGTTACACATGGCGGCCATCACGTCCACACTTGCAGAAGGGAAAAGTAGTGCACCAGGAAGTGGGTATGTTTATGCAGCCCACAGAGGGGAAGGGCTGCATAAACAGAATCACTGGAAACTATGCTGGAGCACTGGGGCAGAGCATGAGACAGCAGTCCAGTTACATGCTTCCACAGTGCTCTTTTACAAATCTGATGATGGCATAACATCTGTGGATACTGATCTCAGTGCTGGTAAACTACTTCTGGTATTCCCCTCAATTTTCATTTTCATAGGAGTTATGCCAAACAAATATAAATATCTCTAAACGTATATGAGTTATTCATAAACCATCAATATAAAAGTTGTTCGAAACAAAACAACCTTTCAAATGAGCCTGTTTATTAAGCTACACTAATTATATTTTTTTAAACTAAGGCCATGTGATTAACTGAATTTTCATTTTTCATCACAATTTTCACCTTTTGGATGGCTATATTTAAAAAAAATCTAACAAAGTCAGATTAGTGACTACTCTCATTTGAAAGGTCATTTTGTCGTGAACAACTTTCATGTTGGTTGTATATTGGTAACTTGCATACTTTCTGAAATATTTACATTTGTTTAGCATGACTCCTACTGTGTTCACTCCGAGAGAAAAAAAAATGAGGTTGTTTGGAAGACCATATTTTACAAAATATAAAAAATTCAGATTAGTGACTACCCTCATGAGAAAGATATTTTTGCCCCGAACAACTTTCACGCTGGTTGTTTTTGTGCACCTTGAATAGTTTTAAAGATATTTAGATTTGTTTGGAAGGCATGCATATTTGCTTTCAGAGAAAAGCAGCTTGGAGGTCTGTGTCCATCATTCTAATTAAACAGAAAGAAGTGAGTATTTCTTTAACTGCCATGGAGATTTGCAGAATGAAAGGATACACTGAAGCCTGCCCGCTGGTGCAGAGACATGGCTGCCATCTGCGATGCCAATGACCCGGGTTCGGGAACAGCTCCGGGAATCAGAGAGCTGGCCAGGGGGGAGTAGGATGAAGCATCTGCTGGACTGCTGTCCTTCTCCGGAGGAGAGTGGGTTGAGTGTTTGACACACTGTAGACCCCTGGTGGAGGCCAGGATTACCTCCGCGGTCAGCGCCATGACATACTGGGGGTGGGGCAGATGCGGGTCATCATTGCATGTCCCCACCCCCCCAGGGACTTACAGCAAAAAATATGCTGGCCCCCATTAATGTGCCATCCCCTCTGTCTACTACAGTCCCCTTCGGTGGCCCCACTCGGGGGGGGGGTAAGCCTGAGTATGAGGGGACGGTTACCGGAGCCTGGCAAGCCCATTATCAGGGCTAGAGGAACCCAGCAACAAAAAGAATATCAAAAAATACACTGAAAACTCCTAAAAGATGTGTTCCACAGAAACACCTTTTTTCAAGTGAAAACAGGATAGCTGTAGGCTCCACCCACAGCCATAAAAATAATTCAATGGAATCCTTGTATTATGAAGTTGTAAGATCCTCACTAGAATGGCTGGCAGTGTATTTCAGTCAGAGTCTACAAATCTGTTTTCAGATTTTTATAGAGAAATAAAGCTTTCTACCATTAAAATATTATGTATTTGATAAAAGTATGTGATTTTTTTCATAACCTGTGATCTTTTGTTATAATTTAGCAGGTGTTACTTTCATCCTCACCACATTTTACTTGGGAAGAAGAAAAGAGAAGTCAATTACTGTTTTAAAAAATTATAAACTCATACAGATGGACAATAATAGCAAAAATAATAATATTATAAATAAATAAATAGCAATAATAGCAGCAGTTCTTATGGTTCCTGCTACCAGCACACAAATGGGTGACAGGGCATTTGCCGTATGTGCACCAAGAATATGGAACTCCCTTCCTATCCAGGTCTGCTCTACCACCTCCCACACCTGCTTCCAAAACTCCCTCTGGGATTACTTGCAGTGCTCTTTGGTATGCAATTGCTCTTAATCACACTAATGACCTCTCCTGCAAGCAGGACACTTGTCTCTGGACATCTCCATTTGGCACTTTCCAGAGTTCCTGTGCCGGATCCTCCTGCTAGCCATATCTGCCCATTTTTCTGTTTACCTGTACATTTTTACTGTATGTATTCTAAATTGTTCACCCTGTCAAAATCATTTGAAATGTCTATATATTGTCTTCTGAACTTATGTACAATCTTTACTACCCTGAAATGTATGTTTTGTTTACCTGATGCTATGTGTTACTCTGTTTGAACATGTCTCCTTACTTTCCTTGTAATCTCTGGGGTCGCACCTGAAAATAGGCATCTGTTTTGTCTAGTGTGCTTACCTGGTTATCAAAAACTAACTAAATGAATAAAAAAACATATTGCACAATGTAAAGTATGTTACTGAAAGAAGTAATTTTTTTCTTTAAAAAAAGATAGAAAAATATTATTAGTTTCTCATTTAAATACATTCTGCTTCTAAGTAGGTGGCAGTTTCTGACATCATAATACCAGAATTCTATTGAATTCTTCTTACTAGCAGTATGAAAAGCAAAGGTGAAACCCACTTATTTCACTACACTGTGAGCTCATACACAACAAGGATATTTTTGACTCTCGAGGGTTCCATGGTAACCAAGAACTCGAGAGCGAAACTTGAGAGGTCTTGTTACCATGGAAACCTCGAGAGTCAAAAATATCCTTGTTGTGTACGAGTGTTCATACACTGTCTTTTACAGTGTTTGGGCACTCAAAAAATACAGTAGGTGTCCTTACTTTTTCATTTTTTTAATTGTCACTTGCTTCGTGGGCCAGCTGTCACCACCGCGGCCATTTCCTGAAGATCAGTGGTCACCGGAATGCACATGCATGACCGTGTTCCATGTTGTAGTGCTGTAGTAGCTACGTAGCTAGTGCAGCACAGTAAACACAGTGACATAGCTACTTCAGCACAACGCTGTTCTGAACATGGATTTCCATGCAGAACAGCGTTCTACCATACGCTATAATACATTGTATTCATGAAGTAGCGAGAGAGTTGGAGAGGCACTGTGGGACCTTTATGCTAATGCAGGTAAGGTGATTTGCCTGCCTGCAGTTCAGGTCAAATAAGTATGATCAAAAACTTTCAAAACAGCAGACCTCAATATATTCTAGCTAAGCACTGCATGTAAAGGGAACAGCAGACTTTTAGGAACATTGTGATGGGGAGTACAAGTTCTGAGGACATGAGGAGATCACTTACTGAATTAGAGATGTTGCAAAGAGAAAGATGACCTTTTCCAAGGCCTTCATGGTTCTTGGGCCTGTTAGGCATGGCAGTGACATCAATGAGACAAGCTTTTTTTTTCTAAGATTCTGTTTAAAGAGAAAGAGTCTTCTTTTTCTGGAAAATTAGAAGAATCCAGGATAAGGAATGCCTACAGTCTCAGTATGTGCTGCAGTTGGGCCAAAAGGAAGGGGTACTGGTTTTGTCAGGGTACATGAAGTGTTGGGGATTCAAATTAAAGAATAGGGGTTGGGGAGGCAGCTAATGAAGAGGGTCAAGAGTTGCAGGAGTATGATGCATGGGTTTACCAAAAACAGACAGCTGAACTGGGCAGCACAAGAAGAGAACACACTGAGTTGGAGCAAGGAAGTACAGTACAGAGGCAACAATTCCAACTTGAATGCTGTTTATATAAGAATAACACCCAGCAAAATTGACTATCCTGAGGGCCTGATGTACTTGTAAGTTTAGGACTTAGAGGTACTCTAAAAGATGCAGTGGAGGTGCATGGGCACCAAGAGGTAGGAATTTGGGCTATTCTAACAAGAAAGGTCGGATAGGAAAATGGCAAGGCAAGGCAAATTTTATTTAAAAAGACGTCCATCCCGGAGGCTATGGGCGCCAAACATATTAAAATTTTATACAAAACTCAATAACGACTATAAGTATACAAACAACATACTATAAAAAATTAAAATGAGTAGGTGACTCTTTTTAAGGGAGTGTGTCACCATGAAGAAAAAGGATCAGAGGACCAGTGGTTTTATTGAGTGTATCTGGTTAAGCTAACAGAGAAAAAGAGGAGTGGACAAAATAGTGAGCCAAGAAGGATCCACAGGACTGCAAACAGCTCAGCACCGATTATCAGATGAGGTAGTGCTACATGCTTTCTGAGTGTTAAATTCCACAAGAGGAATTCTGAAGGCATTACCTATTACGTTACCTTAAATATTTGAGAAAATGTTGTCCATAATAGTTTTTGGTATTTCCACAGTAAATTCACACCTACTAAACCACTTTTTTCAAGTTTTGTTGACTACCAGGATACGCTGACATTGGATATGCATAGCAAATGTCAGGTATATACCTGCAAGAGCAGAGAAATTGCAGACATCCACATTTTTAGAAATTTTTCACAAAATGTCACACTTAATTACATAGTGAAATTTTGAACCCATGCAACTTAATTTTTTTAAAGCCAAATCTCACCATATTTCATCAATGCTATGACCCTTACAAAAAGGATATATATGCTAAGTTTCACTTATGTAACTCCAAGGTTGGTTGCGTTATAAGCAAATACATATTTTCACAAACTTTTCCCCCCAAAATAAAATGCCAGATTTTGAGTCTATATGTTTGAAAGTATTCATTAAAATGTCATGATATTTTGGTACCCATCAATGCATAACCATGATAAATTCCAGGGGCCTGATGTTCAAAAGATTGCCCGGGCACAAAACCACATTTGCCCACGCAAACAGGGTTTTACACAGATGTGCAACACTAAAAAGCCCAGTTAGCGCGGACAAACAGGATTTGCACCCGGGCAACATTCAGAGGGGGGCACAATGTAAATGAAAGGGTGAGGCCCTAAACATTGGCACAGTCCAATACTCAAAGTATTTGCACTGCGAAAGGCTGTTTTGCAAGGTCCCTTTGTGTGGTGCACATACTGCTGATTGAAACCACCACTTACTCCCATTCAACCCTAGTGGTTGGCTGAGGAAGTGTGGCAGCCTCCCTGACCCCCAATGCAGTAGTCCCTGGTACCTACATTAGTGGTCCCCCCACTGATCACCATCTCAAAGTTATAGAGTAAAGATTCCCTGGTGCTAGTGGCCCCCCAATCACCATCCTGAAGTTGTACATTAAAGATTCCCTATTGCTAGTATCCCCCCCCCCCACTGATTGTCGTCTGGATGTCATAAGTAAAAATTCCCTGGCTAATGGTCCCCACCCTGACCACTAGTTCAATGTAGGAAATAAACCTGTCCCTAGTGTCCAGTGGTCACTTCCCCCACCCATGCCCGAAGTGTATTTCCATATTCCCTGGTGTCTAGCCAAACCCTCCACCCCCCCACTCTGGCAGGTAGTGCCCCACCACCCTGCTCCCCCATCCCAACCCTGAGCTAGTGACCAGAACAGCCCTCCACTCTCCACCATAGCCAGACACTGACTGAGCTGTCAATGAGCACGTAATGTTACAGTATGGGCTCACTGACAGCTCAGTCAGTGGCTGACCATGATGTAGCGTGGAGGGCTGTGCCAGTCACTGACTCTCTATCATGTCCCCTCTCACTCTACTCTCTCCCAGTGTGTAGATGCTAAGCTCCCTCACTCTCTCTCCTTGTAGGGATTTTGGTGCACCACTTTAGTTGCCCTCCTCCAGACTGCCTATGTCCTTTCTGTGGCGCAGCCTCCAGAACTGTACTAAGTACTCCAGGTGGGGTCTCACCAGTGACCAATGCAGTGGCAACACCACCTCCCTCCTCCTGCTTGAGATGCATCTCCCAATGAAACACAGCATCACACTGGCTCTTCCCACTGCTTTGTCACACTGCCCTGTCACTTTGAGGTCATCAGATATGATAATCCTAAGGCCTCTTTAATGCTTATTGCTTAGAGACTGCCTAAGAACAGATTTGCTCTCTCTCACCTCCAAGATGAGTCTCCCTCTCAACCCTGCTTCAGCTACAGACTTCAAGCAGGTGGGCCCAACTACCATTTGCAGTAGTTCAATCTGACTGGAGTGGGTGAGCCACCAAATAGGCCACTTGAATTGACCAAATGTTCATGGGTAAATACCCTTGCCTTGATCTCAGAATGCCCTTATGGCACCACTCCTAGTCCTTTCTGGTGCCCTGCAACTGAGTTGACAGTTTCCTTCTAGACAGACTGTGTAGAAACCCTTAACCCTTTTTCCCTACAGCCAAGGTGGGCAGAGTGCATGTAAACATGGCTGCAGTCATGTTTGTTGACATGCATTCCTATATTGGCAGCTCTGACCACTTGCTAGAATGCACCTGGTGCTATAAATCCCAATTCTCTGGTCCCCCATCACAAGTGGTATAACTGGTCACATCCCTTGTCAGTGACAACTTGTCAACAATCATCAGTGCCCCAGAGTGCAGGAGAATACAAAGATAATGACCCTCTGCTGTTGCTGTCGATTACACCTTTGTATTCCAAGTGGGATTAGATGAAGGTTGGACTGGGGTGGCAGTGGCCACAGAAGTCAGTGATGGGACCTTGAAGAACCCATAAGGTAAACCATATGGAAGGGGGCTGCACGTGTCCATACTCAAACTGGCTATCATCAGTGCTGTGCAGCAGGAGCAGCAGACAAGATGGAGTTCAAGGGTGAGATTTTTAAACACTTGTGTCCATTTTTCAGATATGAGTGCAGAATTCTGCCCTATAAGTTAGACCACTAAATGTTGGTCAAACTCCCGGGATGGAATTCCACAACTGCATCTGAAAAATAGATGTGGTTTCCACAGTTGCTGCAGCAGAATCTGCCAGAAACTGCAGGAACTGTTGCAAATGCATCCAGATGTATGTGAATGGAAAGCAAACATCTGGACAAATCTGTGCGGATGCAGCACATGCCCTAAATATGGATGCAAGTGCTGCATCCTGCCCATTGAAAATCTCTCCCTAAGTCCCTTCTGCCATTTCGATATGTAAGTTCAAGTTGACAAACTTCCTGTTGTATCAAATAAGTTAAGGAGCAAACTCTTTCCCAAGATAGCAACTGGGGCTATAAACCAAATTCTGAGTAACTGTCATATGAGTTATGCATGATATGACAAAATCCTAGAGTTGGCAAGGGTCTGATTTGATGTGCCACGTATAGCTGCTGACTGAGGTGGAAAAATATTGCAAAGAATATGCCAGCTGCATCCAAAAAACAGACTCCCGAAAAGAGCAGAACCCATGGCAAACATCACCAGCAGTGTACCAAAGGCCTTAGTGTGCAAGGACTACTTATGTTTAGAACCGAACAGTGAAAACATCACCAAAATCCTGCAGGTCACTAATCATTTCATTCATTAAACACAGGTGCAGCCCACCAAGGATCAGCTGGGTTTCTCACAGAAGGTAAAATGCTCTAGGAGAAGTGCTTTGTGCATTATAGGTTGCTAAAGAGGTTGCATTCTGACCAGTGTAAAAACCTTGAAAGCAATCCCATTGGAAAGCTTCTGCAGCTAATACATAGATACAGCACATAGAAACTGTCAGCAGATAAGGACTGCTAGGCCCATCTAGTCTGCCTGTAAGCCCTATACTTGTATAATGAAAGTGAAGAAGTCCTCTACCCACACTGTATCACCTACTGGAGGATGCCCAAGTAGAAAGATTCAGTGAGACACTCTGGAACATGTTGGGCACTTCGATCCAGCTCAAAAGTCAAAGTGAAGCTAACAGGTCAGCTCTGTTGGCCTTTGTGTGAGAGGTTAAACTGAGGTCCCTTCTGCCCATCAGTGTTTGGCTGTGAAGGTGGACGTTAATTATTTCATGGCACTTATCATAAGAGTAATGGATTTTTTCCTTGGTTTCCTGGCCAA
The DNA here is from genome assembly GCA_016271365.2 of Neoceratodus forsteri. Lineage (NCBI taxonomy): Eukaryota > Metazoa > Chordata > Ceratodontiformes > Ceratodontidae > Neoceratodus > Neoceratodus forsteri. The sequence continues at coordinate 742,717,284 of CM057459.1, forward strand.
CATTCTCCCTGGCAACAAAACAGGGCCATGTAAATCCTCCCCACCACCACCACCACCACCGATGCACCTTTAAGCAAGCTGTCCTAGCTCAGTGTGCCTTTCTTGGTCAAAAATTATCACTAAACTAAAGACAAAAGCAGCTCTTTCTCTTTTGTCCATGATAACTTATTCAGGACTGTTTTGATGAAGTATCAAAATCCTGAAGATTATAAGTTACACATACACATAACATTTTCATAGTAGTTGCAAAATCACAGATCTAATGTGACAGTGTATCAGATGGGGGGGGGGGGTCTCTCATCTCTCCTCTTTATTATGTCTTTGGAAAACCCTCAAAGAAATATGAGAAGATGCAGAACTTGTAGTCCTCAAAATTGCAAAATAACTGCTGCAAGCAGTACTCTGTTTTGCTTTTTTTTGTGGTTAATCATGTTTTCTTTATTGAACAAAAGAAAAAAAGAATTCACAATACAAACAAAACCATATAATACACAAGTACAAGAATGATTAGCATCAGCAATCCATAAACACATCAGAGTAGCAACTGATACAGATTATAGAACAAGCTGTGGTGCCAGTTATAGGAGCCAGACTTCACACCCATGGAGAGGCAATCTCACGCTCCCTAACCTCTTGCGTGGGGGAAGGGGAAAAATAAAGGGAACTACCAGAAAAGGAGACAAGTAGTGATAAAGTATAACACGCTGGAACCCAAATATCCCTTCATTACCAGATGTATCACCCCTTTCTTACATTATATGAATATCTATGCAGTATCAGTATAAGGATTCAAGCTATTTGCCTTTATATTAGATATTCCTATTCATTAAGTGCTTCAGAGAGCTGAATAATGATAGCAAGCAAGCCACACATGAGCAATAAGCTTCACCAGGGCGGGTACTGTAGAGTATTGATGAACAGCCCAGATGTACTATGAGTCATGAGGCACCACTGAGTGCATTCAACCAGCCCTGAATGCATCAGTTCCTTCACAGTACCCACCCTGTACAGGCTTACAACGTTTATAAAACAGCATTTTTTTCTGATAATTTAACAAAAAAGCAGAACACTTTTTAAAAATAGTTTCAAAGGGGAATTTAAATTTGTCACCTTGCTACAATATGGTTGTTTAGCTTGTCTTTTTAGAATGTAAGAGAACTGTCACCACAGTGTTGAACAGAACACTATTTCTGTTTGCATTGCTGAGACGCAGAATTTTGTTTCCACAATCAGCCGTACTGTATGTGGTGGATCAATGCACAATCATGTGATGCATTTCAGCTCAGAACAGACTATTATTTCCTAATCCTCCCCCTTATCCTGCCTGCCTCGTTTGAGTACCAGCCTCTAGTTCTTGCAGTTGCCACCCATGTCTATTCCTTTTAGTATTCAGAATACCATGATAATTTCCCCACTCAAAAACCGTGCATAAAAATGTATATTTTCCTTTTTGATATTTAAAGTAGCAAGACAATATGATTAACGGATGATTACTTTTTACAGATTGAAAGATGATTAATTTGTTATCAACACACATGCTTCATTAGTAGCACTGGTTCTGGGCTATTATTTGCCTATGGCATTTCTGAATATCCTCTGGTGTTTAGTTTTTGTGAATATACATGCATATCTGGGGGTAGCTGGATTTTCAAAGTGAAATGCAAGGCTTGTGTCAAGCCCAATGTTAGACCCTTTTTGTGGAACAGCTGTGCCAACACCTTTTCCACAAACTGCACCCAATTTTAGTAGGTCTGGCACTGTTACAGCACTTTTCCTGATTTATGACAGCTTGCACCATGTATTTGGTGAGAGCCCTATAAAAAGGGTCCCCGGATTGCCACAAGCAGGACCAGAAAAAGCTAGTCTAGCTTGCAGCATCTAGCATACAGAACAGAAAATCTCAGTTGCCGACCAGGAGAATGCTACAAGCCCAGTGCGCCATCTGTTCAGCACAGCCAGGGCTTGCAACATTCAGGAAGCTTTGAAAATCCGGCTCTACGTGTTTAGTTTGTGTGACTATATATGTATATAAGCAGTAACATTATATTTTTACAGTTTGTCATCTTGTGCCCTGAAAGATACTATGACCCTGAAACATTGACTACATTATAAGCAGTTTTTGCGCAAGTACTTCACTTGACAAAATCTGGCCAGAGCCAATAGGGCTGCAGGAGGGGAATCTGGGTTTAAAATATTGAAAATTATTATTTTTTTTTATATTTTTACACCAAATTTTCAACACAGCCTTGTGATGAACTTGTCTCATAAAGAACAGCAGAGAAAATGTTTAACTCCTGGCCTAAAGATGATGTTGTGCAGGGACTGCAAAATCAGCTTTTGAGCTTCAAACACACATATTGGGCAGGAGCTGAAAAATGACAGCTGCCACATTCAGGGGTCGCTGTTTCAAAATGGCTATGTTGAAATGCTGTGATAAATATATTGAATATTACAAACGTTATAAGCCTGCATTTGCAAAATGCAGCATCGCCTCATAAATTAATAGGTGAACATACTAGAATCATAGAATACAAGAATGCGCACAGTACAATACCACCCCGTATTACATTTATTCAAAGCCATGGAATGCATTGCTAGTCTTTTTCTGGCAATGAAAAAGTTTAACTTGGTGCATGGGGAGGAAAATCAAGCCCTAAATATCATGATATCAGGGCAGAAAGTGGGTCATGGTGCATTCAGATGAAAGTGAGGATAAGGTAAAGAAAATTTATTGTGGTACTGTACTCTATAAAAACCCTGCTGAAAGAATACAGCATGGAGCTTGGCATAGATGCTGAATTTTTTGGTGCGGTCTAATAGTGCAGCAAGCTGGTGTCGGCATTCTTTTTTGAGTGGGGGATTGTGAAAAATGTGAGATAGTTGTCAATTCCAACCCACCTTGTTTCTTCTTTGATGACAAAATCACTGCTTTAAGAAAATGTGCTATGTAGATTATAATCATCCATCATATTTTCAATAACTTCAATGTTTTGCACCACGTGGGTCACTGTCCTACATAGAAAAACTGATCATCTCACTCCTCTCTGAGCGCAAACCAAGCCCCCCTTTTTGTGTTGACAAATCCCCCCCCCATCATCTGCCACTTACTTAGTGGCAGTAAATTTATGCAGCATTTTTTTAGTTCTACATATTTGTGCAGTCCCATACAGTAAAATGCCAACTGACACCCTTTATAAACTTCCCTCCATCAGTTTCTTCATATTTCCTCCAGTGTTTACATTTACTGCAGCAGTAAAGAGAATGTGTTCAGTACTAAAAAGAAAAATAAATTTGCTGGTGGGCTTTCTGTTTAGATACCTTTCTTAAGGAGAAGCTGCATTTTCAAAACAGGAATACCTGAAAGGGTCTAACAGATAATATCCACATTTATGTTTACTAGCAGTTGTGGAACAAAGCAAAAATGGATCTGGAGCAGCAGAACAAGTAATATGGTGCTCAGCAATGACACAACTGAAACAAGCAAAAGGATGAGGAGTACCCATATATGCAGAAAGCCCTAGGATCGCAAAAATATTATTCAGTGTTCTTCATTTAAGTAAAGTGCATAGTGCACCCACACATAGTGAGCATAAAAGAGTGACGTCTGAGCCACTCTGAAAGTAATACTTCTCCCGGCCCCTGCCAGGCATCATCCGAGTGAATCACTCTGATGACACCTGGCAGGAGTCAGGAGAAATGATAGTTGCAGATAGGCTCAGCCACCACTTTTTTATGCTCACTATATGTGAGTGCACTATGCACTTTAGTTAAATAAAGGACTCTGAATAACAATTGTGTGGTTCTGGTGCTTTCTGCTTATGTGGGTGCTCCTCATCCTTTTGCTTGTCCCTGTGGAACAGCAGACTGAGATGGGACATGAGCTCAGTCTTCCCATTCTCAGGGATATTGACAGGACTGAACATATGGATATGTTCTCCAGCAGGGCACAGGGACATGCTCTGAAGGTCACAGATGGCAAGTTTAGGAGTAACATTAGGAAGCCTATGTTGTTCCAGAAGGTGGTGGCCTTCTAAACTGAACTGCCAATAGAGCCACTGGACATGAAGACAGTTGAGTGGTCCCCAGTGTTACCCATCCCTTAGCTTTTGCTGGCAATGAGTCAATACAGCTGTGGAGAGCTTTAGGACTGGCAAGAGTGTTGAAAAGAATATTCCGTACTTTTGCCACACCAGAGTCAGATGTAATTGATACTGCTGTGATTACACAACTGCACATGATTCATACTTGCACATGCGCAGTTTGCTCCGGAGTCAGCCATATCATGGCAGCTCTGACATGACTTCATGTGGGCGATACTTACATATGCATAGTTTAAGTCAGCACTGCCATGTTGCACACAGCAGTCATTATTATCTCAGCAAATCTATCCTGTGTCAGTACATTGCACACAGATGTAAACATGGGTAAAAGGATGACCCCACCGAAAATGAGATAATAATAATAATTTATTTATATTGCACCTTTCTAAACCAATGCGCATTAACAATATACTTGTTAAAACAATAAATAAAACACAAATACATAATACAATGCATAAATTATTAAAACATCATCATTAAAACATCAATCAACAAAATGCTGATGACCACAGATGGGATTTTAAGGCACGCTTACATTTCTTCACAGACGTGCACTCCCGGAGCGGACGGGGTAGAGAATTCCAGAGGGTTGGGGTTGAGTACATAACAGCACAGGCCCCGAAGATTTCAAAGAAACCCTAGAATCTTTAGCAACCCCTCGTCCACCGAGCGGAGTGATCGCTTAGGGCAGTAGGGCACCAGAAGCTCTTTCAAGTAGACTGGACCCAGTCTGTGGAGGGCTTTATAAGTCAGAAGACCAACTTTAAAGGTGATCCACCACTGTATTGGCAGCCAGTGCAGTTCGCGCAGCACCGGAGAAATATGACAGGTATGAGAAGTACCAGTCAAAAGCCGGGCCGCAGCATTCTGCACTAGCTGCAAGTGGCGGATGTCAAACCCTGGTAGCCCTAGATAAAGGGAGTTGCAATAGTCAAGGCGTGAAGTCACAAAGGCATGGACCAATGTAGGCAAGTCACTGGATGGAACTAGGTGCTTGATCATAGGGATGTTTCTCAGATGGCAATAGGCTAATTTGATGACTGCTGACACCTGTGATCTTCACGTCAGCCTGTCATCAAAAATCACCCCCAGGTTTCACACCTCTTCAAAGGTTAGGAGCTGGGAGCCACCCAGAAATAATCCTGAGGGCAAACCAGTTCCTACCCTCTCTATCCTGTGACCTGGGTCCACCACCATTACCTCAGTCTTCTTCAAGTTCAAGCTCAGCCAGCTCGAATTCATCCAGTCTTGGATTTCAGTGAGGCAGTTATTAAGTACCGAGATAGCTCTATCCTGGTCGAGTGCAAAAGATAGGTAGAGCTGGGTATCATCAGCATAGCAGTGAAACCTCAGCCCATACCTTCTTACAATATCTCCGAGGGGCAGCATGTACACTGAGAACAACATGGGAGACAACACCGACCCCTGAGGCACCCCACATGACAGCGAGATTGGGCCAGAGGAATCTATCCCTGACACCCCCTCTGAATTCTGCCAGTGAGGAACGATTTAAACTACCTGAGGACTGTACTAGATAGTACACAGATAAACCTCAGGCATTCAAGAAGTATCCCATGGTCCACAGTGTCAAACGCTGAGGGAGATAGAGAAGAACCAAGATGGAATAGCTCTTTCAATCTCTTGCCATCAGGAGATCATTGAGCACCCGAACCAGCACAGTCTCAGTAGTTTGCCTCTTACGAAAACCAGACTGAAATGATTCATAGATGTCATGGATGGTCAAATGGTTCTCCAGTTGTACGGCCACTACTTTCTCGATCAACTTCCCCACAAAGGGAAGATTAGAGATCGGTCTGTAGTTAGCATGGCAGTCTGGGTCCAAAGAAACTTTCTTCAGGAGGGGTGTTACTACTACCTCCTTCAGGGAGCTAGGAAACTCATCTGTCTTCAAGGAGCACCAGTCTATCCATGCAAGGACCAGGCTGATAACATCACAGCAACCCTTTATCAGGGAAGTTGGGCCAGGATCCAAACTACAGCATGTAGGACGCATACCCTGGACAATCCGCATGACATCAATGAGCTCCAGCTGGTCAAAGGAACTCCAGGAGGGGCCAGAGGTAGTGACCTGGTGCCAATCCATTGCATCTCCCATAGAAGATGCTGGCTGGAATGATGGCCTGATGTCAGCCACCTTAGCTACAAAGAAGCGAGCAAGCTCCTCACACTCCACTTGTGAAAACGCTCTTCGCACCAGCAGGCAGGCTGGGTTGCACAGCCTGTCTACAGTTCAAAAGAGCTGAGTCAGTCAGTTCTGAGCAGCCACAATCTCCCCGGACAGGAACTTTGCCTTCTTACGGGAGATTGCAGAATGATAGGACTGGTAGTGTTCTATTAATCTAAGATGGTCGGCATCCAGGATGGATTTTCACCAGCAACGTTCTAATCTTTGTCCTTGTTGCCGCATCTCCCTCAAGGTCCCTTCAAACCATGGGGACCGAGGGCAAAGGGGGAGAGGACGAACACAGACAGGGGCAATGATATCCAAAGCCAAGGAAATGGCCTTATTATAGGCCAGAACCAAGGCTTCGGGATCACTGCTCAGGCCCTAAAACTCTGATAGGTCAAGCACCACCACCAGTCCATCAGAACTTATATCTCACAAAGGGTGGTACCTGACCATCTCCACAGGGGTAGGCCTATAAAGCGGGGGTGCAAAAACTGAAACCCATGGTGTAATGATTGAACCAACTGACAAGTTCCACCCCCAAATCAGAGGCTTCGATCCCCAGGAGGAAGACCAAGTCAAGGGAGTGACCACCTTTATGAATGGCAGAAGTAACAACTTGTGTAAGACCCAATGATGTCATCAATTGGAGGAAATGTTGTCCAAATTGCGAGAGTTCGTCATTGACCCAGGCATTAAAGTCACCCAGGACCATCAGCCTGGATGACTCAAATGACATGTCGATGATGAAGTCCGTTATTTCCTGTAAGAACCGCTTCTCATCACCTGGTGGATGGTAGATGAGAGCTATCCTACACCCCACACCTGCCACAACAGTACATTTGAATGACTTGGCCTCCTCAACTGGTACACATGTGAGTCCCAGTTTGGTCTTATAATAGACCGCAACCCCCCCCGGTCCAACCTTGGGCGGTGTAACTCCGAGTACCCAGCTGGAATAGCGGCCGCTAATACTGCATCTCAGCCAGGCTAAGCTATATCAATATATTGTAAAAAGGGGTAAAATTAGGACCCCCTGAAAATGAGATACTTCATCTCAACAAACCTGTCCTGTGTCAGTACTATGCCAAAATGGATAAAAGTATGAGCCCACTGAATATGACATACTGCGTCTCAGCCAGGCTATCTTATGTCAGTACATTGTAACAGAGCTAAAGAGCACTTAAAACAGCCTTAACATTTGTTATAGGAATTTTACTGACAGGCATAATGAAGTCAGTTGCATACATGTATTGATTTGAGCATACAGGAAAATGTACAGAAGTTTTGTCCCAATTTTACATGGAAAACACAGGGTAAGTGAGATTGCCCAACAGGGAAATGCTTTGTTCAGTCTGGGAACACTGCACTTGACACCCCTATGATTTCTTTGTAATCCCCTATGACGCCCCTTGCAACCTCTGAAACCCCTTTAAACATTAGCTGACTAGCATTTACCCTTTCTACAAATATAAAACCATAAGAGTGCCAATGCCACTAATTAGATAGGTCCCTGAAAGGGTTAACATAAATCAACTCTTCAGAGGAAATACTGTAAATCATTGCTACACACATACACACATTGGGAGAGTTGGCCAAGTATGTAATTTGGAATTGCTCTGCAGTTAGATGCTGTATCCTCTGTTGGAACTCAAACATGGGTTAAAAGTAAGACCCCACTGAAAATGAGATACTGCATCTTGGCCAGGCTAACCTGTATCAGTACAGTGTAGAAATGGGTAAAATTAGGATCCCTCTGAAAATGAGATCCTGCATCTCATCAACACTATCCTGTGTCAGTACATTACCAAAATGGATAAAAGTATGACCCCACTGAATATGACATACTGCATCTCATCCAGGCTATCCAGTTGTGTCAGTATATTGCAACAATGCTATAATACCATCAAGAGGTTCTGGAGATATGAGAATATTGGGAGCAAAGCTTGAGAGCTTCCAACAGTTTTACATGGAAAATACAGGGAAAAGGAGGCTGCCTTCCAGAGAAATGCTTTGTTCAATCTGGGAGCACTGCAGTTGACACCACTATGATTATTTGTAATTCCCTAGGATGCCCCTTGCAACCTCAGAAAACGGCTAAAACATTAGCTGCCTAGCATTTATTTACCCTTCCTACAAGTATAAAACCATGAGAATTCCAATGCAATTCATTACATAGGTCCTGAAAAGGTTAATATAAATCAACTCTTCAATTACTTTGGTAAATATTGCAAAGATTGGTGTGAATGATGATGTATTAGAACTCATGCACATACTGTTTATCTCATTCCTACTAGTTATCTTTCCCAGGGAAGGGGGGGGGCTGGGGGATTTTATTCTTATGAGCTTTTATTTAGATTCTGCAGACTGGTTCTGTACATGTTTGTTATACACTGACACTGTATTGAAATCTGTACATATCAGGCTCATGGTCTCAGTTTCTTGGGGGTCCTTGACAAGTAGTTTTTTTTTTTATTCAGTGCTTATACTTCCAATTGATATTTTCATGTATTAAATATTGTTACAACACTGAAGGCTTTAACGCTTATGTAGTGTATTAACTGGTTGAGAGTATAGTTGAGAAAATGTCTCAAGCTAAGTTCTATATTATATTTTGTATGAAACACTTGCCACTTATGAGCTATCATGATATCACTGGCCTCTTGTGAAGATAAATATATCTTTACTCAGGCCATGTCATATCCCCTATGTATACATATATATATATATATATATATATATATATATATATATATATGTATGTATGTATATGTGAGTATATATGTATATACTGTATATGTGTGTGTGTGTGTGTGTCTATATATATATAGCAATAATGCCCGACAGGGTGGGCGGTATTGGGCAATACGGACCGGCCAGGGGCGTAATGAGGCCCGGCCTGGAGGGCATTATTGTGTTTAGAAAATGGGCACTGCAAAGAAAAAGTTTCATTAAAAAAAAAAAAATTGTTTAACTAAAGTTTTGTAGTCATTTTTTAGTAAGTAGTTCCTCCTCCAGTATGGATTTTGTCCTATTGCAGATTCCGTGGGGGTTGGTGTGCAATTTGTGACAGGAGTCTACGTTGTTGCGATATCGGGAGTAAGAGGAAGCTTGGAGAGTCCGTTGGGGGGTTGGTGTGCAGTTTGTCGGGGCTCTGCTGGTGTGGTTGCGATGCGGGGACCGGGACGGGACCGGGAGGAAGGCAGGCGGAGGAGAGTCAACAGTCACGATGAGTTCCGTAATGTTAGATTTTTTTTTTAATTTAAAATGGAAGTGTTTTTCTGTTGGAATGCGGAAGAGGCAGCTTTATGTAGTGGCGCGCGCTGCAGTTTTGAATTACTCGTTGGTGACTGCGGTGATGTGGAGACGGACAGCTTGAGTTTTATTTAAAAAAATTTCTTTTTTTTAATTGTGATACTTTCTGGATGTGGTCTGGGTTCATGTGGCAGGTGGCACTGAATTGGGGAGGGTAGGGGCAGGATGTCTCGCTAAGCGAGTGAAAAAAATGGCGTTAATTTGAAATGGAAATGAGTATTTTGGCCAATTAGGAGCCGAGGTGGGTACTAGGATACTAGAGTGGTTAGGGGCAGTATAGGCTGGTACTTCTTACTTGCTGGTCATCTATTGAAACTTAATGTACCCCTATCTTGAGGGTACTGACCAATCAGATTGCAGCAAGTAAGAAGCCCAATTTCTAAATATATATAAAACACACACACACATACATATATATATATATATATATATATGTATATATATATATAACATTTTCTTTTAATTTGGGGCTTGTTTTCAACTTGCAATTAGGCCTCATTTCAGCATTTTGCTTTTCATTGGCTGTGTTCTTTAAAACACAAGAACACTTGCAATAAAAGTTGTAAGCTCATCTTACAAGTACAGTATTATTTATTTATTTATTTATTTAGTTAAACATCAAGTTTAGAAACCTTTGAGCCAGAGGCTCATTTACAAAGGTACCTCGTCACAAAGAGGACATCAGAACAGTAGTACAAGGGACACAGTACTTACAAACAAAAAAGTTACAGTTCAATTACAATTTTGTTTCAATAGAATACAATCTCCAACGAAGCAAAAGATAACAAAAGGTGCAAAACTTATGGTCGGGGGAGAGCTGGTGGGAGTAGAAGGGAGGGAGGTAGGGGAGGAGGAATTAGTAGGGAAAGGAAGGGGGAGCCGCTCAGTGAGCATTGTCAAACAGAGTATTTATTTATTTATTTTTTTTTTACACTAGGCTAGCGGCAGTTGCATTTGTGAGAGCTAAGCAGGAAGTTTCTGAGCCTGGGCTTAAAGCAAGCTAAGGTTAGTGAGTTTGAGACACTGGCAGGAGGGAGTTATACCAGTGAGGCGCGGTGAGGGAATGCCCTCTGACCTTGAGAGGTCCTGGCTCTCGGAATAACTAGGGTAGCTCTTGACGGCTGCACATGATCAGGGTCGGTGCAGTATGCGTGAATGGAGTGGATAGGCCTATGGGAGATAGGGCCACGAGGGCTTTAAAGGTGAGCTGGCATGTCTGATACATGAGTCACTCTTCCAGGTTGAGTAGGGTAGCCAGGGTGTACAACTCACATGTGTGAGTGAGTCTGGGAGCACCAGTGATAAGTCTGCAGGCCTTATTAACTGTGAGGCGAACCTTGTTGAGGGCAGTCTGATCTGCTGAGCCATAGACCGGAAGGCCATAGTCAATGAGAGACATGACAGAGGAGGTGACAGCCAGGCGGAGGGCATCAGGAGGGAGGCATTTCTTGTGCCAGTAAAGAATGCCTAGCCGTGAGTTGGCGACAGAATTTAGGGCAGATATATGTCCATGGAATGAAAGTGCAGGGTCAAAGGTTATACCAAGACATTTATAGGACTGCACCTGGTCAATGACAAGATTGGGTGTGGAGTGGACAGCTAAGGGAAACTTGCTGTACTTATTTTGGGGGTGGGAGAAGAGCATCGTTTTTGTTTTCTCAAGGTTGATAACAAGTCGGTGCTCAGTGAACCAGGTAGCTGCAGAGTCAAAGACTAGTTGGAGGGAGTTCTGTAGCAGCATGGGGTCATTGTGGGAGGCAACGAGAACAGCATCATCAGCATAGAGAGCATCTTACCCATACAACTGCTGGGTAGGGAGTTAAGAAAGAGTGAGAATAGTAGGGTCCAAGAATTGAGCCCTCGGCACCCCAAGTGAATGGGGCATGTTTCAGAGAGAGTACCGTTGACTTTCACACATTGGGAGCGGAGGAGAGATAGCTGGTGCACCAGGAAACAGGTCCTGAGGCAAAGCCTATTAGGTCGAGGTGGAGAGCAAAGAGGATGCAACGGTATCGAATGCTTTAGACAGGTCAATGAATATAGCACCAGCCAGGGCACCAGAGTCCAAAGAGGCATGGAGGAAGTTGGAAAATTCCAGAGTGCTGTATTGGTACTATGACCTGCTCTGAACCTGTGTTGTTCAGGGCAGAGAACATTGTACTTACAGAGGTAGTCAGAGACTTGGGACGCCACAATTTTCTCTAACGCCTTAGAGAGGGGGGAGAGGATTGAGATGGGTCGGTAGTTACCCGGAAGAGTCCTGTCTCCACCTTTATGGACAGGGGTAACTGTGGAAATCTTCCAGGCAGAGGGGAATTGTCCGAGACAGAGTGATTTGTTGAAAATGCAGGGAAAAAGGGAAAATAGTATCCCAAGGTTTTTCTATCAGTAGAATGCTTTTTTTTTAACTTACTGAGACAGTTAAAAATTTATGTGAAAAGAACTCTCTGCTTGTTGATAATTCTTGATAAACTTTGCCTTTCAGGAGCTTCTAAGTTTAAAGCATACTGGTGTTAATTAGCTTCTCTGATGTAATCTTCTGTTATGTTTCAAAAGTACCTTAAATCATTGCTATACACACACACACACACACACATACATTGAGAGAGATGACTAAGCATGTAATTTGAGACTGCTCTGCAGTTAGGTGCTGTTATCTGTCTTGTAGTAGCTCTACAAGTGCTGCTTACCAAGTTGGATTGAAAAGAAAAGGCGTTTCTTGTAGTCAGTGAAGCACTACAAGGCTGCCAAAAGAACTAAAATGAATCTATTTGACTGAGCTCTGCATAGATGTTTAGTCTACAGCACTGCAAGGGTTAAATTGAAGGGCTGCAAAGAGTGGAAGGATCATTGGAAATCTCCAAAGGAAGTGTTCCATGGTCTGAATCCAGTAGCTCATTTTTAGAGCTGATGCAAGAGGGCTGCAGGCTCCGCCTACCTGCAGCCCTAATAAATGAGATAATAGCAACATTTCTGTTGTGGTGATTGGGTCTATGTTTCCTAACCCAAACTGGTTGTACTAGATAGACTTGTTAGGAACAGACTCCTCCCAGCCTTTTTGTTTACCTACAGGGTCCACTCTTAGATGTTCTGGCAAGAAGACAATTCCACATGATGATCACCCTCTGTGTGAAGCAGTTCTTTCTGATGTTCCCCTTATCCTGCCTGCCCCAGTCTGAGTGCATGTCCTTTAGTTCTTCCTGCATTTGTCACCCTGTCTATCCCTTTCAGTATTCAGAATACTGTGATAATTTCCCCACTCAACTGTCTTGTCTCTTGGATAATTAATTTGAGCATGTCCAACTCAGATGCCCAGTCATTCCTCTAAGCTGTAGTACAGAGACATACACATTGTTTCGGTGGGCAAGTGTCCCAGACACACAGAAATAGGATATTTTCAGCCCATAGATGTTTTCCTGAGTATGAATGTTCAATACAGAAACTCTAACTAGAGCCACAAGGGCTAATCTCTTGCCACTCTGCAAGATGCTTAGCCACATTGTCAGCAGCAGGGTAACAGTCAGACAATTTAATGTGATGCAACTCCATTTTTTATAGAAGCACCTTTCTAAATGGGAATAGTAATGCAAGATATGATATTACCTGTTCAAGCAGGTCAAATGCAGAAAATCAATTACTAAAAATATTTGTTTTTTATAGTGGGGAGGACAAATTTATCCCACTTTTTTCATGTTATGCTCTCAGTGTGACCTTGAGCAGTCACTTAACCTCCTGGCGCATACTCTCATTTTGATTTCTTTCTAATCTGTCTGTGCTCTTTGAATGTCCTTGTGCATTGAAAAAGACAACACTATTCACTCTATCACCCCTCCTTCTTTTTGATTGTAAAGTGCTTTGGGATACAGTTTGTATAAAAAACTCTGTATGAAACAATAAATGAGAATCTGCACCCTTTAGCGGCTATCAAGCAGACACGAGAGATCATACAGCCCACTCTGCTGGTATTTTAGTGTGTTAGTAAACAAACTGATTTACTTTCTTCCTTTGCATTTGGTGGGGGGGGGGGGGTGGACTTATTAGTTGCTCCAGATCACAAAGTGAGGTAGTGACACTGGTGGGACACAGTTCTGGGATATCTTGGTTTGTTGTTCTATGCTCCAATAGGAAGGAAATAAACAAAGGTAATAGGAGAAAGAGGCCACTATAGTTTTCAAAGGAGGTGGCTAAGGTGTCAAGGGAGAAATAAAACAGCATTTCATAAGTACAAGGAGACCCAAGTGGAAAGGAATAGGGAGGTATATCTTGATAAACAAAGGGAGACCGGTAGGAGGGTAAGGACAGCAAAGGCTCAGACAGAGGAGAGGATCACCCAGGATGTCAAGGTCTTCTGCTCAGTCCTCATAGTGAAGGGGAGAACGGATGGACCAACATGCATTAGCAGGCATGAGGGGTGAGGGGAAGTTGACACAAGTCCATTTTTTCAGATAAGAGAGTCCATCGGGAATAGAAAGCCCTAAAGGAAAACAAGGCAATGGGGCCAGAGTGCTTCCCTGTCCTTATGTAAAATCAGGTAAGGAGGCTCATGCATCAGAGCCTGAAGCCTGGAAATCCTGTGAAAACAGCATCTTTCATGAATGGAAGTGCATCTCGCAAGTCAGTGCAGACTCAAATGGAGCCAGAGTCAGTTTCACAAATAGGAAATTAAAGTCTTAGGGTGGAACCAGGGGATGCATGTGTAGAATACTCTCTTGGAGCATGCAGGGCACTCCAGTTGTGCCACTGTGCACCCATTAATTGGGGCATAGAAAGCTGAAATGGCAGGCAAATGCACCTTAATTGATGAGTACTGGAGACTGGATTCAGATAGAGACAGGAGGCAGGCCAGTACAGTATTGACAGGACATGTAAATGAGTCCTCTGAATTGGAAGCAAACCATAAGGAGAAATGCTTCTCCTTTAAAGAATAGGTGTGTCTTGTGGATGGCTTTCTAGCCTCAAGTAGACATCAGCCATCTGGGAGGAACCCCACAATGGGCAATGGCTACGTCTTCAGGAGCCATGCATGCAGAAGCAGGGACTGCAGATCCCTTGTTCTGCTAGAGCAGATCCTGACACAGGGGCAGATAAATAGGAGGCTCCACTGCCAGATGCTGCAGAAGTTGAAACCGGATCTGGTGAGGCCAGAAGGGTCCAGCTTTGCCTGCAGCTTAAGCAGAACCCTCTGGATGAGAGAGATTGGAGGAAATGCACAAAGGAACCTCCCTTTGTAGGAGAGGGACAACGTATCTCACCAAGAAACTCCAGGCCCTGAATTGAGCAAACAGAAATGCAGCAGTTTTACATTGTGTGGGACACAAAACAGTTTAACTCTGAATGACTCCATCTTGTGAAGAAGTCATTTGCCATGGAAGTCAGCAGTTTCCACTTACATACCCTGGGCTGGGCCCACCTTAGCTTGTCCTCTAAGATGTTTTGGACACCTGGGAGAGACACAGCTGACAGCTAAAGGCCATGAGGCATTGCCCAGTATTACACTCTCTTCGCTTCCCTGCTCAGGGGGTAAGAGCAAGTGCCCCCTTGCTTGATGATGTAGTGTATCACACTGACATTGTCTGTCCATATCAACAGGGGACTGGAAGTGCAGTGTTCTGTGAAGGCTTGGAGACCAAGCAGAAGAGCCCTCAACTCCAGAATATTGATGCTGAGATATGACGTTAGGTTGATCCACAACCCCTGGATCTGTAAAGGGACCAGATGGGTACCCCAGCTCAACCCTGAGGCATCTGTTGTGAGGATCTGCACAGGAGTCATGGAGAAGAATATGATGCCTGCAACAGGTACAGATAGCCCATCCACCATACCAGAGCATTGCATCAAGAGGACGTGACAAAGACCATCCATTATAACTCATATGTCAGTTGATCCCACTATACCTGAAGGATCCATTGTGTTATGCATGTGTGGAGGCAGCTAAAAGGGGCTGTCGCTATGACAGCGGACAGAAGTCCCAGGAGATAGAGCCTTGTATGGGTGGACACATAATGACTCCAGTGTACTAATCAGGCCTGGTCAAACAGGGTTTCTGCCCTGTCTGCAGGCAGAAATGCACTGCCCACAGTTGTGTCGAGCACTGCACCAATGTATTGGAGCCACTGACAGGGAACAGGTATGGATTTTGGTACATTGACTGTAACACCCAGTTTGTTGCACAATTGTTTCATTCTGGACAATGTGTACTGAAATACATCCTTGGATGGGCCCTGTAGGAGCCTGTCATCCAGATACAGAAAGACATAATGCCCTTCCCTTTGGCATGCTGCTGCCACAATCATGAAGTATTGGTAAATAACCACAGCACTAAGGTGAAACCAAAGGGCAAGACTTGGAATTGATAATAGTTACCCTCCAGCATAAAGTCCCTGTGACTTCCCTCTCTAGACTTGACACTTTCCTTAATTCATTCTATCACTTCTCTACCTCCCCCCCACTCACTGCTGTTTCCTCTACTCCTCTCTCTCCATCAAGCCACTATCTCACAGGCATGAGGTCCATTGCCTCTCCCTCATTGCCAAATACTGGTTCAGGACACTCCCTTCCTACATCTGTTCCCACCTATCACCTACAAACCCTTCTACCTATTCCCTTCATTCCAGGAACTCTCGCTCTTTCTCCCTCCCCCACTCTCACACTGGAGCAGGTCAGTCAACTTTTTCCTACCACTTCCCTTCTCCCTGGAATCAATTTCCCTAGGACATTCAGCTTTCCCCTTCACTCACTTCTTTCAAATCCCTTCTATGTCTCCTCTCTGGCAGAAATTGCTCATGTCACTCCTCCTCCTCTGTCCTCGTCTTACTCTCCCCAGACTCCTGCCCCCTAAGCTAAATCTCTTGACTCAATTCCTGCATGACAATGACTCTCTTGTATGGTCTCCTATGCACTTACTGCCTTTCAATTTGCAATCCCATATTGTCCTGCTGCCCTTTGATTTTATTGTTGTTCTCATATTTTTGTTGCACCAATCTGGCATTGCATTTCCTTTGTTGCAGTATTTTCACCCTGATTGTACCGTTGGGTTGCACCTGGAAATGAGCTTTGGCTTTAGTATGCTTTTCCTGGTTACCGGTTTTTAAATAAATAAAATAAAGTGGACGTACAGCTTGTGGCATTTTCAAATCTTGATATGAAGGTAAGCATCCTTCATATCCAAGGCACAGAGTCAATCCCCCTTTTGCAGCAGGGAGATGAGAATGTGAAGAGACAACACTCGAAATGTATTGCTTTCGATGAATTTGTTTCTGTCTCTGAGGTCCAATACAGAATGCAGATCTCCTGTCCACTTGGGAACCAGGAAGTATCTGGAATAAAAACCCCTGTTTCTTTCTTTGGGAGGGATGGGTTCAATAGCTCTCCTGTGAATTAGTGATTGCACTTCTCTCAGAAGGGAGAAGTGACCCAGAGGATAAAGAGAAGGAGGTGGTGGATGAACTGTAGGTTTGGACAGCAACTCCAAAACATGCCCCTTTCCACAATTTCCAAGAATCACTTATTTGTGGTGATCTCCCTCCATTTTGATAGATGAAGAGAGATCCTTCCCCACCCCCACTACTACCCAGAAAGCAATAATGAAGGGGGAAGAAGTGGGGAGTCAGAAGGTTCTGGGGCAGTGAGGCCACCTTAACCAATACCCTTTGATGCATGGGCAGTTTTCCATAGGTGTGGAAGAGTCCCCAGGGAAAAGGACAAGTTAAATAGGTGTGTGACTGGTACAGCTAGGATGTGGTATGCAATCTTTAAGAAGCAGGGGTCGAGAGAGTCAGCGCCAGTGCTTTTCTTAGTGTTCAACTGTAGAAGGAGGTCTTCGACCTCTTTCAACGAAGCAGGAAGGAATGAGAAGACTGCATTAGTTGTGCTAGGTTCAGGAATCTGTGCACTAACCTGAGAACGTAACACGGATGCTGGTGAGCTGTCGAATGCTAGGCCTGCTGTAGCAAAGTGGTTGTTGAAGGCCTGGAGAATCTCCTTGCTATCGATAGTAACATTGTCAGAGATGATTTTCGAGGGAAGTACATTTCCAGCTGTATGACCAGACAGCTCTTTGACTGTGGACCAAAATTTAGCTGGGCACCCTGAGGCAGAGTCAAGCTCAGAATGGTAGAAGTTGGCCTTATCCTTTCTAACCAATTTAGTGCAGAAGTTCCTAGCCTTCCTAAAGTGGCACCAATCCTCGACAGTTTTTGATTTGCAGGCTTTTTTCCAGAGTTTATCTCTCGCTAATAATGCAGCCTTGAGTTCAGCAGAAAACAAAAGGCAAGTTATGGTCTTTACACAGACTTTTACCAAGGGAGCATGATTATTTTTGTCACAAGACACAATTTCATGAAAAATGTCATATGCCATACTGACC
The DNA here is from genome assembly GCA_016271365.2 of Neoceratodus forsteri. Classification (NCBI taxonomy): domain Eukaryota; kingdom Metazoa; phylum Chordata; order Ceratodontiformes; family Ceratodontidae; genus Neoceratodus; species Neoceratodus forsteri. The sequence continues at coordinate 742,735,252 of CM057459.1, forward strand.
AATTTGGCTAGGTAAAAGTTCTGCCAGTGTACAGACAATTTTAGCTCATCGATGTAGGCAAATAGGTCAAAGTTGCGTCTGGACCTTCTGGTGGAGAACTTAGATGTGATGGGGGGATTGGAGTCAGCTCTTACACCAGCGATGAAGCAGTGATCATTGACATCCGAGAAGAATATTCCATCGTGGGAAAAGGACTGTGGCTTGCTAGTAAGAAAGACATCCAAAAGGGTGCTATTCCTGGGGTTTTTTTTGTTAGAACACGTAGGCTCTTCAATGAGTTCTGTGAGTCCAAGAGAGTCACAGAAGGATTTGAGAGGTAAGGAAGCCTTAGATAACCAGTCGTAATTGAGATCCCCTAGAATAATAGTTTCAAGGGTCTCATGTCCCATAATAGTCGATTGGTGAGACAGGAGTTGGGACCCAGCAGATGAAGGCATGTAACACCCTACAACCCAGATAGCCATTGAATGGGATGTTTCAACCTTAAGGGACTGATATTCAAAGACATTTGCGATAGAGGAGTCAATGGTAGTGACCGTATAGTTGTCCTTGACATAAATTGCTACCCCACCACCCCTAGTCTGCCTGTCGGCTCTGAACAGCCAATAGTTAGGGATGTTAACCTCCCTGTCAGGGGTAGAAGATCTGAGCAAGGATTCTGAGACTACTAGCATATCTGGCTTGGTACGAATGACCCAGGTCTGGATAGAAGTAAATATTTTTAAGAGACTGCACACATTAACGTGCATAAAGCTCATTCCTCTAAGCCTTGTAAGGTCGGACGGAGATGAAAAGGCTTCTGTAGGACCAGAGTTAAGTTCAACATTGCCTGCACACAATAGGAGGAGAAACACAATTTTCCTTAGGGAAGCCAGAGATAATTTGAAAGCTCTAATTTTTCCATGACTGCTTGGAATGACAGAACGGGAGTGCTGGGCCCTGTTATTTATGCAGTGCTGTCCTAAAGATGCAGCTACTAAAACCCTTGCCACGTGGCACCAAGTGACATTACTACTGGGAATATAGGGAGGCATACCCTGTATGGGTAGGGAGATGCAGGTCCCACCCCCAGAAGCTACCTCAGACTGATGCAAGTGTGGGAGCGCAGGGGTGCAACAAAAGCTATGAGTTGTATTGCTGTATAAATAGCACTGGGTCAGAGGGTCAACTCCCCCTGTGAATTATTTCGGCCCGGGTGATACACTACATAAGGCACCAGCCATAAGAAGGTGAAGAGAGGGAGCCAGGTATCAGCCCTCATGTTGATGCCTTATAGTAAAAAATAGTAAGCTTTGATTATGGCAAAGTGTTTTTATCTGTGGATGGCATTGCCAGATTACAGGCTTCTAGAGAATCACCAGATAGAACAAGACAAGTAGGTGTGTACAGGTATTTGGGGACTTCACGGGGCTAAGCAGGAGAGCAGAGGGCACCAAGCCTATATGATCACTGAAGATGTGCAGTCTCCCTCGGTAGCTGGTACTTTAAAAGGAGGTAGGATGCTGCCGAAGTAGGCTGCACCAATGTGGTCTTACACCGCTATATGAAATAGTACTGTGCAGCGCTGTTAGCCTATGGAGAGCATTGATGTGAGAGGCGTTTTAGATAGGTGGAAAGGAGTAGACCAAAGAATGAGAGGGGTGGGGAAGGCTGTCTATATAATAATGATCCTAGAGGGGGATGGGTGGGTGGGCAAAATACGTCTTTAGTACCTCTTTGCTAGAAGTCTGTGCTTGTGGTCTTGGGCAGCGGCTGCTAAGGAAGCGCAGTCCACCTGGTGGCCGCGTGTCCCACGGCAGATGGGCTGGGAGCCCTGGAGCGTTCATGGCTGGGGAGGGAAGGAAAAAGGAGGTTTATAAATACTGGTCCCTGACAAAGGGCAAGCAGCCAGCCAAGAAATAAAAATTAGCACCACAAAAGGGAGCGATTTCCTTGGTGCCCAGAAGTCTAGGGTCCAAACTATAGGGACTGGTAAGGGCAGTAAACTACTTTAGCACAGTGAGATTTAACACTGGGGCCGGGATATTCAAACTGTGCCCAACTAGAGCACATGCAAGGGCGCAGCGCAACTAGGCCTGTGCCAGAGCGTGGACCAGGTGATATTCAACGGTGCTGAGCCATGGCTCAGCACTGTTGAATATAGCACTGTGGCCACCTGCATTGTGCATGGCGCAGTGGCACTGTGCCAGCACAAGAGGCAGGTGAGGAGCAGGGGGATGCGCCAGTGCAAGAGCAGTTGCGCAAGATGCAGGAACCATGATATTCAGCGGTGGAAATGCAAATGGGGCCATCAGGTATGCATGGCACAAATGGGGCCATTAGCATACTATTATGGCCCCATTTGCATACAGGTGTGCTGATCCCCAGCGACTTGCACCTGGTGCTCTGCCAGGCTGCAGCTGTCGGGGACCAACGCCCTCTGCTCCTCGTGCGAGGTGCCCCGCCTGATCGCGGGCTATAACAATAAATAAATATCCCTGGTGGTCCAGTGGACCTGTCCCCATGCCTGATCGCGGGCATTAATAGAAATAAATATCCTTGTTGGTCCAGTGGACCTGTCCCCATGCCCAATCACGGTCGTTATGAATAAAGAACATCCCTGGTGGCCCAGTGGCCCATCCAGCCCTATCTCGGACACTATGTATGAACCTGTTCCCTGGTGATCTAGCAGTACCCCCCTCCCCACCTGCCCACTCAGTCCCACCACCCCACTCCGCCCCCAGTCAGTGGCGAGCAGCATCTCCCCACCCGCAAGCCGCCCAGCAGCCCGCCGACTGACAACATATGGAATGGCTGTATGCCCATTGGTTCACAGCGTGAGCCAATGGGCATGCAGACCATACTGTACTACAAAGTCCATTCATTCACAACTTGGGACGTCCACCCGGTGGCCGCGTGTCCCACGGCAGATGAGCTGGGAGCCCTGGAGGGTTCACAGCTCTTTGCTGGAGGAGTCCGTGCTTGTGGTCTCGGGCGTGGCTAAGGAAGCACCATCCACCCAGTGGCCATGTGTCCCACGGCAGATTAGGTGAGAGCCCTGGAGGGTTCACATACAATGTCTTAGAAATATGAAAATAAAGACCAGTTGCTGGTGAGGAGACTGGAACACTCTGTAACTCTGAGGGTGCTCCAAAGCTAGATCATTTATTTATCAAACATTGGTCAAAGCTTATCAGAATGCATAACTGGTGTGGAAAGGAAGATGGAAGGGCAGTTAACTATGTAAAAATAATTTCCTATCTCCTTTAAGCAATTCAGTCTTGGCAGCCTGAATAGTTGACATGACAGATTTCCACAGGCCATTCTGATATTTTATCATGTATGCCTGGTAGTTTGCAGTTCTTAGGCCCAAGCATGCAGAGGCATAAGTTATTTTGCCCATAACATCCAGCCTCCTGGATTCCTTATCAGGAAGCAAAGTACTCCTGTGTCTAGGGGCTCTAGCATGATCATGAGCAGCCATGATAACCACAGAATCAGTTTCAGACTGGGAAGCATAGTAAGGCTTGACAGATGGAGCAGGGTGCTGTTTATCAGCCTGTCTAGGTACTGCAGGCAGGGTGTTAGGCCTATGCCAGGCAGCAAATGTAGCATCCTCTAATGCAAGATATACAGGAGGCACTACAATAGAAGGTGCAGCTGTAAGCTCCAAAAACTCCAATAAATTGCATTTGCTGGAGCCTTCTGCTTCATCCTTAAATCCCATGACATCCTGGATTTGCCTGAGCAAAGCCTGAAATGAGTAATCTTCAGGAGGAGATCTAGGGGTATATACCACAGAGTCCTCACTGAAGGAGGAGAGGGTAGAACAAGAAGGTAAATCACCTTCATATGGATCTTCATCCCTCTCCTCATCCTCCAAATACCCCTCAATATTGAGATCAGGATTATATTCCCCTTCATCATCATCTGGAATGATGACAGGATGATCTATGGAGCTGGTGACAGGGTAATCGATGGAGCCTATGGCAGAGGTAGTGGCTGCAATGAAGGAATACATGGTGTGCATTTCTCTCCCATCAATGACAGTACTGACTCGGGAGGCCTAGTCAATGGGACTGTAGTTATTGTCACTGGAAGCAATGGTAACAGGCGAGGTATCAATTCAGAAAATGTTGCCAACACAACCTAGGAGTCGATGGTGCCCAGTAAAGGGTCTAGCATTGACAGGAGAGAACATAATGACAGAGGCTGCAAACCGTTCATAGTAGGAGTGGCAGTGCTAGAGCCAGGCCCTGACCATGGTGTCTTAACAATGATCTGGGGAGTTGTAGTCAATGCAGCTGGAGCAGTCGACAACAAGGACTTACCCTCCTTTAATGGAGACCTCGATCTCACCAGTGAAGCAGTTTTGTCTCTACAGTACAAGTCACCTTAAACTGTCTCTGTAACTCATTGGTTTAACATTTTTGGATGGGCTTCTTAATGGCTTAGCTCTGTTTTTCAGTGAGTTCATAACCGTTTCATTATTGTTCGCTAACAGTTTCCATGTACAGTAGCTGCAACATATAGTAAAATGCATTTCATTAATGTTGCTTAAGAGTTTTTGAATGAATGAATACATAGAATACAGAACAGCAGTGCCTGTGTGAAAACTGCAGTGCATTTGCAAAGAAAGATCCACTGCCTGAAAGACAAACTCCCAATTAACGACTTCAGAAAAAATGTGTTTTTTTAATTACCTTTTCATATCATAATTTAATGTTTTGTAAAATGCTCCATGAAGGTGACTTGTATTCATGTACTGTTCTCATAATGAGGCCAAGCAGCGCAACATTATTTTTCAGACCACAACATTTTAAAATGGTGACTTGTGCTAATGCAACATAATTAAATACTGTACAGCAGGTTTGTTCCATCTGCTTCCCTCAGCTACTGGATTAGAAGTTCTTCACTTTCCTCCAGTCCACCGCTGCATCAGGACTGAGTTTGTACAGTACTACAGTACAGTATGTCTGCAGACAAGAGTTCAGGGCAAGAGTCAAGCCCTGTTCAGAGGGTTCCGTGATCCTGGCCTCTGAACTCTGCTGCAGAGTCGGAACTGGGACTGGAGACAAGGAAACCACTATCAGGCACAGGAGAACGATGCCTGAACCTAAGACAAGCAGTGAAGTTTAGGAGGTTTGGGAGTGAAGAAAATCATCCATGCTGCCGCTCCAGGCTAACAGTACCTGTATACAGGTATCAGGAACATTTTTATTCTATTCCCATTCTCTGCTATAGTTGCAATGGCCATACTGAGAAAATTGGAGCAGTTAATAATAATGAAAATAGTTTAAAACATTCACAATAACCGTGAAATTAAATGTAACTCCTCGCCTCCCTCTATTTTGTCTAGGGGTCCTGATGGCAAATGAGGGGGGGGCACAGAACCTGAGTCCTCCAGCAAGTAGCACACAGTTTCAGAGATAAAAATGCAGGCCTTACCTGGCAGGTGGAGCTTCAAACACTAACAGACCTCATCTTACTGGGCTGATGCTGATCCACATGCCGCTGCACCCCTCTTATTTATTTATTTATTTATTTATTTAAGCGTTTAACCAGGAAGGCATGCTGAGCAGGCTACTGCTCGTTTCCAGATGTGTCCTGGGGGAAAGGTGTACAGATACATAGTTGAAAGACAGTCATAAATACAATTGTGGTTACATAATGGGAATACCTGCTAGCACAATAGGTCCTGGATTAAAATACAAGAGGATTTGAGATAAATAATAGAATACAGGCGTAGTTTAGAATCACTACCATATAATATAGACAGACAGGTAGAACATGTAGAGATGCAGAGATGTATACACAGCATGGATGCATAGCCCTGCCATATTGTGACCCGTAAGACACATGAGTAGGTAGCTGAGAAATGGGATTTGAGTATGGAGTTAAGGAGCTGGGGGGAAGGGAAGTGGCGAATGTTTCCTGGGAGGGAATTCCACAACGTCGGTAGGCGGTAGCTGACAGCCGCCTGGCCAGCAGCAGTGGACCTATTTGGGACAGCTAGGGACTGAGAGTCAATGTTTCTGAGGGAGTATGCTGGGGTGCTGGGGTTGACAAGGGCAGTGGTGAGGTAAGAGGGGAGCAGCTGGGACCAATACTTGGCTGTGAGCTTAGCACAGTGGGACAGTCTTGAGTTGTCTAGAGAGGGGAGGTTCGTTGATTGATAAAGGGTACAGTGGTGTGTGGAGTATGGACAATTCAGGACAAAGTGACAGAAAGAATGGAAAAGAGGATCCAGTCTGGCTAGGGTGAACTTAGAACCAGCACTGTAGACTACGTCCCCATAGTCGAAGACGGGGAGGATCATTTTCTGCACAATGGCCCTGTAGGCAGAGACTGGGATGCAGTCTCGGTTGCGGTAAAGTGCCCTGAGCCTGGGATGCAGCTTTTTGATTATAGAATCAACATGGGCAGAGAAGTTGAGGTGCTGGTCCAGCCAAACCCCGAGGTATCTGAAGGAGGTACTGGCCTCCAGGGGTGTCCCATCCAGTGTGTTAATGTGATCGGGGAAGGGAGCCTCGAAAGTCTCTGCTTTGTGCCAAAGGTTACTGAGACTGTTTTCTTGGCATTGAGGAGGAATTGATTGGAGTGAAGTCAGCACTGGACCATTATAAAGTCCAGCTGCAATCTAGTCGTAACCTCTGAGGCCAAGGGGCCAGATGTATACAGCACAGTGTCATCTACATACATGTGGATTGAGGTGTGTGGGCAGGCAGAAGGCAGGTCATTCAGAAAGATAGAGAACAGGAGTGGGCCAAGGACAGAGCCTTGCGGTACTCTTGTGGTGACTGGGAGGGGGGCCGAGATGGAGGAACTGATTCTGACAGATTGGGACCTGCCTGTAAGGTACGAGTGGAACCAGCTAATGGCGCAGCTGGATAGACTAGCGTTGGCAAGTTTGGACAGGAAGAGTGGGTGTGAGACAGTGTCAAATGCCTTGGCCAGGTAATGAAAATGGCAGCTGTGATGTGGCCAGTATCCATCCCAGTGAGAATGCAATCAGTGAGCCTGAGAAGGGAGGAAGTGGTAGAGTGGGATTTCCTAAAGCCAGACTGGTAGGGGGTATAAAAGGAGGAGGAATCCAGAAAGGGTGATAGGCAAGAGAGTACTAGACAATCTTGCAGTTTTGCCAGAATAGGTAGAAGGGAGATGGGTCGGTAGTTGCTTGGGTTTGAGGCATCTCCGCCATTAGGAAGGGGGATTACAGTGGCATGTTTCCATTCAGAGGGTACCTCAGCAAGGGAAAAGGATAGGTTAAAAAGGGAGGCCAGGGGTTTGGCTATGGTGGGGACCGAGAGGTGAGGCATCTTGGAATCCAACCCGGTGGGGCATTTGCCCTTCCTAGGATTAAGGGCAATCAGTGCCTTATATACCTCATCAGGGGTGACCTGCAGGAAGGAGAAGGGGTGAGCTGATATGAAGGCTCGAGTGGGAAAGGAGATGGTAACCTTCTTCGGAGGGATCAATCAAGTTAGTTCATTAAATTATACAACAAACTCTTCAATAAATAAATAAATACTCATACATAAGGAAATATAGTAACATTTAATTTAGAGATTGTAATGATTTATGAAAAATAAATATATGGAGCAGCTACATGGGGCTGAGAGAATGTGGAATTTCGAAAGGCACTCAAGCACTAGAGAGACCTGGACAGCTAGATCACACAGGCCTTGAAAATAGGCCAGAACAAGCTCCGCACATAGATTTGCAAGCTGGAATCAAAGCTTGCACCTGCCAACTACGTTCTCCTTAACCACCATTCCCGGGAGGAGTGCCTAACTTCTTCCCACCTCTGGACCTCAAAGAACCGGAGCCTAATGTAGCCAAAACCCATACTGTGGCTGCTCCATTTCTCTTTTCCTAGATGACTGAAACAAGGTGTCATTTTCCTTCTCCGTACTGGGTTGTGAAGTGGCTTAAAACAGTGAAGATGGACGAACAGCTCCCTCCTTTTGTTATGACTTCCCCCTGCATTCCATCATGGGTCTGACACAGGTCCTGCCCCAGACATGGGTACAGCAGTGGTGTGCTACATGGGAAATGACCTCCTTGAAGCTGCCACCTCCAAGCGACCCTGTCGTGGCCCTGCCACCACCATGACAGCCCCACTGCCATACCTCCACATATTCAGGGCACAGGGACCTCAGCCTCCAGATGTTAAGAACTTGCTTCCACCTCCTATCTCCTTCCAACCGGGTAACTGCAAAGGCTCCCCTGACCCCAACTGTTGCCAACTCCTTGCACCCTTCCCCATGGAGATGCCACACAATGCACCGCTGCTGTCCAGGCAGGTACAGTCCAGACCAGGGAGTTTAGGCCCCGGCCACACTTGCCCTGTCAAACCCACCATCTCTCTCTCTCTCTCTCTCTCTCTTTTTCTCCCCCTGCAGCCACTGAACTTACATAGCAGGCAGGAACACCACCCCGCTAGGGGCAGAACACAGAAAATGTCCGAAGCTAAAACCTAAGGGGGGGAGGACAACCAAGATAGTAAATCGCCCCTGAGAGGGGGGCCTTACATAAATGTCAGTGCTTTGTGAAAGGGCTGGAGGAAACATCTGAAAGCATTGCATATGCAGTTCATGTGAATTGCTTAAGGATAACAAAAACAGTTGAGCGTAAAAATGGTTGCAGTTGGCATTGCATCTGCAGCACTACAAAAAATGAAAAAGCAGTGACGTGAAGGAGCAGTTTAATGTGACTTATACTGTATGCTTGTGATGATGGTTAAGGAGGAGGGCTTCAATGATAATGTTTCCTTTTCTTTACTGATTGCAGCGGAGACAGTGGTGACAAATGTCTAGGAGTATCCTTCCCTCTGGTGGCTTGGCATGAGATAGAATCCAGTTTGGTGCCTCTGGCCTTGGCTTGAGCTTCTATGACCTTTATGGTGATAAAGACTTCTGGAGCCTTCTTTCAGCACCTCCTTGCGACCTGGTTGAATCCCTGGCAGACCTTACAGGCCCTGACCTTGTGGGACAGACCCAGACAGCAAACACAAACTGTGTGGGCATCTACCTTGTAAATCTTGTAACCATGGACACAAACATTAAATAAAGGTTCTTTCGACAATGGCAGCATGCAGAGACAATGTTAACAAAGTTATTTAAAGTGAAAATAATAAAGTAAACTAAATTAACATTGGCGTTGTTTCTCTGCAGGTTTGATGAGTGGTCGACAGTGGAAGAAAGAACTGAGGTACAATGGGGGCATGCATGTTTTATAGGCTCCAATGTTGTATGTCATTGTGTGCAGCCCCCAGCTGGCAAACGTATCCGAGTTGTCCTGATGCTGACGGCTTACAGTTCCAAAACTAAGGCCAAATGACAAAGGTATCCTCAATGAAGATCCTCGGTGACCTTGTCACACATAGTACTTTTAAAATGTTCCAATATCCACCGTTCTCAGTGGTCAGACTAATCATGATTCAGCCAAGTGATGAGACTAAGAACCCCTTTAAAATGTTAAAATGGAAAGGAGAGAAAGTAAGACAACAGAATTACTGTAACTGAAATAAATTGCAGTCTTTGCAGTGGTACCATATTTGACCCAGTATCCACTGTCCCTACTTGGAAATGGCTCCCTCCCAAACCCATTTTCAGTTTTCATTGTGGACACTGCAATAGTTTCTGCTATTTCATTAGTAATAAGAGATTTTAGCTGTATTGGTCCTTGAAACACAGGAGTCACTGGACAGTTTTATAACTTTTATTGGACCAACATATGTCTTGTTCCAAAATGGTATTGTACATAAGCTTCTGGAACCCCACAGGTCCCTTCTTCAGGTAAACAGCTAATTAAACAAAACAAGCTGCATTTATATACACTGTGATGCATTGTTTTAAAATAATTATGACAGGATAGAAAAAACCCTTACAAGGAAGGGTGAGAAGAACTTAACAGGAAGGGTGCGTGGGCAATGAACAGGAACAGGTCTATATAGCTGTGAGGGGATGATTAGCAAGATGTGTTAATATATTCATAAGATAGGTTGAAGAAATGCCTTGAGGTGTTAATCTGAAAGGTATCCTGACAGGAACACAGAATAATAAGGACCTGAGATACACAGAGTGTGGGGGGAGGGGGACACAGAAAGGAAAAGACATATTTGTATTTGTAAGAAGTAACATACAGTATTAAAATTTTCCACAGTGTGTCACAAATCCAGTGTCCCGAATGAGTTCATTTTAGTTCAAAATAAACTGTTTGATATACTTTAGTTCCCATGTCCTTCTCTCTTGTGTGTTTCTAAAATTGCCTCTTAGTATCAGGACAGACAGATCTGAGAGGGAATGACCTGGTTGGGAAAAATATTGTCGTACTGGTGTGCTGATAAGCTGGTTTACTATTGTGTGTTGGTGGTATCACAAGTCGTAAGAGGGAGGTAATAATCCCTCTTTACAAGACACTGGTTAGGCCCCATCTGGAGTATTGCGTACAGTATTGGAGGCCACACCTTCACAAGGACATTAACCAAATTGAGGCAGTCCAGAGAAGGGCAACCAAAATGGTGCAGGGACTGCATCAGAAGACATATGAGGACAGATTAACAGAGATCAATATGTATACCCTTCAGCAAAGGAGGGAGAGAGGTGATATGATCGAGGCATTCAAACACCTTAAGGGCATTAACAAGGTGAAAGAGTCTAACATGTTTAAATATAAGAAAAATAGCAGGACAAGAGGACACAGCATGAGATTAGAGGGGGGCTGATTAAGGGGGAATGTGAGGAAATTCTTTTTCACAGAAAGGGTGGTGGATGCATGGAATGGCTTACCACAAGAAGTGGTGGCTATGAATACAGTGCAGAGCTTCAAACAGGCATGGGATAGGCATAAAGGAGCAATACAAATGACGATGAATAGATAGGCCACTGACAGAGCAAAGGTCGATGGCACATTTATAAGGTAGAAAAAGAAATGGGCAGACTGGATGGGCCTTGCAGTCCTTATCTGCCGTCAACTTCTATGTTTCTATGTTTCTATATGTGGTGGTTCACCCTGGTTTGCAGCAGTTACCTTCTTTCCCCCATATCACATCCATCCTTTTTGCACTGGATTAGGTTAACCACATTGCTTGATTGACATGGGTAGGGTCCATTTATTTGTATTGTGCTGTTCTGACCAGTTTCAATGGTGGTCTGTATACATAGGAGAGTGCAGGTCTTACATCTTGCCTTGTTGCATGGTGCTGTTCCTCTCATTCCATGGTCATTTGATCTGCTGGGATTTTGCTACAAACTGTTATGTTAGAAAGGTTAGAGGGCTGCTTTTAGGTGTTTGTAGGCAATGACAGGTGGTCCAGGGAAGATGCCTGTAAATCTTTCATCTTCATTCAGCATGGGCTGTAGTTCCTTAATCATTTGCTGAATGGGGTGTTTATATGGGGCTATACTTAACAAATAGCAATGTGCAATCAGTTTGATTTTTTTGCCTGTATTCCAGTAGATTTTCTCATGGTATTTGTATTGCAGGGCACGTTCCAGTTTTCTCTCAACTTGTCTTGGGAGTAGACATGCTGGATGAAGCAATTATGAAGTGAGGAGTGCGGTCTGTTTCTTGTTATCTTATCTGAGGAGATCTGATGATATTGAATTGCCTGACTAGATCACATATTTCTTTGTGTGCCTTGGGGAGGAAGCTCCCCTGAATAAACATTCCATATATAGTACTCTGTTTCCTCGTTCTGTTCTGCTTTCTAATTTACCTGGGTTGTGGGAGGCTGTGGATTGTGTCTGTCTGTGCTGTGTTGTGTTGTGATGTGATGTGCTATTAGCCTATGTGAGCTGCCATATATTGCTACCTAGCTCCATGTCCATCCCTGGCAGTGGTTTCCATGTGTGTACTCTCAATCCCGTATGCCCTACTGGAAGTCAGTGTAGTACTGGACAGCTGCCTCCAAGCTAGTGACTGTGTTCCCTGCGACATTACCCTGGTGACCTACTGGGTCTAGTGGTCCCAGGGTTTTGAATGTGGTCTTCTCCAGCAACTTGTATGTCCTGGAATTTGTCCAGTTTTAACTTGGTTTTGTAACTAATTTTCAGATAAGATGCTGTGGAAGTAACATCACTTTTCCAGTCTGAGACTGCCGGGCCTGTGAGTTGGTGCCACTTTATTAAAAGCTGCCTCTCGTCTTCTAGTGCTAGCATTCCCAGCAGATCCCTGAACCTAGACTATTGTCCTTGGAGTTGGGAGTGATTCCCTGGTATCTAAAAGAGGGGTGCTCTGGTGAGCAGCATCTGCATCAGTGTGGATGCAGTCTTTCAAATGTGCAGCCAGAGATTTGGGATTCTTAGACAAGTCCAAAGAATGTATCCTATCTCTGCTTGAGAGTGGGAGCATCACCAACTTTGGTTTGAGATGGGAATCCCAATTCTTGCCAATTTGGTCAGCATCCTGTGCCACTGACTTAAAACCCTCTTTTGGATCAGTTTATATTTTGGGTCTATGTTCCTCGTGTGTGCCACTCCCTAACATTTTTGCCATGTCTCTGCAGTGATTACCATTGTCAGGTCGTCTTGTCATTCTTACCCCAGGAATCCACTAATATTCTTAACGACTGCAGTGTCCCTTTAAGACAACACTGCCCTGGAGAGAATGGAACTATATGCAAATGATAAAACATTTGCCTGGTGCCATTTTTCAAAAGCTGCCCAGCTAACTGCCAATGTTCTAACTCCTCAGATTTTTTCTCTCTGCCTGGAAGTCAAGATGCCCTGAAGTTTCCTGTCTCTCACAGTCATTTCTGATGTGTTATTTTCATCAAATACTGAAGTATTTTTTTATTTCTTTCAATCACTGCTTAGTTTATTGTTTTTAGTTTTAAATTACCTTATTTTAGTGCATTTTAGTTATTTTATCGGTTCTTCTCAGTTCCCCTGAACTGGGGAGGAACCGAGGGTTGTTTTTTTTTTAAACTAGAACCTTTATTACTGTTCCATTTACTTTTTGGATAACTTTTAGCTTAAAATTTTATATTTGTAACCAAGTTCATCAGTTTCTTTTCCCTGATTCCCAGTTCCCTAACCGATCGCAACCAGAAGGTTTTAACTTTTTCTCGGTTCCTGAACTGACCGCAACCTACAATTTTACTGTTGAAATTAATGATTTTAAAAATGTCAGAAAAGCCTAAGAGGAAAACAGCCCCCGGGTTTAAGAATTGTATAAAATGTGCAGAGGTGTTTGCCAAGGCAGATAAGCATAACCTGTGTGTCGTCTGCCTTGGGCAACAACACCTCACTACTGATTATGATATCTGCAAGTCTTTTCCCCAAAGACGCTTGAAAAACATCGGGAAAGGCTGCAAAAAAGACTTGAAAAGGGTGCCATGGGCTCTGACCAGTCCATTTCCTTAAAAACTGTGGCTGAAACTGCCAAAGCCTCTCATACACCCCTAATATGGGTGAAGGCTCTGACAAAAGAAGCATTAAACTGGCTGACTCCCTGGTGCCTGCATAAAGGTTAAAAAAGACAAAACACACTGAGACCCCTGCTGGAAAGCAACAAGGGACCCCTCAAGTGCCTGCTCCTACACCTTCACCTGCCAATATTACACAGGCTTCAAAAGTGCTACAGGTTCTGCAGGGCTTGATATCCTCTCAATCATCTGTTCAAGCCCTGGCAGGACAAGCAACTGCCTCTGTCCCCCCTCCACTCCTGCAACAAATAGAGTATGAGGAATAAGAACAGATTGAGGCAGAAGAGGGAACTGAACCTGAAGTCTCTCCTGAACAGGAGTTTGGTTCACCCTCCAGCCCTACTGAGGATTATTCCTCACATTTTTCATTTGTGAGGAAAATGGTTGAAACCTTGGATCTTGTTACCACTGAGGAGGTGCAAGATGAGGAGGAAGCTGAATATATGCAGTTAATGGGGCTGACACCCACTAAAAACCTTTGCTTCCTCTATATAAATTCTTTAAGAAGTACATTATGGCCATATTGCAAGTGCCCAATACTGTTCCTTCTATAGACAAAATGTGTGACAGAAAGTACCAGCTTGACAGGACGGGTACATACTTGAGAAGGTAGAGCACACAGTGTTCTTCCTACCAGTCTATGTATATACCCCCCCTTTTTTGGTCAGTAGTGATGGCTCACCAAAGAAAATTAAGTGTATCAGTTTTTCCCTACCTGGATGACTAACTAGTCGTGGAAACGTTTTTCCCCAGCAGATGAGGGATCACGTGCAAGTGACATTGAACTTCTAGAGGCCCTGGGGTTCCTGTTAGATGTAAAAAAAAAAAGTCAGTCCTGATCCCACTGTAGATCATAGACAAACTGAATGCCATGGTGGGAAAAGCTTACCTACCTCAGGAAAGCGTAGCATCACTTTGCTACAGTCCTGGGTCCCAGGTTTCAGATGAGGGATATACAGTTCCTGGGCCACTGGTGCCGGGGAAGAGACCCACTGTCAGAGCCAATCCCAGTAACAAAAGAGTTACTGTAGACACTTTAATGGTGGGTGGAAGGAGACAATCTCAGAAATAAGTTGCCCCCTTCTAGCAGGGGTCTCCACCTGTGAGTTTTACCTCAGACGCACCTTTGTTGGGGTGGGTTGCCCATCTAGGAGAGCACATCACTGGTACATAGGAGTTACTCCAGCACATAAACCTGCTGGAGCTGAGAGCAGGGCTTGTAGCCCTATAATCCTTTGCTCCCCTTACTTAGGGAAGGTGACACAAGTCAGAACAGCTGTACTACATCAACAAACAGGGAGGGACAAGATCCACTCCTTGGTGCACAGGGGCAATAATATGGAGTCTGACCTACTCCCCCAGTGCCTATCTACAAGCTACCCATCTACCAGGAAAAGGCAGTACCTGGCAGATGCTCTGAACAGGGTAAATTAAACTCATCATGAGTGGTTTCTGAACAAACAAATGTGGGTTGTACTGTTCAGAAGATGGGTCACCCCAGAGATACAACTCCTTGCATTCCATGAGAATTACCACCTCCCTCAGTACTGCTGTAGACCACCAGACAGGGGCACAGTATTCCTGGATTCTCTGATTTGGGATGTGTTAGGGAGGCATTTGTATGCCTTTCCTCTTTTTCCTCTGTTATTCATGGTGTTTATCAAACTTAGATCTCAGCCAACAGCAATGAGCCTACTAGAAGCTTACTGGGTCAGACAGCCATGGCATTTTATGCTGCTCTCCATGCGTGTGGCCAAGCCGGTACACAGCCCTTAGAGGCACAACTTGTTGACCTCCTACCAGGGGAGGATCATATACTCCAATCTCAGGCTCTTCAGGTTCAGGGTTTGACCCCTGAGAACTCAGAGTATGCAGGTCTGTATCTCTTAGAAAGCTCACTGGAGGTTGAAAGAGGTACAGAAAACCTGCTATTAAGAAAACCTGTGCTGTAAAGGGGAACAGGTTCTCAGTTTATTGTTTTTCCAGGGGTATGGTACCAGCACAGGCAGGTATCCCAGCCTGTGGGATTATCCCAGCCTGTGGGATTATCTAACACATTGATACTCACTGGGTTTACAGCATTTGACCCTGTAGTACATTGGCTTCAGTGTCTGTTTACATCTCTGCTGGAACGGAAGCCTCCTTGGCATCCAATCCAATCTTCACACGGTCCTTTAAATGTTTGTCCCACCTGTATTCCCCTCACAGGGAACCAATGCCAGCTTGGGACTCAAACATTTGCATTGTTCACCTCATGCTTTTCCCCCTTTTTCAAACCCATGGTCTCACCAGACCCCAAGTGTATTATTTGGGAAGCAGTTTTTCTGGTGGTCATCACTTCTGCCTGAAGGAGCAGTGAGCTCCAGACCTCGTGCACGTGAAAAGACTATATCTCCTGTCATTTAGACAAGGTATCGCTGAGAACAAATGGGAAATTCCTATCCAGGTTCATATTAGGCTCCCACCTGAACCAGTCAATAACTTTGCAAGCCTTGTCACTGAGCATTTCTGCTCAAAAGAACACAGACCGTACAGTCTGGAGGTAAAAGAATCCTGAATTACCACATAATTCATACCAAGAATCACAGCCAGGACAGCTGACTGCACTTCCTGACCTAGGGTGATGCGACCATAAGAAATTCAGCTTCCAAAAGAACTAACTCTTGTGGGATAGTTCAGTTTACCCAGTTCTCTCAGGGCCCATCACACAAGGGGTACAGCTGTCACTGCAGCAGCTGCTAGGGAGGTGTCCCTGTTGGAAATCTGTAAAGTGTTTTTTTCTCTGAAGTCGGTCTACACCTCTACAAGGCATTTCATCCTGGACACTTGTCCAGAAGTGATGTCAGGTTTGGCACAGCAGTTCTGCAGAGTCTCTTTTCGTAAATAGGTTCTGTGCCCACCTCCAAAGGTACTGCTTCATAGTTTACAGAAGTTAAGAATATTAGTGGATCCCTGGGGTGAGAAGAAATAATTACTCACCATAGTAATCTTCTTTCTTCCAGGGGATCCACTAATATTCTTAACTTTTCCACCCTTACCTCCCCTTCCAGAACCAGAGACTTCTACATCACTGACTTATTAATCAGCAGAAGGGGTGCCAGTTACTGGCATGTTTTCTTTATCTATTTTATCCCTGTTGGGCCTTGTTCCCCCTTCTCAGGTGATTCTGACATTGAAGGGGGGTTGTTAATATTGTAGTAGTTGCCCCATTGGGTTTTTTTCATTGGTGTTAATTAATTTGTTATAGGGGCCTCTTTGCAGACTCTGTCCAAATCTGAGGAGTTAGAACATTGGCAGCTAGCTGGGCAGCTTTTGAAAAATGGCGTGAGGCAAATGTTCCATCATTTGCATATAGTTCCCTTCCCTTCTCTTCAGGGAAGTGTTATCTTAAAAGAACACTGCAGAAGTTAAGAATATTAGTGGATCCCCTGGAAGGAAGACGATTACTACAGTGAGTAACTATTTCTTTAAGTCTATGGCCTTCCCAGTCCAGTTGGTGGAGCTCATGTAGGTGGCTGTAGATTGCCCCCTCCCTTTGTTCCCCCATGAGAAATGCCATCTCTTGAGGCACTGTAGCATCTCAGTATGTTTTAGCTTTCACTTATAGTCTTCCATGAGCTTAGGCTGAATGGCATGTCTAATTTGTAGATATCTCCAGTGGTCAGCTCTTATCAATCCAAACTCAGTTTGCAGTTGTGCAAAGGAGCTTGGTTGGCACTTAGCTCTGACATGTACTACTGTGAACGCTAGTATAAATGAAACTTGCAGAAATTTAATTGATACCTTTGTTTTTGTGTGCTGTGCGATTTTACTAACCAGGAAGTAGGTGGAGAGTTGTGTAGTTCAGCTAACGCACCAGTGAACTACACAACTACAGGGGGGCTATCTTATTTGTTTATTGAGACATTGTGAAGGTCTGCAGAGTCTTCTCTACAAGTGAGTAGTCTGCATTTTAATTTTTGTATTTTAAAGCAGCAGTTTGATACTGTGAGGAAGTTGTGACCCTAGCAATACTTCCGGGGCATCTCGGATATTTAATTGAGCCCTGCTGCGAGTGGGCAAGCAAAGGAGTTTGGTCAGCACTGAGCTCTGACATGTACTACTGTGAGCGCTAGTATAAATCAAATTTGCAGAAATTTAATTGATACTCTCGTTTTTGTGTGCTGTGTGATTTTGTGTACTAATACTGAGCCCTACTAACCAGGAAGTAGGTGGAGAGTTGTGTAGTTCAGCTAACGCACCAGTGAACTACACCACTACAGGGGGGCTAGCTTATTTGTTTATTGAGACATTGTGAAGGTCTGCAGAGTCATCTCCACAAGCGAGTAGTCTGCATTTTAATTTTAGTATTTTAAAGCAGCAGTTTGATACTGTGAGGGAGTTCTGACCCTAGCAATACTTCCAGGGCATCTTGGATATTTAATTGAGCCCTGCTGCAAGCAAGGCGAGCGAGGGCAGGGCGCACATCACCACGTGTGGTGTTGGGTGAGAGGAAGTGGGGTCGTAAATACTGTACACAACTGAAACTTGAAAGACGATTCTGTACCTCGAGTGCACAAGCACATAGAGGATTTTCCAAAACAATAACATGGAATTAATAGATCTCCTAAAAGGAAGAACTGGGGTGCTATGTGAATCATGTGGTATGTATCTATTTTCAGAGGTTCCAGTACTCAACTCACCGTTAACTTGTTTAAAATGTATACAAAACAATAAGATGTGGATAGAAATTTCATTGTTTAGTACAAGGCTTAAAGCACTTGAAATCAGTCAACAAGGTCTGATTAAAAAAATTGGGGCAGAATATGAAAGTGCAAACGCTCACACAACAGTAAACCCCACAACATGTAAGGTACAACTAGATAAAGGACAATCACTATGTCCTAATGAGCCCGTAACCCCTGTACACAGAGATTCCAGTCCCAACATAGAATCATCTTTTAAGCCTTCTACCAACAAAAAGAGATTAAGGAGGGATGACACTGATGAAAGTGAAAATAACTGGTATGAAGTACAAAGTAGTAGACCATCTAAAAAACTTAAAAAGGGGAGAAAAGCAGAGGCCTTTACCCTAGCCCTACACAACAGTTTTGACCCACTATTCGAATTGGATAATGAAGAAGGGATACCCGGTACAAGCATTACAACCTCCCCCCTTCCCCCACCAGCAGTGCCTCCTAATGATCAGGGGTTATTAAATATGTTATATGAGAAGAATACAGAGCAACTACCAACAGAGATAACTACACAGATATACGTCGAGTTAAATCCTGACTATAATAAGCAAACTGATGGGAATTCAGGAGAAAAACAAAACCCTATAAATATGACTATAGAAGATCCAGAATCTAACAAGAGCCAACTGGATAGTTCCCAGGACAATGTAACTTTAACAACAAGAGACCAAGAACTAATCTTTATTTTAGGGGACTCAATCACAAAATATACTGGCAGATACTCCACTAGGGGAAATAAATAAAACATTACTAGCTGTAGCTATAGTGGAGCAACCAACAAGGATATCACTCAAATGTTGGCAGAAATATTGCAAAATATCACTGAACCTAAGACTGTACTGTTACATGTGGGTACTAATGACATTGAAAGAAGGATGTGGGAGACATCATTAGTGATATGACAAATGCAGTGCAATCATTACAGGATTTGAATGCAACTCCCATAGTTTCTGAAATTCTACCTGTGCGAAGGGCAAGCTTTACAAAAACAAAAAACATTACAATCTTTAACAACTGGCTACATAGATGGAGCTCGACAAATATGGTAAAATGCATAAAAACATGGGAAATATTTGATAACAACCCTGCATTATTTGGTCATGATGGTTTGCACTTAAGCAAACAGGGATCCAGGCTCCTAGGTCACATTTTCTATAATACTGTAAATCAAGACCAAGCAAAAAACTGATGAATATGGGGCAAAGGCAAAAAATTAAAAGCTGTATTCCTGAAAAAGGGAAAAATAAGGAAACCCCATTACTACTTAATCCAAAGAACGTAAAAAACTGCCACATAAGTAAAACAACTTATGAAAAGAAATGTGGTCTCTCCATTCTTACAACAAATACTAGGAGTTTACATAATACTAAATTAGATGAATTACAATTACAATTGAATATAAACAAAATTGATATAGCGGCTATAACAGAAACCTGATGGAATGAAGCCTTGGCCTGGAACATCAATATACCAGGCTATACAACTTATCAAAAGAATAGAACAGAAAAGAAAAGAGGTGGAGTAGCTTTTTTTATTAAAAATAATATATAAAACAGTAATTGATTCCACTGATAATATAGCCACTGAATTAATCTGGATCGAAGTCTTAAGGGAAAATCAAACTAAAACAATAATAGGAGTTTGTTATAGACCCCCTGATTCCAATATAAATGAACATCAGGATATCTTGAACTCAATTAATAGTAAATCCAATTACAAAGAAATTATGCTTTTGGGTGACTTTAATTTGCCCGGTATTAATTGGGAAGAATACATTGGAACTAACAGTCAGGAAAACTCCTTTTTAAATACATGTTCCACCAATGGTCTGTATCAATTAATAAACAGACCAACAAGGGACAAAAACATCTTAGATCTACTCTTGACCAATATTCCTGATGAAATCACCAATATTAACTTCAAATCACCCATCCAAAATAGTGATCATATGGTCATAACTTTTGATATTAACATCTGTATTAAACAAGACTTGGGTAAAACAATATTCAAAAATTACAAAAGGGCAGATTTTACATCAATTAAGCAGGAGCTTTATAACTGGAAATGGGACGATGGGTCTCCTTCTCCAGTAGTGCTTTGGAATAGGGTAAAAGATAAACTCTTAGACTTAGAAAAATAATTTGTACCTGATAAAATAATATACAATAAAAAGGGAAAGATCCCACCTTGGGTAACTATTAAAATTCAGAAATTGATAAGATTAAAGAAAAAAGCATTCAGACAAATGAGAAAAGATAAAGCTGATTTTAATAAATGGAGATTTAAAAGAATTCAAAGAGAATGTAAAAGTGCAATAAAAATGGGAAAAAATAAATTTAAACATAGACTGGCATACAGAAAAGATGGAGGTAAAAGCTTTTATTCATATAGCAACAATAAAAAAACATCCACGAGGATAATTGGACCCTTAAAAGTCAATAATGAGGAAATCATTACATCAAAAGACATGGCAGTAGAATTCAACATATATTTCAGTACAGTCTTTAATCCCAAGAACACAAATATTGACTCTATATTGTGTAACACAATGGAAGATCATCTTGAATTCTCTAAGGAAGAGATACTTGCAAAACTGAGTACCCTGAATGTTAATAAATCTCCAGGGCCAGATATGCTACATCCTAGGTTATTGAAAGAACTCAGAGATTGGCTAGTAGTGCCACTCCTCCAGATCTTTAATAAATCATTGCGATATCACATCATACCTAATGATTGAAAAACTGTGGTTGTGACACCAATACATAAAAAAGGAAAATATGATAAGGCAACAAATTATAGACCAATTAGCTTGACCAGCGTTTTAGAAAAGATTTTTGAATCACTGCTCAAAACTAAACTAGATACTGATCTGGAGGAAAAGGGCTCAATTGATCAAACACAACATGGCTTTAAAAAAAAATAGGTCCTGTTTAACCGGAAATTTGGTTTATTATGAACACGTTAGCAAGCTGTTAGAAAATAACATTCCAGTAGATGTGATCTTTTTAGACTTTTGCAAGGCATTCGATAAAGTACCTCATGATATCCTTATAACTAAAATGAGGAAACTGAAGATAAACAACATAACTGTTAGCTGGGTGGAAGAATGGCTACAGGGTCATACTCAGAGAGTGTCCATTAGGGGACATTCTTCTGAATTATATTCAGTGACTAGCGAAGTGCCCCAGGGGTCGGCACTAGGCCCAACATTGTTTTCAATCTTTATTTCAGATCTAACTGAGAGTACTAACAGTTTTATCTTCAAGTTTGCTGATGACATGAAATTAGCAGCCCAAGTGAGGAATGATAAAGAAATAGGTAAACTTACTAAAGATCTAAAAACACTAGAAAATTGGGCAAAGCAAAATCAAATGTCTTTTAACAGTAATAAGTGTGCCATTATGCATTTAGCTTCATTAAACAAAAAACATCAATTTTCATTAAATAATCAAGTTCTTAGAACTGTATTACAACATAATGACTTGGGAACATTAATCTCTCATGATTTATCATCCCAAAAACCCTGTAACTTTACAACAAACAAAGCAAATAGATTGGTGGGATGTATAAAAAGAGGCATCTCATCAAGAGACAGGGGGTGTATATTACCATTGTATAAGGCATATGTAAGACCACACTTGGACTATTGTTCGCCCTTGTGGAGCCCCTATCTTAAGAGAGATGTAGCTAGATTGGAGGGTGTAAAGAGGAGAGTGGCCAAGATGGTCATAAATATGTATAACAAAGATTATGAGACAAGACTTGATGAATTGAACCTATACTCACTTGAACAACGTAGAATTAGAGGAGATCTTCTCCTAATGTATAGCCTAAAAACTGATAGTACACGAATGGCAGAGTTAGGATTGACACTAGGACAGAGAGAACAAAATCTTAGGAGTCATAATTGTCAATTGTTACTGACCTATCCAAAAAATAACAAAAGATGTTTTTTCTTCACCCAGAGAATAATCCCTCTGTGGAATTCCCTACCGAGTAGCATAGTAAATGCAACAAACCATTTAGATTTTAAACATAAATTAGATCAGTACCTACTAAACAAGGGATGAAATGCCAGCATGGCTGGGGCCCCGGCCTTCTGTGTATCCAACTTTCGTAGTATGATACCTAGTACATGATTTCATTGCATTAGAGCTTGGAAAGAACAGCTGTTTCAATGTCTGTATCCCTTTATTATGCAATGAGGCCTGGAGTACTGACTGCCCTCCTATTTGTATTCTAGGGTTGGTTTACAGGGGCTCCACTGGACCCAGGGGTGATTCAGACCTCCCACTAAGCATGTTTAGCTTCCACCATGATGCCCTGGTGTGCTTTATTGTTGGTGATAAGTTTTGGTGGGTCGTTAAATGTTCTGTTAGTGCCATTGAGAGTGGAATGGAGGCCACCATTTCCTGTTCAACTTCAACCCACAGTGGGGCATCCACATGTACCCCTTTGACCCAGAATATTTCTTGGCTTATCCCACTAGCCAGGTGGTAGGCCCACATCCATCAGAGACTGGGCTGGCAGTATAGCCTAGAGGTTAGCGTAAAGAGCTGTAAATGAGATTAGTACATCCAACAGACCTGGGTTTGATTCCCACAACCTCCACTTCAATTGTGCTTATACAACTAGATGAGATGAGATGATGCTTATGTGACTTGATTTACTTTGTGGCTTTTTGCCTCTCTATCCATGGGATATACCACCCTGTAGGGGTACAATGCAAGGAACTCTAGAGGAGGGTTCCCCCCCTACAAGTGCCATGGGAATGATTGTGTCAGCTAAAGGCAGCTTAGGAAGAAGCCCAAAAAGAATACCCAATTGGGTGTTGAGCATCGAAGAGGTAAGGATGATGAATAAATGAATTCAGAGAAGTTGATTAAGGGCAGACTTCCTGAGGAGAGAGGGGTAAAGCTGGGGCCACCATCTGCCTCCATCCAACAACAGAACCTAACTAACCTTAGAAAGCACTAACCCTAACTAATATTATGACCATTGGCACAGAGGAGAGGAAAAAACCCCTTTGAGGAGGAAACCCCTGGGGATCCAAGGCCTAGGTCACCTTTCCTCCAGGCTGACGACATTTGATTTAAGGTTGTATGTCATTAAAGAGAAGGATATGGGTAGGGAAGATGATGATGGGCTAGGGAAAAAGCCCAAAAGGAAAGCACAGATCGAAGAAGAAACAGAGCCAAAAGAAAGCACAGATCAAAGAGGAGACAGGAAATGAACAGCGAATGAAAGTGGAACTTGAAAAGGAAACTCAAACGATGGCAGAGAGCAGCCAGCCAGCCTTTGGCAAAGGGCAGTGGACAGGAAGGCATGTTCTTGAGCAGAGATCGAGTCGATTCAAGGTAGCAGGAACCCGAGAGGGGTATGCTCGAGTAGTTGATGTGAAAAGAAGATGATTGCCACAGGATTGCAGCAGTTCAAGGAGGTGCAAGTAGATACGGAGGACAATAAGGCATGCCTGGAACCAGAGAAAGGCAGGAACCTGAATACATGTGGCAGGAGGGCCACAGTCTGATGAGATGGCATAGGAGTCATGATAGGTATGCCCAAAAGAAAATTCGAATGCAGGCCTTAATTGGAGTGAATCCATGACGGTCAGCACGAGATGAGAACAGCACTATATTGAGTCAGATGAGGTGAACTGAACTTGAAAATGTGATGCAACAGACCTACATGAGGGTTGGAGGAGCAGGTCATATGATGAATCATAGTTCGAGTTCCATTTTGCTCTGTAGTGAAATAAAGAAAATACACAGGGGTGCAGAGAGATGAGGGAGTACGAGCGGGGAAGGTAATGGTAGGATAGGGAAAAAAACAAAAGAAATGCACAGGTTGGGGCTTGGGAAAACAGGAACCCCCATAGATACGGGAGCCAAGCAGGAATGAGGGCCAAGGATAGCAGCACCCCAAACATAAACAGGTGTCACTGAGGTTCTCGATAAGGTGAGAGATTGCATGTGATTTTTTTTTTTTTATTGCCAACTAGTAATAGGTAGGACAGTAATAAACACAAGGAACTGCGACTGGACGTAGGACATGTAAAAGAGAACAACATACCACTATAGCATGAGAATCATACAGTTCAGGAAGAACAGCAAATACATGACTGATGCAGACAATCATGGAAATGTAAATATAACTCCAGGTGGGGCCGACGTGATTGAGGGAAGAGCCAGGTGGGCCGACGTGATTGAGGGTAGAGCCGAGGTGGGTCCAAATGTCTGAAGAATGGAAGCAGAGCCACAGGTTCCTGCAATCATCAGGTTAGACACTAAACTGGGCTAAGACCGGAGTATCAGCTCATACTCAAGAGGTTCTTCAAAGTATGCAGCCAAACTATCCCACGAGGTAGAACTGAGATTATAAAACAGGCTGGTAAAAGAAAGGGGCCTAAATCTTCAGACTGATAAACTAATAATGTCCCAACCTTAGGTAAGCAAATTAAAACAGATATGCAGATAATCTCGGAAATGGAAATTGAATCACTAGGTGGGAGAACTGAGGAGTACAGGACCAGCCAGGTCGGCGAGGAGTGGCGCGAAAGCACTCGGGATGGGCAGTCAGAATGGCATTCCGATACTAGGAACAGCTGCAGCAGAGGGAGCCCAAGGGGGAGGGGGGGACAAAACGAGGAGGCACCATCCAGATTCACCAGCATAGGACTGGGGAAGCTCAACAAGGCTAGGTGGGGTAGGGGACACAGAAACAATAAAATAAAGCAGCGACAGTGGGGGAAGGAGCAAGAAAAAGCAAAATAGGAAAATGAGGAAACCGGAGAATGCAAGGGAGAGAGAGAGAGTGCACCCAGACAAACTGAAGAACCAGGAGGCACAAGTGAGGAAGGAAAATTGGGGGGGGGGGAGAGAGAGAGACAGAACTAGCAGCAGCAGGAAAGGGCTAGGCAGTAAGCAGCCGGATGAGCAGCAGGGAAAAGCAAGTGAGCCAGCAGCCGGAGGCGCATCAAAAACACGGTGACAACAGAGAGGCAAGAGACAGGAGAAATTAGGTAGGAGGAGCGGCGCCTCCGGCCGCAATGAAAAATGAATCCTGGAGAACCCCAGGATGAGTGACCTTATAAGCCTAATGGGGGAGTGACGTAGTTGCTCTGCCCATTGAACATTGGGCTTAAAGCCCTCCCATTGCATACTGTGTGACTCTGAGCAAGTCACTTAACCTCCTCAGTGCTCCTGGGTCACCCTGAAAACAGGCACTTGTGAATAGTGGACCTTACCCGGTTGCCAAAGAATGAATGAATGAATAAATAAATAATTCCAGCCTCCATTTATGGGGTTAGTCCATAGAATTTGTTTACTGAATCTGGGGTGTTTTCCCTTTCCATAAAAAGCTGTAGAGCAATTTGTCTATATTCTCACAGATTCTGATCTCAACAGGAGTGGGCGAGTTGTTTAAACAATATAATAATCTGGCTAGACCCTTGAGTTTGAAGGCAGCTATCTTCCTTAGCAGTGTCAGGTGAGTTTTTGCTATCTTGTGGTGTCCAATGTAAGGACATCCTACATTATTCTTCCATACTAAGTCCGCTGTCAGTGGCGTTATGCTCTTCCCAAGGTATCTTATACTTTCCGGAGACTATTTGAGTGCCTGGACCTGGACCTGAGTCATCTGCTTTTGGCAGTTTTTTAATGGGAGAAACTCAGATTTTGACCAGTTGATTCATAGCCCTGAGATATTCCCAAACTGTGAAATTACCGCTGGAGCTCTTGGGAGTGAGGTATTCATCTGAGAAAGTGTAAGGAGGAGGTCTTTGGCATATAGAAAGACTTTGGTTTTCATCCTCCCTACTTGTATTCCCTTAATACCTTGGTCTGTTCTAATTCACACCCCCAATGGCTTCATTGCAATTGCAAATAGGAGAGGAGAGGAGAGAGTGGACACCCTTGCCTGGTACCTTGGTGGAGTGGGAATTGTTGGGACAAGATGCCATTATTGAGTACCATGGTCCTGGGTGCCTTGTATAATGTTGTTATCCATCTAGTAAATTTGGGGCCCCTTTCCATTGTATTTAGCACCTCAAACAAGTACTCCTACTCCACCAAGTCAAAGGCCTTTTCTGCATCAATGGATACTAGAGCAGCTGAACTAGTCAGCTGTTGTGCTAGATGTAAGACATTTGCCACCATATGCAGGTTGTCTGATCCATGCCTTCCCTTCATGAACCCTGTTTGTGAGTGGTGTATAAGTCAAGGTAAGGCATTTTCTAGCTGTAGGGCTAGTACTTTTGCCAGTAATTTTGCACCCAACATTCAGTAGAGTGATGGGTCTGTAGTTGGAACAACAGGCTTTATATTTATGAGATTTAGGTAGCACTGTGATGGCTGTACCTACATTGACCTGGGGAGCTCTTCTGCATTGTGTGCTTCTTGTAACACCCTGAGCAGATGCAGACCAACTTGAGAGCCAAATGCCTGATACAATTCAGTACTCAGGTCATCTGGTCCTGGAGTCTTGCCTCTGACCATGGTTTTTATAGCCCTCTAAAGTTCTTCTACTGAGAAGTCTGCCTCCAGGGTCTGCACTAGCTGAGGGGGAATTGAAGGTAGGGGACATTTCTCAAGAAAGTCCTTTATCTGGGCCATAGATAGCCCCCCCCCTCCCCAGGATGTGTGCAGTTGGGAATAGAATTCCCTAAACACAATGTTTACCTTGGCAGGGTCCGAAGTTAATGTGCCATCTTTTAGCTTAATGTTTGGGATATCTGAGTCTCTCTTTTGTTCTGTAGATGATAAGCTAGCAGCTTACTTCCCCTTTTCTATTGTTCCCAATAAGCTTGCTTCATGAAAAAGAGGTCTCTTTCCACCTTTTGGTGTATGATCAAGTTTAGCCAATATTTGATATGTATGAGTTTTCTAAGATCTTTGGCTGTTCTATCTGACTTTGCGTAATGGTGCTCCTCTTCTGTTTTATGTTCTTGCTCAAGCACTTCTAATTCCTGCTGCTTGTTTTTGTTAAGGTGATACAAATAACTAAGTATCCATCCCCTTGAAGGCTTTAAACACCTCCCAGACTGTCATAGCTGACATATCAGGGGTGGTATTTAGATCAAAGTACTCCGTAACCCCCCACCTCCCGTATCCAGTCCTCAAAGTCTTGTGTCTGAAGCAGAAAGGGCTTTATTCGTCATCTGTGTTTTTTATTCTGAGACTTGAGTAAGAAAATGACATGACTACCACTGCATGGTCTGATATTACTATGGGTCTGATGCCTGTGTCAAGGATCTCATAGGTGCAGTGTGAATTAGTGAGCCGGTAGTCCAACCTGTTAAAGGTACCAAGTCTGGCTGACCTGTGGGTGTAGTCTGCCAATGTGGGGTGAGTTAGCCTCCATGCATCTACTAAACAAAGTTCCTCACACATTTTCATTAGGGTGACTCTCACCTTTTTGTGAGAATGCTCAGCCAGTTGAGCTGGTGATCTGCTGAGCACTGGGTCCCATGGCAAGTTGAGGTTGCCTCCCATGAAAACTGTTCCACTTAAAGGGAACAAGGCCATTAGCTTCTGGGTCAGGTTTAGAAAAATTGTTCATTATCTGTGTTTGGAGCATAGATATTGACAAATAGCACTGATCTCATATGGAGTTTCCCTTGCACTATCACTCATCTCCCACTTTCATCTTCCACTCTGTGCTCAGACTGCAGTGGACAGCCCCTCTTAAGCAATATTGTGACCCCTCTCTTTTTGGTGGTATAATTGCTGGACAATTCCTTGCCCACCCACTCCATTAGTAGCTTGAATGATTCCTTCGTAAGCAGATATGTCTCCTGCAACATGGCTACATTAGTGGTTTTAAGATAGTATGACCTTTTTTTGCACTTTATAGGGTGGTTTATGCCCTGCACATTCCACGGCACTACCTTGAGTTCTATCATCTGAGTATGCTTGTGTAGCTGATATGGAAAAAGTATACAATTCTATGCATCCTTACCTGGCCCATTCACTGCCAATACCGTCAGCCCCCTTAATTTTGATTATTCCTGAATGGGAGATGCATCTGCTCCCCCCAACCAAAAGACAAAAACAAGGCACAAGATAACAATAAGTTTCCAGTCTGCAATTAGTAGAAAACAGTGAACAACATAACAGTGGTACAAACATTGGGTCCAGTGGCTCTGTTTTCCTATGACTACTCCCTCTTTAAGTTAGGCACCCTTTCCCCTATAACTTTCAGTACTCTGGAGTATCCTGGTATGTGTGGTTCCTTTGTAGCTATGGAAGAGTGCCCTGCAGTAAGAAGGGCAGAGCCTGGCCAGCTTACATTCCCAGCACCCCACCATGGTACCCCATCATATGACTTCCTCTCACTATCCAGTCTGAGTTGTTGATAAGACACTCCCACTCATGCTCAGTTAGTCCGCATCAGAGCTATGGCAGTGTATATTCCTGGTTCCCTCCAATACTGCATCATTATGCTCCCTTTTGTTTCCGCTCATAATATAGTAGTCTCCACCATGCCCACTTCTCCTAGGGATAGAGAGACCATATCCCATGTCAAGAAGCCCTAGTAATTGTTTCCTCAGACTTACCAACCTTCCCCCTCTTCAGTAAAAATATGTTTCTAGTAAGTCCCTAACTCACTGTAGTAGTAAGTCTGGTAGTTTAGCTACCTTCTGTACCCTTGTAGAGGACTGCCTCGAATCTGGGCCTTTTGACATGGCTCTTTCATTTGGCTATGTTCTCCTAAATGCTCCCCCTGATGTTTGTCTGGTTTGTACTGGAGTCGGGGAGGCAGCCTTGTAACCTGGTCAAGGGGATTATTCACCCATAGCCTATGAGGGCCCCGCTGCAAGACTCAGCAGCTCTTGTAATTCTGTAATTCACAGCATAGTGTGGGGGAAGGGAGTTACAAGGCCAAGGAAAAAAAACAGAAAAACATCACGAGCTGCCATATACCCTATTTTGTGATAAGTGACAGGTTTTCTGTCTGATCTAGAGTTGTGGCTCTCTAGCCTTGGGCAACTGAGCCAAGGCAGATCCCTGCCTCATTAAGGTGCCAGAGCTTGTGGATGTACCATGTGTAGCAGCCATTAACCTTCTTGTGAGACCATCCGAATGGATAGTGTTAACACTGAATCACAGTTCCCACCACCTGGACTCGCCAGGGTGGTTCATGCCTTGGCCTGCATCTATCTTTCCCTTTCTGAACTCCCATCATTCAGATCATGAATTTCCTTTCATCCATCTCTAATTGTGTTGAAGATTCCTGCAGGGCACACTCACAGGCTCCATTTGATTCTAGCTCCCCCACACTAGTTCAGTTCAGTTAGTTTTTATTGTTCAATCTAAAAAGATCTTTACAAAAACAGAGAGTATAAAATAGACATATACATAGTACCTACACAACCTCCAATTATACAAAAAAGACATACAAAAAATATAAATTTCCATTGTATATATACATTTACTTATTCAAGACAATCCACAACATAATAACTTGATTTCTCCCTAAATTTTAATCTTTTTAGGGTTTTATAATCATTGTCCTAATGTTACTAGCCCTTATTTCCCTTATATTAATTAAAAACGTTGCTGTTTTTCTCATTATATATTCATCATTTGTTGTACGGAGTATGTTAATCTTTAGTTCATCATAACAACCTTGTAAATCAGATAAAATATCTGTCAGTCATTTACTTCTAGCTTTCTCATACCACATACACTTATCATATGCAACAAATTTTCTGTCTCTAAAGCTCCACATGGGCAATAGGAATATACTGGATCTACTTCTCTATTGAATCTAGCTGTTAATTTATTTGACTCCTGGGACTCAATTTTAAATCTGGCATTAACTTTTCTTAATTCTGGTTCTTCTAACACATCCAAGTAATATTTATATTTATGATTTAGAACATTATTACTACACCACAACGAATAACGAGAATTTTTAATATTTTCCATGTCTATATTGTTAAACTTCTTGATTAACAGTTTTTTTATGTATTTCTTACATTGTACAGAAATCATCACATTCTGATATGTCAAGTCCAGTAATTGCTCCAATTCTACTGTCTTCAATATCCTTCTAACTTTCTGCAACCATGGTGACTTCATACCATTCATAACCCAATATTTGTTTTCTTCCAAACATCTCCTGGACATCCTACCAGCCTCTTGAGTGTTTAATCTTATCCAGAAATTAATAATATTTGACTCGGCTAGTGCCTTCAGGTTTGTTAATCCAGTTTCTGCACGTACTGTACATATGAAGCTGGTACCGTTAAAGAAAAACCCAGTGTAGACCTCAGCAGCTGTATTACTGTTTTTTCCATGTCTGTTAAATACTTATGTTCACTTATTTCTGTTCCATATAATATTTGTGAATTGTATTTTGCTTCAATAGATTTTAATAATGGTTTTATGGTATAACCCCCAAACTTCAAATTAAATCTTTTTAATGCCAATACTGAGTTTGCCAACTTGTTATAGATTGTGGCATAATGTGTCTTCCAGCATAATTTTTTTGAGAAGACCAACCCTAAGTAAGTATATTCATTTATAATTTGCAATGGTTGAAGGTTTATATACCATTTCCCATAGTATTTTGTTCCCAAACATTATATTAGATTTGGACATATTCACTTTTAAATTCCTGTCCGTAGCAAATATTTTGAGGAGGTTCAACTTATCCTGTAGACCTTTAGCTGTTAATGAAAATAATATCAGGTCATCAGTGTATGCAAGTCCAGCGCAATAATCTGTTCTAATTTTAGGAGAGTCTATATTAGTCGTTTGCAGAATTCTCAACAGTGGATCTAAATAAATTGCAAACAGAGTCGGGGCCAGTATATACCCCTGTCCTACTCCCATGTTTGTTGAAAATTGTGGAGAAAAATTACCTCTCATATCCAGTCTAACCTGTTCCCATGTATAAGAATACCATAATCTTATACTATTTATCAGTACTGGTTCAATACAAATGCTATACATTGTATCCCATAACACAGTTCTGGCAATTGTATCGAATGCAGCAGAAAAATTTATATATGCTGCATATAACCTATGTGCCCTTATCTTAACATACTTCTCACATAAATGATGTAATATAAAACAATTATCCATAGTAGAGTATGTCCTATGAAAACCAGCCTGAAGGGGAGATAAGCCCCCAATTTTTTCTAAACTTATCATAATGTGATCCAATAGTATTCTAGCAAAAATCTTGCCTACAATATCCAGCAAACTAATTGCCCTATAATTTTTTTGGATCATACTTATTACCTTTTTTGTAGATGGGCACTATTACTGCAACCCTACAAGACTCAGGAATACAATTATTATATATACATTTACTAAACAATGAAGCTAAGACCTCTGCCCAATGAGTATCCTTAATTTTAAATAACTCATCCGGCATCATGTCAGGTCCTGGCGCCTTGTTAAACTTGAACTTTCCTATTGCCGAACTAACTTCAGCATTTGTAATTGGAATAAAATTCATACTTATCACACTCCTTTCCATAATTGGCCATGTATTCTCCTCAGTCATATTATACATTACAGCTGAAAAATACGTCATCCAACCATCACCATCCATATAATTTACATTTTCTACCAAAAGTTCCTTACAGCCTCTGTCTAATAGTGTCCAAAATTTCTTATTATCCTTTGCTTCTATTGTTTCTATCATTTGTTGCCACTGCTCAGCATAGAAGTCCCTTTTCCTAGATGACAATAAATTCCTATGTTCTTTCCTTACCACCTTTAAGGTATCATGTGTTTTTTTTCTACCATTTTTTCTATATACTCTCAAACATTTCATAAGTCTTTTTTTACTTAGTCTACAGTCTTTATCAAACCATCCCCTAGGCTGCATATTGGGTATTAAACCACCTTCTTTATATAATTTAGGCTGAATTTCTTTAAACAAGTTTTTCAATCTACCATAAAGTGCAATAATATCTAGCTCATTTAATTGTAATTTAATCTCGTCAAAGAATGCCTCTAATTGTCCTATAATTTGCATTTCTAAAGTCACCATCCACCTAATCCATTTCTTATATCTAATTTCCACTTGGGTTGGTCTTGCTTTATTATTTACAGTAACCATTTCCTCGTCCAATTGATCAGTACAAACTATTACTGGTAGATGATCACTTTCAAGTCTTAGTGGTATAGTTAATGACTTCCTCCAATCCCTAGGACCTCTCCAGCATATTAAATCAAGTACTGTATTTCCATGTTTTGAAATATAAGTTGTTGCTCCTTCTTCATCCCCCTTTAATCTTCCATTCAAAACATAAAGTCCATTATTTTTTAATATTTCACAAAGTTTTCTCCCATTTAAGTTAGTTTTTTCATCCTTTGTTTTTCTCTTACAAATTTCAGTGTCTGAATATATCCAATACATAACTGTATTATCTGTTAAGCCATTGAACCTTCCAACTCTGACATTGAGGTCTCCAAGTAGTATTAGAGGATCCTCTGGATATTCCAGGGAAACCTCAGAAATACTACTTTCTAACCTCTGTCATACTGATTCTTTATAATATTTAGACTTAGCTGGTGGTATATAACAACTGACTAATATTATGGATATTTTATTTAACCCCAATCTAAGGATCATATAATAGTCATCTTTAGATAATTCTTTAATAAACTTAAATATTCCATTTCTTACATGCATAATTAAGCCACTAGCTCTTCTCCCTAGTTTAGTATCCATATAACTTGGGCATTACAGGTTTTGGTACCCATTTAAATTTATATCTGTTTTAATGGCATGCCAAGTCTCTTGTAGACAAATGACTGAACTTTCTTTAATAAATGTCAACCAATCCTGATTGTATAGACTGGTACTATAGCCTGCTATATTCAAAGTCATAAAACTAATCAGGGTTTGTTCTTTCTTGATCGCATCATGTCCTTCAATTGTTATATCATTACTATCTTTTCCAAAGTCATTATTTTGAATTTTCTCTTCTGGTCAGCTTTCTTCTTCTAGCAATTGATACCTATTGTAGGTCTCAATTGATTCATTTATAACAAAATGTTCACTACAACTCTCTATCTTTCTTTCTATCTCCTTCCTTAATGACTGATCTCTTTCTTTATAGAGGGCATTCATGTCCACTACATAAATTCCCATCTTATCCAATTTCCCATAACATTCCAGTATTTTCTGTGCTACTTCTTCATTTTTACATACTATATCCACCTGACTATCTCTGCTTAAGCTTTCATGCCTATAAGTCCTCATAATACCCATTCTTCCTAATCTAATCTGAAAAACATTGGAAATCAGATTACAAATAGACCATGTCAGCTTTCTTGGTGTCTCATTATAAATTCATGGATAACCAAACATTGTTATTATCACGGGTTTCTCTTGCTAATTTACTATCACATTCTCTTCTTTATATACAGCTTCTGATTCCAAGTCCATACTTAATTTCAAACAGTTCAATAAATGACCATTTCTCCACAGATATTGTGCCACTCTCTTATGAGTAACCCTTATCCATACTATGTCAGCAAAGCCAGGATTTAAAGGTACTTCATTAAATATTTTCATTACCTGATACTTCAGAGTTGTTTCTGATTCATCATCCAATCTCTTTAAACCATACAATTTTAAACAACAATCCTTTTCCCACTTTTCACACCTTTCCCATTCTTCTTGTTTTTTACTTATTACAGTTTGATCCTTCTTTAACTTTTCCTCCATATCTTTTATTTTGTGTTTTAGGCCATTCGTCTCCTGCCCTTATTTACAATATCAACATCCATAATCTTTAACGCTGGTCCAACTCCAAACCTATGTGTATCTTCATGTTCCTCAAGCCCTCTTTCTTCCTTTTGTCTCCCTTTTGCATCTTTATTACTCTGTTCACAACTCCTATCACTCTTTAACTTAATCTTATTCTGATCCTTCCCCTTATTTTTTCTTTTCTTCCTCTGAGCTAGATGTTCATTGTTCTTAATACCATCTAATAACAGCAAGGAGGAGAAATCTGGTCTTATTCTTTTTTCTTTATTTTCGGTCTCATCATCCATCACCATAATTGATGATGATTCCTTTGGAGGCTGAATTTTATTTAAAACACTCAACATCTCATCCATTCTATATCCATTTATGGCTATATTCTCCTTAAGTGTATCAATTTTGTTTCTTATTGCTATCAATTGCTCCATTAATATCAAATTCACAGCATGTTGATTTTTCATAATTGCAATTATCTCTTCACTAATTGCCATGGGATAATACATCATGGACTCTTCCACTATCTTTCTCTCTGTTTTCCAATCCTGTCATCCTGGTCACACCTTGGTGCCAGGCTCTCAATTACAACCTCTGTTTTTTTTGTTTTTTTTTTGCAATTAATCTTTTTATTGTTTAAAAGAAGGTTAACAGTGGTTACAGTTAGGAAAGTGAGTTTGATTTATACAGAAAGGTGTAAATTACCATTTCTTAAGTAAAGTTTACATTTAAAATACAAGCAGAGAAAGAAAGCATCTAACTTTACATGTATGGATACAAGGAGTTCAGTGAGAAAATGAATTGCTCTAGATAATGTAAATAAAGGCTATACTAATTTTTCTATGCTGATCCATGAGCCATGCTAAGAAAAGGATTCTAGATCTTATATTATATTTCTACTTTGCCAGACAATAAATAGCAGATCCTTTCATTATTCGCTAAGCTAGCCATATTATGGAACCACTCTGTAAGAGTTGGGGGAACTGGTTCCTTCCATTTGGAAAGGAGTAATCACTTTAAAACCACTGCAATTGCTAGAACCCAGTTTGCCTTGGACTTAGGGAGAGTCAAAATGTGTGACTAGAGCCCTAATATAAAGGTCAGTGGAGAAAAGGAAATTCTAATCTCTATTACTCTTTCACATAGTTTGTGAACTACTTTCCAAACAGCAGTAATACAAGGGCAGTCCCATAGCATGTGCAGGAGATTTGCATGTGGTGTACCACATCTCCAACAATTACCTCCCATACAATAACTCAATTCCTCTAACATGAGTGGGGAATAATAGCAATAATGAAGAATTTTGAACTGTATGGTTCTACCCTGTACCTCCCTACATGAATAATAGGCATTTGGCTATGTGGTCATCCAGTCATCTGCAGATATTGCAAAACCCAGGTCCCTTTCCCATTTAGACCTTAAGGATTCAGCCAATACAAGTTGTTTATCATTATTTACTAGATATTTATATATCCATGAGACCCATTTCCTCAGATGAGCCAACTTGATAACTGTACAGAATTCCTGGTCCATAGGGGGTAACTTTAGGCTAAGGCCCAGAAAAGTGTCTTTTAAAAGTTTCCTAATCTGCAAGTAAATTACAAAATTGTGCTTTTTAAGTCTGTACTTATTTTTGAGTTCTTCAAAAGACACGAGGAAGCATGTGTAAAGATCCAGTAAGTCAGCCACGTTGGTGATACCTAAATAATTCCATTCTGAATTTTGTATTTCCCTCCTATTTCACAGAAAGTTTGAGTTGCCCCAAAGAGCTCCCAAATGTATCAATAATTTTGTAATGTTCAGCTTATGATGTAAACTCTTTATTACTTTAAGGGTACCAATAATGCATGGATTAGATCTCTGAGCCTTAGGTAATGGTTTAAATAGAAAATCTGATAGTTTGTTAGGATTAACTAGGCTTTGCTCAACTTCTAACCAAAGGTGAATTTCTTCAGTACTAGAAGGGGATAAATAAAACACTGCTTGCTTAACCAAAAAGGCAGTTTGGTAGTTTTCCAACCATGGGAGTCCAAAACCTCCTAGGGACCATGGGGCCCTAAGTTTGGAAAGTGCAATTCTAGGGGGCTTATTATCCCATAGAAATGTTTTAATAATGTCTGTTAATGTTGAAAATTTAGCCTCATTGAAGGTGATTAGAATAGTTTTAAATAGATAAAAAAGCTTTGGAGCTATCATCATGTTAAGTGAATTCGCTTTCCCCCAAAGGGACATGTTTAGACTTTTCCACCGGTTTAGATCGGCCTTCATTCCTTGTAGCAATGGGTCAAGATTACAGTTTATTAATGAAGTAATGTTTGGAGGTATCTTGAGACCAAGATATGATATTCCTGCTGTCTTCCAACAGCCATCATCTATAATATCATATCCTATCCGTTTTTTTTCCATCCAGACCTATATTCATTGCCTGGGTTTTAGACCAATTGACCATTAGGCCTGATATCTCAGAAAATTGTCTGAGAGTCTGTTTTAAGAATATTATGGAATCCTTGGCTGCGTTAAGGTGAACAATTAATCGTCAGCATAAGCAAAGGTTTTGTTGGAAACCTTTCCTATCTTTAGGTCTTTTATACATGAATTCTCTTGAATTGCTCTGATAAGGGGTTCCAGAGCCAAAATAAAGAGGTAGGGAGATAAAGAGCAGCCTTGTCTGGTTCCTCTGTGAAAGGAAAAGAAGGAATATATTAAACCATTAGTTATTACAGCAACAGTAGGTTTGCTACTGTATATAAAATTTGGACCCATTCAATAAAATAGTTTCCTATATTGTATTGTGCAAGTATGTCAAAAAGATATGACCATTCCAATGAATCAAAAGCCTTGAAGAAATCAATGGAAAAAAATGGTTAGAGATCTTTTTGCTGTTTGGACAGTATGCATTACATCAAGAAGGTGCCTAATGTTACCCATTCCTAATCTGCCTGGCACAAACCCCACCTTTTCCCTTCCTACTAATTTGGATATTATGCCCCTTAGTCTCAGAGAGAGAGCTTTCATTAGAATTTTGTAGTCCACATTTAGCAATGATATAGGTCTATAGCTCTCGCATGGCTGGGGATCTTTATCTTTTTTTAAGTATTAAAGTTATATAAGCCCCATTTAGGGAGTTTGGTAATTGTTTCTCAGGAAAGACTTCCATAGTCATTTTATGTAGATAAGGAGATATAATTGAGTTAATTATTTTATATAGCTCACCAGGGAGACCATCTGGACCAGGTGTTTTGCCCATCGGCAGATCTTTAATCACTGTATTGATTTCCTCTGTTATAGGTCTATTTAAAAACATTCTTTCTGAGTCATTTAGGGAGTGCAGATGTAAAGGTTTCAAAAATTCTCTCATGGACTTTTCTATGTCCAATGCTTTGCTGGAGTATAGACCCCTATAGAAATTCTTGAACACCTTATTTATATTTTTATTAGAGACTTTAACTTGACTCGTGTTACCTTTTATGCCCGTAATATTGTTTTGATTATGCTTCTTTTTTAGTCTATATGCTACAACTTCCCAGATTTTTCACCTGCATCCCAACATTTTTGTTTTGTCATTGATAATGCAAATTCAGCTTTGGCAGTATATAGTTCGTTAACATTAGTTTTAAGTGACAGTATCTCGTGTAGCTTTGCGGTACTTCTTCCTATTCCCTGTTTGTATTCCAGTTTAATTTCTTTAAGTCTTTGCTCCATAAGCTCTAGCTCTTTCAAAGACTCTCTGTTCTTATGCATTGCATAAGAAATAATCTTTCCTCTAAGAGTGGCTTTGCATGCATCCCATAATGTGGCAAAGGAGATTTGACCATCATTGTTAATTTCAAAATACTCAGCTGCCACTTTTGGAAGAAATTCCTTACATTTTTCATCCTGTATCAAGGAAGTATTAAACCTCCACCACCTGCTTTTGCTCTGAGTTTCTTCTACTATTAGATGTATTCTAATCAGTCCATGATCTGAGATCACACTGCTCTGAATATCTGCAGATGAAAGGCTTGAACTAAGGCCTTTAGATAAAAAGATGTAATCTATCCTACTGTATGAGTCATGATGATTAGAATAAAAAAAATAATCTCTTTCATCTGGGTGTATCAGTCTCCATGTGTCTCTAAGTCCTAAATCTGTACTCAGATTAACAAAGGATCTCCTTGGATAGTTAGGCCTACTGAGTCTCAGGTTATTACTTCTGTCTAAAAAGGGATCTAATACTTCATTAAAATTCCCTCCACAAATTATGTCAGTATCCCTATATAGACTTAATTGAGTAGCTAAATTGTCAAAAAAAAACCAAACAGGCTGATCTTTGTTAGAAGCAAATACATTACATATAACTAGCTTCCTGCCTTCAAGGGTGCCCTCTAAAAACTGGAAGTGACCCTCCGGGTCAGCAACATGTCTTGTTTTCTTAAAGGGGATTCCTTTTCAGATTAATATTGATGTACCTCTCATTTTTGTATTATGGCAGCTAAACTCTGTCTGCCCTACCCAGCCCCTATTCAGCTTAGTAGACTCCACTGGCAATAGATGGGTTTCCTGTAATAATGCAATATCAATTTTCTCTTTTTGCAAATAATTAATTACTTTTTTCCTCTTAATGGGTGACCCAATACCCTTAACATTCCAGGTTGCTATGTTATAATCACCCATCATAAATAAATAAATAAATAATAATAATAATAAAAAAAATCTCCTTCAAGTGAAGGAAAATGGTATTTACACCATAAGGAAAGTAACCCAAATAAAAATATTAAATCAATCTGATAATAACTCTAGATCAAATATACTAGAAATAGGTATGGTAAACAGTAAATAACTGAAAATCCTTATACAGGTTAATAAGTTGTAACTTAAACTGCAAACATGAGATTCAACTATAATTAAAAAAACAAACAATGGTTCAACTTTAGAAAAATATGATTACTGGTAATTGTTCTCAATAACGTAAAATATTATAATGAACAATGGTAGGAACACCAAACACTTAAAGCTAAGTAAAACTTAGAAACAGTTAATAAGAATAGGGAAGAACAAAATTATACTAAACCA
This sequence comes from Neoceratodus forsteri, assembly GCA_016271365.2. Lineage (NCBI taxonomy): Eukaryota > Metazoa > Chordata > Ceratodontiformes > Ceratodontidae > Neoceratodus > Neoceratodus forsteri. The sequence continues at coordinate 742,774,180 of CM057459.1, forward strand.
GTTGCTATCATGCAGGCAAAGCCAATGCGTCAGCAAAGAGTACTCAAAAAAAAAAAAACTATCACCTTACAACAGCTCTCTTGCCAGCATCTTAAAGAAGGAAACATATCTGTGTTCCTGCTAAGTTATCAGCGGCAACAAAAGAACAGCATCAAACCTCTGATAGAGGTTATGGCATCAGCAGGATTAATGATATAATAAACAGGGTAAAATGTTGTCAAAGTTAAGACTAGTATCAAAGGAAGAGGGTTAGGATGGGTATATTTACCATTAACTAGTAACAGCTCTGTCAGGTCCTTCTGAGTGGCTTGTTAAAGGAATGAATTTGGATTGAAACCAATTGCAACATACAACCTTAAGTTATTTTAGCCATTTGCCCCTCTGAGCCATAAGGCACAACCCTGAGCAAGTGTTAGCCATCAATATTTATTTGATGCATACTTGTTAATCAGTATTTTCAGCCACTTACCTGTTGTGTCATCTAGTCCTTCCACCTCGGTTGTTCCTCTGAAGCACATACTCTCCATTTTCTTCTGGCTCTTGCTGTCTCTCTGGAAGGGATTGAGAGGTGGGGAGGGTGGGTTAAGAATGGAGTAGTCGAAGTAAAAGTACTAAAGAAATAATTGATTAATTAAGTAGTAAGAAAATGAGATAGTAGATGGAGAAAAAGGGTGGATATTCAAAACCCAAACTGAAGTCAAACCCATAATAAGGTGTGTAAAGCACCTACTCAAAAGTAATCTTTTATTACCATGTCACTGTGTGAGGGGTATCATAGGATCTGCTCTTCTATGCTGAGTTACCCCTCACCTAAGTTAACAGAAATTCAAAACAGAAGGGCAAATGGAAATAAAATATTGAGAAAAAAAGTGGGGGAGGAGGTGGGGGGTGGAGAAGAAAATTGTACACTTGACTTCAGCATTAAATTTAAAGCAGATAAGCTAAGAAACCTTGTGCTAATGTGTATAATATAGTTTCCAGACCAAAAAAAAAAAAACGTTTTTATTTTCCACATATTTCTGCTTAGAGGCCATTCTCTTGGCCAGATCTTCTTAGAATATTCCTTTATCTGTTCAGAACTATGGCTGTCCCTGTTAAGGGAGGCACTAGAGAGTGCCAGAGCATATCCTTTTAGACAAAAGGTAGAATTAATTTATCAAGTAGATAGCTCTATCCCTTGTTGTCTCTGGGGAACATATGACTAATCCCAACAAATCCTGTAATCTGGGAATAATACAGCCTTTACCACTTTTAGCTATTTAGACAACTAATAATTATTAGAGAGTCATATCTTCGGGCACACATCTTGCTGCATTTCCTCAGAGCCCTGATCAGATGAAAACCCAGCACTAGAGGAAGGTCTGTTTTCTTTACTTCGGCTTCTAGATCGCTTTTTGGGAATATTGATTCTCCTTGCCAGGTAACTTTGAGTAGCACATTGGGGGACGGGCTTGACTCTTCTGAAGTTGTTGTTTCTAGCACTTTGAGACTTAGATCTGGCAGCTTCTGCATATGCCAGCGAGGTGTCCCTTGGAGAAAATTTGGGGTAACGTGTTGATGCTACTTCACTGTGTTGTGCTATTTGTGCAGTCGGGTAGGGGCTTACTTGGGTATTAGTGATTGCACTAGAGATTGCGTTAGAGGTTGACAGATGCATGGAACTAGAACGGCCAGACTGATCACATTCACCAGATAGTGCTCGAGCCAAAGAATCCAAAGTATTACCTCTGTACAAAGGTCATTGACGTTCAAAGTCTGTTAAGCCCTGCGAATGATTTATCAGTTGCCATACTTTGTCTACCGAGTCACAAACTGTATAAGGGCCACCATCACAAGACACAGCCAAGGAAGCAGGATATTTCATAAAGTATGCCCACCCTCGTCTCTGTAGTACTTTCCTCACTTCTGTGAATTCTTTCCTTTTATTAAGTCTCAGAAGCAAAATCCTGAAAAAAGTATATGCGATCCCCTTGCCAGTTGAGCGCCCCCTGTCTCTTGCAAGTCTTAATATGTCCTCCTTGACAGAAAATCGTAAACAATGTACTATTATTGGCCTGGATCTATACCATTAGAGGGGCATGGAGCCAGAGAGCGATGTGCTTTCTCAGTTTCTATGGGCCACTGACATTGTTTTTGTAGTACTTCGGAGAAGAACTGCTGTAAAAAAGGGATCATGTCTCTACCCTCTAAACCTTCAGTAAGACCCGCAATTCTTAAATTATTCCTGTGTCCCCTGTTCTCCAGATCTTCTATTTTAGTCAACAAAAAAACAATTTGTTTCGTGTGAGTCTCTAAAGTATCTTTTATATAATAGGCTGTACCCTCCATCACTTTTAATCTCCCTTCTGTCACTTCAGTTATGTCCTTTATTTCTGCTGTTTCCTCTCCTAGTTTCCCAATAGATATCTTCATTTTCTTAATATCTGTCTGTAAGTCTGCCAGCATTTCTTTAATGTCTAGGAGATCATTTTTAGAATTGTTTTTACCTTTTGAGCTATTGGGGTTATTAAAATTGGGGCTGGATTGTTTATCTGTGTATGACCACTGCTGCAGCTCCTCGGCTGTCTTTCCACCAGGTGGCGCCATTTGTCGTGACAGTTTGAAGATTTGAATTTCTTTTTCCTCACAGGATTTCACTGAACTGCAAGAACTCACTGAAAACTGAACCGATTCACCAGAACCAAATATCAAATGAGAGCGGAGGTTTGTCTGAAGCCGATCATATGGTCGAGACCCACGATTAAGGATTTAAAAACCACAGATAGGTAGGATTTTGAAAAATTGCTGGTGGAGCTTCGAGTTACACCACCATCTCCATTGGCGCCTCAAGCGCGTGTCTCAATTATAACCTTTGTATCAACACAGCTAGTTATTTTTTGATGATCATGCAACATTCTAAGACCTTGTATAGTATTTTGCAATTCTTCAAGGATTTCCATTTTTTCCACCTTTACCATATGATTCATCGTTTATCAGATTCCTAGTTACTATTGGGGTATATAAAGTGACATCTCCAGTTAATTTCTCCAAATCACTCCCCTTTATTAGTTCTAAACTACTACTCTGGGGAAAACTGAGTCATTGTCATATTCATATCTTTTTATACTATAGGAGTAGACATTGAAAAGCTCTGATTTTTTGTTCTTTAGTTACTTTGACTTCTTTAATTCCTTTAATTACCAGGGTTTGGTTTATACAACCTTTTTTTTCACACACCTCAGGCTTTAATAAGACACTCATAATAGTATTTTTCCGTAACAATGGGGAATCCTTAGTTTGTGTCACTTCCTTACTTTCCTTTTTCCCCTTTCCTACCATTTCTACCTTTTCCATTATTTTCTCTTAACATTTTTTACATCCTTATCTCCAATTCCTTCTCTTCCATCTCCACATTTTTCTCCTTTTCCTCCAGTTTTTTTCAACTTTCTTTGATATTTTCTTTCTCACATACCATTCTTCTAACATTTCTAACCCTTTCTGTTCTTTGTCTATTATATTGCTAAACGTCTCATCAGGTACGTCTATTAACCTTATGTTGATACATGTTCAACATTCCTTCTGTAACCTTTTGGACTTTAGGGCCATCCTGTATTTTATCTGTTTCATTAGCTTGAGCTCTTGTAATTACCATAATTACAAAATAATTACTAAATATTATGAAAGAAAAATAAGGCACCAAAAAGGAGTAGTAAGACACTGTAGACTAAGGTTTTTCAATCTCAGTCTCAAATATCAAACGTATATAAATATATGCACAAAGAAAAAACATTATTATTTTTAAACAGTTAAGGTATATTAACAAGTACAAATGCAGATGCGACAAATGCGATAAATGCAACAAATGCATATGCAACAGAACATAGGACAATCCCAAACTTTCAGTTTACAGCTTACTGCTCACAGTTTACTTGTATTCCCCCAATTTCAATAATCCAGCTTATTCCTTCCCCTTCTCCTTCTCCTTGCCCTTGTCCTTCAGTCCTTCTGTCAATTCTTCTGTCTATCCCTATGCTCTGTTTACTTATCATATATAAACTAGTATCCAGTTTCTCGTAAAATAAAAAGACAAAAGCACAGGCCCACAAATCCTTCTCTTTAGTTCTATTTAAGTTCCATTCTTCTTTCCACCAGGTAACATGGACCACTTCTGTTTCCCTTTTTGTTTCCACCACCATGTTCTTTAAACTTCTCATACACCCAGGTCTTACCACCAGATATTATGTAAGGAATAAGACATGATGAGGTGTGGTTTATGGCCTGATAAGAGCATGCTCCAGGTGCGTAATGAGGCACAAGGCACTTGCGCTGAGTGCCTTTAGCACCTGGGAAGTGCTCTTATCAGGCCATAAACCACACCTTGGAGTGTCTTATTCCACTTATAAAATGGGTCCCCCAATTAAAAAAAGTTAATTTAAATATCTACATAAAAATAACAATAATAATAAAAAAAAGATGATATTCAAGAGAAAAACAAAAAAGTAGTCCTTGACATTCATTGTACTGTACTGGATATGTTTAAATAAAATTAAGTAGGGAGCTCTGGTATATGTCTGTTGCCCCCCCCCACACACACACACAAGCTCACACAAAATTCCTCTAGAATATGCTGTTTGTTCAGGGTTTTTTTCTGTTTCTTGATCAGATGAGTAAATCCCCTGAGGAGCATGCATGTCCCTCACCACACCCCGTATTTAGCGCTTTTTTGATAGCACTTCCCCGATGTGTTGAACCCATCAATGTTTTAAAAAAACAGACAAGAAAAAGAAAGCTGTCTGAAAAGAAGGCCGTTTGGGAGAGCCAGTGGAGAAGGGAGTCTGGTTAGCTAGAGGGAAATGAGTAAACATTCAGCGACTTTGTGAAAGAGCGGGCGCAAGCATTTTTCCCCATCCAGCCATTGTATTTTGCATTTTCCCGATTGCGGTTTTGGTCGCTGCTATGACATCTAAATCTGGAAAGTTAGAACAGACAAAAAAATCTCAACTGAAAAAGCCTGTTGGGGACCGTGTCTGTTGAGCCACTTCAGACAGAGATCTGGTGAGACCTGTTTCAGTAGAGCATAATTTGTTGTGTAACTGTCACTGGAGAAAGGGGCAACACTGAAAATAAAATACTGGGTACTGAAGATTGAAACTCTGCCCATCGTGCAGGGTGGGCAGGAACAGCCTGGACAGAAACAGTGATGTTTCTTGTGGCACTGGTCTCCCACTGTAGGTCTTGCGGCTCTGTACTTGGTGCAGAGCTGGAGCGGGACTCTTGCGGTTTCGTGCTTGGTGTGAAGTTCAACCGAGATAGGCATTTGGGGCATTGATTTCACGGAGTGCTGTGTTTTGGTTGGCATAAGTAGTGCCAGTTGCCAGTATATGTCCTGATAAGGACACGGCAAATGGTAGCTCATAGCCAATCAAAACACTTACAGTTTTCTACCCATTTTATAATATGAGTTATGGATAATATAGAGTATCTGAATGATATAGGTGGTATAGGTAGTATAGGCGATAGAAACAATATAGGATATATAGTAACACTTCCCACTTATTTACGTCATGCTTAAGTGCTCACAGTTCACAGTTCTCTAGCTTCTCCAGTTTCTCAGCATTTTCTTTATAATATACAGGCCAGGTCTCCTTCCAATAATCCTCTTCCTTAATTAATTTTATGTTTCTCCACAGCACATAAGGTGGGGCTCTTAAACAGAAGGAGACAAAATAATAAGGAAAATTGCACCATCCACTTAAAATATCTATATAAAAACTCTCTAATACTCTTTTAAACTCTATTTATTTGAGAAAACCCCAGAATATTACAATCAACCTGCATTTTTTTAACCAATAATATAAACTTGCAGGACAAAACAGACAGAGAAAAAAGATCTTTTAGTAAAAACTTATTCTGTAATCATATTAAAACCCTTGTCTCTCTGGTCTCACTGGTCTTCCCAAAAAATACAACATTTAGCATTTAGCTTTCCTCAGATCCAATAAAGCTGAGGCTGGCATGGCTGGTAATGGCAGCTGCTAATAGCTGGCTAGGCTGGCTTGTTGAAGCTGCTTTATAACTGCTTCGTAAGATCTTACAGCTCACAGTCAAGCCGACAGTAATTCCCAGCTTAAAAAATAGCAGTTAAACATATGGAGATGCTGCACGATGCTGCAAGATGGCGAATCTGAACTAAGAGAATGCCACACATTCGCCTTATGTGGTCATACCACCTGACCAAGAATGCAAAAATAAAAATTAAAAATTTTTAAAAATATTTTAAGATTTAAAAAATCCTTACAAAGGTTTTACCCCATTATGTATTTTACTAACTTATTTCTAACTATAAACACTCACATGAAAAAGGAAAAAGTTTACATTTAAAAATATCCGATCCAATGGTTTTTCCTCATCTCATCTCAAGTTAAGAACTTCCACATTGAACACCAAATACAAGCAAAGGAAAAAAACAGTATGACAAACAACAACTCATCCAAACACTTCCTTTATGTTTTTCTTTTTTTTTTTACTCGTTTTCCTCCAATAACCACCAATACTCTGCAGCGCTTCTTCCGTCTCCCTTGTCAGAACGGCTGCACCACCTTCTGCATGCCACCTATGCAAGAGAGAGAGAAGAGACGGCAATGGAGAGAAAACCTAAAGACAGCCGCTCAAGGCAGCCTGGAAAGAGCTGAAATCTTAGACAGGTATGGCAATTTCCTTAGGTGGCATACCTCTCCTAGAATTAAAAAACAGCTCAACAACAGCTCCTGCTCTGCAAGTTACTCTTTAGCTTGTCAGTGTGTGGCAATACCGTCTTCAGCAAAGGTCTCCCCTCCCCCACGCTATCAGCCACATATACGGTAACATTTTGCTGCTCCTCCAGTCCAATACTTTATTCCTACAAAATTAAATCATTCCCTCATGCCCAGGGTTTAGGGGCAAGGTTCCAAGTATGAAGCAGTGTTTGTTTCTAGCTTCTAGCTTCTGTGACACTAGAATGTAAATATAGAGCCCTGACCCATTATATAAATTGCCCTGGAAATGGAAAATGGTGAAATGCCCGGAACAAAAATTGCCAATCTACATGGTCAAATGCCTTATTCGCATCCAGAAACACCAGCACTTCTGGAGTAACTGAATCCCCAGATGCGGAGAAGACATGAGCCAACTTACGAAGATGGACTGAGGAAGAGCACCCAGCCATAAAACCAATCTGCTCAGGGACTATCAAAGATGGTAACACCTGTCCAATTCTATCTGCCAACATTTTTGCAAGAAGTTTAATATCATAATTCAAGAGAGAAATTGGGTGGTAACTTGTAACTTTCTCCCCTTCTCTGGCTTATGAAGCACCACTTTAAGGGGCTCAAATAATTGATTATCTAAAGGTCGTGTGGTGAGAATATGGTGAAACAAATCATGCAACCACACTGCTAACTGGCCTGCAAATGTTTTATAAATATTTGGGGAGAACCCATCTGGGCCCAGAGATTTATCCAGTGGTAAAGCACGAATGGACCCCAAAATTTTGGTTTCTGTGATCGGGGTAACCAGGAATTCCAGAAATTCCTTTTGAGCTTTACTCAAAATAGGAAGTGGTATAGACTGAAGATAGTCATCTACCAGATCCTGAGATGGGAGAATTGACATTGGGCTGTAAAGGGTACGGTAATACTGCACAAACTCCTCTGCTCTTTCATTTGGAGTAGTTCTAAGTGAACCGTCCAAAGGAGAACGGATAGCATTTATAATCCTGGAAGCTTCCTGTTTTTTAACCAGCATGGCCAACAACCTACCAGTTTTTTTCCCCTGGTCAATATACTTTACACTGGATTTCAAGACAGCGAACTCCGCCTTTTCGAGCAGAAGTTCACTGCACTGATTCTGGAGCCGAATGAGTTCTTGTCTGGCATCTTCCGATGCCTGAGGAGTTGGACGAGATTCTAGATTCTCATAGAAACAGAGTTTGATAGCAGATATGGACTGCTTGGCCCACCTAGTCTGTCCATTTTCCTACTTAATGGATAAGCTGCAGATCCTAGTTAATCAACAGCCTACTTCCTCTTACCCCCCACTAGAATTGCCTTACATCTGTCCCGTGCGTTCCTGAATTCTCCCACTGCTTTTGACTCCATTACCTCCTCAGGAAGGCTGTTCCATGCATCCACAACCCTCTCCATGAAAAATACTTCTTTACATTACCTCTGAGCCACCCTCCCATCTTCAAATTGTGCCCCCTTGTTCTTGCACATCTCTTTTTCTGAAAGATGCTACCCTCTTGGACTTTGTTGATTCCCTTGAGGTACTTGAAAGTTTCAATCATGCCCCCCCCCTTTCCTCAAGGGTATACAAATTAAGCTCCTTTAGTCTCTCTTCACATGTCTTCTGGTGCAGACCCTGCACCATTTTGGTTGCCCTCCTCTGGACAGCCTTCACCCTGTCTATGTCTTTGTGGAGATGGGGTCTCCAGAACTGCACAAAGTACTCTAGATAGGATCTCATCAACTGTGTGTACAGAGGGATAACAACTTCCTGTTTTCTATTGGTGATGCCTCTCCCTGTGCATCCCAGTATCCCCCAGCTCTCCTTACTGCCTTCTCATATTGCTCGCCTGCCTTTAGGTTATCTGATATAACTACTCCCAGGTCCCTTTCCATTTTTATTGTTGTCAGTATCTCACCCTCCCATTGTGTACTCTTCCCCTGGGTTTTTGTTTCCCAGGTGCATTACTTTGCACTTCTTTGCATTGAATCTAAGCTGCTATACATTTGACCATTCCTCCAACCTTGCCATGTCCCTTCTCATCCTTTCCACCCCACCTTGTGTATCAACCCTGTTGCAGATCTTTGTGTTTTCTGCAAAGAGACATACTTTTCCCTCCAGTCCCTCTGCAATGTCACTTATAAAGACATTAAAAAAAGGACTGGACCCAGTACTGAACCCTGCGGTACCCCACTAGTAACCCCCCTTTCTTTACTGTTTACTATTACCCTCTGTGTCCTGTTGTCCAGCCAATGTTTTACCGAGGCTACCACCTTGGGACCCACTCCCAGGTTGGCTAATTTGTTTATTAATCTTTTGTGTGGGACTGTGTAAAATACCTTACTAAAGTCTAGGTAGGCCCAGTCCACAGCCCATCCCTGGCCTACTACTTTAGTCACCCAGTCAAAGAAATTGATTAGATTTGTCTGACATGACCTTCCCACTGTGAATCCATGCTGCCTTGGGTCCTATAACCCACTGGCCTCTAGGTACTCAACAGTTCTTTCCTTCAGAGGTGATTCCATCATTTTCCCTACCATTGAGGTCAAACTGACAGGTCTGTAGTTTCCTTGCTCCCACTTTGGTGAAGGGGAATCACATCTGCTCTCCTCCAGTCCTCAGGTATCACACCATCCTCCCATGATTTGTTAAAATGGATAGAGAATGGTGTTACTAGCTCTCCCCTTAGTTCTTTTAGAATTCTGGGGTGAATCCCATCAGGCCCCATTGCTTTGTCCACCTTTGGTTTTAGGAGTTCTTTCAGAACCCTTTCTTCTGTGAAAGGACTGATATCGACCCTTCTATCCAGAGTGCTTCTATTGACTGGATTAGGTACCTCCCCCTCCTCTTCCTTTGTGAATACTGAGCAGAAGTATTCGCTCAGTATCCCTGCTTTTCCACTGTCCCTCTCTGCCCACCCACCCTCCTCTTTATTCAGCCTCAGTATCCCTCCCTTTGTCTTTCTTCATTCCCTAATGTACCAATAAAAGGTTTTATCCCCCTTCTTAACTGAGTTGGCTATCTTTTCCTTGGTTTGGGCCTTTGCTATTCTGTCTGCCTTCCCCACTTCCTTCCACTTTAACTGGTACAGTTATCTGTCCTGCTCCTTCTCTCTTTCCTTATACTTCCTGAATGCTTTTTTTCCCTAACCTTCCCCGCCACCTCTTTTGAGAACCATAGTGTTTTTTTCTTTCATTTTGATTTGTTTATTTGCTTCACACAAAGGCTTGTTGCCTCTGTGATGGCAGTTTTGATGTTTCCCCATTGTTGTTCCACTCCTCCTTCTTGCCTATGTGCTAGTGCTTTTCTGAGGCACTCTCCCAATTTGACAAAATCAGCCCTCCTGAAGTCCAGTACCTTTACTTTTGTATGGCTTGACTCTACAACTGAGTTTATTGTGAACTACACTGTTTGGTGGTCACTTGTTCCCAGATGGCTACCCACCTCTAGATCTGAGATCATCTCTCCATCCCCATTTGAGAGTACGAGGTCTAAGATTGCTCCCTCCTGAGTGGGTTCCAACACTAGCTGTCTGAGGCATGCCCCCTGTAAGGCATCGAGAATGGCCCTGCTCTTGGATGTGGTTGCAGCAAAGGTGCTCCAGTTAACATCTGGCATATTCAGGTCCCCCATCAGCAATATCTTCCCTTTCTCTGCCATCCTAAGGATGCCTTCTGTCATTTTCTTGTCCATTTCATCCCCCTGAGATGGGGGTTCTGTATACAACCCCTGTGCGGATTGTAGTGGCATTTCCAGTCTCCAGGGTGACCCACAGTGCCTCCTCTCCTCCCTGGTTACCCTTTAGTTCTGTTCCTTTGATCCCTTCCCTTACATAGAGAGCTACTCCTGCTCCTCTACTACCCTCCCTGTGCCTCCTGTAGATTGTGTACCCTGGTATGTTGACATCCCAGTCATGTTCTCTGTGTACCATGTTTCTGTGACTGCCATAATATCCAGGCATCCCTCTTCCATCAAGGCCACCAGTTCAGGGAGCTTGTTACCTAGACTACAGACATTGGTACTCATTACCCTCCATTTTTTGATGGCCTTACCCATTTTTGCCCCATCCCTGTCCTTACTGCCTTAGTCTTTTTCTCCATTTATCCCTGCCCTTCTCCCTATTGACTTCTCTATCTTGGTGTTTACCTCACTAACTACCCTGAGGTTTTTTGGTGGGGCTAGGATTTCCCATCTCCTTTTCATTGCCTCCCCCCCTTGGCTAGTTTAAATGCTTACCAATGAAGCATTTAAACCTATCACCTAGGATCCTGGTTCCCCTCCTGGACAGATGCAGACCATCGCAACAGTATAAGCCTGCATCCCTCCAGGTGGACCCTCAGTCCCCAGTGAAGCCAAAACACTGAGCTCTGCATCAGTTTTTCAACCATTGATTGAATACCATGGTACAGAGCACCCTAGCCTCATCCATACCATAGACAGGCAGCATCTCCAAGAAGGTTACTGTGCGTGTTACTTGTCTAAGACCCCTCCCCAACTCCACAAACTCCTCCTGCACTGCTATGATCCCTTTCCCAGCCAGATCATTTGTCCCTAGGTGGACAATGACATCCAGTTCCCTCCCCCGTGCAGCTGCTCCCATGATTCTGAGGATTCACTCCCTGTCCCTCCAAGCCATGTCGCCTCCCATGATTCTGAGGATTCACTCCCTGTCCCTCCAAGCCATGTCACCAGGCACCTTACCTCCTTCTCCCCTCCCTCCCTCCCCCAGTTCTACCCTCCTAACAATGGAGTCCTCCACCAGGAGTTGTTTCTTCCCCTATGGGGTCCCATGTCACTCTCATGTGGGTCTCCTTTGTGGAGGTTCCCAGCATCCTCCTTGGTTTCCACTGTGGGTGCCTCCATAGAGGAACCATACTCTGCCAGAATGGCATATGAATTGTGGAGAGGTACAACTGGAGGGATGTGCCTCTGTTCCACCACCCTCACCCTCCTCAAGCCCACTGTGGTCCAACAGCTCCTCTTTCTTTGCAACCTCTGATGCAGTGGCATTGGCCCTGGTGGTCTCTGTGTGGGAAAGGAGATCCCCTGAATCCTGTCCATCTCAGCCTGGAGATGAGCAACGTCCTCCCTCAACCCAGAGAGGTGCCTGCAGATGGGACAACACCGCATCCTCAGGAACATCTCCCAGAAGACTGTTGCTCCACAGCCACTGCACTGCACCACTCCCATCATGTCTTATTTGTGGCCCCTTAATTGTTGTTTTGTATACTTACTCTTTCCTCTCTCTCTTTATTTTATTTATTTGTTTAATATGATTTTTTTTCTTCCTACTTTCCTACTGCCTCCGTGCCCTTAAAGCTCCTGATCTTCCTGTTCTGGGACAGTAAGTTCCTATATTCCTCAGTAGTCTCCTTCTTACTTGCTCAGAGTCAGACCTCCAGCAGCTAGTGGGGCTAGAGAGCTACTCTTTTCCTTCTAGGATGGTGAGTCTTTTGTGCTTCTGTGATCACTCCCTTCCTGCTCCCAAACAGGAAGTTCCTGTTGTCAGTCAAATCCTGTGCCTATAAAAGTAGAACCGGCTAAGGGTGAGGGGATGGAGGGGAGGGATTCAGGGCAATATAGTCCCAGTAAAGTTCTAACAGCAGCTCCTTCCTCTTGCTGTTCTCTGCCACAAGCTATCTAGGTCAGTTTTTAAATGCAAACACCTGGTTTCCTTGTCTCTAAGCCACTCCCCCAATTCACAGTTTCGTTTTCACCTGGCTAACTGCACAGATAATAATTCCTTCACCCAACTCAAACAAACACACTTTTTTGTTTGTTTTTTTGTTTGTTTTAACCCTAAATTGAAGTTCCCAGCAATAGAGTTCTTGTTGTTTAGTCCAGTAGAGTAGTACAGTTCTAACAGCAGCTCCTTCCTCTTGCTATTCTCTGCCACAAGCTATCTAGGTCAGTTTTTAAATCCAAATACCTGGCTTCCTTCTCTCTAAGCCACTCCCCCTAATTCACAGTTTCTTTTTCCCCTAGCTAACTGCACAGATAACAATTTCTTCACCAAGCTCAGGCAAACAAACTCTTTCTTTGTTTTGTTTTGTTTTTGTTTACTTTTACCCTAAATTGAAGTTCCCAGTAGTAGAGTTCTAATTCTTTAGTCCAGTAGAGTAGTAAAGTTCTAACAGCACCTCCTTCCTCTTGCTGTTCTCATACGTGGGAAAGAAGATCTAGGGCTAACTGATTCCTCTTATGCTTCCTAGTAATGGCAAGTCTTATAAACTCCCCCCTGAGATAACATTTCAATGCTCCCCATTCTATATCTGGCTTACCCATTGTCCCTAGATTGTCCTTAGCAAACTGGTCGATACAACCAGATATATACGTTACCAACCAATTATCTTTTAAAAGCTGATTATTAAGCTTCCGGATTGCTTCTTTCTGATTACAGGGGAAAAAAGAGATTTTACACCAGACTCAAGAGTGATCGGACAGCACTCCTGGGTCAATCCCACAATTGAGAAGACCCAGCAGAAGGGATTGGCTTATCAAAAAATAATCAAGCCAAGAGGAGGTGCCATGTACCAGAGAACGAAACGTATACTTCCTGCTTCCAGGCTATAATGTTCTCTAGGGATCACAGAGACCTAAATGGTCTGTTAGGTCCTGTAAGGCTCTTTGAGCTGGTGACAGACCAGACCAGCACCTGTCAGATTCATCCAAATCTTGGGCAAATGGGAGATTCCAATCTCCTCCTAAAAAAATGGAAGAGAGAGGAAGGGAGACAATATAGAGAGCAACTCCATAAAAAAGAATGGAGAGTCCACATTAGGACCATACACACATCCCAAAAGCACCTCAGCCCAATCAAGGGTCCCCCTAAGATATATATATCTTCCCTTCTAATCCTGTATGCATCGTAAAAAAAACAAAAGGAACCCTTCTCGATATCAGTATAGCCACCCCCTTACTCTGGGAGCTTTCCCCAGCAATATGAACTTGCCCAATATACTGCCCCTTAAATAAAGTGGATACTTTCTCTAACAGATGTGTCTCCTGGAGGAAGGAAATGTCACCCTTAAGATACTGTAAATGCTTCAGAATTTGATAGCACTTAGTTTTATTGTGGGTCCCTCACACATTCTATGTAATTATGTTCATGTAATTAGCCATCTCCTACTTTTAGCCTTATTGAAAGATGGTATACCCAGATGATGATTAGCAGAAATTCAACCCAACTAAGCATTAACCATTCTGACACCAAGCAGTTCTAAACCTTCTGCTATTTCTGTATACTGTAAGCCATTCATGTCAACAGTCTATATTTGGAGAACAGATACAACTGTAACTGAACTGAATAAAACAGCTAAAATAACTTTTCTTAGCACCTTTATCCTGTGTCTTATTTTTTTGTTACTCTTCTTCTGTCCCCACCAATTCCCAACCTCCCCCACCCCCACCCCACATGAGCATATGTGACTGCCTTGCATGACCATATTTAACTGGTAAATCTGGAGCACTAGTCTTTATGTCACCACATTGTGCCCAGCCCTCTACTGACATTTCATATAAAAGCCAAGGCTGCCATTTACTAACAGATTTCTCCCTTGTAAGTGCAGGCCAGCTGTAATTCTTTCCATTCAATACGTTGCGCATGTCTTTTCCAGTCAGGTATCTATGGTTGGATCAGGTTCAGTTGACAGACAGTTAATAGTAATTCCTTTGACAGCTAATAGTATTAACCCTTGCTGTACTTCGGACACATACATTACTCCAGAATTCCAATACATTCTAACTCTGTTGGCAGCCCAAGTGTTAACAACTGCAGATTCCTTGCCATATTTGAGCAATAAGCTATGATAGGGCATGGGCTATACAGGGTTTACAGCATGCCCATGAGTGTTCTGAGGCATGATGCTGCAGGTGGATTGCCTTCGACCCGTGAGCATGCGGTAAACCCCGCACAACCCATGCCCCAGAGTGGCTCATTGCTTATATAAAATAAGTTTTTACAGCATTTTTAAAAAATGACATTAAAGCATTTAAAAAAAACATATGAAAAATAATTACAATTGTGTACAATAAAGGTTAAACAGTTCCTCTGCTTGTTTCATGCCACCAAGAGTCACTATATTTCTTGTCTGCATCTCAAGGTGCAGGAAAGGAGAATAAGCATTCATTTTTGTTCTTGAAATACAGAGCTCTCTCTCTTTCTTTCTCTCTCTCTCTCTCTCTCTCCCCCTCTCCCTCTCCCTCTCTCTCCCCCCGTGCAGTTTAAAAATCTCTTTTACCCACTCGCTGAATCCTCAGATGTTAAACGTGCCTTTCTGTCCCACACTAAGTCCCCAGACCTATCATACTGAAAGCTACAGTACATAAACTCAATTAAATAATACTGCATAGTAAATTAAATTTGGGGCTGCATTCCAGGGATACTCGGTGAGCATGCATTTTTTTCCCATCTCTCACCTGGTCTCAGACTATCCAGCAAGCCTGCTTGACAACCTTGAGCAACCTGCAGGAGAACAACAGTCTTTTCTTGAGTTTTGCTCCTGTAGACAGAGGTGCAACTGTCAGCAGGAGACACTAGAGGAAGCGGGCAGCTGGCAGCCAGAGAACAGCCAATGATCAGGGGTAGGCAGATTTGCTAGCATTTGAGCTAGTGTTTACACAGGCAGCTAGGGAGGAAGGAGAGACAGTGATCAGCTGGTCTTGGGAGTGTCACAACAACAAATTTAAAAGAAAAAGTAAAGCTATACGATTGACAGGGATCGCAGTCATGGTGGGGAAGGGATCAATGGCAGTGGGTGGAGCTAGCAGATGGGACAGTGGTCTTTAATCTCTAAACAATAAAACATATTAAACTGACCCTGAAATAAAAACCTGGTACATGGATGGAGGAACAAGTACAAAAATTACTGTGCAGGTATGTTTGCAAATCATTATTGTGTATATTTAGAAACATAGAAATGTGATGGCAGAAAAGGACCACCAGGCCCACCCAGTCTGCCCAGGTTGCCTAGACAACTGCTAGGGCTTAACTGTAACCTTCCCCCTTGCCAACAGGCCCCTTTGTCTGTCCCACTCCCCCTTGAACCCTCCCACCATGCTCTCTCCGACCACCTCTTCTGGAAGCCTATTCCATTAATCCACCACAGCAATTTGAGGTGCTTATCAATGGCTGACATTTAAAACATCATAATTATTTTTTAAAAACTTACAATTTATTGTTTTTTAAACCAAATGACATTTATATCAGGTTACATTCATAATGTCTGTACTATCTTAAACAGAAATATAAAAGTATTTCATAAATGAAATCTATGTAATATCAATGCACAACAGTACACGTTAAGTCCTATAATGGGAGCGGCAAGTATATAAAAAAAAACAGTAAATATAAAAATACTGTATACTCTCAATACCTCAGTGGCTGTCAGTTCATGTTACCACAACTAGTAAGTACAATATTAATCTCAGCTAGGTTTGCCAGCCATAAAATTTATCTGATTATTAATCTAAGATAACAGTGCAAAAATAAAAGAAATTTATGAAAGGATAAGAACAGTTTTCACTTTATAAATCTCATCTCCCTGGAAAGGTGTCACAAACCCTAAATATCATTTTTTTAAAAAGATATTATTTTGCTGGTTAATGGCTAAGTTATTAATTAAGCAACGAATATGCATATTGTTGGTTTCAATGGGCTAATTCAAAAGCAGCATGATATGAGCTATTATAACCATTTCAGCTGAGAACATCAAATTAATTGATGTCAAAAATAACACAAGGAAACCCTCTAAAATATCTGCAGTCTACACTTGTATGTTAGTAATAAGTACTGCAGAGAAATTAATCAAAAAGGGAATATAAATTCCAACACTTAGATTTCATTCATTTAAATAAGATTATTATAAAAACGTAAAGCCCATTTTGCACAGCTAAATGAAGGGCAACACTGAAACTGCAACACATAGAAAATAAACTCCTATAGCCAGCCTGGTGTTG
The DNA here is from genome assembly GCA_016271365.2 of Neoceratodus forsteri. Lineage (NCBI taxonomy): Eukaryota > Metazoa > Chordata > Ceratodontiformes > Ceratodontidae > Neoceratodus > Neoceratodus forsteri. The sequence goes on from CM057459.1 coordinate 742,790,878, forward strand.
CTGAGGGTTGAGGCGCTGGATACCACATCTAGTACCACGCTGGTGACCCGGCTTCGGGAATGACCCTGGGTTGTTGGGGGTTGACCGGGGAGGGGGAGTTGGATAGAGCAGCTGAAAGGCAGCTCTCCTGTACTGGGGAGGTACCTTGTCACCACCTCAGTAGAACTGCACGCAGGTGGAGGCCTGAGGGTAGTGTAGGTGAGCAGGTGGCATGAATAGGGAGGGTGCTTCAGTACCATGGGATGTGTGTGCCTCCACACAGGTACGCATGACCAAGGCACGGGGGGGGGAGAAAATCAGAAAAATGGAGCTGGAAGGCTCCATGAAGCCCCCAGCTGCAATCCCGGTGATGGGGTCACGGGTCCAGGAACAGATGTGAGCCCCCCGCAAGGGGCCACAGCCCACCTGCTAGCTCCCAGGGGATAAAAATCTGAATGAAAAAAAAAAAAGAAAATAAACTCCTTTAAAATTAGGAGGTAAGGTAGCCATATAGTACAGACCAGGTGTAAATGGAGGTGGGGTGCCACTTGAGAGCTAAATAAATGCTGATGGTTGTTTAGTGTAGCAGATATACCCAAAATTCATGTTCTGTCTGTTGATTGCATGAATGCTAGGGCAAAATGGTAGTTTGCATCAATTTTGTGCTGACACCTTGACAAACTTTGTGATATTCAGCTCCACATACTTAATGCAGATTCTTGGGCCATTACTTCAAGAGTAAGTGAAATATACATTCAAGTGTGGTCTCAATGAATAGGAGGGAGTTAGAGCTTTACAATGCATACTCATATGTTACCTCAAAAGATTAATGTTAAATGTTATAGGGTTAAATACTAACCACCACCCCTTAATTTTTTCAGAAATTGTAAAATATTCTTATACTTAATCTTGTCTGACAGGATTTATTGTGCTTTATAATATTATGCTATAATTTCTAAAAGGGTAAGGATTCTGCTTTGAAATGAATATGTGGCTGTTTAGTTTTAAGGTAATATAAGAGGATAAATTGATAAAAGGAAAGACACAATTAATAGACAACATTTTAGCAAGTTTATACTTTTTGAGTTCTTCACGACATATCTTCTGGGTTTCAACATTTCTTTTTATGTCAGACTCTTTGAGGATGTCTCTAAACTTGTTGTCTAAACATGTTAGGCAGGATTCACAAAAGGTTACCACAAACTACGATAATGTCAGCTTGAGGCAACGGCCCCTGCATTCTGAGACCTGCACCTGATTCAGTATCGGACAGGGTCCTGGAGCCTGCAGCTTGTGAAATCTGTCCAAGGAAGGATGCAGCCCCAGGAATGCTGCAAGCAGTGGGAGAGGCGGGCGGCAGATGTGCCTGCAGAAGGAAGTGTGGCATGTGTCCATGCCCCCCATGCCCACATTTCCAACAGTCCTAACAGTCCAGTGTGGGCAATCCCCCCTAAGCCCAATAGTGCCTCCCTATATGCCCCTACAGGCTATCATAACACCCCTTCCTGCCCCGATGCCCAATCACCCACTTCCCACAATGTCTTCCCCTTCCTACTAGGAATACAAGGCATTGCCCAATAACTCCTTGGTGGTCAAGTGGTCCCCACCCCCACCACAAAGTGCCAGCCCACCCTGCATCCCCCCCACACACACAACACATGGCGGGCAAATCGGCATGACACAGCCCACCTCTCACCATCACAGCCAGTCACCGACTGAGCTTTGCCAATAGCATCGCGAACAGTAATTATACTCACTCCGTGAATGACAGCTGCTGTCATTCACCGAGCATGTATAATTACTGTATGCACTCCCAGCAGAGCTCAGTCGGTGGCTGGCCGTGGTGGTGAGATGTGGGCTGTGCCAGTTGCCAACTCGCCCGCTGGGTGTGTGTGGTGGTGGTGGGGGATGGGGGTGCGGGGGGCTAGCACTGCAGGTGGGGGGTTTCTAGGCCACCAGGGCAGTTATGGGTTATTCAGTTCTGTTTCTTACCACTAACAGGATGGCATTTGGGGGGTGAACGGGGATTGGGGGGTCCAAAAGCCCATAAGGGCTTCATTGTTTGTGGAGTGTGTTTCAGGACTGGGAAGGGCATGGCCCACACCAGTACCTCTGTCCCCTACTGGTTGGGATTGGGGCATGGAGGAGATATATCTATGGGGGATATGAGCATGTGGGGGGGTGTTGGATGAATGCCATAGGAACGGGCTGTTGGGGGGGCTGTAGCCCACAAGGGCTATCTGGTGCTCTGAAGGGGGTGCATTGGCAACCCCCAGTGGATGACAAAAACCACTTACACCAGCTTATAGCTGGCATAATGTTCTTTGATGGATGTCTACAGGTGGTTGTCTCTGAATCCCAATTTGGGGACTTAGCAGCCACTGTAGCTGAATAGGGTGCAACTGCTGCCATAAACCCCTTACACCATGTCGCGTGGGGGTTTATGGCACATTGGTCCACTTGGGTACAGGCAGACTGCAGCATGTCACCGGCTGCCTTTCTGAATCCCAACATGACACAACTCATGATGCAACTGCTACTTGCACCATTTTTTTGGAATCAAGTTGCTTTGTGTCGTGAGTTGCCTTTTGTGAATCCAGCCCAGAAATTTCCCTGATCAGTTCCACAATGCCATAATTTATTTGTGAGATTTCTACCTATGCCTGGAAAACTTTGGCATTATAGGACAGTTAGTTGGAAGGAGCATCTTTGAGGACATAGTATTTCATGCTGGTCTTTGTGCCTCTGGCAGGATAAGATGAGTTTTGTGTGGGAAGTATTAGTTATTTATATTTTATTTATTGAAAATGTTTCACCAGGAAAGGCACACTGAGCAAAAAGATGCTCGTCTCATGGTGCAACCTGGGGGGAAGGGTTACAGTGGAGGCAGGTATACATACAAAAGTTGAATTAGAAGTAGAGCAATACAGATAATGTACATAGTTGGGTGGGATTACATTTGAACTTGTTACATAAGGAGAACAGTTCAGAACATGATCTTCAAGGACAGGGTATACATATCATGGGTACACATCGAGGGCAATATATGATTACATAAGTGCCAGTAACAGAACTTGAGTGCCAGTAACAGAACTTGAGCTGAAGCGAGATGCACCAAGTTGACAGTAGGAGTTGGAGCGAAGCTAGGGGGTAGAGGAGGAGGAGTGGACTAGTAAACACTAGGTGTGTAGGGGGTGGTTTAGGTGTGGTGGGGGGAAGGAGAGGGGAGTTAGTAGCTGAGAGTAAGGCTGAACAGTGTAGGTTATTTAGGAAGGAGGGTGAAGGGAAGGGAGATATTAGGAGTGAATAAGAGTGAGTAAGAGTGAGAGTGTAAGTGTGTAGGGCAGTGTATAAGCCAGACAATTAGGCGAAGGCTGAGCCGCTGGTCAGGCGCTAAGGGGGGACAGGGGAAGAGAAGCTATCAGGGGGAAGTCAGGGGCCATTGCAATTTGGTGCAAGGAAGTTAGTGAGGGCAGAGGATAGGGAGTGTTTGGATGAAGAATGGTGGATCTGGGCCGGCAGGCCGTTCCAGAGTATAGGTAAGAGAAGTCCGATTGGCCGGCGGTGGTCCTTCGAGGGATGACTTATAGCCTAGCATCAGTAGACCTGAGGGCATGGGTGGGGGTAGGTGGGGAAGATAGGGAGGATACGAGGTAGGGAGGGAGGGAGCCGAGCCAGAAGTTAGAAGCAAATTTAACACTATGAATTAGGCACCGGTTACTCAGGGATGGCAGGGCCAGTGAACAGTAGAGCTCGCAGTGATGTGAGCGGGGGGGGCATCGAGGGCAAAGTGGCAGAAAGCATTAAAGAGGGGGTCAAGTCTGGCTAGGGTGGTCTTAGAGGCGGAGCTGTAAACAACATCACAGTAGTCGAAGGAGAGTAGAATCATTTTCTGGACTAATTCACGTCTGACAGGTAGCAGGAGACTAGTGCAGTTTCTATAGAAGGCACCAAGTTTTGGTCGCAGTTTTGAAATGATGGCATCCATGTGTGTGGAAAAGGAGAGGAGGCAATCAAGCCAAACCCCTAGTTGGGCAAGGACTGTACATGAAGATTTCGCAGATGCCTTAGAGTGATTGCATCAGGTCAGATTTCTAGAGTACTCAACAGAATTGAATGCCACCCCTGCAGTACTGCTTGACCTGATCAGATCATCACCTCAACCCATAGACTTCCATAAACTGCCTCACGAAGTTGAGATTGTGATTTTCCAGACTAAGTAAGAGGCCTTCAGGCGGTGGATTCATGGCGGTGAGCTGGGGGAAAACCCCACAGCTCTGGATGACATATCTGGATACAGTGGATCGTTAGCATTTGCTCCACACAGCAATAAAAGAAAACAACTTTGATCTTAGACTACTGTGTTGGAAATATTCACTGCCCCTGTTCTTCACCTTCAACAAGCAAAATTATGCTTGATATAGAGCTTACTATGTGCACACACTTGAAACTCTTGAAGCTTCTCATGCAGGGTCCAGCACATTAATTGAAAAGCAAGGGCTTTCAGTTTAAAGGAACCATCACAAAGCTTCCAGTTGACCAAGCTGGTGAGTAGACATACAATCAAAGTGGCAAAATTCCAGGTAGAATCAAGCACTTTGCTGCAAATCAAATGGCCTATGATAAATGGGTGTTATATTTGCCACATCTAGCAAAATTCAGAGAGACACTTTTGGAGATGACTGGCCTTCACTGTTTAGCCAGTAATCCTCAGAAAGCATGCAGGCAATCTGAAATCATCAAGTCAGAACAAGGTGTCAAAGTCATCTTGACTCTTCTCGATCAAGAATTTATCAACCCATTCAGCGCTACTTTAGATGCTCAAAGATTGTCCAATTTGTCCTTAGGAGCACCTGTTGCACCTGATATTGAAGAGAACCTCCCCTGTATCATTGAACGATGTACAGAAATGTATGAACAGTTTGTCAAAGAAAAACTGGAGTGGTAAAAATAAATATTTTGATCCAATTTCAAAAGCTCCAGTGAAAACCTTCAATGATGCAAACAAAACAGTGCAGTAAACTATCAAAGGAAAAGTTACAGAACTTAAATTTGAAAGAGAAATATTGGGAAAATGCTTGGCCCTTACAAACAAGCACAACTTCCCTGTAGATATAAACAGGTTATTAACATATTACCTGGGCCCAGTCCTGCTGAGTCTAGTCAATGCAGATGGAACTAGACAGACAATACCAAAGAGCAAGTTATTTGAGGTGCTAGCAGAATACTGTCCAGTGTTAGACACTTCAGAGCTTCCCCCCAGGAAAAGTGTCTCAGCATACATAGATGATCTAATGGCAACAGTGCAGGTTATGACAGGGATCCCTGAAACCTTCAGTGATCTGGCAATGAAAGTACTGAATAGTCTTCCAAAGGGATTTGCAAGAGTGGATGTTGTTGGAGATACATACACAGAGCAATCAATCAAAGAGACACAGATATTTCAATGAGGATTTAGTGAGAAGCATATTATATAGGGTCCCAATACCAAAATGCTAAAGAATTTCAGTTACTTCCTTTCCAATGGATCTAACAAAGGAGCACCTGATTGATTTAATCGTGTGGGTATGGGGAGAAAATTACATGAGTTTGCCAGAGGGCCAAATGATCTATTTTTCAAAGAGAGACAAATGCTACATGATCACCAAAGAAGGGACTGTAGTTGTGGATGGTCTCTGTTCTGACCAGGAAGAAGCAGACAGAAAAAATGCCCTTTGTGTGCAGCATGCTATTACAATACTTCCAAGCCTTGTCATCATCCCTTCACCATCTGGGGATACTGATATACCAGTAATTTTACTGTCACTATCTTCAGAATCCAAACAAAGCATGTACCTGGACAACGGCCATCATAACAGTAGGAAAATCTTTGACATTAGCAAGTGTGAAATGACCACTGCAACAAAGAAAGCCTTAGTCAATTTCCATGCATTCACAGGCAATGACTATATTTCTGCATTCTTTAAAAAGGGTAAGAAGATTTGCTGGAACGTCCTTCAAAAGTACCCTAAATTCTTGGATGCCTTTCAGAAACTTGGGAGTGATTGGCAAGCGGATAAGGGTGCTGTAGCTCTGTTGGAGGAGTATGTCTGTAAACTACATAGAAGGAAGCAAGTTACTAGTGTAAATGTAGCAAGGCAGCAGATCTCTGAGAAATATAACAAAGACAACAGAATAACTGATCTGTCTCTGCTACCACCCTGCCAGGAAACCCTGAAGTTACATAATCTATGAGCCAACTATGTCTGCTGATTGTGGAGGCTTTCTTCTATTGCAGTTATCAATGCCCCAAATGCAGCTTTGCACGGTTGGACTGATGGTCTTAATGTAAAGTTGACAGACACACCATTTCCAGATGATGTTATGTCTGCTCTATAATGTAGATGATGAGGACTCAGATGAGAACCAAGATGTATGTGATTACCAAGATAATACTGGTGTATCTGATGATGATGAAGATTTTTCCTAGATGGACAAAGCTAAGTTCCACTACTTTGCCAACAGTCTTATTTTAAATGTTACATTTTTTTAAATAAAAATGTTTTGTGTAAACAGAGGTGTTTTTTTTCTTTTAGATAAATTTCCTTCTTTTAAAAAACTTTTAAAATTAATCTTTGAGGCAACTTATGTGTATGCATTTTAAAACTCTAACTCCTGCCTATTCATTGAGATCACACTTGAAAACATATTTAAATTAGTCTTGAAGTAATGGCCCAAGAATCTGCATTAAGTACGCGTAGCTAAAAATCACAAAATTTGACAATGTATTAACATGCTAAAATGTTGTCTATTAATGGTGTCTTCACTTTTATCAATGTATCTTCTTATATTGCCTTAAGACTTCAAAACCACATATGCATTTCAAAGCAGAATCCTTACCCATTTAGACAACATAACATTATATTATAAAGTGCAATAAATCCTGTCTGACAAGATTAATTTAAGAATATTTTGAAATTTCAGAAGAAATTAGGGGGTGGTGGTTGATATTTAACCTTATAACTTTTAACATTAAACTTTTGAGGTAACATATGGGTATACATTTTAAAGCCCTAAGTCCCACCTATTCATTGAGACCACACTTGAATGTATATTTCACTTACTCTTGAAGTAATGGCCCAAGAATCTGCATTAAGTACGTGTAGCTGAAAATCATAAAATGTGTCAAGGCATCAATAAAAAATTGATGCAAACTACCATTTTGCCCCAGCGTTCATGTGATCAACAGACAGATCATGAATTTATATATTTATTTATTTATTGAAGTCTCGGATTAATACCTTTGAGCCAGAAGCTCATTTACAAAGGTTCCATGTCCAGTATGCAGACAAAATACAAGAACATTGACGATGCATGCTGACACATGAGTATTAAACAGTAGTGATTACAAAAATAATACAGAACAATTAAGGTCTTAACATGGCAACTTTTAGACATTGACTTTAATGGTAGATAAGAACTGCTTATCCCTCACAGTCTGCCCAATTACTACATGCTGGGTAAGTTACTGATCCTAGCTGCCCAACAACCTACTTCATCTTGACCCAGGAGAAGAGGTATGACAAGTGCCACAGAGAAAATTATGAGACAATGGGGCAGAAGTAATTGGGGGGCAGCTGGAGTGGAATGATGAGAGGCTAACTATGCGGGAAGGGCAGATCAAGTGGAGGAGGGGCCATGAAGAAGGTAAGGGAAGGAGGGGTAGAAGATATATTAAAGAGGTAATGAGGAGAGGTTAAGTAGTAGAGAGGGGACCCCCAGGAGTTGTTATGAGAGAAGAGAGTAGTTTTGCATAGGGGTCAAGAGGTGTAGTACAAGAAGGGGGAGCCAACTAATAGGGTTGATTAGGCATGATGTTTGCGGCAGAGGTGGTCCATGAGGAAAAGGAGAAGGAGCAGTGTTTGGGCCAGAGACAAGAAGAGGAAAGAGGTGAGGGGGAAGTGTGGTGGGGTGGGGAGGAGGAGAAGAGCTAAGAGGGGTGTAGCACTGCACCTCATAGCACTGCTTGCACTGGAGGCTAATCAGATTTTAGCTAGCACTTCGGTGGGGTATATCTGCTACATTAAACAAACATTGGCATTTATTTAGCTCTCAGGTGACACCCCACCTCCATCTATATCTGGTCTAGTATTTAGGTGTAGAAAAATAATATAAATATTAATTCAAATGCACAATGCTTGTTATTTATTTTGGATATCACATTTCTTTTTTTCTAAACAATGCATTTTACCATCTTGCTAAATTTGTTCATCAATGACTAGCTTTGGCAGTCCAGATTCAATTTTAATATTAGTTTCTTTATTAACTGATGAAGAGTTCAGTTCTCTATTCTTCTGGGCTGACTGGCATGCTTGAATAAAAACATTAAACTACCACTGCATCCTCAGGTTTGTCTCTGGTCTCCTAAGGTTAATACATCGTTGCACCCTATAAAGGGCAACAAACAGTCTCTTTCTTGATGGCAGGTTCATTAGCAGAACCTGCACCTTCCTCTTCAAAGCCCTCAAGGGCCTTCTTCCTGACAGCACCTCATAGAAACATAGAAACATAGAATTTGATGGCAGATAAGGACCGCTTGGCCCACCTAGTCTGCCCATTTTCCTACCTAACAGATAAACTGTAGATCCTAGTTAACCAATAGCTTACTTCCTCCTACCCCCCACTAGGACTGCCATATGTCCGTCCCATGCATTCTTGAATTACCTCACTGTTCTTGACTCCACGACCTCCTCAGGGAGGCTGTTCCATGCATCCACAACCCTCTCTGTGAAAAAATACTTCCTTACATTACCTCTGAGCCATCCCCCCTCTATCTTCAAATTGTGCCCCCTTGTTCTTGCACATCTCTTTTTCTGAAAGATGCTACCCTCTTGGACTTTGTTGATTCCCTTGAGGTACTTGAAAGTTTCTATCATGTCCCCTCTCTCCCTTCTTTCCTCAAGGGTATACATATTAAGCTCCTTTAGTCTTTCTTCATATCTCTTCTGGTGGAGACCCTGCACCATTTTGGTTGCCCTCCTCTGGACAGGCTCCACTCTGTCTATGTCTTTGCGGAGATGGGGTCTCTGACCAGAACTGCACACAGTACTCCAGATGGGGTCTCACCAACTGTCTGTACAGAGGGATAACAACTTCCTGTTTTCTACTATTGATGCCTCTCCCTATGCATCCCAGTATCCCCCCATCCTTCCTTACTGCCTTCTCACATTGCTTGCCCACCTTTAGGTCATCTGATATAATTACCCCCAGGTCCCTTTCCATTTTTACTGTTGTCAGTATCTCACCTCCCATTGCGTACTCTTCCCCTGGGTTTTTGTTTCCTAGGTGCATTACTTTTGCACTTCTTTGCATTGAATCTGAGCTGCCATACATTTGACCATTCCTCCAACCTTGCCAAGTCCCTTCTCATCCTTTCCACTCCATCTTGTGTATCAACCCTGTTGCAGATCTTTGTGTCATCTGCAAAGGGATGTACTTTTCCTTCCAGTTCCTTTGCAATGTCACTTATAAAGACATTAAAAAGGACTGATTCCAGTACTGAACCCTGCGGTACCCCACTAGTAACCATCCTTTCTTCACTGTGGACTCCATTTATTACTATTCTTTGCGTTCTGTTGTCTAGCCAATTTTTTATCCAGGCTACCACCTTGGGACCCACTCCAAGGCTGGCTAACTTGTGTATTAATCTTTTGTGTGGGACTGTATCAAATGTCTTGCTAAAATCTAGGTAGGCCATATCCACAGCCCCTCCCTGGTCTACTACTTTGGTCACCCAGTCAAAGAAATCTATTAGATTCATCTGACATGACCTTCCCATCATGAATCCATGCTGACTTGGGTCCTGTGCCCCACTGGCCTCTAGGTACTCAATAGTTCTTTCCTTCAGAAGTGATTCCATCATTTTCCCTGCCACTGAGGTCAAACTAACTGGTCCGTAGTTTCCTGCCTCTGTCCTGCTCCCACTTTTGTGAAGAGGAATCACATCCACCCTCCTCCAGTCCTTAGGTACCACCCCATCCTCCCATGATTTGTTAAAGTGAGTAGTCAGCGGTGTCACTAGTTCTACCCTTAGTTCTTTTAGAATTCTTGGGTGAATCCCATCAGGCCCCATTGCTTTGTCCACCTTCAATTTTATTAGTTCTTTCAGAACCCTTTCTTCTGTAAATGGACTGGTATCAACCCTCATCTTCAAAGTGTTTCTCTTGTTTGGTTTAGGTACCTCCCCCTCCTCTTCCTTTGTGAATACTGAGCAGAAATATTTGTTCAGTATCCTTGCTTTTTCACTGTCACTCTCTACCCACATTCCCTTCCCTTTATTAAGCCTCAGTATCCCTCCTTTGGTCTTTCTTCACTCCCTAATGTACCTATAAATGGTCTTATCCCACTTCTTAACAGAGTTGGCTATCCTTTCCTCAGTTTGGGCCTTAGCTATTCTGACTGCCTTCCCAGCCTCTTTCTGCTTTAACTGATAAAATTCTCTGTCCTGCTCCTGCTGTGTTTCCTTATATTTCCTGAATGCTATCCTTTTCTCCTTAACCTTCCCTGCCACCTCTTTTGAGAACTATAGCGTTTTTTTCCTTCATTGTGTTTTGTTGATTTGCTTTACACAAATGCTTATTGCCTCTGTGATGGCTGTTTTGATTACTCCCCATTGTTCCTCCACCCCTCCTTCTTGCCTGTTTGCTAGTGCTTTTCTGAGGCACTCTCTCATTTTCCCAAAGTCAGCCCTCCTAAAGTCCAATACTCTTGCTTTTGTATGGCTTGATTGTATGGCTGTGTTTATGGTGAACCACACTGTTTGGTGGTCACTTGTTCCCAGATGGCTACCCACTTCTAAATCTGAGATTCTTTCTCCGTCCCCATTTGAAAGTACCAGGTCTAAGATTGCTCCCTCCCGAGTGGGTTCCAGTACTAGCTGTCTGAAGATGCCCCTGTAGGGCATCAAGAATGACCCTGCTCTTGGATGTGCCTGCAGCAAAGGTGCTCCAGTTAATATCTGGCATATTCAGGTCCCCCATCAACAATATCTCCCCTTTTTCTGCCATTCTAAGGAAGCCTTCTATCATTTCCTTGTCCATTCCCTCCCACTCCTCCTTTTTCTCATTGCTCCTCCCTTTTCTCATTGCTCTACCAACCCCATTTTCCCAGACATCATACCAACTGTTCCTTGATAGTTCCACTCTTTCACACTTCACATGGCCAATGCTCACTCACCTACAGGGGCCCAAGACCTTTCAATACTCTCCCCCTTCCCCATATCCATTGTACATCTGTCACCACACTCAAAAGCAATCTTACTAAATTTCTGCTCAACAAATCCCAATACAACTGCTCCTCACCTATTCCTCTCCTCTCCTCCAACCTTCACTAACCCCTTTCTTCATCACTCTTCTCCCCCTTTTCTACACCATTCTTCCCCTTCCCCGATCCTTTAATCCTCTCAAAAAAACTTTTGTACATAATTGTAAGTTTCCAATCCATTAATTAATTCCTAGAGTTTTGTTAATACAGTGTGTACTCTTGTTCATAAAATTGTACTCTCCATGCTCCCTGTATTTCCTTTTTACCACAACCCTATGTATTCCTGCTTGTCTTCTTTGTCTCCTCTTTGTCCCTTTTATTTTGTTACACTGGACATTTGTGAAAATAGACAGTATTGCTCACATGCCTTCCTGTATATAAATAAATAAACAAATATAAAATAAAGCTGGTCGTGGTTGCAGAAAATACATTTTGTAGTTTCCAAATGACTCATGCCTTATGAGGGTAATGGACAGGAAACTTTCCACCTAGTTCTGAGACCTCAGATCAGTACTGAAGACATCAGCATCTCAACACCTGTTTTTGGGTACATCTGGATACAAGTATGCTTTAGGTTGCCAAAAGTTTAATAATCCTTTCAGGCACACTTTTTTTTATGATAAGGACTCTATCCATTTTTAATGCAAATTGTATTAAAATGGTGGAGTGTTTAGCTTGATAGGAAAATGTAGATGAAATGGGTTCAAGCTTAACAAATGTGGAAGCTGTAGATTGCTCATTTTTTAAGAAAAGGGTAATCGGAACCCAATGACCAGTGGAGGTTAAGTTTTCTTTAGTAAAACCCAAGCAGTCTATGAATAGTTCTCTTAACAAGCTCAAAGTTATTGTTTTTTGAGTCTATAAATTCAGCATACCCACCAAACTCAGATTATTTTGCCTAGTGGGATTTTCAAGCCCTTCAGTGTTGTGGGCTTGCTGGATATTGTCACATAATTTGGATGAGAGTAATGCTGAGTCGGTTTTGAGGTTGGTTTTGGTAGTCAAGTAATTTTTTTTTATTTTGCTGATTGCCTTGTCCATTTCTTGCAGTTACATAGAGTCTGTTGCACATTTTGCAGCAAAGGACTCTCATTTCATGTCCAGCTTAGCAATGGCAGCTAACAAGGTAGAATAGGACTTGTTGATTACTTCCAGGAGTCCAGTCTATCATGGGAGGCCCTATCCCCCAGCTTCAGAATCCATAACTGATTCAGTTACCAGCTCAGTAAGCTTTGTAGAACCTTTGCTTTTTGCATGGGTCCAGGGCCAGCAGGTTCCACTGCAGCTGTAAAAGTCACACCCCCAGGATAACCCAAGTGTATAGCTCCTAAGAAACAATCTATAGAACCTATTCTCTTGCTCTTCTCAAGTTGTAATTGCTTGGAATCAGAAATGCTAACCGACTTCCTTTTTTCTCTTCTTTCACACCCCTAAAGTTTTTCCTCTTTTTTTGAGAGATTTGCAAATGCAAAAGAAAAGGTAAAAAGCAGCAGATTTCTGTACTTCAGGAGAAGAAAAAACAGCTATTATTTGTGAACAGGATAGCAGAGCCTAAATTAATGCAGCCCCCTCCATCAGCCATCTTGCCTCTCAGAAAAAAACACATTAAAATTCAAATCAGATGGCACATTAATATGGAATGTGCTACATCTTGGCTAGCAGTGATTTGTTTTTAGCAATGGTTTGTGTTAAATTTATGCAATGGCTAGAACCAAGTCTCAGTCAACCAGAACGCAGGAATTTCCTTGACCATTTTATATGTGGAGGTAATCTGATGTCCCTGTATATAACCAAGAAGAAATGTTTATAGGTAAAAGAGATAGTCGTCCAGCCCACCAGCATAGTGGTAGCACTACCGCTTGTGACACCAATTAGCCAGGTTCAGAAGCAGATTTGGGATATCAGAGGGTGGACGGGGGGAGGAGGATTGAGCATCCATAGGACTGCTCTCCTCCGGGGGTGGCAGAGTTGAGTGCTTGCCTAGCCCTTCATAGAAACTGGGGGGAAGGCATGTCAGGAAGGTTGGGAGGCATAGCAGATGCCAGTGCATGTCATGCAAGAACGTGTGGCTTGCACTATGTTGTCATTGCATGGCATGCCTCAATGGAGGATGAACAGCAGAATAAGTCTGGTGGCAGGTTGTTGAGGAGCACCTGCTGGCCCTGAACTCAACCAGCTGGGCAAGCCCTGCTGACTCCATCGAGGGGGGGACAAGTCCTGGGAGAAGACAGCTAGCAGGTAAATCCCAGTGGACATCGGGGTGACAGAGCTGTGGCGCTCCTCAGAAGGAGGGCCAACAGCAAGTGGGGGGGAACATATAATGGATGGTCCTATTCCACATGCGTTATAGCTCTTGATGTACTTTCCTCCAATCATCAAGGATGATGGGACAGGACCAAAAGATAGCAGGCAGGTTCCTTGCATTCCACTCCCACATCAGTACGAGTCTGTGGTTGTAGTGCCCAGGTTCTTAGTTCTCTCAGGGGTTAAATAGGATCTATGGGTCACTTTTCACCATATTCCCTCCACATTGGGGAGATGGAGCGCATTACCCTCCATTAATAGAATGTTGTCCCATTCTGCCTCACTGTTAGCATCTTGGGCTTCTGTTTCCCACATTTCATTTACATACATCATGCTAAAATGACATGCTTGCCGGAGAAGTTTATATAGTGTGAAAATAGATTTCTGTTTGCCCCCTATTTTTATCAACCAGTGCCATAAATCTTCTAAGGCAGAAAGAACTGTGCTTTTCTGCTGTATATCTCATCTCCTGATATCAAATAATGCCTAATTTGAAGAAACCCAAAGTAAAATTGATTTAATTGTTCATGTTTTTCTTTCACTTGCTCAAAGGAGGCCATCCTTCTCTGAGGGACTAGTTGAGAGAACCTGGTTAGGGCTTTATGGTTCCACCCCCTGAATCGTGGATCTGACTGTGAATGGGGAAATCTGGATTCCCCAGAACTATTGTGAGTGGACCCACTTCATTTGGCATGGCTGTAATCTTCCTCTCTCATAAAATAGATTAACTAGTCAGATCAATCCATGGATTTGCAAACAAATAATGCAAACAACTTCTCACAAAATGTAAAGTCCCTGCAGCTGACCCAATTAATTTCTGAACCCACTCAATTAAATTTCAAATCCTTAAACTGCTCTCTGTTAGACTGGGTCCTTGCTTCTTGTCCACATGTAGTTGCTGCAGGTATCCTTCCTGACACCCTCAGTGATCATCATATGGTTTACTGTCTGTAAACTACATCGCCCTAAAGTTCCCCCTAAATTCATATATTTCAAGTCTTTGAAGTCACTTGACTTGGCCTCTCTCATAACTGATCTTTTGTCAATTGATTGGTTCCCTGTCTCTGCAGCCAGTAATATAAATTCTGTCTTACATTATTTTCAGTCTAAATGTTTGGCTGTATGGGATTGTCACACACCACTTCAAAAATCAAGAGTGTGTTGTTCACCTCTTCCCTGGATATCGACTGAGGTACTTACTTGTCTATGTAACAGAGACTGTGCTGACATACTTTTAAAATCACTGGTTCCAGTCTTCATTGGCCTACTGTAGATGCTTTCGCAAGGCATGTACCAGGGCCATCAGACTTGCAAAGTCTGGGTATTTTGCTTCTACACTACAAAACAATATTAATAATCACTCCAAGTTCTGGAAGGTTAGCCATTCCCTTTTCACCCATCAGACACAGTCTCCCTCTCCTATTGTCAAGGGTGGTGATTCTCTTATCTCTGGCCCTTCTGCTCTTGCTATGTCTTTTAACACCTACTTTACCAGGAGAGTCTGCCAGTAGTTCATCTAAGCAGTTCACTTCATGCTGTGGAGGACTTTGGAGGAGCAAGTGGACTGAGACGCTGAAAGGCTTACCTTAGCTCTACAACAGGGATGATTTTGTTTTCATACTAGAGCAAGGTGTTGTCAGTATTATTTAAAGATTTTTGATTTTAAATTTTTTGGCTATGATACAGACAATCCAGCTGGATGCCAAACGCCAGTGTGTGGGCTTGAGCTTATTGAGGAGCTCATGGAGAGGACCCTGGCACTGCCCTAAACTTTAAACTAGTCTACCTCTGCTTTAAGCTTTTTATATATAATCTTTATACTTTTATTATTTTGACTGTTGCTGCCATAACCTAAGCTTCTTAGAATTTGTATATTTTAAGAGTGAGTACTGTTTGTTCACATTTGGCATAACACTGCAAAATATCGTTGGTGGGCCAGGAGATTGCTATTATAACCTCTCCGGGCCTCGTTTTGTTTAGATACTGCTTCAAGTTGTGGTCTGTGTTTGTTATTTTAAATCCCAAATTTTATTTTTAATTTACCTTTGAATCAAAGACCGAACTCTGTGAATGAATCCTAGAAGCTCCTACTGATTATTACATCAGTGGGGAGACTCCAATCAGGGTGCACAAACAAGGTAATCTGACCTCTGAACTGGTAGGTGAAGTACCTACAGTACTTTACTACCTGTGCCCTCTCTCTCTACTCCCTTCCTCCTCTTTCCTCCCTCTCCCTGCCTTCCTCTCCTCTTTCTTTTTTCTTATCTCCTATCACTCTCCCGGTTTGCCTTAAGGTTCTGCTTGCCCTTACTCCTCTGAAGGGAAGTAGCCCAGATGGCCTTGACCCTAAGCTTCTCCTGTCAGCTCCTGCCATTGCTCTGCCCATTACTCTTCCTCTTAATCTTTCCTTTTCCTCTGTTACTGTTCCTGATATTTGGAAACAGGCTACTGTCATACCTCTTCACAAAGGTGGTGATCACACCTCTTCTGGTAATGTCTATCCAATATTTCTCCTCCCCACCTTGCCAAAATTACAGGAACCTCTCTCAGCTCTCTTCCTTTCTTGACAATTCCTCCTTTTTCACACCTTTCCAGTCTGGTTTTAATAAATCCCACTGCACTTCCACCTCCATCCTTCAGCTCACTGACTCCATACTGTCCGGTATGGATCATGGACTGATCACTTCAGTCATTTTCGTTGATCTTGCTAAAGCTTTTGACACTGTGGTACATTCCCTCTTTCTTGACAAACAGAGCAGCAGATCTCTCTCTCTCTGTCTCTTCAACCAGTTGGTTTTGTTCATACATTGAAGGCAGGTCTCAAGCTGTCAGTATAGGAAAATCCATTTCACCTCCACTTCCCATTAGATCAGCTGTCCCTTAAGGGTCTGTTCTGGGTCTTATTCTCTTTTCCATTTTCTTAAATGACTTCCCAACTGTCTGTTCCTCTGCGTCCAATCATATACATACACTAATGACACAGTTATTTTGCTTCTGGCTCCTCTACCCAAGACCTCTCCTCCCAGCTGCAGTTGGATTTTGACAACATTCAGCGCTGGTTCAAGTCCAAACAACTGTTCCTCAATGCCAAAAAAACAGTCTCCATGGCTTCTGGCACTTATCAGAGGCTAGCCATACTTACTTACTTCTCTCCCACTGTTTAATACCCTCGAAGGTATTAAAATTAAAGATTTTCCCTCCTTTAAGTACCTCAGTGTCTGCCTTGACCAGCATCTTGATTTCTCAGTGCATATTGATTCTATCCACTATAAGTTGCACCCTAAGCTTGGAGCATTGTACAGGAATAAAGCATGTATTCCGCTTCCTGCCCACTAATAAATTGTACTAAAAATGATTTGCTCTATCTTTGACTGCGGTGATTTAGTCTACAGTGGAGCCCCTTAATCTTAGCCATTAAGTACTATGCTGCTGTTTAAAATCTTAATTTGGATATGTGTTTTAATTGGATTTTATGGAATGTTAATGTTGTACTTGATTTGAAGTGTCTTAATCCATACAGCACCTTGGTTTTGAAAGGTGCTTTATAAATAAAGTTATTATTATTATTGTTGCTAATCCTCCCTTGCCAGACTGGTCCCTCTTTTTCATTCTTTTTGTCATTTTGCTCTAGATTCCCCACTTTGTACTCACCACTGCTCTCTTTACACAGCCCTTTCTCTTCCTCCCCTTGATGCTAGGTGCATTTCCCATTGTGTCTCTTTTATATCCAAATTCTGGTTTGGCACGCCTCTTTCTTATCTCAAATACCTTCTATCCTTGCCTCCTTTTTCCTCCTGTACTCTATGAAATAATATTTTCCATTCTTTCTCTATTACTTCTAGAAAATCTACTGTTGGTCAATATGCCTTTTTTAACTAATTTCCTAAACTTTAGTCCTCGCTTCCCTTTTCAGTTTGATCTGTCTCTTCGCCTTGCTCCCTAAAGTCTCTTCTTTATGACCTGTGTTATTCTACCTGCAACTGTCTATAACCCTTTTTTTCTTCTTTCTCCCTTTCACTATTTTTGACCTGTTTATGCATTTCCACTATTTGTTTTCTTCTTTACATATAAGAATGTGTTTTACTTCTATTTATTTACTATTTACTACTAATTTGATGGATATATTTCTCTTATTACTGTATTATTGCATTCTGCTTCTTATTTTTAGTAGTTTTATTGTTAGTTATCTCCCTCTTCCCTCTCCCCTCTCCCCCAGAACACTTCTGGAAATGAGCTGTTTTTAAGCTCAGTATGTCCTTCTGGTTAAACTTTTTTTTTTATCATAAAATAGTTTTTATTGTTTTCCAATAAGACAACACTACAGTCAGTAAATCAGACACATAACATAATACAGCAGGATATTCCTTCATATAACATATTGTCCACAAACAACTGAGTATAGCATTTTCAGTCATCCAACATTTGAACTGGAAAGAGCTACCAGTAGTATAAGGCTTGCATTCTCCCATCATTGATATGGACAATAAAAGCAATAATCAACATAGATAAGTTCTATAGAACAGAAGCAAGTAAGGAGGTATAAAGAGAAACTGTCTTGGAGAGGAGTACCTACACCCAGGGCAAGAATATCGTATTCCTCACCTAAATCTTCTCCAAAAGTCCAAGTGCTTAGAAGGCTTGGTTACTCAAACTGCTGGGCCGGGGGGATTTTGTGGATGAGGGGGTGGCACACGACAGAGATCTGAGTTGAGGCATGCCTCCCATTTGTTATAATATAACGACAGTTGTCCTCTGCCGGTATAAGTGAGCCTCTCAAAGGTAGCCAGCCTAGCTAAAGCTGAATGCCATAAGGAGATAGCTGGTGGCCCAGGTTGTTACCAGAACATCAACAGGATCTGTTTAGCTTCTAGTAAAGCTGCGAGGACCCATTCCTGCTGCTGTGATGTAATCAGTTCTAGGGACGAGACATCTCCTAATAGGAGCATGGGGTTGGGCAGGTCAATAGGTTGCCCCAACACCCCGGAACAATCTATTTCCACTGAGGCCCAAAAGGTAGCCAGTGTGGGACATTGCCACAGAACATGAAGGATGTGGGCTGGACTCTTTGTGGCACCTCCAGCACTGAGAGTGAGGAAGGATGCCCCATTTATGAAGGATGGCTGGAGTGCAGTACCAGCAGAGCAAGATCTTAAGCTGAATTAGCTGACTTCTGGCATCCTTGTAAGAGGAGTGGGCTCGACGCTGACAAGATGTCCACCTATCTGACGTGAGATGACAGCCGAGATCCCTGTTCCAGGCAAGCCTACTTCTGGTTAAACTTTTAAATATTAAAATTAATAAATTTGCCTTTTTGTTGTGAGTCTGCTGAGACTGTGGCATGGCAGGAAGGGTGTATAGTGGATAAGGAGTTACTGCTCCATTTTCCTCCCCATACCATCCTTTGTCCCAGTATAGGGCAAACCAGTTACCATGGGAGTAAGTTGTGCTGCTAAATAATACATTTGAAAACTGGGGAGACCCAAACTTCCTTGTTCTTTAGGCAAATGTAATGTAGTCATTTTCACACTTGGTTTTACTCCATTCCATGTAAATATGTGGGTTTTTCCTATACAATTCTTTCCAGAATTTCTCTGGAATAGATACCAGGAGAGCCTGAAACAGAAATATCAATCTGGGCAGTACATTCATCTTTAAAACTGATGCCAACCCCAATAAAGAACAAAATCTGGTCACAGCCAATATGGCTGTGGAGAGCTTTTAGGAGTGGCAAGAGTGGTGAACAGAATGTGCTGTGCTCTCACTGCACAGAAGTCAGCTGTAATACTGCAGCAATTACAGCACTGCACATGCGTGATACTCACAAGTGTGCAGTTTGCCCCAGAGTCAGCTTTGTGCAACATGGCAGTGCTGACATAACTATGTGTAACAACTCAGTCCCCTCGGGTTACTAGAATTCCATTAGTACTTGTCTTAGGCAGGTAGGAAAAGGCAGCTGGTAGGGAGCTCATTAGGGGCTTTCTACATAGTGACATAATTGTTTATTGAGCTAGCCTGAGAGAAGGATGATTATGTCATTCAGAACTCTTGCAGCAGCATAACCATTTTAGAGTCAGCTGATCTTGAAGAGCTTAGAATGTTCATCAGTAAGGTCAAACATGGCAGTCAGAGTGGCAAGAGGCCTGCCATTGGTGCTCTTTCAAAGGGAGCCCTGTTATTTCTCACCCTAGTTTGGTAAAATCTTCAGTTTTCCCACAGGACTCTTTAGTTTCACGCCAGGGGGAGTGAGAGGAAATGCAGTGCTTGTGTATCGAAGGGGCATGCCTGAAGTTCCTGAACTTCTCAGCTGCCTTAAGGATGAACAATGAGTAGAATCTGACAGCTACCAGAGAAAGAAAGGTGCCTTTTGTTCTTTCCATGACTGGGAGGAAGGAACAACTAATCTGTGAGTACAGAATTAGAGACTGTTTTCTGAGGTGTGTGTACCCTAGATAAGGCTTGGTC
This sequence comes from Neoceratodus forsteri, assembly GCA_016271365.2. NCBI lineage: Eukaryota > Metazoa > Chordata > Ceratodontiformes > Ceratodontidae > Neoceratodus > Neoceratodus forsteri. Next base: position 742,810,924 of record CM057459.1, read on the forward strand.
ACACCGGTCAGGATCCCTTTCACCACAACTGTGCTGAATTTAAAGTTAAAGCTGTGAGTCTTTAGCAATTTATTGGGGATTGAAGATTCATTTGGTGTAACCTTGAAATAATGGCAGAGGCTGTTTGTGGCAAAGGGTGGGAGAAATGCCATCTGGAGTTTCAGGCAGGGCTAAGTGGTTCATGGATGGGCACCAGTGTTCCCTGGGCAAAGACCATGCACCAGGAGGATTTTGAAGTGTGTGGCACATCCCACAGATATACACTTTGGAAGAGAGATAGAGATGTTTTTGTGGAAAACAGTACTTACTCCCTACTTCAAGTCATAATGCTGTGTTGTGACATCACAATCTGTTGCCCTGAGAATAACTGATGTTACAAGTAGTGCATTATAACCTCAGGTAGGGATACAGCAACAGAAATAGATGAACTTTTCAGGAGTATAAATCCTGTTTTCATGCAAATGACCTCAGCGATAAATAATGGGGAGGAGGAATAAAGAACAAATGTGAAATACAAGCTGAACTTTATCTAAATATTATGTTTTGTTAAAGTTCTCCTGAAGGTGTCAGCTGCTCTTTAAGCTTATTTTCCTTGTGTTTTTAATCATTTTCATTTACTAATGCTAGCATAGACACACATAGATGGTTTTAAAATGAAACTTCAGTTGGTTTATAGCTTTTCTCAGGGAATGAATTTTCAAGTCAGTGAAATTTGACCTTGGGATAGCATTCTTTTTGATGAAACTTATGCTGTCTTGTTTAGAATTTCGCTTAACTGGCATAGTAATTTGCAAAGCTAGGGCTGTTTAGGAGTGCAATAGGGGTTATGCCAAACAAATGTAAATATCTCTAAAAGTGTACACTGTGAAGATAATAAACCCATGAAAGTTGTTCAGGACAAAAATACCTTTCAAATTAGCCTATTCAAATGCTACACTAATTATACTTTTTAAACTATGGCCATCTGATTACCTCGATTTAAGTTTTTCATAGGAGTTATGCCAAACAAATGTAAATATCACTAAAAGTATACATGTTACACATAGCCATCTGATTACTTGAATTTTCATTTTTCTTCACAATTTTCACCTTTTGGATGGCTATATTTTTAAAAAATCTAATGAATTCAGATTAGTGACTACCCTAATTTTTTTCAGTTTATTTGTTTCTCCTTGGGTTCCAACCAGTCAGCATCTATCTTTCAGTCACCCACCCAGCTCTGCACCCATTATCAGGCAGCTAACCCCTTCTTCCCCCATGATTTGCCCTCTGTGGCAGGGCAGTGAGTGAGTCTCTCCCTCTCTCAAACTCACCTCGACTAGGATCCAGATTCTGGGGAGTGCCATTCAGAGTTGGGGCCCGCGGTAAGTGGCTGCTATCATCCTGCATGATCTGGGACCTCAGTTTTCCTTGTTCTGTGTTTTCCCCCTGGATAGAGAGAGAGTGCAATGTTGGCAATGGCCATGCCGTACATGCTTCCACCCACAGCACAACAGCCAACTGCTCCACCACCTTCACTAGTGACAGGCTCATGGGGCTCTGGCACCCAGCCTCCACTAGCTGTCAGGGAGGCACAGAGCCTGTACTTCCTACTCCCCAGGAGAAGAGAGCTGTTCTGTGGATGCTCAATCCTCTCTCCTCTCCCTCCCTGACTGATCCCGGCGTGCATGGGTCGCTGGCATAGCAGGAGGTAAGGCACAGATGCCTCAGCCCTCCACACCACTGGGCCAGTGACTATCCTCATTTAAAAGGTAATTTTGTCCTGAACAACTTTCATGTTGGTTGTATATTGGTAACTTCTATACTTTCTGAGATATTTACATTTGTTTGGCATGACTCTTAGTGTGTTCACTCAAGAGAAAACAAATGAGGTTGTTTGGAAGACCATATTTGACTAAATATAACGAATTCAGGTTAGTGCCTACCCTCTTGTGAAAGGTCTTTCTGTCCTGAACAACTTTCACGTGGGTTGTTTTTGTGCACCTTGAATAGTTTAAAAATATTTAGATGTGTTTGGAAGGTGTGCATATTTGCTCTCAGAGAAAAGCAGCTAAGAAAGATGGAAGTATTATTAGCTGCCATAGGGATTTGCAGTTGTGGAAGAATACAATGAAAAGTACTAAAAAATGTGTTCCACAGAAAGCTGTTTTTTCAAGCTAAAGCAGGATAACTATAGGCTCTACCCACAGCCATAAAAAGGAAAGACTGCCCACCTGTTCATATTTGCTCTATTTCCTGTAATAAACTTAGAATAATTAAGGGAAAATTGTTTTATTATTTCTGTTGTAATTGGACCCATAGATATTTTATCATATTATGCTTGGCTCGAGAGAAGGGATGGGTCTGATGGAAAATGGATGAAGTGGTGCCACTAATGTTTATCACTTCAGACATAGTGAATTTCATTTTGTAACTAGCTATTGCACCATATTCTTGCAAGAGGGTCATTAGTTCCAGAATGGATGTCTCAGGTTAGCTATGGAAGAACATGGAGTCATCTGCATACAGTAACACATTATGTTCGATTCCCACCATTTGTGTGCTTTTGATATTAGGGTGCAACCAAACTACCACCACTAAGGGCTCTATAGAAAGTGAAACAAGCAAAGGAGCAGCAGTTTTTCACCTCTCTTAAGTGGAGAACATGAGGAATTAATGCCATTAACTTTCACTCTGGCCTCTGGTGACTTACACAGTTCTCAAATGCAATGTAGAAATTTAGAGCTGAAATTCATTTTTACTAGTTTGCACTATAGGAAACCCCAGTTCACCCAGTCAGTGGTTTTCCCTGTGTCTATATATTGTCATTCACACAAATATGAAACTTTTGAACAAACAGGGCCACCTTGTCAATAGGGCTATTTTTGCCCTAACAGTGTTTTTGTACCAGCATGTTTGCTACCTGCATAAAAATAAACTTACTACTACTATAGAGATGGCAATTTGAAACATTTGTGAGTTTACAGTACATGAAAAGAAATTATGTTTAGAAGTTGTTATATAGTGTATTGTAAAATTGTACTTTTTACAAAGCTAGTTTGGTCTGAGTGGAATAGGGTTTGTACACACTTCTGCAGTCTAGTTACCATAATGGAAGTAAATAATTTAGTTTCTAGATTTAATAGAGAGATAGGGCAGCATGGATTGCACTGCAGGGTATCTTTGCCTGGTTTAGGGAGAATTATAATTAGTGCTTGTTTGTTGTTTCCAGGAGCGGAGAGTCAGTCCTTCTTCTTGAATTTCTTTAAATTAAGCCTGTAAAAAGGGAGGCAGTTTGTCTCCAAACACTTTATAAAACCCTGTGGTTAAGTCATCCGGGACTGGAGCTTTGCTGTGTTTTTTTTTTAATTTTTATCACCTGTTTAATTCCTACAAATGAGGCAGCTGTATCAAGGTTACTCTTCGCCTCTTCAGTAAGCTTGCTCAGCTTGAGTGGGTACAGAAACTGTTGTATTTTTTCTGTGATTGGAGCCCCTCTCCTCCCTTTGCAAATTCTCATAAAAGGCATTAAAAATGTCTGTGATTTCTCTATGGTCAGTTTTAATTATCCCTCATCTAGAAGGTCCTGAATCGGTTGCACTGCTCTTTTTAAACCCTGCTGCTGGAGTTGCCAAGCTATAAGTTTCCTTGCCCTTTTCCCTGCTTCATAGAATCTCTGTCTGGCATAGCAGACATTGTCTTGTAATATCTGATCTTGGGGCATATTTAGTTCTGTTCTTTTTATATCTACCTGTTTTTTGGTTTCCTTATTTAAGGTGATTTTATGTTCTACCTCTAAGTCAAATAAGGCATTTTCTAATGCAAGCTGGGTGACCACTGTTTTATACTAACATACTAAAATGCCAGCAGAATAGGCCTAATAGTCTTTCATGTCTGCTCGTTTGGTCAGCCCCCACCCTGGGAGCTGACCTTGCTGCCCCCCTCAGCCTCTCTGGCTTCTCACTTCCCAGTTCTGGATAGTCTTGCTGCACTGGATGTTGCTTCCAGGACCCTTCTCCTGTACCTGTCCCACCCCCTTTTGAACTCCTCCACCATCTCTGCCTCCACCAGCCCCCTGGGCAGCGCATTCCATGGTGAATGCATATTTTTTGACAGCAAAAGTGATTGTGCAAACAAGAGCAAGCTATGGTACCTGAAAGCAACTGTTATTTTAAATATACCTTGATTGTATTGTTTGCCAGCATACTAGCCATTTTTTTGGAGCCCTGTGTCCCTCCAGGAAACAGGAAGAGGAGTTGTAGTTTTCTTGTATCCCAACAAAACTACATACTCATACTACCTGTACTAAAACTTCTGGAGCAGTGTGTCTAAAGTTTGAAAATGCTTGTAAACAGTGCTGAAAGCAATAATAGTACTTTTTAAATTCATTTAAAGATATTTTTGAAAACTGAGTACAGCGCGACCTCACAGAGAGTTTCTGGGTCAAATTCAGCTATTTAGATTAGCTCTGCGGTGAGCAGGGTGAGACGAGTAGGGTGAGCACACTTCAGTGCATGAAGACGTGAGCCAAGACACATGCATCTAGCGTCTTAGCGTGTTCAGCGATTTCAGCAATTAAGCAGCACACAGTTTTCAAGATAGATCACAATTGTAGACCAAGAAGGGTTAGGCCATCATCTACATTGTAAAGGGATAGGAAATCGGACATTTTGTAAACAAGTTGTTTGTTTTAATAACACCATTAAACCTGGATAATGAATTCTAAACAAAAAGTTGTTGCAGGAAGCAGCATATACCCAAGTGAAGAAACTAACCTTACCATTATGACTTTGGAAGGAGAAATAGGCGTACAATGTACAGCCTGCCTTATGTATAAACTAGAAGTAGTTCTAGCTAGCACAGTTCATAGTTTTACTTGTGATAAGTGCTTAATTAATAAAACCATGGAAGAGGAAATAGCTGCTTTTGGGGAAAGACTGTTATATCTAGAAAATAGTCAGGCAGGTATACTTAGACGTCATTATGAGATAAGTAAACAAGAGATACATAAATTTAATATAGCCACCCAGACTGAAATCCCAACATCAGAATATATACTGGATACAGTGACATCTAACAACAGAGAAAATTGTTTAGACAATCAAAGAAAAAGGGTTAGAGAAGATGATATAGAAGAATAAGAATATAATTCAGACTGGGCCTTAGTGTCCACTTCTAGAGCACCTAAAAAGGGATGGAAAGCAGATAAGTTTCAAATTCCCATGCAAAATCATTTTAAGGTACTTTCAAATGAGTTCAATATAAATACTAACCAAGAGGAAGAAATCGTAGAAGCAAATGGGATAGATTCATCAAATGATGTTAATAAAGATATAATAACATCACCATTGCTTATAGATCTTGAACCACCGTCCTGCTCAACTGTTACAAAAAAGTACCTCGTATAAATAAAAATACAAAAAGGAACAATACATTGTCAAACAAAACAAATGATATCTCGCCTTTACCCCAGACCCCCCCATTCTCAGACTATTATTGATATGGATACAACCGAAGCTACTACCACCACGGAACCACAAAGACAAATGTATGTACTGGAAGACTCAATGATTAAACATATTAATAGGGCAATCTGTAACCCCGACAAAACAAATCGAACATGTTCAAGCTTTGGGGTGCCAAAGTCTCAAATATAACAAAGATGATAAATTCCATACTTTCTGATGCAGGGCATAATCCCTTAGTTATAATAAATACTGGGACAAATGATATTCAAAACACCAACACCTTGCAATTAATGGAAGATTATGTTGCATTAAACAACTTATTGGTAGAAAAGGGTTGTACCATATGTTTTTCAGAGATCCTTCCTGTACCAAGAGCCACAGTAGCCATTTCAGATAAAATTAAACAAATAAACAACTGGATGAGGATGTGGTGCTTAAAACAAGATATTGTCTGTATCCCGTATTGGGAAACTTTTTATGGTAGGAACTCTCTCTTTTGCTGGGATGGTCTCCACCTCAGCAGAAGGGGGAGCACCATGTTGGGAAGAATAGAGTCAACAGATATCAATACACATTTAAACTAGAGCCTGGGGGGAGAATGGGCAGGGTCCCAATTCTCTAAACAAAAATAATAATCAACAACTAAGTAAACTATGCAATATCCTATCATTTAATGCAAGGTCATTAAATAACTTAAACATATCAGAACTACCAATTCAATGTAGACTGTTGGATTTAGGAATCATTGTTGTTACAGAAACCTGGTGGGACCTCTCTTCAAAGTGGTCCAGAGAAATCCCAAATTACAAATTATATCACAAAGATAGAACAAATTAAAAAAGTGGAGGCGTGTGTTTATTTGTGCGAAATGACATTTCATCATATGAAGTTGATAATAATATAAATAATGAATCATTATGGGTTACAGTTCAATTTAAGGGTCAACCAAAACTTACAATAGGTGTTTGTTATAGACCTCCTTCATCAGATGTTTCTTATACCACTGATTTAACTAAACTTATTGCCAATATGGCTAATAAAGAAGATATCTTGATACTGGGAGATTTTAACTTACCAGGAATTGAATGGGATTCATTTACAGCTAAAACTGAACAGGAAAGATTATTAACATCTCTATGTATAGACAACGGCCTAGATCAGTTAAAGAGACACCCAACCAGGGGAAAAAATATACTCGGTCTTATTATAACTAATGTTGAAAATAACATTTCAGATTTAAATATCACTGCCCCAATTGGTAGTAGAGATCACAACTCAATACAATTTAGTATGATTACAAAAAATTCTAAATTCCTTACAGGTACTACACATAAAAACTATAATAAGGCTGACTTTAAACTGATAAACCTTAAACTTAAACAAATAAATTGGGACAATAAATTCAAGGACAGATCGATAAATTGTGCATGGGAAGAATTTAAACAAATTATTCTCGATCTGGAAAAGAAACATGTACCCATTAAAGTCAAATACAATAAAAAAGGTAAAATCCCCATATAGTTTACAAAGACTATTCAGAAACAAATTCAATTAAAGAATGTTTATTAAAAAAACTAAAGTCAAATCAATGCATCAGTATTAAGTATAAATATAAAACAGCAGTATCATTACTAAAAAATTGATTAAACAAGCAAAATCTAAATTAGAATTCACCTTGGCCCATACTAAATCAAATAATAAATCATTATTTTCATATATAAATAGCAAACAGAGTAATAATAGGAAAATTGGCCCCTTAATAGAGGATGGGATTATTATTCAAAATGATTATAACTCAGCAAACCATTTTAACAAATATTTTTGTTCAGTCTTTAATAAACCAGATCACCCCCCCAAAATAATTAAAAATGATCTTATTCTACCCAAAGTAGAATGTTCTGATGTTAGAAAGGCCCTATCATTCCTAAAAAAATCAACTAGTTCAGGACCAGATAATATTCAGTCAAGGTTCTTGATAGAAACAACTGACTCCTTGGCCTTTCCGCTTACTATGCTTTTTAATAAATCATTAGCTGAAAGTAACATTCCAGATGATTGTCGTAAAGCGATAGTCATTCCAATACATAAAAAAGGAAATAAATCCAATATTCAGAATTATAGGCCAATAAGCCTAACTTCCATTATTGGTAAGGTTATGGAACGAATAATAAAGTCATATATTGAGATTGAAATTTAACAGCTAGGTATCTCAGACCCAATACAACATGGATTTAAACCTGGATCATCATGTACAACAAATGTGGTTTCCTTCTACAACAACATAAGTAGGTATTTGGATAATCATATTCCTTCAGACGTTATACTCTTAGATTACAGCAAGGCATTTGATAAAGTGTCTCACTCAATACTAATAAACAAAATGCATAAGTTTGGCTTTTCCGATTATTTAACAAATTGGATTTCAAGTTGATTACACCACAGAACACAAGTGGTGAGAGTAAACAGGTCAATTTCTGAGTTAGGCATGGTCTCCAGCGGTATTCCCCAGGGTTCTGTATTGGGACCCACTTTGTTTAACATCTTTACAAGTGATCTAACTGTATCCTCTAATAATCATATTTCTAAATTCGCTGATGATACAAAACTTGGTGGCAGAGTTGATAAATTTCTAACATCACTACACTTATACAGGACCTTAAAAATATGGACAAATAATAATCTCATGACCTTTAATACAGAGAAATGTCTAGTACTCCATTTTGTAGAAAAAAATCCCAAGACAAGTTATTATTTGAATATTTGAATTTTAATAATGCGCAGCTTAAACAATCAAACTGTGAAAGGGATTTTGACATATTAGTTAACAATAAGTTATCATCTGTTTCACATTGTAATAAAGTGGCTAGATCAGCCAATATCATATTAAAACAAATTAATAAAACTTTTATTAACAAATCTGAACAATATGTGGTCCCTTTGTTTAGGGCATATGTAAGACCATATTTAGATTATTGATCTCCATTCTGGAGCTCATATCTTAAAGGTGACATAAATCTACTAGAACAAGTCCAGAGATGAATTACTAAAATGATACCTAGATTAAAAAATAAACCATATGAAGTTCGTCTTATGGAAACAGGACTTTATCCTTTACATTTAAGAAGACTTAGGGGGAACATGTTGTTTGTGTTTAAAATACTAAACTCCTCAACACAAATGAAGCAATGCGGATTGGTATTTTCAAATAAACGTATAGCCGGCAAACTCCACAATAAACAATTAGCAATTGAATGGGCAAATACAAATGAGAGAGACAAATTCTTTAACATCAGGGCATCCAAGCAATGGAATTTATTACCCCAGGATTTAATTAATTCTAGTAACTTCAAAATATTCAAATCAAAGTTGGATATTTGGTTAAATCAATATAAATAATAAATGATCCACTATTGAGGGGGACAATCTCAATGGGCCTTGGCCTTCTTTTGTCCCATATTAATCCAGTATCCAGTATCCACCACCCTCTCAGTTAAGTAGCACCTCCCCCTTTCTCCCCTCCTCCGGCTTCCAGGAGGAGGCAGTATAGCGCAGAGGTTTAGGGCTCTGAGTTGCAAACCTGGAGACCTGGGTTTGAATCCCACAGCCCCACTTGCATACTGTGTGACCCTGAGCAAGTCACTTAACTTCCTTGTGCTCCCAGGTCACACCTGGAAACAAGCTTTGGCTTAGTGTGCCTTTCCTGGTTAAACAATTTCCCCTTTCCCTTTCCACCCATGCCCTCTAATTGCCCCACCCCTTCCTTTGGAGCACCCTGACTGCTCCTCCCCTATTTACCCCTTCATGTACCTGAAGACCTCTATCATGTCCCCCCAGTCCCTTCTCTCTTCCAATGCATACATATTTAACTCTTCTAGTCTCACCCCATAGGTCCTGTCCCCCAAGCCCCAGATCATTTTGGTTGCCCTCCTCTGGACCCTCTCCAGGAGTTCAATGTCCCTCTTTAAATGTGGCCTCCAAAACTGCAGACAGTACTCTAGGTGCAGCCTCACCAAGCAGTTATACAGAGGGAATATCACTTCCCTCCTTCTGGAGATGATCCCCCTAGCGATGCATTCCAGCATCCTGTTGGCCTTGACCACTGCCCTCCTACAAGTCTCTGAATTGTTCATCTTGACATCCACCACCACCCCCAGGTCCCTCTCAGCCATAGAGACTTGTAGCATTCCCCCCCCAGGGTGTACACTTGGCCCAGGTTTCTGGCTCCCAGATATAGTACCTTGCATTTCCCTGCATTGAACCTCAGCTTCCACTTTCTAGGCCACCTTTCTAGAGCCTCCAGGTCCCCCTATAGGGCCACCCTCCCCTCCTCCCCATCCACCACTGCCCCCAGTTTTGAGTCATCTGCAAAGAGACTCATCTCACTCCTGATACCCTTCCTTATGTCAGAGATGTAGGCGTTGAACAGGAGGGGCCCAAGGGCCAATCCCTGAGGGACCCCACTAATGACCCTCCTTGGGGATGAAACTAACCCTCCAACCATGACCCTCTGGGTCTGGTCCTGAAGTCAATTGCCTATCCATCTGATCATCTGGTTCCCCACCCCCATTTCTCCCAGCTTATCCAACAGGCTTCTGTAAGGAACAGAGTCAAACACCTTGCTGAAGTCAAGAAAGGGGACGTCCACCAGTCTACCCAGGTCCAAGGCACTCGTCACCCAGTCATAGAACTCCACAAGGTTTGTCTGACACAATTTCCCCAGGACGAATCCATGCTGTCTATCGTCCAGGCACCCTGACTTTTCCAGGTCCCCCCTAGCCTCTCCTTGACAATGCCCTCCATCACCTTGCCCGCCACCAATGTCAGGCTGATGGGCCTGTAGTTCTCTGCCACCTCTTTGATCCCCCCTGTTGGATAGGCATTATATGCGCCACCTTCCAGTCCTGGAGCACCCACCCTGTCCTCAGAAAGATGCTGAAAAGCTCCACCAGGGGTTTCACCAGGACATCCTCCAGTTCCTTCAGCACTCTGGGATGTAATTTATCTGGCCCTGGTGCTTTCTCCGTCTTAAGGGACCTGAGGGCTCCCCTCACTCTCTCTGCCATGATTTCCATCTCCACTAACCCATCCCCCTGCTTTGCCTTCCCCTCTCCTGCCAGTGATGGCCCCCCTCTCCCCAGACCCGTCGATCAGGAAGGGTCCCCTCCTCAGTTTCACTGTCTCCTCCCATGTATGATGCAGCCCCCCCCATTTTCCTTGGTGAAAACTGAGGCAAAGTACTCATTTAGTACCTCAGCCTGCTCCCCCAGGTCTTGTGCCCATCCCTCCTCTGTTTTAATCCTTCTGATATGTCCCTTCACCCTTCATTTTTCCCCAATGTATCTAAAGAACCCCTTGTTCCCTCTCCTAATTTCCCAGGCCAGGTTCTGCTTCTTCCTTGCCTTAGCCACTCTCACCACTCTAGTGGCCTTTCTGGCCATCAGCTCATACTCCCCTCGATCCCTTTCACTCCTTCAGCACTTGAAATGCCTATTGGCCACCTTCTTTCCCCTCACCACCTCCTGAACCTCCCTGCTCCACCAGCAGGGTTTCCAGGCCCTACCACATTTTTTGTCTTACTCTTGCACAGGTGCTGGTAGCATCCTGCACCCCCCTCCTGATGATTTCCTACCTACTGTCAGTGTCCATGTCTGGCCCAGTTCCATCCAAATGCTCCTTAAGTATCCTTCACATTTTCTTGAAATCTAGCCCCCTGACGTCAGTTACCTCCACCTTTGTGTAGCCTTCTACCCCACCTAGTCCAGGCAGAACCAGACTGTGACATGGTCACTCCCCGCCAATGGGTCCCTTACCTCCAGGCCCCCAGTCTGGTCACTGTCTGCCAGGACCACATCCAGTGTCCACACCTTCCTGATCGGTTCCCCACCTGCTGAGTTAGGAACGAGTCCTGAAAGACATCCAACAGCCTCTGTTCCCTGGCCACTGAGGATGTCATAGTCTCCCAGTCTGTTCCTGGCATGTTTAAGTCCCCCAACACCACTACAATTCCCCTGCTTAATCTGCAGTGTCTCCCAAAATCTGCCAGCAGACTCTTCTCCAGCTCCTCCACCAGTGCAGGGAATCTATACACCACTCCTATTTTTACTGTCTTGCCCCCCCTTGTTATCAAGGTGACCCAAATCACCTCTGCAGTTCCCTCCGCCTCCTCCACTCCTCCTATGCCGATGCAGTTTTTGACTATTATTGCTACCCCTCCTCCCCTTCCCTCCCCCCTGTCCTTCCTGAACACGGTGTAACACTCCAGGTTCAGGTCCCAGTCATGCCCTGTGGTGGCCCAGGTCTCAGTGACCACTGCCACATCCACCTCTCCCTCAGTTATCATCACCTGGAGCTCAGGCATTTTATTGCCCAAGCTGTTGGAATTTAGCAGGACTACCTTCCACCCTTTCCCTATACTTCCATTTCCTCTGCTCATGTTCCCATGGGGATTCCATCTTCCCCCAGGCTGCACCTTACCAGTCAGCCTTTTCCCACATTCCTCCAGCTCCCCAGGGGGTTGGAGACAGAGTCCCTCCTTTATCAGACCCCCCTTGACAGCCTATTCTCCCATCCCTTCCCCTTCACAAGTTTAAACCCCACCTTTCACCAATGAACCCCTCTATTTTCAACTTAAGGATTTCCCTTCCCTCCAAATTGAGATGGAGCCTATCTCTAGCATACAGCCCCTTATCCTCCCAGGTCTCCCCCAATCCCTCATCAACCCATACCCTCTGGCCCCACACCACTCCCTGAGCCACTTGTTCATATCCCCAATCTTCCTCTTGTGTTTCCCACTAGCCCTTGGCACTGGCAGGATTTCTGAGAAGGAAATCATGCATCCTATGTCATGACAGACCCTGGCAAGCTCCCTGAACATTGCCTGTATCTCTAGCTCACTATTTCCCTCAATGTCATTGGTAACCAAGTGGACAAGTATGTCCAAGGAACTTCCACAATCCTTTGCCAGCTGATATACCTCATGCTTGGCCCTGTGCACCATTAGTCCAGGGAAGATATTTGTTCGAACTGGGCAGGCTTCCCCCTTCCTATCCCATTTGATACCCCTGATCATGGAATCACCCAACAGGAGCACTCTGACTGCCCCTTTTCCTCCATTTCCCCCCTTCCATGTCCCTCATCCTTTCTACTGGTCCCTCCCCCCAGCCGGCTCCTTGCTCCTCCCCCTATATGGGTGCCACCTGCCGCCCCCTCCTTATTCAGCTGGCCACCCTCCCTCTGACCCTATGCCTCTCCTCCTCCTGAGTATCCTTCTGTGCCCCGCTACCCCCCCAGTCACTGCTCATGACTGCTTCTTCCCCATCTGCTAAACTAGCCTGGCTTGTCCTCCCTTCCTTCCCATCTCCATTCAACCCCTCCTTGCCTGTCGTGCTCCCCTGGCCTAAACCTTCAGATCCCTTTACTGTATCCTCCTTGTACTTCAGGTCCTTCTCCTTGCCCTTTCCTCCCAACTGGTCCTTCTCCTTGTGCTTTTCTCCCTCTACCCCTCATCCTCCTCCTCCTGCTCTGATCCCCCACTTCCCCCATTTTCCCGCATTCCATGTTCCCCCGTTCTTCCTGCTATCTGGCCTCTGCTTTCTGCCCCCCACTCCCTTTCCATCTCTAACCACCTCTGTCATGCTACATCAACCCCCTCATCCCCAAGCAGAAGAAGAGAATTGAAGCGGTTACTAAGCTTAAGGTCCAACCCACCTTGCTTCCTTCTGTCCAGCCCCAACCATCTGCCTACTTCCCTGAGAATGTCCTCCCTTTGGCCTTCCCTCTGTGAGGATCCCCAGATACCTGCCTGCTTCCTTGGTAGTGTTCTCCTTTAGGGCCCCCTCTGTCAGGGTCCCTATGTGACCCCAGAATACTCTCCTGCACTTCTTTCCCTATGCCCCCACCCCAGTGCTTGGTCCAACTCCATGGGTGAGCCCCTGCCCTATTCCCCAACCATACCTCCCCCCTCCCTACAGCTGTCTCCTAATCCCCTCAACCTCCTCCCTAAGCTGTGTCAGCTGGTAGCATACTGGGCAACCACCAAACTTCCAAGCCCAGTCCAGTATCATGGCTGCCCCACACCCTGTGCACCCCACCACCCTCCCAAAGATGCTGACCCTAATGACGTGTGGTCCCATCCCCCTCCAAGTAGGTTTCCTTGGGTGAACCACCAGATTCCTCACTACACCCCTACCCACTAATCAGGTCATCCACTAATCCTAGATACAGTCCCACAGTAAACAGGTACCCCCATTACGAGGTGCAGTACTACACAGTAAACTTATAGAGGAAGTGTACAACTCCCTAAGCTCCTCTCTCCCAGCCTTTAAACCCAACCCCCAGTGGCTAGAACTACATGAGCTGCACCTGAAGCCTTTTCCTCCAATTGCAAGGCAGACATTCCCCATAAAGGAGCTGAGCTGAGGTAGAGGGAGGGAGGTGTGGGGGAGGGTGAGATTAGGGCCCACACCCGACCCTCACAAGAGTGTATCAGCCCTGTGTCTGCCCCTCACTGTACCTCCAAGCACTGCCACCTCCTCTGGAGGAAGGTCCCACACAAACACTGTATTAAACAAGTTGCACTACTGACCTAAAGTCCACAGACTGAAATAGAATGTAATGCTTATCCAGCCACTAAATCCTTTCCCCAACTGCTCAGCAAAAGAAGGTTCAGATAACCTCTGCCAGACCCCAACTGCTTCTGTAGTTAGCAGATCTCAAATACAATTTCCAACACACCGAAATGACAGCTAAAAAACTACTTTAAATCAACTTACAAACACACTCAGCAGCTAAAGGCCCTTTCTCCCTCTCCTCTAGCGGAAGACTGACTGAGATGGCAGTTAACCATCACATTCTAACAGCACTAATCCCCATAATATGATGCCTGCACTTACAGGCCAGAAAGCAACATTTAAACACAATCACCAATTTGTCTGCTAAAATCCCTTAACCCTGCCCAAACCAAATTTAAAAGTACAAAAAAAAAAGGCAGTTAGGAACAGACCTCAAATACAATTTCCAACACACCGAAATGGCAGCTAAAAAAACGAAATGGCAGCAAAAAAACTACTTTAAATCAACTTACAAATACACTCAGCAGCTAAAGGCCCTTTATCCCTCTCCTCTAGCTCCCCTCTTCCTTTTTGAAGCATATGTGATGCATTCTCTATCAGGACAGTTTAGGGCTATCCCACAAGATGGCCTCTGAGGTTTGGACAGTTTTTTTTTATTCTGGATGAATTCATCAGTTCTGTTATAAATTAAGGTTTTAAATTCCAGGTCATTTAGCAAAGAGGCATTTTATCCTCCACAAAGGATTTTTCATAGCCTGACTGGGGCTGAAAATGAGATACTCCCAGTCCTGCAACTGTGTCCTTTATGTAGCAACTCCTAGGGAGCAAGAAAAAGTACAACTAGGAGAATTTCAATGTGTATTGGAATAAAATGTATAATCTTTGTCCCTAGGATGGGTACAGCACCATGGCTGTTAGGCCGAGATTATATCAAACTGTGTAGCATCATCCCTGCTTTCGATTTTGTGTGTGAGCCTGCCCCTGATCTTTTCCTGGCGAAGTCCTGTACACAGTTAAAATCTCCCCATCACCATAAATCTCTGTGGTCCCACTGGCATGTCCATCATAACTTTGCTTAGAAAGGCCACATTAGGCAAGTAAATATTCAGTATGGTGCATGAAGTCCTTCTAAGGTATCCTTTGATTCTAACATATCTGACCACCCCGCCCCAGATTCACATTTGCTCGATCTGTAGTGGGAAGTCTTTATATTATAAATTATTACCCCGATGGGGCTGGGCTACAAATGAGGATACAAAACTTCTTCCACCCATTTTCTAGCTAGTTTTTAAAGTTCATCTGGATTAATAGGATACTGGCAACCCTTTTCACATCATTGTTAGAGCAAACAGGGCTGCCACTAAAGGTGGTGCTAACAGTAGAAAGGCAACAACATAGGCAAAAAAACTGGTACTACTCACAGTGGGCAGAAAAGCAAGATGCTAAGATCTTCTGTAGATTCATCAGGTTTATTGTGCATCAAGAGAAACAGGCAAAACTAGGGAGGTGTGCAGTGATGTCTCAGTGTTTTCATGTGCCTGTGTCACTGCACACCTCTCTAGTTTTGTATGTTTCACTTGACCCACAATACACCTGATGCATCTGCAGCAGTGATCTTAGCACCTTGTTTTTCTGCCCCTGATGAGTAGTGCCAGTTTTTTGGTCTCAGTTGTTGCCTTTTTCATCATATTATTTCAATTTAACCCACATTTCATGATTGCATACTTTCTCTAACATTCATTGATGTTCCTTTTTTTTTTTATCTGCTTCCTTTCTTAGTAGAACTGAAATGCACGGTAATGGTGTAATTAAGCAATAATGTATGTACAGAGGTTAGATTAATAGTCTGTTAATCACCTCCTTGGGATATAATGTGGCACGAGGCCATTATTATATGGTCATTGTGTGCTACAATTTTTTGTACTTTTCTAAAAAGTCTGTTATTTACATTTCAGCATGATTTTATGTAAAACAGTTCTTCTGCACTGGTTGGAATCCATAATGCCATGTCAATTTAATAGAAAAATGCTGGTTACCATGGTGATATGTCAACAGCAGTCTGGGTTTTGAAAAGTGGTGCCGTGCAGTAATTTGCACTGACATGCTGAACGAGTGATGTTATAATGCAGTATTGCATGCCCTGTGTTTTAAAAAATGTTCCCCCCAGCATCAAATATGCCATTATGCTGTGGATAAAACAATTAGAAAGGGCATTTTTTTAATGTTTAAATTGACAGTTCGACTCGTGCACATGCTCAGTAGTGATTTTCTATAGTGACGAGTCTGACACTCGCTAACTCGCACATTTATCCTTTTTCAGCTCAGTGATGGAATTAGGCAAAGTGCCCTTTTTGAAGATGTGTGTAGTGTTTTTTTGCTGTCATGTTTCTTTTTACAGTAGGCAGTCTGTGAATGACTGTAGTTTACATTTGTAACCCCCCCACCCCAGCAGTGGGACCCGCGCTTGGGAACCTGGTCTGCTATGTAAGTCAGGTGAACTTTGACTTTTTTTTTTTACAGTGCCATTCTGGATTGATTTTACGCATCATGGCAGCTGCAGGATTTCAGCTAGACTATTGGGAAAAGCAGAAAAGTCTACCATGACACGGGGTCCTATCCTATGTTAAACTGTTGCCTGTGGAGGTACCTTAATTTATTTTGCCAAGCAGATTCATTTGTGTGGCAGTTTATTTTAGTTAATACTGCAATTTGGGGCTAGAATTCTGACATAACATTGTGAACTGTCACTTCTGATGTCAATAGTTACTGGGTATGCACTGTAACAGGATCACACCACATGCCGTGTTATGGATAATTTTTTCCTGCTTATTTATCATACTGTTTTTCCTGGCTGCTGTTGCTGAGGATGTGATTTTGGCTGTCTCACAGTTACGTGTTATGCTATCAGCTGCTTACTACTTTGTCATCCAATAGTGTGACAGCTATTTTTTTTTTATGTGGGTCTTTTGAAGTTTGTTGGCACTTGTTTGATTTTCATTATGAATCCAAGGACATTTGTTATCAATGGTGACAGCCATGTTTGATTTGTTTTGTCTCTGGCCACTTATTGGCACTTGTTTATTGGCACATGTTCAATCTAGGGGCACAAGTGATCAGGCTGTACATGCTAGGTTAACATGGGTTAATGCAACCCTATTAGAACCATGGCAGCCAATCAGATTACTTTAAATGTCCCTGCCTTATAGTAATTATTCTTAACCTTGTCTGTTTCAAATCCTTGATTGACTCTCATTGCAGACTTCCTTAACATTCGGAGCACCCTCAGACAGTGCAGCCACTTATGATGCAATAGTCTTCTCTCCTCCCACTGCATCTTGAGTAACTAGATTGAGATGTATGGGGTGTTCCCAAGTCCAGGAAAGATGCAGTGGTAGTTGATCAAGGAATGTAAACAAACACGTTTTTGCATATTAACGTCAGTATAGCAGGCAGTCACTTTTAAAAAGAAAAAAGGAATCAGAATCAAACAACCAGCTACATTAGCAATCTTTGCAGACTGTAAGCAATCATAAAACATGTATCTTAAACTAGGGACAATTTGAAGCCTAAGGGGGTTGACAGTCTCTTGGAGTAAGTCAGCAATCCCCCCTGCCTGTTACAGTTTCCTCAGGACTTGTGCGCTGTCAGCTGGACTACCTAATCCTGTTACATTGTAAGATATCATTGTTAGGTCTGCCATTTTAACTTACATAACAGCACAAAAGGTTGAATGATATGTTTACTGTTGCCAGATAGGGATTGCAAAGCCTTTGGGTAGTGTAAAGCAGGGGAAAAAGCAGTGGTGAGGGATGTCAGGAAAGCAAAGCAGGAGGGCAGCAGTATTTCCACCTTGATGCTAAGAGACAGAACAAATAAAACAATTAACAACCAGCTCTGATAAACAAGCTGAACCATCTAAACAGAAACTGTAGAACTCAGTAACTTCAAGGTGTAGGAATCCCCACCATTATCCAGGTGGAGGAGAATAGCAAAAACTGTTGGTAGGCTTCTATTCCACCCTCTAGTTGACATGGAAGGGTGAGTTTTGAGCAGCCTTACAGGGGTGCTTGTACCGCATCCCACAGAGGCCCATCAGAGTGTTCCTCAAGGAAGCTGGATATGAAATATGAAATCCGGTTATGGCACATACCATCCCCCACTCCCATTTTTTCTATCAGATTACGGTTGATAAACCTTTGCTGCAACATGTGCGGGTAATGCCCATCATTATTGGATTGGTCTGATACTACCAGACTTAAATCAAATAAGTGAGGGAGACAAGATTACCCCAAAATAAATTTTAAAAACTTTAATCCTAATAATTTTGTTCTTGATTTAAATCATGTAAAATGGGATAGACTAAACTTAGTTCCAGATGTAAACTTGGGGGTTGAAGAATTTTCTAAAATATTTTTGGAGGCTTGTAACAGGCATGCACCATTCAAAAAAACTAAGACAAAGAAAAAGCACCTCCTCTGGATAAATGAGTACCTGAAAAAGAAAATTCATGTTAAGGACAGAGCCTGGAAAAAAGCAAATAAAACAGGAAGAGAGGAAGATTGGGTTAATTTTAAAATTAAGCAGAATGAATGTCAGAGATTAATTAGACTGGCAAGGAAAAAATTTTGCAACACTAAAATTGAGACTACCCAAGACCCAAAACAATACTGGAACTTAATTAAAGAACTAGACAAGCCTTTGAGAGCTAAGCCCCACATAAAAATGTATAATAACAGGGTAGAGCCCCTTGACTCAAAAGCATCAGCTCAGCTGTTGAATCACTATTTTCTAACACTGCCGGATATTGCCATTCCAGTTGGTTTACCAGTACAAACCGATCCAGCTAATAGCTCAATTAATAATGAAAATTGTCCAATTTTTTATTTTAAGAAAATAAAAATTTCAGAAATCAGGAAAGAGATTACAAAATTAAACATAAATAAATCATGTGGTATGGACAACATAGAAGTTACATTTATTAAAGATGCTGTAGAAGTTCTATCACCAATACTGACTGACTTATTTAATCAAAGCTTGATGGAAAATGTCTTCCCCTCTTGTTGGAAAGCAGCAAAAATAGTACCCATATTTAAGGGGGGTGACTGTAACAGTTCCTCAAACTACAGACCAATAGTGATCCTCTCCATCCTCTCCAAGTTGATGGAATGGATGGTGTTCGGCCAATTGTATAGTTATTTAGAAAAATACTCAAAACTGACAAAATACCAACATGGTTTTAGGGCAGGTTACTCGACTTGCACTGCACTCGTGGACTTCGTGGATAAAGTGGCAGTGGCCCTGGATAGGGGGGAGTCTACGGGTGCAGTGTTTGTCGATCTGTCCAAAGCCTTTGACATGGTCGACCACCATCTACTATATGAGAGGATGGAGAGTACAGGGATAGTTCTCAGGTCTTTGCAATGGTTTAAATCATATTTGACACAAGGAAACAGCAAGTAGTAATAAATGGACATTTTTCAGACGTGGGTTGCATATTAAGAGGTGTTCCCCAAGGTTCAATCCTGGGGCCATTCCTGTTCCTGTTATATACTGTATTAATGAATTACCTACTAAAATAAACAATACACAAATTAGGCTTTATGCTGATGATACAGTACTTTTAGCATCAGAAGTAGCTCAAAGTGAAATGGTGGCAAAACTACAGTTGCACTTCGATATTTTTCAGGACTGGTTTTCCAGCTCCAAACTTGTGTTAAGCGACAAAAAAAACTCAGATTATGTACTTCAATAGAAAATCAACAAAGGTTATTACAAAACAGATAGTAGGTTGGGATATAACAATGAGAGATGGAAAAAACTGATTGTCACAAACCAATACAAATATTTAGGTGTAGAGATCGACCATACTTTATCCTTTTCAGCTCATATAAATAATACAACAAAGAAAGTTAATAATAAAATAGGAGCATTGCGCAGGTCATCAGGGATATTAAATTAACAAACCCAGAGGTTAATTGCAAACCAATTAATAATGCCTGTACTAGAATATGGAAGTATGGTGTATAATTTTGCGGGTCAAAAACACTTCAACAAATTAGTCATATAATACAACCGATTGGTAAGATTTGTCTTAAACTGTAGTTTTAATACCCAGCATTGCACATTCTACAAAGATATAAACTAGGACAGTTTACCAGTATGGTTAAAAAAACAATATTCAGTATTTATTTATAAAATAAAAAATGGGATGATAGATGGAAATATGTACTTGTCCCCTGTTTGTAAGAGCTATCCCCATGTTTTAAGGGATGTGAAGCACAGGGTCACATTTTTCCAAAAATTAATACAACATATGGAACTATGACACTTGTGGCACAGGTGGTGAAAATTTGGAATAAAATCCCCCCCCTCAGTTAAGAAAAGTAACTAAATTATCACAGTTCAAATCAGGTTTGAGCGATGTATTTTTTCTGAATGTATTTGTTTTTAATGAGGTTTTAAAAACTGTGAAAGAAATTAGAGTCTGTTGAATGAAGAAATTATTTTGTATTGTATGATGTAAGTACTATTTATTGTGTGTCATTTTAGAGTGAGGATCCTGTATGTACAGTTGTAAGTTACTGAGTGTTTGACAACTTTGATAACTTATTGTAAACTGAACATTTTCACACAGGACAACTTTGAAAATAGGTCTTTCAACCTAAAGTTTTGTAAATCCTGTATAAAAATAACATTTTTACTACTACTACTACTACCAGATATCCTGGCTCTGGGATGGGGGGGCAACATTATGCAGCTTCCTTCCATTAACACCTAGGCTAGAGATCCTTACCCATATAAATGAGCTTGTAAATGTGCCACACCAGATTATTTACACTGTCAGTTTGGGACTGGGGCAAGATTATGCCAAGAGAGGGAGGGAAGTACATCCTCCTCAGTGCACCCCACTATTTTGGAGTAACATCTCAGAGATGGTCGTTACAATTAGACACCAAAAGTTTCATGCTGTGGCCACAATCTCACAAATATTCCCCAGTCTCAGATGCATGCATTATGGGGTAAACTTCTAAATTTCTGCATAGCAGTATACAGTGCTAGAAACATTTCATTTAAATATCGGGTTTTAGCAAATGTACAGGCATTGAAGCAAACTTGTAAACATAGCAACTGTTTTAAACTTTTTAACAATTTTGGTTGACTGGTTGTGCCAAAGCACAGATCATAACAGCCATGAAGCGAAAGTCAGGCTCATCCTCTGGTTTGCCACACCTTATGTACTGTCTTTTAAACTGTAGATCAGGGGTAAAAAAGTTAAACGTCACTGAAAGCATGTGTCATGGCTAGGCAGTGGATCCCCTAGATGAAAAAAAGAAAGTTAAGAACACAAAACACCAGGTACTGCATCAGTGTGTGGTCTGAAAACAGAATGGTAATATTAAATGCATGCTGAAAGTAGAAAATAGAGGTACAATTGACGTTTTGACCTTAGACCGTCAGGATTTATCCAAAAGATAAAAATGCAAAGTTAGTGGAGAGGTAAGGGGAAATAAGGGATATATATTGGGGAAAGAAAAAAAAAGGGGGAGGCTGTAGGAGAAAAAGTGATAATAGGCAAGGTCAGAAAAGAATCTGGAAAACATCTGGGTCAGTAATAAGCAATGTATCTGGTTTTTGCAGTGGTTTGTGCCTGAGAGAGAGAGAGAGAGAGACACACACAAGAACATTCGTGTGGCCAGAGACTGAGTGCTGTGGGCTACAGGAAACCTATGAGGTGAGAAACAAGCAACTGAAACTTGAGAAACAGAACTGATTTTGTTGGCTGGAGCCAGGGAACAGTATAATGGTAGTGCAAGATGAGGACAGGTGGGGTAGGAATAAACAATTATCAAGGGCTCGCGTGTGTGGTTGCAGTCAAAACAAACCATAACAGGAATGGTTTCGGGGGGGGGGGTCAGTGATCTAATTCCAGCAGGAGGGGGGATGATTGGTGGCAGGGTGTTAGATGGTGTTTGATTGACATTAAGGTGTTAAATAAATTATTTATTTATTTAACACCAATAAGAATTAATGGATTTATTTAACTACTTTTGTGCTCACTTCTTTTGTATAAATAAGCTTGTCTAGTAAATGACAGTGACAAGGAAATGAAATAAAATGTTCTCATGCATTAGAGTTATATGTATCTTTTTCATTTCTATCACCAGGTCTAGGGTCTATGAACACAGGTATGGTTGTATATTATATTACTGTGATTTAGTAATAATAAGAACTTACTAAAATTAAATCTAAGTTTGAGTGACTTCACCACTTGGTAGACCTACAGTAGTAGACATTGCAGATCACCTACTATGGTTGTAGGATGGTGAAATGGGAAGTCTAACATGAGAGTGGAACATGAGGAGACTTGCTGTAGACTGCAAATCAAAATAGGCACTTACTGTCAGTTAGGTTAGTTGGTGAAAAAAAGAGGTAACATAAAGCAAAGAATAAAGAGAGAGAGCTAAAGATAGTTAACAAAAGGAGAGTCCGGTGATGTGAAGTGCTGGAGTAGTCTCCACCGTGTGACAAGCACTTTGTGCACCTTTATGGTACTGGTTTATGGTGCCATTTGGCACTTAAACTGATAACCTGCATCAAGAGACTGGTGTTTGGACTTCATTCATCTGTCTTCCAGTATGCAGCCATATTATTGCTTTTGGGGTGGGGGATAGCCTGACCTCATGGAACAAAGTCCAGGTGTTTTACTTACTTGATGGAGCACTCATTTGCACCATCTACTGTTAAAAATGATGGATGTATCCACTAAACAGTAGATCAGTTGCTCCAGGGAATACTGTCCATATAGATTTTATGCCATCCCTCTAAAGTGGGGACCAGCTCAGTATGCCAAAATTGTTTAATAGATTTTTTTGCCTCCAGGGTTAAAATTAGCAAAAGTTTTAGGGTGGGTCCTTGAAGAGGGCTGCCCTCCTGGGGAATAGCTAGTAGAACGAGGGAGGGGGTAATCTCACCCAACAGTTGAAGATTTCTTCAAGTTCCTGAACGACTGCTTGCCAGAAGGGGTGTAAGAGAGGGCAGTCTCAGAAAATGTGGGTCTTGTTTGAAGAGGCTGGCCACACCCTCTCCAACAGGGTCCCTGAAGTGGCACTGCATACTTAGCTACTATATCAGGTGAATGGAAATAATTATACAGTACCTACATTTCCAAGAGAATTCTCGTTGCTGATGTCAGTCTCTAGGCAGGTATTGTGGTATTGGTTTCAATTGTGTGGGTCATTTCTAATTCCTGATTCCATCTATGCAAGATAGTAGAAGAAGATTCTGTGGAAGTCTTGATATAAAAATTATAGCTCCTCATCTATGACCAGATCAGTGGGATGAGGTCACCACTGTAAAAAAAAAACAGTTTGGGAGTTTATCACGTTCTGTGGCTCAGAAGTGTGCCTCCTGGAGAAACACTATTTCTGTTACACTTCTGTGGCTGGAGGAGATGCTATTTTTTACAGGTTTGTGAATTTCATTAATATTGAAAGAGATTATTTTTATGGGATTAGCCATGTTGAGTGCAAAAAGGGGTCTAGCTGGTTTGGTGAAGTCAGGGGATCCAGAAAACATCAGGGTGGAGTAGAGGGTCAGAGTAGAAAGAGGAGCATAGTGAAAGTGGCAGGAAAATCACTAAAACCATTAAAGCAGTGTGTAAGTTGCTCTGTGTAACCAGAAGTGATAAACTCATAATGCCAATGAAGCATTCAAAAACAGCGAATAAAACCATTTTAACCAAAAGCAGGTGGGTGCCAACAGGGCTCCCACACACTGAACAAGGGGCAGAGAGAATTCCCTCCTGATATGCTTCCAAGGTGGGGAGAGGATAACTGATAGAAGCTCCCTGTGGGGGAAACCACAATGGAAGTGCAGGCCTCCACAGCAGGGAATCTGTTACTGTGGAGAAGACCACATGGAGGTCTTGCTATCTACCACACTCTCCAGCCTATGAACGGACATCAAAGATACAAACTTGCTCCTGTGCCTTCTGTAATTGTGCCTCATGGGTAGGGGACAGTTGACAGACACTACATTAACAGCAGAGATTCTGCTGTGCAGGGTTGGAAATCTTGGGTAACATATCAGCATATGAAAAATTTATAGCAGGACTTCAAAGGCAGTTCCTGGCCAACGTGCCCTGAGCTGCAGACACACTTACTCCTATAGTCACCTTAATCTCTAGCAGACAAATAGGCCAGGGTAAGCAATCTACAGGGTATTAATAGGCCACTTGGATTCCACCTTATGCCCCAGATATCCTCCACCCCCCTCCAGGATCCCAGCCCAGTGGTCAAGGCCTATCAAGTAAAAGCTGAGGCTATGATATATGTTCTGTCTGGGGCGATCCCACTAATCAGATACATATTATGGTTAATGCCCCTGTGCTGATAGATGAAAGAATGCACCTAGCAGGACATAACCATGATGCACTGTCAGCTTCTGTACTCTGTGTAGTTTATGTCTTTAGACAAGACTGTGGTGTTCGATGCCCCCCCCCCTCGGGAGGTAGGATCCAGCATTCCCCGCTCTGAGTTAGCTATGCTATCCTAGAACATGAACAGTGCCCTGCTGGCTTACTTTGAAGGAAGGAATGACCATCCAGCCTCCAGGGTCTGTGGATGCTGGGCCACTAACGTAGAGCCATCCCCAGGGCCCAGGACTAGAAGGCCACCCCCCTCGATGTTCAGCTGCATGGTTCCTTACAGTGGCTATTGGTGGGGGTAAGCCCATCCCAAGCAGGAACTGGGAGAAGCTACCTAAGTTATCATAGCCTTGGACACCCTCATCCAATCTGAGACTTCCCGGTGGGGGCGATAGGAATGTAGCAGGTCAAGGTGGGCCTCCCTCCCCTAGTAGTGTGCTTTTAGCCCCTATATGCTCTGTATGCTTGTAAGTAATAGGGCAGGGGCAGGGAGATAGTATTTACCCAAGGCTAAAAGATATATCAGCTACATCACTGCTCCCTGCTCTGGTTTGCTTTTTTCTCTCTACTTGCTTTCTATCTGATTTACAGTGCCAGTTTAGCAAGTGTGTGAGAATTCTAGCACTGTTTGAATTTGTACCCATTCCAATTAGCAGATTAGCTCTGTATACAGTACACGCTCCTTGACAGCTTAGTCGGTGGCTGGCCCTGGTGGTGAGAGGAGGGCTGTGCTGGTCACCGGCTCGAGGATGACATGGAGGAGTGGGGTGGTGGAGCACTGGGGGGGTGGGGGCCCACTAGACCAGCAGGATATGTTATTTATGTATTTCTGGGGAGATTGGGCTAGAGAGGGAGGTCTACTAGACCACCAGGGAAAGTTATTTGTTTTATTTTTGGGGACATTGAGGATTGGGAAGAGTATCCACTAGTGCTAAACAAAAAATGTTTGGTGAGCAAATTATGTGGGTGGTCTGGTAGTACAAAAAACTCAATAGCACTTTAAATATGCAATAAAAAAATATTTATTTTTCAACAGACATAATTGCAATAAAGTGCTGTGCTTAATACTGTATGACAGATATACATTATCTGCTACCATGAAAATTACCTACTCTAGTCCAGTGTGCCTAGCAACTAAAAACCCTTGCACTTCATCAGTATGGCTTCCTAACAGGGTGCAGTTCTGTGTCCCCAACTATCTATTTATAGCAAAACTGCACGTGCAATACAATTAAAACTTTGATTCAGTAAATGACTATCCTGATTTCCTCATCTTTCATTAATATGACAGTGATACTTCCTATGTTAAATATAGAACATGGCATTTTTAATTATGTGCTAAACATTTAACATTACAGTCTATTCTAATAGAACTGAACATTGTTCCTAGTCCAAATAAACTATTAACAATTTAAACAATGCCTGTCAATACATTAAATTCCATTGTTATACACTTGAAGTTACAATAGTATATAAAAAAATGCAAAGCCATTATAATGCTATCATTAACATCAGCGCTAAATCATTGCAAGTGATTAATTCAGTTTAATAAATGCTCTATTGCCTCTGTTACTATTAATTTATGTTAGAAGCTCTATTTATAATTCAAAATCTTAAAGTGCATTCAAAACTAAAACTAATTCATTGACATGCACCAATAAATCACCATGCATGCAATGTGAACCACACTGCACTTGTTATTATTCACAATAATATTATTATTGGTTTAAGCTCTTTGCAAATATTTTTTCCCAAAAAGTTTTATTAAAAAAGGAACCCAAATTGGTTTGCTTGCTTAAAAACCAATGCACAGAGGTGCTAAGAAGGAATGTAATTCGCATTGCCGCTAAGTAAATATTCAGGCTTGTTCGAATTGCCAACAACAACATCTTTTATTAATATGCTAACTTTCAATTCACTATAGTATGTTGAATATGTAAACACAATATTATAATATTATAATATTACATTCTGCCCAAAAAAACTGCAGATGACATCATCTTATGGTATCGCTTTATTGATGACGTTGTTTGCGTGTGGGGAGGCCCCAAAGAATGAATACCAAAATTCATTGATTGATTGAATTCAGATAATTTGGGACTGCATTTAGCATATGCAATGGATGAGAATATAGTTTCCTTTCTAGATATAGAACATATTGGCAGACCAGGGGAACAGGCTGCAACTCGAAATTATAGGAAAGAAACAGCATGTAATTCTTATTTGCATGTTACAAGTGCACATCCAGTAAAGCTTAAAACATCATTGCCTTACAGTCAGATGTTGTGTGTAAAATGGAATTATAGTACGGAGGATGATTTTGAAACTGAAACAGATAAAATTGTACAGAATTTCGTTGAGAGAGGTTATGATTGGGATTATTTGCAAGAGGTGAAACAAAAAGTAGCCTCTATGGATCGGATAGATCTGTTAACCTCTAGTAAGATAAGCAAGTATGAAGAGCCAATTACTTTTTGTGCAGAATATAATACACTTGCTGGCAAGATTGGCAGTGTCATATATTGATACCGACTGGTCTTGACAAATTATCTCAGTTTGATGGAAAATGCAGGTGAAAAGCCCAGAATTTATTTCAAACAGGCCAAAAATATTAAAGATGGAATTGTGCATAGCTGTTTTGAATTGAGGGATAGAAGTTGTGCAACTTGAATACCTCCACCCCAAGAGGCTTTAGAAAATGTAGAAACTGTAATTTCTGCCAGTTTGGTATGAGAGGTATAGAATTTGTCTAGCTGAAGGCTACACATAAGTTTAAGATAAATGAGTATATTACTTGTAACACCATGCATGTTGTATATGTCCTGGTATGTCTTTGCGATATGCTATATGTGGGAATGACAGAACACAAAGTAAAATGTAGAATGCAGGAGCATATTGGCAACATTAGAAATCACAACCCAAATAGTCCTGTGGCTGTACATTTTGGGTTGCAACATGACGAAAGTGCAGCAGGAATTAAATTTGTAGGGTTGGAATGTGTAAAAAGAAAGGGAAAAAGAAGTAATGTGTCATTAAAAATGAGATTACAGCAACATGAGAGTTATTGAATGTGGAAATTGAAAAGCCTTAAACCAAAAGGTCTGAATAACATATTGAACCTAAAATGATATTTATAATTTTTGTAAGCTTCGCTGTGAAATGTTGAGACAACAGACATTGGGTTGATTATAGGATGTTCATTTATTGTTGTATGTTTTCTGTCCCCTTAGAAAAGAACTATTAGAAATGAACTATTAAAAGTTATGAGTGCAAATACCTGAAGCACCCGACAGCTTTAAAAGACGAAGAACATAAAGAATTGAAGCAAACAAACTGAAATTGAAGGATGTAAACAATCTAATGTTCTTTGAGTGATATTGCTTTTCTCTAAATGAAGTTTAGAGAGAAAAAGAGCCGATATTAATGATAGCATTATAATGGTTGCGCATTTTTTATATCCTGTAAAGCAACAAATGCCAAACTTGGAATCGCCTACTATAAGACTTGTCACCTGCTAACACCATCCACCAAATTGGCAATTGCCAAGGATATACTGCTTCCAGCACTGACATATGGTGTGTCCACTTTTGCTAATGCCCACAAGACTGCTCTCCATAAATGGGATGTTGTGTATAACAACATATGTCGGTGTGACTCCTCTTCCCATCTTCTCAAGCACCACTGCACACTGTATAGCGACCTAGGCTGGCTCTCTCCAACTACCTACTGACTATACTCCCTAGGGACCCTCACAGATTCTGTAATCTGTAACCAAACCCCCTCCTCCCTTGCAGCTCTACTTGTACCACAGACACCTGCCCACAGACAACACTTGGCAAACAAATTTCTACTTATTTTACCCAGGTGTCTTACTTCAAAAGGCTCTGGAGCATTTCACTGCACCTCCCCAGCCAGCTGGAACTCCCTCCCTCAATCCTGAGGCAGGCTAACTCCCACCCAATCTTCAAAAAAAACTACATTGCCACCTATCCCGGGACCCCTGTACATGCTTTGATCCCACTTAATGTCTCACAGCTAACCACCCTATTTAGCCCAAGACACTGCTGCACTTCTAAACAAGCTTTGCTATAAAATGTCTTTATAGCTGCCACTTAGCCCAGTTTCAGTTGTTATTTGCATGTACTAATGTCACTTTTGTCATCGTTGCATAGCTATATGTATTATCTCGAGTACTGTCTGGGTTGATCTGTATTCTAACCTATCTGTACTATATACTATGAACCTGTACTATATACTATGTATTGTATAATCTCATCTCATTTTATGTATGTATTCTACCAGGTCGTGCCTGAAAATAGTCAACTTTGGCTAGCGCACCTAACCCGGTTAACAAAAACTAAATAAATAAATAAAATAAATAAATATACTATTGTAACTTCAAGTGTATAACAAAGGAATTAAATGTATTGACAGGCATTGTTTAAATTGTTAATAGTTTATTTATTTGGACTAGGGGTAGCGTTTAGTTCTATTAGAATAGATTGTAATGTCAAATGTTTAGCATATAATTACAATGCATTGTTCTATATTTAACATAGGAAATATTGCTGTCATATTAAGAGAAGATGGAGCAATCAGGATGGTTGTTTAATGAATCTAAGTTTTAATTGTATTGCACATGCACTTTTGGTATAAATAGATAGAAGGGGACACAGAACAGCACCCCCTTAGGAAGCCATACCGGTGAAGCACAGGGGGTTTTAGTGGTTAGGTGCACTGAACTAGGGTAGATCATTTTCTTGGTAGCAGATAATGTATATCTTTGTCATAAAGTATTGAATACAGCACTTTATTGCGATTGTTATGGCTGTTGGAAATAAAATATTTTTCTTCATTGCGTATTTAAAGTGTTATTGAGTTTTTTGTACTACCAGACCACCCACATAATTTGCTTACCAAATATTTTTTTGTCTAGCATTATTTGGTTGAGCAGCACTGCAATTTAGTGAGCGCAATTCCTTTATTTTCCTGTTTAATGAGTGTCCATTAGACCAGGTAGAAAACTATGGTGCTGTGCTCAGGTCCAGTGCAGGGTGTGAGTGCAGGGCAATGGCCCAAAGACTCAAAGTACAGACAGCAAGCACTTGCACCCCAGAGCCAGGAATTTTAGTAATTCCAATGAAGGTAACCGCACAGATGCTCTCTGAGGTTACCTTCATTGGAGTTACCAAAGAGCCACTAGACCACCGGGGACTTGATTTGTTTCGTACAAGGAGATCGGGTGTGGGGAGTACCACAGCACATTGCCACAAATGTCTAAACCCTTCCAGAGGACACACTTCTACATACCCTTAGACCAGCCCTGGCTGGTTTAATGGTACTTAGAAATTTGCCCTCTGGGAGGGTTTTGTGAATCCTGACTTAGGAGATATGGCAGCCTGCATCTGCTGCAAGCCCTATAGTGCTATGCCACAGCCCATTTTGTGGCACAAGGCTGAAGCAAGCCTCCTTTGACACAGGCTGCCTTTGTGAATTGCTCCTGGCATATATTTTGGTGCAAGCCGCACCCTGCACTATTCTTTGTGGTGCAAGCTCCTTGTGTCTTTCAGGGGAGCTTTCTGAATAGGGCCCACTGTGCTGTTCCCTGCAGCATACTACAGTATTTTGTGATATACTGCATTGCATCCTGGCTGGTGCCACTGTATTTGACATGTAATTCAACTCTGCTTTCACTGACTTGATGAAGAATGTAACTATAGAAAGCAAGTCTCTCAAAAACTGTTCTGTTAGACCAACAAATGGTAGTGCCTGCAGCATGCAAGTTCTGAGCTAACACAGACACCACATCTCTTTGTCTGTAATGGCAAACTCTTGAGGGGTAGGTTTTATGGGGACTGCATCACATAGTACACTTCACTTCACATTACACACAGGAGCTCTGATCTCCATTCCCTCGTTTTCCCAGGACCTAACTTCCCAGAATTACTCCCATGGTTGTGGTTGCCATGTTAATGTTAATGGTTTCAAGGGATCTGGTCCAAATACATTTATGGTTTCATGACAGTCCTTAACCTCCCTATGGGATCCCTGGAGCCCTGATGCTCCCAAGACCATTCCTGCAGTGGTACACTCCCAGGTAGGGTGGGCACTATCCCTTGGGGCAGTTCTGAGCCTGCACTTGCCTTACAGTGCCCAAGTAAGACAATAATGAATAAACTTGCTGCCACCATTATAACAGTACTACTAAGTAAATTGATTGTTGGTCCAGTCGTACCTGTCACCCTCTGACAGTGTACTGATTACCATAAAGGCCAAAAGAAACAGGCTGCCATGCTGAGTCCCTCACAGAGGGACTTACCAACAACAACTCTTGCCAGGGTCCCTCCTTCTCCTGGTGCCTATTCATTCAACTACCTGTTAGAGGGAAAACACTGTATTGCCTGGGGTTTCCTAATAGTTTACTGGACATCCTTAATGCAGGGCTTACCTACAAATGTGCCCTTTTTGTCTGTCACTCTCTTTGAAGCTTGAGTTCATATGGCAGGTGTGGATCCTCACAGATCCTACTGACCTCCGATGAGGGACGGCCCTCCACTACTCCTGTTGCTGCCATCTAGTTTCCAATTTTCAGGGGTCCTCAAGGTCCTCTTAAGATACCCATCCTTCTGGTGGGGCCTACTGGTGTTATTCCGGAAACCTCCACAGGGGACCAGTGTCACGCGAACTCTGTGACCCTTCCACTATCCCTGAGCCAGTAGACCCCCTGCCTTGGTCACAGCTGGAGGCTGGACTCCTTTCTCCTCCCTCTGTATGTCAGTCTTATTATGCTTCCATCCTGGGGCTAGAACCTAGGAATGATGAGATCTGTGCATCAAGTCTATGAACACCATCGCCACACACAGATTACACAAATGTTGTTAGGGAAGCAACAATCCTCGTTTATATCCTTAGTGATGTATGGCAGTAAGTATCCATTACAGAAAGTTCATCCAATATTTGTAGATATACTAGATACAGTAGTAACATTTAATTTCTGTCCTCATGATTTGCAGGTCTTACAAGAATGCCAGCATTACAAAATGCAAGATTTGTTTTTTAGTCTGCATACATACAGTATGCTATGAAGAAAAAAGTTTGCTTCCAAAATGGAATAATTCATTAAAATTTGCTTTTACTTAACACCTGTCAGATGCTCTTGGAACTAATGAGGCATGGCATTTCTAAAATTAAAGCAGTAAGAACCTATTTTCCTATTCACCCAACTAATTTTTGAGTTTTTAGCAAATTAGGAAACTGCAAGCTACAGTGTGTTTCAGGAAAGCAAAATCTTTCTTATATAGAAAATGAAGTATTTTAAGCTTTTTAGGAAATAAGATTAACTTTGTAAATACAAACAAAAGAATAGTATGGAAACATATAAATAAGAACAAGGTTGATTAAATCAGGATGGACAAGACAACAACAAACATTTTATTAGTACATTGTCTGAAGAAAGGTTTGAGCCGGTAGAATTACGTAAGCAATAAGACATGGCAAGATGTGCATTATGATAATATAATTCCATGCCTCAGGTGCATTGTTAGGCATGACATGCAGCCGAGTGCCATTAAATGCATTTGAGAAGTGCGATTATATTACCATAACAGCACCCCCTGGAGTGTCTTATTTCACTTATAAAATAGCATTTAAGTATTTGACTTAAAATAAATGAAAATATGAAGAAGTAATTTTAAAAAGACAAAAAATAGGACCTTTCATTGAAATATGCCAGTGTATAGAGTTTTTCCTGGCATAAGACTCTGACCACCATGGCAAAGCAATTGGTAAAGATATGCAGTACTGATGACAATCCAAAGAGCAAGATCTGTCATTGGTTGAGCATTGGTTGTGTCACCCTTCTAGGCAGAAGTAAAGGAACTGCAGGTGACACTGCCTGATTTTGATGTGCAGATAGGCACCCAAATATCCATGGTGCACATTCAATCCCCCCCTCTGGCAGGAGAAGAAGGGAGCCTAGGGACAGCATGTGGAACTTGTTGTATACCACAAGCTCATTTAGTCCTCTGAAGTCCAGAATTGGCCAGGAGCTTCTGGTTTTCTTGAGTCCTGGGAAGTACCTGGAGTAGAACTCCTGGTTGATTTCTGCTGGGAGAACTGCATGGATGTCCTTTTTGCACAGTTACATTTGTACCTGCTCCCTCAGGATGGTTAAGTGTTCAAGAGGGTAGAGATAGGGCCTTGGAGGGTTCTTTGGGGGTTGTGACACCAACTCCAGAGTGCATCCATGCTGGACAATGTCCAGGACCAATCTGTCTGTGTCCACTGTCTGCCATTGGGGCAGAACAGAGAAATTCTGCCCCTCACCCAAGTACCTGATGGGGGACCCAGAGGGAGAGGTAGAGAATCAGAAGGATGGAGAGAGAGAGTGGCTGATGACCACTTTTCCATCTTTCTTTGGGGGCATTATATGGGGCTCCATGAATTGCTGTTGCTGCTGCTGAGGTGCATAACCATGTTCCTGACCACAGGAAGTGTAGCTGCTAGTGTTCTTGTAAAAGAAGCCTCTGCCATGGCCAAGCCGAGAGTCATTCAACAGTAACAACTGAATAGTCCTCACAGACTTCATGGAAGGCTGCAGCTCAGTAAGAATGGTTTTCACTTCTGAACTAAAGAGTGCATTGCACTTGAAGGGGGTGCTCAGTATCATCTACTTCATGCCCTGGGAAAATCCTGCAACACAGAACCAGGACTGGCATCTTAAGCAAAGGCCAGAAGTGTCTGCCCTAGCAGAGGCATCGTAGATGGATTTCAGGAGACATTCACCAGCCTTAGAGCCTTACAGCCCTGAGACACACAGTTAAGGGCATCTGCTTTGTGAAGCCCATTAGGCATACTGCCAGCTTATGGCTCATTCTTTCAACAGGTAGTTTTGATACTTGGTTAGGTGCACCTGACAGTTAGCAATATGCATGCTAAGGAAGGCTAAGATGAAAGTGTACTTGCCCACAATGTCCAGTTTCCTGGAGATCGAGTAGTCATCCACTGGAGGGTTGTGAGACCTGTCAAATGGAACTGCAATTACAAATGAATCAGTATCCAGCTGGGTAAAATTATAGTTTTTTATCCCTAGGGGCTAGATACTGCTCGTCTGCCTTCCTAGGGCAGGCCAGCAAGGTACTGTACTTGACCTGTGTCAGAGAGTCAGGGCAGCAAAGAAGAATGGAGAAACCTAACCAACTCCAAATCAACATATTTGAATTTTCTGAATTTCTTCAAGTTTCACCACATCCCAGGTAGTCAGGGCAGCACCTTCATAGCAGCATAAACTGGAGTGATAACTTCTGATGAGGCATTCGACAACTCAAAGAAATTACACAAATTATTTTTTAAAGAATCTTATTTCTCCAAGTAGAAGCTCAGAGTCTGCTGTATCTGCCTCATCAATACCTGAAAATCAGAGTCCACAGGAGGAGAATGCAGCCTGCACATTACTGTATCTTCACTGCTTGAGAACAAAATTGAACCAGCCAAATTTTCATTTCCCAGAGGGTGGAAAAGATTGGGGCCCTCCTTTGCCCAATTCTCCTCCTCATGCAGGAGGTCAGGACTGTATCCCTTATCCTTATCTTTCTCTAGGGGAGGAGACTGAGGAGTCACAGACCTTGGAGTAGGGGTCTGAGGAGGTACAGCAGGACCAGACAGTGAAGCTGGAGGTGGTGGCTGAGAAGTGACCTGCATCTTCTATTGCAGCAGACTGGATAGTGTTTTCTGTATCAAACCAGAAAATTGTCAAAACTACATCTGGGACAGTGACGATGGCAGAAGCCATCAACAATGATGAAACTGGTTCCATTGCCATGTGGATGGGACTGTTCCTGTAGATGCAATTGGTGAGACAGTGCTTGATAATGCAGTTCCAATGCTGCTAGAGGGAGGCTGCAGTACCTTGGATATCAGATCCAAGCCTTCTGCAGGTTCAGGTTTTGGCCTTGCAGAGGCTGAACCTACCTGTTTTGCTAGTGTGCCAAGTGAGTATTTTGACTTATTATCCCCCTTAGAGAGTAAGTATCTGGATTGCTGATAGGTGGGGGAGCAGTGTTGGCTCACTGACAACAAGCGACCTGACTCCTGTTGACCTCAGCGGCTCTCCATCAATGACGACGAAGACTCTTATCAGGCAGTGTGACTTGTCGCCCACCTGAGCATTGATTTATATGATGACTTTGCACCCCCTTTTTCTGATGTCAGTGATTTCTGTTCCGATACAACTTTTGGATGTCCCAGGAAAAATTGACTTCCTGCAGTGACAATGACAGAAAGGAATCTTAATCTGCAATAATGTACACTGGCAATTAATGATTTCTAAAGGTGCAGATACCAGAGAATAAATTCTCACAGTGAAACTACAATGAAGGAACAACAGCTTCCACAAGTCTGATGTTCACTCTTGATGGTGGAAGAAAATAACTGAAGTGGCTGGGGCTCACCCATGTTGTATAAGTGAAAACTGTGTGTTGCTGACATGCATGCTTAAGCTTCCCGTGAGGTGCTGACACCAAAGTCTTACAGTCCAGTGTATTATGGCTCTCTGATAATACCACTGAAGATCAAGTCCACCACAGCAGATGCTTGAGTGCCAAGTGTCAAGCTACAGATATGGACCCTTCACAAAATAAAACTCAACCATCTCAGATTTAGTTTCCCTTTAAAAGTGGGGGATGGAAATGGTACACTTTTTACTTTCTCGTAACACCATAAGGCTTTTCTCTCTGTCTCTCCCCCTCTCCTGTCTCTTTTAGGCACAAGCTAAAGCCCTTTCACACCCCACTTGCTCTTGTCGTCCCCCTCCCCAATCCTTCCCTGTTGGAACCCCTACCATCCCCGCTGTTGGTCCTCCTCCTGGGTATACTTCAGCCTGATCAAGCTCCTTCCTTTTCTGCATCTGCACTGACATTCATTCTACTTGTTTTGGTCTCTTTATTTGTATGTAAAAGCTGTTCATTGTACCTTTGCTTAGCCCCATTTTCATTTCACGTTCACTTGTACAGTACTGTGTTAAACTGTGCTGTTTATACTTTATTTTGTGCTAGTCATTAATAATGTGTATGTTTTTCCTGGGTCACACCTGGAAATGAGTCTCGGTTCAGTGTTCCTCTCCTAGTTATGAATTTTCAAATAAATAAATATGGTTGTTGGCAGATTGGATGGGCCACTGTGCCTTTTTCTGCCATTGTTAATTCTATGTTTCCATCATTCTCTTTCCTGGAATGGATACCTGTTTGACATGAGCCATGTGTTCTTGCATCATTAAAAATAGACATGGAAGACAATATCTAATGAAAATTGGATAATACCAGATATTGCCCTTTGTAGTTTTTTTTTTGTAAAATAGTTATTATTAGATGACCTTAATAACAATGCAAACAATACATGTAGCATGTACACATTGGAACAGCTGGTGAATAGGGACCCAAAGATAGGGCGCCACTAGGGCCCACACAAAAGGCTAGGTATGTCCACTTATATCTTTTATACAAGTACATTAGTTCAATGGGCATATGCAACTTAGTGAGCAGTTATGCTTGTGAAACATTGTTGATAGTCTGCATATAGTGGAATAAATGTGCTGACTGTCATATGTGGATACTCTGGGTGTTTGCAATCTGTTGGGGGTACCATGAAGGCAAAGGAAACCTCTTGAGAAGGGTTCCATCTCATAGGTGCCACAGGAACATAATTCCTTTAGGCTAAAGGTACCTTAGGAAGGAGCTGCAAGGAGAGAGGTGCACCACTGGAGGAGAAGAGGAGGATGGCGGGGCAAAGAAACAGTGCTTCTGAGTGAGGCTGGAGGGAGCTGGCTTAAATAGCGCAGTAAGGGGATATGACTAGTTGCTGCCACCCACTGAACTGCAGGCACAGCCTTTGAATTCAATGAACGTAAGCAGATTAGTGAAGAGTTATGCATGTGCAACACTGTTGATAATCTGAAGGTATTTGAATGGATGTGTTGTTGACTATCATGTAAATACTTGACATTTCGCAGTCTCTGTCCCATGGGGAACTACCACCCTATAATGGTACTACGAAGGCAAAGGAACCCTGTTTAGGAGGGTTCCACCTCTAAAGGTGCTGTGGGAACATTTCTTTAAGTTACAGGTACCTTACAAATGTAACCCCTAGGTGGCGCTATCCCTAAGGTTATTATCCCTGCCTGTATGTCTGACCACTGGTTAGAGGGGCCTGGATTCATTATTAAGGTGCCTCCACCCAGAGTAACAGTAGTGGGGATACCTAACTATCCTGTTATTGCCCTCTGGGAAGCTATAACCACCCAGCAGGGTGTCTGGTCCTGGTGTGCGTGCCCTGCAACCCCTGTAAAAGACAGTTTTGCAAAACAGCATGCACTTTTAACACATTCAATTTCAAGCCTAATGCTTTAAGTCCCAGTAATAATAAGCTCACAAACTAGTGTCAAAGTAACACAACAAATCAGATTTATTGCGGGGATGTGAACAAGGAGGGGGCGTGAATCTGGATGAATAATTATTTTACTAAATTTTGGACGTTTGATCATCTGGACATTATTTATTTGGACATTTTTATTTTGTTTGTTTGATTTAATTTGTTTTGTGGTTTTATATTGTATTTAGTTTAATTTGGGTTGTTATATTTTTGTTTTGTTGGGTTTGTGGGTGTGGGGTTTTTAATATGTGTAGAGGGCCTGCCACCACAGTTGTATGCTATTCGTCCTCCGCTCTTCATGCCCTCTGCCCTTTCTCCCCCTTGCCATTACAGTTGTCAACTTACCAGTGCTGTAGAGCATTAGGGATAGTGCGGAGGGGGAGGAAGGGTTTTGGGGGGTGCGAACAGTGGAGGCCGAATGAGCGGGAACATCGTATTGGGGTAGTGGAAACCAGAAGACGCCCTGGGAGGAAATGGACTCTGGAGCGAGG
Organism: Neoceratodus forsteri; assembly: GCA_016271365.2. Classification (NCBI taxonomy): domain Eukaryota; kingdom Metazoa; phylum Chordata; order Ceratodontiformes; family Ceratodontidae; genus Neoceratodus; species Neoceratodus forsteri. Next base: position 742,848,281 of record CM057459.1, read on the forward strand.
TCATTCTTGTCTGGTTTCCATACCCAAGAGCACCACTACTATTAATGGTACTGGGCAAGTGGTCTGTACTGCTCCAGAGGCCCATCCAACCCGGGCAGTGTTGTGCAATGCCAGATTCATAAGAAACAAGACTGCAGTTATTGCAGATCTTGTGGAGTCTGTGGATCTGGCTTGCATTACCGAGACCTGGCTGGATGAAAATGCTGGTCCAGTTTTGGAGGCAGCAGTTCCAGCTGGGTACTCGGTGTTACACCACCCAAGGTTGGACCACGGGGGGTTGTGGTCTGTTTCAAGACCGAACTGGGCCTCACAAATGTACCAGTTGAGGGGGCTGAGTCCTTTGAGTGTACTGTAGTGGCAGGTGTGGGTTGTAGAATTGTTCTCATCTATGCTCCACCAGGTGATGAGAAACATTTTCTACATGAAGTAGCCGACTTCGTCATTGACATGGCATTTGAGTCACTTAGGCTGATGGTCCTGGGTGGCTTCAATGCCTGGGTCGATGACGAACTTTTGCAGTTTGGACAACACTTCCTCCAATTAATGACATCTTTGGGCCTCACACAAATGGTTACTTTTGCCACTCATAAGAGCAGTCACTCCTTGGACTTAGTTTTCCTCCTGGGGATTGAGGCCTTTGACATGGGGGTGGAACCCGTCAGCTGGTCCGATCATTACACTGTGGGGTTCAGCTTTTGCACCCCCCCCTTGTAGGCTTGCCCCTGTGGAGATGGTTAGGTACCGCTCTTTGTGAGATATTAGCTCTACAGGCCTGGCAGTGGTGCTTGACATATCGGAGTTTTCTGGAGTGAGCAATGATCCTGATGCCTTGGTGCTGGCCTATAATAGGGCCATCTCCTCAGCTCTCAATCAAATTGCTCCTGTCTGTGTTCATCTTCTCCCTCTTTGACCTTGGTCTCCATGGTTTGATGGGACCTTGAGGGAGATGCGGTGACAAGGATGAAAATTAGAGCATTGTTGGCAGAAAACTGCCCTTAATGCCGACCATCTTAGACTGATGGAACATTACCAACTCTATCATTCTGCAATCTCTCATAAGAAGGCAGAGTTCCTGTCTGGGGAGATTGTGGCTGCTCAGAACCGACCAGCTCAGCTTTTTCGAACTGTTGACAGACTGTGCAACCCAGCCTGTCTCCAGGTTCAGAAAGCCTTTTCACAAATAGAGTGTGATGAGCTTGCTCGCTTCTTTGCAGATAAGGTGGCTGACTATTCTGGCCTGCTCCCTCTATGGGAGAAGCTACAGATCAGCGCTTGGTCGCATCCCCCGGTCTCACTTGGAGTTCCTTTGACCGGCCTGAGTTCATTGATGTGATGAGGATTGTCCATCATATGCGCCCTACTTGCTGTAGTTTGGATCCGGGCCTGACTTCCCTGATAAATAGTTGTCTTGATATCATCGGCCCAGTCCTAGCAAGGATAGTCTGGTGCTCCTTGGATACAGGTGAGTTTCCTAGCTCCCTGAAGGAGGCGGTGGTGACACCCGTCCTGAAGAAAGCTTCCTTGGACCCTGGCTGCCTTGCTAGCTACAGGCCAATCTCTAATCTTCTCTTTGCTGGGAAGATTATTGAGAAAGTAGTGATTGCACAATTGGAGAACCATTTACCCATCCATGACATCTATGAACTGCTCCAGTCTGGTTTTCGAAAGAGGCATGGCACCGAGACAGCGCTGGTTCGGGTGCTCAATGATCTCCTGATAGCTAGCGATCAGAAGAACCGTTCCATTCTCATTCTTCTTGATCTCTCATCAGCTTTTGACACTGGACCATGGGGTACTTCTCACACACCTGGAGTTCATCTGTGGCCTGTTGGGTACAGTCCTCAGTTGGTTTAGATCTTTCCTCACTGACAGAACTCAGAGAGTGGTGTCGGGGATAAATTCTTCCCGCCCAGTCTCTCTGTCATGTGGGGTTCCCCAGGGCTCGGTGTTGTCCCCCATGTTGTTCGCAGTATATATGCTGCCCCTCGGAGACATTGTAAGAAGGTATGGGGTGAGGTTTCACTGCTATGCAGATGATACCCAGCTCTACCTATCTTTTGCACCTGATCAGGATAAAACTCTCTCGGTCTTTAACAACTGCCTCACCGAAATCCAGTGCTGGATGAGTTCAAGCTGGTTGAAGTTGAACTCGGAGAAGACGGAGGTAATGGCTGTGGACCCGGGTCATAGGGTAAAGGCAATGGGAGCTGGTCTTCCCTCAGATTTATTTCTGGGAGGTGTCCAACTCCCTACCTCCAACAGGTGCGGAACTTGGGGGTGATTTTTGACAATGAGCTGACACTGCGTTTGCAGGTGTCGGCAGTTTTCAAACTTTCCTTTTACCATCTTAGGAACATCACCAAGATTAAGCACCTTGTTCCACCTGCCAATCTGCCAACGTTGGTCCACACCTTTGTGACCTCGTGCCTTGATTATTGCAACTCCCTTTATCTAGGGATTCCTGGGGTTGATATCCGCCGCTTGCAGCTGGTGCAGAATGCTGCGGCCCGGTTATTGATGGGTACATCACGCACTGGTCATATTTCACCGGTGCTGCGTGATCTGCACTGGCTGCCAATTCAGTGGCGGATCACCTTTAAAGTTGGCCTTTTGACTTACAAAGCCCTTCATGGACAGGGCCCGGACTACTTGAAAGAGCTTTTGGTTCCCTACTGCCCTAAACGATCTCTCCGCTCGGTGGACGAGGGGTTGCTAGAGATTCCAAGGGTTTCTTTAAAATCTTCAGGTGCTCGTGCTTTTATGTATGCTGCTCCAACCCTCTGGAATTCTCTACCCCATCTGCTTTATAGGTGTACGTCCGTGGAGGAATTTAAAAAGGCCTTGAAGACCTATTTGTGGTTGAAGATCTATTTTAATTTATTATTGTGATTTTAGAGCTCAGATTATTATGGATTTGTTTTAGTTATTATATTGTAAAGTATTGTAAGGCGCCTTGATTTTAGAAAGGCGCAATATAAATAAAGTTTCATTTCATTTCATTTCTTACACTTCTCAGCTGTTTTTAGTCCATTGATGTTCCATGTCTAGACCCTTAACTCCATCCCAATTGTGATTTAAATTAATAAAATTTCAGACCTCACCATCCCTTGTTGGCACCCCATCTGGTCACCTGATTCCCCTCACCCACCCAGTTATTGAATTGGTCACAGTCTTTAACTGTTTTATTCTGAAATAGAACAAACCTGAAAGTGAAGTCAAACAAGGAAACCCTCCTCACCCACCATTACCCTCCACCCTCCGCTAACAACCCTCCCTCAGTCCCACAATACAGAACAAAGTCTATAGTTCATGACAAGTTGCAGCCTAATGCCATTGCTGTGCAGGGAATGGGTGCTGCACATTCCAAAAAGAACAAACAAACCCATTGTCTTTCTCTCATCTACCCTCCCTCACATACCCTACTTGCTTGGTAGAAGGAGCCGGTCGAGCCAGTCCACTCTCCAGGATGCTGGTGATCCATGCGGCCCTCTTATACTGTTAACATGTATCCTACTGTTTAAAATATGAACCAACAAGAAGCTACAGAAACTAACATTGTACTGCAACATCCCTTTTTTGTATGAACAACAGTCTTCATATGCAAGTCTGAAGGCATACCTGTACCCATAAAATCATTCTCTGCACAAATAGAGCCAACTGTTAATGTCTTGAGCCTGGATTTAGAACATGCTCTGTGTTTCTCTGCATTAGTTTATGTCTCATGCAAGTTTTCTAGTGTACCTAGTCAGACCGAGAGCACACAGTGTACCCCGATCGTCTTTTCAAACATGCAGTTACTACTATGACCCCTCAGCGTGCACTGCCATTGTGAAGGGCTTCTGTCAATATTGTAACAATGAGGGATGTACTTCAGAAAAGACTAGTATGGGCAGGGCCAGATTAACCATTATGCCAATTAAGCCATGGCTTAGGGCCTCAAGGCCAATAGGGGCCTCCCAGCCCTGGAGTTTGAGTATTTCTTTTTTTTTTAAATTGTATTTTTATTTGTTTTAGAATATAAAAGAAATGAATGGGATACAGTACATTATGAAGATCACATAGTAAAATCGAGCATAGCTCTAGCAGCATACAATGTATTACAGTTATGAGTACATATCCAGAAATAATACACATCTGTAAATAAATCCACCTTGATGGAGATCCTTGTATACCAGTACTAAAATAATAAAACTTCCCCTTTGTTCTCTCCCTCTTCCTCTCCCTCTCCCTCCCTACTATTATATCAAGTCCCTTATTTTCTATTATGGAACAAAGTGAGCATCTTGTACAGACATATAAAGGACCCATTTCCTCCACTGAAGTTCAAATTTATCTTTTCTATTTAAATGACTAGCTGCCAGTCTTTCCAATTTATACGCTTTCTTCATAGCCGTAAACCAGTCATTTCTGGTCGGTGGCGAGGTTCGGCCCCACAGTCTGGTAATTGCTTTTTTAGCTATCAATATATAGGTGACCCAGAGAAATCCCCTTGGCATACAGAGGTCTTCAGGGGGTATTGAAAGCAAGACCAGTTCAGGAGGAAGGACCACCTCCTCTCCCACTAACTCCCCTAAGGTTTCTATCACCTCTCCCAAGAATGGTCGGAGCACCGGGCATGACCAAAAATGTGTACATGCCCAGCCATCTTTTCCCCACAGAATCTCCAGCAGTTACCCACTGGCCCATCTGTGAATTTTGCCAGTTTAGCTGGAGTATTGAAAAATCTAATCCTGACTTTCCAGGTGAATTCCCACCAGTATGGTGCTAGAGATATCCCTCAGGATAACTTAACATGTTTAAACCAGAGATCTGCTGACACCGGCACCAATAATTCCCAGTTCCAGGTGGTTAGGACCCCCAAAGTTGAGTCCTTAGTAATCGCCTGTAGTCCCTTATACAGTGCTCCAACCAGGTGAGGTAAGGTGATTCCTTTTATAGAGGATATAATCAATATCAATAATTGTGGAGACGGGGAAGGGAGGTGGTTCCATTGAGGGGCCTTATTTACTAAGTAAGCTTGTATCTGCTGATAAGTTACACTAGTCTCTGGTGGTAGCCCACATGTGTCTCTCAGTGTGGAAAAAGATAAAGTGACCCAGGTGAAAATTGAAGGTTAGACCTCTATCATGCCAGCCATTAAGGGTCTCAATCAGGGGAACTTGAAAATGATTCACCTCTGACCTGAGTGGTCGTAAGAAATAAAAACCCATGACAAGTTCCTTGGATATTCTGAGTTTGTCCCAGACTGTTAAGTTACTCTGCATTCCCAGTAACAGCTATTCTGCAATGGGAGGAGCTCCCCCAGATCAAAAAGAACATTTTTAATATCTTGAATATGGTTAAGCGTAATCTCTAGCCTTTTTCAAGGTAGTCTATAGTTCGGGTCAATCCACCCCAGTATCCTACCAAGGACTGTTGCTTGTGCATATTTACAAAGATCAGGTAGTCCCAACCCTCCTCTGCCCCTAGGGAGCTGCAGAATGGACCAGCGGATGCGAGGTTTCATACCAGCCCAAACATATCGAGCTAAGGCCCTGTTCCAGGAGATAAAATATAAAAAGGGGGGGCAGGACAGGGATAGTTTGAAACAGATATAATAACCTGGGCAATATATTCATTCAAATTAGGTCAATCCTCGAATAAAAGGAGAGACGCAATTGAGACCAAGTATGAAGATCATTCTCTATTGTCTGAGTGAGAGGTTTATAGTTTATCAGGACAGTATGGTCAATATTCTGGTGTAGCTGTATACCCAGATATTTCATCTTTGTGCCGCGCCACTTGAATGGTAAATAAGCTCAAAGAGGCGGAGAAGGGGAAAAACAGAAAGTCAAGACCTCTGTTTTTGTAGAATTTATCTTATACCCTGAGATTAGTAAAAATTTAGAATTTAGTAGTAATGTTTCAGAGGGCTCGGAGGGATTGTTCTGGGTCTGACAGAAACAGTAGCACGTTTTCTGCATATAGGGCTATTGAGAAAGTGTCCTCTCCCACTTTAACTCCCTTTATGTTTTCTGATTGCCGGACCACCATGGCTAGGGGTTCAATATAAACTGCAAATAGCAGTGGGGAGAGAGGGCATTCCTGTCATATGCCACGCTCTAGGGGAATCGGGGTTGATATTGCTCCATTTATTTTTAAAAAGGGTTTGGGAGAAGAGTATATATAGCTAAGCCATGTAACAAATTGCTCTGGGAATACAAAGACATCCAGAACCTTCCAAAGAAATTCCCAACAGACCCTATCAAAAGCCTTAAAGGCATCTAAAAATGACTAATACTTAGGGGAGAGAGCCACGGGTCATGTGGTCCATCAGATGGAATGTTCTGAGGGTATTATCTGCAGTGTGCCTCTGTCTTAAAAAGTCTGCCTGATCCATATGTATCAATTCTGGTAAAATATGATCAAGGTGCGGGGCCCAAATAGACATAAATATCTTGTAGTCACAAGTGAGTACAGATATAGGTCTGTATGATTCTGGGGAATGGGGATCTCTTCCCGGTTTCGGTATGGCTGAAAGCACAACATAGTGCCAGGAATCTGAAGGTAGTTCATTCTCAACATCATGAAAAACCTGTAGTAGAAGGAGGCTTAACAAGGGGGAGAAAGCCTTGTACCACTCGGCTGAAAAGCCGTCAGGGCCTGGGGATTTCATAGTTTTGGTCTTTTTGATAGCCAATTGAATTTCCTGTCTGGTAATCGAACACAGCAGTGAAACTTGTTGTGCCTCAGAAAGCTTGGGAATATGCAACTTGCTCAAAAAAGTTTGAATCTCTGGGGGTGGGAGGGGGGCTGTCTTTCAGAGTATAATTCTGTATAGAATTTTTGAAAAGCTTGTTCTATCTCAGGTCCTCGATGGAGAAGGACACCAGATTGAGGATCCTTGATTTTGGTCATTGTAGCTTTCTGTTTAAACACTCTCATTCATCTGGCTAAATGTCTTACCCCTCTGGGTCCTCCCTCATAAAAAATACTTTTAGTATATAAAAGTGCAGCCTGAACCCTCAAGTCCAGAATTTTCTGAAGCTCTGCCTGCACTTTCTGTATGGCCTTGCACTCTGACTTTTTGAAGTTCCACTAGCCTATCTTACAATTGCCTATATCTGGTTTCTCTAATTCTCTTCTGTCGGGCTGTATATGAAATTATCTCACCTCTAAGGACAGCCTTCACTGTGCCCAATAACACTGCTGGGGTAATCTCTGGGGACTGGTTTTCTCGGATAATCTAGGGTAGCCAGTCTTCCATCAATGTCTTAAATTCAGGGTCTTTCAGGATAGAGGTGTTCAGCAACCAGATGGTAGCCTTCCTAGGTGCTGAAGTTTCTATTTTTAAGATAATCAGGGTGTGGTCATATAGGAGACGAGCTCCTAGCCTGATATCTCTAGTTTTTCAATATGCTCTGTGGAGAGGAAAAAATAATCAAGGCAAGAGGAGGTATGATGTCTGGGGGAAAAATCAGTAAAACCTTCTTTTGTAGGGAAAAATTGCCGCCATACATCTATCAGACCCATTAGAGGTAATTGGGCTTTGAGGTATTTCTGAGAGGGGCTGGTTCTCTGCTTGTGGGGGTGAGAAGCATCTAGATGGGGGTGAAAGTTGATATTGAAATTACCCCCTATTATAATTATAGAAACATAGAAACATAGACTTTGACGGCAGATAAGGACCACTTGGCCCACCCAGTCTGCCCATTTCCCTACCTACTGGATAAGCTGCAGATTCTAGTTAACCAACAGCCTACTTCCTGCCACCCCCCCCACTACAATTGCCTTGTGTCTTTCCCATGCATGCTTGAATTCCCCCACTGTTTTAGCCCCAACAACCTCCCCAGGAAGGCAGTTCCACGCATCCACCACTCTCTCCGTGAAAAAGATTTCCTCGATTACCCCTGAGCTGTCCCCTCTATCTTTAAATTGTGTCCCTTGTTCTTACACATCTCTTTTCTGAAAGATGCTACCCTCCTGGACTTTGTTGATTCCTTGAGGTACCTGAGCGTTTCTATCATGTCCCCCGTCCCTCCTTTCATCAAGGGTATACATATTAAGCTCTCAGTCTCTCTTCATATGATTTCTGATGCAGACCCTGCACCATTTAGTTGCCCTCCTCTGGACTGCTTCCATCCTGTCTATGTCCTTGCGTAGATGAGGTCTCCAAACTGCACACAGTACTCCAGATGGGGTCTCACCAACTGTCTGTACAGAGGATAACCACTTCCTTTTTCTACTTGTGATGCCCCTTCCTATGCATCCCAGTATCCCCCTGGCTCTTCTCACTGACTTCTCACATTGCTTACCCACCTTTAGATCATCCGATATGACTACCCCCAAGTCCTGTTCCATTTTTGTTGTTGTTAGTACCTCCCCTGCTATTGTGTACTCTTCTCCTGGGTTTTTGTTTCCCAGGTGCATTACTTGCACTTCTTTGCATGAATCTAAGTTGCCATATGTCTGATCATTCCTCCAACCTTGCCAAGTCCCTTCTCATCCTTTCTACCCCCCCTTGTGAATCAACTCTGCTACAGATCTTTGTATCATCTGCAAAGAGGCATACCTTTCCCTCCAGACCCTCTGCAATGTCATGTATAAAGATGTTAAAGAGGACTGGACCCAGTACTAAGCCCTAAGGTACTCCACTAGTGACCCCCCTTTCTTTGGAATGTGTGCCACTTACTATTACCTTCTGTGTCCTGTTGTGCAGCCAGTTTGCAACCCAGGCTACCACCCCGGGACCCACTCCCAAGCTGGCTAACTTGATTATTAATCTTTTGTGCGGGACTGTGTCAGATGCCTTGCTAAAGTCTAGGTAGGCCATATCCACAGCCCCTCCCTGGTCTATTACTTTGGTCACCCAGTCAAAGAAATCTATTAGATTCATCTGACATGACCTGCTGTAAATCCATGCTGCTTTGGGTCCTGTGCCCCGCTGGCCTCTAGGTACTCAACAATCCTTTCTTTCTTTCAGGAGTGATTCCACCATTTTCCCTACCACTGAGGTCAAACTTACAGGTCTGTAGTTTCCTGCTTCTGCCTTGCTCCCACTTTTGTGTAGGGGAATCACATCTGCCCTCCACCAGTCCTCAGGTACTACCCCATCCTCCCATGATTTGTTAAAAAGTGTGGTCAGTGGTGTCACTAGGTCCTCCCTTAGTTCTTTTAGGATTCTGGGGTGAATGTCATCAGGCCCCATTGCTTTGTCCACCTTGGGTTTTAGGAGTTCTTTCAGGACTCTTTCTTCTGCAAATGGACTGGTGTCAACCCCACTACCCAGAGTGCTTCTATTGTCTGGTTTAGGTAACTCCTCCTCATCTTCTTTTGTGAATGCTGAGCAAAAGTATTCATTCAGTATCTCTGCCTTTTCCCTGTCTCCCTCTGCCCATCTCCCCTCTCCCTTATTAATCTTCGCTATTCTTCCCTTAACCTTTCTATGCTCCCTAATGTACCATAAAAGATGTTACCCCCTTCTTAACTGACTTGGCTATTTTTTCCTCAGTTTGGGCTTTTGCTATTCTGACTGCTTTCCTCACTTCTTTCTGCTTTAATTGATACAGTTCCTATTTGTGCTCCTTCTGTGATGCCTTATACTTTTTGAATGCAGCCTTTTTCTCTAACCTTCCTGCCACCTCTTTTGAGAACCATAGTGGTTTTTACTCCGCTTTGTTTTCTTTATCTGTTTCACACAAAGGCTTGCTGCCTCTATGATGGCAGTTTTGATTTTTCTCCACTGTTCTACCACCCCTCCTTTTTGCCCATTTGCTAGTGTATTCCTCAGGTATTCACCCATTTTGCCAAAGTCAGCCCTTCTAAAGTCCAGTATGCTAGTTTTTGTATGGCTTGTCTCCATGGTTGTGCTTATTGTGAAGCACACTGTGCAGTGGTCACTTGTTCCCAGATGTTTACCAACTTCTAAATTTGTGATCCTCTCTCCATTTGAGAGTACCAGGTCTAGTATTGCTTCCTTCCAAGTGGGTTCCAACACTAGCTGTCTAAGGCCTGCCTCCTGCAGGGCATCGAGAATGACCCTGCTTTTGGATGTGGCTGCAGTACATGTCATCCAGTTAACATCTGGCATATTCAGGTCCCCCATTAACAGTATCTCCCCTTTTTCAGCCATTTTGAGAATGTCCTCTATCATTTTCTTGTCCATTTCCTCCCCTTGAGATGGGGGTCTGTATACAACCCCTGTGTGGATTGTGATGCCATTCCCTGTCTCCAAGGTGACTCAGAGTGCCTCTTGTCCTCCCCCTTTACTTTTTAGTTCTGTAGCTTTGATCCCTTCCCTTATGTATAGAGCTACTCCACCTCCTCTTTTCCCCTCCCTGTCCCTTCTGTAGACTGTGTACCCCAGTATGTTGACATCCTAGTCATGGTTCCCTGTGTACCATGTTTCTGTGACTGCCACAATATCCAAGTGTTCATCTTCTGTCAAGGCTACTAGCTCAGGAAGCTTGTTTCCCAGACTACGGGCATTGGTACTCATTGCCCTCCATTTAATGTTGGCTTTATCCTTTTTTCCCCCATGCCTGCTTTTTGCCCTTGTCTATTTTTCCATTTACCCCTGTCCTGCCCTCTGTTGAGCACTGTACCTCAGTGTTTACCTTACTACCCGTCGTGTTTTGTGGGGGGAAGCTTGAAATTTCCTGCCTCTTATTAGCACCTCCCCCCATGGCTAGTTTAAAAGCTTGCCAAGGAAGCATTTAAACCTGTCATTAGGATCCTGGTTCCCTTCATGGACAGATGCAGACCATCGTGCCAGTATAAACCTTTATCTCTCTATGTGTATCCTCAGTCCCCAATGAAGCCAAAGCCCTGTGCTTTGCACCAGTTTTGCAACCATTCATTAAACTGCATGGTGAGTAGTACCCTAGCCTCATCCCTGCCATGGACTGGCAGCACCTCTGAGAAGGTAACTGTGCTTGCTACCTCTCTAAGGCCCCTCCCCAACTCCACAATTTCATCCTGTACTGCACTGATCCCATGCCTAGCTAGGTCATTTGTCCCAAGGTGGACAATGATATCTAGTTCCCTCTCCTGTGATGCTGCTTCTGCAATCCTGAGAATTCACTTCTTGTCCCTCAAGCCATGGCACCAGGCAGGCACCTTACTTCCCTCTCCTCTCCCTTCCCCAGGTCTATCCTCTAACAATTGGAGTCCCCTATCAGAAGCTGTTTCCTTCCCCTGTAGTGTCCCTTGCCACCCTTCTGTGGGTCTCCCTTGTGGGTGTCCTCAGCATTCTTCTTGGTCTCCATTTAGGGTGCCATCATAGAGGAACCTTGCTCTGCCAGACTGGCATATGGTTTGTGCAGAGGTACTACTAAGGGGCTTCGCCTCTGTTCCACCACCCGTACCCTCCCAGAACCCACTGTGGTCCAACTGCTCTTCATACTTGGCAGCCTCTGTGGCAGTGGTGCTCTTTGGATGGGGGAGGTCTCCTTAGTCCTTGCCAGTTCAGCCTGGAGGTGGGCTACCTCCTCCCTCAGAGCTGACAGTTGCCTGCAAATAGGACAGCAATGCAGTTTCCAGAATGTCTCCCGGAAAACTGCTGCCCCACAGCCAGTGCATTGCACCACTCCCCACATGTCCCTCTCCCTTATAATATACAATACGTAATTTTTTTTTCTTCCTTTGTGTGGTGTGTTCTTACCCTTTAAGCACTGTGCTGGGTTATTAAGAATATGACAGTTCTTCCCCAAGACCTGTTGAGGAAGTGATGTCAGAATCTTGGCTATAAAGGAAGCGTCACACCTGGGGGTGGGGTGTGGGAAGGGTGGGTGTAGTCCACAACCACTGGTGACTGTTAGAAACAATCAAATACACCACTGCTCCACCACCCTGGTGAGTACTGCCCTTTATAGTAATTCAGCTGATCTCCAGTAACTGACTTGTCAACTATTTAAAAGTAATTTGATGCAAACTGTTACAGAATACTAGTAGACAGTCTAGTTAGCCACAAAGGAAAATCAAATATGCAGTTATTTCAACCCTTATGAAGTTGCTCACAAGATAAGTAGTTTTGAAAACCCCCTTTCTGATTTAAAAATGAAATGAAACACAAAGCAATACCAATGTAAGACTGTAAAGTAAGGAAATCTTCCCTCAGATGTAAGTAAGAGAGAGCAGTTGCAGATTTCTAGACCAATATAGTATATCCCATGCAGCTTCTCAGTTGTTTCAAAGCACAGCCTGTTACACCACTTGAAGAGATGGGCTTCTTCTAAAACAGGATCATACCAGTAATTTATAGTAATTGATCAATGCTAGAATAGTCCTCCACCCAAAACAATTGGCTATGATGCAAGGTATCTCTGACTAGTGAAGACAATTTTCCCCCACCTGAGACTGTGTCTGGCATCAAATTACAAACTGCAGCCTTTGCTATTCAAAGTACACAGCTACTACCAGTAAGTTATTTCCAACTATATTAATGTAAACTGTCAGAATACTAGCAGACAATCCAGATAGCCACAAAGGAAAATCAAATACGCAATTATTTCAACCCTTCTGAAGTTGCTCACAAGATAAGTAGTTTTGAAAACCCCCTTCCTGATTTAAAAATGAAATTAAACACAAAGTAATACTAATGTAAGACTATAAAGTAATGAAAACTTCCCTCAGATGTAAGTAAGAGAGATCAGTTGCAGATTTCTAGTCCAATATAATATATCCCATGCAGCTTCTCAGTTGTTTCAAAGCACAGCCTGTTACACCACTTGAAGAGACACCCTGCTGAATATCTATAAGCTGACTAAAAAACCTTTTCAGATGAACTGGAGGGGGCCCCTGAGGGGAAATATACACTTGCCAACATAACAGCAGAGTCATAGAGGCATCCCTGAGCAATAGTAAAATAGCCGTTAGGGTCAATCCTCTCAGCTTCTTTTAAAAAAGGTGTTCCAGCAGGGATCAATATGGCTGTGCTTCTACGCTTGCCTATCTTACTAGGAGAGGCTATTACAGAGTACCGGTTACCAGCAGAAAGTTTCCGGTGTTCTGGTTGAGACAAATGCATCTCTTATAGAAAAACAAGGTCCACTTTCTACTGGCGTAAGTACTGTTGCTATCTGGAGTGTTTAATGGGGTTATTAATACCATTAATGTTCAAAGATAAAAGCTCTATTGAAGGACCCATCATAACTAATTAAACAAGCATTTGTCAATGCCAAGTGTTGCTTGCTGTCATTAGCAGTGGAAGTACAGGAGTTAGACAGATGCAGTATAGGAATGACAGTGAAGTATTGAACTGACACCAACTCCACCCCCACCCTGCAGAGATGGACAGGCATTGGGGTGTGGCTTTGGGTCATCACCCATAATGGTCACGACATTTCACCTCACCCTACCCTGCAGACACTTACAAATGTTGAGGTGTGCTTTGAAGTGCTTGGGCTTTACACTCACCTCATTCCATAAGGAAATACACTCAAAGGGGTGCGGTATAGGAGAATAGGGTGAACTCTGGGGCCAAAGGGTTCAAGGCACACCTCGATGCCTGCCAATGGCTGCAGGGTGGGAGTGGAATGGTTTGAGCATTACTGTCGACAATCCTAAGTCACACCCCTGACGCCTGTCAGTTCCTACAGGATAGGGTGTTATGATCAAAAACCCAAGCACCCTGGGCGTTTCTTGGCATTTTTACTCCAAGTTTTCAACATGGGCTTTTTGTGATCCCACTGCATGAACAGTGACACTATCATTTCGTTAGCCGGAAGGTGATTTTGCACAATGACTGTGCCATTTGGCACCACAGGTGCGAAAACACACTTTGAACAGGATGTGAAAAATGACAGCTGTATTGTTCATGAGGAGGTGTTAAAAAATGGCAATGTTGAAACTCTGGAATGAAAATATAAAAAAACTGGTGAAGTCATGAGTGTGCACAGGAACTGCTCAACACACACCAGTTTTGTAATTAGTTTTGGGATTTTTTACAGAAGATTTTCAACATAGGCATTTTGGGACCTCCACTCATGAACAGTGTCACTTGTGATTTTCTTAATCTATCCCAAACACTGATTTCCCACAGTGACCATATATTCTGCATTGGAAGTGCAAAAACACATTTCGGCCAGGGTGTGAAAAATGACAGCTGTACTGTTCATAAGGAGGTGTGGAAAAATGGCAATGTTGAAAATCTGGACTGAAAAGATTACGAATCCGCGAACTTACAAGGGTGCATGGAAATTGCACAATGCACGCTCATAACACAGTCATTTTATGGACTTTTGTCACCAAATTTTTAACATAGCCAGTTTAAGACCTCTGCTCATGAACAGTGTCACTGTGATTTTCTTAATCTGTCCTAAACATTGATTTTGCACACCGACCACACCACTATGCGCGCTACATATGCGAAAACACATTTTGGGTGAGATGTGAAAAATGCCAGTTGTACAGTTCATAAGGAGGTGTGGTAAAATGACAATGCTGAAAATCTGGAGTGAAAATAAAAATGCTCGACGTTACAAGCGTGCGTAGGAACTGCGCAATGCACGTTCGTAAAGCAGTCATTTTGGGGAATTTTTTCACCAAATTTTCAACATAGGGTTTTTGGGGCCTACCTCATGAACAGTGTCACTGTGATATTCTTAATCTGTCCTGAACATTGATTTTGCACACTGACTGTGCCATTTTGCGCGACGTGCAAAAACACATTTCAAGTGAGATGTGAAAATGACAGCTGCACTGTTCATGAAGGTGTGGTAAAATGGCAATGTTGAAAATCTGGAGAAAATATTAAAATGCTATCGAGAAATTCGGCGTGCGCGGAACTCGAACACACACGCTCATAAAACAGACATTTTGGGGAATTTTTTCACCAAATTTTCAAAATAGAGTATTTGGGGGCCTACCTCACGAACTGTGACACTGCCATTTCATTAATTGGTCTGGAAAGGTGGTTCCACACAGTGAAATCACCTTTTGGGACTGAATAACAAAATGACAGTGACCGAGTTCATGAGGTGGGGTCCCAAGAACCTCATGTTGAAAATGTGGTGAATAAGTTCCCAAAAATGGCCAAGATATGCACCAAAGTTGGGAAAAAAAAACACATTTATGCCATTATACAGTTTACTGGCATTTCTTCTGTTCGCGGTCAACTTTGAAGAGTGCAGACATGTTCGCGGTCACGAAGATCATCGTGCTTAGCTCAAAGGTAAGTATGGGGTGAGGTGGGGTGTGGGGAGGCAGGGCACGCAGAGGGTGGGTGCGGGTTGGGGAGGGGGGCAAGAGATTCAATGAGGATCTTTCTTTTTTTTCTAGGTCTTTTTTTTTTAAAGATGACGGGGACTTTGCCACGCTGGGGTGGCTCCCAGTGTGGCACCAGGTAGTTTGTTTGGGGGGGCAGTGGAGCCGACAGGGGATTGGGCACCCCCGTTGGCCAAGGAGACTTTTGCAGTGCTGGGGTGGGTTCCCAGCGTGACAGATGGAAGTTTGTTTGGGGGGGCAGGGGAGCCAGGGGGATTGGGTACCCCCATTGGCCTTACAGTGTGCTGGAGGAAGCATGAGCCATGTGGGGGTGCATTATGCTGATGGGGATTGGGCACCCGTCTTTTTTTTTTTTTTATATCGAAATGTTTCACTAGGAAGGCACACTGAATGGCAGGCGGCGGCTTTCCGTTGGCTTCCTGGGTACTGTGAGAGGCCGATGGAGAAGCCGTCGCCATGGTGACACTATGCAATCAGCTGTTTTGGTAGCTTGTAATGCACCAAAACAGCTGATTGCATGGTGTCATGGCTTAATTTCTTGATGCATTGTGGCCTGCTCCCTAACTGCTGACTGATGCAATGTGTTTCTTGCACATGTGTGCAAGCAACACAAAAAAGAAAAAGGCTCCCTCTGGTAGACAGAATATAATTCTGCATCCTCTACCCCAGCTGCTCGAAGTAGCCATCTTCCATATTGGACTGTAATCAAAATGCCTCTAACTGAAATCTGGGCCCTAATCGGTATCCTCTGTGGTAGGGTCAGGTTGCTCTGCCCAGCCAAATCCGTATTTTTAATATTCTCCTGTAAATTATATTTGATACTCATCTGTTTACATTGAATAGCATGTCTATACATTTCCCAGGTATCCCATATATCTTGTAACCTAAATCTAACATATAACAGTAAGTCAGTAAACAACCTGACTTTCAATACAACAAAACTATATACATTATGAATGACAACATCTAGATGAACCTTGTCATTACTGATATCAGTGACTTCCATATGTGGGGAGGTATATAAGTTCCTCCCTGTACCCTCATGAAGAACCTCAAGTATTTGTTGAGCTCTTCCTGAAGATGGAGGTAGTCTCAGTCTGTGACCGAATGGGGCCTCCAAGATACCCAAGAAGTGTATCCAAAATATAAGGACATACCAAAAGGAAAAAAAACAAATTTAGTGAAGGATAGCGTTCCCTAGAGTAGACTCCACATCCTGTCTCACCCTCCCCCAATATCATTACTGCATAATTCATAAGGGCTAGTAAAGAAAAAAAACATGCTGGAGTGGGTGAGCAGATGGCAGGGAGGCCTCAAAGAAATAGTCCTGCTCAACTGCAAGAATAGTCCCAGATCGTAAACCTAAAAAGAAGAATGTTTAGTGGATCTCTGGTATTATTAGTTCATTTAAAGAGCAAGTACAAATAAAATTTTTCTGAAGTCTGGCTTAGTCTTTCCTCTCCTAAGCAACAATGCTGATGGCTTTATAGGCCTTATTTAAAAGTTAAGTGGGGGGGGTGGCCCTGGTCTCCTCCCCGTACAGCCGACAAGTGGCTTAATGCAGGCCCAAAATTAGAGGGATCACTATTAGCCTAGAGTCAAGCTGCCGAGGAAGAGATCCGAGGGAAAAAAAAGAAAACTCTGTCAAAAGTACCCCCACCCCCCAAGCACCCACCTGGAATGTGACATGAAATGTCCAAAAGGTTACAGACATCTCTTCCCCTCAGGTCGCTGTGGTAAGGTCATTTTTGCAATACACAGCCAGGGCTTTCTGTACTTCTCTGATGTTTCTCTGTTGCCTCCTGTTTGTTTTGGGCAGATTGCCAACGTGATGGCCTCGTGGAAGGATCCCACTGCCCTTGCAGTTTGTCTGGAAACTTTAGCCCCATTTTAGTAAGTTGCACTTTGGCTTCCAATGCCTTAGCAAACTCTTGCTTTCCCTCAGGCAGAAGTACCACGAGCTGAGCAGGGTGAGGGGTAGAAAATTTATGGCCAGCTGCTTTTAACACAGGCAGTAATGGAAGATAGGCCTTCCTGAGGTGCATAGTTTTAGGAACGTAGTTGTGGTCAATGTAAAAACATGTCTGCCCATACTGTAGAATATTTTTTGCTTACGCCATGCTGTGAGAAGAACGTTTTCTTTGGTGGCATAATTATTGAATTGTGAAATGATGGACCTTGGGGGTGCATTTGGGTTAGCTGATTTAGGCGCTAATGATCTATGGACCCTTTCAAGTTGCAGGTCTAAGTCCTTAGGTAGCTCCAGAGCGGTATGCAGCAAAGCATCCACGAATTCCTTAACATTGCCCCCCCTCTGATCCTTCCAAAATGCTGTAAATCTGCATATTTTTTCTTCTAGCACGGTTCTCTGAATCTTCTTGCTGTGCTTCCATTTGTTCACATTGTTCCCTCAACATTTGTACCTCTGACTAGAGATCATCTACCCAATTTTCTGTTGCTGTACCCTGCCTTTCTAAATCATCAGCTGGCTGTTCAAGTTGCATCACACCCTTACGAAGTTCACTGTATAAGTCCTTAATTTCAGCCCAAAAGGAGAGCAGTTCCTGATATATGGTATCTAGTTTAATTTTTTTAGCCTTTGCTTTGTTGCCTTTCAATACAGATTTGGTTAAAGCTCGGTGTGGTGTTTCTGCCGTTAGGCCTTTGCCGACACTACAGTCTGAGGCCTCCGAGTCATAGCCATCCCCCATCTCAGTCATCTGCTTCACCCACTGCAAAATGCTGCCCTTCTGTGTCGTATTTACCTCCTTGCTACCATATGACATGCCGATTTTGGCAGAAAAATAATGATTATCAGACCAGATGGCAGTATTCTTGCTTGGGGTGAGTGAGAACGGAAACGAAAGTCAAGTTTGAGCATTTCTTGATATAGAGGGGGCCCACAAAGTAATGCTTGGAGTAGGGCCCCTATGTCCTTTAATCTGCCCTGAGTATGGGGGGCTTCCTGTGGGAGTCTGTCAGGGTCAAACTTGCAGTACGCATGCAAGTCCATGTCTCTATGGGGGATGATGAAGATTGATCAGGCCTCCATTTCCCACCGTGGCATTTCCTGGACCAAATTAGTACTGTTAGGTGCTGAAGCTACCCTGCATACACCCACCCCAATGTTACACAATTAAAATAAAGAGGCTTAGTACAATTTGCTGCAATAGCTCTTAAGTCCTCATAATAAAAAAAAATTTAAGTTAGGTGTACCTTCCTGGCAGTTACCCCTGACCTTGACTGATTTCTGTGACACACGCCCCCAGTCTGCAATTCCTCTGGTGTTCACGACTATGTGGAACAATAAGGAACTGCTGATCATTCAAGCTGATATGCTAGTTCTCCTCTGCCTGGTTCTCCCCTCCTTAGCAGCTGTTTCTTTCTCCAAGAATACAGCTGCTAATTCAGGGTGGGAGCTGTTTATCCATTCAGCATATGATGAGGCAGGAAGTGTAAACATGAGCAAATTGCCAATTTTGCTGGTGCAGTTGATGCTTAAATTCATTAAATTCTTGCCTCTGGTTCTGTGGCCAGGGACTGTAGTCAGGAAAGAAACACACTTTCATACGATTCACTGCCATCTTCCCTTTTTCTTTTACTGCTTGCTGAACAAGTTTGCAGTCAGGTACTAGAGAAATTTCAGTAAAAGGTACTTAGACCATTCTGAAAGGTCTGGTTGCTGTCCTGGTGATCTATGGTCCCTTTACACTTTGAGGCTAGTTGTTGGGTCCAGGCCTAATATATCTGGCAGCTAAGTGTTTAGAAACCATAACAGAGTAGTCCTTTTGGTCCCCTCTGGGAGACTGATGATGCAGACATTATTTTACCGCTTCCCGTTCTCATGATCGAGAGCAGCCCCTGCTTCTTCCATCTGTTTGCAGGTCATTTGCAGCTCTGCCACTGCTACATTCACATTATCTCCCGATCACTCATGCTGGCCTTCAGCTCCTCTATGCACTTAGTATGCCCATCCATTAACTCCCCGAGACTGTTCAGTGTTGATTGCACATGGGCATACTGTGAGGCCAGATTATCAAGCCCAGCCCTCATTTCTGTTTTTAGCTTGGGGAGGAGGACTTCAATTGACATTTTGGGGGAGCTTGCATTCCTGCTGGATCTGGTTCATGTGGGCCTGAAGTCTGCCCAAATTGCATGGCTGCTCAGCAGGACCTATTGGTAGACCTGTCACCATTGCCTGATTCCTACTGAAGCATAAACATCAATTGGGCTAGTTGTTTTTTCTGTTTTTTCACTGTCTGGCTTTTTAAATCTTCTCCGATACATGAATCAGCAAGATAAGTTGCTGTATGTAGCAGGACTGATGCAATTTATAGCAGATTGTACTCAAAGCTCAGGAGCCTGACCTCCATCTTTGTTTGCAGCTAGGCCACATCCGCTCTGCCCTTTCTAGTCGATGAGGATAATATGGACGTATGACCTATCCAGTAGGTTTTCAGTTCCATCACTATCAACATTCATATGCCAAGAAAATCTCTCTGGGTTAGTCACTCTCTGACATGCCTGAAAAAATCATAAAAATGGAAGGTTTGTGCAAAGGATATTACATACCTGTTTTTATATGACCAAATGAGTAACTATCCTATCTGGTGTGACTGATGTCTGGAAAGAGCTACAGTAGACATATTTACCTGTGAATTTGTTAAACAGATTTAGGAAATGCTAGATGAAAAAACAGAAGGGCTCATTGTGTTTTCCTCCCACCATCCAGACAGCTGCAGCATTCAGTACTGTGAGAAATATTATTTGTTTAATGAGCAGTGATATGAGTACATTGTATGGACTTTGGCACAGTTAAGAAGAAAACCACCAATGGTAGAAACCTTTGGAACCTGGGGCCTTGTTACCTGCTCGTACCTCCACTTCCATCCCAACATGCTCATTTTGGTACAAAATGTTCTTTGCATGATGACTCTCCGTTCTTCAATGGTTTCAGCTTGAAAGAAAAAACTGTATACCGCGTGAGATGCTCTTTGGCTTATCATTTACACAGGCAGAATTAAACGTCTGGCTGTGTGCTGAATGTAACCTGCCAGCCAAACACTTGACTTCAACACATAAAATTCAGCTTCCTCTGGGACAAGCCAAGAAAAGCAAATTAAAGCCTGCTGGCAAATATTGACATAAAATAACACCCAGGAGCCAGCAGACATGCATCATAGATCATAAATAGCAGGAACTACTGTATTGTGCTGTTGTTTTGTAGCATTCAAATGCTGTTGATTTATTTGGTTATTTATATATTCATTTTTGTTAGTTAGACACAAGAAAAGTACATTGAGATATGCAAATTTTTGTTTCCACGACAGTTTTTTTTCCATGTATGTTCTGGCAGGGTGAAAAGTGATAGTACCATAAACACGCTAAGTTATACATTTATATCAACAAAATGAATTCAGTTGTTACATTTCTGTCAAACACAATCTTAAGCATCAACAGCAAGGGGGGAAATTGTTTAACCAGGAAAGGGACACTAAGCTGGAGTTTGTTTCCAGATGCAACCTGGGAGCACAAGGAAGTTAAGTGACTTGCTCAGGGTCACACAATATGTAAGTGGGGACTGGTGGAATTCAAACCCAGGTCTCTGGATTTGCAGCTTAGTGCCCTTAACCACTATGCTATACTGCCTCCTACAGCAAATATTGTTATTTGGTAGGTAAGATCATGGTGTAAAAATATGAAGTATTAGTACATTTCCATAGTTAGGTCTCTCACAATGTATTTAATCAACATGTTACCTGTACTCTGAGGTTTTTTCTTTTCAGAGCATGATCCAAAGTTCACGCTGTTAGGCTTTGCCTGCCTTCAGCAGTGAGGATGCCTAGTGATGCAAAAGGTGGTTTTGTGTCATTAGCTGCAGCTTGAGTGCAGAGGCACATACTGTCACATTTACTCTATCAGTCTACAATCTGAAGTGAGATACTTGGAAAAAATCTGACAGTTTTTAAAGATGACCTTCCCCAGTCATTTTAAAATTCATGCATAAAATTCCACTTCCTGCATTGATTCTTTTTTTGTATTTCTGTAATGTTCTGTGCAATTAGTTTTTGCATTCTGAGCTGCTAAAAACTGTGTGGTGCACCAGACCTTCTACACTGAGCCTGGTGTTGCTGCAGACCCAGGGCTGTGCTGGTGACATCACTATATGGAGAAGGAATGAATGACATTGTGCTGTACAATGAAGATGCAGTGGTTTCACTAGGGAAAACTTCCATAACTTGGTATACATACTGCGTTCACCTTTGTTCCCCTTCCCCAAGACACCCCATTATCAATGCAATATGCCAACTCCAGTGGTTAAGGAATATCTTGTGTGTATGCCATTTTATACAGTGGATTTATTTCATGCCTCAGTAGCAAAGCACAGTGAATTAGAGAGAGCTGTTGTAACCTGAGAACTCACTGTTAGTTTTTTCATCTGTGTTTAATGCCCTTGTAATTTGTACTCAATAATGCCTACCTGTATGCCTCATAGCATTTTGCCACTGAAATGTTGGATACAGACACTCAACAGGTAGGGAAATGAGAGCCACTGGTCTTAATAATGTATATGCCAGATGTTAACTGAAACACCTTTGCTGCAGCCACATCCAAGAGCAGAGCCATTCTTGATGCCCTACAGGGGCATGCCTCAGACAGCTAGTTTTGGAACCCACTCAGAAGGGAGGGAGCAATCTTAGAACTGGTACTCTCAAATGGGGATGGAGAGAGGATCTCTGATCTTGAAGTGGGTAGCCATCTGGGAACAAGTAACCACCAAAGAGTATGATTCAAGATAAACTTAGCTGTAGAGTCAAGCCATGCAAAAGTGAAGGTACTGGACTTTAAGAGGGCTGATTTTGTCAAAATGGGAGAGTGCCTCAGAAAAGCACTAGCAAACAGGCAAGAAGGTGGGGTTGAGCAACAATGGGGAAACATCAAAGCCGCCATCACAGAGGCAACAAGCCTTTGTGTGAAGCAAATAAACAAATCAAAATGAAAGAAAAAAGCACTATGGTTCTCAAAAGAAGTGGTGGGGAAAGTTAGGGAGAAAAAAATAGCACTCAGGAAGTATAAAGAAGCATAGAAGGAGCAGGACAGAGAATTGCACCAGTTAAAGCAGAAGGAAGCGGGGAAGGCAGTCAGACTAGCAAAGGCCCAAACCAATTAAAAGATAGCCAACTCAGTTAAGAAGAGGGGTAAAACCTTTTATAGGTACATTAAGGAACAAAGAAAGACTAAGGCAGGGATACTGAGGCTTAATAAAGAGGAAGGTGGTTGGACAGAAAGCGACAGTGAAAAAGCGGGGATACTGAATGAATACTTCTGCTCAGTATTCACAATGGAAAAGGAGGGGGAGATACATAATCCAGTCAAT
This sequence comes from Neoceratodus forsteri, assembly GCA_016271365.2. Lineage (NCBI taxonomy): Eukaryota > Metazoa > Chordata > Ceratodontiformes > Ceratodontidae > Neoceratodus > Neoceratodus forsteri. The sequence goes on from CM057459.1 coordinate 742,870,863, forward strand.
AGAAGCAATCTGGATAGGGGGGTTGATATTAGTCCTTTCACAGAAGAAAGGGTTCTGAAAGAACTAAAAAAACTGAAGGTGGATAAAGCAATGGGGCCTGATGGGATTCACCCCAGAATTCTTAAAGAACTATGGGAAGAGCTAGTAACGCCACTGACTACCCTTTTTAATAAATCATGGGAGAATGGTGTGGTACCTGAGGACTGGAGGAGGGCGGATGTGATTCCCCTTCACAAAAGTGGGAGCAAGACAGAAGCAGGAAACTACAGACCTGTCAGTTTGACCTCTGTGGTAGGGAAAATGATGGAATCACTTCTGAAGGAAAGAATTGTTGAGTACCTAGAGGCCAGTGGGGCACAGGACCCAAGGCAGCATGGAGTCACAGCAGGAAGGTCATGTCAGACAAATCTAATTAATTTCTTTGACTGGGTGACCAAAGTAGTAGACCAGAGAGGGGCTGTGGACATGGCCTACCTAGACTTTAGCAAAGCATTGGACACAGTCCTGCACAGAAGATTAATAAATTAGCCAGCCTGGGACTGGGTCCCAGGGTGGTACCCTGGGTAAAACACTGGCTGGACAACAGAACACAGTGGGTAACAGTAAATGGAGCCCACAGTGAAGAAAGGAGGGTTACTAGTGGGGTACCGCAGGGTTCAGTACCTGGGCCAGTCCTTTTTAATGTCTTTATAAGTGACATTGCAGAGGGACTGGAAGGGAAAGTATGTCTCTTTGCAGGTGACACAAAGATCTGCAACAGGGTTGATACGCAAGTTGGGGTGGAAAGGATCAAAAGGGGATTGGCAAATTTGGAGGAATGGTAAAAAGTATGGCAGCTTAGATTCAACGCAAAGAAGTGCAAAGTAGTGCACCTGGGAAACAAAATCCCAAAGGGAAGAGTACACAATAGGGGGGGTGAGATACTGACAATAACAAAAATGGAAAGGGACCTGAAGGTAGTCATATCAGATGACCTAAAGGTGGGCCAGTAATGTGAGAAGGCAGTAAGGAGGGCTGGGGGGATACTGGGATGCATAGGGCGAGGCATCACCAGTAGAAAACAGGAAGTTGTTGGCCCTCTGTACAGACAGTTAGTAAGACCACATCTGGACTACTGTGTACAGTTATGGAGACCCCATCTCTGCAAAGACATAGACAGGATGGAAGCTGTCCAGAGGAGGGCAACCAAAATGGTGCTGGGTCTGCACCAGAAGACATATGAAGAAAGTCTAAAGGAGCTTAAGAAGTATAGCCTTGAGGAAAGGAGGGAGAGAGGGGACATGCTAGAAACTTTCAAACACCTCAAGGGAATCAACAAAGTCCAAGAGTGTAGCATCTTTCAGAAAAAGAGATATGCAAGAACAAGGGGGCATAATTTGAAGATGGGGGGGGCCGCTCATTGGTAATATGAGAAAGTATTACTTCACAGAGAGGGTTGTACATGCATGGAACGGCCTTCCTGAGGAGGTCATAGAGTTAAAAAAACAGTGGGGGAATTCAAGAATGCATGGGACAGACATAAGGCAATTCTAGTGGAGGGTAGGAGGAAGTAGGCTGTTGGTTAACTAGGATCTTCAGCTTATCCATTAGGTAGGGAAATGGGCAGACTAGATGGGCCAAGAGGTTCTTATCTGCCATCAAATTCTATGTTTCTATAGGTGCTTTTACACACAGGTTTTTAAAACGAAATGAGGGTTACCTGTTTTTTATTTATTTATTTATTCTAGGATTACAATTACCTTTGAGCCCAGGGCTCTTTTACAAAGGTTCCACATCATAACAAAGGTTAAATATAATGGGTTACGAGGTTTACACATGTTGCAAAAGAAGACATCCGATGAAGATAGGATGGAGGAGGGTAGGAGATGAGGAAGAGGGCAGAAGCAGGGGTCGGAGAGGAGCAGGGATGCAAGAGGGCAGGGGAAGGGATAGTGTGGGGGGTTGGAAAGAGTGCGAGGCAGCCAGAAGGCGTTGTCAGTGGCAAGTTAGGGAGAGGATGGTGCCCCTGAAGGGGTAAGTGTGGTGGGCATGGGGCCCAGCAGAGGTGAGCATAAGAGGATCGGTGAGGAACATTAGCCATGGCAATCACAGGAGCTGGAGGCAACAAGGGTGTTTCGGAGCCTGGATTGGAATTCACCAAGGCTGGTGGTGGTGACAGTCTCATTTGTGAGACCATTAAACCAGGAGGGTGCCCTGTACGTGAATGAATGTTGGCCTTAGTTTGTGAGGCAGCAAGGGATCCAAAACAGTTGTTACTTAGATCTCCTGGTGATTTTAGAGCTGGTTTTTGTTTGGAGAAGCGTGCAGACTCTGGGAGGGGCGAGTCCCAACTGAATTTTCTTTGCCACCACACAGGTTTGGTATTGAATGCGTTTTTCAAGTTGCAGCCAGTTTGTGTGTAGAGGTCACAGTTGTGCGTGAGGTGGTTAGCTCCAGTGATGAGTTGACAGGCCTTGTTTAGGGTGATGGACAACCTTCTGAGTGCCATAGAAACATAGAAATTGATGGCAGATAAGGACCGCAAGGCCTATCCAGTCTGCCCATTTCTTTTTCTACCGTATACATGTGCCAGCGGCCTTTGCTCTGTCAGTGGCCTATCTATTCATACTCATCTGTATTGCTCCATTATGCCTATCCCATGTCTGTTTGAAGCCCTGCACTGTATTCATATCCACCACTTCCTGAGGTAGGCCATTCCATGCATCCACCACCCTTTCTGTGAAAAAGAATTTCCTCACATTCCCCCTTAATCGGCCTCCCTCTAGTCTCATGCTGTGTCCTCTTGTCCTGCTATTCTTCTTATATTTAAACATGTTAGACTCTTTTGTTAATGCCCTTAAGGTGTTTGAATGTTTCGATCATATCACCTCTCTCCCTCCCTCCTTTGTTCAAGGGTATACATATTGAGCTCCGTTAATCTGTCCTCATATGTCTTCTGATGCAGTCTCTGTACCATTTTGGTTGCCCTTCTCTGGACTGCCTCAATTTGGTTAATGTCCTTGTGAAGGTGTGGCCTCTAGTACTGCACGCAGTACTCCAGATGGAGCCTAACCAGTGTCTTGTAAAGAGGGATTATTACCTCCCTCTTCCAACTTGTGATACCCATAATAATACACCCTAACATCCCCCTGGCCTTACCTACTGCTTTAGTGGTCTGCTTGGATGATTTCAGGTCATCGGTGATGATGATGATGCCCAAGTCTCTTTCTTCCTTTGTGACTGCCAGCAACTCCCCTCCTAGCCTATAGGTGGCTTCAGGGTTTCTCTTCCCTATGTGCATGATCTTGCACTTCTTTGCATTAAATCCCAGTTGCCACTCTTCTGACCATTTTGCTAGTTTATCCAGATCTCTTCTGAATCTGCCCACCCCATCTGTATTATCTACTCTGTTGCAGATCTTGGTGTCATCTTCAAACAGACAAGCCTTACCCTCCAGTCCATCTGCAATGTCACTAATGAAGATATTGATGAGGACTGGCCCCAGGACTGATCCCTGAGGTACCCCACTTGTGACTTGCATCTCTTCTGACTGTATACCATTTACCACCACTCTCTGTTTTCTGCCCGTCAACCAGTTTGCCACCCAGTTGACCAACTTCTGACCCACCCTGAGCCTACCCAGCTTATTTATCAATCTTCTATGTGGAACAGTGTCGAAAGCTTTGCTGAAGTCAAGGTAGGCGACATCAACTGCTCCCCTTGGTCCACCACTCAGGTTACCCAGTCAAAGAAATCTATGAGATTAGTTTGACAGGACCTTCTTTGTAAACCCATGCTGTCTTGGACCCTGTGCCCCTATGGATTCCAGTTGTTGCACTATCCTTTCCTTAAGGAGTGCCTCCATAATCTTGCCCCTACTGAGGTAAGACTGACTGGTCTGTAGTTCCCTGCCTCCTCCCTGCTACCACTCTTGTGGAGTGGGATCACATGAGCCCTTCTCCAGTCTTCTGGGACCTCTCCTGTGCTCAGAGACTCACTAAACAGTTTTGCTAATGGCTCTGCTAGTTCCACCCTTAGCTCCTTAAGTACCCTGGGATGTATGCCATCAGGTCCCATTTCCTTGTCCACCCTGAGCTTAGCGAGCTCTTGTAGGACCCTTTCTTTTGTGAAGGGAGTAGTGCTCACCTCCCTCTCCCCTGTGTCCATGGTGCTGAGCTGTGGGCCCTGCCCTACCTTCTCTTCAGTAAATACTGAGCAAAAGTATCTGTAACCCCCCTGCAAATGGGGGTTCCCAAAAGACTTCCAGGAGGTTGCTTGAATGCTCCAAGCCTGAATGGTGTTTGGCGTTTAAGCCCTTTATCTGTGAGTGTTTTTAGAGCCTCTGGTACTGTCTCTTTAAGAGCTGTCTGCTTGCAGACATAATTAGTTTGTATGGGGACTGTGTATTTCTCTGCTTGAGTACCACTGAGCTGCTGCCAATTCACTCCATTTTGCAGTCACTAGGAGTGCAAAGGAACCTATCTGAAAGATGTAACTGTTTGCCAGAAATCATTTAGCGTAATAATGAAAATACAGTTTGTCTAACCTGCTTTCTTTGCAGCCAGAACTGTGTTTGCCTAGTTCCCATTCTAGTTTTGAACTGCTGAACTGGACCAATCAATGTGGTTAAGGTAGCTCTAAATGGTGCCTTGGACGAATCAGAACTTGACCTGTAATCTGAGCCAGCCACAAGAGGATTGTATGGGCAGTGACTCTGGGAGATGTAGTTTGGACTTCAGCGCCTTTTTGGACCAACAGGGGCAGTCTATTGTGAGTGACAGCCAATCCAGGCAAGAACTGGGAGGAACTCAAAGGAAGTGCCGGTTTGTCTGCTGGAGTTTCAGTTGAGCTCTGGCAGAAGAGGAAGGAGCCCTGTGCTTTTCGTGTGCAGTTTTAGTCGGAACGTGTGTAAGGCCCCGAAGTTCGGTCTGCAGCTTGTTTAACTGCTTGTTAGACTGAATCCGTCCTGTGAAGAGAATCAAAGGATATCTGAAGAGTAGAAACCAGGCTCACCCTGTAGAAGACTGGAGAAATTGCTGAATTGCCTTCGTCTGTCAGGAACTGAATCTGCTGTGTGTTCTCCGGGTATTGTGCAGTAATTGCAATCGGATAGAGAAGCAGCCTGCCTGGTATAGTACTTTCTGTTTACCATATAAATGTGTGAGGAGGCTTGTGTAGCTCAAGTGAATCCTGATGCCATTAAAGGACTTTTGCCTGTTACTGTTTACCATATAAATGTGTGAGGAGGCTTGTGTAGCTCAAGTGAATCCTGCTACCATTAAAGGACTTTTGCCTGTTACTGTTTACCATATAAATGTGTGAGGAGGCTTGTGTAGCTCAAGTGAATCCTGCTGCCATTAAAGGACTTTTGCCTGTTGCAGTTTGTCATATAAATGTGTGAGGAGTCTCGTGGAGCTCAAGAGTAGCCCTGCTGATGTTGAAGGACCCTATCTTGTTTGGAGGTCATGAGTACTAATTCAGGGTCGCCCTGTTGAATTGCCACATTGAATCCAAATGGAATTACTGTACTGCTGACTGTTTAACTAATTTTTCTTTTCTCTGTGTGAAAGGGCCCCTACCAGCTGCCACAGTTTGGACTAGCCACTAGGGCTTGGGTACCCAGGGACAGTAACTGGTAGGGATAGGCCTGTGCACAGAGCCATAGGTAGATGAGTAAAGTGATAAGCTAATTAACCTGATTTCCCCCTGTCCTTGTTATATCTCCTTAAATAAATCAGAGCTGCTTGTTTCAGCAAAGTTATACTGCCTGAGGTATTTGTCTATGTTAAAGTATTGTACTGTGATTGTTGCACTGTATCTTCTTATTTTACAGGGGGTCCCAGTGCCTGAACCAGTCCTGGGGGTAAGTGTATACTGTGAAGGTAATTCTGGTATACTGTGTGGGCCACTAGTGGGAAGAAAGGGGGGTTGCAGTGTCCCAGAGGGCTGTGACCAAGTTAGTTTAACTATTGCAAACCCTGACCTCTGGGTGGAGGCACCCGCCATCGGATCCAGGCCCCTCAACCTGTTAGTGGCAAATCAGGCAGGGGTAGTAGCCCCGGGGATAGCGCCATCTAGGGGTTAAATATCTATTTAGGATAGATGCTTTTACAGGGTCCTCCTCCTCAGATGCCCCCTTTTCTCCTTTGAGCTTAGCAATACCCCCTCTGGACTTTCTCCTTTCACTAATGTATCTATAGAAAGTCTTGTCACCTTCTTTTACTGTTCGTGCTAGTGTTTCCTCAGTTTGGGACTTTGCCTGTCTTACTGCCTTCTCTGCTTCCCTTAGGGCAGTTTGGTATGCCTCCCTATCTTCATCCCTCTGTGTTCCCTTATATTTCCTGAAGGCCAGCCTTTTGGCTCTGACCTTTCTGCTACTGTATTTGAGAACCAAAGTGGTTTCCTTCTTCTTTGCACTTCCTTTTCTGTCTAACACAATGGGATGTTGCTTCAAGTATTGCATCCTTAATGCTTGTCCACTTTGCCTGTACCCTCCCTGTGTTTCTTTTGCCAGGGCTAGCTTAACTCTGTTGGCCATCTTATCAAAGTCAGCTCCCTGAAGTCCCATATTTTTGCCTTGGAATGGGATGATTTAGATGTAGTGGCCAAATTGAACCATACCATGTGATGATCACTGGCCCCCAGGTGACCTTCTACCTGGAGATCTGTGATCCCTTCTCTGTTAGTCAGTACTAGATCTAGGATAGCCCTGTTTGTTGTGGATTGTTGTACCAGTTGTTTGAGGCCCTTCCCCTGCAGGGAATCCACCATGTGTTTAGTTCTGGCAGATGTTCCTGCTGGTATTGACCAATCTGTATCCAGCATGTTGAAGTCTCCCATTATCAGAACCTCCCCTTTAGCTGTCATGTTTTGTATATCTTCTAACAGTAATGTGTCTATGTCCTCCCCCTGGTCTGGGGGCCTGTAGACAACCTCAGTTCTTATGGCTGTCCGATTTCCTGTTTCCAGGGTGACCCACAGTTCTGGCTCCTTATGTGTATTCTGAATTTCTGTAGCTTTGATATTTTCATTGACATACAGGGCCACTCCACCCCCACTTTTTGCACCTCAGTCTCTTCTGAACAGTACATAGCCAAGTACTAAAGTCTCCCAAGTGTGGTTACTGGTAAACCACGTCTCACTAATTGCTACTATGTCCAGTTTAGCCTCTGACATTATTGCCTGCAGGTCTGGGATCTTATTTCCCAGGCTGTGAGCATTTGTGTACATGATTTTCCATTGGCCAGATTCAGGTGTGTTAGTTGTTGGGTGAGGTTTGGCATTTCTCCTGTGTGTCGTATGGGGAGACTGACCTTTTTTCTTACCTGGTGATGCAAATGAACTGCAAACATGCTGAATCCCTGTTTGACCACTAGCTGAGGGGGGAAGGTGTTCTTCCCATTCGATGTGTGGGGTGCTGCACCCCCTTCCCATTTTCTAGTTTAAATATGCTGCAAAGACGTCAAACTTCTGCCCCAATGCACTGACTCCCTCCTTAGTCAGATGCAGTCTATCAAATTTAAAGAACTTTCACTCCCAGAACTGTTGCCAGTTCCCTACAAATCTGCCATGCGAGTGGCGGCGCCATAGATGACAAGGCCATAGTCTAGCTGGGAGATGATGGAGCTTTGAACAGTGACAGTGAGGGCTTCTTTGGTCAGGTGCCTCCATAGGCGATAGAGTAGACCCAGTCTGGAGTTCGCAGTTTTTGCTACATTAGTTATGTGGGTAGCATAGGACAGATGGGAGTCTAAGGTGATTCCAAGATATTTAAAGGATTCGACCTGCTCCAGAGGGCTTCCTAAGCAAGTGTTCACTGAGAGTTGGAGATGTTTGTGCTTGTTTTGGTGGCTGGTGAAGATCATGGTCTTGTTTTTTTCTGGTTAAGAATTAACTTGTGTTCTTTGAACCAGCTTTCAACCTAGGTGAAACCATGCTGAAGGGCTTGTTGTAGGTGGCTTGGGTCTTGATGGGAGGCAAGAATCACAGCATCATCTGCATAGAGTATAATTTGTAGTGGACTGGAGGTGGGGAGAGGGTTGAGGAACAGGCTGAAAAGTAGTGGGCCCAGGATGGAGCCCTGGGCAACACCCGAGCGTACTTCTTTAGTGTCGGAGAGCATGTCCACTATTTTTACACATTGGGTCTGGTTGCCAAGGTATCTGTTGAACCAAGCCACAGTTTCAGAAGAGAGGCCAGAGATCAGTAGCTGACAAAGCAGGAGGCGATGGTGGACGGTGTCAAAAGCCTTTGACAGGTCTATGAATATAGCCCCAGTTAGGAGACCGTGGTCTAGGGAGTTGTGGATGGCACCCGTGAACTCAAGAAGGGCAGTGGCAGTGCTATGCCCTTTTCTAAACCCATGTTGCTGCTGGCAAAGGAATTTATGTTTGCTCAAATAGTGGGTGAGCTGGTCCACTACTATCTGTTCCAGGGCCTTAGAAAGGGGTGGGAGGATAGAGATAGGGTGGTAATTCCCATGAGAGGTCCGGTCACCGCTTTTGTGGATTGGAGTGACTGTTGCTGACTTCCATTTATCTGGGAACTGGCTGAGAGAGAGGGAGAGAGAGAGAGAGAGGGTGCCGTTGTACTCTGTTGCGTTCTTAGGATCCCTTCTACACTCTATGAGTTTTCCAGCAGCTCCCACCTCTATTTGTGTTTCGGCACCCTCACAGAGCTTGGTGCTCTATAGCTGTTTGTGCACCACTTTGAAATGGCTGTTTTACACAGCCAGACAAAACGGAACACATCGGTGCAAACCGCAAGAAGCAGAGATTGCAGTTTGGACGAACCGTCACCAAGGGAACTAAACAGATGCACTTTACACACAAGGGATATAACGGAATACTGTTTCAGTAACAGTCATTCTGTTACATAAACCTGTGTGTAAAAGCACCTTATGTTTCTATGGGACAAACTGTCAGACAGAGACACATTCAGAAAACTGGAAGCTGCACTTGATTACATCCTAGACACTAGCTGAAATCCCTAACAGTGGAGTGCTAATGATGACTCCCATTGATGCCTTTGTCCTTGAATTGCTAGATAACTGCAGCTTTTAATGAATTGTCAATCACAGCAGGTCATCATTGAGAGAGTGTAGCATAAGAACTAGAGACTGCTACTGTAGGGACATTTTTAACATAATTTTCAGTCAAGGAAAACCTATACTATTCAAGACGGACAAGTATAGAGTATGCTGCACTAGCCCCAGTCAATTTGCTCTAGGTCTTGGGCTAGTAAAATATTACTAAAATCAACCATACCTGTCCTGAACACACTATCAAACAACAACAAAACACACTATCAAACAACAACAACAAAAAATCCCCAACAAAAGCTTTCAGAATTCTCAATAGAAGGGTTTAAAAATCCTTAAAAATCCCTTGACTAATTCTGCACTACTACTGTAGTATGCACACCAAGTTATGGAAGTTTTCCCTAGTGAAACTGTTGCAATGTCATTGTACAGCACAGTGTGATTCACTCCTACTCATACGATGACATCAGTAGGAGTCAGCAGCCCAGCAGCTGAACAGTAAAGGCAAGTGCAGCAAGGATAAAAAAACAACAAAAAAAAACCAACTCAAAATATGGAAAGAAGAGTAAACCTTTGACAAAACAAACACATGTACACAACAATTGAGGTACATTACTGCATAAAACAAGCATTTGTCAATGTTGAATGTTTGATGCTTAGATGTTAAATGGGCACTTGGGCTGAGACAGCAAGGAATGCTGGAAACAGTGAACAGCTCTCTTACAGGATGTAATGGACAACACTGAGTGCGTAAGATTCACTTTGGAAAAAATCCATTTTGTTTTTTTACACATAGACAGATATCAAGGGCACTAAAAAGACAAGGCATTTAGGAGAATAATAACTGTCTTGAGGCTAGGAGAGGGCTGGTGAAGAGATTCACTATGGACAGAAGGCAAATACTGGGATCACTGCAGGAAGGATGGCAGCAAAATAGTTGAGCACAAGAAAAAGGAGATGTAGGGATTGGCCAGTTATTCTTTGTATTAAATTTCAATTAAGTAATAATGCATGACAAGGTGTGTGTCATGCTGGGATAACATCATGACTCAGGTGGTTGAAGTACGAGGCTGCAGGCCGAGTCCGTTCATCACCCAAGAAGTGACATTATCCCAGCACCACACACACCCTGGAGTGCATTATTGCTATTATACAATAGCGCTTTTACTGTTTTCAAATATTTTTTTGTAATTTTTCAATGTTGAAGTATACTGTGTGACAAAGGAGTTCCTTTTACTGATCGTCCAGTAGGTGAAGCTGTTTTGATTGCCTTATGTGCTAATGTCGTGGGTCTCTCTAGGTTGCCCTCTCTGAGCAGGTTGTCCCACAGTTCCAGATCGGTTCTGAGTCATCCCCCCCATTTCAGTTTTTCTCCTGGTACCATTTCCTGAAACACTCATTTTACAGTGTAATGGGAGAGATATGCTTGCAACCAGCTTTTGAAGCCGTTGCTTGGTGGTGAAATGTCGCGATTGGAAAAAGGCAAAAGTTGGTTTCATTTGAAAAAAAAATAAAAGTTGATTAGTTTTTGCAGTGTTGGTACATCACACTTACAAGAGGCAGACTGGTTAGATGTGGGGAATGAGTGGGAGAAGCAGAGCGTGAGGCTGTCTGAACTGCGCCTCAATTAACAACTGTGAAGGCGCACACAGTGGCAGGTTTTTTTTTTTTGTTAGGTTAAAGGTTTGGATTGCTGAGGGGTTGTACAGTGCAGTCAGAAAGTTGAAACTTTGGGTATTTTTTTCACTTTTGAATAAATTAGTGGTTCAACTGAGAGGATGGTTGGGCATGGGGACTGTGAAGGCAGGTTGCAAGCATGAATTATGGTGGCTGGTGAGCGGGGGAAGCGGAGCGGGGAGCACTCATGTGGGCTACGTGGAGTGATTCCACTAATGGCCAATGTGGTCATCTGTGTACTGGGACTAGACCTGAGATGTTGTACTGAGATAACATCATGGGTCCAGTCCTGCAGTGACCAATCACAGCCCAGGATTTATTCTTGCCATTGTATAATATAGATAGATAGATAGATAGATAGATAGATAGATAGATAGATAGATAGATAGATAGATAGATCGATCGATCATCATAACAACAAGGATTAACCATGTTAAGATCTATGAATCACTCAGATCTTGGCAGGTCTTGGTATATATGCAAAGGCTAAAAAGGGAGGGATAAGGGTAGCATATAGGGGAGGGGTATGGAGGGCTAGAGAATGGGAAGGGGAACATAAGTGTTATGGGAGGAGGGGTGGTGAGAAAGAAAATAAGGGGGAAGGGGCAGGAGAGGATTGCAAAAATTGATGACATCTATATACCCACAGTTCTGTAAGAGTGGGTTCACCTTTCAAATTTAATTCATAAACATAGATACAAAAAAATTTAGAATGAATATGTGTATGTGTCTTTTTCTAGGTTAACACTGATTGCAATATACACTTGCTGGTAGAGAGAAACAGAGGTATATTATTATTTTTTTAACCCCTGTATTTAAAAGTTCCCACAGTCCAATACTTGGACCACTAACCAGAATACTTAACCTATCCCTCTTCCACTCCCAATTCCCCCAAAGATGGAAGTCTGCTACAGTAACCCCCATACACAAAAGTGGGGACAGCTCCTTACATAATAACTACAGACCGATTTCCATACTCCCACCGCTCTCCAAGGCTCTTTAGTGGATTGTGGCTGACCAGATGGTGGAATATTTTAATCAGTACCAACTCCTATGCCTAGAACAACATGGGTTCTGGGGCGGACACAGTACCATCACGACCCTACTCGAATTTACCAAACTCATCCATAACACCTTAGGCCAAGGTCAGTTTGTAGGGGGAGCCTTCACTTACCTATCAAAGGCATCTGATATGGTTCATCATGCGTTCCTCCTTGAGCAGCTATCTGATATTGGACTCGCAACTGAAACTGTGAACTTGGTTTAGCAGTTACTTGAGTGGCTGCTCCCAGCAAGTCAGGATTGGGGAAGTCCTATCAGACAGTTGAACTGTCAGATCTGGTGTACTGCAAGGCTTCATTCTGGAACCGTTGCTGTTCAGTGTCTTCTTAGGTAATCTTCTGGCCTCCTGCCATTGCTGCATGCTCCTATGTGCTGATGACGCAGTGATTTTTATCAGCAACCTGCACCCTGAACTCCTTGAAACTGATCTCCAAAATGGCTTCACATCTGCGGAAAAGTGGTTTAAAGAACAAAGACTGATCATAAACTATAAAAAAAAAATAAGACCATGCTCTACTCCACAGTTCAAAACAAGCTAAAAAGCTACCCCCTGGCAATGGGGAATGACAGCGGTGACACAATGGAGTTCGTCCCACATTTCAAATACCTGGGGGTTACAATAGACTCCTCCCTGTCCTTCTTCCAGCATACTGATATCACTGCAAGAGCTATTAATACCAGAATCAGGATCCTCTACTGCCACAGGCATCGTCTAACCCATCAAGCATTAAACCTGGCAATCAGCAGCTCAGTTGTCTCCCTCATAGACTATGGGCTAGCCATATACGGTTCTGCTACTAACACAGCACTCCAGCGGATCTCAGTTACCTTAAGGAAAGCTTGCCACCTACTCACAAATGCACCAAGACTCGCACACACCTGTGAACTTTATGCCCAGGCTGGCTGGCTTCAACTGAATGACAGAATCAGGTATAAAACCTGCCTTCTCACCAAAAAAGTCACGTTAAATCTGCTCCCAATAGGGGTGCAGAACCTGCTGTCACTACCTATGAATACCAGACAAACCAGAAGCTCTGCCACTCAAATTTTCCAAGTGCCCAGATGCCGCACTACCATGGCACAGTGTGCGTTCTCACACTGTGCACCCCACTGGGTAAATGCACTGCCCCCTGACATCTCTGGCTTAACAATAATTGGTTCTTTTAAACATAGACTGCACCAGCATCTCATTGATATGAGTAACATGCTACTTGCTCCCATTTACTCACAATGCAACTGTAATCATTATCTTTGTGTTTCAGCTCAAGTTGCTTCCCTGCTGCTGCTCTCCATGCTATGCACCTTAATTGTTTTCACCTGGTTCCGGCTCATTCTGAACCTTAACCCATGTAGCTCAGTCCTGCTTCCTGAACTCATACCACATACCTCATTGCTGCTGTTTTCACTGCACTGCCTAGCCAAATTGCTGCTTTCAGCCTCCCTCTGGTCTATGTTCATTCGAAGTGCTACCCCTATACCTCATAGTTACTCAATACTGATGCTGCTCTCTTATGTTTGTATACTGCCATTATACTCTGGAGGTCAGCTAAGCTACCGCTGATGCTGTAAACTAGTTTTAATATCTGCATGTGGGTCATGACACCTTCCCATCACTTTCTTATTTTTCCTATGGTGAGGATTGGAGGTGTTGTTGAGGAGCCATGGCCCTGTGTGGTATACTTAACTCATGGTCGAATCCTGCCTTCGCTACTTAAATCCTCTGCATATTTTGTTACCTTTCATTGGCTTCCTTGATGGCCTGGCTGGCTTGCCCTTCTATTCATATTTGCTGCTCCTTTGACCTCCGTGCAGGTCCAACCATTTGCTTACTCTGCTTACTGACCTATGTGCAGGTCCACTCATTGCTTACACAATTCATTTGCTCAATGCTCGCTACTACCATGTCTGACCTACATGAGGGTCCTAGCATTCAATGCTTCATTCAGCTCCTCTTCAATTGTTTTCTGGGGCATGCCAGCCATAACCATTCCATGGTGCAGGGTCTCCCTGCAGCCAACAGTCTCGCTCTGTACCTATTGAAGTTCGCATCTTGAGCATGCCTGACTTGGGGTGGGGTCTTTCTCATCTGGCCCATAGCTGGGAATGTCCTTACTCCAGGCCTGGCTTTCACTGTTCTAGACTTAACGGCAGCTCCTGGTGTAGAATTTAAGATTAGCTGTGAAGAGTGGTTACAGTGACCTCCTTTGGCTCTAGTATTCTACTAGCAAGGCACCTTCACCGCATTCTCCCTAAGACTGCCTCTGATTCACCTGGTTTGTTTTTAGGGAGGGTAGACCAGGTGAGTGCCTCAGCAATCATCGTTCTCCTCCTCTCGCCTTGATTACCCCTGATGTTACAGAGCACACTCGCAACCTTCCACGGTGTTCCCATTAAAGGGATCGAGCGATAGCTTTCCTCTAAATTGGAATATTTTCCACTCCCCTTTAATTGTGTTTCTAAATTGCTGCAGCAGAGCCATCACTAAATAAAACATTCCTAGCCTGGAGGGAAGGCGACCTAGGCCTTAGATCCCCAGAGATTTCCTCCTCAAAGTTTTTTTTTTCTCTCCTCCATGCCTCAGGTCATAAACATTAGTTAGTAGTAGTTAGTGTTCCCTAGTTCCTTTAGGTAGGTTCGGCTGTTGAAAGGAGGTGGATGGTGTCCCTACTTACCACTACCTCTCTTCTTAGGAGGCCCCCTCCATCTCCAGCGCAACCCATCGTACTCATGCCATTGCTAACCTGCGCATCTCATTACATTATCAAGCTGCCTAGTGCCCAATCTACTACTGTGCCTTTCAGCTACTAATTGCTATCATGCTTTCGTACTACTACTTTTCTTTTTGGGGATGCTTCCTAAGGTACCTTTAGCCAAGGGAATTGTCCCACAGCACCTTTAGGAGTGGAACCCTCTTTGCGGGTTCCTTGCCTTTGGTACCCCTACAGGGTGGTAATTCCTCTGCAACAGAGAGCGCGAATGGCCAAATTAAGTAACACAGTTGCACAAGCATAACATCTTACTGGCTGTGTAGGCAATTGAATTAGAAGGCTATGCCTGTAGTTCAATGGACAAGCAGCCAGCCACTCCCCCTTCCTGTGCTACATAAACAGTTCCTCTGAGCCTCTCTCTCTCAAGCACTTTTTCTGTGCCCCACCATCCTCCCCTCCTCCAGCGGCATTGCCTCTCTCCTTGGGATGCTTCCTAAGGTACCTTTAGCCAAGGGAATCATCCCACAGCACCTCTAGGGGTGGAACCTTCTTCAAGGGTTCCTTGCCTTTGGTACCCCTACAAGGTGGTAATTCCTATGGAATAGAGAGTGCGAATGGTCAAACCAGGTAACACAGTTGCAGAAGCATAACACTATACTGGCTGCATAGGCCATTGAATAGTTGTCATTCTATTTCTTGAATGTAGTCAGTGGTTTTCATGACTACATTCCGCTCCCCCCCCGTCCACAGGTTTGATCATAATAGCACTATTTGCCAAATCTTCTAGTGCTTTTTTTCTCCTCATATGTGCAGTTGTTGTACCATAAATCCACAGTCTGAGATTTAAGTGTCTGCAGGTCTAACTCACACTTTCTCATAAATGTGCTGATAGCCAGGTTATATACCGGACAGTACACTGACTTTGGTCTGATAGCGCTGGTATCTGTATCAGACTGCGATGTCACAGTGACAGCGTTGGTGCTTTCCATTGAGTATATGCACTTAAAAGTCTGGCTTCTGGCAAAACAGTGTAGGTCAACTATGGTCATAAAAAGTTTACATCTACAGTACAGTAGTAGCAAATGATAATCCTTTATTTAAAGTGTTGTCTTCTGCTATGGTCAAAGTATGATCCAAGATGTTAATAACAAATAACTGGGTGCTTGACAAATCCAGTACAGTATTCTCCTCATCATTACCATCATGTGTGGTGTTTGTTATAGCTCTTAATAACAGCCCTCCCACCCAAAGCTAGTTCTAGTTTTATAGGCATAGGATTTGACTGACAACAGGAACTTCCAGTTTGGGAGCAGGAAGTGAGTGATCACAGAACCACCAAAACCCACCATTCTAGAAGGGCAAGAGTAGCTCTCCGGCCCCCTCCACCTGCTGGAGGTCTGCCTCTGAGCAAGTAAGGGGTCTACTGAGAAATCTAGGATATTCTTGTCTCAGAACAGGACAATCAGTAGCTTAAAGGGTACACAGGCAGAAAGTAAGGAGAGAGAGAGAGAGAAAAAAAACAGAGTAAAGAGTAAGGATTGCAAACAGTTATGGGGCAGAAATAAGACATAACGGGAGTGGTGCAGTGCAGCGGCTGTGGCGCAGCAGTCTTCCAGGAGACATTCTGGAGGATGCAGTGTTGTCCCATCTGCAGGCACCTCTCTGGGCTGAGGGAGGAGGTTGTTCATCTCCAGGTTGAGTTGGCCAGGATTTGTGGGACCTCCTCTTCCATCCAGGGACCACCAGTGCCACTGCCGTTGCCTAAGAAGTTGCCAAGAAAGAGGAGCGATTGGACCACAGTGAGCTCAAGGAGGGTGAGGGTGGTGGAACAGAGGTGCATCCCTCCAGTTGTCCCTCTCCACAATTCCTATGCCATTCTGGCAAAGTGTGGTTCCTCTATGGAGGCACCTGCAGTGGAGACCAAGGAGGATGCTGGGAACCTCCACAAAGGAGACCCACAGGAGGGTGGCAGGGGACCCCGCAGGGGAAGGAAACAACTCCTGGTGGGGGACTCCATTGTTAGGAAGGTAGAACTGGTGGAGGAAGGGGAGAGAGAGGTAAGGTGCCTGCCTGGTGCCATGACTTGGAGGGACAGGGAGTGAATCCTCAGGATTGCCAGAGCAGCTGCACAGGGGAGGGAACTGGATGTCATTGTCCACCTAGGGACAAATGATCTGGCTAAGAAAGGGATTAGAGAAGTGCAGGAAGAGTTTGTGGAATTGGGGAGGGGCCTTAGACAAGTAGCACGCACAGTAACCTTCTCGGAGGTGCTGCCCATCTATGGCGTAGGAGAGGCAAGGGTGTTACGCACCATGGGATTCAATCAGTGGTTGAAAAACTGGTGTGGAGCTCAGGGATTTGGCTTCATTGGGGACTGGGGGTCCACCTGGAGTGATGCACGCCTATACTGGCATGATGGGCTGCATCTGTCCGGGAGGGAACCAGGATCCTAGGTGATAGGTTTAAATGCTTCATTGGCAAGCATTTAAACTAGCCAAGGGGGAAGGCACTGGAAAGGAGCAGGGAAATCCTAGCCCCCCCCAAAAATCAGGGTAGTAAGTGCGGTAAACCCCAACATATAGGTGTCGATAGGGAGAAGGGCAGGGGTTAATGGAGAAAGTGACAAAGGCAAGAAGGACAGGTATGGGGCAAAAAGGAGTAAGGCCATCAGGAAATGGAGGGTAATGAGTACCAATGCCCATAGTCTGGGCAACAAGCTCCCTGAGCTGGTGGCCTTGATGGAAGAGGGATGTCTGGATATCGTAGCAGTCACAGAAACATGGTACACAGAGAACCATGACTGGGATGTTAACACACCAGGGTACATAACCTACAGGAGAGACAGGCAGGGGAGAAGAGTGGGAGGAGTAGCTCTCTATGTAAAGGAAGGGATAAAAGCAACTGAACAAAAGAGCAAACAGGGAGGAGAGGAGGCACTGTGGATCACCTTGGAGACTGGAAAGGGCATCACAATCCGCACAGGGGTTGTATACAGACCCCCATGTCAGGGGGAGGGAATAGACAAGGATATGATAGAAGGCATTCTTAGAATGGCAGAGAAAGGGGAGATACTGTTGAAGGGAGACCTGAATATGCCAGATGTTAACTGGAGCACATTTGCTGCAGCCACATCCAAGAGCAGGGCCATTCTTGATGCTCTACAGGTGGTAGGCTTCAGACAGCTAGTTTCAGAACCCACTCATGAGGGAGCAATCTTAGACCTCGTACTCTCAAACGGGGGCAGTGAAAGGATCTCAGATCTAGAAGTGGGTTGCCATCTGGGAACAAGTGACCATCAAACAGTGTGGTTCACGTTAAACTCAGCTACTGAGTCAAGCCATACAAAAGTGAGGGTACTGGACTTCAGGAGGGCTGACTTTGGCAAGATGGGAGAGTGCCTCAGAAAAGCACTAGCAAACAGGCTAGAAGGAGGTGGAGCAACAATGGGGAATCATCAAAACTGCCATCACAGAGGCAACAAGCCTTTGTGTGAAGCAAATAAACAAATCAAAATGAAAGTAAAAGCCACTATGGTTCTCAAAAGAGGTGGCTGTGAAAGTCAGGAAGAAAAAGATAGCATTCCAGAAGTATAAGGAAACACAGAAGGAGCAGGACCGAGAGCTGTACCAGTTAAGGCAGAAGGAAGCAGGGAGGGAAGTCAGAATAGCAAAGGCCCAAACTGAGGAAAAGACAGCCAACTCGGTTAAGAAGGGGGATAAAACCTTTTATAGGTATATCAGCGAGCGTAGAAAGACAAAGGGAGGGATAGTGAGGCTGAATAGAATGAACGGTGGGTGGGCAGACGGGGACAGTGAAAAAGCAGGGATACTGAATTAATATTTCTGTTCAGTATTCACAAAAGAGGAGGGGGAAGTGCCTAATCCAATTAACAGAAGCACTCTTGATAGGGTGCTCGATCCCAGTCCTTTCCCAGAAGAAAGGGTTCTACAAGAACTCGAAAAACTGAAGGTGGACAAAGCAATAGGGCCTGATGAATTCACTCCAGAATTCTAAAAGAATTAAGGGGAGAACTAGTGAAACACTGGCTACTCTTTTTAATAAATCATGGGAGGATGGTGTGGTACCCGAGGACTGGAGGAAAGCGGATGCGATTCCCCTTCACAAAAGTGGGACCAAGACAGAGGCAGGAAACTACAGACCTGTCAGTTTGACCTCTGTGGTAGGGAAAATGATGGAGTCACTTCTGAAGGAAAGAATAGTTGAGTACCTAGAGGCCAGTGGGGCACAGGACACAAGGCAGCATGGGTTCACAGCGGGAAGGTCATGTCAGACGAATCTAATAGATTTCTTTGACTGGGTGACCAAAGTAGTAGACCAGGGAGGGGCTGTGGACATGGCCTACCTAGACTTTAGCAAGGCATTTGACACAGTCCCACACAAAAGATTAATGGTCAAATTAACCAGCCTGGGAGTGGGTCCCAGGGTAGTAGCCTGGGTAAAGGGTAAAACATTGGCTGGACAACAGGACACAGAAGGTAATTGTAAATGGAGTCCACTCTGAAGAAAGAGGGGTTATTAGTGGGGTACAGCAGGGTTTAGTATTGGGTCCAGTCCTTTTTAATGTCTCATAAGTGACATTGCAGAGGGACTGGAAGGAAAAGTATGTCTCTTTGCAGATGACACAAAGATCTGCAACAGGGTTGATACACAAGGAGGCATGGAAAGGATGAGAAGGGACTTGGCAAGGTTGGAGGAATGGTCAGAAGTATGGCAGCTAGGATTCAATGCAAAGAAGTGCAATATAATGCACCAGGGAAACAAGAACCCAGGGGAAGAATACACAATGGGGGGGGGTGGTAACAACAACAAAAAAGGAAAAGGACCTGGGGGTAATCATATCAGATGACCTTAAGGTGGGCAAGCAATGTGAGAAGGCAGTAGGGAGAGATGGGGGTATACTGGGAAGCATAGGGAGAGGCATCTCCAGCAGAAAACAGGAAGTTGTCATCCCTCTGTACAGACAGCTGGTGAGACCCCATCTGGAGTACAGCGTCCAGTTCTGGAGACCCCATCTCCACAAGGACATAGACAGGATGGAGGCTGTCCAGAGGAGGGCAACTAAAATGGTGCAGGGTCTGCAAGAGAAGCCATACGAGGATAGACTAAAGGAGATTAATATGTATACCCTTGAGGAAAGGAGAGAGAGTGGGGGACATGACAGAAACTTTTAAGTACCTCAGTGGAATCAACAAAGTCCAAGAGGGTAGCATCTTTCAGAAAAAGAGACATGCAAGAACAAGGGGACACAATTTAAAGATGGGGGGGGCGGTTTAGGGGCAATGTAAGGAAGTATTATTTCACAGAGAGGGTAGTGGATGCATGAAACAGCCTTCCTGAGGAGGTTGTGGGGTCGAAAGCTGTGGGAGAATTCAAGAATGCATGGAACAGACATAAGGCAATTCTTGTGGGGGGTAGGAAGAAATAGGCTGTTGGTTAACTAGGATCTGCGGCCTATCCTGTAGGTTGGGAAATGGGCAGACTAGATGGGCCAAGCAGTCCTTATCTGCCATCAAAGTCTATGTTTCTATGTTTCTATGTTTCTCTTTCCCTCTGCCATGCCCCACCCCCATGGATCTATGACAGTTGCTTGACAAATTTGTTGTTGACCGTTGTTACAGCAACACCTTTTTGACAACTGCAATTGGGGTCAGCATAAAGCCGGTCACTTGAGACTGTGTTTTCTTTGGTGGACTGTGCCCCCTGAACCCCCCCATGAGGGGGGGCTCTCCCACCTGCACCCCCATAACTAAAATAATCAACTCTGAGCCAGAGTTGATTCAGGGACGGGCTGCAAGACCCCCAGAAAGCAGTGCCGGGGTCCAGTGCCGACATTACAGCAACCTGTCACTGTTGTCGCTGTACTGTTGGTCATGGTGAAATTGTTGCCATAGCAATGGCATCCCCCCACACCTTCTTCTTCTTCCTTCTTGATAATAAGGCTGTTGAAATGTCATTTCTCATTTGCTCTTATGGGGGGCTGTGGGTTGATTCTCTCTTCATGGGTGTGGGGGTGATTGTTCTAAAAAACTGGAGTGACAGCTCTCCGTCTTTGAGGGCCCCGTTGTATGGTCTATTGCAGTTCTTTGTTGCTGCCCATTTGTACTGCTCTATGCATTCCTTAAGATGAATTTTGGCATGCTAGCCCCTAACCTTTTATCATGCCAATCAAACATCCTGTAATATTTATAATCATTTTCATCTGTTATAAACTTTTTCTGTTTGGCCTTTTTGATTTGTGCATCATCTCAGACTACTTTGTCCTGCAACAATTTTTTATATTTCGCCAGTTTCTGTGGAATTGTTACTTCCTTTAATTTGAATCTAAATTCCTTTATTTCCTTTGAAACGCTTTCCCTAACAACCATCTCTGATACCAGACTAATTGATTTTAATGCTTCTTCTCCCATTAGAACATGCCACTGTATCATGAATTCCTCATCCTCTGTGTCATATGATGGGTTTTTTTTTCAGAATACTGAGGCCACGTGGCACTCTTTTTACTTGAAGGTATGCATCAATGGTGACCTTATGCCAGTACATTCTCCATCTTTTCATAACACTTTTCTCCAGGGCTCTCTATATCCCCTTGAACTCAAGCTGCGTTTGTGTAGCTGAATTGTTGCTATTAGAAGATAACAATGGGATTGCCCTCCCACACGGTGCTAAATGATAACTCAGCAAAACTTCTGGATGTGATAACGTTGCTAGCTCCTTCTCTGCTGCTACCCCTGGCCATATTGTGCTCATCAGGACAACAAAACCCAGAAGACAAACACGTAAAATGTGGTCAGACGTATCTATGTCTTTCACAAAGCAGCTAGTGAGGCTATGTACTGTTAAACATATCTGTGTGAAATATTTAACAAAAAGGCTCAGTTATGGCATTTGAAAGTCCTTTTACTCCAATTCTGGGGAAATCAGCGCTCCTGGTAATATTATACAGAAACACATAAAAAAAGCTTGCCTGCTGTTTTTTTTTCCTGTATTTCTATTTTGCATACTGTTGAGGGAACAGCCATTCAGCTCCCTTTACTGTGGGTCCCTGCCAAATATCTTCTAATATAAGTGTTTCTACTCGCAAGTCCTGATCCTGGCTCACTCACCCATGGGGAAGGAACTGGTTTACCTGCTTTGTAAGTGCCTCCTGTAACAGAACAGTGATGACAGTGATGTCATGGGTGACCATGCAACATCAGCCATCCCTGCCCAAAAGATGCCATCGGCAGCCATAGGTGGATGCCAGAGAGGTTGGGAGGGTTTATAGGGATTGAAAATATGCCCTCAGTAGCATTCCTACATGCTTACCTGACCACCTTGGGCTGCCCTCCTTGCTGACTCCCATGTCTTAGGAGTCTTCTCAGTGGCTGGCAAGTGTGAAACATCTGACAGGGGCCCCACTATGTAGAAACAACCCTTGGGGCCTCAGAGGAGGTCAATGTGGGTCTAATCTGCATCCATTCCAGGTAAGCAGCATACAAGAGTGACTGTCAGAACAGATGGACAGACTGCGCTGAGGTTCTTTGTCTTTGCTCCTTTCTCTTTGCCTAATCATAATCCAAAAAATTAAGATCATCATAGGGCTGCTTCTTCCATCCTGGGGCTAAAATGCAGATCAGGCACACTGATAAGAAGTGAAAAAGACAAAACGCATGTCGGTGTCCTCTGTTTTCAGCCTTTGCACATTATGTCAGAGGTAATTCAGCACTATACACTCTTGCTTAAAGAAGGACTAGTCTGAATTCATTCATAGTAATTTGCATACATCCCATTTTGCTCTACAGTATGGAGTCATCATTTTGTGTTTCTTAGTCAGGACAGAGTATACTGAAGAGTGCAGGAGTGCAGGAAGTTGGTGATTGGCTTCAGTATAAACTGTAATATAAGCAAATGTGTTTCTTGGGAAAGGGGTAGAAAAAATGTACTCGCATGTTGTCCAACAAAATGTTCATGAGATCTTTCCGGTAGATCATACTGCAATCGAAGTGGGGTAAAAAACAAAACTATGCACTGAAGAGTAATGGAGTTATAGACAAAAAAAAACTCACACCAAAGAATATTTCTTTTTCTGTACTTATTTTGGGTTGCCTCACTGGCAGTCTGGGTTGCAAGTCATTTGTCTGCAGTTTTTGTAAGTACTAACACAACAGAAAATACTGGGTGAGACAAGTGCTGCTTTTATGGCAAGACTCCTTTCTGTAAATACTGTTATCCAGTGTCAGTCTGTTTGTCTTCTTTCTAATACTCTCAACACCCTACTCGGTCATAATGTCGCACGCTTAATAGCGTACGACATTATGACCAATCCGGTGCAGCATAGTATGCATGTGCTAATGGTGCAATACCGCGTATACTGCTGTACATGGTATTGCACCATTAGTGCTTTCCCAGGTAGAGAATAAGACCTCTGCTGGGAGTGGGTTCCATCGAGCAGGTGCTGTGGATTACAGGACTGAGCCACAGCAGCAGAAACCCAGGTGCTGCATCTGGGACCAGGTTTGATTCCCGGTCCCAGAAACATTTATTTGTTTTTTTACTTGTGCGTTTCCTGAGTTGAACCCCCCTCCTCCAGAGTTGAGAATCTTCAGTGGGGGAGTTTGGGATGCAGCCCCCCTGTAACAGGGGGGGCAGAGCCCCCACAAAAAAAAAAAGACATGCCTTATGAAATCACGCTGTATTGGCAGCGTGATTTTGCTATGTGACATTATGACCCCATGCCTCTCAACACTAGTCCAGCGGTTCATGAGTTCAAGTCACATATTAGGGACTTGGTCAATTGCCCAGTGCTGCCAATACAGTGCAGTACGGGGTAACATGCAGTAATGGGGTCCTGCTCTATACATTTCTGGTGGTTGTCCAGGAGGAAATAATAAAAAATGTTCAGTTTCTAGCCAAAGATTCACAAATGACATAAGAAGAACTTGATTTTAGAACATTCCCCCCAAAATTGTGTATACGCTTCCCCCCCCAAAAAAAAAATGGTGAGGCTTATCTTTTCTCCCTCTGCTGCCCTGAACTGTGTGACACCATCCATTTGCTGTTCTCTCCAGGCTCTGGGACTATAGTCTATGTGGTGACAGAGAAGAAGTCTTCTTGTTGCAATACACTGAGGTTTGAAAAACAAGCAGTTTAAGACATCAGCTTGCCAGTGAGTAAATTTAAATCTTACAAAACATGGCAAAATACGTAAGCAATAAGACACGACAGGGTGTGCATGGAACAGATTTTACTGCAGCGGCTAGAGGCGTAATGAGGCAAGGGCCTTGGCCGAGTGCCTTTATCCTGGCGGCAGTAAAATCTGTTCCATGCACTCACCTGGAGTTTCTTATTGCGTTATAAAATGGGCTCCTGTTTTAAAAACTTTTTACATTTGGGAAAAGCATGTTTATATGTAGAAACAATAGATTTACTTGTGTGCATTTATGATCAAATAGTCCTTCCACTCACAACAAATGATGTCACTGATGATGTCATTGTATTGTTGCCTACCTTCTTCTTCCTGTTTTTTCTGTTTTTCCCCACATTCAAGATATGGAATGTTTATCACGGAATGTTTACCATGGAATACATGGATTCAAAATTCTGCTCAGTTCCACTGCTAGAATGTTCCCTTTCTAACATACTATACACACACACACACACACACACACACACACACACACACACACACAACAAAGGCCTCTGTTACAGCCAGAGACTCAATTATCTCACTGTGAGGGCAAGGAGAAGAGATTTCCCTGATGAGCAGGTAAAGATAGTAGGGGGATTTTTCATGTCAGCAAAGAAACAGTTGTAATGAAAACTGTAAACAAGACTTAATGTTTCTATTTTTTTTATGAGTGTAAGGAGAATGTGTTGATGAGGAAAGCAACATTTAATTAATCTGTTTTATTTTGTATTTAAGGTACTTTTATTTTTAGGGCCCAGTGCAAGTGAATGTGATGCTTCCAGTTACAGGGCAAAAAACAATGGCTGCCAGTTGAGTTTTTAACATTCTATTAGCTTAATGATTCCAGTGGTGATCAGTCCCCATTTGGCAGCACTTTTTATTTTCCATGCATGGAACATAATTGCTACATGAACAACAGCCACTCAGATTTCAGGATTTTCTCTTACCATTTTATAATAGATTTTATATCAAAGGACATTAAGCTGATGGATGTACCTCAAAGGTCAGGGGCTCCATAACTTAAACTGACATTGACATCTGTAAGATTTTAGGTAATTGACAGCCCTTTACACCAATCACATTTCTGCCCTTGCCAGAGAAAGTCTGAGAGCAGATCCAGGACTGGGCAGTTGCCAGGGATCTCTTACAGTGTGAGGAGGGCTCATTTTGCTTGCCAAAGCCACTGATGGAAGCCTGCCTAGGGCTTCTACAGCCATTCATCAGAAGGTGACTGAGGATTCTACAACCTGTAATGTATAGAGACTGAACTGTGTGTTTGCTGACTGTGTCAGAATGACACCTTGTTGGAGAAAGAGACTGTTCCTGTTTTTCCTTTGAATGGAGGCAAAATCATGCTGATCCAGTAGGTGTGTCATAGCTGCCAGCCTGCAGTGTGGCTCAAGACTGCTGTGTAAAAGCCTGCACTAAGTCTGCAGACAGGAAGATGGATCATCAGTGCTACTGCTAGATACTGGGTAATGTACCACACCAGGGTCCAGAAGCCTAGCTGTGTGTGTTGCATGTGGCCCCTGATCTTTAAACTGATCTGTCCTGCAGAAGAGAAGGAGAGTGACACAAGAGAGGTCCAGGTGACTGTCAGAGAAGAAAGTCTGATCACAGGCTGAGGCACCTGATATCTGCATTGTCGAGCTGATGCCCTATCTATACAACTGATCAGCTGCTTGAGAAAACCTGCACCTGCAGAGAAGCAGGAAGAGGAGTCTATGCTTTCAGGGAAGTTGGTAACATCAGAACCATGAATATTCTCAGGGCTTGCCCTGCAGCTGGGATTTTGTATAAATATTTCACTAAAGCTACAGCTCTTGCCATTAGGCTAGGATCTACTTAACAATTTCGTGACCTGTGGAGTTTGAGTTTGAACATGTTTTATTCTGTTTTAAAGTGCACCACTATCAGCCAAACAACTGCAACTTCTATGGGCCTGCACTGTTTCTCTGGCTGTGTATCCAGTGAAGCACAGGGTGCTACAAAAAGGTTTCAAATGGTTTAAACTGATACCAGTTTGAAGTGGGTAGTGCCCCCAGTACAGCAGGGCTGGTAATTCAAAAGGGTACAGTCACAGTATTTCCACTAGTTCCCCCATGGATTGCCCCCTGCGGTGGGGCCAGGAAGGAGAAGGCCAACCCCCCTCCCTGGAGACCCAATCCAGAAGCCAGGATTGGCCCTCAGGGTGCAGCAGACCATCATTGAGCACTGCCAGACTCAGTTTTCTGCTGTGTTTCTCCCATCTATCCTCCCTACTGATGTAAGCATATCGGAGCATGCCTCCTGACCCATACTGCCCTCCAGCCACCACCAGAGGGAAGTCAGTGAGTGGGATGACAGGTCTCCTCCCCCCCACAAGAGAGAAGAGCAGTCCTCTGGATGCTCAAACCTCTCTCCCCCTGCCAACCCTCAGTGCCCTGGGCTTTGTTCTTGAACCCGGGTCACCGGCATGGCGCAATGTGTAGCAACCAGTGCCTCAACCTCCAGCACCACGGGGCCAGCTCACTACTGCTATTTGAAGTGTTATTACTGCTGTTTTAAAATTTATTTAATAGGCCAAGCTGAGTCAGGCACCAAACTTCAGTCCTGCATTTACAGTTCATGAGTTATAACCAGAAAGAGTTTTGCTTTGCATTTCCATATCCCTTGTGAATATTCCCCAATAAATATTTCATTGTCATTTTACAACTTGTCTTGTGAGCATGTTTATTTTATTTCTTGTTTATTTATTTATTGAATCATATTAGAATTAATACCTTTGAGTCAGAGACTCCTTTACAAAGGCTCCATGTCATAGAATACAATAGTAAGACATCGGTGAGACATTACAAGGTATAAAACAGTGGTGTAAGGAATATCACACCATACAGTAGATACAGAGTATAGTGCATACAGACAAAGTGGTTCAGGATATTAACAACAGTCAGGAGTAATACAGGATATTGGTGCAGTCGGAAATTAACAATGTGCAGTATTTACAACACACATAGGCTGCACATAGGTGCCACACATAGGCCAGTGCTAGACAGTGCAGGCCAGTGTGTGGCAACTAGTCAGTGGCCTGAGCAAAAAAGCAACAGAGGCCAGCAACAAGTACCTACTGGCAGGACCAAGGGGACCCAATGTAATGGCTTAGCCAAAGCTGAAGGGGGGGGGGGTCAGGTGCAGTCACATGCTGAGGCCTGTGCTATGTGCTTATGGAGGTGGGATTTGAACAGACCCAGTTTGGGTTATGAGATGATCGATTTGGGTAGTGAATTCAGCCAGAGGGGAGCCTGGTACCGAAAGGTTCTTTGACTCATGGAGGTTTTGCAAAGTGGGACCTGGTAAGGAGTTTTCTCTGAGTGATGGGTGCATCTGGTATTAGGGGGAGGGAGAAGCAGTGGGGCAGGGGAAGTGGGAATGAGGCCAGTGTGATTTTCATGGCAAAAAGACAGGTCTGGTATTTTAGGCGATCATCAAGGTTTGGCCACTTGGTACTGTCATAGAGCGTGCAGATGTGCGTGAGCCGGTCACAGCCAGTGGCCACCCTGCAGGCCTTGTTCAGAGCAACTCTGATTTTGTTGAGGTATGTGCTATCAGCAGCACCATAGATAATGATACCATAATCTATGAGTGACAGGACTGAGGTGGAAATGGCAAGTTGTAGTGCTTCATGGGGGAGGCATCGTCTTTACTGGTGGAGAAGACCGATACGCACATTAACATCCGTGCTAAGTCGGCGGATATATTCATGATAGGAGAGTCCGGAGTCAAGGGTATCATCTAGGTATTTAAACAAAGTTACTTGTTCCAGGAGTTCATTGCAGGAGTTAAGAATGAGCAGGGGGTGGGCACTGAACTTGTTTTGGTCATGCGCAAACAGCATAGGCTTCATTTTTTTACGGTTTAGGACAAGCCTATGGTCTGCAAACCAGGACTCGGCCTCAGGAAAAGACCTTTGGAGGGTTGATTGGAGGGCGCCAGGGTTGGCATTAGTGCTAAAAAAAAACGCATCATCAGTGTACAATAGGGGGTTCCCAGTACAGGCTTTGGGTAAGGTGTTAAGGAATAGGGTAAATAGCAGGGGGCCAAGGATCGATCTCTGTGGGACCCCAGAAATGACTTGGAGAGGGAACGACTGAGTCTGTGCTAGTCTGACCTTTTGGGTTCTGCCAGATAGATAGTCCAAGAACCAGCCTGTGGCATCCTGTGAGAAACATATTTGAGTAAGTGTGGCTAGGAGGAGCGAGTGATGCACAGTGTTGAATGCTTTCGAGAGATCAATATAAACAGCACCAGCAATCTGGCCTGCGTCCAGGGTTGCATGTATGGTACTGGTAAATTCTAGGAGAGCGGTGGTGGTACTGTGGTTTTTCCAGAAGCCATGCTGCTCAGGGCAAAGGAGGTTGTGTTTGGCAACATAGTCAGTGATCTGGGAGGTGACTATTTTCTTGAGTACTTTGGTGAGAGGGGGTAGAATCGAGATGGGACGATAGTTACCAGGTATGGTACAGTCACTGCTCTTAAGGATGGGAGTGAAGAAGGCAGTTTTCCATTTAGTTGGGAATTGCCCTAGGGCAAGAAAATGGTTCAGTAGAGCAGTGAGAGGGTGTAGTACCTCAGTGAGGGTCAGTCTTATTAGTTTAAGATCGAGGGAGTCATTGCTGAACCTAGATTTGCCAAGTGCTCTTTGTAGGAGTGGGGCAGCCTCACACTGGGAAATAGCTTTGAAATGAAAGAGGGGCACTTGGGCAGGTGCAGAGGGGGTTGGGGGTAGGTGCAAAGAAGTTGTTAGGGAGTACACTGCTGAGATCTTAGAATGAGGATTTCAGCGTGTTTGCTATTATCTCAGGGTCAGTGGAGATACAGCCATTAAGGGGGGAGGCAGTTGAGGTTTTGCCACTAAGTTCTTTGAGAGAGTCCCAGAATTTGTGCCCCGTACCCCAGGAGGCAGAGAGTATATTTCTATAGTACTCAGACTTGGCCTGGTGGACCGCCCAGGTGCAGTGGTTCCTGGCCTCACAGTAGCGCTGACTATCGGTAGGCCTCCCGGTCTCCAGCACTATATGCCAGAGGTTGTCCCGGTCACACATAAGGTCCAGTAGGGACTGCGACACCCAGGGGGTATCAGTACCTTTGATGACCCATTTGCTGTAGGGTGTGAAGCGGTCACAGGCGGCATTGAAGGAGTTGATAAAATACTCCAGAGCCGCGTCAATATCAGACAAGGTTACAATGGGTGAGTAGTCCCAAATGGAGAGGTGTTGCTTCAGCAGCCGTAGTTTGCCCGCTCCAAGGCGGCATTGGAAGATAACTTTGGGGGGGGGCCTTTTGATGTAAGACCAGTGACAGAGCACTGGTGAGTGGTCGCTCAATGCATCAGGTAGTACCGTAACCTGGGAAAATTTGTGGGGGCAGTTGGTGAGAACTAGGTCAATTAGGGTTGAGGTGCCAGTTCTTAGGTTGCAGCAGGTGGCTGATGGCAATAGTTGTGATAGATTGAGGGCTGCCATGGCATCCTTATGGGAGGCCGCAACGTCAGCTAGCCAATTTACATTGAAATCACCCAGGGCAATGATTTCAGCCTTGTCTGGATGTTGCTGGATGTAGGCTAGAACTGACTGAAATGCTTTTTTTTTTTGGTTTCTGGGCAGGATATAAACAGAGAAAATGAACAAAGGGGCCGTGGAGGTGGAGATATTGACTTGTAGGGAGAGAACCTGTGCACTGTGATCAACAGCTGGGGAAGGTAGAGTAAGACCTTGGAGGGTGTCCCGGAGGTAAATAGCACACCCTCCCTCCCTTTTAGTTAGTCTGTCAGCGTGATAAATAGTATACCCTGGGAGAACTACCGTGGAGTCAGGGATGCAGGAACCGCAACATCCATGGCGACCCAGTTAAACCTTGGTGGCACCGAGGAGATCTCCTGTTCTCTAGTCAGACCCCACATGGAGTCAGGTGCAATCATGTTACTAGTAGTAAGTCATTAACTGCATTTTTGTTAATTTTAAGGTTCTCCTGTGATTTGTCATGTGTAGTGGGGTCACTATGGGGAGGTGGAGAGGCATTGCATCCCAGAGGGTTGTATTGCTCTGACACCAGGCCCACTTAAACCTAACTCTATTGGGAAGCAGTCCAGAGGGCAGGAAGCTCAAGAGTCCATAGGACCACTCATCTCTGCTGGAGGTTCAGCATGCCCGAGCACTCAGACCCGGGGTGCAGTGTGATGGACACTGGCATAAACCATGGTGTCATGTGCACGTCATGCTCCTGGTGGGCATACATGAAAAAGCGTGACCCAGGCATGACAACGGTGAGAGAGTTGGACATATGGCTCTCGACCACTGGCACCCCGATCCATGGAGGAGGACCCCGATGAAATCAATAGGTATGGCACAGAAGCTGGGGTTGAGTCAGGGGGCCTCTCCCCCACTTCATCCCTGCTTGGGGGGTAGAGCCATGACTCTGTGGGGGGTCCTCCCAAGAGGTAGGGTTCTGGAGGGTTAGCTGGGTGACAGTGCTGGTGTTCAAGGGGTCAAAAACAGAAAAACAGGGTTCAGTACTGGGACCGGTACTTTTTAATGTCTTTATAAGTGACATTGCAGAGGAACTGGAAGAAAAAGTATGTATCTTTGCAGATGACACAAAGATCTGCAACAGGGTTGATACACAAGATGGAGTGGAAAGGATGAGAAGGGACTTGGCAAGGTTGGAGGAATGGTCAAATGTATGGCAGCTCAGATTCAGTGCAAAGAAGTGCAAGGTAATGCACATGGAAACAAGAACCCAGGGGAAGAGTACACAGTGGGGGGTGAGATACTGACAACAGTAAAAATGGAAAGGGACCTGGGGATAATTATATCAGATGACCTAAAGGTGGGCAAGCAATGTGAGAAGGCAGTAAGGAAGGCTGGGGGATACTGGGATACATAGGAAGAGGCATCAATAGTAGAAAACAGGAAGTTGTTATCCTCTGTACAGACAGTTGGTGAGACCCCATCTGGAATATCAGTGCAGTTCTGGAGACCCCATCTCCAAAAACATAGACAGAGTGGAGGCTGTCCAGAGGAGGGCACCAAAATGGTGCAGGGTCTGCACCGGAAGACATACTGAAGAAAGACTAAAGGAACTTAATATGTATACCCTTGAGGAAAGAAGGGAGACAGGGACAAAGTCCAAGAGGGTAGCATCTTTCAGAAAAAGAGATGTGCAAGAACAAGGGGGCACAATTTGAAGATAGAGGGGGGGACGGCTCAGAGGTAATGTGAGGAAGTATTTTTTCATGGAGAGGGTTGTGGATGTATGGAACAGCCTCCCTGAGGAGGTCATGGAGTCAAGAACAGTGGGGGAATTCAAGAATGCATGGGACAGACATAAGGCAGTCCTAGTAGGTGGTAGGAGGAAGTAAGCTGTTGGTTAACTAGGATCTGCAGCTTATCTGTTAGGTAGGAAAATGGGCAGACTAGGTGGGCCAAGCGGTCCTTATCTGCCGTCAAATTCTCTGTTTCTATGTTTCTGTAAAAAAATGTTTTAAATTAAACCTAACTCTGGATGGAGGCAGCACACAAACTAAAAATATCTGGATACGAACCCCCCCCCCATCAAGAAAAAAGGAATCCAGGCCCCTCAACCTTGTTTGAATCCACAAGGCAGGGGCAGTAACCACAACATCCATGGCAACCCAGTTACACCTTTGGTGGCACCGATGAGATCTCCTGTTCACTAGTCAGACCCTACATGGAGTCAGGTGCAATCAAGACTATTTTGGTTCCCTACTGAAAAAATTCTTCTAGATGCCATGACATGTGACTGATGGTGTGCTGACTGCACATCAAAACTTTCATGGAAAAATACCCCACAGTGACAATCTCGACAGGTTCGAGATTGTCGCTGTGAGAGACCCGTGGGTGAAATTTCGACCTTTCACCATGTTTCACCCCCTTCAAATCAACTCTGACTCGGAGCTGAGAATCTATAGAAGGTGGGTGCGGGGGTTGCAGCCCCCCTGAGAGAAACAAAGCAATGTCAGACAGGCAAAATTTCGTCTGTCAACATTGGGGATCTTGCTATGCCAAAATTTGACAACAGTGTTGTCGATTCGGCATAGGTAAACCATGACTAATCAGTTGGTGTGCAGGTGAGGATCTGGATCCTCAGAAAGCTATATTGCTCCCTAGAGTCCCACCTGGGACTGATATTGGAAAAACTGAAGAAGGTCTGTACGGAGTAAAGGGTCTTGGCAAAGTAGCTCTATGATGATTTTCCCTGGATAGTAACACCCAGAGTTTGATGTTATTGGTGGAGTACTGCAATACCGTGGATGCCACTAGAGTGCTCGACGGGCTGATCACAAATGGAGGCAATGCTAAGTAGACAATAGTGACTCATGCCAGTGTGGCTACCTCAAAGCTAGAAGTCCTACCTGTGACTGAAAATTTTGAAGAGAAGTTCTGTGAATAGCTACAGGTTGAAGGGAATTCAGCCAGTGAAGTTTGGATGTTGTTAGATAGGCAAGGGGGTACACCTCCTCAGATCAAAGGAGCAGGACCCACCTATGTGCTGTCCAGAGCTGATTCATACAGGAGATTGAGAATATTTTCAGGAGTGGAGCACATCTCTGCTGGAAAAGATGACTTAGAAACGTGTATGGGCTAGGCTGCTCCATTAATTCAAGACTAGCAATGTTCAGAAGCCAAGAAAAGAAAACATCTTGCAGAAAACCTTCAAGGTCCTGCCTTAAAAAAGCTTTAAAGACCTTCCTTTTTAATCAAGCATTTTAGTGACATGAATTATGTTGGATTGTGTTTTGAATATAATGTTATTTATAACTGTGGTATTTAATATTGTATGAAGGCTATTGTAAGGGCGCCCTGAGCTTTGAAAGGGCGCCTTATAGAAATAAACATTTACTTGCTTACTTTACTTACGGTACTTAGAAACTATTCATTCTGTGAGATTCACTGATCCAGAAAAAACAGCCCCAGATTATCTGACCACTATGGAGAATGTCTTTAAAAGCACATAATCCAGACAAGCTCTTTTGTGGAAGTTCAACATGACAAAGAAATGAAAGGGAGAACCATTGTCTGCATTTTTGAATCACTTCAAATGGACATTGCAAAAGGTATTTTGAACAGGAGGTGCGGCGCTCCAGCACTTGAACCAGATGAGACTGGCACACATGCTCGAGACTGCCTGACATTCCACTTTGTTGCTTCTCAAACTGCATCTGGCAGACAGAAAGTACAAGCCCCTGTCTCACAGAGTGCTGATGTGAGAAGTCAGAGAAGCTGAAGAAGAATGATGAGGACGTCACCATATCTTGACAGCTATTACACAAGTCATTGAAAGTGTACCTCCTTGAGAGACTCAAGGAAAATAATTGCTTAAAGAGTATAAAGAGGTACTGTAATTGCAATGTCAAAAACACAAGCATTTTCCTCCCATGACAGGACACCCACCAAAGCCAACATGTTGCTCCATCTCAGAAAAATCCAGCAGTAATGGGTGTAGGAGTGCAAGCACAGACACAACCTGTAAATTGTAATCTCCAAACCCAAGTTAATGAATTGTGTGACCTGGCAAGAAAACTGAAAAGATGTAATACTCAGCCCGTAGCCTGGTAGAGGGAAAGCAGCCCTGAGCCAAGATGAGCTGCAGTCAGTGCCCTTGTCAGAAGTCCAAACACATATCCCCCAAAGGCAAACAACCAGGATTGGAGGCACCACGTGATGGACCACCTAGTTCATGCCAGTACAGAGATGGAGTTTTTTGCTAAAGATATGGAAATGATGGGCACACAAAGAAAGAGTGTCAGTTACAGGAAAATCTGTAGAAAGGCACCAGTAAACTACTCAATTGAATCCAGAAGCAGGAAAACTACCCCAGGGCCCAGTAGCGCACTGGAGTTCCTTCAGCAACATGCTCTAACCAATCAGTAAAACAACCAGCCACATCGGCAGTGAAATAAACAACAACATTCTTTACCAGATCATCTTGACAAGTTACTTGGTCCTTCAACTGAGGCAACCATAGCCATCAGTGGCGTGTCAGCTTGAGCTGTCCATGACAGTGGCTCCCGAGTCACCATCAAGGACTGGTATGACAAACACCTGTCCAAGAACAGTAAACTGGACTATTGAAAGGCCTGAATATGTGGGGGCTGAGCAAAAAGTCCTACCCCTACATGGTGTGACAGGCATATAACCAGATTGATCTGTTCATTACTTTTGTTAGTGTAGATATTTTCCTTTCATGAGTTCTGTTATTTAAAAGTAGATGAAAATATGGCTTCCAAGTCACATGTCCAGGCAGGTCCTGTGGAAAATACTAGTTAACTGTTCAGTGTACCTTTCCCACAAGCTCATCTAAGCTTCACATCCTGGCAGATACAAAGGTGCAATTTCAAACACCTCAGACATCTTGAAAAACAAGATCGTAAAGTTGGACAGAGGATGTCTAGGTGTGAAAGAGGCTTGTTGGCCCAAATTATGTCACGCACACGCACACACACACACACACACATTTGGGCTCGGGGAACAGTGGGGAACTGCCACTCAAAGGGGTGTGACCACTCCCCACAGTGAGAAAGGGAATAAATTGTGGTGCTGAAAGCCAGCACTTCCTCTTTCTCTGTGCCATTCAACATCCAAAGAAGGGGAAGGGCCCTGCCACAGAAAAGCTAGCTGAATGGTAAATATAGAACAGTTTTGAGAAAGTGTCTCTGTAGATAGTGGGCAGGTATAGAGTTTTTAGAGTGAGGAAAGCTCAGTTTTTTTCTACCTGTCAACTGTCTGTTTAGCTTCATTTATTTTCCATTCTGAGCAAACTTGTAAACCTTTAGTTTGACTATAAATATATCCTGTTTGTAGGTAGGTAAAATGTTATTTTTATACAGGATATCGCCTGTCATTAGGGATGAAATCCCTGTTTACAAGACAAGTCCTGTTTGATATCACAAAGAGGCATAACAATACATAAGGTAAGTTGCATATACAAAATTTGTACAAAATTGAACTAAATTACAACAGACACTATGCAAAATACATATAAACAAAATTGTCTGATACCTCAAACACATATAACACTTATATAGATGTGCAAGCAGATTTAAGTTACTGATTTCAATACACAGACAGATATGTGGCTACATGGAACAGTGGACAGATAACATCAATTATCAAGCTAACAGCTACACACAACTCGGGAAATTGATTTTAACCCCATGTTTGTAAAGACTTGTAGTTCTTCTAGTAAAGAATCTATTTTTGATAGAACAGTGACTGCTTGTTTATTTAAAAAGGTAATTTTGCTATTTCTGCTGGACTATGTTTGCAGTCTATCTCTAAAGGGCACTCTACCAATAGTTATTGTGGAGATCTTCCTTACCTTGAGCAGGAGGTAAAAGGGCAAGTTTTCCTAGTTCCTGGCAAAAATCAAGTGGTGGTGGTGAACTAGAAGTCTCTGGTTTGGGATCTTTTGTCACACCTTGGCTACTTGAAAGTTTGGATTACTTTCCTGTCCACAGTTGCTAGAGTTAGTGACACAGGTGAAACTTTGGCATTGGTCTGCCTACAGTCTGGAATGTTTGATAACATGCACATCCTCACTGGAACAAACACACACATGTTTGGATGCTTAGCCCAACTCTGACAGGAGTGAAAGGCACAGCAGAATGGAAGAATACTGGGAGTATATGGACTGCTGAAGAAGGCCTACCAGAAGAAGATGCAAAAGAGACCAGAGAACTGTGAAGATCCTGTTGGCATAGTCTGGCACTGAGATGACAAACAACTTGTCCTACCCCTAATGCAGAAAGTAGCATCAGTGGAGTGATAAGGTTGAAGAAGGATGTGAAGAACTAGATACAGATGATAAGTGCCCCTAAAAAACACAGATTGCCAAAACGACTATTGGTCAAACTGAGTGTACTGCCTGTGAGAGCACATGCCTATGGGAGAAGAATCATTGTCCAGGTGAAGCATATAACTGATCAAAACATTACAGTAAAAAGGTCAAACGTTGGTTTGCGTGTACTGTGCAAATACTGAATAGCCCCAACCCAACATGAAAGATGTGGATTCTGGAACTGACCTTGAGTTCTTTGCCTATAGTGATTCATCAACACCTGAATGGAAGAACAGAGTGAGTCAGAAATTGGCAGAAGGAACCAAAGTCTTTTTGCTTCATTAATGGGATATTGGATGAGTCATCGGAGAGGAACATCACATCAGATTGCATTATGATTGCCCTTTTCAAGACTGATCCCATCGCCTTATCTCAGCAATTATTATGATGTGAGATAACATCCTTTAGTAATTGCTAGCAGCAGGTGTAATGCAAGAATTGAGAAGATGTTATACCTCTCCTATCATAGATGTGCCCAAGAAGAATGGTATAGTTGGCACATATGTTGATTATAGAACTCTGAATAGGTGGACCACCCCTTTTCAATATACCATGCTGAGGATTTAGGATGCTCTGAATAGTCTTAATGGAAGAAAGTGGTTTTCAGTTATGGATTTGAGGAATGGGTATTAACAGATCACAATGGCTACCGAAGGGAGAGAAAAAACTACTATTTTATCACACATGCCCACACAATGCAAAGCATCATGGGCTGCATATGCAAATCACCACAGAATTTATTTATTTATTTATTTAAGAGATTTATCAGGAAGGCATACTGAGCAAAGTACCGCTCGATTCCAGATGCACCCTGGGGAATGTTATGCTGGTTCAACTTTAAGCAGAATTGCATGGTGCCGAAAGGCCTCTCACACAGTTTGCAAAGGGGGCTAACAGATGACATAGACACGTGTTTCGTCCTACCAGGACTCATCAGTATGCCTCGTCTGTTTGACATCCCAGTGGAATGAACCAGCTACCCTAAGACGGTCTCTCTGGGTTATGTTGTGGTGAACCCATTAAAATAAAAACTATTTAAAGACAAAGAACCTCTGTGTACAAACACTGAGGCAAGGTTACCCAAAGGGCATTTGGCTGGGAAGCCAAGTTTCAAGAAAATACAAAATCACACATGCCCACACATCGCCCCAGCCAAATGCCATTTGGGGTAACTCTTGCCTCAGTGTTTGCGCACAGAGGTTCTTTGTCTTTTAAATAGTTTTTTATTTTAATGAGTTCACCACAACATAACACAGACAGACCGTCATAGGGTAGCTGGTTCATTCCACTGGGATGTCTAACAGACGAGGCATACTGATGAGTCCTGGTAGGATGAAACACGTATTCATGTCATCTGTTAGCACCCTTTGCAAACTGTGTGAGAAGCCTTTTGGCACCATGCAATTCTGCTTATTGTTGAACCAGCATACCATTCTGTGGTGATTTGCATATGCAGCCCATGATGCTTTGCATTGTGTGGGCATGTGTGATTTTGTATTTTCTTGAAACTTGGCTTCCCAGCTTAATGCCCTTTGGGGTAACCCTTGCCTCAGTGTTTGCGCACAGAGGTTCTTTATCTACTATTATATGCCTGCTTGGCTTCTACAAAATGTTGTACTGTGCTCCAAGACATATCTGGCACCCAGCAACATTCCAGCATCTCATGGAGTGCGTAGCCAAAGACATGGACCTCTTGGAATGTTTGGTCTACCTTGATAATGTCATTGTGTTCAGAAAGACTCTTGAGGAGCACACAATGCTAGATTGACTGGAAGAGTCCAGGCTCAAGCTGTCTATTGATAAATGCCAATTTTTCCAGATTTCTTTTCAGACATTTGGGATATATCATGTCAGCACAAGTGATTGAGATAGACCCAAGCAACACTGAAGTCTTGACCACCTGGCCCAAGCCAAATAATCTGAAAGACCTACAGCATTTCTTAGGATTCTGCAGGTACTACCAATGCTTCATTAAAGATTCTACCCAAGTGGTGAGACCACTGCTGAATCTAACTCAAGGTTACCCACCAACAAATAAGAATATAAAGTACCCTGCAGTTACAGAACCAACCAAAACATACTTCAAGCCAAGTGACCCATTCAGTCAGAGATGGGACACACAATGCGACAAGTAATTCCAAGAAATTATCAACCGTCTGACCAATGCACCAGTGTTGGCGTATGCCAGTCCAGCAAAGTCCTATATTATACATACAGATGCTACTGTGTGAACTTGAAGCTGCCATTTGCAAAGTTATCTTTAATGATTAAGTCCATTCCCCTTCACCAGTAGAAACTAGAGCACTACAGAACGGAGCTACCCCATCCACAAATCGGAGTTTCTTGCTCTCAAGTGGGCTTCTGTAAATCAGTTTCACAAATACTTGTATGAAGCACACATCACTGTCAAAGCTGATAACAACCCTTTGACGTGTGAAAACAACTGCAGTGAGATGCTGCTGAACACAGATGGCTATCCGCCTTGTCAACCTATGACTATTGTGTGGAATACAGACCCGGCCTGAATCATGTGAATGCAGATGCACTGTTGGCTTGAATCATGTGAATGCAGATGCCCTGTCAAGATGACCAAATGCATCCTGCACAGACATTAACCATGGGTATGAATCCCAGAGTAAACTATCAAAGCACTAAGCAAAAACTTTGAAACAGATGAGCTACAGTCATCTGCAAACTTCCATCATCTTATAGACAATCTTGGCACCTCTGGTGACTGTCTACCAAATGCTTACATAGAAACCTAGAATTTGATGGCAGATAAGGACCACTTGGCCCACCTAGTCTGCCCATTCTCCTACCTAATGGATAGGCTGCAGATCCTAATTAACCAACAGCCTACTTCCTCCTACCTCCCCCCTACTAGTATTGCCTTATGTCTGTCCCATGCATTCTTGAATTCTCCCACTGTTTTTGACTCTACAACCTCCTCAGGAAGGCTGTTCCATGCATGTACAACCCTCTCTGTGAAGAAATACTTCCTCACATTACCTCTGAGCCATCCCCACTCTATCTTCAAATTGTGCCCCCTTTGTCTTGCACATCTCTTTTTCTGAAAGATGCTACCCTCTTGGACTTTGTTGATTCCCTTGAGGTATTTGAAAGTTTCTATCATGTCCCCCCTCTCCCTCCTTTCCTCGAGGCTATACATCTTAAGCTGCTTTAGTCTTTCTTCATATGTCTTCTGGTGCAGACCCTGCACCATTTTGGCTGCCCTCCTCCGGACAGCCTCCACTCCGTCTATGTCTTTGCAGAGGTGGGATCTCCAGAACTGTACACAGTACTCCAGATGTGGTCTTACCAACAGTCTGCACAGAGGGCCAACAACTTCCTGTTTTCTACTGGTGATGCCTCTCCCTATGCATTCCAGTATCCCCACAGCCCTCCTTACTGCCTTCTCACATTGCTGGCCCACTTTTAGGTCATCTGATATGACTACCCCCGGGTCCTTTTCCATTGTTGTTGTCAGTATCTCATCCCCATTGTTTACTCTTCCCCTGGGTTTTTGTTTCCCAGGTGCATTACTTTGCACTCCTTTGAGTTGAATCTAAGCTGCCATACATTTACTACCATCTTGCTGCACTAGACCGGACCACCCTTCCACAGTTAATGCCCCAAGATCTGCAAAGAGAACAAAGAATGGACTCTTGTCTAAAATGCATTGTCTTCACCCTGAAGGGAGTGATGCCTCACAATTGTGTACAAATGATCCTGAAACAAAGTGCTACTGTGAGAGTGACACAAGTTAAAAATCAAAGGCAAACTTGTACCATGAAATCCAAGGATCATAGGGTTTCCCCAAACTGCAGCTGGTACTACCTTCAAAGTTCAAAAGAGCTGTGCTTCATGCACGGTGACATGGGACACCCTAGAAGTGAGTGAACCTTGGACCTTGTCCACTTTCACTTCTATTGGCCATGTATGGCGAGTGACATGGAACAGGAACAGTATTGCAAATCCTGCAATGGATGTGTGTAATGCAAAACTCTGCAACAGAGGACAGCCCCTCTAGTCGATGCCATAACAAGTTCACATATGGAGCTGGTATTCAGAGATGTTCTCAGCCTGAAACCAGATTCTAAAAACATAGCAAATATCTTGATAGTAACAGATCACTTCTCCAGATACTTCCCAGCTTATTCGACAAATGACCAAAGGGCAACAACTGTCGCAAAACTCCTAATAGAAAAATTCTTTGTGCACCGTAGTGCCCCACAACAGATACATTCAACCCAAGGCTGGTATTTTAAAAGCAAACTAGCAGAAGAACTATGCCATATCACCCTCAAGGTGATCCTTAGCCTGAGCAGGTCAACCAAACTCTACTAAACACTTAAGGCATATTGGACCCAAAGGAAAAGAGCAAGTGGAATAAAGAAGTTAGTGCATTAGTCCATGCATACAACTACAACAAAAGAGACCCCACCAGATTCTCTCTGTATTGTCTGATGTTCAGCCAGGAAGCCAGACTATCAGTGGACTTATTTTTTTTCTCAATTAAATGTTATTGAAAAAATATTTTAAACAATTAATATTCAGGAGCAAATATCAATGAGTTCAAACAATGCATCAACTGCAAATCAACAATAAAAAAATAAAAAACATGTATAGTTAACAAAAGTTTCATCTATCATTTCTACTTTTCAAAACAGTTAAGTAATAAGAAATTGAAAACTTTTAAGGAATAGTTATAGTTTACTCCCAGTCGACTTATGTTTTGGTGTCCCTGCCAGTGGAGCTAGTCCAGAGACTTATCTTCAGTATGTCCAAAAATTGAAAGACCAGTTAAATGCCATCTATAAGTTGGCCATAGATGTTGCAGCAAAATGTAACAAAGCCAATAAAGACACTGTAGTTATGACAGATGGGTGAAGACACATGGACAGCTGCCAGGAGACCATTTTCTGTTAAGAAATTGTTGACTGCCAGGGAGGCATAAAATTGCTGACCGATGAGGCAAGACCCCATATGTTGTGATGGAAAAGGAGCGAGACATGCCCATATACATGATTCATCCTAAAAGAGAGGCAAGTAGGTAGTGGATCATTCACTGAAATTGAATAGCTGATCCCCAGTAATGCAGTGTGAACTTCAAAACCTCCAAAACCCTCAATAACTTGATCTGCTATGCACAGACAAAAAAGTAAAGTAAAAGGCAAAGCAATCTGAAAGAAAGCAGTGCCTGATAGCAGTGAAGATTTTGACCTATACTTTTTTATTTTACGTTGCCCATTATCTCCCAAATAACCCAAGATTATTGAAAGTTAAAGAACTAGGTCTATGGCTAATTGACCCTTTACATAAAATATTTAACTTGTCCATTGAAACAGGTATTATCCCACAAGACTGGAAATCTGCCACTGTAATACCAATTTTTAAGAAAGGTGATCGAGGCAACAGGGCAAATTATAGGCCAATAAGTTTAACTAGAATTTTAGGGAAGATGCTGGAACATTTTATCAAAGACAGACTTGAACAAGAAATCCTAACTAAAAACCTAGATGATAAAACATAATATGGGTTTAAGAGACATGGATCTTGTCTCACCAGTAATCTGGTGTTCTATGAGAAGGTTAGCCGTCATCTGGATAACAGGGCTTCAGTGGATATGATCTATTTGGATTTAAGTAAGGCCTTTGATAAGGTCCCACACACAGTACTGAGTTCCAAACTTAATCAAATGGGTCTCAATAACGCACTTGTTCAATGGATGGAGTCATGGCTATCCAACAGAACCCAGCAAGTTAGGATTAGAGGTCACTTGTCATAGGAAGGACCAGTGCCCAGCGGGGTGCCACCGAGCTTTGTGCTGGGGCCTGTTCTGTTTTCTTTTTTTTTATCTCAGCTATGACCAAAAGTATAATTAATCATTCTATCAGATTCACAGATGATACCAAATTAGCAGATGAGGTTACCACAGAACAACAGGCCGATTCACCAAAAAATGACCTAATTATATTGGAAAACTGGGCAGAAGCAAATGGCATGAAGTTCAATGCAGAGAAAACAGTGTTGTCATGCACTTGGGAGGAGGAAATAAATGTAATGACTATACCATAAATTATAACATTTTTAAAGCAGTAACACATGAGAAAGACCTGGGTATTATAATAAGCAATGATCTTAAATTCAGTACTCATTGCAGTGAAATAATAAAAAAATCCAACAAAATCATAGGATGTATAAAGAGAGCATTTACATCTAAGAACAGATCTTGTATTCTACCACTATACAGGTCATATGTAAGACACATTTAGATTACTGTTCACCACTCTGGAGCCCATACCTCAGAAGGGATGTTAAGAGATTGGAGTGAGTACAGAGGAGGGTAACTAAACTCATAGATGGAGTAAAGAATATGAGTTATGAACACAAGATAACAGTACTAAAATTATACCCTCTAGAGCTCAGGCGCACAGGGGGTGACCTGCTGCAGATGTACCATATCTCCAGAGATAGTCAACTAATGGGTGACCTAGGCCTAATCAATAACAAGTGATGCTTCTCTTAGAGAAGTCACACTCAACAGCTAATGTTAGCATTGCCTAGAAGTAATAATAGAAGATTCTTCTTTACACAAAGAATTATACTTATTTGGGTAATGCCCCAAAGTTGGGGCACCACAGTAAAGAATTTAAGCTTAGGGGTAACAGGTGCACAGGGTGCCTGCTGTAGGTGTGGACAGCAGGGTACAGTGCAAGAGGCCCCACTTAAGTAAAGTTTCCTCTCCTGGTAATGGGAAAAACACTGTAAAATAATAAAGAAAAGTGCCCTGTGCACTTAAAACATTGTGAAAAATAGATTAATTTGCAGCTCTGGTAACAATGGCCTGGACGGAATGTTGTGCTGAGCTGCTCATGCACAGCATTCCACTCCAGCCATTCTAGAACCCTGGCGTCAAGTTTGAAGTTAAACTGTTCTTTTAGTCAGTGGTTCCTGGGCAGCTGTAGAGGAGAGAGGACACAGTAAGTCAAAGGGACAAGAAAGGGCTTAACTGGGTGTTGAAGCCATCCCTGAGGGCTTAGCTGTGTGCCTGCTCTGCCTCCATTGCCTGAAGACTCCTGCTGCAGTGTAGTGTGGTTGGTGGTGCCATCGGGGCACCACGAAGAAGGAAAATGTCCTCCCTGCTGCCTGAATCATCCCTCCCACTGCTAGAATACTTCCCACCTCCTGTTCGCCTCCTCGATCCTGTGGTGCTGTGGTGAGTCGGCGGTAGCACGCTGATACATGCTGTCCGCCCTATAAGAGAGAGACTGTTTTATTTTATTTTAACAAAGTGAAGAGGGCACAAGACCCAAGGTAATAAAAAGGGTCCCTGCCACAGGTTTTAAAAGGGCTAGCAGGCCCAGGAAATTAGAGAGGGCTACCAGGCCCAGCTGAATAAAGAGGGCACCAGGCCCACAGTAAAGTAGGGCACCAGGCCCACAGTGATTAGGGGCAGCCAAGCCCAGTAAAGTAGAGGGTACCAGGCCCGTAGTAGTGAAGGGCAGCCAGGCCCAGTAAAGTAAAGGGCACCAGGCTCATAGTAATAAAAGACTCCAGACCCAGCCCAGTAAAGGGCAGCCAGGCCCAGTAAAGTAAAGGACACCAGGCCCAATAAAGGTAGGGCATCCCAACCCATAGGGAAGAGGGCAGCAGGCATACGGGTAATTAGTGTAACCAGGTTAAATAGTGGGGTAATTACCTTAGAGTGCTCAGGGCTAGTCAGATCCTAAAGAAGACAGACCCCAGAGGAAAAGGGTCCGACTGAGGGGTGCTTAAGCACACAACCTGTCACAAAGTGATTACCAGCTTTTGTACTGTTTCTTTGAACTGTTTATTCTTCCAGCATCTCAACTGTTATGTTATTGCATGAAGCACCGAGACTATGTTGTATAATATTAGGATTGTGGTTATTTGCCCCTGACAGTGAACAACTGTCCTGGATTGTCGCGATTTGCCCCTGCTCCAGGTAAGTTGCCCCTGCCAGTGAACAATTGCCCTGGAAGTGAACAGTTGCCCCGGATTGTCGCAATTTTCAGAATCTCTGAGGGTCCTGAGGTCGAGAGGGTGCGGGCAGCAAGATGCCTTCCCCCACCTCCCGAATTCTGGAAAGCCCACAGCAGAATCTCTGAGGGTCCTGAGGTCAAGAGGGCGCGGGCAGCAAGATGCCCTCCCCCATCCCTGAATTCTGGAAAGCCCACAGCAGAATCTCCGAGGGTCCTGAGGTCGAGAGGGCATGGGCAGCAAGATGCCCTCCCCCATCCCTGAATTCTGGAAAGCCCACAGCAGAATCTTCGAGGGTCCTGAGGTTGAGAGGGCGCAAGCAGCAAGACGCCCTCCCCCACCCCCCGGATTCCCAGAAAGGTATGTTTGCGGCTTGCCACGAGGAGCCCCTCCGATACAGCTGTCAACAGCTTGAATTTGAATTTGCATGGACTTGGCGCCTTTTCTGCGGCTTGCATTGTTGCCTTAAGTAATTAATTTCTATCGGCATAGGCCTGGAGATAGTTTTTCAGCCTAACATTTCTATGCCCTAGGCACTTCATATGCCTCTATTTCAGACATGCTTTATTTATTTATTTATTTGTGAAATATTCGGAAAGACCTTTGAGTCAGGGACTCATTTACAAAGGTTCCACGCCATACATAAAATGGTACAGGGACAAGACTTGAAATACAGGTTGCCGCACAGTTACGGATAACATTACATTTCATAGCATTATTAGTAGATAGTGTAAAACAGTGGCTGGGGTACAGTGTCACAGCCAGGAAAAAATACAAACAATAAAGAAAAAAGAGAATTACAGAAAGATTCAGCAGGGGATTGGTAGTCATGTAGTTTCACAGATACATTTAGGTACGTTGCCCTGCTAATAGCGTCTTTGAGGGAGGCAACATCTGGTCAGGTGTCAACGGCAGTCACATTGGTTTGTGGCCAGAAGGTATTCTCTTAGCTTGGATTTATAAGGGCCCAGCCTTATGTCATCTGTTATAAGACTAGGGAGGGAGTTTGTCCAGGAGGGGGCCCTGAAACTAAAAGTACGTTGGTATTGGGAGTTCCAGCCATGGGGAACCCATAGTAGCCGTTTGCTTGAGCTATGGGTTGTTTTGTCTGGAGGTGTTGGGAGGATAATTTGGTGTAGGGAGGGTGGGGTGAGGCCTAGTAGTACTTTTTTCGTCATAAGGCAGGTGTGGTATCTGATTCTGTTGTCCAGGGTTAGCCAGTTTGTGCTACTGTAAAGGGAGCAGGAGTGAGTGAGACAATCACATCCTAGGATAAGATGGCAGGCTTTGTTTAGCACGAGCCTGAGTCTGTTTAGGTTTGTGGGGGG
Organism: Neoceratodus forsteri; assembly: GCA_016271365.2. Lineage (NCBI taxonomy): Eukaryota > Metazoa > Chordata > Ceratodontiformes > Ceratodontidae > Neoceratodus > Neoceratodus forsteri. The sequence goes on from CM057459.1 coordinate 742,915,743, forward strand.
GGGGTGGCACTGTATATTAGGATGCCGTAATCTAGCAGGGAGAGGATCAAGCAGTTTATGGTAAGTAGGAGTGCTTCGGGGGTGAGGCAGTGTTTGTACTGGTAGAGTACGCCTAATCTGGAGCTAAGGGCAGTTGATAGGTGCAGGATATGTTGATTAAAACTGAGGGAGGGGTCTAATGTGATCCCTAGGTATTTATAGCAGTTTACTTGTTCTAGGGGGGTCTGATTTGCAGTGAGAAATTGGGGGCAGAGGTTCTTTTGCGGGTTCTGAGGGTGGGCGAATATCATGACTTTGGTCTTATTATAGTTGATAATAAGGCGTTGGGAGGTGAGCCACTCTTCGATTTCACGGAATGAGTGCTGGAGAGATTTGTGGAGTTTGAGGAGGGCCGGGTCAGAGGTGAACAAGACTGCATCGTCCGCATAAAGGAGCAGATTTCTGGGGCATGAGGATGGGAGGGTGTTGAGGAACATGCTGAAGAGTAGGGGGCCCAGTATGGAGCCCTGTGGGACACCGGAGCGGATTGGGAGGCGGGGTGATAGGACAGGGCCTACCTTGACTATCTGTGTTCTATCGGAGAGATAGCTGGTGAACCAGTTTAGGGAGTCATTTGAGAAACCTGTATAGGCCAAGGTGTTCAGTAAGAGGGCATGGTTTACTGTGTTAAATGCTTTAGATAGATCCATGAAGATAGCGCCAGTGAGGTGGCCCTGGTCTAGGGCTGAGTGGACATGGGAGGTAAGTTCGAGGAGGGCGGTAGTGGTGCTGTGGCCCTTACGAAAGCCATGCTGCTGTCTGGATAGCAGGCTATATTTGTTTAGGTGTTCAGTGAGTTGGTCGGCGACTATGCGTTCTAGTGCCTTAGACAGCCGGGGTAGGATAGAAATCGGGCGGTAGTTGTTTGTGGATGTGCGGTCTCCACTTTTATGGATAGGTGTGATGTAGGCTGATTTCCAGTGGGTAGGGAATTTCCCTTGGCAGAGGGAGCAATTTAGAATGTGGGTGAGCGGGGCTAGGACTTCCTGGAGGGTGAGGTGGAGGAGTTTAAGGTCCAGGGAGTCGTGGCTGTAGTGGTTGTTACTTATAGCTTTTGTAAGGTAGGGTTTAGCGGTTTCTGGGTGTAAGGACTCGAGAGGTAGAAAGGCGGAGCAAGGGGGGATGGGGTTATACGGGGGGTCGAAGAAATTAGGGGTAAACACTTGGGAGAGATCGGTGAAAGCGGTGTTTAGGGCCGATGCAATCCTAAGAGGGTCGGTGGTGAGGCTACCATCTATGAGTATTTGGTCAGGTGGCAGATTTGTGGTTTTGCCACAGAGTTCCTTTATGTTCTCCCAGAACTTGCGACCATTTCCCCATGCGGAGGTTAAGGTGGCTTTATAATAGTTAGCTTTGGCGGTGCGTATGGCCCAGGTGCACTTGTTTCGGGCCTCCCGATAACATTGCCTGTCCTGAGGCCGTAGGATCTGATTAGCAAGGTGCCATAGTGCGTCACGGTGCCATAGTAGGCCTTGGAGGTGGTCAGAGAACCATGGGGCATGGTTCCCTTTGGTCATAGTTTTGGTGAGGGGGGCAAACTTGTCACAGGCTGAGTTGAAGTCATTGATAAACAGTTCGAGGGCATGGTCAGGGTCGAGGGTGCTAGAGAGGGGTGTCCAGTCACATTTTCTGAGGTGGGCTTTGAGAGAAGCAAGTTTACCGGGCCCTAGTTTGCGTTGTGTAGTGATTTTGTGTGCAGTTTTGACTGGGATACCTGACCAGTTGCAGAGTACTGGTGAGTGGTCGCTGAGGGTGTCGGGGAGAACTTGGGTGCTTGTTATTTTGTGAGGTCGGTTTGTGAAAACTAGGTCTAGTAGTGTGGATGTCCCTGTGCGGATGTGAAGCCGGGTGGGGGTTTTGATGACCTGAGTGAGATCGAGTGCTGCTGCCTCATTGATGTAAGGGGCGGCTGTTTTGGCCAGCCAATTTATGTTGAAATCCCCAGTAGTATTTTTTCTTGTTTGGGGGTAGGATGGCGGTAGGACATGATGGCATGGAAGGCTAGCTTCTGGTCTCTTGGGGGGACATATGCCGTGGTGAGGAGGAGGGGATGTCGACCTACCTAGTGTTATTGCTAGGGTGAGGGCCTGGGCCCTGCAGGTAAGAATTGGAAGGGGAAGTAGGTGGCCAGTGAGGGAGTCCTTGAGGTAGGCAGCACAGCCACCCCCTCGCTTTCCTATACGGTCAGAGCGATAAAGACAGTATCCAGGAAGGTTGACTGCTGAGTCGGGGACAGAGGGGGAGAGCCATGTTTCACTCAGAGCAATAATGTCAGGGTTGTTTTGGAGTACCCAGCTATGAAAGGAGTCCCATTTTTTTTGCAAGCTGCAGATATTTACTGAGGCAATGCGCAGGCCATTACCAGGCACTGGGTAGGATGATGGGGATGTTGGAGGGCCAGGGTTTGGGTGGACACTACCTGTCAGAAGAAGAAGAAGAATGAGAGACCTGAGTCAGTTTCGGTTTGTTCTAGTAGTAATTCTTTGGCCTTTATGCTGTGTGCGTCCGATGGTGGGTATTGGTAGTTCCAGGGTAAGGGGGGCAGATAGGAGGAGGAAACGGGGGGTGAGGGGTTGTTGTATGGCGGGTATGGAGGGAGGTTGGCAGGGGAAGGGGGGGCTCCAGCGGGTTTCTTTCCGCAGGAGGTGACGACCTGGGGTGTGGGTGGAGGTGCCCGTATATGCGTTGTCGTGGGGTGGGGTTTGATAGTTTTTTGGACTGATGTTATAGTGGCAGGGTGTACAGGTGCAGAGGGGGGGTGCAGGGCAAGGAGTGCCAGCCTGGAACTTGGCAGAGGGTTTCAGTGTTCTTCCCCATTTGCATGTGCTTGGTGGGGGGGCGAAGGTTCCTGAGGGCAGTTCAGGAGTAGTGTGAGGAGGGTAAGTGGGAGCATGGCAGGGCATAAAATGTGAGGAGGTAAGTTAAAGACAGGGCTGGAGAGAAAGGAAGATAAGAGAAAAAGGTAAAGGGGCCTCTAGTGGTGGAGGATGATCAGCTGCAGATGGGAAAGTGGCCTGATAGGTTATTTCATGATCATGTGATCAGAAATCAACCTATATATTGGGATGCCAACCAAGGGTGGTGGTGGGGGCGGTGGGGATCCGAGCAGCGTGGCGTTCGTGAGAAAAGCAGATTGAACAGTACAGATCCCGAGCAGGCAAGTTGCGCTGTAGCTACCTTGTGTCTGTTTGTTCCCGGTGTGAGCTGTGGGGGAGGGCTGTGCTTTGGCAGCCCTCAAGACCTCCAGTAATTTGGACTCTTGTGTCCGTTTGTTTCCAGTGCGAGCTGTGGGGGAGGGCTGTGCTTTGGCAGCCCTCACGACCTCTGGTAATTTGGACTTTAAGTGTGCAACTGTTTATTAATGTATGGTATTACTGCTCTGCTGATTTCTACTGTGCCTTGTTTGCATAGCCCTGCTTAAACTCTCAACCCCCTAATTTAGAAAAAAAAAAAGGTCTCAGACGCTGAAAGAGTCCAGAAAATTAATCCGATTCCAGTCCCCTAGTTAAAGTAAAAGCTTTTGAGACTGGTAGAAATCTGTAACTTCAATCTGATTTGGTCCTTGCTTATCATCCCTGTCCTTCCCCACACCCCATCCCCGCCCCTGCTCCCTAGCCCCATAATAAATGTGCTTACTTCCCTGTGCTTTCCTCCACAGCCCATAGCAAAATCTCCGGGGGTCCTAAGGTCGAGAGGGCACGGGCAGCAAGACGCCCTTCCCCACCCCCCGAATTCCGGAAAGTATGTGTGCTGCTTGCCACAAGGAGCCCCAACCCAGCTCTCAACTGCTTGAAATTTGCCAGCTCCACCGACGCATAGCGTCAGCTCCCCATGGCCCCCACCACCACCCTTGCTCGGCTCGGTCTTCTATAGTGAGAGGTTGCAAGCTGAGAACCAATCAGCCCACATGTCCATTTGCAGCCTATACACCTTCACCACTAGTGGCTGTTATATTGCCTTCTGGCTTAATCCTACCTCTTAGGATTATACTTACTCCAGAATGATTCTTTTTGCTCTACAGCTATGTTCTTTATTCCCCACTACCGTGACTGCCCCGCCCCAACCAGTACACCACACAATTTCACTTCCCACCTGCGGGCCTGTAAAAAGCCTAGATGCCTGGCTTCTTGCTAATGCCTGGGAGGCCCCTCTCTCCCTCCCAGCCTCTGCAGATGTGCCAGAGCTTGTTGCCTCCTTCACTACTATAACCACCTATGAGCATCGCCCTAGGTGCATCACGCTACCTTTGCACTGCCCCATTTGCCGGCCATTCTATCCCTTACCTCTGACGCAGTCCCCCCTTCCCTCATCTCAACCCCTCCTACTTGCTACACCCTTTTACTTCACCTCCCCATTCCTATCTTCTCTGCCCCGGTATGATCAGATAGGCTTGCTCTCTACAGTAGAAAAAGGTCCTGGTATGTTGTACTCAGGTTCTTTCTTCTCCTACTTCTTATGTCAGGGAATGTCCACCCTAATCCTGGGCCTCTAGCAGCCCAACCATCTACCTAAACCCCTGCCCGTGGGCTCTGCATTGCCTCCCTTAATGTCTGCAGTCTCTTAAAAAAGTGAGACTCCTTCCAGGGTTGGGTCCTTCAGAATCAGCCTGATGTAATAGCTATCAGTGAAACCTGGCTTAATCCTAGGATCCCTGACTCTTCCATTACCCTCACCAACTACAACCTCTACCGCATCGATTGGAAGGGAAAACGTGGGGGTGGATGCTCCATTTATTGCAAGCCTTCACTTCATGAGCAGCTGCACCCCACCTCTATACTAGACCCAGGACCACAGGCACTCACCCTTTAACTTACCTTGGGTCACTCCCAAACCCCGCTCCTGATCACTGTTGTTTACATTCCTCTTATTACTGTCCTATCTGGACACCCTCCCATCGCATACAGAAAAGATTATACTCGGGGACTTCAATATCAATTGACTAGCTGGTGATGCCTCACCACTCATGGACGCTGCTACAGGCCAAGACCTATCACAAGTGGTCTCGTGCCCCACCCATTGGGAACTGTGCACTGGGTCTTCTTCTCTGCTAGACCTCGTTTTCACCAACCATCCCCACAAAATCACTAATGTCACCATCCTCTCGAGTGTACTCAGTGACCACTCCCCCATTCTCTGCTCCTAGACTTGCAAAACTCCTAGATCTCCCCCTAAATTAATAACGCAACGCAAACTAGGCCCTGGCAAGCTGACACTTCTTAAAGCTCACCTCAGCGGAATGGACTGGTCCTTTGTTACAAACGCCCTTGACCCTGATAGAGCACTTGACCTCTTCATCCTGGCTTTCAACAATATATGTGACAAATATGCCCCTCTCACCAAATAGAATGGCCAGAGGCAATACTGTGCCTTGGATCTCCAATCACCTCCTCGCCTTGATGCGGGCGAGGGACTCACTGTGGCAACTCTCCATTGAGTCCGGCCTCTTGCTCGATAGGCAAAAGTATAGAGAGGCTCGAAACAAGTGTACCTGGGCCATGCGAAAAACAAAAGCAGATTATTATAAATCCTCCTTAACTACCTCCTGGGGCTCAGGTTTTAAGTTCTGGAACAACATTAAGGAAATCTGTGGAAAAGACCCTAACCCGGTCCCTGACTAGGTCTTGGTCAATGGGTCTTTGACCTCTGATCCCACCCAAATTGCTGAAGCCTTCAATAACACCTTCTCAAACCTCAACCATGTTCTCCCCCCTAACTTCTTTGATCCACTTTCTTCCGGCACCCCTTCCCCCTCCCCAGAAGCCTCCCCTTTTTACCTACGCCAAATTACTCCCAAATCTGCAGAGCCATATCTCTCTAAAGCACTGAGCCACCCCTCTTTCAGCAGCGACTCCCTAGACATGAAGCTCCTTCGTCTCACCCTCCGGGAGGCCTTATACACACTAACTCACATTTTAAACCGCTGTCTGTGCCTAGGTAAATTCCCCTCCAAGTGGAAATCCGCCGCCATTACCCCATCCTTAAAAGTGGGGATCAGTCCAATACCAATAATTACTGCCTCATCTCCATACTCCTGCCCCTATCCAAGGCCTTAGAATGGATTATGTCAGACCAACTCACTGATCACCTCACCAAATACAACCTACTCTGTAGACAGCAACATGGCTTCCGCATAGGGCACAGTACCACCACTGCCCTTCTTGAGTTTACCACCCATATACACTCTGCTTTGGACAAGGGTCACATCACTGGTGCAGTCTACACAGACCTCACAAAGGCGTTTGACACTGTCAACCACTCCCTACTACTTGCCACCTTGTCCAACCTGGGTTTCTCCACTGATGCAAAGGGCTGGTTTACGGACTACCTTAAGAACCGGTCCCTGCAGCTTAAAATAGGGAACACCTTATCCAATAGTCTGCCTGTCCTCTCTGGCTTCCACTAGGTGTCCATTCTTGGGCCGTTACTTTTCAGCCTATTCCTCAACTCCCTCCCCATGACCTGCCCCAGCAATCTACTACTATACACAGATGATGCTGTCCTCTTCTCCTCCAACCCTGACCCCATCCAACTCCACCGCTGTCTCCAGGCTGCCTTTAGCTGTGCTGGGACCTGGTTCACTGCTCAGCGCCTTACTCTCAACTATTCAAAAAACAAATTGATGCTGTTCTCCCACCCACGGAATGCAAGAAAGGAGCTTTGCCCACCAGTTCTAATTTCAAACCAGACCCCTTTGGAGCAGGTGGGCTCCTTCAAATACCTGGGCGTCACCTTGGACCCTGCGCTTAACTTCCACCTTCATATTCACCACCTAACCAAGTCATTAAATGTCAGGTTGGGTCTGTTATACCGTCACAAACACTGCCTCACCACAGATGCCCTCAGGCTTGCTGTCTCCTCCTCGGTTCTCTCGCTACTGGAGTACGGCTTACTGATCTATGGAGCAGCAAATACCACAGCCCTAGACAGTCTTTGTCTCTCCCTACATAAAACTTGCTGCCTTGTCCTGGGATGTGACCATCTCACTCACACCTGCTCACTCTATAAAGATACCGGCTGGCTTAACCTTGACAACAGAATCTAGTTCCACGCCTGTCTCATGGCTAAAAAAATTACCCTTGGCCTCTCCCCCCATGTGCTAGCCCCGCTAGTCAACCCAGAACTCAAGGTGCAACACACCCATAGCTCCAACAAATCCCTCCTCTCTGTGCCCGGTTGCCGAACCTCCCTATTCCAAAGGTCCTTCAACTATAGGGCCCCTTGGTGGATGAACAGTCTCCCTGCCTCATTAGCAAATGAGCTTAGACTTCGGCCATTCAAAACTCATCTTAGGGAACACCTCCTGACCTCAAGTACCTGTGACTGCCCTTGATCTGATATTCACCTCTGACGATGGCCCCTTGCCTGAAATTATCTACCCCCCACCTGCTCCTCAGCCCAAGCGGGTACTGCTAATATTTTGTCTCCTATCTGGTTTTCTGTTATATAGTACCTATTTAAGTTAATCACTTGTACTTGTTTGTGGTAATTTTCACTGAACATTTTGCCGACTTCTCATTGTAAGTAACTGAACTCTATACACTGATCTATTGTTAATTTTGTATGTCTGTACCGTATTCTCTGTGACGTGGATCCTTTGTAAATGAGTCTTTGACTCAAAGGTGTTTCCGAATTACTAATAAGCAATAAAAAAAATGGCCCCTGCTCCAGGCCAGTAGCCCCTGCCAGTGAACAATTGCGCCGGAAGTGAACAATTGCCCTGGATTGTCGCAGTTTGCCCCTGCTCCAGGCAAGTTGCCCCAAAAGTGAACAATTGCCCCAGAACTGAACAATTGTCCCAGATTGTCGCAATTTGCCCTGGCTCCAGGCAAGTTGCCCCTGCCAGTGAACAATTGCCCCAGAAGTGAACAATTGCCCTGGATTGTTGCAATTTGCCCCTGCTCCAGGCAATTTGCCCCACAGTGAACAACTGCCCCAAAAGTGAACAATTGCCCTGGAAGGGAACAATTACCCTGGATTGTAGCAATTTGGCCCCTCTTCCAAGCAAGTTGCCCCTGCCAGTGAACAATTGCACCGGAAGTGAACAATTGCCCTGGATTGTCACAATTTGCCCCTGCTCCAGTCAAGTTGCCCCTGCCAGTGAACAATTGCCCCAGAAGTGAACAATTGCCCTGGATTGTTGCAATTTGCCCCTGCTCCAGGCAATTTGCCCCACAGTGAACAACTGCCCCAAAAGTAAACAATTGCCCTGGAAGGGAACAATTACCCTGGATTGTAGCAATTTGCCCCTGTTCCAGGCAAGTTGCCCCTGCCAGTGAACAATTGCCCAGATTGTTGCAATTTGCCCCTGCTCCAGGCAAATTGCCCCCAAAAGTGAATATTTCAGTATAACATGCTGACAGTAGTACCATTGTGCAGCAGCAGGTTCTAATTCAATCTTTAGCCTCCATCAGCTCTTCACCATAGCAATCTTCGGTCTTCATCAGCTCTTCACCATAGCAATCTTCAGCCAGCAAAAGACTTCAGCAACTTCTTGCCTTTTAGTCTGCTGTAGTCGAAATTGACGTCCTTTAAGTAGTCACGGCTGCCGGTTCCTGAACAGCTTGGAAGAAAGACGACTGGAAAGTATCTCTTCCGTTCCTCCCAGACGCCTGCCGGTAGACAAGTTTGTCATAGCAAAGTGTGTTCGTGGCCACCGTTTCTTATTTTGCTCTTCATCGTGTGGAATCCTGATCTTCACCTTTCACCTCTTCTTGCTTGTGTCGTCCTGCATCGCCAGTGCAATCCTCAGGGTAGCAGCTCGAGTTTGGTGGTCCTTCAAGTGGATCTGACACCAAAAGCAGCCCAGCAGTTCTTCTTCTTCCTCCTTGGTAGTCCTTCTTCTGGATTCTTCACCAAGTCCGGTGTTCGTTTGGCAGCCCCAGTTGAGGGTAGGTGCCAGGAAAAAACGCAGCAGTTCTTCTTCGTCCTTGGCGACCCTGGTCGAGGGTTGGCGCTGAGGAAAAAGCATCAGATTTTTTCTCCTGTGGCAATTGTGCAGGTGGATTTCTTGCCACATTTTGGTTCTTCTACCTTGGCAGCCCAGTTCGAGGATTTTTGTGCCAAGAAGAGAGCATTTTCCCAATTAGGCTGTTCATGCTGTTGTGTTCTGGCAACCCTGAAGAGTGGGTTGGCCGATGCCTATGGTCTGTTTACCAATCTCTACATTCCTTGTTTGCAACCTCTCATAGGTCTCCTGGTGAGCTTGGCACAAAGCAAGAGTTTCCCCTTTCTCTTGACCCCAATCTTCAGTTGTGCAAGAAGATGACGGAAATCTTCATCTTATGGACTTTTGAGACTGTGAGATTGTTCGCTGATTGTATATTGTATGCTTAGCACATGGTATGATAAAGTAATAAGGTCCTCTTAACATATAGAGCTCTGGGTAGGGAATTATAAGAGTTATAAGATAAGAATACTGTAGCATGACCTTAGGTCGATGTACATATAGAGAAATAGAGTGGTAATTGTTAGCTATTATCTATAAGTAAGAGTTATTCCCCGACGTTCCCTTGTGACCGAGTCTACCTTTCCCTGGTGTAAATAAAAGCCTGCTGGGCATCAAACTTCAGATTGTCTCCTGCCTCTCCTTAAAGGGTGTTTTCTGGCACTCAATCTAATTCAGACCACAGGGTTGTCTCGACATTCCACCTGCTTGAGGCGACACTGGGTGTGCAGCTGGGACAGGCGTTCTTCTAGGATAGCATCCCAGTTGATAAGATCTCTGCACTGTGACATTTGGAACTCGCTTCCTAAAGAAGTGATTGAAGCTGAATCCTTTCTAGCATTCAAACGTAAATTAGATATTCATTTATTAACTCCCTTGGGTATCATGTAACTCGCTGTGTGAGAGATGGACATTATGGCCTGGATATTCAGAGCAGTTGCAACTGAGTTGCACCTGTGCAAGTACAGCGATGCACCGAGGAGTGATATTCAGCGGTAGCCATGGTACAGCGCATACCCATTGTGCCAATGCACAACTGTAATATATGCAGTGCAAGTGCAGGGGGTGTTCATATGAATATGTGGTGCAACAGTATATTCAACCATGAAGCCATGTATGGAGCAAGTGTGGAGCAAACCAAAGATGCACCAACCAGACTTGTTCCTATAAAAACAGGGCACAAACACACAGACAGCAGCTGCGCCAAGAGTGAGAGTGAGAGCAAGACGGAGAGGTAGTGAGTCAGACAGACAGATAGACAGACAGACACAAGAATGGACACAGAGGGAGAGAGACAGAGAGGTGGCACAGGAGAGGGACAGAGGGCAGAGAGAGAGAGAGAGAGAGAGAGAGAGAGAGACACACATACACACACACAGAAAGACAGTGTACCAGTGTGGCACACAGACAGCAGCAAACCACCCAGGGGGTCACTGGACTGAAGGAGTGATGGAAAGTGCGCTGTTCCTGATGGAGGCGGTAATGAGGGGTGTGAGGAGGCCGGAGGAACAGCTACGTGGCCGACGATGGGCCTGTCGGCGGTATGCCCAACACAGGTGGTACGGTGCCCGCATCATCTTTGAGAACTGTAGTGACACAGAGATTGTGGGCTGGTACTGCCTGAACAGGGCCATTCTGAGGCAGCTCTGCAAACTGTGCAGTGAGGAGATGCAGGCACCCACCAGACAGAGCCATGCCATGTCCATGGAGACCAAAATGACCCGCTGTCATGTGCCTGCTCGCCACAGGCACCTTCCAATGACCAACAGATGACACCATGGGCATCACCCAGTAGGCCATATCCCACCTCCTCACAGAGTTCCTCAATGCTCTGCTACCACGTGCTTCAGAATTCATCCATTTCCCCAGCACACAGGCGGAGCATACAGCAAACATGCAGAACTTCCACAGGTGGCACGCATGCCCGGCGTGATTGGGGCCATTGACTGCACCCACATGGGCATCCACATGCCACCTGACCCTGAGGGAATGGTGTAAATCAACAGGAAGGGGAGCCTGAGCATCAACTGCCAGGTGGTGTGCAATGCCATGGGGCGCATCATCAATGTCTGCACCACACACCCTGAGAGTGCATATGACGCAGGTCATCTGGCACAGCTCTGCGCTGTGCCACAGGTTTGAACATGGGAACATCCCCACAGGCCACCTAGTGGGTGAGTATGACACAGGCAAGAGGCGATGGGCATAGCAGAGCTAGGGATGGGGGTGGAAAGGGTATGCATGGTGGCATGGGCACCAGGGACAAGCAAGAGGTGCAGCACAAAATAGCATAGGGCTAACCATGTCATTCTCCACACAGGTGATAAAGCATACCCACTGAGGCCCTGGTTGCTCACCCCTACCAGCGACCTGCATCCCCGGCAGAGGAACGATACAACGAGGCATACACTAGCACATGCAACATCATCGAGCGTGTCTTTGGCACGCTGAAGGCACGATTCCGTTGCCTAGACAGATCAGGCAGTGTCCTACAGTACAGCCTCTCAAAAGACTGTGGCCTATTCCTGGCCTGCTGCATACTGCACAACATGGCCATTGACCGTGGGATAGCTGTCGAGGCAGATGAGGGCAACAGTAGTGGGGACGATGGAGACAATGGGCCGGAGGGCGGTGGACAGCCACCCCCTGTGCGGAGGGACCCCCGACTCCAGCAGCAGGTACAATGCCACCACAACACTCTCGCACAGGAATACTTTGGCTAATGTAGGTAGGTGGTGCGGTACATATGCATGGGCCACACAGACAAGTATAGCATACATGCAGGGACATGCATGGCAAGGGGCATGCACATACAGAGGTGCGATGCAGGGGTAGGGGGTCAGTGGCACACAACCACACACAGCAACATACACACACACACACACACACACACACACACATGCACACACACACACACACACACACACACACACATGCACGCATCCACCCAGCCATGCTTTGGAATGTGGTGTGGATCAGATGCATGGCACCAGTGCACAGGCACAACTGGTGCTAGACTGCCCTCATCATGCCCATGCCACATGGTCCAGCAGCCGGGCATGCATACACACACAGGCAGTATGCGGCACGACACGCAGGCGTGCCACCATCGGTATGGCACACACACACCCTGCCCATGTGCGCACAGGGCATCAGCTGCAGACTGCAGTCAGGGCAGCCCGCAGATCAGGGCAGCCACCACAGGCAGCGCATCAGCCGGGGGAGTGTCCAACAGCCCCTCAGGGGTGGAAGCATGGGATTGGGACCTTGTCCTCACGGGGGTGTGCAAGTGCCCAAACAGGCCAGCCCTGGGCATGCCTGGGATGCCTACATCTGAGCCTGGCATCCACTGTGTTGGAGTCACCCGACGCCGAGTCTGTGAAGTGGACAGCACACTGTGGGAGGTCTCCTGTGCACAGCCACACCCTGTGGCAGCCAGCAATGCAAAACCATCCGCAATTGCACTGGCAATGTGATCCAAGGACACAGTCATGTCCTCCTGCATGTGTTGCATTCCCTCCATTATCTGCACAGTGCCCCTGTCCTGCTGCTCGGCTAACTGGCGCACCTCCACACACAGTGCACGCACCTCAGTGGTGAGCAGCACCTGTTGCTGAATGGATGGCCACAGCAGCCAGGTGTGCTCAGCCAGACGGTCTGCATCCTGGGGCTCCCAGACAGGATGACGATCATCTGGGGGTGATCTGCCATGCTGCACAGCCCCTCCTCTCTGGTGGATGCTGCACAGTGGGGTCTGCAGGGGGAATGGGTGCAGCAGGTGCACTGGCGGTGGACCCTGTGTCCGGCTGCTAGTGGCACCCGCAGCCTGCTGCCATCACCCATCTGGCCACTGTATGCCACCCTGTATCTGCATGGCTGCACCATCACCAACACAGGGCACATCTGTGGCAACACACACCACCGCACTCACAGTGGTGGCAGGCAGCTGTGCCACCACTGGCATTGTGCTGGTCACGGTAACTGGCTGTGCTGCCAGCAAGGGTGACATGCCAACAATGTCACCCATGCTGTCCAGGAGGTGTATGAAGTCATCATCGGAGTCGGACCCCACCCTGATCTGTGTCTCTGCACACAGGACACCAAGGCTAGCATCCTGCAGGATCACATCCAGGGTCTCATCCAACCATAGGCCAAGGACACCCACAGGCACTGTGGTGCTGATCTGTGGCCTGTTGGGCCCCTGGATGCTGGTGAATGTTGATGGTCCATCCTCCGGGGCCATGCCTGCATCCACGGGTGCCGCTGCCAGCACCCCATCCTTTGCATGGAGGTGTGCTGTTGCTGCAAGAGAAGGATGGTGTGTCAGTGATGCAATGCCCACATGTGCCCCCCGTACACTGCTGCCGCATGTGTCCTGCAGCATGGCATGTGCGTGGATGCCCACACATGCACATGACATGTAGGACGGCCGCATGCATGCCAGCATGCTGATGTATGCACCCTCTGGGCCACCAGCTGTGTGTGGCTGACATACATACCATGCAGTGATGGGCTGTCACCCATCTGGAAGCCTCCTCCAGGCACACCCTCCATCAAGGTGCGGCAGATGGTGGCTACCACCAACTCCTCCATTGGCATCAGTGGGGGTGCATCCGCTGGCCCTGCTCCGGTGGCATTCTGGGATGCTCTAATGGCTGCCATCTTCTCCTTTATGTGCTGCCTGTCAGTCCCGACCTTCTTGTGGCACTCCTGCGCTGACCGCTAGTGGCTGCCGTGCTGGTTGACATAGGTCACCACCTCCTCCCATGCAACTGCCCTGTCCTGTGGTGTGCCCATGGCACCACTCAACAGGGTCTCCCTGTCAAGGTAGGCTTCGAACAGGGCATCTGTTGCTCCCTTCGTGAAGTTGGGCCTACACTTCCGTGCAGGCCCTCACTCCTCGGCCTCTTCCTTTGCCGGCATGTTGCCTCCTGTGAACAAAGACAGCACAGTGTGTCAGTGGCAGCATCTCCCTGGTCTGTCCCACCCTGCAGTGCTGTCTTCTCCCAGTGTGCTGCTGCGGCATCCACCAATTCCCTATCAAGGTTGCATTACCGGTATATGGGCTGTGCTGTTCTGTGTCGCTTATGAGGCGCAATGCATGCAAATGAGGTTGTGCACAATGGGAATGACATGCTAATGCACCCCACTGTACCACACATTGGCTGATGAGCTCATTTGCATGTGGTGTCTGAATATAGAGAAGTTTTGCCGTGCACAATGGGATTGCGTCGGAGCAAGCCAGGGTGCAATGCCTGTGCATGCATGGTGCATGGGCCTGCAGTGCACTTGCATGGAATGCTGTCATGCTGTCAATTGTTCACCACACATGGACAGTGTGACGCATCGCCACTGTGCATGCTGCGCATGGCTGGCTACGTGCATGGTCGTGCATGATGGCACGTGTCCTATCGCACATGCACACTGTGCACTGTTGGGTGACCTCTGACCCCTGGGTTGTCTCCATGACCCGTGACCCCATGACCCCACCAGACCATGCCTACTGCACATGTCCAGCACTGTGCAATGGCCAGGGACTGCGCATTCTTCTGCGCATCATGCATCCGGCACCTGTGGCGGCCATGTGCACCTGTACCTGCCATTTTGCCTTCAAACTGAGTGAGAGCCATGGCGCAGGGTCGGGGATGCCATGCCTGTAATTGTAGCAACCTGGAGGTCATCAGCCTTATCGCCTGTGTCGAGCACTACAGCCAACAGCTGTTTGGCCAGGAGCCTCTGCAGCACGCCAGGGGCAGTGTGTGGCAGGCCATTTCTGTCAGCCTGGAGAGGAGAACAGGGGTTCCAAGGACAGTAGAACAGTGCAGGCACCGCTATGGCGACCAGATGCAGAGGGACCCAGACCAGCTCTGCAGGTTACAGGCATGCATCAGGCGTGGTGCAGTGCCACAGCCAGGTAAGTCTACCCATGTGGCATGTCTGCTCTGGTGCTGTACTATGGTGTTGGCTTTGCTGCCTGGCATGTCCTGTGGTGCGGTACGCTGTCATCATGCACATCACTGAGTGGCACTGCCAGCTGCCACTTGTGTTGTGATGCAGCCATGCTGGCGTGCGGGACATGTCGAGCTGGGGCACGTCCTGTGCACAGCGGGTTGTGGGGGGGGCAGCTGGTGTGATTGGGTACTGATGTGCACCTGTCTTCTTTCCTTTCACAGGGCTGGAGAATCACAGGTGGGCCAGGGTGGCAGTAGAGCACAACCAGGCGGTGCACCCTGATGGGGGCGGACCTGCGCAAGCAGCACTACCGGGGGGCAGGTAAGCACTGTCATGGTCCTTCTCACTGTACATGGGGGTGGTGGTGGGAAGTAGGTGCGGGCATGGCCGCCTGTGCCATGTGCCATGGCAGCTGTGTGTGTGTTGCACTGTGCATGGTGCATGCCACTGTGGTGCATCCATTGGACACGTGTGCTGGCTGTTGGTGGGGTGGGCATGTGCCCGGCTGCCACCATTGCTGCGGTGCTGCCATGCAGTGTGCCATGTGACTGTCACTGTGCAGTTGTGTGGCCATTGTGCAGAGGAGAACACCTTGATGCAACGCTGTGGTGTGCCGTGTTGCTGGCTGGTGTTGACCCACCTCCCTGCGGGTGTCCGTTCCAGGCCCTCCGGGGGGGTGTAGTCTCACTGCCCATTGTGCACTGTGGGTGGGCATGGTTCCTTGGGTCATTGCACTGATCACCTGTCCTGTCCCTTGCAATAGGTGTCCAGTGTCCAGCATGGAGAGCGCCACAAAGAATGCTGAGCTGTCTAATGCAGCAGACACTGCTGGTAGTCTCCAGTATACTGGAGGTGGTCATTGCCATACCGAGAATGTTGGCAGCAGAGCGGAGGGAGTGATGGCTTGGTGGGGCGGCCAGATGGGGCTGCCACTGATGTTGCTGTTCTTTGCCCATGTTCCCCCTGCTGCATCTTCCCCTACAGTCCCCCCTCCCACTATACACTCCCTGTTCCCTGCCCCCTTCCCTCGCTGTACCTACCCTTTCCGAGCCCCTGTTATATTTGTAAATAGTTACCTGTTATATAAATATTTTCTAGCATACTAGCCTGTATCTGTGTCTGCTTTGCAGGTGGCATGTGGCACCATACTGCAGTGGCCCAGTGTCTGTCCATGTTGTGTGCATGGGAGGGGGCGCATGTTGTGCTTCCATGGTTCCCTGCTGTGTGCTGTGGTGTGTCCCACTGTGGTGGTGTACATCCTCTGGGTTGGTGGCTGTGCATTGGGGTGCCCATGGGGTGGCAGTCAGGGTTGTGTGGCAGGTGTGTGCATAGTGGTGGCTTATGGCCATGGTCATTGTTCGAGTACTGTCCACACACTGTGTTGGGGTCCTCTGCTTGGCATTGAGTGGCCTGTCCCAAGTGGTCTGCCATGCTGCCTGCATCCTGGCCTATTCAGTGCCTGCTGTGTGTGCTCCCTGTGTGCCTATGTGTGCTTGGCTGCATGGTCCTGGGTGTGGCCTGCCATGGTCTTGTGGTGGGGGGGCATGGCCAGAAGCCTGCCTGGGGGGGTGGGGAGCTCTCTTGGCGGCTCTACCTTGGCTGTTGGCACCTCCTGTCACCTGCTATCCATGCTACTGTTGTGTTCTGGGGTCCAGTGTCTGGATGCCTGTGTGTGCCCTGCTATGCCCTGCTGGTGGAGGCCTCCTGTGGCCGCTGTCACTGTGCTTCCATGGCTCTGTCCCAGGGTCTGTTCTCTGTGCCCTGCCCCCCTCTGTTGCTGTGCTGCTCTGCGTTGCCATGGTTGCGCTGGAACATCTCTGTTTGCGTAATGGCACAACTCTGCCATATTCAGCCACGTTGCGCTGGCGCTGTTTAGCCTGTGCAACCTCTGAATATGGCTCCAGTTGCATCATGGTGCATTGGATTTGTGCTGTGCCAGACTTACGCTGACCTTTGGTACATTTCGGAATATCCAGGCCTATGGGCTTAGGACTTCTGTTTGTCTTACAAATTCTAGTATAGTATCCTAGTATAGTATCTCTTGACTTGCTTGACATCCTGCTTTCTCCATTTTAAGTTTGCTTTAGTACTTTTTTCCATGTTTGAAAAAAATTAAAGGTGTGCTCCCAGCTGATGCACTTACTTCTTTCTCGCCTCTGTTTGCATGTGTTCCATAAATTGCACACCACACTCCTGTGTGATTGTTACAAGTAAATATTTGTGTTGCCATTGGATTGTGCATTTGAGAAAGAGTAATGTGCTTAGGGACAGCCCAGATTCCAGTTGTCTTAGTGGCACAGCTGTTAGCACAATTGGAATGGCATTCTGGGTGGCCTGGGTTCAAGTCCCAGCTGAGGCACTTACTTCTTTTTCGCCTCTGTTTGTACGTGTTCCGTAAGTATGCACACCACACTCCTGTGTGATTGTTAAAAAGGTGCGATCCTTTTAATGTAACTCAGACCAGGGTTTCAGCAGTATTCGCAGCTGTTTTTCTACACCTGCTGTCCCATAAGGTCAGAGAGCACTGCTTGCTATTTGCTAGTTCATTTTAGTCACAACAGAAGTGATGTTAAACAATGGGTGTTCAAAAACAACACAGAATACTGATGAAAACTTGATTCTAGTAATATTAAAAGGAGCACTTCTTTTATTATTTAAAATGAGAACAAAGTACTAAAGAGTGCTCAAAATGGGGAAAAGAAGGTTGTCACACACACCAGGAGATAAGTGGTAGTCTAATACAGAATAAAAAAAGATAGTTCAAAATTTTCACCAATACCATGCACTGCTGCTTGAAATTGTTCCTTCTATTACTGATGCTCGAGTAGATCAGGAAAGCTTGGACCCTGAATCAGAAGCAGTGGTGTACTACATTACAGTCTTCTCCAACATCTCATCCATCCCGGGCAGTGTTATGTAATGCTAGGTCCATCAAAAACAAGACAGCCATTGCAGCTGATCTTGTTGAAATGGTGGACCCGGCATGTATCACCGAGACCTGGCTGGATGCAAATGCAGGCCCAGTATTGGCTTCTGCAGTTCCAGCTGGGTTCTCTGTGATTCTCTGCCCGAGGTTGGATCATAGGGGTTGGGGTGTAGCCATCTTTTTTAAGACTGATGTGGGCCTTATGGATGTTCCAGTGGGGACCACCAGATCCTTTAAGTGTGTCATGGTCATGGGTGAGGGTGTAGACTGTAGGATACTCCTGATTTACCATCCACCAGGTGATGGGGGTGTATTCCTGCAGAAGATTGCAGACTTCATCATTGACATGGTGTTGGAGTCTCCCAGATGGATAATTCTGGGGGACTTCAGTGCCTGGGTTGATGACAAACTCTCACATTTTGGTCAAAATCTACTCCAGCTAATGACAGTGCTGGGCCTTACACAAGTAGTTACCTCCTCTATCCATATAGAAGGTCACTCATTGGATCTGCTGTTCCTCCTAGGGATGGAGATCACTGATTTGGGGGTGGAACCAGTCAGTTGAGTTGGTCTGATCATCACACCATAGGGTTAAGTTTCAGGGCCCCCCCCTGAATGGACCTACCCCTTCGGAGATGGTCTGGTACCACCCTTTAAGGGGAGTTACCCCAGATGGTCTATTGGTGGTGCTGGACCTATCGGGATTGCTGGGTGAAAGCACAAGTCCAGGGGACCTTGTACTAGCCTATAATAAGGCAGTGGGAGATGCCTTGGACTTGATTGCTCCTGTTCTCATTCGACCACTCACTCTTCGCCAAAGGTCCCCTTGGTACGATGGGTCCTTGAAGGAGTTGAGGCGGGTTGGTCAAAGGCTGGAGAGAGCATGACGGAAGTCCAGCCTGGATGCTGAGAGGCTTAGATTGATGGAATATTATAAGTGCTATCAATCAGAACTCACCCGTAAGAAGGCAGAATTCCTGTCCAGGGAGATTTCTGCTGTGCAGAACCGACTGGCTCAACTTTTTCGAACTGTTGACAGATTGTGCAATCCAATCTTTCTCTAGTCTGGAAGAGCTTTTTCACAAATGAAGTGTGTTGAGCTAGCTCAGATTTTCGCAGACAAGGTTGCCAGCTTCAGGTCCAGAATCAGCCCGTCTCTCTTTATGAGGGGTTGCGGAGGTTGATGGGAGGTAGTGAGCACTCAGTCTGTCTGGACGGATTTCAGCTGACCAGAATTCATGGACATTGTGAAGACTGTCCAGACTTTGTGCCCAACCTGTTGTAGTTTGGATCCGGGCCCTACCTCCCTTTTAGTGGGTTGTGTAGATTTTATCTGCCTGATCCTAGCTGAACTTGTATGGAGATCCTTGGAGAGGGGGAATCTTTCCAGACCCCTTAAAGGAGGTGGTCATTCGACCACTCCTTAAAAAACCCTCCTTGGATCCCGTCAATCCAGCTAACTGCCGACCTGTCTCTATTTTTTATTTTATTTTTTATTTATTTATTCAGTCTTGGATTGCAATACCTATGAGTGGGAGACTGCTCTTTTACAAAAGTTCCATGTCGTAAAGGGTGGGTATGTGAGTAAACATAGACAAAAATACATTGCAAATAGGAAACAGAGATGGTTTTAACACTAGGATAATTCAGGAAACAGTAGCAGCCTAGGTGGCATTGCCAGGTAAAAGACAGTAAGCAACTATCCAGAAAGGAGAGTAGGGGGCACTGAGTGGGGGGGCATGATGACTATTTAAGGGGAGGTGGGAGAAGGAGAGTGCAGGTTATTACAGGGCAAAAATGGGGACAATTCAGGGTAGAAGGACAAAGTAGGAGTAGCGAGCAGATGGTAATAACCTGAAAGGTGAATAAGACTGGGGTCAGAAGAGGGTGGGTGTGGAGTAATTAGAAAGTACAGTCACAGGAGCTTTTCTTCAGTAGGTGTTGTCTTAGCTTGGTCTTGAAAAGCCCCAATCTCTGCATGGTGTTATGTTCAGTGCTGAGGTTATTGAGCCAAAGTGGTGCCCGGTAGGCATATGACCTCTGACCTTGGGAGGTTCTGCAGCAAGGGATGGTGAGAACCTGATGGTCAGAGTTCCTGGTGCGGTGTGGGCCTGTGAATAAGCTTAATAGGGTCTCTAACCTGCCCTTTGTGGGGAAGGTTACTGAGAAGGTGGTTGCGCTGCAACTGGATGATCACTTGGTAACTCACAATGTCTATGAAGCTCTCCAGTCTGGTTTCAGGAAGAGGTATAGCACGGAGCAGGAGTGTAGCCAGGAATTTCTGAGCTGCACATCAAGTGGACTCACTGCTACCCGCCTGCCCCCATTAGGGTGAGCTACCCCTTCCCCACTGTCCATGCCCTCTCAGACGCTAGCGTCATTTTCTGTGTTTTATGCCAGCACACCTCCATCCCACCACCAACAAGTGTCAGACTAACAGACTGGCCTTTGGTTACAATATTGCATTGTGACAAGCCTCTGTACCTCATCAAGGTAACCAGTCCCACAGAGGTCCATTCACACACACACACACCCACACCATGTTCAATAGAGGGTAATTGGCCTGAACAAGGGACAGGAACAGTGCCGAAATAGACAAGTCCCTTTAAATGAGAGAGTCCGAAGGTACTGGAAGGAATAAGTTCATAAAGCAATGCAGCCAGCTAGATAAATGCACCCCAGGGTTCTATCTAAGAACTAATCGGGGGACTACAGATCAGCCGGCATCACCTCAATAGTGGGGAAGATCATGGAAGCACTACCAGAGAGATTGGTGGAACATCTGGTTGGCAACTGACTACAGGACCCAAGGCAGCATGGTTTCACCAGGGGGATGTCATGTCAAACCATCCTCATTTGAACTTTTTAACTGGGTGAAAAGGGAAGTAGATCAGGGGATGGCAGTGGACGTGGCCTATCTTGACTTCAGCAAGGCCTTTCAACACTGTCACATAGGCAGTTAAACAAACTGTAAATGGACCTCTGTTGTCTGGCTACCTTGATGAGGTATAGAGCTTTGTCACAATGCAATACTGTAACCAAAAGCCAGTCTGAGTCTACCACCTGTTGGTGTGGTGGCATGCATAGTGTGGAGTGTGTGACGAGACCTCTGTGGGACTGGGGAATATGGGAATAGACAGGACAGTTGTGTGGTGGGTAAGTAACTGGAAAGGTGGCAGGACAGAGGGTGGTGGTAAATGGAAGTTGCTCCACTGAGGAAAGAGTGAGCAGTGGGGCACGTGAGGGATCAGTGCTGGGATTGGTCCCATTCTACAGGACCTGGAAGGACAAATTTACTGGTTCGCTGATGACAAAGCTGTGTAACAGAGTTGACACACCAGAGGGTGTAGACTAGTGCAGAAACTTGAATGGTCAGGAGTTTGACAGTTAATGCAAAGCAAAGTGCAAGATAATACATATGGTGCATAAAAACCCAGAAACATATCGGGGGTGGTGAGAATATAGCATACATGAAGCAGGAAAGGGATGACCTCAAGGTAGGGAAACAGTGCAACAAGCCAGTAGGTAAAGCAAATAGGATGCTGGGATGCATAAGCTGGGGCAGCAACAGCTGGCAAAGGGAGGTCATAATTCCACTATAGAAGACACTAGTTAGGGCCGACCTGGAATACAGTGTCCAATTCTGGAGACCATACCTACATAAGGACATAGGGTAGAGAGGGTTCAGAGGAGAACAAAGATAGATGGATTGCATCACAAGTCCTATGTGGACAGGTTGAAGGACTTATGCACTTCCTGGAGGAGAAGAGGGAGACAGATGGGATATGATAGAGACATACAAGTATCTTACAGGGAGAAGAGGGTGGAGGAACACACTATTTACAGCACAAGAGCTGGTCCAGGACTAGAGGGTATGGTGTGAATCTGGAGGGATGATTCAAAGGAAATGCAAGGAAGATTTTCTTCACAGAAGTGGTGGACAAGTGGAACACCCTGCCAGAGGAAGTAGTGGGGGGCTGAAACAATCACAGGATTTAGGAATGCATGGGATAGACAAGGGAATTCAGGAGGTCAGAGGTAAGGAGCAACAGACTGCTAGGGAAACAACCCAATGGCAACACAAATATTTACTTGCAACAATCACACAGGAGTGCTGTGTGCATATTTATGTAACTCATTCAAACAGAGGAGCGAGAAAGTGCCTCAGCTGGGACTTGAACCCAGGCCACCACGAATACTGGTCCAGGTATATATAGGATCAAAACTCAGTTCATATCTTCTAAGTCATAAATGACTAACAGTAAATATTTTGGAGTCCCATCAACTTGTTAAAAATCACTGCCATACTTCCAAATTTTCCAAGCCTATATCCAATGCTGGCCCGCTGGAGAATTTAGGCCAGTAAATCATCAAAAGTAATTGTTTCTTCCCTTACAAGCGAATATTTTGACACCCCTAAGAAGAGGATTACTACAGATAGACTCAGACAGTGATTCAAACAGGTGAGTACAAGTAATGGTACAAAATAAACATTCAGCACCCCAAAATACATCGGAAATATAGACACACAAAACCCATCCCAGAGATAGCCATTGTAAAACCAAGCAATTCAGAAAACAAGACCGGACAGTAAAACTTGCAAATGAGCTTGGTGCATCCACAGTAGAAGGGTTCAACTCCCACAAGCTGCACCTGCATGCTAACTGCCTCTGACTGAGCCACATAATAACCATTCACAGAACTGTGAGGTGATGCCTCCACACAAGCACCGTAGTCATATCAGCCCTCATCCTGTTCCTAGAACAGGAAAAAAAAAGTATCATGAAAAAGCAACCATAAGTAATTTGTTAAAAAAAAAAAAAGAAAAAAGGAAGCAGTCAAAGTAAACTGTACCCTGTCCTCCACCCCCAACCCCAAGATAGTGTGCAGTTTAAAATCTACAGTAACTGGCCACATATACAGACCGCACACTACAAAGCAACAACAAATAAATACAGAAAGCCTGAATCCCCATTTGAATCCACAGGTTATAAATGATCACACCCACACACAGCCAAGTCATCACTGTAAAGCAGTATAACATCCAAAGTATTTAAACACAGAAATACCCTGGAATGCCCCCAAAGGTGGCACCTTTGTCTCAATTAACAAAGCACAAGCAACTGAAAGAATACTTTGACTGCCCCAAAAGTTAATATTGCATTTCATGTCAATCTCACCTGAATTAAACATACCATAAATATTGTGAAGTTGGAGCAGAAAAAAATATACAAGTAAATAAAAAAAGAATGCCCATTAAAACAAACTGCTACCAAGCATACATTTTTGTTTTTACCACAGTTCAGTCAAACCAACAAGCATAATTTAAGGTCAGCATGACGACTATACAGTATAAAAGAAACACTGCATGTTTGTTTGCAGGCAAGGTCCCAGTCCCAGTGTCCCACTCGTTTACTCACCCTCAGTCAGTCCTCACCTGCTGCAGTGCTCACTCAACTGCTGTTGACCCTCGCCTCACTCAGCTAGACTCCTCGCCACTCTGTGGACCTGCAGTTAGTTTCCAACTTCTGGGCTGGTGACTGGCGTGCAGGGCAGGCACAGCAAAGCTCCCATGGCCGACCAGCAATGAGTAAACTTGGAGCAGCGCGGGTGGTCTGGGTACTAGTCTGGCAGTGTGGCACTCAGCAGTGGGCCATGGCACAGATAGATTCTATTCTTTCACTCGCCACCCTCAGCTTCCTAAAAACTGCACCAACCACAGCTGTGAGCCACGCAAACAATTTGCACCCCAGCCGGCTCTCAAGTCATTGTCCTCCACACAGCCTCAGAATGTGAGAACTGGCACAGAGGATTGAGGAGTGATTTACACACAGCTCTTTTACTCTTCCCCACAGACTGAACCGACTTTCTCCCCAACTTCCTCGGCCTTTCGAGTCTCGTCCCGGTCCAAGTTTACCAACTGCTGTGCCACCTGCCTGCTGCAACAACCAATAAACTAACAACAGAGTGACTGTCCTCCAGTCCTGACTCCCGAAGCGCTCATTTGCATCCGCATTCAGTCCCATCTTCCACCAAGTTAGTTCCCTCCAGCTACTTGTTTAACTTCCAATGCTCCAAACCCTAAACAGACTTAAAGACAAAGTTCCTTCAAGCCCAGGGACCACCAGGAAAAGAACAGACCAAACGCTAGTTTCCAGGGCATTTAAAGAGCCCGCGTGACCTGACCCCTTGCTAGGCACACCTCCTTTGTTTGTGAGCGGACCTGATTGAGAAGGGGCAAACTATATCTCAGTCTGGTCCAATGGGACACGTTCAGAGGTTTACACCCCACTCCCCCACCCCCTCCCTAAAAAAAAAAGTTGAAACTGACTGAGGGGCTAAAAGCGCACGAAAATAAAACGTACCCAAACAAAGGAATGCTGACATGCCAGCTGGCTTCTGGCATACTACCCACCCGCTGATGTTTAACATGCCGTGGCATGTCTGGCATATCAGTGGCTATGCCCTTGGCAAGAAGACTGCCCTTGTTCAGGTATTAAATGACCTCCTAATAGCAAGAGATTGAAAGGCTCGTACCATCTTGGTCCTTCTCGATCTCTCAGCAGCCTTTGACACTGTGGAACATGAGGTGCTTTTGGAAACCCTGCGGTTCCTTTGTGGACTGTTGGGTACAGGCCTCGAATGGTTTTGATCTTTCCTTATAGGCAGGTCTCAGAGGGTGGTCACTGGAATTTATTCCTCTGACACTCTCCCCTGTCCTGAGGGGTGCCACAGGGCTTCATATTGGTGCCGATGTTGTTCGCAGTGTATATGCTGCCATTAGGAGATTTCATCAGGCAATACAGTTTGAGTTTTCACTGCTATGCAGATGACACTCAGCTGTATATGTCCTTTGTGCCTGGACAGGTCAATGCAATCTCTATGCTAAATAGTTGCCTCTCCGAGATCAAAGACTGGATGAGCTCGAGTTGGTTGAGACTGAATCCGGATGAGACTGAGGTGTTGGTTGTGGATCTGGGTCACCTGGGGCGGGTTTTGGGGCTGGGCTCATGTCGGGCATATGGCTTGATGGTGTCTGTCTCATTACTTCAGATCAGGTGCATAACCTGGGTGTTATTTTTGATGATGGCTTGACCCTGAAGTCTCAGGTGTCAGCTGTGGTTAAATCCTCATTCTACCATCTGAGGAATATCACCCAGGTGAAACACCTGATTCCATCAGATGACCTTCCAACATTGGTCCATGCCTTCATTACCACCTGTCTTGACTACAACAATGCCCTCTACCTAGATCTGTCTGGGGTTGTTATCCACCGCTTGCAGCTAGTGTAGACCGCTGCAGCCAGGCTGTTGACTGGTACCTCCAGGACCAGTCACATTACGCCTCTGCTGCACGAACTGCACTGGCTGCCAATTCAGTGGCAGATCGCCTACAAGGTGGGCTTGCTTACCTTTAAAGCCCTATATGAACAGGGACCCGACTACCTGAAAGATCTCCTGACTCCCTACTCCCCCAATTGCCCTCTCTGATCTGCCGATGAGGGATTGCTAGAGATTTCGAGGGTTTGTCTTAAAACATCTTATGCCGTGGTTTTTCATTTGCAGCACCAACCCTGTGGAATTCTCTGCCTCATCAGTTAAGAGAATGCCTAATCATCAGCAGTTTTAAATCTATGCTGAAAACATATTTATTTTATTTAGCCTTCCCTGATTGATTAATGAATTGACTGATTTTAAATAATTTATTATATCATCTATTGTATACTGTAATTTTATATTATGTACAGCGCGTTGATTATGAAAGGCATTGTATAAATACAGTTTGCTTTGCTTTGCTTACTGTGGGTCTCAATAGACTGTCCAGGGTTCACATGGAATAACATGTAATGTGGGCCTTCCAAAGCCCACACCAACAATCTTGGACTCTGAAACTACACCAAATGTACCCTTGGATGATGGGCCCTTATCTGGGGAGTGTCAGAGGAAGTTGTGGAGCCCATTTTGACTGAGGATGCTTCATCACTGGCCAATAAAATGAGATGCATGCTCCCTGATGCCGTAGAAGAAGTGATTGTTCCACTCATTGTTTTGAAAGAGCTATTCAGACTTTTGCTCAAGCTAACATATGGCTCTCCTGGTGTCCCTACCAACTTGCCAATGCACTTAGTACACAAACATATCTATGTTACACCCAGATCTATGCCTTGAACTGTCATTTGCAAAGCCTGGACCATATCACCCAGAGTGGTAGATGCAGTACTAGGTAAACAAGCATTTGACAATGCCGAATGTTGTCTCACTGGCTTTGGCATTGGTAGTGCTGGAGTTAGAGATGCATAATAGGAATGGCAATGAAGTACTGAAGTGATGCCAACCCCACTCCTACCCTGTAGCGACTGACAGGCATTGGGGTGTGCCTTTGGGTCGTCAGCTATAATGCTCATGAAATTTCACTTCACTCTACCCTGTAGACAGTGACAAGTGTTGTGGTGTGCTTTGGGATCTTTGGGTGTTATACGTAGCCCCATTCCATAAGGAAATATGCTGAGGTGGGTGCAGTATAAGAGAATGGGGTGAACTTTGTGGCTGAACACTGTAAGGCACACCACAATGTGTGTCACTGGCTGCAGGGTGAAGGTCGGGGTGGAATAGGAAGTATTACAGCTGATGATCTCAAGTTACACCCCTGACATCTGTCAGTCTGCACAGGGTGGGATGTTACAGTTGGAAACCCTAATGATGCAGGCGTGTGTTGGTATTTTCACTCCAAATTTTCAACATGGGCTTTTTGTGTCCCCACATCATGCAGAGCGTCACTATCAGTTTGTTAGGTGAAAGGTGGTTTTGTACAGCGGCTATGCCATTTGGCGACACAGGTCCGAAAACACATTTTGGGCAATATGTAAAAAATAATAATAATAAAAATTTTTTTTATATGGCACCTTTCTATGTCCAAGGTGCCTCACAATTTAAAACAATTAAAAACAACCATTATAAAATCCAATAATACTCAACACAACCAAAAGTCATAATCAGATAGACAGTTCAGTTCTCCAAAAAGGCTTTTTGCCAAAGAAGTTTTCAAACCATTCTTAAATTCCTCCACAGAAGTGCACTCCTGTAACTGGTGGGGTAGAGAATTCCAAAGGGTGGGAGCAGCATAAGAAAAAGCTCTAGCACCAGATGATTTCAGATTCACCCTTGGAATCTCTAGCAACCCCTCGTCAGCCAAGCAGAGCAATCGATTGGGGCATTAGGCTACCAGAAGTTCTTTCAGATAGACCGGACCCTGACCGTGTAGGACTTTGAAAGTCAGCAAACCGACTTTAAAGGTGATCCACCACCGTATTGGCAGCCAGTGCAGTTCGCGCAGCACCAGAGTAATATGACAGGATCTACGCGAGCCTGTCAAAAGCCGGGCTGCTGCATTCTGCACTAGCTGCAGGTGACAGATTTCAACCCCTGAAAGCCCTAGATAAAGGGAGTTGCAGTAGTCCAGGCACGAGGACATGAAGGCGTGAACCAAAGTTGGAAGGTCGTCAGACAGTACCAGATGCCTAACCCTGGCGATGTTCCTAAGATGGTAAAAGGAGGTCTTGATGACAGCTGACACCTGTGACTGCAGTTTCAATCTATCATCAAGAACCACCCCCAGGTTATGCACCTGTTCGGAGGTCAGGAGAGAGACACCGCCAAGAAAAATTCTGGAAGGCGCACCAGCACCCAACCCCCCCATCTGTTGACCCAGGTCCACAACCAGTACTTCTGTCTTTTCCAAGTTCAACTTCAGCCAACTAGAATCAATCCACTCCTGGATTTCTTTCAGACAGCTGTTAAAGACCAAGATAGCTCCATCCTGGTTGGGAGCAAAAGAAAGGTATAGCTGGGTATCATCTACGTAACAGTGAAATCTCAGCCAATACCTTCTTACAATGTCTCCGACGGGTAGCATATACACCGCGAATAACATGGGTGACAGTACTGAACCCTGAGGCACCCCACACAACAAAGCTGTTGGGTCCGAGGAAAAAACCCAGGACACAACTCTTTGTGATCTCCCCATGAGGAACGAAGTGAACCATCTTAAGACGGTCCCCAATATTCCACATATATACCTCAGGCATTCTATCAACACCATGTGATCCATGGTGTCAAAAGCTGAGGAAAGATCAAGAAGAACCAAGATGGAACAGCTCTTCTGATCTCTTGCCACTAGGAGATCATTGAGCACCTGAACCAGCACTGTCTCGGTACTATGTCTTTTACAAAAACCAGACTGGAGGGGTTCATTGATGTCATGGATGGTCAAATGGTCGTCCAGTTGAGCTGTCACTACTATCTCAATCACTTTCCCAACAAAGGGAAGGTTAGAGATAGGTCTGTAGTTTGCGAAACAGTCTGGGTCCAAGGTATCTTTCTTCAAGAGTGGTGTCACCACCGCCTCTTTCAGGGAGCTAGGAAACTCACCCGATTTCAAGGAGCACCAGACTATCCACACAAGGACTGGACCAATGATATCACTACAACCCAAAATTAGGGAGGTCAGTCCAGGGTCCAAACTACAGCACGTAGGGTGCACACTCTGGATAATCCTCATGACATCCATGAACTCCGGTTGACTGAAAGAACTCCAGGAAAATTGAGGCACAGTGATCTCGCAGTGATCCTCTGCAACCCCCTGGAGTGTGCTGGCTGCAAATCTGCCCTAATGTCGGCCACCTTATTTGCAAAGAATCAAGCAAGCTCATCGCACTCTAACTGTGAAAAAGCTTTCCAATTGTAAACAGGCTGGGTTGCACAGTCTGCCCACAGTTCAAAATAGCTGAGCTAGTCGATTCCGAGCAACCGCAATCTCTCTGGACAGGAATTCTGCCTTCTTACAGATGATTGCAGATTGATAGACCGAGCAATGGTCCATCAATCTAAGGTGGTTGGCATCAAGAGTGGACTTTCACCAGCAGTGCTCTAACCTTTGCCCCTGTCTCCGCATCTCCCTCAATGTCCCATCAAACCAAGGGGACTTGGGGCGAAGGAAGACACACATAGACTGGAGCAACAGAATCCAGATTCACTGCAACAGCTGTATTATAAGCTGACACAAAAGTCTCTGGATCATTGCTTGCCAATGCGGGGAATGGGAGGTCAAGTACCACTCCAAGGCCTTGGGATTTTATATCCCGTAAAGGGAGGTACGTAACCATCTCCACAGGGGAAGGCCTTCTAGAAGGGGTGCAAAAACTAAACCCCACAGTGTAGTGATCTGATCACACAACAGGTTCCACCCCCACGTCAGAGGTTTTGATCCCTAAAAGGAAGATTAAGTCCAAAGAGTGTCCAAATTTATGTGTAGCAGTGGAAACCACCTGTGTAAGGCCCAGAGATGTCATTAATTGGAGGAAGTGTTGACCAAATCGCGAGAGTTCTTCGTCGACCCAGGCATTGAAATCACCCAGAACCATCAATCTGAGCAATTCAGATGCCATGTCGATGACGAAGTCTGCCACTTCCTGAAGGAATCACTTCTCATCACTGGGTGGACGGTAGATGAGGGCAATTTGAAAGCCTACACCTGCTACTACTGTACACTCAAAGGACTCAACCGTCTCAACTAATACCTCCGTGAGGCCCAGTTCAGCGCAACCCCCATGATCCAATCTCAGGCAGTGTATCACCGAGTACCCGGCCGGAGTCATAGCCTCCAAAATGGGGCCTGAATTATCATCCAACCAGGTCTCAGTGATGAAAGCCAGGTCCACCGTACCAAAATGATCAGCAATAATTGCAGTCTTATTCTTAATGGACCTGGCATTGCACAACACCACCCGAGTTGGACGAACCTAGCGGGCCGCCAGGGCCATCTGCCTACCTTATTCTGTAGTGCCTTTGGGAATGGGCACCAGACATGGAGAACCATGGCCTGGATTCCATTTCACCCTGGGCACCTTCTAGATCCAACCACCCGAATATGGTGACCCCCCCCTCATCCATCTTCCTCTGTTCATAACCACTCGCCCTCCTCCCTCTCCTAGGCATAATGCCCAGTGCTCTACAGTGCTGGTAGGTCTCAAACAGGAGAGGGGGAAAATAAAAAGGGTGAAGGGCAGGAAGGGAAGAGGATGAGTAGGGCACAACTGTGGGGGTTGAAAACCAGCACATGCTGCGGCTATACAACTAAATAATAAATACAGTAAAACAAACTCCACAAATAATAATACACAAATCCCTATATAAAACAGTTTAAAACACCACCCAGATTCCAATTAACTAAGATCAATTCTGAATTTAAATCTAAAGACAGCTGTAATCCCCCCACACATATATACATAACAGACAAAAGAAAATATAATTTAGGTTCTCTCACCACCCAAACAAAAAAATAAATAAACAAAACAAATGCAAGATGAAATTTTTCCCTCCACCCCTAGTACTCTCAAAACCAGAGAAAGAGGGTAATTTGGCACTCTCACTGCCAGAATTAACAATTACAATCAGAAAACGAAATCATAAAATAACATACAAAATACAGTTTAAAAATTTCACAATCTACAAAACAAAATATGACCTCCCCCCAGTCCTCTCACAACCAGGGAGATAGGATAGTTTTGGCACTTCTTACTGCCAAAGAAAGTCATAGGCTGTAAATTAAAACATAAAACTTTAGCATAAATAAGTAAACAAAATATATGGACGCAGGGTCCTCTCACCATATGGGTGCCCAAAAAGGAAAAAAAGTTTTAATCCAAGAAGGGGTATCAGCAGTCTTCACAGTAAAGACACAGAGATCATAGCATCCAATATTCCATTGGAGAGTCAAAATCCATAGAATCCAAAGGGAAAAGGGAAAAATCCATGGGATAACTCCATGAAAGTACAGGGGACCTTCAAATCCAAAGCCACTCCAGTCAAATCTTGCTAGAAGAATCTCAACAGCATTCTAAGGTCCCCTTACTCCCAGCCAAGTGTATCCCACAGGAAATATTGCAGCCCCAGCAAGGAGCTTAAGATAGGCCGCAATTATAACTATATCTGCGAATCCAGGGGCGCACAGTACCCCAGCCAGCTCCCTGGCTAGATAAATACTCCAGCCCCCCCGTGGGGCAGCAAATCCCGAGAAAAAACACCCGCCGGAGTCGGACCTCTCCCAGTCACCAAACGCTAAACAATCAAATTCCAGCCAGGCATTCCCTGCCCATCTCAGTCACCCCACCAACTAAGTCTAAAAGGCAATCAACGAAATCCTCTGCAATCTTCTACAGATCCCCACGCATTCTCCTCCCAGATCAATTCCAGGAGGACGTCCCATCTCCTTCCCACATTCACGGCTCCACTAGATTCTCTCCACAGCCCCTCACCCTCCATACACCCACAAAGTTCTTCCTGTGCAGGGAGTGAGGAGCGTTAACCACAGCAGTAGACAAGGAATCTATGGGCTCTGTAGAACTTCTTCAAGCCCAGCAGCAATAATGGGAGGAGGAATAAACGAAACAAAAGTTCATCCGACTTCTCACCGCAAATCACTGGCCTGCGAATGAAACTCCGCACCGATAAGCTACCGTTAAGTAGCAATAAAACAAAAGTAAAAAACAGAATCCAGAAAATAAAAAACACAATATAACAAACACTAAATAAACTAAAAAATCCCGACGAGCAGTAGCACGCCCAGTCTGGCGGCTATCTTGGATTCAAAAATGAGAACTGTATTGTTCATGAAGAGGTGTAAAAAATGGCAACATTGAAAAGCTGGAGTGAAAATATGGGAAATTAGAAAAGTCATGAGCATGCATAGAAACTGTGCAACACACGTCCATAACCCAATTATTTTTGGGATTTTTTTAACCACATTTTCAACATAGGCATTTTGGGACCTCCCATCATGAACAGTGGCACTGGGATTTTGTTAATTTGTCCCAAACGTTGATTTCCCACAGCAACCATGACATTGTGCGCCACAGGTGTGAAAACACATTTTGGGCAGGATGTGAAAAATGACAGCTGTACTGTTCATAAGGAGGTGTGAAAAAATCTCACTGTTGAAAATGTGTCATGAAAATATTGAAATCTGCAAAGTTATAAGGGAGCGTGGGAACTGCACAACACATGCTTGTAACACAGTCATTTTATAGACTTTCGTCACCAAATTTTCAACATAGGCATTTTAGGACCTCTGCTCATGAATAGTGGCACTGTCATGTCCTCAAACTGTCCCAAAAACTGATTTCACTCAGCAACCGCACTATTCTGCGCCGGACATGCAAATACACATTTCAGCCAGGATATGTAAACTGACAACTGCAATGCTCATAAGGAGGTGTGGAAAAATGGCAATGTTGCAAATCTGGAGTGAAAATATTACAGATTGACAAAGTTATGAGCGTGCATGGAAACTGCGCAATGCACACTCATAAAACAGCCATTTTTTGTATTTTTCCACGAAATTTGCAACATAGGCTTTTTGAGACCCCCCTCATGAACAGTGGCACTGTCATTTCATTAATCAGTCGGAAGGTGATTCTGCGCAGTGACTGCGAAATCACCTTCGGGACCAAATAATCTCATGACAGTGATAGAATTCATGAGGAGGGGTCAAATAACTTCATGTTGAAAATTTGGTGTCAAAATTCCCAAAAATGCCTGAGATATGCACCAAAGTTGAAAAAAAACTATTTATGCCATTATACAGCTTACCAGCATTTCTTCAGTTCGCGGTCAGCTTTGAAGAGTGCAGACGTGTTCCCGGTCCACCGAAGATCATTGCGCTATGCTCCGGAGGCAAGTATGGGGGGGGTGTCAGGAGGTAGGGCGTGCAGTGGGTGGGCGCGGGTTGTGGGAGCTGGCAGGGAGGCCACAAGGGACCATTTTCTTTTTTACAGGGTGAAAAAAAAAGGGAACATTGTGGGATGGCTATTAAATTGTCGGGACATTTGGCACACTGGGGTGGGCTCCCAGCATGTCACTGGATTTTTTTTTTTTGTGGGAGGCTGTAGCCGATGGGAGATTGGGCATCCTCGTCGGCACATAACAAAAGGGGGGGGCAAGAGCCGAGGAGGATTGGGCACCCCCCTCAGCACACAACAGATATTGGGGGGGGACATTATGCCAATGGGGAGTGAGCTCCCTGTCAGCAAAATAAACAGGGAAGGGGAATGAAGCCGACGGGATTGGGTCTCCGTCAGCAAAGAAAGACTGTTGGGGGGGAACGCATGATGCTGAGGAGGATTGGGCACCCCCTCGGCATGCACTTGGGGGGGTCATGATGCCAATGGGGAGTGGGCTGTCATATCAGCAAATGAAGTGGGGTGAGGCATGCTTTGTGCGGCAGCAATCAGTGCCGCCATGTTTACGTGGGAGGCGTTTTATTGTGCCGCTGCACTGAGAAGCTTGCTTCTCAGTGCAGCGGACCTTTTCTTAGATCTGGTGGCCACATTCTGAATTGCTGGTGTGGCGCCTGCATCCTGGCTGATTGGAGAATGAGAGATGCACCTACTGATGCGTGCCCTGCATTCGACCAACAGTTACCACGCCTCCAAATCTGCTACTACCGCAATATGTTGGCTGTGCATGCATGAGCCAACATAAAAAGGAGGTTGAGCACTGTTATGGTATTGCATCACATTAGAGTATTGCACACTGCTGTGGTATTGATAACAATTACTGTCATGACAGCTGTTATTGTGAAATCTGAAAGGACTTTCATTATCTTTTGTTAGACTAGCTGTATTTGTCTCGTGTAGGATGTATTGGATGCCTACTCCAGTAAGGAAACAATTGTCAAGCTAGACGTTGCATGTTATGTATAATGTGTGTTGTACTGTTTCTTGTTACAGATGGACTCTGTTGATGGATTTGATGTGGACATCAATTGTTTAGGTGAGGAAGAGTGTAATCTTCCAAAATGTTGGGGTTTACCTTTACTCCCTCTGCTGCCCAGAACTGCTTGTCAAAACTGTGTGGCACCATCTGCTTGTTGCTTTCTCCAGCCCCTGGAGTACAGCCTGTGTGGAGACCGGAGGAGCATTCTTCTTGTTGCAGCCTACTTGGCTGTCTGGTTATTGTACAATGAGGCTTGGGAAATAAGCAGTTTAAGGCATGAGCTTGCCAGTGTGAGGAAGGAAGGAGTTAATATAAATCTCACAAAACATGGCAACATTTTTTTTTTATTTGTTTAACCAGGAGCAGCACACTAAGCTGAAAGCTTTTTTTACAGGTGCGACCTGGGAGCACAGAGAAGTTAAGTGATTTGCTCAGGGTCACACAGTATGCAAGTGAAAGCTGTGGGATCCAAACCCAGGTCTGATCTGCTGGATGTCACCAGATTTGCAGCTCAGAGCCTTAAACCACTGCGCTATACTGACTCTTTAACAGATGCTATATCAAAGGGCATTCTACAGATGGATGTACCTCAAAGGTCAGGGACCACATCGACATCTGGAATGTTTTAGGCGATTGACAACCTGTTACACCTATCAGATTGCTGATCTTGTCCAGAGAAAGTCTAAGAGAATATCCAACCCTTTACACCAATCACATTGCTGCCCTTGCCGAGATAAAGTCTGAGGGCAGATCCAGGATTAGCAATTGGCAGGGAACTCTCATAGTGTGAGGAGGGCTCATGTTGCTGGCCAAAGCCACAGAGGGAAGCCTGCCTGGGGCTTCTACAGCCATTCATCAGGGGGTAACTTTGAGATTTCTACAACTTGCAAAGCACAAAGACTGAACTGTGTGTTTGCTGATTGTGTCAGAATGACACCTTGTTGGACAAAGGGACTGTTCCCCATTTTTTCTGTGAATGAAGGCAAAAGCATGCTGATTCAGTAAGTGTGTCATTGCTGCTAGCCACACTGCAATGAGACCTGAGACTGTGTGTGAGTATTGCTGTGTGAAAGCCTGCATCAAGACTTCAGACAGTTAGTGAGATGAACAGTTATGCTGCTGCTAGGTGCAGGCTAACATACTGCAGTAGGGTCCAGAACCCTAGACTCGTGGTGTGTATGTGTGTGTGTTTGTGTGTGTGTGGCCCAAGATCTCTAGACTCATCTGTCCTGCAGAGGAGAAGAAGAGAGGAGCCAGAGAGGTCCAGGCAACTGCCACAGCAGAAAACCTGATCACAGCTTGAGGCACCTGTAATCCACATCATCAAGTTGACCCTTTATCTGCACAAGTGATCAACTGCTCAAGAGAACCTACACTTGAAGAGACGGAGGAAGAAGAGCTCAAGTTGTCAGGGAAGCTTGTAACATCAGACCTGTAAGTACTCTCAGGGCTTGCCCTGCAACTGGGATTTTGTACAAGGTTTGTCACCAAAGCTGCAACTTTGGCCATTGGGTAAGAATCTACAAATACTTCATCTGAGGTTTGCCATTTTAGCAATTGCATGGCCTGTGGGTTTAAAAGTGTTCATTCTGTTTTAAAGTGCACCACTGCCAGCCAAACAGCTGCAATGTCTGTGGCCCTGCACTGTTTTTTCTGGCTGGCTACTCAGTGAAGCACTGGGAGCTCCCATAAGAATAAAAGAGGGTTTTAACTGGTACCAGATTCAAGGTTCAAGATTTCTTTATTAACGTAAGCATAAAAACATCATAGCATATATACACACTTCCTACATAAATGCAAGCTATACAAATTGCAATAAATATTAATGCAAAAGGACCCACTAAGTTATCAAATGCACTCATAACAATTGTGCAAATAGACAATATAGAGTGGAACTATGAAGCATTTATACAATTTGAAAACAAAGTTCCTGTAAATGAGATGATAGTGTTTACCACTCATTATCTGAGGAAGAAAATTTTAATAGCAAAAGAGGCTAAGGCATAGATTAAGGTTTTATGTTCTGTGAATAGCATTTCTTTTAGAATTTCATTATAGAGTTGTCCCGAAATTCTTGCTGAAACAGGGCTCAACTACTTTCCCTCTCTTTGTCCAGCACTGGACATTTCAAAAGTAAATGAGTCACAGACTGTAAAACATCCTGATTACATTTACAGATATTTAGCTGTTGCAGACATGGATTAACTATATATCTACCTGTAGAAACATCCTACAAAAGTTCTAGTCATAATCTAGTAATTGTTCTTCTATGTGATGCTGATTCACAATATTTTATTTAAAAACTGCACCCCAAACATCTCTTTCTGTGATCTGTATGAGAGGTGCACCCAAGAATTATGTACTCTGTCCGGAGTTGATTGATGAACAGAATCAATGATTCTCAGATGTGCCAATTCTAAATCATTTTATTGTTGGGGCTATGGACAAAGGACTTTTCTAGATCTGGTTTGGAGAGACTAGTATTTAGTTTACCAACTCAGTTTTTATTATTTTTTATAATTTTGTGCATCACATCAACATTTATATGGAAGCCTATCTTCAGGCAGGTTAATAATTTTTGACTAATATGTTAATGTCCTTGTAAAGAGCCCCTGACACTGTTGTGGCAGCTTTGAAAAATATAATATTTATACACAATTTGGCTTATATTTGAAGAGGAAGTCTGACCAAAATTTTTAACATCTGTAATTTCAGAATTTGGATCAGCATATCCCCAATCAGCCTCATGCTAAAAATTAAATTGCTAAGTTATCTTGTTTAAAAGTTACAATATGTCATTTTGTAAACTTAATTTCATTGCCTGTTCAAAAAAGCCAGTCTCAGTTAAGACCTACTGATGATGTCACGACCAGATCTCACAGCCTAGTCCTCCCTGCAAGCTACCTTATAGTACTTATTTCTCTCACATTGTATACAACTACAGTTGTAGTAAACATCTGAAAAAGGAAAGCTGACACTGGGTTGGTACTGGGTGCACATTTCCATAATGTGCAGATGCAAGGTATTTAAGAATGTGATTGGGGGCTATAATGCAGCAGCAAACATAACTTTAGAATGCCAGAGTTGTGTGTAATTTTTAGAATACTACAGGGATGAGATTTCAGAATCTCACCAGATTGCAATTGTGGAACTGACTGAATGATACAATCTCAGAAAGCAGATGGGGCACACAATTGTGGAATGTGGTAGGGATGCTAAAATTCAGAATGTGGCGGTGTCATAAATTTTTAGAATGTGGAAAAGCTATGCAGTTTCAAAATGTGGGAGACAAATGGTTTCAGAATGTGGCAGGGATATGCAATTTTAGACTGTGTCATACGTGGTAATTTTGGTGTGTTGAGGTTAGAGATGGGTGATGGGGCTAATGGATCCACGAGTGGGCAGCAGTTAAGCGGTGTGCAGAGTGCTCCATGCGAAGCAGAGCATTTCACGTTTTAATGGGTAACACGAAGTCCATTGAAAACAATGACTTCACATTACTCTGCCTTCCCAAACCACTACTCCACCAATTCATAAGGCGAAGTACATTGAAAACAATGTACTTTGCCTTGCTTCACCTTGTTTTTAAGCTCCAAAGGCGAATTTTGCAGTGATTCATGGGATTTCAGGTCACATGGGCTCTAGATTGTTCTCCACAGCCTCAGTTTAGGGTAGTGTGTGTAGGAAGCTGTAGGAGACAATCTGCTCTGAGAGCTATCTGTAATTCAAAGCTTCTAAAAGCTGTTAAAAAAAACCTTTTGAGTCATTTTTTTTGCTGAAACTTTAGTTCATCAATTATAGAAAACCCTCCTGTGCTCATATTATCGAGCGTTTATTGTTTGTGTGTGGATTTTGAATGTTAATGTACAATATTCAGTCTGTGTACTGAAAGACAGGGGAAGTGTGCTTTGGGGGAGAGGCGTATATGTGGTGTAGGTAGATTAACTTGGAGAAAAAGACAGTGCTTTCTGTTTTGGTGATATTTGTCTTGTATAACTGTGTTAATGTACACACAGTAATATTTTCAATAATTCTTGCCATTTTTTTGTTGATTGTTGTGGTGCAGCAGTGCATAATTTTAGCTTGTTTAAAATATGTGATTATATTACTGAAGTTTTCAATTTGCTATGCATTACTTAGTGTGTGTGTGAGTATGTGTGTGACACGTGTCATCAAATCAGACACCTTTTATTGTGCCACATAATGTCAGCAATGTGAACCTGCTATCCACTGCAGCTGTGTAATTTTTGTACTTCTTCGTGGTATCTTTACTGGTACTAGTACTAGTACACTGCCCCCCCTCAGCCCGCCCCAACCGGCAAAAGTATTCTTTTCCAGATTTGAATTTCTGATGGTGAGCACTGGTTAGGTGTTGTGCCTTTGCATCTGCATCTCTTCAGTGTGCAGCGCAATCTTAATCTGTCTGTGCATTTGCATCTCTTTAGGGCCCAATCTCCATCTCTAACTTAAGTCACAGTTGTTTCTTTGGCTTCCCTTCAGAGTACTGGACAGGTGTGGTGTTTAATTCTGCATGAACATTGTACTCATTATTATGCGTTTTTAAGTCAGGACCATCATCACAAGTCACTCATGACACAAATCATGTTCTTCCTCATCACGGTCATAAATGCAGTAACAAATCACGATTTACGATCATGCCACAAATCACATTATTTTTTTTAACTAGTTACTTGGATGTGTTGTAAGCCTGTTTTGTAGTATCTTTCCATGTTTCACCACCCCACCATAGTAACTCATTAATGAGTTTTTTTAAGTTGGGGAGTTTTGTGCCACACCTCATTGGGGCCTGGGGAGGTACAGCCATAGGCATTCATGTTTCTTTATCATCACGGTCACAAATGCAGTCACAAATCATGATTTACGATTACATCACGAATCACAACATTAATTGTTTTACTAGGCACTTGGATGTATTGTAAGTCTGTTTTGTAGTATCTCTCCAGGCTTCACCATCCCACCATTGTACTCATTAGTAAGTGTTTTTAAGTCAGGAAGTTGGACAATGTCTGCAGTACATACACAGACTGGAAAGAAGACTGCACCCATGCAGTTTAGCACAGTATACTTGCACTGCTCAGAATACATACAGAAGACAACAAAAAAGGGCACAATTACATACAAGGGTCGGGAATGGTGAAGGAATACATTTTATAACAGCAAGAAAGGTGTGGGGGGGCACATGGTGTGAGGAAAAAAAACTAATGTGGGATCCCATGGTGATCCAGCAGCAGTTCCAGCATGGACATAATCTGCAACTGATGTCCCTCTATGTAAGAAAAATTACATTTACAGAAAGAACAAATTAAGTAAAAAAGAGTACAGACAGAAAAGACAAAAAAATGTAGCTTTAAAAAAGCAGTTGGGTCTAAATCAAAATTTAATTCTTCTCCTCGCTCTGATCTCAAAGTATCAGCAATCACAAAACACACTCCTCTCACTCCGTCTGCACAGGAGAAAGTAAAAGTGTCTGCTTGTATGACTCACTTTCTTCCTGCCTAGCTAAAGAGCATGTGACTTACAGCCATGTGATGTGTGGGGGGGGGCTGCCAAATCTGAAACACCAAGTGGATCACTTAGAATCATAATGAGGAATGCGAAGTCCATTAAAAACAATGACTTCACCTTACTTCACACTGCCATTCCACCTTAACACAGAGTGGTAATGACGAGGCAGAGTGAGCACTTTGCATTGCCCACTCCACATAGCGGAGTGGCAACATGAAGTGCCCACTTCGCGTTCACTTCGCCAGCAGAATTTAAATTCGCTGCATCTCTAGTTGAGGTGATGCATGATTTATGAATGTGGTGGAGATGCTTGATTTCAGGTTGTGGTGGAAACATGAAATTTCACAATGTAACGTGGACACTGAGGGCTCTATTCTCAAAACCAAATGATTGCTGCAAGCCCCAGGTGCGCCAAATGCACGTTGCATGGGGCCTGTGGCATTCTCTGGGCTGCATTTGGGAATCTCAGTCCTCAAGCCCTCCCTACACCAGAAGTGATGAGTTAGACTAGCTTTTCCTGGTCTAATTTTGATTACCTTTTTATGGGGTTTGCACCAACTATTTTCGCACAAGCTACCATAAAAAGTGTGTAGTGTCACAAAAAGCACACAACCTATGAGAACTGGGCGCACTGTGCACCAAAGTGTTCAGGGCAACTGCGTGGTTTAATGCAGGGCTTGTGTGAGCCCTGTACCAACCTTTGAGAATAGAGCCCAGAATCTCAGAACGTGGTGAGGATGCACAATTTCAGAATGTGGTGGTCACGTGCAGTTTCAGAATTTGGCAGGAATGCACATTTCTGGAATGTGGTGGGCTAATTTTGTAGTGTGGCAGGGAAATGCATCTTCAGAGTGTGATATATATGCAAAATTTTAGAATGTGGCAGGGATGTACAATTTCTGAATGTGGCAGGGGCCATAATTTTCAGAATGTGATGGGGATGCGGAACTTTAGATTGTGGTGGGTATGTGCATTTTTAAGAATGCGATGAAGACAGACAGTTTTGGAATGTACCAGTGTCAGTCAGCTTCAGAATGTGGCGGGAAGGTGCAATTACAGAATGTGGGAGGGATGCACAGTTTCAGAATGTGACCTTGGCACACAAGTTTGCAATGTGGGGAGGATGTACAATTTTGCATTGTGGTGGTGATGTGCACTTTGGAATCTGGCAGGAACACAGAATGACAGACTGTGTTATGGACACACAATGTTGGAATGTGGTGGGGATGCAGTGTACAGTTTTGAAATATTGTGGGTGTGTTCAGTTCTGGAATGTGGCAGGGACAGGCAATTTCAGAATAAAATGGTGTGTCCTGTCACATTCTAACAGTGTGCATCCCCACTATATTTCAAAATTGTCAGTCTCTGCTAGATTCCTAGATGTGTGTCCCTGTCACATTCTGAGACTGAGTATCCCCACCGCATTTCAAGATTTGACATCCCTGCCACATTCTGAGATTATATGTTCCCCCTGTCATGTGCCCCTTGCCCCCAAAACCTTGGGCAGCCCAGTAGGACCTCCTGTTTGCAGAGAGGATCCCCCTATTCAGGAATTTGTGAGCAGGAGTAAGGGTTTTCAGGAAGACTTACCACCAGACCTTACTTTTCCCCAGTGGGAGGGTGGATTCTGTAGGTTTCCAGTTCCCTTGACTCTGCACTACTTTCAATATTTGAATCCCACCACGGCCACTGGCTACGTCATTTCTAGGTAGTTTTATACAATAGCCGAGAGTTCTATCTTTTCAGGCACATAGTCTTTTCAAAGCCCTTCTGTTTAAAATGTTAAATCACACAATCAGACCCCAGGCAGAGTTGATAAGAAAATCATAAAAGTTTACATAACATAAAAGCAATATAGAAAGTCTACAGTTTGGAAGAACTTTGAAATGCAGACAATAACAAAAGTAAAACTGGATGGTTTACAGAAAACACAAGATACTGTATTCAAAACTATACTTTGTTTTGAGGTTGGAGTTCAGACAAGATTTTAAATGTACTTGCAGAGATGAGTCCTTAAGCAACAATCTTGTAGCAAGGTTGTATTCCAAGTCAGTTCCTCTGAATGTCCTTTTTAAAAGAATACTTCAGGTACTGTCCTTGGTGGAAAGTCTTGGTTTCCAAAATTCTGACTTAAAAATCAGAATTTTCTGTTCAGTGTGTGAAAACACTATTTTCCCCACACTCAGGTCTGGTTTTAGAGATTTTTCCAGGCCTACACATATACTTCCTGGTCTTCAGGTATATGCCAGCTGGACAGGCTTTTCTACCTTTCAACTTAAACACTATGCAACTGCTCTGAATTCAAAATGTGTCTGATTATATACATTCTGGTCATCTTCAAGCCACACTCCCTGTGTGATGGGGTGCAACAGTGTACCTTTCCCTGTAGGTGTCACTGTGGTTCCATGCCAACTCCAGTGACATCTAGCACATGCATTTGGCTTAACCCCTGACCTATTTCTGTCATGGAAAGCTAGATACCCAGTTTTCCCTAAGAGCTATGTTTTCCTGTCTCCCTTATCTGGATATGTGCCAGATTCACTCTAGTCATTAGAACAATTAAGGCTATTTTTGTAAGTTCATCCTAAAACCTTTTAAAAATACATTTTCTTAATTCTAAAGTACATTACATCATATACAATATGAACCCACATAAATAGATATTAGCCTACCGTGCAACACTCCCAACATACATTTTGAAATAGTGCACAATTTTGATACCATAGCTTTGTCCTGCACTGCATTTCAAAACCACATTGTGCTGCATTCTAAATGAGAGTACCATGCATGTGAACATTTTGGAAATGCATGCACTACACTTACCCTGTGTCAGTCCCCACCCCCCAAATGATTACTACAACTAACAATTTCAAACAACATGAAGTCTTGCTGTATTCTGACAATCTGCAGTTAGCTCCAGCTCTTGAACTGTCCCGAAGAGTGAAGGGTTAAATTCTATGCCAGGCATAGAACGTTGGGCTCGAGCTTGGTTCATAACTCTGTGTCCTTTTGAAACCAAACCATCAGATTCTTTACTCCACCTCACCGAACAGTATCTCTGGAGATTTCTCCTTCTGCTCGGTTCTATCGAGGTACCGTAAGTACTTAGATTAGTAGCTGTTGTGTGGAAATTGTGACATTTTTCCAATCGGTTCAGCTGAACTGATCTTGTAGTAAGAGCTTTAAAAAGAAAAAGTGTGTGGTTACCGGTCCATATCGGTTTTAAAAAAAAATGCAATGTTAGCGTTTTTTTTCATCACTCGTGACATGGCGAGAAACTGATAGGGAAGTCTTGCCTGGCGGTTGCCATGTAAAGGGTAAGTTGGTTAGGTTGGCCATGTCTGAGAAACCCAAGAAAAAAAATGGGCCCACTGGGTTTCAACACTGCAGTGTTTGTGGGGAGGTCTTTGCTAAGGCCGATCCCCACACCACCTGTGTTTACTGTCTGGGGTTTGACCACCTCGATTCAGACTGCCAAATTTGCAAAGATTTCCCTAAGTCTACTCTGGAGAAAAGGTTAGGTAGACTTAGGGATAAGGAGACTGAGAAATCCACTGACCCAGAAGGCCAGCCCAGTTCGGTTCCAACTGAACCAGAAGGAGTGCCCTCTGACCACGGCGATACTTCTTCGGGCAAGAGGAGAGCCGATCCTGTGGGATCGGTTCCTACAAAATGAAAATGAAAGGATAAATCGGCCGGTTCGGATCTAGAGCTGCATGTTCTGACCGCCAAAGAAATAGCCAAAGTGATTCGGATTGTGGAATCCCTTTGTCTGGTTCTGTCCAATCCGGCGCCTTCTGACAGGGGTTTGGTTTGGTTGGTTACCCCAGTTCAGGATTATTCCCCTGAAGATTTTTATGAACCAGAGTTTGATGAGGAGGGGGATTTTGAAGAGTATGATTATGACACTGAAAGTCTGGATGTGCCTGTGGAACCGGACATCTCCCCAGACAGACCGTCTGGTATTTCCCCTCCTAGGCTTTCTGAGTCCCTCCCCACTTTCCGTTCTACAGAAAAGTGGCTCAAACCCTCCAGCTTCCTATTGAGGAGGCTGAAGAGGATCAAGAGGAGCCTGACTCCATAGAGATGATGGACATCTCAGAGTTTAAGAGAATGTCTATTCCCCTTCATAGGTCATTTGGGAAACAGACACAAAAAAATTCTTAGGTCTTCCAACTCTGTACCTCCTGTTGACAAGAGAATGGACAAGAGGTACACCTTGTCAGGCTCGGATACATAATTTTTTTACCAATAATGCAGCCATGTTGGGGTAGTGCATGCTACTGCCTGTGACAAGGTAAACATCCCCTTGTCTTCACACCCCCAGACAAAGATTCCAGGAAGATAGATGCCATGGCAAAGAAACAGTACTTGGCATCATCTTTGGGACTCAGGCAGGTAATTATATGGTCTATACAGCCGGGTACCAGAAGTCCAGGTGGGACACTGTACTGGCACTGGCTAAACAGGCCTCCCCCCAGCTAGCCAAGGAGCTGGAGGGGGTGACTGCTGATGGGATTGAGGCATCAAAGGTGCAATCTCATGCTGCTGCTGTGGACTCCAGTGATGTGTCATCAAGAGTCATGGCTACATCTGTGGCTCTTCAGAGAATGGCCTGGCTCAGATGTTCTAGCCTTTCGCAGGACACCCAGGCTAAGGCCATGGATTTCCCTGTAGTGGGTAATTCTCTGTTTGGGGATCAGATAGAGAATTACATGAAGAAAATGGATGAGTACAGGACCACTTATAGGAGTGCCCAGGTCAAGGAGAGGCAGGCAACTCCTC
This sequence comes from Neoceratodus forsteri, assembly GCA_016271365.2. Taxonomy (NCBI): domain Eukaryota; kingdom Metazoa; phylum Chordata; order Ceratodontiformes; family Ceratodontidae; genus Neoceratodus; species Neoceratodus forsteri. The sequence continues at coordinate 742,959,685 of CM057459.1, forward strand.
AGAGGCAGCAAGCTAGGGGCAGGGACAGGCATTTCCACAGGCCTTTCTACCAGGCACAGGCCTCTTCTTCCTTTTCTCAGAGGGGGCTCTTCAGAGGGAGAGGCAGAAGGGGGATGAGCAGGGCTGCATCCACCCCTCAGCCTAAAGCCCCTGCCAAGCAGACACCCTGATGTGTCAGCCCGGGTCGACTCCCCCATTCCAGTAGGAGGCAGGCTGGCTTACTTTGTCCAGGACTGATGTCTGTTACCTCAGACAAGTGGGTCCTGGAGGTTGTAAGCCAGGGACTGGTTCTCAGTTTCAAAAGTTTTCCGAAACTGAGACCCAGGTCCTTTCCACTTGCAAATTCTTCTGAAACCCTTGCTCTAGAGGCAGAGGTTTTGTCTCTGCTGGCTTTAAAGGCCATAGAGAGAGTTCCTACTCCATACAAGGGCAAAGGTCTGTACTCCAGGTACTTCCTTGCCCCAAAAAAGACAGGGAAGTGGTGACCCATCCTAGATCTAAGATACATAAACAAGCACCTAGTAAAACCAAAATTCAAGATGGTGACTCTGGGAACAATTCTTCCCTCTCTGAGGCCAGGAGACTGGCTAGCCTCCCTGGACCTCAAGGATGCCTATTTTCACATTCCCATCAGGTGCTCCCACAGAAAGTACCTTAGGTTTGAATTGCCCTCAGGCCATTATCAGTTCAGAGCAATGCACTTCGGTCTAACCTCAGCTCCAAGAGTGTTTACAAAGTGCCTAGCAGTAGTGGTGGCCTTTTTAAGAAGGAAAAGGATCTCTATTTTTCCATATCTGGATGATTGGCTTCTGGTGGGCCAATCTTCAGACCAAGTCAAGTCAGATCTGCAGGTTATCCAGAAAGTTCTCACTTCCCTGGGGTTCCTTCTCAATCTTCCCAAGTCAGTTTATTGAACCAGTACAGCTCTTCATTTTATAGAAGCAGAGCTGGACACCCTCAAGGCAAGAGCCTTCCTTCCTCTGGAAAGGGCAAAATCCATCTGTCAGCTGGCCTCTTCCTTTCTCCCTCTGGTTTCTCGACCAGCAAGTCATTTTCTGCAGCTTCTGGGCCACATGACAGCTTCCACAGCAGTGGTTCAAGGGGCCAGGTTTCAGATGAGGGACATTCAGTTCCATCTGAGAACATTTTGGTCCCAAAGGAAAGATCTTCTTACCAAGTTAGTTCCTGTTACTCAGACCTTAATTCAGGCCCTTCAGTGGTGGCAGGGCCTGGGCAATCTGAGACAAGGTGTTCCATTTGTCTCTCAGACTCACTCTGCGGTTCTTACCACAGATGCTTCCTTTTTGGGGTGGGAAGCCCATCTGGGGGCTCTCACAGCCCAGGGACTCTGGTCCCCTCAGGAATCCCTTCTTCATATCAATCTTCTGGAGCTCAGGGCAGTACTTCTTGCCCTACAAGTTTTCTCTCAGTCAATACAGAACAAGGTGGTTCAGATCAGGATGGACAACAATACCACCATGTGGTATATCAACAAGCAGGGAGGCACTCGGTCCATGGCCTTGTGCACAGAGGCCATGAAAGTATGGTCCCTGACTTATTCCCTGCAGACCTCTCTAGTAGTGGTCCACCTCCCAGGAAAGGACAATGTGATAGTGGATGCTTTGAGGAGGATTTCCCAGGGCCATCACGAATGGTCTCTGGATCCTTTGGTGTTGAAGGTGATCTTCTCAAGGTGGGGCACTCTGGAGATAGATCTCTTTGCAGCCACAGACAATCACCAACTTCCTCTGTTTTATTGCAGACCCCCCATCTTGGGTTCAGTCCCTCTGATGCTCTGATTTTTAACTGGGAAGGGAAGTTTCTGTATGCCTTACCTCCTTTTCCTCTATTGTTCAAGATTCTAGTCAAGGTAAGGTCACAACCATGCAAAGTGATTCTGATTGCTCCAGACTGGGCCAGGCAGCCTTGGTACCCCCTGTTGCTCTCCTTAGCAGTCCATCTTCCCCTGTCTCTTCCCAGGAATTACAATCTGCTAACCTCCTCTCAGAGGAGGATTTGTTACCCCAGTCTCCAGTCACTCAATCTCAAGGCATGGCTCTTGAAGACTTAGAGTATGCAGATTTACATCTGTCCCAAGGGGTTCTGGAGATACTCAAGGCTTCTCAAAAGCCTGCCACAAGAAAAACCTACAACTCCAAATGAAATAGGTTCAATATTTGGTGTTCCAAGAAGCATGTTTCCCCTGACACTGCTGACTTGTCTACAGTTCTGGATTAGATGGTTTACCTTAATGGCCTAGGCCTCAAACCAGCTACTCTCAAAGTTCATTTGTCAGCTATTTCTGCTTTCCTGTCAGCGGAGAAATCTTCCTCTCTGTCATCTCACCCTGCATTCTGTAAATTTTTCAAAGGCTTGATTCATACCACTCCCCCTTTTAGAGATCCTGCTCCTGCCTTGGATTTGAATATTTGTATTTCTCAGCTGATGTAACTCCCCTTCGAGCCTATGTCATCAGCAGAGCTGAAGTACTTGACTTGGAAAACTGTGTTTTTGGTTGCTGTTACTTCTGCCAGACGTGTCAGTGAATTGCAAGCCCTGTCAGTGGAGTCTGACTTCATCTCTTTCCATAGAGATAAGGTGGTCCTTAGAACCAATATAAGGTTCCTACCTAAAGTGGTTTCTGATTTCCACTTAAACCAATATATGTCTCTTCCTGTGTTCTTCACTGATCACACCTCCTCAGGGGAATGGAGGCTATACAGTTTAGATGTTAAAATGGCCCTTAGTTACTATATATAATGTACAAAGGGTCACATGTTTGACTCCTGCAGTTGTTCCTCACTTATGGGGAAGTAGGTAAAGGAAAACCTGCCATCAAGAGAACCATTGCCAGGTGGATTGTGTCCTGTATTCAGTTCTGCTATGAAAAACTGGGGAAAACTGCACCCTCAGGCCTGAGGGCTCATTCCACTAGAGGCACAGCTACATCTCTGGCTGCAGCTATGGATATCCCCTTGTTAGAAATCTGTCAAGCAGCCACCTGGAAAACAGTTCATATCTTCACAAAGCATTACTCTCTGGATATCCAGGCTAGGAGTGATGCTAGGTTTGGCACAGCAGTACTTCAGAGCCTATTTCCAAAGTAGGTTCTGTCCCTCCTCCTTGGAGCTACTGCTTGTGTGTCTGCAAATTGCCAGAATACAGCAAGACTTCATGTTGTTTGAAGAAAAAAATTACTCACCTTAGTAATTGTGTTTCTTCTATCGGAATCTTGCTGTTTTCTGACCTCCCTTCCTGCCTCCCCTCTCAGAACCTGTTTTTTGGAAGTGGGTTGGCAGGTGCAGTGTTGCACCCCAGGGGTGTCTTTACCCCACTCCTTTTGTGTTGGGTGCTTTGTATTTGTTTAATTAAGAGTTTTTAGTTCTTATTACCTGGTTTTGGTTCTTTGGGTTTCCTGACTTGCGTCTTTTGGGGAATCCAGTCTTTGTTGCCAGTTGGATACTAGGAGTTTTTACAGTTTCCACATTATTTAGTCAGTGAGTTTTAGCTCATAAGAATCTGACAGTTTGGTTTCAAAAGGACACAGACAGAGTTTCCAACCGAGCTCGAGCCCAACGTACTATGCCTGGCATAGATTTTAACCCTTCACTCTCCGGGGCAGTTCAAGAGCTGGAGCTAACTGCAAATTGTCAGAATACAGCAAGACTCTATTAGAAGAAAGACAATTACTAAGGTGAGTATTTTTTTCTTCTTGTGTTATGTAGAAATGAGTCCAATAAGGTTGCTGACATGAAGACTAGGCTATCAGTTCTGGTTATGACATCATTAGTAGCTCTTCATTTAAACTGGATTTTTTTGAATAAGGAGTGAAATCAGGGTTACAAAATGGCATGTAAGTTCTAAATAAAGTAACTCAGAGAGATAATTTTTGGTATGAGGCTTATTGGTGATATGCTGATTTTAATTCTACAGTGTTACCCGGTTACCAAAATTCAAATAAATAAATAAAACAATGTAGCTCTGTTTGTCAGTACTCCCTCTTTATTTTTCTTTTTTTGCAATGCTCACCCTTATTTCTTTATTACTAAGGTAATTTGCATGCAAACAGGATCACTGCCTTTTCTGTTTTGGCTGCTTGCCTGCACCTACCATCACAGTTCTGTTTATGACATCACAATCTGTTGCTGTGGAGATAATTATGATGCAATAAATGGGGACTATAATGTCAGGTGTAGACAAGCATAAAGAGCAGATAATGTCTAAGGGACAGTAATCCTCATTCATGCAACTGTCCTCAGTAAAAAAGAAATGGAAAGAATGATTGGAAATATTATAGGGTCAGAGAAGCATCCCTATAGTTAGGGTTGAGTGAGCTGTTCTATGTTAAACTCCTGACTTTGCACCTTAATGGCTTTGGCAGCAATTGACAAAATTAACTGAAAGTTTGCACGTGCTGTCTAGGAGGCAAAATCAAAATCCATGGATTGTTCAGTGATGAAAACTTCTGCAGTTTCTAAGATCCACATATGTCATTGTCCTGTAGATGTTGAATTGTGTTCTTATATTTAATATGAGATTTGGGTTTGCTCTCATGTGCAGCATACATGGAATGGAATTTTTTCCGTAACATTCAAGGTAGAAGCACGCTGTACCAAGGTAGTAGTGCCTATGGAAGGTTTCGTGAAAACATTTTGTGAAAACAGTGATATGAAACCAAAAATTTGGTGTCTCAAGAAGACAAGTTTTGGCTACCCACCACTTGTTTCTCACAGCAAGAAAATGTTTTTTGTGCTGTCAGAGCCACCATCTTGTTTTTTTCTGTTGTTTTTTTATAACCTCAAACTAAAAAACATGTAAAATACATACAAATGGTGTAATTTTAAAAAACAAACACCTGAACCCAGCTAAACTGAACCTGTTTAGCTAGATTCTGATGTTTTTTTTTTAAATAATGACTAGAAATACCTTTTCTGGGCACCCCAAAATCCAGAGCACCCAGCTTAGCGACAGGAGCCATTCACCCACGTTCTCTGTATAAGAACACCAGGACTTACTTGAATGCTGAAGCAGCAGCTGAAACTCATGCTGCCGGCTTCAGCTGAAACATTGAGTCAGTGATCTCCTGTTCTTTCTTTCTATCTATCTATCTATCTATCTATCTATCTATCTATCTATCTATCTGTAGAAATATAGACGATAAGGACCACAAAGCCCATCCAGTCTGCCCATATCTTTTCCACCTTATGAATGTGCCATTGGCCTTTGCTCTGTCAATGGCCTATCTATTCATACTCATCTGTATTGCTCCTTTATGCCTATCCTATGCCTGTTTGAAGCCCTGCACTGTATTCATATCCATCACTTCCTGAGGTAGGCTGTTCCATGCATCCACCACCCTTTCTGTGAAAAATAACTTCCTTACATTACCCCTTAATTGGCCTCCCTCTAATCTCATGCTGTGTCCTCTTACATCTACCTATCTCTCCCTTTCTATAATTTTTATTAAGCGGACTGTAGTACCCATCCCCAGTATCACTTCTTCCCTCCATGTCACATACACAGACAATTACCACTGCTAGAAACCCCCCATCTCAAGAAACACTTTCACATTAAACCAAAAAGTGTTGTAATTAACTCTATCTTGGAAAAAAAAGCAGACTTGTTAATTACCTCTAACTGCTGACTTCTACCTATGCATTTGGAGTCTCTGTGATTCATTCACACATGGTATTCTACTAACAAATTCCCCCTCACTCACAGTCTACTCATGCTTTTACCTGCAAGAAGAAAGAAAAACTCAGCAGAACCACTGATTACCAGTAAGGAGCATACACCTCTGACTGCTGACTTCTGGCTCTGCAGTCGACATCTCATCATGTTTTCAGAACTTGCTCACAAGGTACTCTATCACCTATGCTGCTTTATTGGGGCACAGTAGAAAGGTAAAGCTAAAAATTCCAAACCCACTAAGAATAGTGAACAACAGGGTGCAGGGTTTCTTATGATTACTTGCTGCTTTGGGCAAAGTAAAGAGCATATTCCATTAGTGGCTGACTACAACCGCCAACTTCTGCCTTTGCATTTGGCATCTCATGATATTTCAGGCCTCACTCACAACTGTACACATGGTACACTACCACCTACTTTGCTTCATTAGGGCATTAAGGGCACTAGTAGTAAAAACACTTAGTGCTGTCCATTTGATTTAAAATGGCCACAGAATGGGAGAGATTGAGGAATTAAAAATAAAATCAAAGGTGCAGCAGAGGACGCTGAAACCATGTGGTGCCATTGAACCAAAAAGTCCAAAGATAGCACAGAAGGATCAGGCAGTGATTTCTATACAGTACATTGCTGCAGTTTATTTTATGTTTGCTCTTCTTGCTGACCAGTTTCTCTGTCAAAAGTATTTTGCTATGTTAGTGCATTACAGTATTATGGCATTTCAAGTGGCAGGCATGAAAATTAATTTACAGAATCAGCTTAGTAGGAGCTGGAGCATGAAATAAACATTACACAATAATTGCTAGTTTTACAGTATTTATCTACCTATCTGTCTGTCTGTATGTCTATCTATGTAATACTCAAGAGGCCTGGGATGCTCACCCCCAGTACCATTTCTTTCTCCCCTCCTCTCCTCTTGCCCACCGCCCTTCCCAACATATATATATATATATATATATATATATATATTATAAAGAACAAAGAACCTCTGTGTGTAAACACTGAGGCAAGGGTTACCCCAAAGGGCATTTGGCTGGGAAGCCAAGTTTCAAGAAAATACAAAATCACACATGCCCCCACAATGCAAAGCATCATGGGCTGCATATGCAAATCACCACAGAATGTTATGCTGGTCCAACTTTAAGCAGAATTGCATGGTGTGTCTTCTGTTAGCACCCTTTGCAAACTGTGTGAGAGGCCTTTCGGCACCATGCAATTCTGCTTGAAGTTGGACCAGGATAACATTCTGTGGTGATTTGCATATGCAGCCCATGATGCTTTGCATTGTGGGGGCATGTGTGATTTTGTATTTTATATATATTATAGTGGCACAGTAGTGCCACTATAGTTAGAGTTGAGTACCCCATTTAAGGTTAAAGTGTGAAATTTGTCAGGTTAATAACTTTGCCACCGTATGACAGATTTGCATAATATGTGGCAGACATGGAGCAGTACAACAGATCTCTGGATCTGCCAAGTTTTGTACCAGTCAGATATATGGTTGCGGAGCTATAAAGCACTGGTCTGTGTCATATTTATGCTTTTTTGAGCATTCTTTGTTCACACCTACAGGTCATACAGTTTGTGTAATCATGCCAAAACCTTCAGGAAACATGCGGCTGTGGTCTGTGATGTGCCTTTTGAAGATTTCATGAAAAAATATTAAACGGTTCAAAAGTTATTCAAAAAACAAGTTTCCCATTATAGTCAATGGGAAAAGTTAACAAAAAGTTCAACAGTGTCACAAATGCAGTTTTTAGTGTCGAAAATTACCCTTGTAGTGTTGTGAGTCAGCCATTTTTTTTTTCAGTTAGTGGTTACATAAATGCTTGCCATTTAAATTTGGGATCCTCTAGGGACACAATTCTCTTTGTGTTCACCTAGTCGAGTCCTGAGGATGCTAGCCATGTCTTTTTTTTGGGGGGGTTAAACACCCCAGAAATATGTTTTAGAAATTTTTGTAAACTGTAGTGTCACAAAGTAGTGTCACCCATGTGACACTTTCGTGATTTTTTTTGTGAAAGTGTCCTGATTTGCGACACTACTTTGCGACGCTTTGCCCAAAATAACAGGAATTATTTGCCACCATGCTGCAAAAGAATGGTTTGGTCCTTTGGGCTGAACTTTGGAGGGAAGAAAGACAACATCCCACATATGTTCCTTTCCATGGTTTGGTGACAAAATATTACAGGGCTGCAAAGTTATAATACTCTGAAGTTGATGATTTTTCCCATAGACTAACATTATGGCGTCCGTTGCACCTTTCGTGGCCCATATCTCGGAAACACTTCGAAATACAGACTTTTCGTCAGAAAAATGCTTAACCCCTTGCTAGGGGGCTAAGTGCAAAACTAGCCAGGAAAGTCATAAATTATATGAAATTTTAATTTTTTTGGGACGTTGTACGGTTCCTGAGATATAAGCAATTTAGCATTCCAAGTGCTCATTTTCTGCTCCGAGGCCCATTATTATGCATACATTCTTTGTATTCACTGTGTTTCTCTATGCAACTTTTGAGGAAAAAAAAGGTGTGCACTTTCGTTACTGTCACAGTTAGTGTTTCCACTTGCATTTCTGTAACCGTTTGCATTAACGTTCCTGTCTACGCCAACGTGTGCGTTACCCTTTGCATTTTCGTTTTTGCTTGCATTTGCGTCACTGTTGCCATTTGCATTTCCATTACTGTTTCTGTTTGCATTTCATTTTGCATCATCGTGTGCATTACCATTTGGGTTTGTGTAAGCGCTTCCATTTGCGTTTGCATTTGTGTTTCGTTTGGCGTCATCATTTTTGTTACCATTAGCATTTGCATTTCCAATTGCATTACTGTGACCGTGCATGTTACAGTTTGCATTTCCATACGTGCTTGTGCTTGCATTTCTGTTTTCATTAACATTTGCACTTGCATTTCTATTACCGTTTGCGTTATCATTTACGTTTGCATCACCATGTGCATTAGCGTTTGCGCTTGCATTTGCGTTGCTGTTACTTCACTATTTATTGTGCAAATTCTCAAAAAGAAAGGGAATTCATGGCAAAAAAATCAGTTTAATGCATCAGTTAGGGTTGTTCCACAGCAACAAAAGTGAGGAAATTCGATGTTAGGGTTCCCACCCCCTTGCACCCCACCCCACTCCCACCAACAGGCATCTGGCTGTGTGTTGGGGTCATCGGTCCTAACTCTCACCCCATTCTCCTATACTGCACCACCTCAGCTTGTTTACACATGGAATGGGGTGAGAGTTAGGACCGATGACTCCAACACACAGCCTGATGCCTGTTGGTGGAAGCGGTAGGTGAGGTGCCAGGGGGAGAACCCTAACATCAATTTCCTCACTTTGTCACTGTGGAACAACCCTAACTGATGCATTAAACACAGTTTTTTTGCCATGACTAAAAATATATGTGTATATATATATATATATATATTCATTGGAAAAAGCTTTGTTGATGTACCAGTTAGGTTAAACTGACAAAAGTAGGGAAATGTAGCATTAGAGTTTGCAACCATAACACCCCACTCCCATTCTGCAAGCAACAAAAGGAAAAAACATTATAGTTTTGGATGTCCTGAGTGTTGCCAAATCAGGCCTGGGGATATTCCTTGGGGTCTTGGGATTATCAACTCTAACTCTCCCCCCACTCTATCAGCAAATAAGCTCTGATGTGCAGACTATATGAGAATGGGATGAACGTTAGGGTTGATAACCACAAGGAAGACCCCACACCTGATCTGCCAAAACTCATGGCAGCCAAAACCATGATGTTTTTTCCTTTTGCTGCTTGTGGAGTGGGAGTGGGGTGTTAGGGTTGGAAACCCTAACACCACATTTCCTTACTTTTGTCAGTTTAACCCTAAGTGGTGCATTAGCAAAGTTTTTTGCAAAGAATTTCTATACTTTTTGAGATAGTAGAATTGTGGACACCTGAATGAACACATCCATGTGATTACAGAGGGCACTGTGCTTCCAAACCTCCATTTATCCACATGTGTATGTGGGTGTGGAAGTGCAGGGCCCTCTGACCCTGTGATTGCATTCCTCCAGAAAAGCAATTTATGCGCTTCCTTGTAACTTTTTTTATTTTGGTAGGGATCAACTATATACAGTTCTAATTTCATAGGGGCTTAGTGTTGTACTAGTCATTGAGACCTTTCTATTGATGTATACTTTATCCATTAACTCCAAAGACTGACAAGAGTTACCACTTGTTAAAGCTGCAGTGTTATCCTATGGGAATTATAGTTTTTCTGTTTTTTTAGATGGCCCTAATTTTTTTTGGAGGAGTGTTATGTCTTAGTGTTGTAGTACTCATTAAGACCTTTATTTTGATATATGGATTGTGCAGTGGCTGTGGGGTGACAGTCTTCAGGGAGACTTTCTGGAGACTGTGGTGCTGCCCCATCTGTGAGCACCTTTCTGGGCTGAGGGTGGAGGTTGCTCATCTCCAGGCTGAGTTGGCTAGGATTTGGGGGGCTTCCTCCCCAACCCAAGGACCACCACATCTGCCACTGCTGCCTCAAAGGATGCCAAGGAAGAGGAGTGGCTGGACTACAGTGGGCTCAGGAAAGGTGAGGGTGGTGGGTCAGGGGCACATCCCCCTATGGTTCCATTACACAACTCCTACATCACTCTGGTGAGGTGAGACTGTCCAAGGGAGGCACCCACAGTGGTGACCAGAGAGGATGTGGGTGCCCTCCATGGTGGAGACCCCAAGGAAGGTGGCAGAGGACCCCAGAGGAGGAGGAAGCCACTCCTGGTGGAGGACTCCATCATTAGGGGTGTGGATTTGGGGGCAGGAAGGGAGGGGGAGAGAGGGAGGTTAAGTACCTACCCGGTGCTATGGCTCAGATGGATGGAAAGTGAATCCTGAGGATTGCTGAGGCAGCAGGATGGGAGGGAGAACTAGATGTCATTGTCCACCTGGGGACAAATGACCTGGCTAGGGATGAGGTTAGGGTAGTGCAGGAGGAGTTGGGAAGGGGTCTTGGGCAGGTAGCATGCTCAGTGACCTTTTCTGAGGTGTTACCTGTCTACAGCTGGGGGGGAGACAGGGTACTCCACACTAGGAGTTTCAATGCATAGTTAAAGGGCTGGTGCAGAAAAGAGGGGTTCAGCTTCATTAGGTACTGGGGTTCCACCTAGAGGGCTGTAGGCCTATACATGGGAGATAGCCTGCACCCATATGGGAGAGGAGCCAGGGTCTTCAGTGAATGGTTTAAATGCTTCCTTGGAAAGCATTTAAACTAGCTGAGGGTGGTGGTGGAAGGAAGCAGGGAAAAATCAAACTGCCTCCCCAACAAGTGGAAGCTGTCAGTAAGGATAACCGACCCCAAAGGTACCTAAAAATGGGAAAAGCAGAATGGTATGTACATACGAACATACGAATGTGCCAGCAGAAACAGACCATCCAGTCTATCTAAGTCTGCTCGAGTGTGTGGCTGGCACCCCTAGTTTGCAGCTGCCCCACCCCCCTCCGTCATCCCACTGCCACCCCCCATTTCCTCCACCCTCACTCTCCCCTGTTCCCTGTCCCATGCCCTTATGAAGCTGTTCACAGATTTATATGATACCACCAATTCTGGTAGTGTATTTTACTACCACCCTCTCTGTGAAATAGTGTCTCATCATTTCCCTCCTAGATCTTCCTCCCTCTATTCTTAGCGCATACCCCCTGGTGACCGTCCCCCTCCTTAGCTTAAAGACTCCATCTGCCACATCCTTATTTATTCCCCTCAGATACTTGAATGTCTCTATCATGTCCTGCCTGTCCCTTCTATCCTCTAGGGTGAACCTGTTCAGGTCTCTCAGCCTGCTGTCATAGCCTCTCCCCTCTATTCCACATATCATCTTTGTTGCCCTCATCTGCACGCCCTCCAGTAGCCTGATAATATGCTTTATGTATGGCCTCCAAAACTGCACACAATACTCTAAGTGCGGCCTTACCAGCGACCTGTAGCAGAGCAAGATCACCTATTTTCACCTCGGGACGAAAACCCCCTCGCTATGCACCCCAGCATTTTGTTCATTTTTGCAGCTGCTCTCCTGCACTGGGCAGTGTTGTTCATGGTCCCTGTTAACATTACCCCTAGATCCTTCTCCTCCTTCTCAGTGATCCCCAGCTTAACCCCCCCAAGCCAGTATTCTCTCCTTGGATTCTTCACCCCAAAGTACATAACCTTACACTTCTTTGCATTGAATGCCAGCTGCCACCTCTCTGACCACTCCTTTAGCTTGCTTAGGTCCCCCTGCAGCTGCTTCCATCCCTCCTCTCCATCCACCACTGCTCCAATTTTGGTGTCGTCAGTGAACAGATTTACCTTGCTCACCACCCCGTGTGCAATGTCTGATATGAAGAGCCCAAATAATACTGGCCCCCACACAGGGCCCTGTGGCATCTCACTCATCACTGGCCTTGGAGTTGAGAGCTTCCCTCTCACCACCACCCGTTGCAGCCTCCCACTCAGCCAGCTTGTAATCCAGTTCATCATTTTTGCCCCTACCCCTACACCAGTTAGCTTTCCCCCAAGCCACCCATGAGAAACATAGAAACATAGACTTTGATGGCAGATAAGGACTGCTTGGCCCATCTAGTCTGCCCATTTCCCTACCTACAGGATAGGCCGCAGATCCTAGTTAACCAACAGCCTATTTCTTCTACCCCCCACAAGAATTGCCTTATGTCTGTCCCATGCATTCTTGAATTCTCCAACAGTTTTAGACCACACAACCTCCTCAGGAAAGCTGTTCCATGCATCCACTACCCTCTCTGTGAAATAATACTTCCTCACATTGCCCCTGAACCACCCCCCTTCTATCTTTAAATTGTGTTCCCTTGTTCTTGCACGTCTCTTTTTCTGAAAGATACTACCCTCTTGGACTTTGTTGATTCCCTTGAGGTACTTAAAAGTTCCTATCATGTCCCCCGTCTCCCTTCTTTCCTCAAGGGTATACATATTAAGCTCCTTTAGTCTCCCCTCATATGGCTTCTCTTGCAGACCCTGCACCATTTTAGTTGCCCTCCTCTGGACTGCCTCTATCCTGTCTATGTCTTTGCAGAGAAGGGGTCTCCAGAACTGGACGCAGTACTCCAGATGGGGTCTCACCAACTGTCTGTACAGAGGGATAACAACTTCCTGTTTTCTGCTGCTGATGCCTCTCCCTATACATCCCAGTATGCCCCAGCCCTCCCTACTTCCTTCTCACATTGCTTGCTAACCTTAAGGTCATCTGATATGATTATCCCCAGGTCCCTTTCCTTTTTTGTTGTTGTTACTACCTCCCCACCCATTGTGTATTCTTCCCCTGGGTTCTTGTTTCCCAGGTGCATTATTTTGCACTTCCTTGCATTGAATCCTAGCTGCCATACTTCTGACCATTCCTCCAACCTTGCCAAGTCCCTTTTCATCCTTTCCACGCCTCCTTGTGTATCAACCCTGTTGCAGATCTTGTGTCATCTGCAAAGGCATCTTTTCCTTCCAGTCCCTCTGCAATGTCACTGATGAAGACATTAAAAGGACTGGACCCAATACTGAACCCTGCCGTACCCCACTAGTAACCCTCTTTCTTCAGAGTGGACTCCATTTACAATTATCTTCTGTGTCCTGTTGTGCAGCCAATGTTTTACCCAGGCTACCACCCTGGGACCCACTCCCAGGCTGGTTAATTTGACTATTAATCTTTTGTGTGGGACTGTGTCAAATGCCTTGCTAAAGTCTAGGTAGGCCATGTCCACAGCCGCTCCCTGGTCTACTACTTTGGTCACCCAGTCAAATAAATCTATTAGATTCATCTGACATGACCTTCCTGCTGTGAACCCATGCTGCCTTGGGTCTTGTGCCCCACTGGCCTCTAGGTACTCAACTATTCTTTCCTTCAGAAGTGACTCCATCACTTTCTCTACCACATGAGGCACAGAATTGAAGGCCTTGCTGAAGTCCAAGTAAAGAACATCCACCACATGACCCTTATCCAGCTCACCTGTCACCCAGTCATAATATTGTATCAGGTTGGTTTGACAAGACTTCCCTGAAACAAACCCATGCTGCCTCACAGCCATTGTCCTCCAGGCATGACACCAGCCTTTCCTTTAGTATCATTTCCATGAGTTTGCACACTATGGAGGTGATACTTACCTGATTATAATTACCTGGTTCATCCCTTGGTCCGCTCTTGTGTAATGGTACTACATGTGCCATCCTCCAGTTTAGTGGCACATTCCCCAACTCCAGTGAGGTGCTGTACAGATCCACCAGTGGCTTCGCCAACACTTCCGCCATCTCTCTCAGCACCCTGGGGTGGCTACCATCTGGCCCTGGTGCCTTGTCTACCTTCAGTGCCTTCAGTCCCTCTAGGACTCTACTTGCCTCAGTTCTTCCATCTGTCATCTCCTCTCCCCATCCCCATCCTCCCAACCCATAGTGGCAGTGGTCCCCCCTTTTCTTCTGTGTACACTGGGCAAAAGTATTCATTCAGTGCTTCTGCCTGCTCCTCCCCCTTTTCCATCCACTCCCCACCCCTATTTATCCTCACTATTGTCTCCTTGCATTTCCTTTTCTCCCTTCTCCTATTCATTCCCTTCGCTAATCTCAGCTCCCTTTGGGCCTTGGCTTCTCTCACTTTTCTGATCACCTCCCTGGACCATCTTGCATACTTGTCTCTGTCCACTTCCTTCCCTGTCCTTCTTTACCTCTGGTGCACCTCTCGTTTTGCTCTCATCACCTCCACTACCTCACTGTTCAACCAGCATGGTTTTCTTGCTCTGCTCCTCTTACTCTGTGTCTTGGTGCAGGCTTCTGTTGCCTCTGTAATTACTCATTTAATAATATCCCATTTCTGCTCCACATCCATCTCCTGCCTTATGCCCTCCAGTTTCCATTTCAGTACTTCCTGCATCCTCCCAAAGTCTGCCCCCTTGAAATTTACCACCCGAGTAACTGATATCTCTGGCTCCCCGCATATCATGATATTAAACCACACTGTTTGGTGGTCACTGTCAGCTAGTGGGTCCTCCACCTTTATTCCCCTTACTACCTCCCCATTCAACAATACCAGTAAAGTTTTCTTTAGCCTAGTAGGTACACTAACTAACTGTGACAGGAGACCCCCCGGATCACATCCAGGAGCACTTACTCCCTAGCACTGGAGGTGACCAGAATGCTCCAGTCAACCCCCGGCAAGTTGAAATCCCCCACGATAACCACCTTCCCTTTTCAACATACCTTTCTGATTTGTCCCACTAATTCCCTGTCAAGCTCCTCAGACTGGGATGGTCTGTATATCACCCCAAACCTCAGTTTCCTACCCCTTGATTCTAGGAGCTGCAGCCAGATTGTCTCTGTTCTCCTTTCTTCCCCCTTGTCCCTTGTGCATTTGATCCTGCCCTCACATAGACTGCCACCCTGCTGCCCCTTCCCTCCTTGTGGTCCTTCCTGTATAATTTGTATCCTGGGATTGCCAGATCCCAGTTCTGGTGCTCAGTTGCCTATGTTTCTGTGACAGCTGCAATATCCACCTTCCACACTGCTAAGAGTGCCTGTAGCTTAGCTGATTTGCTGCCTAAGCTTTTTGCATTCAGTGAGACCACCCTCCAACCTGCCCCCTTCCCTTCACTGGCCTCGATTTCCTCCCTTCTACTCTCTCCTTTATCAGCCACCCTGAGTCCTTCCCTGCTAGCCTGGGGGATAGGCTGTGACTCCACTCTATCAGATCCCTGTCTACCTGCTGTCCACTTGCCACCCCCCTTATCTAGTTTAAATCCACCTTTGTCACAATATACCTTCCCAGTCTTTGCTTTACTACCTCCTTCCCCTCCCCATGTAGGTGCAGCCTATCCCTTGCAAACAGATTTTTATTATCCCATATACTTCCCCAGCCGCCCACAACCCCATATTCCTTAGTTTCACACCATTCTACCAACCATGTGTTCAACTCCCTAATCCTCTTCTTTCTCACTGTACTCACACAGGGTACTGGGAGCACCTCAAAGAATGCCACAGACCCCCCAGTCTCCACACACAACCTTCCCACTTCCTCAGTCCTCTCCTTTGTTACCTCCACCATTTCCCCACTAGGTAGAAAAAAGGAGGGATAGGAATGAAGACAGGAGGGAAAAGGAGAGTAGGCATGAGGATAAAAGAAGGGCTGTCAGGAGAATTTAGAAGGTCATGTGCACAAATGCTCAGAGTCTGGGAAATAAAACCCTGGACCTGGTGGCCTTAATGGCAGAGGCTGACCTGGACATTGTCACTGTTACCAAGAGATAGTGCAATGGGAACCATGACTGGGATATGGCAATACCAGGTTATACTCTATTCAAGAAGGATAGGGTGGGCAAGAAATGGGGAGGAGTGGCTCTTTACTTGAGGGATAGCATAAAAGCAACTGAAACACAAGGAGTACAGGGAGGGGCAGAGGCACTATGGGTCACCCTAGAAATGGGAAATGGAACCACTATTCACACTGGCATGAGCTACAGATCTCCAGCACAGGGTGAAGAATAAGGCAGGGTTCTAGTGGAAGCCATCCATAAGATGACGACTAAGGGGGAGGTGCTGCTGGTGGGAGACTTCAATTTACCAGATGCTGATTTGGAGCAGCTCAGCTGCAGCTTCAGCTAGGAGCAGGAACATCCTGGACTCCATGCAGGGGGCATTCCTTAGGCAACTAGTAACAGAGCCCACTCGTGAGGGACTGATATTGGATCAGGTATTCATGAACGGGGACAATGTTGCAGACATCACAGTGGATGGCAACCTGGGGTCCAGTGATCACCGAACGATGTGGTTCAATATAAGAACAATGATAATCCCCGTCTGAATTGCTCACCTGGTGCTGACCTGGACTAAGCAGAATGGTGAGGCTCCTTTCCCAACCCACGAACTGAAGGTCTGCATTTTGGAAGGCTTTAGACCCTAAAGTAAAGGTTTGGTGGAAGACGCCCTTGGTTTGATAACCCAGCACCTAAGGAACATGGGGCCGGGCTGGTACCAAGTAGTGATATTACCTTCTATTGAACTTTTGGTTGGACTTAAATATGGGCTTATAAATGGTGCCCAGACTATCCAAATAATGGAAGTGTAATGCTCTCATGATGAAGATGCTGCCTGGAAGACTGAGCTGAAGATGCAGGACTTCTCCTTTCTTACAGGTACAGGGTTCGGGAGGGAGAAGCCTATGTGTAGTATAAGGTTGGTGTGGGCTCCCTCCCACTCCTCTCTCTGGCCCAGTGCTGGATACCAGCAGGAAAATAATTAATGGTTGAGAGGGAGAAGCAGGATAGAAATTTCTTATCTGACAGAAAGGTCTGGTAATTAAAGAGCAGTAATGCGGGCGAACTGGGAGATATTTAATTATAAATCTGATGGGGCTGGCCAGAAAGCAGAAACCCAGCAGTATAGCCCTGGTTAATGGAGAGGAAGGATGGGTTGGATTTTACCATTAAAAGTGTGGGTGGGGGACAGCATAACAGGCTATGGATGTAAAGTGGGAAAGACCCATAACATTGGAGTTGGGCATGCACCTCCACTAGGGTGACCAGAATAATAACAATAAAGGCTTGATAAGCCTTAAGGTTTGACTGGGCCCATTCACAGGCATGATATAACCACTGGGGTATAGTATGGGGGGACTGCATGGTGGAAGAAAGGAAAGTGGGATAAGAAACTGGATGGTTACTGGACATAAGTGCTCCCATGTCCAGTGATGCTTGAACTTTCAGAAGCCAACCATAACACCATGTGCTGGCTGATCCGAGATGACCCACATTCTCGGAGGACAGTTTTGTGGGAAATGGGAGGTTATGACCAGCCAGAGGTAGGGAGTGGCCGAAGCTAATGGGACTGCTGTGGGGGAGGGGGACACAGGCTGTTTGATTGATCATTGGTGCTTGGGGGGGGGAGACTGCCATGACTGCAGTCCTTTTCAGCTAATCAGAGTGTATCTACAGTCCAGACTGGTGGAATTTATAGCAGCTTTTGTAATGGTTTGAGTTGTGGGGAAGATACGAGTTCTATGAGGAAATATATGTAATAGTAAAAAATGTTATTTATACAGTATAATACCATTAGGGCCATGAAATGCCCTGTTTACAAGGTGAACCTCTGTAAATTATTACATTAAATAAACATCAAGTAAAGAACAGTTACACCAAAATACAACATTCTATCATCAGTTACAAAAACATTTGCATTACAGTTATGTTCAAATGCAAAACAATACATAAATCCAGCGTACATAAAATGTCACAAATGCCTGTGCTTCAAATTTTCCATACCCTTTCTAACAAAATTTTAAGCAAATTCCACAGCTTAACTAGTATTATTGCACTTACATCGAAGAAAATATTCCTGTTTTATGGCAGCCTTAAACCTACTCCTTGTAAGTACCTGGTTTTTTAATTGTAGTGGAAGTGCATTCCAACTGGTTGTTGCTTTATATTCAAAAGTCATTTAACTAAAATTGTTAGTTATTTTCAGTAGGATAAATTCCCTAGCTGTTGTTAATCTCAGATTTAAGCGATGATCTGGTCTATGCAGTTTTTCCTTTAAGTGTGGCGGGACCTCATTTTTTATTATATCCCAGACTTGATTAATCCAGATTTCCTTTCTTCTTTGCTCTAATGTATTCCAGCTTAATGCACTATACATAACACAATGATGTGTGTTAAATTTACAGTTTAACACATACCTTGCTAATCTATTATAATAATGGTCCAATTTGGATAGCTGTTTTTTTTTATCAGCGTGTCAATATATATGGCAGCCATAATCGGCAAAATTAATTGATTAGCAATCATTAAGCGTACATTTAATGTGGTACAATTTTTAAACCGCCTCATAGCTCCTATACTAGCATTTGTTTTTTTTTATTAAATCTGAGATATGATAGGTAACTGTGAGATGCTGGTCTATATAAACCCCCAGATACCTGTAGACCTCCGTTTGAGTCAGCATTTTTCCTTCTCTGGTCCTAATCTTTATTTCCACTAGTTTGTCCATTTTAGTTTGTTTGGAGCTGAAAAACATGGTTTGGGTCTTTTTGCTGTTTATTACCAAACCCAGGGAGGTGAAATGATCCTGCATCATCAGAAAATCATGTTGCAACTTAAATTCGACCCTTACCAGGAAATAGCCATCAGCCACTAAAACTGTATCATCAGCATATAGCTGAATATTGGAAAGTGTTATTTTGTCTGGAAGACTATTAACATATACGTTAAACAGCAATGGGCTGAGACTCGACCCCTGGGGGACTCCACGGGTAATAAACAGTGTGTTTGATTGAAATCCATTGGCAGCTCCTAGCTGAGTTCTTTCTGTCAAATAAGATTTAAACCATTGACATGTTTCATCAGTCAATCCCATATCTCTAAGACTACCCAGTAAAATGTTATGATCCACTAGATCAAATGCTTTTGACAGGTCCATGTACACGGCACCCATGGACCTTGCCATACCTAAAGGGGTGGCAACCACATCTAAAAGGTCTGTGAGCACCATGGCCAGGGACCTGCCTTTTCTGAATCCTGACTGAAATTGTGTCAGTTTCTCGTACTTTTTGAGATAAGCAACTAGTTGCCCATAAACTATCCTTTCTGCTATTTGTGAAACTGTTGACAATAAGGCTATGGGATGGTAATTTGATGGATCAGTGGGATCCCCTCCTTTTGCAATTGGAACAACCATGGCCAACTTCCAGCTCTGTAAAAAAATCTCCTCCCTCAGACTCCAGTTAATTAGTTCTCTGAGTACTGGGGATATCTCCACGGTTGATTCCCTTAATAATTTATTATTTATGCCGTCTGCATGTAATGTTGGCTTCAGCGGGATGGGGGGGGACACATATATATACAAAATTATACTGGAACTGAAAAGATCATGCTTCATGGTAAAAAGGGAGGAACTTTGAAACTTGCTTAGAAAAAAATATTACTGTAGATTAGACTGCACTGAAACTTTTTCAGAGCTGCAAGTTTTATAGTTGAAGGTTTCTTAAGTTTATACCTACATGTTTGGTTTATATATTGATGCTGGGTTGCATCACTATGTTCAATGCAGACATATCACATCTACCACCTTGGTTTTTAAAGAGCATATGACTAGGGAGACAAAGGTTCATATAAAGGACCACTCAGTGAATAAAGATGACCACACATAATCAATTAAATGTTGTGTCCTGGAATGTCGGGGGCTTCTCATCACCTATAAAGAGATCTAAAATTCTGACAGCCTCAACAAGGAAAAATGCACATATAGCTCTCCTACAAGAAACCCACCTTACTTGATCAGGAACGTCTTAAGCTGGCAAGGGGATGGGTGGGAGCTTGTCATGCAGCCTCATATACATCACATAAATGGGGAGTGGCAGCACTAGTGCACAAACATCTTCCCCTGTAGATAACTAGGATTGTTAAGGACACAAAGGAGGGCAGGTACATTTTTGTAGAAGGAGACTTATATGGAGAGAAGGTGACATATGGGAGCATTTATGCCCCTGCAGTGTTTGAACCCAGGTTTTATCAAAAGCTCTTGGACATACTGCTGAAGGAGCAATTCCCGGGGCTAACACTGAGAGGGGACTTCAATTGCATCAGTGACCTAAAGTTAGACTTCTTGGGTTGGAGACAGTGCACAAATCACTCACTCCAGAACTGGAGGTTAGGGTTGATTGATTTAGATCAAATAGACTGCTGAAGAAGTGTGAATCCAGGCTGCAGAGAATATACATATTATTCCAATCCACATAAAACTTGGTCAAGATTGGACTATGTGTATGTGCCCAGGACCCCTACAATCAGATGATGAAGGTGGATCATGGGCCCATACACATATCAGACCATGCTGTGGTCTGTATGACCCTCTGAATGTTGAAAAATGAAGGGGGCAGACCCAGCTGGAGATTCTCAATATACTTACTAGCTAGGGAAAAGTTTAGGAAATGTATTAAAGACCAATGGGAATTGTACACCACTAGGATGAGAAAACAGCATCCTCTGGGAGGCTGGGAAAGCCTATATGAAGAGGTCATAATAGGATTTGTGGCCTATCTCATTTGGGAAAAGAAAACTAAGGTAGTGGCACTGGAGAAGAAGGTGAAAGAACTGGAATGTAGGGTGGCAATTGCAGGGACCCCAGAGGAGGTGAGGCAGCTCCTGGCAGTTAGGGAAACACTTAATCTATTATTAACAGAAGAGGCTCAGACAAAGGTACTTTTTGCCAGGCAGTGGATATATGAGTGAGGAAATAAAGCAGGCCTCCTATTAGTGCTATTAATGAAGGGGGGGAAGATGGTGGCACACATACCCAGTATTAGGAATAAGCATGGTTAACTGGTGAATGACAACCATCTAATTAGGCAATGCTCTCAGACATGTTATCAAGAGCTATATAGGGCTGAATGTCAGGGAATGGAGTCACCGTCACATGAAACAAGGTGCATTGTAGCACAAAGGAATACAATTAAGCTGTTTCATATGGAGATCTCCAGGGGTTGTAAAACTACTCTAAAGCTAGCAGGCTAATTTAGGAAAAACTCCTAATACCAGTCAGAGGGAAGGAAACACTAGAACTTCACATACAAATTAAAACACTCTGCACAACATATATTTTTTCAAGTTTTAGGTGGACTTCTCCTTTAAAAATAAAAAAAATTAAAAAAAATATTAAGAGGTTGGAAAAGGGGTTCACAGAGTTTATATGGAGTGGGAAAAGGCCCCATATGAGCTTAGATAGGTTGAACAGAGGAAGGAAGAGAGGAGGCTTAGGATTCCTGGACATACAGGGCTACCGCCTAACCATTCAGGTCAGATATCTTCAGGATTGGGTGAGTCAAGGGCAGGAGGCAAGTTGGGTAACATTAGAGGAAAAGGGGTGTCCAGGTAGGCTTTTAGCATACTTAGCAAATGGAGAAAAGAAGGCTTATATGCAAACCGGGGTACTGAATCCTATGGCTTTGAGAGTTCTTGAGGCGTGGGAAAAAATTAAAGTGGGGGGGGGGTGCCCAAAGAACAGACTCTACTGATATCGATAGTACAAAACTTGGGCTTCTTACCAGGCCTAGAGGACCCAGGTTTTAAAGTCTTGCAAGAAAGGGGCATTTGGTGTGTGGGGGACCGGGAAGGATTTGCATCTTTCACTACAATACAAGTGGCTTTGTAGATCCTATTTGATCACCTTTTTAGACATCTGCAAGTTAGAACTCTTTTGACAACATTTCAGCAAGATGCTCCAAATACTTCTAAACTGTACGAGATAGAATCTGAGGTCTACGGGTGGAGGAGGTGATGCTAAAGATCTTATAGGACAGATGGCCAGATTGGACAGGTCCCTCTTCTCAGAATTAACAGGGAAGGTGAAACAGCAATGGGACAATTATTTAGGTAGGGAAATAATTGAAGAGCATTGGCAAATGTTATTAAACTCCCATATGGGATTGCTGATATGTAACAAATATAAAGAAGCGCAGTACAATTTTTTGCATAGAATACTGTATACTGCCCTCCCAGTATATTACACAAATTTCATCTGACAGTCTCCCCACAGCATGGGAGATGCCACAGGGATAAGGGGACCTACTTTCATTACTTTTGGGGGTGTCTGATCTTACAATGTTACTGGGAACAAGTAGCACAGGAAATATCCCACATGTTGGGGAGACAGCTGAGAGTTACGCCTCTGTCACTGCTTTTTGGAATGGAGGTTGAGAATGAAGCTGAGTGGGTTATGTACACTTGCTGAATTAGAATACTGCTGGTGGTAGCTTGACAGGGCATACAGAATACATGGGTGTCATGCTATACACCTACCACCGGTCAATGGAAGAACTTGATGAATCAAACACTGGCAGTGGATAAGCTGACATACTATATATACTTAAAAGAAAACTGGACAAATTTATGCCAGAATAGGGGCCAATCCTGGAGGCTATGCCAATGGTAGTAGCCTAGCTACTGAGCAAGGGGGGAAGCTAACAGAAGGTGGCTATGATAGCTGGCTAAGTGATGAGGAAGGGGAATAGGAATATTAAATGAACTGATCTCTTCACATAATAGAAAACAGAAAAGTAACCTGGCAATAACCTGAGATGGATGTATATCAATTAATAGTTTGATAGGATGGGATGAATTGTCTTGTGTAACCCCCCTGTGGGGGCTTACCTGGAATGCCCCATTTTTTCCCCCTGTTTGCTGCTGTTTGCCCCGTTGGGCATCCTTCCGTGGTTGCGAGCTGCTGGCAGGTTTGTTTGGGACCATTCTCGCGTGGGCTCTTTGATGTTCTGCTCCGCGATCTTGTGGTGAGCATGGAGGATGGTCTCATAGTCCCAGCACCTCTCTTTTCCTCATATAGGGCTGGTGGCCTGTACAGTGTGGCCAAGAAGCTGCCTATAGGGCTAAATTCAGTGTTTGGCTGGGGGCTAGTAGTGAGGGCTCATGCATTATTCATGAGCCCTCATGAATATTAATAGGGATGCTGCCTGCCACCTAGGGGAGATAGTGTTGCAGCAGCAGTGACAATCAAATTGCTGGGAGTCAGAAGATGAGAGTGGGCTCTCTTGCAAGGGCATAGTTGGGGCTACAATCCGGCGGTGGGATGGTGCAGCTGGAGTAAAGTGTTGGGCTGCACCAGTCATGAGAAGGGGAGTGGCTGTATAAATAGGAATGGACTCCATTAACCTGAATGGGAGCTGACATGTTAGTGACCCCTAACCCCTTGTCTTTTAGCCAATCAGTGATCTAGGCACCCAAAACTGTGTCAGAGGGACTCCTGGGAAAATGAGGGGACTAATTCTGGCACCTAGATCATGCCCCAGTAAATAAGGAGGAAATATTGATCACTATGGATATTAGTTATTGAAAGGCTTCAACTGCCAATCAGAGGACTAGGATTTCGGCTGATACAGTGGGGACTTTCTGGGACTGAGTCAGTCAGTTGCTGTGCTCTGTGTGAGCCAAGACTGTGGTGTGAGAGCAGACTGTGGACTTCAGGGGCTTATTCAGGCCCTATGCCGCAGTGTGTGTTGTCTGAAAGATTCCCCAGATGCTGGAAGCGGGACTGGATCATGAAGGGAAAAAGGGAGAAAGAGAGATTAAACTAAGATACTGTTTCCCCAGGTACTGAGAAGTTGCTGAATGTGTTGGAGAGAAACCTAAAGTGGCAGATACCCTGCACTGGGAGACTGAGCTAACTGAAATGACTAAGCTTAAAGCAGGTTATCTGAGTGTTTACAGTTGATGCTGAGAGGTCACTTGCTTGTGTGGGTTGCAACTGCATTTTCTTCAAGGAGGCAGAACATCTCAAGTCATGGGGTACTAGCCAGAAAGTGTGTATGTCCTGAGTGAACTGGTTAAAGAGGCTGAGATTGGTGGACTTGCTGCAGCAAAGTAAAAGAGTTGGCACTACTAAGCTGAAAATACGAACTGGTGTGCATGAGGGCTGTGGTTGCTGAATCCCCCTCTGTTTGGATTACAGCAACACAGACAGGAGGCTAGCACCTGCTAAAGCTGGCACTGGACTGCAGTGGGGTGACTGTCTTTAAGTTTTCTTTGTGAGAGCTCAGTGCAAGGACTACAGGAGGACCCCCATCATTTGGAAGTCCTCACTCAGAGCTGGGTAGGGGAGACTCGCTAACCTCTTCCAAGTGGGACTCAATGTTTCAGCAGATCACCGGTTTGCACCCAAGTGCTAGTGCACGCCAATCAGGGAGCTGGGCTGTGGAACCACTCCCCGGTCTGGGCCTTTTGGGGCTGGTGTTGTCCTGCCACAGTGCTCTACACTTGGCCAAAAGTGCTGAAGCGACCAGAACTGCAATCAAGGTGACCAGCTGCAAGATCCCCAAGTAAGTTCCACCTGGGCAGAGGGATCCTGGCTGGCCCATTGTGTGTGTTGCTGCACTTGGATTCGAGGAGCTTCATTTTCCCTTGGTGCAGAGGTCAACTAACTGTGAGTACCCAGGATCTGGTTCCTGGGAAGGGTCAAGGGGGAAATTGTTTTGTTCAATTTAAAGTTTCAAGCTTCACAGTTTTCAGGGCCCCAACAGCCAACCACCCCACGGCATTGATTAGGCCTGCAACTAGTGGGTATCCCTAGGGACAATTCAGGGGGGCACTGGTACCAGTGGGGGAGGGCTTTGCCTGTGAGCCCACATGTTAAAAATTGCATCTCTTGCTAATGCTTCTTGCCTTCACAGCAATCCCACATCCAGGAATCCCTTTCCCTGGTGGGCCCTCACCCAGGGACCACCAGGGCCACCGCCGCTGCTCAGAGGTTGCCAAGAAAGAAGAGTGGCTGGACCACATTGGGCTCAGGGAGGGTGAGGGTGGTGGAACAGAGGGGCATCCCACCAGCTGTACATCTCCACAATTCATATACAGTACCATTCTGGCAGAGTGTGGTTCCTCTATGGAGGCACCTGCAGTGGAAATCAAGGAGGATGCTGGGAACCTCCACAAAGGAGACCCACAGGAGGGTGGCATGGGACCCAACAGGGGGAGGAAACAACTTCTGGTTGGGAACTCCATTATTAGAAGGGTAGAACTGGGGGAGGGAGGAGAGAGGGAGGTAAGGTGCCTGCCTGGCTCCATGGCTTGGAGGGACAGGGAGTGAATCCTCAGGATCGCGGGAGCAGCTGCACGGCAGAAGGAGATGGATGTCATTGTCCACCTAGAGACAAATGACCTGGCTGGGAAAGGGATCAGAGCAGTGCAGGAGGAGTTTGTGGAGTTGGGGTGGGGCCTTAGACAAGTAGCACGCACGATAACCTTCTCGGAGGTGCTGCCTGTCTATGGTATGTGTGAGGCTAGTGTACTCCATACCATGGGATTCAATCAGTGGTTGAAAAACTGGTGCAGAGCTCAGGGTTTTGGCTTTATTGGGGACTGGGGTCCACCTGGAAGGATACAGGTCTATTCTGGTGCGATGGTCTGCATCTACCCAGGAGGGGAACAAGGATCCTAGGTGATAGGTTTAAATGCTTCATTGGCAAGTATTTAAACTAGCCAAGGGGGGAGGCACTGAAAAGGAGAAGGGGAATTCTAGCCCCCCCAAAAAAATCAGGGTAGTTAGTGAGGTAAACACCAAGATAGAGCAGTCGATAAGGAGAAAAGCAGGGGTAAATGGAGAAAAAGACAAAGGTAGTAAGGACAGGGATGGGGCAAAAAGGAATAAGGCCTTCAAAAAATGGAGGGTAATGAGTACTAATGCCCATAGTCTAGGCAACAAGCTCCCTGAACTGGTGGCCTTGATGGAAGAGGGATGCCTGAATATTGTGGCAGTCACAGAAACATGGTACACAGAGAACCATGATTGGGATGTCAACATACCAGGGTACACAATCTACAGGAGGGACAGGGAGGGTAGAAGAGGAGGAGGAGGAGACCTCTATGTAAGGGAAGGGATCAAAGCAATGGAACTAAAGGGTATACAGGGAGGAGAGGAGGCACTGTGGGTCACCCTGGAGACTAGAAATGGTGCCACAATCCATACAGGAGTTGTATACAGACCCCCATCTCAGGGGGAGGAAATAGACAAGGAAATGATAGAAAGCATCCTTAGGATGGCAGAGAAAGGGGAGGTACTGTATTGCTGATGGGGGACCTGAATATGCCAGATGTTAACTGGAGCACCTTTGCTGCAGCAACATCCAAGAGCAGGGCCATTCTTGATGCCCTACATGGGGAATGCCTCAGACAGCTAGTTTTGGAACCTACTCGGGAGGGAGCAATCTTAGACCTGGTACTCTCAAATGAGGACGGAGGCAGGATCTCAGATCTAGAAGTGGGTAGCCATCTGGGAACCAGTGACTACCAAACAGTGTGGTTCATGATAAACTTAACTGTTGAGTCAAGCCATACAAAAGTGAAGGTACTGGACTTCAGGAGGGTTGATTTTGTCAAAATGGGAGAGTGCCTCAGAAAAGCACTAGCAAACAGGCAAGAAGGTGGGGTGGAGCATCAATGGGGAAACATCAAAACTGCCATCACAGAAGAAACAAGCCTTTGTGTGAAGCAAATAAACAAATCAAAATGAAAGAAAAAATCACTATGGTTTTCAAAAGAAGTGGCAGGAAAGGTTTTGGAGAAAAATATAGCATTCAGGAAGTATAAGGAAACACAGAAGGAGCAGGACAGAGAACTGTACCAGTTAAAGCAGAAGGAAGTGGGGAGAGCAGTCAGAATAGCAAAGGCCCAAACCGAGGAAAAGATAGCCAACTTGGTTAAGAAGGAGAATAAAACCTTTTATATGTACATTAGGGAGCAAAGAAAGACTAAGACAGGGATACTGAGGCTGAATAAAGAGGAAGAGCATTGGGGAGAGGGTGACAGTGAAAAAGCAGGGATACTGAAAGAATACTTCTGCTCAGTATTCAAAAAGGAAGAGGAGGGGGAGGTACCTAATCCAGTCAATAGAAGCACTCCAGATATGGAGGTTGATATCTGTCCTTTCACAGAAGAAAGGGTTCTGAAAGAACTCCTAAAACTGAAGATGGATAAAGCAATGGGGCCTGACGGGATTCACCCCAGAATTCTAAAAGAACTAAGGGGAGAACTAGCAACACCACTGACTACCCTGTTTAACAAATCATGGGAGGATAGTGTGGTACCTAAGGACTGGAGGAGGGCAGATGTGATTCCCCTTCACAAAGGTGGGAGCAAGACAGAGGCAGGAAACTACAGACCTGTTAGTTTGACCTCAATGGTAGGGAAAATGATGGAATCAGTTGTGAAGGAAAGAATTGTTGAGTACCTAGAGGCCAGTGGGGCACAGAACCCAAGGCAGAATGGATGCACAGCAGGGAGGTCATGTCAGATGAATCTAATTGATTTCTTTGACTGGGTGACCCAAGTAGTAGGCCAGGAAGGGGCTGTGGACATGACCTACCTAGACTTTAGAAAGGCATTTGACACAGTCCCGCACAAAAGATTAATAGACAAATTAGCCAGCCTGGGAGTGGGTCCCAGGGTTGTAGCGTGGGTAAAACACTGACTGGACAACAGGACACAGAGGGTAATAGTAAACGGAGTCCACAGTGAAGAAAGAGGGGTTACTAGTGGGTACCACAGGGTTCAATACTGGGGCCGGCCCTCTAATGTCTTTATAAGTGACATTGTAGAGGGACTGGAAGGAAAAGTATGTCTCTTTGCAGATGACACAAAGATCTGCAACAGGGTTGATACACAAGGTGGGGTAGAAAGGATGAGAAGGGACTTGGCAAGGTTGGAGGAAGGGCCAAATGTATGGCAGCTTAGATTCAACGCAAAAAAAGTGCAAAGTAATGCACCTGGGAAACAAAAACCCAGGGGAACAGTAAACAATGGGGGGGGAGATACTGACAACAACAAAAATGGAATGGGACCTGAGGGGTAGTTGTATCAAATGACCTAAAGGTGGGCAAGCAATGTGAGAAGGCAGTAAGGAGGGCTGGGGGGGATACTGGGATGCATAGGGAGAGACATCACCAGTAGAAAACAGAAAGGTTTTATCCCTCTGTACAGACAGTTGGTGAGACCACATCTGGAGTACTGCATGCAGTTCTGGAGACCCCATCTCTGCAAAGACATAGACAGGATGGAGGCTGTCCAGAGGAGGGCAACCAAAATGGTGCAGAGTCTGCACCAGAAGACAAATGAAGAAAGGTGAAAGGAGCTTAATATGTATAGCCTCGAGGAAAGGAGGGAGAGGCGGGGCATGATAGAAACTTTCAAGTACCTCAAGGGAATCAACAAAGTCCAAGAGGGTAGCATCTTCAGAATAAGAGATGTGCAAGAACAAGGGGGCACAATTTGAAGATAGAGGGGGGGTGGATTAGAGGTAATGTGAGGAAGTATTTCTTCATGGAGAGGGTTGTAGATGCATGGAACAGCCTTCCTGAGGAGGTCATGGAGTCAAAAACAGTGGGAGAATTCAAGAATGCATGGGACACACATAAGGCAATTCTAGTGGTGGGGTAGGAGTAAGTAGGCTGTTGGTTGACTAGGATCTGCAGCTTGTCTATTAGGTAGGGAAATGGGCAGACTAGGTGGGCCAAGTGGTCCTTATCTGCCATTAAATTCTATGTTTTTATATTTCTATGTTTCTATTCTTTACCCCCAAACAAAGCTGTGAATCTGTTGTTTGAATCTGCTGTGTTGGTGAAATTTATTGCATGTCCTTATTGCTGGGCTATATGTTTTATGGTGGGACATGGTACTGGGGGACACTGTCTGCAGAGTGATTGGTAGGGGAGGTGGCTAGGCACAGCATCCCAGGGGGCTGCGCCAAGTGGATATCTGGCCCACTAATACTTTACTCTGAGTGGAGGCACTGCGGTATTTTCACTTTTTCTGGGAATAAACCCCCAATAGTAGCCGTAGCAGGTGCCTT
Source organism: Neoceratodus forsteri (assembly GCA_016271365.2). Lineage (NCBI taxonomy): Eukaryota > Metazoa > Chordata > Ceratodontiformes > Ceratodontidae > Neoceratodus > Neoceratodus forsteri. The sequence continues at coordinate 742,988,726 of CM057459.1, forward strand.
GCCAGGTATCTGAGACTGTCGGCAAGGCGGGTAGCCCACTGGCATATGGCACCAGGGCTACATCTTGGAGGCCCCCCGGGATCTGTTGACCAGCCATGTCTGTACAGGCAGATCAGAGTGTCCCCAGGAGGGTAACCAGGCCCCCAGGTCACTCCGCCACAGCCTAAGTTCAGGCCTACTGAGGAGGATAAGCTAAGGCTGGTGAAATGGAGTGAGGGAACGAAAATGGATCCCCAAAAGTCTCTTCTCTTGTTGGGGGTACCCCCCCAAGTTGGAGAAGGAGGAGGTTAAAAATTATCTGTCCACCATAAAAAGACTGGGAAAAATTAAAGTGCAAGGGAAAATGTTTCACTCAGCTAGAGGTACATTAACTATGTTGATAGAGAGTACTCAACCTATAGAAGCCAATTGGATGCCTGAGGTTTTAGTGGTGATGGGGTTGATTGTGGCTTTACTAGTAGTAACCCCTTTCGGTGTAATCTATCCGGGGGGAAGGGGTCGAGGTGCGGGGTCCTTGCCTAAGATGCAAGAGTTTGAGAGACCTCAGTCTGGTTCCATGCTCATGGCCTTCGAGTCATACCATAAGCTAAGAATGTTTTCAGGGGTGAAATCCACTCCAGATGGTGAAGACGACTTGGAGGCCTGGATGGATGTTGCCATCCTGTTGGTCCAAGATTGGCAGCATTCTGAAGTTGAGAAGCGGAAACGATTAGTAGAGAATCTATGGGGTCCTGCCTTAGAAGTAGTACGTTCTTTATGAGCCACGGACCCGAAGCTCCAGCCCAGGTATATATTTTGACTTTGGAAAGTGTATTTGGGAGCCCTGAAACCCGTGAGGACCTTATGTGGAAGTTCAAAACCATTAGGCAGTGGGAGGGGGAACGGTTGTTTGCGTTCCTGTCCTGGGTAGAGGGGTTCTTGCAGAAGGTGTTTTGGAAGGGGGCAGTAGCAGCCCAAGATCTAAGATGCAAGATCCCTCCTGCAATTGACCACCCAGGACCTGCAGTGAGATCAGAAGACCAGCCCAGTCACCCGACAAATTGTACAACTGTTGAAGCAGCAAGGGAGCCAGGAGCAAGTGGACATCCTCATTCTTCAGGCTCGGCTGTTGTTATGTGAGTGGCCTAGACTACAGTTATGGAAGGAATTGTTGTACCAAGAGACCCGGGATCAGCAGGGGAACCCATAAGAGAAACTGGTACTCCCAGAGAAACATATTGAGACTGTGCTGAAAACCCTGCATGATAACATGGGGCATTTGGGAGCTGAATGCACTCTGGATCTGGTCAAGAGCCGTTTCTATTGGCTGAAGATGGGAGCAGATGTGGAGGCATACTGCAAGAGTTGCATGAGGTGCATCATGAGGAAAGCCCTTTCTCAGAGGGCTGCTACTTTAGTCAACATCAAAACTAGCATCCCTGTGGAGCTGGCATGCATAGAATTCCTTATGCTGGAGCCTGACTCATGAAATATCTCCAACGTGTTGGTGGTCATGGACCATTTCACCCGCTATGATCAAGCCTACCCCACCAAAGATCAGCGAGCTTCCACTGTGGCCAAGATATTGGTGGAGAAGGTTTTTCTGCACTATGGCACTCCCCAGAGGATCCACTTGGATCAGGGCTGTGATTTTGAGAGCTGGCTCATCAAGGAATTGTTGTTCCTGTGGGGCATCAGGAAGTGCTGGACCATGCCATACCTTCCCCAAGGTGACCCCCAACCTGAAAGATTCAACCAGACTCTGCTAGACATGTTGGGCACCTTGGACCCCTGACAAGCATACTTGGAGTCAGTGGGTGAGCGTTTTGGTCCATGCTTACTACTGCACCCGAAATGATGTTATAGGATTCTCTCCCTACCAGATCATGTTTGGGAGAGAAGCCCATCTGCCGGTGGACCTGTGTTATGGAGTCTTCTCGAATGGATTGGGAGCAGAAGACTACCGGCAGTATGCAAAAACTCTGAGACAACAATTAGATGATGCATACTGGCTCACTTCTGAGATGGCCAACAAGTAGAATCAGGCAAATAAAGAACACTATGACAGGAGAGTATGGGCCCAAGATCTGGAAGCAGGCGACAGTGTTACTGCGCAGGTTGGGCATCAAAGGAAAGCACAAGATAGCCGACAGATGGGGAAAAACCCCATGTGTTGTGGTGCAGAAGCTTGCAAACCTGCCAGTGTACATGATTCAGCCTGAGAGAAAGGCTTGTGGGCATAAGGTTATCCATCGTAACCATCTGCTGCCCAATGGGGACAAGGTAATGAATGCTGAAAACATTGCAGAAAACTCTCCATCACCCCCCACCACTTGAGCTGTTGCATGCAGAAGACAGAGGTGGAGAGAGACAGTGATGCCATGGGGTTTGGGCCTGCCCAGGGTGGGGAGGTCTCAGATGAAGGAGGCACGAAAGACGAATCTGAGGAGGGGGCTAAAGAGGCTCCCCATAGTCATTACCCTACCTGGTAATTGGCCAGGTTGTTTCAGGGATGTGCCTAGAAGGCAGGGTAGGGTCAAGGAGCCAGGTCCGTCCGAATCCCTTGGGGAGACCACTCCGGACTTGAATACTGGTCTGGCTGAGCCACTTGAGTGGTACCAGAGCAGCTCCATGGAAGATACACTGAGGGAATGGATGCATGGTGTTTCTAGTGATCAGGATGAGGAGGAGGAAGATGTGTCTTTTGAAGGGCTCACATCGGAACTGAACACTGATCCAACTGTGCCCTTTAAAGGAGCCAGGGTTAGTCCCCCTAGAGCTGTGCCTGATAATAGTGCAGTGTTAGAGTCATTCACCCCTCTAGATGAGGATCAAGATGACCAGGGAGAGAGTGAAGAGGATGAGGAAGATACCAATGATCTAGGGGTAGGTAGGGGTGCGGGTATTCAGGAGACCTCTTGTAGGACAGGGAGGACTATAAGACCTGTCCTTAAGCTGACATATGATGCCCCTGGGGTTCCCTCAGATTTGCCCCTGTTTGTAGTGCATAAGGGAGTGTACATTACTCCTAGATCCTTACAGAAGGTGGCCATTTGCCCTGTTGATGCTTAGCCCCCTAGTCAGAGGAACAGGTGACCACCAGAAAGAGAGGGAGGTGAACAGGGTACCTTGCAGGTTTGGAAAAACTGAGTGTTCCTTGTGGGATTTTAGTGCCTAGTATCTGATGAGATATTTTGAAAGGAGCCATTTTCAGGTGGTCAAAAGGGCTCAGAGGAGGAAAAAAATTGCAAAATATATATATATACTGTTCTGGGTTGAACATGTTTATGGTTATTACCTGATAGATAGGAACCAGGTGTACAGATAGAAATGTTATTAATGGTGATGCTTAACTTTGGGTTTTCCCTAAGCTTGCCGTGGAAGTTAAATGATTAGGAAGTGTAACCCCAGTGGAGCCTACCTGAAATGCCCCATTTTGCCCTAATTGGGCATCCTTCTGTGGTTGCGAGCTGCCGGCAGGTCTGTTTGGGCTGGCGCTCATGCAAGCCCTTTGAGGTACCGCTCAGTGATCTTGCGGGTGTATGGAGGATGGTTTCATGGTCCCATCACCTCTCCTTTCCTCATAGAGGGCAGTGACCTGTAGAGTGCAGCTGAGAAGCCACCTAAAGAGCTAAATTCAGTGTTTGACTGGGGACTAGTAGTGAGGGCTCATGCATTATTCATGAGCCCTCATGAATATTAATATGTATGCCTCCTGCCACCTAGTGGGGGATAGTGTTACGGCAGCAGTGATAACCAAACTGCTGGGAGCCAGAAGATAAAAGTGTACTCTCTTGAAAGGGCATCATTGGGGCTACAATCCGGTGGTGGGATGGTGCAGCTGGGGTAAAGAATGGGGCTGTATCAGTCATGAGAAGGGGAGCAACTGTATAAATAGGAATGGACTCCATTAACCTGAATGGGAGCTGACATGTTGGGGACCCCTAACCACTTGCATTTTAGCCAATCAGTGATCTAGGCACCCAAAACTGTGCCAGAGAGACTCCTGGGTAAAGGAGAGGACTAATTCTGGCACCTACATCATGCCCCAATACATGAGGAAGAAATATTGATCACTATGGATATCAGTTATTGAAAGGCTTCAACAGCCAATCAAATGACTAGGATTTCACCTGATACAATGGGAACTTTCTGGGAGTAAGTCAATTGGTTGCTGGGCTCTGTACGAGTCAGGACTGTGGTGTGAGAGCAGATTGTGGACTTCAGGGGCTTATCCAGGCCCTAAGCCAAAGTATGTGTTGTCTGAAGGACTCCCCAGGTGCTGAAAGCAGGACTGGATCACAAAGGGGAAAAGAGAGAAAGAGAGATTGAACCAATATACTGTTTCCCCGGGTACTGAGAAGTTGCCGAATGAGCACTGGGAGAAACGTATAGTGGCAGATACCCTGCACTGATAAACTGAGCTAACCGGAAAGACTGAGCAGTTTATCTGAGTTCTTACAGTTCCTTCTGAGAGATCACTTGCTTGTGTGGACTGCAACGCTATTTTCTTCAAAGAGGCAGAATGTATCAGGTCATGGGATGCTAGCCAGAAAGTGTGTGTGTCTGAGTGAACTGATTAAGGAAGCTGAGATTGCGAACTTGCTGCAGCCAAGTAAAAGAATTAGCCACTGCTAAGCTGAAAGTGCAGAATGGTGTGCAGGTGGGCTGTGGTTACTGAATTCCCCTCTGTTTGGAATGCACTGATGCAGATTGAATCAGAGGCTAGAACCTGCAAAAACTGGCAACCGATTGGGTAACATGTTATATGAGCAAGTATTATTGAATGCGTCAATATGAGTGACTCAATAATACTGCTCACACTGACAGCTAGTGGAGAAAAAACATTAATATATCTTGTAGAGCAAGTATAGCAGAGAGCTACACTCACTACTATAGGATAAAGGATGTTGTGTGACCAACCCTTGGTGAGCTGACCATTTAACATAGTGGTGTAAGCCACTGCTTGCGATGGCAGCAAACCCAGGTTCTGGTCTGGTGTCAGGGGAAAGAATATTTTGTCTTTTTTGGGAAAAGTCACTTTTCCCTGCGTCCACGCCCCCCATGGAGTTGATTATTTTAAGTTTGGGGGGCAAGGGGGGGCATAGCCTCCCACATAAAAATACTTATTTTGGTTGTTGTTTTCTTTGAATGCAGCGACCATCACAATTTGTGGAGCTCATTGCATTTTCAGTCACCCTTTTGATGACGGGCTCTTCTTTAGTTGCTGTATGTGATCGGCAGCCTTTCAGACTCACCCTTATTACATAAAACCCTGGACTGCAGTGGAGTGACTGTCTGTCTTTAAGTTTTCTTTGTGAGAGCTCAATGGAGGGACTGCAGGAGGACACCCACCATTTGGTAGTCCTCACTCACAGCCAGGAGTGGGGACTCGCTAACCACTCCAAAGTGGGACTCACTGTTTCAGCAGGTCACGGACTTGCACCTGAGTGCTATGGCACTCTGGTCAGGGAGCTGGGCTGTGGAGCCACTCCCCAGTCTGGGCCTTCTGGGACTGATGTTGTCTTGCCACAGTGCTCTGCACCAGACCAGAAACATCTGAAGATGACAAGTGGCCAGACCTGCAATCAAGGTGACCAGCTGCAAGATCCTCAAGCAAATTCCACCTGGGTAGAGAGATCCTGGACAGCCTGTTGTGTGTGTTGCTGGATTACAATTCGAGGAGCTCCATTTTCCCTTGGCACAGAGGTCAACTAACTGTGAGTACCCAGGACCTGGTTCCTGGGAAGGGTCAAGGGGGAAATTGTTTTGTTCAATTTAAAGTTTCAAGCTTCACTGTTTTCAGGGCTCCAACAGTAGGTCACCCCATGGCACTGATCAGGCCTGCAACTAGTGGGTACTCCTAGGAACAATTCAGGGGGGCACTGGTACCAGTGGTGGAGGGCTGAGCCTGCAGGCCCATATGTTTAAAAATTGCATCTCTCTCACTAATGCTTCTTGCCTTCACAGCAATCCCACATCCAGGTATCCCTTTTCCTATTCCTTACCCCCAAATAAAGCTGTGAATTTGTTGTTTGAATCTGCTGTGTTGGTGAAATTCATTGCATGTCCTTATTGCTGGGATGTATGATTTATAGTGAGACAAGGTATTGGGTGACAGTGTGCTGAGTGGTTGGTAGGGAAGGTGGGTAGGCACAGCATCCCAGAGGGCTGTGCTAAGTGGATATCTGACCCACTAATACTTTACTCTGGGTGGAGGCACCGCACTATTTTCACTTTTTCTGGGAACGAGCCCCCAGTAGTCACCGTAGCAGGACCCAGGCCCCTTGCCGGGTATCTGAGACCGTTGGTCAGGGGGGGTGTAGCCCACTGGCATACGGCTCTGGGACTACACATGATTTGGTTGATTTTTATTTTAATTTATAACTGTTATATTTATAAAATAAAATTATGGTTAATAATATAACAGAGCAGACTGTTGTATGTATTCAACATAAGCAAAACTGTGTATTTGTGATGATCTGCTGTTGATGTACTGTTGGTTTGATTTCTGTCTCGCAATAAAAAGATAATACAAAAAAAAGAACAATGATGGAGTTGAATCACATAAAGATGAGGGTCCTGGACGTCAGGAGGGTAAACTTTGCAAAGTTGGAGGAATGCTTCAGGGATGCCCAGGTGGGGGAGAGAACTTGGATGGAGTGGAGAATCAGTGGGAGAAACTAAAAAGAGCCATAGTGAAGACAACAAAGCTTTGCGTTAGGCAAGTAAACAAAAGCAAGAGGGAAAAAAGAACACTATGGTTCTCAAAAGAGGTGCCTGAGATTGTAAGGGCAAAAAGGTTAGGATTCAGGAGGTACAAGGAGACACAGAGGGAGGAGGACAGGGAAGTGTATCTGGAAAAGCAGAGGGAGGCAGGGAAATCAGTCAGGAATGCAAAGGCACAAATGAAGGATAAAATAGCATGGGCAGTAAAGAATGGGGACAAGACATTTTTCAGGTATGTTAGTGAAAGGAGAAAATCCAGTGGTGGGATTGTAAGGCTAAGAAGGGAAGGAGGGGAATACATAAAAGGGGACCAGGTAAAAGAAGAAAACCTGAACAAATATTTTTGTTCCGTATTCACAGAAGAAGGGGAAGGTGAGGAACCATAGGTAAGAGACAAGAGCACAAATGGAAGGGGGAGGACACCCATCCATTTACAGAGGAAAGAGTCCTGAAGGAACTCACAAGACTGCAAGTGGACAAGGCAATGGGGCAAGATGGGATACATCCTAGGACATTAAAGGAGCTTAGAGAGGTGCTGGCAGCACCACTGATAGCTCTGTTAAACCACTCACTGTAGATGGGAGTGGTTCTGGAGGACTGGAGGAGGGCAGATGTAGTCCCTCTTCACAAAAGTGGGAGGAGGGAGGAGGCTGGCAACTACAGGCCAGTCAGCCTGACCTCGGTGGTTGGGAAAATAATGGAATCACTGTTAAAGGAAAGGACTATGGAATATCTTGAATCCAGCGGAATGCAGGATCCAAGGCTGCACATCCAACCAGAAAAAAACTTAGCATATCAAGAGACCTTCCCTCCATGACTGTGCATGCAAAACTGTGTGTAAATTGGTGGAATGGTGGCAAAGATATTAAAGTACAAAATTAGGGGGTTAACATTAGGCAGCCTACTAAACCCTAACTATAGTGGCGCTACCGTGCCACTATAATGTTTTTTATATTAAATAAGTAGACTGTGGTACTCACCCCCAGTACCGTTTGTTCTGACCCCCACTGTCCTCCAGGTCACCCGCCCTGGTCCCACTATATAGGTGGTGGCACCAGAGTGCCCATCCTTGGTACCACCAAACATAAGCCCAACTCTGGGGTGCCCAATCCCTAATGTTGGCTAAGTCCCATGAAAAAAGAAAACTGTTCCTTATAGATTCTATTTTTTAATCTGCAAAAAAAAAACTGTCCCTTGCTGATCTGACCCCACCCACACACTCCACACACCCCACCTTCGACCCTCCCATTCAGCACACACCACCCCACCCCCACCCCCACGCCCACAAACCCTCACTCACCTGAACTTATAAAATGACAAGAAAAAATCTAGAAATCCCATTGGCCAAGAGATGTCAGCTGACCATACATTAAATTTCTATAAATGCACAGTCATCCTAGTTCTAAACCACATCACACAATGAGCAAATCAGTCCTCCTACAACCAGAACTATCTTCCATTAGTCCCCCTACAACCAGAACTGATCTTCCATCACAAACATGGTTGCTACCTTTACATTTAAAAACCTTAACTGAGCCCTAAAAATAAAAATACCTTAAACAAAAAAATATAACAAATTAATTGAATGTTGTTTCCCTGATCATCACACTCTTCTTACACACATAAATAAATTAGAAACATTAAGTATTGTTTATAGTTTTCATTACAACTGTTTCTTTGCTGACAATGAAAAATACCCCTTCTATCTTTACCTGCTCATCAGGGAAATCTCTTCTGCTTGCCCTGACAGTGAGATAATTGAGTCTCTGGCTCTAGAAGAGGCCTTTGTTGTGTGTGTGTGTGTGTGTGTGTGTGTGTGTGTGTGTGTGTGTGTGTGTGTGTGTGTGTTTACAGTAAGCTAGGAGAGAAACATTCTACCAGTGGAACTGAGCAGAGTTTTGAATCCATGTATTTCATGGTAAACATTCCATATCTTGAATGTGGGGAAAAACAGAATAAAAAAAACACAGGCTGAAGAAGTAGGCAATAATACATATTTATGTAACCCGCCTCCCAAATCGGGAGCTTACCTGGGACCCCGAGTGGTCCTGCATCATCTTGCCTCCTGCAGCTGCTCACTTCATTGCTTCCCTGGTCCACTCCTGGACTGCAACCAGGGCTGGGGAGCAGAATAACGTTATTGCAGTACCTTGTGCACCTAATCCAGAGTGGCCAGTGAGCCACTTGCCTCCTTGCTCCCCCGGCCCAGTCCTGGACTGCTGCCAGGGCCAGGAAGCACTCCAGACAGTTGCGATGCCTCCATGTGCCTGATAAAGATGTCGCCAGCAAGCTGCCCATGAGTTTGCTTCCCCGGCCCCTTGGACTGCCACACAGCAGGGTGGGGAGCAAAGGAGAAAGGCCACAAATTGTTTCTTGGTGCCTCAAGTGCCCACCAGGGATACGACACAAGCGCTGCTTTACTATTCATCTCCCCAGCCCCATCGGACACCAATGGGGGCTGGGGGGAACACAATAAATAAAAATTAATAACTTTTAGAGGCTCCCCGACGTGATCAAAGCCTCCAGTGGCTCAGGGAGTACTGGGGATGAAATGGCATCTGGGACTACAAGTCCTATGATGCTTTGTGGCACCAGATGCCATTTTGTGAGATAGCTCCTGCTGGAGAGCTCACAGAATGGAACTCCCAACAGGGTTCCTGTCCCCCCAATGTGCCTCCTGGCCCTAGCGGCCACCAGAAGGTACTAGGAGGGTTCTAACCCTGCAGCCAGATGCTGCCAACACTTTTTACATCTTATTATATTTTACTGTGTTGAACAAACACTGTATGGGGGCGACCATATTGGATGTAGTCTGCCTGAAGACAGCAAAGAGTCCTATTGGTAGCTGTAGTAGTCCAGTCAGGGGGTGGAGCGTGAGACTCTTTTTAGCCAATGAGATGTTGTTTATTCAAAACTAACATTTTAGGGTTGACAGTTTAACCCTGGGTCTGTCTGTGTGAGCTTCTGAAGGGAAAGCATCTGACTTTGACAGTTCCTTGTGCTGTCACAGCCTGAAGTTTGAAAGTTTTTGCCAAAACAAATTGACAACTGTGGAATTTGTGCCAACTACCTGGTAAATCCCAGAGACAAGGGGATTTACCTCAGCCTGACTGAACTGCTTAGAATTTGGCAACCAAGAGATCAGACTGCCGAGATAATTATTTATTTGTGTTCAGCGAGGTGAAAATCCACTGCCTGTCTGATCCTGGCACAAAAGACTCTGATTTCTGACAGGGGACCAGAGCTCTGAGGTCCTGCCTGCCTGCCTAATTGCTGGCCTACCTTCTGAGGTGGGTGAAGACAAGTCCCTCTGTGGGGTGAAGACAACTGCTGGACTACCTTCTGAGGTGGGTGAAGACAAGTCCCTCTGTTGGGTGAAGATCCACTGCCAAATTGCCAGCCTACCTTTTGAGGTAGGTGAAGACAAGTCCCTCTGTGGGGTGAAGGCAACTTTCAGGCTACCTTTTGAGGTGGATGAAGACAAGTCCCTCTGTTGGGTGAAGACAACTGTCGGCCTACCTTTTGATGTGGGTGAGGACAAGTCCCTCTGTGGGGTGAAGAGAATCATTGTCAGCATCCATACCACCCTAACTGCTCTACCCAACTGCCAGCAAAGGGAGATGTCCCTTAACATCTGCACCATTTGTTCACCTAAAGGTTGTGAGTACTGGGTTTTACCCAAACCATTGCTTTTCTAACTGTCCAGACAGTTAGTTAGTTTACCCCCTGGGTTTCTTGCACGACCTTAAGCTAAGCCCACAGCAACAGTTACAGCCAGGATCATTGGTGTATTTACACCCACTGGTGTAGTTTGTAATTTGCAACTGCAGCATCCACCCACTGCAGTGGTGCTGCACCCAGTGTCTACTTGTCATAGGTCTGCAACTCCTTGTTGTGTGAACACAAGGTATTTGGGAGTTCTCACAGGGACTGTGGGGTTAACTGGTGCACCAGTTGGGGGAGAGGGACTGGGACAGAGGGAATACTAGATTGTAATTTGTACTGTGTTATTTTCATTTGCATGATTACAATGTTTATTCTAAACTGATTTTTGAATGTTTTACTCCCTTTGCTTCCTTTGTTCCCTACCTTTTTTTCCAGACCCCAAAATAAACCCCTTTGTTAATTTCCTGCAGTTTCTGAAGTATTTGCCATTATTGTGTAGTGTAATATTTGCATGCTTAGAGTGATAAGTTGGGAGGGGATTGTGTTACTAGTCTACCTGTCACTGAGGGAGGAGGCTGTATTTCATTTCCTGTGAGGAAGCACCCTGGCAGTACGCTGCTATAAGGATCCCCATAGGTGGAGGCACTGCTTCATTTACAAAGCCAATTATAACCACTATCCCAGGTACTAGCCTATATCCCTTAGGGCAGCAGCACCGCTTGCGAGTGGTTGTGCAGATGGGGGGTTAATTACATAGAAACGGACCTCCTGGTTCCTCTAGTCTGCCCTGTTTTCAGATTATCTCCTCCTTTCAACTATAGGTCCTGCTAGACCTGTGTCTGTACTCCCCGTTCTACTCTCACTAGTCCTCTGTGTCTATCCCATGTATGCTTGAATACCTCCACAGTTCTGCACCCACCACTTCCTCTGGTAGTTTGTTCTAGGGTTCAACACCCCTTTCTGTGAAGAAGTACTTCCTCACATTGCCTCTGAGCCTCCTCCCTTCCAGCCTCATTTCATGGCCCCTTGTCCTGGTGCTCTTCCTTTTCTGTAGAAGGCTTCTGTCCCCTACATTATTAATCCCTTTGATATATTTGAATGTCTCCATCATGTCCCCCCTTTCCCTTCTTACCTCCAGTGAGTACATGTTTAGCTCCCTGAGTCCTTTCTCATAGTTTTTCTGATGGATGCCCTGGACCATTTTGGTAGCCCTTCTCTGCACTGACATCACCTGATCAATGTCCTTTCTGAGATGGGCCTCCAGAACTGGACACTCGATGTGGGGCCTCACTAGTGATCTACAGAGGGGCAAGATTACCTCCCTCTTTCTACTTGTTATTCCTCTCCCAATGCAACCTAGTATCCTGCTTGCCTTACCCACTGCCCTCCCACGCTGACTTGCCACTTTGAGGTCAACTGTTATGATGACTCCTAGGTCCCTTTCCCGGTTAGTTGTTGCCACTACCTCATCTCCTAGTTGGAATGTTGCCTTTGGATTCTTCCACCCCTATTGCATGATCTTACACTTTTTGGCATTACATCCCAGCTGCCAATCCCTTTATAAACAAAGAGAAAAGGTGGGAAAACACAGTTACATAGGTAGAGCCAGACCCAAACTGCTCAAATACATTCCTGAAGTTTATAAAAGCATGTACATTTGAATCATATATGGGTGTTTTCAAGTGAACTCTATCACTCCCCCTCCCACACACACATTTTCATTAAGAAACTGTACTTGTATTGATTGGAAATGCAAGGCAATGTTCTTTTCTTCTTATTAACCTTTCACCTCAATCCTGCAGCAGTTTTCCTCTTAAGTACTAGACCACAATACATAAGTAAAAAACAAAAATAAGGAGAATTTTGCCTTCAAGGACACTATATTACTAACGTGTAATGAAAATAAAGTTTTAAACACAGCTTATTTTTACAAATTTACAGATGCAACAGTACATTTATATGAGAATATACATGTTACAGAGAACATACATATTTTCAACACACACTACTAATTAATACTTTTACTGCTAAGTACTAGTTAATCTATTGCTGAAATATGCTATTTATGCATTAATGGGGACTACTTTTTTCAGTTTTTAAATGTTTTAGAGTTAACATATTGTACAGTTGTTTGAAAATGGTGAAGTAAGCAATAACCTATGACAGGTTATGCGGTTATTGGGGATTAATCAACACAATGGGTGCATTGTGAGGCACAAGGCCACAGGCCGAGTGTCCTCACAGCAGCCGGGGTGTTGATTAATTAAGAAATATACCATGACAGGGGTGGGTTATGGCAGGATTTACCATGCCTGGTGTGGTTTGGTCACGAGGCCACAGTGACCAAACCACACCAGAAGTGGTAAATCCTGCCATAACCCACACCCCACACCCTGGAGTGGTATATTGCGATTATACAATGTCGCTTTTGTGGATGGAAAAAATAGTAAAGTAGGTTTTCTTTTCCATTTTTATTGTTTTTTTTTTCATTTGTTAGTCCCCCAGAAAAAATAGCCCTGGGTTGGTAGGGCTGTTGGTATGGCTGCAGACCCACTGACACTATGTATGCATACTGATAGAGCCCTAGATAGAGCGTGACATGGTAGGATTTATTTATTTTTTGTGTTAAGGAGACTGCATCTGAGTTGTAGGCTATTCATGCTCATCAGTCACTTTCAGGGTCTACATTAACATAAATGTACAGTTTCTAACCTGACTCCGACTCACTGAGGCTGGTGTCGTTATGTTGGTTGAATCAGAAATGAGGTTACTACAGTTCCAGTTTCACTGCCTGAGGAATAAAATTAATGATTTTAAGTTTTAATAGAAATTTAGTATTAAAAGATGAATGGCAGTACAGCGCTACAATGGGCAGCTCAGACTGTACAGAATGTGCAGCAGCAAGTCCTCCTTTCACTTCTCACTGTGCGGGGGTCAAAGATCAGAGTGAATTGCTGCCTGCAGTATGTCCGTCCATGAGGCTCCCTTTTGCCTATGACAGGGTCTGTGTGCAGGTTGGAGGTTTGAGGATTTCGAGCAGCAATGATGAGGAGTGAAGGATTTCAGTGACTTTGATGGTGTCAGGATTGTGATAACGGAGCAGAGCTGACAGTTTAAACGGTAGTGAGGTGAGCTGGATGGAAGCAGTTATGGGAGAACAATTTTAGAAACTCTAATTTGGTGCTCCTTTGTGTTTTGCCACTTTTTTTGTTTCTTTTTGTTTACTTTGAGTGTTTGAGTGGGAGTTGTTCATTTACTGATGATGGGGGTAGGGAGATAGTGTTTTACTAGGGTTGCTCTCTGTTGCCATGTTTGACAGTCCTGGATTTCTACTGCTTGGAGTGATTTGTGCGGAGTTCCTGATGCGGTTGACTGGTGGCTGGCACCTTTTTCCATTGGTATATCATACGATTTACAATGGGGAAAGGTGCCAATCAACCAATCAGCTTCCAGGATTCTCAGAGTCCATTGTATAATCCCCAATAATCGCACACCCTGGAGTGGGTTACTGTGCTTATAACATGGGATAAACACTGTGTCACACAAATAAAAGAAACATACAAAATATGATGAAAACATGAAACTTTTATTGAGTGTCCTTCCACTACAAAAAAAAAGTCCTGCTGTACTGCTGCTAATGCTGATTATGGCACCAACAGTGCTCTCTATGTTTAGTACATACAATGTGTGTTGCTGTGCACACAGGATGAGGAGACACTTAGTAACATGCTAAACCTATGACATGTACTGTATCTTACATGCCTTAATGCTGCCAAGGTGTCATAGAGATGGACGGTGTTCTAATGGGGCTGTTCCAATGGGGGAAAGCAGTGCAGGAGCACAGAAGAAATTACACTGACTCACAGTGCAGTGGGTTTACTTTAATGTATACACCATTCTCAGTTGCTGTGAAGGTCAGGGGGTGACTGATCACCACCCTGTCATGTGTTGAGGTCACGATGCAGTCAGTGAATAATACACTGTACTTTGTGGTATCTGCACGGGGGGAAGAAAGTGATTGTGTGTCTGGCTGCAGGGTACGAGCCAAATGACATATGAATGGGAGGCAGGGAGAAGCGAAGCAAGGTCCATACCCTCACTGGGGATGCGTTGATTAATACACGGGCAGGCATTTGGGACAGGGATGTGCCGATTACTAGACGGCACTTGCAAGATCGATGCGGGAGGGGAAAAACATAGGGTAGTTACAGCGATGATGGCGTTCATAGTACTGGACTAGGGAAAAGAAAGTCATTGTGTGTGTAACTGCAGGAGGGTTCTGTGGGATTTTTCTTGCATCTTTTTTTCCCACGCTACTGTCTTTGTCAGTGAGGAGGCACATGAAATATGAGAGGGTGACGGGGACAACTGAAGCCAGGTCCACACCGTGCATGGGATATTCCATCTGGTATGATGTGTTGGAACCCGCAGTGCTGCTAGGGGTGGACTGCTACTTCTTGGGAAGAAACTTTCTGAAATTGCTGTGCTGCTTGCTACATGCCACGTCTGCAGAGTGACCATGAGGGTACCGGTCATAGCATTACAGGGTGTATCATGTCCAGCGTTGACAAGAACAGTACTGCAGCATGCATGTTGTGGGTCACAACCCATAGAAATCTGATACATTTACATGCAAGATGTGGTGAGCAAGACAGGGCAAGTACACTGACGATGCAGTCGGTGATTAATACGACCACGTGACATTGATGATGCGGTCAATAGTATTGTCCTACGAAAAGCACGGTGATCATACATGTAACTGCAGCATGTTTCTGTGTTCTCTGACACTGCACTTTGCAACTCAGCTATGTGTGTCAGATTCATGGTTGCAGAGTACTGTGCTTGTCACCGCAGCACATCAGCATGGCAGCAGGGGCTTGCAGTATGACACGGGGACACCGACCATTTCTATGACACTTAGAACACTGCTTGAATCAGAACATATGTGCTGTATAACAATAAACTGGTAAAGTGGTGCATTAAGTGAGATTACAAAATAGTGATGTCAACAACTACCTTCTGAGTTGCACCAGTTACAAAACAGTAGTGTGCAATGGGAACTCACAGCACTTGTACCTCACACAAAAACTGCTGCTGCTGAGTGCCAACATACTAAGTTTGTGAAACAGTGACATGTTTTGTGTGCTGAATAAACAGAATCTGTGCTGAATAATGCTACTGTTCTTAAGTAGTGTTGTCATAATGTGGGAAGTATAAGAACAGTGCTGCAATTATAATATATGCATTGTATGGTGTGCTGCATAACAATACAGTGCTCAAACGGTGCGCTTATACAGTGCAAAGGACAACTGACATGCTGACAGTACAACATGTGCTGTGAAAAACAAATACCTTGTGAAGCACTGTGCTCACAACAGATGACTCACAACTGTGCAAAGGAGAACTATAGTACAGCACTAATAAGTCTTCCATATTGTGGCACACAAACAGTATGGAGGTGCTGTTTACAAAGTCATGGGAACATGAACAGTGACAGCACTGTCAGCAGGGGACCCTATTAGCAAGGGGTCTAACAGTGAAACAGTACTGCAAGGTCCTACATCACTGAACACAGGATGTGTGCCACAAGACTGGAGGATAGCCCATGTGGTGCCCATTCATAAAAGTGGCCTGAAGGATGAACCAGGCAACTACAGACTGGTGAGCCTCACTTCAGTTGTGGGGGAGCTCATGGAGACAATTCTAAAAGAGAGGCTGGTGACCTTTTTGGAAGACAATGGTCTCCAAGACAGTCATCAACAAGGGTTTGTCTTGGGCAGATCCTGCCAGACAAAACCTAGTTGGGTTCTACAACTGGGTGACCAGGGAGCTGGACAAGGGCCATGCAGTGGACATCCTGTATTTGGACTTCAGCAAGGCCTTAGCTTCTGTGCTGCATGGGAGGCTGGGGGAGAAGCTAGAATACATAGGGGTAGGGACAAAAATGGTCAAGTGGATCACCAACCAACTGAGGGTTAGGTAGCAAAGAGTAGTGGTGGGGGGGGGACTCTCATCACCAAGGGATGTCGCGAGCGGGGTGCTGTAGGGTTTGGTACTTGGACCAGTACTGTTTGGGATATTCATAGCCAATATCTCTCACAGGGTCTGGAGTCAGATCAGTCTGTTCATGGATGATACCAAGATGGGAGCTGTGGTAGATGACATGGAGAGGTGGAGGGGACTGCAGGAGGACTGGACCAAACTATAGGAGCGGTCAGAAACATGGCAGATGGGGTTCAATGCCAGGAATTGCAAGGTTCTGCACTTCAGAGCTAGGAACCAGGGCAGGAAATATCAGCTGGGAGGGGTAGACTTGGAATGCACCATAGAGGAAAAGGATCTAGGGGTGCTTATTACGGCGAGTATGAACTACTCAGCTCAGTGCAGGAAGGTGACTGCAAAGGCAAGCAAGATACTGGGGTGCATAGCGAGAGGAATCTCCTCCAGGAACAGGGAGGTGATCCTTCCCTTGTACAGGTCCCTGATTAGGCCACACCTGGAATACTGCATACAGTATTCAAAGGAGGCTATTTTGAGTTCCTAGCCATTGCTAATTTAAAAAAAAAAATATTTTTAGAGGGTCTAAATATCCTGAGTGTGTGAATACAGGCATAGTACTTTCAGGGGGACCGAGCTAAGCATACTGGGAACTGTAGTTTAGGCTCACAGTGAGGAACTACAGCCCAGTGCTTGGTGAAGATATTTTATTAATTTTATTGTATTTTTATTTTAGTCTTTGGGTAAACAGGTTTTAGAACTTTTAGAAGCTGTACTGCAGACGTTTATAACGTTCTAACTGTTAAAGGTGTTTGCTGCAGACTGTGAACAGCAAGGCTTGCTAACTGTGTGGAAAAATATTAAGTTTTGATCTACTACTCAGCAAGTGAATGGTTACGTAATTGCAACACTTTCGGGTTTTGGGAGGCATATAAATCTCACCTAGAGCCAGGAAGGCGAGCGCGCTGGAGACGCGCACTGAGACTCATGCATTCTGTGCAAGTCTAGTGAGTCCAACATGACCAGTGGGAGTGTGGGACAAATTAGCCAAGGTAAGGGTTATAAGACATCTGTCTGTGAACAAATATCTAATTAGTATCTAAGGTTGAATATAGACACCATTGCCTACTGTTGATTGCAACCAAGAATACAAAATGGCTGCACCCCAGCGATCTAGCAGAGATTGAAGTAATTAAGACCCTAAATGGTGATATATGCATAAAATGTGCTGCCTGTAAAATGTATCAAATGTCACAAAAGCACCAGAATATAAATAATGCATTTACTTGTGAGAAATGTAATCTTAACAATGAACTCCTGAAAGAAATGAATAAAAAAATATGGACAAGATTAGACACACTTGAGCAACCCCAGAATATGACGGAATGTAAATTAAAAGAACCAAACACACATTTGAGCAATCAAAGACCAAATAAAAGAAAACAACAAGATGAGACTGATATATTAGATGATGAATGGTGTTATGTTACATCTCATCCCAGGAAAAGAAGACAGGGAGTGAATCCTCAGGATTATCAGAGCAGCTACACAGGGGAAGGAGCTGGATGTCATTGTCTACCTAGGGACAAATGACCTGGCTGAGAAAGGGATCAGAGCAGTGCAGGAAGAGTTTTTGGAGTTGGGGAGGGGCCTTAGACAAGTAGCATGCATGGTAACCTTCTCGGAGGTGCTGCCTGTCTATGGCATGGGTGAGGCTAGGGTGCTCTACACAATGGGATTCAATCAGTGGTTGAAAAACTGGTGCAGAACTCAGGGATTTGGCTTCATTGGGGATTGGGGGTCCACCTGGAGTGATGCAGGCCTATACTTGCGTGATGGTCTGCATCTGTCCAGGAGGGGAACCAGGATCCTAGGTGATAGGTTTAAATGCTTCATTGGCAAGCATTTAAACTAGCCAAGGGGAGGGGCACTGGAAAGAAGCAGGGAAATCCTAGCCTCCCCAAAAATCAGGGTAGTAAGTAAGGTAAACACCAAGATAGAGATGTCGAAAGGGAGAAGGGCAGGGGTAATTGGAGAAAATGACAAAGGCAATAAGGACAGAAATGGGGCAACAAGGGTTAAGGCCATCAAGAAATGGAGGGTAATGAGTACCAATGCCCATAGTCTGGGCAACAAGCTCCATGAATTGGTGGCCTTGATGGAAGAGGGGTGCCTGTATATCAAAGCAGTCACAGAAACATGGTATACAGAGAACCATGACTGGGATGTTAACATACCAGGGTACACAACCTACAGGAGAGACAGTGAGGAGAGAAGAGGGGGAGGAGTAGTTCTTTATGTAAGGGAAGGGATAAAATCAACTGAACAAAAGAGTAAACAGGGAGGAGAGGAGGCACTGTGGGTCACCTTAGAGACTGGAAATTGCACCACAATCTGCACAGGGGTTGTATACACCCCCCATGTCAGGGGGAGGGAATGGACAAGGATATTATAGAAGGCATCCTTAGGATGGCAGAGAAAGGGGAAATACTGTTGATGAGGGACCTGAATATGCCATATGTTAACCGGGGGCCTTTGCTGCAGCCACATCCAAGAGCAGGGCCATTCTTGATGCCCTACAGGTGGCATGCCTCAGACAGCTAGTTTTGGAACCCACTCATGAGGGAGCAGTCTTAGACCTCATACTCTCAAATGGGGACAGTGAGAGGATCCCAGATCTAGAAGTTGGTAGCCATCTGGGAACAAGTGACCACCAAACAGTGTGATTCACAATAAACTCAGCTACAGAGTCAAGCCATACAAAAGTGAGGGTACATAACTTCAGTAAGGCTGACTTTGGCAAGATGGGAGAGTGAATTAGAAAAGCATTAGCAAACAGGCTAGAAGGAGGGGTGGAGCAACAATGGGGAAACATCAAAACTGCCATCACTGAGGCAACAAGCCTTTGTGTAAAACAAACAAATCAAAATGAAAGAGAAAGCAACTATGGTTCTCAAAAGAGGTGTCGGGGAAGGTTAGGGAGAAAAAGATAGCATTTAGGAAGGATAAGGAAACACAGAAGGAGCAGGACAGAGAACTGTACCAGTTAAGGCAGAAGAAAGCAGGGAAAGAAGTCAGAATAGCAAAGGCCCAAACTGAGGAAAAGATAGCCAACTTGGTTAAGAAGGGGGGATAAAACCTTTTATAGGTATATCAGGGAGCATAGAAAGACAAAGGGAGGAAGGGATAGTGAGGATGAATAGAATGGACAGTGGGTGGGCAGAGAGGGACAGTGAAAAAGCAGGGATACTGAATGAATACTTCTGCTCAGTATTCACAAAAGAGGAGGGGGGAGGTTCCTAATCCAATTAACAGAAGCACTCTGGATGGGGTCGATCCCAGCCTCTTTCACAGAAGAAAGGGTTCTAAAAGAACTCTGAAAACTGAAGTTGGACAAAGCAATGGAGCCTGATGGAATTCACCCCAGAATTTAAAAGAATTAAGGGAGGCAGTGAAACCACTGACTACCCTTTTTAACAAATCATGGGAGGATGGTGTGGTACCTGAGGACTGGAGGAAGGCAGATGTGATTCCCCTTCACAAAAGTGGAAGCAAGACAGAGGCAAGAAACTACAGACCTATCAGTTTGACCTCTGTGGTAGGGAAAGTGATGGAATCACTTCTGAAGGGAAGACTTGTTGAGTACCTAGAGGTCAGTGGGGCACAAGACCCAAGGCAGCATGGGTTCACAGCGGGAAGGTCATGTCAGACAAATCTAATTGATTTCTTTGACTGGGTGACCAAAGTAGTAGAACAGGGAGGGGCTGTGGACATGGTCTACCTAGAATTTAGCAAGGCATTTGACACAGTCCCATACAAAAGATTAATAGTCAAATTAACCAGCCTGGGAGTGGGTTCCAGGGTAGTAACCTGGGTAAAACATTGGCTGGACAACAGGACATAGAAGGTAATTGTAAATGGAGTCCACGCTGAAGAAAGAGGGGTTACTAGTGGGGTACCGCAGGGTTCAGTACTGGGTCCAGTCCTTTTTAATGTTTTTATAAGTGACATTGCAGAGGGACTGGAAGGAAAAGTATGCCTCTTGCAGATGACACAAAGTTCTGCAACAGGGTTGATACACAAGAAGGCGTAAAGGATGAGAAGGGACTTGGCAAAGTTAGAGGAATGGCTGGGAAGTATAGCAGCTTGATTCAATGCAAAGAGTGCAAAATAATGCACCTGGGAAACAAAACCCAGGGAAGGTTACACAATGGGGAAGGTAGTAACAACAACAAAATGGAAAGGGACCTGGGGTAATCATATCAGATTACCTTAAGGTTAGCAAGCAATGTGAGAAGGCAGTAGAGAGGGCTGGGGGGATACTGGGATGTATAGGGAGAGGCATCGCCAGCAGAAAACAGGAAGTTGTTATCCCTCTGTACAGACAGTTGGTGAGACCCCATCTGGAGTACTGCATCCAGTTCTGGAGACCCCATCTCTGCAAGAACATAGACAGGATGGCGGCAGTCCAGCAGAGGTCAACTAAAATGGTGCAGGGTCTGCAAGAGAAGACATACGAGGAGAGACAAAAGGAGCTTAATATGTACACCCTTGAGGAAAGGAGGGAGTGGGGGGTACATGATAAAAACATTTAAGTACTCAGTGGAATCAACAAAGTACAAGAGGGTAGCATCTTTAGAAAAAAGATGCAAGAAACAAGGTACAATTTGGAAGATAGAGGGGGGGTGGCCCAGGGGCAATGTAAGGAAGTATTTTTCACAGAGATGGTGGTGGTTGCATGGAACAGCCTTCCTGAGGAGGTTGTGGGGTCTAAAACTGTGGGAGATTTCAAGAATGCATGGGACAGGCATAAGGCAATTTTTGTGTGGGGTAGGAAGAAATAGGCTGTTGGTTAACTAGGATCTATGGCTTATCCTGTAGGTAGGAAAATGGGCAGACTAGGTGGGCCAAGCGGTCCTTAACTGCCGTCAAAGTCTATGTTTCTATGTCTATGTACCATTGCCAGATAAAGTAGATGACGTAATAGTACAGAATAGGCAATCAACCCTAGAGACACTGAATGACATTGCAGGAGTTTCTACTACCAAACAAACTGAAAAAGTGACTCAAGAAATTCAAATGCTATTATAGGCAGTATGGACCCAGCAAATACTGTATGTACACCGCACACACAGACATTAAATAATGAAAAAATTCCTCATTATGTTTCAGTAACACAAGTAATGGACAATACAGATACAAACAGTCTGAATGAACATACAAATATATCAACATTGACAAGAGATAATGAAACTGTAAATAGACACACAATTGAACATGTACCAGTGGACATAGAGGCACCAACACCTTCAGATACATTACATTCAACATTGAAGAGATCAGAAATGGTTCCAATTTCAGACCAACAAACAGGAGAAATTGATTAAATGGAAGTGAGAAAATCTAACCAGTGATAGACAGGTACTAGTTTGGGGGGATTCTATAATCAAATACTGTGATACCAAAATATGCAAAGACAACAAAGCTAATAGGACCTGTAGCAGCTATAGGGGAGCAAGAACCTCCGACATCACAAAGCAAATAGATACTGTCTTAAAAACAGCAGGACCTAAACCGCTTGTGGTAATTCACGTGGGGACCAATAATATCAACAATTGCAGTGTACATCAGATAAAGAAAGAATATGAACTTCTAAATGCCAAATTGAATAAATATGGAGCACAAGTATGTTTCTCTGAAATTTTACCAGTCCTTAAATATAATCATAACAAACATAACAAAATAAAAGAAATAAATGACAGGATTAGGAAGTGGATGGGAAATATTGGAATACGATTATAAACTATTCTGCTGGGATGGTCTCCACCTAAACAAAAAAGGGAAGCATCCATGTACCTGAGGAAGAAAATTGAACATTATATAAATAAATGTTTAAACTAGTAGATGGGGGGGGGGGTTTAGAATGTAGTCAGAAAACCAGAGAATTAGCCCACAAAACAAAAATATTAGTATCAAATACTTGTAGTTTCAATAAGTTAAAAAAAGGCAGAGATGGAAATAATAACTGAAGAAAATGACATTGATATTATTTCAGTATCAGAAACATGGTGGGGCGAATCCTCACAACCGTCAATGGAAATTCCTGATTTTATAGAAAATAGACCAGATATGCAGGGGGTGGTGTATGCCTGTATATTAGTTAAAAATATCAAAGTTTCAAACTCACATCAGTCTCTGGAAAGCCAGAAAATATTGATGCCATTTGCGCATGGGTTGAATTAATGCCAACTATGAAGGTACTGATTGGTTCATGCTACAGGCCTCCATTAAGTTTGTTAAATTACAATGAAGACCTTATAGACATGATAGTTGAGACAGCAGATACAAATATTGTCATAATCCTGGGAGGTGTTAACTACTCAGGCATTGAATGGGGAAAACACACAACTACAAACAATTGAGAAAGACTATTTCTAGAGGCAATGGAGTCACTAGGTCTTGATCAACTGGCTGACTCACTGACTAGAGCAAAAAACATACTAGATTTAGTTTTAGCAAATGTACCTGACATATTTTCTGATATTCTAGTTAAACCACCCTTAGGTAACAGCGACCATAACACTATTCAGTGTATCACATCAAATGGAGTTGGAGTGAAACTCAGCAGGAGGAGACAGGCAGTTGGAGCTAGGAGATAAGTACTTGCACAGTGCTGTTTGTTTTCTTTTAGGATTGAAGTAGCATTTCATGAGGTGGCAATATGTGCTGTGTGATTTAAACAGTGTAACTTCCAAACAAATTATTTTGTCTTGGCTGGGGGGGGGAGGCATTTAACTAATGGAGAGAGGTTGTGAAATACAGAGGATGGGGAGGGGTGGTCACATGATTCGGACCAGCCAATAGTCGGGCTGGGATCGAGTGATTGTTAAAGAGCATTTTTAATTGTTTGCTTTTAGTTGGAGTGAAACTCAGCAGGAGGAGACAGGTATTTGGAGCTAGAAAATAAGTACTTTCTCTATGCCGCTTGTTTTCTTTTAGGATTGAGATAGCATTTCATGAGATGGCAATGTGTGCTGTGTGATTTAAACAGTGTAACTTCCAAACAAATGATTTTGTCTTGGCTGGGAGGAGGGGGGCATTTAACTGAGGGGGAGAGGTTGTGAAATACACAGGAGGGGGAGGGGTGGTCACGTGACTCGGACCAGCCAATAGTGGGGCTGGGATCCAATTATATTTCAAATGGGACCAAGCAACCCCGAAGCTTGAGTGCCATGAAGCAGGAGTGTAACATGTTGAGTAGCATCTGCAGGGTGTCAGAAGGGAGTGAGCCACACTGGTACACATGGAAAAGCCTAACTGGGAGGGCCACATATTTCTTGTACAGACATGGGGAGTTCAAGGTGGGGAAGGGATTCCATGGAGTGGGGTAGGACCAGACAGGGGCAGTCATGTAGGGTGGGAGATGGGAAGGGTTGTATGTTGCCAAGGATGTGGAGCAGCCATATTCCTGGGAGTAGCTTGGAGGGCTGGGGGCTGTAGGGTGTGTTGGCATGTGGGCAAGCTCAGGCAAGAAATAGGGTGGTTGAGGAGGGAACTGGAAGCATGGAAGAGATAGAATAGGGAGAAACACAGCCAGGAGGGGAAACTATTGAGGCATCCAAAAGAGCTAAAAACAGGCAAAAATAAGGGGGAGCTAGGTGGGACAGCTGGAGGGCCGCACAAGCAGGTGCAGCCAAGGGAAGGAAGTGATGACTGGAGGGGGGTCAGGCATAGGGGCATGACTAACACTGGGCTGGAGCAAAGATATCAGCCTGTAGGAAGGGGGACTGGACTCATTAATGGAAAGGAGATTAGCACTGCAAACAGATTCTCAGCGTTGGCTTGTCCAGAAGACCAGGTAGCAGAGAGGAGCGAAGTTACAGTGAAGGAGCAGGGAGAGGATACTACAGGGGAAAGGTTACACAGTGGGGAGGCAGCAGGCAGTACACCAATAAGACATAGTGGCAGGGGGGCTCAGCGAAGTGATGCAGTCTCTCTGGTGGAAGTAAGGAGCAAGGAAACAGGAGGACAAGGGAAGTGGCAGGCTGCCCAGGGAAGGCTAAGGATAGGGATAGGAGAACAGTCAGAGTGAGGGAGGACCACATTTCATGGCAGACACGGGGAAGTAATAGCAGAGGAGGTGGTAGCATGGTGGATGGAGCAACAAATGAGTGCAAAGGGGAGGTTCCACAGTCTGAAAATAGTTCAGAGGTGGAGGTCAGCACCCCAGTCATATTTGCGAGGAGGGAGAGGACAAGGAAAAGGTTAGAGGAGACAAAGGGGAGGCGGGACGGGGGAATGAGAGAGCCTCACAAGTTGGGGGGGCAGGGGAGTGAAGGGCAACAAGAGGGAGAGCAGGATAAGCGTCAGAGAGTCCTAATTATAGGGGATTCTGTACTTAAGCATGTGAGATGGGAGGAAGGGATGCCAGAAAAAGTAACATCTGGGTAGAATGCATGCCAGGCATGACAGCAGGTAGAATGGGGCACAATATGGGCAGATATGTGGGGAAGGTGGAGGGGAAGCCGCACATTGTGGTGCACCTGGGAATAAATGATCTGGAAGGGAGAAGGATAGAGGAGGTACAAGATAGGTTCAGGGAAGTGGGTAAACTATGCAGCAAAGAGGGAACAATGGTAGCCTTCTCAGAAGCTCTGCCAGTGCCAAGGGCTAGTGCAGACAGGAAGAGAAGAATCAGTGACTTCAACAAGTGGCTGAGGGAATGGTGTGGGACCAAGGGATATGGATTGGTTGGGGACAGGGGTAGTACATGGGATAATACAGATCTATATGCAGGGGATAGGTTACACCTCAGCAGGGCAGGGTCACAAGTGTTAAAGCAGAAGCTGGGGGATTTCGTCAATGACAGGTATCATTTAAACTAGGTAGGGGGAGGCATTGGAGCTGGGAATCACCAGGAGAGGGGGTCCCATGGACCTCCCACCACCCCCGGGATAGATACAACCTTAGTTGAAATAGGGGTTGCAGTGAAGGATAAAGAAGCAGGAAGGATAGGAGCAGTGTGGAGAATGGATTCACTAAATGCTAGGAGCCTGGGGATCAAGTTGGCAGAGTTGCAAGCATTGATGGCAGAAGGGAAGGTGGGCATAACTGCCATTACTGAGATGTGGGCAACCAGGCACCATGACTGAGACCTAACCATCCCAGGGTACAAACTATTCCGAAGGGATAGAGATAAAGGGAAGGCTGGGGGGGTTGCCATTTATGTACGGGAAGAAATCAGACATAATAGGGAGGAAGGGGAGGAGGGCAGGCCGGAAGTAATCTGGCTGCAACTACATAGCCAGAAAGGGACCAAGATCTGTCTGAGGGTCGTTTATAGACCTCCAGTCCAGAAGGAGAATATTGACAGGGAACTGTGGGAGCAGATAAGGAGGCATAGTGGCAAAGGGAGCACAGTGGTGGTAGAGGATTTTAATCTACTGGGGGTGGATTGGAGCAGTCCAGCAACCACTTGTGCCAGGAAACAGATCCTACTGGAAGCATTCCAGGATGGCTTCCTTACCCAGAGGGTAATGGAGCCAATGAGGGAGGGGAATATTCTAGACCTGGTACTGGAAGATGGGGTACAGGTCAGGGGTGTAAGGGTGGAGGAATCAGCACAGTGTGGTTCCCAATCAATCTGGGTAAGGAAGTAGCCACTACAAAAACTAGTGTCCTGGACTTCAAAAGGGTAGATTTGGGCAGGATGGGATACATGCTGGAAAAACATATGGCAAGCATCCACCCTGACATGGACATGGAACAAAAATGGGCTGAAGCCATTAAAACTTGTGTCAAGAGCCAGAGCAAGAAAGCTGGGACCAAGAAACCAAGTTGGATGAGTAGAGAGGTTGTGAAGAAGGTGAGGGAGAAGAGGAATGCATTTAGGATCTACAAGAGATCCAACAGGGCAGAAGACAGAGAAGAATATGTGAAGAAATCCAGAGAAGTGAGCAGAGTGGTAAGGGCAGCAAAAGCGGCTAGGGAATGGAGGTTAGTGCAGGGGATCAAAGAAGGAGAAAAGGATTCCTTCAGATATATCAGAGAGAAGAGGAAGAGCAAGGATCAAATTGTTAGGATCAGGAGGGGAAGTGGGTGGGTAAAAAAGGGGGCTGAGCAGGCAGAAGTACTTAATGAATACTTCTGTTCAGTCTTCACCAAGGAGAGGGATGAGCCCATACCTGAGAAGAAGGGGGCAAGGTGGGAGAGGGTGGGGGAGTAGCAACCATGGATGGGGAAATCATGGTGGACAGGGTGAGGGAGGGCCTAAAGTTCCTGAAGGTGGACAAGGCACCTGGCCCAGACAGAATCCACCCCAGGTGTGCTGAGAGAGTTGGCAGAGGTAATGGCAGGGCCATTGGCAGACCTGTTCAATACCTCTCTGAACTTAAGGTGCATACCCAGGAACTGGAGGGAAGCACATGTGGTACCTCTCCATAAGAGTAGGCCCAAGGCTGAACCGGGGAATTACAGACTGGTAAGCCTTACTGCAATTGTGGGAAAACTGATGGAGACAATCCTTAAGGAAAGACTTGTGCAATTTCTTGAGGATAACAATCTCCAGGACAGCAGGCAGCTTGGGTTTGTCTCAGGCAGATCCTGCCAGATGAACTTGGTTGATTTTTATGACTGGGTTATGAGGGCACTGGACAGGGGACATGTGGTGGATGTCCTCTACCTGGATTTCAGCAAGGCCTTTGACTCGGTGCCACACAATAGGCTGATCTACAAATT
Organism: Neoceratodus forsteri; assembly: GCA_016271365.2. NCBI lineage: Eukaryota > Metazoa > Chordata > Ceratodontiformes > Ceratodontidae > Neoceratodus > Neoceratodus forsteri. Next base: position 743,015,834 of record CM057459.1, read on the forward strand.
GAAGAGTCTGGGAGCAGGGAGAAAACTAGGCAGATGGATTGAGAACTGGCTGCAGGGTAGACAGCAGAAGGTAGTAGTGGGGGGGGGGCATCTGAACCCAGGGCAGTAACAAGTGGTGTACCACAGGGCTCAGTGCTGGGACCGGTTCTGTTTAACATTTTCATAACCGACATTGCAGATGACACAAAGGAGGAAAGAAGGGAGAGAGGGGATTTGATTGAGACCTTCAAGTACCTGAAGGGTTTTAATAAAGTAGACACCAGGTGTATGTTCAATCTGAAATGCAGAAGGGAAACCAGGAAACATTCTATGAAGCTGGAAGGGGGCAGGTTCAAGAGGGAACTGAGGAGGCACTATTTCACAGAAAGGGTGGTGGCAGGGCGGAATGCCCTGCCAGAGGAAATTGTATCATTGCAGAGTGTTGGGGGCTTCAAGAGGGGTGGGACAGATTCATGGGGAGGGTACAAATTGGGAGGGGATGGGAGATGGGAGGAGGGCAGATGGGGGGCAGCTGCAGTCTGATGGACTGAAGTGCTGCACGCACAGTCTAGCAGACTAGATAGAGTGAATGGCCTGTAACTGCTGGCAATTTCATATGGTCATATGTTCGTAATTAATAAAATTATAAACAAAACTCCAATATTCATTAAAAACTATAATAAAGCTAATTATCAATCTATTAGCAACATACTTGAATCAATCAATGGGAAAATATTTTGTTAAACTTAACCATAGAGGAATGTTGGGAAACAATAAAAATAATAATACAAACAATAGAGGAGTATTTCAAACCTCTTAAACAAATTAATAGTAAAAAGGGTAAAATACTGCCATGGATGACAAATAGACTCAAAAGGCAAATAAAAAAAAGGAAAGATATTATAGTAAATACAAAAAAGTCAATCACAACAAGCCTATTGTAGATATAAAAATGAAGTTAAGGTCACTAAACTGCTGATTAAGACCGAGAAAAGAAATTTTGAATTAAAGTTATCAATGAACAAAGGAAATAATTAGGCCTTTTTTCTTATGTAAATCAATTGAGCAAAGGAAAACAGTCTATTCAAACTACATTATTGAATGGGGAAATTACTAACAATCCTAAAGAAATAGCAAATACCCTGAACAACTATTTTTCAACTGTTTATGGAAACAAGGACCCAAAAAATGATAACAAAATTGTTGTTAATGAGGAACCTTCCTCTATCAGCATAAATGAAACCCAGGAAGTTATTAACAAACTCAGATTCAGTGCTGCACCAGGACCAGATCAAATAAATCCCAATTTCCTAAAAAAACTATCATCGAGTATTAGCAGACCATTAACCCTACTATATAACAAATCAATCAACTTTGGATGTATACCGACTGAATGTAAGACAGCAGTCATCTGTACAATATTTAAAAAGGGCAAAAAAACACATCCTGAGAACTACCGTACAATAAGACTAACATCTATTCCATGTAAAATTCTTGAAACCGTAATAAAGAATAGATTTGAAAAAGAAACAGTTAAACTGAATTTATAGGACAATAATCAGCATGGATTCAAGAAAAACAGGTCATGTTTAACTAATTTAATAGTCTTTTACGAATCAGTCAGTCAAAGTCTGGACGCAGGTAGACCTAATCGATTTCAAGAAGGCATTCAACAAAGTTCCTTATCAACTACTAGTTCAAATATTATATAAAATGCAATATAGCCCTTACTTAGTATCCTGGGTTAACAATCGGCTTATGGACAGGACACAACAGGTCCACGTTCAAGGTCAATTATCAGGACCAATAGGAGTGATGAGTGGTGTACTGCAAGGATCGGTCCTCGGACCATTCTTGTTTAACTGTTTTGTGTCAGACTTACACATAGATATAACTACAAAAATTATTACATTTGCAGATGACACCAAACTATCTAGTGAGATGACTAATTTAGCTCATTATGAATCTCTTCAGAACAGCCTTAATACAATATCCAAATGGCATATTGAAAATGGGATGGAACTAAATCATGATAAATGTGCTGTTATACATCTAGGGAAAAATAATCCTCAAAATGTTTACACAATAGATTCTATACCAATACATACAGTTGACACTGAAAAAGATCTCGGTATAATAACAGACAGCTCTTTCAAACACAAAACCCATATTAGAACCATGGTACAAAGGGCAAATAAAATTATTAACATTATTAAGAAATCCTTTTTAACAAGGGCCAGATACACCATTATGAATTTGTATAGGAATTACGTATGTCCTCACGTGGACTATACATCACCATTCTGGTCACCATATAACAAACACGAAATTAACCTCATAGAAAAAGTACAGCAACGTGCAACAACAATGATAAAAAAACCTATCTATCCTGTTCTACTCAAACAGAATCCAGGAACTGAATCGTATGCCCATGGAGGTTAGGCGAAACAGAGGAGATTGTCTTCTCTTTCATAATATCATCAGAGATACAATCCTAAGGAATGAATGTGATGTAATTCCGAATAATAGAAATCAAGGGGGGGTGGATTTTAAGGAAATACGAAGCATCCTTAAGGAGCATTTCGATGTGATTGGGTCAGACATGGACACGGACAGTAGGTGGGAAATCATCAGGAGAGGGGTGCAGGATGCTACCAGCACCTGTGCAAGAGTAAGACGAAAATGCGGTAGGGCCCGAAAACCCTGCTGGTGGACCAGGGAGGTCAGGAGGTGGTGCAGGGAAAGAGGCAGCCTATAGGCAATTCAAGTGCTCAAGGAGTGAAAGGGATCGAGGGGAGTACAAGCTGATGGCTAGAAGGGCCACTAGGGTGGTGAGGGCGGCTAAGGCAAGGAAGGAACAGAACCTGGCCAGGGAAATTAGGACAGGGAACAAGGGGTTCTTTAGATACATTGGGGAAAAACGAAGGGAGAAGGGGCAGATTAGCAGGATTAAAACAGGGGAGAGATGGGCACAAGACCCGGGCGAGCAGGCTGAGGTACTAAATGAGTACTTCACCTCAGTTTTCACCAAGGAAAATGGGGGTGCCGCATCATATATGGGAAGAGACAGTGATACTGAGGAGGTGGGGACCCTTACCGATTGGCGGGTCTGGGGAGAGGGGAAGGCTAAGCAGGGCGAAGAGGTAGCGGAGGTGGAAATCACAGCAGAGAGAGTGAGGGAAGCCCTCAGGTCCCTTAAGATGGAGAAAGCACTGGGGATGGATAAATTACATCCCAGAGTGCTGAAGGAACTTGCGGATGTCCTGGCGAAAGCACTGGTGGAGCTTTTCACCATCTCTCTGAGGACAGGGTGGTGCCCCAGGACTGGAAGGTGGCATATATAGTGCCTATCCACAAGGGGGGATCAAGGGAGGTGGCAGGGAACTACAGGCCTGTCAGCCTGACATCGGTGGTGGGCAAGGTGATGGAGGGCATTGTCAAGGAGAGGCTGGGGGGGACCTGGAAAAGTCAGGGTGCCTGGACGATACAGCATGGATTGTCCCGGGGAAATCTTATCAGACAAACCTTGTGGAGTTCTATGACTGGGTGGCAGTGCCTTGGACCTGGGTCAGACCAGTGGACATCCTCTTTCTAGACTTCAGCAAGGCATTTGACTCTGTTCCTCACGAGGGCCTGTTGGATAAGCTGGGAGAAATGGGGGTGGGGAACCAGATGATCAGATGGATAGGCAATTGGCTCTGGGACCGGACCCAGAGGGTCATAGTTGGCGGGATAGTCTCATCCCCAAGGAGGGTCATTAGTGGGGTCCCACAAGGATCAGTCCTTGGGCCCCTCCTGTTCAACACCTATGTCTCTGACATAAGGACAGGTATCAGGAGTGAGATGAGTCTCTTTGCGGATGACTCAAAACTGGGGCAGTGGTGGATGGGGAGGAGGGGAGGGTGGCCCTACAGTAGGACCTGAGGCTCTGAAAGATGGTCTAGAAAGTGGAAGCTGAGGTTCAATGCAGGAAATGCAAGGCACTGCACCTGGGGCCAGAAACCCGGCCAAGTGTACACCCTGGGGGAAATGCTACAGTCTCGATGGCTGAAGGACCTGGGGGTGGTGGTGGATGTCAAGATGAACAGCTTGGAGACTTGTGGGAGGGCAGCAGCCAAGGCCAACAGGATGCTGGGATGCATCGCTAGGGGATCACCTCAGAAGGAGGAAGTGATGCCCCTCTGTATAACTTGCTTGGTGAGACTGCACCTCGAGTACTGCGTGCAGTTTTGGAGGCCACACTTAAAGAGGGACATTAAACTCCTGGAGAGGGTCCAGAGGAGGGCAACCAAAATGATCTGGGTCCTGGGGGACAGGACCTATGGGGAGAGGCTTGAAGAACTAAATATGTACACATTGGAAGAGAGAAGGGACTGGGGGGACATGATAGAGGTCTTCAGGTACATGAAGGGGGTAAATAGGGGAGGAGCAGTCAGGGTGCTTCGAAGGAAGGAGGAGGTGGCAACTAGAGGGCATGGGTGGAAGCTGGAGGGGGGAAGATTCAGGAGAGAAAGGAGGAGGTGCTACTTCACTGAGAGGGTGGTGGAGCCATGGAATGCTCTGCCCAGGGGGCTGGTGGAGGCAGAGACAGTGGAGGGGTTCAAGAGGGGTTGGGACAGGTACAGGGGAAGGGTTCTGGAAGCAAAATCCAATGCAGCGAGAATATCCGGAACTGGGAAGGGAGAAGCCTGAGAAGGCGAGGGGGGCAGCAAGGTCAGCTCCCAGGGTGGGGGCTGACCAAACGAGCAGACGCAAAAGACCGTTAGGCCTATTCTGCTGGCATTTTAGTATGTTAGTAAAATTTGAGATCATACAATTACCAATTTGAATTACCCATAACAAATACAAAAAAGAGAGAAAACTTTTTGGCCAGGTGTGTAATAGCCATTTGGAACAAACTACCAAGTACTGTAGCCAGTACACAAATCCAAACAAGTGATGCGCACATAAGGACCAAAGAGTCAGGAAGTGGTGGAAATAAAATGAATTTTTACTGAATTATTTCAGAATAATTGTACACCACAACAGCATAATGCAGCAAAAAAGCTCTGCCTCCTGGACAAGCACAATTGACTCTTTGGTCCTTATGTGTGCACCACTTTTTTGGATTTGTATTCTACAGAGGTTGGCCACCTCTAACTTGTGGAGCTGCCCGTCTGATTTAGGAATTCACAGCAGTTGCTGTTTTGGATCTCTTTACTGTAGTCAGTAGACAGAATCCCCACAAGTTTAAGAAAGCACTTGATAATTATCTGGGTCCTTAAGCTGTGCCCCAACCAGTGTGGGGGGGACGAGTAAGATGGGCTGTAGCCTAATTTTGTCCTAAATTTACAAAGTACATAGTACTGGCATCCATTCCTGAAGAAGGACGTCAGATTGTTGGAGGGGGTGCAGCATAGGGCAATGAAGATGATCCAAGGACTGGAGGGAAAATCTTATGAGGAGAGGATGGGAGAGCTTAACATAAACTCACTGGAGGAGAGGAGGGATGGGGGACATGATCAAATACCTTTAAATACTTAAAGGGAATAAACAAGACTAATATGGAAGAGATATCCAAATCAAAAGGGGGGAGGGATATGAGGGGGCATTGGCTGAGATTGGAAGGGAGAAGATTCAGAAGGGAAATCGTGAGACACTTTTTTATGAAAAGGGTGGCAGACAAGTGGACTACTCTGCCTGAGGAAGTGGTATCCTGTAGAACGTTGGGCAGATTTAAGAAGGGGTGGGACAGAGTTGGGTGGGGTTGTGAGGAGGAGAGGGGAGGGTGGGACAGCTGCAAGTTGAGGGGCTAGCTGCACAAACGAGCAGACTCAGTAGACCATGAGGCCTGTTTCTGCTGGCATTTCATATGTTCGTATGTAGATATTTGAAAAAAAATGCAAACAAATGCATAAAAGTGGCCAAAGTTGGTCACATTTGACATAGAGGCCCAAAGAAAACAATTTTATGGATTATTTCTATAAAAATGAATGTAAAATTGCTAAATAAAAAGGCAATCATTCACTACTAGCCCCTTCATGATTGGCCTATAATGGTGGGGTAGCATAGTCTGCTTGGTCCGTGACAGGAATGTGCTGGGAGAGACAGAGAGAGAGAGACACAGAGACAGAGAGAGAGAGAGAGAGCGAGAGAAAGAGAAAGAGAAAGATAGACAGATACAAATACTTAAATCACAGCACCTGCAAACAGGCGCAGGCACTGTGAGCAGCTAAGATTTTTTATTACTTGTTGCTGTGTGGGTATTATTTAATGGATGTCCCAGTCAGAGCTGAACAGGCCAAAGAAATGGATATGAATGATCAAATGAGCATCACTAAGAGAGCCCACGCACTCTACCCATGTGAATGATGCAACTGCTTTGCATGCCCCAGTGTACTGTGGTATATGGTGCACTATCTGGTCCAAGACGTGGTAATGTTTTCTAGTACTATGACTACTTCTACTGAATCTGAGCAACATGCTGAATCCTTAAAGAAGAAAAATGAAAGACACAGTGATCACCACCACCCAGGCAGGCAGCCAGTCACACATCGCATCGGTCATAAAAAAGTTTGCCACTGCCACCTGAAAGCCTGATGACAGACACACAACACAATTACATTCTTCCTAGTTTTACAATAGCTGCCAGCCACTGCCAAGTAATTTAAGTATAAAAAATAAAATATAGTAATATAATAATCTCAGCCCAGTTACTCTGAGATGTAACCATGCCAGCATACCACGCACACACAAACAATAAAGAAATTATATGAATTCTCAGTTTAGTAGCATTTTTTTCTGTGACTTACTTGCAGCCAAATATGGGGGACATGAGACATATACAAAGAGTATTCAGTTTCTGGGTTTCAGGCATCTGCTAAGCCATGCACTGTACGAAAATTAAAACAGTACAGTCAGGATCAGTTGCTGAGGGCAAAAAAGGTGACTAGTAGTAGTAAGGACTGGAGTAAGGACAAAAAGTGAAAAGTAGAAGCCGTGGCTCATGACAAAAAGTGATAGTAGCAGTAGTAGTAGACAGCAGTACCCTATCTTTCAGATCAAACAGTGGTACCAGATACCACCAAGTAAGTTGGTGACATGAAATGCAGGTGCTTGTTGTATTTGGACTCTGAACCCACTGATGTTATTATTTTTGTTTTCTATTCTGTGCTGCTCATGGCACACGGGATCATAATGTCACAAGACATTATGCCATAGCAATATACCACTCTGTCAATACAGCATGATATATTGCAACCCCCACCAACTAAAATAACAAACTCCGGGGGGGGGGGGTCACACTTAACATTGCGCAAAGTGCGAGAAAAAAAACTTCCATGCGTCTGGGACCGGGAATCAAAACCCGGTCCCATTGCACTGCTTGCCTCCCTTACTGCCCATGGCTTACCCCATCGAGCCATGGCAGCTGCTCAGCAGACCCCTCTCCCATCAGGATTCCTATCCTGCACTGGAAAGAGTGAGAGGGTGCACTACCATGCATACTTCCTTTCATGGTTTTGTACCGTCTCGCTCTAACAAACCACGTGGTTCCTACCTTGCAGTCAATGTCGTGCGCTGACAGCGTGCAACATTTTGACCAGGAAGGGCTGCTCATATGATCATTCAAGTAATAGTGGCCTGGCCTAGTCCTATCCTGACCAGACTTGTTGCAATTAATTGCTACCTCATGTGGTAGACCCTATTCATAAAAGATTTTCACCACAGGCACGGAATTCTTGAAAGAGTTTTGTGGATAGGGCCTGCTCAGAGCAGTCAGTGTATGTTTTATTCAAGTATCATATTTGAAATTAAACTGAGGAATATTGACTCTGAGAAATGTGAGGCGCTCAGCATTTTCTGGTGTCAAAAAGGATTGTGTGTCAGTAATGACGTCACCAGCTGAACTGAACAATCATTCTGAACACATGCTAGTCAGAGGGCAATTCATGTACTTCATTGCAATGTTTACTAAAGCAGGCCACATATATTGTTTGGCTTTCCAGTATTGCAAAGGATCAGCATTCCAGCTGAAATTGGGCTCTGCCAGGTACATTTCAACAATGGTTTGTGCTGAGGCTGTGTTACAAGAGGCAGATGAAGAAGATGTTACAATTACATCTTCTAAGTGACTCCAGAGACATGAAGCTGCACCAAGTTACTGTGGGACAGTGATATGCTTGGCTGGTGGTGAAGAAGAAGATTTGGCTGCAGTGGCTGAGGAGGAAGAGGGAGAGGGAAAAAATGCCGCAACAATAAAGGATGGGCCACCTGATGCTGTGCTGTGTCATGAAGAAGATCCTGAATGTGGTGCTGCTGTTGCACTCTGTTCCATGACAGCACGCACCTCATCAATTATTTCTTGTTTGTCTCAAAACAAATGTCAGCATCATCACTCAATAGTTCCTTCAAATTGTATCATGGGTCCAAGATTGTTGCTTTAATATAGTACTCAGAATGAAGCATTCTATACAGTTTGTCATCTTCAACCTTTTTGACCATACTTCTTGTTAGATCTTGTAGTCTGGGGGGCAACCTGCATGTGTCAGCAGCACCACTGGCAGCCTGTGTGATCATGGAACTATCTTGCTTCTCTAACTTTTCCCTGATCAGATTCAATCTGAATTTTAACATTTTTATTAGGGGTATCACCTGACTGAGAGTTGCTGTGTTTGCACTAACCTCCTGGTGATTTCCTCAAGTGGCTGGAGTAGAAAAATTAGAAACTCCGGCATGGCCCACTGTGGTGGAGTAATATAGACGTCTGCATCATCAATTTTATTTTCTATGGTGTACTGCCTAACAGTTTTCTTTTGTGCCAGCAGCCTTTGGAACATATAAAAGGTAGAATTCCATTGAGTAGAAATGTCTTGGTTCAGTCTGTGCAAAGGTAAACTGTGCACCTGCTGTATTTTTTCAAACAAGTGACAGGCTTTGCTTGAGTGACTGAAATGAGTGCATATTCTTTTAGCAGTGCTAACGAGAGTCTTAACCTCCCTGTCATCACTGAGAAAACCATGAACTATTACATTTAAGCAATGCACAGAGCAGCGAATGTGAACAAACCCCCCCCCAAGGTCTTCCTTATGTTAGACCCATTATCTGCAACTATAAAGCCAACTGGCAGTCCCTGTGAAGTGAGCCATTTCTGTTTTGGTTTTTGGAGCTCTTCACTGATGTTATATGAGGTATGTTCAAATGGAAAATAAAACATTCTTAGAACAACAAACTGCGATGCTTCACTGTCCCCAGTCCCACATGAATTATCGAAACATGCCCAATGTACCGTGATAGACATGAAGGGTTCAGGCTGACAGCTTGTGCAGATATCTGTTGTGAGATGCACCACTCTCCCAAAAGCATTGCACAAGATGCATCTTAATTTTTTACATACGACATCGTAAAGATCTGGAATCTCTGTTGTCGAGAAGTATTTCTGCAATGGTATACTATATCGAGGTTCAAGGTACTCAAGCAGCCACCTGAATCCTATATGTTCAACCACGTTATATGGTAGCAAATCAACAGCTATAATTTCTGAATTTTTTTTGGTTATTGTAACAGCAACAGGGTGAGTCAATGCATATTTGGCTTTACACTCATATGTTTCTGAGATGGTAAGCTGTCTCCTTGAAGGAGGAGGGCTTTTGAACACATGGTCACTTCAGTAAAAGTCAGAGGAGTCCTTCGAATGTCAAGAAGTGGTGGAGGTTTCAGTAGTGCTGTGAGGGCTGCCACTGTTTTCATCTATGGGAGTTACTCCTGAGTGTAGTAAGCTATCACTGTCACTTTCTCTTTGAGACTCACAACTGGACTTCTCAGTAATGATATGACATCTGTCTAGGTGCCATTTCAGTGCTGAAGTTCCCAATGCTCCTTTTTGTTTACCCCTGCTGATTGGCTGTTTACAAATATCGCATGTTGCTACCAACTCATTGGAAGCACTAATGGAGAAGTATGACCAAACAAAAGATGATATTTTTTTATTTTGTTTCCCAGGAAGGCATGGCACCTTGGTCATCTTTTCAGGCCCCCTCCCAAGATTTTTCTTGGGCCTGTTCCTCTTGCGTTTTATTCCCACTGCCCCACTCCACAACCAAAATATTTCTGCCCGTTTCTTCCTCATATGCAATTTCCAACCCTCCCAATAAACCTTGTGTTGTCTGATCATTCTCCTTATCTTTATTATTACCTTTGTTTGGTACAACCTCAGAAGAATTGAATAAGGGAATGGCAGTAACATAGTATGCAATTGTTCCATACCGTTGGGTGCCTCTGCAGGTGGTACCCACCACGACTTTGTTTTTTTTAACTACATAACTTTTCACCGTTTTTGGATTCAAGCATTCGCTTGGAAGATGAAACCTTAGGCGTGAAACAAGCATTTGTCAATACCGAATGTTTGCTTGCTGGTATTGGCACTGGTACTGCAGGAGTTAGAGAGATGCATAATAGGAATGGCAGTGAAGTATTGAGCTAGCGCCAGCCCCCATCCCCACTTTGCAGAGACTGACAGGCTTTGGCATGTGCCTTTGGGTTGTCGGCCATAACAATCCCACCATTCCACTTCATCCCATCCTGCAGACACTGACAGATGTCAAGGTGTGCCTTGGGGTCTTTGACCCTTACGCTCACCCCATTCCATAAGGAAATAAGCTGAGATGGGTGCAGTATAGGAGAATGGGGTTACCGTTAGGGCCGAAGACCCCAAAGCACACCTCAGTGCTAGTCAGTGGCTGCAGGGTGGGGGTGGGGATGAAATAGCAAAAGCATTATGGCCAACGACCCCAAGCCACACCCCTGACGTCTGTCAGTCTGTACAGGGTGGGGGCGTTATGGTTGGAAACCCTAATGCTCAGAGCATTTGTTGGTATCTTCACTCCAAATTTTCAACATGGACTTTTTTAGGACCCCACTTCATAAACAGTGGCACTATCATTTCGATACTCAAGCCCAAAAGGTGATTTCGCACAGCGAATGCGCCATTCGGTGCAACAAGTGTGAACAGACATTTTGGGCAGGATGTGAAAAATGACATCTGTACTGTTCATGAGGAGGTGTGAAAAAATGGCAATGCTGAAAATCTGGAGTTAAAATATAAAAAATTGGCAAAGTTATGAGCGTGTGTAGAAATTGCGTAACTCACGCTCGTTATGCAGTCATTTTTTAGAATTTCTTCACCAAATTTTCAACATGGCCTTTTTGGGACCTCCCCTCATGAACAGGGGCACTATGATTTCATTAATCTGTCCCAAAAAATGATTTCTCATAGCGACTGCAGCATTCTGCGCTACAGGTGCAAAAACACATTTTGGGCAGGATGCAAAAAATGACAACTGTACTTTTCATAATGAGGTGTGAAAAAATGGCAATGTTGGAAATTTGAAGTGAAAATATTAAAAATAGGTGAAGTTATGAGTGTGTGTACAAACTGCGCAATGCATGCTCGAAACACAGTCATTTTTTGGATTTTGTTTCACCAAACTTGCAACATGGTCTTTTTGGGACCCCACCTCATGAACAGTGGCACTGTGGTTTCATTAATGAGTCCTGAATGGTGATTCTGCACAGCAACCACAAAATCACATTTTGGGACCGAGAAATGAAACGACAGTGTCAGTGTTTATGAGGTGGGGTCCCAAGAACCCCATGTTGAAAATCTGGGATCAAAACTCCGAAAAATGACTGAGATAGCAGCCTAAGTTGAAATCCCTCATTGACTGCCATTATAGGCTCACCGTGATTTTCTTCAGTTTGTGGTCAGCTTTTGAAGAGCGCAGACGTGTTTCCGGTCCACAGAAGATTGCAGCGCTGGACCTCCAGAGTTAAGTATTGGTGAGAGGGGTGTGGAGAGCTAGGGTGCACAAAGGGAGGTTTGGGATGGGGGAAGGGACAGTGAGGACGATGAGGGACCATTTTCATTTTCTTTAGGTTTAAAAAAAAAAAGACCTCAGGGGATGGTTTTCTTATTCACACGAAATAGTATGAAAAATAAATTTTGTCACTCTGGGGTGGGCTCCCAGTGTGCCAGACTAATGGGGGGGAATAAATGCCAACCTGGGGATTGGGCACCCCAAGATCAGCTGAAAAAAGGGGGCTAAGGGGGCACATCCAACACTGGCAGTGGGCATCCTGGCATTGGAAAAAGATAAAGAATTACTTTGGCACACATTTCGATTGGGCACCCCATTGTCAGCAAAAGATATGCTAAGACTTGGGTTGGAGTCATCTGACACTGGAAGTGGGCATCCCAGTGTTGGAAATGTAATTAGTTTGGTACTCTGGGGTGGGCTTTCAGTGTGCCACATTAATGGGGGGAGGTGGAAATAAATGCTGACATGGGGATTGGGCATCCTTATGTTGGCTTTCGTGGTAGTGTGTGGTGGGCAGCAGGAGCCACCAATTATGCAAAGCTGTGGCAGGGTTCATTTATAATGTTTGCTAGTTTATTTATTAATATGTTGCACCGGGAAAGGCACACTGAGCAAACAAGTTGCTCGTAACTCCAGCCATGCACATTACTGTGCACTGTAATGTGTATGGCTGGAATGTGCATGGTTGCCAGGAAGGTGGGGGGGAAGAGATCTGCTGCAACAATGACAAAACTGTCCCTGATTGGAGCATCAAATATCTTTCAAATGCAGCACTCACTGTGAAACTGCTGTCATCTGCAGCTTCCCTGTTGATTGGTGGCTAAGGGACACACCCATTAAAGCGTCCCTACTTTGGCCACAACACTGCCACACCTCTACAATGCTCTACTAATCTCAATATGTTTCTTGTTTGCTGCACACACAAACAAACATAAAAATCCCTTTTTGGGGTTTGATTTTGTTTTCTCTTTTCTATCTGATTGCTGTCTTTTGCAGTGCCACTGCCTACCTGAGAAACAGAATGCACCTCATCAACACTTTGATCCATTTTTTTATTAGTATTCTAACCTGTAATAAAAGATCCCTCTAACCAACGTGATGCCCTTCTGATGGCTCCCACCCACAGGTCAGGGACAAATTTATTATCATGACTCATGACTGTACACAGCACACTGACAGCCCACAGTCCACCACCACTTCCTTCCAAGATTACCAGACTGACTCCTACAATACAGCTAGTTACTGTTAAGTGACCAAATTCAGCAACTGTTAAGTGTGCCTCAGAATTTGAACTGGAGATGCAGATACATCCGGTGTATAGCCACACACAGCACAGTCCCACACTGGGGGTTGATTAATGCTTATACATAATGTAACGCAATATACGATAAAAATAATGATAATAAGGAGGAACAATGGGGAATGAGTGATGATGATGATGACACTTGTGTGTACAGTACTTGTACTTTACTTGTGTTGTACAGTTTATTTATTTATTTATTGAATTCTCGGATTACAACCTTTGAGCTACAAGCTCATTTACAAAGATTCCATGTCGGGACACAGAAAACAGAGAGCAAATACAGTTACATAGAGACACAGGCATATACAGGTGCTAGAAACTTATAACAATACAGGTCCTAGATCTGGGTAGCAGAGGGGGATAGGGTAACAATAGACTGTCAAGTTGAAAAGCTACTGAGCAGAGCTGGTGTAGAGGAACAGCGAGAGAGGGAGGTGGGCAAGTAGACCAGGATAGGTGGTGAGTAGGGGAGAGTAGAGGTGTGAGGTATCGGTTCCTCGGGCTCGGGAACCTTGTCTGGTGATGGGTGAGGGGGAGGGGGGCATGACAAGGTAGGGACATAGAAGTGGGGGTGGTCAGTGTGCCCAGATAGAATAAGAGAGGGGAAGGGAAAAAATGGGGGGTAGGGGGGAGAAGGAAATGGGTGGATAAGTAGCTTGTTGGGCCATATTGAAGAGCATAGTTGGGGTAAAGAGGATGTATTCCAGGAGGCAGTGGTCAGGAGTAGCAGGAGCATTGCATTCAACTGGACAGGTGAGTTTTAAGTGCAGATTTGAAAGGGCCTATTTTACTGATGGAGACTATTTCAGGTGGGAGAGAGTTAAGCCAGAGTGGTGCTCAGTGTTCAAAGGAACACTGCCCTTGAGAGGTGCAACGGAAGGGAACTTTGACAGAGGGTTTGTTAGATGACCTTGCAGTCCTGGCAGGTTCAACCTGTTGTAAGAGGGACTGTAAACAGCCTGCTATAAGTCACAAATGTCAGATTATCCCCTTGGCCACCCACAGCCACCAGCACAGGCGCATCAACTTCTATCTTGTTTGTCTGAACAGTATTTTTTTTAAATACATGAAATTGTGAATGAACATTAACAAGTGATCGTGATTTGTGAGTGGCTGGAACAAGTCAAAGATTTATTTTGCCGCCCTGCTGCCCTTGCCCTGTACACACAGCCACATTGAAGCCAGGAAAAAAAATATTTGGGATTTCTGGGACTGTTACATTTATTGTGGGCCACCCTGCAGTCTCTCTCTCTCTCTCTCTCTCTCTCTCTCTCTCTCTCCCCTCTGGACATCAAAAGTCAAAGATTTATTTTGTCACCCTGCTGCCCTTGCTCTGTATACACAGCCACACTGAAGCCAGGAAAATAAATTTTATTTGGGATTTCTGGGACTGTTACATTTATCAAGGGCACCCCCACCCTGCAGTCTCTCTCTCTCTCTCTCCCCTCTGGATGCCACAAGTCATAGATTTATTTTGCCACCCTGCTGTCCTTGCCCTGTACACACAGCCACACTGAAGTCAGGTAAAAAAATGTATTTGGGATTTCTGAACTCTTACATTTATTGTGGACCCCCCTGCAGTCTCTCTCTCTCTCTCTCCTCTCTGGATGGCACAAGTCAAATATTTATGTTGCCACCCTGCTGCCCTTGCCCTGTACACACAACCACACTAAAGCCAGAAAAATAAAATGGGGGGGGATTTTTGTGACTGTTACATTTATCGTAGGCCATCCTGCAGTCTCTCTCTCTCTCTCTCTCTCTCTCTCTCTCCCCTCTGGACATCACAAGTCAAATATTTATTTTGCTGCCCTGCAGCCCTTGCCCTGTACACACAACAGCACTAAAGCCAGGTAAAAAATGTATTTGGGATTTCTGGACTCTTACATTTACCATGGGCCCCCCCCCTGCAGTCTCTCCCCCCTCTGGATGGCACAAGTCAAATATTTATTTTGCCACCCTGCTGCCCTTGCCCTTTACACACAGCCACACTGAAGCCAGGAAAAAAATGGGACTTTATATAACTGTACAATTTCTCTTGGACCCCCAGTAGTCTTTCCCTCTCTCCTTTGGGTGAGGAGTGGCACAGATTTTGTCAGCCCACCCTTTCTCATATACACCGTCAGCTACACTGTTTGAGGCCAAGAAAAGAAAAAAAACTTTCATTTGAGATTTTCTATAACTGTAAAATCTCTCTTGGGTCCCAGTAGTCTCTTCCTCTCTCCTCTGGATCTGGAAAGGCACAAGTCAAAGATTTTACCTGCCTGCCCTTTCTCGTGTATACACTGCTACACTGTCTGAGGCCAAGGAAAGAAAAAACTTTCATTTGGGACTTTATGCAGCTGTTAAATCTCTGTTGGGTTCCCAGTAGTCTCTTCATCTCCCTTCTTGATCTGGAATGGCACAAGCCAAAGATTTTGCCAGCCTGCCCTTTCTCATGTATACACAGCTACACTGTCTGACGCCAAGAAAAGAAAAAACTTTCATTTGTGATTTTCTGTAACTGTAAAATCTCTCTTGGGCCCCCACAGTAGTCTCTCCCTCTCTCCTCTGGATCTAGAATGGCACAAGTCAAAGATTTTGCCAGCCTGCCCTTGCTCATGTACACAGCTACATTGTCTGAGGCCAAGAAAAGAAAAAAACTTTCCTTTGGGATTTTCTGTAGTCGCAAAATATCTCTTGGGCCTCCAGTAGTCTCTCCCTCCCTCTCTCCTTTGGATCTTCTGCAATGGCACAAGTCAAAAATGTTGCCAGCCTGCCCTTGCTCATGTACATACAGTCACACTGCCACACTGCCTGCCTTTTGCATCCACCACTGGAAGCCACCCAGGCCACCACTATCTCTCCAGTCCCTCCAGATTCATCCTTTCTCTAGTCCCGTCAAGTCCCAACTCCTGACCTGCTGTCACCCTCTCCCAAAGATCAGTTCCCCCCCCCATCCTGGTAAGTCTCCTTTCTCTGACTCTCCCTAGTTTCTCTTCCCTCCCTTCCTTCATATACTTGTTTTTTATATCTGTGGGGATTTTTTGGTTTTGTTTGGCAACTTTTTCTGGTGGTGTCTCTGCTGAAGTGCTCCTGCTCCTCCGACCGTCCTCCTCTTTCATCTGGGTTGTGTTGTGCACTCAGCACGGTTATATAGCATGAGTGCATCATGTGACCATATGTTGCCTGATTGGATGCCACTGGCCGCCTGTACATGGGGTGAGCATGCCGATGGCATCCCCATGGTAACCAAAATGGCAGAAATGGCATTTCCATGGACCTGGAACCAGACTTCTGTGGTGAAGTCTATATTTATCTGGGTCTGTGGATTGCAGGTTTGATCGGGGGGTCCGGATCTCCTGCAGAACAGTCTGCCTAACCTTAATTTAAATATCTATTGATGCCCGCTCTAAGGCAGATAAAAGAGCTGACAGTATAGTATTTCCCTTCTACACCTCTGACACTGACATAGAGTCTTGTAACAGACTGCTCAACTGGTCCACAGAGATTGATTTGTAGTTCACCTGCACATCCTGAGTAGACAGCCAATCATTGAGGACGTTTATTGCCCAGGTAGTACATTTTTGAGTATTAGCCTCGTCCTTTGCTTTCTCTAAAGCATCAACATCTTCAGGACATACATTAGCATACTGTGTGCTACTGTTCACCAAGCATGGGCTCTGTAATGTTGGACTGCACATCTGTGCTCTGCTGTTTCTGCATGTTGTTTGAGTTACACTGTGAGAACTGCTGCTAACTAGACATTTACTGCTTTGGTTAGGACTGCTGAGCTCTGGTTTCCTTTCGATGGGACATGTATGAGGCTGAGGCTGAGTAGTAATGTAGGACAGCGCTGACCTCTGAGATTTTGCACTGCAAATTGGTGGCCTCTGTTTTTGCATGCTGTTTGACTTGCACTGTGAGTAGTGGTGCTAAGCACATGTTTACTGCTTTCCTTAGGACTGCTGAGCTATGGCTTCTTTTTAGTGAGAAACATATCAGGCTGAGGCCGACAACTGCTACCCCACGGTGCCGCCTTTACTGTGTCACTACACATGGCTGTCACTGTCTCCTTTTATGCTGTATGACTTGTACTGTGAGGAGTGCTGCTTGACAGATGGGCACAGGTGATTTCTGGCCAGCCACTATTAGCGGGTGATTTTTTTCCACACAGGAACACTTGTACCTAGATTTTCAGTGGCCTGCACACATGCTGTGCTACTACTGCTGTTTGCCACAGACGAACAGCTTTCTTTTCCCAACCAGAGATCTGCACCTGCCATTTTGGCCACTGTAACAGTTGCGCTTCGCTCCATCATGTTTTTGCCAGCTGCCGCAGTTAATACTGTCTTGCAGACAGATTTGCTGCAACTTGCAGTTGGACTCCGTTTCATGGCTTGCCCTTCAGGGAACCATATATGGAACCACTGATTTAATGTGAGGTGACCAAAGACAGAAAAGTTGACTTCCATTCTCAGGGCTAGCAATGTGAACCACTTGCAATGAATACAAATGGCTGCTTGCTGACTCGCAGTGCCTGCATTTCTGTCTTGCGGCCACCTCACCATTTACTGTGTAGTTAATTTGAAAGCTGTCACTGTCCATTGATAGCTGGTCTTGTACTGTTGCTGTGCCTCTAAAAAATGATTGACTCTACTTAATATGCATATCACAATCCAGTAGCAATTGCATGTAGTTCAGTGAGAAACACTTGGGACACAACTACACTAATGAGGAATTTTGAAAAGCTGAATCCCATCAGATGGAATGTATGAAAAATGTATATGAAACAGAAGGAGGAAATGTAACTGTGATGTACAACCTATGTGGTCTCTTCTGAAAACTAATAAAGACATTATTGAAAAAAAAAAGAAAAGTTGAATCCAAAGTGTTTCTATGGAGCCCCAGTACAGTTTGCAGCTCTAAGTGATCACAGCTGTAGCTCTGCAGAAAGAGGTGTCCCCCCACCTCCAAAAGTAATGCAATCATGCAGCACTGCTTCCTTCCCATTACATACTTGGGCAACAAAGACATGGCCCCTGGCATTGGTAAGGGAGTGGAGATCCTTGGGGACCAGGGTGATCCACAACCTTCTCTGTCTCTATCTCTCTCTGAAACACCATGACGGGAAGGTAGAAATAAGCCACAGTGTGAGGAAATTCTGGACAATTGGACCCAAGGGAACACAACAGCCAAGAACAGCCATGAGTACGACACATGCTGCACGATAGGACAGGAGCCAAAATGATAGAGACACATGGGGACACATCGTATGTGAGAGGGCAACAGCGCAGAGACATGCTGCATGACAGGCGCAACAACAGGAAGGCCAGGGTGACATGTATCTGTCACTCGGTTGGCATTGGTACCTAGTTCGGCAATGACTTTGCCAGATCATCATGACTGCCGCTCTCTCTGCTGTCTTGTGTGTCATGCTTTCACAGGGATGTGGATCCAATGTACAGTCAAAAGAACATACTGCGGTTCTTTGGGGGGTGGGGAATTGGGACGGAACTGGCACAGGACAACGCAGGAATTGTTAGTGTACGTGTTGAGAGGGACAATACTGGCACTAAACATGGGATCAAAAGAGGAGAAAAAGACTTCTTCCATTACGTAGGCAAGAAAAGGAGAAGCAAAGACCAGCCTGTGAGGATCAAGAAAGATGGGGGGTGGGAGAAGGGGAAGAGCAGGCAGAGGCACTGAATGAGTACTCTGCTCTGTGTTCACGCAGGAGAAGGGGGGCAAATACCTCGACAAGTGGGGGTGGGTAAGGGGAGAGGGAAGACAGATGTAGGGATTACAGAGGCAGGGTGCTGGAAGGGTTGAGGGCATTAAAAGTGGACAAAGCACCTGGGCTGGATGGCATTCACTCTACAGTATTGAAGGAGCTGGCAGAGGTCCTCGCGGGGTCACTGGCAGACCTGTTCAATACCTCTCTGGATGCAGGATGTGTACCACAGGACCAGAGGATGGCCCAAATGGTGCCCATCCATAAAAGTGGGCCAAAGGATAAACCAGGGAACTACATGCCAGTGAACCTCATCTCGATTGTGGACAACCTCCTGGAGACCATTCTAAAGGAGAGGCTTGTGAGTTTCTTGGAGGCAAACAGTATCCAAGATGACCAGCAACATGGGTTTGTCATAGGCAGATCGTGCCAGACAAACCTTGTAGAGTTCTATGACTGGGTGACATGGAAACTGGACAAGGGCCATGCTGTGGATATCCTGTACTTGGACTTCAATAAGGCCTTTGATTCAGTGCTGCATGGGAGATTGGGAGGGAAGCTGGAGTATATGGGGGCAGGACCAAAAATGATGACTTGGATCAAGAACTGGCTGAGGGTGAGACAGCAAAGGGTGGTGGTAGGGGGGAACTCTAATCACCGAGAGCGGTGATGAGTGGGGTACCACAGGGATCCGTGCTTGGACCAGTACTGTTTAAGATCTTCATTGCAGATATCCCGAATGGGATCCGGAGCAAAATCAGTCTATTCTCAGATGATACCAAGATGGGAGCTGTGGCAGATGACACGATGGGGAGAGGGGTTGCAGGAGGACCTGAATAAGTTGCAGGTGTGGGCAGATAAATGGCAGCTGGGGTTCAACGCCAAGAAGTGCAAGGTTCTGAACTTTGGATCCCGGAACCAGGGGAGGGATTATCACTTAAATGGGGTTTAGTTGGGTCGCTCCACAGAAGAGAAAGACCTGGGGTGATCGTAATAGGGAGCATGAACAACTATGTTCAATGCAGAAGGGTGGTGGCAAAAACCAACAAAATGCTGTGGCGTATAGCTAGAGGGATCTCCTCCAGAAGTAGGTAGGTTATCCTGCCACTGTATAGGTCGCTGGTCAGGCCCCACCTGGAGTACTGCATGCAATACTGGCACCTATTCCTGAAGAAGGACATCAGATTGTTGGAGGAGGTACAGCATAGAGCTACAAAGATGATCCAAGGAATGGAGGGCAAGCCATACGAGGAAAGGCAGGGGAGTTGAGTATGTACTCTCTGGAAGAGAGGAGGGACAGGGGAGATATGATTGAGACCTTTAAATACCTGAAGGGAATAAACAAGACTAATACAGAGAGGATTTTCCAGAGGAGAAAGGGGAGGGACACGACAGTACACCAACTGAGATTGGAGGGGAGTAGATTCAGGAGCAAGATGAGGAGACATTTTTTCACAGAACGAGTGGTGGACAAGTGGAACTCCTTGCTGGGTGAGATAGTGGCCTGCAAAACGGTAGATAACTTCAAGAGGTGCTGGGATAGGGTAATAGGTTGGGGGGAAGGGAAGGGCAGCAGCATTATAAGGTGCTAACTGCGCACTCGATCAGACTCGATAGACTGTGAGGGACTGTTTCTGCTGGCATGTTCATATGTTTGTATCAACAACCGGCAAGATGACACTTTCCGCTTGGTTCAAGGAGGTCTGCGGGGTGGGTGGGGAGAGAGAGAGAGTGCTGAGGGGTATTGCTTACTTCTGTTGCTGGACAGATTGGTTATATGAAGAAACCGCCACATGCGACTATCAGTACTCATGATGAGTGGCGCTAAACAGCAATGAACAACAACATGACACTTTCAGGGACAATACTAGCACTAAACATTAATGAATGACAAGATGACACTTTCGTCTCAGTTCCCGGAGGTCCGCAGGGCATCGGGTGGGTAGACAGAGAGCACCGAGGGGTATTGCTTACTTCTGTTGCTGGTCACATTAGCTGGACACATTGCTTATATGTTTTGTTGCTAGAAGAATGAAGGAACTGCAACATGTGACTGTCAGTACTTGTAACATGGGGTACAAGGCTTAACAGGAGTTACTGCTACAGGGTGATCGCTCACTTAGTGAGTGAAATAATAGCTGTCTATGAGACTGAATTTTCACCAGAATAATGAGAGCCGGACTGCTCACTGATCTGTGCAGAGGGCCTGTTCACAACTTGCTATGCATGCATGGGGCATTAACGAACAGTTAGGTGATCACCCTGTACCAATCACTTCTGTTACTGCTCCTACCCCATGTTATAGGAAGTTTTAATCCATATCAAAGTGACTCAAACTAATTCTTTTATGATGGTGGCCCATTTTATAAGTGTGATAAGCCACTCCACGGTGTGTATTAAAGAATTGTAATGCACTTCCCAGGGGATAAGGTCACTTGGCCTTCAGCCTTATGCCATAGCACACCCCTGGGACATGCATTAAAATCCTTTAATGCACACCCTGTTGTGGTATATTACTTACATGTCCCACAGTGTAGATCCACTCTCCAATCAAAGACATGTCTTGCTGCTGGAACTGGCGATGGGGTTTTGACTTTCATTCATAACTTTGTCATTTTACATATTTATTATTTATTTATTTATTAGAAACTTGGATTACTCCTATGAGCAAAAGCTCTTATTCATATGTTCCATGACATACATATACAGCAACGTTTACGGTATTTTGAAAGAACAGGGGAGCAAGAACAGTTGTTATACACTGGCACTGTACAATGTATGCCAGGCAGTATACTTATGAGGAGAAACGTAAGCAAGGAAATAGGTTAGGCATTCAAGTCATATAAATAGGGGTTAAAAATACAGCAAAGATACAGCATTTTGCGAGAGCGGGGGAGCTAAGACAGTCAGTAAAACTAGCATTGTACAATGTTTGCCAGGCAGTATGCTTATGAGGAGAGACTTAAATAAGAAAACAGGTCAGGGAATCAGTCAGTAGACATTGACAGGTAGGAGACAGGAAGGAGGGAGAGGGTAAGGGCCTGAGGGCTAGAGGGAAGCAGGGCAGGCAGGGATTGGTTAAGGAAGGTAGTAGCAGCCAGCGGGCCTTGTCAGGAGGTGGGAGTGTTAAGAGGAAAGGATTGGGGCATGCAGTGCTAAAAGAGCGGTAGATGATAAGTGCAGAGCAAGTAGGGGTTTGGAGAGAACTTGGGGCGTACAGGATAGCACTCAGTGGATGCTATTACACATGACTCAGCAGAAGCAATCATACACGCTGTGCAGCATAAGGTGCTGCCGAAGTTGCTGTTTAAAGGGGCCAAGCTTGGCGATTGGAGAGATATCTCCAGGGATGGAGTTTAGCCAGTTGGGTGCTCTGTAGGCAAAGGATCTTTGACCTTGGGTAGTATGGCAGCGCGGAACCTGGAAGATCTGGTTGGCAGAGCCCCTGATGTGGCTGAGTTTCCCAAAGTGGGTAAGGATGTTTTGCACCGCAAGGGGTGCAAGTCCCAGACTGACTTTCTTGGCGAGGAGACATGTTTAGAATTTGATTCTCTTTGAGCTGGAGCCAACAGGTATTAGTATGGAAGATGCAGGAATGCGTGAATCAATCATCACCTGTCAGGAGCTGGCAGACCTTGTTCAGGGCTGTGGAGATTCTTTGTAGTGATGTTTCAGTAGTGGAATCATAGACTGTGAGCCCATAATCGAGTATTGATATTATGGATGGATGGTTGCTAGCCTTGCTTGTAGAGCTAAAAGCAGCTAACTAAAAGAAGCTACATTTTCTTATTAATTTAACACTTATATCTTAGCAGGAGTCAGTGTCTGTTGAGATTAAGCAAACAGATACTTTTTTAGAAGTAGAAGGGGTCTTATTTAGGGTTTAAAAAAAAGAAAAGAAAAGAAAGAAAGTCAGTGTGTGTTCTGTGCTGGGAAGCGTTCTGTATCAGTTTACTTTGCTAAACCAGCAGGAGGAGAGAAAGCTTAATTGGGGGTGTGGCTTAGACACTATAAAAAGCAGGTGACTCAAATTACAACTTCCTGTTGCTAGCCTTTTTTCCTACTAATTGCCCTCCATCCCACCCTAAGCCAGTTCTACTTTTATAGCCACTGGATTTGACTGTCAACAGGAACTTCCTGTTTGGCAGTAGGAAGGGAAGGATCATAGAGAAACATTGGTTTTGTCAACCCGAAAGGAAAAAAGTAGCTCACTCTCCCCCCAAGCTGCTGGTGGTCTGATACTGAGCAAGGAAGAAGGAGGCTACTGAAGAATACAGGAAGTTACTGTCCCAGAACAGCAAAGGTGAGAGTTGTAAGAAGAGGAGAGAGTAAGCATACAGAGAAACAGAAGAGGGGACACAAAATAAGACATGATAGGAGTGGTGCAGTGCAATGGCTGTGGGACAGCAGTGTTCCGGGAGACATTCTGGAGGCTGCAATGCTGTCCTATTTGCAGGCACCTCTCGGGTCTGAGGGAGGAGGTTGCCCGTCTCCAGGCTGATCTGGCTAGGATTCGTAAAACCTCCTCCCCCACCCAGGGACCACCAGGGCCAATGCCACTACCTCAGAGGTTGCCAAGAAAGAGGAGAGGCTGGACCAGGGTAGACTCAGGGAGGGAGATGGTGGTGGAACAGAATTGCATCCCTCCAGCTGTACTTCTCCACAATTCATTCGCTCTTCTGGTGGATAGTGGTTCCTCTATGGAGGCACCTGCAGTGGAGACCAAGGAGGATGCTGGGAACCTTCACAAAGGAGACCCACAGGAGGGTGGCATGAGGCCCCACAGGGGAAGGAAACAACTCCTGGTGGGGGACTCAATCATTAGGGGGGTAGAAATGGGGGAGGAAGGTGAGAGGGAGGTAAGGTGCCTGCCTGGCGCCACGGCTTGGAGGGACAGGAAGCAACCTCAGAATCATGGGAGCAGCTGCACGAGGGAGGGAGCTGGATGTCATTGTCCACCTAGGGACAAATGACCTGGCTAGGAATGGGATCAGAGCAGTGCAAGAGGAGTTTGTGGAGTTGGGGAGGGCCTTGACAAGTAAGCGATACAGTAACCTTCTCGGAGGTGCTGCCTGTCTATGGCAAGGGTGATGTAAGGGACTCCTCACCAGGGAATTCAATGAATGGTTGAAAAACTGGTGTGGAGCTCAGGGTTTTGGCTTTATTGGGGACTGGGGAGCCACCTGGAGGGATGCAGACCTATACTGGTGCGATGGTCTGCATCTATCCAGGGGGGAACCAGGATCCTAGGTGAGAGGTTTAAATGCTTCATTGGCAAGCATTTAAACTAGCCAAGGGAGGAGGCACTGAAAAGGAGCAGGGAAATCCCAGCCCCACAAACAACAGTAATTAGTAAGGTAAACACCAAGGTAGAGAAGTCATTAGGGAGCAGGACAGAAGTAAATGTAAAAAAAGGCAAAGGCAGTAAGGACAGAAATGGGGCTAAAAGGGGTAAGGCCATCAAAAAGTGGAGGGTGATGAGTACTAATACCCGTGGTCTGTGTAACAAGCTCCCTGAACTAGTGGCCTTGGTGGAAGAGGGTTGCCTGGATATTGTGGCAGTCACAGAAACATGGTACACAGAGAACCATGACTGGGATGTCAACATACCAGGATACACAATCTACAGGAGGGACAGGGAGGGTAAAAGAGGAGGAGGAGTAGCTCTTTATGTAAAGGAAGGGATCAAAACAACAGAACTAAAGAGTAAACAGGGAGCAGATGAGACACTCTGGGTCACCCTGGAGACAGGAAATGGCACTACAATCTGCATGGGGGTTGTATACAGACCCCCATCTCAGGGGGAGGGAATGGACAAGGAAATGATAGAAGGCTTCCTTAGAATGGCAGAAAAAGGGGAGATATTGTTGATGGGGGACCTGAATATGCCAGATGTTAACTGGAGCACCTTTGCTGCAGGAACATCCAAGAGCAGGGTCATTCTTGATGCCCTACATGGGGCATGCCTCAGACAGCTAGTATTGGAACCCACTCAGGAGGGAGCAATCTTAGACCTGGTACTCTCAAATGAGGATGGAGAAAGAATCTCAGATTTAGAAGTGGGTAGCCATCTGAGAACAAGCGACCACCAAACAGTGTGGTTCACGATAAACACAGCCATACAATCAAGCCATACAAAAGCAAGAGTATTGGACTTTAGGAGGGCTGACTTTGGGAAAATGAGAGAGTGCCTCAGAAAAGCACTAGCAAACAGGCAAGAAGGAGGGGTGGAGGAACAATGGAGAGTAATCAAAACAGCCACACAGAGGCAACAAGCCTTTGTGTAAAGCAAATCAACAAAACACAACGAAGGAAAAAACCGCTATGGTTCTCAAAAGAGGTGGCAGGGAAGGTTAAGGAGAAAAGGATAGCATTCAGGAAATATAAGGAAACACAGAAGGAGAAGGACAGAGAACTTTATCTGTTAAAGCAGAAAGAGGCTGGGAAGGCAGTCAGAATAGCAAAGGCCCAAACCGAAGAAAGGATAGCCAACTCTGTTAAGAAGGGGGATAAGACCTTTTATAGGTACATTAGGGAGCGAAGAAAGACCAAAGGAGGGATAGTGAGGCTTAATAAAGGGGAGGGAATGTGGGTAGAGGGTGACAATGAAAAAGCAGGGATACTGAATGAATATTTCTGCTCAGTATTCACAAAGGAAGAGGAGGGGGAGGTACCTAAACCAAACAAGAGAAACACTCTGAAGACGAGGGTCGATACTAGTCCATTTACAGAAGAAAGGGTTCTGAAAGAACTAATAAAATTGATGGTGGACAAAGCAATGGGGCCTGATGGGATTCACCCAAGAATTCTAAGAGAACTAAGGGTAGAACTAATGACACCACTGACTACTCTCTCTTTAACAAATCATGGGAGGATGGGGTGGTACCTGAGGACTGGAGGAGGGCAGATGTGATTCCTCTTCACAAAAGTGGGAGTAGGACAGAGGCAGGAAACTATAGACCAGTTAGTTTGACCTCAGTGGTAGGTAAAATGATGGAATCACTTCTGAAGGAAAGCATTATTGAGTACCTAGAGGCCAGTGGGGCACAGGACCCAAGGCAGCATGGATTCACAAAGGGAAGGTCGTGTCAGACGAATCTAATAGATTTCTTTGACTGTGTGACCAAAATAGTAGACCAGAGAGGGGCTGTGGACATGGCTTACCTAGATTTTAGCAAGGCATTTGATACAGTCCCACACAAAAGATTAATACACAAGTTAGCCAGCCTTGGAGTGGGTCCCAAGGTGGTAGCCTAGATAAAAAATTGGCTAGACAACAGGACGCAAAGGGTAGTAGTAAATGGAGTCCACAGTGAAGAAAGGAGGGTTACTAGCGGGGTACCACAGGGTTCAGTACTGGGACCGGTCCTTTTTTAATGTCTTTATAAGTGACATTGCAGAGGAACTGGAAGGAAAAGTATGTCTCTTTGCAGATGACACAAAGATCTGCAACAGGGTTGATACACCAGATGGAGTGGAAAGGATGAGAAGGGACTTGGCAAGGTTGGAGGAATGGTCAAATGTATGGCAGCTCAGATTCAATGCAAAGAAGTGCAAGGTAATGCACCTGGGAAACAAAAACCCAGGGCAAGAGTACACAATGGGGGGTGAAATACTGACAATAGTAAAAATGGATAGGGATCTGGGGGTAATTATATCAGATGACCTAAAGGTGGGCAAGCAATGTGAGAAGGCAGTAAGGAAGGCTGGGGGGATACTGGGATGCATAGGGAGAGGCATCAATAGTAGAAAACAGGAAGTTGTTATCCCTCTGTACAGACAGTTGGTGAGACTCCATCTGGAGTACTGTGTGCAGTTCTGGAGACCCCATCTCCACAAAGACATAGACAGAGTGGAGGCTGTCCAGAGGAGGGCAACCAAAATGGTGCAGGATCTGCACTAGAAAACATATGAAGAAAGACTAAAGGAGCTTAATATGTATACCCTTGAGGAAAGGAGAGAGAGAGGGGACATGATAGAAACTTTCAAGTACCTCAAGGGAATCAACAAAGTCCAAGAGGGTGGCATCTTTCAGAAAAAGAGATGTGCAAGAACAAGGGGGCACAATTTGAAGATAGAGGGGGCGGCTCAGAGGTAATGTGAGGAAGTATTTTTTCACAGAGAGGGTTGTGGATGCATGGAACAGCCGCCCTGAGGAGGTTGTGGAGTCAAGAACAGTGGGGGAATTCAAGAATGCATGGGACAGACATAAGGCAGTCCTAGTGGGGGGTAGGAGGAAGTAAGCTGTTGGTTAATTAGGATCTGCAGCTTATCTGTTAGCTAGGAAAATGGGCAGACTAGGTGGGCCAAGCGGTTCTTATCTGCCATCAAATTCTATGTTTCTATGGAGCTATGTATTGCAAGTTTTAGTGCTTCTGGAGTCAGACTCTGTTTGTGCCTGTGCAGGAGCCCAATGTGAATGTTGACAGCTTTGGCAAAATAATCAATATGATGGGAGAGGGAGAGGGCACTATCCAGTGTAATCCCAAGATATTTAAAACTGTAAACTTGTTCCAGAGGGGTGCCAGCAGAGTTGAGGATTATTAGAGGGTGCAATGTGTGTTTGTTTCGCTGGCCACTGAAGAGCATTACCTTGGTCTTTTTTGTGGTTAAGTATAAGTTTGTGTTTGCAAAACCAGTCTTCGGAGTGCGCAAAACTTAGCTGAAGTTGACTCTCCAGGAGCTTAGGACCATGGTTACGTGTGAAGATTACTGCAACATCAGCGTACAGTAACATGTGGTCATGACAGGAGCTATATACGTTGTTCATGAAGATGATGAACAAAAGGGTACACAGAATGGATCCTTGTGGGACTCCTGATAAGACTGCACGCTTGTCAGAGAGGTGGTTGTTGATCTTCACCTGTTGTGAGTGGTTGGAAAGGTAACTTTTAAATCAAGCCAAGGTGTTCATGGATAGGCCTATTTTTGACAACTGGGCGAGCATAAGTGTGTGATTCAGTGTATCAAAGGCCTTGGGAGAGATCTGGGAATGCTGCACCTACTAGATAGCCATGGTCCAGTGATTCATGGATGAAGGCCATGAATTCTGTGAGTGCCGTGGTGGTGCTGTGACCCTTTCTGAAACAGTGTTGTTGGGGACACTGCAGATGGTATTTTTTGAGGTAGTCAACAAGTTGATCTGTGACAACCCGTTCGAGGGCTTTTGAGAGTGGAGGTAGGATGGAGATTGGTCTGTAATTCCCGTGGTGTGCTCTATCGCTGCATCTGTGGTCAGGAGTCACTAGCTTGGATTTCCACTTATCAGGGAATTGGGAAAGCCTCAGGGAAAGATTAATAATTTTGGTAGACGGGAGTAGAATTTCTTCCAAGGTTAGCACTACAAGTTTTAAATCCAGAGAATCCCCACTGCACCGGGATTTTCTGAGGACCTTTAGAAAGTATGTCCTGGCTTCACTGACAGTAATTGTTTTAAAGTAAAAGGGTGTGTGTGGCTACTATTGGTCTGTGTTAGTGACACTTTCAGGATTAGATGTGTCTTCGAAGAAATCTTGGGGTAGGACACTACTGAGGTCAGTAAAGGCGGTATTAAAGGTATTGGCAATAGTTACTGGATTGAGGGTAGGCCTTCCTTCAATATTAAGCATAGTTGGGGGTTGTTTAGTGTCCTTGCCTGTTACTTCTTTAATGCTGTGCCAGAACTTCCTGCTGTCTTACCAAGTGTTGGTGAGCTCATCCTTGTAGAACTGGTTCGTTTTGTCACAGATCATACATGTACAGTCATTCCTGGCTCACCCATAAGACTTTCAAACAACATGAAGTCTTGCTGTATTCTGACTACTGCAGTCAGCCCCAGCCTTTAAACTGCCCCAGAGAACAAAGGGTCAACTTTCTATGCAGAGCATAGAATGCTGAGCTCAAGCTCGGTTGAGGTCTCTGTCTGGAGCCCTTTGAAATCCAACCGTCAGATTCTTTACTCCGCTTCACTGAACAGTCGCTCTGGAGATTTCTCCTTCAGCTCGGTTCGAAAGTCAGTTAAAGTCTCGGTTAAACTGTCAGTTTTAAACTGAATTTATTTCCACGCAGTCAGTTCAGTCTCTGTCTGTAGTACCGTGAATAATAGATAGGTTTTGTTCTGTTTTTCTGTGTGGAAATTGTAAAGTGTTAGATCGGTTCGGCTGAACCGATCACTTGTGTTTTGCTTTAGAGTGTGGTTACCAGTCCTTATCGGTTCTAAAAAAAGCATGTTTTGAAAGTTTTTTTACAATACCCGTGACACAATTAGGAACCGATAAGGGAGTCTTGCCTGGCAGTTGCCATAAAAGGGGTAAGTTTGGTTAGGTTGGCCATGTCTGAGAAACCCAAGAAAAAAAAACG
Source organism: Neoceratodus forsteri (assembly GCA_016271365.2). NCBI lineage: Eukaryota > Metazoa > Chordata > Ceratodontiformes > Ceratodontidae > Neoceratodus > Neoceratodus forsteri. The sequence continues at coordinate 743,045,016 of CM057459.1, forward strand.
GGCCCACTGGGTTTCAACACTGCAGTGAGTGTGGGGAAGTCTTTGCTAAAGCTGATCCCCACACCACCTGTGTTTGTTGTCTGGGGTTTGAACACCTCGATACAGACTGCCAAATTTGTAAAAATTTTCCTAAATCTACCCTTGATAAGAGATTAGGTAGACTGAAGGAAAAGGAGGCCGAGAAGTCCGCTGACCTGGATGGCCAGCCCGGTTCAGTTCTGACCGAACCAGAAGGAGTGCCCTCTGACCACGGCAATACTCCTTCGGGCAAGAGGAGAGCCGATCCTGAGGGGTCGGTTCCTACAAAAAGGAAATGCAAAGAAAAATCGACCGGTTCAGATCCAGAGGTTCATGTTCCGACCGCCGAGGAGATAGCCAGAGCGATTCGGATTGTGGAATCGCTTCACCCAGTTCCAATCGATCTGGCACTTTTTGGCTGGGGTTCAGTTCAGTCAGTTCTCCCGGTTCAAGATTATACCCCTGAAGATTTTTATGAACAGGAGTTTGAGGAGGAGGGGGAGTTTGAGGATGATGGTGATTATGGTGAAAGTCTGGATGTACCTGTGGAACCTCACATCTCCCCAGACAGACCTTCTGGTGTTTCCCCTCCTAGGCTTTCTGAGTCCCCTTCCCATTTTCTGTTTTATAGAAAAGTGGCTGAAACCCTCCAGCTCCCTATGGAGGAGGCAATAGAGGATCAAGAGGAGCCTGATTATGTGGAAATGATGGACATCTCAGAGTCCAGGAGACTGTCTATTCCCCTTCACAACTCCTTTGGGAAGCAGACACAAAAAAATCCTGAAGTCTCCCAATTCTGTACCTCCTGTTGACAGAAGGATGGACAAGAGGTACACGCTATCAGGCTCAGATACAGAGTTTTTATACCAGTAATGCAGCCATGTTGGGATAGTGCAGGCTGCTGTGTGTGACAAGGCAAACATTCCCTTGGCTTCACAACCCCCAGACAAAGACTCCAGGAAGATTGATGCCATTGCAAAAAAACAGTACATGGCATCTTCCTTGGGACTCAGGCTGGCGAATTATATGGCCTATACAGCCAGGTACCAGAAGTCCAGGTGGGACACTGTACTGGAACTGACTAAACAGGCCTCCCCCCAGCTAGCCAAGGAGCTGGAGGAGGTGGCTGCAGATGGGACTGAGACATCAAAAGTACAGTTTCATGCTGCTGGGGACTCCAATGACGTGTCATCAAGAGCCATGGCTACATCTGTGGCTCTTCGGAGAATGGCTTGGCTCAGATGTACTATCCTCTCACAGGACACCCAGGCTAAGGCCATGGATTTTCCTGTGGTGGGTAATTCTCTGTTTGGGGAGCAGACAGAGAATTACATGAAGAAAATGGACGAGTACAGAACCACTTATAGGAGTGCTCAGGCCAAGGAGAGGCAGCCAACTCCTCAAAGGCAGCAGTCTAGGGGCAGGGGCAGGCCTTTTTACCAAGCACAGGCCTCTTTCCATTTTCATAGAGGGGGTTTTTCAGAGGGAGAGGCAGAAGGGGGATGAGCAGGGCTGCATCCACTCCTCAGCCTAGGGCCCCTGCCAAGCAGACACCCTGATGGGTCTGCCCTGGTCGACTCTCCTATTCCAGTAGGGGGCAGGCTGGCTTACTTTGTCCAGGACTGGATGTCTATTACATCAGACAAGTGGGTCCTGGAAGTAGTAAGCCAGGGACTGGTTCTCAGCTTCAAAAAATTTCCAAAGATGAGAGCCAGATCTTTTCCACCTGCAGGTCTCTCAGAAACCCTTGCCCTAGAGGCAGAGGTTTCATCTCTTCTGGCCTTAAGAGCCATAGAGACAGTCTCTACCCTACACTGGGGTAAAGGTCTGTAGTCCAGGTACTTCCTTACCCCAAAAAAGACAGGGGAGTGGCGACCCATCCTAGACCTAAGATACCTGAACAAACATCTTTTAAAACCAAAGTTCAAGATGGTAACTCTGGGAATAATTCTTCCCTCTCTAAGGCCAGGGGACTGGCTAGCCTCCCTGGACCTCAAAAATGCCTATTTTCACATTCCCATCAGGTGCTCCAACAGAAAGTACCTCAGGTTTGAGTTGCCCTCAGACCACTATCAGTTCAAAGCAATGCCCTTTAGTCTAACATCAGCCCCAAGGGTTTTCACAAAGTGCCTGGCAGTAGTTATTGCCTTTCTAAGAAGGCAAAAGATTTCAATTTTTCCATATCTGGATGACTGGCTCATAGTGGGCCAGTCTCCAGACCAAGTCAAGTTAGACCTGCAAGTGACCCAGCAAGTGCTCACCTCTCTAGGATTTCTTCTCAATCTTCCCAAGTCAGTTCTCGAGCCAGTCCAGCTCCTTACCTTTATAGGGGCAGAGCTGGATACTGTCAAAGCAAGAGCCTTTCTTCCCCTGGAAAAGGCAAGAGTTCTTATAGAACTGGCTTCTTCCTTTAGCCTTCAGGTGTCTCGACCAGCAAGGCATTTCCTCCAGCTCTTGGGCCACATGGCAGCTTCTACAGCAATGGTCCAAGGGGCAAGATTCCAGATGAGGAACATTCAGTTCCATCTGAGGGCCTTTTGGTCCCAAAGGAAGGATTCCCTTACCAAACTGATTCCAGTGACCCAGACCCTGATCCAAGCCCTTCAATGGTGGCAGGATCAGGACAATTTAAGGCAAGGGGTCCCATTTGCCACTCAGTCTCATTCAGTGGTCCTTCCCACGGATGTTTCCCTTCTGGGCTGGGGAGCCCATCTGGGGGCCCTCACTGCCCAGGGACTGTGGTCCCCTCAGGAATCCCTTCTCCATATCAATCTCCTAGAACTCAGTGCAGTTTTTCTGGCCCTCCAAGCTTTCTCTCAGTCGGTGCAGAACAAGGTGGTTCAAGTCAGAACAGACAACACCACCACCACGTGGTACATCAACAAGCAGTGAGGCACTCGGTCTACGGCCTTGTGCACAGAAGCCATGAAATTGTGGTCCTTGGCTTATTCCCTAAAAACCTCTCTGATAGCAGTTCACCTTCCAGGGAAGGACAATGTGCTAGCAGATGCACTGAGCAGGATCTCTCAGGGCCATCATGAATGGTCCCTGGACCCTCTGGTCTTGAAGGTGATTTTTTCAAGGTGGGGCACTCCAGAGATAGATCTCTTTGCAACCCCAGACAATCACCAACTTCCTCTCTTTTGTTGCAGACCCCCAGTCTTGGGCTCAGTCCCTCTGGATGCTCATATTCTGAACTGGAAAGGAAAATTTCTGTATGCCTTCCCTCCCTTTCCTCTACTGTTCAAAGTTTTAGTCAAGATAAGGTCACAACCTTGCAAAGTGATTCTGATTGCTCCAGACTGGGCCAGACAGCCTTGGTACCCCCTGTTACTGTCCCTAGCAGTCCATCTTCCCCTGTCTCTTCCCAGGAATTACAACCTGTTAACCTCCTCTCAGGGAAGGATTTGGTACCCCAATCTTCAGTCTCTCAATCTCAAGGCATGGCTCTTGAAGAGTTAGAGTATGCAGATTTGCATCTGTCTCAGGGAGTTCTGGATATTCTCAAAGCCTCTCAAAAGCCAGCCACTAGAAAAACCTATAACTCCAAATGGAAGAGATTCAGCATCTGGTGTTCCAAGAAACATGTTTCCCCAGACACTGCTGAATTGCCTACAGTTCTGGATTATATGGTCCATCTGAATGGCTTAGGCCTCAGACTAGCTACTCTCAAGGTGCACTTGTCAGCTGTTTCTGCTTTTCTGTCAGTGGGGAAGTCTTCCTCACTATCATCTCATCCTGTGTTCTGTAAATTTTTTAAAGGATTGCTTCATACCAATCCTCCCTTTAGAGACCATGCCCCTGCCTGGGATTTAAATGTTTGCATTGCTCAACTTATGCAGCCTCCATTTGAACCTATGTCCTCAGCAGAGCTTAAGTACTTGACTTGGAAAACTGTGTTTTTAGTAGCCATTACCTCTGCCAGATGTATCAGTGAATTGCAAACCCTGTCAGTGGAACCTGATTTTATCTCCTTTCATAGGGATAAAGTGATCCTTAGAACCAAAAGAAGGTTCTTGCCCAAAGTGGTTTCAGGTTTCCACTTGAATCAGTCTATGTCTCTCCCTGTTTTCTTCACTGATCATTCTTCTTCAGGAGAGAGGAGGCTACACAGTTTAGATGTTAAAAGGGCCCTTAGCTACTATATAGAGCATACCAAGGATCACAGGTTTGATTCCCTCCAGTTGTTCCTTACTTATGGAGAAGTGGGAAAGGGCAAACCTGCCACCAAGAGAACCATTGCCAGGTGGATTGTGTCTTGTATACAATTCTGCTATGAGAAACTAGGAAAAATTCCACCCTCAGGCCTGAGGGCTCACTCCACCAGAGGTACAGCTGCTTCCCTGGCTGCTGCCAGGGATATCCCTCTCTTAGAAATTTGTCAAGCAGCCACCTGGAAAACAGTCCATACTTTTATCAAGCATTACTCTCTGGATATCCAGGCTAGGAGTGATGCTCAGTTTGGCACAGCAGTACTTCAGAGCCCATTCCCTAAGTAGGTTCTGTCCCTCCTCCATGGAGGTACTGCTTGGTAGTCTGCAGTAGTCAGAATACAGCAAGACTTCATGTTGTTTGAAGAAAAAATTACTTACCTTAGTAATTATGTTTCTTCTAATGGAGTCTTGCTGTATTCTGACCTCCCTCCCTGCCTCTCCTCTCAGAACCTGTTTTTGGGAAGTGGGTGGGCAGGTGCAGTGTTGCACCTCAGGGGTACTCCTTTTACACCCTCTTCCTTTCATTTGGGTGTTTGTTTTATTATTATTCTTATTTGGATTGGTTTTTGGTTTTGGGTTTCCTGACTTGAGTCTTCCTTTGGGAATCCAAAACTTTTTGTTGCCAGTTGGCTAGTAAAAATTTACAATCTCCACATAGAATAGTTAGTGAGTTTTTGCTTGTAAGAATCTAATGGTTGGATTTCAAAGGGCTCCAGACAGAGACCTCAACCGAGCTCAAGCTCAGCATTCTATGCTCTGCATAGAAAGTTAACCCTTCGTTCTCCGGGGCAGTTTAAAGGCTGGGGCTAACTTCAGTAGTCAGAATATCGCAAGACTCCATTAGAAGAAACATAATTACTAAGGTGAGTAATTTTTTCATATATCCCCTTGTCTGCCTGTAGCCTGCACTCATTGCCATAGTTGGTCCCCAATTTTCATGCACTCCAGTAGGTCGGGGTGAACCAGAGGTTGCAGGCACCTTTAACTTTCTATGTTTTCAGAGGGGCATGGAGGTCACAGGCCACATTGAAGTGGTGGATGAAATAATCAAGTGCAGTGTTTACATCATTAGCATCATCAATTGGAGACCAGTCAAGCATGCATAGTTGTTGAGTGAGTGGTTTCAGGTGCCCACAGAGAAATGACCTGCAGGTTATTGTACGAGCTGGTGGTTTAGTGAACTTGTTGGACCAATTGAAAATGATAGTAGCTGATAGTGCCAGGTAGGACAGTTATGTTGGTAAGCTGTTCAGGTTTATTGGAGAGAACCCAGTGCAGCAATGTGCTGGTCCATGTCCTGTAGTTTGTATGGGTAGGGGAGTGAACAAGCTGTGAGAAGTGTTCAGCCAAAATAGCATCCCTGTAGTTGCCTGTGTCGGTGGACATCCAGTTTGTGTTTAAATCACCCATCAAGATGGTTTCAGAGTTAGAGTGCAAGTGTCAGATACCACCCAGGACAAAGAGTGGCCCTGAAGCATTGTGTTTTGGGGGATGTAAATCGATGACACAGTAATAGATTTGTTGTGAGCCCCCAGCAGGACCTTAATGGGCAACATCTGGATATCATGTTCTATGTCTGGTATAGGCAACGCATGCGCCATGATGGTATCCTTTACATATATTGCACAACTGTCTCCTCTCTTTGTTAGGCTGTCATGTCTAAAGACTGTGTAAACTGGGGGGGTAATGGAGGCGCCCATTATTTTGGGGGAGAGTCACATCTCAACGATCGAGAGAATGTCTGGGTTATGTTGGGCAACCATTGCACATAGATTGTCCATTTTAGTCAGCAAGCTACATATGTTGATGGTGGCAAGAGAGATCACACCAGGTTTTGTGTGTGTGTATGGGGTGATTGTGGAGAAGGACCAGGATTGGGGTGGATATTGCTAGAAATCATTAGTAGCAGCAGAATGATTCTCCTTAGGTACTCCTTTAGTTGTTTGCATGCTAGGGCACGCTCATGCTTCCATGAGGTGTGTATAAGGTGCTTCTTTTGGTCAGTATGATGGAGCATAAATGAAATTAGATGGGTGCCATGAAGGAGCCTCAGGGTACCACCAGCCTAGTGTGGGGTTTGTGTGTTTGTTCGGATGTTGTAATGCTTTTCATTCCATGCTGGAACCCCTGGTGCAGGTTCCTGTGCCATAGGCATTGTGGGTGTTGTTTACATGGAGGTGCAGGGGGAGACAGAGGCTGCATAGGACATAGCTGCCCTCTAATCACAAACAGCCTGACCAGGATTAGTAGTCTGGGAGGGAGGCAGGAGGTTGCCATACAAACCAATAGCCCAGGTGGTTTGTTATTGAATTTTGTTGACCCAGTAAGCCCACTGGGCCTAGAAGTCCCTTTTTCAGGGGCTACCGGGGGGGGAAGGGGAATACAGATGGTAAGCAACTGAAATTAAACCAGATTAAGCTGTTGGTGCTATTTTTGGTGAAGGTTCCTCCCTTCCAGCCTACTAATCCTGGTTGGGCTGTTTGTGATTAGTGGGCAGCTATGCCATATGCAGCCTCTGTCTCCCCTGTGCCTCCATGTAAACAACATCCACAATGCCTTCGGCACAGGAACTTTGTTAGAGGGTAGATTTCCAGTGGTCAATTAGGGGTCTCCCTCGTCACACCAGGTGGGAGTGAGTGACTTTATTGTTGGTGGAGAGAAAGATTGGACAATCAGGGAGTTACTATGGACAAGGGTGGAGCCTTGGTGGGGGCCACAGGAGGAAGTCCCAGGCAGGCAGAGGGAAAAAGGTGAGAGGTGGTGGTCTGTAGGTAGGAGGAGCAAAAATGTTCTGAGTTAGAAGTATGAGGAAATAATAGATTAACTGTAGAGAGGGTGTGAGGAACCTAAGTTAGACAGCTCAATTTAATATGTGCTCTGATGGCATATAAATATAACATTCTAATGGAGAAGTAAGGAGATAGGTATGGGAGCTTGTCACACACTTGCTAGTGGCTATATAAGTAATTGCATAAGTAGGGTGGCTGGGAGGGGGGACGGTGGGGAGACAGTGCAACATGCCAGAGGAGAACATCGAGGGGAAGGACTGCTCCAGCGATAGTTAGAAGAGCCAGCAAGGGGATCCTCCAAGTGGGCGGCAGCTTAAGTGAGGAGCCGCGGGTCCCTGGCAGCTGTGCCTGATCAGGGCAGGTACTGAAAGAGAGATGAGGGGAGATGGGAGCGGGATAAGTTTAAAATTAAGTAATCGAGTAGGGGTAGTGGCCTTGTGACTGGCAGAAGATCATCAGCAGGAGGGCAGGGAGTGCTGCAGAACAATAGCTGCAATGAAGGGATTAGTCTGAGGTAGGCCAAGTGCAGCTAGTGGGATAGGGGGAGGGTGGAGGCTTGTTGCAGCTAGAGTGCGTAGCGAGGGAGGGAGGGAGGAAGAAGAAAGATGGTTGATCTTTGCTGAGAGTTTCTTGGAGATGGGAGGAGGGATGGAAGATGTGGGGAAACTGAGGGAAAGAAGTACAGGTTTTAAAAGTTGGGGGTAAGGCAACAGAGAAAGGTAGATAGGGAATTAAAGCAGAGGGTAATCTGATGAAATTTTAAAACATTCTGCATCACATTTTGTTCAGTACTAGCCTGATCAAATGTTAACACATTCAATTAAAAGTAGCCTACATAAATGGCAAATGATGTGAGATTCAGGGCTAGTCCAGCAAACGGCAGCCTTTCAGCACAAGTCAGTACACAGAATTAGCATGCAGGACAGGATTCTTTTCTTTTTGAATTTAAAAAAAATAGTTCAACAAACTGAGTCCAACAGTCCTAATCCAGAGAGGCAAGAAAGGGAGGTGGGAGCAAAGAAAATTGTCCACAAAGAGCCAGAAGGAAAATTAATCAATCAGAGCCTCTACTCCAGGAGCACAGCCGATCCAATGGTTAGGTGGAGAGGCATGATATTTTCAAAAGTTTGCTGTAGCAGAGAGCCATACCTGATGCTACCAAGGTGAAGGGATGCTCCAGCAGCAGTTAGAAGTTCCAGCAGGGGGATCCTCCAAGCGGGCAGCGATCCATCATTTTCAACATGGCCTTTCTGGGACCCTAACTCATGAACAATGACAGTGAAATTATGCAAATCTGTCCTGAAAGACAATTTTGTGGTTGCTTTGTAAAATCACCTTTTTGGTGGGATTTAAAATTTTTTACCATCATTGTTCATGAGGTGGAGTCATAAGAAGGCAATGTTGAAAATGTTGGGTCAAAATATGTAAAAATGATGAAGTTATGAGTGTACATTGAATTTTGATATGCTAGCTCATAACTTCGGTAATAAAAAAAAAATTTTATCCCAAATTTTAAACATAGCCATTTTATCACACCACCTCATGAACATGACAGCTGTCATTTTTCAAATCTTGGTCAACATGTGTTTTCACACATCTGCTCTGGTTTAGCACCTGTGATGCAGAATGACATTTCAGTGGGCGTTTCAAAAATGTCACCTATCAGGTTAATGAGGTGGTGCAATAAGAAGGCTATGTTGAAACTTTGGTGTACAAAAATGGTAAAATGCCCGGGTTATGGGTGAACATTGCCATAGTTCTTTGTTCACTCACAACTTTGCTAATTTTCAATATTTTAACTCCAGACTTTCCAGCCATTTTCAACACTACCACATAAATGTGACAGGTGTCATATTTAAAAATTCTGGATGAGATGTGTTTTCACACTTGTTGTGCGAAATGACATTTTAGACAATATACTATCATAGCCATATGTCATGTTTATAAGAGGAGTCACAAAACTACTATCTTGAAAATTTGGGGTCAAAATAAAAAATCATAATTATTAAGAAACTTTCTATGTAGAGTCAGCCTTCAACCCAGTGAATATGCTTTGTGATCTCATGCCAGGGAGTTGAGTTCAGGGGCAAGCTCAGTGACCCAGCTACATGAGATGAGGGTTGGGAGATGGCTCTTTTAAATGACACCCCTCCAGCTAGGGAATGAAAGCTGCAGGGTTGCCTGCATGGGCTTGGCTACCATATAGTGAAGACAACTTCCCTCTTGGCATAGGGCCCTGCAGCTCTGCACCCATGGGTGGCAGAGGGCCCTGTACATTGGCTGACAGGTGGACCTTTTGACCTGTTTGTCTGTATCTGCAGCCAAATGGATGCACAGGGACCAGAGTGCCCTGACTTCAGCAACCTACTAGACAATCTCACAAATTCTTGACATCTATCGCTGTACAGACGTGCAGGGCCCACAAGGACCCTGTGTTTTTCTAGGCAGATGGAGTCTTCCTTTGGCCCCTGTGCATTTGCATCAGAAGGGACCTGCATGAATAAGGATATGATTCCACTGTCTGAATAAGAAAGGAAATTCTTTGCAAACAACTGTGTTACTGCACCAGTTAGGGTTCAACTTAATGCCACAAAAGTAGGGAAATGTGGTGCTACAGTTTCCAGCCCTAACTCCCCACCCCCACCCCCAAGCAGCAAAGGAAAAACATTAGGGTTTTGGGTCTACGGAGTTTTAGCAAATCAGTGGTGGAGTCTTCCTTGAGGCTATCAACCCTAATGCCCACCCATTTCCCTGAGCAAACAACATCAGACGTGATCTCCTTTCTCCATGCAGGGCCCTGCACGAAGAAAGCTACAACAGACTGTGTTGGCAACACGTGCTGTGACATACTTCTCTACCTTTGAAAAGTATAACACTATAAGACACTGGCTTGGAGCTATACCTTGTGTTTGGACAGGAGGCTATGGGCTGGGGGAGGGGTGACCATTACAGTCAACAACCCCAAGCAAGGCCCCACTACTGATTTGCCAAGACTCCGGAGTCCCAAAACCCTAATGTATTTTTCTTTTACTGCTTGGGGGGGTGGGGAGTTAGGGTTGGAAACCTAACACCACACTGGAAACCTAATGACACATTTCCCTACTGCTGTGGCATTACTGTGGCACAGATGAACCCTAAGTAGTGCATTAATGCAGTTTTGTGCTAAGAATATAAAATATAAACTGAATTGTTTCTGAATCCCACATTTTTCAAGTTTTTCTAATGTTACCAGGGGCTCTTTAAGCATTTTTGCTTCTATGTTCTGGCATCCCATCTTCAGCAAGTGCATTTGCACCTGCTATAACTTTTGGTCACCTAGAGCTATTTTCAAAAATGTATTTTGAACCACGTCCAGTTCTCTACTTAAGGCCTTATTATTGACACCTCAGATTTTACTTTCATATAGCATTTGTGCATTGACTTTAGCTTCAAAACATGACTTCATAGCAGCAAATTAATTATGGGCAAATATGTTGCCAAAGTGATTAATAGCTTTTTATGGCTGCATCCTTTGTACTTTTAATATGTTGCTTCCAGTGGTTCTTTTCAACCCAAACTCCAAGTAGCAAAATAAATCCACCTCTTCAAAGCTATTTACTGCCTATCTATGCACAGTCTTTTTCCACCGAAGACTATAATTTTGTTCTTTTACCAGTAAATTCTAATCTTAAACAATCTAAGGATGAAATGACAGAGCATAATGCATGTTTTACTCCTGATGGTGTATCAGAAAGCAAAATTGCATCATGTGCATATGGTAAAATTTATACAGGAAATTTATCAATAGATGGGGTAAAGATATCAACTTTTTTAAGCTCAAGAACCAGTTGATCAAAAGATAAGTTGAACAAAGTCGATGCAAGAAGGCACCCCTGCTTGATTCCCAAAGTTACATCAAATGGCTTAGTGACACCCCCATCTTTATATTCCAGAATACAAGCTTCAGTATCACTTTGTAAAAGCTATAACAAATACAACATCTTATTACTATACAGTTTATCAAGAATTATCCACAGAATGCACCTTTTAACAGAATCAAATACAGCCTTTATGTCAATAAAAGCCACATATACTGTAGTTTACACTTTTTGATTATAACGTACTTTTCAACAAGAGAATTCAATGTGAAGATCAAATCTAGGGTACCGTGGCCTTTTCTGAATCCCCCTGCAGACAACTGAGCACCAAACATGGAAAATGTTTTAATGTTATGAATAACAGAGTTTTTGGCCTGTAATTTTGTATGCCCATTTTTGAACCTCCCTTATGGAATGGAACAATTAGGCCTAACTTCCAGGATTCTGGGATCATTTTACATTATACTATGGAGCTGAATAAAGAGGTTAAGAATTTTGCCTACCAATAAAGGTTGGGTTGGTACAGTTCGGAAGACATGCCCCCCCCCAATTTGTTTCTTTTTTTAGTTTTTAACAGCGTCAATCACTTCTGTAATGTTAAATTCTAACCACCCTTCACTATTAATGGAGTTATTACTTTCATTTGCATTACTGTTGTCTATCAAAGACACCTTGCTTGACTGTACTGTTTCATTATAAAACACTGTTGCAGAATATTCTACCCATTCGTGTGGGCTAATTATGGTATCTATATTACATGTATCATTTTTAGTCCCTATAGACATCAAATTTCAGAACTTTCTATAGTTCTTATTTTTAATTGAGTTCCATGAAGCACACTATGAAGAGTTACTATGTTCATATTCTTTTTAGGAGTAACTTATGTTCATATCTCAGATTTTGTAGGGCAAGCCTGTCTTCATATAGTAGGCATTTCATAAGTGTTATTCCTTGTGTATTTAAAACCTTTTTAATGGCATGACACTCTTTGTCAAACCAGCCTGCCTTTTGGTTAGCAGTATTATTTCTAATGCCTCTACTAACATTTTTGGAATGGGATTCCACCAGCTTATAATTTATATTTTCATATTGATCAAATGTCCAAGAAAACATTCCTCTAAGTAGATTATCATTATTTAAACTATACAAGCATCTTTTAGGTAGGTAGGTAGGTAAAATTTTATTTATACAGAAAATTATGCCATTAGGGATTCGAAAATCCCTATTTACAAGGCATCCCTGTATTTGTACAACATAAATATACATATTACGCAAAATGTGTCGTAGAAATACATCAACATACAATTAATACACACAAACATTTCATTTGTAAATACATCCATTCATCAAAAAACGTTAACATACAATTAATACATACAAACATTTCATTTATGAATACATCCATTCATCAATGTTCAATTCAAATTTCACCTATTACACAAACATTTAAAAAGCAGCTCTCTTTTTACTGCCGACTTATAACCTGATAGTGACAGGCTTGGGTCCCTGGGGGTGGGGGGTAGCCTATTCCAAGTCTTCGAAACTTTATACTGAAGGGTCATTGTGCTATATTTATTTTTAATTTTTGGAGTAAGATATACTCTTACTCCACAATTTCTTAAGTTTAGTCCATGTTCCGGTTTTTTTAAATTACATAATAAATAATTTTGTGATTTATTCTTATGTAAACCCTTTATTTGGATTAACCAGGAAGCCTCTGCCCTCTGTTCTAAGGAATTCCACCCCAGTCTTGAATACATATCACAATGATGAGTACCAAAGTCACATCTTAACACAAATCTAACTAATTTGTTATATAAAACATCCAGATTATGTTCTTGTTTTTTTGAAGTATGTCTGTAAATGTGGGAACCATAATCAATCACAGGAAGAAGTAGTTGATTTACTATATTCTGTCGCATTTCCCTTGTTAAGCACTTTGATATTCGTCTCATGACCCCTAATTTAGAGTTGATTTTTTTTATAAGTTCAGTCACATGTTGGTTAAAATTCAGTTCCTGGTCGATTATGACCCCAGATATTTATAATACTTGGTTTGCTCTAGTATTTTCTCCTCCTGTGTCCTAATTGTCAAGTTTATACCCACACTATCCTTCTTAGCTGTACCAAAGTACATAGTCTGGGTTTTTTTATTATTAATCAGTAGACCAAGATTTGTAAAATGATTTTGCATGTTTAGGAAGTCTCTCTGTAGTTTTTGTTCCAATTCACCGACATTTTTACCAGATGTAATCAAAACAGTATCATCCGCGTACAGTCTAATTTGTGAATTTTTAATTACACTAGGTAAATTATTCAAATATACTAAAAACAAAGGGGACCCAGGATCGACCTTGGGTACTCCCAGTGACCGTACTCCAAACTAGAACTTTTACCGCTTACTGTTACAAACTGAGTTCTATCCTCAACGTAAGATGTAAACCAACCATGATACATCATCTACTCCCAAACATCTTAACTTATCAATTAAGATATGGTGATTTACTAGGTCAACGCCTTAGACAGGTCCACATATACCGCGCCCACCGATCTCCCCTCCACCAGGGGGGTGGCAACTAAGTCCAAAAGATCGGTGAGCGCAGTAGCTGTGGACCTACCTTGTCTAAAGCCTGACTGAAAAGGGGTGATTTTTTGATGTTTCTCCAAGTATGTAATTAGTTGCCCGTGAACAAGCCGCTCCAATAATTTTGAGATTGTTGACAATAATGCTATTGGGCGGTAATTTGAAGTGTCCAGTGAGTCCCCTTATAAATTGGGATTATTTTAGCCTTGTTCCATAGTGCAGGATACAATCCCTCTTTAAGGCTCCAATTAAAAAGATCCCTTAGGACTGGGGATATCACTTGGGCAGCTTCTTTTAGTAACCTATTTTCTATTTTGTCAGGGCCACATGCTTTATTTATATTTAAGTTTCTTATTAATTTACATACTTCAGATGTGGTCACTATTTTAAAATGGAACTTTGGGGTCTGGCGATTTTCGAGATCAATATTTTGTTCTACTAGCTGAGTTTTCCCCAGGAGGGTTTCAATTCCTGCCTTTAAATCTGGGAGTTCAATAAAGTAATTATTTAAATGCTCTGCAACTGTATCCGCTTCTAAAAGTTTTCCATTATATTTCAATTTTATCTCTACTTGGCTTTTAACCAGATCTACTAAGTTTTTTATCAGTGCCCAATAGTTCCTAGGATCTGTTGCTTCTTTGATTTTCTGTTTGTAGTAGTAAGCCTTAGATTTCCTTATTTCTTGAACAACTCTATTCCTTACCTTTTTAAATTTTTCCCATACGTCAGATCTTAAAGATTTATTTGCATTTTTCCATAATCGTTTTTTTGATCTAATTAACTTTCTTATGGTTACAGTTACCCAGGGTAAATGAGTTTGTCTGTGATTAACTTTTTTCCATGGCACAAATGAATCACATGCCTCATTAAACATTGTTGTAAATTCCTGGATAGCTAAGTTCAGGTCAGGAATTAAAAAAAGTCTATGCCATGGTAGTCTCTTTAAATACTACAAAACAAATATCTATCATATTGAGCATAATTCTTTATATACTACAGGTGTTTTAATTACGGTACCTTTTTGATTCTAAGTTTATTATGCACCTTACTACATTATGATCCCCAGATTTGGCTCTCCTATATCCTTACTTATTATAGCCATTTCTGTCAAAACAAAACACAAATCCAATATATTCCCACTACTGGTTATTTTCCCTTTCCTTGTGGGTAAGCCAATAATTTGCAACAGATTCAGACATCTCATTGAATTTTCCAAAACCCGCCCTCTTGGGCAACCCCAAGCAGCATTAACATTTGTCTGACCTATATGTTCCATAATGGAATGAGAGAACTTTTCAAAGTGCTTGGTATTTGTTTTAGGTGGTGAATATACAGCTCCCACAATCAAGTTGATCATCTGGAATTTTAATAGTAAACATTCTATCCCTTCAGTTTTTCCAGAGTAAATTATTTCAGAGGTACCTAATTTGTGCCTAAGGTAAATTGCAACCCCCCCCCCCGTGACCCACGATCCTGTCTAAAACAATAAAAATCATGCAGTTCTATTTCCGATTGAGGAATTACCTTTGTTAGCCAAGTCTCAGTTAAAATTACTATATCAGGACTTTCTAGATCAACCCAGGTTCTAAGGAGGTCCATTTTTTTAACTAAACTTCTAGCATTATCTAAAATAATCTTAATGGCTCCATTCCCTGGACCAGGGTTCAATTCTATATCCCCACATAATGCTAGAGATATCAAAACAGCCTGATCATGGGAAGAAATTTTACCAGGAAAAACTGGCCTGTAAGTATTAAAAATGTGCTGCCTTACTGTCTTAAAATGATTTCTCCCTCTTATTATCTTTTTTATGCTTAAAATATTGTTACTTAATTGACTGCATTTCAAGTATAAACTATTTTGTTCTCTGTATCCCCGGTATTTCAGAACCAATGTGTCAAAAACATGCCACACATGACAGAAATACCATTAATTTTACAAAAATACCCTTCATTTTGTGGCCTGAGGATACAGCTCTTAACTATAATATCCCAAAGCAGTCACAACCCTTCTTAAATGTTTAGTTTCCCTTATTCAAAAACTATCACTAACTTTATTTTATTTTAGGCAGAAAATACTACCTTAATAAGACTTCCCTATAACTATAAGTTAACTGTAACAGGCTTTATCAATTTGTAGATCCAACACAATTTTGGTCGTTATTTTTCATCTCCGAGTGGCGCTCGCTCCACTCACGCTCACGCTGTCGCACTCGCGCTTGAACAGCGCGGTCTTTGTGTGGTGCAGCCCCTCCTCCTTTGATGACGCCCAGTTCATCAATTTTTAGGTTTAGTACAACATCATCCATCAGTAAATCAAGTATTTTCCTTCCCTGTATGGTGTCCATTTTATCATTTATTGTTTATGATCTCCATATTTAAATCTGTGGCATCCCTAGCTGCATTATTACAGGTAATTTTGTCCCCATTAAGCATAAGAATTGCCTTCAGTGGTAAATGATCATTGCCCCATTGTTTGACAAGTGTAAAATCTTTCACAGTTTGAAATGAAAAAATATCTTTGATGCAATAATCACTAATACTGCCCCCAGCAAGGGTAGGAAAGGTCACACTCTGTGATCATTCTTTAGAAAATCAGCCCTTCAGTATTCATAGATTATTGTTTCTTAATAGTTCCAACATCAATTTGTCTTGCATGTTAATTTTTCTGTCATTAGAGTCTCTGATTAGTAACTATAAAGTTTCATCATTTCCCCAATGAACTATTTGGATCTTCAGGACCTGAGCCTACTCTGGCATTAAAGCCACCCCAATAAAGAGGGGAAGACCTAGACAATTTTGTTTGAATGATGCTGATGACATCACTCAACTTGGACATAATCTGAAAATATATAGATTTTTTTGATGATGAGGGTATGTATACGGTACATTGACTAATACAAAAATAGGAATATCCTCATCTAACAACAGTGCACACAGAAAAAAAGTTGTTACATATTAAATACAGTTGTATTCCATGAATTCCAGTATTGGATGCCACATAGGTCACCATGCACCCGAGACTCTCCCATGGCAGGTACTTTTTGTGGCAGCAACGATCCAATGCTGGAAACCACCGATATAGCCAGTATTCACATTTTGAGTCCATATTTCTTGCAGCATAGCAATATCATGCTTTTCCAGAAATGTGATACAATCAGCATCTTTAGACTTCCTTTCAAGACCAACTACTTTCCAGACTAAAGTTGTGAAACCCTCTAACTTACTTGAGACATTTGGCAGTTTAAAACAGTTGTGTCATTGTGTTTCATCCACCTGTAACACACTGAATATGTTTACATTGCACATAGACATAAAAGAGCAATTTTCAGTGCCTAAGAGATCACTATGACCCCTGGTGCACTGATCATTTTAATGCATAGGACTTGCAACATTCTCTTGATTGCCCGTTGGCACTTTCAATCCAGAAGGTCAAATCCTCCAAGTTAGACCAGATTTTCCCTGGTCTAACTTGTACCATTTGGGGACCCCCTTTTTTCTTATTTGATTTTTTTTAATTCAGGTGTTTATGCTCCTGAGCCCTGGCAGGGGATTCGGCCCTCTGGAGGAGGAACACTCACTCTGGTCCTGCTGCACCACACTCACCAACTCCAGTGATTCCCTCACAGCTTGCCCCCTGTGGTGGGGCCAGGAATGTGGTGTTCCCTCCCCGGGAACCCAATCAAAATTTGTGGCTTTGATTTGAAATGAAGCCAGTTGGAGAGGGCTGAACCTTGAATTCTCAAGATTTCCTTCCTTCCCACCAGGTCAGTTTTATTCCCAGGGCCTATGATAGTGCTTGCAATTTTCCTCTCAACTTCCTTTTTCTCTTTTCAGTGTTATTTATTGATTTAAAGTCATGTTTATTTTTATGCTGTACACTTTGTGAGGTGCCCAGAGCCCTTGGGATTGGGTGCCATATAAATAAAATTGCCTTGCCTTTACTTGTTCTTGTACTGTACCATTGGTTAATATACAGTGTTGGTTTCTTTCTTTGTTCTCCATTTAACATTTTGAACAAATCAAATAAAAACAGATATAAATACACACATTATTTCCCTATTGATTCCCTCATATAGGGTGTTGGTAATAAAACAAATCAATTCTCTTACTTAACAATGTGATTGATACCAGCAGACTCATCCACAATCTGTATGGTCCTCAAAATAATATATATTCATGCACTCCTGCTGCCCTTTTACAACATCTCAGAAGGATTGAAGACTATTACAGCATCTTTGATAATTTGTCCAAAGGAGAATGTGGATATTGATTGCCAGAATACCACTAGCCATAGCCACAAAGCTCTGAATAAAAAGTTCAAAAGTAGATAATTCAATTATTGTCTTTTGAGCAAAACTGTAAAACCTACAATAATGAAATAATTTCATCTAGGCTTAAAAACCTTTACTAAATCTACTCATTCCTTAATATAGCCTATGAAAACTGTTATGAATATGCATATGGGGCCAGTCTGAAAATACAATTAACTGTAGTTCACAGTACTGACCTAATGGAGAACATTTTTTCTTTTTAAAAATATGTTACTAAAACACATCTTAAATAGCATGAGAAGAAATAAAAATAAATAGTTCTTATTGCCATGACATAATATTACAAAACAGCTCACTTCATATGTGTAAAAAAGAAATGTTGGCAGGCGCACTGCAGGAAAAAAGCATAGGCTCCTATCTCATCACAGGAATGGAAGCTCCATGCTGTAAAAAAGAATCTGAAGTGGATAAGAATTCAGCCTTACCCCACCTTGCTTGTAACCACCACGAATCCAGCAAATTCAAAAAAGTACTTACAAGAGTATAATTCTTTCTGAGTATAGAAGATTCATGCAGGCCACTGTCGTATTACTAAACAGCAGCAGCACACGGCTTTGAATGAGCTAGCTGCATCCACCCTCTAATCAGCACTGCTCTTCGCAGTATCCAGGCGTTCTGTGACTGGAGTGGCACTACAAACAAATAAACTGCTAAAATATATAAAACCTAAAAAAACCTTAAAAAGTTTTCAAGTATACCTGAATTTAAAATAGCCTATAGCATAAAACACTTCATACACTACTTTATAAGATGTACAGCAAAAATGTTTTCCTTACAATTTATAGTTATCACTGTGTCCCACTTTTGTAACAGAAAATGTGGTATAATATAACACAGTAACTCACTTTTCCCCTGATACCTGCTCTTATACTTCTGTGTTATAAGTTTCACACTTAGACTTACAAGATCAGGGCATGATCAGATTTTAGTTAAATTATTTATAGAACTACCACATAAGAAAAAATGCCGGTTAAAACATCCAGACTCTGACAGCTTAGGCAGGCAGCAAGGTAAACAACAATCTTGGCAGGACTTGGGACTAATTTATTTCCCCTAGACTGGCATGGTTCCTACAGCAGTGGTCCATGTTTTCCTTTAGAAAATGGGCAAAGAAAATTCTCTCATCTGATTGGCTGAGACACTTATTTAGGTGGGCATCTATCAGACAATAGATGCTCACCAAATAAAAAGCCCCAGCTCAAACCTTCCTGATAGCCAGCAAAGTATCCTTGTGCCCAGCACCCTGCTTCCTCATAGGCTGAAGCGCTGCGCACACAATTTCAAACTGTTGCCATTTTTTTTAATGCTTAGCGACTGACAAGTAAGCCCACCACACACACACAGACAAGGACTGACAACCATGTATCAGACACAGTCCCCTGGCAAACTTTTTTTATTTTATTTTAGTTAGCAACACCACATGCCAGGCAGGCTCCTGACTACTCACTCCTACTCAAAGATGCCAGCCACATTGCGGCTCTCCTATAGCTCTGCTCCCGGCCCCCAACCGAGTATCAGAAACAGTTTCTTTTGTTTTCTTACATTACCCTCTTCTCTCATGGACCATTTTTTTTAGGGGGGGTTGGGAGGTAGTAGAATGAATTTAGGAGAGCTGACAGCGGTCTTGATCCTCCCTGCTCTAGTAGCCACTCTCTGCCAAAAACGAAGCTGAAATTACAAAATGGTCTTTTGCTTACTGAACAGATGGCTCACCCCCCAAAAAAGAAAGAATACCAAATCACAAAGCCACATCACCATTTAAAAAAAACAAAAAAAACAAATTTATCGTGCCAATGCCTCTTCTCCTTCTTCCATACTTCCGGGTTTGACGTCATTGGGCACCCATGAAGTAACTGCCGCATCTTCCTTAGAAAACAGTCTCCTGACTAATTTAAACAAAAGTGAACAGATGGCGCACACAAAAAGAATGCAAGTCCACAAAGCCACAACTCAGTATAAGTGACTTTTATTACAAACTCCATGTCTTCATCTGCAGTTTGTGTGTGGGGGGGAGATAAGTGCAACAGAATATTGGGGGGGGGAGACAAAAGTGATGGCACACCACAGTAACAGGAACTACTTTAGGAGAAAAACATTAAAACATCATAGTAAATATATATTTTAAAATCTTTTTCTTTTAATTTTTTAAATCCTACATACAAACTGCAACAGTACCCATTTTCTAAGTGCAATAATACACTCCAGGGTGGGAAGTATTGTCAATACCGGACCTTCCAGGGGCTCATTACGCTCCTGGGCAGTCTGGTATTACCCAATACCACCCACCCTGTTGGGTATTATTGCTTACTCGATTCTCATTTAATTCAATCAGCCCCCTGACTTTCAGGTGGCATTTCTAGATGTGGCTTGACACACTGTACAAATATACTAGTTACGCTAACTCCTGTGGACCAGGCTTTAGACTCCCATCAATTCCACTACCCACAGGTTCCTCTTCATCTCCAAAGATTCCTCTGGCTATGGCTGCTCCACTTCTCTGCCTAGGTCTACCGGGCTCCTAGACAAGTCAGCTGCTCCTGCCACTACAGCTACTACAGATGCTTCCTCGAACTTCTGCCATAGGCTCCTAGCTTTCAGAGTCTCTGGCAGCATGCCACTGCAGTGCTCAATGTCAGCTGTGTACAACAACAAGATAAAGCTGCAAAGGGAAGAACAGAAGGACAGCAGGTGGGAGACACACAGATTAGTCAAAATATTGCAGACTTCAGCCCTTAGGTAATGGTGGCATACCTTTAGAAATACAATCAGGCATACAATTATACAGCTGCTTGCTACTCCCCAGCAAACAGCATTCTCAGTCTGCCCTTTGTCTACTCTAACTGGTACCAGTTGGAAGTGGGAGTGCCCCCAGTACAGGAGGGCTCGTAATTCAAAAGGGTAATCACTGTGTTTGCATTGCAACAGTACCTGCATGGTCTGGTGGGGGTGGGCACTTCTGCTGTTTAAAGTATTATTACTACAGTTTTAGCAAGCATTTTTCAATGCCGAATGCTGCTTGCTTGTATGTGCTGTTTAGGTATTTGGAAGTCATTGGAGTGCAAATATTTAAAATTCGCGAATCCTATTTAGCCGCATGAGGAACTGGCGCAACGATGCTCAGAAACAGTCATTTTTAGGAATTTTTTCCACCAAATTTTCAACATAGCCATTTTAAGACCTCTGCTCATGAACAGTGTCACTGTTATTTTCCTAATGTGTCCCATACATTGATTTCGCACACCGACGGCACCATTGTGCGCTACATGGGTGGAAACATGTTTTGGGCAGGATGTGAAAAATGACAGCTGTACTGCTCATAAGGAGGTGTGGTAAAATGGCAATGTTGAAAATCTGAAGTGAAAATATTGAAAATTTGCGAACTTACGAGCGTGCGTAGGAACTGCGCAACACGCGCTCGTAAAACTGTCATTTTTAGGAATTTTTTCACCAAATTTTCAACATAGGCTTTTTGAGAGCCCACCTTATGAACACTGGCAGTGTCATTTCATTAATCAGCCCCGAAAGGTGATTTTGCTCAGTGACGGAGAAATCACCCTTCGGGCCCGAGTAACGCCATGACAGTGCAAGAATTCATGAGGAGGGGTCCCAAAACCCCATGTTGAAAATTTGGAACCAAAATTCCCCCAAATGCCTGAGATATGCAACAAAGTTGAAAAAACCCTATTTATTCCATTATACAGCTTACCGCCATTTCCTCAGTTCACGGTGGGCTTTGAAGAGTGCAGACGTGTTCCCGGTCCACCGATGATCATCGCACCAAGCTCCAGAGGTAAGTATGGTGTGAGGGGTGGGGAGGCAGGTGTGCAGTGGGTGGGCGCGGTGGGGCAGTGAGACTGCAAGGGACCGTTTTTTTTTTTAAATTAAGATGGCGGGAACGTTTGCCATGCAGGGTGGGCTCCCAGCGTGGCAGCTGCAAAAGCTGTTTGGGGGACTGGAGCTGATGGGGATTGGGCACCCCACCGGCCATAACAAGATTTGCCACACTGGGGTGGGCTCCCCAGCGTGGCACCCGAGAAAGGTTTTGGAGGGCGTGCAGCCATGGAGCCAATGGGGATTGGGCACCCCGTTGGCTATAACATTTGCCATGCTGGGGTGGACTCCCAGCGTGGCACCTGGGCAACTTTTGTTGGGGGCATGGAGCCGAAGGGGATCGGGCACCCCGCTGGGCATACAGTGTGTGGGAGGGAGGGACGCATCAGCACGCAATATGCGTGCGTGCGCGCAAGGCAAGGGCAGGTGGGGGGAGAGCTCTGCTCACTGGAAGCGGAGCTTCCTTTCAAATCTGTATGCCACTGCATTTTAGACTGCTGTCATAGACAGCTGCAGCAGTCATTGGAGGAACTGCGGCCGTGCCTGCAAACTCAGTGACTGAATTGGAAGAGGGGGTGCCACACCTCCAAAAACTCGGATGATGGCACTATGTTTCTTGCACATGCGTGCAAGCAACATAAAAATCTGTTTAACAGGCTGAGCCTAGTCAGGCACCCAACTTCAGTCCTGCATTTACAGTTCACAAGTTATAACTAAAATGAGTTTTGCTTTTGTTTTGCATTTCCTTATCCCTTGTGAATATTCCCCAATAAATATTTCACTGTTATGTTACATTTTGTCTTGTCAGCATAGTGGGGCCTATGCACAAAAAAAGGTTACCTACATGCCCATATCTGAGGCACGTAGGCAACCCTAAGTCAGAAAGCCATGCACAGGACCCCCGGCAGCATTCACTATCCACACACAACAAGGTGTATCCATGCCGGATACCCCCCGGCTGTGTGGACAGCACTGCACCAGGGGTGGGCGGGGGTGTGTGTGTCAGGTGTGTGCCTGCACTACATTCCATTCACAAAGGTAAGTAGTGCCATGCACAGAGGGGCACAGTTTATGGCAGCTGTAACCTACTGTGTGCCCCCATGGACCTCACTCGCCGGTGGTAGCAGGACTGGGAAATGACCCTCCATGCTGTCTCAGCCTACTAGGTTGATGGGGAGGGCAGGGGCAGCTGGTTGGGTGAGTGCCTTTACAAACCCCCATGTGTCCTGTACCACCAACCAGACCCCCCCAGTACAGGACAAACCCGTCCCTGGGGTAGCAGGAAATCCCGTGCCCCAATCCACATGCCAGTCCTATCCCCAAATGGCCAAATACACCCCCTGCCCCACACAAGGCTGCCCTGACCCTGTTAGTGTAAAACATATCTGCCCCTCCTAACACAGTAGTACCCTGTTCCTGTTGTGCCATAACATACCCACTCCCAACACAACCCTGCCCTGTCCCCATATTCCATAGGCAGACCCACTGCTCCACAACACAACACAGTCCCGTTACTGTATTCCACAGGAAGAACCCCCCACCCCAACCCATCACCCCATGCCCGTTGTTGATCTAGACATCCCCTCGCATGTACATAGCAGTGCCCTGCATCAAACAACCCAGATCTCCCAACTCCAGTTACCCTGCCAAAATTAGAGGCCAGTGGCTTTCACTCCACCCCTGGCATAACCCCCAAAACATACCTGCCAGGTGGTGCCATGAGCATAGATGGCCAGCAGCACAGCCTTTCCACATCTCCTCAGATGCTGGCCATCTAACTGCTGTTGGCAGTGCACTGCCTATTAGCAGCATGCTCCCAGCAGCAGTTAGATGGCTGGCGGCTGAGGAGGTGTGGGGAGGGCTGCTCTACTGGCTATTTATGCCTCAGCTTTTCCCATGCAGGTATATTGTTGGGGGGTCGGTGCCATGGGTGGGTGGGGGGACCACTGGCCACTGGCCTCTAATGTTTCGGGCAGGATTACCGGGTTGGGGGTATGGGTTTTTGATGCAGGGCACCTGTGTGTATGCGGGGGGATGTCTAGGTCAACAATGGGGGGATGTGACGTGTTGGAGGCAGGGGGTCTGCCTGCAGAATATGGGGATGGGGCTGTGTTGTATTGGGGGTGGGGAGTCTGCCTATGAAATATGGGGACGGGGCAGTGTTGTGTTGGGGGTGGGTATGTTATGATACAATAGGGCACTGATGTGTTGGGGGAGTGGGTATATTTTGCACTACCAGGGTCAGAGCAGCAATGTGTGGGGTAGTGGGGGTGTATTCAGTCTTTGGTGACAGGGCACTGATGTGTTGGTGGGCAGAACTTAATATGATGGGGCTTTACTGTGTGGCAGGTGGGAGGGCTCTTACGGGACTGCTGCACATGGGGGCATGGCCACGCGGGTCCGGGTGCATGCAGGTTTAGTCACACAGCTGGAACTGTGCCCTGGGTGTAAGTGATCCTTTCTGGGACCCAGGATGAGCATCTGATTGGATGCCCACCTGGGTCCGCTACTCTGCCCCCAGCTGCCCTGTGCAGTCCTGTGCACCGGGGGGGGGGCCATGGACAGGTGCCCCGCAGATGCACGCAGTAGTGCATATCACACACCTTGCACCTGTCTGGGGCCATGGAGCTGCATGAGTGGGGTACATGCCTAAGGTGCATAATTCCTATCCATTTGTACATAGCCCCATTGTTAGTAGTAAGTCATTAATTGCATTTTTGTTGATTTTAAGGTTGCACTGTGATTTTTCATGTGTAGTGGGGACACTATGGGGAGTTGGGGAGGTACTGCATGCCAGAGGGGTATACCGCTCTGACACCAGACCCATTTCAACTTACATCTGGGTGGAGGCACTGCACAAACTAAAAATATCTGGATATGACGCCCCCCAGTCAGGAAAAAAGGAAGTCAGGCCCTTCAACCTTGTTTGAGCCCACAAGGCAGGGGTGGTAACCATAACATCCATGGTGACCTGGTTACAATTAAATTGCAGGAATTGGGACCTTAGAGATTTTATTTTGAAAGACATTTTCATTAAAAAAAAAGATTTTGTTCCCCAATTAGACTCCATCTGTTTGCATTGCTCATCTCTGCCCTGAAATCATACACCTCTGCTAATGATATCACAACTTGTTGCCATGGAAATTATTCTGATGTCACAGGCAGAGGATTATGACTTCAGGACAGAAAATACAGCAGGAACAGAAGAAGTTTGAATGGCAAAGAGTCTGTCTTTCTACAAATGTATTTAGTAATACAGAATGAAATGTCCTCAATATGTTTTTTTGGCATGCTGTGAGTCCTGCCAGTGCCAGCTGTAATTTTTTGTGGGAAACTGGACAACCAGTTGAAATATCCACTGGCACATTTTGAAAAGAGTAGTGGATATCCTCATTCTGGTAGCCAGCATTCCACAAGAACGTAAGTATGGTAGGACAGAAGAAAGTTTTTTGCCTGTCAAGATACTTCCCCCCACTCTCAGTGGTAGTATCCATTTATTTTTGGCTAACAAATATACTGTACATCCACTCTTTCCTTCAATTTTTCCTTCTTTTTCAAGTTTACTATGCTGTTTAGTAAGGAATTCCATATACCCATCACTCTCTGTGGAAAGTGGTATTTCTTCCTGTCCCCCGAACATGTATCTTGCAATTGCATACTGTGTACTCTAGTAGTTCTTTCATTTTGTTTTTTACGTAGTCCCAGATATTTACACAGTTCTGGATCTTTTAGGTAATCATAGAGCATAATGAAGTCTCCCCTTACCCTCCTTTGCTCGGAGCTAAACTTGTTCAGAGTATCAAGTCTCTCCATGTGTTCAGTTGTGTCTCCATTCATTGATCATTGACATAATTGCTGTTCTTCGGTCTGTTTCTAATCTTTCAATGCCCTTCCTATGATATGGATTGCAGGACTGGCAACAGTATTCCATCTGAGGTCTCACATATGCACTGTTATGCTATCTCAATAAAATAGGTGATGCTGTTAATGTAATCTCTTTCCAAGTGACACTGTTGAAAATAAGACGATTAGTCTCAATCCAATTATCAACACAATAAATTAAATAATAATACTTTCTTATGAAAGGTTGATGTAATGAAGGTCTACCCATGGAGCAAACCAAGAATTTGGAGACTAGTTTTTCAGTCAGAGCACAGCTAAAGTTGAGTTTGTGAACTGCTTGAAAACTGAAATGATCATCATGCTGAACACATAATAAACTATTCTTTATTTTTATTTATTTATTTATTCAATCTTGGATTACAATACCTTTGAGCATGTAGCGGCTCATTTACAAAGGTTCCACGTCAGTGGAGAAGTGGTGATCAAACATACAAAGGAGGCAAAAAACAGAGGTTTGAAACAAAACAGTCAAGCAATAATGACATACTTAGTATCTAGAATAAAACTATAGATTAGAAGGGGAACAAAGTGAAGCAGAGACAGGAAGGTAAACAAGAGAACCATGGAAATGGGGGATGCAGCCAAAAGGCCTTGTCAAACCTGTATAGAGAGAGATAGTGTGTGCGAAGTACTGGCAATAGGGTGGACAAGGGGTGATGGGGGGGAGGTAGAGGTTGCAGGTGCAGAGGAAGAAGGGGATGGGGATAGGCAGGGGGTAGGAGGCTGAACAAGAGGAATAAAAGGTCCTTCTATTATAGTGAGAAAGTGAGAGCACATGGGTAGGTCGTACTCGCAGGTGGTGGTATCTTAAGTGTAGCAGTCACATGAACTGTTAGCCATTAGATGCACACAGAGCATATGTTTGAAAGGACCTAGTTTTGGTATGATCAAAATATCTCTGTGAAGTATGTTAAACCAAAGAGGTGTTCTGTAGGCAAATGAGCGCTGACCTTGCATTGTCCGGCATCTTGGAACATGGAGAAATTGGTTGGCTGAGCTTCGAGTATGCTGAGAGCTGCAGTGAGAGCTTAGAAGGTTCTCAGTACCAGGGGGCAAGAGGCCGAGAAGTGGTTTTTTAGCTAGTAGGCATGTTTGATATTGTATCCTTCCACTTAGCTGAAGCCAACCTGTTTGAGCATACATATCACATGTGTGGGTGAGGCGTGCTGCACCAGTGAGAAGTCGGCATGCCTTATTTAGTGCCATGGATATCCTACAGAGAGATGAAGTAGAAGCTGTGCCATAGATTACCAGGCCATAGTTGACAATAGATATGACAGAACTATGTATTGCAATTTTGAGGGCATCAGGCATCAGGCATCAGGCAGTGCTTGTGTCTGTGAAGTAATCCAATCTTGATATTGACAGCATTGGCAACATTATCAATGTGCTGGGTGTAAGATGGGGACAGGGGACTGAGAAACTT
Organism: Neoceratodus forsteri; assembly: GCA_016271365.2. Lineage (NCBI taxonomy): Eukaryota > Metazoa > Chordata > Ceratodontiformes > Ceratodontidae > Neoceratodus > Neoceratodus forsteri. The sequence goes on from CM057459.1 coordinate 743,071,971, forward strand.
TTTTGTGTGTGTATGGCCTAAATCAAATGTTTCCTCTGAAGAACCACTTTGAAAGCTTGGATATTACACATGGTAGGCACTGTGCAAGGTATAAATTATTCTAGAGGTTGAATACTGCTGCTGGCCATTTGGCTTTTAAAGGGGATACAAAAACATGTGTACAACAGTTTTGTTGGTGTGGATGAGAAAGAAGGCACCGCTGGGAGTTATACTTGTTAAAGTCTGATAATGGGCACCCTCCTGGGTTTGTACTGAGATGGCCAAGAAGCAGGCAGATGCGGCCCATGTCTGCATAACAGACAACAGTGCAGGAGCTGGCTAACAAAGGCCTGAGAGATCAATTGCAAGAACAGAGGGTTTTCTAAACCTTTTTTCTTCCCGGGATATTCAATTATTTTACCATTATTCAGTACAACTGCAGAACTTTATTGGTAGTATATGATATCTAAATATCTAAGTTTTTTTATTCAAAAGTGAATTTTTATTTTTAAGTTAATGTTTTTATGTAGTTTATTTCACCCATGACAGCCTAGCTTGAATTGCAAAAATCATATTTTCTTTGGAGTTCTGATATAAGTAGTACATCCAATCTGTATTAATAATGAAATCTGAGGTTCAGTATGTATATTGAAAATGACTTGTTTAATGCTATAGTAGGCTTTGCAAAATTAGTATTTTATATTGTATGTCAGTGGCTCAGTAAGTAGCATGCTTGCCTCTAACACAGGAAGACTAAATGGTCATGGGTTCTAGCCCCACACCAGGAACTGATATTTATTTATTGAATTTTGGTAACTGGGTAGGCACACTGAGACAAATTCATTCCCTTTTTCAGGGGCAACCTAGGAAGAGTGATACACATAAAAAAAGAGGCAATTGACATATAAAGGGCATGATACAATGGGCTGAGATTACAACAACATCAAGGCAAAAGTGGGTAACAAAATATATACAAAATTTACAAAATATATGCATCACAAATTATACAATATTATAGTAGTGAATATTGTAGTGAAGCACTAGTAGGGTGCTACACTCTTCAGCTGCTGTTATTGTCATGAGGTATTAAACTGAGGTCCCTTCTGCCTAGCTCTGGTGGCTGTCCAGGTGGAGGTTAAAGATCCCATGGCACGGACCATAACAGTAACTGATTTTTTAAAGTGTCCTGGCCAACAATCTCCTTTTCAATAAAACAGGACCTTGTAACCACCCCCCCACACCTGCCCTGGACACACCTGAAAATGAGCTGTCACAGCTCAGCAAGCCTTTCCTTTTAAGAAATTCAAATATACACGTAACTAGCCTCTCACCCGCCCCCTCCCCCTTCCTGGATCAAGTTTGGTTACTAAAGAGCTAATATGTGTAAGGAAGTATCTAAGTTCTGGAACTCTCCAGACTGCTCCAGAGGAGTTAGTTCAAACTGCTGAGCCACTGTGCATGCCTGCACATGTGCTCAATAGCTATGCTAATGTGGGTTGCTGCTGCCCCTCCCCTCCCCCTGTCTATATAGCGGAGAGGGAAGAGCACATGTGAGTTGTTCAAAACCCATAGTTTAGGGAGGAGTGCATAGTTCCTGGTGGGGGGGAGAGAGACAGAGAGAGAGAGAAGAGAGAGAGAGAGAGAGAGAGAGAGGAGAAACAGCTAGAAAAGAGTATTGGCTTCTCCCCCAGCCTTATAGGGGAGAGAGAGAGAGACAGAGACAGAGACAGAGCGACAGAGAGATAATGATCAGAGCAGAATAGTAACTGAGGGGAAGAGAATTAGAGTCAGCAGAGAGTGAACAACAGAGAAAGAGAGAGACGGAGTGCAAACCCTGATGCATGGGTGTAGACAGGCATACTCACTGTACATATTGGTGTAACCCCCCTACAAATGGGGGTTCCAGAAAAGTCTTCCTCGAGCTTGCTTAAATGCTCACTGCCAGGCTGGTGTCCTGCATTTTAACAGTTTAAATGTGATTGCCAGAGAGTGCCTGTACAGCCTCTGTGTACTGTCTCTTTAAGAGTTGCCTGGATTGCAGTCATAAGTAATCTGAGAGGGAGCTCTGTTGAAAGATGTAACTATTTGCTGAAAATCATTTACAGTGATAATGATAATGTAGTCTGTCTAACCTGCCTTCTTTGCAGCAAGGACTGTTTTGTTTATCTCCACTATCTTGGTCCTGGACTGCGAATTGGACCAATCAGTACTGGTGGGACCTAAAATAGAGCCGGAATACAGGAGCTGTCTGGAGTCAAAATCTGTAGAAATTGTAGTTTTGGGGTTTTTGTGCCTTTTTGCACCTGAAGGGGGAGGCTTTGTTGTGACTGACAGGAGGATCAGCCAACCAAACCATTTGGATCTTGGGGAATTTCCCAGGCTGCTGCAGCTAGTTTCAGTTTTGAGCTGAGAAGTGAAGAAGTAACAGCTCAAGTGATTTTGAGCAGCAGTTCTGTGTAGTTTTGCATAGGAAAACTGTGAAAGGGCTGAGTTTTGGCCTGCCTGTATGCCTGCTGTCCCCGAGAGGGAAAATAGAGTTTATTCGGACTGAATCTGAGTTGTGAGGACTATTTAAGCCACTGGACAGTGACCAGGCTTTAACCTGAAGAAGACCGAAGACTTGCTGAATGCGATCGGCTTGTCAGGATTTCCAGCTGCTTTTGAATCCCCGGTTTGTGCAGAGACTTTGCGATTGTGACTGGAGAGCAGTTTGCCTGGTACAGTAGAATTTCCTTACACATAAATGTGCTGTGTATTGAAAGTGGGTCGTGATTCGGTTCCCCACTGTGTGAACTGTGCTCTGCTTGCTGGTACCGTAGAATCCTTTACATGTAAATGTGTTGTGTATTGAAAGTGGGTCATGATTTGGTTCCCCACTATGTGAACTGTGCTGTGTTCTGCTTGCTGGAAGTTTTATCCAGCCTAATTGGACAGAATCCACGTTCGTCTCCATTCGACCTGGGCCATGCCACGCTGACCCTGTCAGACTACCCCACTGCACAGAGAAAGCCACCAACAAGAGGCTTGTCTGGGGATCAGCCCCCTGCTCCAGATTTGAACAGGAACAACGCCTCGGCGAATCGTGTGGGCCCTGCTTCTCCTGGCACTCCAGATTAACCACCTGCTGACTCAATTTTCGTCCAGCCTGTGTCCAGTCTTGGGTATCGTGAGTAATCATCAGGGTAGCTCCCTGCAACAACAGCCTAATCTAAAAGTGTGTCATCTGATTGTCTTGTTTTCTCTTCACGAACTGAGCCCTCCGGCTCTGGATTACAAATAGTGCGTGTTGTGCATGTTTTTTTCTCTTCCATCAAAGGGCCCAAACCAGCTGCAACATTCCTGGCTAGCCCACCATTCTCCAACTGGGTACCCAGAGTGTGTGATTGTTTATGGACCCTGAAGTGCATGCATAACTGTTTGATTGATAGAGCCTTTAAGCAAATTAACCTGATTACGCCTCTCTCTTGTTCAAGCCCCTTAAATAAATCAGATCTAACTCTTTTTTGCATTTACCCTGACTGTGGTTCAAGTTTGTGCAAGAGTACTGTATTGCTGTTATTTGCTGTGTATAACCTTGTTTTACAGAGGGTCCCCAGGGCCGGGCCAGAGGAAAGCCCTGGTGGTAAGTGCAAACAGTGTGGGTACTTGTGTGGTGTATCAGTGGTATTGTGAAAGTGATTATTGTGCATTGTTCCAGCCACTAGTAAGGAAAGAGGGGTTACAGTGTCCCAGAGGTCTGTGCCCAGGTTAGCTTGACCACTACCAACCCTGACCTCCAGGTGGAGGCACCCGTTTCACAACTCAGGCCCCTTAACCTGCTACTAGCCAAGCAGGCAGGGGTAGTAGCCCTTGGGATAGCGCCACCTAACGGTTACATTTTGGAGGCTCACCGCTGGAATTCTGTGCCTTCTAGTGGCCAAAAATTATGAATTATTGTTAAAGATTAATGGCTACCCCAGTAGAAATGGCTGTACACCAGTTGCTGGGGTGGTGTACTTGGCAGGAGATCAACCCCCAAAATGCTCTACTTATACTGGATATCCCCCTGGGTACCAGTAAAGACACTGTAGAGGGAGCACTCTCCAAAGTTCAATGTTTAAAAAACCCTGTGGTTGTGGGTCAACAGGCTGATCTGATCGCCCAAACTTTCATAGCCTTGGTAGAGTGTAGTCAAGGCCCCTTGAATTCTGCAGTTCTGCGGTTGCGGAATTTGCCGCAGAATTTGCATCATGCTGCAGAATACATATAGTGCCACAGAATGCATTGTTTTTGGTGAATTTTCGTATAAATATACTGTTTTTCCATAGTGTCAGGCTTTCTTTCCCACCTCGTTTATCCTGAAGCCCCTCCTCTATGCTCAGCATATGATCTCATCAATGACATCACATCATATTTAGCCAATGACAGGACTGCATTCTGCCAGAGAAATGAATAAATCATGCGCAGAAATCGAAAGGCTGCTGCCGCGGGGAAGTCAGAAACCACACAGAAATCAGAAAATTCTGCCGCAGAACACCAGGGCTGAGTGTAGTGGCCTTGTGGACAGCTGTAAAGTGCCACAGACTATTGCCCCAGAAGGGGTTCCAGCTGCCTGGAGAGTGATAACAAAAGACAGCAAAGACCCTGGGGAGGATGCGCTCCCACCTTTATCTGAGACTTTTGAGGAGAAATTTGCTAAGTTGTTGCTGGGGGAAGGAAAAACTGTAAAGAACTTTAAGAAACTATTCCTGCCACCTGGGGTGTTCCTTCCCCAACACCCCCTCCCATTCCAGCACCTGTTACTGACCCACCTTCTGTGCCCATGCCAGTGCTGGCCCCTATATCTGTACCTGCCATTAGTCACGACTCCGACCGAAGGCTGAGAATCTTCTCGGGCACCCTCCCCAACCCCCAGAGGGAGGATGACTGGGAGACCTGGATAGACTATTTTGCCCCCTAGTACTTGAATGGCAATGCTCAGAAGCAGAGAAATGAAAGAGGTTGAGTGAGAGCCTCCGAGGTCCTGCCCTGGCTACCATCCATGCCAAGCAGGCCAATAACCCCGAAGCAACTGCACAGGACTATCTTGATACATTGGAAAATGTGTATGGGAGCCCAGATTCAGATGAAGATTTGTGGTGGACAGTAAGAAATGCTCAGCAGTACCCAGGGGAGCCACTATCTGTGTATGTACCTCGGCTTGAAAAGCTGCTACAAGAGTGCCTCAGAAAGGGTAGTTTGCAGTCAAATGAATTAGATCGAACTAGGCTGGACCAGATCCTTAAGTCTGCTCCATTTTCAAAATTGTTACTGCTTCAGTTGCGCCTTGCCACCCGACTGGAATCGCCCCCCCCTCCTATGATGAGCTAATGAAAGAAATTCGGGGAGGGTTGAGCAAAGGCAACCCCATGGGGAAACTGCACCCACATCTGCTGCTGCTGCGAAAATGACTGAGAGTGATCAGCCAAGTGAGGCTCAGGGGCAAAAGTCGGCACTTAACGAGCACTCTGAGAATGCAAAGGACTTCCCGCCCTGGGCCCAGCATTGGAAAGACGGGCTACTTAAGGAAGTCTGAGAGATGAAGATGGGTGCCTCTGCAAGGGTTTCCCCCATGGAACAAGAAGAAGAAGAAGAATCGGCATTTATATAGCACTTTCATACACAGTATTCCAAAGCGCTTTACAAGCAATGCTAGACTGGTAGTAAAGTGACTGAATGTGTGGTGGCAGCCATGTCGCACATCATCACCCACACATAGCCTGGATAATTGCATGAACTGGTTTGTGGGAAGGGGAATGTTGGCCAGGACACCAGGAATTCTCCCTTCTCTTTGCGAAGAGTGCCCTGGGTTCTTTTACTTCCACCTAGACACCCACCAGGACAACACCAAGAGGGGCAGAAGGGGCCTCCGTTTAATGTTTCATCTGAAGGACGGCACACCCCAGCAGTACAGCACCCCCAATACTGCACTCGGATGCCAGTGATTTTTAGGTGCAAGTCCAATCCCAGTGTGGGACGAGAACCCACGACTTTCTGGTCCAGAGGCAGATGTGCTATCAACTGAGCCATGCTGGTACTTTCAGTATGTGACTGCCATGGGGTGGGGGGTACCCTCAGGCATCCGCTTCCAAGGGTGGCTCCAAGGCTGAGATCACCAGATTGACTGCCACTCTAAAGGAACTATTAAGACACATCGCACCACTCTCACTGCTGCAAGCAGATACTAGACCCCAATCTCTTACTACTGCTTCAGTTCCTCATACGATGTTCTCTCCCAGGATGACCCAGGAGTCTATCATTTGTCACAACTGTGGAAAGGATGGCCATATGAAAAGAGAATGCCGGTCTCAGAAGGACTTAGAAAGAGTAGTAAACAGACTTCTAGGGGATCTCCGAAAAGCAAATCAGTGGCTAAGGGGTGCCTGAAATGACCGCAGTGAGGGTTTGAGAAACCAAAACTCAAATTTTTTTGTGGCTAAATTGTCTGTCCAGGCCTCTGCTACTGCCTCTCCAGACTGGTCCAAAATAGTGGGCCCTTCAATGGAGACTATGGTGACAGCGAATGGTATTCACACTCATGCTGTGCTTGACAGTGGGTTGCAAGTGACCATTGTATTTCAGGACTGGTATGACAAACACTTATCTGATGTACCTTTGCAATCCCTGGAAGGCCTACATGTGTGGGACCTGAGCAACAAGTCTTATCCCTACCTAGGGTATGTCCACCTCTGGTTGTCTTTTCCTGCTACTGTAATGGGTGTAGAGGAGCGAGTAGAGACATTGGCCCTAGTGTGTCCCCCCCAACGGACTGTATGATGGGGTCCCCCTGTTAATTGGGACAAACGCCCATACGTTTGGGCGACTGGTGCAACTCTGCCATGAGAAACAAGGGCGACAGACTGGGAGAGCCCTGAGAATTCTGGCTCTGATCAATAGGGCCTATGATTTGCAACAGAAACCCGAGGACGTAGACCAGGATGAACCGGTGGGGATCGTGTGGAAGAAGAATCCCGATTCAATGGTACTGGCCCCTAACACCCAGTGTACCATTCAAGGGGAGGTCCGCCTCCGGAAAGATGTCAAGAACAAAATACTGATGTTGGATGTGCCAGGCAATGGAAAATTGCCAGAAGGATTACTGGTCAAGCCCAGCATCTTGCCTGCTCGTGCCCATGCCTATGCACGGCAAGTGATGGTCCAGATTCACAATGTGTCAGATCAGGAGATCCAGGTGAACAGAGGGTGCACCCTAGCTATGGTACACTGCACAGACACTGCAGTATTGTCCAGCAACAAGCACCCTGATGAGAAGGAGAGACTGACCCCAGACTTGTTTGACTTTGGTGAATCCCCGTTACCAGCTGAATGGAAGGATAGAATTAGCAAGAGACTTACCCAGAGAGACCAAGTGTTTTCATTGAAGGAATGGGATGTGGGATGTGTCCAGGGTGCAGAGCACCACATACGCCTGCACGATGAACGGCCATTTCGAGAGAGGTCCTGACGTCTAGCCCCAGCAGACACAGATGATGTGAGATGACACCTGCAGGAAATGCTCGCTGCTGGCATGATACAAGAATACAGGAGCCCATACACCTCTCCCATTGTGGTTGTGCATAAGAAGAATGGGTCTGTGAGGATGTGTGTTGATTATCGAACCCTGGACCGGCGGACCATCCCAGACCAATACATTATGCCTCGTATACAAGATGCCCTGGACTGCTTGAATGGGAGCAAATGGTTCTCGGTGTTGGATCTTCGCAGTGGATACTATCAGATCCTGATGGCCCTGGAAGACCATGGGGGTTCTATGAGTTTCTGAAGATGCCAGAGGGGATATTGGGCACCCCAGTCACCCCGGCCACCTTTCAGCGACTGATGGAATGTGCTGTGGGAGATATGAATTTGCTGGAATGCCTGGTGTACTTGGGCAATGTCATTGTGTTTGGGAGCACCTCAGAGGAGTATGAGAACTGACTGTTTAAAGTCCTAGACTGACTGGAAGACTTCTGCCTCAAGCTGTCCATTGACAAGTGCCAGTTTTTCCAAACCTCCATGAAGTATGTGGGGCACATAGTATCTACAAAAGGGATAGAGACTGATCCCAGTAAGGTTGAAGCACTGATTACTTGACCCCAGACCCAGAATCGGAAAGAATTACAACGTTTCCTGGGGTTCTGTGGCAACTACTGCAGGTTCATAAAAAACTATTCCAAGGTGATTCGCTCACTCTTGAACCTTACCCAGGGTTACCCTCCTTCCAAGCGTAAATACAGAAAAGGGGCCATCAAAGAACCAGAAGAAGTATACTTCCACCCAGGAGAAATCTTCGGGCCTTGCTGGATGCCTGACTGCGAAGCAGCCATCCATGAGATCATATACCAGCTCACCCACGCCCCCATCCTCACCTATGCTGACCCCACCAAACCCTATGTGCTGCATATGGGTGCCAGTCTGCAGGGTCTAGGAGCGGTACTGTATCAAGACTATGAGGATGGCCTGAGACCAGTAGCGTTTGCCAGTAGGAGCTTGACCTCGTCCAAACGAAACTACCCTGTGTATAAGTTGGAGTTTCTTGCACTAAAATGGGCCATCGTTGACCAGTTTCATAAATACCTCTATGGGGCAAAGATATTGGTGAAGACTGACAATATCCCATTGACCTATGTACAGACTTCAGCTAAGTTAGACACCACTGGGCACCGGTGGCTTTCTGCATTATCAACCTATGATTATGCTGTCGAATACAGACCGGGCCTGAACCATAGTGATGCGGACGCCCTATCACGAAGGCCGACTTCCAAGAGTGATTGGGTCAGGCTGTCTGAACCTGAGATTCGAGTATTGTGCCAAAAGTTAAAGAGAGATGAACAGATGTCTGCCGGACACAGTGGACTGTTTAGTAGATTGCTTGGGCCCTTCTGACACCTGCATACCAGCTTCTTATTGCCACTTCTCTGCTCTAGATATTAGTGGACTACCTCAATTTGATAATGACAGCATTCAGTGGGCTCAATCCCGGGATCCTATGATTCAGCCAGCACTTGATGCCCTGCATGCGGGGAAAGATGTGTCTAAGTTACGTTCCACTGACTTGCGAACTGCTTTACTGTTTAAGGAAGGCCCCAGATTGAAATTGCTCAATCAGTTGTTGTATAGAGAGACAGTAGATCATAGTGGTGAAGTAGACAAGCAACAATTGGTCCTGTCCACTGCCTTTAAAGATTTGGCACTGAGGTCCGTCCATAATCACATGGGGCACCTCGGTATTGACAGAACCCTTGACCTGATACGATCTCGCTTTTACTGGTCCAAAATGTGGGCCGATGTTGAGCACTGTGTAAAGACTTATAGTCGCTGCCTACAAAGAAAAGCCCTGCCTTAGAGGGCTTCCCCACTTGTTAATATTACTGACAGTGCCCCCGTGGAACTAGATACTGACAACAATAAAAATGGAAAGGGACCTGGGGGGTAGTCATATCAGATGACCTAAACATGGGCCAGCAATGTGAGAAGGCAGTAAGGAGGGCTGCAGGGATACTGGGATGCATAGGAAGTGGCATCACCAGTAGAAAACAGGAAGTTGTTGGCCCTCTGTACAGACAGTTGATAAGACCACATCTGGAGTACTGTGTACAATTCTGGAGACCCCATCTCCGCAAAGACATAGACAGAGTGGAGGCTGTCCATAGGAGGGCCACCAAAATGGTGCAGGGTCTGCACCAGAAGACATATGAAGAAAGACTAAAGGAGTTTAAGATGTATAGCCTCAAGGAAAGGAGGGAGAGGGGGGACATGATAGAAACTTTCAAATACCTCAAGAGAATCAGCAAAGTACAAGAGGGTAGCATATTTCAGAAAAAGAGATGTGCAAGAACAAGGGGGCACAATTTGAAGATAGAGGGAGGATGGCTCAGAGGTAATGTGAGGAAGTATTTCTTCCCAGAGAGGGTTGTTGATGCATGGAACAGCCTTCCTGGGGCGGTCATAGAGTCAAAAACAGTGGGGGAATTCAAGAATGTATGGGACAGGCATAAGGCAGTTCTTGTGGGAGGTAGGAGGAAGTAGGCTGTTGGTTAACTAGGATCTGCAGCTTATCTGTTAGGTAGGGAAATAGGCAGACTAGGTGAACCAAGCAGTCCTTATCTACTAACAAATTCTATGTTTCTATGTAGCCTGCATAGACTTCTTGTGTTTAGAACCTGATCAGCGGAACATTGGCAATGTGTTAGTGGTTACGGATCATTTCACATGGTATGCACAAGCTTTTCTCACCAAAGATCAAAGGTATCTACGTCGGCCTGGTGGCACTGAGGGCTGAGGCATTGGACACCTTACCTCGTACCACACCAGTGACCTGGGCTCGGGAACTAACACAGGCTGCTGGGGGTCGGCCAGGGAGGAGAAGGATAGAGCACCCAGCAGCTGCTCTCCTTCTCGGGGGGGTTAGCTGCACACTCCCACCACAATACTGCCATCTGGGGGAGCCTGGGTGGAAGGTGCAGTAGGTGGAGAAGCAGTAAGGGTATCGGGCAGATGTCGGCAGAGGGGCGGAGCGGGAGGCACATCTCATCATGCCTCCAAGCTCATTGCCCCTCATTGCACGTCGACGTCTGGAGGATAGAATACAGGAAAAAACATCATGGTCTCTTCCTAGGCGACGACACCTCTCTGGGGAATCTCCAAGCTCATCAGGCAGACACTGCTGTACCGATTCCACACACAGCATGTTGGTTTGAGAAGTTAAGCATGGGGGGGTCCCTTCTCACCCCTACCCAGAGGGTATACTGTGGGTAATTAAGGGTGGAACCAGGTGCTCTAGGGGCAGATCACGATGAGGGTAGAACCTGCAGATGAGGGTAGAACCTGCAGAAGAGGATGTCTGAGAGAGTGGAAGAGAGGAGGCAAGTAGGGAGCATAAATATAAGGTTAAAAATAAAGGCATCTACCATGGCAAAGGTGCTAGTGGAAAATTTCTTTGTCCACTATGGTGCCCCCCAGCGGATCCAATCTGACCAGGGCAGAGACTTTGAGAGTCGACTAATCAAAGAAATGCTCTCTCTATGGGGGTGCGAAAGTCAAGAACCACCCCCTATCACCCTCAGGGAGACCCTCAACCAGAGCATTTTAACTGCACCCTTCTAGACATACTGGGCACCCTACACCCAAAAGACAAGCATAAATGGAGCCAGCAGATTAGCACCTTGGTACACATAAACAATTGCTCGAAAAATTATGCTACTGGGTTCTCCCTCTACTGCCTCATGTTAGGGAGAGAGGCCCGGCTACCAGTTGATGTCTGTTTTGGGGTTTCTCCAGATGGGGTCCAAGCCGAAAACTACTTGCAATATGTAAAAAAACTGAAAGCTCAATTGAACCATGCTTATCAACTGGCCCAGACAATGGCCACCAAGAGAAATCTAGCCAACAAAGAGAGGCATGATAAAAAAGTAAAGGCTCAAGAGCTTTGACCTGGAGACCGTGTGTTGTTACGCAATTTGGGACTGCATGGTAAACACAAAATTGCTGATCAGTGGCACCATCTTCCCCATGTAGTAGTTGGAAAGTTGGATGATTTACCTGTGTACAAGGTGCGCCCAGAGAACAACTCCAAAGCTATCAAGACCATGCACCTTAACCACTTGCTACCTATTGGCCAAGTCATAATTGAGGCTGAACAATCAGAGACTGATTCCCCTGGGCCAGTGACTCATGCTGCTGCAAGGAAGAGACAGTCACCCTACCCTAGTGGATACAGATTTAAGGGTTCCTCTCCCAGCAGGTCCAGACTGATAGTGATTGTCAGTCAGATTCTGATGAAAGTGAGTGCGACTATGCCTATTACCCCTCTTATGAACTGAGTCAGCTGTTTCGAGGAAACCCCATGATTAATTGTGGGGGTGAAGCTTGGCCTTCTGGACTGCCTGACCCCCCCAACCTTGTCCTTGGAGCCAATACTCCCTGAAAGTGAAGTGCAAAGTATCACGTCTGAAGATACTGAGTCTCTGTGTATTATGGAACTGTATGATTTGCCTGATGGAGGGGCTGAGGGTTTCAGTCTTTCTGGTGACATACCAGAACTTGAAGAACACTATGAGAGTGATGACCACCCCCCTTCAGTGCCTCAAAGCTTAATTGCGCCTGAGCCTTCACAAAATGAGTCAAGTGTTATAGAAACAGAGCCTGCAGAGCAAGGAGCCGAATGGTGCCCCAAGTTTGGATGTTCCCCTCCAGGCAGAGGCACCCCTCACAAGTGATGAAAGCCCCAAGACTGTTGCTGAAAGTACAGAGACTGTGGTTGTTCCCCCTAGAAAGACTGGACAAGCTGTCAGGCCAGTATTGCGTTTCGGCTATGATTCTCCGGGGAGGTCTGTGGACTTGTCTCTCAATGTGGTGCACAAAGGTGTTTATGTCTCACCAAGCTCACTGCCCAAATTGAGCTTGACAGTCAATTCCAGGTTACTTGTCTTTCCCTCTCACCATGTTGCCCCTGCCCTCTTTAGCCCCAAGTTAGCTGATAGAGAAGGGCCCCCTTTTGCATTGTTTAAGGTACAAGAAATGATTACCTGATTCAGTATGGTAATGTTCAATTTACCTGTGTGAAATATGCAAATTGTGTTGTCAGAATGGATATAGTATTGTGAAGTGCAGAGAATATGTATAGTAAAGTAATAAGTTTATGTTAACTGATGCATGATGGTACAGACTTGACACGGACGCCAAGTTTTCTCCAGGCATGCTACAAATGGGGGTTCCCAAAAAGTCTTCCTCGAGCTTGCCTAAATGCTCACTGCCAGGCTGGTGTCCTGCATTTTAGCAGTTTAAATGTAATTGTCAGAGAGTGCCTGTATCACCTCTGTGTACTGTCTCTTTAAGAGCTGCCTGGATTGCAGTCATAAGTAATCTGAGAGGGAGCTCTGTTGAAAGATGTAACTATTTGCTGAAAATCTTTTAGAGAGATAATAATAATGTAGTTTGTCTAACCTGCCTTCTTTGCAGCAAGGACTGTTTTATCTCCACTATCTTGGTCCTGGATTGCAAATTGGACCAATCAGTACTAGTGAGACCTAAAATGGAGCTGGACTACAGGAGCTGTCTGGAGTCAAAATATGTAGGAATTGCAGTTTTGGGCTTTTTGCACCTTTTTGCACCTGAAGGGGGAGCCTTTGTTGTGACTGACAGGAGGATCAGCCAACCGAACCTTTTGGATCTTGGGGAATTTCCCAGGCTGCTGCAGCTAGTTTCAGTTTTGAGCTGAGAAGTGAAGAAGTAACAGCTCAAGTGATTTTGAGCAGCATTTCTGTGTAGTTTTGCATGGGAGAACTGTGGAAAGGGCTGAGTTTTGGCCTGCCTGTCTGCCTTCTGACCCTGAGAAGGAAAACAGAGTTTATTCGGACTGAATCTGAGTTGTGAGGACTATATAAGCCACTGGACTGTGACCAGGCTTTAACCTGAAGAAGACCGAAGATTGTCTGAATGCGATTGGCCTGTCATGATTTCCATCTGCTTTTGAATCCCTGGTTTGTACAGAGACTTTGTGATCATGACCAGAGAGCAGTTTGCCTTGTACAGTAGAATTTCCTTACATGCAAATGTACTGTGTATTGAAAGTGGGTCGTGATTTGGTTCCCCACTGTGTGAACTGTGTTCTGCTTACTGGAAGCTTTATCCAGCCTAATCGGACTGAATCCACGTTCATCTCTATTCTGGCTGCGTGATGCCACACTGGCCCTGCCAGACTACCCCATTGCACAGAGAAAGCCACCAATGAGAGACCTGCCTGGGGATCAGCCCCCTGCTCCATGCTTGAACAGGAGCGACGCCTCGGCGAATCGTGTGAGTCCTGCTTCTCCTGGCACTCCATATTAACCACCTGCTGTCTCGATTTTCGTCCAGCCAGTGTCCAGTCTTGGGTATTGTGAGTAATCATCAGGGTAGCTACCTGCAACAACAGCCTAATCTTAAAGTGTGTCATCTGATTGTCTTGTTGTTTTCTTTTCACTAACTGAGCCCTCCGGCTCCGGATTACAAATAGTGTGTGTTGTGCAAGTTGTTTTCTTCCATCACAGGGCCCCGACCAGCTGCAACGTTCCTGGCTAGTCCACCATTCTCCATCTGGGTACCCAGAGTGTGTGACTGTTTATGGACCCTGAAGTGCATGCATAACGGTTTGACTGATAGAGCCTTTAAGCAAATTATCCTGATTACGCCCCTCCCTTGTTCAAGCCCCCTAAATAAATCAGATCTAACTCTTTTTTGCATTTACCCTGACTGTGGTTCCAGTTTGTGCAAGAGTACTGTACTGCTGGTATTTGCTGTGTATAACCTTGTTTTACAGGGGGTCCCCAGGGCCGGGCCAGAGGAAAGCCCTGGTGGTAAGTGCAAACAGTGTGGGTACTTGTGTGGTGCATCACGGGTATTGTGAAAGTGATTACTGTGTATTGCTCCGGCCACTAGTAAGGAAAGAGGGGGTTTACAGTGTTCCGGAGGTCTGTGCCCAGGTTAGCTTGACCACTACCAACCCTGACCTCTGGGTGGAGGCACCCATTTCAGAACTCAGGCCCTTTAACCTGCTACTAGCCAAGCAGGCAGGGGTAGTTGCCCTTGGGATAGCGCCACCTAGGGGTTACATTTGTGTACAGTTTTGAGTCCCTGTTCCAAACCATATGCCTTTCTGTTAACATTATCAATATAATCGGTAGTATTTGAATTGGTATAGGCCACTGAGCAGTGTATTTGTTTAAACTTCTATTGTTTAGGAGACACATCTGTGTAAAACCTCTTTAGAAATTAGAGGAGTCATCTGATAACAACCTGATTTGTTTTTAAAGGGGCAGCATTTGGAGAAGATGTGTACATTTTTTAATGGGGGGTGTGGCAGTTGAAGTTTGTGTGTACAAAACAGAAATTTCTGGCCACACCCCTGCCCTGATGCCACACAGTCTCATACAGAGCAGTGGGAAAATGCAGAGGAGTTGTGGGGATCTCCCCTCAAGCAAGTCACCTGAGATCCATGAGGACCTGCTCCTGCTTTCACACAGTTTGCAGCTTGGAGGTAGTATCCTAAAGGCATAAGACTGAGCAGTGGGGGTGTAAGAAGAAGTCTTGCCACTATTTTGTTGATGCCATACACTCTAGTGAGAAGCCACATATGCGTATAATAATCCAGTCCAGTATGTGTCTGCTGCCCAGGGATTTTCAAAATAGTTCATCCTTTACAAGTTGGAGCAGAAGGTAGGATAAGACAGAACCCAAAGAGAGGTACCCATGAAATCAGGCCTCCTAGGAGAAGGGTAACATCTGCCCCCAGAAATACTGTATAGTCCAGAGAGTGGGGGCTTGGGTAGCACGATACCCACCACAAACTGATATTGTCTTGGATGTAAACCGGTGAAATGTGGAATGAGGGTATAGGCAGAAAAGTTATGTAGTTGAATCCCTACAATTCTCTCGGCTCCCGACTGAGGATAGCCCCGCCACCCCCACCACCACCCTTGGTCAGCTCACCATTATATAGCTGCAGACACATGACGACTGAAACCAATCAGCTGACTTTCCCATCAGCAAGCTATCATTTCTCGCCACTAGAGGCCGCTACTGCAACCTTTAGCTTCTTTTTCAACCTCCTAGCCACAATGCTGCATTACCCAGTTTTGTGCCTACTACTTCAATTTCCTCTTTCCTACAGAGTGCCTATCTATCTTCCTCCTCCCCACCTCGGCACCCCTTTGACTACCCCTCTTTCTTTTTCGTCCCTTCCCTTAGGAATACCTCCTCAAAACTCTGTCTGGCACACTCCCACCTTGCAACCTCAATTCTTTCCCTTCTTCCCTTTTTACCCATCCTCCCACATTTCCCACCCACACTCACCTTCCCCAACCATTCACCCTTCACGGCTTCACTCTCACCTGCTGAACCTTGAGGCCTTTCTCTGATGCTTAAACCTAAGTACTCCACCCCCTAGGCATAGTACACGAATCAGTAAGAAATCCTTTCCACTCTCCTTTCCCCTGCTACTACTACTCCTGGCAGGTGACATCCACCCCAACCCGGGCCCCCTAGCACCTAGTCAGACCAGGCCAGCTCCTGCTTACTCATCAGCCCAGTTCTCAGATTCTCTCCCCAAGGGGCTCCGTATTTTTCATATTAACACTAGGAGTTTGCTCCCCAAAATAGATGCCCTATCCGTCTGGGTAAACCAGTACAAAGCAGACATACTCTGTGTCACGGAACCCTGGCTATCTGCCAAAATCTCCAACTCCTCGCTTGCTATCCCTAACTACATCGTGTTCCGGCAGGACCATGGCAAGTGAGGCGGGGGATTAGCGCTGTACGTCAGGCATTCCCTAACTTGCTCCATCAGCTTCAAGGAATCCTGCCCAGCCTCCCACGAATCTCTAGTAGCCCTCCTCTCCTTTCCCTCATCCTCCCCCCTTTACATTGGGGTCCTATACACCCCCCCAAAGACCTCCCCTGACTCCCTCATCAAGGCGATCACTACTATCTCCTCGGTCGCAACAAATGGCGAACTCATTCTACTAGGTGATTTCAACCTCGACTGGCTGTCCCCCACCGCCAAAACCACCGGTCTGAGAATCGAAGCTCTAAACCTCTCCCAACTAATCCAGGAACCCACCCGCCTAAACCACCGGTCTCAAAATCACTGCCTTCTGGACTGAATCTTAACTTCCCATCCGCATAGGGTCACTGCCTTAGGCACCCTTTCCGATGCCCTTAGCGACCACTGCATCACTTACTGCATCCACAAAATCCACTCACCACAATCCGGCCCCAAATTCATCTGGTCTCGCTCGCTACACCTCCTCGTCGAAACCGCCCAACAGTATGACCTTTTTTAATGCTGACTGGCTCCCAGTCTTTGCCTCCCAAGATGTTGACCTCACCCTATCCCACTTCAGCAGCATCCCCCTAAGCACCTGGGACCACCACGCTCCCCCCAGGAAAGCCAAAGTTAAGTGTTACCATCACCCCTGGATCACTTCGGACCTCATCTCCTTATGTCGGGCCAGGGACAAGGCATGGAGGCTGTATAAAGCTTCCCTTACCCCTTGCTGCCTCCAAACTTACAAACACCTCAGAAACAAATGCACCAATGCAATTCAGAAATCTAAAGCCTCATACTTCAAAGCATAACTTACCTGTAACCAAGCCTCCCCAGCATCCTTCTGGAAGGTCCTAAACTCCCTTATGGATCCTCCCGCTAAGCAAGCCAGCCCAGTTCTCAGCTTAGATGGCAGAACCGTATCTGATCCTGTTTCTGTAGCTGAACTCTTTAACTAGTTTTTCATCTCCTGTGCCCTGCCAGACTCAGCCCCCCACCCAACTCCACAAATCCCTCCCCCTCTGACTCCGGCTTCCTCTTCCCCCCTTCATGCCCCTGGAGGTCTACTCTGCCCTCACCACTCCAAACCAGTCCAAAACTAGCCCTGATGGCTTACACCCCAGAATGCTCCACATCGCTGCCTCAGCTATAACCACGCCCTTAACACACCTACTCAACTTCTCCCTCTCAACAGATATGGTCCCCACCACCTGGAAACTGGCCAAAATCCTTCCCCTGCATGAAGGTGGAGACCCCTCCCATCCAGAAAATTACCGACCTATCTCTCTCCTCCCCTCCCTCGCCAAACTACAAGAATCCCTTATGCTCTCCGAACTGTTAGCATTTCTCTCCACAAACAGCTTCCTCTACCCTTTCCAATCAGGCTTTAGAAAACATCACTCCACTGTCACCACCCTGCTATGTGTAACTGACTCTATTCTCACTGCCATGGACAAAGGCCAAACCATCTCCGCCATTTTTATTGACCTGGCGAAAGCCTTTGACTCAGTCTCCCACCCCCCGCTACTCTGCAAATTAAGCTCCTTCAGCCTTGCTCAGCCTACCATCAACTGGTTCCGCTCTTACCTCCAGAACAGGCAGCAGTCGGTTCAAATAGGGGACACTCTCTCCCCCCGCTACTCATCCTTTCAGGCATCCCCCAAGGCTCTATTCTCAGACCCATCCTTTTCTCTCTTTTTATAAACAACCTTCCCTCCACCTGCCTCTCCTCTAATGTGCATCTATATGCCGATGACACCATCTTCTTTGCCTCAGGCCCCTCCAATGATAGTGTGCTTCCAGATCTTCAAAGTGACTTTAACAGGGTCCAAACCTGGTTCCAAAAATACAACTCAAACTAAACACCAAAAAAACAGTAACCATGGTATTCAGTACAAGATAAAAGCTCGCCTCCTACCTACTCCCCCACCAATCTGCATCCTGGAAGGCTCTCCCCTCAAGATGGTGCCCGCTTTCAAGTACCTGGGTGTCTGGCTGGATAGCCACCTCAACTTTTGAGTCCACATCGAGGCTATCTGCACCAAACTCTGACCCAAGCTGACCAGCCTCTATCGCCACAAAACCAGCCTTCCCCTCCCCGCTCGTAGTGAACTCGTACGTAAAACCATCCTACCTGTCCTGGACTATGCGGATATCATCTATGGCACAGCCCCAGCCTAATCCCTTTCAAAAATCGACACCCTTGTCAACTCCTTCTGTCGTTTTGCCACTGCCTCTCCCCCACTTACTCACCAATGCCTCCTCTACTCTTCTCTATCCTTGACCCCACTCTCACACAGGAGGACCATCCACAGTGCCTCCCTCTTAGCTAAATACTGGCTAGGCTCCTTACCTTCTTATCTCTCCTGCTGACTTTCACCAGCCAGGTACTCTGGCTACCCTCTCCACCACTGAGATGCACACATGTTCCACCTCACATGCCCCCTCTCTGCCTCGGGACAGGCAGCCTTTTCCTATCATCTCCCCCTTCTTTGAAACAATCTCCCTCCCAACCTCCATCAGACCCCCTTCCTTGCAGCCGTAAAACTACTCCTCAGGCTCCTCCCCTCCCCCTCTTGCCCCAGTTGCTCATCTGGTCCCACCCCGATTCAGGCTTAGCCTTCTATGGCTGGCCTCTTACGGTAATATTATGCTCCAGTCAGCCCCGCCTTTCGTTCACCGATAATCTTACCGTCCAATCCCGGTGCTAGTCCACTCTATCTTGACACCAGTTGTGTAAGCTGTATATACCAACTTCTGACTTATGCTGATTATGCAATCATTAGACATGAATTGTCCCGGATGCTGAATCCCACGTCTGAACAGGAAATTAGCTGGGCTGTCCTGCATACTGCTGTTGTACTATACGTCTGTAACAAGATCTTGTTGTATTTTCTCTGTTTAGTTTTCTGTGTACAACTTGTACCCATTTCGCAACTGGAAACGAGCCTCGGCTCAGCGTGACTTTTCCGGTCACCAATTTTAAATAAATAAAAAAAATAAAATTCAGGGACCTTAAGAGAAAGCCCAACCAGCTTTGTGTGCCTGATAGAATATGTTGTGTGGAGTTTAACCAATTATTTATGCTTAACTAATAATTCCCTCAAGTGGACACTGGCCTTTGTAGATATATTTTCATACTGTTTAGCAGTCCTTAGGGATCCTGCTGTTATCCACAAATGCCAAGACATAATAAAACCCTCAGCTATTTCCTTGAAGGTTACGACCCATAGCACTTGGTGCCCGGGAGAACAGTTACAAAATGGAGCCCAAACTGGGACTGGGGTGTTTGTGTAGTCCACGGCTATTTACTGTATCTTAAGACCAGTTTGAGGAAAATCAGTCCAGAAAAGGCCTCATTTCTACGAAATAAAAAAAGCTGTTTTGTAGTTTATTTTTTCCAGCTTCATTGAGATATAACCAGCATGTGAGGAGCTACAGGGGGAGGGGGAGTGTATCCAGCATAAGCTCATTAGAACAGTATTGTGCGACTGGAAAAAGAGCCCAGCTGAGCTCACCTCTGCATGTGAGCAGTAGAGGCTTAAGGAAAGCCTTGTGCTGTCTGCATGCTGAAAGGGTGCCTGCTCATGGAGGAAAGAAGAAGAGGAAGAGAACAGCCAGTACAGATCATCTTAGGTCTACCACCATCCTCATGGTTGCAGTGCCAGTCATCATGGAATGACCAGATGATGTTTTGGGAGAACTGCTAAGCTAGTCCTGTTCCCCTTTTGTCCCACCAGAGCCAGAGAAGAAGTTGCTGAAAGAGCACAGCTACCATTGCCGCTGCTGGAACTTTCAGTATTACACCCAACCATCCTGCCAAGAGTGGTGAAAGTGAACAGTGCTTACCACAGCATTCACCTTACACAAACTGCAAAACAACAGGCACTGTTTCACACTTTTAGCTGTGCTATGCCGGTGTAACCCCCCTGCAAATTGGAGTTCCCAATAGTCTCCTAGGAGCTGGTTAAGTGCTCCCAGCCTGAATGGTGTTCGGCGTTTAAGCCGTTTATCTGTGAGTGCTTTTAGAGCCTCTGGTACTGTCTCTTTAAGAGCTGCCTGCTCACAGGCTAAATTAGCTTGAATAGGGGGACTGTGTAGTTAATGCCCGAATCCCGCCCTAAGCTGCCATCTGATCGCTTCTTTTCTGCAGTCGCTAAGAGTGCAGAGGGAGCCCATCTGAAAGATGTAACTGTTTTCCTGAAATCATTTAGAGAATTAGTAAAATTGCAGTTTGTCTAACCTGCCTTTATTGCAGCTGGGACTCTGTGTGTGTTGTCCCTCCATTTTGGACCTAAACTGCTGATCTGGACCAATTGGGTTAGAGGAGCCCTAAAATGGAGACTGCCTGAGCCAACCAGAACTTGGACTCTCACCTGGAGCCTGCTTAAAGGGGGAATGTATGGCAGGTGCTTCTGGGAGCTGTAGTTTGGACCTTGGTGCCTTTTTGCGCCAACAGAGGAAGCCCTGCAGTGATTGACAGCCTAATCCACCAACTGAACTTGTGTGGAGCCTAAGGGAAATGCCCTGAACTGTTGCTGGAGATCCAGATGCGAGTTGACTGTGAAGAGAGTAGGAGCTCTGTTCTGCTGCGGCGTGCAGTTCATGCGGGAAGCGTGTGTAAGGTCCTGAAGTCGGCCTGTAGCCATTGGCGAGTGCACATCGCACTGAATCCGAGTTGTGGAAAGATAAGGAGGAAGTCTGCAGAACCAGGCTTGCACGTAGAAGACCGAAGATTTGCAGAAGTGCGATCGGCCTGTTGGGGACTCTATTGCTGCGTGTGTTCTCGGGTTTTGCAGTATTTGCGATCGGGATCGAGAAGCAGCTGCCTGGTATAGTAAATTTCTTTACATATAAATGTGTCTAGTGCTTGTAGGGGATCGCGATTCCTTTTCCCCTTGTTCTGTGAGTTGTGAGCTGAAGCTGGAAGCCAGACTCAAAGCTAATCGGACTGAATCCATCTGCTATCCAAATCAGTTAGGCCCTGCCACAAGGGTCTCATCTCCATGCTCTGCTCATCCTGGCCATCCAGAGCCACCTCCTCAGTTCAGCTCTCGGTTTGGGGTTTGTGAGTACAAATGGGGTACCTCCCCTCACCTTCATTTAATCAAAGTGTGTCAACTGATTGTTTTGTGTTCTTCTGTTTGTGGACTGAGCCATCCGGCTCCGGATTACAATTTGTTTGTGCATTTGTTTTCTTCATACAGGGCCCCATCCTGCTGCACCAGCATTCCAACCCCGGGCAACAGACCTGGCTAGCCCCTTACCATCCTGGGTACCCAGAGTGTGACTTGTTGGACCCTTTTATGCCTGCACAGTACTATGATTTGAATATTGCCAATCAACCTGATTTCCCCTTCCTGTGTTCTAGTTCCCTGAATAAACCAGATTTGTTATTGTTGAACTTTATACTGTCTGAGGTGTCAGTACATATAGAACCAGCATTGCAATCTGTGTTTGTGTATGTTGCTTAACCATTGTTTTGCAGGGGGTCCTCAGAGACGTGCTGCAGAATCCGTCTCGAGGGTTAGTGGTATCTATATGTGCAATCAGTGTTCATATGCGGGGTATTGGGAAAGTAACTCCTGTGAACTGTGTGGGCCACTAGTGGTAACAAAGGGGGGGTCACAGTGTAGTGTCCCAGAGGGCTGTGCCCAAGCTAGTTTAACCACTATCAACCCTGATCTCTGGGTGGAGGCACCCGTCATAGTACCTAGACCCCTCAACCTGTTAGCAGCCAAGCAGGCAGGGGTAGTAGCCCATGGAATAACGCCACCTGGGGATTACACCAGACTACTATGGAACTGTATAGAAAATACTTTGAAAATGTATGGTTTCTGAGTGCATGATAAGGGGGAACTGAATTCATTATCAAGATCATCACAGCTAAGGCAGCCAGCTAGGCCAGTGAAACAAACACACAGACACACAGACACACAGGCACACACACACACACACACACGTACACACACACACACACACACACACACACACACACACACACACATAGACACACACACACATCAAGATTGTGACTGTATAAATTGGGTTGCTAACCCACCCCAAGCCATCTTCTACCAACCAGAAAAAAATAAAAAAATAACTGGGGGGGAGATGGTTCACATGTTTCAGGCCCAAGGAGATCCATCACCCAGCTGCTCCTGTGTCTACTGTCTCACTGGGGAGTGGCCATGTTCTATATTCAGCTTGTAGAGGGTTACAAGGCAAAGATGGCAACTGATGTCATTTGACTTCTGTTTTCACACATTAATACATGCAGCAGGGAACACTTCAGGGACAGCCGTAGGCTGAGACTTATGATATCCCTCAGGAAAACCCTCCCTTCTAGAAGCATGTCACACCTTCTTTTTGAAAGACCTCTGAGTTTACCCTTTTTTCAAATCTAAGTTTTATACTCCTGGTATTTGATAGAGGAAAATATTTTTAGAGTCAAAGTATTGTGTGTTGTGGTATTGAGTGTTTTGTTATGGGTACTGTGAAAGAAAGCCAAAAGATAAGAAGGCAAAGAAGAGGACAATGTTTTTGTGTGAGGGTGGGAATGCCGTATACCTCGTAGTTTTGCCAAACTGTTTTTTCTAGGAATGTAAACTAATCAATAGAGGGGTTGTGTGATGTATTTTTCATTGCAGGAGTAAGGTTTATCTCGTTGTGTGTGTGTGTGCTCGCGTGCGTGCGTGCGTGCGTGTGTGTTCAAGTTTATTGTAGGAAAACTCTGTTGAGCATGCTCATTCACAAGGAGATCCTAGTACAACACAGGTGTACAATAACCGGTTTACCAAATAAAATGAACATACTTCGAATAAGACAATGTGTTTCATACATCACAATGTACAGACACAGTAAAAAACAGGTCTTGGCTGAGCTTTCTTTCACCTGTTCAAGAGTGTTGATATAGTAGTTAGATATTGCTGAGTAGATTAGTTTGATGCAGGAGTTTCTGGCAGTTCTAAAGTCCTGCCAATCAGTTTGGGACTTAGAACACCTGGCTTGGGCCCAAAGTTTATCCTGTGCTACAAGTGAAGCTTTTAGAGCTGGTGTGAACCAGCAGTGGGAGAGTTTATGGGCTCTAATTTTGATGAAGGGTGCATGCCTGTCAGCTAGTTGGAGGAGATGGGTATTGAGGATAGCAGTGGTCTCATCCACAGTTTTGGCGAGGTACAGGCTTTTCCAGTTAGTTGCCTTGAGGTTGTTGAGATAGTGACAAGCATTGAATTTACCAAAGCTTCATTTGGTTGTGTATTTAACGGGAGAGGGCCTTTCTTCTGGGCTCTGGTGCACACAACAATATCGAGGTTGCTCAGGTTGTTGTAAAACACAGTGCTGAATTCAGGATCTTGTTGGGATGAATCGATAGGATGATGTCAAGGAGTCAATTGATATGTCAGGACAATCAGTCCTGAAATATGCTAGAAGGGGAAGGGAAAGACCCCATTTAATTCTACATCTGAGGACACACAACCTGGCTGATAGTACATTAGAGGTAGTCCAAAAGAGGCTTGAGGAGCTGGGAACTTTGTGCGAGGGGAGGGTAGATCAGTAACTTTTTCTGAGGTATTGCCAGTGCCTAAGGCAAGCACAGCTAGAAAACAAAGGATCAAGGGATTTAATGAATGGTTAGGCAAATGGTGTCACACCAAAGGGTATAGGTTACTGGGAGGGTGGGGAAGACCTGGGAGGACAGTAGTCTATAAGCTAAGGATAGACTTCACCTAAATGAAGAGGGCAAGAAGGTGCTGAACTGGAAGCTTGGGGAGTATATTGAGGTAGCTGGACATTTAAACTAGGAGAGCGGGGTGGCAGGTGGATGGATGGCATACAGTGGCCACAAGATAGGAGGCAGAGCAAGCTTACCCCCCAGAACAAGGGCGATGAACTAGGTAGAAGTTAAAGAGGGGATGCTGGAAGTGGAGGGCAGAGGGATGGGGAGGGATGGGAAAGGGATGGAAGATGGTCACCATGAATGCTAGAAGTCTGAAGGATGAAATGAATGACTTACAGGCCCTTATGGTGGAGAGGGAGGTGGACTTGGCAGCCATCACTGAAACATGGGCCACCCAATACCATGACTTGGACCTGGAGGTCCCAGGGTACAGAATATTCTGCAGGGATAGGGAAAATAGGAAGGGGGAGTGGCATTATTTTTTGTTTATTTATTTATTTAGTTTTTGTTGACCGGGTAAGTGCGCTAGACAAATCCTGCCTATTTTCAGGCACGGCCCAGGGGAAGGGGATACAGATGAATGCCAACTGACCTTGAACCAGATTAAGCTGTTGGTGGTATTTTTAGTGAATGAGGGAAATTATGGCCAGGACACCGGGGAAGTTCCCCAACTCTTTTCGATAAGTGCCATGGGATCTTTAACATCCACCTGAACTACCACCAATCCAGGCAGATGGGACCTCGGTTTAACGTCTCATCCGAAAGATGGCACCTCAGAAGTGCAGCACCCCTCTCATGCTGTACTACAGTGTCAGTACTGGGATATTAACCCAAGTGCCAGATGTGGGAACTGAACCCACAGCCCTCTGATCTCCCGGCCTCAGAGGTGAGTGTGCTACCTACTGAGCCACTGATACTGTATAAATTGTAGGTGAGGGAGGGGCTAAAGTGCATAAGGGAGAAACAAAGTCATTATGGCTACTAATCCAGGATTCCAGGAATAGGACTCCCCAGATGGGAGTGGTGTACCGGCCACCATCCTGGAAAGAGGAGTTGGACAGGGAACTTGCGAGGCAGATTAGGAGGGCATGCGGGAAGGGGAGTGTGGTGGTTGTGGGGGACTTCAACCTGCCGGGGGTAGATTGGGGAATCCCAGCCACCAGCAATAAAAGGGAGCAGGTACTGCTGGATGCCTTTCAGGAAAGCTTCCTGACACAGGTGGTCAGGGTACCAACCGGGGGGGGCACCCTCTACCTAGTGCTCACAAATGGGGAGTTTGTGAGGGACATCAAGGTGGACGAGCCACTAGCGGGAAGTGACTGTCACTCAGTATGGTTCAGGTTGATTATGGGCAAAGAGGGGGCGGCATCCAATGCAAAGGTGCTGGATTTCAGGCAGGTGGATTTTGCAAAGAAGGGAGAGGTAGTGAGTGGGTACCTGGCCAGGATCCAGCCTAGTATGGACACAGACCAGAGATGGGAGCTCATTAAGAAGGAGATATTAGAGGCTAGCAGTACCTGTGGCAGGACTCAGAGTAAAAAAGGCCAGGGCAAAAAGGGCAAGCTAGATGAGTAGGGGGGTTGTGGAAAAGGTGAGGAGAAAAAGGGTGGCCTTTAGGAGACACAGGAAAGCAGGAAGGGGGGAAGATTTGGAGGAGTACCTGCAGGAGGCAAGGGGGGTGACAAGGGCAGTAAGAACAGCAAAAGTCACCAAAGAGATCAGGCTAGCACAAGGCATTAAGGAAAGGGAGATGAGCGCCTTCAGGTACATCAGGGAGAAAAAGAGTTTTAAAGAACAGATAGAAAGGATTGAGAAGGACGGGCAATGGGTAGAGAAGGGAGGAGAAAAGGCAGATGCACTCAATGACTACTTCTGCTCAGAATTTATGAAAGAGAGAGGGGGAGTGCTACACAAGGGGGCTGGGGGGCAGTAGAGGCTGGGGGGGGAGTAACAGATGGGGTGATCACAGCAGGTAGAGTGCTGGTGGGATTAAGAGTGCTGAGGGTGGACAAGGCACCAGGGCCAGATGACATTCACTCCAGTGTACTGAAGGAGCTAGCGGAGATCCTGGCTGGGCCCTTGGCAGGCCTATTCAATGCTTCACTGAATTCGGATTGCGTACCCAAGGATTGGAGGTTGGCTCATGTGATTCCCCTGCATAAGAGTGGCCCCAAAGATGAAACAGGGAACTATAGACCACTGAGCCTCACATCCATCGTGGGGAAGCTAATGGAAACAATCCTGAAGGAGAGGCTGGTGTCCCTGCTGGAGTTCAGTGGGCTACAGAACAGTAGATAGCATGGCTTTGTTGCAGGCAGATCCTGCCAAACCAACCTGGTAGATTACTATGACTGGGTAACTAGACAGATGGACAAGGGCCATGCAGTGGATGTCCTGTACCTGGACTTCAGCAAGGAATTCAATTTGGTGCCGCATGGGAGACTTGGAATAAAATTTGAAGGCACAGGGGCAGGAGCAGAAATGGTGGGATGAGTGACAAACTGGCTGCAGGGAAGGCAGCAGAGGGTGGTGGTGGAAGGGGAACTCACATCCCCAAGGGCAGTAATAAGCGGGGTTCCACAGGGCTCGGTGCTGGAACCAGTGTTGTTTGGGATATTTATTGCAGATATTTCCATGGGCATCAAGAGCAGGATCAGCCTGTTTGTCAACGACACCAAGTTAGGGGCAGTGGTGGATGACATAGATGGACGGCAGAGTTTGCAAGAAGATCTGAAAAAGCTGGAGACCTGGTCGGACGCTTGACAGCTGGAGTTCAAGGAGAAACTACCAACTGGGGGAGTGCAGCTGTCGGAGACTGAGGAGGAGAAAGATCTGGGGGTGGTCATCATGGAATCAATGAACAACTTGGCACAGTGTAGGAAGGCAACAGCAAGGGCCAACAAAATGCTGGGTTGCATCTCAAGGGGAATAAATTTGAGGAGCGGGGAGGTGACTCTGCCACTGTATAGATCATTAGTTAGACCTCCTCTCGAATAGTGCATGCAGTACTGGCACCCGTACCTGAAAAGGGACATTAAATTACTGGAAGGGGTGCAACGCAGAACAACTAAGATGATCCAGAGACTGGGGGGCTTAATATAGTATGAGAGTAGGCTAAAGGAGCTGAACATGTACTCACTGGAGGAGAGGAGGAACAGAGGAGATATGATTGAGACATTCAAGTACATGAGAGGGATAAACAAGACTGGTATGGAGGGGCTATTCACGGTAAGGGTGGGGAAGGACACTTGAGGGTATGACATGAGATTGGAGGGGGGAAGGTTCAGAAGGGAAATGAGGAGACACTTTTTTATAGAGAGGGTGCTGGCAGGGTGGAACACGTTGCCAGCAGAGATGGTAGCCTATAAAACAGTAGGCTGCTTCAAAAGAGGCTGGGACAGGGCAAGAGGGAGGACAAAGAAGAAGGGGGTGAGAAGGGAAAGGCAGCTGCAGAATAGGGCTGCTAGCTGCAAAATTGGGCAGACTTGATTGACCAAATGGCCTTTTTCTGCTGGAAAATGTTGTATGTTCATAGGAGAGAGAGCAGTTGCCACAGGTTCAGGAGCTATCCCTGGTAGGTTGTGTGACAAGCTGGGAAAAGCTGAGTTCATCTCAGAGTCCTTTTAAGGCATTTGATTTATGAGTTAGCCAGCCAAAGCTAAGATCACCAAGGATGATGGTCTCACTTTTGCATAGGGTTACCAGGAGTTTGAGGGTGCTAATGATTGCATTACCCCCAGAGGGGGCCTGTAGCCACCAATAATGTGGAGGACTTCGGAGGATAGGAGATGGAATTTTAATGACACATACTCATACTCTTTTGGCACTGAAGCAGACCAGAAATCGGACACTTTGAATTTGTCTTTGTAGTAGATGATCATGCCAGCCCTTCCCATCCCCGATGGTCTGTCTGTGTGGTATAGGTTGTAGCCAGGGATAGCTATTGCTTGGTCTGAGATGGAGTGCTTTAGTCAGGATTCAGTTATGATGATGAGGTCAGGCTTGGTGTGAGCTGCCCAAACCTGTAGTTGGTCTATTTTATTGATCAGGCTTCTTGCATTTATCAGCATTAATTTGAGGCCAGGGGCAGAGCAAAGTCCATGGGGGAGGTGAAGGGGCTGGGGGGCTAGGGGGTTTGATTCAGCATTGCCCGAGCAAATACGGAGAAGCAGGATGAGCCTCATGAGGTGCTGTCTAGCCATGGTTAGCGCCTTGCGCTTCTGGGTGTGTGGATGTATGTGTCTATACAATGTGTCTTCTTTTCAGTAGAGTAGATGACTCAGTGAGTGGGACATGTATGCACTGCTAAGGGTGCTAGGGTACAAGACCCAACCCTTCAGCTTATGGTGCAGTTTTATGGAAAACTAAGTAATGTAGATTGTAATACATGGTGTTCTAATGTAGGTTTGCATAAAGAAGTGTGGTAAAGTGTAAACATGAGGTACTCTCTTATTAATTGAAACAATCCATCAGATACCATACAGTGGCATGGCAGAGAACCATCATATGCAATTCTTCCCTGCAGTCTCGCCTTTCATGTGACTTGTGGTACCTGTTATGTCTTCTAAATGCTTCTGCCTGAGTTGGCCACAGCAGAGAGTGGTGTGGCAGCACCACATTTTCAAAGGCACTGGCCGCTAGCCTCTTACCCCCTCCTGGTTTGAGTCCAGTTATAAGACTTAATATGTATAAGAGATGTGTCTGAATACTGGAACCCTCCAAGCTCCACTATGCTCCTCCAGAAGAAGTAGCTTAGAATGGTGAGTCACTGTGCATTCCTGCACATGTGCTCAGCGACTATGCTAATGTGAGTTACTGCTGCCCCTTCCCCTGCCTATATAGCAGAGAAGGCAGATCATGTGTGAGTAGTTCTAAACCCATAGCTCAGAGAGGAGTACAGAGTTCCTGGCAGAGAGAGAGAGAGAGAGAGAGAGAGAAAGAGTGTGTGTAACTGCAAGAAATAGAGCACTCCCTGCTCTGAAAGGTGGGGAGAAGAATCTCTGACCAGAGGCAGCACACCCTAATGCAACGAGAGATGAGAGATAACAATCAGAACAGAGGTGTTACAGAGGGAAAGATAAAATAAGAGCAAGCAGAGTGTGAACAACAAAGAAGGAGAGAGAGGAGAGAGAGAGAGAGAGAGAGACTGCAAACACTGAGGTCACACAGTCACAATAGAAAAGTGGGAGAATACAAAGGAGTTGCGGGGGTCTCCCATCAAAGGACTTGCCACAGTCAATGAAGACCTACTTCAAGTATCATAGTCAGAGGTAGCACCCTATAAATCTGGGTGGCTGGGCAATGTTGGAGTAAAGAGAAGTCTTGCCACTATTCTGTCAATGCTGGTCACTGCCAGGGGAAGCCACACATGTGCACAATCACTGTTGGTTAGGTACAGTGTGTGTCTGTTGTCCAGGGATGTTCAAGAAACTTTACCCTTTATGAGCTGGAGTAGATGATAGGATGTGACAGCCTGGAAGAGATATCCATTTAAATCAAGTCTCCCTGGGGAAGGGTAACATCAGTCCCAACAAGTGTATCCCAGAGAGTGGAGCTGTAATTCTATAATTCTATGCCCGCACCTGAGCTGATATTGTCCTGGGTGTAAAACAATAAAATGTGGAATGAAAGAAGAGGGTATGTACAAGAATAAATTGTGTAGAGGGATCCTTGCTATTCAAGGCCTGCAGGAGAAATCCCAACCAGCCTTTTGTGGTTGCATGTGTAGTGTACCCCTTGGGGGAGTGCAGTATTTGTTGTGTGCAGTTGAATGAAATACGGTAATATATACTGAGCATCCGTTCCTGGTGTTACTGAAAAGTTGTTCTCAATGTTAGAACATTAAGAAAAACTCTGCACACTACTCTACAGCACCTATGAGTGGGAGTTACTCCGACTTGTGGCTTTTAGAAGTGAAACTGCAAACAGGCAAGTTATATATAGAGATGTGTGAAACTGGAAAATTTCATTATGCAAAATATTTTGCGAAATTCACCTGTTTTGTGAAATTTTTTGCGGAAGCGAAATTTGGAATTTTTCCTGCATAATGCAAAATTTCGCCTGCGGAAGGCAAGATTCACTTTTTGCAGTGAAGTTTCACCTCCTTAATGGTGAAATTTCTCATTTCGCAGGCGAAATTCCGCATTTCGCACCCAGCAAAATATTTTGCGTAATGGACGAATTTCAAGAAATATCTCGCACGGCAAAATTGCCAATTTTGCCAGAATTTCGCAACATCTCTGTATGCCATTTGGACTAAATACTAATATTTCATCAAGATTAAATATTGATAATCAACCAGAAACCTCAAGCACTGCTCCTGATCCTTTTTACTTCAGAATAGAGATGCTCATATAGTATTATAAAAATTAAAAAAAGAAAACCTGAGTGTGGAAAACAAATTTGGTTCTCACACGTCATAGGTGATGTGATGCCATAGCAGCACTTGAGGTTCACTGTCATGTTCTATGACATCACAGTACCTACTTGGAGTGAGAACAAGCTTTTTGTTTACTCTCAGAGAGGGATCATTTATTTTCTCTTTAATCTATGCTTGACTCCACTTCACATGAATGGACAATTGCCTTTGTTGTACATTCACTGACTAGCCCACAAATTATGCTCAAACTGCTTGTGCAAATGGTAAGATTTAGTAATACATTGGTTCCCCCCTTTAAGAGATCCTAAGGCTTAGCTTAGACTAAAGGGAACCAGGCTTCCTACAGCAAGATAGCGTGACAAAGCAGTGGAGATGGGGAGATGGACATACATCAGATGCTTACTGATCAGCCAGGCAGTGCAGAGAAAGAAAGAAAGGGAAATCGCAATGGCGTGGTTGTTAAATCAGATCAGGTCTCTAGAACATAGGCTTCTCAGTACCCCCACTGAGGAGGTGAAATTAAGTTTAGTGAAGGCAAAAGATGCATATCTTAAAATACTGGGGGAACAGGCCGAACTGGCTATTATTAAAACTAGGGCAAAATTGGTGGACCAAGGTGAGAAGTCGGGCAAAGTGTTGGCCAGACGTATTTCCCAATTTGAGGCTTCCCGTTTAATTGAGGGTATTCTCTCAGAGGGGGAAGGAACTATCAAAACTACTCCCGAAGATATGGCCCAGATTTTTCAAAATTACTTTAAATCCCTTTATGCGGGAATGCAGTCACCCCCGGCTGTGGCAGAGATCTCCTCATTCCTGGAGAAGCTACCCCTCCCTACCCTTAGCGAATCGGACCGATCATTGCTCAGTGCAGAGATTACACAGGGAGACGTAGAATTGACAGTTAAGGGCCTTACACCTGACAAAACACCAGGGCCAGATGGGTTTTCACCCAATTTTTATAAAACATTTGCTGCCCAGCTGTCCCCGATATTACTCAATCTTTTCAATACATTTTATCGGGTAAAGTAAGAACTCCTCGCTGAAGCGCTCATTGCGCTCATCCCCAAACCCTAATAAGCACGCCTGAAGGCCATTGAGTTACAGGCCAATTTCGTTGTTGAATTATGACATAAAGATTCTGGCCAAGATTCTGGCCAATCGCATTTGCCAGGTAATTCCGAGGCTGATTGGACCAGAACAAGTAGGCTTTATGAGGGGTAGATCCTCTTCGGATCACTTTAGAACTCTGGCGCATGTTTTCTCGGCCTCCGAGGGGTCCGTACTACCAATGGCTTTGGTCTCCTTGGACGCCGAGAAAGCCTTCAATAGGGTCCACTGGGCCTATCTCTTCGTGGCAATGGGTAGATTTGGTTTCCCAGAAAAATTCGTGGCTTGGATTAGGGCATTGTACAATGACCCCTCGGCTAGGGTCATGTGTAACGGGGCTATCTCTGCACCTTTCAAATTACAGGCCGGAACGAGACAGGGATGTCCCCTTTCACCCCTATTATTCAATTTATATATGGAGCCCCTCATTAGGAGTATAGTATCATCCCCCGAGATTTTGGGTATTAACGTAAGGGGACACACAATTAAGGTCACGGCTTATGCTGACGATTTATTAATCTATGTATCGAAACCCGATAGATCTATTCCCAATCTATTAAAACTTATTCAGAACTTTAGTGTGCTAACTAATTATAAATTGAATCAGGACAAAACTGTTGTTTACCCTTTGAACCACAGAGTATTTAAGTCTGAGGTTGTAGGACTAGGTTTAGGATGGGATTCTAATGCTCTCAAATATTTAGGCCTCTTCTTGGCAAGCAGTCAGGATAGAATGCTTCAACTGAACCTAGAATCCTTAGTCCACACAATCAGACTTGATCTCAAAAGATGGACACAACTGCCTTTATCCTTATGGGGTAGAATAAATATTGTAAAAATGAATATATTCCCTAGGCTTTTCTATCCCTTATCTATGTTAAATATTTGGATTCCCCATTCTTGGTTTAGGAAACTTCACGGAGAATTGGCTGATTTTGTCTGGGGACACAGAAAGGCCAGGATGTCCTATCTTAAGTTGGCGGCCCCCAAACATCTCGGTGGTCTGAGAATGCCTCACTTTGCGTTTTATTTTTGGGCAGCGCTTTTAAATAAATATGGAAGATGGATGCACGGTGAAGGCACCATCACAAATACTGGATACATTCCATTATGGGCTAATTTGGAATTTAGTTTTATTAAGAGCCTAGGTATTAATCCCAAGGCTTTACCCTATGTACCCAATTGTTTGCTCCCTTCTTTACTGAAAGTCTCCTATTGGACTTTCTCTTAGAATACATAATCAATTATGTAATTTTTTGAAGTATGAACAAACGCGGGACATGGGTCAGCCTGTTTGGGGGAACCCGCAATGGCGGATAAGACATCGGACTATCAAACAGAATTGGTTGCCCTTCCTAGCTGAATGTTCCCAGAAAGAGTTTATAAATACAGATGGCGGCATAATCTCAGCGGCGCAGATTTTGGCGAAGTTCGAGTTGTAGCAGAGGGACATGTTCAAAGTATATCAACTACGTCACGCACTGGTTCAGAGAATTGGAAGCAACCCGGTTTACTCACCTTGCATTTCATTCTGGGAGGAACTTGGCGTATTAGCTGGAGCCCCACAGGCTATTTCCAAGATCTACTTAGTTTTGTTTAATTGGGCCTTTAGGGATAGTCTAGCACCTAGTTCATACTGGGCCAAAGTATTTCCTAACATAACCTGGGACTGGGCATGGATTTGGCTGAATTGCCACAAATTGATCAGACAAGATCACCTCAGACTGGTGCAGTTCAAAATATTGCACAATATTTATTACACGCCTCAGAAATTACAGGATCTAAAGTTAGTACAGAGTTCTCTGTGTTATAGATGTGGCAGGAAGGGGGGAGACCTTCTCCATATTTTTTGGCACTGTCCCAACATTGCCCCTTTGTGGAATAAAATCAAAAGTAAAGCGGATCCATTACTTGGATTAGAGGATCTGTTTACCCCGGAAATATGTTTATTAGGAGATATGTCGAGCTGTACGGTTAAACAGAGGAAATTTTATATGTCCATGATCTCTTGTATCGTTAAAAAAGTAGTGTTGAAGCACTGGAAGGACCCCTGCCTAATTTCTTATTCCGAATGGTTGGCGGAACTTCTTTCGTGCCTCAGGACCGAGAGGATGATTGCCATATTGAACAATGTGTTGCCCCACTTCGAGAAAATCTGGTCTCCATTAGTAATGGCTTATTCATAAGGAACCTATGGTACTGAAGCCTTTTTTTTTCTCGCAGGAGGTTTCTAATTGCAGTGCCTTGTGTGGGAGGGTGGGTTGGGGGCTTGCGGAGGCTGTATGTATTTGTATTTTCAGTTTGTACTGATTGTCCTTGGTGTGACTTCACTTGTGCTGTATTTGTGATTGTTTTCTTGTCTCCGCAAGCGATTGTATTAAAATATTCAATAAAATATTAATTGCAAAAAAAAAAAAAAAGAGATGGGGAGATGGAGGATGCAATGTGAACAGCCCCAAGGGGCTAAAGTCACTGTCTTTTCTAATGACTGGAAGTGGGGTTTTTGTGGGCTGCCCAGTGAACAGGGGCTAAAGCCCTGTCATTCAATGAACAGCTCAAAAATTATGCTTGAAATGCTTGTGCATCTTGTAAGGTTTGGTGGTACATTGGTTCCCAACCTTTAAGACGTGCCCAAGACTTGGCTTAGGCTAAAGGGAGCCAGTCTGCCCCAAAACTACTGGCTTTACACTCTCAATGTGACCCAGGCATAGAGGAGAGGAAAACACTCATCATGGAAGAAATCTCTGGGGATCCAAGGCCTTGGTCTGCCTTCCCCTCCAGGCATTCTACAGAACTGAGACCATCACCTGAGCTTGATGAAGGTCCTCCAAAGGACCCTGGATGTAGGTCTCACAGCACAATAACTTCCATCTGGGTCTTGATGATATGGCTTTTTGTGGTTTGGAATGTCCTTTCTTGAAGCTCTGGAAGCTGTGTCAGTTCTGAAGGAGTGTCCTGACTACTCTGATGCCCTAAAACCTAAAATAGACAACAGTTGCCAAATCCATGATACAAACCATTGAATGCACTTTACAGTATGTTTCCATCTTCTATTAGAAGAGGCTGTGCTAGGGAGGAAGGCTGGTGTCAAATGTAACAGTAGAGAATAATTTGTTGTTTGTTGTGGATAAGAAATGTTTACTACTCACTGTAATCTATCTGTTTTGAATGAAGTTAGATGAAGAACATAAGAGATCTGGATAGATATCAATTTGATACAGACGCCTTCAAATTTTTAAATGGTTCTGATGTTAGCTATGAGGAACAAAAAACTCACCAGGCTAGAAAACTCAGTAGGAAGCTAGAAAAATTGCCATTTGAAGTAAATCTACAATTTCTTCCCCTTGAACACATCACCGCTCTCTTTACTCTTCCCTTTCCATCCTCCCTCTCCCCTGATGTTGCCAATTCCACTGTGCCTCATTCATATCTAAATTCTGGTTTGGGTCCCTCCCCCCATCTCTCCTCACTCCTCACTCCTCTCTCCCATCCCCTCCTCTTCCCACTTTCCATGCTCTAAGGATCCATGTATCTTCCATTCCTCACCCTCACATATCTGCTGTGCAAGCTGCCTTTTTCCACCGCCACCACCCCCCAAACCTGCTTTCCTTTTCAGGCTGCTTTACTCCCCTGTTGCAGCCCTTAGATACCACCTAAGTCACCTTCCTGGTCCCACCTGTCACTGTCAGCCCCCCTCTTGACTCTTCCTACCACTTCCTATCTACCCCCAGCAAACTTCTCCCTGTATTTGGCTGTGACAGAGGCAGATTTCTATCAGGCTACAGCACTACGATTGTCATCTCAGACACTAACCACTTTACTCCATAATTGTACAATTATATGGTATTTACCATGCTCTTGTCTTGACCAATTGTAACATCACCTGTTGTACTTCCTCCAGTTGCTGTTGCCTGTTGTGTGCCCTGCAATATCTGTCACGGGTTTGCTCACCGATGTGGACTGATGTATTGTCTTGCTTGTACTCCCCTCCCTCCACCCCCAGGTCACACCTGGAAATTAGCCTTGGCTCAGTGTACCTTTTCCAGTTACCAGTTTTCAATAAATAAATAAATAAAATCTGAATGTAGTGACAGAAAGCCTGAGTGAAGTAGATAATGCCTGTAATCATTGCTATGGGGAGGGCCTTTCAGTTGTTAGAAGGAATAGGCTGATTATGCACTTGGCCTTGTAAAAAGGCCTCAGCTGCTTGTTTAGATAAAAATACAGGAGTATTTGTGATATAGATGTTGCTTTTAAATTGTAATACAACCAGGTATTTTTTGACAGCTGCATACTGGAAATGTAGGGTAATGTGACAGTATGAGAGAAATGTCAAGACAAATGTCTGAGGATCCAAGAAAGGGGAAACATTCTGGAGTGCACAAAAATTGGAAAATGTCTTCCAAGCAAGAAGGTATGCAGGTTTGGTAGGAAGTGCTATAGCGTGCTATAGGTGATATGATCGAGGCATTCAAACACCTTAAGGGCATTAACAAGGTGAAATAGTCTAACATGTTTAAATATAAGAAAAATAGCAGGACAAGAGGACACAGCATGAGATTAGAGGGGGCCAATTAAGGGGGAATGTGAGGAAATCCTTTTTCACAGAAAGGGTGGTGGATGCATGGAATGGCTTACCACAAGAAGTGGTGGCTATGAATACAGTGCAGGGCTTCAAACAGGCATGGGATAGGCATAAGGGAGCAATACAAATGACTATGAATAGATAGGCCACTGACAGAGCAAAGGCCGATGGCACATTTATAAGGTAGAAAAAGAAATGGGCAGACTGGATGGGCCTTGCGGTCCTTATCTGCCGTCAACTTCTATGTTTCTATGTATGTGCCAAATGGAGTCTTGCACTTTTTGAATGTAGAAGTTTAATTTACGATGAGGTCCTGAAATGATGGGGAGAAAACATAAGGGGGTTGGGATTTGGGTTGGAGTGCCAGCAGTCCTGGTACTGAAAGTAGAGAAAGGGATCCAGATAGCTACATCTGGAATGTGAGTTCCCCAAATATGAAAATGGTATTAGAGCGAAAGCTAAGTTATATATCTTAGGAAGGCCATTATAGATGGAACCGTAGAGCTTCTTTTATTTATCAAGTACAGAGTTGATAAATTGTCTATGAAAATTGATACACCCCTGAAGCACCTGGGTTGTGCAGATTTCCCAACAATCAGAAGCTCACACTTCTCAGTTCTTGTCATGTTACAGCAAACCATGACAGAAATGCTCTCCTTACCCTTTTTGTGACCCTGCGGCATTTCAGTTTTAAATGTCAGTATGCCACTGCTGACACACCTGAAAAACAGTTCAGTTTCATCGGCATTATAAATTTCATTGGGACAACAGCCTGCAAGCATCCCTGATGCAAGAGACAGCCCCTTCCCCGTCGACATTTTGCTTTTTGCCATGTGCACGGTGAAATCCAATGTTGTGCCTGACTTTCCAATGCTGAAGCCATTCATCGGTTGGATTGAAGTCAGGCTTTCCCAGCGCTACTGCTAGCTGTTTAGCTTTTTGCAGCAACAGGGGTCCACTGACTATAGCATCTCTGTTCCTCATCTCAGAAAACCACAGCAGTAAGCCTTCTTCAATTTCATGGTCCTTAACATCTCCTGTCAGGGTTCTGGTTGCCATGCCATTCTGCCAGAAGTTTATCTCTTTGTTGAATTAAATTGAATGTGGTAGATTTCAGGAGTGAGAGATGTGCAGCTAGGTCTCTAACGCTCATGTGGGGCAGACTTTTAATCTGCTGGATGAGTTCTATTTTTCTAGCCAGAGGAATGCCGGGATGCTTGAATGAAGCCATTGAACAGACAAGCAGAGAGACTAACACCTCAGAAATGAGGTGCTACAGCCATTGCATTTTTAGTAGTTGCATCAATTAACACCTCGACCGATGTAGAGTAGTTTGACCAGGTGGAAACAGGATGTGATTAGTGTTCTTGCTGCAATTAACTGTCCCCGCAATGCGGTATGTATAGTCCACCTTAAAGCATGGATTTAACATGCTTTTAATGAGTTTGGGATTTGGCAGACAGTGTTTGTTCACGCAAAGTGATTGTCTGCATTAACTGCATCCATCTAATGTGGAGTGTACTATATGATTTTGAAAGACCAAATATGATCCCAAGCAGCTGCTGCTGTAACAATGGGCTAAACTTCAGATAGAGCTGATGTGGGGGTTGCTAAAGGAAGAGACACAATCTCAGAAGGCCAAGGGCCACTAACCAGGATGTTTTGAAAATGGTTGTACCACAGTGGGTAGGTGAGGCATAGCTGAATATGTGTAGAGCATGAACTGGAACTTCATTAAGGAAGAACATAGAAATACCATTTCAGTGGAGGAGGAGGAACTTAGACCACATTCAGAGATTTGACATAGCTGCTGAAGAAAATAGGCTATGAAAGAACAACCTTGAGGGATCATTCACAAAGCAAAATTGAGATATCCAAGTTCAGAAAGTCATTCAGTTTAGAACAGATAATTCTATGGAAAAAGGAGGAAATGATTCCAGATATTGTCTTAAGTTTGGACTGAGGCAAACTTGTTTCCATTTTAATTGAGTTGAGGTTAATACCCTCAGATTCCAGCAAGGTAGTTTGGCTGTAGGTCTTGTTCAGTGGCAATGACAATGCCAAAAAGCAGAAGAAATTATTGAGAATGCTTATACTTGTGGCTGGAGGCACTGAGGTGGTGACTGATAAGAAGAAAATCATCCAGGAGATGGAGGGTAAAAGGTCCATGGCAGACATTAAATAGCCACAGAAAATGGAGGTTGCAATTTTATTACACAAAAATTTGGATTTGGACATCATGCAGTGTATCAACAATGTTGAAGGCAGCTATATCTTGTTGAAGAGGAAACTACAAAGGAAATCTGTCACACTCTGAATATATATGCTCCCAATTCTGGTTTGAAAGACTTCTTTAACAGTACTGTATAATGAAGAATTTAGAAATCGCTAAGTGGCCCACTTTGTGAATGAAAGGTTATAGTACACAGACTGCAAGCCCATTGGTCAACAGTGTCGACCAATGGGATTGTAGCTGATACAGTAAGCTGTCATTTAGTGACAGGTCAGTTGGCGGGCAGCTGTGGAAGTGTGCGGAGGGCTATGCTGCTCACCCACTACCTGTCACTGCTGGGATGGGGGATGCGAGGTGGGATGGGGGTCCTGAGTGGGTGAGTGGGGGGGTTACCACTAGACTACCAGGGAGTTTTCCGTCTTTTACAATTCAGTGATTAGGAATCAGGTTTGGGAGGGGGTGCCACTAGACTACCAGGGACGCTTGGATGGATATTTCATTTATACAATCGAGCTTCAGGGATGGGAGGGGGTGCCACTAGACCACCAGGGATGCTTGGATGGATATTTCATTCTATATGATTGGGGTTCAGAGGTGGGAGGGTGGTGCCACTAGACTACCAGGGATGCCTGGATATCTATGTATTTCTATATGAGTGGGGATGGGGGGGCACTAGACTACCGGGGAAGGATCTGCAGACATGTACTACATTTGTGGCGATCGGTGTTCAGTGTTGTGGGGTGGGAACACAGCATGGAACTGGCCAGGGGAGGAGGGGGGTTGCAGGCCACCCAGCGCATCCTGCCAGGCGCATCCCTGCAACTGGGGCCATAATGACATGCAAATGGCCCTATTTGCACCTTGCATACCTAATGGCCCCATTTGCATATTTTGGTCTGAATATCCAGAATCTGAGCTAAGTGCATCCGCAATATGCACCATGCATCCCCATTCCAGGTATTCAGGCCGAAGAGAGGGATACACATGCGCATCGTTGGTGGCCCCCATTTGTGCCTCCCGATTTTTTTGCTATATGCAGATGAGATGCGCAATTGCACATCTCATTTGAATATAGCACTTTTGCACTCCGGCGCACCTCAGTTGTGCAGAGCAACCACTTGCACCCTTTCCGGGTGCATTTTGAATATCTTGGTCATAATGTGTGGAGCAGGGATTCTCCTGGATTAGCCGGCTCTGCATAATACACAGGTAAGTGTATAGTTTGATTCAAAGTAAATTCAGATACCACTTTTGGTAGAAATGTAGGATTAGTATATAAAGTTACCCTATCCTTGAGAAAATTCAGGTAGGGCTCCTTGCACATCAGTGCGTACGTCTCCAAGATACATTGGCCTGACGTAATCTCAACCAAAAAAAGAGGTTTCCAGGAGAGATATCACAGCTCGTAGGAGGCTGTAGGTTCAAAAAGACTTAATATCAGTTTTTCAAGCACAAAATTCAAGTCCCAAGAAGGGAAAGGGTCCCAAATGGGGGGGGGGGGAGATAAAGAATGCCTTTCAAGAAGGTCCTTATAACTTGTAGTTGGGTCAATGGTGATTGTCCACAGGCAAGTGAAAAGCCAAAATGGCTGATGAATGGACTTTGATGGAGGAATACTTGAGAGCACCGTTATACAGGGAAAGCAAATAGTCCAAAATGCACTGCAGGGGGCAACTACAGGGATCCAAATCATGATTTTTAGCTGACATGGAAAAATATTTCCACATCATGGAATATGAAGATCAGGTAGTTGGCTTACGGACAGTCCTTAGGATCTCCCCAACTTGTGGAGAGACCTGTAACCAGCAGAAGACTACATCCTCAGGAGCCAGGCATGTAGATGCAGGGAGCCCCCTGCCTGAGACAGCAGAGCAAGGCAAATGGGAAGAGGCAGATTGTCCTGGACAGTCAATTGTAGGAACAATGGGAACCAGACCTGTCTCGGCCATAGAGGTGCAATGAGGATCACGGCAGTCTTGTACTGAGAAGTTTGAGTAGAACCCTGTGAATGAGAGGGAAGGTAGGGAAGGCATAAATAAATTTTCCTGTCCAGGAATGAGATAATGCATCCAGCCATAAAGTTCCAGGACCTGGCTCAAGTGAGCAATAGTGAGGCAGCTTGGCATTTTGCGGAGAGGTGAACAGATCCAACTCCGAGCAGCTCCAACACAGGAAGACGTCTTCTAGAACTTCCTGGAGGAGTTCCCATTCATGATTTCAAGAAGGGATCTTCTTAGAGCATTCACTAGAGTATTGTTGACTCTGGGGACATGTACCACAATAAGGTGGATACCTTTTTGGATTGCCCAGTACCATACTCTCATGGACTCCCTGCATAGGGGATAAGAATGGGTACTCCCTTGTTTGTTCAGATAGTGAACCACTGTAGAGCCGTCCGATTGGATCTGGGGACAGCTCCATGGAAGGAGAGCCTCGAAGGCCTGCAGGGCATACAGGACTGCTCTCATTTCTAGGATATTGATGTGGAGGCGTGCTTCCAACAAGGTCCAAGTCCCCTGGGTGTGAACTGCTTCCAGATGAACTCCCCAGCTGAGCAAGGATGCATCAGTTGTCAGAATGAAGCAAGGGATTGGGGACTGGAAAGAAACGCCGCACGATAGATTGCCCAGAGACATCCACCAGTGGAGCTCCGGGACGGCCGGAGAGGATACGAGAACTGGAGCTTTGAAACCATTTTCTCTCTGGTCCCATTGGACTCTTAAAGTCCAATGAAAGACCCTAACTTGCAGACGAGTGTGAGAGACTGTGGAAATGGCTGCTGCCATATGACCCAGGAGGCAGAGGTAGTCTTAAGCTAAGACAAACCGAACGGTCCCCAGTTGAGATGCCAGAGTGATCAATTTGTCTGCTTGATTCCAGGGAAGAAAGTCCATCCTTGTGGAGGTATTCAGGACTGCCCCCATGTACTGAGACATGGAGTGTGATCCATTTTGGATTTTGGTATGTTGATTGCGATCCCCACAGAGAAGAATATATGAAATGTGCAGGACAAAGAGGCCATCAACTGACGGCAAAAAGGAGCTTTAAGAAGCCAATTGTCCAGGAAGGGAAAGACATATAGTCCTTCCCTGTGGAAAGCTACTGCCACTACCGCAAGACACCTTGTGATGACCTGGGGAGCCAAAGACAAACCAAAAGGGAGGACTCTGAACTGTGAGTGCTGACCCAGAAAACAGAAACGGAAAAACTGTTTGTGAGCAGGATACATCAGGATGTGAAGATATACATCTTTCATGTCCAGAGAACAGAGCCAATCCCCTTTGTTTAGAAGGGGCAGTAGAGTTGGAAGTGTCACTATACAGAACATTTTGTACTATGTGTAGAGATTGAGGAGTCTGAGATCCAGAATGGGACATAAATCCTCCATCCACTTTGGGACGAGAAATAAATTAGAGTAGAAGCCCTGACCCTGCTTGGGAGGGGGGGGATCTATGGCATTTTTGAACAGAAGAGCTTGAATTTCTTCTGCCAGTACTGATTCAAGGTGTGGAGGGAATTGAGAGGCCCTTGGGAGCAGGTTGGGTGGGACCGCTATTAAATCCAAGGTGTGACCTGAGTGAATTAGCTGAAGGACCCCAAGCATCTGAGGTTATCTCCCTCCAACCTTGGAGGTATAAGGATCTGCCCCTGACAGCTGTGGGATGGACCTTAAATCCTTGGGACAAGGGGGGCCTTCAGGCCATGAGCTCTCCCTGCTGGGTGGCAGCAGGAACATAACAGGTCACCTTAGGGTTGGCATGGGGACCTGGCAAGGAGACCTGGGCCTTTCTTTTATTATTGGTTTACCCTCTGGGAGCACCCCGCCCTCTGTTTCCAGGTCTGCAAAAATTCCCCTGTAATAAGATTTGGCAGGCCAGCCCGGTGGCACTGAGGGTTTAGGTGCTGGATGCCACACCTTGCACCACTCCAGCAACCCAGGTTTGGGAGCAAGCTCAAGCCATTGGTGGTCGGTGGGGGAGGAGAAGATTGAGCACCCAATGGACTGCTCTTCTCTCCTGGGGTTGGATACTGGGATTTCTCCACCTGGTAGCAGTTCCTGGCAGAGGCTAAGGGCACCACACACCGGGCCGGAACAACCAATGGGGAATGGAGTGGCAGGCATCTACAGGAAGGGGTGGGAGCACACCCTCCATGCATGTCTGCACTATGGGGCGGAACAAAGGAAACCACCCTGATTCCAGATAGGCAATGCTGGGTCCAGGGGTCAGCCAGCATGCCCACTGCCGGGTCTCTCCAGTTTGTCTCTGGCTATCCCTCCATGTCCTGGTCACTCTGCTAGATTGTAGATAGAGCACCAGGAAGGAGTTTGGTGGTCCTGCCTCAGGAGGCTCAGAGCTGAGGGGGTTGGGCGGCCAAGTGGCACAGTGTGGAGATGGGCCCAAGCCAGAGACAGGATTGGAGGAATTCAGGTGGGGCAGGAACAGACACTCCGGAGAAAATCTGAGAGTCAGAACAGAAGGAGAATAAAGAGAATTAAAAAAAAAAAAAGTTTGGCAGGGGTATGGTACAAAGTACGGACAGACTGCAAGGTATGATCTGAGTTCTACAATGAGGTCAGTATATCCTGGGTTTGAGGTCTGGAAACTTGTCACCTTTAAAGAGTGCATTAAGTATGGATTGTTGTGCATCCCGGGCAAACCCAGAGACCCAAAGCCATGAATGTCTTATAAGACAGACACTAGCTAATGAGGCACGAGCTGTAGAATCTACAGCATCATACACAGCTCTCAGCAAGTCATGTCAAACTGCCGAAGCAGGGGAAAATTTGGCTGTAAGTT
Organism: Neoceratodus forsteri; assembly: GCA_016271365.2. Lineage (NCBI taxonomy): Eukaryota > Metazoa > Chordata > Ceratodontiformes > Ceratodontidae > Neoceratodus > Neoceratodus forsteri. The sequence goes on from CM057459.1 coordinate 743,115,055, forward strand.
CTTCCATAGAGGCAGCCTCCAGAACAGATAGAATGGATGACTGTGTGGCCTTCAAGATTTCTCTTGATATTTCAGTAGATGACCCATATAATTCAGAATCGTAAGAGTCACAGTGAAGGAAAAATACACACTCTTCCCCATTACATCAAATTTCCAGGATTCCATATCCGGAGGTTGGGCATTGAAGTGTTTTGCTCTAGCAGACCTATCATGAGCCACATTAATGACTACCAAGTCAGCCTGTGGTGGGAAGGGGCAAAATAAGGGTGATCCAGCAGGGCCTAGTAGGTTTGGTCAGCCTTACGAGGAGCCAAAGGGATAGAAAAAGGCTGTTGCCAAGCAGCCCAGATCGCATCTTCAAATGCGTCCATCAAAGGGGGAATGACCAGGGAAGGGTATTCTGGGAGACCCAAATAATTTGGCCAGTTTCCTACGAGACGCATTTTGCTCCATTTCCTGGAAGCCAAACATTTTCTGGAGATGAATCATAATGTCAGAAAAACTGGGGTCATCAGGAGGTGAACAAGGAAGAACAGGAGTGGCTCATCCAGTATGGACGAGGCTGAAGAGAGGGAAAGGGGAGACACAGGTTCCTGGTCCATATCGTCATCCTGGTCTTCTAGGTCCATTTCTTGTAGAAAATGATTCTCCATTTCTGCGTCCCTATGCAGGGAACCCAAAGAGGCCAGGGAGGAACTTGCCATTCTAGAGATGGAGGACTGTCTAGAAGGGACAGAGACAGGGACAGAAGTACCCCCATGGAAACGAGGTGTAGACTTCATAAGGTAAAGAATAGTGTGCACCAATGCTTAAACATCCACCATAGCAAGCTGTGGAGAAGAGGACATAGCCAGAACTGCATGGACTGACTGGATTGACACCATAGAAGAGACTGATCTAGATTGACTGGGGAAGGGGATAGGAGGCTCCTGTGAGCATCCCCTCCTCAGGAGCCCCAGGAGCTTGCAACCCTTTAAACAGGAGAACTCTTACTGCTTATTGCTCCTGTTTGGACCTGACCTCCTTAGTTTCTACAGGTTGCTGCCGGGGGGGGGGGGCTCCTGCAAAGAAAGGGTACTCAATGGATCTATTGACTTTGACCCACCCAGGTACATGTTTTGCTAATGAGACTATGGGGGGCACTTGTTTCTGAGTGGTCTGTTTGCCTCTCCTCGCTGGGAGTGGGGGCCCCAGGCATGCAGTAGGGTGTGGTAAGGTGTCAAATGTATGGCAGCTTAGATTCAATGCTAAGAAGTGCAAGGTAATGCACCTGGGAAACAAAAACCCAGGGGAAGAGTACACAATGGGGGTTGAGATACTAACAACAACAAAAATGGAAAGGGGCCTGGGGTAGTCATATCAGATGACCTAAAGGTGGGCAAGCAATGTGAGAGGGCAGCAAGGAGGGCTGGGGAAATACTGGGATGCATAGGGAGAGGCATCACCAGTAGAAAACAGGAAGTTATTATCCCTCTGTACAGACAGCTGGTGAGACCCCATCTGGAGTACTGTGTGCAGTTCTGGAGACCCAATCTCCATGAAGACATAGACAGGATGGAAGCTGTCCAGAGGAGGGCAACTAAAATGGTGCAGGGTCTGCACGGAAGACATATGAAGAGAGATGAAAGGAGCTTAATATGTATAGCCTCGAGGAAAGGAGGAGAGAAAGTACCTCAAGGAATCAACAAAGTCCAAGAGGGTAGCATCTTTCAAAAAGAGGTGTGCAAGAACAAGAAGACACAATTTGAAGATAGAGGCGGCTCAGAGGTAATTTAAGGAAGTATTTTTTCACAGAGAGGTTGTGGATGCATGGAGCGGCCTTCGAGGAGGAAGGTTGTGGAGTCAAAATCAGTGGTGGAATTCAAGCATGCATGGGACAGTCATAAAGGCCATTCTAGGGGTGAGGGTAGAAAGAAGTAGGCTGCTGGTTAACTAGGATCTGCAGCTTATCCAGTAGGTAGGGAAATGGGCAGACTGGGTGGGCCAAGTGGTCCTTATCTGCCGTCAGATTCTATGTTTCTATGTTTCTATGTGGTAAGGGAGCGACCCAAGTAAGACTGTATTTTTTTGTCTCCCAGGCAACCCCTTCTCTCGTTGTCTACCTCCTGGTTGCTCCATGGGGGGGCCGGGGACTGGACAAAGGTGCCAGTGGCCCTAATATCTGCATCTGAGATTTCTGAGGATCTTATATCTTCGAGACCCTCCTGCCTGGGAGATTACAGTGACTGATGAACATTTCTTTGGACTAAACTTTGGTTACACCCTATGGGGGAATTTTAGTTTTTCTGAGCCTGTTTTCCAGGGACTACTTCGCATCAATCTCTATATCTTATATAGGATACTTGGCACTTCTGTGATGGAAATAATTTTAGCATATGAGTCTTATTTTGTAATTTAATGGTCAAATTATAATTATAATGACTATATATTTCTATATTAGGTTTCTACGCTGTCCTTTAATGTCAGCTGCATCTAAATGTCAGGAGCTGACTTGGCTCCTTCCCTTTTATTTTAAATGTCATGCTGGAGTAGAGCGGGAGGGAGCATTGTCAAAGTGACAGGAAGGATGCACCTTTACTCTTACATCCCCCCCTTTTGCCTTCCGTGCCCAGATTCTTTATTTGCTCCCATTATCATTTTCTTCTCTCCAACACTTCTTCCTCATCCATGTTTTGGGGCAAGAGTTTCCCTGAGGGGTCTTCTCCTTGGCTAAGTGAGCAGACTCCTACTGGACATACTGCCCATGCCAGAACTCCATGAGATATTGCTATCAATGGAAGTCTTTAGAAGTGTACATTTAGAATCTATATCTATAGTTCCATACAGGTTTTCTAATGTTTGGCCCAGTTGGCCTATGTTCCGTGGTGTTTGTGTCTTTCCTGTTCAGACCTTGGCCTTACCCCAATGTTTCTCACCTTCTGTGCTAAACCCACAAGACAGAGGAGAGGGGGGAATAACTACTGTACATATATATACATATACATACATACATATATTACTTTAAGAGAAAACATTTACTCACTCTTGGTACAGTGCATTTACCTGATTGTCAGAATCATATCCGGAGGGTTATACTTGGGATACTAAGATCTTGGAGATGAGTGTCCCCTTTAAGATAGTCTCACACCATGTGAACAGGCTGGCCGGCCCTATTAAATGGTAAAGAACCATACAAGCATTGAAAAAGTATAAACCTGATATATTATTATTGCAGGAGACCCATCTATCATCGACCGAGCATCAAAAGCTACTTAAATTTGTATTTTCTCAAATGGTAGAGTCCACCTACCAAAATGGTAGGAGACCTGGTGTAGAGGTCTTGATACCTAAAACCTTGCAATTTCAAATTACGGACCACTACACAGATAAAGAAGGCTGGCTGGCATTTGCCTCGAGTACGATTCTGGGTCATACTTTGATGGTGAGTAGTACTTACATATCTCCAAATAGTGATGCATCCTCAGTTCATCACATTATAGACACTATTCTGGCACATCAGAAGAGAATTTTAATAATTGGGGGAGACTTAAATTGCTTATTAAACCCTTCCTTGGACACGTCAGCAATTAGTTCCCCAGTGCAGACTACAGGACAAAGACAGCTTCAACGTTTCCTAAAAGACACAGGTTTAAGAGACACATGGCGACAGATGCACCCGTCTCAGAGGAAATTCTCTTACTATTCTTATGCCCATAGGCACTATTCAAGACTCAATTATCTGTGCATTAGTGGTGATCATAAAGAGTTGATTCATAAAGCTGAGATAATGAATATTCATCTTTCTGACCATGCCCCTCTATCCCTTGAAATGGGAATTACCCAAGAATGGAAAAATACCCTCTGGCAGTTCAATCCCTCCTTGCTTCGAGACCCAGAGTTTCAGGATCTCCTAGAGGGAAAAAAATCACTGAAATCCTGAGAGATAATGACTCCCATCAAACCTTACGACAGTTATTAAGGGACACACTTAAAGTGATCCTCCAGGGCTGTATCATTTCATATGCCGCCCAAAAAAAGTGGCAGAGTGAGTCCCAGCTGACAGAGTTATAAGAGGAACTCTGATCCCTTCAGGAGGTGCATATGGGAGGGGATTTGAATGTATCCAACTGAATGTCTCACATACAAAATTAAATATGTCTTCTAACTGCATGAACAGAGCAGGCCTTAATGTGGCTGTGCCAAAGATTTTACAAGAGGTGGGACCTGTGCCTCCAAAATTTTAGCCTATAGATTGTGCAGACAGACCCAGCAGGTAAATATTTCTAAAATAAAGGACCCCACCACCAGTCAAAGACTATTATCAGAACTTATATTCGAGTCCTGTGATTTTTAATCCACAGCAAATATCAACTTTTCTAACTTGAAACTCCCAACTCTTAGTGCTTCCCGGAAAGAAAAAGTAATTTCCCCTATCACAGCCCAAGAATTATTTCACACAATTAAGAATTTTAAAAATGGGAAAAGTCCTGGCTCAGATGAGTACGTGGCTGAATTTTATAAGGGGACCTGGAAGTTGATTTAGCCTCCCCTTGTGAATGTAATGCAAAAAAGCCATAACACAGCTACTGTTCCTATTTTCTGGAGACAGGCAGTCATTTCGGCTATATTGAAACCCCAGAACCCCCTCCCCCACAGTTGTGCGACTCTTATTGCCCCATGCCATGCCTCTAGCGTCTCTTTTCAACCTCTCTTTCACTACTGCCTCTATACCTTTAAAATGGAAGCACGCCACAGTTATCCCCCTCCTGAAAAGTGGTGACCCATCCTCCCCAAGCAACTACCGCCCAATCTCCCTTCTACCCACCCTAGCCAAAATCCAGGAACATCTCGTCCTCTCGCAACTCTCTACCTTCCTTGACTCCTCCTCCTTCTTCACCCCTTACCCGTCAGGCTTTAGAAAATCCCACTCCACTGTCACGTCCCTCCTCAGACTCACAGATTCCATCCTCACAGTCATGGATAAAAGGCACATCACATCTGCCATTTTCATCAACCTAGCCAAGGCGTTTGACACAGTCTCGCATACCCTCCTTCTGTCTAAACTCTCTAAGGCAGGTCTTTCCAGTGCGGCCATGCACTGGTTCACCTCATACCTGTGTGGCCGGTCCCAATCGGTAAAAATTGGTGCCTCCACCTCAAACCCCCTCCATGTCTCCATTGGAGTCCCCCAAGGCTCTGTCCTCGGTCCTATCTTATTCTCCATTTTTCTCAACGACCTTCCTTCGATCTGCCAGCATGCTGACATTCACATGTATGCAGACGACACAGTTCTGTACGCATCAGATCACTCCCCTCTGGAAGTTGCATCCAAGATCCAGCAAGACTTCACTGAAGTACAGCACTAGTTTCGTGGAAATCAACTTATCCTAAATGCCAAAAAAAGATTGCTGTGACTTTTGGCACACGACAAAGACTCTCCCACCTCCCCGCTTTCCCCATTCTCAAAACACTAGATGGGATGCCTCTAGAAGTCTGTACCTCCTTCAGATACCTAGGGGTCTGGCTGGACCAACATCTTGACTTTTCCATGCACATCGAAGCAACACACAAAAAACTGCTCCCTAGGCTGGGGGCACTATACCAGAACCACAGCTACATCCCTCTGCCTGCCCGCAAAGCGATTCTACAGAAAATGATCCTCCCTATTTTTGACTATGGAGACATAGTCTACAGTTCTGCCCCTAAATCCACCCTGGCTAGACTGGATCCTCTCTTTAACTCCTTCTGCCGCTTTGCACTGGATTGTCCTCCCTCCACTTACCACTGCGACCTATACAGTCACCTAAACCTACCCTCCCTCACAAATAAACGCCATTACCACTGCAACAGACTCACAGCCAAATTCTGGACTCAGTTACTGCCCTCCTACTTAGCCTCTACCCTAACAGCCCAAAAACCATCAGCATACTCACTCAGAAATTTCGACTCCCGCCTACTACAAATCCCACACATGGCCACCTCTGCTGGACAGTCGGCTTTTAGTGTCCGTCTACCAAAACTATGGAACTCCCTGTTGGGTGACATCTGGCTCTCCCCCTCCCCTCGGATACAAATCTCCCTTCTAAAAGGTCAAGTCCTCATAAGCTGCATATGTCAACTTGACGTGCACTAGCATGGGCCATGTCAATCTGGTGTGCACAATGTAAGGACCAACCACCCAATACAAACTATGTTGCCCACTCAAATGCTTAACTATCAAATTTTAATTGCCATTACCTTTTATTCTTATTCTGTCTACTATTATGCTGCTCACTCTGTTTCTTGCCTCCTGTACATACTATTCCTAGATTATTTTATCACTGTAAAAATGAAACCTTGTACATATTGTATGTTACCTATGAAATTTTGCTGTTCTATAATTTTTTATTGTTACTAGTATGTTATATCCCGTTTTTCCTCCTCCCCCAGGACACATCTGGAATCGAGCGGTAGTCCGCTCAGTATGTTTTTCTTGGTAAAACTTTTAAATAAATAAATTTCCATTCTTAATCAAGATTACAAGATCTACAGTATACGATTATAACTGCACACAGATTAGATGATATGTTACACACTTTAATCCATCCCAATCAGTCTGGATTTATTAATTCCCATCAGACTATGGACAATATCAAATGTACCCTATACCTTATAAACCATGCACAGGTCACCTATACTCCATTACTGTAATTAAGCCTAGATGCCCAAAAAGCATTTGACATGGTCTCCTGGAGCTTTTTGTAGTCCACCTTGTTAATATTTTCTTTTCCCCAGGAATTTCTTGACACCATTGAGGGCATATATAATTGTCCTGAGGCAGTGGTTAAAGTAAATGGGTCTCACTCAGCTCGCTTCCAGGTTTATAGGGGTACATGTCACAGGTGTCCCTTATCCCCTTATCTTTTTGTCTCATATACTGAGCCTATAGCTCACTCTTGAGGCAAATAGAACATTTGTATGGGTGTGCGGTTAATGGCACCCATCATAAATTAGCATATTATGCTGATAACTCCCTCCTTTACAGTACCCATCCCGAGGTCTCCCTAGTGACCTTAGCTGGCATCTTGCCTATGATAGAATGGTTGATGGGTTATAAAATCAACTTTGCATTACTCACCACCCCAGACTATCATAGATAAATACAATTATAAATGTAACTGACCCCATATAACCTACTTGGGTATAAGCATCCCCCCGCCTTTCAAGCCTACATATACTTACTCATGACCCCCTGTTTGCACAAGTACATGCAGACTTAAAACATTGGACTCCTCCACCAATCTCAAAATTAAACATATCGCAATCTATTCAAATGACTGTACTATCAAAATTGTTATACCTTATGCAGAATATACCTCTTCCAATTTTGCAGAATAAGGTTATGAGATGGGATAAGACTATTAGGACTTTTCTTTGGGACGCAAGTAGACTGTGCATTTCCTTACATAAATTACATCTCTCTAAGAAGAAGGGAGGACTAGCCTTATCAGACATTCTTAAATATTTGGTAGCAACTATGGGTGCTATGCACGAAGGGTCCTAGAATATGTGCTGAGCGGTAGTAAATGCAGTGCGCCTCTCTGCAAAATGCACAGCAAAGCAGACACACAGCATGCACAACCAGGTGCACACAGCATGCACACAGGGGGACATGAACCTCGGCCGCATGGAGCGACACGTGGAGTGCATGGAGGCATGGCCAGAATGCGTGGCACCACCCCTCGACCCCACCACATATAGTGTTGCCTGCCACACTACGTAGCAACACAGACATGAATGCTGCATAGTGCACTTCAAGAATCAAGATGGTGGAATGGCAGGTGGACATGGCGAGACCAGCGGCGGCGGACGGGGATGGGAAATGTGGATGCAGGGGTGGGAAAGGTGACCATGGTGGTGGTGGCACATGTTCCCAGTCCTCTAATTTCAGCAGTGGGTAGGTGGTGGCGATGGTCACTGACATCATCACAACTACATCAGACTCTACGGGGCCCTGGCACTGACCACAGTCCCAGAGATGAAGGCCAGGATATGGCTGGACATACAGGCCAGTGTTAACACCATTGAGTTTGAGGTGAGAACACTGATGGCCATCAAGCATAAATGGCATGACTGTCACATGGCTGTGAAGATAAAGCTGGCAGTTGGTGGACAGGAGCATCATACTACAGGTGGAGGATCCCCGGCCCACAACACCCAACTGACTCCTGTAGAGCATATGATGGAGGAGACCATCTCCAAGGTGGCCATCAATGGAGAGGATGGAGGGGTGGACAGCCTGCCAGGTTGGTACTGGCCGTGTGGTGGGGACATGTGTGGTGGGTTGTTGAGTAATGGAATGCTGGCATAACACTATCACTCTGTCTCTGCAGGCATAGCCATGTTGCCACAGAATGCAGCAGCCCACAGGACTCAGCCTGTGTGAGCCACTGAGGCATGGACAGCTAGGAGCTGTGCCATGCAGCCAGAGGACCCATTGGGTAAGTATGGAGGAGCAGTACACAGCAGATGGCATCTTGGTAGGTGAGTATGAGCAGATTACTGATGGCAATGGCTTCTGTCTCAACAGGAACAGAGATGGACACTGAGACCCAGCAGGACAGTGAAAGTGACGGGGAGGACACAGTCACCCAGACAGAGGATGTGGACACTACCTCTGGGAGTGATGGACCCCCTGAAAGAAGGGGCAATGGAAGCTTGTGCATGTGGCCAGCAATAGCCCTGTAGGGCAGCGCTCCCCTGTCTGAACATGGGCATCAGTGCCACACTGGTCACAGTGCATCCTACCCCACCAGTGGGTGCCAACCAACTAGGACTGGGAGAACTTGGAGAACTCGGTGAAGTTCTGACCCTTATTAAATAAGAACCAGAACATGGTGACATTCTGATTTATCCTGATTAGTTCGGATTTTTATTTTTATTTATTTATTTAATTATTTGAAGTCTAGGATAACACCATTGAGGACAAGTTCATTTCATAGGTTCCACATCAGGATAAACAAACAATAAGAATGTAATAAAAACAAAGGAGAGGCAATATAACTATCAATTGTACAGGAATGGTTGTTAAATAGTAATGTTACAGTTGAAAGTTATGTACAAATAGCCAGAGTCAGTTACAATAACAAATACATTATTACAAGGCTATGAACAGATAGCCGCAGCTGGTTACAATAACATAGGTCTTATTACAAATGGATATAGGAAAGGAACTAGAGGGGGTGAGGAGGAGGATAAATGAGGGGGAAAGCCCATTGGGCTACATCTGAATGGAGAGAGACCAGCTCTCCAGGCTGCAAGATTCTTGTTATGGGATGAAGGCAGAGGGGGAGTACTGAATACTGGGCATGCGAGTGGGAATGGGGAGAATGAACAAAGAAATTATTTGTTGAGGGGTGGGGATATAGGTAGAGGGAGTAAGTAGGCAGCTGAGAACAGAAGTGCTGATTTATTGACCAATATTTGAAAAAATGTGAAAAAATGCATAAAAGTGGCCAAGTCGCTCACATTTGACACAGAGGCACAAAGGAAATAATGTAATGGATTATTTGTATAAAAATTAGAGTAAAATTGCTAAATAAAAAAGCAATCTGTCACTACTAGCCCCTTCATGGCTGGCCTATAATGGTGGAATATCCTGCTCGGGCCTGTGACATGAGTGTGCTGGGAGAGATGGAGAGAGATAGAGACAGACAGACAGATGCAAATACCGATATCAAAGCACCACCAAGAACCGCAGGCACTGCCAGGCAACTAAGATTTCTTTTTTATTAATGACGATGTGTGGGTATTATTTTGATGGATGTTCCAGTCAGAGCTGAACAAGCCAAAGAAATTGATATGAATGATTAAATGAGCATCACTAGGAGTGCCAACCCACACTACCCATGTGAATGATGCAACTGATTTGCATGCCCCAGTGTACTGTTGTATATGGTACACTACCTGGTCCAAGAGGTGGTAATGTTTTCTAGTACTACACCTACTTCTATGGAATCTGATCAACATGCTGAGGATGCTGAGTCCTTAAAGAAGAAAAACGAAAGACATAGTGATCACCACCCAGGCAGGCAGCCAGTCACACATCGCATTGGTTAAGGGCAGTGCAGTCATAAAAAGGTTTGCCACTGCCACCTGAAGACCCGATAACACACAGGACAATACAATGGACATCCTTGCTAGTTCCACAGTTGCTTGCTGCCAGCCACTGCCAAGTAATTCAAGTATCACAAATAAAATATAGCAATATAATAATCTAAGCCCAGTTACTATAAGTGAGATGTAACCAGGCTAGTATACGCACAAACAATAAAGAAATATATGAAGTTTCAATTTAGTAGCATTTTTTCTGAGAAGTATTTGCAGCCAAATACTGGGGACTTGAGAAATATATAAAGAGTATTCAGTTTCTGAACTTTCAGGCATTTGCTAAGCCATGCACTGTACGAAAATTAAAACAGTACAGTCAGGACTCAGGATCAGTTGCTGAGGGCAAAAAAGTGACAAGTAGTAGTTGTAAGGAGTAGGACTGGAGTAAGGACAAAAAGTGATAAATAAGTAGTAGTCATGACTCGTGAGGGCAAAAACTGATAGTAGTAGTAGACAGCAGTACCCTACCTTCCAGATCAGGTAGTGGTACCAGGTACCACCAAGTAAGTTTGTGACATGAAATGCAGTTGCTTGCTGTATCTGAACTCTGAGCCCACTGATAATATTTATTTCTATTCTGTGCTGCTCATGCTATCATAGTGGCCTGGTCTAGTCCGTCCTGACCTGACTTACTGTAGTTAATTGCTATCTCATGTAGTAGACCCTTTTCACAATAGATGTTCACCACAGGCACAAAATTCTTGAAAGTGTTTTGTGCATAGGGCCTGCTCAGAGCAGTCAGTGTATATTTTATTCAGGTATCATATTTTAAATTAAAGTGAGGAATGCTGACTTTGAGAAATGTGAGGCACTCAGCATTTTCTGGTGTCAAACAGGATCGTGTCATTAATGAGGTTACCAGCTGAACTGAACAATTGTTCTGAACAGACGCTAGTCGGAGGGCAATTCATGTACTTCTTTGCAATATTTACTAAAGCAGGCCACATATTTTGTTTGGATTTCCAGTATTTCAAAGGATCAGCATTCCAGCTGATATTGGGCTCTGCCAGGTACATTTCAACAATGGCTGTGCTGAGGCTGTGTTACAAGAGGCAGATGAAGAAGATGTTACAATAACATCTTCTAAGTGACTCCAGAGACATGAAGCCGAACCAAGTGATTGTGGGACAGTGCTATGCTTGGCTGGTGGTAAAGAAGAAGATTCGGCTGCAGTGGCTGAGGAGGAAGAGGGAGAAAATGCCACAACAGTAGAGGATCGGCCACCTGATGCTGTGCTGCTGTGTCATGAAAAAGATTCTGAATGTGGTGCTGCTGTTGTACTCTGTTCCATGATAGCATGCACCTCGTTAATTATTTCTTGTTTGTTGCTCTTGAAACAAGTGCCATCATCATCACTCAATAGTTGCTTCAGTTTGTATCATGGGTCCAAGATTGCTGTTTAATTTAGTACTCAGAATGAAGCATTTTACATAGTTTGTCATCTTCTGCAACTTTTTTGATCATATGTCTCTAGATCTTCTTGTATTCTGGATGGCAACCTGCATGTGTCAGCAGCACTGGCAGCCTGTGTGATCATGGAACTGTCTTGCTTCTCTAACTTTTCCCTAATCAGATTCAATCTGAATTTAACATTTTTTATTAGAGGCATCACCTGGCTCAGAGTTGCTGTATTTGCACTAACCTCCCTGGTGATTTCTTCAAATGGCAGGAGCAGGAAAATTAGAAACTCCAGCATGGCCCACTGTGGTGGAGTAATACAGACGTCTGCATCACCAATTTTATTTTCTAAGGTGTACTGCCTGACAGCTTTCTTTTCTTCCAGCAGCCTTTGGAACAAATAAAAAGTCAAATTCCATTGAATAGAAATGTCTTGGATCAGTCTGCGTAAAAGTAAACTGTGCTCCTACTGTACTTTTTTCAAACAAGTGACGGGTTTTGCTTGAGTGACTGAAATGAGTGCATTTTCTCTAACCAGTGCTAATGAGACCCTTAATTTCCCTGTCATCATTGAGAAAACTGCAAACTATTAAATGTAAGCAATGCACAAAGCAGCAGATGTGAACAAAGCCTCCCTCCTCCAAGGTCTTCCTTATGTTGGACCCATTATCTGCAACTATAAAGCTAACTGGCAGTTCCTGTGAAGTGAGCCATTGCTGTATTGGTGTTTGGAGCTCTTCATTGATGTTGTATGAGGTATGTTCAGATGGAAAGTAAAACATTCTTAGAACAGCAAACTGCAATGCTTCACTGTCCCCAGCCCCACTTGAATTATCAAAACATGCCCAATGTGCTGTGACAGACATGAAAGGTTCAGGCTGGCAGTTTGTCCAGATAGCCCTTGTGAGATGCACCACCCTCCCAACAGCACTGCACAACACGCATCTTAATTTTTTACATACAACTTCATAAAGTTCTGGAATCCCTGTTATCAAGAAGTATTTCCACAATGGTATACTACATCGAGGTTCAAGGTACTCAAGCAGCCACCTGAATCCATGTTCAACCACATTATGTGGTAGCAAATTAACAGCTACCATTTCTGAAATTTATTTGGTTATTGTAACAGCAACAGGGTGAGTCGAGGCATATTTAGCTTTACACTCATATGTTTCTGAGATGGTAAGCTGTCTCAATGAAGTAGGAGGGCTTTTGAACACATGGTCATTTTCAGTAACAGTTGGAGGAGTCCTTCGAATGGCAGGAAGGTGGTGGTGGAGGTGTAGTGCTGCGGAGGCTGCCACTACTTTCATCTATGGGCATTACCCCTGAGTGTAATGAGCTATCACTGTAAATTTCTCTTCGAGACTCACTACTGAAGTTCTCACTAATGTTATGACATCTGTCTAGGTGCCTTTTCAGTGCTGAAGTTCCCAATGCTCCTTTCTTTTTAACCCTGCTGACTGGCCATTTACAAATAGCAAATGTTGCTATTAACTCATTGAAAGCACTAATGAAGAAGTATGACCAAACAAAAGATTATATTTGTTTAGTTTTTTTTCCCCAGGAAGGCACAACACCTCGGTCACCTTTTCAGGGTCCCCCCCCATATTTTTCTTGGGACTGTTCCTCTTGTGGTTTATTCCCACTGCCCCCCTCCACAACCAAAATATTTCTGCCTGTTTCTTCCTCATCTGCAATTTTCATCCCTGCCAGTAAACCTTGTGCTGCCTGATCATTCTCATCATCTTTATTATTGGTATTACCCTCGTCAGGTTTAACCTCAGAAGAATCAAATGAGGGAGTGGCTGTAGCATAGTATATAATTGTTCCATACTTATCCATCACACCTTTAGTTTTTTTAACTACATAATGTTTTTTCACTTGGGACTGATGATGATCCAAGACATTCACCTGTTTTGGATTCAGTCATTCACTTGGAAGACAAAACCTTAGATGTGAAAAAAATCATTTTTGGGGGTTTGATTTTGTTTTCCCTTTTCAGGCTGATTGCTGTCTTTTGCAGTGCCACTGCCTACCTGAAAAGCAGAATGTGCCTCATCAGCACTTTGATCCATTTTGTAATTAGAGATTCCTCTAACGTGATGTCCTTCTGATGACTCCCACCCACAGGCCAGGGACACATTTACTGTTCTGACTCATGATTGTACAGTGTACACACTGATAGCACACCAACAGCACAACAGTCCACCACTTCCTTTCAAGATTACCAGACTGGCTCCTACAACACAGTTACTGTTAAGTGACCAAATTCAGCAACTGTTAAGTGTGCCTCAGAATTTGAATTGGAGATGCAGACACATCTGGTGCATTAGCTGCACACAGCACAGTCCCACACTGGGGGTTGGTTAATGCTTATATGTAATTTAAGTTTGTAATGTGATATACTATAAAACTAATGATAATAAGGAATAATGGGGAATGAGTGATGATGATGACACGTGTGTAGTGCTTATGCTTTACTTGTGTTGTACTGTAAACACTCAGCCTACTCCAAGTCACAGTCAGATTATCTCCTGGGCCACCCACAGCCAGCAGCACAGGGCAGGCACATTACCTTGTATGTTATTTGAACAGTATGTTTTTAACACATGAAATAGTGATTTGTGAATGAACAAAGGTGATAATGATCATTATTCATGATTGAATGGCACAAGTCAAAGATGTATTTTGCCACCCTGTTGCACTTGCGCTGTACACACAGTTGCACTGAAGCCAGGAAAAAAAATTATTTGGGATTTCTGGGACTGTTACATTTATTGTGGGCCAACCTGCAGTCTCTCTTTCTCTCCCCCTCTGTCTTCAGGGGGCCAGATATCTTTGCCTATGGGCACCTAACCAGGTGTACAAAATGAACCCTTAAAAACTCTAATAAAGACCTCAGATTACTCTTACCTTTTTTCAGTTTGGTATCACCATTCAAGCTTATGCACAGTGTCTGCTTTAACCATATATACTTCACTTGTTAAAGAAAAGAAATTCAAAGACAGACCAAGTAGGCACTAAAAATAGAGTTTTACTAAAATAGATAAAAATATGTAAAACATAAAATACAGAACCATATATCACAAGAACCATACAATCTTTTAAAATAATAAGGTTTTAACAGTGAAATTCCTACTACAGTACTTAGATTTTGTCTCTCTCTACCTGTATACTTGCTTAAAGTGCTCAAAGATGTTTCTTTGTCAGAGTGTAAATAAAAGTTTCCCTGAAGGAAAACAGAACACTGTTTAAAAAACTGTGTTTGCCAGCCCCTTTGTGTGAGGTCACCTGGCTCCTCCTCTGTTTATGAAAAATCATACACCCAGGATATTTTATCATATTAGAAGGTAAGATAATTAAGGTTACATCAGCAGAAACCCCTTTCCCCACGTGACATCCCCAATCAAGTCTCTAAATTTCCTTTCATCTATGAGCAGTATCCTCTCTCACACAGACATCAATGTATTTATGAATTCACACCAGTGTCACATAACCTGCACTCTTCCCCTAAACACCATAAAAGTTTATGATTTCTCTCTTCGCAACTACAGCTATAATTAACTTAAATAAATAGGAGATCCTTGAGTAAGGCCTGTTCTAGTCTGTAATTAGCTCCTGGCCTTCCAGGTAACACCTTGTATCTAAAACCGGGTGTGTGTGTGTGTGTGTGTGTGTGTCATCTCACATGCTGTCTCAGCATCTCTCATGAGAGACAGTCCATAACACATTTTTATATTACAAAAATGATACAGTGATCAGAACCAGCTGTCCAAGTGTCACATCTGGTATTTCCAGACTAAATTATCTTGAAGGGCAATGGCTGCATGCTGTATTTCAAGGACAGTTTCTACAGGTGCTGGGAGTTGTACTTCCAGTCCCCGGTAAGTACAGCTGTCATGGTCAGGAAAGCATGTTCCTGCCAGGTCTGCAGGCTGGTTGCAGGCTGGTATGTCGCCATTAACATGCGCTCTTTTCTTGCAGTGTTACAGAGGTCTAGTCAGGAGCATGATGCTGTGCAATCTGGATAGGCCGCCACCAGACAGCGAGGAGGACAGCAGCAGCAGCAGTGAACAGCACTAATGACATGGAGTACAGGACTTGGGGACAACAGGCCTCTGCTGGGGCCATTTAGATTTTTCTGGACAAAAGAACTGAGGAGCTTCTAGGACTTCCCCCTATTATATGTGCCAGGATGCAACATGTGGTGCCATTGGGGACAGTCCCAGTTCGACTGCTGAGAAATCATCCAGAGGAAATGACACCTGTGCCTGGACATTTCTATGTGTTATGACCTGCTGAAAGAGATTTCCTCGAAGAAGATCATTATTACCAGACAGTAATCTGGCATTGCACTGAAACTTGGCCATGCCAAAGTGGTAGATAGGCTACAGTTGCTTAGCTGGATTCTGAATGTCAGGTAGAAGACAGACAACTTTGGCTAAAGGTAATTAGCAGCCAGCAAGTTTGCATTTTTGTGCAAAACAAACCAAAGAAAATTAGAAAGATATCAGTCTAACCCCAGGAAATCTTAGTGTATTCTAACATATGCAGTATTGTCCCACCATAGTAATGTCCCCAGAGATGAAAAGGTTACTAGAACCTATGCAAATGATAGAATGCTATGCTCAAGCTCAGTTTTCAAACCACTGTCTCTGGTAAACAACTTTCTAATCATCAGATTCTTCACTCCACTTACCTAGTCAGATGCTTCGAAGAATCCTCTGCATCTTCACTCAAGATTGTTTTATTTTCTCTTTTTTTTTTTACCATTTAAAATAATTTGTTTTTGAACCGCAGTCTCTGGTTTACAGCTAGACTAGTTTAGATTAGCAGATATTTGGTAAGTTCTCGGCTTCAGTCCGGTTTTCCACAGGTTGGGAACTGAGCTTCTCTTTTTTCCTTTTACTATAAAGTAATATTTATTTAAGTTAGATCATTTTGTAGGAACGTTACCGGGCTAAACTTCAGTTCATTCTTAGGTCATTAAACCAACCTAAAAAAATAACGTTAGACTAAGGGGATTAGCAATTTCTGTTGACCATGTCTCAGACTCCTAAGAAAAGAACCGGTCCAACAGGTTTCCAGCACTGTACTGAGTGTGGGGAAACTTTTGTTAAAGCTGATCCCCATTTAATGTATGTGTTCCATCTTGGGTTTAACCACTTGAAGACAGACTGAAAGATATGCAAAAACTTTCCTCAGTTGACACTGGACAGGTGAATTAACTGACTGAAGGAAAGGTTGTCCGAAAATACTGCTGACCTGGTTATGGACAAATCTCCTCTTTGAAACAAAACTGATGGACTGGAGAAAACACCCTCTGACAAGGGTACCGGTTCGCAGGGAAAGAAACAAGCTGCAGAACTTGCCGCTGAACCGGCAACCGTGGCTAAGAAAAAGAGAAAGGAGAAACATGTAGTAAAGGAACCACAACCGTTAAACCCAGTGGTTCCGACTGCTGAGGAGATAGCTAACGCTATTCGGATTATTCAATCCCTTTAATCTCCTACCAGTTCCATGGTCATCGGTTCAGAGCCCCATGGTTCTGCCCCCAGGTTCTACCCCAGTTCCTAGTCCTTGTGATGTTGACATGGAGGGCCTTGGGGATGATGAGGATGAGGATTATGATGAAGATGAGGATGAGGATCTAGGAGAGCCTCTGGAACCAGATGTTTCCCCTGATCCCCAGTACCCTGACTCAACTGACAAGGGGTCTAAGGACTTTACTACCCTGTTTGCTTTTATGCAGCAGGTAGCTCAAACTCTGGACCGTCTCACTCAGGAGGCAACTGAGGAGGAGGAAGAATCAGACTATGTCTAGATGATGGACATGGCCCCAGCTAAAAAGCTGGTATTTACCATCCATAAATCTCTGAGAAAACATGTACTAAAAATCCTACAGACACCCACATCTATTCCTATTCCAGTAGACAGAAAACTGGACAGGAAGTATTGGGTGGCCAAAGCTGATGCTGAATTTCTTTTTGGGCACCCCAGCCATGAAGGGGTGGTACAGGCTGCTGCTTGTGACAGGCTGGTATACCTCTGTTTTCCCAACCTCTGGATAAAGATTCCAGAAAGATGGATTCAATGGGCAGAAAGGCCTATTTAGGCTCTTCCTTGGCCATCAGACAAGCCAACTACATGAGTTATGTAGCCAGATTTCAAAAGAGCATGTGGAGTACAGTATCAGAAATTTCAAAGGCCTGTCCAGCACCCATGACATCTGACCTTACAGAGGCTGCCAAAAAAGACATTGAGGCATCCAAATTTCAATTTAGAATGGCTGTGGATGCCAATGATACTGCAGCCAGGTTAATAGCTACTTCTGTGTCCTTAAGGAGATTTGCATGGCTTAGGGCTTTCAGTCTCTCTCAGGACTCACAGACAAGGTCCATGGATTTCCCCTGTGAGCCTTCACCCCTCTTTGGCCAGCAGACAGAGGCCTATATGAAAAAGATGGATGAATACAAGGTGGCCTACAGGAATGCGGCTGCTAAGGAAAGAGCAGCTACCCCCAGAAACAACAGAACAGAGGTGGGAGAGCAAGGCCTCATTATAGGCCTTTCTTCCAAACTCAAGCCCTTCTGACTTATCAGTCTCAGAGGGGCTATTTCAGGGGTGGGACAGAAGGGGCACTGGCAGGACTGGGCCCAGTCCACAACCAACCCCGCAAGAGAAACAGACTCCATGAAGAGTCTGTTGAGGTCACCTCTCCTCTCCCAGTAGGGGACAGGCTTCCCCACTTCCTCCAGGTCTGGCAGTCAATAACTACAGACAGGTGGATCCTGGAGGTAGTGGGCCAAGGCCTTACCCTCAGCTTCAAGTTTATGCCCAAGCTGAGGACAAAAGCCTTCAGTCCTTCCTCCCCATCAGAGGCCCAACTACTGGAGGAGGAAGTAAGAAAACTGTTGCAGGACAAGGCGGTAGAACCTGAACCCCTGCTTCAAAGGGGAAGGGGTTCTATTCAAGATACTTCCTTACAGTAAAGAAAACAGAGGAGTGGTGACCCATCCAGCATCTCAGACATCTAAACAAATACCTGACAAAACCAAAATTCAAGATGGTTACCCTGTCAACCATTCTACCCACACTCAGACAAGGGGACTAACTGGAATCAACAGAGCTAAAAGATGCCTACTTCCATATTCCCATCAGACCATCACACTGAAAATATCTCAGGTTCAGGCTGATATCAGCCCACTACCAATTCAGAGCAATGCCCTTTGGCCTTTCCTCAGCTCCAAGGGTGTTCACAATGTGCCTAGCAGTAGTGGTGGCATACCTCAGAAGGCAAGGGGGTCACAGTTTTTCCTTACCTGGACAACTGGCTGGTAGTGGGACAGTCTCCCCAGCAAGTTTCAAAGTCCCTGACCATAGTTCAAGGGGTTCTGCAGTCTCTAGGGTTCTTGCTAAACCCCAAAAAGTCAGTGCTGACTCCAGTCCAGCTCCTGGATTTCATAGGGGCAGAGCTGGACACCATGGCAGAAAAGGCTTTTCTTCCCCAAGGAAGGGTGGAAACACTGATTCAGCTGACGGAGGTTGGAGGTGGAGCTTGACACTGCATGCTGTTCTGCTGTGGAGTAGCAGAAGGAGCAGAATAGCCAGAATGCTTGACTCTCTTTTATGTATGGTATGCCACTGTTGCCTGAATTTTACTAGCTACTTGTTTTAATTGTTTGCTACAAGAGGCCTCGCTATTCTTACCAGTCTACCTTGTGTGTCTGTATATCTGGTGTAGTATTCCCCGTTGCTGTTGCTATTTTTCTCCTGCAGGGCTTGGAGTTCTTGAGGTGGCCGACTAGCCCTCTCTGCAGGAGATCAACAGAAAACCCCATGGAGGTCTGGAAGCGCTGAAATGCTGCGCCAGATGGGGTGTCTCCAAAGAAGAAAAGAAGACGTGGCTTCTCCATATATACTAGGGGCAGGATATTCAGAAGGGTTGCACATGGCGCAACACAGTTGTGCCATGCGCAGCCCACTGATGCGCCCTGGTGTGATATTCAAATGGGGATTGAGCCTGGCACAAATCCCAATGTGCAAGAGCGCATCAGTAATGTATGCAGCACAGGTGGGGGGGTGTGCCCATGCATACTCCGCACATCCCGATATTCAGCCCGGGATGTGCTGAGCCCATGCATGCACAACCCCTACATGCGCTGCACACAGGTGAGCCAAAAAAAAGGAGCAACAGCTGGCCACCCACAGGTGAGCTGCTGTATTGCAGGGCGCAACACGGCAGATGCCATCTGTGGGTGGCCACATGAGCTCCGGCTGCACCTTTGTGGTGGCACCCCCATGCCCACTTCCATTTGCGCATATGCAGAAACTAATAGTCCCATATCCCTGGTGGTCCAGTGCACCGCTCGCAGCCCAATCGTGGGCATAAGTATGTTTAATAACAGTAAACCCTATCCCTGGTGGTCCAGTGGACCGTTCGCAGCCTGATCATGGACAGATGTAGTAAAAGGAAATGTCCTATATCCCTGGTGGTCCAGTGGACCACTTGCAGCCTCATCGCGGGCATAGGTACAAATGAATTCAGTTAACTCTACCCCTGGTGGTCCAGTGGACCACTTGCAGCCCAATCGCGAGCATCTGTAGTGAAAACTATTAGTCCCATATCGCTGGTGGTCCAGCGGTACCCCCCTTCCCACCCGCCTACTGAGCACCACTGCCCTGCTCCCCCCCAGTCAGCGTCGGGCAGCAGATCCCCACCCACTTGCTGCCCCGCCGCCCGCTGACTGACACAGTATGGTAGGGCTGTACACCTATTGGTCCTGGCGTGACCAATGGGCATCACCAACCCTACTGTACTGTAATCCATCAACGAGCAGTGGGGCAACAACTGGTGGGGAGCTGCCGCCCGCTGCTGACTTGGGGGGAGCGGGGCAATGGGGCTCAGTGGGCGGGTGGGGAGGATGGGTACTGCTGGACCACCAGGGATATGGGACTACTAGTTTTCACTACAGATGCCTGTGATGAGGCTGAAAGTGGTCCACTGGACCACCAGGGACATTGGACATTTAGGTTTACTACATCTGCCCGCGATCAGGCTGCGAGAGGTCCACTGGACCACCAGGGATATAGGACGTGTTCTTCATGTACACATGCCCGCAATCGGGCATTGGGGCACATTGCCGCAATGTGCAGGGGGTGTTGGTCCCCGACGGCTGCAGCCTGGCAGGGCACCAGGTGCAAGTCACCGGGGATCGGCACACCTGCATGCAAATGGAGCCATAATGACATGCAAATGGCCCCATTTGCGCCTTGCATACATTATGGCTCCATTTGCATGTGCAGTTTTGAATATCGCGGTTGTTGCACCTAGCACAATGGAACTTGCGCTAGCGCATCCCCCTGCTCCACTCTGGCCACTTGCGCTTGCGCAGTGCCACTGCTCCATGCGCACTGCGGGTGGCCAAGGAGCGATATACAATGATGCTGTGCCATGGTGCAGCTCCATTGAATATCACCCTGTCAACGCCCCAGTGCAGCCAAGTTGCGCTACACCCAGGCTTGCGCCACAGCCTGGCGCAGTCTGAATATCCCGGCCCGGGTTACTAAATCCATAGGAAGAAGTTATGCATTACTTTCAGCATTTTTTGGCATTTTCCTCCTACTTGCTGTGTGTTTTATATTGATACTCTAGAGCTGTGTAACTGGTAATCAGTTTTTAGCCCAGGATTTCTAGACAGTATTTAAAAACTTGTCTAAAAGAGGCAGTGTGGGCATTTTATATAATTTTTTTCTCTTATGTCCCTTGTTTAAAATTTTCATTTTTAATCGCTAAGGTAGGCTATTTGTATTTGCCACCTTTCTAATTTGTTTTTTTATTGATTTCCCAGTTACGACTTACAGTATAAGTACTACCTCACAGATTACGTTCCTCAGTCACACCTATTGTGGTGGCTTAAAACGCATGCATGGCATCTCTGCCTCAGATTCGCCATTTTGGGACAGCAAGAGTCGCTACGGCACGTATCATTATTAGATCATGCTGGCCTTTCAGTCACTTTTTTGACATTTTAATGCTGTTCAGCACTGTTAGGTAGCAAGAACCTCTGGTCAGTAAGCACTGTTTGGCGAGCTGGCATTTTGTGGACCAGCCTTTTAATTAACTAGTCCGCTGACTATATCCATCTCCACCCTTGCTGACTTAAATTTTTTCTTAATGGCTGCAAAGTAAGTAATAATCTCTGAATTGAAGTTTTTTTCTTTTGTGCTAGTTTGCCTTCTTGACTAGAGTGGTTAAAGTATCTATTATAGCTACTGAACTTAAAGTTAACTTGCTCTGTAGATCCACTGTGCACAACCCGAACTACAAGAGCTTTCGTGAGTTCATTTGACTAACTGATGTGGAGAGCATTGGTGTATTTAGCTTGTTCTTCTTTTTAAGTTCTGGTGGCATATATGCTAACTTTTTGAGATAAAGTACTGAGTTGGTCAATGTTTTACCCTACCTCTTTTCCTTTATTTTAAGGTGGTGTGGTATACTCTTTACCAAGAGCACATCTAGGCCTTACTACTTCCTGCATCAATTCCTTGTTTGGCTCTCTTGCTATGAGCTGCAAGCCACTCAGAATTGCAGAACTTTCTGGTGCTCTCTGAAAGTGTTTGGTGTAACTGGTGAAGCATACAATCTACATTCTATATGGCTGGGCTGGGAGTCAAACCATTGATAAAACATCCTCAGAGTTTCAAACTTGACACGTTGGTTTCAGACAGAGACATCTTAGAAGGTCTTCTTAACTTAAGTAGCACTTGTGGACAGCTGTGACAGTATTTATCATTAAGCTCTTGGTTGTCCTGTTATTAATTTGAGATGACCTGAGCACGCCGAAGGGAAGAAGAGAGTTCTAAGGATCAAGTTCTAGCATGGATTGAAAATTTTAAATCAAAAGCACTTTGGACAAGCACTTTGGACTTTTTAAAGTTTTAGATACTTTGAACAAGCACCTTGGTCTTTTTAAATACATAGACACAGTATTCTCAGTATTTGTATGTGTGGAAGTTTTGCCCAATTTATACTGCTTACACTGTTTCTTTGTATTGATTGTATAGTCTGTGTGGCTGGGTAGTGGCCCAAAATGGTAGTTTCAGGTGGGATATAATAATTATCTTTAATGTTATTCGACTTATTTTTAATTTTAAACATGCATTGCCCTTTATATTAGACCAGATTATCATGTTTATATTCCTGGTTATTTGTTTTTTGAGTAGAAAGAGAAACAAATGGACATTATGCTAATAATTTAGAATGTTTTATAATTTTTATTCATAACTGGTGTATTACACTTTAACAATGCAAAAAGGAATTACTTAATGTTGTATCATTATTAGTTACCTGATGAAGCAGTAGATGAATACTGCGAAACATTGTATCATATAAATATCTTTCCAAATTAAATGATTCAAAAGCAACTAGTAATTTGTGCTAATTTGTTTACTCAAAACAAATACCGGTGAGCGGGTCTTCTTTCTCCAAACATCATTTCCAAAATGGTAGTTATCAGGAAACAAAAGATGCAACATAGTGGTGGCTCACCACTTCAGGAATTGAACTGCGACACAAACAAGGGGAAAAATAGGGGCAGAGGTACCCAAACTAAAATTACAGACCACCTGTTATCCCACAAAGTGACCATGAAAAGGGATGTAGGAGAAAGGACATCAACACCAAAACTGAGAGTGAATGTTTCCCTTCCTCTCCTCAAAATATTTAGACATGATGTGGATTTAAAGGAAACCCCTTGCAAGGTAGCTGAGCTAGATGGTGAAAATGGTACTTCAATTGCCTTAAATACGTCAAATGCTTTAATTATATCTACTGGCTCATCTCTAGTAGAGGTCCCTGATGTAATATCCAGGGAAGATAGCTACTTAAGTTTACCAGGGTATTGTACTCAGAAAGACCCACTGATATCTATTAATAAGGATAATTTGAGTCAGACTCCTATTGGGAAGGATCATGTAGCCATCCCTGGCTCTGATCTTCAGTTTGTAACCTCTGAATTACAATATACAACAGAGGGGATAAAAACAATAGACACTGAGTCTAAAGTCAATATAATGTGGGATGTCATTTGCAGCAATATATTCCTTATATTCCATATGGTTTCAGTGAAGATTTTATTTCCTCCCTGAGAGATCAGTATACAGCTAATTTATTATTAATGGAGCAGATGATAGTACTTAAGAATGAACTAGAAACAGCCAGACAAGATATCACTATCAATGGTGCTAGATTCGATGGTGTTCTAAGGAAACTGGATCAAATAAACCCCCATAAAGGTTCAGACTTTGTAGTTTGGGATGAAGTGGAGGATGATTCTAGGAATGGAAGACCAGTTTTAGCCCTATAGTAATCCCAGAAACCCCTGTACCAATAAAAAAAGAAGAAGAGAAGTAAGAGAATGAAAAAAGTGGGTAGTGGAAATAACTCAGCTTCCACAAATGGAACTGATGGTACTAATAGTACTAGGAATAGCTCTGATGAGAGTGAGATAGTAAAAATGGATGCGATTCCAGCAGTGAAGGATGAAGTGAGTAAAAATGACTTAATGCAAAGATCAGTTAACTGTGCGGATGATCAACATAAGAACTGTAAAGGTAGAGTCTTAAAAACTCAACTTTCCTCACTTGAAAGGGAGATCAAGCTGCTACAAGCAGAACTTAAAATGGACATCGTAGATCAAGTATTTGATTCCATGATACCTTTGTCCCAGTCAAGAGAGAAAGATTTAAGGGAATGAAATATTCCTATAGATCCTCAAGTGTCTAATGTACATAAGGTAATAATGCCCAATGCTGCTCATCTAAAACCTCTTTGCCTTCTTTAAGAATAATGTCCCTAAATGGATGGCCCTTAATGAGTGGGGACAGAGTAAAAGTATTTGTAACAAATTTATCAAAAGAGCTGGATTTAGAAATAGATGAGACAGATATTATCAACGCAAGAAACTCTCAGGATGGGTGAATAAATTCATAGACATTTTCCTTGAGTCCCCAAGGACTGACAATAATATATGGTATAATGGAGAGGGCATTGAGAGAAAAGGCTATTTTATTACAGTATGTTCCCTAACAGGCAAGGCTTTAATCAGAAAACATTAAGTGGGGAGTATAAGGTAGATGCTGTTGTCTTTAGCCTTTTTGGAATGGAACTTATGCCCAGAGAAAATAATAAAAAAACTAATTGGATCATTCAGTAATCTATTTAGTTCATTTCTGAAAATTAAATTGGGAAAACTGGGCATTAAGAATGTATTTAGACAATCCAGTTTGTCACAAATAGATATCTTGGTGTGGTATTCTGAACTTGCTAAATTATTATTGGATAAAAGCCCTCAGTTAGATGTGTTGGGCCTTCACCTGTGTAAGTCTAATGAGGTGTTTGGCGACTCTCCTTCTGCGAAAAAGTGTGTCAGTTCTAGTAATGAGAGACGCACTTATGCAAATGTTGCTGATCCCACCGGAGTCTTACCAAATGTGGACTACTGACTTAGTAGCTATTTTAGGGAGGATACTCAAGCAGTCCTGTGTAACTCCAATGGTCACCTGGTTCCCATCAATTCTGAAGCTACTCATTTATTAAAGTTGGTAGAAGTCCTGCAGCAGGAATCTGAAACAGTTATCTCCGCTGATCTAACTAAGCTTGATGAGTACAAAATAATTTTTCTCTCTTGGAATATAGCTGGATTGCAACACAAACTAGTTGATAAGGAATGGAGTGATTTCTTGCAAAGTTCTGATGTTATCTGTCTTCAGGAAACATGGCATGCTGAAGTAAATATTAATATCTTGAATGGCTACGAGTGTTTCCATGTACCTGGAGAAAAGTTCTGCAATTTTGGAAGAAGAGCTGGGGGTTTAGTCACTTTTATTAAAATTGATATTTTCTATGATACTAAATTGAAATTTGCTGATAGTCACTTATTGTGTCTACAATTGATTAGTAATCCATGTAACATTTTTCTTATTAATATGTACATGCTACCACCGGCCTCTAAATTGTACCTTCCAAATGTTTGGGACAGACTCGCTCTCCTCCATGAGTGCAAGACTGATTACCCAGATTTTGAGAACATGTCATTGGGGGATTTCAACTCTAGGACTGCAGAGTTTGATGAGTATTATGACAACTCTGTATTCATGTATGATGATTCCCCTGGCCTTGTTAATATTAGTAATTTGAAGGATCTAGCAAAAAATAATTTTGGAATAAAATTAATGAATATCCTGAAAGAAACAGATATATACCCACTAAATGGCAGACTTAGTGGGGACAAAGAGGGCAATTTTACATATATTAAGGGTACGGACATCTCTGTTCTAGGCCTAGCTCTTTGGTCTGGCCCTAGTATGGCATGGGATAGACTTCAGATTATAACTAGATCGGAGAATGACCACCTCCCATTAGTACTAACTGGATTAACAAAAGATAGTAGTGTACATGTTAACCCACTTTTAGTCAGGTGGAATCAATTCATAATAAGAGGGTTTTGAGGTCAGTCAATTTAGAAGAAGCATTAAAAAAACATACTTCATACACAGCTAAACTTGCTCTGTATTAAGTTTCAGCTGGAATCAGCTAGGGCAATTTGGGCTCATCTGGCATGTGTCTTTGCTGACTTATACAAAAAGCTGTATGAAGATAAAATATTAAGCAAAACCAAAACTAAAACAAAGGATATCGGCTGGTTCGATAAAGAGTGTAGACTGTTTAAAAGACAACTCCAGGCAAAGCTTAGATAAATAAAGACAAATAAAGAGAATCAACAATAAATTGTTAATCAATAGCTTAAATCATGATCGGAAAAAATACTAATTACTGTTAAAACAGAAAAAAGCAAAATATTATAAAACACAATGGAAAAAAATGCTCTCCACCATCGCAAAATAAAATACAAAAAAGTTCTGGCTATATCTAAGCAAGGGCACAAATACTTATAAAATGGCCCCAGATATAAATATATATATATATATATATATATATATATATATATATATATATATATATATATATCTCAGGGGATAAGTGGCTGAAACACTTCTCTGAAATTTTCTATGATAGCCAACTTGATAATAGTTTTGTTTTGGGAGATATTAACTTTAATCAAATATCAACAGCTTAATCTGGTTCAAGGTCAGTTGGCATTCATCTGTATCCCCCTCCCCGGGTCATGCCTAAAAATAGGCAGGACTTGTCTAGTGCACTTACCCGGTCAACAAAAACTAACTAACTAAATAAATAAATAAATAAAATTTATTTCTAGACAAGAGGTTTATTTTGCAATAAAAACTTTTAAATCTAATAAAGCCCCTGGATTGGACTGAATTCCAACAGAAGTGTACCTTGCTAACACCTTGGGATGGTGTGAGGAATTGGAAAAAACCTTTAACAGAAGTATTCAGGAGCAATACTTCCCTGAATCATGGAAGGGGGCACTGGTTGTCCCCATTCATAAAAAGGGGAAAGTAGATGATCCCAAGATGTACAGGCTGATCAGTTTGCTTGACATAAATTTGAAAATCTTCTCTAAGATTATATTGGAAAAACTAAACTCTCAACTAAAGTGTACAGGTGGCCTTATAGAAGCTCAGGCTGGGTTTAGAAATAACTATTCGACTACTGATAATTGCTTTATCCTGACACATATATTTGAAAAATATGCAATTCTAAGAAGACTAAAAATATTCTGTGCATTTATTGACTTTTCATCAGTGTTTGACACAATACAGAGACAAATACTATGGTGTCTAATGCGAGATAGGAGTATTGATCAAGCCTTAATTGCCATAATTTCTAATTTATATAGAGATAATTGGGCTATTACAAAACTGGGTACGAAGGGTGAAGTCTCAAAAAAATTTTGTATTAACAAAGGGGTGCACCAAGGGTGTGTACTGGCCCCCACCTTATTTTCCCTATATATTGATGGCCTCTAAAGAAAACTTAGTAACCTGATTTCTGATGCCCATAAAATAGGTATAGTTTCCTGCTTTATGTTAGCTTATGCTGATGATAGTATTCTGATGTCCTTATCTAAGTCGGGACTTCAAAAACAGTTAAATCTTCTAAATCAAGATGTGTCAGAAGTTCTGAATTTGAAAGTTAACATGCAAAAGTCCCAAATAATGGTTCTTGGGCAGAAGCAGCCCAATGGCTCCTGGTTTCTGGGCAAAGATAAACTTCCAAATACAAATAATTATACTTACTTAGGCCTTACTTACTCTTCAAATTTATCTTGGTTGGCACAACTCAATCACCTCTCATACCAGACAGTAAAAAACACTTATGGGTTGAATAAATTTAATTACTCATATGGAGGTAATTCCATCAGATCCCTCCTTACAGCAATAAGGAACAAACTTTTTGCACAGATTCTTTATGGTAAGGAGGTTTGGGAGCATAAAAACTTGTATAAGCTAATGGTCCCAATATATAAAGTGCTAAGAGTTGCATTAGGAGTAAGGAGTACCTGTCCTTCTGCCTATATCAGGAGTGAATTAGGATTAATAGATGTCAGAGCATTGGTTAATATTAGAAAAATCAATTACTGGTTAAAATTTACCAGAATGCCTAAAGAGAGGCTGCCCTATAAGTGTCTCATTAAAAAAGTAGAGTGGCATAAGAACAAACTTAATATCAGTAGTTGGTATGATAACATCTTGAGCTTATTAAACAAGTATGATCTGCACTTAAAAAGATACTGTGATAGGAATATTGTGCTTAGCTGGAAATATGTCAAATACATTAAGAAACAAATTCAAAACAGCTGGTTTAAAAATGACTTGAATTATATTAACTGCTCAAGAAATTCACCCTGGTTTGTTTTACTTGAAGAAGGATATGGCTTTAAGTACTATTTAGATATTTTAACTGAGCCGGAATTAAGGAAAATATATATATATACTACATATAAGTTTGAATGTTTTGATAATAATGTGAATGTTGTGAGATTTAAAAGACTTCCATTACTTGCACAAACATGCTACTGCACTTTAGGAGAAAAAGAAGATTTATTTCATGTTCTGTGGGAACGTGATTGGTATACTAAAGCTAGAGCTCATTGGCTTGGTCCAGTAATTGATATGTGGAATACTATGGCTAGATATATCTGACAACTGTGCAGTTTAACACAGAAGATGACTATATTATAGTTAGGCTAGCAAACTTTTTTCATCAAATTAGTACAATTAAAAGACAAAAAATGAAAGGTATTGATACTATTGTAATATGAAATCTAATGTGGTGAGCTATAATTACTGCTGTGTAAGCAGTTCTGTATTTCTCTGTAGGCATACACACTTTATTTATTATATATTTAAATTCTGTAATTGTATTGTTTTTGTAATTTGTGTACAACCATTTAGTCAAACAATAAAGATTATTACTTACTGATTCAGCTGGCCAATTCTTTCCAACTGTCCAACCCCAGACCAGCAAGGCACTTCTTCCAACTATTGGGCCACATGGTGGCCACAGCAGCAACAGTCCCAGGGGCCAGGTTTCAAATGAGGGACATTCAGTTCCACCTCAGATCTTATTGGTCACAAAAAGAGATCATTTGTCCAAACTGGTACCAGTCACCAGGTCTCTACTCTTAGCACTCCAGTGGTGGCAGGAAAAAGGGAACCTAAGACAAGAGGTACCTTTCCTGCAACAGCTACCTAGAGTGGTATTGACCACAGATTCCTCCCTCCTAGGGTGGGGAGCACATATAGGGGATCAGATGGCCCATGGGTCTTGGCTCAGAAAGGAGAGTCTGCTCCACATAAACCTGCTGGAGCTCAGAGAAGTATGTCTAGGGATCCTGTCCTTTTCCTCAATACTCAGAGGCAAGGTCGTACAAGTCAGAACAGGCAACACAACCATGATTTACTGCATAAACAAGCAAGGGGGCACAAGGTCTTCCCCCCTGTGCACAGAGGCGATGCTGATATGGAAGTTGGCTTATTCTCTGAATCACTCTCCGGTATCTTCCAGGAAAGGACAATGTTCTAGCAGATGCCCTGAGCAGAATCAATCAGAACCACAATGAATGGGCACTGAACAAACAGGTTCTCCTAACAGTGTTCAGACAGTGGGGGACCCCAGAGGTGGACCTCTTAGCAGCCCAAGACAACCACCAGCTGCCACAGTTTTATTGCAGGCCTCCTGCAGTGGGCACAGTGTGAATGGATGCCCTGCTGATGGATTGGATGGGGAGGTTCCTGTATGCTTTCCCTCCTTTCCCTCTACTCCTCAAAGTTCTGAACAAACTCAGAACATAGCCAGCAACTATGTTCCTCATCACCCCAGACTGGGCCAGGCAGCCATGGTACTCCCTACTTCTAGTTCTGTCAGTCAGCAGACCAATATACTTACCAAGGAGGCACAATCTCCTGACATCCTTGCAGGGCAAAGTTCTTTACCCCAACCTTCAGTCCCTTAGACTCAAGGCCTGGCTCTTGAGAACATAGAATATGCTAACTTTAGGTTGTCAGAGAGAGTCCTTCAGGTGCTCAGAGGCTCCAGAAAGCCTTCCACAAGGCAAACCTACTCTTCAAAATGGAAGAGATTCTCAATCTGGTGCCAGCAGCAGGAAGTGGTCAGTACTCAAGCTACTTTCTCAGTAGTACTAGATTACCTGGTGCACCTTCACTCCCTTGGCTTCAAGCCCTCTACTCTAGAGGTACATCTAGCAGCTGTCTCAGCTTATCTCTCAGCTGGGAAGAGATCTTCCCTGGCTTCCAATCAGGTGTTTAGAAAATTCTTCACAGGGCTTTTGCACTTGCATCCTGCACACAGGGAGGCCACTCCTGCATGGGATCTTAACATCTGTATTGGACAACTCATGCAGCCACATTTTGAACCCATGAAAAAAGATGAGAAATGAGCCTGCATAACCCAACATAATAGGTTTGCTGCAACCAAATTAGAATCATAGCCTACTGACCCACTCCCTTTCATATTGGCCAGTGAATACCTGTAGCATGATCTTAAGCGTGGCGTTAAAGTGCTCAACCAATCCATTTGTCGCATGTAGTATGGAGAGACTTTGAGTTGCTGCATTCCACACATCTCCCACAGACTGGTCAGATGGGTAGACATAAAACTGGTACCCTGGTCTGACAGGATTTCCTGGGGAGACCCCACTTGACTGAATATTCTCAGACATTCACAAGTCACCTTTCCCACCTCTGTGGAGGACATGGCGACAGCCTTCGGGTACCTGGTTGTGTAATCCACTATGACCAGTAGGTACCTCTTGCTTGTACAATTTGGTGGGCCTAGTGGCCCCACAATGTTTATAGACAACCTCTTAAAGGGTTTGTCAATTACAAGCAGGGCAATCAAAACTGTTAGAGCCTTGCTCCCCCCCCCCCACCAACCCTCTGGCACTGCAGACAAGTCTGGCAGTAAGTAGCCACATCCTCGAATATACTGTGCCAATAAAAAGTGTTTGTAAGCCACCTTTTTGAATGACTTTCACCCAGTTGTCTGGAAAAAGGAATGCCATGGGCTTGGGACAAGAACTGTTTTTGGTATTCCCTAGTGACTACCAGCTGTTGAATTACTCCTTCCTCTTGCCCTATCCACTCCCATTACCAAAGCCCATTTTCCAAATAAACTTCATTTCTACCTCTTTGAGGGTCACTCTCAGTGCTTGCTGCTAGCCCCCTCAGTTCTGCAGTGGTGGATCAGCTTGCAGAGCTCTGTGAAGCTCCTCACAGCTGACCCTCCCTAAGGTGCACAGTCATGTAGGGGGCTGACCCATGGCTGAGGTCTTCACAGTTTGCAGCTGTGGGTCAGAAGTGTTGCTCCTATCCAGTCCTTCCTCCACACTGGCTCCTCTCATGGCTGTTGAGGAAGAGGTTGCTTCTTGCTGTGCCTCCCCCTCTCTGTCTTCCAAAGCCTGTCTCTTGGCTTGACGAAAAGTACTGACACACTCAATATTTTTCCTGCTATCAAAATTGTTAAATATAATCACATCTGCAGGGATAACAGGTACAATTTCCTCCTCCTCCTATACCTCCTAGCCGTGTTCCAAGTTCAGAAAGACCCGGGCCATTAGTATAGAAACCACAAGACCTGTGACTCCCTAAATCTTGGAAAACTGGTGGGACAGAATCAGCTTCACATGGATTGGATCCTGCCTAACCATCAAGATAGAGGCCCCAGTGTCCATCAATCCCTGAGTTACCATTCCATTCACTAAGACAGGGTACAAGTGCATAGTGGAGTGAGCAGGGACTTCATCTGTTGAAAATACCACTAGCTGCTTGGCACCTCCTTGATTACCCCCTCCCACCTGCACTCTGCCCCTTGGTAAGATTTTTAGGACAATCATGGAACAGTTTCCCAGATTACTGGCAAATGTATCACCTCCACTCCCCTGGCACCTTAGGTTTGGGGACAGTGGGTTTTACTTTGGGCTCAGGCACAGGCTGGTTTCCTTTAGGTTGTCCCCCAGGATCCCCTTAAAAGCACCCTCAGTACGTCCCCCATTGATATTCTGCAGAGTGTTTCTGTGTGTGTGTGTGCCGCCGTGTGTGTGTGTGTGTGTGTGTGTGTGTGTGTGTGTAGTCTGATGGCCACATAGAGATCAGCTTTTTCAGCTGCCTCCTTGATGGAACTACATGCTCTGTCCAGCAGTCACACACATAGGTACTCTGGCACAGTTTACATAAACTGTTCCAGTAAAAATAAATCTTTAATTTGATCAACAGATCAGGCTTTTGCCCCTTCAACCCATGGACATAAAAAAAACACCCATTTGCACACACATTTCTGAATAACTATCTCCTTATTTCCATCTATAGGTCTCCAGGGTTAATTTAATACATTTAAACATTTTTTTTTTTACTTTATCATAGTCCATACAGTCCCCATCAATCATTCTGTCAAATGCATCTAAAGCCTTGCCTGTAAGTAGAGGCATAAAATGCAGTGTCCGAGAAGCCCTAGCCATCTTGAATGGCACACAATCTCTCAAAATATTTCAGAAATACATCTAAATTCTGCTCCTCTCAGTACATAGGAAACATGTTTGTATTAATTTTGCCTTTTTGTGTGGGACCCCTTATGCCAGTACTTAGAGTTTATTGCAGTGCCTTCTGGTGCAAACCCTCCCTATCTCTCTCATGTTCATGTCTCACTCTCTCTCATGTTAACGTTCTCTTTCCCATGCTTGACATTCTTTCTCTTGCTACTCCTGCAGTCGGATCTTATGCTGCCTCTGACACTCCTTCTCTTGGCACTCCTTCTCTCACTCCTCTTTTTGCCTTGAGCTTGGCCTTCCTCTCCTCAGCTTTGCTTTCTGCAGCTCAGCCAGTGCCTGTGCCTTTACCACAGCCAGCTCCAAATGCAGGTTTTTAATCTGATCTGGTTGCACAACTGCCCCAGCTATAGACTCTGGCTCACTTTCATTGTCCTCTGTTTGGACAATTGCCTCCGTAATCTCTCCTGCACTATTCTCCTGGTCAGTTCACTGGTAACAAAGGGGGCGACTCATCCTCCCCTGGAAACTTCAATCCGATCTCTTTCCTCCACTCACTTGCTAAGTTTCAGGAGTCCTTTGTGTCTTCTAGACTCACCAATTTCCTTCATTCTTCTAACTTCCTCTCCCCCTCACAGTCTGGCTTCAGGAAGCACCATTCTACCATCTCCTCTCTGCTGCATGTAACTGACTCTATCCTCACTGGAATGGATCAGGGAAAAATCACCGCAGCAATTTTCATCGATCTGGTCAATGGTTTTGACTTGGTGTCTCACCTGCTCCTCCTGGGCAAGCCAAGCTCTGCTGACCTCTCAGCATCCACTATTGAATGGTTCTGCTCATACCTCATGGGCCACCAATAGTCAGTACAGGTGGGTGACCTCCTGTCTCCCCCCATCCTAGCTGGGGTCAATCAAGGCTCCAGCCTGGGCCCTATCCTGTTTTCAATTTTCCTAAATGACCTCTCCTCCGCTTGTGTCTCTGCATATCCACACGTATGCAGACAACATGGTCATTTACACCTATGGCCCATCGACCTTGCTGGGGAAGGTCTGCTCCAACAGGACTTTCACAATGTCCAATGCCAACAAACTTAGGGTCAAGACCAAGAAGGCTGTCTATCACCTTCAGCACCAGCCAGAGACTGGCCAGGCTCTCACCCTTCCCTATCTTCTCCACTCTGGATGGCACCCCCTAGAAGTTTTCCCTGCTTTCAAATACCTTGGTGTGTGATTTAATAGCAAGATTGACTTCTCTGCCCATATTGGTGCCACCTACTGTATACCAAACTTCATTCTAAACTCTATGCCTTTTACAGCAACAAAGATTGCCTTCCCTCCCAAGGGCCACCGGGAATTGGTTATCAAAATGGTTCTCCCAGTTTTTGATTATGTGGATGTGATCTACCGCACTGCCCCCTCCTCTTCCTTTGCCAGATTGGATACCCTCTGCAATGCCTTCTGTTGTTTCACTACCAACTGTCTCTCCTGCACACACCACTGTTCCCTCTATTTCTCCCTCTCCATCTTCTCTCTACTATCACGTCACCGTCCCACTGTGCCTTTTTCATTACCAAATACTGGTTTGGGTCCCTTCTCTCCTACCTCTCATCACTCCTCTTCACTCTCCCCTTCTCCTCTTATTCTCTGTACTCCAAAGACACCTATATCTCCTCTGTTCCCCATTCTCACACCTGTGCTGTGCAAGCTGCCTTCTCCTGTTATTTGCCTTCCCTCTGGAATCTACACTCCTCTTCTCTCCACATCTCTGCCTCACTCCCTGCCTTTAGACACCCGCTAAAGCATGTTCCTCTTCCCCTCTGTACCTGGCAACCCTTCCTGACCTTCCTTCCTCTCTCACCTGACCCCCTTCCTTTTTTTGATTCCCTAATCCAAGGTTGGCCTCTGCTTTCACAAACACTCTGTTTCTGTTTCCCCTATAGCACTGTCACTCTCCCCAACAGGCAGACCACACTTCATTGTTTCCCACTCTCACATCCATGCCATTATTAATTCACTCAACTCACCACATTCACTTCAGCTTCCATGATGTTGCCTACTTCATTTTCCATATAGATGTTTATTGCTCCTGTGGCAGGCTAGGCAGATGTCTCACCCCATCCTGACAACTGCAGCAGTCCCATGTCTCTTCCTGTCTCCAGGGGCTTGTATCCCCCACTGATTGTACCCTGCAGTGGGTCAGGAAGGGAAGGATGTCCTCCTCCACCTGGAACACAAATTTAGATATCCCCCAGAGCCAGCAAGACTGGGTGGGCTGTCAGCGAACAAGAAGGGCGTCATTAATCCCAACCTCTATTTTTGTCCTCCTGATTTTCTCCCAGGGTGATGCAGACAAGCAATGAGCAAAGCGTGCACATTCCACCTCCATGGAGACACCCCTAGTGCTCAAAATGCATGCCCCTCCCACATACAGCATGCTCACGTGCTCTGCTATTGGGCTTCACTTAGATGGCAGTCAAGTGGCGATACATGGCACCCCCCTCCCCAAGGGAGGAGAGCCATCCTATGAATGCTCATTTCTTCCTCTCTCAGCTCATCCCCGAGCAAGCCAAGTCTGTTTCTGAACTTGGATCACCTGCGTGGCATGAGGTAAGGTGCTCACAGCACCTTAGCTCTCAGCACCACTGGGCTGGCTTATATTGCCTACTTAATGTTGCCTAAGTAAACGCAATCTGTTGCATTTGTAAATTTCATGCTGTCTGTACTCCCCTTACCCATTCACCCAGGTCACACCTGGAAATGAGCTTTGGCTCAGTGTGCCATTCCCAGTTACCAACTTTTATTTTTTTTTTTAAATTTAAGTTTATTGAGTTTATATACAAGAAAAAACAAAAGGAAAAAAAAAGAGAAACAAGGTACAAATACAGATATTGGGGGATTGTCTGATCATAGAGTACACAAGTCCAGCATAAAGCACATATAGATGTAAACAATCGCAATGACATAAGCAGGAACAGTAAGAAAAGAAAAACAAAGTACAAAAATGAAATACAAAATATAACCCAAAAAAAAAAAAACACCCCCACCCCACCCCAAACCCCCTCATCCTCCAGAGAGTTTCATAGGTGAAAGAGATGACGGGTCAATAAGGAGGAGATCTGTAATAGGGAGCCTGGTAACACTGCATGTATTAATGCAACATCAGTAACCTAGGGTATTACCAGTGTCAGGGTTACCCTAGATAGAGCGTATTTAATTTACCCCATTTCCGATTAAAAGACTCCAGATTATGTCTAGAGCTAGCTATAAGTTTCTCAGTATTGAGACAGAGGGACATCTCCTTAAGCCATTCCTGATAGGTAATAATATCCTGATCCATCCAATGCCTGAGGACCAGCTTTTTTATAACTATTGAGATGAGAGCCATGTGATATCTACGTTCTTTCACCGAAATGCTCAAGTAGACACCCAAGATACAAATTTCTAAGGTAAATAGATCTTTAAGCCCTAAAAGTGGGTCTAAACTGTCTCTAACAGTGCTCCATAAAGGTGCCACTTTAACGCATTCCCAAAGGATATGCAGCAAATTCCCTTCGGCGGCTCCACATCTCGAGCAAATACTCGACTTAAGCTTGCCAAATTGGGCCAACTTAACTGGAGTATAGTAAAGATTATTTAAAATATAGTATTGGGTCAATCTATGATTGTCTTGGGATAAGTAACGATACACACCTTTCCAAATTGAATCCCATGCAGGAGGGGAAATCAAATTAGAGAGTGACCAGATTTTGGAACCCTCCAGGGAGTCAGGGAAAAGGTCATCCAGCAGTTTGTTGTATATGTTGGATATACCCCCACGCATACCAGCCGCCTCCTGAATTTTCTCAAGGAATGGCCTTATTTTAGAGGGGAAGTGAACCGGCCCAAGGATTTTGAGGATGAGGTGTCTCAATTGGTAGACTTTAAAAATATGCTTCTGGGGAATGTTAAGGGACGCTAAGATTTCATCTGACTTAAGAAGTGTGCCTTGCTCATACAGAGATTCCACAGGTAAGTTATGCAACTCATGAGAGCTAATCAGAGGTTAACCAGCTACCTCAATTTTGATATTAGGATTTAACATGAGAGGTTGAGCTGAATCCTTGACGGGGGACAAATTGAAAAACTCCAACATTGAGAAAGAATTCTAATAGAAAGGCCAATAGGAGAGTCTCGAATGGCTGGGGGTAACGTGGAGAACGGATGCCAAAAAACACGGGGGGGGGGGCTCAAATTGACTTGGTCCAATAAGTTTAATTCAAGCTGTAGCCATACGGGTAGAGGCGTGGTAGAATGAGTGGTGGACCACCTGCCTATTCTAGTCAGGTGACTAGCCCAATAATATAGCAAGAGATTGAGTAGATGAAGGCCACCCTTGTCTCTAGGTGCAGTGAGTTTAAGAAAGGCTCTACGAGGTTGTTTCCCCTTCCAAACAAAGTTGGATAGCATCGAGTTTACCTGACTGAAGAATTGCTTGGTTAACCATAAATTAAGGTGATTCAGGGGGTAAAATAACCGGGGAAGGATATTCATTTTGATAATATTGATTCGCCCCCAAGTGGTTAGTGGCAACTTTTGCCATCGGTCCAAGTCTCTCTGAATTCTCGTTACAGCGTTGTCTAAATTGAGTTCCTTGACCGTTTCCACCTCCCTGGCCACATGTATACCCAAATATTTGAATGAGACCGGGGACCATTTCATTCCGAACCGTGTAAAATCCGATTTAAAGGTGAGAGAATTTACCAGAAAAATAACCGATTTAGAAACATTCAGCCTGTAGTTAGAAACCTGACCAAAACGGTCAATAATTTTTAATACTTGTGTTAAAGATGTTTCGGGTTTGGTAAGGTATAACAGGATGTCGTCAGCAAAGACCGATACAGTCAGGGGAGATTGAGCAATGGTACAACCCCTGATCCGTGATGAACTTTTAATACTAACAAGCAGTGGTTCCAAATACAGGTTGAAGAGGTAGGGGGGGCGAAAGAGGACACCCTTGATGAGTGCCAGCGCATAAAGGAAAACTGGAAGAAAAGACCCCGTTGCAGTAGACTTTAGCCGAGGGGGACTTGTATATTGCCATAATCATATGGATAAAGGAATCAGGGAAGCCCATTCTCTTCAAAGTGGCCCACAAAAAGTCCCAATTCACTCGATCAAAAGCTTTTTCTGCATCAAGATCAACTAGAACCATGGGATCTGACAAGGTGTGGGCTGCTTGAAAGACATGGGCTAAGGTTCTCAAGTGATCAGCGGAAGATCTGCCCTGGACGAAACCAGCCTGTTCCGGGCTCAACAAATGCTGCCAAATCTTTTTTGATTCTAAACGATAACATTTTAGATAAGATTTTGATATCATAATTTAAGAGCGATATTGGACGGTAGCTGGCAGGATCAGTTAAAGGTTTATCAGGTTTAGGGATTAAAATTATTGTCGCTGCTAAGAGAGAGGGGTCTATCACATCCGCAGAAAACAAATATTCATATAACTTAAGCAATAGAGGAGATAGTTCTTTACAAAAAACCTTATAGAAGTTTGGGGGGTAACCGTCCGGCCCGGGGGCTTTCCCCAGTGGCAAATCATTGATTGCCTCTTCTACTTCACCTAGAGTGATGGGAGCAGACAATATGTCGCAGTGATGAGTCTGGAGGGAAGGGAGCTTGATACCATCTAAGAAATGCTCTATCATCCGGGCATGCGACGGTGTGGAGCTCCTACTGTAAATGTCATTATAAAAGGATTCGAAAATTTGGGCAGTCTCCCTAGGTAGCGTCTTGGTGGTGCCGTCCTGAGATTTGAGGGCCCGGAATTATACAGGAACTCTCTATTTCTTTCAGTCTCAGAGCTAGCATCCGACCCGACTTTTCACCCTGATCAATATATCTAGTCCTAGTCTTGAACAATGCATATTCAGCTCTATCTCGAGTCAAATCGTTGTATTCATTTCTGAGTTTAATAAGAGCCGTTAAATTAGCTGGGGAGTTGGAGGAGAGAAGGTTGTCTTCAGCTGCCCTCAGCAGGCTAGATAGCGAATTGATTTTGGACTCCCTTACCCTTTTCCTAGTGGCAGCAATCTTAATGAGTTCCCCTCTGATAAAACATTTGAAGGAGCACCACAGTAAATCCTCTCAGTGTACAGATCCCTGATTCAGGTCGAAGTATGAAAGGATCATGTCCCTGATTTGGGAAACTGTGTGCTCTTCCTTCTGGATTTGCGTATTAAGTTTCCACGACGTGTCTCTTTGTCCCTGAATACCCGTGGAAATCTTGACCCAAACCAGGAAGTGGTCCGGAATGACTATAGGTTTGATACCTACTTGATGGGTACAACTCATTAAAGAAGAACTAATTAAAATATAGTCAATTCTTGACCAAGTTTGGTGTACCTGGGAGTAAAAGGAATAGAGTCGATTGTCAGGGTTAAGGAGACGCCAGGGGTCACACAGACCCAGCAGGTTTGTGAAATCAGAGAGGACATGTTGTGCAGGGGACATCGGTTTAATTGGTCTATAGGTTTTGTCTAACTTGCTGGAAGGAGCCACATTCCAGTCGCCCCCCTAGGATGAGAAGGGAAGGCAGAAATCTGCTCAGGATATCTGCCAGGGACATTAAAAAGGACGGGTCACCTCCAACTGGAGCGTATATCGCCCCTAGAACCACACTACTATCAAGCTGGCCCTTGACCAATACGTATCTACCCTCGTGGTCAATAACACTGTCCTCTACTACGAATCTGACGTGATGTTTGATTATTATTGCTACCCCCTTACTAGCTTGCGAGCCAGAGGCAGTGAAAATTTGGGTAAACCCTAGCCTTCATAATTTCTTGTCCTCTGAGGCAGCCAAGTGGGTTTCCTGCATGAAAACTATGTCTACGTTAAGAAGGGAACAGTTCAGGAACACCTGCTGTCTCTTAAGAGGGTCATTAATGCCTCTGACATTCCAACTTGCAATTTTAAACATTCTCAATGCCATGGTAGCTAACACAAGAGTGAACCAGACACAGAAACTTCAATCCCATCAGTACAGATAGTAATAAAAGAATTGTACCAAGTTTGCCCGACAATAATAATAATAACCATAGGGATTGAAACTCTCCGAGGCACCCTCCTTCCCCTAACCCCCTAATAGAATAACCCACAAAAAATGACCAAGTCACCAACAAACTTAAATGTAGCTGAGCACTGAGAGCCCCCAAAACAGGGAGACGAAACCAAAAGGTGACTGGACTAAAAATTAAGACATACCCCCCAACCCCACCCCCCAAAATGACAAAACCCATGAATAACCGTGTAATCACCCAAAAACTATTTACAACCCGTCCCTTCAAAACCAGAGAAGCATGCAAACACCAAATAAGTAACCTGTAAAGGGATCGGTCCCCAGGACTAGCAGGCCCTCGACGAACTATAAGAAATCCCTGAATGGAGTCCCCATTAACAAAATGCAACATGGGGCAGAGTAGCAAAAAGAAACAGGGTACTGCTGTCTCCCCCCCCAGTTCAGGATGCGAGACTACATCTCAAGGCTCTCCATTCCCAGCCACCCCCCCAGTCAAAGGCAAATACTAGACAGAGTCATTACATCTTACCCAACAATCGGTGCACTGATCACCCAAATATGAAAACACAAAGGCTCACAGCTCCAGAAAGCTAAACGGAACCATCATGGCTTGAAAAAACTCACCGTGGTGAGAAAGGGATACACCAGCTGGTCGCTGCGTCATTCGCTCCATTCTGAGTGTGACAGCATCAGGAGCAGAATTAAAAGCAGTGAAGTGGAGCTCCAAACCCGCGAGCTGGCCATCACCTAACCCGGAAAAGGAAGGGGAAGGGAAACTGGTAGGACCCAGCCGGGTCCATCGGTGAAAACTATCCGCCTGAAAACCACAAGCGGGATTATGGGTCCTACCCCCCCACCTCACATGAGGCAGAGGCCCTCAGCTGAAGAAAGCCTAGGCCTCAACCCTGACCAGACAAGCAAAATTGCCCCAACCCCCGCGGAAGGCCGGCCAACCCCCAACCCAACTCGCCAGAAAAAACATAAATGCAGGCATGTAATCAGACCAGAATCACTCAGCCGAGGTAAGCAAAATTAACACTGATATATATACAGAACAGTCAGCCAGATTTGAAAAGGTCAGGAAGTCTCTGGGAAAGTTCACTTTTGGCTTGATCAGGATTCTCAAAGGTAAGCCAGACATTATTGAGTTGAACTTTCAACCTGGCCGGATAATTCATCACGGAACTTGAACCCGCAGCAATCAGCTTAGTCACAATCGGATGAAATTCTCGCCCTTCAGTCGGGTTTCATGGTAGGTCTTGGGTTATTCTCAAGGTGTGATTCTCCCACAAGACCGCCTGTAGACTCTTGATTTTATACAGGATATGTTGTCAGAGATAACTAAGCAGCTTGATTAGTATGGGTCTAGGAGAAGAGCCTGGTGGAGGTTTAGGCTTCAGAGATCTGTGGGCACGCTCAATGTGGTAGGAGGGATAGATGGGCGAGGGGCCAACAATCTTGGTTAGAAGTTTTTGCACAAAAGACAGAATATCAGGCCCTTCCTCCCCCTTCGGTAAACCCAGCACCAGAATGTTGTTCCTCCTACTGCGTCCCTCGAGGTCCTCTGTCTTTAGTTTTAGTTTGGCAATTTGTTGCCTGAGCGTGATAATCTCGGGTTCACACTTGGCCTTCCAAGACTCCAGGGAACTAGTACGAGCCTCCGAGTTGCCCACTCGAGTAGTGAGAGAAGCTAGATCACTGCGCATGGATTTAAGCTCAGAGGAGATCTCCTGAAGAGTTTCACGGAATGGGATCAGCTCCTGAAGGAACCGATCTTCTGTGAGTGGGCTGGAGGAGATTTTAGAGGAGCCAGATTTATAATCCGAACTCATAGGCAGGGTTCTCGACTTTTAGCCGCTTTTTCAGGAGTATTCGGCAGCTGCAGCCTTATCTCCCCGTGTCTTCATCTCGGCCCATAATCTTCACCACACCTTGGCGTTAACTCGTTAGGAAATCGCTCAAACGCCAATATGAAGTGATGGTGGTTTGTAGAGAACTGCGATTAACGAGGAACACGCTAAAAATAATATTCCCGAAGTCAGTAAATATAGGAATCAGCTGGTTGAGAGGGGAGAGCTGTGGATTAAGCTGCCATTAAGAGCGCTGCCCCACGTGATCTCCCCAGTTACCAACTTTTAAATAAATAAATACATTTATCTGAAGGTCCTCTATGAGTTCTGCCATTGTCTAGGACTTATCATAGGTAAGCCCTCTCCCCAGCACAGTTTCTGTAGCTGTGCCTGAGTGCAGTTCACATATTAGCCTAGCATAGTACCTTCTAGACTGCACTAAGCTTTCTAGAAATAGATAGAACAGTAAGTGTAAAAATATACTTTTGTATATTCTGTCTGTGATGGGACAGGTAGCCTTTCTATTGGCAATCTGTTTCACCCTGTGCTTGGTATATGCTTACCCCTCTCTCAGAGTTCCCTGCTGCCAGACACTTGGAACTTTAGGAAAAGCACACTGCTAACAAATATTTGCTGCTAGTTTGTGAACAATTATCCCACTGCTGCACCAACAGTTTGTGACAAATGTCTGCCCTGCTGGCACTTGTCTGCCACACACACATCTACACACACACACACACACACCCAGAAGCCTCCTTGTAAGTCAATGCTACCACCACCTGTCTGATAGCTTGGATATCACAGTCTGGTTCTAGCCCCACCACTGGCCTCTGCTCACCCACTGCAAGTCCTTCCTGTTTATGTCTGACACATAATCAACCCTTCAGTCACTTCCAGGAACCTCTTAACTACTCTGTGTCAGACATAGGTTGCTTTATACTTGGTAGTCATGCTTTCTGGTACTGGAACACCAGTTTACTCAATAGAAAGGGATTGTTACCTGGCCCATACAACACTGCACAGTCACAGGACATATTAAATATATAAATATTTAATATTTATACTACTAAATTACAGAACATGCTGTAGAATACGAAAGAGAAACACACACTAGGAAGATGAAAATTTAAATGGTTAAACAGAAAGACTACTGAAAGAAGAATCTCTCTAATCTCTAGGCTACAGTCTAACTGATCTTATCACACTCCAGTTGCTGCTTAGGAATCAAGTTGTCACTAAGGCACAATATTTAGAAGATGGTAGGTTTCCTTTTGTACTGGACATCTGCTATGTTCTGCACAAAACAGAATCTGCCAGTTCTTGGCTGTAATACCAGTTTAACATTTTAAAGGAGTCCACCCCCTATTCCATCATCCTGTCAGTCACAAAAGTCAGTCACCCTTGACCCTTTGATCCTAGAAGCTGTCCAAAATCAGTTTGCAGACTTCACCTCCCCCAAGGTGATGTTGTTTACTAGACATTTTACCTAAACCCAACCAAGCTGCTTCAGTTATCTGATAAGGTTTCCACAAGCACATGAGACTGCTTCCTTGGAAGCAGGTCCTTTCCTGTGACCTTTATATAAACTTAAACAATTTTTCTCGAAATCTTTTAATCCTTTCTGACCATTTGGTGCATGTCAATACTCCCCAAATAAGCCTCACATTCATGCTACAAAAATATATGCTCATGTTACAGTTCAAACTCTGTCCCTACATTACAGATATCAAGCATTAAAATATAAGGAGCTCAATAACCTCCTAGCTAGGAAGAATTTTCCTTGAACTGACTCTTCCATGTTGCTAGCTACCTTCCAGACACAGTGACTGCAGTTTGATACCCAACAATGGTTGCAAATGTGTCTGCCCAAATAGTGAGTGGACAGAGTTTTAATTTGATCCAAAATGTGTGTGTTTTTTTAGTTCATCTCTGAGTGTGGTACTGCTATTGCAGCTATCAGACTAACTGCCACTTAAGTTGTAATGAAATTCTCATTCAGGGGTGGATAACTATTACTGTCTATTATTGACTGTCTATTGTTGTTTTTGTTCTCATTCTGGATTATCAACTTGCTATTTGTGACTGCCTACTGTTGGCTACTTACTGCTGTATTTAATGATATTGCTGGTAGGATCATCCTGCTCTACTATACTTGTAATTGTATCCTGCCATACTGTACCTGTAATTCCTGATTATACTGTAATGTTGTTTCTTTTGTACTCTTTTTAGTTGCACCTGAAAATAGGCATTTATTTGTCTAGTGTAGCTACCTGGTTAACAAAAGCTGAACAAATACATTTCTGGAGCTGGTAAATGTTATGCTAAAGTTCTACAAATAGGCTGAGATGTGTGGTGTATATGGTACATAGGGCTGGATTCACAAAAGACAGTCAAAAATCCAGCAGCTGTGGGAAAAAGGCCTGTAGCACTGCAGAAATGCTGGTGCAGCACATTATGAAAGAAAAATTGCGGACATGCGGAAATCCGTAAAAAAACAGCAGTTGTGGAAATTCAGCAGCTGCGGAAATTCCACAAGTGCTGAAAAGAAAAAACTTACGAGGAATAACAACAGGTGATCCATACTAGCTGGAGCAGCAGACTTTGACAGTCTTGCCATCGCTGTCGCTGAAAGTACACACAGAGGGGACCAGCAACCATTCCCTCAACTGGGACCACTGCAGCACCACTGGTACCAGCAAAACCATGCACCACAATGGCTGTCTGTAACTGATGGTTGTGTCTCTCTCTGGAGTGTTTATGTTGCCTGCTGCAGTAGCACTCACTGCAGGCTATTCAGCCTCTACTGCCTGTGGGGCTCCTTCATGGACTACACTGGGTCTGGTGGTTGTTGTTTGTTGTCTTGCAATGACTATGGTGTGCTAGTGTTACTGTAACAACTGCCACTGCTATATACCCACTGGTTTGCTATTACTTGTGCCTGTACCTCCACTATAATTGTATTTCAATTGTTGGAGCACTGCATTTTGCTTAGGGAGTGTTATACCTCACTCTCATGTGTGCAACATTTTTTCCTCAAATGTGGAAAAACACTGGCTGAGAATAGCCTTTAAAGACATGTGCCATACTTATCAATGATGTTTTCCCCTCAGGAACTTCCATAGCTGTACTTTTTTCCACAGTCCGTAGTGTGTTTTCTCTGCAGCTGTGGAAGTTTTGTGTATAGCACTCAGAGCAATGTCCCCTTTTTTTCTGCAGCTACAGAACTTTTGGTGATTTAGGGAAGGTTTTGCAGCTTTAGATTGTGTTGTGAATCCCCCCCCCCCCAGAATCTGATGGCAGAAGGAAACCATAGCTCCACCTAGTCTGCCCATTCTTATAATTACCTCATACCACAGACCTACTGTCCTGGTTGGCTATCCCCCCT
Organism: Neoceratodus forsteri; assembly: GCA_016271365.2. Taxonomy (NCBI): domain Eukaryota; kingdom Metazoa; phylum Chordata; order Ceratodontiformes; family Ceratodontidae; genus Neoceratodus; species Neoceratodus forsteri. The sequence goes on from CM057459.1 coordinate 743,159,871, forward strand.
GCTATCCCATCACACAATCCCTCACTGCCCCTCTTTTGGCATATTTGCCCCTGTGCCCTGTCCCAACCATGCTTAAAATCGCATATGTTGAAACAGTATTTTCCTCTGTTGAAATACTGTGGACAACTGAAAGCAGCAGTGCAATGAAATTAGGCAAGAAATGTAACCCTACCTTTTTCACTATAAAAGATTTGGGGCATCTTCCAGTTTTATTTGGTTGTACAATTTTCTAATTCCACCAAAATTTTACTTTTTTTTATAAAAGTTTTAATTCATTTTTTTCTCAAGAAAAAAGATGGCTACCACATTTTGCATAGAAATAACTTTGTATACATGGCAAGGGTTACTATCAAAAAAATAAAAACAGACTCATGGTGCGTAGCATAAGAGGTACCTAGACAAGTATATTTGACAAGTAAGCTGATATTTTCCTTAACTGTAGCTGTTGGAAAAACATTTTTCATTGCACTGCTGCTTTAAAATAGAGAGCAGTTTCTCTTTCCATTAGTCTAGCATGTAAATGTTCACATGCAGAGTAGAGTGTTTGGTACTTTCAGGAGCTGTCCTGACTAAGCTGTGGGACAACCTTGTGTTATGAGACAGTACATCTGGCAGACAGGAGAGCTGCACTCATATTTTGCTTAAACAAACCATATTTTTTATGCAATTTGGATTTCGAGGGATTGTTGTCACCTTTGTGAGGAGGTTGCTAGGAGACCAGTGCAACAGGAAACTGAAGGGAGCAGTCAGTGGTCCATATGTTTAGCGGACTACGACCTTTTAGTTACAAGCTATTGTGAGTCCCAGTCTTACAGGGGATTACATACAGAAGCTATTTCTTGTCAGGCCACAAAAGTTTTAAGGTGTTTTGGACTTTTATTTCGTAATTGCACCAGGAGGGTCATGTGTTTAGTGTGACATACTTCCTGGTTTCAGCCCTTAAAAAACCCTGTCAGAGCGAGCTGTTGGTACATGCAGAGACATGGGTGTTTGGTGCGTGTCTTGCATGTCCTGTGTGGACAGACGGACAGGCGGACAGACCAATATATATTACCTACTCCAGTAAGTACAGTTGGTGCATAGCAGTTGCTATAGAGCAATGGAGTTCTACAATCCATCAGACGGTTTTCTAAATTTACTAAATAGCAAGGGTACTATTATTAAATGCAGAAGCTATTTTATGTATGCCACAAATACTTCAGAATATTATAGTGCCAATTTCATATGTCAGAAGTGTATAGAGTTGGGAAAGCTGTTAAAGGAGGTGGAGGACCTTAGAGAGACAGCAAAGTGCCAAATATATTCATCTGTAAACTCAGTTCCTAAAGATAAAAGGAAGAGAGGAAACTATCAGGGTGCTGCAGAGATAGATCACCCTGAGGAGGAACACTCTGGTAATCCTCTTTATAATGACCCTAAGGACTTTGAATGGATGTTTGTGGACAAAATGCTACATAAAAAAGGGAGGAGAGCTGTAGGAAATTTTGAATTACTTACATGTAATAGATATACCAGTGTCAGTGGCTCAGTAGGTAGCACACTCACCTCTGAGGCCGGGAGATCAGAGGGCTGTGGGTTCAGTTCCCACATCTGGCACTTGGATTAATATCCCAGTACTGACACTGTAGCGCAGCATGAGAGGGGTGCTGCACTTCTGAGGTGCCATCTTTCAGATGAGACGTTAAACCAAGGTCCCATCTGCCTGGATTGGTGGTAGTTCAGGTGGATGTTAAAGATCCCATGGCACTTATCGAAAAGAGTAGGGGAAGTTTATTGAACAAAAAAACATAACATCACCACAAATCATAACAGGAAGCAAACATACAAAGGATCAAAAGAAGAAGTTATAACAGTAATCCAAAAGTTAACAAAAGATATCAAAATTCAAACAAAGAAATGATTCCAAAAGGAACGAAACTTAACAGTCATAAATCTCTGCTGATCTTTGGATTTAACAGTTAACAAACCATCCTCTACTTGAGACATTATCATAGAAGATGAAACAATCTGTTGCTGGAAAACAAATTGACATCTTGCTTGCCATAAATAAAATTGAAGGAACGCAAAAAAACCATTCAAAGTACTGGGATGTTAATTTTTCCAAGACCCCGTATAATTCCCTAAAATTAAAGTGTTATAAGTGATATGTGACAATAACGGCATCCCCCAATGAACAGCCGCATCAGTCCAAAAACTTTTCACAAAGGAACAATTTATAAAAAAATGAGAAAGACTTTCTTCTATGTTAATACATGATGGTCTCAGACAATTTCTATCTGTTAAAGGTTTATATTTGAGGTTACCACGCACCCCTAATCTACCCTGAGCACACATCCATACTGTATCCCACACAAAGGCAGGAAGCCTAAAATCACATAATTTGTGGAGAGCAAATGTCATCCTGGTTGGAACACACTCTGGAAAAAGCAAAAGTACACCTTGCACTTCGAACACTATGTAAGTATAAAAGGATTTCCTAGAGTGAGATAATAAAGTAGGAAACAATAATTTCCATTGATGGCATTTCTTCAAAGTGGAAATCCCATGAACTGGTAACTGGTCCTGTTTTAAGATTTTAGGAGGCAATGCAGTCCATTTTTGGAAAAATTGATCCCAAACAAAGTGGGACGATACCTGCCAGGGTAAAGTTATCGGCCCCCATAAATAACAAAAGGAATTAAATAAAAATACAGAATGATAAAAAACAATCGGGTTAATCATGGCCAATCACCCCCTTCTGACCAGTAAATAGGTGATTTCTCTTCGTACCAGATTCAATCTATTGCCCCATATCATTTGAAAAAAAAAACACTATAAAGTCTAGTTTCTAAATTAATCGGAGGTGGGTAAAGGTAGCTAAGATATAAGAAAATAGGTATCAAAAATATTTTTACTATGAAAACACATTTCTTCTTCCCAAATTTCCAATGCTTCCATAAATTGACCTTAGCTTCACCCATACTTAACTGCTGCTCCCAACTGAAAGTAGCCAAATCACCCAAACCAAACCAAACCCCCCAAATTTTATGGGGTGCGGATGCAAAAGATATACCCATTGTGTCAAAATGACACGCCTGAGCAGAGTGTAAAGAAAAAATAAAACTCTTAGTTACATTGATTTCAGCCCCAGAATACCTTCCCCAAGTCTGAAAACAATGTAATGAAGTTTGAAGGGAGGCCTCATTTTGCATTAATAATGTCACATCATCTGCATATGCCGTGATTTTCTCCACTGGTAAAGAAATATCTGGAGCAATCCCCACAATACCACTATGTCCTTGAATATAACGAATGATAGGATCTAAAGCATACGTATACAAGAGAGGGCTCAAAGGACAGCCTTGCCGAACCCCTCTAACAACCGGAATTGCAGACCCCATTAAACCATTCACCAGTGGAATTACTGTAGCATCAGAATACAACATAGAAATCCACTGTACAAAGGGACGTGGAATATTATATGAAAGCAACAAGTTAAACAAATAAGAATGTCTTACCCTGTCAAAAGCCTTAACCTGATCCAGTGCCACAATAAAGCCAGACCCGCATCCCAAATTACTACTCTCAAACAATTCTCTTAATAAATATAGATTATGCTGAATCTTGCGCTGAGCAATAGCACAGGTCTATGCAGGATGAATAAGCGAGTCTGAAACCACAGCTAATCTATTTGTAAGGATTTTGGCAAAAATCTTGTAATCGCTATTAAGGAGACTAATGGGTCTCCAATTTGTCAATAAAGAAGAATCTCCTTTTTTATAAATGAATTTCAATAGAGAAGAACTGAAATCCAGAAAGCCTAACCCAGAGGTTAACATAAAATTAAACACCAGAGGTAGAAAGAAACTCATAGTCGGCAGGAATTTCTTATAAAACTCATTAGGTATACCATCTAAACCAGGGAATATTTTGGACTTCATTGATTTTATAACTCTTTCTACTTCCAGGAAAGAAATAGGCTGTAGTAAAAGGTTTCAATACTTGGCATCCATAACAGGGAGAACAGCCAAGAATTCGGCTGGTAAGGCGTCAATGGAACCAGGATCCCCACTAAAAGAGTCAGAGACAAAGAAGTGGACAACGTTCATCATTTCTATATCTGAGGTCACCATGGTACCCATAGAAGATAATAACCCCGTCATCAATGTTCTATCAAGGCATTGTTTACAGGCCTTATAAGGATCAGAGGCAGGCTGTGATTGTACTCCATATCTGAACTCCATGTCTAGAGATTTAGCCCTATCATATTGATATTGGGACATTTGTTTCTTAATTTCAGTAATCTGAGATTGGAAGTTATGTTTATCACTAGGGGGAAAGGACATTAGTTTATATAACTGATTCCGATATTGCAAGTAAGTAAAATATCTAGAATTAGCTTTTGCTTTCCCTTTAGAAATTAAAAAGGACCTGATCTCAGTTTTAGTGTCATTCCACCACAAAAAAGGTTGTCATATAGACATAGGGTTGTATAAAGTGCTGCAACTAAAACTTCTAAACCATCCACATAATCCCCATCCTCCGAGAGGGACACATTTACGTGCCATCTGGGACCGGCAAAAAATACCTTAGGTGGTATCCCAGCTAAACTTAAATGCCCAGTCAGAATATGATGATCCAAAAACTCAGTCGGTCTCACCTGAGGAAAAAAGGGGGTCAAATACTTAGAGACAAAAATGAAATCAATACGGGTAGAAAAAACATTCCTATGATAAGAGCACCTCCCGTAGCATGCAAGGTCCGAAACACATCCATGAGGCCTGCATCTTTAACAGTCTGCCTTAAGGCAAGTGAGTCACAATACATTTTTTTTTGAGAATCACCCTTAAATTTAAGGTCAATTTCACAATTAAAGTCCCCACCCCAAATCACATGCCGTCTGGTGTAAAGAAAAGGTTTAATGTCATCAAATAACTTAATCTGGGCAGTCTTGATTTGCGGAGCATAAATATTAACAAGACGAAAGTCAAAATCTTGACAACTAAAATCCAAAAGCAAAGCGCGCCCAGGGCAGATATCCACTAATTTGGAAATCCTGAAAAAGGTAGAGGTAAACAGAATTCCTATACCATCTGCCACATCAGGTCCAAAAGTCCAAAAAGAAGGTCCCCACACCCATCTCTTCTTTGCTTGTTCAATTTCAGCAAGAGAAGATAAACTAGTTTCCTGAAGAAGAATAACATCAACCTGTAAAGTACTAAAAAAAGAAAAGAGTGAGAGTCTCTTTTTAAAATTTTTAATACTGCACACATTGAAGGAAACTATTTTTAGTGTAGCCATGATGGGAGAGGTTAGCTTCAGGACCCATTCTTCTGACTAAAACTCACCTTCCTTTTTTTCCCTTCTTTTCCTTAGCAATTTCGGTAGTCTTGCTATCATCGTCATCTGAAATTAATTCCAAGTGGTGAGAGGTATCGGATTCCAAGTCCGATTCCCTCCCCCTCACTTTGTAAGGGAGAAAAAACATTTTCCACCGAAATGGGACTAACTGCCGAGTGTTTAAGAGAGGCCCTGGTGAATCTTCTAGGCTTAACAGTTTCAAAGGGTGGAGGCATAGAGGAAGATGCCTGCTGTATAATGGAGACCGAATCTGAAACACCAGAGGAAACAGAGGGCAGAGGAACATTAGTCACAGCAACCGCAACCAAGGGAGCCATCTCTTTAGCAGCCGGGTGGGGCCCATCCTCATTATCCCATAGTGTTCCAGCATCACCCCCAGCCAAAAGTAGGGGAGTGACACCATCTCCCCTCTTAGCCTGAGCTTTGTGTACTAAATCTTCTTGATCCCATCCTCCTGATTTATTATGCGTAGCCCATGGGCATTGGTGAAAGGCATGCCCTTTCTCATCGCACAAATTACATTGAAAAATATTTTCACACCTGTCCACCGAATGCCCAAACCCCCCCACAAAGAGAGCATTTTAATAAGTCACAAGAACTACTAATATGGGTTTTTGCACCACATTTATAACACGCACGAGGTTGTCCTCCATAGAAACAAACCCCTCTATCCTTTCCCAGAAAAAAACTGTTTGGTAAATGCATTACTTCGCCATTCACCTGAGACAGTTTTACCTTGAATTTCCAACTGCCAGTCCAGATCCCTGCTAGATCCAAAATGGCTTTGGGGGGACCTTAAACATCACATCTTTTTTGTAACCAGTGATATATATTGCCAACATTCACCCCTTCATTTCAAAACATAACTGTAATGTGTCTAATTAAGGGTTTTGTAAGAGGAAGAGCATAAAAGGGGACCCAAAGAGGGGTGGATTTCAATGTAGAGTATTTATCCCAAAATTTCTCCATACCACGAGATGTTTTAAAACTGCTATCAAAGGAGTCTTCTGGGGAAATGTGTATCAAAGCAAAAATATCAATTGGAAAGAAATTCATAGAACCCTTCAGTAAAGTATTGGCTACATAATATTTATCAGGGTGGACTTGCAATCCACCCCTATAACGTAGTCTAACCACATTCCTCCTAGGGGCTTGTTCCAGTTTATTCTTAAACAATTCGGACATTGTTACTCTAGGTTTTGCAAACCTGCCCTAACCTCTGAGGAATGAGAAGCAACACTTTCCTGTAACTCAGATACATTTTTGTTAGTGCTCACAAATGCACTTGGCCTAGAAAAGGCCAAGGAACGTTCTTCTGAATGCTGCACAGCAATACTAGTATCCTCAGCACCGTCACGGCAGTCCATTCCTGAGCTCAGTGTTTCAACAATGTTGGCATGCGTTTGTGGAGCAGGAGAAGTCGTCGAACAGTCCTTCCACTCGGGGTCAGGGATCCATTGTCCCGTAAGAGTCCAAAGCCAACCCGAGTCACTGAGAGCCTCTTCAGCTGACCAATCCTTGGTAGGGTAAGATAGTTTTCTGTGTGGCAACTTGAACTGTTGCCTTACCACCTGTGTTGTACTCATTGTTGCAGGGTCACACTCAGAGGCCATATCCTGGGTAACCAGCGAATGTGAAGTCAAAAGTCCCACTGTCTGAATTCCCTCTGTTATTTCCGGTGGAAGGCATCGTTGTTCCTCCCGACCCGCATCTGACTGCTTCAGCATTTGGTCCATAGAAAAGTTCGAGGAAGCTATCAAGCCATCCGCATCCTCCAAAACTGGAACCAGGCCAGTAGTCACCAAACCAGACTGCGGCTCAGTCTGAAGTATCTCCTCATCCCGCTGTGTAAACTCGGTGTCCTGCAAGGAAATCTCTGATTCTGTTAACGTTACCATGATAGACTCAGATGAGTCTAAAACAGCAACCTCCTCCTCCATCATGAACTGGAAGCACACTGAGCAGCCCCACCAGGCTGCAAACAGTGCCCTCTGCCACCAGCAAGACACAGCAGAGTAGGGGAATTTCCCTGGTGTCCTGGCCAAATTTACCTCATTCACTAAAAATACCACCAACAGCTTAATCTGGTTCAAGGCCAGTTGGCATTCATCTGTATTCCCCCTTCCCTGGGTCGTGCCTGAAAATAGACAGGATTTGTCTAGTGCACTTACCCAGTCAACAAAAACTAAATAAAAATAAATAAATAAATACCCCACTTTCAGATCAAGATGAGGCGAACACTAATAAAATATTAGTTATAGGGGATTCCATCCTAAAAAGGACTGATAGTAGTGTGTGTGTGTGAAGGAGATAAGGCTAACAGGGAGGTTTGTTGTTTACCAGGGTCCAGGATATCCGATGTTAAACATATCTTACCAAATGTGATAGAAACTGAAAAAAACTCACAAGCAGTTGTGGTCCATTTAGGGGTTAACAATATTGGGCAAGACCATGAGAAGGATATTGTTGAAGACATAATGAATTTGTCAGAACTAATAAAAGTGCATCAACAAAAGACAATTGTCTCTGGTATACTTCCTTTATTGAAATGTCATAGAAAAAAAAATACACCATTCAGTGTATAAACACAAGGCTGAAAAATAAATGCAGGGAGAAGAATATTATTTTTATTGACTCTTGGGATATTTTTTTCCATCAAAGGGAATTATACAGGCATGATGGCCTTCACTTAAGTAAAAAAGGAACTCCTATACTGGCCAAATTAATTATGGACTCTTTAAACTTGTCAGCGAGGGGGAGAATTCAGCCACAACCTAAGTAACAATGATCATCCTAATGTATCTAAATTTACATCTTACACCCGCACAGACAGAATATATAAATGTCACAAACAGAAGGGTGAAAATCTCACTAACTTACACTGCTATCTGTCCAATGCAAGGAGTCTACAGGGCAAACTAGATGAATTTAAAGCGATTTTAAGTTATAATAATATCAACATGACATTCATTACTGAAACCTGGTAGAGCACTAATGACGTTTGGAATAGAAACATTAGTGGATATCAATTATATCATCTGGATAGAATCAATAAAAAGGGGGCCGTATTGCAGCATTTATATCACATAAAATAAATTCTGTTGCTATATCAGATAAAATCAAAAGTAACGATAACACTGAATCACTGTGGATTAAAATAACCATTTTTAACAAACCCAATATTATTATTGGTTTATGCTACAGGCCACCTGGTACACAGAGCTAATAAATAATGAACTGGAAGTGGACTGTGAGTTAGGATGGATAATCTTTTTAGGTGATCTGCATTTCAATGATATTAATTTGGAAATTGAACAGGCCACAAATCATCTACGCAAATGTTTCCCTAAATTAACCAAATAATTAGGTCTAACACGGCATGTGAAACAACCTACAAGAGATAAAAATATCCTTGATATTGTCATCATCTGGTGATATTGAAGTACCAAAATTTGAGATTAGGGAGCCTCTTGGGAATAGCAATTATGATAGTGTCCATTTTTATATTCAGGACAATATGAACTACATTAATGGCTGTACAACTACTTATAATTTAAGATCGGCAAATAAGGAATTAATTGAGAAAGCATTTTTCAAAGTGGATTGGAACAATGTAATGCAGGACAAATCAGTTTAACAAATGTGAGACATAATAAAATTTGAAATATTACAAATATGCAATACATATATCAAATGGGTAAATAATATGATAACAAGGGAATTAAGCCAAAGTGGCTTAATAATAATATAAAAAGGCTACTGAAGAAGAAAAGAAAGCTATACAATGACTTCAAAATAAATAATACTGAGGAAAATTGGCATCGATATAAATCTCTACAAAAGAAATGCAAAAGCGTGATACATAAAAGGAAGCATAGGATGGAACAAAATCTAGCAAACAAAGCCAATAAAGATAACCTAAAACATGTTTTTGGATATGTTAATTCATTGAGAAATAATAATCAAGGAATTTACAATAAAACATAATAATGTACAGGTGGAAGAGCCACAGCAAATTGCTAATATTTTCAATTCATATTTTAGCACTGTGTTTACAACTAAAACTGAATGTACTGATGCAATCCTAGATGATAAACCACTAAAAATTGATATTACCACAGAAATAATTAACAGCAAAATAGGAACATTAAGAAATTCATTTTTGACAAGCCCTGGCAATATGTCAGCAGCCATATTAATATTATTTACTCCTCACATCACTACTCCCCTGGCTACCCTGTTCAGAAAATCCTTATCAGTGGGAGAAATACTATCAGATTGGTTAGATGCTGTGATTATAACTATACTCTACATAAAAAAGGGAGAAGAGCTGATTGCAGCAATTACAGACCAATCAGACTAACATTAGTATCAGGAAAAATGTTAGAATCTATTATTAAAGAGGCAATACTAAATGACATTACAAATAGAGGGCGTATGGACACAACACAACATGGATTTACACCAGGAAGATCATGTATCACCAACCAACTATCCTTCTATGAAAGAAATAATGCAGCCTTAGACCAAGGGGAAACCAGTGGATTGTATTTATTTGGACATGGCTAAGGCCTTTGATAAAGTTTCACATAAATATATTGTGCAAACATTAATCGACCATGGCATAGATCACCGAGTCACAGGCTGGATAAAATGCTGGCTCAGAAACAGATATCAATCAGGTAGTATTAATGGGTATTTTTCCTCCGCAACCCAGGTTACAAGCAGTGTTCCCCAGGGATCAGTTTTGGGACCCTTAATGTTTCAATTATTTTATCAAGTATGGGAAATCATTTGGCTTCCTTTGGTCAGAAGATATAAACTCCAGTTGGGTATCTTGGCAAACATGGTGATACTTAGAGTCCCAGACTGTTTCTCTTTAATCTTTAAAAAACAGAACTCTAGTGTTAATACACAGTCAACAGATTATATTTCTCTTTGCATTCCAAGATTGCATACTTCCCTAGGACAAAAGGCATTATCCTACACGTTGCCTACTTTTTTTAATACAATACAGTCTGTTTTTGACTGCGTGAATCTTTCACTTTGCTCCTTTAGACATAGGTTGAAAGAGTATCTTTTTACAGAGTGTAAGTGTAAATGTTTTAGAATGATAATGGTGTGACATATTCACATGCATTTTGTATGTGTATATTTCTTTTTTTATTTGTATTTTCTTTTTAAGATGTATGTATTTTATATTGTACTTAACTGTTACCTGTACACTGATCACCCATGAAAATGGGTCATTTTTGGCCCATGGTCCTATCAGTATAAATAAACAAAACAAACAATGAATCAGTGTGGATTAGTAAGTATGGAGACGATAGTAAAATAGCTAGTCTTGTATGCAGTAACGCTGATCGCAATAGTCTTCAAGTCGCACTGGACAATATTATTTTCTGGGCTAACTCTGTTGGTTTGTATAGAAAAATGCAGCATTATGCATTTTGGAGTTCACAATAGGAAACTGGAATATAAATTTGGTAACCTTGTTCTGAGGAAAACTGATCAGGAAAAAGATTTAGGAATACTTATTTCAAACAAATTGACTTTTAATATGCACACTAACACATAGGTATCCAAAGCAAGCAAAATCCTCTGGACAATAAAAAGAAATTTTAAAAGTAGGGAAGCCGAAGTCATCATGCACCTGTACAGATCTTATGTAAGACCATTGTTGGACTATGGATCCCAGTTGTGGGATCCAATAAGGGGAGGTATAAAGGCTAGTGTGGAAAAGGTCCAGAGGAAAGCCACCAAGATGATTAATGAGTACAAAAATCTCTCTTATGAGGACCCCCCAAGTAGTTTAAACCTGATGTCTCTTCACACCAGAAGAATAAGGAGAGATCTGTTTATATGCCACACTGTGCTCAAGGATGAGATCTTTTTAGAGTTAGACTTAAATTAAAAAAACATAATAAAGGAACCAGAAGACACAGGTTGCAGTTGAAACTGTGTAAATTTCATACTATAAAAACAAGATCCTTTTATACCCAGCGTGTAGTTAATCCGTGGAACAGTCTCCCTGAAGATATAATTTGTAGCAAAACTAAAGATGAATTCAAACAAAAATTGAATAGATATATCTTAAATGGGAACTCCATTTCCAATTACACTTAGATATAGGAGCATATATGGGCTCACCACCTTGCTTAGCTCCTTATGCCATAGTATGAACCATAATATAATGATTACTTTCACAAATCCTACTTTTCTTTATTAAATGGTGTTAATGGGGTGCATAGGGCAGGATATTATGGTGATCTAGCCAACTGCCAATCTTTATTTGCAATATATATTTCTGTTATGTATTGTTTTATGGGATTTCTGTGTATGCCCATGCAAGTGATAATTTTCAAGGCATAGAGAAAGGCTACATTTTTTTAAAGGGCTTGACCTTTTGACTTTAAGGCCACCTGCTTACCAGGAAGTGAGATTTTCATTCCCAGGTTCTTTTAGCATAGTTTTGCCAAAAGTCATTTACCTGCCATTATCATGCAGTGCAGAAGCAGACTGCTTGTAACTGTTATGGTGTATCGCATTTTATGAGAGAATAGGATATATTTGCCAGGTAAGACCATTCTAGCAGTACTGTGTGAAATTTACTTCCAGAGTGTTATTGTCAGAACCTGAGAGTTCAAAGAGGTTAATTCTAAACCATCATAAATCATGCTGTGGTTCACTGGTGGGAAAATAAACTGGTTTCCTTATATCTGAAAATTTGATGACACTGTATTTTTCAGAAGGATAGTTAAACTCTCAGCACAGTCACTCAGTGCCATTCTGTTTGGGACTCTCTCCTGACTACAAGACTGCAGCTGCCAGGATGAGACTGGAATGTTTACAAACCTGTGATTTTTCTGTACTTCTGAAAGTCTTTGTAACAAGTAGAGATGTAGTTAAACAGTTTTAAGGCATTTATACTTTATACGTTCCCGTTTCTCGTACTGTAACTTAAATTAGTATATGTTCTATTTTTCTTGTAACTGCATTTATTTAATTATCTTAGTAAATACTTTAGTTTTTCTAAAGAATTCTGCCTGCGTGAGATGCCTTATATTGTATGTGTGACTATAGAAGATTTATTAATAATCTGTGACAACTGTTACTTGCTTAGAAGGGTCACAGAGAGCAACCAAATTAAAAGGGTCTGGGGACAATCCTGATGGATTTGGGGAAAATACCAGAGTCTCATACGAGTCTGCTGGGGGTTTGAACTGGGCTATTATATGTCCTGTAGGGTGAAGACCAAATCTGGTGATGCACTGCTACCCCGAAGTGAGAGTAACATTTGGGCCTTCTACCTGTGTGTAATAGCCACAAAAAAGGGTTCATATTTGGCAACAAGACTCAAGACTGATATTGTGCCCTGATCCAAAGTATGGAGGAATGTTCTGGGACCTGGTGGAGGGTGTTCAGTTGTAAACCCAGCAAGCACTCTGGAAGGACATGAGGAGGGTATCCCTGATTTCACCCTCCCTGTCACAGATTATACTTAGGGGTGGGCACTGTGAGCTCAGTGATCTGACCCTCACAAGTGGGTTCATGACAGGTATCACTAATAGAAAGAGACAGGTGGTGCTGCCATGGTACAGATCACTGGTAAGACACCACCTTGAGTACTGTGTCCAGTTGTGGAGACAATATCTCCAGAAGGACATAGAGTGGAGGCAGTCCAGAGGAGGGCAACTAAAATGGTGCAGGTTCTGCATCAAATGCCCTATAAGGTGATAATAAAGGACCTCAATATGTACGCCCTGAAGAGAAGAGGGATATGACAGAGACCTCTGAATACCTCAGGGGAGTAAAAAAGGTACAGGAGGGGAAGTATGTCTCAGAAAAAAAGGAGTTCAAGAACAAGGGAACATGATATGAAGCTTGAGGGGATCAATTTAGGAGAGATGTGAGGAAGTACTTCTTCACAGAAAGTGTGGAGGATTCCTGAAACAGTCTTCCAGCAGAGGTGGTGAGGGCCAAGACAGTGAGGGAGGGGATTCAAGAATGCATGGGATAGGCATAAAGGTATCTTAGTGAAAAGGAAGGGGGCAGGGAGAAAGAGCTGGAGATTGATTAGGGTATGTGGAGATACTGTAGGTATGGGAGACTGGGTGAGCCAAGCAGTCCTTATCTGCCCTCAAATTCCATGTTTCCATGTGTTTTGTTTTTATTTTAGAATGTAGAAACTTAAAACAGTATGAACAGAATAACTCCATACAATAAACATTCACTATCACTGAACATTCTTGATTACCGAATGATGTTTGTAGTTTATAAAATTGTCACTGCCTGGTGTGTTAGCTCTTCCTTTGATGGTGCCATTTGTTGCTTATAATTAAATCTTGTTTATGGGGTTTGTGTTGTTCTAAAAGGTTGTTTGAAATGGAAAGAGCAATTAGGGAGGTGCATTTATTCAATAAAGAGATAAACATCTTCTGACTCAGATGTTAATTACTCTCCTGATATAAATCTGACAAATGCCAGTGTTTGTGAGTTGCTACAAAGTATATAATTATGCCAAAACTCAAGCTTACAACCCTTTGCTGTTTCTAAATAATATATCTCCATATGCATAGTGGCTGAAAAAAAAGCAGGTCAGCAGGAAAAAAATAGGAAATTGATTGGCACTCAGAGTACTATAAGTGCATGTGATAATGCTGTGATGTGGACATCAACCATTAAAACATAGGTCTGAGACGACCAATCTCATACCACATGTGTCCTGAGCTGAGATCTGATCCCAAGCCCCTAGCAGAGAATGTTAAGTACCAGACTATCTTCTTCTTTGCTGGTGTGCATATCTGTGTGCTGTATATCTGTTGGCTGACTGTCTATGTGTACTATAAGAAGGTGGTGACTATTCTACTGGGGAGATAACAAAAATTGTCATTCACTGTTCTGTAACTGCCCAGAATAGCTTGAAACAACTGGAACTGTAGTGAAGAATATGACTGGCATTTGAAGACTCAGAAAATATCAACCTGATTTGGCTGCTCCTTGGGTTAACAGTGTTTTATCCACTTACAGTAGTCACTGTGACCCAATTCCCATGAATAAACATATTTTGTATCAGACACCATATAAGTACAGTGTACCAGCATAACTGTGCCAGGCAGTTGACATGGAAGCTCTTGTTCTGCCTTTTGTTTCCCCTCCTCTTGTTTTAAGGATGACTGCAGAAGTACCTGTTCTGTAGCCAGCTAGGCAGTTAAGCAGATGTCTACATAACTGGGATATAATGTGCGTCATAAATCTACAGGTTTCTCCCTTTATTCGATTTCTGAATTTAAAATGTGAAGCCAGAAGGCATTCCCACTTTTTATGCTCTTCTGACCAGAGCTAGGTCTCTAAGAGACCCAGCCAGTCATGTACAGATGACCAAAGCATTTATTGAATGGATCTGACTGTATTTTTTGGATAAGTTGCTTCAAATTGTATTTCTCTTAGTATAAATGTATCAATGAATCACCTCCTTTAACTTGCATTCTCCCAGTGCCTGTGTCAGTGCTCTAACCACTAGCTAACACTGCCTAGTAACATTAGTGAAAGGGGTAAGAGCGTTTTAAGCAAGCTGTTATTTCTAGGCTTTTGCTTTTACTGACAGAGAACCTGTGAACAGGGCCAGTCTGTATAGCTTGTTATTGCACCAAAATGTTTTTTTTTCAGCTTTCCTGTAATGACCCCCCCCCCGGCCCAAGCATCCAGAAATAAGCTGTTCTCAGATCAGTGTGCTTTTTCCTAGGGAATACTTTAAATAAACTACAAAACACTGTGTTACCCCTTGACAGAGCATACATTTAGATCTTTCAAAGCATTAGCAGTCTTAACCATGCATCTTTATAATTCCTCTTTGTACACCGTTGGTCACATATTTGATACTCATACAAACTATGTGCGTGCGAGACCACAGAATGTATATATTGGAAGAGGCCCACTAATGATGTTGCAAGCACTATCAGGTTTTAATATGCACCGTAAGAGAGCAGTACAAGCACTGACATTTGTGGAAGTACAAACCACAGGTGACCATACGCACAATGCCCCTCTTCACTCCGAACAAGCTGGGTTGCTTGTGAGGCACGAACCCATTAATGCTGTAGCACGGCACTGCAATATTGGTACATAAAATGCTAATGACCTTACTCAATATGCAAAGCCCTAACACCTCCTTGCCACATCATCACCCACCATCTACAGTACATGTCATTATCAAAGCACATTTCTTAGTGCTGCGGAGACGGAGGCTGGGAGTTGTAGAGTATGACAGAACACTCCAATTCCACAGGCTGAGCTTTGAGGCTGCAGCACACCTTTTGCCTCAGTAAAATAAAGGTTTTGCTGTGTTTAGGGAGGCCAACATGAAATTTGTAATGTGCTCATTCTAGCTCCATTGATTCGAAATTACATTATATTGAGGTCCACTGTCCATGTGGGTTTCAAATCTAAGTACTCGACCCTCTACCAAACATACTGTTGAAAATCCCATTACAAGTGTTTGTCCATAAACCTAATTCACCACTGTATCATTGCTGGCTTTTACAAGGCTAAAATACAGTATTTAAAGTGGTCCATGCTCCTTGCCTGTTGTTGAAACACGCTTTTGCCAAGCAGTAACTAGAGCTATACGAACAAACAGCATGGCCACCAGACTTCCAATATACCATTTGTGTTAGAATCTTGGGTCAGGGAAGGCACAGTGAGTCAAAGTTTACTTCCAGGTGTGTGCTGGGAGCACAGAGGGGTTAAGTGACTTGTGCAGGGTCACACTGTATGCAAGTCTATTAAATAAAAGGAAATTAAATTAAGTGACAGTTGTGTGTTTCAAACCCAGGTCTTCTGGATCTTCAGATTCACAGCTTGGGGCTTTAATGGTAGTTTACTCACCTGGTAAAGGTGATTGTGTTACTGTATATCCATGGCACTCCCACTTTTCCACCATAGGGTTATGTACGCCTGATAGGCTGCTGATGCACATGTGACCTAGGGTCAAATTATGAACCCTCCTCCAAGCCCCTTCTGTAGCCTGCTGTTCCTCAGTTTGAACTTGTGCATCTGAGAGGCTGCAGCACTGTCCCAAGCTCCAGTACATCAGCAAAGATAAAGGCAATTACTAAATAAATAAATAACTATGACTGCAAAGTACAGACAGTATTCAGTTTTGTGGAGGTTCTAGCAGTGGCGAGATATGATTACTCAGAGGACAAATGAGATATAATGTATTTTCTTTGCTTACTATCTCTATAGTGAAGAAATAGAGAACAGGATAGGTAGTATCTGTCTAGATACATGTTGTGCGTCATGAGCGTTGCGTTTCTACAAAGAATACTTTCTGTAAGATAGCAATCTAGTCCTTAGTTTGAGCCAGCTACTTTAAAAAGACCGCCAGCAGGACTCCTCCTTCATGAGTGAGGATATCCTGTTTTAACCCCTCAGCAGTTCCTGACCAGTGATTCAGGTTCCCTGCTTAGTGCTTTAATCATCTAAGCCAGTGTGTCTCAAATGAGGCTGTCATGACTGCATGTGGCCACCAGCATAATTTTCTGCAGCCACAGACCACTTTAGAGCTCCAGTTACAAAGGTAACAGAATGGACAGTTTCTAACCTTTCAAATAGCCAAGACCCCATCTCTTCTAACATTCTTACCAACATGTTTTGCATTGCCCTTTGGCAACCAAGCACAAAACGGGGTGGTAGTGGGATATTTCCACTGAGCTGATGGGAGAAAGAACTCAATGGGCCAGTGATTGTCTTTTTTTTTCTCCTGAATTGGTGTGTTCACATGAATTGGCATGATGTCTAGCACAACAGCACAGGCCAGAAACATTTAACTTGCTGAACCTCATTCCTCAGTTACAGAATTAGAAATCAGGATAGTGTTCATGAGTGAGCCCTAGAATTCCGCACCAGAGCTGGCAGTGGACAAGGTATGTCACAGAGGTGAAGTGCTTGACTCCTGGAGGTGAAGGGCATGGACAGAATAGCAGAGCAGCATTTGAATCGGCAGTGAAGGCAGCTTCTCACACATCTCCAAGCCAGATTAATGGTGCAGCTACAGTGACCTTACTACCATGTCTCTGGCAAGCCTCTCAACCTTATGTCACAGAAATGAGGGACAGGGACAATCAAAATGAGGGACACTGACCCTCTTAATGAGGGACACCTCCTCAAACATGGATATACTGTACAAGCTCAAAACACTGTGGAAACCATTGTGTTTACTTGCATAAAGTTTATTTTTGACCTAGTTTATTAGAATATTATGAATTTGCACTTTTAAAGTCTGAATTTATAGCATGTTCTCTGTGTTGGCAATACCTCCTCTATGAGGTATGGTTGAGGGATAGAGCACTTTTGGGCAGTAAAATGAGAGATGCCCTACCTACTCTGGGTCAGTTCACTGTTGAGAGGCACAGTATGGTTTATGGAACTCACTACCACATGACCAGTGGAAAATCAAAGCTTTCCTTCTCTGTCAACTTGCAGAGCTCATATTTTTTTTTGCACCTCCCGCGCTCCCGACTGGCCACTCCTTCAGGGCACCTATGTGCACCCCGCCGGCACTCCTTCTCAGTCACCATCCACCACCCCTCATTGCAGTCCCCCCGGGTAACCCAACATTTCCCTTTGTTGGATGGGTCCCCTTCCAGGGGAGAAAGCACTGGCGGGGGGCAGCCAGTGCAACTACTTGGTCCGGATGCTGCTAGGGTCAGTCCAGGCTTTCCAGGGCTTTGTTGTGGCAGGGGACCAGCAACCATCATCTGAAGAGTCAGGGAGCCTTTCCTGGTTTTTCCCTGGGACAGCGACATGCCAGGATGTCAAGGCACAAGCCGACATCCGTCGCACTCCATCCACAGCATGGACCAATGTGCTGCCATGCACCTGACCTCCACCAGAGGTCAGCAAACACCGGGGCCACATACCACCCTCCCTCCTGGAAGAAGGCAAGCCATTCTGGGATGCAAGAACCATCCCCCCCCCCCAGCCAGTGCTTTGACACTTGGATCCGTTCCCCAACCTGGGTCATCTGCGTTGCAGGTGCAAATCCAACTGCTGCGCTGGTGGGCCGGAGCAGAGCTCATATTAATACTTACCTGTTTAAACAGGCTTCTTTTGTACTTTCCTGAATATTCACCATAGTACCAACTTCACTTTCTGCACAGTTTTGCTTATATATCCAAAAGTCACAGTGTTTAAACAGGCTCACCAGCTGGGAAACTGATGCTCTGGCTTAGATGCTTGAATAAAGCAACATTTTAAGTACACTAGTCTTTATTTCATCATTCTAGTTTCCATTATTTGATTGTTATACAGTGTTCTGAGATGCCTGCATGGATTGAGCTTTATAAAATAAATTGATTGATTGATCATGTAAGTGAGGCACCCCAGGGTTTTCATTATTTGCCAGAATGACAATTCTCTGGTGAAGAGCTGTGGGAAACTCAATCTCCAGATGTGAAGTTCCCATGAGCCTTAGGCCTGGATTTTCAAAGGCCTGGATGCAGCACTTGCAGCAGTTGTTCTGCTGCAGCTATGTCCATGTAAATGTTCCGCAATATTGTCTGATGTTCAACCATTCTGATGAACTGATGACACTATGCACAATTTACAGCAACAAAAATTGATGTATGCATCAAGTATTTGACGTATGCATCCTTTTTGGTGCACAATTCATGGCACTTTGGGCAAAAAGATAGACTAAATGTTCTATGGTCTCTCAGTCTTGTCACAGGTAGCACAAGTGTGGCTGAATCATGCCACAACTGGCTGTAAATCCAGCCCCTAGTCTCTGTCTTGGATGCTACCATCCCCCAAGACCAAGGAAGAACTCTGATTTCAAAGTGCCACCATCATTGAAATAGATTTTTTAATTAAATTGAAAAAAAAAACAAGAAAGAGTTTCAAAGAGCCAATGAGACCTCAGGGAAATCTTTTAAGAGACTGAGGAAGATAGGGTATCAGTGTTTAAGCAGCAGAATTCAAACCTGGGTCTCAAGGCTCATAGCTCTGCATTCTAACCACCAGGCTACACTGCCTCCCAAGATCGAACAGACAAGTTGCATGCAACGGTTCTAAATCTGAGAGAACAAAGAGAAGCAATAAAAAGAATGTAAAATACAAGCTGCATTATGTCTAAATACAGTATGTCTTAATTCTTTCCCAAGGAGATTTCAGCATCACTTCCAGTATAACAAATAAGTGGTTCAGAGAAAATCTGTTTATTTGTTAAAAATACAGGGGTCCTACCTTTTTGTTTTTTTTTTATTCCCCTGCTCATGGTTCATCCTGAGTCTCCTCTTTGGGAACTGGCACCAATTATTTCCTTGGCACCTAAGATTGTCACTAGTGTGACACCTAAGAGGGTGGATGAGTCAAAAGACAGGAGAGCAGATAGGAAGGTAGTTGTTATAAGAGACTCCACTGCTTGGGAGAAGAGAGGATGGTGTGTACAGAAAGTGTGGGGGGAAGGAGGATAGTCATCCGCTTCCTGGAAGCATCTGGAAGGAGGGATACACTCAAGACAGAAAGGACAGTAAATGTTTTTTTTTGAGGGGGGGACAGGACAGCTCTAATTGTCCACCTGGGGACAAATGATCTAACATGTATGGCTGTGTGGGAGGTCAAGGATATTTTTAGGGAACTGCGCAGGAGGCTAAGGTTGGCAGTGGCATCATCAGTAACATTTTCAGAGGCCCTGTGTGTGTAGTACTTTATAAGGGTGAGTCTGGGCTCCAAAAAGAGTTCCCACTTTAAACTTATGGCTGAAGGACTGGTGTAGAGAAAAGTGTTTTCAGTAAGTGGGAGATGGGTGCAGATCTGATGGGACATGGGGCTATTCGAGCGTGATGATCTCAACCACACTGCAGAGGGGATGAATACACTAGCCCAGGGGTTCAATTCCTTTATCACTGGGCATTTAAACTGCTAGAGGTGGAGGCTGTAGTTGGGGTTAGCGTACAGTACCAGACAAGGCAGGCTTGACAGGCACTCTTCCAAATAGTGAAAGAATGTTAGGACCTAGCAAGTCAGATGGGAGGGAAAATAATGAGTTAGGGTCAGGGCAGGGGATTAGCAGGGGGAAGGAGATATAATCAGGGTGTACCAGAGGAATCACCAAATGGAATGTGCCCAGTTTATATGCAAGGAGCCTGGGAAACAAAATGAGGAATATTCAAGCAATGGCAGAGGAAGGACAGCTTGACAGTATAGCAGTGACTGAAATATGAACAATAGCTAATCATGACTGGGGCATTTCAGTCCTGTGATACACCTTGTTTAGAAAGGATAAGGAGGTATGGAGAAGTAAAGTGTAGCGATGCAAATCAGTTAGCCATAGAGTAAAAATCTACTGGGAAGATAGAGGTACTGCAGAATTACTATGGGTACAACTAGTAGTGAAGATGGTCAGGGACATTAGGGTGGGGATACTCTACAGGTCCACCTCAACCTTTCAGAAGGAGATAGAGTTTGTGAGCATGAAACAAAAAAAATGAAGTTGCATTAGTGAATGTAATCTTGACAGAGGATTCTAACCTGCCAGACAAAATGGTATTCCATAGGCAATGAATGCTAGGAGTCAGGCTCTAGTGGGCACCTTTCAAGACAGGTTCCTTATCAAGCATGTGAAGGGGCCAACTAGGGAAGAGCAATCCTAGTGCTGGTTGAACACGGAGCTCACTGAAAATGTCAAAGCTGACGTCCCCCCCTCAGAGCCAGCGAATACAACAATTTATTTAAAATCTGTTGACTGGGATAGGCCACTGATCAGGAGCTCATTTCCAAATGCAACCCAGGAGAAAGGATACAGCAGAGCATGATACAGCAATAGCAAATACAGAAACAAGCAATATCTCTGAAGTATATGTGTCCTGTGGTTGATTGAGCATCCATATTTATTTCTCTACTCCCATTTCTGGTTGTTGTAAAAAACATTTTTTTTATTAAATTTCCTAAATAATTTTTCCAAATCCATATTAATTTGGAACTTGTTGATAGGTGGCATAAAAACAAAGTTCAGTCCATATGAAAGTATTCTTGTTTGTGTATCAGTTTGATCAGGGGTGTAACCAGGAATTTTAAACTTGTACTCAAAACTGATGCACTGTTGCCCCTCCTAATGTAAACATAAACCAAAATCTGCGCTGCAATGCCACATCAACAATAGCCACCCATTCCCCCCACCCCCACCCCGTTTGCCATGTCTGAGTTCAGGTAATCAGTTTCTTCCTGTAATCCTCCTTCCTTTGTTTTTCTGCCTGCCTGGTAAGTTGTTCTTGTTTGTGTATTTGGCTGGTGGCATTAGTGCCCCATAATGAACAACAAAGGCAAAAGGGCTCAGCGTGACACAGACACAATGTGACTCACAATGTCCTTGCTTTCCTCTTTTTGTTGCCCCTGCCTGATTTTTTTTTTGCTGTACTCTGCTGAGTGCAGTGCGTATGCCCACCGACAACCCTGAGTTTGACTCACCTTTAATAGGATTATCACATTTATCTCCTGTCTCAGAGTCTCCAAGGTGGAGCTAACAGGTTCCTCTTTTTTTAATCTTCCTCCAGCCCCTTGTGCCTCAGATTGTTTTTAGTTTTTGGTTCCTTTTTTTTTTTCATTATCTCTGTTTGTCTCCTCTAAAAAAGTAGCTACATGAGTTGGAGGTGAAGATGGTTGCCTGAATGTCAGTTGATTTTTAGATCTAATATAGTGCGCAGCAGATGTAGTCCTATGGTGTCTATGGTTTCCACTTTGTTGTTGTCATCTATGGCTTACAGGGTATTATCTCATAGACCAACTAGTTTTTGACAACTCTGTGTGGTTCAAAATCCCCTTTAGAGACAGGTGCAAAAAATCTAATATGATGGTTCTAGATTTCAGAAGGGCAGATTTTGGTAAGATGGAGGATATCCTAGAAACATAGAAACATAGAATTTGACGGCAGATAAGGACCGCTTGGCCCACCCAGTCTGCCCATTTCCCTACCTAATGGATAAGCTGCAGATCCTAGTTAAACATCAAACCAGGCTCCAAGGTGTAAGGCAGACTGAAAGGGTGAAGGAAAAATGGAAGACCATCAAAAGGGAAGTATAGAGGTCTCAAAGTGCTGTCTGAAGCATGTCAGAAAGAGCAAGCCATGTTATACACTGATATGTTTCTCCACAGTGATGAGGGAAGCAGTAAGGGAAAAAAGGTTGTGTTCAGATGATACACAAAGGGGACCAATCAAAAAAGATTAGGGAGGACTACCAGGAGAAGCTTAGGGTAGCCAGTAAAACTGTGAGAAAGGCTAAAGTAGAGGCAGAGCTCCAGATCACAGATGTACTGTAGTTAAAGTCAAAAACAAGGCCTTCTTCAGCTATATAAGTGAAAAGTGGAAAAACAAAGAGGGCATAGAGAGAGATTATGAAAAGGGCTGGAGTGGGTGGTAGATGACCAGGTTATTGCAGGTGTACTGAATGACTATTTCAATTCAGTTTTCACTGAAGAAAGGGATGGACCACTGCTAGAATGTGGGATACATAAAGTTCAGGGACTTGGGCATGAACTGGAAGTTGGGCATATCACAATAGACAGGGTATTTAAGGGGCTTAGGACCCTGAAAGTTAGC
This sequence comes from Neoceratodus forsteri, assembly GCA_016271365.2. NCBI lineage: Eukaryota > Metazoa > Chordata > Ceratodontiformes > Ceratodontidae > Neoceratodus > Neoceratodus forsteri. Next base: position 743,182,810 of record CM057459.1, read on the forward strand.
AAGTCGCCAGGCCATGACAGGCTGCATCACAGAGTGTTGAAGTAAGTGGGGTGGGCACTGGCATGCCTCTAGCAGATGTTTTTTCCTGCTCACTGGAGACAGAAACAGTCAGAGGGCAGATGTGATAACCCTCCACAAGGGGAGGGACAAGGGCAACCCTGGGAACAACAGATTGGTGATCCTGACCTCCATTGTGGGAAAGCTGCTTGAGACTGTCACCAACAAACAGACAGTGGAGTTACTAGATGTGAACAAGTACAAGTCAAGAAGTAACATGGCTTTTTAGAGGGATGGTCTGACAGACTGATTGCATCAACTTTGCCAAAGTAGTGACTCAAGCAGTGAAAATGGAATATCCTTTACATGAACTTCAGCAAGACTTCTAACTCAGTTCCTAATAGGAGGTTGGTGAAGAAGTTAGGGGACCTACAGATGGGGGTGGGGGGCTGTTCAGGTGGACTACAAACTGGCTGGGGAGAGGACTCAGAAGATAGTGGTGATTGGTCAACACTCAGGGGTTGAGGGGTGACTAGCGGGGTGCCTTAGGGATCAGTCTTAGAGCCAGTTCTCTAAATTTTCATCTGTGATATACTGTAGCAGAAGGAATACTGGGCAAGATCTGCCTGTTTGTAAATGATACTAAGTTATGCAGTAGGGTAGACACTGAGGAAGGTAACAGAGATATGAAAAGGGATTTAGGAAGCTAAGAGAAGTGCTTCAGAGTCTGTCAGCTCAGATTCGACTTAAAAAAAAATTGAAATAATGCCTACTGGTAGAAATAATCTCCACACAAAGTATTGGTTAGGGGGAGTCAGGGTAGCATAGACATCAGAGGAAAGGGTCCTCGGGGTGATCATAGGTGACACCTTAAAGGTCACAGACCAATGTATCAAGGCATATGGGAAAGCCAATGGGATGCTGGGATGCATAATAAGGGGATTTTCCAGAAGGAGAAAGGAGGTGTTTTGCCTTTGCTTTGATCCCTGGTGTGGATGCACCTCAACTACTGTACATAGTTCTGGGCCCTCACCTGAAAAGGGATAGGAATAGGCTAGGATCTATATAGAGGAGGACAACCAAGGTGATTCAAGGATATCAGGAGATGATTTAGGAGTGGTTAGGTAGCCTTCGCATGTACTCACTGGAGACTAAGAGACCATGAGGACATGATTAAAACTTTTAAATTTATCAAGGGAATAAATAGGGTACACTGCTAACAGATGTTCATACATTGTGAGGGGTCCACTACAATGGAGCGTGGGTACAAACTGGTGTGTTGGGGGAGGACTCAAAAAGGATGTGAGGAAATGTATCACCAAGAAACATGGTCGATAAAAGGACTGGGTTGCCCAGGGAGATGGTGGAACTGGAAACCATGGCAGGCTTTAAGAGGGGGTGGGATAGACACAAGCAATTTGTGAAAAATGGAGAGGGAAGTGGTGAGGGGATGGGAGATGGGGCTGACCTACTACTAGAGGGCACAGCCAGGCCTGCTCAGCATTAGGCTGGTGTGGCATTAGGTAAGAACAGAGCTGACTAGATCAACCTCAGTCATTTTCTGGCTGTAGAAATGTTCTCTGTTTTTTATGCTTTTATGCCCTCGGGCAAAGCATGGATAGAAAAGAATAAACCATGTGTGATCATGATTTTCATAAACCATAAGGGCAACTAACTGTAGGGCTCCCAAGCTCATGAATCAGTTTCATCTAGTTACCCTGGTGCACAAGTTACTATACACAGAAACACAGAAACGTAGAATTTGACAGCAGATAAGGACCGCTTCCAAGTCTGCCCATTTTCCCTACCTACAGTACCACTGCAGACCGTACTTGAGCTGTAGTTCTTTCTCCCTCCTCCTTACTTCCCATTATGATTCCCTGTGCCTATCCAATGCATCCTTGACCCCCACCACTGCTTTCACCATTACCAACTCCACTGGAAGGCTGTTACAGCAATGTACCACTCTCTGTAAAGAAGTACTTCCTCACATATTTCCTAAATCTACCCCCTCCAGCTTCATAGCATGTTCCCTTGTTCTTGAGCACCTTTTTTCCTGAAAAATACTTCACTCCGGCACCTTATTTACCCCATGATGTTTTTAAAGGTCTCAGTCATATCCTCCCTCTTTCCTCCTCTATTCCAAGGTGCACAGATTGAGGTCCTTTAGTCTAACCTTGTAGGACTTTTGATGCAGACCCTGCACCATTTTAGTTACCCTCCTCTGGACTGCCTCCACTCTAAGTCGTTCCGGAGATGTGGTCCCCAGAACTGAACACAGATTTCTCATATTTTTGTTTCTCTTTGTGATATGTGTTTTCAAATGAGCAACTATGGTACAACTATGGTACAGTATGTCCAGACTTGTTTAGCCACTGACTACAGACACAAAACAATTCGATACATTGTTCTGCAGAAGCAAACCTGAAAATCCGCATTGTGGTTTTATCACCAAGATAGCAAAAACACTTTCTTTCTGTTCTGAAGATTCTTATCTTAGCACATCTGTTCAAGCCAGCATCTCAGCACCACTGTGTAACAAGCATTTGTCAATGCTGAATGTTTGCTTGCTGGCATTGGCATTGGTAGTGTAGGAGTTAGAGAGATGCATAATAGGAATGTCAGTGAAGTATTGAACTGAAGCCAGCCCCACCACCACCCTGCAGAGACTGACAGGCATTGGGGTGTGCTTTTTGGTCATTAGGCATAACGGCCATGCCATTTCACCAGACCCTACCCTGCAGACACTGACAAGTTGCACGGTGTGCCTTGGAGTCTTTGGGCCTTATATTCACCCATTCCATAAGGAAATACTGTGAGATGGGTGCAGTATAGGAGAATGGGGTGAACTTTGGGGCCAAAGAGTCCAAGGCACACCTCGATGCCTGTCACTGGCTGCAGGGTGTAGGTGGGGGTGGCATGGCATGGCATGAACATTATAGGTGACAATCCCAAGTCACACCCCTGATGCCTGTCAGTCTCTACAGGGTGGGGAGCTATGGTTGGAAACCATAATGCCCTGGGAATTCATTGGTATTTTCACTCCAAATTTTCAACATGGGTTTTTTGTGATCCCCACCTCATGAACAGTGGCAATATCAGTTTGTTAGCCGAAAACTGATTTTGCACAGTGACTACACCATTTGGCACCACAGGTGTGAAAACACATTTCGAACAGGATGTGAAAAAATGACAGCTGTACTGTTCATGGAGTGGTGTGAAAAATGGCAATGTTGAAAATCTGGAGTGAAAATACAAAAAAAATGGTGAAGCCACGAGTGTGCGTAGAAATTGTGCAACACACACCCGTAATGTAATTAGTTTGGTGTTTTTTTTACAGCAGATTGTCAACACAGGCATTTTGGGACATCCACTCATGAATAGTGTCACTGATTTTCTTAATCTGTCCCGAACACTGATTTCCCACAGCGACCATGCATTTCTGCGCCGGAAGTGTGAAAACACATTTTGGCCAGGGTGTGAAAAATGACAGCCATACTGTTCATAAGAAGGTGTGGAAAAATGCCCGTGTTGAAAATCTGGACTGAAAATATTACAAATTCATGAACTTATGAGGGTGCGTGGAAACTGGCGCAATGCGTAATGACCCCCTGAGGAAGACCCACTGCGAGTCGAAGTGCTGGGGCGAGCTGCCTAGTTCTTTCTGTGGACCTTTGGTCTGTCTTTCTGCTCAGAATAAAGGAACATGTATTTCTTTACACAGGTCTGGACCTGCAATTGCTTTTATAAGGTAAAGAGTGCATCTACAAAAACCTTTTTAACTGTGCAAGTGCGGCACTAGACAGAAACAAAAGCGCAAGTGCTTCAGTGCAAGAACTTGGTCAGTTCAAGTTCAGTTCCACTGCACTGGCACTTAGTTGTCTTGGCTGCCTGGCAGTATAGCCTTTGAAGTAATGTGCTGTGAATGAGCTTGGTGGGATATCCAGCCGACAGACCTGAGTTTGATTCCAATTTCCCACGATGTCCCCTTGCATGCTGTGTGACTCTGAGCAAGTCTCTTATCCTCCCTAATGCTACCGGGTTGCCCCTGAAAACAGGCATCCATCATCTAGTGAGCCTAAGCTGAGAGTAGAGCAGTGACTGAGCTGATTCAGCTCAGCAGGGAAACTGACATACTGAGTCATTGAGGAAGCCACTTGTGTAACCTCCCCAAAGCTCTGTCAGAGCGGTATCACCAGCCATTTCCCACATGAGCAGGAGTCAGACAGGACCATATTTTTTTTTTTGTGTAGTTCTGTCAAATAAAGGCTTGCATGTTGTGTCACATGTGAAACATTTTGGAGGGAGAGGGGAGCCTGACAGTTGAGTAGCCTGTCTGCACAATGTCACCAGCCATTTCTCACACAAGCAGGAGTTGGGACAGGAACAGGAGGACCATACTTTTTTGTGTTGTCCTGTCAAATAAAAGCTTGTGCCATGTGTGAAACATTTTGGAGGGAGAGGGCAGCCCTGTAGTTGGGTAGCCTCTGTCTACATGATTTCACCAGTCATTTCCAATACAAGCAGGTGTCAGGACAGGAACAGGAGGCTATATTTGTTTTGTGTAGTCCTGTGAAATAAAGGCTTGCATCACGTGTGAAATGTTATGGAGGGAGGGGGCAGCTCTTAGCAGTTGCATAGTAGCCCCAACTTGTAGTCTTGCTAGTTAAGCAGTTTATGTTCCTTGCCTTGAGAGGCATACTAATTACTCAATATCATTGCCACCTATTTCCCTAAGGAGGCCAAGAAAGGTAGTGTAGTTAGGTACTGAGTTTTTTTGGGGAGGGAGCTGGCTTCATTACTGATCAGCAACTGTTATTAAAATAACAAGCATTTGTCAATGCTGAACTTTCGCTTGCAGGTATTTGCATTGGCAATTGGCATTTATGCAGGCGCCCCAGTTGTATCCATGTCCCTTTAACATACCTATCCCAAAAGAGTACCTCTCTGCAACTCCTCTTGCATCTGATAAACATTTCACCCTCATACTTCTTAAGTGTCCGTCTTAGGAACCCTAACGCCCTGGGCGTGTTCAAGGGAACATGCCTGTGTGGAAACTGCGCAACCAATGCTTGTAACACAGTCATTCAGTGTAATTATTTCACTGAATTTTCAACATAGGCATTTTGTCACCCCTGGTCATGAACACTGTCGCTATGATTTTCTTACTGTGCGCCTAACACTGATTTCCCACAGCGACCGCGCTATTCTGCGCCAAAAGTGTGAAAACACATTTCAGCCAGGATGTGAAACATGACATCTGTACTAATCATAAGGAGATGTGGGAAAATGCAAATGTTGAAAATCTGGAGTGAAAATATGACAAATTCATGAAGTTACGAGTGCATGTGGAAACTGCGCAACACACGCTCGCAAAACAGTCATCTTTTGGAATTGTTGCACAAAATTTTCAACATAGACATTTTAGGACCTCTGCTCATGAATAGTGTCACTGTGATTGTTTTACTCTGTAGCAAACACTGATTTCCAACAGCCACCGTGATATTTTGCACCGGAAAGTGCGAAAACACATTTCGGCCAGGATATGAAAAATTACAGCTGTACTGTTTATAAGGAGGTGTGAAAATATGCCTATGTTAAAATTCTGTAGTGAAAATATTACAAATTCACAAATTTATGAGTGTGTGTGGAAACTGTGCAACGCACACACGTAAAACAGTCATTTTTTGGAATTTTTTCACCAAATTTGCAACATAGGCTTTTTGAGAGCCCACCTCATGAACACCGACACTGTCATTTTGTTAATCTGTCCCAAAATGTGATTCCTCGTAGTGACCACAAAATCACATTTTGGGACCAAATAATGCCATGACAGTGACTGAATTCATGAGAAGGGGTACCAAGAACTCCATGTTGAAAATTTGGTGCCAAAAGTCAAAAAAATGGCCGAGATATCCACCTAAGTTGGAAAAATCCTATTTATGTAATTATATAGGTTACCAGCATTTCCTCAGTTTGCGGTCAGCTTTGAAGAGTGCAGACGTGTTCCCGGTCCATGAAGATTGTTGCGCTATCCTCCTGAGATAAGTATGGGGGGGCATGTGGGGAGGAGGGTGCGCAGATGGTGGGCACGGGTTGGTGGGAAGAGCCAAGGACTCGGCGAGGGACAGTTTTCTTGTTTTACAGGAATAAAAGAAAAAAAAGAGAAACGGACACTTTTGGCACGCTGGGGTGGGATCCCAGTGTACCACCTACCTGTTTGTTGGGAGAGTGGAGCCAGCGGGGATTGGGCACCCCTGCCGGTCAAAACAGAAACGGATACTTTTGACATGCTGAGGTGGGCTCCCAGTGTGCCACCTGCCTATTTGTTGGGGGGGGAGTGGAGCCAGTGGGGATTGGGCACCCCCGCCAGCCATACAGTGTGTGTTTGGGGGGAGCATGAGTGCGCTGAGATGGGCTCCCAGCATGCCAATTGTTTTTTTTTTTGGGGGGGTGCAGCCAACGGGGGATTGGGTGCATCCACTGGGCCACACAGTGTGCTGGGGGTTCATGAGCAAAGGGGATTGGGCACTCGCACACAAGGTGGGGCTGGAGACAAAAGGAGGGAGGACATTAGTAGAGGGAGGAAGGGGGAGAGATTGCCGAGCTGTGCATGATAGCAGTTCGGCTGACGTATGCCAATTGCATACATGCTACCACCACTGATTGCAGCAGACTTTTTGTTTGAAGTGAAGACCAACACAGCTGAACTGCTGTCATACACAGCTTGGCATGTCTTGGTCCCCTAGGGTCGCGCCTACTACACTGAGCAGTGCACTGGGGAGTAGGGTCACACACCTCCAAAACTCGTACTGTTGCAAGATGTTCCTTGCGCATGCATGCAAGCAAACGTAAAAATAGAAGGGAGTAGGCCTGTGAAGCAAGTTTCCAAGACAAAGACAGCAATTCAGAAGAAAAAAAAAACTGTCACAAAACCAAAAAGTGCTTCTTCTACTGCAGTAGGTACATCCTCTTCTTTACTGATTGAAGCTTCCTCATGTTCCAAGTCCTTGTCTTCTGAAATCCCATCATGTTTGTCTGCTGCTGAAGGTGATACCCAGTTAACAAATACAGGACTAGTAAAATGCAGCAAGAAAGGCTTGGGTACTGAACCAGCGACTAAGAAAGGTACAGTTATTAAAAAAACAAAGGCAGTTGCAGGTTAAGTAGCGACTTGCTCAGAGTCACGCAGAATGCAGGTGGAGATTGTGGGAAATCAAACCCAGGTCTGCTGGACCAAGTTCAGTCACAGCTCATTACTCTAACCTCTAGGCTATATTGCCAGGCTATACTGCTATACTTCACTGTTACATTGCCTCAGGCTATGTCCCTTTATACAGTGTGTCTTGTCTCCTGTCATTTATTGTTTGGAATTTAGACTGCAAGCTAATGAAACTACAGTATGTGCTTATTCAACTTTAGCACTGGCTCAAAATACCTTACTAGATACAGTAGATCATTTCCTGTGAACTTACTGACAGCTGGGCTTTGCTAACCGCCATGCTATTAAATGTTTTTTATACAGAATTTAACATGTTTTCCTTTATGTTGTACTTTAAAATGAAGGAACAGGCCACATTTTATGTTGACTGAATATTGGCCATGAATCCAAAACCAGAACTAAAACCAAAGGTGCTTTAGTAAAACCAAAGCCAAAATCTCCCCAGTTTTGCACACCTCTATTGTTAATTTTTATCACTTGAATTAAATCCATTCTGTTTATTGCCCCAGGACCTCAGTGAAAATGAAACATTGTCTTAGTAATATTTTATTAAATTTAAATAAATTAATAAATCAGTTTCTTTTTCTATTTTCAACTTCAAAATTGTTCCCCGTTTCCTACCCCTCTTATCCCTGCTGTCCTCCTGTTCCTCTTCCTTTTCCTCCCCTTTGGCTTCTTCCCCTCCTCCCCAGTGCTTCCCCCTCTCTGCTGCTCTCTCTACTCAGTCCCCTGCCTCTGTCTCCCCATTCTCTTTCTCCCACATCTCTCCTGTAGCCACCCTTAATGATGGCTGTACCCCATCATCTGCACCTCTCTGCTCCCACCACTGCTGCTCCTCTCTCCTGTCTTGTTGAGCTCTCTTCTTGCCTCTGCAATGTTCCTTGGTCTTAGAAGTATACAATTGTTCTCACACACCACAAATGGGGTAACTCCTCCTCCCCAGGGAACTATCGTCCATTTCCTTTCTCTCTCCTCTCTCCAAAATGCAGGAAAACCCTGTCCTACCCCAAGCATTCATTACTTGATTGGTTTTTAACCAATAGAAATGATCATATTATATCTTGTGGTCTGATCTCTGATTCTTTCAGTGACCATCACCCAGTTTTGGGATATGGAAAGGTGGAAGAATTTCTACCCCCCAAGATATATAGATACTAGGTGTTACTCAAGAATGGATGTGCCCAGCTTTTTGAGTGCTCTCTCAGAAACTGGCTGGTCATTCTTGAATGCCATACCTGACATAGACTGTGCTTTGGATTTTTTCATTAAAACTCTCAAGGATATAGTAAATAAGTTTGTTCCCTTAGTTAAAAGGAGAGTTAGTGGTAGGAAGACCAAGTGGTTTAACAGAAATGTAACCAAATTAATAAGGGACAGAGACACTGCTTGGAAAAAATATAGGAAAAGTGGGACACCTGCTGACTTAAATGCTTATCGGTTCAAGCAGAATCAATGTAAAAAGGAAGTCAAGTTAGCCAAAATCCATTACTTTCAAAAACAGCAATAGTCCAATCTCTCAAACCCTAAAAGGTTTTGGAGCTCAATCAAATCATTTTATAACATGAGGACAAAAAATCTGGTTTTCTGATTGGTTATTGCCCGTGCATGACATCTGTTCCATGCAAGGATAATAACAAATACTGTAAAGTAGGACCACATAGCATTAAAAGTCAGTGAGTCATTAGAATGTTGACATTTTAAAAGCCACCATTTTCTTTTGCCTCGCTAATGCAGCTCAAACTTCACCCACAACTGCTGAAGTCCCTGCCCACTCCCCGCCCTTACATGTAATAAAAAAAGCAATTATCTGAAATAAAAGCAGAAATGTTTTCTGTTCTCACCCCACTGGCACTTCTTCGAGTCTATGCCATCCTAGAAGGAAAAAAGTAGCTCTCCGTCCCCCCCCCCCAGCTGCTGGAGGTGTGACTCTGAGCAAGTAAGGAGACTAATGAGAAACATAGAAACTTCTTGTCTGAGAACAGGAAGATCAGGAGCTTAAAGGGCACAGAGACAGTAAGTAACCTGGGGTAACAAAAAAAATAAATAGATAAATAAATAAAAAATAAACAGAGGAAAGAGTAAGTAGTCCAAACAACAGATTAGGGGCCAAAAATAAGACATAATGGGAGTGGTGCAGTACAGTGGCTGTGGAGCTGCAGTCTTCCGGGAGACGTTCTGGAGGATGCAGTGTTGTCCCATCTGCAGGCACCTCTCTGGGCTGAGGGAGGAGGTTGCTCAACTCCAGGCTGAGTTTGCCAGGATTTGGGGGACCTCTTCTCCCACCCAGGGACTACCAGGGCCACTGCTGTTGCCTCAGAGGTTGCCAAGAAACAGGAGCGGTTGGACCAGGGTGGGCTCAGGGAGGGTGAGGGTGGTGGAACAGAGGCACATCCCTCCAGTTGTACCTCTCCACAATTCATATGCCATTCTGGCAAAGTGTGGTTCTTCTATGGAGGGACCCGCAGTGGAGACCAAGGAGGATTCTGGGAACCTCACAAAGGAGACCCACAGGAGGATAGCATGGGACCCTACAGGGAAGAGAAACAACTCCTGGTGGGGGACTCCCATTGTTAGAGGGTAGAACTGGGGGGGGAAGGGAGGGGGGTAAGGTGCCTGCCTGGCACCATGGCTTGGAGAGACAGGGAGCAAATCCTCAGGATTGCTGGAGCAGCTGCACGGGGGGGGAGATGGATGTCATTGTCCACCTAGGGACAAATGACCTGGCTGAGAAAGGGATCAGAGCAGTGCAGGAAGAGTTTGTGGAGTTGGGGAGAGGCCTTAGACAAGTAGCATGCATGGTAACCTTCTCAGAGGTGCTGTCTGTCTATGGCAAGGGTTAGGCTAGGGTGCTCCACACCATGGGATTCAATCAGTGGTTGAAAAACTGGTGCAGAGCTCAGGGATTTGGCTTCACTGGAGACTAGGGGTCCACCTGGAGGGATGCAGCCCTATACTGGTGTGATGGTCTGCATCTGTTCAGGAGGGGAACCAGGATCCTAGGTGATAGGTTTAAATGCTTCATTGGCAAGCATTTAAACTAGCCAAGGGGGGAGGCACTGGAAAGGAGTAGGGAAATCCTAGCCCCCCCCCAAAAAAAAATCAGGGTAGTAAGTGAGGTAAACACCAAGATAGAGATGTTGATAGGAAGAAGGGCAGGGGTAAATGGAGAAAATGACAAAGGGAATAAGGACAGGGATGGGGCAAAAAGGGGCAAGGCCATCAAGAAATGGAGGGTAATGAGTTACAATGCCTGTAGTCTGGGCAACAAGCTACCTGAACTGGTGGCCTTGATGGGAGAGGGATGCCTGGATATCGTAACAGTCACAGAAACATGGTACACAAAGAACCATGACTGGGATGTTAACATACCAGGGTACACAACCTACAGGAGAGACAGGGAGGGTAGAAGAGGGGGAGGAATAGCTCTCTATGTAAAGGAAGGGATAAAAGAAAATGGAACAAAAGAGTACACAGGGAGGAGAGGAGGCACTGTGGGTCACCTTAGAGACTAGAAATGGCACCACAATCTGCACAGGGGTTGTATACAGACCCCCATGTCATGGGGAGGGAATGGACAAGGATATATTAGAAGGCATCCTTAGGATGGCAGAGAAAGGGGAGATACTGTTGATGGGGGACCTGAATATGCCAGATGTTAACTGGAGCACATTTGCTGCAGCCACATCCAAGAGCTGGGTCATTCTCGATGCCCTACAGGTGGTATGCCTCAGACAGCTAGTTTTGGACCCAGTCATGAGGGAGAAATCTTAGACCTCATACTCTCAAATGGGGACAGTGAGAGGATCTCAGATCTAGAAGTGGGTAGCCATCTGAGAACAAGTGACCACTAAACAGCGTGGTTCACGATAAACTCAGCTACAGAGTCAAGCCATACAAAAGAGAGGGTACTGGACTTCAGGAGGGCTGACTTTGGCAAGATGGGAGAGTGCCTTAGAAAAACACTAACAAACAGGCTAGAAGTAGGGGTGGAGCAACAATGGGGAAACATCAAAACTGCCATCACAGAGGCAACAAGCCTTTGTGTGAAGCAAATAAACAAATCAAAATGAAAGAAAAAGCCACTATGGTTCTCAAAAGAAGTGGCAGGGAAGGTTAGGGAGAAAAAAATAGCATTTAGAAAGTATAAGGAAACATAGAAGGAGCAGGACAGATAACTGTACCAGTTAAGGCAGAAGGAAGCAGGGTGGAAAGTTAGAATAGCAAAGGCCCAAACTGAGGAAAAGATAGCCAACTCGGTTAAGAAGGGGGATAAAACCCTTTTATAGGTACATCAGGGAGCGTAGAAAAGCAAAGGGAGGGATAGTGAGACTGAATAGAATGGACGGTGGGTGGGCAGAGAGAGGCAGTGAAAAAGCAGGGATAGTGAACGAATACTTCTGCTCAGTATTCACAAAAGAGGAGGGGGGGGGAGGTGTCTAATCCAATTAACAGATCACTCTGGATAGGGAGGTCGATCCCAGTCCTTTCACAGAATAAAAAGTTTTCAAAGAACTCCTAAAACTGAAGGTGGACAAAGCAATGGGGCCTGATGGAATTCACCCCAGAATTCTAAAAGAATTATGGGGAGAACTAGTGACACCACTGACGACCCTGTTTAACAAATCATGGGAGGATGGTGTGGTGCCTGAGGCCTGGAGGAAGGCAGATGCGATTCCCCTTCACAAAAGTGGGAGCAAGACAGAGGCAGGAAACTATGGACCTGTCAGTTTGACCTCTGTGGTAGAGGAAATGATGGAATCACTTCTGAAGGAAAGAACTGTTGAGTTCCTAGAGGCCAGTGGGGCACAGGACCCAAGGCAGCTTGGGTTCACAGCGGGAAGGTCATGTCAGACGAATCTAATTGATTTATTTTACTGGGTGACCAAAGTAGTAGACCAAAGAGGGGCTGTGGACATGGCCTACCTAGATTTTAGCAAGGCATTTGACACAGTCCCACACAAAAGAGTAATAATCAAATTAACCAGCCTGGGAGTGGGTCCCAGGGTGGTAGCCTGTGTAAAACACTGGCTGAACAACAGGACACAGAAGGTAATTGTAAATGGAGTCCACTCTGAAGAAAGAGGGGTTACTAGTGGGGTACCGCAGGGTTCAGTACTGGGTCCATTCCTTTTTAATGCCTTTATAAGTGACATTGCAGAGGGACTGGAAGGAAAAGTATGCCTCTTTGCAGATGACACAAAGATCTGCAATATGGTTGATACACAAGGAGGTGTTTAAAGGATGAGAAGGGACTTAGCAAGGTTGGAGGAATGGTCAGAAGTATGGCAGCTTGGATTCAATGCAAAGAAGTGCAAAGTAATGCACCTGGGAAACAAAAACTCAGAGGAAGATTACACAATGCGTGGGAGGTAGTAACAACAACAAAAATGGAAAGGGACCTGGGAGTAATCATATCTGATGACCTTAAGGTTAGCAAGCAATGTGAGAAGGCAGTAGGGAGGGCTGGGGAGATACTGGGATGTGTAAGGAGAGGCATCACCAGCAGAAAACAGGAAGTTGTTATTCCTCTGTACAGACAGTTGGCGAGACCCCATCTGGAGTACTGCATCCATTTCTGGAGACCCCATCTCCACAAGGACATTGACAGGATGGAGGCAGTCCAGAGGAGGGCAACTAAAATGGTGCAGGGTCTGCAAGAGAAGCCATACGAGGAGAGATTAATGTAGCTTAATATGTATACCCTTGAGGAAAGGAGGGAGAAGGAGGACATGATAGAAACATTTAAGTACCTCAGCGGAGTCAACAAAGTCCAAGAGGGTAGCATATTTCAGAAAAAGTGGTGTGCAAGAACAAGGGGACACAATTTGAAGATAGAGGGGGGACGGCTCAGGGGCAATGTGAGGAAGTATTTTCCCATGGAGATGGTGGTGGACACATGGAACAGCCTTCCTGAGGAGGTTGTGGGGTCTAAAACTGTGGGAGAATTCAAGAATGCATGGGACAGACATAAGGCAATTCTTGTAGGGGGTAGGAAGAAATAGGCTGTTGGTTAACTAGGATCGGCAGCTTATCCTGTAGGTAGGGAAACGGGCAGACTAGGTGGGCCAAGTAGTCCTTATCTGCCGTCAAAGTCTATGTTTCTATGCCCGCAACTGTTCATCCCTTCTATATCTGCTGTGCTGCCATACTGTGGTTCATCAAAAAAAAAAAAACACAGTTCTCTCTCTCTCTCTCCATAAAACGCAATTATCTGAAACAATAGCAGAAATGTTTTCTGTTCTCACCCCTGCTGGCGCTTCTCTGAGTCCATGCCCACAACTGCTCATCCCTTCTATACCTGCTCTGCTGCCGTACTGTGGTTCATTAAAAAAAGAAAAAAACACAATTCTCGTGCTCTCTCTCTCTCTCTTTCTCTCTCTCTCTCTCTCCACACGGAGCTCCTTCCCATTAAAAAAAAATCCACAAAAGTACATGGGGTGCAGGGTAGTGCTCCTGCACTACACAGAGCAGAAATTAAACAACTACTGTTGCAAGCAAAGGACAAACTGTGCCCAGAACATGCATAATGACGTCACTCTGTAATAGGCGGAAGGACTATTTTACACTAAATTCACATGAGCAAATCTTTTTTTCTACATTTTAACATGATTTTTCTTACTGTAAAAAGTTCAAAAAAATAGGAGCTCATTTTATAAGTGCAATGAAACACTCCAGAGTGTGCGTGGAACATATTTTATCACATGGCCAGCGGCTAAAGTCACTCGGTCTATGGCCTCGTACCTTATCATGCCCCCTGGCCATGTGGTAAAATATGTTACATGCACACCCTGTCATGTCTTATTGCTTACATTTACTCTATCTAGTGATAATGGCCCCAGTATGCTTAAGGATGGTGAACTGCTGACAGACCCTGCCCTTATTGCTGAGAAATTCAATTCTCAATTTTCTAATCTGGATCTATACCATAGAGATTTATCAGGTTATACTAAAGGTAGTATTGACCCTAACCTGAATAGACAGAAATGTTACCTAAAAACTGTGAAGAGTATCGAGGTTCTGAAACTTTCAACTAGCTTGAAGCCCAATAAGGCCCCCTGGGTGTGATGAGCTATCACCCAAACTCCTGGTCCTAGCTGCCTCTCAATTAGCTTATCTGATTAGTCTGATCTTTAACTTGTGTTTTCAAACATGTCATATCTGACTTATGGAAAAAATCATATATTATTGTCCCAGTCCTTAAATCTGGATCACAAACTGACTTTTGCAATTATTGTCCAGTATCAGTACTGTCTGTTTTATTGAAACTCCAAGAAAAACTAGTATATAAACAGTTTAGTGACTATATTAATGCCCATAATTTGATTTTCCCTAACCAACATGGTTTTTTTTGGGGGGGAGGATACAGCGCAGAGACGACCTTGGTTAGGTTCCTGGACACTGTCCACAGGGCCACTGAGAGTCTCTGTTTAACTGGGGCCATGTTCATGGTCTTAACCAAGGCATTCAACCTTTTTGATTATACTACATTATTAGATCAACTTGCAGGACTGGGAGTACGGGGTTCTGCCCTGTCTTGGTTTGGGGATTATCTTACCAATAGATTGCAATGTGTTAAGGTAACTGAGTACGTTCATCTTATTGTAGGTTCCAGTGTGGATTCCCTCAGGACTCCATACTAGGCCCATTGCTTTTTTCACTATTTATAGATCCTGTGGTGAAAATAGTGGAGCATTGTGACTTGTTATTATACGCAGATGATGCAGTCTTATTTACTCATCACTCAACTGTTACTGACATTAATTCACTACTGAGTGGTGAATTTAACAAACTGTAGTTGTGATTTCTTCAAAAACATTTAGTGTTGAATAAATCTAAAACTAAGTCTAATGTTATTTGGCTCAGAGCCTAAACTAAAACAAGCATTTGTCAATGCTGAAAGTTTGTTGTGTGCGCTGGTGCCATTTGGGGGTGGGTGGGTTAGGAGTCAGTGTTGGCAAATTTCAACACAGGTTCATAACTTCATTGTTTTTTAATATTTTTACACCACATTTACAACATAGCCATCTTATTATGCCACCTCATGAAGAAAGGAAGAGTAAAATTTCAACTCCTGTCTGAAAGGTACTTTCACGCAGTGGCTGCAATATCACCTTTCGGGATGCAAAAAAAAAAAATGTGTCCAGGATCTGGAAAATGGCAGCTGTCACATTCACGAGGCGCAGTGAAGAGATGGCTATGATGAAAATTTGGGGTCAAAATATTGAAATGAATAAATGCTGGCAGGACTATTTTAAATATTTAAACATGTCTACACATATCGTCACTTAATCCATGGGTCGTTATATGTTCACATTGGAATCTCGCTTCTAGCTCTTTCATTCCTTCTTCATCTCCTTTCTTTCTATCTTTTTACTTCCTTTTCTTCTCCCCTTTCCTTCTTCATTCTTGTTCACTTTCTTAGATATTTTCTTTTTTATGTTCTTCCTTTATACAATCTTACAGGTACTTGTATTAAATTACAGCATAATAGCAGTACAATCACAACTACTCATATTTCTTGTTTGTATCTACTTATTTTACCCCTTGAATCATAAATTGCCATATTTTCTCTCTGTCATACAGATTGTACTGCTACATATTGTTTTCTCAACATTTGTTTTCCCCTTTAATATCATTGTATAATACTTCAGACAACATGTTTTTTCCTTCTCCCATTAAGAATTTATGTAAGTGTATATTGGAGAATGTAGTGTATTTGTATGTATAATCACAATAACTACAATAAAAAGATTAACTATAAAAAAAAAATATTGAAATGTTCCAAAGGTATGAGCCTGCATTTGTTAATTTAAGTGCATGCTCATAACTTTGTTGTTTGTCAATATTTTCACACCAAATTTTCAATGTAGCATTCTTATGACTCCACCTCATGAAAAGTGCCAGTGTCATTTCATTCACTCATCTCAAAAGGTGATTACACAGCACCACCACGTCATTCTGCGCCACAGGTGCAAAAACATGTTTCAGGTAGGATATGAAAAATGACAGCTATATTTGTTCATCAGGAGGTGTGAAATGATAGCAATGTTGAAAATCTGTAGTGAAACTATTAAAAAATGGCAAAGTTAGGAGCATGCATAGAAACTGTGCAACGCACTCATGTAACACAGCGACCGCAAAAATCACCTTTCAGGACTGAGTAATGAAATGACAGTGAAGTGTTTAGGAGGTGGGGTCCCAAGAACCCCATGTTGGAAATTTTGGGCCAAAATTCCTAAAAATGGCTGAGATATTAACCTAAGTTCATCCCCGCCCCCCCATTGATTCCTATTATACAGCTTACCTTGAAATCTTCACTTTGCTCGTCAACTTTGAAGAGTGCAAACATGTCCCAGTCCATAGAAGATCATTGCTCCCAACTTCCAGAGGTAAGTATGGGTAAGGGAGGGTGCAGGGAGGTGGTTGTGCATTGGGAGGGTCAGGATGGGGGAGGGGGATGGGGAGACAACAATGGACTTTTTTTTCAGGTTTAAAGAAATAAAGACATAGGGGATGGTTTTCCTTTTTTTATAGGGAAGGATGTGAACATTTCTGGACACTGGGAGTATGCTCCCCAGTGTCTGGGAGGACGGGGAACAGAGGGTGTGAGGAGGACAGCAGCAGTGGGAGGGAGAGGGATGGATTTGCTGTGTGTGTGTGTGGGGGGGCCTCAAAAAGAATGAGGGTGTGGGGAGGACAGCAGCAATGGGAGGGAGAGGGAAGGACTGGTTTGCTGGTGGGGGGCCTCGAACGGAACAAGGGTGTGGGGAGGATAGCAGCAGAGGGAGGAAGCAGGAGGGAGTGATTTGCTGGTGGGGGTGCTCGAACGGGAACAGAGGGAGAACAGGAGCAGTGGTCAGGCTCAATACGTTCATACTGTAAGTGCTACAGCAGTGTGAACGTGCAACCAGGCAGTCAGTGTAATGCAGGTCTTTACACATCAAAGGACCAAGCCGCACCACTATTGGTTCAGCTCTGTCCTTTGAAAAGTTTGCCAACTCCACCCCAAAAACATAAAGTGAGTCATTGCCAGCCTGCCTACTGATTCGCCTGCCACTGACCTGCCCCTTGGAACTGAGCTCTCCAGTGGATGCACCCACCTCACACCCCTGTATATCAACTCTCATTTCAACAAGCTTTTCTGCGCTTGTGTGCTCAACGAACTCAAAAACATTCAAGTAATTTAATTGTTAGTATGTTAGAGGTTGGGTCTATTGAAGTAGTTAAATTCTTAAACAACATTTTGATAACAAACTATTCAAAACTCTGACTTCATAGGGGACTAAAGGTAAGGCTGCTCTGTTCATTAATGCTAAAACTACATTTATATAATTTACCTAAATGCGGTTCCAAAGCATCTGAAAAATGTAAAATCAGCCTTCCCATTTCAAAAAACTGCCTTACCTGCTTCCTAAAATGGCCACCAAATGTGTTAAGTGATGACATCATTGGAGCCAAGGGCAGAGAGTTATATGGCTCTCTATACTGCTGACTAGTTCTTTTTTCCCTTTTCATAGAATTGCTACACCAAAATGGTCAAAACCATGGGCATTATTTAGATCAATACACATGTTAGGTTATGGTTCTTTTCATCTTGTTTACTTTAACATGCTGAAATTGTGGATTAATCCAACCAGCTTTCTCTTTGGCAAACCACAGTGCAGTACAAATCTTGAATAACCTGATGGTCTAGTGGTTATGACAGATCCAGGATGCTACAATAGGGGTGTTGGGGTGGTGTGCATACCTGATATGCACTTTTTCACATTTTTATTCAACCTTTATATTTTATGCTATTATTCTTTTATAGTATGTTTTTCACAGAACCTATAAATGTAATCCATAGTTTTGAATGTAAACATTTGTACAATCATTAAATCAGACTTCTTCAACAAAGTGAAATGCAGCAGCAGCAAGCGAGTACATTACAGTGGGAGGGGGGGAGGTTGCAGCCACACCCTTCACCACCCCCTAGATCCACCACTTGTTTGTAACAAAGTTTTTGTGTAGTCCCATGCCCGAGGTCATACTTTCTCAGAAATCAAAAATATGCTTGTCTTGTCTTCTTTTTCCATGGGAAAGAATAAGAAGAATTAGAAGAATCAGCATTTATATAGTGATTTTCATATACATTGTATCCCAAAGTGCTTTATAAGTAATGATAGACTGGTAGTGAAGTGACTGAACGTATAGTAGCAGCCATTTCACACATTAATACTTACACACAGGCTTGGACAATTGCATGAACTGGTTTTATGGGAAGCAGAATGTTGGCCAGGACAATGGGGTCAGGTAGTGATTATGGTGCCGGCAGCCCCACGTCTTATTTTTCACAGTGATCTGCTCATATTTCTCCCCTTCTGTCTTCCCCCTTCCCTGAATATAACAGTACCTTGCAGGAATGGCCTTCTCAGCCCCCCTCTGGTATTCATTCTTCACTACTTCTCCTAGCACCAAAAACTGGTGAGCTCATCACCCTTCTGCACCATGAATGCAGGTAGTACAGTCCCTGGATTTTTTGACATATCTAAAATAAACAAATATTTCCAGTAAGTCAGGCTGAAAGCAGCAGGGAACAAGGGGAATGATGGGCTCTCTGATCCTTAAAAGATCTAGGCTGCCTTTGATTAGGCATTATTAAATGACGGGTGTGCACATCATTTTGCATGTCATTTAATAGTGCTTAATGATAGGTGGCTTAGATCTTATATGGGTAGGAAAGCCTATTTTCCCCTTGTGCCCTGCTGCAATCAGCCTGGCTTACCAGAAGATCATGTTTATTATTAATATGTTAAAATAACACAGGAGACTGTACTAACTGCATTCATGATGCAGAAGGGTAGTGAGCGCACCAGTTTTTGGTGTGGGAGCAGGTGAGAAGAACGAATGCCAGAGAGGGACTGAAGAGGCCGTTCCAGCATGGGTATTGCTATATTCGGGTTCGGGGAAGACAGGAAGGGGGACATTGAGTAGATCACTGTGAGATCTGAAATGTGGGGCTGCCAGCACCGTGATCACTTCCTGACTCTGGATGAGAGTAGCCAGCAATGACAAGTACTCATAGCAGCAGGGCTGCACCTAAACTGTTACTTGAATTCAGTGTAGAGAGATTACCCTCAGGTAGGGGGATGTTGATGTTTGTTAGGACAGTACTGAGGGAGATGTGTATAGCTCATTCAAGATTTGGAAGGGTGGTAGCCAGCCAACTCACATTGTGGAGTAGGGCACAGAAAAGTACCGGGTAAGAATTTCTGGGAACTGCCCTGCGGGGTTGTGCAGATCACAGGTAAAGGAGTAGATGGACACTTGAAGTCAGGTGGATTCGCTCAAGGCATTAGTATGCCTCTCCTGCTAATAATATTGTTATCCATAGTAAGTGCAGCCCTTATGAGGGCATGAACAGCAGTTTTTCTGGTGGGTCCTGATGCTTATCACTTGGCCCTCCAGGAAGATCTAGTTGTTGGTTAATGAAGTGGGGAAAAAAATACAACAGGGAAATTGTACATACTGGCCCAGATATTCAAAAGGGTTGCACATGGTGCAACAGTGTTGCTCCATGCGCAAGCCACTGATGAACCCCAGTGCGATATTCAAACAGGAATTGTGCCTGGTACAAATCCCGATGTGCTGGAGCGCATCAGTAATGTATGCAGGCGCAGGTAGGGGAGGCGTGCCCATGCATACTCTGCACATCCTGATATTCAGCCCGGGATGTGCTGAGCCATGCATGCGCAACCCCTACCTGTGCCGCATAAAGTTGATCCAAAAAAGGAGCAACGGCCGCCATCACAGGAGCTGCCGCATTGCAGGGTGCACACGGCAGCTGCCACCCGTGGTGGCCACCCCAGCACTGGCTGCACCTCCGTGGTGGCACCCCCCATGCCTGATTGTGGGCATTGTTATGAATAAATAGAATCCTATATCCCTGGTGGTCAGTGGACGCTGTCTGCCGATCGCGGGATTAAAAAAAAAAAATCCTATATCCCTGGTGGTCCAGTGGTCTCCTCCCCCACGGATCCCCACTGCCCGCTCCCCGGTCAGCGGCTGGTGGCAGCACCCCACCCGCCTGCCGTCCGCTGCCTGCCAACTGACACACGTAGAGTAGGGCTGCACGCCCATTGGTCCACAGCATGAGCCAATGGGCGTGCAGCTCGTATATATAGCACATTCCAGATAGGAATGGATCCATTCACATCTGAATGTGAGTATGGTGGGCTGCATGCCCATTGGCTCATGCTGTGGACCAATGGGCATACAGCCCTACCTATGGTGTCAGTTGGCGGGCGGTAGGCTGGGTGTTGCCACCCGCCGCTGACCGGGGGCAGGGGCGGTGGGGACTAGTGGGCGAGGGAGGGCGGTCCATTGGACCACCAGGGATATAGGATTTTTTTTTTTTTACTTAATCCCGTGATCAGGTAGACAGCGGTTCACTGGACCACCAGGGATATAGGATTCTTTTTTTTTTTTTTACTTAAGCCTGCGATCGGACAGACAGTGGTCCCCTGGACCACCAGAGATATAGGATTCTTTCTGATCTTTCAAATGCCCACGATCGGGCTGTCGGTCCCCAACAGCTGCTTCCTGGCAGGGCGCCAGGCGCAAGTCACCGAGGATCGGTGTACCTGCATGCAAATGGGGCCATAATGACATGCAAATGGCCCCATTCATGCCTTGCATACATTATGGTCCTATTTGCATGTGCGCTTTTGAATATCGCGGTTGTTGCACCTAGCGCAATGGAACTTGCGCTAGCGCATCCCCCTGCTCCACTCTGGCCACTTGCACTGGCACAGTGCCACTGCGCCATGTGCACTGTGGGTGGCCAGGGTGAGATATTCAACGATGCTGAGCCATGGCGCAGCTCTGTTGAATATCGCCCAGTCCACGCCCCTGTGCAGCCATGTTGTGCTGCATCCAGGCTTGTGTCACAGCCTGGCGCAGTTTGAATATCTGGCCCACTGTCTTCACTGTGCAGAAGGGTGGTGATCCACTCAATGTTTATTGTGGGAGCAGAAGTCAAACATTGAGAAAGCGGACTGGAGAGTGATTTAGGAGGCATTTTTTAACAGTTCCAGCTGATGAAGCGTATTGGTATAGGTGTGCACAACTCTCTGAGGTACAAGATTACAATCTAAGGTGTGATAATTCTCTTCATGAGACTGCAAGCTCATATCCTGTTCCAGGCAGTACTAAGGACAGGGTATGGATGGTGGGGTGTTCAACAGAAGGCAGGCTAGATGCAGGGGATTCACGTGGAAAAAGAATACAAGAGAAGCTTATTTGTGGATTAACAAGAAAGCATGAGCTTTGGAATTGGACCAAACCAGTACTTCGCTGAGTGACCCTGAGCAAGTCACTTAACTTCCTTGTGCCCCCAGATCACACCTGTAAACAAGCTTTCAGTTTAGCGCAACTCTCCTGGTTAAAAAAAAGTCAGGGCATCACATAACCACTAGATCATCAGATATTTGAAGTGTTGTACTGTACTGCGGTTTGACAAAGAGAAAGTCAGCTGGATTGCAAAACATTTGCAGCAAGTTAAAGTAAACAAAATGAACAAAATCATAGCCTAACATGTGTACTGATCAAAATAATCCACGTGTTAACACATGGTGTTGATCATTCTGGTAAAACAATTCAAAACAAAGAGGGAAAGAAGAACTAGTTAGTACTGTAGAGAGCTATGTGAGTCCCTGCCTCTGGCTCCAAAGATGTCATCATGACTCATCACTTAACACACTTGGCAGACATCTTAGGGAGAAGGCAAGGCTGTTTTCTGAAAGTGAAAGGCTGATGTTTACATTTTTCAAAAGCTGTGAAACTGCATTTATGTTATTTACATAAATGCAGTTTTAGTATAAATATAAACAGCAGCCTTTACTTTATTTTGCAATGAAGCCAGATTTTGGAGTTTGCAGTTTTAAAAAACCGCTTGTTTAGGTACCCTTTAACACATTTAAATATCTTGGCTTGTATCTAGACCCTTTATTAAAATATAACACACATATAGATAAGGCCACAGCCAAACTACATTCCAAAATTGGTACCCTCTATCGGCTCTCCAAATTCTTGACTAAAGACTCGCGCAAAATTATTGCACAACAAAGTTTGTTCTCTCTCTTAAACCATTCCTCTTTAATTACTGACGCTTCATCTACCTCCCTCATCATAAAGAAGGAAACACTGTAATGCAAAATTGGAAACATTGTTATTATGGCACCACCACGAACACACTATTGCAACATTCTGTCTAGTCTTGACTGGCTACCTATCCAAAATAGCTAAAAATTGGCTATGTCATGTTTCGCTTTCAAAATACTTCATACAGGTAATCACACATCACTTCATGCCCTTTTGGACACATATAGTTCCCCATATAACTCACGATCATCTCATTAGTCCCAGCTGGTTCTCCCACTGGTTTGCACAAATTCAGGCAAAAGGTCTTTCGCTTATTGCGCTGCTACGATGTGGAATTCTTTCCCTGATGTTGTAAATGCCTCTTCATCAATAAGTACTTTTTCGACTGCTGTTTCTAATTATTAAAACAAAAAGAATATTTGTACTTGTGTAAAATGAAGTGTTGATTGAGTTCTCTAATTTTTGTTATGTTATATACAGTACCTTGTTGCTGTAAGTCTTGCTTGTGAATTTATTGACTTCAGGTCATGCCTGAAAATGGAATTTTGTATCTCAGTGTGCCAACCTGCAACTACAAATAAATGAAATGAAACATTCCTCCTTTCTTTGCCCACACCAATCTAATTTCCTTAAATTCATTCTAGACCCATCCCCTTTTGGGTTTACTGATTCCAACCTGAAGGGGACAGATCAGGGCTGGTTTATCTCTACTACCTTTGCATATTTTAACAAGACTTTTAACACTGTGGCCCACTCCATCCTAACTGAAAAAATCTTGCAGGAGCTGTTTTCTAAGAGTTATGTATCAGTAACATAGCAACCATATTTTGATGACGGAAGGGACTTAGGGTTGAAGGATTGTTCCCCACTGATCAGTTAGTTAGCTATTTTATGAGATTTTTGTTTACACACACAAGATGTGTGATACTACTGTACATAAGCCACAAGAGCAAAGCTTAAATGGTTTATACAAGTATCACACAATGAGGGGGCATAAACCAAATCAAGAGCAACGTTGACATCCATTACTTTATTTTTTTAATTACTGGTTTGAGAAAAGAGATGTTATGGTAAGCGCGGCAGAGTGGTTCACAGGGCTGAACTCCGTAATACATGATTGTGGCATCTCAAACTTGTAAAAGCATTATGAAGTTTGACAGCAACTGTGTTTTGTTGATATCAATGTTAACCAGTAATTATAATATCAAAATGTGTGTTAAAGTACAATTACAGTTACCTGGGTCCATTTTGTCCTCCTCTGCAGTCACATGGCAATGGCAAACCATTCTGAGTACAGACACATATCCAAGTCGAAATGTCACCCCTATTCATGGTAAAGTAACCTTCAATGCAGTTCTCCCTCAGGAATGTCTATTCCTGCTTTGAAAGCCTGATCAGTGCTAATTTCCATAACCTCACTGGGTAGGATACTTACACATTAACCCCACTCTCTGTGCAATAATGCTATTGTTTCTCTTTATTTTTGTGACCCCCTTCCCCATTTGAGGGCATACTGTCTAGTTCTGCTTGTATGCACCAGCTCAAACTTCTATGTATACTCCACCCTGTGTATCTCATTTAATATTCAGGATATTGTGATCATGGCCATGGTGGGGTAGTGGAGCAGGGTGGGAGAACTGGGGTGGTGGGGATGAAAAGATGCCCTGGGGTGAAATAGTTCCAGGAGAGGGGACCTCCCTGCCTGGTTCCCATACCCAAGGGCTCCACATTAAGTGGGCAAGGTGCTCAGTCTAGCTCGTCTACCTATCCTGCTCGGACGGTGTTGTGCAATGTAGGGTCAATAAAAAACAAGACAGTTATTATTGCTGATCCTGTTGGTACGACTGACCTGGCATGCATCACCGAGACCTGGCTGAATGAGAATGCTGGCCCAGTTTTGGAATCAACAATTCCAGTTGGGTACTCAGTGATACATCACCTGACAGAGGATCAGTGGGGGGAGTAGCCATTTGTTTTAAGTTGGATCTGGGCTTGTAGCCTTCACAGTGGGAGAGACCAGATGCTTTGAATGTATTGTGGTAGCAGGTGTAGACTGCAGGATACTTCTCATTTACCATCCAATTGGTGGTAAGAAGGAATTCCTGTAGGAAGTCACAGACTTCATTATCAGCCTGGTTTTGGAATCCCCCAGATGGATAAATCTGGGGGATTTCAACGCCTGGATCGATGATGAACTCTCGCAATTTGGGTAGAACTTCCTCCAACTAATGAGTTTTTTGGGCCTTACACAAGTAATTACCTCTGTGACTCATATTCACAGTCATCCTCTGGACATGGTCTTCCTACTGGGGATGGAGATAACTGACTCAGTGGTGGAACCAGTCAGTTGATCAGACCATCATACTGTAAGGTTCGGATTCATGGCACCCTCCCAATATATTGGCCCCTACAGAGATGGTCCGGTACCACCCTTTAAGGGGTCTGACTCCAGATGGTCTTATGGCAGTGCTGGACCTATCAGGTCAGATGAGTGTATGCGAGGAGTCCGGAGAGTTGGTACTAGCCTATAATAAGGTAGTGACAGGGGCCCTTGACTCCTTAGCTCCTGTCCATGTTCACTCCCACTCTCTTCACCAGAAGTCCCCCTGGTTTGATGGGACTTTGAAGGAGATGTAGCAAGGGGGTTGAAGGTTGGAGTGGCATTGGTGGAAATCCGGTCTAGTAGGTGACAAACTTAGACTGATGGCCCAGTATAAAGCCTATCAATCAGCAATCTCCTGTAAGAAGGCAGAATTCCTGTCCAGGGAGATTGCTGCAGCAAAGAACCGACCAGCTCAGCTCTTCCGGACTGTCAACAGGTTGTGCAATCCAACCTGCCTTCAGTCATGGGGAGTGTTTTCACAAGACAGGTGTGATGAGTTTGCTCGGTTCTTTGCCAATAAGATTGCCACCATCACGTCAGAGGGCCAATCAACTCACTCAAACGGGCACTGCAGTGATCGGCAGGAGGTAGCAAGCACCTGGCCTGTCTGATCTGACTTCAGCCAGTTGGTGATTGTAGACACTGTGCGGATCATCCAGGGTTTGCATCTGACCTATTGTAGTTTGGATCCGGGCCCAACATGCTTTCTCGTGGGGTGTGTTGAAGTCATCGGCCCAGTCCTTGCTGAGATAGTTCAAAGTGTTTGCTAGAGACAGGGGTGTTTCTGGACCCCCTGAAGGAGGCGGTGGTAGTACCCCTCCTGAAAAAAAACCTTCTCTAGACCTGGACTGTCCAGCAAACTACAGACCTGTCTCTAACCTGCCCTTTGTGGGCAAGGTTATTGAGAAGGGGTTGCAGCGCAGCTCGATGGCCATTTGGCAACTCACAATGTCTACGATTCTCTCCAATACAGTTTCAGAAAGAGGCATGGTACTGAGACTGCCTTTGTTTGGGTACTGAATGATCTCGTGATAGCGAGGGATAGAGGGAGTTGCTCTGCTCTGGTACTCCTCGATCCCTCTGCAGCGTTTGACACTGTAGACCATGGGATGTTGTTGGAGTGCCTGCAGAGCCTCTGTGGACTGTCTGGTACAGTTCTC
Source organism: Neoceratodus forsteri (assembly GCA_016271365.2). Lineage (NCBI taxonomy): Eukaryota > Metazoa > Chordata > Ceratodontiformes > Ceratodontidae > Neoceratodus > Neoceratodus forsteri. Next base: position 743,208,713 of record CM057459.1, read on the forward strand.
AGGTGGTTTAGATCATTCCTCACTGGCAGGACTCAGAGGGTAGTGATGTGGATTTGTTCCTCATCTCACCTCCCCATCATGTGGGGTTCCACAAGGGCTCAGTACTGTCCCCCATGTTGTTTGTAGTGTATATGCTGCTGTTGGACATTATAAGGTGGTATGGGCTGAGTTTTTGCTGCTATGCAGATGATACTCAGCTCTACATATCCTTTATGCCCGAACAGGGTGGGGCAATCTCAGTTGTTAAAAGCTGCTTTTCCAAAATTCAGGGTTGGACGAGTACCAACTGGCTGAAGTTGAACTCGGACAAGACTGATGTGTTGATGGTAGAACCAGGTCAGCAAAGCATGGGGTTGTATGCAGGTCAACTGTCTGGGCTTTGGCTTGGAAGTGACCAGCTGCTTACCTGAAACCAGGTGCAAAATCTAGGCGTTGTATTTGACAGTGGTCTGACATTGAAAGCTCAGGTCTCAGTTGTTGTTAAAACCTCTTTTTATTATTGGAGGAACATTGCTCGGATTAAGCACCTGGTTCCACCTGGCGATATGCCAGTACTGGTTCATGCCTTTGTAACCTGGCACCTTAATTACTGCAATGCCCTATACCTAGGACTACTGGGGGTTGATATCCACCGACTGCAACTAGTGCAGAATGAGGCGACCAGGTTGTTGACTGGCTTATTGAAATCTTGCCATGTCACGCCTGTGCTCTGTGGCCTGCACTGGCTGCCAGTACATTGGCGGATCACCTTCAAGGTCAAGTTACCGACCTATAAAGCCCTACAGGGACCCAGCTACTTGCAAGATCTTCTCTGTCCCTATCGCCCCCTCCTCTTACTCCATTTCTGGTGACGAGGGATTGCTAGAGGTTCCCAGGGTTCAATTAAAAACCTCAGGAGCCTGCACATTTACTTTTACAGCTGCAAACCTGTGGAATGCTCTGCCTCATCGGATTAGAGAGTGCCTGACCGTCAAGAGCTTTAAAACTACGCTGAAAACATTTTTGTTCCGCCAAGCATTTCCTGATGTAAATGAAATCTAAGCATACCACCATTAATTAGACTGTGATTCTGTTTTAGTTTTTAGTTCTCTATTATTGTTTATATTGGATTTTATTGATTTTATGATGTACAGCACATTGATCAATTTGGAATTGCACTTAAAAATAAAGTATGATATGATATATGATATGATCATATCCCTCTCAGGCTTCTCTTTTATAGGCTAAATAATCTGAATATGTCCAATCTCAATTCATAGCTCTTGTATCCTAAGCCATAACTTTGCCACTAATCAGCTTGTTGACCTAGTGCTGAACTCTCTCAGTCTCTTCAATGCCCTTTCTGTGCTGCTGTAACCAGAACTGGGCACAATACTCCAGCTATGGTCAAGCTAAGGTCTTGTAAAGGAGGAGAATCACTTACCTTGACATTCTCCCCCCACCCACCCCATTCATCCCACCACTGGATTTGCTTTCTTCACTGCGACAGCAATGCAATGCCTGTCCAGTTTCAGATTACAGTCCATTATAAAATAGGGAGAGGTAATCCTGATTTCTGATTGGTTCTTAACTGTGCATCAAATCCATTTGATGCACAGGTAAAAACAAATTCAGAAAAGCAGGACCGCAGTACAAAAAGAAATCAGTGTGCTGTTAGAACACTGATTTTTGAAATGCCGTCATTTTTTCTTACTCGCATACTAGAGAGAGAAACATTCTTCGAGCAAAACGCTCAGACACACAGCCGGTTACCATCCTTTTACGTACACTACCACCCCATTGTTATTTTTTTCTATTAATAAAACACGGCTCAACCCTGCACTTGCGGCTGTTCAAGGAAACTCTGAAGCTGCTCACTGTTCACCTGTGTTTTCCCCTTCATAAGAAAAACAGACACTTGTTCATAGGGCCTGTCACTGTACTCTTATGTTCCTGGTCCCAATCTGAAGTGATGCTGCTCCCGCCACTGTCGCCACATACTTGCTCCTGCTGTCTCTGCCAGAAATCACACTTCCAGTCTTGCAGGGTCCTAAATTTAGAAACATAGAAATTGACAGCAGATGGAGACCAAAGATCCATCTAGTCTGCCCTAAGCCCTACCCCCCCCTTTAGGATTTCTGTGAGATAATCCCCTTGTGTCTGTCCCAAGCTGTTTTGAATTCCCCTACTGTTCTGGAGTCAATTACTCCAGCTGGTAGACCATTCCATGGGTCAACCACCCTCTCTGTAAAGAAAAACCTTCACATGTTGCCCCTGAATCTTCCTCCCCTCAATTCATCTCATGTCCTCTTGTCCTACTGGTGCTATTGACCATAAAGAGCTCCTGGGTGGAGAACCTGTTTATACCCTTTATAAACTTGAATGTCTCAATCATGCCTCTCTATCCCTGTGCTGTTCCAGGGAGTAAATGTTAAGTTCCTGTAACCTGCTTTCATATGGCAACTTATGGAGACCGTGCATCATTTTTGTTGCCCTCCTCTGTTCTGTCTCTAATTTATCGATGTCCTTCCTAAGATAAGGTCTCCAGAACTGGATGCAGTACTCAAGGTGGGGTCATTTGGAGTCATCTTGTGGTCATTTTCTTTCCATACATATGGTACAGCTGATCACTATGTGGCTATCGCACTAAACAACCGCTGCTTCAATGTTTTTATAGAAGGCACTTACTGTTAAGTTTAGAGTCCTGCTGCACGTGTGTGTGTGTGTGTGTGTGTGCGCCCGCACGCTCACAGGCTCTTGCAAAATGCACAAAAGTGCACAAAGGGCACTAGCTCCATTTTAAACTTTTGGAACTCCATCTTACAGGAGACCTTGCTGTCCTCCTCTATCTCTCCATCCTGGCTCTCCCAATACAGAGACCTTACTCTCCCAGTCTCACTCCTTATGCAGGTAACCTTGCTCTCCAGATACAATATCAGAAGAAGTAACTAACTTTGAGCTGTAATTTTGATTTCTTGCTAAATCTGCCACCTAGCAATTGCAATATGCAAATATGCAATGCTGATATGCAAATGAGGTTATGAATATTAATACAATGACATCATCATGCCTGGTGGAAGGACTATTTTATCAGAAATTCTGATAGAAGCATAGAATTTGACGGCAGAGAAGGACCGCTTGGCCCACCCAGTCTGCCCATTTCCCTACCTAATGGATAAGCTGCAGATCCTAGTTAACCAACAGCCTACTTCTTCCTACCCCCACCCCCTAGAATTGCCTTCAGACTGTCCCATGCATGCTTGAGTTCCACCACTGTTTTTGACTCCACAACCTCCTCCGGAAGGCCTTTCCATGCATCCACAACCCTCTCTGTGAAAAAATACTTCCTTAAATTACCTCTGAGCCACCCCCATCTTCAAATTGTGCCCCCTTGTTCTTGCACACCTCTTTTTTTGATAACAATAGCCCTTTTTTTATAAAAATAAAATTATTTTTTTCTAATAGTCAACACTAAAAAAAAAATGTGCCCATTTTATAAGTGCAATAAGACACTCCAAGGTGTGTATTGAACAGATATTACCATACTTCCAGGGGCTTTAGGCACTTGGCACGTGACCTCATGCCTCACTATGCTCCTGCGCGTGTGGTAATATCTGTTCAATGCACACCCTGGAGTGTCTTATTGCTTACCAATTACCTCTACTGCAGATCCATTTCCTTGATTGAGGTGTCTATAGTTGCACCACAAGAGGGATTTGTGTGACACAGATTCCTTGCCCCTAGGTGTAGTATCTTGCACTTCTCCACATTAAGTCTAAGACTCAGTTTCTCAGCCTAAAGCCATAACGTGTCCAAGTCCCCAATAATACAACCCCTTCCTCTGCTGTGCCCACTATTCTTGCTAATTTAGTGTCATCAGTTAACTTTCAGCAGCCTGCTGCTGACCCCTTCCTCCAGGTCACTGCTAAAAGGGACAAAGCACTGACTCTAGAGGTACTCTACTCAGCCCATATCTCCCCTCTGAATGTTAGTCCTTCATCACTGCACTCTATTTCCTACCTATCAGTCTTCTCCTGTACATTTTATGGACTCCTTATTGTGCTACTTTTTCCATGAGTTTTCTACATGGTGTCGTGCCAAAAACTGTTCTGAAGCTCAGATAAACTTCATTCACCTCTCAAGTTCTTTCCTCAAAGAAGACGATCAGGTTGGCTTAGCAGGACCTGCCATCTGTGAAACCCTATTATGTCCATCTTCATCCATGTGCTGAGCCACTGCATCTTTTCTCATTGACTCCAGCACTTTGCCAAGCACTGAGGTAAGGCTCACAGGTCTGTAGTTACCTACAGGTCTGACTGTGCCCTTTTCTTGAATAGGGGGATGACACTTGCTGTTTTCTAGCCCTCTGACACTATCCCTGTCTGTAAAGAGTCCAGAATGATGGCAGCAAGGGGTCCGGCCAGAACCCCTTTTATCTCCACTTTTACCCTTGGTATGTATCCCCCTTCTGTCTAGGGATATGATGGATGTAATGTATGGCAGGAGAGCTTACAAACATGAATTTGGCATTTACTTGACCTGAAGGACTGAAATGACTTCCAGGGGTACAGACTCATGTGGAGGCCTCTGAGCTGCAAGGAAAACTGTTAGCAACCTAGAATACTTCCACCAACAGAATGTCCAAACAGGTGTTTGCAGGCACCTCTCTGGGCAGAGGGCAGAGATGGTCAGACCCTGGGCTGAGCTAGCAGGAGTACCTGGGACCTTCACCCCCACACAGGGGCCATGTCCCTAGTCACTGATGCAACGGTTGCCAGGGCAGGGGGCTGAATGAACTACGGTGGGCTCAGGGAGGTTGAGAGAGGTGGGTCAGAGGCATGTCCCTCATCCAGTCCAGCTTAAGAACTCCTATGCTGCTCTGGAGGAGTGGGAGAGTCCCATAAAGGAAACTGAAGCTGTGACCAGGGAGAATGTGAGGGTCCTCCAGGAGGGAGACCCAGGGGTGGGAGGAAGAGGACCTAAAGGAAAGAAGAAGCTACTCCTTGTGGGAGACTCAATTGTCTGGGGAATGGATTTGGGCACATGTAGCAGGGAGGAGAAGGAGGTTAAGAGCCTTCCAGGAGACACAGCTCAGAGGGAGGGGGAGTGGATCCAGAGGATAACTAAAGCAGTAGCAAGGAGGAGGGGATGGAGGTCATTATCCAGCTAGGGACAAATGACCTAGCCAGGGATGAGGCAAGCATGGAAAAAGTGCAGGAAGACTTCAGAAAGTTAGGAGGGTTCCTGGGGAAGGCAGCAAACTCTGCGACATTTTCAGAGGTGCTGCCAGTCCATGGCAGGGGACAGGCTAGGAATCTCTGTAGCAGAAGCTTCAACACCTGGTTGGAGGGCTGGTGCAGGGAGAAGGGGTATGGCTTCACTGGGGACTGGAGACCCACCTGGAACGATGTGGGTCTGTACAAAGGTGACGGACTACATCCATACAGGAAGGGGACAACTGTCCTCAATGAACAGTTTAAATGCTTCCTTAGCAAGCATTTAAACTAGCCGGGGGACAACGGGACCATGGAGATGCAAGCAGCCCACCCACACAGATTAGAGTAGCCAGAAATGAGGAGCAGGAGGGTAAGTTTCTGACAGGGACACCTGAACCAGTCACAAAGGGAATGGCAGAGGAAGGGAGGCAGCAAAAGAAGGAAACCTGGGTTGGAGGGAAGAAACAGGAGGGTAAAAGCAGGAATAGTGGGAGGACAGGCAGCAAAGCATGGAAGGCCATGTTAACAAATGCCCGCAGTTGGGGAAATAAAATCCCAGACCTGGAGACCTTGCTGGTAGAGGCTGACTTGGACATAGTAGCAGTAATCAAGATGTGGTACACCATGATTCATGACTGGGATGCAAAAGTAATGGGTTATGCTCTGTTCAGAAGGGATGGGGGAGTAAAAAAAGGGGGGGGCCTGTATGTCAAAGAAGGTATAAAAGTAGCAGAGGTACAGGGCAGACTGGGAAAGCTGAGGCACTGTAGGTCACCCTTAAGCCAGACCATAGCACAGCAATCTGCACAGGGGTGATCTACAGGCTTCCAGCACAGGGGGAGGAGGTGGATAGGGGGCTAGTGGATGAAATGCATGAGATGGCAACAAAAAGGGAGGTACTGCTGCTGGGTGATTTCAGTTTGCCAGATGTGGATTGGACCATCCCAGCAGCTGCTTCAACCAGGGGTCAAGACATCCCAGATTCCCTGAAGGGGGCAGGCCTCAGGCAACTGGTGTTAGAACCCACCAGGGATAGGGCAATTCTAAACTTAATACTAACCAATGGAGACAGAATCACAGAAGTCCAGATAGAAGGTCAATCGGGGTCCAGCGACCACCACATAGTGTGGTTTAGCATGGATACAGGTCACAGTCAAGCCACACAAAGGCCAAGGTCTTAGATTTCAGGAGGGCAGACTTTGCTAAGATGGTAAGGTGCATCGAAGAAGCCCTGGTCAAAAGGGAGGGAGGAGGGAGGTTGAGGAGCAGCGGGCACACCTAAAAGGAGCCATAGTGGGGGTTTACAAACTAATGCATTAGGCTGAGAAACAAAGGCAAGAGAAGAAGGAAACCACTATGGCTCTCGGAGGATGTAGCAGAGAAAGTAAAGGCCAAAAGGCTGAGTTTCAGAAAATATAAGGAGACTCAGAAGGAAGAGGACAGGGTGGTGTACCTAGATTGTCTGAAGGAAGCAGGGAAGGCTGTTAGGAGTGCAAAGGCACAAACAGAGGAAAGATTAGCACAGACAGTGAAGAAAGGGGACAAGACATTCTATAGGTCCATCAGTGAAAGAAGACAGTCCGAGGGATTGTAAAGCTCAGAGAGAATGAAGGCAAATGTGTGGAGGGAGACCTGGAAAAGGCAGAAATACTGAATAAATACTTCTGTTCAGTATTCGCTGAAGAAGGAGAGGGACAGGGGCCACAGCTGGGCATCAGATACAAGGGGGGAGAGAGGTGAACACCAGTCAATTTACAGAAGAGAGAGTCCCGGGGAGCTCAAAATACTGAAGGTGGACAAGGGAATGGGACCGGATGGCATACATCCTAGGATATTAAAGAAACTAAGAATGGAGCTAGCAACACCACTGGCAACCATGTTCAGTGAGTCACTCAACACAGGAGTGGTTCCAGAGGACTGGAGGAGGGCACATGTAGTCCCTCTTCACAAAAATGGTAGCAGGAAGGAGGCAGGAAACTATAGGCCAGTCAGCCTCAGCTCAGTAGTGGATAAAAACATGGGGGCACTACTTAAGGAAAGGATAGTGGGACACTTGGAATTCAGTGGAGCCAAGGATCTGAGGCAGTATGGATTCACAGCAGGAAGGTCATGTCAAACAAATCTGATATATTTTTTTGACTGGATTACGAAGGAGGTGAATCGGGGGAGGGAGCAGTGGACAGTGCCTACCTCAATTTCAGCAATGCCTTTGACACATCCCACATAAAAGGCTGGTTAACAAGATGGGCAGTCTGGGAATGAGCTACAAGGTGGTAAACTGAGTTAGTAATTGGTTAAAGGAAAGGAAGCAGAGTGGCGGTAAATGGGATCCAATCCGGGGGGGGGTACCTCAGGGATCAGTCCTGGGGCCAGTTCTTTTTAATGTGTTCATTAGTGACATAGTGGAGGGGCTGGAGGGAAAGGTTTCCCTGTTTGCAGATTACACCAAGATCTGCAAGAGAGTGGACACTGCAGATGGGGTGGAGAAAATGAGGAGGGACCTCGGAAAGCTGGAAAAATGGTCCAAGGTGTGGCAACTGAGGTTCAATGTGAAAAAGTGCAAAATACTGCACCTTGGATGTAGAAACTCTGGAGAGAGCTAAGGGATGGGGAGTGGGGGGGAGGGAGTTGCTGACTGTCACCAGGGAAGAAAGGGATCTGGGGGTTATCATTTCAGATGACGTAAAGGTGACCAAACAGAGCACAAAGACTGCAGGGAGGGCCAGTGGCATGTTGGGGTGCATAGGAAGGGGTATCACTAGCAGAAGGAGGGAGGTGGTGATTACATTGTATAAAACATTGGTGAGCTTCATCTGGTGTACTGTGTTCAGTTCTGGAGGCCACATCTTCGAAAAGACAGACAGGATGGAAGCAGTTCAGAGACGGACAACTAAGATGATACAGGGCTTGCACCAGAAAACATATGAGAAGAGATTAAAAGACTTCAGTATGTACTCACTGGAAGAAAGGAGGGACCTGGGAGACATGACAGAAACCTTCAAGTATCTTAAAGGCATAAACAAGGTGCAAGGGGATGACATCTTTCAATATAGGAGAATTACAAGAACGAGGGGACATGATATGAGATTGGAGGAGGGCAGAATAAGGGGAAATGTGAGAAAGTTTTTCTTCACAGAGAGGGTGGTGGATGCATAGAACAGTCTGCCACAGGATGTGGTGGGAGCAAGCACAGTGGAGAGATTTAAGCATGCATGGGACAGGCATAAGGGAACTCTAGAGGTGAGAAGAGGCTAAAGCTGATGACCAAGTAGGATCAAAGGCTGCAAATAAATGTAGGGCAATGGGCAGACTAGATGGGCCCAGCAGTCCTCATCTGCTGTCAGTTTCTATGTGTCTATGTTTCTATGTACCTTCCAAACAGAATCCTTTTTGTTCAATTGAAACTCATGAGCAATATGACTCCCAGTGTGATCAGGCTGCATTTCACTCGCTGTTTCTTTTATTTCAGTGTCCATACTGCAGTCTATAAATCCCAGTCACCAGGGATGACAGCAAAAAGCATTTTTTTAACTTTTATTCTCTGCTCCTTCAATTTGCAGTTGTATCAGCAACTAGCACTAGGAAATGGAAATCCCTTAATTTTGAACCTTAAAAATCCCTTAATTTTACCATTTATGGCCCTACTGAATTTTAAGGGAATAATTAAATTGTTTTCATCCTTAATTTCTGCAAATTCGGCCTTAATCAGAGTGCACAATTTAAACCTTTTTTCCCCTTAATTTTTTTTTAAGATTAATGATGTTTTTCTTCTTTCCTGCATGCTTCATTTTCACCCTTAGTTTCTTAAAGTAAGAATGAATATCTCATTGATTTTATACTGTACTTAATCTGCACCCCTTAATTCTTAAAACTAAATATATTTACATTCTTAATTTTACACTTAATTTTAATCCCTTAATACCTAAATTAAATACATTTTAGTACTTAATTTAACAATTAATCTGTGGATTCTTTCATCCTTAAATTCTGCCTAATTCATCCTTAATCAGAGCGCACAATTTAAACTTTTTTTCTGCTTAATTTTTTTAAGATTACTGATGTTTTTCTTCTTACTGCTATGTTTAATTTATACCCCTTAATTCCTCAAAGTAAGCATGAATTTCTAATTGACTGTATACTTAATCTGGACCGATTAATTTTTTCAAGCTAAATATATGTAAATTCTTAATTTTACTTTAACAGTAATCCCTTAATATGTAAATTAAATATATTTTACCACTTAATTTAACAATTAATCTTGATTAACACCTACAATTAAAAAACATTTAGTATTTAATTTTACACTTAATTGTACTATAAATAAATGTATTTTAATATTTATTTTTATACTGAATTTACCAAAAGTAAATCCTTCTACATACAGTAATTGCATCATTAATTGATTATTGCATTATGGGGTCCCGTACAAAAAAGTAGCATATTATTAGTATATCTAAGTGTACTTCAATATTTAGTATCATAAATATAAAAGTATGCAAGTATAGTTCAATTTTTAGTTAGTAAATAGACTTGAAATATATAATGTCTGAAAACATGAAGTATATTAAAAGGATACATTACCATTGTACTTTCTATTATGACCCAGTTTAGTATTTTTAAGTATACTAAGCAGAATATGATTAATGTACTAAAGTATAATATCAGCATAAGAAATATTGTATTACAAATGTACTATCATATGAGGACTGTACTAACAGTATACAATTGCTGTACTGAAAATATACCATCATTCTAGGATCATTGTACTGATAGAATGCCATCAGCATATGATTACTGTAGTGACAGTATTCCATTGGTACATGACTATTGTGCTGAAAGCATACCATCAACATTGTACTGAAAATATACTGTATTTAATATGTGGTTGTACTGAAAGTATACTATTAGTATCACACACACACACACACTATGCTCTATTTAACATTTTCTGTTTGTATACTATGTATGGACTACATTCAGTAATAATGACATGCCCAAAGCATTTTTGAACTTAACTTTATTTTTTCATTATAAAAGTAAAAATAAGACAGTTTCATTAGTAATAAATTAGAATGCCCAGCATTTATGGCCCCCACCTCAGGTGTGTGCCTGCCAAATTTTGATTAGAACTGGATGCATGACGAGTTTTTACTCACTTTCCAGCTGGAATTACACTTCTATCAGGTTGGTCTGACATGACCCACATCATCATATCAACAAAGCCACTCCAGCAGCATCCAAGAACCTCCTGTAGCTACCACCACCACTGTTGGTCAGTTGTGGGAGAATACATCAGCTACAATAAGTCCTGGCACTGTTTGGTTCTAACACACAGATGAAAGCTGGCCTTGTAGAACTACTGAGGTTAAGTACAAGTCCCATAATAACCAAAATAATATTCATTTTCAATCGGTCTGCAGTTTTGTTACAGATGGTTTCAGAATATCCGGTCTTGTATTTATCTGGCCTCATGTTTCATTTGTGTACTTCAAAGTTAGGAAACCTGCAAAAGGATAAAAACAAAATATTAAGCTAAATTTCCAGAGTTAGTTGGAGAAATGGTAACTTGAAATTGTGACTTGGTTTATAGATTTCAGGAGGACTATTCAAACTGAAATAATTTGGGAGACAATACAGCTGCCATAGAGTTAGCACCACTGGTGGTCTCGTTAGCCTATTTAAATTCTTCAGTTGGTAGCATCCACCTGGTGATAAGTCCTCTGATGTCAAGAACAATTATACCACTCTCCAATTCAGTGGCCCACAATGCAGGTTCAAATCCTTCCTTTCTTCACCTACATCTGGTCACTCTGTGCAGCAGCTCAGGCCAATCACAGATGAAAAGATAGAAACAGAATTTGATGGCAGATAAGGACCACTTGCCCCACCTAGTCTGCCATTTTCCCTACCTACTATAACAAGGCAGACCCTACTTGATCTTCGCCCCCCCCCGCCTTTCCTTATCACTATGGTTCTCTTATGTCTATCCCATGCCTTCTTGAATCACACTACAGTTTTGCCCCCTCAATGTCTGCTAGGAGGCTGTTCCAGGGATCCACCATTCTTTCTGTGAAGAAGTACTTCCTTATATCACCCCTGAGACTACCCCCCCCAGCTTCATAGAATGAATACTTGTTCTTGAATAACTTTTTCTCAGAAAAATACTTCACTCTTGAACCTTATGTGTACCTGTGAGATATTTGAAAGTCTCTATCATATACTCCCTCTCCTTCATTTCCTCCAGGGTGTACATATTGAGGTCCTTCAATTTCTCCTCATAGGGCATTTGATGCAGACCCTGCACCATTTTAGTTGCCCTCCTTTGGCCCGCCTGTACTCTGTTTATGTCCTTTAAGGGATGTGGTCTCCAGAACTGGACACAGTACTCTAGGCGAGGTCTCATCAGTGATTTATACAGCAGTATCACCACCTCCCTCTTTCTATTGGTGTTATCCCTTCCTATGCACCCTAGCATCCCACTAGCTATCCCCACTGCCTTGCCAAATTGTTTGGCCACCTTTAGGTTGTCAGATATGACTACCACAGGTCTCTTTCCTATGTGGAGGTTGCCAGTACCACTCCCCCCATTTTGTACTCCACCCCTAGGTTTCTGCACCCCACGTGCATGATTTTACACTTGTTCACATTAAAACATAGTTGCCGCACTCTTGACCACTCCTAAAGCTTTCTTAGATACTCTTAATCCCCCACCCCCAGTGTGTCTACCCTATTGGAGATCTTAGTGCCATCTGCAACAAAGGCATACTTTCCCTTCTAGACCCTCTGCAATGTTGCCAATAAAGACATTAAAGAGGATCAGTCCCAGTACTGATCCTTGTGGCACCCAACTGGTCACTCTTCCTTCCTCTGAGTGAACTCCATTTATCACCACCCTCTGTTGCCTATCCCCCAACCAAATTCTTACCCAGTTTACCATCTTTGGACCCACTCCTAAGTTGCCCAGCTTGTCCTATGTGGAACAGTGTTGAAGGCTTTACTGAAATGTAGGTAGACCACAGCCACCACTCCACCCAGATCTAATTCCCTGGTCACCCAGTCAAAGAACTCAATCAGATTCGTTTGACCTGACATCACCCCCAATGAATCTATGCTGCCTCAGATCTTGTAAGCCACTAGATTCAAGATATTCCACAATCCTTTCCTTCAGTAGTGATTCCATGGATTTATCCACCACCGAAGTCAAGTTGACTGGCCTGTAATTGCCAGCCTCCTCCCTGTTTCTACTTTTGTGAAGTGGGACTATATTTGCTCTCCTTCAGTCCTCAATACCACTCCAGTAAGTGACTGAACAGGACTGTCAGAGGTGCAGCCAGTACCTCTCTGAGCTTCCTTAATATCCTTGGATGTATCCCATCTGGCCCCACTGCCTCATCCACTTTCAGATTTACAAGTGCCTTCAGGACACCTTTCTCTGTAAATGGAGTAGTATCCACCTCCCTTCCTTCAATGCCCCTGACATTTATCTGTGGTCCCCCTCCTTTTCTTTCCTTTGTGAACACTGAACAAAAGTAGTCATTCAGGACTTTCCTTGTCCTCTTCCACCCCCCTTCCAACCTTAGGCTTAAAATCTCTCCCCTGGTCTTTCTCCCTTTAATTACATACCTGAAAAATGTCGTGTCCCCTTTCTATACTGACTGAGCTATTTTTCCTCTGTTTGCACCTTTGCACTTCTGACTGCTTTCTCTGCCTCCATCTGCTTCTCCTGATACACCCCACTATCCTTCCCCCTCTGTGTCTCTCTATACCTTCTGAATGCTAACTTTTTTGCCTTTATCTTCCCAGCAACTTCGTTTGAGATCTATAGCAGTCTTTTTCACTTCTTGCTTTTGCTTACTAGCTTGACGCAGAGGTTTGTTGCCTTCACTGTCAGCATTCTTAGTTTCACCCACTGTTCCTCCACTCAAGTTCTATCCCTGTGCCAGTGCATCCTGGAGGCATTCTCCCATCTTTGTAAAATTGGCCCGCCTGAAGTTCTGGATCCTCACCTTTGTGTGGTTCACTTCTGCCAAGGTTCTTATATTGAACCCCACCATATGGTGATCACTGGTCCCCAGATGGCCACCCACTGTGACGTCTGCAACACTGTCCCCATGGTGAGTACAAGGTCCAATATTACTCACTCACAAGTGGATTCCTTTACTAGTTGCCTGAGGAATGCTCACTGCAGGGAGTCTAGGAAGGGAAATGGAGTGACCACCACATAGTGAGGTTTAACATGGGGACAGGGATGCAGACTAGTCACACTAAGGCAAGAGTCTTGGATTTCAGGAAGGCAGATCTTGCTAGTATGGGGAGGGGCATAAAAGAAGCCCTGGCAAGGAGGGAGTTAGAATGGGGACTTAAAAAGTAGTGGGAACACCTGAAGAGAGCCATACAGGAAGTTATGAACCAGTGTATTAAGGTGGTAAGCAAAGGCAAGAAAAGGAGGAAACCACTATGGTTCTCAATGGACTTGGCAGGCAAGGTAAGGGCCAAAAAGGTGAGTTTCAGAAAATATAAGGAGACTCACACAGAAGAAGACAGGGAGGTGTACCTAAAAAATCTAAAAGGAAGAAGTAAAGGCTATAAGGAGAACAAAGGCACAGACCAAAGAAAGATAAGTGCAGATGGTGAAGAATGGAGACAAGGCATTCTTTAGGTATATCAGCGAAAGGAGGAAAAGCGGGGGGTGGGTGGGATTGTAAGGCTCAGAGGGGAAGCAGGGGAATGTCAAGAGGGAGACCTGGAAAAGGCAGAAATACTGAACAAAAACTTCTGTTCAATATTCACCAAAGAGGGGGAGGGTCACAGACCACACTGAGTAGCAGGCTGAGGCAACTACTGCCCATCAAAGCAATGAGTCCACAATGAACTTTACTATTACTAGCGTTCCTACCCATAATCTTGGACCACTACACAGCTCAAGATTCCCCTCTACATCAACACCAAGGAATAAATCACCACTCCGACATCCACTATGTCTATGGCTTTATAACCAGTAACCTATTTCATACACCCAAGGATATTCAGATTGTTCCTTGGCCTGTACGATATGTGCCAGACTACGCAAAACTCCTGCACTGCCTCCCTGTGGCTTTATCACCCTCGGTCACTGTGCTACGCATCAGTAGAAAGAGAATCTCAACCCAGCACTGGCACATCAAACTTAAACTCAACCTAGTAAAAAGACTCTTGCTTAGGCTTATACTAATGCTATTGCTATTGTCGTGGAATGTACATCCCAACCCTGGCCCGGCTAGGCCAACCTCATCTATCGGTCCCCACAAGACTGGATCACTCAAGCTTGCCTTCACCAATGTCTGCAGTTTACTGTGTAAATTAGATAGGCTCCAAGCATGGGTCTCGTAGCAAAACCCTGATTCCTAACTGTCAAGGAAACATGGCTGTCTCCGAAGATCCCAGATTCAGCAGTGGCCTTACCGGGTTATGTCAAATTCAGGCAGGATAGGCTTTCAAAACGTGGAGGTGGGTGTGCCATCTACATCAAGGAAACCCTTACAGGTTATACCTTACCTATAGATAACCTAGGAAATGCCACCCAGGCACTAGTTGTTAATGTTCTGCTTGGGGCACACAACAAAATTCTTACAGTTGTGGCTGTTTACATACCACCCAAGGACCACGACACTAGCTTCCATTCTCTGGTGGAATTCATTAGGAACTTGCCCCAGAACTCTGAGTCTAATATTAACTGGCAAGCACTTGATGTTGGCACTTTTAAGGATGCAGTCTCTGCTCTAAACCTCTTTCAGCTAGTCACCACGCTGACCAGGATAAACTACAAAATGGGTTCCTGTTCCCTAATCGACTGGATTCCATCTAACTACCCAGATCGAATTTCCAGTGTTAATGTGCTACCTGGTATCATAAGTGACCACTCACCCATTACCTGTCTTTGGGCAAACTAATTTAATAAACCCCCAATAAAAAAATATTCTCACCAGGGTGCTAAAACCTGGTCACCTCAAACATCTGAAGCAACACCTTTGTGGCACTGACTGGTCATTACTTGATTCAACAAATAACTTAAACACAGCTCTTGACTACTTAATCAGTCACTTTAACAAAGCCTGTGATATCTATGCACCTTTGAAAAAAAAAAAAATGAAAGTCAGGGGCACAACTAATCCCTGGATATCCCAGGACCTGATCAGGTAAATGAATGACAGAGACCAGATTTGGCACTATGCCAGAGCCACTAACAAGCCAATTGATGTCCAGGCTTGCAAAGCTGCCAGGAACACGTGTACCTGGGCTATCAGTCTGGCAAAAAGAAGGTACCACAGAGAGCAGCTCACTACCACCTAGGGCGATGGCAAAAGTTTCTGGAACAACATTAAAGCGGTAACTGGCAAAGACTCCAAGGCTGCCCCTACAATGCACAATATCAATGGAACTCCCATGCTTGACCCTCTGACCATAGCCAATGCCTTCAACAATACCTTTTCAGACCTGGGTAGTGTCCTGCCCCCTGATTTCTTCTAGGACAGTGAAGACTCCACCACAGACACTGAAAAATGGGCTGTTGCCAGTCCCGAGATTCAGACCCCAGCACGCACCTCCTCTTTTCTACTTCAAAGATGTCCCTCAGTACTTGGTCAAAAAATACCTTGCAAAGGTCCTAAGTAAATCCAGGCACAGCAGTGACTCACTAGATCTCAAACTAATCGCACTTACACTTGATGCTACCCTGGGGCCTATCGCAAAGATAATGAATCTCTCACTGAGGCTGGTGCAACGCAAAGAAGTTCAAGATAATGCATATGGGGCACAAAAACCCTGGCACAATACATCAGTTGGGGGGTGAGGATATAGCATGCACCAAGCAGGAAAGGGATCTTGGGGTTATCATCTCTGATGACCTCAAGGTAGGGAAACAGTGTGATAAGGCAGCAGGTAAAGCAAATAGGATGCTGGGATGCATAGACAGGGGCATCACCAGCAGGAAAAGGGAGGTCATAATTCCATTATACAAGGCACTTGTGAGACCCCACCTGGAGTACAGTGTACAGTTCTGGAGACCTTACCTACGTAAGGACATAGACAGGGTAGAGAAGGTTCAGAGGAGGGCAACAAAGATGGTACATGGATTGCATCACAAGTCCTATGAGGACAGGTTGAAGGAACTGAACATGTATGCCCTGGAGGAGAGGAGGGAGAGAGGGGATATGATAGAGACATACAAGTATCTTACAGGGAGGAACAGGGTGTAGGAATACACTATTTTTAAGCAAAAAAGATGTTCCAGGACTAGAGGGCATGGGATGAAGTTGGAGGGAGGACAATTCAGAGGAAACATGAGGAAGAATTTCTTCACAGAATGGGTGGTGGACAAGTGGAACACCCTACCAGAGGAAGTGGTGGGGGCTGAAACATTCACGGGATTTAAGAATGCATGGGATAGACATAAAGGAATTCTGGAGGTCAGGGGTAAGGGGCAACAGACTTCTAGGAAAACATAAACTGAACTTACAAGCTCAAATGGGCAGACTGGGTGGGCTATAGGCCCTTATCTGCTGACACTGTCTATGTATCTATGTATAATTCTCCCTGCTCTGGAGGTCCACCCTTGTTATCCCTATCTATAAAAGTGCAGACTGTACTCTGTGCTCTAACTATAGGCCTATCTCCATCCTCCCACCCCTTTCCAAGGTGCTTGAATGTATTGTTGCCAACCAGCTGGTTGATTACCTGGACAAATACTTGTTACAGTGCCCCAGCAACATGGTTTTAGAAAGGGCACCACCACCATCACCACAGCATTGATTGAATTCACTAGTTTCATTCACAAGTCCCTGGATCAAGGCAGCTTAGTGGGCATGACATTCATCGACCTCACTAAGGCCTTTGATACAGTTAACCACAACCTCCTCCTCAAGCAGCTATCCTCCTTAGGCCTCTCTACAAATACTGTGTCCTGGTTCAGAAGCTACTTAACCGAACGCATCCAACAGGTGAGAATAGCCAATGTTACCTCTGACCTACAACCTGTCAGATCTGGAGTCCCACAAGGATCTATTCTCAGGCCACTTTTTTCCTCATCTTCATAAACGACCTCCCAAGTGCATGTCAGCAGCACACCCTCCTCTACATGGATGACGCGGTGATCTTCACTAGTGGCACAGAACCCATGCCCATGGAATATCAACTTCAACTTGGTATCAAGGAGGTGGAGGACTGGTTCAGGTGCCATAAACTGGTACTGAATTACAAAAAAATGAAGGTTATGTTGTTCAGGGGTGCTCGTAGCAGACACAGAGCTACATCACTAACCATCAGGAACTCCTCTGGGGTACCACTCGACCAAATACAGCACTTTAAGTACCTAGGTGTAACCTTGGATAGCTCCCTGTCATTTGCACAATACATCAATAATGTCGCCTCCGCAGTAAATATAAAATTGGGTTATTACACAGGCACAAACATAGTTTAACGCCAGAAGCCCTGAGACTTGCAATCCACAGCTCTATTCTTTCAATTGTAGATTACGGACTGGTCATTTATGGCTCAGCTATGAATACCTCCCTCTGCAGAATTGCTGTTGCCCTAAATAAAGAGGAATGACTTCTGACTGGAGCAACTCACCTTACCCACACGTGCAAACTATACAAGCAAACAGGGTGGCTTCAGCTAACTGGCAGGGTCCATTACCCAACTTGCCTGCTCACCAAGAAAGCTATCCTTGGGCTCCTTCCTGCTGGAACTAACAATATACTCAATGCGTTTTTCAGCACTCAGCATACCTGTAGCTCTGTCATCCAATTTCTCTCCATCTCTAGATGTCGGACCACCCAGAGTCAATGCTCTTTTGCGTACAGAGCACCCCTCTGGTTTAATGCCCTGCCAAGTGATATCTCTGCCCTTCCTAAATTGGGTCTGTTCAAAAGCTCCCTCCGTCAACACCTCACCTCGGTCAGTGTCTGCGACTGCATCCTCTGGCACTGATCTGCTATTTTTCGTCAACTCCTGGGGTAGCCACCCCACTTTTCTGCTCTACCTCTGCCACTTCTGGCCTCCCCCCTTCCCCGCTCCTTCCTCCCTATCTTGAACTAGCTAACTTAGTGTCTCCCTAACTAACTTGCTTACTTGACAAGGCCTCTTGGCTGACATCTTACGTTTCTTATTCTAGCCACTGTCATTTCTAGTTGCATTGTCTAGGTCTTTTACCTATCGTCTATTGTATCTCATTGTTATACCTACTATTGTTTATTTTATTGTCCAACTGCCTTGATCACTGTCATCTGATTTTGCTTGTCACTATGTTATGTTTCAACAATCTTTGTTTGTCTGCCACCCTTCCTTTGATGTGGAATCTTTGTAAAAGAGCTATTTTAACTCAAAGATATTGTAATCCAAGACATAATAAATAAATAAGACAAAACAATGAGGCCAGATGGTATACATCCAAGGATATTAAGGGAACTGCAAGGGGAGCTAGCAGTGTCCCTGGCAGCCATGTTCACTGACTCACTCAACACAGGAGTGGTTCCAGTGGACTGGAAGAGGGCACACGTAGTCCCTCTACACAAAAGTGGCAGCAGGGAGGATGCAGGGAACTGTAGGTTGGTCAGCCTCACCTCGGTAATGGGGAAGATCATAGAGGCTCTGCTGAAAGAAAGAATAGTGACACACTTTGAATTCATCGGTGCCCAGGATCCAAGGCAGCATGGATTCACAGTGGGAAGGTCATGTCAGATGAATCGGATAGATTTTTTTGAATGGAGGATGAAGGAAATAAATCAGAGAGGGGCAGTGGACATAGCCTACCTCGATTTCAGCAAGGCTTTTGACACTGTCCTACATAAAAGGCTGGTAAACAAGATGGGAAGTCTGGGCATGGGACACAAGGTGGTAAACTAGGTTAGGAACTGGCTAACAGACAGAAAGCAGAGGGTGGTGGTAAATGGGATCCAGTCTGGGAGAGGGGGAGACCAGTGTGGTGCTACAGGTTTCAGTCCTTGGGCCAGTCCTGTTTAATGTCTTCATTAGTGACATTGCAGTAGGGCTGGAGGGAAAGGTCTGCCTGTTTGCGGATGACACCAAGATCTGTAACAGGGTGGATACTCCAGATGAGATGGAGAGAATGAAGAAGGACCTGGGAAAGCTTGAAAAATGGTCAGAGAAGTGGCAACTGAAGTTCAATTCCATGAAATGCTAAATAATTCACCTGGGACAAGGAAACCCTGGGGAGAGCTATAGGACAGAGGAGGAGTCACTGACGATCACGAAGGAAGAAAGGGCCTGGGGGAGGTTATCATTTCAGATGATCTAAAGGTGTCTAAACAGAGTGTAGAGGCTGCAGAGAAGCCCAGTGGTATGCTGGGGTTGCATAGGCAGAGGTATTGCGAGCAGAAGGCAGGAGCTGGTGATGCCATTGTATAACACACTAGTGAGGCATCACCTGGAGTACTTGTGCAGTTCTGGAGGCCGCACCCTCATAAGGACATTGACAGGGTAGAGGCGGTCCAGAATAGGGAAACTAAGATGGTACAGGGCTTGCACCAGAAAACCTATGATGACAGATTAAAAGACCTCAAAATGCACTCGCTGGAGAAGAGGAGGGAGCAGGGGGACATAACAGAAACATTCAAAGACCTTAAGGGCATAAACAAAGTTCAGGGGAAGACATCTTCCAGCACAGGAGGAGTACAATAATGAGGGGCCATGATATGAAATTGGAAGATGGCAGGTTAATGGGGTAATACTGACATACTAAGATGCCAGCAGAGTAAGCCTAGTGGTCTGTCAAATCTGCTCGAAAATCAGCACCCGGTCAGGACACCGTTGCTGCCCTCCCCACCTACCCCATAAATCCCCCCGACCCCATCCCCCACCGGAGTTGCACCTCCAGGTCTGGCATTACTCAGTTTTGCCTTCCCCTTATACCTGTTCCAGTCCCTCTTGAATCCCTCCACTGTATTAACATCCACTAGTTCTGCAGGCAGTGCATTCCAGGGGTCTACCACCATCTCAGTGAAGTAGCGTCTCCTAGTATCCCTCCTGAGCCTCCTGCCAATGAGCCGCATGGAGTGGCCCTGGTAGCCCCCTCCTCCCTTAGCAGAAACACCCTATTTAGGCTGACACTATTTACTCCCTTTAGATATTTAATGTGAGGAAGTTTTTCTTCATAGAAAGGGTGGTGGGCACATGAAATAGACTGCAACAGGAGGTGGTGGGAGTGAGAACAGTGGAGGGATTTAAGCATGCCTGGGACAGGCATAGGGGAACCTTAGAGGTGGGAAGGAGGGGTGAAAAGCCAATGACCAGGTATGGTCAGAGGCTGCAAACTGGATAGGCCTGGCAGTCCTTATCTGCAGACAATTTTTCTATGTTTCTATGTCCCTGCTTTTAGCTGATGCGGCAGCTAGGATACTCCAGTCTACATCAGGCAGATTGAAGTCCCCCACCACCAGCACTCCCCCTTATTTACCATCTTTTGGATGGCTTCCACCAGAATTTTATCCATCTTTCCCTGCACTAGAGTTCTGTAGATTACACCAGCGGCTCCATTCCCCATCTCTACGGCGACCCGCAGTACCTCCACCCCTCCCTAGCTGTGTTCCCTGTATCTCTGTTGCTTTTTGTGCTATCCCACACATAAACAGTCACTGCTCCCCCTTTCTTACCTACCATGTCCTTCCTATGTTTCTTCTTTGTGAAGTGGGGGTTCACATGGCTTGCTGCTTATTTTCCACTTAAAGATGTCCATGTAGCAATGCATGTGAGACAATACTTGGTTAAGAGGCCCCACAAACAGGGTGCGGGGTGCATCTCCAGAGGTGGAGCTCATACATTGCTTCCACTGTATGTGCTGTGAGCCCAAGGTGAAAATGGAGGAAAAGAACCCAGACAGCGGGATGAAGACTGACCCCTCGCAGGCCCTGCTCAAGTGACCAGGCACCCCCACAAGTCCTGTGGAAGAGGATGACGGGGGAAGGTAAGTCCTGGAGAAGCCAGATGATGGGGCTGGGGGGGTTAAGTCAGAGTGATGCAGATGGGCAGAAAGGTAGATGAAAAAAACTATATGGGGGGAAAAACACAATCATATGCTGGGTTGGACTGGAGGCAACCACCTTCAAACAAACCAAAAACTAAAATGTGACACTCCAGAGACAACTAGCCCAAGACAGGTAGAAAAAAAATGGTAAACAGAGGTGTAAGCATATCTTACTGTTATGCTTTTCACTGGATTTAAAGATTGCTGCTGTTAATACTTCTTAATTTGCAAGTTTCCATTTTTCTATTTTACCTATCTTGGTTGGACATTTTAGTAGTACTCAGATCTGTTTGCCTTCACCATTTCAGACAACAATGCCAATTTATTTCCCCACTTGTCTCTGCCATCTCTGTGCCTAGTCATTCGTCAGTAGGCCATGTGTGATAACTCTCCCAAGAGAGCGGGGAAGCAAGTTGTCCAAGTGGTTACAGCTCAGAGCTGAAGATTCTCCTCTCTGTCAACTTGTCTCCTGGCTGTGAGGTCACACTCACCACCTGTTATCCCTTGCCACAAGAGCAGACACAGAACTGTAATAATCTAGAGACCCACATTTAAAATCCCACAAATGACCACACATTCACCAGACAACCCTGGGAGAGCCACTTAACCAGTTTCTACCTTCTCTCTAATCATATCTGTGTTCAAGTCTCCCAGTGTGCCTCAGTTTTCACCTCCCTCTCCTGGATTGTAAAGTGCTTTGGGATAGTCTGTATAAAATGCACTTTATAAAACCAAATGTCTTTCCTTCCTTTCCAACTGCCTCTCTGTGCCGATGCCTACCATATAGGCAAAGACAAGAAGATGAAGAATCAGTATTTATATAGTGCTTTTCATACACATTGTATCCCAAAGCACTTTACAAGCAATAAGTAACTGGTATTGAGGCGACTGTAAATGTGCAGTGGCAGCCATTTCAGACATCAACAATCACACACAGCCACTTTACAAGAAATAAGGAACTGGTAGTGAAGTGACTGTAAATGTGTAGTGGCAGCCATTTCACACATCAACAACAACACACAGCCACTTTACAAGCAATAAGGAGCTGGTAGTGAAGTGACTGTAAATGTACAGTGACAGCCATTTCACACAACAATCACACACAGCCACTTTACAAGCAATAAGGAACTGGTAGTGAAGTGACTGTAAATGTGTAGTGGCAGCCATTTCACATGACAACCACACACAGCCTTTTGACAACTGCATGAACCGGTTTTCAGAAAGGGGCATATTGGCGAGGGCACATGAGAGTCCAACATAAGCCTGGTGAGGTTAAGAAAAAAAACATGAGGTAAGTGAAAAAGACAGACCACAACATGAAGAAAGTATCAGAGAGTACAGCACAGTGTGGGGGAATGTGTGAGGTAGCACAACACAGGTCAGGTCAGGTTTGTGTAAGAGCAACAAGACAGTACACAATAGCAGGGGAGGTACTAACAACAACAATAATGGAAAGGGATCTGGGTGTAGTCATATCAGATGACCTAAAGGTGGGTAAGCAATGTGAGAAGTCAGTAAGGAGAGCCAGAGGGATACTGGGATGCATAGGGAGGGGCATCACAAGTAGAAAAAGGGAAGTGGTTATCCCTCTATACAGACAGTTGGTGAGACCCCATCTGTAGTACTGCATGCAGTTTTGGAGACCTCATCTACGCAAGGACATAGACAGGATAGAAGCAGTCCAGAGGAGGGCAACTAAAATGGTGCTGGGTCTACATCAGAAACCATATGAAGAGAGACTGAGAGAGCTTAATATGTATACCCTTGATGAAAGTAGGGACAGAGGGGACTTGATAGAAACTTTTAAGTACCTCAAGGGAATCAACAAAGTCCAGGAGGGTAGCATCTTTCAGAAAAAGAGACGTGTAAGAACGAGGGGGCACAATTTAAAGTTAGAGGGGGGATGGCTCAGGGGTAATGTGAGGAAATTCTTTTTCATGGAGAGAGTGGTGGACACATGGAACTGCCTTTCTGGAGAGGTTGTGGGGTCTAAAACAGTGGGGGGAATTCAAACATGCATGGGACAGACATAAGGCAATTATAGTGGGGGGTTGCAGGAAGTAGGCTGTTGGTTAACTAGAATCTGCAGCTTATCCAATAGGTAGGGAAATTGGCAGACTGGATGGGCCAAGTGGTCCTTATCTGCCGTCAAAGTCTATTTTTCTATGTTTCTATGATTGTGTATGTGTGGACGAGGGAGTGCAACATGGGGCAGGAATGTAAGAGGACAACACATGGCAGGTGTGTACAAGAGAAAGCACAATACAAGATGGGGTAGAGGAAACAGCAAAACATGGGGAAGAAGTGTGCAACAGTACAACATGAGGTAGGTGAGTGGGATTGAGTACACTAAGTGGGGGTATACAAGATAACATAACACATAACATGGGTGTCTGGTACAGTAAAACACAACATAAGGTGGATGCATTCAAGACATTGTACAACATGAAGCATGTTTCTGTGGGAGACAGTTACATGAGGTAGGTGTGAGCAATGCAGGTGCAGGGTGGACAGGGGAGACCGAGGCACTGTGGGTCACCATTGAGCAAGGAAATGGCACAGAAATTTGAACAAGGGTGTTCTACAGACCTCCAGTGCAAGTGGAGGAGAGAGACAGGGATCTAGTGGATCAAACTCAGGAGATGGCAACAAAGGGTGAGGTATTACTGCTGATTGACTTCAATATCCCAGATGTTGATTGGACCATCCCAGTGGCTGCTTCAACCAGGAGCAGGGTCATCCTGGATTCACTGCAGAGGGCAGGACTCGCAGCTGGTAGGAGATCCCACAAGAGAAGGGGCAATTCTGGACCTGGTAGTGACCAATGGGAACAGTGTATCGGACATTCGGGTGGAAGGGCAGCTGGGATCCAGTGACCACAACATAGTTTGGTTTAACATGGGAACAGAGACACTGTCTAGACACACTAAGGCAAGTGTTCTGGATTTTAAAGGGCAGATTTTGAGAAAATGGAGAGGTGTATCAAAGAGGTCCTGCTGGGATTGGAGATAGGAGATGGAGTCGAGGAGCAGTGGAAACGCTTGAAGGGAGCCATACAGGAGGCGACGAACCATTGCATCAAGGTGGTAAGCAAGGGCAGGAAAAGGAGGAATCCACTATGATTATCGAGAGAGGCAGCGGGCAAAGTAAGGGCCAAAAGGGCAAGTTTCAGGAAATGCAAAGAAACTCAAAGGGAGCCAGACGGGGAGGAGTACCTAAAGAATCTTAGATAAGCAGGAAAGGCTGTAAGGAGAGTAAAGGTGCAGACTGAAGAAAGATTGTCAGAGACAGTAAAGAAAGGGGACAAGATTTTTTTTTTAGGTTTGTCAGTGAAAGAGAAGAAAGGCGAAGTTGTAGTGTAACCCCTGCAAATGGGGGTTCAAGAAAAGCTTGTAGCTTACCTTTGCCCTGCCACTTTGTTTCCTTCTGCTCTTCCTGGGATTTTTCTGAGCCATCCAGCAATTTTCTTTGTGCCCCAGGTCCTTTTCTGCCTTTCTGGTACCCCAGCCTGCAGCCCAAGACCTAATCCAGCCCCTCGGGGCTCGAAAAAGTCTGATCGCGAGCTCCCACAGTAGTGTCTGCCCCCAGGGCAGAAGGAATTGCATCGGTGTGAAAAGTGCCTTTGATCTTTAAACCACTTCAATTTGTGGTTGTTTCGGGGAGTGTTCTGTTGGTCCCGGGATCCCTTTCACCTACCATGGACAGGCAGCTGAGAGGCCGCTCCTCTAAATATTGAAGAAGTTGGGCGAGGTGTTAGATCGGGGCTCATTAGCATATTCATGAGCTGGAGCCCCAGTCCATTTGAATATTCATCAGTGCCTGTCTGCCCGTAAGGCAGCTGTTCTTGGCTACGGCTGAGAAAAAGAAGAAAAATGTTTTTTGATATTGTAACTTGCTGCTGTGTGTTTGGGGAAAATGTGCAAAAGGGGGGGAAAGTGTTTTATTTAAAAGAAATGCTTCTTCCTGGCTGTACCAGAACTTTATTGGGACTCAATTTGTCAGCCTGTCTGCTGCTGCGGAGGAGCTTAAACATTTGCAGTAGAGACAGGAAAACTAACTGGGCTACTCAGTTTCTCTGTGCAGTGACAGCAAGAATACCCTCTGGGCTACTGAACTGTGGGGCATTGGGGCAAATATTTGTTTATCCATGGCTGAACCAGAACTTTATTTCAGGACTGTGTCAATTCTGCTAAAGGGACAGTGGGTTAAGCAGCCATTGCAAGCAGTCACAGCCAATTGAAAAGCCAGGAATACAAAGCCAGGACTTGGGGGACATTCACAACAGCTCATGGGTAAATGCCAAGTACTCATGGGGACTTACAGGGACCTAATTCTAGGTGCCAAAACACCAGAACCAACAGTGCAGTGAGTAAGCTTCATGCATTATTCATTTCTGTGATTGACAGGTCTTCCAACCAATCAGAGGCCAATCACCCCATCACTGCAACCAATAAGGAGCCTTGGGAAAGCCCTGTAAGAGACAGTGTGAGCCAACATTTTGCCAGATCTGAAGAGACTGAGAGCAGATTACAGCTTGCTGGGAGCCCCCAACAGGGGTGGGGGCTCAGGCCCTGCTGCAACTTCGGGCCTGGTATTCCAGTTAAGCACCTCCATCCAGGAGGGTGTGTATTTATTTAGTTAAAATGAAGTAATTTTTAGTTTTCTTTCATCTGCTAGCCTGGAGGTTGCCAGAGATGTCCTCCAGGTGCAAGCCCTCCCTCCCACGTCAGGGAAAGATGTGGACCAAAGACCAGCTGACATCATGCAGTGGTGAAAGCACTGACCAGAACCTCAGTCGTGAGAGGACTGAAGATGCCAGGATGGCTTCTACAGCGGATGACCACCCATGGAGGACCTGCGTGAGTACCTTTGTACCCTATAGTGCAAGGGAGAAGTTCTGCAAGTTAAAATATGGGCCTGCTAGCCTTGTAATCGTTTATGCTGGATACACAAAGTACATAACCTTGGGCCGACATGCCCTCTATCTTCTGAATAGTGAGAGACAGTAAAAGCAGTCAGTCTGGGCCACCTTGCCCTTAAGAGACTGTATTATCTAAGGGTGATTTTGCACCTTGCCTGCTGCCCAAATGGCCCAGTGCAGGTGTATTAAATCCTGTGTTGTTGAATCATATAAATGTGCTGATATTTATCTGTACCCTCTATGGGTCAAGTCTGCCCTTTTGGAGCTGCCAGCCAATGTTGCGTTGCCACTTCAGAGGACAGGAGACCCTAGAGCTTGCTATGTCTAAGTTATTCCTGAAAATTACATATTTCCATCTGATTATGTCTAAGAACAGAGATGCTTGAGGAAAGTATTGGTATATCAATGTACTAGGCTGTGACTACATCTCCGAATAGAGATGCTTGATAGAAGTGTTGGTATCTAAATGTACTGGATGTGATTACAATTTTCATTGCACTGAATGTTCAGGATTTGTAAAAACAATATCTAGCCAAGGTAACCCGGATCAGTTACCTTTTCTGAAATGTTCAGTTCTGTGACAAGCAGAGCAATACCTGCCTTTCTGTGACCAGCAGGCCCCCGCTACTCTGCCAGATGCAGGCAATCCATGCATCCTTAAGAATATTTGACAGTCATTGTTGTAAGTGCTTTCCAAGTTTGTCCCTTCCTTCTAATTAAAGCCAGCCAACTCGACCAGCTACAACATCCACCAGGCCTGCACCATCCAGGACTTTGGTATTTGGGTACCCAGTGTATAGTGTGAGATTGCAGGGTTTCAGCTGTATCTGGGACTGGTACCAGTGGTAAAAATAATTCTTGTGTAACATCTGATATTAGTCAGCGGCTTAGATAGCCAGGGCTCTGGGTATCATGTTGGGTCATTTGCACTGTGATTGCCTTTTCTGTTAATCTAGTAGCCACCCAGCTGGAGGGTTCACCAGCACAAATCAACAAACCTTGTACATTTTGTAAATATCAATCAGCATAACCTCTATTCCTCCTGTTTCCCCATCCTAACTCCTATGCCCCCCAAATAAATATTGTTGTTACTGTTTTTGAAAATCATTGTATGTGAGCATATTATTAGAGAGCATATTATTAGAGAGAGTCATTAATTGCAAAATGTTGAAATGTGGAGCAATGTCTATTGGGTCATGGCTGGGGGTGGCTAATGTTATCTGTGGGTGGTATAACATCTCAGGGGGTTATACCTAGTAACAGCTAGCCCATGTAAAGACTCTGAGTGGAGGCACTGAGCATTGTTTTAAACTTGATATGTTAGCGAACCCAAACCCCTCAGCCTAGCTCGTAAGTAGTAGGCAGGGGTGTAATACTAGGAGTAGCACCACCTAGGGGTTACATAAGGCTCAGAGGGGAGACAGGAAAGTGCAAAGAGGGAGACCTAGAAAAGGCCAAAATACTGAACAAATACTTCTTCTCAGTATTCATTGAGGAGGTTGAGGGTCACAGACCACAACTGAGTAGCAGGAACGAAGGGGAGGGAGAGGTAAACACTATTTCATTCACAGTGGAGAGAGTCCTGAAGAAACTCACAAAACTAAGGGTGGACAAGGTAATGGGGCTAGATGGCATACATCCCAGGATATTAAGGAAATTGTGAGGGGAGCTAGTGGCACCACTGGCCGCTTTTTTTTAATAATCGAGTCACTTAACAGGTGTTGTTCCAGAGGACTGTAAGAGGGCACATGTAGTCCCTCTACACAAAAGTGGCAGTAGGAAGGATATGAGGAACTATAGACCCATCAGCCTCACCTCAATTGTGGGCAAGATCATGGAGGCACTGCTAATAGAAAGGATAGTAGAACACCTAGAATCCTTGGCAGCTTGGATTCAATGCAAAGAAGTGCAAAGTAATGCACCTGGGAAACAAAAACCCAAGGGAAGATTACACAATGGGAGGGGAGGTAGTAACAACAACAAAAATGGAAAGGGACCTGGGGATAATCATATCAGATGACCTTAAGGTTGGCAAGCAATGTGAGAAGGCGGTAGGGAGGGCTGGGGGGATACTGGGATGTATAGAGAGAGGCATCACCAGCAGAAAACAGGAAGTTGTTATCCCCCTGTACAGACAGTTGGTGAGACCTCATCTGGAGTACTGCGTCTTGTTCTAGAGACCCCATCTCCGCAAGGACATAGACAGGATGGAGGCAGTTCAGTGCAGGGCAACTAAAATGGTGCAGGGTCTGCAAGAGAAGCCATACGAAGAGAGGCTAAAGGAGCTTAATATGTATACCCTTGAGGAAAGGAGGGAGAGGGGAGACACAATAGAAACGTTTAAGCACCTCAGTGGAATCAACAAAGTCCAAGAGGGTAGCATCTTTCAGAAAAAGAGATGTGCAAGAACAAGGGGACACAATTTGATGATAGAGGGGGGACGGTTCAGGGGCAATGTGAGGAAGTATTTTTTCACAGAGAGGGTGGTGGACGCATGGAACAGCCTTCCTGAGGAGGTTGTGAGGTCTAAAACTGTGGGAGAATTCAAGAATGTATGGGACAGACATAAGGCAATTTTTGTGGGGGTAGGAAGAAATAGGCTGTTGGTTAAATAGGATCTGCAACTTATCCTCTAAGTAGGGAAATGGGCAGACTAGGTGGGCCAAGCGGTCTTTATCTGCCGTCAAAGTCTACGTTTCTATGTTTCTATTGAGGCCCAGGATCCAAGGCAGCATGGACTCACAGCTAGAAGGTCATGTCAGACAAATCTGATAGACTTTTTTGATTGGGTTACAAAGAACGTCGACCTGGGGGTGGGGCCGGTGGATGTCACCTACCTAGATTTCAGCAAAGCCTTCAACACAGTCCCACATAAAAGGCTGGTCAACAAAATGAGTAGCCTAGGCATGGGGCACACAGTGGTAAACTAGGTTAGGAACTGGCTTACAGATAGGAAGCAGAGGGTGGTGGTAAATGGGATCCAATCAGGGAGAGGGAGGTGATCAGCGGGGTACCCCAGGGATCAGTCCATGGGCCAGTTCTGTTTAATGTTTCCATTAATGACATTGTGTTGGGGCTCGAGGGAAAGGTCTGCCTGTTGCAGATGACACCAATATCTGCAACAGGGTGGCTACTCCGGATGGAGTAGAGAGAATGAGGAGGGATCTGTAGAAGCTTGAAAAATGGTCTTAAATGTGGCAACTAAGATTTAATTCCAAGAAGTGCAAAATAATGCACCTGGCAAGAGGGAACTCTGGGGAGAGCTATAGGATGGGGTGGTGAGTTGCTGCCTATTACAAAGGGAAAAAGGGACCTGGTGGGGTTATCATTTCTGATGACCGAAAAGTGTCTGAGCAAAGTACTGCAGGGAGGGCCAGTGGCATGCTGGTATGCATAGGCAGAGGTATCACAAGCAGAAGGCAGGAGGTGGTTATGCCATTGTACAAAATGCTAGTGAGGCCTCACCTAGAGTACTGTGTGCAGTTCTAGAGGCCACACCTTCATAAAGACATTGACAGGGCAGAGGCAGTCCAGAGAAGGGTGACTAAGATTGTACAGGGACTGCACCTGAAGACATATCAGAAGAGAGACTAAAGGACCTTAATATGTACTTACTGGAGAAGAGGAGGGATTGGGGGGACATAACAGAAACATTCAAGTACCTTAAGGACATAAACAAGGAGCGGGGGGAGACATCTTCCAATATAAGAGATGTGCAAGAACAAGGGGCATGACATGAAATTGGAGGGTGGCAGGCTAAGGGGAAATGTGAGAAAGTTTTTCTTCACAGAGAGGGTGGTGGACGCATGGAATAAACTGCCACAGGAAGTGGTGGGGGCAAACACAGTGGAGGGTTTGAACATGCACAGGACAGGCATAAGGGTACATTGCTGGTGGGAAGGAAGGGGGAAAAGCCATTAACTAGGTAGGGTCAGTGGAAACAAACTAATGTCGAGCTTTTGGGCAGACTGGATGGGCCTGGTGGTTCTTATCTGCCAACAATTTCTATGTTTCTATGTGTGTGTGACAGAAAACACTACACAAGACAAATGTGTGAGAGAGAGAGCTCAACACAAAGCAGGTATGTAGCAGAAGGCAACATAAGGGGTGTGTGGAAAAGCACAAGGGGTATATGGAAAAGAGAGCAGCATGAGGGTGTGTGTGTGTGTGTGTGAGTAACAGTAAAGTGAGTATACCTGTGTGATATCAATGTGGGAGGATGCCTGTGACAGAGCACTACAATATGGGTATGCTTATGTAAGAGCAGTGCAAGTTAAGCTTGCTTGTGAGAGCACAATGATTTGGTTATTTGTGAGGAACAGCCAGATAGAGCAGAAGATGTAATAAAAGGAGTAGTAGATTGAAAAATGGATATACACAGTATATGGTAAAAAACATGCTTACCTGAACTACTTAAGATTTGTTGTCTCCAAGTGTCGTCACCATTCTTTAATGTGTGTATCTGCAAAGAAAGTGGACAACATCTTAAGAAACTTGCATCTGAAACAAAACATCCAAAATCACCAAGTCAAGCTCATGTTGGGTCTCATATCTCAGTTGACAAAGCACTTGGTAGCATTCTGGGGGCCTGAGTTCTATTCCCAGTTAAAGTCTTATTTTTTGACCCAAGTGGTGCTAGCTAATAGTGAGTCACACTGCAGTGTGGGAGACCCAAGGCCAGCTCCCAATCCAATTCACATCCACCAGGTCAGAGGGGCCACTACAGTATATGGAGGTAATATGATGTGGCTCTGGAAAAGGAGGGTGTAGGCAGCCTGCTCTCCTGGTGACACTTTTGGCACAGCTGGAGTATGACACTGTGTGTGAGGAGGGTGCAGGCATCCTTCTCTTCTGGCAGCACCAATGGCACAACTGGAGAATGGCACTGGTGTTATTAATGCACAATGTCTTCCAACCAATGGTCAAAACATGAGTGCTAAAATCCCACCCTACAGCACATGATGCCTGGATACTCTCCTCCCACCTTAGATCTGCTCACAGACTCTACCACTCTGTGTAAATTGATATATTATGCTGATGGGTGTCATGGTGAGGATCAGTCTCTGCCAGGCTGTGGGGCTTTGGATTTGTATGGCTACCCCCATCCCCTCAACAATCTTTCACCATTGTCCTCACCCTGACATTCTTTCCCCATCACACCTTTATCTAACTCAGCTCCCCTAGACCCTTTAAGAGGCAAAATGTAGGGAACACTGTGCCCCACTGATTCTCATCCATAACTGGGAATGGAAGAATATAGGTAAATCCTGGCGGTTTTGTTTGGCCCCTGTCCCCTCGATCATCATCTTGACATCAATATCCCCCTGACAACTGGGCCATGCCCAAGCCCTTTACTGTACAAAAGATGGAAAGGTAATTGCTGGCATGATACTTTTAGATGCATCATTATATCCTAACATGGACAATAAAGAGCACTTACCTGGATCCTGGGGATTCTGGAACAGGGGTTGGGTGGTTCAAGGAAACATCCAATCGTACCTGTAAAATAAGAATAGCAAAAAGGTCACAAAGGGTCTGCAGCTCTTCAGTAGCTAACTGGACAAACAAAGTAATATAATTATAAAACAATACTTAACTGACACACACATGGTCAGTGACCTCCCACTCTGGAGCTGCTGTCCTGTTACAGTGTGGTAACTGTTCCATGAAACCTATAGTCAAAGCAGAAAATGGGTTACTATTAGTGATAAAGATTCTGATTAGCTGGGTCGGGTGGGTGGTTTAAAAATTAAAACGGGCTATTTTTAAGTGTTTTTTTTTTTTTTTAAGTTGGTTGGGAGAGTGATACCAATGCCAGAACAACAACCTGAGTTAGGAGACAGAGGCTGATCACTAATATAGACTAGCATGGGGGAGGCTGACAGGATTCAACATCCCTCAGACCAGTCTCCTCTCAGGGAGGGGTGAAGGTTGAAAGAAGCTACACTTACTGACCAACACTAGAGAAGGTTGAAGGCACTGGTTGATGGACAGGGCAGTAGACTGCTAAACTGGGCGAGTCAGGGAGAGGCAACATCTCTGGGGAGGGTTACCTAAGGTACAAGGCAAGTCCCTAGATGGAGGGTGAGGGTTCTGGGTGGCTAGCAGTAGTAGGGGGGACCAGTCGGTGATGCATGGCCTGCAAGAACCAGGCATTCATCCTGCCAGCTGTTCCTTTCCCCATATTTCATGCCAACCCACTTCTCTTGATGCAGTGTGTGGCCCCCATCTGGCCTTGACATGCACGTCAACCCCACAATGACTGGCAAAGCCTTCCTCTCTTCTCTTTGGCTGGCCACAGATTAACAAATGCAGACGGCAAAGATATGCTTTGCAGTTTGCATCTGTTAGTCGGTGGTAGGCCGAGGAGGAGACAGGAAGGTTGTGCCAGTCTCTGAATTGTGTGACTCGATATTACTGTTTGGACAATGAAATATGCAACTAAAGGGTGTATGGGAGCCACTGAATACCTTGAAATAGACCAAAAAGAGTAACAGGTTTTACAAAATAAAAGGTCAGTGTAAAAAATGTGACAAGGCATCAGAATGAGGAGAAGAGAGGAGTGCTGTGCCACCCACAAACTGCATGGCTCAATATTGCTTTTGGAACAAGGAAATATACAATTAAAGGGTGTAGGGAGGATTACTGGACATCAGGGAATAGAGTGAAGTAAGTGACATATTGTTTTACATAACAAAAACGAGTGGGGACATGATCTCAGTTTTGTTTGCATACTCAAAGGTATCAAAAAAGATGGCAAAAACAGAAAGTGTTCAGGCAAGAAATTGAAAAAAAGCACAAAGGAAGAGTGGCAAAGGTTTCCACTGTGCTTGAGTCCAACCCAGATTTTCTATATTCAGTCAGAAAATACAACACCACTATCCAACTGAATATCAGCCCGTAACGGCACAGTGCTAAACCAAGTTGCGCTGCTCTGATGTGATCTGGGCTGCAGCCAGTCCATAGGGAATTGTACCCCCAGACCAGAGAGTACCAGGATTTGCAGCACAATATTCAGCAGCACCATGCAAATTAGCCCATCAGGCATGCAAGGCACTAAGAGGCCATTAGCATGCCCATTATGGGCCCATCTGCATTGGAAGTGGCAGCATGTTTATGATCAGCCTGACATCCTGTCATCTCTGGTGACTAGTGGCACTCTGCACCCTCTGATCCCTACCCGGGGTAGTGTGTTGGATTCCTTGGTGTCTAGTGGCACTGCCCTCACCCGCTGAGCACCTGTCCTGTAGACAATACCCATCACTGGTGGCTATCAGCATACTCCCAAATGACCATCCTGTTGCTAAGAAGATAGTCACTGTTGACAAGTGGCCACCCCCTGCACACCCTACCAAAGATGGTGGGATGTACCCCAGTAATTACAGGCACTCCCTCAAACACCTGTTCCACAGATTGCTATATGGTTCCTAGCATCTCAGGGCACCCTCTGCCCCTGCTCGCCTGTCTGAGTAGCCCCATAGACCTGGTGTCTGGTGGCAAAACCCACCCATGTGAGCTCCCTGCCCATGTCCCCTATACAATCCTTGGCATCCAGTGGTACCCCTGCCCCACTCCCAAATACCAGGCAACAGATGCCCTGATGCACAGTAGCCATCCTGGGTCCCCCAACTGCCTCGCCCACACCCAGTGCAGCACCCACTCCAACCCCTTCCCTTTATCT
Organism: Neoceratodus forsteri; assembly: GCA_016271365.2. NCBI lineage: Eukaryota > Metazoa > Chordata > Ceratodontiformes > Ceratodontidae > Neoceratodus > Neoceratodus forsteri. The sequence goes on from CM057459.1 coordinate 743,242,528, forward strand.
GGCAGGATGGGAATGTACAGTGAATCCCTCTATGGTAACCTGCATAGCCATCCTCTCACTTTCACCTCCAACTGCCATACAAGCTGCAGTGAGCACTCATACCGTGTGTGTGTGGGGGGGCACTTGTCAACAGTGACTATCTTCTCAGCAGTGGGACAGTTGTTTGGGGAGTGGTGGTGCTGCTAACCATCAATGACAGGTGTCGTCTATGGAATGGAGGGAATTGGACAGTTTAGGGTCTTAATGGACACCATGACAGACAGTTACAGTACTGGGATGGTAAATCGGTGGGTTGGGGTTACACTAGACACCAGGGCAGACAGTCACAGTACCATGACAGAGGATTGGAGGGTGGGGGGTGCCAGTAGACACCAGGGCAGAAAGTCACAGTACCAGGACAGGGGATTAGAGGATTGGGGGTGCTACTTCACCTGGGATTATGGTGATGATCACCCTGACATGTGATCTGGAGGAGGGAAGAGCCACCAGACACCAGAGCTAGGATAATGCTCATCTGTACAGGTGATTGGGGAAGTGGGTGGTACAGGCACTAGGATCTACACTGCATTTCCTGGGACAAGCAGTCAGGGAAAGGGTGCCAGGGGACACCAGGGTTTCATATACATGACCAAGAATGGGGGCTCAGAGAGTAGGAGGGGGATGCCACTAGACACCATGGTATCTTTTATTTAGCCAGGATGGGGGTTCAGCGGTTGGGGGGGCAGATGGCTGTAGAAATGCCATCTTGACACCAGGTCTTAGTGGCCAGTTAAGACTAGGTTTGCAAAGGCAGAAAAAAGCACCCCAAATGCAAAAAAGTGCAAAATAATGCACCTGGGAAACAAGAACCCAGGGGAAGAATACACAATGGGTGGGGAGGTAGTAACAACAACAAAACAGGAAAGGGACCTGGGGGTAATCATATCAGATGACCTTAAGTTTAGCAAGCAATGTGAGAAGGCAGTAGGGAGGGCCGGGGGTATACTGGGATGTATAGGGAGAGGCATCAGCAGCAGAAAACAGGAAGTTGTTATCCCTCTATACAGACAGTTGGTGAGACCCCATCTGGAATACTGTGTCCAGTTCTGGAGACCCCATCTCCACAAGGCCATAGACAGGATAGAGGCAGTCCAGAGGAGGGCAACTAAAATGGTGCAGGGTCTGCAAGAGAAGCCATATGACAAGAGACTAAAGGAGCTTAATATGTATACCCTTGAGGAAAGAAGGGAGGGACATGATAGAAACTTTCAAGTACCTCAAGGAATCAACAAAGTCCAAGAGGGTAGCATCTTTCAGAAAAGAGACTTGCAAGAACAAGGGACACAATTTAAAGATAGAAGGAGGGCAGTTCAGGGGCAATGTGAGGAAGTATTATTTCACAGAGAGGTAGTGGATGCATGGAACAGCCTTCCTGAGGAAGTTGTGGGGTCTAAAACTGTGGGAGAATTCAAGAATGCATGGGACAGACATAAGGCAATTCTTGTGGGGGGCAGGAAGATATAGGCTGTTGGTTAACTAGGATCTGCGGCCTATCCTGTAGGTAGGGAAATGGGCAGACTAGATGGGCCTAGCGGTCCTTATCTGCCATCAAAGTCTATGTTTCTATGTTTCTATTAGGTGCCATTTACCACTGCTACAAACTTCTAAAATTGCTGCTGGCCCTGTATGCAGAGGGAGACCCACTCATTTGCATGGGTACCATGCTATGTTAACGCTTGAGAGCTAAGGGGCTTATTCTGCTCTACAAGGGTCTCTGAATATAGAATCCACCCACAAACCATGTGCAAAACACAGTTAGCATAGGCTAACACCACTTAACATTTGAATACCTGGCCCCTGATCTGTTATCCTCCAGCAAATCTCAGGAATGCACCCTGAAGCTTAGTGCAATCAGTACTGGTTGAATAAGCTTATTATGTGCTCCTTCTCAGTAATGCAATCTAAGTGACTTCCTGGCATACAGTGGTTCCCTGTTTCTCAGTCTGCCAGTCACGTCATCAAAGAGCTGGCCACGGGGGACACTGGGACATGTAGTAGGCAAATGTAGCAGATGGAGGGCCGGCCCAGAGGGGGAGGCACTGAGGGTTGAGGTGCTGGACGCCACACCTCGCACCACGCCGGTGACCCAGGCTCGAGACTGAGCCCGGGACGTCAGGGGTTGGCAGGGGAAGGAGAGGATTGAGCTTCCGGAGGACAGCTCTCCTCTCCTGGGTGGGAGGGGGCTCCATACTCGGTGCCCGACTAACCCCTGGTGAAAGCCAAGGGCACGGCAGGCACAGAGTTGATGTTGGGGATGGGGAGTGGTGATGCTGGCAGCAATGCCTTGGCGTAAGGGCATGCCACTCCTCCTTAGGAAAGCATGAAAACACCTGTGGACACCGGGACGACGGAGAACCCAGAGCGTGCCCCCAATATGCCCTCGCCTGTCTGACTACCCCCAATCCAACACCACTTACAGTATCAGGGTGTCTGCCACCCCATCTCGGGCCCGCATGGGGGGAAAGCCACAGCTACATGGGGACCAGGTGGTAAGTATCGGGCATGGCGAGTGAGGCAGGGGGATGACTCCTTGGTGCTCCCGAAGGGTCAGGGTCCGCAGGACGTTGGAGGGCAAAATAGAGATTTAAAAAAAAAAATAGAAGTGTGGCAGATGGAGGGTTGCAAGATTAACCAGATAAAAAAATGAAATTACAAAACAGTGCATTAAAACAAAAATTTCCTTTCACTGCACTTTTCTTCAATGGAACCTAAAGGTCCTACAGCATTACTGCAAGTTAAGTGAGGATTCCCCTTTTAAAGTTGGTTTGCTAACTTGTAAGGCCCAACACGGTTTGGGTCCTGGTTACCTGTTAGGTGTCCTGAACCCTTATGTGCTTTCACCCTCTCTGTGCTCCATCATGGTGGGCCTCCAAAACAATACTGAGGGCTGTGCTGAAAACCTCAGGAGACTGGGCCTTTGAGGTGGCAGTCCTGGTCTTATGGAATTAGCTCCAGAGGATCCTCAGACAGGCCCCCACAGTGACTGCCTTTGAAGATGTATCTGAGGACCTTTTTGAAACAAACTTTTGGGGATTGATTGATTGATCTTTCTACTAGGCCCCTTCCAGCACAGTTGTTATGAGTTTTTTGTGTTTTAACTGCTGAGTTATGATAATTACATGTTTATTTATGGATTGATTGTAATTTTTGTACTTCTGTGAACTGTCCTAGGCCTATGGGGAAGGGTGTTGTCAGAAATAAAACCACCACTACTTCTAGAGGATGAAGAACCTAAGGAACTGTCTAAAAGTATAGAAAATAATCATGAATATGTATATGTATCTGAACTCATATGCATTTCCACTATGCTATATTTTATGACTATCTATATTCTCTGATAGAGCATAATCTCTACCCTGTGATGAATTTGATTTATTTCTAAACTTCAATAAAACTGTAAAAAAAAAAAGTATAGAAAGTATCTTTGAAGTCAGTACAGGCTTTTAATGTATTATAAGCCTGAAGAGATAGATAGATAGATAGATAGATAGATAGATAGATAGATAGATAGATAGATAGATAGATGGATGGATAGACAGACAGACAGACAGATAATTTTTTTTATGAGGCGCCCAATTCCTGGGACTCTGGGCACCATACCATAAAACAATAATACAAAACCTAATTAATTAAAAATAAGCAAAAAACGCTCATATAATACAATCATTATAGATACAGATGGCCATCAATCTATTCAAACAGCGCCAAAGGGAGCCCCCTCAAAAAGTCAGGTAAAGAGTTCCACAGGGTTGTTTCAGCCACCGCAAATGCTCTGTATCCCGAATGCCGCAACCTAACCCTGGGAACCCCAAGGAGGCCTCCCTCGGCAGAACGGAGTGCCTGGTCTGGGCGGTAAGGGACAAGGAGATCTTGCAGATAGGCGGGGCCCCCATCATGCAGGGTCTTGTAGGTAAGGAGCACTATCTTGAAGACAATCCTTCACCTGACTGGCAGCCAGTGCAGTCCGCAGAGAACTGGGGTAATATGCTCACATTTCCTTACCCCAGTCAAAAGTCTCGTGGCCATATTCTGCACCAGCTGCAGCCTGCTGAGCTTGCCTTCAGATAATCCAAGGTACAGGGCATTACAGTAATCCAGCCTGGAAGTGATAAAAGCATGTACCAGTGTGGGCATGTCCTCAGAAGGGATCAGGGCTCCGATTCAGGCGATATTCTTAAAATGATAAAATCCAATTTTGACCATAGCCAGCACCTGAGCATCAAGCGTCAGGCCGTCATCTAGGATCACACCCAAATCCTTCACCTGTCTAAAAGGGCCAAGAGAAACACCTAAACACTAGGCTAGGGGGCAACCCCCCATCCCCCCTCCTACATGACAACATGGCTCCACCACCAATACCTCAGTCTTATCTGGGTTGAGCCCCAAGTCAGTTGTGAGTCATCCGTGACTGGATTTCCTTGAGGTAGCTGTTAAATTCGGAGTCTGACACCTGGGCATCGGGTGCACAGGAAGAGTACAGTTGGGTATCATCTGCATAGCAGGAAAAACCCAACCCATACCGCCTAATAATGTCCCTCAATGGCAGCATGTACACCATGAACAATAAGGGCCACAAGACCGACCCCACGGAACCCCACAGCTCAGAGGCTTCAGGTTAGATGAGACAAGTCCCATCTTTACCCTCTGCACTCTGTCTGTCAGATATGACCTGAATCAGTTGATGACATTATCAGACAGGCCACACCAGAACCGCAGGTAGTCCAGCAGCACCATCATGGTCCATCATGTCAAATGCCACAGAGAGGTCCAGGAAAACCAACATGGCATGGGCTCTGCTGTCCCTCACCATCAGGAGATCATTAAGCACCCTTACCAGGGCAGTCTCCATACTATTCCCCACCCAGAACCCAGACTGGAAAGGCTCATAGGTAGAAGAAGATAAGAAATGTCTCTCAAGCTGAATGGCCACCACTTTCTCTATAGCCGTCCCTATAAACGGGAGGTTTGAGACCGGCCTTTAGTTGCTGAGGCAGTCTGGGTTCAAAGAAGGCTTCTTTAAAAGGGGTCTAACTAGAGCCTCTTTCAAGGACAATGGGAAGACCCCACTCCTCAATGAACTCCAGACAACCTCAGAAACCACAGGTCCTATCAAGTCTGCACATCCAACCAAAAGGCAGGTCAGACCTGGGCTCAGATCACAATGTGTAGGCTACAGCTTTGAGATCATCCCTATCACCTTCTCCACCCCAACCAGCTCAAACTCATCCCAGACAGGAGTAGTGTTTCAACACAACTCAGGCTGGACACTGCATCCCTTTTGAGAGATACTTGAGGAGACCTCAGCCTTGATAGAGAACACCTTGTTGGCGAAGAACAGAACCAACTCCTAACACCTAGTGCTAAAACCTGTTCCTCCAGCACGGAAACAGACAGAATGTAAAAGCCTGCCTATTGTACTGAAAAGCTGAGCTAGTCTGCTCCTCACCGCAGCAATCTCCCTAGACAGAAACTCCACCTTCTTTCTGGAGATTGCCCACTGATAGTCAGCATAATGTGACCTCAGGGCCAATTTGTCCTCCATCTAGCCAGATCTTCTCCAGCACCTCTCTAACCATCACCCCTTAGTCTCTTAACTCCAGAGATCCTCATCATACGAAGGAGGTCTCCGGTGAGTAGACAAGGGGTGGACATGAATGGGTGCAATTGAGTCAAAGGGCACAATCAAAGCCCCATTATAGGTTGCCAATGTTTCCTCTGGCCCAATCGCTCAAGCTGCCCCAACACTTGATAGGTCCAGCACTGCTGATAATAGACCCATAGAGGAAACTCTTCTTAACGGGTGGTACCGGACCATCTCCACAGCGGCAGGACCATCTGGGTGGCCCTAAATATTAAACCCATGGTGCTGTGATCGGACCAAACCACTGGATCAACACAGAGGACAATAATATTTAAGCCTGCTGAAAAAATGAAGTCCAATGTGTGGTCACCCGAGTGTGTTGCAGAGGTTACATTTTGCGTCAGGCCCAGGGCCTCCATGCTCATAAGGAGATTGTTTTGAAATTTAAAGAGCCCGCTGTTAACCCAAGCATTAAAGTCCCCCAGAATCAACCACCTGGAGGACTCCAGCACCAGGCTGGCAATGAGCTCCTCGATCTCCCTCAAAAAGTCCCCATCTAATCCCAAGGGATGATACAGCAGGAGAACCCTGAAGTCTGCATCCACACTTCCCCAGGAAGCCACACATTCAAAGGACCATGTAGGACCTACAGTTAGCACCATGAGGTTCAGGCTAGATTTAAAGCAAATGGCCACTGCCCCACTCCTGTGATCCTCTCTCGGGGTGTGTATCATGGAGTACCCAGCCAGTACTGCTACCTCCAAAATAGGAGCAGCATTTTGATCCAGCCAGGTCTCCATGATGCAAGCCAGGTTGACTGAGGATATCAAGTTCGCCATTATGGCAGTCTTATTCCTCATCGACCTGGCATTGCATAAAACAATCCGAGTAGGATGAGGTGAGACAGCTGGGTCAATCATCTGCCCACTCTCTAAGGTGGAGCCCTTGGGTATGGGAACTAAGCATGGCAACCCCCCTCTCAATTTCCCATTTTGCCCCAAGGTGTCTCCTTGCCTTCACCACCCAAATCCCAGACACTCCGGCAGCCACTTAGGTTCAACCTCTCTGGACCCCCCTCCGGGCTATCCTCAAGGACCTACACCTCCAATAGGCCTCAGCTGGGAGTGTTGGAAACTCAAAGGGACAGAGGTCACGGAGAAGCCCCCAACCCGGAGTAGCTACACCTTAAGGGTTTCTATCCCAAACACATTTTAACCTAGACCATCCTCAAATAACCAAGTCCTTTAAAACATCCACTATCACTCAACCCCAAATGAAACCTGCAAATTAAATACAACCCTCACAATTCCAACCCTCACCACCCACCCACAATAAAAAATTCCACAACCATGATCACGTGACACCGGCGATGCACTAGCAGTGCTTTACCAGAGCTCCCCAGCACCATGCTAAAAATAAAACAAATCCCCAACTTTTGGTACCTTTTCTCACAAAATTCACCACTAAATGCCTTGGATCAGAGACAAAATCTGTAATGACAGGGAAAGCAGCTTTAGAAAACGATCCGGCACCTCATTCATTGGCGATGTCATCGGAAGGGGAAGAAGATCAGGCAGTGACCCTGGAGGCCAAGCGTACTCAATGCAGTTCATCACCACTCTACCCCATTCCTCAGATCTCGGAGGACATCTCCTCGGCCCAAGCACGTGCAGACCTGTCAGTAATTAAACAGGCAGTACTTACCCCGGTAGCAGACATAAAGGACATCAATCCCACTTTAAAAGAGCTATCTACCAGGGTGTCAGATGCTGAATCTCAGATTTCATCACTTGAGGATCACTGCAACTGTACAGACCCTGAGATAATGCATCTGAGGAGATCATTTGCGGCTCTAGAAACTAAAATAGATGACTTGGAAGAGAGGAATCAGTGCAACAATTTGGCGATACTGGGGTTACCTGAAGGAGAAGAAGGTCCGAATATGCTAGACTTTGTGCAGAAATTCTGTGTAAAAATCATCGGGCCCTCCCCTAATGGTCCCAGTAATGTAACAGAGAGAGCCACAGAGCCCTTAGGGCTAAACCCCCACCAGAGGATCCTCCCCGACTGATCATATTTAAACTACTAAACTTTTTGGACTGGGATTATATACTAAAGAAAACAAAAGGTCTGGAGTCAATAATGTGGGCAATTAGAATTGTGCAGGAGCTTACCTTCAAAGTGCGCCAAACTAGGTCTGTGTACCACCCTCTCTTGAATAAGCTTTGGGCAGCACAAGTGAAACACAGGTTGCTTTACCCTTCGCGTTTGGAAGTAACTACTATGTCGGGCAAAAAGCACTTCAAATCAGCAGAACAAGCAGCTGCAGAATTGCTCCATATTTTCCCTGACCTGTTTCGTCCCAAAACATGAGGACTGTAAATCTCCAAGTTAAACCTGGAGTTAGTATTAAGTCACGGGCTGTCTATCAACAGACCTGGAAATAACATTACACTGAAGGAGCTTGTTGGTGGAGAATTCACTATGCTGGCTGAAGCATGAAGTTTGTATCCTCTTCTGTTCTATCCTGAGCTTTCAGTATAATCTGGGACCCTTAAAGGCATTTGCTATGGGACAACAATTTGTCTATCTTTTACTGTATGTATCTTGTGCGCCATCTACTGGACTAAACATGCTAAGACTGCTGTCCTGCTACATGACAACTCTGCTCCTTGTCTTAGGTTAATTAAGAGGGTCCTTAAGGAAATGTTTTACCTTTAATTATTATTACAACTTTATTATTAAGAACTCAGCTCGACCCAAGTACTACCAGTGTGAGTTTACTGAGCTTACTATTCTTCTTTTCCCGGAGTAGTTTCCTACCAGATGTTCTAGCTGACATCTTAGACAATTATATTATAAAATTAAACAACAAGACTGCCGGTTTAGCAAGACGGTCATTTTATTTCTACTGACTGCAGGATAGTTATATATCATTTATTAGGTAGTACCAGCCAACGACAAAAGGCTCAAGAAGGGGTATTACCAATTTGGTTGAATGCTTTATTATTAAGGATGTTTTCATTTACCCTAATTTTTATTATTTTTTTATTATTATTATTTTAGGCCTTATGTCTGGCTCAGTTGGATCCCAGCTCTATCTCTCCACAACATTATGAAAAGTAAACGGGGACAGGTTGAGTCTCCATAGAGCTGAGTCCATCGAGGCCAGAGTTGGGGATTAAAGCAACAGTTCAGTTCAGAGGTGATGCTGGGGGCTAGCCTCGCCCCGCTTCAGATTGTTGCATTATTAGCAGTAGGCAAGAGGCCAGGCAAGTCTGAATTTTTGTGTACATAGTTTATCTATTCTAGTTCAACTTAGATTTTTAAGGAATTTTGACTGTTTGTTATTTGATGAGGGTGCATTTGGGGAATTTGTTCAGATTCTTGGGGGTGGTGGGAGGGTTTGGATGCATCACAACCTTCTCAGGTTATATGCGCATAATCCAGTTCTGATCAATATATTTTATATATATATATATATATATATATATATATATATATATATAAATATAATGGCTACTGCAATTTAATTTATTACTTGGAATGTAAAAGGTGGGAGGGACAATAGAAAAAAGTATGTTTTATTGAGACATCTGCATCAATTTACTCCCCAAGTGGTGTTTTTGCAACAGACACACATGTTAGATAACCAGTTATCTTGTTTAACGAAATTATGGGCGGCTAAGGCATGTGGGGCGCGCAATAGTCCACACCAAAGAGGTATAGCAATCCTCATATCAAAATCCATCCCCTTTATCCTAATAGCTGAAGTTAAAGATCCTGAGGGTCGGTATATTTTTATATATGGCATACTGGAAAATATTGAGCTCCTTTTGGGCTTGGTATATAGCCCCAACTTGGACACACCCAGCTTTTTTCCAATCCTAGCTTCAGCTATGGCATCCTTCAGTCACTTGCCAATCATTTTAGGTGGTGACTGGAACTTAGTCCAGGCCAACAAAATAGACTACACCTATCGTACTAAATCCAGTTTGTCCCCTGGCCAGAGGGCACTAATCGAATTTTCAGATCTAACGGGTCTATTGGATCCTTAGAGGCTTATCCACCCCAGTGTTCGGGAATTTACTTTCTTCTCCATGCCGCACAGAGTATTATATAGGATAGATTTCTTTCTGATTAGCAAGCAGCTAATACCTGGGAATCTCGACAGCAGTATTCAGGCACGGGTCATATCGGACCACTCACCGGTCTTGTTAGTTTTAGATGCTCCCACCTTTCCCCAGCGTCCCCATACATGGTCACTGAACAATCAGTTGCTACAGGACCCAGAAATTATAACCCATTTAAAAACAGTATATAGTGACAATTATACAATGCAATCAAGATGCTTCTATCCCCTTCAATTTTGTCTAGGGTAGTCTCAAACTACATGTAGAAGGGAGCTTATTCAATTGGCATTTCTTAGGAAGAAAAAGTGACAAACCCAGGTAAACCATTGGCTCAGTCAAATCCGAACCCTAGAGCAGAACCTTTCCAGCTCTTCTCCTGAGTCTTCCCGAGAGGAGCTGGCAAAACTGTGGGCACAATATTTGGAGTTTCTTCTAGACAAAGTGGATAAGGCTGCGGACAAACTAAAAGCAACATACACAGGACAAGGTAATAAAGCCAGTAAGCTTTTAGCACTGTCAATTATAGATGGAAAGCAGATGGTAACTATGGTCTCCAAATTTTATTAATCACTTTACTCTGCCACTCCAGTCGATCAGACTAGTATAGCAGCCCAAGAACTTTTTCTATCATCAGCTCATCTCCCTTCACTTAAAGATGCCCAAATCCCATCTCTGCTAGGACCCATCACGGAGTTAGAGATGACCTCGGCCATTGATTCATTACCTCTCAATAAAGCCCCTGGTCCTGATGGATTTACTGCCCTTTTTTATAAAATGCATAAAGACTTAGTAGTCCCACTTCTCTCCACTCTTTTTAACTATTGGAGTAACCATCCTCCTATAGACAGGTCACTATTTGAAGCACCTATAGTGCTGTTGCCCAAGCCTGGGAAGGATCCATCTAAGCCAGAAAATGACTGCCCTATATCAGCGATTAACAGTGATATTAAATTGCATGCTACATTTTAGCTCTTGAATTGGGATTCTCTCCTTGGCCCTGAACAAGTCGGTTTTGTGGTGGGCAGGAATTCGAGTGTATATCTCAGAAAACGTTTACATTTCTTTTCTGTGTCCATGGAGACCTCACAAGATGCTGTGCTGGTCTCTCTGGACACAGACGAAGCATTTGACAAGGTTTCTTGCCTTATCTTTTTAGAGCCCTGGAGAACTATAACTTCCCACAAGAATTTATTAACAGAGAATTTATTAACAGAATAAAAGTACTATATACACTCCCTTCTGCATGTATTTTATGCAATAATGAGTTGTCTGAAGCCTTCCAATTATCCAGAGGTACCTGGCAGGGCTGTCCCCTATCCCCCTATCTATTCAACGTATGCCTTGAACCTCTAACCAGAATGGTAAACTTGTCCCCCAGTGTCAAGAGTATAACTGTGGGAGAGGGCTCATACAAATGATCATCCTTTGCAGATGACATTATGCTCCAGCTTTCAGACTGGACTAAGTCCCTACCTGAAACCCTAAGAATGACTTTTTCTGGTTATAAATTAAATTCCGCTAAAACGGTAGTATATCCCATTTCTGCCCTTAACCCCAAACCTTTTTGTCAACAACTAGTTCTCCAATTTGAGACTTCGGCTCTGAACTACCTAGGCATCAAACTTTTCAAAAGATATTTATAAATTAAAGGCCCTAATTCTTGACCCAGTGCTCCAACAAATCGATAAAGATTTGAATAGATGGCGACATTTACTGTACCACTATCCCTATGGGGTAGAGTAAATCTTGTAAACATGTGTGTACTTCCAAAGTTACTCTGTCCCTAGGTATGCTGAATCTTTATTTGCCAAAACAATGGTTTTCAAAACTGTTGTCATTATGCTCTTCTTTCCTCTGGCTAGACAAGCCAACCCGTAGATCATACTGGAAATTGTACAGATCATATAAATATGGGAGGCTACAATTGCCAGATTTTTTTCAGATATTATCTAGCCTTGCATGGCGCCAAATATTTAAAATGGGGAGATGTACCCAATTTGTCCTCTTCCTCTTCCTGTTGGTTGGATATAGAATATTCGTTGGTTAAAAAGTACAATGTTTCCTTGGAATCCTAACTTTATCTCCCTATTCTAGGCTCCTGGGGATCTCCGCAATTCACCAATAGGTTGGAGTGTTAGAGTCCACGATCAGTTGGGTACAACTTTAAAAATATCCAATACCAGAATGATGACACAACCTTTGTTTACAAATTGTAATTTATGCATTGCTGGTAAACCCATACCATCATCCATTTGGCCATCCTTATCAAACATTAAAGTGGGTGACATGGTAGTTAATAATAGCATACTCTCCTTCCAAGAGGTGAAGAACTGCTTTGGGTCCCCCCCCTACTTTCTTTTTCAAGTATATGCAAATCAATAACTGTATCAAATAGTTTTTAGGACCTGCCCCTTTGCCAGATGTGTCTCACTCGCCATTTCAAGAACTTATTCAATATACCAGCAAATGAAAAGCAATATCTGGTATAGGATTGGGCAGACTGACCCGCAGAAAATTAGAACCCCCCTAGATCCAATGCGGCCCGACGGACCCAGATCAATAAGAGTCATGTGCTTATAAGTACCAACTCCGGGTCCATCGGCCACATCCCTTTTAAAAAGCTTTCTTTTTTTTACCTTTTGTGCAGCACTTCTCTCTGCCTCCTCTATTGGGAGCTTCTGAGCCCATCTGTCTGGCAGTCACATGATCACAACATAATTTCTTCATGTGGTTGCCGGGGTTGAGGACAGCAGAGCAATGTGGGAGCTGCAGGAGCGAGCCGATATGGCTCATGAATGAGCGCGCCAGCCCAGAAGGGACCACAGAAGGGTGGAGAACTCAACTGGCCATATCTAGCCAGACCAACAGGTAGGCAGCCTATAGGTGAATTGCAGACTGCCTGTCAGTCCTGGCTATTGGTTGATGCGATGGGTGGGCAGAGCTGTCAATTTCCTTGGCTTGGCATCAGTTGGAAGAGGCACCATACAGCTGAAAAATATCAGCGAGAATGGATACTATCCCAGTCTTGCGCGAATCTTCACGTTTTGGCATTGGCATACAGTTATATTTCGTACTGAGTGTGCTGTGCAGTGCACTGTGCTTGTCTTCTTGATCTCATTGACTCATTCTCAGCTAATAAAAAATTAGGGAATAAGGAAGTAAAAAGTTAAAGGAAGGACTAAGGCATAACTGTGAAGGGAGTGGAGGGAAGGGAGAGAAGATCGTGGGTAGGGCAGGGAGGGCTGTCTGCAAGGCTCCTGGTGGAGGACCAAAGTTTAAATACATAAATATCACAAAAAGTGAAAAAATATATATATATATTCAGTAGTCACCTGGCCCCTGAGAGAGAGCAGAGGTACTTGGGAACAACTGAGGTCTAAATAAAAACAAAAACTACATTTAGGCAAAAACATTTTTGTGTGTAATAACAAAAATTAAACCAACCTACTGTGGTGGAAGGGGGAGTGTGGTTGTGAGGGCAAACCTGTACTGAGTGGGCAGAGAAAAGTGGGAACAACTGAGAGGACTATAAATCTGCGGTACTGCGACAGTTGAGAAATATTCCTTGTGTGTTATAAAAAAAAATAGGTAATGTCGTGGAAGGGGGAGTGTGGCTGTGAGGGTGGACCTGTACTGAGTGGGCCGAGGAAAGTGGGAACAACTGAGAGGACTAAATAAAAAGAAAACACACTGGAAAAAGCATTTTGTGTGTAAATTAAAAAACAAACAAACAAAAAAAAAAAACTAAAATGTGCACCAGACAGGGTGAGGTGGAGGCTGAAATGGGTAAAGGTATGGGGAAACGTATAGCACAAACAACACTGCACAGCCCAACTGGTAAAATACCAGTTGCTGGTACTTCATCTGGTAGCAGTAGTGGTTCTTCCACAATGTTGTCCAAACAGACAGAAAAAGCCAAAACTACCTTAATTAAAACTAAAGGAGTTGTCGGCACCACAAGGAGTGGCAAGCCAAGATATGGTACCTATGTGTACCTTAGTGCCAGTACAGATTTAAATGAAATGGGGGGGGGGAATCTAGCTCTGAGGAGAGTAATGATTATGAAATTGTGGATCTAAACAAGAAGGGAGAAAAGCAGAAGTAAATGAAAAGCCAGAATGAGGCAGAGGTGGCAGTTGCACAGACACAGGATGAGTGCAATGATTTGGACTTGAATGGTGAGATGGGCAGTTTGGGCACGAACAGTGTGGTGCGGGTGCAGGAGAAACAGAATGAGGGGGCAGTACATTTAGATTTAGGTTCTGTCACTGGCCTGGAGGAGCTGTTGGATGATGATAATGGTGAAACAGAAAAAGACCATGATGAGCAGCTTCCCAGTGCTGAGAAAGAACAACATAGTGAAAGCGACAAAGGAGGACAGTATAGTATGCCTGGTAATAAAACAAAAAAGGTGGCATCTTATCATCTTATGTGTGGTCTCACTTTTCTCTGGCTGCCAGTAATAAGTTACAAGTAGTTTGCTCTATATGTAAAAGGACCATCAGCAGAGGGAGCAAAAAAAGTGCTTTGGGCACCTCAGCATTAAAAAGACATTTAGAGAGATGTCACCCATTGCATCTCAAGCATGATTTTTTTGGTCAGAGAGAAAGACAACATGCAAGCAGAGTTATGTCAGACTACACCTGCTGCACCTGTTATATCAAGTGATAGCAGCAGCCCTGCTGCTTCAGTTGTACTATCAACTCCTTCTCTGTCTTCTTCTAGAATAAGTACTACAAACAGTCCCCTTTTGCCCTTCTCATCATCCAGCACTCCTAAGGCTGGCCATCTGAAAACTTCAACTGCTAGAAGACAGCTCACGATTCCAGAGACAATTGAACGTAAAGCTAAGTACCAGCATAGTCATCCAGAGGCAACTGCTGTAACAATACTAATTTCAGAGATGATAGCACTGGACTTACAGCCTTACAGAATTGTGGAGCATGTAGGATTCAAAAGGCTTTTGAATCACCTGTCACCACGATACAGTATTCCATCCAGGAAATAATTCTCGACTGTTGCAATATCGCAGATGTATGATTTCGTAAGTGCTACACTGAAAAATGCTTTAAAAGATGCAGTTGCTGGGGTTGTCCATCTCACTACTGGCATATGGACAAGCTGCCAGTCAGAACTATTTATGTCACTGCCTGCGCATTGGGTATCGTTTTCTCCCTGTAGTGACACTGACAATTCCCCTCTGAAACTGGCTTCCCTTCGCATCCAGTATATCCCGCAGGATCACGCATCTTCCAAAATCCTGGATGAGCTCAACAGAGAGATACAGTGCTGGCTTACATCACAAGGGCTTTCTGTAGGTTTTATTGCGGCTGACAATGGTTCAAACATAAAGAAAGCATTGTCTGATGGGGGCTTTCTCCACATTCAATGTTTTGCACACTGCCCAAATTTGATTGTGCATGCATTTATGGAAGAGGACAGAAATAGAAAGGCTCTCACACATGGCAAAAAGAATATGCACACATTTCAGCAACTCCTGCAAAGCACGCAAATGCCTTCGGGCCATACAAGAAGAGCACGGACTGCCTCATAATACACTTATCCAGGAAGCTGCAACGAGGTGGAACTCTACCTTTTACATGTTGCAAAGATTGCTGATGCAAAAAAGGCTGTAAAACAGTACACACTAGAGAACAGCAAAGGGGATGCTGATGTGTATATTACTCCTCAGCAGTGGGCTGTTTTAGAACTTCTCGTCAAGATACTGCAACCTTTTGAGGAAATGACTAGTGAAGTGAGTTCCAACAGTGCCACACTCAGCCAAATAATGCCATTGATCAAGATTGTTAGATTTCGGCTGAATGCAGTCAGGGATGAGTTGGAAGGTAAAAGAAGTCAGTTTCAGATAGGAGAGTCTAGTGCAACTGAAAGGGACTTGCCACCCAGAATAAAAAAAGATATAGTACATAGAATGATTAAAAAAGTTAGAGATGATGAGAAACTTGGTGAAATGCTCATGGCAGAACATTACATTATTGCAACAGTACTAGACCCACAGTACAAGATGAAACACCTCTCACAGTATGACCCAAATGTGTTCCAAAACCGCAGACTGAAAATTATTCAAGAAGTAGATTTGCTTTTGAAAAAAAACATGACAACAGATGCAGCCCCCTCATCCATGCCTCCTGCACCTTCACGGCTCTCTCTTCTCAGTCAGGCTACAAAACAGTCAGCTGCTGCCATTCATTCTACACCCAGCAGTCATCTTTGGGGTCACTTGGATGCTGTCATCCTTGAAAAATCAGCCTTCCTTCCCATTTGTCACTGCTTCGGCCCAGGTCATGGTTGACTGTTATTTAGCAGAAAATGGTATTGAATGGAATGAAGATCCCATTAAGTACTGGCAAAGCAAGGAGCCTGTATGGCCTGCACTTGTGCAGGTAGCCTTGAAGTCCATGGTCTGTCCCCCAACCAGTGTATTTTCTGAACGACTCTAGCTGTGCAGATACACGATCTAGGATGCTACCAGAAAATGCTGAGAAGTTAACATTCTTAAAAATAAACCTTCCATTGAGTGGTTGCACCTATGAACCGGAGACAGCAAATACATTTCACAGTGACCTCAAAGAATACTGCTTGGAAGAGTTGAAAGATCAGTTTTTCAGATAAATAAATCAGTACTTAAGTAAGCCCATATGTGGTCTACACAATTTTTGTACCTGATGGCACAACATTTTCAGCATGTCCTAATGGACTTGTGTAATTTTTGGACTGCCTGAACCTGATAGCACTCTTTTCGCAGCATGTCCTAATGGACTTGTGTAATTTCTGGACCACCTGTAGTTGAGCCTGATAGCAGAATGTTTTCAGTATGTAATAATTTCTGGATTGCTTGAACATGATGACACAGTCTATCAGAATGTATTAATGGACTTGTCTAATTTTTGCATTTTTGGATTACCTAAATGTAGGTCTTTGCCCACTCAGTACAGGCTCAACCTCACAGCCACTCTCCCCCTTCCAACACAGTAGCTAGGTTCTCTGGATTCCTAATGACATGCAGTTATTGTTTTGGTAGGGGTTCCCCTAAATGTGTTATCAGTTTGGGTGAGTGGGTGGAGGGGACCCCATGCTACAGAAAATAACTGCATGACTCTCAGTGGAGCAGAGAAGGAACTGGTGCAACAATAACAAACTGATATTTGTTAGGAGGAAGTAGGCTGTTGGTTAGCTAAAACCTGCAGCTTATCGAATAGGTAGGGAAATGGGCAGACTGGGTGGGCCAAGCAGTCCTTATCTGCCGTCAAATTCTATGTTTCTGTATTTCTTTGCTTTGTCCATTGTATAGTGTGTGCTACTAAATGGGAATGGGATTCCTCCTCTGAGGCCAGACAGGTCAGTTTACAGTTGCCGCACTAGTACTACTGAGTTTGACTCTGAGACAGGAAACAGACAGAGGTCAACTGCATGACCACCATATTCAATTGACCAGCACATCAGTGCTATAAACTCATTTTCATATCCTGAAATGCTGACTACAATTCTATGTGTGTGTCACAGATCTCAATGTCGTCTTATGCAATTGTATAGCAGATTTGCCATTTTCACCACATTTTACAAAAGGTTCTGATTTAAATCAGGACTAATCAGAACTTATCAGGACTTTGGCCTGGATCCTGATCCTGATAATAAAGATCAGGACCTTTTTGGGTCCACCCAACCCTAATCTAGTATATATAAGGCCCTCATACTTCCTGACTGTACTCTGGTTTCCCCTACTGCTTATTATTGGCAAAATCTCCTAAGACCTTCATGGTCCTCCTCATATTGGCACACTGTCTGGAATTCCACTTATACCTTTATTAAGCAAGATAAGATCAGATTGTTGCAATTTACCATATTACATAACCATTACCTTACTCCCTATGCTTTGTTCCACATGAAAAAATTATCCTCACCGGTGTGCTCAATCTGTGAAATGCCAGATGATACCCTTTTCCATAATCTGTGGGAATGTCCACCTTCTAAACAGTTATGGGATATGGTGCATACCCAGATATCCTCGTTGTTGGGGCATAAGAATTACCTTATTCCAGAGATATGCCTCCTCAGGGACTACTCCACCATAAATAAGCCTCTGCACAAATATTATATAGAGAATAATGTATGGGGAGGTGGTTATAATGAGAATTTTACACACACCTGAGGTGTGGGATGCCACATAAACCCCAAGGGGTTTATTAAGGCATCCCACACCGAGGGTGTGTGTAAAATTCCAGTTTGAACCACCTCCCCAAACCTTATTTTATATAATTGCTGACCTTCATTTTTTCGCTCATAGGAAGTTTACATGACAAACTGTGCCATTTTGCAAAAGAGTGTGGAGTACTCTGATTCATTAACTGTTTTTTATTAAAGGACTTTGTAATAGTGAAATAGATTTTAACTGAATGATTTAATTACATTTCTTTTTTTTAGTCTTTGAAATTGTGTTAACTTACAGTACTTGAAACAGCGAGGTCCGTTTTGTAAGTTCACTTAGTAACCGTGTTTTCTATGAGAAGTAAATCTAGTTTCTGAAACTGTAAATGGTGTTAAACAAAGAAAACGTTTAAAGATTTTGTAAGAATATTTTAAGTTCTTAGGTTTTTACCATTTCTTGTTGCTAAGTGCAAGGGTTCCAGCTTGCCAAGTGGTTATGCTGTTCAGAGTAAGCTGCTTAAAGAGCTCATGATGCCTGTGAGGAGAAAGAGATTTGTTTAGTGTGTGTTAGGGATGATGAGAAAAGTTTCTACCTTAGCTTAACTTATCTTGATAGTCTTTCTCTGTGTTATAGAGGACATAGGGTGTTGATTTGAAGCGGCGAGAGGACGAAGCCAGCTGACAGACCGTGAGTTTCAGATTAAATGTGGTTTGTTTTATGGGTGTGGATGGCTCGTGGTTTTCCTAGAGAAAGCTGGTGCGTGTTTGCTGTTATAACCAGCCCAGCTGGTTATAATGGCAAATTATAACCGGCTTTCTCCATGGGAAAAAATGAAGGACAGAAATTATGTAGCTTTAATCTCTCTAGTAACTAAATTAATAATACTCAAGACACTGGCTAGGCCCCTGGTCACCTTCATATTCGGAATGGGTACAGGAGTGTTTGACAGCAATATCAGCAAAAAAGCAATAAGGAACTCTAATGGCAATCAAACCAGAGCTAAGTCATGTTGGAAGGAATTGTATTCATTTTTCATTCAATAGTTATGCAGTCTTGTATAACCTATGTAACGTACCTAGATAACCGGGGTGATGCACCGGGAAGGGGGGTTGGGGGGCATTAAGGGTGTTTTCTTTTTCTTTTTTATTACCCCCCTTTTGTTATTTTTTGTTATTGTTTGTTATTCTAAGTCATCTTTTATTTTTGTACAGAAAAAAATCTATAAAATATATTAAGTTGCAAAAAAAAATTCCACAACCACACATATCACACACACACACACGAGCACTCACTAAACACACTCCAGTTATAATTACTAATAAAATGAAAAACTAGCAGCACAGTCCTCTATTCGTCATGTATAGTTCTAATTTAAGGCAGTTCGTTGTCCAATGATTCCAGTAAGGATACACAGTTTTATTTTAGAAGCATGCCAGAAAACCCCACCATAGGTCTCATGTATT
This sequence comes from Neoceratodus forsteri, assembly GCA_016271365.2. Classification (NCBI taxonomy): domain Eukaryota; kingdom Metazoa; phylum Chordata; order Ceratodontiformes; family Ceratodontidae; genus Neoceratodus; species Neoceratodus forsteri. The sequence continues at coordinate 743,261,911 of CM057459.1, forward strand.
GGAAAATATTGACGGGTGAACTCTCATCACCACCCTCCCAGTTTGTCCAAGTATTGTGGTACTCTCACTGCCACAGCTATTTTATTTTAAATGTAAATTCAACAGAACCTGAGGCTCTCCCACTGCCCCACCAATTTAATTTCAACCAGCACAGTACAGTACCCAAAGGATCCAAAAATTTAATTCATTAGTCTAATACATTGGTTTATTGCAGATTTCTGAGGAAATCACAGGGTACTGTGGGTAGTAGAGTTGCTCAGATTTTGGATTACAAATACAGAATCACTGTATTCCAATTCATTTTTAGGATTTCAGTTTTATGGACAAAAAAAAAATTCTTGAATTCAAAATCAGAATCCAATTTCACATGTGAATGTAGTTTTATGAAACACTGCCCCTTCCTCATCTCTTATACAGCTGGTGCTGCTGGGTGCTGGTGTGGGGGTCTCGAGGTTACTGGTGGAGGGGCTGTTGAACAGTGGACACCTTGGAGGCTGGGGACTTGGAGGGAGGGTCATCTTTCATAGACTGGCTGCTAGTTCACAGTAGCACTGATGGATCTGGACAACAAAGGGGACTAGAGTGGAACACCAGCTGAATGAAATCTATGCCACCTCGGCCCCGGGGACCCCAGTCAGTTGGTAAGGGACAGCAGCAAGAGTGGGAGGTTGGTTATTCTGAGTTACTGGGTGAGGGAGGTTTTACTTCAAGGTTAAAGGGACACTGTCAGCTTTGCAGGCATTTTTATGACCCCCTACTCTGTGTGCCTGCCTGTAATCTGCACTCTAAACACAGTTGCTGAGCTGACTGTCCAATTGCATCTGGGAAATGTGAAAAGAGTCATTTTTACAGAAAACGCATTCTGAGTGGATTGACCCATGCCCTGCTCCCCGTCCCATCCCCTCTGTTGAATTCTACCAAACTCATGCATGACCAAGTTCAGCAATTTTGGCAGCTTGTAAACAAATCAGCTGACATTATGGATTAAAGTGCGCTGATTCTGCAGATACTAGTTCTGCCACACACCGTGCTGTATGTCATAAAGAAATCCTTTCTTGAAAAGTAGAAATGGGACTTGACACATGCGCACCATCGGCACTCAGCACATGCACACTAGTACCAGTGGTGAGCATGAGCCGAGTCCATAATGGGGGGAGGGGCATTTCTTTTAGTGCTGGTGGTGCACATGCACAGAGTCCAATTTCTACTTTTCAAGTAAAGAATTTCTTTATGAAATATGGCGCAGTTTGTGGCAGAACTAGTATCTGCAGAATCAGTGCACTTTAGTCTATAATGCCAACTACTTTACTAGCCACAAAAATGCTGAACTCGTTCATGCACGAGTTCGGCAGGACTCAACAGCGTGGACATGCAGGAGCAGAGCACGGAGAACATAAGGTCAGTCTGCTCAGAATGCATTTTCTTTTAAAAAAAATATTTTCATACTTCCCAGATATAGTTGGACAGTCAGCTCAGTCACTGTGTTTAGAGTGCAGTTTACAGGCACACATAGTTGGGGACCATAAAAACGCCTGCAAAAGCTGACAGTGCCCCTTTAAATGGTGTTGGATGCAGAACCAGAACTTTCAATTCCACCTCCGATTTCATTGCTATGCCTTTACTGGAGACAAAACAGAATTAGAGTCAGAATAAGAAATTCTGAAACTCTGACTAGCTAGTGATAGAATGGATTCCATAGAATTCAAGCACCCCTACTGGGTAGTACAGTGGGTAGGGAGCCCTTTAAAGTACCCTTTTTTTTTTTTACATCATACTTATTCATCCCAGTTAAGGAAGCTGTGGGTTGGGAAACATGATGAACCTAATTTTAGTATTGTTGTATAACTACACACACATAACCCAATATTCCCAAATCAGACTCTACTTATCTCATAAGTAAGGTATCTATCCAGACCTGTAAAGGGTTACCCTTTGTAGGAACAGAATGGTTTTAGGATCAACAAAATGTATGGCCTGAGGAAAAAATTCCCACATTAGAGTTTACCTCAGTCCTAGAACTTGCCTTGCCTTGCTTAGAAAAGGCAGCAATTAAAGGTAGCACTTACCTGCTTCTGGGTGACTTAGGGATGGGATCTGGAACATACTGTAAACGGAGCACCTGTAAAATAAGAATCAAGAGAGTGGTAAAAAAAAAAAAACAAGAGTCCATAGTTCTTGAGAAAGATAGGACAGGTGAAAAGAAAAAATTACTCACCGCAGTAATCTTCTTTCTTCCATGGGGTCCATTAGCATCAGTAACTTTTTGCATTTAGCTGGCTAGGTGCAATTGCCCCGGAAGTGTGCCTTTAAGAGATTTTTCAAAGAGTGTAGGGCTAGCCAATCAAAAGACAGGAGGGGGAGTGAAATGAGTGAAAGCTGTAGACTGCTTCAGAATTTTTTTAAAGGAAAAACGCGAGAAAATGCCCCGGAAAAGAATTAACAGGATTCAAAAAACATGCAAATGTTCAAAAGTGGAAATAGAAACAGCAACACAAGGTAAAAACTCATCAATAACAAACGCCAAATTTGGTAAAAGGTGATTCAAGAGCCCTTCTCCGACAGGTGAACCGGGGAGGAAGGGTGGGAGCTTACTGATGCTAAAGGACCCCATGGAAGAAAGAAGATTACTGCGGTGAGTAATTTTTTCTTCTTATCCCAGGAGTCCTTTAGCATCAGTAACTTTTTGCAGACTACCAAGCAGTACCAAGTGGGAGGCAGGTAGAGAACCTACTTAGGAAAGATGCTCTGCAGAACTGCCCTGCCAAATTTGGCATCAGATCTGGTCTACACATCCAGACTGTAGTGTTTCACAAAGGTGTGCACAGATTTCCAGGTAGCTGCTTTGCAGACATCCAGTAGGGGAATGCCCCTTGCTGCTGCAAGCGAGGCTGCAGTGCCCCTGGTGGAATGGGCCCTGAGCAACACTGGAGGTTGTTGACCAGCTTTCTCATAGCAGAATCTAATACAAGAGACCAACCAACGAGAAATAGTTCTCTTGATAGCTGGTCTTCCTCTGCCTACATCCCCGTAGGTGAGGAACAACTGAGTGGAAGAGCCTCTGGATTGTCTAGTATGCTCTAAGTAGTGAAAGTAGTGAAACCAACTGGCTCAGCCCATCATCTGATAATTTGAAGAATGAGCTTGCAGCCCTTGACCTGTCCCAAATGGTCACTCAGCCTACTAGACTTAACAAAGTAACAGGAACTAGTTCCCTCCTGGATGTAATCCACTCTAACCGACCACATAAAGTAGCATCTGTACAAGTCCTTGTGGACTCTCTCAGTGACCACTCCCCTGTCATTTGTTTTTGGTCCTCCCCCACTATCTACCCGGTGTATAGCAGGACCCCCCGACGCCGCTTTCTCCCCAGAGGTCTAGTCAACCTTAAACGTCACCGCGCCCAAATCAGTTGGACCCCTGTGGCCTGCGCACTTGACATTAACGCTGCCCTAACCTACCTCACCACGGCTTTCAATCATGCCTGTGATCTGTTTGCCCCCTTCAACACACCAAGAAATAAAAAACTGACTGCTGCATGGATAACTCCTGCACTGATCCAACAACTAAAAAAGAGAGATAACCTTTGGCACTTAGCTAATAACTCCGGTAGAGTGGCTGACAGACAAGCCTACAGAGCAGCCCGCAACCAATGCACCTGACCATCAAGCAGGCTAAAGCTAAACACTACCAGGCTGCCTTGACATCCTCCTGGGGCTCGTCCAGAGCTTTCTGGGACAACATTAAAGAACTGAATGGTAAAACCCGCTCCCCCCCTCCATCTCAGATTGTCATAAATGGGGCTGTCTCGACGGACCTAACATGTATTGCCGACTGCCTTAATAAAACCGTCACAGATTTAAGTGCTATCCTCCCTGCCCACTTTTCTGACCCGGTTGCCACACCCACTCATACTCCCATCTCCAGGCCACAATTCCACTTCCGAATGATCTCACCCCATGATGCCAAACCCTTCTTAATAAGGTCTCTGGCCTCCCAGAACCCTAGCAATGACCCCCTCGACTCCAAGATACTCCGCCTCACGCTGGATGTCGTGCTTATTCCCCTCACGCTTATCATAAACAAATCCTTATGCCTCGGCCAATTCCCGGAGGTCTGGAAGCATGCTGAAGTAACCCCCATCCACAAGTCTGGGGACTGTACTCAGCCAAATAACTACAGGCCCATCTCCATCCTCCCCCCCCATCCAAAGCCTTAGAAAAAATAGTAAACACACAGCTCACAGAATACCTCACTAAATACAACCTTCTATGTCCAGAGCAACACGGGTTCGCCTGGCCTGCCAACATCCACCGCCCTTCTGGAATTCTCCCCACCACACACACTCTGCACTCGACAAAGGTCAGTCGCAGGGGTAAGTTTTTATAGACCCATCCAAGGCTCTTCGACACGTGTGTGCCACCCCTGCTATTAAACTCCCTAAGCAAACTGGGTTTCTCATCTGACCCCTGAAGTGGTTCCAAAGCTACCCACATAACAGGTCCCAAAGAGTCAAGCTGAATGGGACCTCTCCTCCTCCTTCCGGTACTCTCTGGGGTCCATCAAGGCTCCATCCTTGGCCCAACCCTTTTCAGCCTATTCCTGAACACCTCCCAGCTCCTGTTCCAGCAAAATATTACTGTGTGCGGACGACGCTGTAATCCTAGCATCACACCCTGACCCACTCCCTCCAAGTCATGCTGCAAGGCGCTTTTCTCCACAATCGAAAAATGGTTCAGTAATCATCGCTCAGTCCTGAATCTAAAGAAAACTAAGTCCATGCTATTTTCACATCGGCAAAACAGCGCCAAGGACTTTCCTCTCCACATCACCACCAGCACGCCCCTTCCACTTGAACAGGTAACTTCCTATAAGTACCTGGGCATCACCTTTGACTCCGGCCTTACTTTCCATGCCCACATTAAAGCCTTGTCATCTGCCATGAACTCCAGGATCGGGCTCCTCTACCGCCACAAAGACTGCCTCCCCGAACCCGCCTTAAAACTAGCCATCACCTCATAGGTATTATCGCTGGCTGGCCATTCGGACTCCCAATTTATGCTGCTGCGACGCCTCCCACTTGTCGAAAGTCAGACCTCCATCAACAAAGCCTGTAGGCTCCTTACCGGTGCCCACAGCAGAACCCACACCTGTCTGCTATACTCCACCACAAAAATACTCACCCTTGAGGAAAGACTGAGATATCAAGCCTGCCTTCTGGCCAAAAAATCCATGTCAGGTCTCTGCCCTCCTGAGGTCTCTGGACCCCTGCAGCTGGCTGCCCGGTCCCTACCCACCCGCAACTCCATCACAGCCACCTTCAATGTTCCCAGAGCTAAGACCTCTCGCTGCCAAAGATCCTTCCATCATTTAGCCCCATATTGGTTCAACTCCCTTCCCGAAACTATCTCCAAGATCCCAGGACTTGGCCGCTTCAAAACCGCCCTCCGCCAACATATTCTTGACAGCCGATGTTGTAAATGCCTGTAGCTGCCCTAACCGGTCCCCCTTAGCCCATCATGCCCTTGCCTACCTGTTTTGACACTACATTTCTGACTGTGACTTCTTGTTTATTTGAATGATATATCTCTTGCTATTTAACAATTGCGTGTAACCTTAAGGAAGTTTGTACCAGTATAATTACTGCCTGTAATTTCCATGCCTGTAATTTCCATGTCGTTATTTATGTCTCTCACCCGTACGTCATCCCTGTGCTAACATCACTTAATTGTTGTCTCCCCCCCAATTGACGAGGTACCTTTGTAAACGAGTCCTTGACTCAAAGGCTGTAAAAAAACTGATCTCTCCAATAAAATAAAAAAAAAAAAATAAAAAAAATAAAAAGATGGCTCTTTTGACATCCAAGCTGTGGGGCTTTTACTCACCAGGAGTAGATGGCTCAGTAAAGAAGACAGGCAGAGTAATGGATTAGTTCAAGTGAAACTCTGAAACCACCTTTGGCAGAAATTTCCTATTTGTCCTGAGCTCAACTTTATCGTTGTGGGGGATGATGTAATTCAGCTCAGTGTACGGGGCCTGTAGGCTCTGAAATCCTCCTGGCAGACGTAATGGCTACCAGGAAGATGGTCTTCTAAGTTACAAACTTGATGTGGGCCGTGGACATAGGCTTGAAAGGTGGATTTACGAGCCCATCTATGCAAAGGTTCAGGCTCCAAGGAGGAACAGGCTCCCTGGTTGGAGGCTGGAGGTGCAAGAGGCCTTTGAAAAACTGTTTAAAAATGTCATGGGAAAAAAATGATTTCTTCTTTCCCACCGAAAGGTAGGCTGAAATTGCCCCCAGGTGTAGCTTGAGTGAAGATGGTTTCAAGTCTGACGCCTGTAGGTGTACTAGGTAGTCAAGCAGCTGAGGGTCTGACGCTGATAGGGGTTCAACCTTTTCGTTTCTGCACCAGAGGGAAAACCTTCTCCGTTTGGCTCCATAAGTCTTCTTAGTGTTTGGTTTTTTAGCCATCCTCAGTATCTTAAGGACTTGTTCAGAGTACTGTGAGGATGGAAACTCTAACTCCTCAAGAACTAGGCTTTGAGGTGAAGAGAGTGCACATCTGGGTACTGCACTCCTGTTTGAGGAAGAGTCAGCAGGGAGCGAGTTGGAGGCAAGTGAATAGGCCTGTTGCAGGACACTGAGAGAAGGAGAGGGTACCAGGCTTGCCTGGCCCAGTCCGGAGCCACTAGGATCATGGATGCAGGCTGCTGCCTGAGTTTCAGCAAAACCCTGAATATCAGGGGAACGGGAGAAAATGTGTATAGGAACCTCCCTGACCAGTCCAGGATCAGGGCATCCAGAGGAAGTGTTCCCGGAACTGGGGGTCTGCAACAGTACTGAGGAAGCTGAAAATTTAGAGGAGAGGCAAACAGATCCACGTCTGGTGTGCCCCACTGCCTGAACACTGTGGCTAGTACTTGCTTGTTCAGTGTCCATTCACTCTGAGCCTGACTGATACGGCTTAGAGCATCTGCCAGAGTACTGAGTTTGCCTGGGAGGTGAATAGCTGAGAGGCTGACTCCCAGGCAGAATACTAGAGACCAGAGCTTCAGAGCTTCTAAACAGAGTATTCCTGATCTGGTACCACCCTGCTTGTTTATGCAGAACATTGCAGTGGTGCTGTCCATTTGAATTTGAACCGCCTGCCCTTCTATGCTGGGAGCGAAAGCTTTGAGAGCTAGTAAGACTGCTCTGAGTTCTAAAAGATTTATGTGCAACTGTGAGTCTTCAGGAGTCCAGTTGCCGCTTACTGAGGCACAGTCTAGATTAGCTCCCCAGCCCAACAGGGAGGCATCTGTGGTGATCACCTTTGTGGGAAGATGAGCCTGAAATGGAACCCCTGCCTGCAAATTTGCAGGGTCCTTCCACCACAGCAAATTTTGGAGGAATTGCTCCGACACTGGTATTAACTTTGAAAATTTGTTGCTTCTCTGAGACAAGTGAGCTCTGAGGTAGGCTTGCAGGAGTCTCATCCTGTACCTAACCCCTGGGACTACTGCAGTCATAGAGGCCATATGTCCCAGAAGTTTGAGGAAATGTCTGACTGGTCTTGGCTGTTCCTGGGTGAAAGAATCTGCCACTGAAAGGAAACTCTGAATTCTTTCCTGTGGGAGGAAAGCATATCCCTTCCAAGTGTCCAGCTGGGCCCTTGTGAAGGTGAGCAGCTGGGTGGGTTCCGGGTGAGACTTATTGAGATTTACCAAGAAACCTAGAGACTCCAGAGTGCGTTCTGTGAGGGAAAGAGATTCCTTGACTTGGCAAGGAGACTTTCCTACTCTGAGCCAGTCATCCAGATAGGGGTAGAGAGCGACATCCAGTCTCCTGAGATGTGCTGCTACCACTGCAAGACACTTGGTAAAGACTCTTGGGGCAGAGGACAGACCGAAGGGCATTGCGGTGAACTGATAGTGACCCGAAGGAAGTTTGAACCTGAGAAACTTCCTGAGAGATCTCCTTATGGGCATGTGGAAGTAGGCGTCCTTTAAGTTGAGGGAGGCTAGCCAGTCACCCTGCTGTAAGGACTATATGACCAGTGACAGAGTGACCATTTTGAATTTGGGTTTCTTCAGATGTTTGTTTAAATATCTGAGATCTAAGATAGGTTGCCACTCCCCAGTTTTCTTTTGTGTCAGAAAATACCTGGAGTAGAGGCCCTTGCCCTTCTCGTGGGTGGGGACCCTCTCCACTGCTCGTAAAGCCAGAAGGTTTTGTACCTCCATTTCCAACAGCAGTATCTGTGATGGTAACAGAGGTCTTGACACCTGGGTACGTTTGAGGTCTGGCAGCTGCTTGATCTGTAATGACAGACCCTTCTCCACTATCTCCAGCACCCACTTGTCCAGCGTGATGAGGGACCAGTGCTGAAGACAGTGAGAGAGTCTGTCTCCAACCGGATATGGGAAGGTGACCTGGACACTCACATAAGGACTTAGACTGAGAAGCAGGTGGCTGGGTAGAGGTGGATCTTCTTTGGCCCCTTCTGCCCCTGCCTCTGAAAGACCCCCTGTACTAGCTAAAGTCAGATTGGGGATAAGGACTGTAAGGCCCGGGAAAAAAACTTCTGCCCCTACGGCCCCTGGGATGGGATCTCTGAGGGGGGGAGGTTTAGGCTTGGATGAATGTCTCTGCCAGGAGGCCTTGTACTCATCGACTTTTTCATGTAGTCAGTGGTTCTGTAATCAAACAACATATTTTGATCACAGGGAAAATCCATGGCCTTGTTCTGAGTGTCTGTGGTCAGACTGGTTGTTCTAAGCCAGGCGAAACATCTCAGAGATATGGCATGGGCCATCGCCCTAGAGGCTGCATCATTATTGTCCTCTGCCATGTGGAATTGGTACATAGTAGCTTCCAAGGCAGTTTTTGATGTACCCACCGGCTCCTGTACCATAGAATCTGATCCGTTGCGGGTGATAGCCTGGACAGATTTCCAAAGGGCTTTCTGATACTTGGCTGTGAATGCCATGTAAGAAGAAAGCCTGAGAAGCAGGGAAGCTGTGGCATACATTTTCTTTTCTATAAAGTCAATTTTCTTGGAATCCTTGTCAGGGGGTGGAAGGCTACAAGGAGACACCAGCTTTCTCACAAGCTGCCTGCTACACTATACTCTCGTGGCTAGGATGTGCAGACAGGAACGCGGTACCATTTTTAGACAATTTATATTTTCTCTCACGCCGCTTATCAACCCCTAGTACTGAAGTGGGGTGTTGAAGCACCTTCATGGTATTTTTTCTAAATGCATTATAGATAGGGACGACCAGGGTCTTTGAGGATGAAAGACCCTTCATCTCCCTATAATCTTCATCAATATCCTGGTTGGGCTCTTGTGTAGGGAGGTCCAGGGTAGCCAGCATATTTTGTATAAATGAAAGACATAGAGGAAGGATCCTCGTGGTCACCCAGGGGATCCCCAAGGTGAGGGTCCTGGAGCTCAAGGCCCTCAAAATCCATGTCAGGGGCATCATAGAATTAATCATCATCTGCGTCACCCTCACAGTCTACAGAACAGAGAACTGTGGAAGAGTGCTTGCCAGCCCCAGTAAATAGAGGACCCATCTTTTGAAGGGTCTGAAACAGTTGCCATGCTTTTTCCATATCTTGCACTGACGGAAGGACCTGCACAGTTTGTAAGTGCTTTGTTGTTTCTGAATGCTTTAGGCTGCCTGTTGTCTCACTATTGGCTTTCCCAGGAGCAAGGGGAGCATATCTGTCTTGACAGAGTTTCTTTTTAGCGACTTCATCAGAGGATTGGTCAAGCTTCCTTTTTTCGTCACTCTTATTACTTTTCAATTTGTGAGGAACTTCATCTTTGGAAGCTTTATTTTTTGACTGGGATCTGGAGGAGTCCTCAGCACCTCTGCCTTTAGTATTAGTATTTTTGAATGGCCCCTCATCGGAAACCTTTGATTTATCCTCAGCCATAATTATCAAAGATTTGTCTGCTATGTTCACCAATTTAAGCAAAGCAAACCAGTTCTGGACCTATAAACTGAGTGCAGGTTTCTGTGAAAATGCCACTGGCCAGTCCTGCCCCAGTTAATAAACTCTGTCTATTACCAGTGCCTTTTTTTTTTTTGGTTATAAAACTGGGATCTATACCAGTGCCAATCTTAATAGAAAACCAGTAATACTCAACTGTTCACAGGTGGCTGCTGGACCCTTACGGACAGTCCTGACACAGATGATACCAAGATCCAGTAACATAACAAAAAAGGTATCCCCATAATTGCCAATCTAGAGAGAAAACCCCCAGGCACTGTTTAAATTTGAAATCTACTGCAGGTGCCTCGCAGTAAACCCCGCGATGTCTGAGGTAAAAAATAAAGCAACTGTCCCCAATTCGACGGTTCCCACAAGAAATTAGTCAAAAATGAAGGAAACCATCGAAAATAAACACCCGTGATAAAATTAGGCTTTAAAGCAAATAGTCGTGGTAAAAATAAAGTCTAAATAGCACCGTTGCGCTAAAAATAAAAAATTTGCAAAGTGTTAATGAAAAAGTAAAAGTTGTCACTCAGCACACTAAAGGAAAATATTTATGAGGAAAACTTTACCCAGATAAGCACTAGGAGGCTGTCAACAAGGAAAGTTAGGAGACACCTCAGAGGCAATATGCTCAGTCCAGCGGAGAAAAAATTCTGAAGCAATCAACAGCTCTCACTCAGTTCTCACCCCCTCCTGTCTTTTGATTGGCTAGCCCTACGCTCTTTAAAAAATCTCTTAAAGGCAAACCTCCGAGGCAATTGCACCTAGCCAGCTAAGTGCAAAAAGTTACTGATAGCTAAAGGACTCCTGGGGTAAGAAGTTAAATAATACTTCTCTGATGGATTGTAGGCGGCTCAGTAGACCTGTAAAAAAAAAAAAGAGAGAGGAATAGGTTAATATAGGTGAATGGGTTCAGACAGCACTGAAAACTATGCAGTGATATCCTAACCACCATCCTGGGGGGGGGTACAGAAGAAAATTATCACAGCCATTGGGATAACACCAGCTACATTTGAGCCCCACATGATCACCTGCACCCCATCACCTGCAAGTGCAGAGCATTTACACTTTATGAGTCAGGGGTCATGGTGGACAGGAAACAGCATGCCCAGGGGAGGCAAAGGACAAATTAAAAGAAGAGACCTTAATTCCCTCTTACTGAATATTATGCATTTTTACATGGTTTTTATTTTATACTGTAATTCATTTTTCCAGGATAGCTCTCATTTCAACTATGATCCTGCTTCTAAACACTGGTTTCTACAGCTGAGTGGACTACAGGTTAAGTGATTGGCTGACAGTCACACTGTATAAACAAGCATTTGTCAATGCTAAATGTTGTCTCGCTGGCATTGGCATTGGTAGTGCCAGAGTTAGAGACGTATAATAGGAATGGCACTGAAGTATTAAAATGATGCCAACCCCACCCCCACCCTGTAGAGACCGACAGGCATTGGGGTATGCCTTTGGGTCATCAGCTATAACGCTCATGCCATTTCGCCTCACCCTACCCTGTAGACACTGACAAATGTCATGGTGTGCTTTGGGATCTTTGGGCATTATACTTACCCCATTCCATAAGGAAATACGCTGAGGTGGGTGCAGTATAGGAGAATGAGGAGAACTTTGTGGCCGAACAGTGTAAGTCACACCACGATGCCTGTCACTGGTTGCAGGGTGGGAGTGGGGGTGGAATGGCGTGAGCATTATAGCCGATGATCCCAAGCCACACCCCTGATGCCTGTCAGTCTCTACAGGGTGGGGTGCTACAGTTGGAAACCCTAACACCGTAGGTGTGTGTTAGTGTTTTCACTCCAAATTTTCAACATGGGCTTTTTGTGAGCCCACCTCATGAAAAGCGGCACTATCAGTTTGTTAGCTGAAAGGTGGTTTTGCACAGCGGCTATGCCATTTGGTGACACAGGGACGAAAACACATTTTGGGCAGGATGTGGAAAATGACAACTGTATTGTTCATGAGGAGATGTAAAAAAAAATGGCAACGTTGACAATCTGGAGTGAAAATATGAAAAATTGGTGAAGGTATGAGCATGCATAGAAACTGTGCAACACACGTCAGTAACCCAATTATTTTTGGGATTTTTTTAATCACATCTTTAACATAGGCATTTTGGGACCTCCCCTCATGAACAGTGGCAGTGTAATTCTGTTAATGTGTCCGGAACGTTGATTTCGCACAGTGACCACACCATTGTGCGCCACAGGTGCAAAAACATATTTAGGTCAGGATGTGAAAAATGACAGCTGTACTGTTCATAAGGAGGTGTAAAAAAATGCCAGTGTGGAAAATCTGGCATGAAAATAGTACAAATTTGTGAAGTTACAAGGGTGCGTGGAAACTGCGCAACGCACGCTTGTAACACAGTCATTTTACAGAATTTTGTCACCAAATTTTCAACATAGGCATTTTAGGACTTCTGCTCATGAACAGTGTCACCGTTATTTCCTGAAACTGTCCCAAAAACTGATTTAGTGCAGCGACCGCGCTATTCTGTGCTGGACATGCGAAAACACATTTCGGCCATGATATGTAAATTGACAGCTGTACTGTTCATAAGGAGGTGTGGAAAAATGCCAATTTTGAAAATCTGGAGTGAAAATATTACAAATTCACGAAGTTACGAGCATGTGTGGAAACTGCGCAACGCACGCTCGTAAAACAGTCATTTTTGGGATTTTTTCCACCAAATTTGCAACATAGGCTTTTGAGAGCCCACTCATGAAGATGGCACTGTTGTTTCATAATCAGTCCCAAAAGGTGATTCCATGCAGTGACCGCGAAATCACCTTTCAGGGCCGATTAATGCCATGACAGTGCCAGAATTCATGAGGAGGGGTCCCAAAAACCCCATGTTGAAAATTTGGTGCCAAAATTCCAAAAAGTGCCTGAGATATGCATCAAAGTTGAAAAAACCTAATTTATTCCATTATACAGCTTACTGGCATTTCCTCAGTTCGCGGTCGGCTTTGAAGAGTGCAGACGTGTTCCCGGTCCACCAAAGATCATCGGTCGGACTCCGGAGGTAAGTACAGGGTGAGGGGTGTGGGGAGTAGGGTGCAGTGGGTGGGCATGGGTTGTGGGAAGGGGCAGGGAGGCCATGAGGACCGTTTCTTTTTGATAGGCTAAAAAACAAAAAACATTGGCGGACCTTTTTTTTTTAACAGGGGCATGTGGCATGCTGGGCTGAGCTCCCAACGCACCAATGGACTCTTTTTGGGGGGCAGCTGTAGCTGATGGGAATTGGACACCCGTCAGCACACAACAAAAGGGAGTTACATTGTGCCGATGGGGATTGGGCACCCCTCAGCACACAACAAAGCAGGGAGGGGTGAAATTATGCCGACGGGGATTGGGCACCCCTGTCGGCACACAACAAAATTGGGGGGGTGTTAAATAATGCCTATGGGGAGTGGGCTCCTCCGTCGACATCACTCGGGCACTGAAGCCTACAGAGATTGGGGCCCCCGTTGGCAAAGAAAAACTGTTATGGGGCGCATGATGCCAAGGGGGATTGGGCACCCCCTTGGCATACATTGTAAATGGGAGGAGGATTATTATGCCGACGGGGAGTGGGCTCCCTTGTCGGCATTCTGACAGGAGGCGGCGGCAGCTGTTGTGTGCGTGGAGGTGCGGTTAGGACACACTGCATGAGAGCCTGCTCTCATTGCAGCGACCTTTGTTAGATCTGGTGGCCACATTCCACATTGCTGATGTGGCACCTGCATACTGCCTGACTGGGGAATGAGGGGTGCACCTATTGATGTGTGCCCTGCATTCGCCCAACAATGACCGTGCCTCCAAATCTGCTATTATCAGAATATGCTGATGATATGGAGCCAACATAAAATAAATAGTTTAAAAAGAACACTATAAAATAAACAACAGTATAGTTATACATAAAATCCATGTCAGATATTAGTGGCACAGTCTAAGTATCTTTCACAAAATGCTATTCACACATAGCCACAACAATTTATTCAGCAAATATTAATGTTTTGCTGAGATCTACTCGGATTTTGGCCTTTTGTCCCAGATTTCTTTTTAGCTAAAGTGTGGCATGGGGGTGAGAAAGTAAATCATCTAACAGCATACACCCAGGCTTTTAACATATTGTATAAACCCTGCAGGATTACAAATATTTCATACAAATTCAAAACCTGGAGGAGAAGGCCTCAGCTGCCACCCCCCCCCCCCACACACACACACACTGTGGTATCTGTGTGTTGGTATACATTCAACTAACTGCAGTCACAAACATTTCTCAGTCTGAAAGTCCAGTTTCTGTTAGACAAAACTTCAAAAAATGCAGCAAAAACAAAAGATGCACTAATTAAACATTGCCGCAAGTGATGAATATGGTGCAATCTGACCAAGTACAGCAGTCAGAAATCTATAACACATAAATTCAATGTATTTCAGCTAAGAGACTCTCTAGAACTATTCCTAGATTAATAAGCACCTTCCTGAGCTAAACTCCTCACAAAACTGCACAAAAAATACCTGAATATCTGTACAGAATCCTTTCTTTAGACAAGTCTAACAGAGCACAACTCCAACTGCCCAAGTCTATGATTTCACACTGAAAGTGAACTAGGAAGTGTCTCCCACTGACAGTATCATATCCTGCCAAGAAGCCAGGGGATTATGGGAAATGAAGTTTTTTTTGAGTAGATTTTAAGTAATTTGGCAGTATCATATCCTGCCAAGAAGCCAGGGGATCATGGGAAGTGAAGTTTCTTTGAGTAGATTTTAAGTAACCTGGCAGTATCATATCCTGCCAAGAAGCCAGGGTGCTATGAGATATTAAGTTTTTTTCTAAATAGATTTTAAGGCGATAGACAAGTAAAATCTGTTAGTTTTTCAAGGTATTCCAAATTATTTAAACAAAAAATGGGGTTATAAAGAGGATGTGTCTTAGAGGACTGACTTTATTTAACCATTTACTTACCCAAGGTTGTCAAAAAAGATGATGGAGGATCACATTTTCAATGAAGTTCTGTTTCTTGCTCAATTATCAGAAGTTGAATAGAGCCTAGAGAGATCAAATATGATCACATCTGAACAAGAAGCTACAGTGGCAGGCCTGATGAACAGTATTTGATCAATAGGGGATCACCTGTAAATCACACCCTTGGGGTGTAAAGTGGCACAAGGCAAAGTCGAGTGCCACATGCCCCTAGGGTGTGATTAACATACAGATAATGCAACCCCTGGGAGAACCTTATTGCTATTTTAGCAATGTGAATAAAAAATATGCATAGTAGCTGTTTATTTATTTTTTATTAATTATACCTGTTTTTTATTTAGAAAGTCCTTCCTCCATGTGATCATCAGTCCTCCGTCAGTTTATGTTCCAGTTTAGCTTGCAGACATTCAAAGACAAAAGCCTACATATGCAGCACACTCCCAGCATCAGTTGGGTGGCTGGCGGCCAACGAGGTGTGCGGAGGGATGTGCTGCTGGACGTCTATGCCTGCAGCACCATCTTTCAGGTATGGGCTTGGGTGGAGGGGGTTGTCAGTGCCATGGGGGGTCCACTGACCACAAATGATGCTGCTGGGCACTGGGTTCAGGAATCGGGGTTGTGTGGACCGGGGCACCTGTGTCTGCGGGGAGGGGGTGTCATGTTCTTCACCGGGGATGGGGCAAATATTTGTTGCAGGATGCATTGCTGCATTGGGGATGGGGCAAACATGTTGTGGAGATGCATTGACACAACAGGGATGGGACAGTCATGTTGGGGATTCACTGAAACTACAGGGATGGTGCAGTCATGTGTTAGGGGTTCTTTGAAACTACAGGGATGGGGCATTTGTGTGCTGGGGGTATGCTTTGCTACAAGAGGAATGGGGCAGTCATGTGTTCTGATATGCTTTGCTACAAGGGGCACAGGGTGGATGTGTTTTGGCAGGTGGTTCAGCAGTGCAATGGGTGACTGAGGTGTTCCAGGGGCTCAGGCAGGGTGTCCTTCAGCCAGCGAAGTATGGCCCCATTTGTCTGAGTGCCTGTGTTGACTATTCACACATCCGGACCAGCGCCTTCACATGCATGTGATTCACTATGGGGCTCAGGACAGGCATCTTATTAGATTCATGTCTGGGTCCGCTACTCCACCCCGGCTGCCCTGTGCAGTCCTGCACACTGGGGGGTGGTGGTGCTGCAGACAGGTACCCCATGGATGCATGCAGTAGTGAATACCGTGCACCCTGCACCTGTCCAGGGCTGCAGAGCTATGTGGGTGGAGTACACTCCTTTGGCATGTACCTTCCTCCCCATTCTTGCGTAGCCCCCATTTAGTGGGCCCTAACCTTGAGCTATGAATATACTGTGTGATAATTCTACTGACATAAGAAAACAACATATATTCAGTTCAAAAGAGTTCATTAATGCTGAAATAACTTTGTACATTTTATACAGTAGTATGGGGGTTACTGTGTTGGTTTCTTTCTACTGTGTTTGTAAATGTATGACACATTGCACATAGTTATTGAAACCACATGGTATATCCCTCTGACAGCGACATTTCGACAGCAACCGACACTACAGTGACTACAGCGCCAGGTCATTGTGGTGTTGGCGCTGGACCCCGGCACTGTATTCTGGGAGTCTTCCACCCCCTCCCCTAACCAGCACTGACTCAGAGCTGATTATATTTAGTGTGGGGGGGTGCGGGGTACAAAGCCCCCCGAAGAAAACATGTCAGTAAGTTAGAAACCATATGCCGACCACAAATGCAGTTGACATGACGGTTTCGCTGTATGGTCATGCGACAAGATTTTTGTCAACGACTGATCATAGATCTGAAACTACACTATGTAATTGTAAACATTGTAACAAACATGTCAATAAAGGATGACAGGAAAATAGAGAAATGCAGTCTTTTCATCAAAATAAGTACTACTAAAATGCTGGGGAACTACAGCAATGCAGAAGTAGATTCCAGGTTTTTTTATTGTAGCTATAAATATGAAGCTACAATTTTGAGGGTCATGTGGGTGGGGTGGACACTACGGTGGTAGTGCTGTGTCCCACACATTCTTTTGTATATACTTTTTTTCCTAGACATCTCCCAACTCCTTTCAGCCACTGCCCTAGTACCATTCGCAACTTCTCTGGGTCTTACGTGTATCTCTGACACCCTCCAAAAGAGCTGTCAGTTTGTTGCAGGCCCTCTTTGAAGACCAAATTCAGTAGAGCGGGTTCTGAGGTCATCAAGCATGATCCTGCACAGACTCAGCCTTTTATCTTCTGATTGTCCTTCCTATACTGAGGCAGCAGCACAATGCTTCCACTGCACATGCAAAGAATACACAGAGATGTACTACACAGTGTATGTGTACCTTTCACGTTTGCAATTCCCCAAAAGTGTGAATGTTTACCTTCCATGTTGCAGAGCCAAGCTGATAATTCTTGCTACCCTTTTTCACTCTCTACAGACACTGAGAACTTCTTTTTTTTTTTATTTCTTTTTCTCTCTGGTCACCAGTCCTGAGGCATCCCTCAGACGTTGCCTGGTTGTCCCGCCCGGCCTGAGAACCCCCAAATCTAGTTTCCCCTTGAACCCTATCCTGACACCTCACCCCACCAGAACCCCCCCCCAGATTGTGCCCCAGGGCATAGCCACCCTCCTCTTACCTTGGGCACTCCCTGAATCCAGTCTTTGTGGGCAAGGTGCAGGCCAGAAAATATTGGGACCAGGGAGGGATGGGTCAGATAGTGGGCCTGGGGCCGATGCATCGTCTTCTCAGGAACCATGGTTTTTCCTCCTTGCATGAACATGAATGTGCCCCCCCAGGAGGCGAGGACATGCAATGGTGTCCAGCGTGGCATGGGCATGCTCCAGCCCCAACCCATGGATGTCCCCTTCAACCTCCCCACAGACCCAACGTGACCCTGGCTGTTGCACCCCCAGTCTCCACTGGGAGTCTCTGGTGGCAGGGAGTCACAACCCACCCCACCCTGGAGAAGATAGCTGTTATTGGATGCTCTATTCTCTCCCTCCCCGACCAATGTCCAGCAACCCAAGCTCGCTCCTGACCCCGGGTCACCGGTGTGGTAAGAGGCAAGGCCCGAGGTGCCTCAGACCTCTACACTAATAAAGATTGACCTGAGAACTTCTTTGTGGTGAGAGAACACAGGAATGCTGTTGTCAGATAGATGAACATACTACAACAAAAGAAATTATAAAAATGGTCTTGGAGTTGGCCCAGGAGTGCAGCGGTAGTGCTACCATTCATAATGTCTGTGACCCTGGTTCATAAGCAAGCCTCGAGCATCAGGGGTCAGCTGGGGGAGGAGGACTGAGCATCCCAGAGGATACTCTTCTCCTCTGGTGAGGGTGGGTCACTGCCCCCACTGCACTGCTGCCACCTAGGTGACCATGGGTGGCAGAGCAATGGAGATAAGCAGGTTAGGGTCTGGATGATGGCTGATTTGCACACGACATGCTGGCATGAGTGAGTACACCTGATCCCTTGCATGCCATCTTCCAGTGGGGTGGAAACGAGTTAAAAGAACAGACCTGGAAGCCACAGGTGACAGGACCCGGGTAATCCAGGCCCTCACAGCATTCGTCATGCTGCTCATCTGATAAACCTGTGAGAATTCAGGTATACATTCCCTGCCATTGACTCTACAGTGGGGGTTGGGGGCACACCATTGCTCCATAGAGGGGCATGCAAGAGCTGGCATCGCAAGGTGAGTCAGTAAGTACCTTGGGATCCCCGAGAGATACGGCAACCAGAGACCAGCAGGGGCAAAAACTATATGAAAAAAAGTAAAAAAAATGGTATTGGAAATGCTACATTCTGATTGGCTGTTTGCATTTCAACAGCATACATTACTCTCTATTACTGTCATGAGCCCAGTTGTGACGTATGAATTCTTCCTGCAATGACTAGAATGAGCCATTTAAATTTTGAACAATCATTTAAACAGAATGTATTGTATTATATTTGATACACAAGGTTTTATTTCTAACTTTTGGTAATGTGTGTCTCAGTGTATTACAATGTAATACAATTAAATTTTTGATAATGTAAATATGTGATGCATATAATAAATATTTTGAAATGTGTTGTGGTATCTGGGACACATTGAACATTCTTGATTTAACTGTTCACAACTGTGTATTTTTTGTTAATTTTAATATTTATATAAATAATTCCTACACAATTTTCCTAAATTTTAAATAAACACTTTGGGCGCTATGCACAAATGTGTAGAGTGACTACGCAATGTGGATTAGTGGTGCGTAGGCTCCCTGCACCCATTGCGCCCCCTTCGTGGGATGCATGAAAGGGGCATGCATCCCATATGCACCCAATCCCCTGGCCACGTGGACAATGATGTGCCAGGGGCAGGCCCACACTACGCACCATTCACTAAGGGGCATAGTGCTGTGCACCAGGAGTGTAGCAGGATGCCAGTTATGCTAGGAGGGACCCTGTCATAATGAATCAATTATCCCAGCCTGTGGCACACAGGACACTGGCCCAGTCCTGGCCATACAGTACATGCCCCCCACATGCCAATCTCCCCGCCCTGTTCTCAATTGGCAGGGCCCCCCACACACACAAACACATTGGCGCATCATCCCCATCCATGTGCTGCAACTCCCTTCCGCCACCCATCACTGTCCCATTCCCACTGTCCCCAAGGTACCTGAGCCCCCCCATCAAGGGCCCCAATGTGATTTGTCCTGTGCAGTGCAGTGCATCCCATACATCCCCGATCCTGGCCCCCACCCCTTATTGATGTTCAGTGGTCTCGCCCTCCCCGCCTTTTGTCAACCTCCCTGAACACGCTACTGCCTGTCGATGCCACAGCATGGGACAGCCAGTAGCACAGCCCTCCTCACACCTCCTCAGCTGTCAGCCATTCAAGTGATGCTGGGAGCACACCCCTATATATAGGCAGCACACTCCCAACATCACTTGGATGGCTGGCAGCCAAAGAGGTGTGAGAAGGGCTGTACCGCTGCTGGGTCTCTTGCCGCGGTACTGACGGGCAGGTACAGGGGTCGGGGGATTGTCGGTGCCATAGTGGGTGGGGTGGGTGTGGGGAGGCCACTGAGTACCAATGAAGGGGTGGGGATAATGGGGTTGGCGATCTGGATAGTGTGGTCTGGGGCACCTGTATGTGTGTGTGTGTGGGAAGGGGTACTGCATTCACGGGGCCAGTGCCTCTATGTGTGTTGGGAGGTGTCTGCATTCAAAGGGTCTGGTGCCCTTACATGTGTTGGGAGGTGTCTACATTCATGGGGTCTGCGCCCCTATGTGTGTTGGGGGGGTGTCTGCTTTCGTGGAGCCAGTGTCTCTATGTGTGTTTGGGGGGTCTGCATTGCTGGGGATGGGGCTCTGCTGTATGCTGGGGCAATGGGCAGGCATGGGGGACCAAGGCAGGTGCTTTGTCATGTGTGGGGGGCTGCTGTGCACCGGGCCATGGGTGGTGCCACAGGTGCAGGTTTCAGGCAGTGGGGGTTGTACCACCGATGGGGACCATCATCTCCAGGGTTGTCTGTGTGGGATGCAGTTACCATGTCCTGCAATGGCATGCACAGGGGATCCAGTCTGGGACTCAGGATGGGCATCCAATTGGCTGCCTGCCTGGGTCTGCTACTCCTCCCCCATCTGCCCTGTGGATACCTGCGCGCCGTGGAGGTAGGTCCAAGGACAGGTGGTGGCCATTGGTGAATATTGGTCTGTGCACATCTCAGCTGCGGAGCTGCACAGGTGGGATACCCACCTCTGGCACGTACTTTCCGTCCGTTGGTGCACTGGCACCTTTGTTATTAATGTATATCGGTATTCTTTGTATGCATACTTTCACTGTTTTCTCATAATATGAAGTCAGCATAATTTTTTTGTTAATGCAACCATAATTATAATTAAGGAGAAAGAGGATTTCCTAGGGCATTTTAATTTAGCAGGTTTTTTTTATTGTTAATCTTCATATTATTTTAAATTAAGCACAAAAGACTTCATTAATTTGTACCTTAATCTTAATTAAGTATATTCTGTTCAAGTAATTAAGGATAATTAAGGGGCTTGGGTTTTTCAAACTTATTTATAAAGTACCCTTAATTTTAAATTAAGGGGCAGATTCTAAATTCAGGGGTCAATTAATGGAAAATTAAGGAGATTTTAAGCACTTTTTGTCCCATAGTGTAGTGGGGTACACACAAGTAGTTTAGGCTAGTGCTTTCCCGACTGAAATATATTTTGACTCCTAAATGCAGCTCACTCAGGATTGCATGGTAATTCAAGGGCCCATATAGTCTGGATCCACAAAGGGGGTCCACATATCGGTATACATTGCATTTGCTTTTTTTTATTCTATTTATACTCCTTGCTCCCCTCAGCCCTTGGCCCCCACTCAAGCCCCCACTGCACCCCAGCCTCATTAGCTTACCTTCTCCTGGGTCTTACCTGCTCCTATGTTACTCCCGTGGTTTGCCCCCATGATGGAGCCCTCATGATGGGGCTAGGTCCCTTGGGTGCATAATATCCAGTCATCAAGAGCGTACCCAGATTGGCAAGTGCAGGGCCTGTGGGTGTGGTGAAGCTGTCATTCTGCATGGAGGGTGCTTTTCCTCTTACACCCATTCCATCCCTCACAATGCAGGTGGCTCGGGTGCACAGCCACTCAAACGTGTATAGTGTGGCACCAGCCTGCACCTTCTCTCCCCTTAGCCACTCCAGTGCACTGCCACCTGTGGTCACCAAGGTGGCAGTATAGCTACAGAGCTCCTCTCGGACACTTGATCCCCCTCCCCTCGAATGGCCCTTGATGACTCGGCTCATTCCTGAATTTAGGTCGCCAGCATCATGAGCGGTAGTGCTACTGCTGATACATTGCATTTTTATATCTTATAACACAAGCGCAGTTTAATGTTGAAATACACTGAGCATCATAACTTTGCCCTGCACACTCTTTTGAATGTAGCAATGGGATATTTTATTCTTAAAGCTACCTGGGAATAACCACCAACCAAGCCTCTCCTAAACCCAGTACCAGTTCACCCACTATCTACCCTTGCCTGTAAGGACTTAGGGTACTGGGCCTCAGGCCCTTATATTCACATCTGCTCCACAAGCTCTTCGGGCATACCAAAAACTGGGACCCATGAAGACTTATTCCCAACACAATTTGCATGGCAAAGAGAAGCATACACTCCCTGGGAGTATGTGGGTGCCACCAGTGGTGCCTTCCACTCTTCCTCAAGAACTGACCCCTGTGGGCAAAGAATCCAAGTGCAAATTCTGGACCTCTACTGCTTCACCACTTATGGGGATCACAATTTAGGGGTAAGGAGAGACCCCTGGGGTCCAAGGCTGCCATAGGTATCACCTGCCACCCTCTCCTAAGAACTGGCCCCCATGGGCAGAGGGTCCCAGACCAAATTATTGCTATGGGGCAAACTTCCACCCCCTCCCCCCCACCTAGTGCAAGGAGGCAGGGCACCGTTGGGTACCTAATGCAGTTCTGGAAGTACAGTTCTAATTCACCTCCATACTCTCAGATTGCATCATGCCGATAGTTCTTCAGTTGTCTCTTCATCTCTCACCCTTCAAATGTAGAATGATAGGGTCTCCCTGCTGGGGATCCTTGCCAACAGCAGCCACCATGATACCAGCAGGATGGTTCTAGGCCTCCCACACTGGAACAGAGGTTCAGCAAACAAAGAAGGCACTACATGCCTGGTATACCTCTCCCCAGACTGAAGCAACTTCCTGCAGCCCTTTAGATACAGTCAGCTGGCTCCTCCCCTTAGAATTCTGGATCAGACCAGCTGGCCCAACCCCCTGAGACACCAGAGGTTTAACCTTTTAGAGGTCAAGTAGAACTACATAAGGAGCTAGAGCTCCTTATAGGGGATACAGGTAGATGCCTTCAGGACCCATTCCTACATGCCAAACAGCTCCAGTCAGTCCAAGTAGGGGATGCTTTTTCCATCCTCCCTCTCTGGTGTCTCCCAAGATTCCATCCTGGGCCCAGTCCGTTTTGCATCTCTACTAAAAAAACACCCATCACCCTGTGTATCTTGCACTGTACACAGGTGGCACTGTATTTTACACTACAGCTGGAAGACTCATTGCAGAATGACACTGGAAATGTCCAGTGCTGGTTCTGCTTGAACCAGCTCTCACTTAATGTTAAATATCAGAGTGCATGGCCAGCCCACCAGCACAGCAGTAGCACTACCGCCTATGACGCCAGTGACCTGGGTTCAGAAGCAACTTCGAGGTGTCAGAGGGCTGGTCAGGTGGAGAAGGATCGAGCATCTGTAGGACTACTCTCCTCCTCTGGGGGTGAGGGTGGGCAGAGCCCGATGGTTGCCTGGCCCCTGTCAGAAGCTGGTGGAAAGGCAGCATGGGCTAGAAAGGTCAGTAAGTGTGGCAGACATGGGTGCACATTGAGCAGGAACTTGTGGCATGCACCATGACATCATTACATGCCATGCCTCCCTGGGGATGAAAACTGGAAAAGAGCCCAGTGGCAGGATGAAGAGGAGCACCTGCAGGCCCCGCACCTGACCAGCTGCGTACGCCGGCTTGAACTGGATCCATTCTGCAGTGGGGCTTGGTGAGCCCCGCTGACCCCGCCGGAGTGGCAAGCCCTGAGGAAAGATGGGCAGCAGGTAAGTCCCAGCGGACATCGTAGTGATGGTGCTTGGGGGGCTCCTCAGAAGGAGGGCCAACCAAGAGAGGAAAAAAATAACATTCTGCATGACCTTTGGAACCAAACAGAGACTTGCTAATCTCCACAAATACCCCCATCTCTAGGACACTGGATGGTTATTCCCTTGAAGAGGTTTCCCCAAACGCAGGACCTTGATGTGTGGCTGGATTGACACCTTGATTTCTCTGCCCACATTGATGCCCACCACAAAATCCCCCATCCTAAACTTGGCACCCTATACCACAATAAATCCTGCCTCCCGCTCCTGGTCCACCAAGAGATTGTACTCAGACATCCCTCCCATTGTTTAACTATGTATGCACGTGTCGTATATAGTGCTACTCCTAAGCCCGACTTGGCTAGACAGTACCAGCTTTTCCACTTCATCTGTGATTTTGCTCTCAATTACCCTCTATGAATGCACTATTTTTCCCACTACTCTGCCCTTTTCCTTCTCATCCAAGTCCCATTTCCTTTGACACTGTGCCTCTTTCCTCTCCAAATTCTGGTTTAGCTCTCCTCCTTATTACCTCACTTCATTCCTCTTTCACTCTTCCCCTCATCTTACTCCCTTTACTCATCTGACTCATGTTCCTTCTCCATCCCCAGGTGGAAAACTTCCTTCAGCCAATATGCATTCTCCTGTTGCCTCCCCTTTTTCAGAAATAACCCCCACCTGCTCTATGCTCCCCATCTTCTCCTACTCATTCGTAGCCCTCCTTTATAACCTCTTACTCCCTCATGCTCCGGCGACTAGCTATTCCATCAGCTCCCTTTGCTTAACCCCCCCCCATTCATCTATTGCCCCTGTCCATACTGGCCTGGGCAGCTACTATCCTTTCTCCATTTTCACTCTTGCCTCTCTCTCATTTGAGTTCTAGCTACATTGGTGAGCCTACCTGTGGCATGTGCGTCTTATTGATATGATCCCGAAATCTAACTATATTTTAGTTTTGCACCTTTATTTTTTCTGGGTTTCTGTCCTGTGACCTTATACTATATGCAACTGGGTCACCATGTAACTTATGGTTACTACCCCTGCATTGAGGTCTCAAAAAGGTTGAGGGGCCTGGGCTCTGTTTCTGATGGAAAAAGGGAGTTTTTTTCCCAAAGTAGAATAGATACTGAGGTGCCCCCACCCAGAGTAAATTATAGTGGGCCAGCTGTTTGAGTGGTACAACCCCCTGGGATGTTGTACCTACCCACCTCTCCTCACAATCACCCCATGCACAGAATACCACTTTAAGCTCTAACTCTGTAAAACATATGCAATTAAACACTATCACTAATAATATGCTCACAGGCAGTATTGAACATCAACAATAAAAGATTTATTAACCGGGGAAAGGGGGAATGGGAATGTAAAGATAAATGGCAGTTTGACTATTTGATAAACTGGTAAAACCAAAAACAGTAACAGTGCTCACCCCCAACAGCAACAACCCCAACAGTAAGCCTATCTCCCCACTGGTACCAGCGCCACCTAAAGTTACTCTGAGTACCCAGGAACAGTTGCAGGCCTGCACAGTGCAGCTGGTTGGCCAGTGTTGGTGCACTTTTGTAACTCCCTAGTTTGGGGCTGGCCCTGTGGTTACTCACAGTTCCGAAGGCACTCTCACAGGGTCTGGCAATGATACAAGGTACAGTCAGTTGAGCTGGGGCCCTTGCCCTGTACAACAGGGTGGTAGCTTACTTGCTGTGGCAGGATCTGACAGCTTGTCTCTTTCAGGCATGGGCTGATTTACGGATGCTGGAACAGGCCAGCACTGGGGACCAGGGCAACACACCTACCTCGCACATCCAGGCTTCTAACTCTGGAGGAAGGTGATGAGTAAGGCCTGGCTGTAGCACTACCTGGTCAATTCCCCATACCATCCTGCTGGTAGCTATGCTTATTCTGGATCTGAGGATTCATACACTCTCTTCCACTCTGTAGGCAGCAGTCACTGGCACCTCTGTAGGTGGATCTGGTTCACCCCCAGACTGGGGTAGCAAACAGTCTCTTAGATAGCTTTTTTCGAACTCTCAGATGTCACACCACAATCTGATTTCTGGCTTCCCCAGACAAAGGGAAACTCAGCGGACTTTTCCTGATTCTGTTTCAGGCTCAGGCAACACACCAGTCTCTTGGCTGAATTCAGTCCAACCCCTGCTTACAAACTGAGGGTTTCTCTCAGGGTGCCACGAAGTATTATTTCCAGTCGGTCTGCAACTACACTCTTGGTCTTCCAGCTGATGAAAAATTTAGGACAGTCCCCTAGAAGCCAGCTGTGGGAGTCTTGGGATGACTTCCAAACTGTTTTTGGCTCTATCTGTGCTCCTCTGCTTTATTCAGAGTGGCTCAGGCAGAACTGCCATGAGCTCTGTCCCCAATGTCAGAGGTGAAAGAATAGCAGCTTCCATTGGTTAACATTGCTGTCCATCTCTAAAATTAATATGCGTGAGGTTCATTTGGCACCCGATTGGCTGATGTTAAAGGCGCCAAGAACATTTTTCACTCCCCCTGCCCAGGAGCCATAGCAGCAGTCCTAAGAGCTTCTCGTGTACTGATTGAATAAAACAGGATCAGGGTTTATCAAAATGGTGTCCAAGTAAACGGTTCATACACAATCCCAAGTTTAATGTCTGTTTTCAGGCAAACTGAGCAGTTTTAACAAATAAATGTCCCCCAGTTTAATAGCTGCCCTTCTGTACTGTTATCTGGTTGTGGAATGGGCTCTGCAGGAGTCCTTCCCTGTCTGTCACTAGCACTGTAGGCCAGGCAAGGCAAAGTTTATATCTAGACTGCCCAATCCCGGAGGCTCGGGGCACCTTACATCAGAGCAAGCAAGGGAAAATACAGCAAAACATCATAAAAATACTAAGATAAAATACAGCAATAAAATGAAAATAATAATACAGCAGTATACCTTGTAAAAGCTGGTTGTAGACCAGAACAGAACTCCTAGTCCAGGAATGCCAGAGAAAATATACGGACCTTGAGACCACACTTAATTGTCTCGACTGATGGGGCCTCCCTGACTGATGATGGCAACCTGTTCCACAAGACAGAGCCAGTGACACTAAATGCCCTGTCACCAGCAGTTCTGAGTTGAGTCCTGGGAACTTCAAGGAGGCCCCTGGATGAGGAGCTAAGGGTGCAGACTGAGGTGGCCGGTGTCAGAAGATCAGTCTGGTAGCCAGGGCCTAGTCCATGTAGGGTCTTATAGGTGAGTAAACACACCTTAAAGATAACCCTCCACCTAACCGGCAGCCAGTGCAGTTCCCACAGCACCGGGGTCACATGACAGAACCTTGAAAGGCCCATCAGTAACCTGGCAGTTACGTTCTGCACCAGCTGCAGTCAGTGGAGTGGGTACCTCCAGAGACCCTGAAGTACAGAGCATTGCAGTAGTCAAGCCTAGATGTCACAAAGGCATGAGCCAGTGCTGGTAGATCCTCAGACGGAACTAGGGGCTTCATCCTGGCAATGTTTCTCAAGTGGTAAAAACCACTTTGGACAACAGATGACACCTGAGATTCAGATGTCAATCTGTTATTGAGGAGCACGCCAAGATCTCGCACCCTAGGGGAGGCAATCAATGGTGCAGTCACAAGAAAAAGACCTGAGGCCATCCTGGAGGCACCCCATCATGCCCTCGGCTCGGCTCAAGCACTAGAACTTCCGTCTTGTCTGGGTTCAGTCACAATCAGCTAGAGGACATCCAATCATTGGTCTTGGCCAGGCAGGTGTTAAGCACTTTTCACAGCATCTGATATTCCTGTGGCAAAGGACATATACAATTGGGTATCATCTGTATAACAGTGAATAACCACATTTTATCGCCTAATGAGCTCTCCCAGGGGCAGCAAATACACTGCAAACAGAATCAGTGACAAAATCAATCCCTGAGGCACTCCACATGGCAGGGGCCTCGGGGAGGAGGAAATATTCCCCATCACCCCCCGCTGTGTCCTGCCAGAGAGATAGGACTCAAACCAGCTGATGACAGTGCCGATGAGTTCACAATATTCTCTGAGAAGATCAAGAAGCACAATGTGATCTACAGTGTTAAAGGCTGAAGAGAGATTGAGGAGAACAAAAATTGACTGAGGAGGTCATTATGCACCCTGACTAATGCTGTTTCAATGCTTTGCCTAGCTCTGAAACCAGACCGGAATGGCTCATAGATATCAAATATCACAAGGTGCTCCTCAAGCTGTTGTACCACAATTTTCTCAACAACTTTGCCCAAAAACGTGAGGTTGGAGATTGGTCGATAATTTTCCAAAATATCTGGATCAAGAGATGATTTCTTCAGTAGGGGCCTTACCAGAGCCTCTTTCAAGGAATCCAGAAAACCTCCCTCTGACAATGAGCACCGGACAATCAAGGTGAACACCAGGCCAATGGAACCAACACATCTCATCAAAAAAACACATCGGAGCTGGGTCCAGCTCACAATATGTGTGCTTCAGCTTTGAGGTGACCTTAAGGACCTGAGCCTCCTCCACCAGTTTAAACTCCTCCCAGACAGGTGAAGTGCCTCTACCACACCCAAAGTGACCACTTTGAGTCACAACATGACTTGCTGGTGGGATCCCCTGCCGGATGGAGGACACCCTCTCAGAAAAGAACTGAGCAAACTCATCACACAAGGTTACTGAAAAGGCCTTTTTTGGCTACAGACTGGTCAGATGAAGCAGCCTGTCCACAGTCTGAAAAAGCAGAGATGGTCGGTTCTTCTCTGCAGCAATCTCCCTGGACAGGAACTCTGCCTTCTTACGGTTGATTGCCCCCTGGTACTCAACATAGTGAGTGTGCAGGGCCCTCCCACCAGGGCAACACAATCAGTTCCCCCATATTGGGCCTGAAACACACGCTTAGCATATATTTCATTCTGGCCTACTCAAACCAAATACAAGGTTCACAAACAATATAAGTGTACCGGAGGCAAGGCAGCGGGGTAGACAAGATGATGCTGAACATAGTGATGATTGGGCCCTAGTAGGTGATTCAAGGGCCCTCAAAAAAGGTCGTAAAGTGGACCAATTTTACATCACCACCCATAATTCCTTTTCAGCACTCTCCGTATTGACGGATAGTAATACAAATACTGATGATGTTGATGCATATTGCCCACCAGTTCCAAGCACTTCTGATACCTCCCCACACGACTTAATTGATTTAAACCAGATCCCCCCACTAAAATCCCCCTCAACCCACTAAAAGTTCCTATTAGTCATCATACCATACCAAATGGATTTGATGGGTTTTCTTCTGTTTCTCCTAATACCTTATCTCCCCCCTAGGCCTCATGACTCCCCTATGGATAATTCTGGTACCCCAGCCCCTATGGTTTCACCTCATCAAGTATATGTACTGGGAGACTCTATCATTAAACATCTTGACAGGGCTATCTGCTACCTGGACAAAGTTAATCGAACATTCTCTAGTTTTAGGGGGTGCCAAGGTTTCTAATATTACAGAAATGGCTACTAATAGTCTTACCAATACTGGACATAATCCTTTGGTAATTGTCCATGCAGGAACTAACGACATAAATTGTACCAGCCCCTTATAATTAAAAAAATATTTTGTCACCCTAAATAATCTATTAGTAGAAAAGGCTGCACCATATGCTTTTCGGAGATATTCCCAGTACCAAGAGCATCTGAGGACATTACCTATAAGATCAAAAAAAAAACAATGAATGGTTGAGGAATTTGTGTCTTAAACAAGACATCCTATGTGTTACTCATTGGGAAAAATTCTGAAACAGGGACTCACTCTTCTGCTGGGATGGTTTGCACCTGAGCAGAAGAGAGAGTGCAATATTGGGAAAAACTTTAGCCACCACAATAAATAATTGTTTAAACTGAGTTGCTTGGGGGAGATTGGGCGTGTTCCCAAATCTCTTAATGGAGGCACCAAATATGAAACAAGTAGGACTTGTAATATAATTTAATTTAATGTCAGATCCTTAAACACCCTGAACCTGTTAGAACTGGAGGCTCAATGTTCTATTCTAGATCTGAGTATTATTGCTGTCACTGAAACATGGTGGGACCCTTCCTCAGTATGGTATAGAGAAATTCCCAAGTTTAAGCTTTACTATAAAAACAGAGAGAATAGGACAGGTGGGGGTGTATGTCTATATATTAGGAATGACATCTCTTCATACGAGATTGCATTGCAGACAAATATTGAATCTCTCTGGGTTTCAAGTCAGTTAAAAGGTTAACCCAAACTTACTTTGAGTGTATGTTATAGACCACCCTCAGTTGACCAACAATACACTACAGAATTCATTAATATAATTTCAGACACTGTTCAAAAAGGGGAAAGCCTTATTGTGGGAGACTTTAACATGCCGGGCATTGACTGGGACACATTTACAGCAAAAACTGAACAAGAGAAACTATTTCTAGCACTAATTATAGATCTAGGTCTGGAGCAACTAGTACACCAACCAACTAGGGGAACTAATATTCTTGATCTAATCATTACAAATACTGAAACCAAACTTACAGACACAATTATTGCACCTCCAATAGGTAGTGACCATAACTCGGTACATTTCAGTATCAATATTAAAACTCCAAAACCTTCAAACAACATAATATGTAAAGATTATAATAAAGCTAACTTTACAGAAATAAACTCAGCAATAAATAATCTTGACTGGGTGGAAATATTTCATAATATGTTAATAAAAAGAGCATATGAAACATTCTTCCATCTTGTTCACCAATTAAAAGAACAATATGTTCCTGATGAAATTAAATATAACAAAAAAGGTAAAATACCTGTTTGGTTCATGAAATCCATAAGTAAACAAATCAAAAGAAAGGAGTGTTTATTCAGGAAACTTAAAAAGTATTCCAACCCCACAATCAGATATAAATACAAACTAGCTGTATCATTATTAAAGAAATCTATAAAACAGGCCAAACTTCAAATTTGAATTTAATTTTGCTCACTCTAAATCCAATTACAAATCCCTTTATTCTTACATTAATAGTAAAAAATGTAATGCTAGGACAGTTGGACCACTCCAGGTTAATTGAAACACGATTAAATCCGATCAGAAAACTGCTAACCATTTTAATAAATACTTTTGTTCAGTTTTTGACAATACTGTCTTCAATACCATTACACATAAAAATTATTTCCCTTTTTTCTTTTCGAAGCACTACAGAGATAACAAATGCCCTATTATCTCTCAAAAAATCTACAAGTCCAGGACCTGCTAATATACACTCAAGATTCTTGATTGAGGCATCTTCCTCAATAGCCTTTCCACTCACCTTACTCTTCAATAAATCATTATTAGAAAATGAAATCCCAGATGGCTGGTGAAGTGCCATAGTGACACCGATTCGCAAAAAAGGAAATAAAGCAAATGTAGAGAATTATCGAACAATTAGTTTAACGTTCATCATTGGGAAAGTAATGGAGCGCATAATTAAATCAAGGATTGAAGAAGAAATGCAGCAGCTTTCCATACGGGATGTATCTCAGCATGGATTCAAACCAGGCATTCATGTACCACTAATTTAATCTCATGTTACAATAAAATAAGTAGTAATTTAGACAAAAACATTCCGTCAGATGTCATTTTACTTGATTATAGCAAGGCGTTTGATAAGGTGTCACACACATTGCTAATCAACAAATTTCACAAACTTGGCTTTTCTCCTTATCTAGTAAATTGGATACCCCAGTGGCTGTACAATAGAACACAGAAGGTCAGAATTAATAGAGTCGTGTCTAATACCAGAAGAGTCATGAGTGGTATACCACAAGGCTCACTTCTTGGCCCTACTTTGTTTAATGTTTTTATATCAGATATGGATATTTCCTCAAACAACGTCATCTCAAAATTTGCAGATGATACAAAACTTGGGGGGAGAGTCTACTCCATAACAAACATGTTACTATTACAACAGGATTTAGAACATATTGAACAATGGGCTAAAGTTAATTTAATGACCTTTAATACTGACAAATGCACAGTACTTCATTTTGGGAAAAACAACTTACAGAATAATTACTGTCTAAACAATACTTGCCTTAAATCAACAACTAGTGAAAAGGATTTAGGCATCTTGATAGACAATAAACTATCAACCAGTAATCACTGCAACAAAATAGCCGGAAGATCAAATATAATCATTACACAGATCAGGGGAACCTTTATTAACAAATCACAACAGTGTCTAGTACCATTAAATAGGGCATATGTTAGACCTCATTTAAATTATGGGTCCCCCTTCTGAAACCCCTATCTTAAGGGTGACATAAACTGACTGGAACAAGTTAAGAGATGGCTTACAAAAATCATACCAAGACTGAAAAATAAACATTACAGTACCAGGCTTAGGGAAACAGGATTCTATCCCCTTTCCCTAAGAATACAAAGGGGTGATATTCTGCTAACATACAAGCTTACCAAAAATCTATCAACAATGAAACAATGCGGGCTGACATTAGCCAATAAGCATACAGTGGGCAGGATGCATAACCAGCAGCTCAAAGTAAACTGGGCAAATACTAACAGACGTGACAACTTTTTAATATAAGAGTTGCTAAACAATGGAGCATACTACCTCAGGAGATGGCTAATTCTACATCCTTTGACATATTTAAGTCAAAGCTAGATAAATGGTTAAATTTAACCCATAATCAGCAGTGACCCTTTGTTGAGAGGGACAATCGTGATGGGCCTTGTACCTTCTTTTGTCTGGTAAAATCCAGTAAATCCAGTAAATTTGTCCTCCTCCGATTGGATCCTCTGCCAGCAGTGCTCCAATTTCTGACCCCTAATCTTCATCACCTTGAGGTTCCCATCAAACCAGGGAGACCTCAAGTATTAGGATTTGGGTCATACACAGACTGGTGTGAGGGCATCAAGCACCCCAGAAAGCACCCTATTATAGGCAGTCACTGCCTCACTCATGCTCTCTGCACATGAAACACCTACACTAAATAGATTGGCAGCCACCAAAAGTCCCTCTGGAGTCAAACCCCTCAAAGGGCAGTAGCTAACCATCTCAATGGGGGGGGGATATTCAGGGAGGACCCCAAATGAGAACTTCACCATGCAGTGATCAGACCAAACAACCTGATCAATCCCGAGGTCACCTACCTCAAGCCCCAGTGAGAACACTAGGTCCAACATGTGGCCTTGGTGATGGGTTGCGGGAGTAAATTCTTGTGTCAGGCCCAGAGATGACATCATCTGGAGGAGGTTGGAACCCAATCATGGAGATTTTTCATTGGCCCAGGCGTTGAAGTCCCTCAGCACCAGACATCTGGGGGACTCCAGCACCTCGCCGCCGACAACAAAATCCACAACCTCCTGCAGGAAATCTCCTATCACTCCTGAAGGGTGGTAAATCAGGAGAATCCTGCAGCCTACACCTGGACCCTCACACACTGACACACACTCAAAAGACCTAGTCATTCCCACTGGGTGCACGGAGAAACCCAAGTCAGATCTAAAGCAGATGGCCACTCCCCTGCCCCTGCATTCCCACCTCGGGCAGTGGATCACAGAGAACCCGGTGGGTATGGCTGTCTCCAAAACAGGACCAGCATCATCACCCAACCAGGTCTCCATAATGCAAGCCAGATGGACAGAGGCAATCAAGTCTGCCGTAATTATGGTCTTGTTCCTCATTGATCTGGCATTGCAAAGCACTGCCCAAACGGGACTGGTAGGCATTGCAGCCCTGGCTACCTAGCCACTCAATCCAGTGGGACCCCTGAGGATGGAAGCCAAGCATGTCTGGTTTCTCTCTAGGTTCCATCTAAACCCAGGAC
Organism: Neoceratodus forsteri; assembly: GCA_016271365.2. Lineage (NCBI taxonomy): Eukaryota > Metazoa > Chordata > Ceratodontiformes > Ceratodontidae > Neoceratodus > Neoceratodus forsteri. The sequence goes on from CM057459.1 coordinate 743,295,408, forward strand.
ATCCCCTGCACCTAACCACCCCAATCGTACTCACCTCCACTAAGCCCTTAGTACCCCACCACAATCGACCAGCCCAGACCATGTGAATACCGACCTCATGACAGCACCTCACTGCTGACACTGGCATGGGAAGGCTGATAAAGGGCTGGAGGTCACGTAGCTGGGACACCTCATAGACTATACGTAGTAGTCTCAGGCCCTTGCACATCCTGGTCAACTCACAGCTACTTGCCTCAAGTTCTATCTAAATCAGGTAAAACCCAAAGTCCCCCTGTGACAGGCAGAAACACATTCATTGAGCAGTCTTGGTGATTTTTAAAGTAACAGAACACATAAACATTATTTACTTTTGTACACAGTTTACTTCCTTTATCTACTAAAGTGTGTATCTGAACCCCTCACATGTGTACTGGGATCCCAGGAGTCAGAAAGCACAATGCTTGCTTGTCTTTGACAGCAAATGAAGACTTAACATGGGTGCCATGGCACGAAGGGGTATATCAGCAGACCACCAGTTCACACATTCAAGCAGGCACCAGCTCGAAGATGCACACACTAAGCTGTGCGGCAATTCAGGGCTTTCTCAATGCATGCTGTGCTACATAATTAGGTGGTATATTTTAACTACAGTATTTGCACAACTCCTCCAAACCCCATAGCAGAAGAAGCACACAGCGGTGGCAGGAGTGACCCAGGGGTACTCAGGAACCCAGGACTGGTGGGACCAGACACATAGAGGCAGACTAGGTAAGCCCCACCCATGAGGGGGTTACATATAGCAACCTCAGTTTGCATTGATCATCTATAATGATTAAGTCACACCTGGAAAAGAACCTCAAGTCAGTGAGCCTTTCCATGTCAGCAAATTGCAAATGCATTAATAAAAATAACAAAAAGAGGTAGCATTTTCCTAATAGGATTCTTTTTTTCTCCCTGAATAATAACTGGGAGGTTCAAGAGAGTAACAATATTTTAACAGCAGTTAAATTCTTCCGAGGTTGTGTAAAAGGGAGTGATCTCATCCAATAGTTGTCTCATTAAGTCTTAGTACTATGCTCTTTGTAATTAGAATGGTCTGCAATTTTAAAACTTGTGATGCAAAACTATATATGATGTTAAGAGATAGGAATTTATCAGGCTTCCAATGCATTCATATATTCCAGATGTTCAGTTGCTTCAGATGTGGGGCCATCTTCTGATTCAGCTAGTTGAGCAGCTGAAACTGCAACTGTTCTTTTAAAGGTCAGCATCTCTAAATGTAGTTATTATTAGAAGGGGAAAGGTAAAATGTCAAGGATTACACAACAGAATTAAGACACTAGAAAAATACAGATCTTATAGCTTTGCAAAAATCTAGGTATAACATTTTGAACTACAGAAACATCTACATACAGCAGCACAATATTTTAACTGCAGCTTTCAGGGTTATCAGATTTCTAGCTATGTACACCAACTATAATTGGATTGTTTTTCATGTCCACATAAACTCTACTGTGATTTCACATGGGAAAAGTTCCTAACATCTCTGCAGCTATGCTGGCCTCCTCTCAGTACAACAACACTGCAGTATGTCTCCTGATGAGAAAGGCATTTCCTGATTCCTAACGATAACTGTGAATCCACACTTGTTAAAAAAAAAAAACGAATAGCAAATAAACCCCAACTTCCTGGACTACTGGTGCTGGCATTCGCATGCAACCCTGCAGTGTTCACAATCCTACATCCTTGGCTGATGAAGTCTCAATAGTGCTCAGATTCTGGAAGGATAGAGAATGACTGATCCACCAGGGCTGTGATGGGGGTTTGCTAATGATATTGATGGCAGTGCTGACTACTCACTGACAGCTGGGGCCCAGCAGGAAGAGTGGTGCTGAGAGGATACCTGCAATTGTAGAGTGGTAGGAAGGATCTGGGAAGAAAGAGGGAAAACAACTTGTTGGGCATGTGAAATCATGAATGCCTTCTCTTACTCCCCTTTCCCACAAATCATCAGCCTACTTGTTCTTTAGAGACCTACCTTAAGCCTCAGCTAAAAAAAATTTGTGTGTCTACCTCTGGGAATATAGGGGGATCAAATGGTAGGACAAAATGGAAGCCTCCATTGGAGTGGAATCTCTGATGTATCAAAAGGAGGTTCCCCAGGAGTCAGGGAGAGAGAAAGGGGGCATAGGTGAGCCTGAAAGAGTAAACAGTTCTGTGGCTACTAAAGACGACTTTTGCTGCATGTCTGCAGATACAACAACCAGGATTTCAGTTTACATTCTGAAGCTTTTGCTTATAAAGCCAGTGAAGGTATAGGGAAATTGTGGGGAGGGCTGAGGGAAATTGGATTTCTGAGACGCAGTTACACTACTTTAGAAATATGTTAGCAGGAAAGGACCCATCGGCTCATCCAGTCTGCTCCTCTCCCCCTTACATCTCTTTGACCCCTTCACCTTACTCCCCACTTTTGTACCCCCTCCCCAGTATAGATTCCAGTCCCCTTTTTACCTTATGGGTGATTACCCTTCCATTTCTTGTTTAAGCCCATGTAGTTATCCCATGCCCTTTTGAACTCTCCAACTGATTTTACCCCCACCACCCCTTCAGACAGCTTATTCCAAGCACCCACTACCCTCTCAGTGAAGTAGTGCCTCCTCAGATTTTCCTCAAATTTACCACCCTCTAGCTTTAAACTGTGTACCCTAGTTTTGGGGTTTTCCTTCATCTTAAATATGTTTCCTTCCCTTACCTTGTTTATTCCCTTCAGATATTTAAAAGTTGTAATCATACTCCCCTTCTTGTTTCCAGTGGATGCAGGTTAAGCTCCTCCATCATGTGCATGCCCTGCACCATGTTGGTCGCCCTTCTTTGGACCCATACTCCAGGTGTGGACAAGCCATGGACCTGTATAGGGGCATGATCATCTTTCTTCTCTTACTTGTAATGCCCCTCCCTATGCATGCCAGCATTTTGTTAGTCTTTCCAACTGTCTTGTTACACCAGTTTGCCTCCTTTAGGTTATACAAAATGATAATCCTCAAATCCCTTTCCTGCACTATTATCAAACTCTTCTCCCCTCCCAGTGTGTAAGTGGCCTTGGGATTTGTGTGCCCTATGTGCATCATTTTGCATTTCTTTGCATTAAAGCTCAGTTGCCATCTCTGTCTGGCCAACCTCTTCCTTCATTTTCTCCACCCCCCCCCCGGTGTGTCCACCCCATTGCAGATTTTTGTGTCATCTGCAAATAAGCACACCTTCCCATTTAGCCCCTCCATGGTATCCCCAATGTAAATGTCAAAAAGTATTGATCCTTATACTGACCCCTGTGGTACCCCACTTATCACCCTTTCTTCCCTGGAATGAGCCCCATTGACAACCATCCTTTGCCTTCAAGCCGGGTTTCAACTCAGTTTGATAATTTCCTCCCTACCTCTAAACTGCCCAACTTGTTCACCAGCCTCCTGTGAGGGACAGTGTCAAAGGCCTTACTTTAGAAGGGGATTACCCCTTCAAAAAGCATTCTTATTTATGTGACCTGCAAAGAAAAAATAAAAAAAAGAAAAGAAAAAAAAGCATTTGCATTTTTTTAAACTCTCATGGGAAGTGCATATTTATTTATTTGAAAATTTGTGACTGGGAGGGGCACATTGAGCCACGGCTCATTTCCAAGTGCATCCCAGGGGCAAGGGAAGGGGAATATTTGTATAGATGTAAAGATACAGTTGGGATCATATAATTATATAAACATATATTGAGGTATATTTATGCATAGCAATAGCATAGCATGCCTCGTAATGCTGACTCTAAGATTTCATTTAAAAAAAATTCCTTGCCCAAAGAGTTCCAAACTTCTACCTTTCTAAAGGTAACTACTTCACAAAGTGATAACTTAAGAGCAGGAGTATATATATACAGTATATATATATATATGTATATACATTCTAAATCTATGTATGTATTCAAACATTCTCAGCAATATATATCTCAATATACACATATATTGATATATATTTGTCCCTGTGGCATTTTATTTTTTATTTATTTATTAAATTCTCGGATTACAAATACCTTTGAGCAGAAACTGCTCATTTATAAAGGTTCCACGTCAAAGGATGAGGGTCAACATACATACAGAGGTAGTAAAAGAATGCACAATAAACAACCAAAACAACTAAAAGAAAAAATAAAGATACTCAGTTATAACATATTTTGAGATAATATTCATATAATGAGCAGCTTGAGTAGGCAGCTGGCTGCGGTAACAATAAGAGATAGAGGGCACCATAGGCGGTTAGTATTGCAGGCGTGCGACCGGGAGAGGAAGTTGGCAGGCTAATGGGCCACTGTCCGATGGTGGTGGAAAATGTCTTGTACCAGTGGAGATGCGAAGCAGGAAAGGAGTCACAAGGAAGGCCCGGTGCCAGAGGGATTGAGACTGGGAAAGGGCGGGCTGTGAGACATGAGTGAGCTGGGAGGTGTTTATTTTAATTAGCTTTTCCATAATGATTTGAAATGTATATCAGTATGCCTTTACACTGATATAGTTAATTACTGATAGGATCTGGTATCAACCAGGAAATCAGACACTATATTATCCATATTAGCCTGGTGAGAGGTCACATTAGGTTGCTATGGAGAACGTCACAGCTAATCAATTACTCACGTGACAAGCCATTCCACTGTCACAGTAACTGACAACTATGACAGTTCCTGCACATGTAGTCATGCTTTGAAGTCAGACCCTAACACATATTTTAAAAACTAAAATATGAGTGATTGTATGATTACTCATTTTTTTTCACGCTCCCATGGTGTGTTTTGCTTTCATAAACCACTCAAGCTTCAGGTGGTTGTTGTAAAAAAAACTAATTTCACACTGCCACCCATACATTATTCTCTATATATCGGTAAACTGGCCAACAGTGGCAACTTCCAGATTTTATAAAAAAAAATAAGTCCCAGGCCAAAACTGTTCCAAGTTATACCTTAAAGATCATTTCTTCAGGAAGTTATAACTCTGAAACTGTTCTAGCTAGGGACTTTTTATTTTTTAATGAAAAGGCTTGGAGTCAGCACGATGAAGCAGGATATCTACTGTATATACACCTGGGATATGACATGGTTGAGAGTGAGATAGTAGAAATACCTTCATGAGCTATACTTAATAAACATAAACAAGACTAGCACAGAAGGGATTTTCCAGATTAGAAGGGGGTGGGTCACGAGGGGACACAAGCAGAGATTGGAGGGGGTAAGATTCAGGAGGGAAGTCAGGAGGCATATTACACAGAGAGGGTGGCAGATAAGTGGAATGCTCTGCCTGAGGGGGTGGTAGCCAGCAGCATGGTATGCAGTTTTAAGAAGGGATGGGACAGTGTGGGGACGGATTGTGAAAAGGGGAGGGGTGGGTGGAGCAGCTGCAAATTGAGGGGCTAACTGCACAATCGAGCAGACTTGATAGACCATGAGGCTTGTTTCCGTTGGCATTTTCATAGTTCATATGTTCATCTCCTGACCTTACAAGTGGTAAAGTCACAAGTGAGGTAAGAAGATGTGAAATACAGTGAGTGAAGGTATTTCTACTGTTTCACTCTCGCCCATGTCAGACTTGATTTGTACAACTGGGGCCAGATTTTCAGCAGTCCTGGGATTATAGTGAGTCCCAACTCATTGCCACTGGTGCAGAAACAAATTTACGCACCTGTGATCCCATCTTCATCCTGTGCGCTGCATGGATGGCAGGTGCAGCTGCAGAGGACATTACAATTGGTCCAACCAGGTGTAACATTTTAGCACAGCTGCATCAAAAAATAGTTGCAAGCTGCCATCAGCCATGGAACCAGTTGTAAAATGACTCCTTCTTTGAAAATCCAGCACACGCGAGAAAAAATGCAGCTCCACAAGTGAAGACCCACTTATGCCAGTTTTTCCCGGTGTACTGTCACCACAGCAAAACCTGGACAGCGAACACCACCACAGCGGCTGGAATCGGGTAAAATCTGCCCGTCGCTGTGGTGGTCAGTGTGCCGAACTGGACCGCCTCGCAAGGTGACTGCCCCCCCAGTCCAACTCCCACTCAGAGTTATAATCCTAGAGACTGGGGGGTTCAAGGGATGCAGCACTCCGATTGTGAGCACTGACATCCCGTAGCTACAATGCCAATGGTCAGCAATGTAGATGTCGCTGTAGGGGATGTCGGCGTTAGTGCTGTCGAAGCACTATAGGTAAACCGTTTTTCCCACCTCTGTGCCACTTTCTGGGGTTTTTGCAAATCTGGCCCCTGGTGTTTAGGTGGTTTTATGATAGAAATAATAAAAACTCACGAAAGGAAAAAAATACAAAATATAAACTGTGCCACTCAAAACATCTCATTCTCACCCATATCAGTTTGATTTACACAATAGGTGTTTACATGGTTTTGTGATGCAAACGATTAAACAAACAAAAAATTACAAAAGTTAAAAACTTGTAAGCTGCTTGTGTATGCTCTTGAAGTCGATGGCTGGTGGGCAATGAAAGTTGTATGCCAAACACTTTGAACTGCTGAATTGCCTGGTGGAAATCATAGTGAGTGCAGTAAGCCTGGTCTTGGAGCTAAAAGGATGGACAATTCAGAGAAAAAATGAAAGGAGAGGGGTTCATCTACCTCTTCCAGCAATATTTTGTTCATCTGCTACAGGTCTATGGACACGTTTTTGCGAGTTGCTGGACCCAGCGCAGGGAAGGGAGAGGCATGGGGGGGCTGCAGCAAGCCCTGTGTACTCACCCCTGATGGCAGTATATTCTGCACTGCAGCCTAGGCCGTGGAATCAAATAGTTGCCACTTCAACACAGCAACTACAAAACAAATCAAAACGAAAGAAAAAGCCACTATGGTTCTCAAAAGAGGTGGCAGGGAAGGTCAGGGAGAAAAAGATAGCATTCAGGAAGTATAAGGAAACACAGAAGAAGCAGGACAGAGAGCTGTACCAGTTAAGGCAGAAGGAAGCAGGTAGGGAAGTCAGAATAGCAAAGGCCCAAACTGAGGAAAAGATAGCCAACTCGGTTAAGAAGGGGGATAAAACCTTTTATAGGTACATCAGGGAGCGTAGAAAGACAAAGGGAGGGATAGTGAGGCTGAATAGAATGGATGGTGGGTGGGTAGAGAGGGACAGTGAAAAAGCAGGGTTACTGAATGAATATTTCTGCTCAGTATTCACAAAAGAGGAGGAGGGGGAGGTGCCTAATCCAATTAACAGAAGCACTCTGGATAGGGAAGTCAATCCCAGTCCTTTCACAGAAGAAAGGGTTCTGAAAGAACTCCTAAAACTGAAGGTGGACAAAGCAATGGGGCCTGATGGAATTCACCCCAGAATTCTAAAAGAATTAAGGGGAGAACTAGTGAAACCACTGACTACCCTTTTTAACAAATCATGGGAGGATGGTGTGGTACCTGAGGACTGGAGGAAGGTGGATGTGATTCCCCTTCACAGACGTGGGACCAAGACAGAGGCAGGAAACTACAGGCCTGTCAGTTTGACCTCTGTGGTAGGGAAAGTGATGGAATCACTTCTGAAGAAAAGAATCGTTGAGTACCTAGAGGCCAGTGGGGCACCTGACCCAAGGCAGCATGGGTTCACAGCGGGAAGGTAATGTCAGACAAATCTAATTGATTTCTTTGACTGGGTGACCAAAGTAGTAGACCAGGGAGGGGCGGTGGACATGGCCTACCTAGACATTAGCAAGGTATTTGATACAGTCCCACGCAAAAGATTAATAGTCAAATTAACCAGCCTGGGAGTGGGTCCCAGGGAAGTAGCCTGGGTAAAACATTGGCTGGACAACAGGACACAGAAGGTAATTGTAAATGGAGTCCACTCTGAAGAAAGAGAGGTTACTAGTGGGGTACTACAGGGTTCAGTACTGGGTTCAGTCCTTCTCAGTGTCTTTATAAGTGACATTGCAGAAGGACTGGAAGGAAAAGTATGCCTCTTTGCAGATGACACAAAGATCTGCAACAGGGTTGATACACAAGGAGGTGTGGAAAGGATGAGAAGGGACTTGGCAAGGTTGGAGGAATGGTCAGAAGTATGGCAGTTTGGATTCAATGCAAAGAAGTGCAAAATAATGCACCTGGGAAACAAAAACCTAGGGGAAGATTACACAATTGGGGGGGTAGTAACAACAACAAAAATGGAAAGGGACCTGGGGGTAATCATATCAGATTACCTTAAGGTTAGCAAGCAATCTGAGAAGGCAGTAGGGAGGGCTGGGGGGATATTGGGCTGTATAGGGAGAGGCATCAATCGCAGAAAAGAGGAAGATGTTATCCCTCTGTACAGACAGTTGGTGAGACCTCATCTGGAGTACTGCATCCAGTTCTGGAGACCCCATCTCCTCAAGGACATAGACAGGATAGAGGCAGTCCAGAGGAGGGCAACTAAAATGGTGCAGGGTCTGCAAGAGAAGCCATATGAGGAGAGACTAAAAGAGCTTAATATGTATACCCTTGCGGAAAGGAGGGAGAGGGGGACATGATAGAAACTTTTAAGTACCTCAGTGGAATCAACAATGTCCAAGAGGGTAGCATCTTTCAAAAAAGATGTGCAAGAACAAGGTGACACAATTTGAAGATGGGGGCAGTTCAGGGGCAATGTGAGGAAGTATTTTTCACAGAGAGGTGGTGGACATATGGAACAGCCTTCCTGAGGAGGTTGAGGGGTCTAAAACTGTGGAAGAATTCAAGAATGCATGGGACAGACATAAGGCAATTTTTGTGAGGGGTAGGAAGAAATAGGCTGTTGGTTAACTAGGATCTGCAGCTTATCCTGTAGGTAGGAAAATGGGCAGACTAGGTGGGCTAAGTGGTCCTTATCTGCCATCAAAGTCTATGTTTCTATGTTTTTATCCAGATAAGATTGTCGGACAAAACACTGATAAAACCGAATTGGATTTTAAAGACAGAGAGAAGCAGAGAATCGAAAAGTACAAGGCTTACCTGTTGAAGGGAACCCCTATTACCATTGGAAATAGCTCGGTGAGGGAGTCAGAGCTCTTGTATGAGAGTGTTGAAAATGTGCAGCACAGAAACCTGGAAACTTCTGAAAAGTTTAATCGAGTACAGAGACAACTGCAAAGTTCAGAGATATTGGATACCCGATAAGACAAAGGCACAAACCTTTTGGACACTCTGGAAGCTCAGATGCTGAGCGCTCTCAGAAACATCGGGACATGGATGGCCAAAATTGATATGAGATTCTCAAATATTAAAACAACTATACAGTCTCTTAGTGTTAAAACAGCAACGCCTGAGTCTGAAATAGGGTAAACCAAACTTGATGTGGAGCAAATAAATAAAGCTGTTAAAGAACAAGAAAATAAAAATCTTAATTTCTCTTCTAACACTCCTCCCCTCTCCCCTTTCTGCACTCTTCTTGTACCTGACAAATGCCACTGGCTGCACCTGATTTGTTGTCCCTTCCTAGCTTACCCTCCCTATTGACTCCTTGTACCACATTGATGTATGTATGTAACTGATTGGAATTGACTGTAACCTGTTTTGCTCTCCACCAAATTGCATTGTTCTTTCATGTTGTATTGTTCTTCTAAGTGCCTTATCTCCTATTGCCTCTCAATTTGACGTGGAACCTTTGTAAAAGAGTCTTGACTCAAAGGTATTTGTAATCCTAGACTTCAAATAAATAAATAACACCGGAGCTAAAATATCAGCTGTTATTCTTGGGCAAAATGCGTTTAATAAAAAGTTAGAAGCGCTTGAAAACACAAACAGGTATAAGAATCTACGTTTTCTTGGCCTACCTTCTTCCTTGGACTCTGAATTTCCTGAGATGAGAAGTCTGATTAGAACCATACTACTTAAAACCTTTCAGTTACCAGAAGACAATCCTCCCATTATTGTGAAGGCATATAGAGTAGCCACAAAGCGAAATCCTAATGGCTCAAAGCCACCCATCCTGGTTCAATTTGCATTTGAGACTGATAGGGACTCAGCGTTAAAACTTGCAGGTCAGAAAAATTTTGGAATATAAGGGACACAAATATTCTATCTTTCCTGATTTTTCTCTTGCGACACAGGAAAGAAGAAGATGTTTCCTTAAGAACAGAAGTTTTGAAACTAGGGGCTACCTTTTCCCTTCTCAAGCCAGCAAAAGTCAAAATTATACTTAAAGGTCATTCATACATTTTTTTCGAGCCAGACCATGTTATGGATTTCTTGTGTAAACATAGCTCAGGTTTTGATAATGTTTCTGACCTGGAATTAGATTCTAATTCTGATGCAGATATGCTTAAAGCAGTAACAGAAATTGAAAATATGATGTTGGGGTCATAATCAAGCATAATTACCATATACTATGTAATAGATAATTTAAATATCGTTTACATTGTTTTTTGAAGGGTGACTTCTCTATGTATTGATATTTGTCTGTATTTACTAGACTCGTTGATAAAAAGATATATTTCAACTCTTTTTTGGTGCAGGTATAAGATTTGGTTTAATGAAAAGAAAATCTATTCATCTATTTGGATCTTTTCTCTTTTCCACACCTAGTTTTGTTTCGTTTTTCTGTGGATGGGGACTGTAAGGTATCCAGCATATATCTTTGTTTTTTTCTGTTACCCTTTTTTAATTGTATAAAATTGAAAATTGACTAAAATAAAAATATGATAAAAAAAAAAGTTAAAAATTGCAAAATGTGGACTGTGCCGCTCAAACCATCTTGCATCTGCTGGCTTCAGTGCTGCACAAAGCTACTGTGGTGTCATCAGCATTGCTAAAGCTGCTCTCTGATGGGTTCAGTGTTCCACTGTTTCATGGTGACCTTTCAACTTGCAAGTTAGCACTGCTATCTTCATACAGGTAATAGTAGTCAGTGAGATAGTTGTGTTATCTTGAGTAGTTTTAACCCACGTCTGTTGTATAAATCAGTATATATAACAGTATATTGATACATTTGTCTCCATGACATTATTTTAAATAAATGTCCCATGTTGGTTTAAAAATGTATATTGCTATATCTTTATGAATAGTATGTCATAATATATCATTAAACTGGCACATACTGTAGTGCTGACCCCAAGCTTCCATTAAAAAAAGTTCTTAACTCAATCTATTTCAAAGTTATACTGTTTTAAAGGAAATTACTTCAAGAAATAACTGTGAAGCTGTTAAGCTTGGCGTCAGCACTATGACTCATTATTGTGCCCCTATAGTTTGGGTTGAGTAGCCTGTTCAATGTTAAACCCCTAAGCTTGCACATTAATAACTTTGGCACCATTTGACTAAATCAGCTGAATTTTTGCATGTGTTGTCTACTAGGCAAGTTGTTGAGCTGTGGAAAGTTTTGTGATGGCCATTTGAGCAGTTTCTGAGATACTCATATGTCATTTTCTGATAATGTCTAATTTTTTTCCTATACTTAACATGGGTTAATTTAAAAAAAATTTTTTTTGCTCTCATCTACAGTGGAATGGAATTTTCTCTCCAGACTTGCAGGGCAGATGTGGGATGTCCTAAGGCAGTGTCTTTGAGGAGTCTGGTGGAAAAATGTTAAACAGTTCCAGAGTTATAACAGTTTAAAGTTTTATGTTTTCTGTTATAAGCATGCGCAGTAGTGTTTTTTGAGTTAACGTGTTTTGCGAAATAAAAAATTTGATTTTGAGGACCCTTTTTTTGGTTTCTCACCACTTGCTTCTCACTTGGGGAAGCATTTTTTTGTGTCATGAGACTGTCATCTTTTTTCCCTCCTTGAACTAAAAAGCATACAAAGTACAGAAAAAGTTATGTCTTTTTAAAAAACAAATACCTGAATCTAGCTGAATGGGATCCATTTTGCTAGATTCTGGTGTTTGTTTTTAAAAAACAATACCAGAAATACATTTTCTGGGCAGTCCAAAACCCCAGTGCCCAGCTTAGTGAGAGGAGCTGTTCTGCCGCATTCTTTGTATGAGAACAGTGGGGCTTTCTTGACTTCTGCAGCAGCAGCTGGAATGTGTGTTGCAGGCTGCAGTAAGAGTAGTGAGCTACCATTTCCCTGGTGTCTAGTGGCATCCCCTCATTTCCCTCCCTGTAAATGTGTAATGTTGCTGTTGCCCTGGTGTCTAGTGGTACCTCCTTCCCTCCCTCTGATGGCCATCACTGTAATCTGATAATGTTTCCCTGGTGTCTAGTGGCACCCCCCCCCACCTGCCAATAGCCAACCTCATAAGAAAATAATATTTTCCTGGTGTCTAGTGGCACCCCCACCTGCCAATAGCCAACCTCATAAGAAATTAATATTTTCCTGGTGTCTAGTGGCACTCTAGCTCCATATAGTGAGTCCCAGTGTTCCTTTTAGAATTATAATTAGTAGCAGCAGTGCAAAGCTATGGAGTGAGGGCCAATCTTTCTCCATTTTCTGCTTGCAGCTATCTTGTGACCCTTTACACACTCATGAGTCCCTCCATTATTTGCATTGTTAATTGTTATAATCTATTTTGCCCTTTGTTCAGCCTTTTTGGTTTGTTACCACAAAAAGAAAATTTATTGAGACAGGTTAGGCCCCTTTATGGAGCTAGGGGGATCCTCCCATGCGTTTTGCTTTTGGGATGGATTCATTACTGACCAGGCCACCAGGATAACGTCACTCTGTGACGTTTTGTCGATGGCGTATTAACTTACGCTGGTCTCGACCCTTTCCTCCACCTTTCAGCTCTGTTAATAGTGTGAGAATATTTTAAACACTTTAGTGTTACTTTAGAGAGCTCATTTGGTCCATTGGTGGCGTTTTTTTGGTGCATGTGCTGCCTGTTTGCTAATTGGTGTTTAAGCCTTATATTTGAATTTCTGGAGCATGCAAGAATGCTAAGAATTAAGGTATTTAATTCACTCTTTATTCTGTATCCTTAAAATAAAAAAAATCTGTTAAAAGCTTGTTCTTTGAGCAAATTATAAGTATGTGCTTTTGACTTGCAGGCTTCCTAATTAAAAATCAATTGCCTTGAAGCAAGTCCCTCTCACAGCGCGAGGTACCTGGTCTTGACACAGATTAGAGCTGTTCCTTCTAATACTATGGCAGGAATATAAGATTAACTAATGTGTATACCTACTGAGGTTTGTAAAACAAACAAAAAAAACTCTACTTTCTTCTGGTCAAGTTGTTATTTGGATGTATGGGCAGCACCCCCACCCCCAACAATGTTGTACTTTGGTCCCTTTACTATGGAAAAAGATGTACTAGTCTGAATAGATTGGGACCCTTATAGTGTTTTTGACACAGGTGTGTTCCTCCTGTTTATTCAATTGTTTGCACAGTTGAAACTAACAATATTTGATACATTTTTTATATTCTCCATAGAGAGGAATTTAGTTTAAAGAATATGTTTCTCTTTTTTATTTCAGATATATTTGCCATTCAGCATGTAGTGGTGGTTGCATTATTGAAAGCTCCCTGTCTGAGGAAGGAAATTTTTTGTTCTGAAACGTCACATTTTGAATTAAACAAATCCTTTGGAGCACAAAAGAGATATAAAAGATTTATCTATGTTAAAGAAGTGGATTGAATAAATAAATAACCACTATTATTACATACACCACTGCCCTTTATTTTTTAATGGTTGAGTGAGAGCTCTCCTTTTGACTGTCTAATGACACTGCCCACCCACTGATTGCCATTCCCATAATAAAATAATATGTCTCTGGTGTCTAGTGGCACCACCCACCTGCCGATAGCTGCCCCCACAAGAAAATAATATTTTCCTGTTGTCTAGTGGCACCCCCCCAATGAGCACCATCCCCGTAAGAAAATAATATTTCCTTGGTGTCTAGTTGCACCCCCCACCTGCCGATCACCATCCCCCCATTTTCCTCCCTGTAAATGTCTAGTGGCACCCCGCACCCACCAATTGTCATCCCCATAATAAAAAAAATATTTCCCTGGTGTCTAGTGGCACCCTCCACCTACCAATAGCCAACTGACAAGAAAATAACATTTTCCTGATGTCTAGTGGCACCCCCCAGCCACCAATCACCATCCAAATAAGAAAATATTTCCCTGGTGTCTTGTGGCACCCCCCAACCACTGATCACTGTCCATGCTTAAAATAAAGGAAACAGTCCTTGATGCTTTTTTACCTACAAAAAAGAAAACAGTCCCTCGCAGATCTGACCCCCCCACCTCCCACTCAGCACCCACCACTCCACACCCTACAGTACATCCCAACACACCCTCACTCACCTGAAGAGGTCACAAGGTAAAGATCCACTCTTCGATTGAAGACACGCCTTGCTGCTGGAACCAGCGACTGCAATATGAGAAACTAAGGTAAATGCATTTCAATGTATTTCAATGGGGGTTTCAACTTTGATGCATAACTTGGCTATTTTTGCATATTTTGATACCAAATTTTCATTGTGGCCTTTTGGGGACCCCACCATATGAACAATGCCAGTGGAATTTCACAAATCCATCTGGAAGGTGATTTTGCAGTTGATTAGTGAAATCACCTTTCAGGCAGGATTTCAAAATTTTTTCCACTTTGTTCATGTGGTGGTGTCATAAGAAGGCTATGTTGAAAATTTGGGATCAAAATATATTAAAATGACAAAGCTATGTGCATACTTTAAAATGTTAGTACGCCACTCGTAACTTTTGGAATTGTAAATATTTTGACCTCAAATTTTCAACATAGCCATTTTTTACACCACTTCATGATTGTGACAGCTGTCATTTTTCAAATCCTTGCCAAAATGTGTTTTCTCCCTGTGGCATGGAATGACATTGAGGTGGCACAGAATGACGTTTCAGCAGGGATTTGAAAATTCTCAGCATGGTGTTCATGATGTGTGGTAATAGCAATGCTATGCTGACACTTTGATTGCTGTTTTGGCTGAAATGCAAGTGCAGGGCCTTCCGGGCCTTGTGCTTCTATGGCAACATACATGTACGCATTTATGGAGGGATGGTAACGCAGGGCTCAGAGGGCCCTACGCTTCCACAGGCAAATGAGGATTCTATTATACTATCTAAAAAAGTAAGGACATTTTTTGCAAAAAAACTGTGTTAATGCACCAGTTAGAGTAACAATGCCTCAAAAGTATGGAAAGGTGACAATAGGATTTCTCACCCTAACACCCCCAACCCCCACCCCAAGCAGCAAAGGGAAAAAACATTAGGGTTTTGGGTCTCTGGAGTCTTGGTGAATCTGTGGTGAGGTTTTCCTTGGGGACTGTCAACCCTAATGCTCCTCCCTCCCCCCTGTGGGCTCTGCTTGAAGAAAGGAGATCATGTGTGATGTTGTATACTCAATGAATTTGGTGGGCATTAGGGTTGACAACCCCCAAGGAAGACCCCACCACTGATTTGCCAAGACTCTAGAGACCCAAAACCTTAATATGTTTTTCCTTTGCTGCTTGGGAGGTTTGGGGGGTGTTAGGGTGAGAAACCCTAATGCCACATTTCCCTACTTTTGCGGTGTTAAGTTACCGTAACTGGTGCATTAACACATTTTTTTGAAAAGAATATTAAGTAAGTAATAATACACAACTGGGAGTGCAGTTATTGGTGAATTACCACACACCTCACTCTGGGTGGAGGCACGAGGTGC
The DNA here is from genome assembly GCA_016271365.2 of Neoceratodus forsteri. Lineage (NCBI taxonomy): Eukaryota > Metazoa > Chordata > Ceratodontiformes > Ceratodontidae > Neoceratodus > Neoceratodus forsteri. The sequence continues at coordinate 743,310,972 of CM057459.1, forward strand.
CAGCTGAGTGCTCTTCAACCCTGTGGGGTGTGCAGTAATACACCTGATAACCACACACCTAGAAGTGTATTATTGCACTTATAAAATTGACTAAATTAAAAATATATTCAGATTGGACACTAACAAGTAATCTTTTATTAAAAATACTGCCCATTGCAGAACATATGACATGAGAAAAAAGTCCCCTTGACTATTAATTTAAAAAAATGCCATACACTGGGGACACATTTATACATTTTTTCAACATTGCCAATAAATTCAGATTTTTTATGCACTAACTGTAATAGTTATTTATGCTAAAACTGCCATTTATATTAAAATTATGCCAATTCATAAACAAGTGTCCAAAATGATTTGCGGCAGCAAACAGATGTGCTGCGGAGGGACACTGCCGAATCACTCTCACACTGTCTTCAAGGTTGCTGAGCTGCCACAGTTGCCAAGGCCCTGTTTCTCCAGAGGCAGAGTATGCTAACTGTGTACATGAATTATTCATGTGACTCCTTGTTTCAGCTTCCAATGTGTGCCAGGAGGCATCCTGTGGCCAGTGTGCTGTTTCTTTTCTGTGCGACTCTGCTTCCATCTCAGTCACTAACATTACCCTGGGCTGTGGTGCTCAAGACAGGAGTACTCCATTTTGAGTGCCTGGTCATGGAAGGAGGATTTTCACTGTTCCAGTGCAAGTGTTGTATGTATGTGCTGATACTCTCGAGGTGTGAAACTGTTAGTCCTGGCAGTACATCAGTAGTAATTTTGGGAACATCAAAATGTCACAAGGTACTGCATGAACAGTTTCCATTAAAGCTATAGGTACAGGTATGGGATTTGAGGAAGTTGGTAGATGGTACTTTGTGGCACAGTGTCATGTAGTGATATGTGAATGCATTGGGGACAGCTTGGGATACTAGTACCTGCACCTGCAGGATGCTTAACATAACAGTGCAGTTAATGGGCATTAACTGCACTGCTCTAGACAACTTCTGACCAATCAAATGATAGGATTTCTCTACCCCATTTTATAATATACATTAACATTCGGTGGAGTTAGCCAGGATGCAATGCTCTTATCACAGTTTCTGCCAGTGACAGGATACAGAGTTCTGCAGGAACACAACATAATCCAATGCCAATTACTCCAATTTGTCACAAAGGAAAGTCTGAGATGTCTATCACAGGCAGGGGTGCTGGAAGATGGTAAAAGGTGCTGGGACTGAGGTCTGGAAGGGCACTTATTAGGATACAAATGGCACTTTTTCTAAACCAGTTTTTGCTATATAGAAATACAATAAATGCACATTTATGATGAGGATCTTAATGTTAAGAATGCAGTTATACCATATAAGAATATTTATTATAGAATATTAAGAGCTCAGCTGTCAACCCATTACCTCCAATAGCTCCATATGAAGCCTGAACCATCCATTGCTTAACATGATGCAGTGGCTGCACAGGTGAAAATGAAAGATGGCATGGTAGTAATATGTGTATTCTCAGTCTCAAGCATGCAGTCTTCATACAAATGTGTTAAGTAAGTTGTGTAAAATGTGTTTTGGTTCCAGTAACTTCAGGATAGAAATTAGCAGTGAAGCCCAACCACCAGTGACAAGGTAACTCCTGAGGCTGAGGAAATAATGACACTGAGCCATTAACTTTAGACAGAGTTTATTTATTATTATACAATAGCAAGAAAGAATGCTGGGCTTTGATTGGTCAATCTGGGGCTGGATCTGTGATGTTAACCCAGCATAACATCACGGATTTAGTATGAGCACATACATGACCAAATGCTATCAGTAGGAAGATAGTAAAATTAGATATTTACTGTATCCAGAATTCCTCACTATGTAAATTAGTATACTGGCTATTATATTTCTGTACTCACTACATAGATAGAAGACTACATCTCTCAGTAAAGAAATCTTAACATCCATATAATTTATGCACAATGCTTCCTTTTGAAAAGAAACATCTGAGATCTTAAATTGTTGTAACTACTACAAAAATAGGTGACTGCACCTTCAAATGAGGAAAATGGAAAATAGCTTAAAATTCTACCCACAGTGCCTTGCTACATACATCTACATATTAACCACCATATTGCAGTCACCACTATGAAAATAGGAGACTGCACTCCTAAATAAGGTACATTTTACTTTATGATCTACCCAGAATTCCTTGCTGCTGTTTGTAAGTCAATCTATTGGCTGACATACTGCTGTAACTATTACCAAAATAGAAGTTAACTTCTTTAAGAAAAAGGAACTACTTTCCGGCCTAATGTTAAAATGTAAGGGAAAATGTATTCTGAGATGTATTCTTTTGTTTTCAACAAAGGACCCATTGTATAATAGGAATAATGCACTCCAGGATGTGTGTCGTGCTGGTATAACACCACTTCTCGGATTTTGGATGCACTCGGCTACAGCCTTGTGCCCAACCACCCAAGGTGTGACATTATCCCAACATGACACACACCCTGTCATGCATCATTCCTTTAATGAATCACAGTGTACAATGAGAGTAAATAATATGTGAACGACACAAAACAAATCCACAACTATAACTGCTGGAGTCAGAGAGGTCGGTCTGGCAAAACTGCACTCACTGGTATGAGGACTAGACAGAGCACCTAGAAAGAGGGAGTTCATCGGAATACTTCAACTCCTTCTGGAAGATCAATGCTAGTTGTAGGTCAGGCCCAACCCAGTGTTGACCATGGCCTTTAATCTTTTCCAGTACTCCTGCTCACATTGTTTGTTTTATTAAAAAAATCCAATGAATATATTACAGTGTTGAACAGTAAAAAAAAGTCCTTCCTTTGACTTGCAGCCTTTGGTTCTCCAACCTGCAGAACAGAGGCCCACTAATAGAGCAATGCCTTTACTACATGAAGAAACTATGTCCATTCTTCTCTGGCCACATCCAATTGTTACAGAAAAGTCTGGAGGGAGGAGTAGGATACACCTGGAAATGAGCCACTATTCCAGAAGAATTCAGTAGTGGCTAGCCATCTGCTCATTCCAGTAACCTTGCCATTGCAGACCACAAACTCACCAAATCAACCAATTAACCACCCTATCTATACTTCTGCCCTGAATAAATCCTATAGATGCTCTGGTCACCACTTCAGGCTGGTATGCCTTCACATGCATTCCCAGACCCTGGAGCTCATAAACTCACCAAATCAACCAATTTACCACCATATCTATACTTTTGCCATGAATTAATCCTTCAGATGCTCTGGTCACCACTTTAGTCTGGTATGCCTGCACAGGCATTCCCAGGCCCTACAGCCCACAAACTCAACAAAAATCATCCAGTCTACCACCATATTTATTTATTTATTTATTTATTGAGATCTAGGAATACACCTCTGAGCTGGAAACTCATTTCTTCAGTCAGTTGAAAATGACAAGTTACAGACAATTCAAACAGAAGAAAATGCAAATGACAGTACATAAATGTTTAAAAATAATGGGAACGTACAAAAAATATAAGTGCAGTGAAAAAATTAAACAGTTGATAAAACAGATGAATATAGGGTTGCATACAATTCAAGAATAGAGCTGCAGTACTTAAGCTACTAAGCAGAGTAACATTTCATTGTCAAAGTATAGGGAGGGACAGAGAGGGAGGAGAAAGTGTAGGGATGGAAATAAGTGCATCAAGGAGTAGATAAAAAGACATGTGCAGGGAGGAGATTAGGAGGGGGAAAAGATAGGGCTGTCGGGGGGGAAGTAGGAAGGGAGAGGGAGAAGAGGGAGGGTGGAGGGTAAGAAAGGAAGGAAACAGAGCAAGCAGTCACAGCTGCTTCCATAGGCGAGGTATTGTTGAAGTTTTCTTTTAAATGACCCCAGCTTGGGCTCATTAGTTATGTCTGGGAGAAGTTCTTTAAGCCAACAAGGGGCATGGTATGTAAATGACCTTTGTGCCTGCGAGGTGTGGAAGAAGGGAACAATAAGAGATTTCCTGGTAGCGCCTCTTGTGTAGCGGGGAATGGAGCAGTAACAAGGAGCCTCTGGATGGCTTGGGGGGTCGGAATTCAAGACAGATTCCCCCCCCCCCCGAGTAGACATACTTGGTATTGTACTCTGCCTTGAAGGTTTAGCCAGTTAGTTTGCGCATAGAGGTCACAGGTGTGGGTAAGGCAGTTAACACCAAGGAGCAGTTAGCAGGATTTATCCTACTATGTAGATGTTCTAGTCAACACTTCAAGCTGGTATGCCTGCACAGGTATTCCTAGGCCCTGCAGCCCACAAACTCACCAAATCAACCAATTCACCACCATATCTATACTTCTGCCATGAATAAATCCTATAGGTGCTCTGTGTACTACAAAATGCATGTGTGTGCATCTTCATTTAACTTAAAAATCTATAGTAATCACTTCTTTCCTTTATTTTCCCACAGTTTTACATTGTGTGTAATGGAAAAACAACATTGAGTAATGTTGCAGGATTTGACAAAATTTGCACACAGAATTTTTTAATTTTTGGAACATAAAAAATGGCATGTGTGACAAAAGTACAGTTACAGCACAAGAGCACAGGGCTCTGATTTTCATCACATGGACTCTTTTCTATTTTTTGGCCCTTTATTGGCCCATCCTCTGATCTGACGTCCCGGCACCTAGAAAAAAAAAGAGCATAGCACTGTGGAGCCCAGTCTGCCCAGATACCTGCAGGCAGGGGTGGGTCACCCCCAGTTCGTCCAGTTTTAGTCTTGCACCATTGTAGACTTAGATCGAGTGCAGCTGTTCTTGAAGCTTTCTCTCACTCCTACTCTCGCTTTCACTATTTCTCCTTTCTCCCTCCTCTCTCTCTCTGGAAGACACTGCTAGTGGCTCTAGAAAATACATGCAGCTCCAAAGGGCAGCACTGAGTGGAATGACATGGGGAGTCCTGGTGCTCTCAAAGTGCTGAAAGCTTCTGTCCAACCAGATCTGATCCACTCCAAAGCCCCTCTCTGCATCCAGACACCCCTTTTCTGGCAAGCAAACAAGCAGAAACACAGCACAAAGACAGTCTTGAAACTCAACAGCACCCTTTCATCCATCTTTCTACCCGGACTCAACAAAAGACAGTTCTAAGCCAGAAACCTACAATAATCAGTCCGTAACACAAACCATATTCAAAGTTCTTACCTTTTATAAAAAAAAGGAACATTTTCAATTTACCAGCTTCTCCTGTAGTATTTTACAGTAATATCAACAAGACTAATGGGAGAATTAAAGCTTATGAATAAAGAGACACATGCATAAGGTATGATATTCTTACCAATGTTGTAAAAAAATGGATATGTCCCATGGTATGCACAACTACAGAAGGTCAAAGATTTACAAATAGATCTGCAAGAACCACAGGAATGCCATTTAACTTGAAGGTGCAATATACACAAGGCGTAGGGCTCAGCTGTATTAAAATAATCAACTTAAGGAAAAGACAAAAAAGGGGATTTATTACAAATTATCCAAATAAACAATATATGAAACAGGACAGAAAGTTCCTGTGTTTCTTTTACTTGAACCACACATCTGAAAATGGAGGGGTATGTGATTATAATGTGCAGCTTTGAACTCCAACACCCAAGAAAACAGTTTATTTACATCAAGCTAAGGGAACGAGTAACATTTGTTATGCAAACATAAGCCTATCTCAAATGTACGCTAAACTCTGACAACTGAAAAATACCAATGTGTTCATCTTTGCAAGCACAAGTTAATGATTTTGATTTTTGATTATGACAGGGTACAATAATAACATGCTTTAATAAATAATGCATTCTCTCTGGATGTCTACTCTTAATGCAATGTTTTCCTTGGTCTGTGAAACAGTCAGAAATAAGGCACAGAATGTGTATGGTTTAGAGTCCCCCCCCCCTCCATGTTTGCAGCAGTCTTCCTTGGCCGCCTTTAAATTCTAAATAAGGGTTATATATAATTGGAGGCATTTCCAGAGGAAACGTAACATCCAAAAGTGTTTTACGGCAAGCGTATATACACTTGTAACCCCCATACCACTTTTGGCAAGTTGGACACCCCCCATAAAACAGGACTAGTACCCTCATATGGCATATCATTTACTTTTAGCAGAATTTCAAGATTCATACCACCCTTGGCATTAGAATGTATACCAGGCTCATTATCTAGTGGAAGGGGGGTGGGGGTACAAGAACTAAAAAATGAATCTTTGTAACTACAACCAGGTCCAGGGGAAAGGATGCTAGGCATATACTAGACCTAACTGCTGAGGGTGCCCCAGTAATTCCACACAGAAGCAAGGATCAGAATGTCCAAAACAACATCTGGGATTCTGCAGTATGGCTTTATTCAACAGATGTTACCAAAGCATCAATAGACCCCCAAGGACCAGTCATGGTAAACAAGTACAATTTCCAGAACCCTCCTTGCTAAGCAATACAGTTCTCCACAGAAACAACAATTTTGTTCTCTTCCCCATGGCGTATGCTTGTGGACTGTGCCACACAACCTAACACATTTCCATTTCCCCAGATTGTATACTTGTGGAACTGGGTCACACACTCAGAACATCTTCTTTCCCAAATAAGTGCATGCTTGTGGAACTATGCCACACACCCAAACCCACAGCAATGGCCTTTGCTCAGGTAAAACTGGTGCCCTTCCATGAATCAGTTAGCCCTGCCATGTAAGCTTCCAGATGGCATTCCTCCCACCCTTTGCCCCAACCGACAGTCTCTACAATTCCTTCAGGGTACACCACCAAAGCCTCCATTCCCCACTGAAATGCTAAAGAATCCAAACTTTACTTTACTTCACTCACTTGGGTGAAAAACTTTACTTTACTTCACTCACTTGGGTGAACAATGGGCACTGACAGGTGTGATCTAGCCTTATCTATGGGCACACACACCCCAGAACAAACCCCTAATTTAAGAACTTGTTTCCCAAAATAGTATTCACAGAATAGTTGCTCCTCCTCCTTCTTCTAGGCATGGAAACAACCCCAAAACACATTTTCATTCTGTACTCACAAATTTGTTGCCCCTTCCTCTAGGCATGGGAACAACCAGAAAGCACCTTTTCCCTTGGTAGCTTGTCAGAACAGTCTCTCACAAAGTCCTTTTCAAAGGCAGCTGTACACACACACAAGGACCTTCAGGGAACTGCCCCTTGGATCCACTGAACTAGCAGTCCCTTCCACTTCTCCTGGAGTGAAAATCAGGAATCCTGCTGAAGAAAGGTCTCCACCACTTCACTGGAAGCTGGTAATTGTAATCCAAACTAGGGTGAGAAACACAGGTCCCCAGGCACAGAGCCCACTGGCAGAGCTCCTGCCACTCTTACACCCACACTAAGACCAACTGAACTTTCTAAAACTTCCCAAAAGCAGCTGTACACAGAAAGGGTTATGCTGCTGCGAGAGTTCTAAATGACATAATCATTCTTCCTTCAGGCTAGCTGAGTGAACGATGATGTCTTTATGTAAGAAGCCTCTAATGAGCTCCTTACCAGCTGCCTGTTGTACCTGCCTAACACTAACACTGATAGGATTCTAGTAACCCCAGGGAACTGGGTGGTTACAGACTGTACTTGATTAAGAATTCTATCTTTTAAGTAAGAGCGGGACATGCTTAGGATTCTATTCTGTTGAAATTATCTAAAATGAAAAATGGAGTTGACATGTGGACTTCCAATGAGTGACAATGAAACAGATGGTTATATAAATTAAACCCGCAGTTAATAAAACTGCACATAACTGTCCCAATAGTTCTTCAAGCTAAAACATGTATGTAACTGTGCATTCTGATGGCTCCCATATTTTACATATAAGAGGAGAATAGCTCAGTCAATTGAAAGGGACACTATGTTGAGCTCATTAATACAGTAATGTGAAAGGGAGAATTGCAGAGAATTAAAAAAAAATACAACTTAGCCTTCCATAACCCGCCATATTACGCGCCAAATGTATCCAGTCTCCAAACCACACAAATACTGAGTCACAAAACAATTTGCAAAATATCATATCTGACTGAAACAAACTGCATTTAATAAATGAAACCTTTCATTATGTCGTGTAAAAAGTAATATGGTTTTTAACAGTCTGACTCTGTTCAAAACATATTTTCTCTATCTCTAAAAAGCACACCTCAAACGTTTTTAACACTATCCATACATGATCTGCAGAGCTCAAATTCATAGCCAACCAGATTTTAACTAAAAAGTCTCTTACCAAAAGTGCTTACAATTACAAACATGGATGAAGAACTCCGTTAAACTGTCTCTCTCTCTTCGAACCAAAACAAGACAACATTTCCATTGTGGATTTTACTCTCCTATCTCTAAACTAAAGCCTTAAAGGATACCTAAACAACATTTTGACAACACACTATTCAAAACTCTGACTCCGTAGGTGATTAAAGGAAAGGCTGCTGTATTCATTAATGCTAAAATTACATTTACATAATTTACCTAAATGTGGTTCCAGAGCATTTGAAAATTGTAAAATCAGCCTTCCAATTACAAAAAACTTTCTTGCCTGCTTCCTAAAATGGCCGCCAAATCTGTTATGTGATGACATCATTGGAGCCAAAGTCAGAGAGATATATGGCTCTCTATAGTGCTAACCCATTCTTTTTTCCCTTTGTATAGAATTGTTTCACCCAAATGGTCAAAACCATGTGCATTATTTTGTATAATACACATGTTAGGCTATGGTTCTGTTAATTTTGTTTACTTTAATATGCTGAAAATTAGTTTTAATCCAACCGAATTTCTCTGTGGCAAACCACAGTGCAGTACACATCTTGAATAACCTGGTGGTCTAGTGGTTATGGTGGATCCAGGATGCTACAGTGCTGGGGTGGTGTGCATGCTTAATATGCACTTTTTAACATTTTTATTAAACCTTTATATTTTCTGCTATTATTTTTTTCTAGAACGTTTTTGACAGAACCTACAAATGTAATCCATAGTTTGAATGTAAACATTTGTACAATCAATGAATCAGACATCTTCAACAAAGTGAAATACAGCAGCAGCAGCAAGCAAGTACGTTACTATGTTGGGGGGGGTTGAAGCCACACCCTTCACCATCCCCTAGAGCCACCACTTTTTTGTAGCAAAGTTCTTGTGCAGTCCAATGTTAGAGTTCATTCTTTCTCAAAACTCAGATATATGCTTGTCTCATCTTCTTTTTCCATGGGAAATAATAAGAAGAAGAATCAGCATTTATATGGTGGTTTTCATACACATTGTATCCCAAAGTGCTTTACAAGCAATACTAGGCTAGTAGTGAAGTGACTAAACGTGTAGTGGCAGCCATTTCATACATTAATATCCACACACAACCTTGGACAATTGCATGAACTGGTTTTATGGGAAGGGGAATGTTGGCCAGGACAATGGGGTCCGGTAGTGATCAAGGTGCTGGCAGCCCCACATCTTATTTCTCACAGTAATCTGCTCATATTTCTCTCCTTCTGTCTTCCCCCCTTCCCTGAATATAGCAGCACCTTGCAAGAGTGGCCTTCTCAGTCCCTCTCTGGTATTCATTCTTCACTATTCCTCCTCACACTGAAAACTGGTGAGCTCATCACCCTGATGCATCACGAATGCAAGTAGTACAGTCCCCATTTTATTTTGACATATCAAATATAAACATATCTTTCCAGTAAGTCAAGCTCATAGCAGCAGGGAACAAGATGAATGATGGACTTTCCTATCCTTAAAAGATCTAGGCTACCTTTGATTATGCACTATTAAATGATGGGTGTGTACATCATTATGCACGTCATTTAATAGTGCCTAATCATAGGTGGCTTAGATCTTCTGTGAGTAGGAAAGCCTATTTTTCCACTTGTGCCATGCTGCTATCAGCCTGGCTTACCAGAAGATCATGTTTATTATTAATATGTAAATGTAACACAGAAGACTGTACTAAACACTTTCATGATGCAGAAGGGTAGTGAACTCACCAGTTTTTGGCATGGGGAGCAGGTGAGAAGAATGAATGCCAGAGAGGGACTGAAGAGGCCATTCCAGCAGGGTACAGCTATATTCAGGTTAGTTGAAGACATGAAGGAGGACACTGAGCAGATCACTGTGAGATCTGAAATGTGGGTCTGCCAGCATCGTGAACACTACCTGACTGTGGATGAGAGTAGCCAGAGATGGCAAATACTCAGAGTGGCAGGGCTGCACCTAAACTGTTACTTGAATTCAGTGTAGGGAGAATCCCCTCAGGTGGGGGGGGATGTTGATGTTTGTTAGGACAGTATTGAGGGAGTTGTGTATAGCTCATTCAAGATTTGGAAGGGTGGTAGCCTGCTAACTCGCATTGTGGAGTAGAGTACAGAAAAGTACTGGAGAAGAATTTCTGAGAACTGTCCTGCGGGGTTCTGCAGATCACAGGTAAAGGAGTAGACTGACACTGGAAGTCAGGTGGATTTGTTCAAGGTAGTAGTATGCCTCTCCTGCTAATAATATTGTTATCCATTGTAAGTGCAGCCTTCATGAGGGCATGAACAGCAGTTTTTCTGGTGGGTCATGATGCTTATTGCTTGGCCCTCCAGGAAGACCTAGTTGTTGGTTAATGAGGTGGGAAAAAAACACAACAGGGAACTGTATATACTACCTTCATGTGCAAAAGGGTGGTGACCCACTCGATGTTTACTGTGGGAGCAGAAGTCAAACATTAAGAATGTGGACTGGAGAGTGATTTGGGAGGCATTTTTTAACAGTGCCAGCTGATGATGCGTATCAGTATAGGTGTGCACAACTCTCTGAGGTACAAGATTACAATCTGAGGTGTGATAATTCTCTTCATGAAACCGCAAGCTCATATGCGGCCCCAGGCAGTATTAAGGACAGGGTATGGATACTGGGGTGTTCAACAGAAGGCAGGCTAGGTGCAGGGAGTTCACATGGAAAAAGAAAGCCTTATTTGTGGATTAAAAAGAGAGCATGAGCTTTGGAACTGAACAAGACCGGTACTTTGCTGTGTGACCTTGAGCAAGTCTCTAAACTTCCTTGTGCTCACAGGCCGCACCGTAAACAAGCTTTCAGCTTAGTGTGTCTCTCCTGGTTAACAAAAAACAAAATTCAGTGCATCATATAACCTCTAGATCATCAGGTTTTTGAAGTGTTGTACTGTAATGCAGTTTTCCAAAGAAAAAGTCAGCGGGATAGCAAAACATCTTCCACAAGTTAAAGTGAACAAAATGAACAAAATCATAGCCTAACATGTGTACTGAGCAAAATAATCCACGAGTTAATACATGGTGTTGATCATTCTGGTACAACAATTCAAAATAAAGAGGGAAAGAAGAACTAGTTAGCACTATAGAAGTATATGTGGATCTCTGTCTCTGGCTCTGATGATGTCATCATGACTCATCACTTAACACACTTAGGGAGAAACCAATGCTGTTTTTTGAAAGTGAAAGGCTGATGTGTACATTTTTTCAAAAGCAATGAAACTGCATTTATGTTATTTACATGAATGCAGTTTTAACATAAATGTAAACAGCAGCCTTTATTTTACCTCACTATGAAGACAGATTTTGGAGTTTGCAGTTTTAAAAAAACTGCTTGTTGAAGTACCCTTTAACTGAAACTGATTATTAGTGTTTGGGTGCAGTAGAAATGTACTGCTGTAGATATACTGAAAATTAGCAGCATACAAAAGATGTCCTGTTGTTTCCTATGGTGTGCGCACCCTTCCCCCAAATCTATAAGCTCTGAAATCACAAAACATCAGTGCACAAGGACAAAGCACTCTTAGCAAGAAGGCCAGGGAAGAGGTCCTTTGACTGGCTGCATGCATTGTGTTGAGTTACAGTCCTTCCCCTACTAACAGGCTGCAATAAAAATAATCATTTTTATACAGAACAACCCCAGCAGCAGTCAGAAGTAAGCTAGTCAGAGTGGCGGGGGTTCAAATAGAACACAACAACCAGGTGCAAATGCATAAAATTACTAAAAAGAATTCTCCTCACTTTCATTAGTGCCCAGTACTCCTGTGGGAAAATGCAATTTTATTATCCTTATTAAGCCTTCGCCTCCTGAAATTGGCAACCTTACCTTAAGTGCATCCAGCAGCAGCAAAGTGAGTGACGATGAAAAATCTTGGCAACACCAATGCAATGTTCAATTGGTCACTAACTGCCGCAGGTCCGCCCTGGTGTCTGGACTGAAAATTAAAGGCAAGCCAAACATGAGAGCCCCTGGCTTAAACACACAGGAGCAACACAAGTCAGTAAGCAACCAACCAAAACCAAAAGTTGGGTTAGCAAAGAGGAAGGAGCTGCTGTGCATGGCTACTTTTATACCTTCCTTGCTAATCCGGCTTCTGATGCTCCCCATTGTTCTGCAGGCTTTGCAGCAGATGTGGGGGAACCAACACAGGGCACACCAGACAACAAGTAAGGTGCAAACTGGGGTGCTTAGTTTAATGAGAGGAAACTGGAATTAGAGATATAGGAAGTTGTTATGTTAAGGACTACTTCTCAAGCACCACTTAACACTTCTCTTCTGGAGACAGCAAAACAAGGCAAGGCACCTCTTTTGTTTTGTGTGTGGCAGGGCATGGCACAGCAGATTCAAAGGGACACTTTCCAGGCTTGCAGGGCACTTGTAAGGGAGCTTGAATTTGGAGTTGTTATTTTAATGATGTGATTTATGTTAAAAGCACTTAACACTTCTTGACTTCCAGAGACAGACAGCAAAGCACATCTTTCATTTTGTGTGTGCCTGGACTTAACTTTGTCACACTAGCTTGTGCTTATGTTTTCTTTTTTTTTTTTTTTGCTCTGTTGTTGTTGTCTAAAGGGCAGTCTCCTTTGGGTCAAAAAAGGGACAGGTCGACAGCCGCCCCACACCCTGCAATTCAAGTGCCTATTATCACAGAGCATTTTATACTGGCTGACTCTGCTGTGTATTGATATACCTTGAAATATATAGATATACATTTTAAATTAAAAAAAAAATTCCCCCTTGATATATTTTAATGAAATAATATTTTAATAATTTAGAAATCTAGAATTTTCATTGGCTAAAACCAATGCCTCTTCAAATATTCCTTTACTTTAAAACTGTTGAGAAAAAAAATTGCGTGGCAGCCATGTGTTGCCCTTGCTAACCACAGCATTATGTGGATGCTGTATACCCACAAGCAAGAAACCAAAGGGGTTTTTGTAAAAGTACCTTGCTTTTTTGCACTATCAGGAAAAATATGATCCTTTCACTGTTCTGAATTTTTTTCTATTTGTTGTATGAAAGAAGTGAGTAGCGTTAGTACTTGTGCCTTCTCTTTCAGTTGCAATCACACTCTAAAGACAGCTTCAGAAAATATGTAAGAAAGACACCCAGTGATTCAATACCTTTGTCCTTCTGTCAGCAGAGTATGTCAGTAGACTGTCTTTACCTGGGTAAATTATGGGAAATGGGTGGTGGTAGAAAGGGGGTGACCCCTCATCCCCCGGCACCTATCACCCCAATTTTCTCCTCCCTACCCTTGCCAAGCTTCAAGAACACATTGTCCTCTCTCAGCTCACCTCTTTTCTATCTGACACCTCGTTTTTCACCCCTTTCCGGTCTGGTTTCAGAAAAAAACAGTCAACCACCACCACCTCTCTCCTATGGCTCACTGACTCTGTCCTAACCGGGATGGACAATGGCCAAATCACCTCTGCCATTTTTGTCAACCTGGCCAAGGTCTTCAACACTGTCTCTCACTCTCTTCTCCTCGACTCACTCCCAGCAGCTGGCCTATCTCCCTTCACCACAAACTGGTTCAAGGCCTACCTTATTGGCTGAACTCAGTCAGTTAAGATCTTGGACGCCACTTCCCCTTCCCTCCCGATTAGCACTGGCATCCCCCAGGGCTCTGCACTAGGGCCCCTCCTATTCTCTATCTTCTTAAATGACCTTCCCTCTGTTTGCTCCCCCTCCTCCACTATACATATGTATGCTGATGATACAGTCCTATATTCATCTGGCTCTTGTCTTGCTAAAGTTACAACCAGTTTACAGCAAGACTTCGACAAGGTTCAGCTCTGGTTTGCTAACCATCAACTTTTCCACAGTGCCATAAAGACTGTTTCATGAAATTTGGCACAAGGCAGAGACTCTCTAGGCTTTCCTCCCTACCCACTTTCCACACCCTTGATGGGACTTTACTTGAGGACACATCCTCCTTCAGGTACTTAGGTGTTTGGTTGGACCAACACCTAAACTTCTCTGGACATATTGATGCCATCCAGAAAGAACTGCGCCCCAAGCATGGTGTCCTGTTCTGGAACCATAGTTGCATCCCTTCTACGGCTAGGCGTGAACTTGTTCAGAAGATGATACTGCCCATTTCTGACAACTGTGATGTAGTCCATGGTGCTGCCCCTAAGTCCTCCCTGGCTAGACTGGACACCCTCTTCAATTGCTTCTGTCACTTTGCCCCGGATGCCCCCTTTCGCACACACCACTGTGATCTTTATATTACCCTATCTTTTCCCTCTCTTACAAATAGGCGACTCTCCCACTGTGCTAAATTCACCTCCAAGCACTGGTTGGGTGAGCTCCCTTCATACCTCATCTCCTCCTTTATAACACCCCCCATCCTCCCATTCCCTTAGATCAACTGACTCCCACACCCTGGTAGTCTCCTGCAGATTCACCCAAATCAACCAATCTGGTTAATCTCACCATCCCCCCAAAAATTTTGAATTCCCTCCCCCCTGAAATCCAGCACTCATCCTCTGCCTACTCCATCAGCTCTGCCCTCAATAATTATGTTGTACCCAGCTGCTCCTGCCATGTCCCTCCCTAATTCCCTCCTCTAAGCCCTGGTCAAACCCTACCCTTCTACAGGCGCCTTCATTTTACCCTGTGCACCCCCACCCCTGAAATTTATAGCTCTCCTCCCCTTTCTCCAAATTGCTCCCCCTTACTGGCCTCCCTTGATCTCTCACAGAATGTAAGGGACCCTGAATGCCCTCCATGCTTCCCTCTCCTCCCCCCCAAGGGGCTTGTATCTCTCATTTACTCCCCTAACCCACCATCCCTCCTTTCTCCCTAGACTTGCAGTCCTCTTTTAGGGTTCTCAGCATCCTGAAGGGGTCCTAACGTGTCTAGGCTTGTCTCCTTACCTTCCCTTCCCCCATCCATCTGTCGCCCTAGCCTTTGCAGTTCACTTGCTGGATTATCAGCATCTTGAAGGGGCCCTGCTGTGCCTAGACATGTCTCCTGTCCTTCCACTCCCCATTCTACCTTTTCTCCCTAAACTTCACAGTCCCCTTTCAGGGTTCTCAGCATCCTGAAGGGGTCTTACTGGGCCTAGGCTTGTCTCCTTTCCTTCCCCTTCCCAATCTACCTTTCTGGCTAGTCTTCACAGTCCCCTTGCTGGGTTCTCATCATCCTGAGGGGGTCCTACTGCACCTAATCTTGTCTCCTCTCCTTCTCATCCCCATCTACCTTTCTTCCTGGCCATCGCAGTCCCCTCGCAGGGTTCTCATCATCATGAAGGGGTCCAACTGAGCCTAAGCATATCTCCCCTCTTCTATCTAGCCACTATCTTGGCTTTCCATGACTACTAGCAGGGTCCAATGCAACCTGATGGACTATTGATTAGGCCCCATCCCCTCCAAAAGTGCAAATTCTTTTCCCCTCAAGGGTTCAATTCTCACTCCTTCCCACTCCTATCACTCTCTTAATCCCTATCTACTGACCTTCCCCAACCCCCTTGCAGGGTACCCTGCATCCTGAAGGGTCCTCTTTTGGGTTAGGTCCTATTCCCCCTCGTAGCATTAAGTCACACCACCTCCTTCTCTCTCCTCCCTCTTTAAATCCCTAAAGCCTTATCCCCCTTTCTATCTAGCCCCACAGCCCCCCTTGCAGGGTTCCCCACATCCTGAAGGGGTCTCTCTGGGACACTGCCTTATCCCCTTCTCTCTGGTCCCCTCAGTCCCCTTGCATGGTTCCTCACATCCTGAAGGGTTCTCCAGGAATATGACTCTTTCCCCTCCCCCACCTCACCCCTCCCTCTCCTTTCTCCTTTTCTTTCATGTAAGCACTTGTTTATTAACCCAGTACTTCTTATTGTCCACTCTTTCTACTTATTATGTGAAACACTGTTATAACACTGTTTGTAACACCTGCCTTACAACTGTATGTTAATGTTGATCTTGTAACTTAAATGTTTAATGTCTCATTCCTATTGTACCCTTCCCCCCCAGGTCACACTGGGAGACGAGCGGCTTGTCGCTCAGTGTGCCTTCCTGGTGAAACATTTCAATAAATAAAGAATTGGCTGTACAGAAGAACTGAAACTACTAGAACCATAAATATGGCAACTTCTATAGGACAAATGCCCTACAGTAAAAACCAAAAAAAACAATGTAGTTCCAGCAGGTGGAGGAACTAATTGAGTACTATCATAGTTTATCATATTTTGAGGCAATGATAAATTGGAAGGCATTAAATGGGCGGGTCCCACAATTTGTTCAAAATACATATAATATAGCTGCAGTGTTCTACAAAAAATAAAATTATTTTTCCTTTCACAAAGACACCTCTAGGTCAAAATGCATTCTCAGCACATTCCAGCAAAACATGGAATCAAATACAACATGAAATTAGACACAGCAAATCTATAGATTTTATACAGGAACAAATTGTTAGGGACAACCCTATTTTCAACAAATGCCCTACACAATGTAAAACAAACAACACTTAACAAACATTTAACAATGATTCACATGTAGTATAAATACAATTAATACAGAGCAAACATATAACAAGTTAATAAAAATTACATATCTGTTTTTAAAATAAGGCTAAAACATTTCTTATATATGACTGATGAATGTGTTTGAAATGTATAACAGTTCACTGTACATATGAGTTTGTTAATTTAAATTTTTTACATTTTTGGTAACCAGGTAAGGCCCACTAGACACAAGTGTTTTCAGGGGCGACACAGGAGCACTGGGGTGGTTAAGTGACTTGCTCAGAGTCACATAGTATGCAAGTGGAGGTTGTAGGAATCAAATCCAGGTTTGCTAGATGTACTAAGCTTATTCACAGCTCAATACTCAAAACTCTAGGCTATATTGCCAGTGTATTGTATACACTGCCTGCATATTGTATTATGTATATTATAACTTCTAGGCTATACTGCAAGAATACTGTATATGCTACCAATATATTGTATTATGTGTATCAAAATTGTGTTGTATTTTAATTTATGTATGTATGTATACATCATTTTGCATGTTTCTGGGATGCTTCTGAAAATGGGCCTTTGGCTTACGAGCCTTCTCAGTTACCAACAATAAACAGATATTACAGACAAACCTTCAATTTTTTTACATGTTAAAATATGATTATAATTAATAAAGACATTTTTATAAAAAAAAGTCACTTTTGTAAGCATAATAATACACTCCAGTATGTGGCTTGTGGCAGAGCACCACACTTTCCAGGTGTATGAAGGCATTCAGCCTGCAGCCTTACACCTCACAACACACCAGGGGCATGCTTCTATCTACCATAATCTACACCCTGTTGTGTATTATTGCCAATGCAATGGAAACATGTGATATAACATTGGCCACTTCATCAGAAAATATTAATGGTATTCCCTAAAGGATCACCATACAATTTTTCTAGTTTATTTTCTTTGTATAAGTCAAGCACATATATGGCCCCAAATTTGAAGAAGTCAAAATGCATGCTAAGTCCCAAATTCTAAAAGTTACAATTCTAAAAAAATAGATTTTTTTGGGGTCGAAGAATGTAAAATATCACTGGAAAAATACCTTGTCCTACAAAGAAATCTACCATTTTTACTTGCATGTCACAAAATGTAATTTCGATTAATTTTTTTTTTCAATTAAATGTTTTTGGGTTTTTTCATCTTGGGAGTCAAACATTTCCTCCCCTTTTGTTTTTTTACCTTATTTTTTATGTCAAATGGTGTTAACTGACAAATATGATAACAGATGGTATGAAGTGCAGAATGGTGCTATTAAAGATTTAAGATAATGGTTTCCACAGTAACCCTCAAAAGGGAAGCTCAATAGGGTTACCTTGGCAACCATTTTACAAGAACCTTCAGTCAGTCATATTCTGTACTCCCAACATCTGTTGCTAAGTGCAATGCATGGAAGAAAATACTATAGTTATAACTGTTCTTTTCTTTCTAAATGTTCTGTTTTCTATGAAATACTCGAGGAGTTCCAAACTGAAGCACTATGGCGCTGGAGGTAACCTGTAACAAGACTGTGACGTAAGCAAAACAGTTCAGCGGCATAATGACATTAGCAGGAGAGGTGCAACTGAGTTGTTTAAGAACCTTTATAACTACAGTCTTCTATTTTCCCATGCATTATATTTGTCTACTTACATGTTTATTATATTTTTGTATCATTTATAGTCTATCCTCGTATTTTTACCTCCTCTTTATGATATTATTTTGTTATTGTTTGTTAGCACCCTGCGCCCTTGGGAAAGTGCGTGATATAAATATAAATGCCTTGCCCTGCCTTAATGTTACATACTTTTATGATGCTCAACAGGTAATATACTCTATGTGAACAGTGTAACTTGACAACTTGCCAAGAAAAATAGCATTAGATGCTGGATGGCTCGAAGCAGATATGATCAAGAAGACTTGTCAGTCTCGAAAATTTGTAATAATGGAAGTCTTTGACAGCACTGTTCTGGGAGTCAGATTTTCACATAGATAATCTACCAGTGCTGAAGTATCTTATTCCAGATGTACCACAATGCAACAATTAGCTTTCTTATTGAAATTTATTGAAATACAAAGGTGTGTATTGAAACTCGATAATTTTTGATTTAGCCAAAATATTTCAAGAATGACATAGGGTGTGATTGCAATTATGGGATTACATTGTGCAAACTGTGTATTCATTTTTATGTTATTTCATCTGAGTTTAGCATCAGAATGCCACATATTGTAATGCAATTTAAGTGTGGGCAGTGTGTGTGTGTGTGGAGGGGGGGGTGTAGGATCTTATCTATAACCTCCTGACATTCAGTCATTTACATGATCATCTGAAATTTAAAGTGGCTAAGTACCCTTTCTAATAACTACACTCTCTTAGCATTTTAAGGCAATGTTTAAGAAAGTAGTCTTTTTTTCAACATTTATCACTATAGAAAAGAATAGCAGGTAGCCATTAACAGTACGAAACAGTTTTATTTAATTAAAATATTCACACCAGTACAGCCTCATTAGGGTGCTTAATCTAGTTTTTAAGTAGGTCCCAGGAAAATAGGGTCGGGAACAGTGGAGCCAGTGAGGGGCTGATAGCCCAGCAGAGTTTTTCTGTTTCAGCTGCTACATCATGTTTCTGAAAGTTGCTGGGTTGTTTTTGGTGTAGTTTATTTTTCAGGCATGTGGTGAGCCAACTTGATAATAGGGTAAGAGGATAGAAGGAGGGTGGGACATTTCATTGGTACAGAGGGCAGAGTTTGTGAGCAGGGATGCCATTGCAAGAACCGGATCACGTAGCTGCTGGCCAATTAAGAGCTGGCAGTCAGATACTTAAAGACCATAGGAGAAGCCATCATGGAGCATTGGGGAACCCAGAGCATGAGGGCCACTGAGCAGGAGAGCACCAGGAGAATACTAATCCCTCTTCAGATACGAGCTCCAAAACTGCACTCTGTACTCCAGGTGTGGCCTAGCCAAATACCTAGGGAGTGACATAATCACAATCTTCCTCTGACCAGTAAAACCCTGCCTGACGCATCCCAGCATCTTATTAACCTTCCTGAATGCCTTACTGCATTGTGAGGAGGACTTCAGGCTGTTGCTAATCATTACCCCTATATACAGTATGGACGTACATATGAACATATGAATTAGCCAGCAGAAGAAGGCCTTATGGTCTGTCAAGTCTGCTTGATTGTGGAACCCCTGATCTGAAGATTACAGTGGGCCCCAGCCACCCTCCCCATCAACCCTAACCCTTCCCATCGCCCTGTCCCATTTCTCTCTCTTGAACCCCCCACCATCTTTTGAGTGATAACCTCAGATGGGAGCTCATTCCACACTGACACCATCTGCTCAGTAAAGAAGGGTCTCCTGATCTGACCATCTTCTTGAATCTTACCCCTGACCAGCTTATAACAGTGCCTCCTTGTGGTCTTATTCTCACAGAGACAAAAAAGGTCCCCAATATCCACCATGTTTATACCTTTCAGGTACTTGAAGGCTTTATAGAAACATAGAAATATAGACAATGATGGTGGAAAAGACCATTGGTCCATCCAGTCTGTCTGTAAACCCTAACAAACTCAGAACCTATTGCCCATACAGGGTTCTAATGCACACTTTCCACCCCCATGCTCCCTGCCCTACCACTACCACTCTGAGCAATCACTAAGCTCTGCACACTGTCCCAACCATGTTTGAAACCACTGATAGTTTTGGTACCCACCACATCAGCTGGCAAATTGTACCTTGGCTCCACCATCCATTCAGTAAAATAAAACTTTTCACTTCCCTCTTGAATTTTCCTTCCTCATCCGTTTCTACTCATGCCCCCATGTTCTTGATCTGCTACTTATGCTAAATAGTTCCTCATAGTTTACCTTGTTTATTGCTTTCAGGGACTTGAAGGAGTCCATCATAGTTCCTCTTTCATCTGGCCTCCAGCGAGTACATGTTACGTGCCTTGAGCCAATCATCATAGGATCTGCCCTGCTGGCCCGGAATCATTTTGGTCACCCTATGTTGCACTCTCTCCAGTCTATCCATATCTTTCCTTAGGTGAATACTGCAGAACTAGGTACTGTACTCAAGGTGGAGCCTCACCAATGATATGTAGAGAGGTACTATAGCAATACCTCCTTCCTTCTGCTGTCATTACCCCTTCCCATACATCCCAGAATCCTGTTTGCCTCAGTGTAGGCACTGGTACTCTGATTTGACTGTTTTAGGCAGTCACTGATGATGCCCCCTAGACCTCTTTCCTCAGAGGTGATGCACAGCTTCCCCCCCCCCCCCCATCACACACACACAATCTAGTGCTCTGTCCTCTGGTTCTTGTTCCTTATGTGCACCACTTTGCACTTCTTGGTGTTAAATTTCATCTGTCAAATCTCTCACCATCACTCTAGCCTCTGCAAGTCTCTCTGCATCTCCCTAACTCCCTCCTCACTGTCTAACCTGACGCAGAGCTTATTGTCATCTGCAAAGAGACAGATCTTGCCCTGGAATCCTTCTCCCATGTCATGATGAACATACTCAAAAGGACTGGACCCAGCACTGATCCTTATGGCACCCTACTGGTAACCTCTCTCTTTTCTGATTTGACTCTGTCAACCACAACCCTCTGTTGTCTCCCTTTCAACCAGTTTCTCACCCATCTAACAGTGTCCTTTACTGTATAGTTCCTCTGACTTCTTCAGCACTAAGTCGAAATCCTTGCTGAAACTGAAGTAGAGTTGAATCCACAGCATGGCCCTTATCCACTACCTTCATTACCCTGTCAAAGAATACTATTAGATTGGTCTGACAAGAACTTCCTGCCATGAACCCATGCTGTTTACTATCCTAGAGTCCACTGCTCTCCAGGTAGTTCAAGAGGTCCTCTTTGACTAGTGTCTCCATCAGTTTACTCACAATACATGTAAGACCGACAGATCTGTAGTTACCCAGTTGCTCCTTGTCTCCCCCCCATGGAGTGAGACTACACCTGCTACTCTCCAATCTTTTGGAATTACCCGTCTTAATTCAGCTATTCAATAGCCCTACCAGGATTCAGTTGGTTCTGTTGCCAGCACCCTGGATGCATCCCATCTGGGCCTGGGGCTTATCTATCTTTAGGTCTGCTAGCCCATTCCAAACCCTTTGATCGGTAAATACTTGCTGCCTCATCTCAGGGATCTCCCTTGCAGCTTTCTTAATGCCACTCTCTGGCAGAGGCCCTCGGTCTCCCCTTGTGAATACAGATCAATAGTGGTCATTAAGAATGGCTGCTTTCTGCCTGTCCTCCTCAGTTACCCTACTTCCCTCTGTTACCCTAACAATTCCTCCTCCTGTCTTTCCTTTTTTCCCTACTATAGCTAAAGACCTGGTTTTTTCCTCCCTTGACAGACTCTGGAATATGCAGCTATGTGTCTGCCTTTGCTTCTCTGAACACCCTTTTGGTTTCCCTTGTTCTCATTTGGTACTCTCCACATTTTTACTTCCCTTGCTCTTTCTTGTACCTAGTGAAGACCTGTTTTCCTTTTGCTCCCATTGCTTCTCTGATCTTTCCACAGACCCATATTGGTCTCGGGTACCTTTTTCTTTTAATTACCATTCTCAGGCAAGACTTCGTTGCCTCGAGAACGTCCCCTTTGATTTCTCCCATCTTTCCTCCACATGCTGTCCCCTCTGACTAACTTGTCCCAGGCCAGTTCCCTCATCCGGTTGAAGTCCACCATTCTGAAATCTAGGACTTCAGCCTTTGATGAGGGCTTACTTGTCCCAAGGGCTGAGTCAAACCATATAGAGTTACAGTCACTGGTCCCAAGTGGCTTCCCTACCCTTACTCCTCCTACTACTTCTGAGCTGGCGAGCACCATGATGCAGATGGCAGTCTGCCTAGTGTGCTCCTTAACCAATGACACCAGCAAGCAGTCTTGCAATGTATCCAACAGGGCCTGATTTCTGGAGCTCCTGACCACTGGAATGACCCAATCAGTATCTGGCAGGTTTAGAATTCCCATCATCATTATCTCACCCTTGGCCATCTCCCCTTTCTAGTTCTGCCCCAGCTCCTTATCTCTCATTTCCCCCTGTCCTGGAGTTCTATAGAGCACCCCCATCTATAGATTCTTGCCTGAGGATGCCATGAGCTAAACCCACAGCGATTCTGTTTCCCTGTTACCTCTCCTGATTTTTCCATCCTCCACTGCTTCTGTGCACTCCCTGAAATATAGATCTATGCCTCTTCCTTTACCTTTTCCTCCATCCCATCTAAACATGGTGTACTCTCCCCTCCCAGTGTCTAGGAGTAACAGATTGTAAAAGGTGGGAGGGGGGCACTGTATAACCTAAACAACCACAGTCTAAGGAGATAGACACAGAAATAGCTTGTTACCTGGTTCATGGATGGCAATAACTGGGAGTCACAGGAATAAGGGAGCAGACACCATCTTAATGAAGATCTACCAACCTGTAGGGGCAGTGTTCATTAGCAGGCAAGCCTGTACATTCCATTGATTAAGTTCATTGTCCACTCCAGAATCAAAAGTGGAAAATGATGTAATTAACTTTGAAACAATAACAACCACTCCATGGAGCATGAGGGCAATTTGTTTGGTGGGTTCCCTTCACAGACATAGCTGGAAAATCTACTGCAACAGTTTCTTGGACTAACAGATTGATTCATTTCATGCAGCTCTCCCTTAAGCCATGAGGGCTAAATTCCTAGCAGCACTTTAGGGGCCGAATTAGGCCACCCCATGAGGTAGCTAGTACTAATCCACTCTATCATCTCACAGCTGATGCCTTAACTTCACTTCCCCAGCAATTACAATTTCTCAATTAGGCTCTCTTTTTATAATTCCATTCCTACACAGGCACATACAGTAGAGCTCCCTACAGTACAAGATGGTTCTACTGTTCCAAACCCCTTCACTCTCTCTCGTTTCCTTCCCATCGGCCTGGTCACATAGCTTCTCCACCGGAGGGCAACAAAACCTGGAGCATACCCTCATCTCTAAAAGGTCTTAATTCGTTAGCTTTATATGATGTTCCTTTAGCAAGAACTGAACCACCAGAAATCCTTTCAGAAATCCAATCACTGATGCCAATGCTTGGCAACTGGGCCTTATTCCGGGCAGTTGTGAGTACCCTTGGCCTTTTTCCCCATAACTCCTGGCATTTTCTGCTCATGCAGCAATTCCAACCCCTGAACTGACTCATCAGGGGGACTTCTGCTAGTGCCACACCAGAGCACCCGATGGGCTGCCACCCTGCCAGAGTCCCAAACATCACTCTCCCAAATGGACTTTCCCCGCCTCCACTGGCTACTCAACTAGGGAGTCCCAACTCTGTAGCGACCACCAACCTGGGGATCAGGGGTAGTGTTGCTACCACCACACCCTCAACTGCTCAGGCTGCCACTTCCGAGCCATGCCCCAGGTTCCATTGCCATAGCGGGCCCACTCACAGGATACCTTCCGACCCACTGCCGAACTCACCCACGGGCACAATTCTTTGGACCACAGGCCCCATCAGTGCTTACCCTACCAAGGTGCCGAAGTTCACTTTGCAGGCCTCCATTTTCTTTCTTCTCCCTGGGCACTGACTCCATAAGCACTGACAGGCCCCTGTATTTGCTTGATTGCTCCCCTTTGCTTCACAACCGAACCGTCGCTTTCCACATCACGGGCCTTCAAGGGTGGAGGGCCGGGGTGGCAAGCAGCCCACCCTGGCCCTGCAGCCAAACTTGTGGGCCGAACCCCCCCCAAACTTCTCTCCCTGGGTCTCCCCAAGACTTCTCCCTTATGGCCCCAAAACCCTTCTCTTTTATATCCCAAGGGAGGGGCCCCCTACTGGCAGCAGCTGACCCTACCTCCACAGACTCACAGGCACCAACCCAATTTCTCCCTAGCTATACTGCTCTCAGAAATGTAATCAGTATCTACACAGAGGGTACTTACAATGGTGTAGCCTGGGACTCTCAGGTCCCAACCCAACCATTATTCTCTGTGGTACAAGTTTCTGTGATGGCTGCTAGGTTCATCTCAGTGTCCACTCCAGTTGCTTGGGGCTCACTAATTTTATTTCTTAGACTTCTGCCATTAGGGCAACTCTCTTTTCCATCTTTCTCCTGATCCCCTCTCACTTGTTCCTGTTCCTTCTCCCTTATTCTTCCCAAGTCTCCTTAATTTTTTATTTCTCATGCTGAATGTAGGATTTGTCAGCCCTCCACCCATTAGCCTCTTCTCCAACCGAATTTAAACTTCAACTTTACTGTTACCCAGCCTGCTAATACTAATCCCCTGTTTAGGGGAAGCCCTAGCTACTGTAGGTCCCTCACCTACTTTCCCTTCTCAATGGTTCCCTTAAGCCTCCATCTCCCCTGCGGTTAGGTTAACTGCCCATGGAAGTGTCAAACTTCTGCCCCAGAGCACTGGCCCCATCTCTCATCGGGCAACAGCCATCACCATTGAAGAGCCTCGTGTCCCAGAAGCCTCCCCATACTCCATAAAGTGGTACCCCTCCTCCTGACACCCTCCTTTCAATCACATATTTAACTCTTCACACTTTTCCTTCCCCACTCTATCATTTCAGTCATATCCCCTTTCTCCCTCTTCTCCTTGAGTGAGTACATATTGAGTTCTCTCAGTCTGTCATCCTATGCCACGCTCTGCTGTCCCTGAACCATCTTTGTCACCCTCCTGTGAACTGCCTCAAGCTGGCTGATATCCTTTTTCAGGGAGGAACTCCAGCTACATGCCGTAATCCAGGTGCATTCACACAAAGGATCTGTATGGTGGCAGGATAACCTCCTCCCTTTTGCTCATGAACCCTCTAGCAATACAACCCAGCATTCTATTTGCCTTGGCTGCTGCATTTCTACATTGCATAGCCTGTTTAAAGTCACTAGTATGGTTATCCCTAAGTCCTTTCCTCCTCTGATTCAGTGACCTTGCCCCCTCCCCAACTGTACTCAGTCCTTGGGTCCTTTCCTCCTCCTATGTACATAACATTGCACTTCTTCGTAGTAAACCATTGCTGTCATATGCCAGACCATCCTTCCAGCTTTGTTAGATCTTATTTTAGGTGCTGTACCCCTTCATCTGTGTTCACAGTCCCACAGACCATGGTGTTGTCTGCAAAGAGGCAGATTTTACCTTTAATGCCATCCCCAATGTCATTAATGAACACAGTAAACAACACTGGGGTAAGCATTGACCCCTGTGGGACCCCACTGGTGATTTCTCCTTGTACCTGAGAGCTCCTACCAACTACTACCCTTTGTGTCCTACCATTAAGCCAATTTGTCACATACATTATTAATTTGCTTCCCACCCCTAGGACATCCAGCTTCCTGATCAACCTCTTGTGGGGCACTGAGTCGAAAGGCTTGCTGAAATCCAAGTTTTGAATGTCAACCACCTTGCCCTTGTCTGCTGCCTTTGTTACTCAGTCAAAGAAGCTGATTAGGTTGGTTTGACAGGATCTCTCTGACATAACCCCATGTTGTTTTTCATCCTGGAGCCCATTTGCTTCAAGGAACCCGAATAGCCATTCCCTCAGAATGGTCTCCATCAGTTTGCCAACAATGGAGGTGTGACTGACAGGCCTGTAGTTCCCATGGTCATCCTTGAGCCCACTCTTGTGCAGCAGTACCACATGTGCAGTTCTACACTCATGCAGTACCACCTTATATCTAATGAACTGTTGAACAGATCTGCCAGCAGACCCTCCAGTTCTGTTCTGAGTTCCTCAACACCCTTGGGTGCATGCCATCTGGACTCAGGGACTTATTTAATCTTCTGGGACATGAGCCCTTTCCTAATCCTGTTTTCTGTTATCCTGTTCTCAGCCATACCCCCTTTCTCCTCTCTCTCTCCCCAGCCTCATTTGCAGCACTGGTCTATCCTTTTCCTCTGTGAAGACACAGCAAATGTATTCATCCAACACCTCTGCCTTCTCTTCATTGACTTTCACCCACTCTCCCCCCTTTTTAACTTTACTATGCCTACCTTCCTGTCCCTATTTTTCATTGACGTACCTCAGGAAGGCTTTCTCTCCCTCCTTGACCTCCTCTGCAATTGGCATCCCCTTCCTAGCCTTGGCCTGCCTGACCACCCTACAAGCCTCCCTAGCTTTCTCCAAGTAGCCCCCCTCCCCAGCCTCAGCTGTTCAAGACCACCTATTCTTCATGTATGTGGCTCTCTTCTCCCTCACTACCTGGCACACTTCCTTACTGAACCAACTTGGCCCCCATTCTTTGGAGGTTTTTCCATTCTGCTTAAGGTAGGTGTCAGTGGCAGCTGCTCTCTCTTTCTGGATCACCCTCCACTTTTGATCCACTCTACTACATATCCCTTAGTACCCCACCCATCTTACTATAGTCAGCCTTCCTGAAACCCAGCACTTTTATCTTAGTGCTTGATGTTTCCTTCCCCTTATCAACTCTGAACCACACCATTCGGTGGTCGCTGCTCCACAAGGGCTTCTCCACCTTGATGTCTTTGACATGATTCCTATTTGTTAATACCAGGTCCAGGATGGCTCTCTCTCTCTCTCTCTCATGCAGGTTCAGTTACCCCTAAACCAGGAACCCATCCTGGACTGCATCCAGGTTCCATTGGCTCCTGTCACAGGAAGTGGATGGGTCACTCTAATCCACCTTAAGAAAACTGAAGTCCCACATTACCACCACCTCACTCCTTTCCTTTGTCTTCCTGATCATGGTACCCAACTCCCTATCCTTGGCCTCTTCTTTATAAGGTGGCCTGTGAACTACCCCCAGCCTCAATTTCCTTCTTGCTGCTATTTGGATCAGTACCCACAACACCTCTACCTTCCCTACCGCTATTTCCTCCCTAGTGTCAGTGATGCCCTTCCTGATGTATAGTGCCTCCTCCCTTTTTCCTTGTCCTGTCTATATTGAGTATAGACTGTTATGGTGAGGTCCCAGTCATGGTTTGGTGTAGCCCATGTCTCAGTGACTGCTGCCAGATCCACCTTCTCCTCTGCCATCATGGCCTACAGGTCATCCATTTTGTTCCTGAGACTTCTAACGTTGAGGGTCAATACCCTACACCACTCCTGGTTCTCTCCCTTCTTTTTTGACCAAGTATCTCCCACCTTCTCTACTTGGCTATCTAACCATTCCTTCTCCTTCCCTTGGTCCTCCCCCTTGCTTTTGCTCACTCAGATCCCCTTCTATTTGCCCCACTTTCCCTCTTTTATGACCCCCCCCATGCTTTTTGGCTGGCTAACTGAGCAACCTCCTGATGTCTTACCAGATCCAGAGTGCTCTCTGTTCCTCTTAGGTGGGCCTCTTAGCAGTTCCCAGGGCCTGATTTAAATCATCAAGAGACCGTGCATTCTAAGTGACAGCACTGACCCTGTGGAACTCACTCCCAAGATCTTTGAGAGAGGCCCATTCACTGGAGGCCTTTAAGCAGGGCCTGAAGGTACATCTACAGTATTTAGGAAAGCTTTTGATGTTTAATAATGTAAGGCTCCCTTATCGACTACTGTCTGACTGATTGGTTATCTTACATGGGTTGTTATTATGTTATTTAGTTTTATTTTTTGTTTGTTTGTTATTATGTAATTGTACGTGTGAAATGTATGTTTAATTATTTTAAGTGATTTTGAAATGTATCTATTTGGTTCTGTCCTAACCCTGTAAAGCATCCTGAGCCTCAGGGAAAGGGTGCTTAACAAATTAAATTTTACTTACTTTACTTTTTACCTAGGAAAGGCGATCGCCCCCACCTTTGGAAATCCTTTCTCAAGCCCCCTTTCATTCTTCCCACTCCCTTCCCTTACAAACCACTCTGTTTTCAACTGGGAGAGGGCCTGGTTGCCCCTCCTCCTGGAAACCATGGGTTTTATGACACTTTCTGGCCTACCCTTTCAGTTTAAATTCAAGTTCATGTTTATTTATTCCTCCTAGCCTGGTTCCTCTCTGGCTTAGATGTAACCTGTGAGGTGTGTAGAGGGTTTTATCATCCCAGGTTCTCTCCCAGTTCCCTAAGTACCCATATCCTTCCTCCTTGCACTATTCCTTCGGCCAGCCATTAAGCGTCTCAATCCTATGTTTCCTAACTCTGTTGGCTCTAGGCACCGGCAGCAACTCCTAGAAGGCTATAAACCTAGCCTCCCCTTACAAACCTGCCCCACCACTCTGAACCTCCCCTACATTGTACCTATTTCATAACCAGCAAGGTCGTTGGTACCTTGGTGAACTATCCCATGTGGCTTCTCCCTATCCCTGGTGTGAGTGGGCTCACCATCAGCCATATGCGTTCTGCTGTCATTCCTGAGAGGCACACTCCACTCCTACCTCGCTGTTCACACCACCTCCTAGTCCATCTTATCCTCCTTCACTATTGAATCCCCCAGTACTATGACCCTATTGCCACCCTTTCCTTCCCCCTCCTCCTTTTGGAGCTATGTTTATCTGTTCTACCCATCCTACTGCCCCCTCTTTACTGCTACCCCTCTCTCTCCTCATTTCCTTCCATCTCTGCCTGCCTATCATTCTTCCCCCCTTCTCAACTACTCCCCTGCCTCTCCAGCCCCAGTTGGACTCTGTCCTCCTGTCTCTCCACTTCCTCTCTTTTCCCAGATGCCCCTTCTATACTTTTCTTTACCTCTCCTTTCCCCTGAAACCCACAGCAGCTTCCCTGAAATCCCTCTACAGATCTCCAAAGTAAAAGAACTGCACTCGACACAAGATTACTGATGAAGCTCTCACACGTGAAGCAGCGGGGTATTTGTTTGGGCCTTCTGTATGGATGTAAAATTTGGCTTTGTTGCTTGTAGTACTCAATGGTAAGAGTTAATAAATTTTGAATTCAGTAGCAGCACTCTCAAGAGTCTCATGTTGAGTGTGGTTCTTTACTTGGGCGATTTGATACTTAGCCAGGGTTGGCTGATCCATGAAATAGCACACTCCTGCACAGCTGGAAGTGCACACAATTATTCAAAGTGAGTACCCCTTCTACAGACCACCTGCATCCCATCATCTGCGTCCCACATAGGTCACCCCAATCTCTTGCAATACTCAGCGGCTGGAAATGATTCCTAACTGTTACCAAAATGGGTGCACCTGCCTGCCTCCCTCCCTCCCCTGCTAAACCCTTCCTCCCCCCCATGGTCTTCCATCCTGCCTCCTGAAGCTTCCTCTCCCTCTGGGGTAGAGGGTCTGAGTGCATCTGGACCCCCCCAAACCCCCTGCCCTCTCTCTATGACTTGTTCCTCCCCCTTACCCAGCCCAGGTTTCTTGTCTCTGTGTTAATATTTCCACCTCTTTCCTTAGCTTCCACACCTTACCCATCAAACAACTAACTTCATACACATTGAGAAACCCCCTGCCTCCCACATTGTTCCCAGGAACACTGCTGCCCCATACCCCCTACAGCACACCACCCTCCCCTTCCTGCCTTCTGCCTCAGCACTTTTTTTCTTTTGGTTCCTCTCTTATCTGCCCAGTGAGCCTACCCCTTGATAATGGATAGCAATAACCCCTTCACTACCCATTTAGCACTCCTAGATCGGAAGTAGTCTCAAACACTTCCCCCACCTGCCTCTGCAGGCCTACCCCAGATAGGGAATAGTCCAAAATACTCCCCCACATGCCTCCACAGGCTTCCCCCAGTAAAGGAGTAGTCCTAAAAATTACCTCAACCTATCTCTGCATATCTACCCCAGATAGGAAGTAGTCATAATGCTCCCCCAACCCACCTGCCTCTGTTGGCCTACCCCAAGATAGTGAATATTCCTAAACTCTACCTCAACCTGCCTCCACAGGCCTACCCCAGACAGCGAGAAGTCCTAAGCAATCCACTCCCTGTCTCCATAGGCCTACCCAAGACAGAGAGTATTCCCAAGCACACACCCCCACCTGCCTCTGCAGGCCTACCCCATTTAGGGAGTAGTCCTAAACAATACCTCAACCTCTGTAGGCCTAACAGGTTTTCCATCCAGTAACTCTGGACCCCCCTTCCTTTTCTAGCCCTGTCCACTTACCTGGTCTCTGTTGGGCAGAGTCTCCTGTGAGCCTGCAGTCTGCTCTGTGGGTGTCCTGCAGGTGCCCCTACATAAGATGCCACATTCCTGCTTTGTGGCACTCATGCTTCAGGGTTGCTTATGTGAGGGGTCACTAGAAATTCTGGGTTATTTATACAAGGACTGCAGCCACACTAATCATTGGCTACAGTCAGGTAGTTAAGTTGGTGTCCTTGCTTGGCCCTTATGACCTGCCCTCAAGATGGTGCCTCCTGCTTCACCCCTCTATTACAACTCACACAGCACAACAAAGAAATCAGGCTTTTCTCTGTTACAGTATCCCCAACACAAAAGCCCCTGTACCTCCCTCTAGTAGACCCCAGTCCTTGGATCAGCTCAGTGGCTGTGCTGTGTAGATATCATTCCTCCCTAGAGTGCTTGATCGTTACTCCAGTAATATGGTACTCTATCTATGGGTTCTTGCATCACTTTTTCTATTTGTCATTGCACTTCAGTTGCCAAATACAAGCCTACTTCTCCAGTTTGTTTATGTCTCTCTTCATATTAGTAATCCCTTCCTTGTTATCCATCCTGAAACAGAGCTTGGTATCATTTGCAAAGAGATGCCCTTTCTTATGCAGTCATACCCCAATGTCACTTATCTACATATTAAAGACAGCTGGTCCCAGGATGAACCATGTGGAACTTTGTTTGTCAGTTCCTTCACCCCTAGAATTGACAATATTAGACCAACATCTGGGTCCTACCCAACAACCACTTCCCTATCCATCTAGTTATCTCTTCCCAAAACCGCGGTTGGCTACCTTTTTTTCCTGTCTCCTGTGTTACATGGAGATGATGCCATTCCAAGTACAGAATATCAACTGCCTGACCCATGTTCACCAATTGTGTCACAAAGTTGAATAAGCCAATCAAGTTCATTTGACATGACTTCCATCTCATGGATCTGTGTTGTTTTCTTTCCATGAGTTTCTTATCCTGCAGGAATTCCACTATCTGTTCCTTTACTGTTATTTCCAATAGCTTGTCTACAGTGGTTGTCAGGATCACCAGACTTTACTCGCCCTGATTCACCCAGTTATCATTAATTGCAGAGGTACCGAGTTCAGGACTCTCAGTCCATTAACACCTCTCCATTACTAGAGACTTGGTGAACTCTGTGGTATAACACATCTGGTCCCAGGGATTTACTCTAAGCCTTTATAGTCCTTCCAGTGCCCTGTCCTTCTTATCATCCTTACGTAGTCTATACCCTTCATTCTTTTTATCCCAGTTGTCCCTGTTTATTGGCCACATGTCAATAATTCCTGCAGCATCTATATCCTCATTTATTAGCAGTGCCACCAATTCATCCTGCTTGTTATTCATACTCCTAGCATTTAGCATTATACATTTCCATCCCTTGTGTTCCTTTCTATTATTTGTGCTATGACACCCATTCTTCTGATTTTTTTTTTATTTAAAATCTGTTGAGCAGGTGAACCTCAAGAGCATCAAATACTCATTTTCAAGGAGGACCAAAAATTACAAGAGCTTAACAAAAAGTATAATACATATAAAATCAGGTATTATAACATGAACATGGCTAAACCATGCATTTTTAAGTGTTTCTTGAATACACTCAAAGACACAGACTCAACAATGACACAGGAAGAATATTCCATAGCTTAACTGCACAGGTCATACAGATGCAGTACTATGACAATTCAAGAAATCATTAACCTTGAATATGAAAAAGTATTGAACAGGTGAGCAATAAAAATCTTTTAAAGTTAAACTAAAATAAATGATCTTCTGATCAAAGACAAAACAGCACAGTTTTTTTCTGTGAATCACAATGATGTGTAGCTCTATGTGCAGAACCAGCACAATAGAAAACTGAGTGATATACAATTTAACAGAGAAGGTGGTGCTGAAGCAAGTATTGAGACACCATACTCAGTCAGGGACAGTAATAAGGACTGAGCCAAAATTTTACAAGAGTTTGTTGATAAACAATTCTTAAGACAGCATAACTGCCCTAAATGAACATGAACAGATTTAACCAGGAAATCTATGTGCTCTTGATACATGAGGGATTGGTCCAATGTAAAACCTAAATATTGAAAACTCATAACCTGTTAAATTCCTCTTCAACCCAGATTACAACAAAATCTGGTCAGAGCCGATATGGCTGTGGAGAGCCTTTGGGATGCTTTTACCCATTATTTCTAATGAATTTCACAATGCAGATCTGCTGAGAGGCAGTTTTAATGTGGTGTTCCTTTTATACATTTTTATAATGTATGTTCCTAGAATATGCCTGCTGATTGCTATATATTTAGCCTGGATAGTTTACAGAAGAAATGGCATCTTATTTTTGGGTGGTAGAGCACTGGCAGTAGGATGCTGGAATGTGATATACATATGCATGAGCCGTGTGCAGGCGATAACGCCCAGTGGCCATACACCTCAGGCGCTCACATGCGGATACATTGTCCTGGTGCCGTTGGACTGCTCAGTGTGGGTGACAGATGATGCTGTACCCACTCACACAAGTCCCAGAACAGGCATATTACAGCCAACCTCCCATTCATTTGTACAATCAGGGAACCGCGGACACTCTGTCCGTAGCCTGGAGTGTACACTGCAAATGGCATTGCAGGATGCCGCACCCCATGGCACCCAGGGTACCTCAGCAGTCTGGAGGGTGGCATGTTACACAGGGGAATGGGGGAGAGTGTGGGACTGCAGCAGTGTATGACAGCAAGAAGATACAGCATTGACAAGGCATGCATTGGAGGTATGTCAATTCCCTCTTACGATTTGCCAGGGACAAACACATGGCTGCATGCAATCAATCAATCAATCAAACTTTATTTAACCAGGCAGTTACATCATTGAGCAAGCTCATTTTCAAGATGGTCCTGGTGGGTCTGCAGCTTGCATAGTGCCTCAATAAATGGTACAGCCACTTGGGTTATTCTGGAGTGCAGGTACCTGGCCCAGGTCCAGTGCAGTCAGTGGCTGGGCATGGCAGGGTATGGAAGGCAGTGCCAGTCTCCACAACAGGTCGGATATGGGGGGAGCGGGTGTGTCTATGTACCAAGGCAGTGGATGGGGGTCCTCTATGCTATGGATATGGACCGTGATTTCCTCTGGTGCGATTGGGTCCGGGGGGGCCCTACACTATGGAACTCTTCAGGATGGAGTTGGATTGATTGGGGATGGGAGGAGATATCTCTAGTTCACCAGGGCTGCCAGGCTGCTGTGTACCTGGGTGCACTTCTGCAGCCTGTCTGTGGATGACTGGCTGGATTGGGCCAGCTATTCATGGTCTAATTGTGGGCCATGCTGCTCTGGACTGCGTGGGGTGCATTCCCACTGAATATGTTGCAGCGCAGCATATGCATGGGAACGCACCCTTGACTTGCATGGCATACTATCTGTGTGCACCCTGGCCCATTCCTTTGTGGTCGGCGCATCCTACACATTTGAATATTATGTTGCAGTGCATTGTTGGAGTTGTGCAGCACATCTCCTTTTTCCGCCGGGATGTGCTGCGCATCTCCTTTGAATACGGGGGCCCTGGACTAGGCTACCCTGAAGAAATACATTATCAAAATGGTAAAATCATGACCCCACTAAAAACAACATATTGCATCTAATCTGGGACAGCCTGAGTAAATATAGTGCAAAAACTCGTAAATGAAGATCCCTATGACAATGAGATGTAGCATCTCCCCTGCGCTATCCAATTTATAAAATATAGGATTAGAAATATTTAAAGGAAATCTATTCTAAACTGAACTTCACTGTGTTCACTGACATAAACAGTTTCTTGTTTTATAACATATTAGAGTGCAGTATTTATTTTGAATGTTGTGGCTATGAGGATGTTGTGTACAGTGTGTGTGTGTGTGTGTGTGTGTGTGTGTGTGTGTGTGTGTGTGTGTGTGTATTTGCTGTAGCTCAATATATTTTTTTCCTAAAAAGCATACAGGTAGTAGAAAATGCCTGCTGATTGCTACATATTTAGTATGGGTAATTCAATGAGGATGGTGTGTACAGAGTGTGTTTGTGGGTGTGTGTGTGTTTGCTGTAGCTCAATATATATTTTTGCCAAAAAGCATAGTAGAAAATACCCACTGATTGCTAGTATGGGTAGTTTACCGAAGATCTGGTTTATGTCTGAGACAGTGCTTGTCTGATAGTGTCTTTGGAGGTTAAAAAAACAGTGTACATTATAGATTTGCTGGGAAAGGGATGACATTTCTGAGGTATGAATCTTTCTTCAAAGACAATACATTCCCAAGTGAAACTAGTAGGAAGAAGCTGTTTAAATGCTAAGTATTTAAATGTGCAAGTTGGACTTGTTGCATTCCGAAGGGGGTAAACAAATTTCCAGTTTAATAGCTAACCAATATTTAACAAATATTTAGCAAGCTGTTTCAGTTTCCTAATGGCATCTGATAAGCAAATTGGAGTTATGTCTCCAACATTCTTAACAGAAAGAAGGGAGTATTTTACTTCAGTTGGCATGGAAGGATACATTGAAAAGTCCAAAACATGTGTTCCACGATACTCCATATTCCAGCTACAGATAACAAGATGGCTGTAGACTCCACCCACCACCATAAAAAGGGCTTAAAATTTCAAACTGCCTAATTTTTTTTCTTGGACCCAAAATACATAAGCTTTATTTTTGTGATATTTAATAACATCCCATTCTTCCATAGCCGGTTTTGGACATTAGTAAAATCTTTTTGTAAAGAGTAACCAATTTCAGCAGAATTTGAGCCTGACCTGTACAATACAATGTCATCAGTGTACAAAATAATACATGTCTCTGAACCCTAAATGAAAGAAGGGAGAGAATTCAAAATAATTCTAAAAATAATGGGTCCCAGGATAAAACTGTAGGGAACATTAATTTTTATATCAACTGGGGGAGGGTGGAGACAATTGTATTAAGTAGAAGTAATTGTTTCCTGTGTGATAAATAGTGCCAAAACCAGGAAACAGACAGTAGGAATAATCCAAGGTCTGAAAGTCTTGAAAGCAGGTGGCCATGATGAATGAGACTTTGATATATCAAAAAACAAAACTCCCACCATGTCCCCTCTGTCCAAGGTCCCACAAAGGGCACTAGTGACCTTCAGCACAGCTATAAGGGTACTATAATTCTCCTTCAAACCATGCTGGAAGAGAGTTAATAAATTCCTAGAGTCTAAGTACCCTTTTAACTGATTTAAAACCATGTTTTAAAGGATCTTGGACAGAGGAGCCAGGAGGGAGACTGAGCAGTAATTCTTAGTTAAAATTTGATCTCCAGATTTAAACACAGGGACTAATAGAATCATAGAATCATAGAAACCTGCCATCAGAAAAGGACCATACAGCCCATACACCTGAAAGATGATAGCCCAGCTCCCCCTTCCTTTTAGCTCCCTTCCCCCTGCCCTCTCTCTCCATCCCGCCTAGCCCCATGTATGTATCCCATGCCCTCTTGAATTTCTCCACTGTATCCACCTCTAACACCCATTTCGGCAACTTATTCCAAGGCCCTACCACCCTTTGTGAGAAGTAACCCCCCTTACATCTCCCCTATACCTGCCCCCCTCCAGCTTGAGTGTGTGGTCCCTGTTTTTACTCAGTCTAAAGATGCTAGCCCTTTTGGCCTTATTTATTCCCTTCATGTATTTGAAAGTTTCCACCATGTCCCCTCTATCCCTTCTCATCTCCAGTGTATATAGCCCAAGCTCTCCCAGCCCCTCCCCATATGGTCTCTCATTTAGCCCCTGGATCATTTTAGTTGCCCTTCTCTGTACCCTCTCCAGCCCATCCTTGTCTCCTTGTAGATGGGGTCTCCAGAATTGTACTCCATACTCCAGCTGTGGTCTCACTAGTGTCTTGTACAGTGGCATGATTACTTCCCTCCTACTTGTGAAACTCCTCCCTATGCACACCAACATTTTTGTTGTCTTACCCACTGCCCTTTCACACTGGTTACTAACCTTTAATGTGTCAGTGATCCAAATACCCAGGTCCTTCTCTTGCTCAGTAGCCTGCAGTGACTCTCTCCCTAGCCAGTAATTTGCTCTTGGATTATTTCACCCTATGTGCATTATTTGCACTTCCCCAAATTGAATTTCAATTGCCACTTTTTCTCCCACTCTTCCAGCCTGGCTAGATCCTGCCTCATTTTTTCCACCACCCACAGCATGTCTGTCCTCTTATAGATCTTCATGTCATCCGCGAACAGGCATGCTTTTCCATTTAGACCCTCTGCTAAATCTCCCACCTACATATTGAACAATACTGGACCCAGCATCGATCCCTGAGGTACCCCACTCT
This sequence comes from Neoceratodus forsteri, assembly GCA_016271365.2. NCBI lineage: Eukaryota > Metazoa > Chordata > Ceratodontiformes > Ceratodontidae > Neoceratodus > Neoceratodus forsteri. The sequence continues at coordinate 743,348,030 of CM057459.1, forward strand.
TCACCCCTAGCTCCCTGGAGTGCCTTCCATTTACTACTACCCTCTGTGTCCTTCCTCCCAGCCAATCCTCCACCCACTTTGTAAGCTTTGCCCCCACTCCCAAGCTGGCTAACTTGCTTACCAAGCCTCTGTGGGGGACGGAATCGAATGCCTTCCTGAAATCCAGGTAGGCCATATCCACCACCCACCCCTTGATCATACACCTCCGTGACACCCTCGAAGAATTCTACTAGGTTGGTCTGACAAGACCTACCTCTGTGAACTCATGCTGGTTTTCATCCCTCAGCCCCTCCTCTTCTAGTTATCTTACTAGCCTCTCATTAAGGAGGGTTTCCATCAGCTTGCTTATCATGGAGGTGAGGCTGACAGGGCGGTAGGTTCCAGGGTCCCCCCCTTGTAAAGTGGCACCATCTCCACCCTCTTCCAGTCCCCTGGGACCCTCCCTGTTTCGAGGGATAGATTAAACAGCCTGGCCAGAGGTTCTGCCAGTTCCTCCTTCATCTCCTTGAGAACTCTTGGGTGTACCTGATCCAGTCCCATAGCCTTATCCTTTTTTAATTTTCTCAGCTCTTCCATCACTTTCTCCTCCGTGAAGGGACTTGTGTCTGCTTCCTTGCCCTCAGTACCCCTTTTCTCAACTACTGGTCCCCCACCACCCCTTTCTGCTGTGAATACTGATGCAAAGTATTCATTTAGTAGGGTCGCCTTTTCCTCATCCCCTTCAACCAAATTACCCCCCTCCCCTCAAAGTCCTGGTATCCCTTGTCTACTTCTTCTCTTGTAGCTGACTTACCTAAAGAATTTTTTGTCTCCCCTTTTCACCTCCCTGGCTATTTGCTCCTCTGTGCTTACTTTTGCCTTCCTGATTATTTTACCCACTTTCCTAAGTCTTTCTTTGTAGACCTCCCTTTCTTCCTCCCCCTGTGACATTTTGCAGGCCTTGAATGCCTTTTTTTCTCCCTGATTGCTTCTCTGACTCCCACTGAAAACCTCAGAGACTTTCTTCCCCTTTTGCCTTTGATGATTTTCCAGATGCATTGGTCCGTGGCATTTGGAATGCCTCCCTTTATTATTCCTCACAGCTGCTCCACCTCCTCCAGGTGGTGGATCTCCTCCATTTCCCTCCTCAGGATGCTCCTCATCCTCCCAAAGTCTTCCCTCCTGAAGTCAATCACCTTGTTGGATGGCCTGCTCAATTTTGGCCCTGCCCAGATGGAAAACCTGACCACTTGGTGGTCACTGTCTCCCAAGCTTTCTCAAACCTCTACCCCCCACGCTGTCCCCATTGCTTAATACAACATTGAGTGTTGTCCCCCCAGTAGGTTCTGTGACCAGTTGATTTAAGAGAGCATCCTGTATGGTTCTAGCAAGTCAGTGCTTCTTTCTGATGTGGCTGATGGGGTTCTCACTCCACATCAGGCAGGTTTAGATCCCCAACTACTAGGATCTCCCCCCTTTTTGGCTTTCTCCTGAATTGTCCTGGCCATCTCCACATCCACTTCCTAACTCTGGTGAGGAGGCCTGTACATCAGTCCTACCCTTATTGTCCCACCCCCCCTTCTCTGCCCAGGGTAACCCAAAGGATCTCAGCAGATCCCTCTTCCTCCATACCCTCCTCTCCTGCTATCTCTTCTCTCACGTACAGGGCTACACCACCTCCCTTTTCCCTTGCCTACCCCTCCTAAAGAGATTGTAGCCCTGTAACTCCACCTCCCAGCTATGGCACTCTGTCCACCACGTTTCTGTGATTGTGATTAGGTCCAGGTCTTCAATTCCCACCACTGCCTCTAAGTCCACCATTTTGTTACCCAGGCTCCTGGTGTTTGCTAATAACCCTTTCCACCCCTCCTTGACCCTATGGTCCCCTTCTCTCCTGCCATCCATTTCCTCTCACTTTGGGAGAGTGTAGGCTGTGTTTACATTGTTACTATGAGAATCCCCTTTTCCCCTAGCACCACACTCTCCCCCCTCGCTAGTTTAAATTTATATCTATCCCCATAATGTTGTCTGCTTCCGGGACTGAGGGATCTTGGAATATATGAGGGAATGCTTAAACAAATAACACAATGGAAAAGCCATCAAGTCTAGAACAAAAGGAAAAAAAAAACTAAATCAAGCTGAGCGCCCCCCATTTGAGCCTCAAATTCATTCCTTGAAGATATTCTAGAGTCTGATCCACAATTAGCATTCTAAATTCAGAATTTGGATGAACCTCCTTATTATGTAAAACTGTCGAATCAGAGGCCAATGGAGTAAAAAGGGGAGCCAAATTTGCAACATCAGAAAAAAAACTCAGTTACATTCTGAGGCAATGGCAGAGTGCTCAGATATGTCCTTATCAACTGTTGTCAACAATGGTACATGAGTAGTATCAGATTTACCAAGTAATTCATTAAAACCTTTCCCATTTTCCTGTTGCTTATTAGAAGAAGAAAACTGGAGCTTCAAAAAAAACCCTCAAATTTTGTATGCCTCACCAGTTGTTTACAAGTGTTCCTGAGCTGTTTATAATTCAACAAATTAGTAGGGGTAAGCCAAGCACAATCTCTTTCCTGCATCTTCATAATAATCTCATGTGCTATGCATTCTTGATAGCAATTTTTTTATCTGCAATTTGCATAAGGGGCAAATCTATTGCAGACCTTAACAAATTCTGTAGTGATGAAATCCAAAATAGAGTCCACACAGGACCAGTCAATCCTAGCTACTTAGATATAGTTTGACTCTTTGTGTCCTGTTTCCCTCTGGGCTTCAACATTTTACTTATGTTTCTATTTGCCCCAACCCACAAGTTTCTGAGTATAAATGTTCCCCTACTGTTCTTATAGTTCTAATCAAGACATTTTCTTGATAAAATGATTTGCAGTCACAGATTAAAGAGCAGGATTGCACCTTAATGTGTACTTCCATAAATGTACTGTAACATTTAACTGTTATGGTTTACTATACTATCACTTAATATTTGTTACTATCCCTTAATATTTTTAACACCAAATATGTTATTATCACTTAATATTTTGTACTGTTTTTTTTTTTTCTTGTTGTGTTGTCCCAGACATTTTTTGAACTTGTTTCATAAAACTGTTTGGCCTTCCCAGTCACTACCTATGTCTTCACTGGGCATCCCCCATGTCCTCAACCCCCAACTGCTACTCTCCAAGCTGTCACTCCAGCAAGGATCAACATGGAGAGAAGTCCGGGGGCTTTAGGAAACCTTTATTTTCAGTGACCAGGGCACATTACTTTTCCCCAGTGTTATACACATTTTATCTCCCTGTTCCAGACACTGATATGTATATATAATAAACACACCCAATCGTCTCAAATTTACATCATTGTATTTTATTTAGGGCATAATAATGCTTTCCACTCTTTTTGCAGTAGGCAGTGATACCACAACCAAAGCAATTGTGTAGTCAGTTGGGGAAAGGCTAATGTTTTTTGAAAGATACAGTGAGATAAGTAGTTCATTATCTAAAATATTTAGTAGGCCAATAACAAGAGGCAGTAAACAAAAACTAGAAAACAACATGTTAAACATAATTGTTGTAAACAGAAAAGTTTCCAGCCTTTTATTTTAGTACATGTTCTTTAACATACGGCAACATGCCAGCAGATGTCTATTTTTCATTGTATATGTCTAATCTTTCAGACAGCCGTGAGCTACTATTTTTTTTTGAATAATTAAGTGTCTAATTGCGGTAAAAATAGCCTTATTTTCAGCACTGCGTTTAAATAATTGGCATATCCCTGCTGAAACTTGTTATGTATACAGTACAAATTAGTATTTGCTGCTTTTCAGTACATAAAGAGTGAACACATCTCAACACATCTCTTCTCTGCATGAATGATGTAGAAAGGAAACAGCTGCCTAGCCTGCATTGCAAACATTTGCAAGCTCACTTAGCTGACTTTAATAGCTGGGTGTTTCAAGCCTCTGAGAAAAATGTAATTTGTGTCACAACTGCCACACAAAGAGAGAGGCTGTACAGTGTGGCAAATGTTCCTTTCTGGCTGCCTGAAACCCCACCAGAAGACAGGAAAGGAAAACAATAATGCAAAACGACTGTGTACTAAGACACATTCTTCCCCGTCAGACAGTCTCCACTTTGCGATTCAGTGGGAGGTTGTGTCCATGCTTTTAAAGATTCAAACAGCTTTCTGGGTCAAAGGCAAGTTATATACTACATTCTACACTCCAGTTAAATCTCCAATATTAATCCCAGCTGTTGTTCATTTTTGTGTGCCCAACTGTTCAGAGTATATAGCACCACATTTCATTCCATGTTCACCATATTAAACATTTAGTTTTGTAGCCTGAAGTTAGTCCTGATATCCCCAATGTCATTTAAGGCCAGTGTCTGTTGCATGCTAGTTCATCTTCATTAGAAGATTGATGATAACAATCCGTAATAAAATGCAGTTGAAAAAATATTGATGAAACCCTAGGGACAGTCATAGTTAAAGGAACTCTCCACTAATGAATTCATATCTAAACAAAAGGCTAAAGCGTGCTCAAATTGAGAAGACAGACATCTTACATGACAGGAGAAGTACAATCTAAAATGGATATAAGGTGCAGGTACAACATTGTTACTGTGCCATGAGCTACTACTGCTTTAAAACAGATTGCAGTTATTTAACTCTGGTCATTGTTGAGAATTCTAGACCTGCAGAATGAGACAGTTCTTTCAAACATGATTGTTCATTGTTGTTGTATACAGAAATCCATACACTTTCAGATGCTGCCGTACAACAATAATGATGTCAGAATGCTGTGGTACCACAGTAGCTATAGTACGTCACTACCGAGGTACAACAGCATAGAATCTCATGTCTATGATTCCTTATGCTTACCTACACTGAAGATTCCTTATAACGAAGATATCAGCAAGACTGCAAACACCCCAAGTGAACCATATGTTAAGAGCTGAACTACTAGAAAGGTTGCTAGCTCATGCAGTTATTATTTAAATCGCAATAACTGTTTTTAATCTTATCCTGTTGTTTTCTGTATGTTTGACCACAGCTCAAGACAGAATTACAAGTAAGCTATATCAATTAAAACAAATGTATGGGCAACCATACACACCAAGGCTGTTGTTTCCATTTCTGGGTGAGATGACATCATAAAGACCTTTGCAGAATCACCCTTGAGGTCTGTGTTGTTATCTCACCCCTTGACTGAAACTCAGTCTTGTTGTGCATGGTTGCCCATACATAATTCTATATATAGCATATCTCAGAATATGTTTACCTATGGTACCACTGCTTTTGACACGCAGGTCCTGATTTCCAAGCGCTTCTAGATCGACTCAAGGACTTGTGGCAGAAGGGTTTGATGCAAGGGGTGACTTGCATCAGAAATTGTGGCAGTAGCAATTTTCTAATGAAGTCTGCATCAAAACCCTGACACAATTCCCTTGCACCAGATGCAGCAAGTTGGACCAGCTCCTCTCTGGTCTAACTTTGAATTGAAGGGAGACTCATTTTATGGGGCTTGTGCCAAAGCTTTAGCACAGGCTGCTGTAAAGTGAGGAAGATGTTGCAACTGCACCAAACAATAGAAAATTGGGCTGCGTTGCATCAAAGGTGTTTGGTGCAGTTGCGTCAAACATCATGGCTGATGCAGGGCTTGACGTAAGCGCTGCAGCAACCTTTTTTAATCGGGCCAATGGTATCTCAGAGCACTTCACAGAAGGATGAGTTTGATACTAGCAGTGCAAAGTGTATGCAAACAAATGGGGCAGTAACATCCCACCCAGTCACAAAAGCAGACCTTGTTTAATGGCGAGAAACAATATTTGCTGGGATACCAAGGTAATCCCCCACTCTTTCAAAATGTGCAATAAAATCTTTGAAGGGACACTGTCAACCTTTTTTGCATCATATTATTTCTAATTAAAAATCCACATTTTACGATTGCTTGCCTTCTCTAAAATTCATTGATGTTGCTGATTGTTTTATCTGCCTTCTTTCTTTGTAGAACGGAAATGCATGCTAGTGGTATAGTTGCACCCAGACTTTGTTTTGTTTCAAATCCTTGCTTTGCTCTTATTGTATACTGCCTGAACATTAGGAACACTCCAAACAGTGCAGCCACTCATGATGCATTATATCCTCTCCTCCTACTGCCTAATGAGTGGCTAGACTGTGATGGGGGCATTCCCAAGCCCAGGAAGGATGCAGTGGGAGTTGAACAAGGAATGTAAACATACATGTCCATATGTGGTAACACAAGTATGGTCGGCAGTCTGTTTTTCACTTTTTAAAGGAAAAAGGAATCAGAATCAAACTCCCAGCTACATCAAAAGTATCTACAGAATGTGACAGTTACAACGCATGTTTTTTTTTTAAATAGGGGCACTTGAGAGGCCTAAGGGGGATGACAGTGTCCCTTTAAAGAACTTTCAGTTTCAAGTTTTATTGTTCATCCAGTACAGAAATGTTAGGATATTTCAATTCAGATAATCTTTAATAGATAAAAACATACAACAATAGTATTAAAATATAAATTAGAAAGAGCAACCTTCTTGTCTAATACACTGTTATACCCCTAGCATACTTAAGTAGCAATAGATTTTGCCTTATAACAGTTAAAGATTATTGAAAATATATGTTATTTTATAGGTAGCCTACATTCACAAAAGAAACTGTGTCAATGTAACAAAAAAAACAGTTCTTCAGACTTACCATGGAGTTGTGACAAAGGTTTTTTTTTTTATTGGGGCTCCTTTATGCATACATCCATAGATACACAGACAGTGACAGCAGAAAAACACATGTGGTTCATCCCATTTACCCTTAAGTGGCTAATTGTAGCCCCATAGATCTACTGCTATAAGGGTCTTGTTTTCTACCCTCTTCCTTTTTTGGCTTTCACCTTTTTTGATCTCACAGGTCCAAACGACTTTGATGATGTCATTTTAGTCCATGGTCTCTACTGATGTTTATACCAGCCCTTTAGGAGAATTATTTCTTAAAAAAATATAACCAAATATAAATGTGCTATATACAGTAGTGTCAGGATTCATTTTTATATACCAAGGGGTTCAATTCACCTCTTTTTAGCAGAAGGAAAACTGTGTGGAGGATAAGATGACATCATGTTGTTTCCCACAGAATGTTGTGACTGAACATTCAGGGCAGAAAACGCAGTGACAAAAACATAACTGAATGGCACTCTTCAACTTTTTTTAAATAAAGAATAATTTATTATGAATACACCTGAGCAGTAAAAATAGGACAAAGTAAATTTTATATTTCCATCAACCTCAAGACCATTAGGCATACCCAAGTACATATCCTGCATACCCTAAATTTTTGTGCAATTGTTAAATTAAGAGCTGGCCAGGACAGGCAGCATTAGCACACTGGATCATTGGACTTCCTGCTTTCTCCTAATACTGTTCTGCCTGGCTGTGTGCCGCGTTCAGGGCTGGGGACTGAGATCTAGGATTGTGTGCATCACAAAATGGCACTGCCTGCGTCAAGATTGTGTGACACCAGGACCATGTTGTGTAAGTGGTGCAAACTGCAAATACCAGCCCTGACTCCTGAGTCTCAAATGCAAACACATGCAATTAGCAGGTGCAGTGTACCACTGGGATAGCAAGGTGTTGAGCAACCAGCCCAGCTACAAAAAGAAAAACCTTTCTGGGATCTTCATGGAAACCTCAGTTAACTCACCAACCTGAGACTAAAAAACACAGTGCCAGAGTCAGACTGCTGGGTGCACTGGGAGCATACGCAAGGTGCAGCACCCTGATCTGACTGGGAGCCTGGAGACTGTGTGCTACAAGACAAAATTGTGGGCCTCAGTAAGGCCATTATCAGACCAAATGCCTCCAAAACCACACCACCCTGTGACATATTCTTTAGCATCTGCAATGGAGAGCAATACGACAGTTGACAGTGCCATGACCACAAGGCAGGGTGGCGACATGGAATTAGCTAGTTTCCTTCTTTAAAAGCAAAGTTATACAAGCATTTGTCAATGCCAGACATTTGATGCACTGGAAGATGTCCACCCCTTCACCTTGTGTTTGGCCCTGAGGTACTTGAATGTACTGTATGTATCATGTTCCCCCGCTTCCTCCTGTCCTCCAATGAGTTCATATTGAGGTCCTTTAATCTGTCCTGATATGTTCTGTTTTGTATGCCATGTACCATCTTGGTTGCCTTTCTGAGGACTGGCTCCACCCTCTTAATGTCCGTGTGCAGTTGCAGCCTCCAGAACTGCACACAGCACTGCAGGATAGGGCTCACTAGTGCATTATGCAACGGCATCACCACCTCACATCTTTTGCTAGTGATATCTTTGCCTATGCACCCAAGCATGCCACTGGACCTCCTTGCAACATTTGTGCTCTGTTTTGACACTTTAAGGTAATCAGAACCAATAACTCCTATGTCCTTTTCTTCCTTGGTGATCATCAGCACCTCACCCCCATCCAGTAAGTCTCCCCCGGTTTCCCTCTTCCCAGGTGCATTGTTTGCACTTCTTTGCATTGAACCTCAGCTGGCACTCCTCAGACCATTTTTCAAGTCTCTCCATGTGTCCACTCATTTTCTCCACCCCTTCTGGAGTATTCACTCTGTTACAGATGTTGGTGTTACCTGCAAACAGGTAGATATATCTTTCCTTCTAGCCCTTCCACAATATCTGTAAAGAAGACATTGAATAGGACTGGTCCTAGGACTAATCCCTGAGGTACCCTGCTGGTCATCACCCTCTCCCCAGATTGGATCCCATTACCACGACCTTTTGCCTCCGGTCCATCAGTCAGTTTCTAACCCAGTGTATCAGCTTGTGCCCTGTGGCCAGACTACCCATCTTGTTATACTGTATCAGCCTTCTACAGGTATGTTGGTTGGCATCGAAGGCTTTCCTGAAATCAAAGTAGGTGACGTCCACTGCACCGCCCTGATTTACTTCCTTGCTGAGGCATTAGTGTTTCCAACCCGAACACCAATCCCCACCCTGCAGAGACTGACAGGCATTGGGGGTGTGCCTTTGCATCATCGGCTGTAATGCTCATGCCATTCCACCTCACCACACCCTTCAGACACTGACAGGCCTCATGGTGTGCCTTGGGGTCTTTGGCCCTTACACTCACCCCATTCCATAAGGAAATAAGTGGAGATAGGTGCACTATAGGAAATTGGGGTGAATGTTAGGGCCGAAGACCCCAAGGCATACCTCGATGCCTGTCACTGGCTGCAGGATGGGGGTGGGGTGGAATGGCATGAGAATTATGGCCAATGACCCCATGTCACACCCCCGATGCCTGTCAGTCTCAATAGGGTGGGGGCGTTACAGTTGGAAACCCTAACACCCTGGGCATTTGTTTGTATTTTCACTCTAAAGTTTCAACATGGGCTTTTCTGGACCCCATCTCATTAACAGTGGCACTATCATTTTGTTACTCCGTCCTGAAAGGTCATTTGGTGCTGCAACTGTGCCATTCAGCGCCACAGGGCGAAAACACATTTTGGGCAGAATGTGAAAAATAACAGCTATACTGTTCCTGAGAAGCTGCGAAAAAATGTTAGTGTTGAAAATCTGGAGTGAATATATGAAAAACTGTTGAAGTTACAAGCCTGCATAGAAACTGTGCAACACACTGCTGTAACGCAATAATTTTGTGGAATTTTTTCACCCAATTTTCAACATGGGCTTTTTGGAACCCCACCTCATGAACGGTTGCACTATCATTTCAGTACTCCATCCCAAAAGTTGATTTCCCACAGTGACCATGCCATTTTATTACTCAATCCCAAAAGGTGGTTTAGTGCTGCGACTGCACCATTCGGCGCCACAGGTGCGAAAACACATTTAGGCCAGGATGTGAAAAATTACAGCTGTACTGTTCTTGAGGAGGTGTGAAAAAATGCCAATGTTGAAAATCTGGAGTGAAAATATGAAAAAGTGGCGAATTTACAAGCGTGAGTAGAAACTGTGCAATACACGTTCGTAAGGCAGTAATTTTTTGGAATTTTTTCACCAAATTTGCAACATGGGCTTTTTTGGGACCACACCTCATGAACAGTGGCACTATCATTTTGTTAAGCAGTCCCAAAAGGTGATTCCGTGTCGCGACTGCAAAATCACCTTTCAGGATCGAGAAACAAAATGACAGTGCCAGTGTTCATGAGGTGGGGTCCCAAGAACCCCATGTTGGAAATTTGGGGCCAAAATTCCTAAAATTGGCCACTCCCCCCATTGAGTCCCATTATAAGGCTTACCATGACTTCTCAGTTTGTTGGTCGCCTTTGAAGAGTGCAGATGTGTTCCCTGTCCAAAGAAGATGACAGCGCTGGACCTCCAGAGATAAGTATGGGGTATAGGAGGTGCAGAGAGGAGGAGTACACAGAGGGTGGGTGGGGATGGGGAGTGGGGCCTGGGAGATGATGATGAACCATTTTCTTTCTACAGGGAAAAAAATAAAAAGACATTAGGGACAGTTTTCTTCATTTTACAAGGCAAAAAAATATATATATAGGTACACTGGGTGGACTCCCAGTGTGCCATAATAGTGTGAGGGTGGGTGGGGCATGCCGACATGGGGATTGGGCACCCAGTGTCGGCACTGAACAGGTTTGTGGGGCAGGGGGCACATCCGACACCAGGGAGTGGGCATCCTGGTGTCAGAAACATATTTCAATATTTTGGCACATTGGAGTGGGCTCCCAGTGTGCCACATTAGTAGGGGGTGAGGGAAACATGCTGACATGGGGACTGGGCACCCTGAGTAGGCAAAATATCTATTAGTGCTTGGGGGCATGGGGGGAGACATCGGACACTGGGAGTGGGCATCCTGGTGTCAGAAACATAAAAAAAAAATGTATACCCTCAAGGAGAGGAGGGAGAGGGGGGACATGATAGGAACTTTCAAGTACTCAAGGGAATCAACAAAGTCCAAGAGAGTAGCACCTTTCAGAAAAAGAGATGTACGAGAACAAGGGGGCACAGTTTGAAGATGGGGGGCAGCTCAGAGGCAATGTGAGGAATTATTTATTCACAGAGAGGGTTGTGGATACATGGAACAGCCTTCCTGAGGAAGTAGTGGAGTCAAAAACAGTGGAGGAATTCAAGAATGCATGGGACAGACATAAAGCAATTCTAGTGGGAGGGTAGGAGAAAGTAGGCTGTTGGTTAACTAGGATCTGCAGCTTATTCATTAGGTAGGGAAATGGACAGACTAGGTGGGCCAAGCAGTCCTTATCTGCTGTCAAATTCTATGTTTCTATTTCAGCACACTGGGGTGGGCTCCCAGTGTGCCACAGTAATATGGGGGATACATGCCAATACAGGGATTGGCGCCTCGATGTCAGCTGAAAGAAAAAGCTGCACAGCAGCTAATGTTGGGAGGGGGGAAGAAGCCAGCACAGGGAGAGGCTGCACCGAGGCCACAGTTGAAGCTTGGGAGGAGGTTCAGAGGAGTGGGGACAGAGGCAGAGAATACAGGAACAACTGCTGCCATGCACATTAGTGTGCACTGTAATGCACATGGCAGGAGTTTGGGCTAAAAATGAAGTGCTCCCATTGGAGTGGTTCATTTGTTTCAAGTCTGTGGCATGGCACATCAGCAGAGCTGAACTGCTGTCATGACCAGAGTGCCTGGTGATTGGTGTACACTGCCACACCTCTAGCAGATGCAGCAGTTATTGGCGTGGCAGCGACACACCTCTCATTTCCCATTACTGTCCCAAAGCGTTTGGTGCGCATGTGCATCAAACGCAAAAATGGGCTGAAGCAGGACCACACAGAACATGTGATGTTAAACCTCAGCTTGGTTGTCTGTGACCTCAGAGGCTGGGGACCGAGGAAGGGGATGTTTCCAAATGAAGTATCAGACCTGCACGGTTTCTGACTCAAGAGATCGGCAACTGTGGAGGGGGTCTTTCCAAATAAAGTGTTGGCCCAGATCCATATATGTCTCCAGAGAACAGGGCCAGTGGAGGGGGCATTTCCAAATCAGGTGTTAGCCCAGCTCTGTTTGTGACCCCAGAGTTCGAGGACAATCTGGGCTGGGCCTGGGGGAGGGGGAGAACAGAGTGAAAAAGTTATGCATAACTTTTAATTAAAATACAGACAGCATTTCATTACTCCGTGACCTCACCTCCCTCACCTGTAACTGCCCTTAAAGTTACCCCATCCATATCCTCACACATCTTCACGTTCCAGCACTCCTTAGTCTACTCTTCTGGTAGCTTAAGTTGAACCCTCTGCATTCTTGCAAATCACCAAATGCACTTGCAACCTTGTTATTGTTCTACCATGTAGGAAAATTGACCACATTATTTGCATGTGTGTTCTTGTTAATCGACCTTGTTATACTAATCTCGTTGTTATGTTATATGTCTTCATGATATTGTTATTGTAATTCACTGCCCCCAGGATGCATCCGAAAATGAGCAATAGCTCAGTATGGTGAAATGTTTTATTAACTAAATAAAAATAAAACATTGCAGCAGCATGGGGCATGTCAACAATGAAACTATTTTACTTGGTGTGTATTTGAAAACTCACGTTACGCAGGACACGTCATGCTCAGTGGCAACACTGCAAAAAACACCCATATTCTACAATATTTGCCTAACCTATGATCTTAAGGGCTAGGCAGACGGGTTTGGAAGGCAGTGGGGCGCCTATGTGGACTTGTTGCCTCCAGTAGAACAAGCAACACTTAGGTTAGGCTAGAAATGGCAGAGCAGCGCCACCGTGCACCTCGAGTCAAATAGCGTGGCCTTGTCTTTTACCAACTTAATACATTTCAGCCAGTAATACTGTATGCATAAAATATAGGAACTGATATGAATTGTAACCCTGCTGTGCTAACAGCAGATTGAACTTGAACTGTACTTTTTTAACTTACCTGCGTGTCTTGTTATCTGCGGTTGTAGTGTTTGTTTGTTGGTTGTGCCAACATTTTACACATTTATCAAATAGAGCATCTAACTCACTGTATACATTATATTTATTAAAAGGAATTGTGGATTGTTCCCTTACTCTGTAGCTAGAAGTGTTGGTACCATTAAGTGTTGTTAAACTGAAATTTTTCTAATAAGAAGAATTAAAAAAAAATACTTGTATATCACTTTTAAAGGACTGGAGGCAGCCCTGATTTATGTTTACTTCCCTCACAGCCAATACACAGCAATATAGAAAGGGATGTGTTTAAATTCCTCACCTGAAGAGTGGCAGTGCAGAGCCCCCTAGTACAGCACTGCATTGTCAGTGCTCAGTATGAACCCCAAGTGCCCCATGTGGTACTTGAACATATGACCATAGTGCTCTGAGACAAAAGCATGTAGAAGCAGTGATATGATAAGCAAACAAGAAGGCATTCTGGAGGGTTCATCATATTTTAAGTCATTTTTTCATGTGTATCTAAAAGCAAGTAGCACCATTGCTTCTAGGAAACAATCTTTTCTCTGCTCTTTGTTATGTCTCTTTTTATCCAAGTTGTGTGATTTTTACCTCTGCTCCACTGCTCCAATTTTTCAAATTCAAGTCTTGTCTTCTTACTGAAACTGCCACCCTGTGACCCCTGAAGCAGCACCCCAACCCTTTCCTGGATCCGAAGGTGTCTGCAAAACATGTCTTTGTTCAAAATAGTTTCTTCCTTATCTCAAAGTGATACAAGACTACATGACCAGTTAAAAGCTTGATCCAGAGAAAGGTCTGGGATACGCTCAAATCACACGTATGCCAGCCATGGAGTTCTGCACCCCAATGCCTGTCTGCACCAGATGGCATACACAGTCCCTTCCTACCTCTCTACTTGAGTGCAGAGCTTCCCGCAGAGACAGAGAGTAGCACAGGGGGTAGAGTTGTGTGGGGCTCTGGGAATCCAGTTGGATAGCTGGGTTGGCACTGCCATAGAGTCCCCATTCTGGACAGAGCAGGGGATTATGGCTTATGACAGTTCTTCAAGAAATGCCATATCCCTGTCGAGAACATACTGTACATGTTGTTTCCAAAATAACAGTCTGTGCCAGAATTGCTCCCAGTCCTAATTACCACATAGATTGCTGGGTGCAGGTAAGGGGGGATGAGCGTGTCCCAACGGATGTTCCAAGGCTGGGCAGAGTGGGCCATGTAGTGTGCACCCCTTGTGCCAGCTCTCCACACTGCAAAATTGTGTTTCTTAATTACCTACTAACATCCCCCCCCCCATTGCCTGCCTTCAACCTGGCTGCCTGCATAGCTGTGCAAATGGCTTGGAATCAGGTGCAGAGGAGACAGGCATCCAAGGCTGTGGATGCATGGAGGGCTCTGTATCTGTGGACCAGGACCTTTGTGCACCACCAGCCTGTGCAGGCACCTCTCTTTGGGTGCACATCCCCATGTGGCTCTAGCCCCAAGTTACTGTAGGAATGTGCTTTTTTTTATTTACTCTACATTATCTCCCACACTCAATCAGCCCCCATCAGTCGCTCTCTACCCCAGCCCCATCACCCCCTGTCCCAGGGACTTACCCCCGACCTAACAGTGTCCCATGGTTTGCCATTTGTGGTGAGGCATCATGGGTTCCCCAGGCCCAAGAAGTTGGATGTTTGGTTGGCATCCAGTGATGGGTGCAGGGCCTCTGAGGAGAGAGGCCGCATCACCCTGCGGCCAAGGGCTTAATTTTCCTGTTTTATTCACCCCTAGGTGCCTCATGGGTGAGGACTAAGATGGACATTGCATGCAAGCATATCAACATCCTCAGTTAGGAGGCATTCACCCACCCACTGTGACTCAGCTTGCACTCCCACTTGTGGTCACCTAGGTGGCTGTGTTGCAACGAAGGTCACAGACCCCCGAGGAGGAGAGCATCCTGTGGGATATTTGATCCTTCTCTCCCTGGCCAGCCCTCAATGACTCGAGCTTGCTTCCGAACCTGGGTCACCAGCATCACGAGTGGTAGTGTTAAAGCTGTGCCAATGGGCAGGCTTACATGAGGAATGATTTCTTGACTCTTGCATAAGGTACATATCAATATAATCACATTTCTGCTGTGCAGCCTTTACACCACTGCAAGCTGAATGATAATCACTCTCCTGAACTACTTAATGCAGTTTGAAAAAACAAAAGTGTTTCTAAACATGCAGTTACACAGCTGTTGTTAACAAAATACATTACTGATTGACCTCCAGATTAAGGTAAAAACCAGAACACACACACACACACAAAAGATTGTAGGCTGCTGTTCAAAATGACAACCCAGTAGTCTACCTACAGTACACATTAAGAAAGCACTAGAATTCATCTTTTACCTTCACATGACAGCTCCTAGATGGAACTGGTCTGTTTCAGCTCTTATAGCACAGACCTAAATGACAAGGCAATGCTTCAGCAATCAACATCACGTTCTGCATATTCTACCTTAATAGCAATCTTTTCCGCCGGTCTCTCCACCATCACCACCGCCACTATTTTATTAACTAGAGTGGCAGTGATGGTTCTTAATATAGAAATTCAGCACTGAATAGTTTTAGAATGTGCAGCTCTGTAGCCAGTACTTCAAAATACTAAGGATCTTAATTATCTCTAATTTTGTCCTAAGAAAAGTATCACATACTGTTCTGAAGTACAGTACCTGCTCTCTAGATTAATTTCTGATTAATTGTTAACAATGTCCCTTCTTTTCACAGAATGTAAGGTCTGAATCAATGTGTTTGATTAGACTAACAGAAATTCCTCTTATAGTGCAAAGGTAGCTGCACAATTGATTAACCCTACCAGGAAGAATTTGGTAACATAAAAACAGCAGAAAATGCTGTATTTAGCATTGCACCTAGCTGCACCTGTCTTGTTGTGCAAAACTCTAAATAAATGTTTTGTGTTTTTAGAAGGAAATAAAGTGACCTACTTGGGATTTGAACCTAGACCCCTGTGCTACCCAGATGCTCCTACCAGCGGTGCTGTAAGATGAATTGGTTACCTTGAGATTTCCATGATCGCTTCTTTCTTAATCTCTTTTATTTACCCCTACACCAAAGGATATGTTGAGGGGTTTTTAATTTTTGGTTGTTGTTGTTGCCTGTGTTGTATAAGCCACAGTCATGGAATGTATACTGATTTCCATTGATAAGGGAATCAAAACATTCCAAAACACGTCTGGTGTTTTTTTTTTTTGCACATTGGCACTTTGAAAAATAAAATGAAGCACCTATACAAGCTGTGAGCAGTCTTTTTATTATATGGGTGGTGAGTGCAGGATTCTGCTTTATTGACTATGCTGATTTTGCTTTTGCAAAAAATAAAAAAAATAATAATAATAATGTGTCCAAACTGAGATTTAAATTCCATTCTCCTAGATTCCATCAAGGTGTTCTTACCACCAGCAACAAGTATCAGCTTTTGGATGGCAGGGTTAGGAGGTATCAGCAGGTGACTGGGACTGGTAGAGTCAGTGCAGGCACTAGAACAACCAAACTGCCAAGAAGGAAAAATGAAAAGGCTAGGGGGAGGGGCAGGATGGGTAGTAGTCCTTGGGGACATCATTGTTACAGTAGTGGATGAGGTGTAGGGGATATTGCTGGACCAGGATAGTAGCTCAGGTAAGGTAGCTGGCATATCAGGAATGTGGTCTGAGTTTTAATGAGTGCTATGCAAGGCTGAGCAATGCAGCTGGGGGAGGAGCAGATTGGCATTGTCCATTTTGGCATTAATAGGGAGCACAAGTAATGAGAACATGAGGAGGTCATTCATGGAACTGGGCATGCTCCTGAATTGAATGGTATCCAGGGAGATCTCTACTGAGATCCTCATTATCCTGGGGACTAGATGGGAGAGGCAGTGGGCCATCAGGCAGGTTAACCCTTGCTAAGGATCTAGTGCAAGAGGGAGAGTTTTGTTTTTCTGGCCAGCTAGAGTGTGAGTGCCCTTTAGGACAAGAGAGGCTTGTAGCCCTAGGATGGGCTGCACCTGCCCCAGCAGGAAGTGAAGTACAGGACAAAAGGATGGACTGAGCAATCAGGGGGATTCAAATGATAGCACTGGGGCAAGGGGACTGGTGTAGGGGATCACAAAGGCAGTAGACAGATTCAGAAAAACACAGAAGTAAGAACAGTGAGCAGATGAGTACCGGGATGGAGATATGGGGAGAGGAAACATAGAGGATCAACTATTCTCACTTACATGACAGGTGATAATGAGAAATGTATCTAGCAAACTAGGTGAGCTCAAGGGATTAATGAACTTCAAAGGCCAGGACTTTGTGGCACTCACTGAGACCTGGTGCCTAGAAGAAAATGACTGGGACACCAGGATAGAGGCATACAGACTATTCCAAAGTGATATTCACTGGGGGACAGTGCCACAGAGTTCATCTGGGCAACAGAATGGAAAGAGAGGTGAAAAGAACTTGCTATAGGACCCCAGACAGCTCAGCTGAGCATAATGCCCAGCTGATCAGGATAATTTCCAGAGCAGTCAAATCAGATGCAGTGGTGCTCATGGGGGACTTCAATCTAACAGGCATAGACTGGCATCTTGAAAGGGCTAACAAAAGTGCTGATAGAGTTCCTGTTCTCCTTCATGGATTGATTTCTAGAGCAGCACATCAAATCGAGGACTAGATCCGAGCCCACCCTTAACCTTATTTTTCAGTACTGAGGGTGGGAACATCTCCAGTGTAAAGTCAAGGACCAATGGGAGGCAGTGACCACAACAACATAACATTGTCCCTTGTAACATGGAACATCAGCCAGGCCATAGTCACCAGGACCTGGAGCATCAGAAAGCTGGGCTTTACCAAGATAAAGGACTTGATTTCCAAAGGTCTGGAGCAGCTGTGTTGTTCAAGAAGATACCTGTAGCAGTTGCAGAAATCTGCATCCCTGTAAGCAATAAAGGTAAAAAAAAAGAGCCAAAAAGTGCCACTCCAGCTCAAGAGGGACCTACAGTAAGGCAACTAATCCTGAACGAAAAGAAAGTCTATGGCTATCAGAGTCTGATGAATGTGTTAAGTGACAATTAACATGTTGATGTGATTTACAAGTTTAGCATTTGTATCATAAACAGGCCAGCCCATAGGGCTTCTATGGCTCAGTATTATCTGTCTTGCTTCTATGACATCATCGCATCCGACATCAGCTCCATCTTATAGCTAGATCTCACAACATTTCTGAAAATCAGGAAGTGAGTTTACAGTCTTTAAACATGACAAAACCGCTGAAAATACCACTGTAAGCCCCACTAATTGGGCCTACCTGACCCAGTGCGATGTCATTTCAAGGGGTCCTGGGTGGCAACTGGACCCCAGCGGCTCCTGTCACTGTGTGGCTGTGGCCACCAAAGCCATCACTGTCCTCTGCCCCATGGGATCACTATACAAAGAGGCCGAGGATCAGGATGGAACTTCTGTACCTGTGGGTGCTGGAGGGAGAAAGGGAAAGACATGACTTGCGGTCCTGGGTGATCTGGCGAGCCTGAGCCACAAAGTAAACAAGCAATATGGCGTCTGTGCTTCCCCAGCGCATGTACGGCCATTATGGGCAGAATTTAAAGGAATGGTACTCCTATTTCAGCTCAGCCATGCAGCCGTTAGAAAAAAAACATACTGTATATCCCCGGCTCCAAGATGGGCACAGAGCCGGGAATAGACACCAAGAATGACCAGAGGGCCTCCAGTCACAGGAGGGCATACGTTTAGCTCTCTAAGGGCTCCTCCTCCCACCGTGAGGCTTTCGATTCAATTGACCTAACTCAACTGGTCACACAGCCTACTAGAAAAAACCCTGGGGGGGGACAAGCACCCTCCTGGATGTGGTCCTCACCAACAGGCCAATCCGCATCTACAACATCCAAATCCTCCCTGACTGCCTCAGTGACCACTCCCCTGTGCTTTTCAACTGGGAAACCCCTCGGCCCTCATCCCCGGTCAAAACCACCTCTCAAAGGTGGCTTAGGCCTGGGGGACTCATAGGCCTTAAGCGCTTCCTTGCTCACACTGATTGGTCCCCTCTGACGAGGGCAACCAACATTGACTTGGCCCTGTCCTTCTTTGTAAGCACTTTCAACTTTGCCTGTGATATCTTTGCTCCCATAACTGCTAGGAGGTCCAAAGTGAAACATGCCCCTTGGATCACCCCTGCCCTACTGTGGCAACTTAAGCAACGCGACAATCTTTGGCACCTTGCTGTTGCTACTGGCCGTTCAGCTGACAGGCAGTCCTATGCTGCCACCCGCCTAACCAGTGCACCTAGGCCATCCACAAAGCAAAGGCGGAATACTACCAAGCCTCTCTTACCTCCTCCTGGGGAACCCAGGTGCTTCAGGACAACATCAAGCAACTGAATGGTCACTCCCAGTCCCCTCTCCTTCTCTTCTCAACATCAATGGTACCGTCTCCTCTGACCCTGCCCTCATTGCCACCCACCTCAATAACTCCTTTACCGACCTTAGCTCAGTACTTCCTGGTAACTTTTCAGTCCACCTCCTCCATCTGTACCACCACCATTGCCGCCCCTCTTTCCACCTCGTCGTGTCACCATGCAAGCTAGGCCTTACTTACTAAAAGCCTAAAAGGTAACACCATCGGTAATGACTCACTTGATCCCTGCCTTTTACGTCAGGTCCTGGATCAGGTCCTCTCACCTATTACGTGCATTTTCAACAAATCACTCTGTCTCGGACAATTGCCCTCTGCCTGGAAGATTGCCACAGTTACCCCTGTCCATAAAGGTGGTGACAGGACTCTTCCGGGTAACTACCGACCCATCTCAATCCTCTCCCCCCCCTCTAAGGCGTTAGAGAAAATTGTGGCATCTTAAGTCTCTGACTACCTCTGTAAGTACAATGTTCTCTGCCCTGAACAACACGGGTTCAGAGCAGGTCATAGTACCAATACAGCACTCCTGGAATTTTCCAACTTCCTCCATGCCTCCTTGGACTCTGGTGCCCTGGCTGGTGCTATATTCATTGACCTGTCTAAAGCATTCGATACCGTTTCGCATCCTCTTTTGCTCTCGACCTAATAGGCTTTGCCTCAGGACCTGTTTCCTGGTGCACCAGCTATCTCTCCGCCCGCTCCCAATGTGTGAAAGTCAACGGTACTCTCTCTGAAACATGCCCCATTTGCTCTGGTGTGCCGCAGAGCTCAATTCTTGGACCCCTACTATTCTCACTCTTTCTTAACTCCCTACCCAGCAGTTGTACGGGTAAGATGCTTCTCTATGCTGATGATGCTGTTCTCGTTGCCTCCCACAATGACCCCATGCTGCTACAGAACTCCTCCAACTAGTCTTTGACTCTGCAGCTACCTGGTTCACTGAGCACCGACTTGTTATCAACCTTAAGAAAACAAAAACAATGCTCTTCCCCCACCCCCAAAATAAGTACAGCAAGTTTCCCTTAGCTGTCCACTCCACACCCAATCGCGTCATTGACCAGGTACAGTCCTATAAATATCTTGGTATAACCTTTGACCCTGCACTTTCATTCCATGGACATATATCTGCCCTAAATTCTGTCGCTAACTCACGGCTAGGCATTCTTTACCGGCACAAGAAATGCCTCCCTCCTGATGCCCTCCGCCTGGCTGTCACCTCCTCTGTCATGTCTCTCATTGACTATGGCCTTCCGGTCTATGGCTCAGCAGATCAGACTGCCCTCAACAAGGTTCGCCTCACAGTTAATAAGGCCTGCAGACTTATCACTGGTGCTCCCAGACTCACTCACACATGTGAGCCTGCACCCTGGCTACCCTACTCAACCTGGAAGAGCGACTCATGTATCAGACATGCCAGCTCACCTTTAAAGCCCTAAGTGGCCTATCCCCATAGGCCTATCCAACTCCATTCACCATACTGCACTGACCCTGATCACGCGCAGCTCGTCAAGAGCTATCCTAGTTATTCCGAGCCAGGACCTCTCAAGGTCAGAGGGCATTCTCACCGTGCGCCCCCACTGGTATAACTCCCTTCCTGCCAGTGTCTCAAACTCACTAACCTTAGCTTGCTTTAAGCCCAGGCTCAGAAACTTCCTGCTTAGCTCTCGCAAATGCAATTGCCGCTAGCCTAGTGTAAAAAAAAAAAATATATATATATATATACTCTGTTTGACAATGCTCACTGAGCGGCTCCCCCACCTTCCTTTCCCTACTAATTCCTCCTCTCCTATCTCCCTCCCTTCTACTCCCACCAGCTCTCCCCCGACCATAAGTTTTGCACCTTTTGTTATCTTTTGCTTCATTGGAGATTGTATTCTATTGTAACAAAATTGTAATTGAACTGTAACTTTTTTGTTTGTAAGTACTGTGTCCCTTGTACTACTGTTCTGATGTCCTCTTTGTGACGAGGTACTTTTGTAAATGAGCCTCTGGCTCAAAGGTTTCTAAACTGATGTTTAACTAAATAAATAAATAAATAAATAACGGGGTAAATAATATAAATCAGGGCCGGACTGCAAAGAGCCCTATAGAGAGGTAAAATGGCAGCCCCCTATTAAACTACAAAACGGGGCTGCTGGAAAAAAATACTGAGCCAGCCCTGCGATAACCTGGTGAGCTGCAGCCAATCAGGGGGAGGCTGCCCAAGGGGATATAAGACTGGTTTTGCCACCAGAAAGAAGAGCTGTAGTTGAGAGGAACTGCAGGGTGGCTGTGAGGAGAAAGACTGTCCAAGTTCATCAAGTCTGCCTGGCTGTTTAAACCCCGGCTACCTCAAACCAATAAGCTGAGTGCAGGAGGAATATCAGCTGTTTTGTGTGACTAAAGCAGAAAAAAGAGAAAAATGTGTTCTATAGCAACCCAAGTAGTTGGACAGTTGTTTGAACTGGAAAAAGAGTTGGACTGTGGACCTTGAATGAGCCCTGCTCCCCTCAGCACAGAAATTGGTAGGGAAGTGAACGTTCGGCCTGGGGAGAGACTGTAAGTGTCGAGGAAAGCCGCTGGGACAGGGCCCAGCGCTGCTTGTGGAAGCATCCCCTGAGATAGGGGCTGTGAGGTGAGAGGCTGTGGAAGCCCCGCTGCCCTGCACAGGTCCTGTAGGGTGGCTAGACATGCAACATAAAGGTTTGAGGAACATAGGCAATCCTGGTTCCTCGGACTGAAGACAACGATGCCCTGGGTTGAAGGACAGAATAGGCCTGCCTGAATGAAGTCTGTCTATAAAGGCCCATAGACAAAGTTGGCAAGGTCAGGTAGGCGAAGATCATCACCCTTTGAGGTTGTCCAGTTCTGGTTTTCCCACCAGTGGTGCACCACAAATGCAGAGCCTCCATGGTACTGTGCAACTCATCTGGCTGTGAATCCCAGTGAGAACTGTAAAAATTGTGAGCACCACGAGCTGCAGCTCTGGGGAGTCTAATAGTTAGCTAGCCAGTTAGGAGTCTGGAGAAAATTTCTGCCCAGGATTTTTTAGTGACATGCCAGCTTGGCAAGCCTAGGATTACAAGTCCAACTTGTGTTTCATATTTATCTGGGCCCCGACGAAAGACCCCAGGCCTGCATCACTGAGTGGTGAGGTACCCACCATACAGGGACAATCTAGGTGCACCCAGGGGTGGGAACAGGGATTGCTATGGGGAAAGATATTGATTAACTAAAGTAAGCTGTGGTTGACATTCTCCTCTTTGTGTCCCCTTCCCCAATAAATAAGGTTACTGTTTGCATTTTATCCACTGTCACTGTATTATTGAAAGAGGGCTGCTGGGGAAGTGGGGGGCTACTGTATGAGAAACTGTTATTGTGTGGGAAAAAATATTACCAGGGCAGCATATGTATTTCCTGGGGGATGGTAACCTGTTCTTTATCCACACAAGTCCCTGCCATTACCCCAGATGGGGGCACCGCACCACATTGCTACCACTGCAGAACCCAGGCCAGCCCCCTTGGAGGTGTGTGCTAAACTATCCTGAAGGCTCCGGTGCAACCTAGGTGAGTCAAACGGCTGTTACAAGTGGAGGGACTGCTGGAATTTCCTGCCCAAAACTGCAGTCTGAAATTTTGGTACCCCCCCCCCCCTTGGTTGGGATAAACAAAATGGCATTCCAAGAAGCAGAAGACTGGTGTGCTTTTGAAGGCCTTGACCCCCAGAGACTGCTGCTGATAAGAAATGTGACTGGGGGGCAAACAAAAGTGTTTATTTTGGAAGTATTAGATGGGGCCCTGACAGAGTGTGGGAGAATGAAAATTCAAAGAATGACCATGGACCCCAGCACTGGGCTAAAGAATTTAATAATAGAAACTGACAAGGATTTAGGTTCTGTTAATGTACTCCCTACAGTGACGCTAGAAGGGTTCCAAGAGACCTGGGTGGTGCTGAAGAGAGGAAGTCAGTCTAGTCCACCACCTGTTAATCCACCCTCTTGAGAAACCCCTGCCCAGTGACAGAGGGAATTTTGAAGCTAAACTGGAGTCCCTGCTCGCTAATGAAGGGAAGTCCATGAAAGACCTTCAGGCTATGTTCCCAGGAGAGGGGCCCTCTCCTATAGTGTTGCCCAGTGGGGTGACCCCCATGTGATGGCGTTGTATGAGCAGTACAAGCGGCTGTGCGCCTTCTCAGGGACAATCCCCATGCCAGCCGGGGAAGATGAAATTAAATCATGGATAAGTCAGGCCACACAAATGGTTCAAGTCTGGAGATGTTCAGATGAGGAAAAATGCAAGAGGGTTGTTGAAAGCTTGAAAGTCATGGCTCTGGGTGTGATTCAATCCCTATGAGCCAGCTAGCCTAACTGTACCACAGATGATCATGTGGCAATCCTAAAAAGCACCTTTGGGGTTGTCAAGAAGAGGGAGGCCATCCTGTTTCAGTTGTAGGCCACCACGCAGCAGCACAGAGAAAAATTGCCACAGCACATTACCAGAATGGAGGCCATGGTGCGCAAGATTGCCGAGGCTGATGGGGAGTCCCCAGAGCAAGTAGCCAAGATGAGGCTCAACCAGATCCTTGGGGGGGTGCTGCACTCCCAATTGACTCTAATCTCCCTCAGATTGTGGGACCGAAAGGCCAACCCCCTGTCCTTTAAGCAGTTATTGGACGAGGTGAAGGAGGAAGAGGCCCAGGGAGATGTCGTCGACTCATTGCAGATGTCCACAGCTACCATTGCCCCCCTGTGACCCCAGGCCACAAGCCCTGCAGAACCACCTTGCTCCTTGGAGTTGGGAAATGTGCTAAAAGAGCTGAGAGACTGTGTGCAGGACTTCAAGGGAATGAGAGAAACACCCTCCACCACTACTATGGCCGAGTTCCAAGAAATAAAAGACTGTGTGAAAGCCTTGCAGCTGGTGTTGGAGTCCCAGCCCTTGCAGAGTGTTGTTCTGTCCAAGCCTAGGTAGCAGTCCACTCAATATGCTGCTCCTAGGCCTAGGCCCAGAATACCACTCGGGCCTCGAGAAGGCTGGTTCTGTTTCAAATGTGGACAAGATGGTCGTACGAGGCATGGTTGCATCAGTGCAGAAAATCCCCTGCTTGAGGCAGAAAAACAAAGGTGGATGGACCAGGGAAATGCCAATGGGGACCAGTAACAGAGCTACCTGGGCCCCAGCCATTGCATTGCTCGACCAAGTGGACTGACCCCCAAATTCCCCCACCAGCTGGGTGCCACCTGGCCTGAATGGCCCCGGGCTGATGTGGAAGTCTTGCTAGAGGATGTGCCTTGTTTCGCCATACTGGATAGCAGATCACAAGTTACCATCATACACCGGACTTTCTATGACAGACATTTGCAGCATTTGCCCCCTTGTGTGGCTTGTCACTGTGGGTGATAGGTAGTTCGGACTACCCCTATGATGGTTATTGCCTAGTACAAATAGCTTTCATCTCGAAAGGACCTGAAGAACATCCCACCATTGAGACTTTGGCCTTGATATGCCTGGAGCCAAAAGGGATGACTGACACACCCGTACTAATTGAAACAAACTGGGCAACTGGCGAAGATGTGTACTGAAAGAGGCAGGGCTGATGGGCTAGTGAACCCTCTGGTAAAAGCTGTGGTAAAGAGAGTTGGCTTGACTGTGGGAAGTGCGAGAAACAATGTGGTGGAGGAGAGTGCTGGTGTAGTGTGTCTAGTGGGTGGAAAACAGTGGATCCTGCCTCCAAGTTAAGAGTGCCGAGTTGTGGGAATTGTGCAGTTTGCTCAGCCACCGCAAGGACCTGCCTTCATCATCGACACCCCACCACCTGAAAGTTTATCAGAAGGGCTGCTGGTGCAAAGAGGAGTGATGCCACCTCCGGATACCCTCTGGGCTAGGCGGGTTATGGTGAGGGGCCAAAATGAATCAAGGAAACCCAGAGTCCTCCAAAAGGGTCAAGTGTTGGCAAGTATCTACCGGTGTGACAGTGCTATTGCAGTGAACCCGATGGTAGAGCTAGAGGAAGACATAGATCCAAATTTGTTCGAGTTTGGTGATTCCCCTATACCCACCAGTTACCCGTGGAGTTAAAGTCAGAAGTTGGCCAAGCGCCGAAAGATATTCTTACTACAGGAGTGGGACATGGGGTGTGTGAAAGGTGAAGAGCATCAGATCCATCTGAAAGATGATCACCCTTGTCACAAACCCACTCAGCAGGTCAGCCCTCTACTCCCAAAGTGCCAACCTCTGAGCGCAGTCTTGTGAACAGTTTAAAAGAACAAGGTAACCCTCTTGTCTGTTTTTGTGAGTTCGAATCAACCTTTGGTCTCAAGTC
The DNA here is from genome assembly GCA_016271365.2 of Neoceratodus forsteri. Lineage (NCBI taxonomy): Eukaryota > Metazoa > Chordata > Ceratodontiformes > Ceratodontidae > Neoceratodus > Neoceratodus forsteri. The sequence goes on from CM057459.1 coordinate 743,373,659, forward strand.
TTGGAGGGATTCAAACTGTGAACCTCTTGCTAGCGTACCCAATGCACAGGCTCAGATATATCTGTCTTCAGGGGGCCAGATATCTTTGCCTACAGGCACCTAACCAGGTGTACAAAAATGAACCCTTAAGCTTTAATAAAGACCTCAGATTAGTCTTACCTTTTTCCAGTTTGATATCACCATTCAAGCTTATGCCCAGTGTCTGCTGTAACCATATATACTCTACTTGTAAAGGAAAGAAATTAAAGACAGACCAAGTAAGCTCTAAAAAGAGTTTTACTAAAATAGATTATAATATGTAAAACATACAATACAGAACTATTATATCACAAGACATACAAATCTTTTAAAAGAACAAGGTTTTAAACAGTGCAGTTCCTACTACAGTAATTAGATTTGTCTCTTTTTCTAAATACCTGTTTAAAATGTTCACAGATGTTTCTTTGTCAGAGTCTAGATAAAAGTGTCTCTGAAGGAAAACAGAATAATGATTAAAATCTGGTTTTCCCCACCTATTTTGCATGAGGTCACCTAGCTCCTCCCTGTCAGAATATATAAAAAAATATATCTATATAAAAAAAGGATGTCTTTTCAAAGTATTAAATTCTGCAACCTCAGCGTAACTCATGTTCTGCTTTCAAATGACATCTCTTTGATCTATTGATCAAGCTTCCCTCTCACATAGACACCAAAGCATTTATGGTTTCGCGCCAGTGTACAAAACCTGGTTTCCTCCTCTTGAAACGTCATAAAATGGATATGCTCAACTCAAGCCTCTGCCAGCCTGTAATTAACTTTGATAAAACAGGAGATCCTTGATCAAGGCCTGTTCGACTCTGTAATTAGCTTCTGGCCTTCCACGTAACACCTTGTATCTAAAACCTGTGTGTGTGTGTGTGTGTGTGATCTCACATGCTGTTTCAGCATTTCTCATGGGAGACAGTTCATAACACATTTTTTTATTTAAAAAAAAATCATACAGCACTCAGAACTGGCTGTCCACATCACAGCCCTTTCTGAGACAGGTCTCAGAGGTTGGCCTCTGGTGACACTGAAGATATCTGGCAACACCTGCAGGAGTTATTGGATGCTGGCATCATTACCGAGTCCCAGAGCCCTTATGCCTCTCCCATTGTAGTGGCCCGGGAAAAGAACAGAACTGTGAGGATGTGCATAGACTATCACACACTCAATAAGAAGACAGTTCTGGATCAGTATACTGTGCCCCGGGTAGAAGTCGCCCTGGCCAGCATATCCGGGAGCCAGTGGTTCTCCGTGTTGGATCTCCAGAGTGACTATTACCAAATCCCCATAGCAGATGAGGACAAAGAAAAGTTCACTTTTATTTGCCCATTGGGGTTCTGCCAGTTCGAGAGCATGCCAAGGAATATCTGGAGCACTGGTCACCTTCATGCACTTGATGGAGAAGGCTGTGGAGGATATGAACTTGCTTGAAGTTATCATCTACTGGGATGACTTGATCATATTCGGTCGCACCCAGGAAGAACACGAGACCTGGTTGATGAAGGTTCTGGATCGGCTGGAGGAGTTTCACCTAAAGGTTTCAATTGACAAGTGCCAGTTCTGCCACTCAGCTGTAAAATATGTGGGGCACATCGTCTCTGCAGAGGGCATTCTAACTGATCCAGCTAAAGTGAAGGCCCTCGCCACCTGGCCTAGGTCCACTAACTTAAGGGCCCTGCAGTTCTTTTTGGGGTTCTGTGGCTACTATCGTCATTTCGTGAAGTACTACTCGATGGTGGTATGCCCACTTAATGATTTGATGCAAGGTTATCCCCCAACAAACAAGAAGAAGAGAGCCCTGGGGTCAGGGATAAACCTGCCAAAGGAGTGTTTGCAAGTTGGTGTACCCTTTGGGGACTGGTGGACCTTTGAGTGTGAAGCTGTTTTCTGGGAGAATATCCAGACACTAAGTGAGGCCCCAGTTCTGGCATTTGCTGACCCTAACAAGCCCTGTGTCCTCCACACCGATGCCAGTCTGAATGGTTTGGGAGCCATGCTGTACCAGGAGTATCCCGGGGGGCATAGACCAGTGGCATCCACTAGCTGCAGTCTGAAACCTTCTGAGAGGAACTACCCAGTGCATAAACTGGATTTTTTGACACTAAAGTGGGCCGTAACAGACAAGTTCCATGAGTACCTGTATGGGGTTCCTTTTACGGTCAGAACAGACAACAACCCACTGACTTATGTCACCATGACAGCTAAACTGGATGCTGCAGGGCACTGATGGCTATCTTCCCTTTCCACCTACAATTTCAGCCTTGAATAGTGAAGTGGGTGAGCTAACGTAGACGCTGATGCTTTGTTAAGACGCCCGCATGGTGATACCTCTAACCCCCCAGTTCAAATAGAGAATGCCCTGGTTCAAATGTTGTGTTCCAAGTTTGCATTGCCTGTTGATAATCCAGTTTTGAACCCTACCAGAGCAATAGATATGTTGGGGACCTCTCCTGAATCTATCCTACCTGCATATTTGAATTTCACTGGGCTGGACATGTCTCTGCTACCCCAATCCAGTAAGCCCAAACTACAGCAGGTGCAGGGAGATGACCCAGCCATCCAAGACCTAATTTGGGCCCTTAAGAAGAGACATTTAGCCGATCAAGTGTGTAGCCATCACCCTGACACCAAATGTCTGTTGAGAGAATGGGGAAAGCTAGTTCTACTAGATGGGCTGCTACTACAAAAAGTACATGACAAGGACAACCCTGGGCATTTCAAGCTCCAGCTGGTACTGCCGCAGGGGTACCGTGATATAGTCCTCAAGTCCCTGCATGATGACATGGGTTTCCTGGGCTATGAACACATCCTAGATCTGTGTAGAGCATGAATTTACTGGCCCCAAATGAAAACTGATGTAGAAAAACATTGCAAATGCTGCCTGCGGTGCATACAGAGGAAAATCCTGCCAAGGCGAGCTGCCCCCCTAGTCAACATTAATACCAGTGGGCCCCTCAAACTAGTCTGCATGGATTTTATGTCCCTTGAGCCTGACAGAAAAAACACAGCTAATATTCTAGTTATCACTTATCACTATACCAGGTATACCCAGGCATTTCCCGCCAAAGATCAAAAGGCCAGCACTGTGGTCAAAGTCTTGCAGCAGTTAGTACAGCACTATGGCATTCCAAAGAGAGTCCATTCTGATCAAGGCCGAGATTTTGAAAGTCGACTGGTGAAAGAGTTCTTGGCCATGTACAGTATTAAGAAATCGCACACCACACCGTACCACCCCCAAGGAGATCCTCAACCAGAGTGCTTCAATCGAACTCTGCTGAACATGTTGGGTACCTTGGACTCAGCCGACAAAGCAAACTGGATTCAGAAAGTAAGCTACCTGGCGCATGCGTACAATTGCACCAAGAATGATGCCACCCAACTCTCCCCTTTCTACCTCATGTTTGGTCATGAAGCCTGGCTGCCAGTTGACCTTTGTTGCGGTGTGACCTCTGATGGCACGTCCCACAGAACCTACCTCGAGTACACCCATCAGTCAAGAGAGTAACTTAAAAAAGCATACCAGCTAGCGTCTGAAGTGGCAGCCCGCAGTAACCAGAGTAACAAGCAGAGTTATGATAACTGAGTTTGTGATCAAGAGTTGCAAGTAGGGGATCATGTTCTGCTTCAAAACTTGGGGTTGCAAGGAAAACACAAGCTTCAAGATCGGTGTGCCCCAGAAAGTTACATTGTGTTTGAGAAACTGCCAAAATTACCAGTGTACTGAATCAAATAAGAGCAAGGCCAGGGTCTAGGAAAGACTGTTCATCGAAACCACTTATTCCCCATTGGTGAGATCATGCCTGACCCTGCTCCTGGTCCTGAAACTCCAGTTGCAAGAAGGCCCACAACACGTAATGAAGCTGCTCAGAAAAGACAACAAAACCCGAGCCCATCCATGCCTCTCAAAAAGAACACATTGAACCTGGATACTGGTCTGACTGTGCTTTCTGAGAGGTCCCACAGAAGTGCTGCTGCTATGGATCTGCCCTTCGGAGGATCACATTGAACCCGAACACTGGTCCAACTGAGCCTCCTGAGTGGCCTGTAGAAAATGAGGCTGAGGATTTAGAACTTTGTCCTTGTAAGCCAAATCCCGAGCTAACCCAGTCCCCGTGGGAATGGTACTGTCGAAACTCACCTCCATCCACCAGTACTGACCCTCCAGACTCTGTTTTCATTGAACCCAAATTCCATGCCTTTCATTCCTGAGAAGAAGCCTGTTATCCCTATACCTGAGCCTGATTTGGACATTGAAATGGACACTGAAAATGATTCAGGCTCCAACTAAACTATGGTTGATGCACTGGCCACCCCTTGCCCTGCCTTTGTTCCAGTCCCTGAGCAGATTCAAGGTAGGGTAGCTTTACCTGACCAGGCCCTGGGGTTGACTGTAGAGCCTAGTCAGGTGGGGGTGCCCTTCATTCCTGGGGAGATTCCCATACCTGACACAGCCTTGCCTAGGAGGTCAGCAAGACAGCCCAGGCCAATTGTTAAACTCATGTATGATACCCTTGGTGCATCCTCTGACCTTTCCCTCCATGTTATGTACAAGCCTTTGGTTCTGTTGTTTATCCCCCATTGTGTTGCCCAATGTATGGGGTGGGAAGATGTATGTGTATACCTGTAGTTACCTGTATATAGTTAACATTTGATGTTTGAACAGACGCAATTTGTGGGATGGTCACTGTTATTGAAAGGAGATTATTGTTGGTACTAGCTAAGAATCAGGTGTCTAGTCAGAGAACGTTCATGTTGGGATGTTTATTGCATATAAGTGGCTTGTCAGAACGCCAGGTGTTTGGCCAGGGGAGTGTGTAAGCTCCCTAAATTGGGCTTACCTCACCCAACTTGATGTAGCTTCAAGGGGTCCCAGGTGGGATCTGGACCCCGGCAGCTTCTGTCACATCACGGCTGTGGTTGACAAAGCCATCACTGTCCTTGGCCCCGTGGGATGACTGTGCAAAGGGGCCAAGAATCGGGACGGAACTCTCATGCCTACGGGCACTGGGGGAGAAAGGGAAAGACATGACTTGCGGTCCCAGGTGATCTGGGGAGCCAGGACCACAGAGTAAACAAGCAAGATGGCAGCCACACTTCCCCTGCACATGCGCAGCTGTCATGGGCAGAATTTAAAGGAGCGGCATTCCTATTTCAGCTCGGCTATGTGGCCGTTAGAAAAAAAATATGTATCCCTGGCTCCAAGATGGGCAGAGGAGCTGGGGATAGACACCAAAAGTGACCGGAGTACCTCCTGTCATGGGAGAGCATGGGTGTAGCTCTCTAGGGGGCTAAATAATATAAATCAGGGCCGGAATGCAAAGAGCCCTATAGGGAGACAAAATGGCAGCCCCCTAATAAACTACAAAATGGGGCTGCTGGGAAAAAACACAGAGCCAGCCCTGAGATCACCTGGTGAACTGCAGCCAATCAGAGGGAGGCTGCCCGGGGGAATATAAGACTGGTTTTGCGCCAGAAATGAGAGTTGTAGTCGAGAGGAGCTACAGGGTGGATGTGAGGAGAGACTGTCCAAGTTTATCAAGTCTGCATGGCTGTTTTAACCCCGGCTACCTCAAACCACTAAGCTGACTGCAGGAGGAATAGCAGCTGTTTTGTGTGACTAAAGCAGATAAAAAGAGAAAAACATGTTCTATAGCAGCCCAAGCAGTTGGACAGCTGTTTGAACTGGAAAAAGAGTTGTGCTACGGACCTTGAATGAGCCCCTACTCCCCTCAGTGCAGACATTGGTGGGGAAGTGAACATTTTGGCCAGGGGAGAGACTGTAAGTGTCGAGGCAAGCCACTGAGACAGGACCCAGCACTGCTTTTGGAGGCATCCCCCGAGATATGGGATGTGAGGTGAGAGACTGTAGAAGCCCCGCTACCCTGCACAGGTCCTGTAGGGTGGCTAGACATGCAACATAAAGGTTTGAGGAACATAGGCAATCCTAGTTCCTCAGACTAAAGACAATGACACCCTGGATTGAAGGACGGAACAGGCCTGCCTGAGTGAAGTCTGTCTATAAATGCCCATAGGTGAAGTCAGCAAGGCCAGGTAGGCGAAGATCATCACCCCTTCGAGTTTGTCCAGTTCTGGTTTTCCCACCGGTGGTGCACCACAAATGCAGAGCCTCCATGGTACTGTGCAACTCATCTGGCTGTGAACCACAGTGTAAACTGTAAAAACTGTGAATACCCTGAGCTGCGGCTCTGGGGAGTCTTAGTTAGCTAGCCAATTAGGAGTCTGGGGAAAATCTCTGCACAGTATTTTTTAGTGACATGCCAGCTTGGCAAGCCTAGGATTACAAGTCCGACTTGTGGTTCGTGTTTATCTGGGCCCCGACGAAAGAACCCAGGCCTGCATCACCGAGCGGTGAGGTACCCACCGTACAGGGACAATCTGGGTGTACCCAGGGGTGGGAAGAGGGGTTGCTACGGAGAAGGATATTGACTAACTGAAGTGAACTGTGGTTGACATTCTCCTCTTTGTGTTCCCCTTCCCCAATAAATAAGGTTACTGTCTGCATTTTATTCACTTTCACGGTATTATTGAAAGAGGGCTGCTGGGGGTGTTGGGGGGGGGCTACTGTGTGGGAAACTGTTATTGTGTGGAGAAAAGTATTACCAGGGCAGCATACTTACTTCCTGGAGGGTGGTAACCTGTTCTTTATCCACAGGAGTCCCTGCCATTACCCCAGGTGGAGGCACTATGCCACATTGCTACCACTGCGGAATCCAGGCCGGCCCCCTCAGGGGTGTGTGCTGAACTACCCTGAGGGCCCTGGTGCAGCCTAGGTGAGTCAAACGGCTGTTACAGCCACCAATGAAGAAAAAGCCAATATATTCTAAAATGTCTCTCAATTTTCTGACTCACTACAATTTCAGATTTTTAAGATAGCAACCTGCAAAAAAAGGGGTTTAGGTATCCTTTAAGAAGAGACTTCTTCCTCCCTGTGAGGGACAGACCCTGTCTACTGCCTTTATCTTTGGCAATTTCTTTACCTTCAGCTCTAATATGATTTTCTCCTCAGGTTGGAGTGGAGGAAAAACCTTTGGGCTCTTTAGTTCTGTGAGGCCAGTGAAATGAAGGGCTAAACCCTGACTCACCACTTCCAGCACCCACTTGTCTGTGGTGATGGTTTTAACTCCTGAAAGAAATGAGACAAGCGGCCTCCTACAAGTAGGGGTTCTATGTCGGCCTGGACAGAGTCAGGGATTTTGCTCTTTTTGTGGCTTAGGAGCTGGTGCTTGCTTCTTGCACCTCTCCTGCCTCTGGCTCTTGGGGCACCCCACTGAGAAGGGTAGTCATTGTAGGAATAAAGCACTTGGTAGCAGGAACTGCCCCACCTCCCCTTCCATATGGCCTGAATTAATTCAAGGTCCCTCCTTCTGGGTGAAACTCATATTGGTTGTTTTTTGTTCATCAACTTTCATGTAGGCTTCTTTTTTACCCCCAAAGAGGTAGAGTCCCTTGAATAGGAAGTCCATAGCCTTTGCCTTGGTGTCTTCCGATAGGATGGTTGCTATGAATCAGGCAAACCTCCTCAGAGCTACTGCTTATGCTAGCACTTTTGAAGCTGTGTCATTTGCATGCAGTGCCATGTGGAACTGATATTTGATGGTTTCCAGTGCATCTTCTGCAATGTCTGCTAGATCACCATCAGGTTCACCTCCTACATTCTCACTTAGGGCTTTGTACAGTACTTCACATGGCTTTTTGGTACTGTGCAGTGTATGCACGTAAGCAGTTTGCCTTAACTGCAGGGTGACTGAGGTGTATACTTTCCTTGCCATATTATCCAGCTTTCTGGAATCCTTTTTTGAAGACATGGAAGCTAGTGACACTAGATTTTTCCCATGCAGTTGCCTGCACAATACTCCCTCATAATCAGGGTGAGAGACATAGAAACTTAGAGACTTAGAATATGACAGCCGATAAGGACTGACTGGCCCACTCAGTCTGCCCATTTTTTCCCTTCATGTAGTGTTACTGCAGACCCTACTTGATCTCTGCCCCCCTCCATCTTTCCACCAAGATTCCATTATGTCTATCCTATGCATTCTTGAACCCCACCACTGTTTGTGCCCTCACCACCTCTTCTGGAAGACTGTTCAAGGCATCTACTATTCTTTCAGGAGGCAGTATAGTGCAGTGGTTTAAGGCTCTGAGCTACAAACGTGGAGACCAGGGTTTGAATCCCACAGCCCCCCACTTGCATACTGTGTGACTCTGATCAAGTCACTTAACTTCCTTGTGCTCCCAGGCAATGTTCCCTCTAATTTTTAGTCTCTGTGGGTGGGCGACTGCTATGTGTGTGCGGCACTTTGTACAAAAAAATTGATTCATGTGCGCAAATTGGGTGGCCTAAACAAGAGATATGTTTTATTGCCAGTGAACAGTAGAAAATATAACCAAACACTCAAATGCTCAATACAAAGTATAAATATACATTCTGACACAGTCCGAAGCATGGATGTGCATTATGCGCCATAACAGTATGAACTGGAAACATGTGTAAACTATGTACATTTTAAAGAGTCTTGCATGCATCTAAAAGGGGGTGCTGCCGATGATGCATTGCTAAGAAATACTGTCTTTCCCATTCTTCCAGTGGACTTATATTTTATTAAGATCCATTTTTCCACCAGATGTTAAAAACAATTTTGTTCGCATCAGCATATCTAAATGGCTTTCTTCCAAGCAGTTTCTTTGTTTGTTTTAATGCTGTTCATGAAGTTGAAGCATCTTTCACGGACAGCACTAGAAGCTTGGAATGTAGTAGTAGTAGTAGTAGTACAATTTATTGTTCTGCATAAAGCAGTTACTGTATACTAAAATCAGGACAAAATACATAGTAAATGTAAATAGACAATAAATAAATCAACAAGGAACTTAAATATCTTTACAGTGCAACTCAATTTAACAGAGTACCTTTTCACATAAAAAACCTCCATAGAACTTCAAGTCCCACTAATAAACTTTACAAATGAGTTGAGATAAAAAATCTTGCAAATATCTCTTCCATGTTCTTCTCTTTCATAGTAAACAAATATGCCAAAAGATCCTCCAGGGGGAGGCAGAGATCCCCCAGCAGTTTTTTCCTAGTTGATTCGTACCTAGGACACAAGAGTACCACATGTTTGAGATCATCTATAGTCCCCACAACACATTTACAATATGGAGAAAGTACCCCCTCTCTTTTGTCTGAAATGAATGCATTGAGCATTATAGTTTTCAGTTCCAAATCTTGTATCGATTCTTCTTTGTTTAGGACAGGGTAAAAAAAGAGAGAAGTGGCTCATATGTATTCCCATGAAATCTTTACTTTTTTATAAAATCCATATAGCTTAAGTTTGGAGAGTTGAACACAGAAAGAATTTATGTCTTAAGTCAATAAGCCTCAATTTGACATCCTGCCTAATCTCCTCAAATAGTCTTGTGTAAATTTGATATAAGAGGTGGCCCAATCCGGCCGGCATTATTGTTTCCTTAATAAGCTGAATAAAGGGATGTACATATCCCTTGCTGGCCAATTTGATGGCTTCCTACTACACATTCTGGGATATTTCTGTAGGGGCAAAATAAAAAGTTTCAACAGAAAGAGAATCTGTCATTCACAGATGAGAGAAGTCAAGGAACATTGTCCTACCTCCAAGGCAAGAATACAGCTTGGAGTTCCATTTAAAAATATTAAGATGTATCTGTACAGTTTATTCAGAATTATTTCTAATTCTCTAACCTTAGTATAACCCCAGATTTCAGAGGCATATAACATGATTGTTCTTATTTTGGCATTAACAACGCTTAATACCCCGCTCACTGATGACTTCCCCATCTTGCTGTTAAATATTTTTAGGGCATTTACAGAAGATCCCATTTTCAATTGAATAGCCTTCAAATGTTTGGTCCAATATAGGCTATAGGCAAAATGGGCACCTAAATAGTCATAACACTTAACAGTATCTATATGGTTACCATTTAGCCTAAAGCCTACTGTATTCTTGGTTTGAGAGCCAAAACTACAATGTTGGTCTTGTGAGATTAACGCTTAGTTTCCTTTGAGAACAGAGAGATTCAAAGTGAGTCAGTTCTTTTAAGACCTAGAACTGAAGTAGAGAGCAAGACTAAATCATCTGCATATGTTAAACATTCAATCCTCTGATCATTAATTTTTGCAGTATGGAAATCTGGGTTACCTAGCTGATCCAAGACTGTATTAACGTAGATGTTAAATAGAGTGGGGGCCAAAATACACCCCTGTCTGTCCCCCACATTTGTCTCAAATCTATCAATTAAATGACCATATTGATTATGCTGGACCCTTGCCCACATATTTTCTTATAGTCTATTAATAATATCAAGAAGTGAGGCCTCCAACTTCAGATCCCTTAATGTAGCCCAAAGGATTTTTCTACTAATGCTGTCGAAGGCCAAGAAGAAGTCCACAAAACAGCAATATAATCTGTTTTTTCTCACTTTAATATACTTCCAGATCAGGTGCTGAAGCACATAATAGTGTTGTACTGAAGAAAAGTCCTTCCAGAGACCGTTCTGTGCATCATTCGATACTTCGTTCTCCTTGACCCATGACAGTAATCTGCCCAAAATTATCCTAGACAAACTCTTCTGTGAAACATCTATCAAACGAATAGGTCTATACATCCTTTGGTCATTCGGATCCTCTTTTTTAAAAATTGGGAAGACAGCACTACCTGCCCAACTGGCAGGGTAAGAGTACTACTGAACCAGGCCATTAAACAGTAGAAGAAGAAAAGGAATCTATCAGTTGGTAAAAACCTTATAGAGATCATCTAGGACCCCATCTGGCCCTGGTACTTTATTTGCCTTAAGGCCATTCAGTGCCATCCAGATTTCATCCTCTGTGATCAAGATAGGTCTTGGAAAAATTTCATCCTCCTGTATTTTGAAAGCATCAAGTGTCTCCTGCTCTTCTTGAGAATAATAGAGCTTAGAGAAATGAGATGCCCAGGCTTTGGGTGTAATAAAGGCTTCAATCTTATTGGCATATCTATTATATCCCTTGGCAACAATATTCCCAAATCGCCTTCCATCCCTATCAAAAACAGCCTGCCTCAGTTTTTCCCAAAGTCCCTGAGTATGTTTATGTCTCTCCCGTTCAAGAATTTTCCTATATTTTTCTCTTTCAGTCTTTAGTAATTTAAAATCTGCTGCAGACTTATTTCTTTTCTTCTTATGCTGTCTTAGTTTTCCTCCAAACTCTTTCTTTGCCTGTAGGCATACCGAATTAAACTAAGACTTTTTATAAAGGGACCTAGGATGGTATGTTGTTTTACATCTAGGTCCAAGTAAAGAATGAATAGTTTCTCAATTCTCCAAAATATTAAAGGCCTTACTTTTGTCCAGGACCAACTCGTGAATATTACCTAAGACTCCTGTACTAACAATTCTTTGAAACTAGCTTGATGAATCAGCTCCAATCCATTCCTCTCTTGTTTGACTTCCCAACTCTCTTCCTTGTGCCTCACTCCCTAAAGTTCCAAAAGGGCATCTGATGTTAATTAGAATGGCACAGTGTGCTGATTCCAATTTATCCATGACCTCTAACTTTTGGATCAGCTTTACTGCTTCCAAATTGGTCCAAACCTAATCAGGGGTTGAAGAGCCAGTAGGTCCTCTACACGGTAAGGATCCAACTAGATTGACCTGAGTTCTACCATTTAAAATACAGAAATTTCTACTGGCTAAGCCTGCTAGCAATTCCTTACCTCTGAGGTTAGATTTTAGATCCTCAGCAGTCCTAGTATATGAGATATGAGATATTTGGATTAATTATAGATATTGTATGGCTTGTATGGATCATATCTGAATATACATCCTCCAAGACATGAGAAGGAATTCTGGCATTAAAGTCTCCCAAAATAATTATAGGACAAGGTATACTCGTATCTGACAATTCATCAAATGCCATTTTCAGATCCTATATGAAAAGGTCAGTGGGATCAGTAGCTCTATTGTGAGGTGGCAAGTATATATTACAGAGAATTATCTTCTCTTGTCCCTTGCTAATCATTAGAGCCAAAATACCCTCTGACTTAGAAATGTTAGTGATCTGAAAATTTAGCAAAGTTTTGATAAAAAAGGAAATACCCCCTTTAAATCTTCCAAACTTATTATCTTTAGTTGCTGGCAGAGTAAAGACAGAATATCCAGCCAGTCTGGGAGTTACACTTTTTGTACACCACCTTTCTTGCAGTCCAATAATATCAAAATTATCCAGAAATCTCACTACTTCAGGGTCAATTATTTTAAGATGGATGCCCTCACTATTCCATGAAAGTATAGAAAGAGCATCCACATCTCGAGCCCCAGCTCCTTATCCAAATCCAGCAGGCATTCAGAGTTCATTTGTTTGATATTATCTACAGGCTGCATTTGCCAGGCTTGAATCAATAACTGTCATCGGTGAGCAGGTATTAGGGTCAATTAGGTTTCCAAAGTCAATCGGGGTTATCTGTCTCTAAGATTGATTCTGGACTATCCTTAGTCTGTTTAAACCATGAAAAGACTTCACCCATGTCTAACGTGTTAACTAAATGCATTTCCAAACAATCCAGCTTGCTGGCCAGAGAAAGCAAGCTGCTAGCTCTATGAGGATTTTTAAATGTAATATCAATCTGTGATGTGGGCTTAGGGTCTCCATATAACTTCATGGACTCCATTATGTTTCTGGAGATATAAAATCCTAATGCTCTTTCCAAGAGCAGCAACAAATCTTCCCTAACTTTCCTATGAGAATCCTTGAATGAAACCTTCCTCCCAAAGATAGTTATGGTCCTACTCAGCCATACTTCTCTCTGCTTCAGTACATGATCCTCTATCACTCCCAAGATTTTCTCTCTGTACTATTGTAGCCTTCTCACTCTGCATCTCCCTATGGAGAATCTCTTCTGGGGAAGGATAAGACTGTGTAGGAACCTCTATACATGATAGCTTCATGTTTAGCTTGGAATGTAGCACCACATACGTCAATAAGTTTAGCCACCATGCTGTACTGCACATTAGTCAAAGAAAAGTGGATCATGTCAGTAAAGGATTTTAATATCCTTTATTTTTTCAGCAACTATAAATCTGAAGTCATTGTACTGGCTAACAATTTCTGCCTGGTCCACTTATGAAAATAAATAGTCCTGATATTTACTGTACAGTCTCTCGATATTTGATAAGCCAAACTCAAAGCTGCAATATGGCACTGCTGAAAAATCAAAGGCAGATCAGTCAGAAAGTTCACCTGCAGGGAATCGGCTATCCAGATGGTCACATAACAGGCCAATGAATTGCAAAATTGTTGTGCTTACTTCAGCTGTGCAATTAGCCAAAAACAGTTTTACTGGTGGGCTCCAGTAGACAGTTTCACCCAGGTACTGGCTTCTGACCTTTTTTTATTTTTGCCCTAGCAATCTGTAAGCTTCAACTTGTTAGACCATTTTCTGAAACATCTTAGACAACTCTGCCAACTCCAAAAGTACATCATTTAATACTGTTATGGCAATGTGGTATTCAGGGTTGGACAGCTTCTTAAAGCAGTACTTAGCAATTGGATCTTTGATGGACGATGCAAAATTGTATGGATTGCTTACCCTAGGTATGGTTTATAATAACTATGTTGGGTATCACAAGATCAGTAGGGGTTTTAAATGTATTTTTGCAATGTAGTGAGTGAGTTAGTGTGATATGAGAGGAGATGCATTTAGGAGACTGTAATTCTCTTCCATTCTGGATCCACACTAAGAGCAGTCTGAATTTATGAAATTAAGTGAAAAGGACATTTGCTGCACTGCTATTTCTTGTTGTCCATTTTAGAATTAATATCCCCACATAGCCAACATGGGCAACCTTTTACAAGCATTGATTCATTGAATCTCAAATGTGTGTATAATGTTGAGACCCTGTTTTAAAGAGAAGCGCAATCTCATCTCTCTAAACATATGTACAATCTTGTACTGAAAAAAAATGAACACGCTTTCAATGGTGAGGCTTTAATCCATTATAAACACATTTTGTATGTGAGACGCTGTTTGGGAGGAGGCAGATTACACTGAAGTTGTACAACTTTAAAACTGAAATAATATAATATACACCCTATGTCAGAGAATCTCTCACATTGCTTTGTTGGGGGGAATCTACCAAACAAATAAAACATGCCATTTCTGTGAACAGCAGGGGAGTACTGTTCCTTATCAAGTACTGTCTTACTGAAAAGAGGTGTCAAGCCAAAAACATTGCTGTAACTGCAAATCCGATTGGTTGGAATTTTGTAGAGTGGTTCCACTGTTCAATAAGTGGAACAAAAGCAAGATGCCTTGTATTAACTGCTGGCTTGTTAAAGTTAATGGGTTGGGGCCTCAGAGGTGGGCATACAATGTTTCTTTCCCATTCACTTCCATGTCCTGCTGTCTGAGTCTTAAATTTGAGTGATGACTGTAGTTACTACTTCATGAACATGAGGATCCCTGTCAGCTGCTTTGTGCGGTACTACTAAAGCTGTGTGCGGGTTATTTCTGACTGCTGTGCGGGCGCACATGCGCACACCTTAGGGGGATCATAGCTCCCAGGTCACACCTGGAAACATGCTTCAGCTTAGTGTGCCTTTCCTGGTTAAACAATTTTCCCCTTCTGTGAACAAGTACTTCCTCACAACTCTCCTGAATTTACCTTCCTCCAGCTTCATTGCATGTCCCCTTGAGAAAACAATAATTCTACCCTGTGCTTCTCTACTTGATATTTCTTTTCCGTTTTTTTTTAAGTGCCATGAGCTGAATTTGGATGTTCTAAAATCTTGCTAATGGCTTTTCTGAGGGATTTTTGGAAGGCCTACATTGTTGCAGTTCATTGTGTCCCAATGGGTGAGGGCATCTTTGGGTGCTGCGCAGGGAAAGAGCAGATTAGCTTGCACTGAGCATTTTAACAAAATAACTGCAGTCCCACAAAGTTAAACAAATAGTGGGTTCCATTTAATTGTAAACTGTAAAACACTACACTATGGAGCAAAAAATTAATACGGGGGATTCAGCAACATTCTTCCACACTGATATGGTCTCACAGTCTTAGCACAACTTTTCCTAGACCGCTATGGGGCTCACAGTCTTTAGACAGCTTGCTCATACTTCAGTCTTCGTGCAGCTTTCCCTGAACCGATGTGGTCTCACTGTCTTTACACAGCATTCCACTGGTTACCCATCACTCTACCTCTGCCAGCTCTCACTATGGTTTACTATTCTGGCATTCCTGAAACAACATTGGCACTTATACTCTGCCCTTTACTTGTGCTCCTGACGCTCTCCCAATGGCATTCCAGGGGGCAGGCAGACCTTACACTTTGGGGCTTCTTGCTCCCACTTGCTCTCAGGTGCAAAACTCTTAGGGCTTAAGTGGTGACTGTTAACAAATTGGTGGGCAACATGTCCCTAGGAACCACTGGACTCTGTGACTGCTCCAAGCTCACTGAGACTGCGGGCTCCTGAACAATCCTTCTTTGCCTTCTTACTCACTGGCAGATCCCCTCTCTCACTCCTTCTCTCTCACTGGTGCCTTATAGAAACTTAGAAATTGTCAGCAGATAAGGACCGCTAGGCCCATCCAGTCTGCCCGTAGACCCTATACATTGTATGTGGCCACTGACCCTATGTGATCAATGGCTTTTCATCACTCCCTTCCCTCTCAGGTTTCCCTTGTGCCTGTCCCAAGCCTGCTTAAACCCCTCCACTGTGCTTGCCCCCAACTACCTCCTGTGGCAGACTATTCCAATCGTTGACTACCCTTTCTGTGTAGAAGAACTTCCTCACATTGCCTCTTAATCTACCCACTTCCAATTTCATATTGTGCCTCCTTTTTCTAGTACTTTTTCTACATTGGAAAAGGTCCCCTGCCTGCACCTTGTTTATGCCCTTGAGGTACTTCAAAGCTTCAGTCATGTCTCCCCGCTGTCTCCTCTCCTCCAGTGAGTATATATTGAGGTTCCTTAGTCTCTCCTCATATGTTTTGCGGTGTAAGCCCTGCAACATCTTTGTTGTCCTTCTCTGGATAGTCTCTACCTTATCTAAGTCCTTGAGCAGGTGTGGTCTCCAGAACTGCATGCCATACTCCAGGTGAGGCCTTACGAATGTTTTATACAATGGCATCACCACCTCCTGCCTCCTGCTAGTGATACCCCTGCCTATGCACCCCGGCATGCCACTGGCCTGCCCTGCTGCTTTTGTACACTGCTTTGATACCTTATGGTCATGAGAGATGATAACCCCTAGGTCCCTTTCCTCTTTGGTGACTGTCAGCTCCCCCCCTCAACCTGTAGCTCTTCCCAGGGTTTCCTCTACCCAGGTGCATTATTTTGCACTTCTTTGCATTGAACCTCAGCTGCCACATCTCTGACCATCTTTCAAGCTTCTCCAGGTCTCTCTTCATTTTCTGCACCCATTCTGGAGTATCCACCCTGTTGCAGATTTTGGTGTCATCTGCAAATAGGCAGACCTTTCCTTCCAGCCCATCTGCAATGTCACTAATGAAGACATTGAACAGGACTGGTCCTAGTACTGATCCCTGTGGTACCCCACTGGTCACCCCCCTCTCCCCAGATTGTACCCCATTTACCACTACCCTCTGTCTCCTGTCTGTTAACCAGTTCCTAACCCAGTTCACCACCTTGTCTCCCATGCCCAGACTACCCATCTTGTTAATTAGCCTTCTGTGTGGGACGGTGTTGAAGGGTTTGCTGAAATCCAGGTAGGCGACATCTACCATCCCTCCCTGATTAAGTTCCCTAGTCACCCAATTAAAAAAAAAAATATTAGATTCATTTGACATGATCTTCCGGCTGTAAATTCGTGTTGCCTCAGATCCTGAGCACAACTGGATTCCATATGTGCCACTATCCTTTCTTTCAGCAGTGTCTCCATGATCTTTCCCACCACTGAGGTGAGGCTGACTGGCCTGTCATTCCCTGCCTCCTCCCTACTGCCGCATTTGTGCAGTGGGACTACATGCGCCCTCCTCCAGTCCTCTGGAATGACACCTGTGCTGAGTGACTCTGTGAACAGGGCCACCAGAGGTGCTGCTATTTCCCTTCGCAGCTCCTTTAATATCCTCGGGTGGATGCCGTCTGGACCCATAGCCTTATCCACCTTCAGCTTTGTGAGTTGTTCCAGAACTCTCTCCACTGTGAATGGACTGGTGTTCACCTCCCGCCTCCCATTGCCTCTGCAACCCAATTGTGGTCCTTGACCCTACCCCTCCTTAGTGAATACTGAGCAGAAGTATTTGTTCAGTATTTCTGCCTTATCCAGATCCCCCTCCTTACACTCTCCCTTCTCCCCTTTGAGCCACACAATCCCCCCCCTCCGTTTTTTTCTTCTTTCGCTGATGTACCTATAAAATGCCTTATCCCTTTTGTTTACAGACTGTGCTAAGCCCTCTTCTGTCTGTGCCTTCGACCTCTTAACAGACTATCCTGCTTCCCTTAGACATTCAAGGTACACCTCCCTGTCCTTTTCCCTTTGGCTCCCCTTATATTTCCTGAAACTCAGCCTTTTAGCCCTAACTTTGTCCCTCACCTCTTTGGAGACCCACAGTGGTTTCCTTTTCCTCTTCTCCTTGGCCACTATCCTAATGCATTGGTTTGTTATATCCACTATGGCTCCTTTCAGTTTCTCCCATTGTTCTGCCAGTGCCACCCCCTCCACTACCTCTCCATTCCCCAGGACTGCTTGTATACATCTACCCATTTCAGTGAAATCTGCCTTCCTGAAATCTAATACTCTTGCCTCCCTCCAACATAGCGCTGCTGGCAGCCTTGCTCTCCCATCCCGGTGCTCTTCTACAGCTCCCATCTCTGCTTTCTGCGTAACATGGCCACTGCCAGCCATGGGCTAGAGCGGGCAATTGCCCCCATCCAGCTCCATCACTCCCCTTTTACTTCTTGCTATCCCTGGGAAGACTCTTTTTACCAGCCAAAACCCATAGTTAAATACACCCACACACCCATGATGACCTCCCGACCTGCAGAAAGTACCACCATGTGGCAGAGAGGGTTAACCCTTTTTTTCACCAGGTAAACCTTAGCCCAACCAATACTGCCTACTAGTGCATGAGATTTACACCCCAGCAGGGGTGTAGGTTACAAAGTCATTACGGTCTATCAAGTCTGTTCCACTGTGCAGTTCCCAAGGTGTTTACAGAGGAAACTGCTCCCCCCTCCTGCTTCCCTCTTGACTTTCAACTACCTTCTCCTCCTCTCACCCCCCTCTACCTGCAACGTTCCCCTTTACCCTGTCCCTTGCCCTCATGAAGATGTCCACTGTTTTTAGGTAGACCACCTCCTCTGGCAGCTCATTCCACTTGGCCACCACCCTAAGCATGAAAAGATGCCTCCTCATCTCCCTTCTGAATCTACCCCCCTCCAGCTTTAAGCTGTGCCCTCTAATGATCTTGTTCCCACTAAGGCTGAAGAGGCCATCAGTGCTCATCCTATTTATACCTCTAGGAACTTGAAGGTCTTAATCATGTTCTCTCTCTCTCCCTTCTTTCCTCAACAGAGTACATGTGGAGCTCCCTGAGCTTCTCCCCATAGGTGTTGCCCTGCTGGCCCTGGATCATCTTGGTTACCTTCTCTGGACCGTTTCCAGCAAGTTGACATCCTTCTTAAGATAAGAGCACCAATACTGTACACTGTATTGAACATGCAGACTAATCAGATACCTATACAGCAGCAGAATGACCTCCACCTTCCTGCTAGTAATTTCCTTGACTATGCAGCTCGTCATCTGACTTGCTTTGGCTGCTGCTGTCCAGCAGTGTGCTGAGTGTTTCAGGTCACTTGTGATGATCATTCCCAGGTCCTTTTCTTCCACTGACTTGGTTACCAGCACACCACCCAATCAGTGTTTGGCCTCTGGATTCTTCACCCCCAAGTGCATAACTTTATACTTTTTATCACTGAACCCCAGTTGCAAAATGCCAGACCACTTCTCTGGCCTAGCCAGGTCTTCCCTGAGTTCCTGTCTCCATCCTCCAGTCAACCCTCCCACAGAGCTCTGTGTCATCCACAAACAGGCAGATTTTGCCCTTGATCCTATCCATTATGTCACTTATGAAGATGTTAAACAACACTGGACTGAACACTGAGCCCTGTGGGACCCCACTGGGCACAGGCCTCATGTCTGAGAATTCTCCCCTGACTACCACCTTTTGGTTTCTGTCCTACAACCAGCTCCTGACTCATGCCACAAGCTTAGCCCCCACCCCAGGGCTTCCAGCTTCCTGACCAGTCTTCTATGATTATGAGGCACAGAGTTGAAGATCTTGTTGAAGTCCAGATACATGACATCAACAGCTTTGACCTACTCAAAGAAGTCAATTAGGTAAGCTTAGCAGGAGCTTCTCCACACAAACTCATGCTGCCTCATGCCCTGGAGCCAATTTTCCTCCAGAAAGCCCACCAGTCTCTCTTTCAGGATGGACTCCATCAACTTGCCCACTATTGAGGTTAGGGTGACCAGCCTGTAGTTCCCTGATTAATCATTCAGCCGACTTTTATAGAGGGGTACCAGATGTAGAGTTCTCATGTTCCCCAACTCTAGAGAGGTGCTAAACAGGTCAGCCAGGAGACCCGCCAGAGCCTCCCCCAGTTCTCTTAGGATCCATGAGTGCATGTCATCTTGCCCTAGGGATTTGTCCACCTTTAGGGCTCTTAGGACATTAAGTATCCTGTCAGCTTGCATTACACTGTCCATAACTCCCTTCCTCCCAGCCTCCACCCCTCTGGAAGGTCTGGAAAAACTGCTACATTTTTGTGATATCCTCTGCTGAGGGCATAGCTCTCTGTTCTACTGCTGGCTCCTGGTCACTTTTGCGGGGGGAGGGGGTGTGTGCAGTCAGACGCTTTTCTTTTAATTTTTTCTTAGCTGGTGTTGATGACACCAGAGCACCTGCTGTCTTCTCTTTGTCATGCTTATCATCAGGGTTCCCACTGTCCCTGTGCTCTTTCTCTGAGCTGGGTGATGGCTTGGTAGCTTTTTTTGTCTCTTTGATCAGAGACTGCCGCTTTTCTCTCACCTTAGGTTTTGTCTGAGGAGAGGTACCTGAAGAAGCATTCTTTCTACCATCTGAAGTACTTCCCTACATTTTAATTTTGAGACATCGGTTCAGTGAATCAGTGTCAGTCTGAGACTCTCCGAGTTTTCCCTTTCTTGTGTTTTAGGGCAGAAAAGTTTGCACAAATCACAATTTAAATAGTCATGATCAGGACCCCAAAAATCAAAACACAGATCTCTATGGTCTGCATTCACCAAGATCTTGTGACAGGATTCACAATTTGTAATTCAAAATATAAATCACCAAATGGAGACCTGATACTTATGTTTTGGACCTGCCCTCACATTCAAGATTTCTGGACTGATATATCTAAAAAATTTGAAGATAACATATATATTAGTAGAAACATGAACATCAGAACATGTTTATTAGGATATTTTGACTGTGCATCTTCCTTAGACACAGGTACAAAGTATGCTATATCCCTTATTTCAATGGCAGCCAAAAACTGTATTCTACATTTATGGACAGAAGCCAGACCCATATCCATAAGAGAATGAGCTAATGAAATCATAGAGGCTATTAGCTTATGTAACCCCCACACCACCTTTGGCTACTAGTGCCCCACATATGGCATACCAATTACTTTTAGCAGAACTAAACACATGGTACCACCCCTAGTGTTGGAGTGTATACCAGGCTCATTATCTAGAGGATGGAGTGTGGGGGTACATAATAAAAATGAACTTTTTTATTTAAAACCAGGTCCAGGGGAGAGGATGCTAGGTGTATTCTAGACCTAACTGCTGAAGGGCCCTAATAATGTTCACACAGAAGCAATAAGCTGAATGTCCAAAGCAGTAACTGAGATTTTGCAGTATGGCTTTATTCACAGATGTTACTTAAGGCAAGGGTGGTCCCCCAATGGTTTGTCATTGCAATACAGGAAAATCTCTTTTGAAGGACACTTTGCTAGGCAGTACTGTTTTTCACAAAAACCTCTCTATCTCTCTTCCAAAGTGTATTCTGTGGGCTGTGCCACACACTTAAACCATTTCCACACATTTCCATTTCCACACATTTCCATTTCCAAAGTATATTCCTGTGGTCTGTACCACACACTTAAAAAGTCCTTCTGGCACATGGCCTTTGCCCAGGGGACACTGGTGCCCATCCATGAACCAGTTAGCCCTGTCTGAGACTCCAGATTGTGCTCCTCCCACCCTTAACCCCAAAACAGTCTCTGCCATTCCATCAGGGTTACACCAAAAGAGTTTTCAGTCCCCACTGAATTACAAATGACTCCCAATTTCAACTTTAAATTCAGCACATTTGTGGTGAAAGAGGTCCCAGCCAGTGTGATCTAGACTTATCTAGAGCACACACACCTCAGATAACTACCTAAGAGAACAGTCACAAAGTCTGTACTCACAGATAAGTTGCTCCTTCCTCCCAGTCATGGAAAGAACAAAGGAAAGACACCTTTTCCTCTCTGGTAGCTTGTCGGATTCTGCTTATTGTCATTCTTTAAGTCAGCTGTAAACTTCAAGACCTTCAGGGGATTGCCCCTTGGATCCACAAGACGTTGCAGTCCCTCTCACTCCCCCCCCAGGAGTGAAACTAAAGAGTCCTGTAGGCAGACAGTCTCCACCACTTCAAAGGCAAACCAAGGATTTTACCAAACTAAGGTGAGAAATGACCGGGGTTCCCTTTGCAGATCCCCACTGGCAGACCTCCTGCCACTGTGACACTTTAACTCAGACTAACTGCTCAACATTCTAAGCTTCCCCCGAGCAGCTGACTCAAAAATGGTTATGCTGCTGTGAGTGTTCTAAATGATATAACTATCCCTCTCCCAGGCTAGCTGAGTAAACAATGATGTCATTATGTAGGAAGCCCCTAATGAGCTCCCCACCAGCTGCTTTTTCTTACCTGCCTAAGACTAGTACTAATGGGATTCTAATAATCCCAGGGGACTGGGTGGTTACACTTAGAAAACATTTCACATGGTCTAAGAGGTAACATTACACAGTTTAATAAAAAACTAGATAATTTATACACCAACATAAGCAGTTTGAGACATAATTAGATTCAAGGTTGATGCTAATCTCAGCAGTTAACTTCAACAATCTTTAGCTAAACAACCTTATAGAAATCCTACTGTGGGCTGTAGCAAACACACTCTGTGGTTTTATTTTGGTATAACAGAAATCCACTTTCTGCTTATCCTTATTTCTGTTTCTTCTTCCTCTTTCTACTTTTCTTTTTCTATTTCTTTATTGAATTTCTTATTTCTCTCTCTTGCTTGTTTTCCTATAAATAAGCAACACATATCTTCTGTATATAAAAAAGAATTAAAACAAAACAAAGACAGCTTAATATGTATACCCTTGAGGAAAGAAGGGAGAGAGGGGACATGATAGAAACTTTCAAATACCTCAAGGGAATCAACAAAGTCCAAGAGGGTAGCATCTTTCAGAAAAAGAGATGTGCAAGAACAAGGGGGCACAATTGGAAGCTAGAGGGGGGATGGCTCAGAGGTAATGTGAGGAAATATTTTTTCATGTAGAGGGTTGTGGATGTATGGAACAGCCTCTCTGAGGAGGTCGTGGAGTCAAGAACAGTAGGGGAATTCAAGAATGCATGGGACAGACATAAGGCAGTCCTAGTGGGGGGTAGGAGGAAGTAAGCTGTTGGTTAACTAGGATCTGCAGCTTATCTGTTAGGTAGGAAAATGGGCAGACTAGGTGGGCCAAGCGGTCCTTATCTGCTGTCAAATTCTATGTTTCTATGTTTCTATCTAAAGAAAATGTTTGCTGTTGATATTACATCAGTTTTAGTTACATTTATTTAGATAATCTATGATGCTATAACCATTGTAGTAGTTGTTCTTATTTATTGTGTTGATACAAGATTGAATGTATTTTATGTGACTTGTTATGTATGTAATGGTTTTTCAAAATCTTTAATAAACATATATTCTCGAAAACATAATTCACAATTTGTAAATCGTATAGACCCTGTGCTTTTATTATGCCTTTCACTTATATCAGTCTACTGAATTTAGCCAAAAAGTATTGTCAGTTCCTTAGACAATAACATTTGTGAACCTCTCAATTCAAATTTTAAAATAAGCGGTTCTCTTAATATTTTTAGCCAAAAAAACAGTTACCTGGTTTAAGCTGGGAACCCTGACAATCGCTTTTCTCTGGTTCCAGGGAACAAACTGGGAACTGGAGAATACTGCTAAAATAGCAAACTTAGATAAAAATGACCCACCTAACAAACACAAATATTCAGAACCAAATAGAAATAACAACAGGTGTCTTTACAAATGAATACAAATAAAGAATTTAGACAACAGGCTTAAGAGAGGACCCTGAGGAAAGTGTTCTCTTAGTGGAGAAAACAAATCTGATATTAGAACACTAGAGGGAGTACCAGCACAGAGCAACATTTGAATGGAGTTATGATTCCACAGTACCATTCTAAACTCTGAGGCAACATCTCAGAGTTGGAGATGATGCACTTTTTTTATAGCATTACTATGCGACTCATGTCATTAGAAAGGGAATAAAAGGGAAAAAGGGGGATGGGGCAGGCAAAAGGGAAATAAGACAGAATAAGACAGAAGATGTGATGAAGTTTAGTCCAGAATTAAAGAAGGATTTTTAATCAGTCCATGGGCTCAATCGATATGAGATCATAAAAATAACATTACGGATATTGCTTCATTCAGTCCATTTGGTGTTCCTGTTTCCAATGTGTGTATCCATAATTACTTGATTACTAAATCCAAGATGGCTGCTGGGCTGTGCACGCCGCTGGTTGCAGAGTTGTGATCTGCAATATGTTTTTGAGTTTCATTTAATTTTTGAGTTTTATTTAGTTCGTTTAGTTTGTTTGAGCGTTTACGTTTCGTATTTTGTTGCATTCCCCGAATCAGTTGGAGGACACTTGCTATCTGTGGAGTAAGAGGAGGCACGTGCTTTCAGTTCGGTGACAGATTTCAACCCTAGAAACTCTATTAAACCAACTCTGAGTTGTTGGTCTTTAAGGTGTGAGGCTCCGCTTTGCTGTCACTGTATCAGGGGTCGCGCAGTGGAGTGTGGAGTTCCTTGCCCTGCTGGTCCAACTGTTTGGGCTGAAATTCTTTTGGATCCCGCTGGGATTTTGTTGGGACAAAGAGAGAGGAGAGGGCACCCTTGTGGCTGGTGCTCCATTGCTGAAGCTGACACGGAGGTGGACGCAGAGTGGACTGAGGGCTCGTGGTCTAGAGGATCTCTCCAGGATGCTGTTTTTTCCCCTGGACTGAGGTACTTTGTCTTTGTGTTGGATTTGAGATGGGGAATAATTAGACTGTTTGTTGATTCCTGGGGCTGTGATTTTTATGAAGATAATTCAGGGAAGCCTGTGCCCTGTGACTTTGGGAAAGTGTGAGGAATTTGTTAAATCTGTTGTGGATTTCGAGGTGAATGTGACTTTTCCTTCGGATCAATTTGGGGAGCATCCTTCTGCTGGGCCTCACCTGATTTGTGGTCCGAAGGGGGCATTTGGGAGCCTTTTGTAAAGGAATTGACTGGGGGTCTCTGCCCCTAGACCCCCAAGTTGGGCCACTGTTGTGGCTGGATTTTGGGTGTTGTATTGGTCCACCTTATTTCATGTGTGGTTGCCCAGCTGGGGGTAAAGGGCCTTATTCAAATTGTGACCTGCTTGATTTCTGGACTTGGATTTTGGATACCCTCTGAAATGATCTGTATGCATTCTTGTTGACTTCAAACCTGTGGATAAATCCATTTCTGTGCCTGGCAATTTGAAGACTTTTTATTTTGGACATTCGAGGTGGTGAGAGGACCTTGTGTCCATTAATTTAATTTGGACTGTACCCTCTCCCTGCGTTGTGAGAGGACTGGGGGGGAAGGGATACATTACTTATTTGTTTAAAGTTTAAATTGTTTTATGATCTGTTATAATTTTTATATCTTGCAGTGAGAGTGCTAAGGTATTTTTTTTTCCTTCTCTCTCCCTGGCTGTGAGAGAACAAGGGGTAAATAATAATTTTTTTTTGGTTGTAGGGGTGGTGAGAGAACCCTTACATTCACATTTATATTTATTTATATATTTTTATCTTTTGTTTGTTTTTACTTTATCTTATTTTATTTGTGAGTCTTCATGTCCAGTCTAGACTCGGTTTTCTGTGAGGTGAGGCTTTTTTGTTTATTTGATTCTGTTTATTTATGCTGGCTACATCTGGGATTATTTGGTTAATTTTATGCTGTTAAGATTGATTATTTTAGTGTTTGGGGTTTATTGTTTTGTTTTATTTTGTTTAGCAGTGACATGTGCTGGCCTTCAGTCCCCACGGTAGTGCGCTATTCATCCTCCTCTCTTAGCGCCCTCCACCCTTTTTATACTCCTCCCCCTAAAATTTGATACTTACCAGTGCTGTAGAGCATTGGGGATTGTTCGTAGGAGAGTGAGGAGGGTGGGGGTGTGCGAACAGGAGAGGATGAATGAGGGGGGCCACTGTATCAGGGTTATTAAGTCCAGAAGGCGCCCTGGGGTGAAATGAAACCCAGATCGTGGTTTACATTGTCTTTTGCCCATACCCAAGGGCACTACTGAATTTAGTAGGCAGATAGGACTGACTGCCTCTGAGGTCTGTCCAACTCGGGCGGTGTTATACAATCCAGGTCCGTCAGGAATAAGACTGCCATTATTGCTGATCTTATTGGCTCGGCTGACTTGGCTTGCATCACTGAGACCTGGCTGGATGAAAATTCCGGCCCCATATTGAAGGCCATGACTCCGGCCGAGCACTTGGTGATACACCACCCAAGATTGGACTGCAGGGGGGGGGTTGCAGTCTGTTTCAAGACTGAATTGGGCCTCACGAATGTGGTAGTGGGTGAGGCTGAGTCCTTTGAGTTCACAGCTGTAGCAGGTGTAGGTGTTCGAATCGTTCTCATCTACCGTCCACCCGGAGATGGGAAATGCTTCTTACAGGAAGTAGCAGACTTCATCGTCGACATGTAGTTTGAGTTGCCCAGATTGATGGTTCTGGGTGACTTCAATGCCTGGGTCAACAATGAACTCTTGCAATTTGGTAATCATTTCCTCCAATTAATGTCTTCTTTGGGCCTCACACAGGTAATTTCCACTGCTACTCATAAATCTGGGCACTCTCTGGACTTAGTCTTCCTCTTAGGGATTGATGCATCCGACATGGGGGTGGAACCAGTCACCTGGTCAGACCACTAAACCATGAGGTTCAATTTTTGCACCCCCTCTGAGAAGGCCTTCCCCTGTGGAGATGGTCAGGTACCGCCCATTACGGAATATTACTTCCCAAGGCCGTGCGGCGGTCCTTGACCTATCATCCTGCTTGTTGGCAAGCAGTAATCCAGAGACACTGGTGTCGGCCTATAATGTGGCCATTACGGTGGCCCTGGATCTTATTGCTCCTGTTCGTGAGTGCCCCTTATCCCTTCATCCCAGGTCCCCTTGGTTCGATGAGACATTGAGGGAGATATGGAGACAGGGGCAAAGGTTAAAGCGATGTTGGCGCAAGTCCGCCCTTGAGGTCGACCGCCTTAGATTGATGGAACATTATTCTATCTATCAATATGCAATCACCCATAAGAAGGCAGAATTCCTGTCCAGGGAGATTGCAGTTGCTCGGAATCGACTGGCTCAGCTGTTTCAGACTGTAGACAGACTGTGCAACCTAGCCTGTCTGCAAGTTCGAAAAGCCGTTTCGCAATTAGAGTGTGAGGAACTCGCTTGTTACTTTGCAACTAAAGTGGCCGACATCAGGGCGGACTTGTGCCCGGCAATCTCTAAGGGTGATGCCATAGAACAGTGGGAGTTCACAGTACTCCAATTCTCTTGGAGTTCTTTTGGTCGACCTGAGTTCGTGGATATTATGAGGCTCATCCATAGTGTGCATCCCACAAGCTGTAGTTTGGATCCTGGACCGACTCCCCTAATTTTGGGTTGTACTGATATCATCGGTCCAATCCTGGTGCAAATAGTCTTGTGCTCCCTGGAGTCAGGTGAGTTTCCTAGCTCCCTGAAAGAGGCGGTGGTGACATCTCTCTTGAAGAAAGCTACCTTGGACCCAGACTGTTTCTCAAACTACAGACCTATCTCTAAACTTCCCTTTTTTGGGAAGGTTATTGAGAAGGTAGTGGCAGTCCAATTGGAAGACCATTTAACCATCCATAATATCTACGAATCCTTCCAATCTGGTTTTCGAAAAAGACATAGCACCGAGACTGCGCTGGTTCGGGTGCTTAATGATCTTCTGAGGGTGAGAGATCAGAAGAGATGTTCCATTCTGGTTCTGTTTGATCTCTCATCAGCTTTTGACACTGTGGATCATCTGGTGTTGATAGCACGCCTGAGGCAAATTTGTGGAATGTCGGGAATTGTTCTACAGTGGTTCACCTCATTCCTCACTGGGAGATCACAAAGAGTTGTGACGGGAGTCTTTTCTTCTGGCCCAACTCCTTTGTTGTGTGGGGTGCCTCAGGGTTCTGTGCTATCACCCATGTTATTTGCGGTGTACATGCTGCCCCTCGGAGACATTATAAGATGGTATGGGCTGAGGTTTCACTGCTATGCAGATGATACCCAGCTATACCTGTCTTTTGCATCTGACCAGGATGGAGCTCTTGCGGTGTTTAACAACTGTCTGGAAGAAATCCAGGGTTGGATGGATTCTAGTTGGTTAAAGTTGAACTCAGAGAAGACAGAGGTCCTGGCTGTGGACCCGGGTTGTCAGATAGAGAGGTCGCATGATGGCACGCCCTCTGGAATTTTTCTTGGCGGCGTGTTACTCCCGACCTCTGAACGAGTGCGTAGCCTTGGGATTGTCTTAGACAACAGGCTGACCTTACAGTCTCAAGTGTCAGCCATTGTCAGGACTTCCTTTTACCATCTTAGGAATATCACCAGGGTTAGGCACCTTGTTCCATCGGACTGTTTGCCAACGTTGGTCCACGCCTTTGTGTCCTCGCGTTTGGACTACTGCAATGCCCTATACTTTGGGCTTTCTGGGGTTGAAATCCATCACCTACAGCTGGTACAGAATGCTGCAGCCAGGGGTTTTTGACTGGGACAAGTAGGTCCTGTCGTATTACCCCGGTGCTGCGCGAACTGCACTGGCTTCCTATACAGTGGCGGATCACCTTTAAAGTCATTTTATTGACTTTTAAAGCCCTTCACGATCAGGGTCCAGCCTATCTGAAACAACTCCTGGTGCCTTACTACCCCAGCCGATCGCTCTGCTCAGCCAAAGAGGGGTTGCTAGAGATTCCAAGAGTGAGTTTAAAATCTTCTGGCAACAGAGCATTTTCTTATGCTGCACCCACTCTTTGGAATTCTCTACCACGCTAGTTACGGGAGTGCACCTCCGTGGAGGAATTCAAGAATAATCTGAAAACTCATTTCTGGTGAATGGCCTTCTTGGATGGTTATTCATAGTGTATTTGTTACTGTGTTGAGATCTTATTTCATATTTTATTAACTGATTTTAATGTTTGATGTTATTATGCTATGATTTTATTTATACGTATTATTGGATTTATATCTGATGTTATTGTTTTAATGTGTTCAGCACCTTGGTAAGTTGAAAGGCACTTTATAAATACATTTATTATTATTATTTAGCATAATGCTTCTCTTTGTAATAACTAGATCACAATATTGCCTTTGCTGATGCCTATCTCAGGTTACTCAATACCCACAAATTTTGTCTCTGATATAGGTCCATCTGTTGTGCCCATTATGTGTGTAATGGACCCACTTGGGGGGCTCGGCCCCACACTCAAAAATGATGCAGTGGAAAGGTCTCCAAGAGGCTTCTGGGGAAAGGAAGGGCATCGGATTCTGGTGCTTTTCTGTGTCCTGTGGGCTGTTGAGTTTCTGGAGTGATAGCCCCAGAATCAACTTTAGACAGACTGTGAGCAGGGCTTTCAAGGTTGGACTGTGCTGGAGGAGGGAAGATCTGGTGGAGATCTTATGGTAGGAAGGTCTGCAGTGCTGGGAGTGGATGCATGTTGCACCATCCTAGGCCTGAAAAGAGGACAGCAAACTGTGAACAGAGCTGCTGAGTTCTGAGGAGGAAGAGAGTGGCAACTACATGTAAGCTAGCATGTTGACAATGTTGAAGATCTTGGAGAAAAAAGACTAAAGGCTGTTCATCCAGGTCCTGTAGCAGAGCACTACACCATGGTGCTAAGCTACCTTTGACCTAAGGGTTTGGAAGCCAAGACCAGGACATGTGAGGGTCAGATTAGGGTCTCAGCAGTCCAGAATGAGTTTAAGGAGGTCAGAACAGCCTGCAGCCAGTGCTCAGGGTAGCTGGTTCAGCACAGAGCAGAGAGAAGAAGCCTTCCTGCATTGTAGATGCCCTGGGGGAAGCTGAGATCCAATGCCTTGCTGCATCAGGAGGAGCCATCTGCATCCAGGAACCATGAGTATGCTGCAGTGTTGCATTGTTTCAAGGGACAGCACCTGTTGCTTCAATTTGTTTTACAATTTGGATTATAAATACTCCAGTTTGAGGAGTTTTCTGACATTTAAGCAAGTGCACAGCCTGTGGGGATTGGGGGATTGAGCATCTTGCTCTGTTTAAAGTGCACCAATGCCAGAAAACCCAGGGCACCATCTATGGGACACAGTAATTCTACACCTGTGATATCCAGGGACTGAATTAAGGCAGCTCCCATTTGGGTCTGTTTAAAACCTGACACCAGATGGAATGTGGTAGATCAGGCCTGCCTAGGAGGGCATCTGAGAAGGCCATGTTTAAACCTGACATTTGCACTAACTCTTTC
Organism: Neoceratodus forsteri; assembly: GCA_016271365.2. Taxonomy (NCBI): domain Eukaryota; kingdom Metazoa; phylum Chordata; order Ceratodontiformes; family Ceratodontidae; genus Neoceratodus; species Neoceratodus forsteri. Next base: position 743,403,586 of record CM057459.1, read on the forward strand.
TTGCAAGGGGCCTGTTGTTAATAAAGCTGTGTTATTCCTTTAAACTTGGACTGATTACTGACTCTCCATATGGTAGAGAAATAAGTGGTTTCCTTACCTAGTTCACTAAGAGTCGAAGCCTTTTTGGCTTGTTCACCTGGAATGTCTCCAGCATTCACCCCTGTACCAAGACACAGAGTAAGAGGAGCTGAGGAAGAAAACCATGCTGGTTGAACATTGAGGTAGTGGAGGTGGTGAGGGCAAAATGAGAGGCACACCAGAGGTATAGGAGGATGGGGAAGAAGGGAACAGGAAGGAGTATGCAAGATGGTCCAGAGAGGTGACCAGAAAAGTGAGAGGAGCCAAGGCACAGAGGGAGCTGAGATTAGTGCAGGGAATTAGTGGGGGGGAGACTTTTTCAGATACATCAGGGAGAAAAGGAAGTGCAAGGAGACAATAGTGAGGATAAAAAAAGGGCGGGGAGTGGACGGAAAAGGGGGAGGAACAGGCGGAAGCACTGGACGAATACTTTCGCTCAGTGTTCATGGAACAAAAGGGGGGAATGCTACCACCATGGGCTGGGAGGGTGAGGACGGGGGGAGAGAAGGTGACAGATGGAAGAATTGAGGGAGGTAGGGTCCTAGAGGGACTGAGGGCACTGAGGGTAAACAAGGCACCAGGTCCAGATGGGATCCATCCCAGGGTGCTGAGGGAGATGGCAGAGATGTTGGCGGAGCCTCTGGTGAATCTGTACAGCACCTCACTGGAGTTGGGATGTGTACCACTGGACTGGAGGATGACACATGTAGTGCCGTTACACAAGAGTGGACCAAGGGATGAACCGGGTTATCATCTGGTACGTCTCAGCTTGATAATGTGCAAACTCAGGGAAACAATACTAAAGGAAAGACTGGTGTGGTACCTGGAGTACAACGGCCTCCAGGGTGTGAGGGTTCGTTTCGGGGAAGTCTTGTCAAACCAACCTGATATAATATTATGACTCGATGACAGATGAGCAGGATAAGGGTCATGCAGTGGATGTTCTTTACTTGGACTTCAGTAAGGCCTTCAATTCAGTGACACACGGGCAGCTTGGGGAGAAGCTAACTAGTGTAGGGGTAGGGGCAAAAATGACAAACTGGATTACAAGCTGGCTGAGTGGAAGATTTCAAAAGGTGGTGATGGGAGGGGAGCTCTCAACTCTGAAGTCAGTGATGAGCAGGGTGCCACAGGGCTCTATGCTGGGACCAGTATAATTTGGGCTCTTCATATCAGACATTGCACACGGGGTGGTGAGCAAGGTAAGTCTGTTCACAGACGACACCAAAATGGGAGCAGTGGTGGATGGAGGGGAGGGATGGAAGCAGCTGCAGGGGGACCTAAGCAAGCTAGAGGAGTGGTCAGAGAGGTGGCAGCTGGGGTTCAATGCAAAGAAGTGTAAGGGTATGCACTTCGGGGCGAAGAACCCAATGAGAGAATACTGGCTGGGGGGGGTAAGTTGGGGATCACTGAGGAGGAGGAGAAGAACCTAGGAGTAATGGTAACAGGGACCATGAACAACACTGCCCAGTGCAGGAGAGTGGCTGCAAAAGCAAACAAAATGCTGGGGTACATAGCAAGGGGGTTATCATCCAGGTGAAGAGAGGTACTCTTGCCTCTCTACAGGTCACTGGTAAGGCTGCACTTGAAGTATTGTGTGCAGTTTTGGAGGCCATACTTGAAGCATGATATCAGGCTACTGGAGGGGGTGCAGAGGAGGGCAACGAAGATGATATGTGGAATGGAAGGGAGAGAGACTATGAGACCAGGCTGGGAGACTTGAATATGTACACCCTGGAGGATAGAAGGGATGGGGAGACATGATACAGACATTCAAGTATCTGAGGGGAATCAATAAGGACAGGGCAGATGGGGTCTTTAAGCTAAGAAGAGGGAGGGACACCAGGGGGCACGGGCTAAGAATAGAGGGGGGAAGATTTAAGAGGGAAATGAGGAGACACTATTTCATGAAGAGGGTAGCAGCAAAATGGAATACACTACCAGAATGGCTGGTATCATGTAAATCTGTGAACAGCTTTAAAAGGGCATGGGACAGGGAATAGGGGAGAGTGAGGGTGGGGGAGGTGGGGGGCGGCAGTGGATGACAAAGGGGGGGACTCCAAACTAGGGATGCTAGCTGCACACTCAAGCAGACTTAGATAGACTGGGTGGTCTGTTTCTGCTGGCACATTCATGTCTATATGAACTGCAATGTGCCAGACCACACCAGTTTCCCAAAGGTGGTGGCAGCTCCATGTGCGTCACCTGGGCATGCCAGAGTCCGTCACAGACTGGTAGCAGTGATGGGTTTCACCGCAAACAAGTTTGCTGGGTAAAAGAGAATTTGTTACTGTGTGAAATTCTATTATTTTATGTTGCAACTAAAGTTAGACATGTTCCAACCAGGGGAACCACTAGCCCACAGGTACCCCAGGCAGGGGTGTGTAGATGGCCTGCCTTCAGACCTGATTCCTTCAATGGAGAGAACTGGGAGTGGACTAAATGGCTGAAGCAATTTGAGCTCACAGCTGAATTGAATGAATGGAATGCAGCAGCTAAGCAAATATTTATGGGACTTTTTGGGGAAAAAAACATGAAGTGTATCAGGGACTGGAGTCAGACACGTAACAAAATTATACTGCTCTGCTAGTGGCCTTGAAACAGTCCCTTGAGCCTGCCAAATGTGTTGATCAAATTTTTATATGAAAGGAGAGAAAAGGGGGAATCTACTTGAGACTTTGAAGGAGCCCAGCATTGCCTGGTAGGAAAGACCCTTCCAGATGCTGGCTCTGCCACCCATGATCTACTGGCCCAAGACCATTTCATTGCTCTTGCAGAGAGTGGGGAACTCCATTTCCAGCTACATATACAGAAGCCCTCAGTACTAGAACAAGCAATCCAGTATGCCACCAAATTGGAGGTTGTGCAAAATTTGAATTTTCCTCGAGACTCCATGTCCCCCAGTTTGAGCCAATGAAGTGTCCCTAAAGACTGTAATACATAAAGAACTGACTGGAGCCACTGTAGAGACATGAGAGGAGATGATGTAGGCTATCATAACTGTACACACTGAACTCGAAAAATTGAAAGTGAAGCTCAAGATACCTAGGACTCCATAATCAGTGTGACTGATGGGGAAAAAGAGACCTTTGGGAAACCCACATCTTAAGTCAGTGAATTTTCAGAATAGAAAGCCAGATGATTGGGTATGCTAGAGGTGTGGATGCCTGAACCACTATGAAAAACAGTGTCTCCAGTGGAGAGGTTTGCCAAGACCTAAAACCATGTGGAATGCAGTTGAGGACCAAATGCTTGACAAAAGACAGAGACTCCTCTCAGCAAATTGTGATCTGTACTACAGGAGGACTGGACCACTATCTTCTTGGGAAAATAGAAGGTGTTCCCTGCAATTTTTTAGTGGATTGTGGTACACAGGTGTCCATTGTGAATACACTAGTGTGGGGAGGAGTGACTACGAGATCCTCACAAAGCTTACAGCCTTACCAAGGAACAGTCCACACAATGAATGGAACTGCCCACAGAGTGTTTTGAGTGTGGCAAACAGTGATCAGCCTAAAGGAGCTGTGATTATCCTATGAATTCTTAGTGGCTGAAGACATGCCCAGACTGCACTACTGGGGACTTATTGGTTGTGGCAATAGACAGCAACACTGAACTTTTCCAAAGGTGTCTGTACTATACTGGGGAGGAGGATTCCCCTGACAGCTGACAGTGAAGGGACAAGCGGTCTGTGAGATTGCAGCCAGCAGGTATGCGACTGTTCCACCAAGAAGTGAAGTACTCATCCATGGCCAAGTCGGAAGAGGTGAGGCCAAAGATTGAGAAGGGCTTGTGGAAGCCCAGCAAAAAGAAAGTCACAATTTCCTTGTAGCTGAGTCACTGAGTAGAGTAAAACTGCGAAAAGTGCCGGTGTGGGTTGCCAATGTGATGACAGAGCTACAAACCATCTACCAAGAGATTGTGATTGGCACCTTCCACTCTTGGGTGATGATGATATTGCCTAAAGATTCAACCACAGTTCAATGCTTGCAAACCAGACCCACAAGAACCCCAAAATGAGAACAAATACCAGATTGGATGGAACAGACCTTATCTAGAAACCTTTAACTCCAGTTGGCCCGGTGACACTGAGGACTGAGGCACTGTTAATGCCTTACCTCGCGCCATGCTGGTGACCCAGGTTTGGGCTACTGGGATCAGCTGGAAGGTGGGCCAAGAGAGGACTGAGCAACTGCCTGACAGTTCTCCTCTCTTGGGTTGGGGTAGTGTGCTGTACCAGCTCTTAACTGCCACCAGGTGGAGGCCTGATGGCAGTGCCGATGCATGGAAAGCAGATGACAGTCAGAGGAGTGGAAGAAGCTGCGGTCCCAGAATGCATGTGTACCTTCGCATGCATGCATCGTCTGAGCATGCTGCAGATTTGGGAGGACCAGATGGGGAAGGAAAAAGCAGGAGGAAAATCGAGCAGACCAGATTCCGTGAAGTCTCACCTGGGCACCTGTACCTGCCCCTTCCACTCCAACTGGTATGCCCTTCTGGATGGTATGCTCTGGGAGAGGCGTGAATGGTCCTTCTTGGCCCCAATATGGGGGGAATCTGTAGGAGAAATTGGCCACCAGAGTGGAAGGAGGAGGGGAACAGTCCAAGGTGTCCAGGGATGAGGCTGAGTAGTTGCCTGGCCTGGTTGGAGGATGAACACCTTTATATAACAAAAAAAAAAATATATCCACTGATGACAGAACAGATTTGAGCAGCTCAGGTGATGATGTGGCAGTGTGCTGCTGTATTCAGTATGAGGAATCAAGACCTTAGAGGTACTGGGCTAACCAAGCACCAGACTGACACAGGAAACACCCGTGTGATCAAGCAAGGACCTCGAATGATCCCACCCCATTATCAGGGAGAGTTCAAAGAACAGTTGCAATAGATAAATGACCAGGGAGTAATTCAGGCCTCCACAAGCCCGTGGGCTGCCTCAATAGTCCTGATATGGAAGAAGGATGGTGGCATATGAATTTGTGTTGATTATTGGTGCCTGAAATAGGTTACCAGGAAGGATGCACATCCACTATCTTGTATTGATGGCACCCTCGATGTGATAGCAAAGGCTTGTTGGTTTTCCATGCTGGACTTGGCTACTGGGTATTGGCAAGTGGAGGTTTGCCTGAGGAAGGGCCGAAGGCAGCATTCACAAACAAACAGGGACAGCTTGAGTTTAAGGAAGTCAGATTATTAATCATATTATGAAATGATGCTTGTTGATCTTTTTTATTTGTTTTTTTTAGATAATTAAAATGAATCTGTGGTAGGAGTTAAACCTCAAATTGCATGGATGTATGTCTTGTCTACACAGCATTATCTTCACTAGTACACTACAACTATAATCCCCTTTATGTTTCTCATATTCTGTGCAACACTTACTAGTTGTACCTCACTTTTGCACCTGTCAAGTATTTGTGTTCTTACATGTCTAGCATATGTCTAGCACCCATTAGAATTGTATTGTTTGTACTTCTTTCTTCTCCTCCTCCTCCTCTTCTCCTCCTCCCCCCCCCATATAGAGTATGTCTTCATATGCCCCCCTTTTCAGCACTCCTTCATCTCCTTCCTTTTTGGTCCTTGCCCCCCCCCCACCCGGCTTGCCACTTGGGATACATGTCTTCCTGTTGACACAATAGGTGCAGTAAAATAAAACATAAACTAAAATATAACAACATAAGTTTTGTAATCATTTTTAATATGTTCGTTACAAATCCATCTGAAATACGATGGTTAACTCATCTGTAAATTGGTGCATTTGAATACTAATGAATATTCATGAGATTACTAACTGGCTGATCCTGAATGTTGTCAGTCAGCAACTAGGCACCTTCAGAGTAAGCAACCAGGTATTTAAAAAAAAGTCGGCATGCCACCAGCTTAGCCACACCCTTGACGAAGAGGCAGCAAACCTCAAAGCACTGGGGCAATAGTGTGTTGTTATTTTATGTATTTGTTTGTATTACAATAAATTCACAATTTGTTGGCAGCATATGTGTGCATTGGATTCTCTTCTGTTTACTGTTCGAGTTTAAAGTCATGCCACTTGGACTGTGTAATGCTTCAGGAATATTTTAACACTTGATGGATGTCATCCTGGCGGATTTACAAGGGACATTATGCCTGGTATACCTTGATGACATACTAGTCATCAGCAGGGCTTTTCAAGAGCATCTTTATGAGATGAAGGCAGTTCTGAGGAAGCTAGGGGCTTTAAACTGGAAAGTGAAGCAAAGTGTAACCGTTTCTGCAGTGAAGTATCTGGGACACCTAATCTCAGCAGGTGGAGTAAGAATGGACTCAGATAAAGTGGAGGCAGGGTGGTCCTGGCCAATACCTTGTTCAGAGATGGCAGTGAGGAGTTTATTGGGACTGGCATCATACTGCAGAAGGTTCATTGGGGAGTTTACCACCATTGCTCGGCTTTTGCACATGCTCGCTGAGAAGGGGATGCTATGGTTTCAGGAAGGGGAGATCCACAAACACCGCCTTGTTGGAATTTAATGATTTGGTTGTAACATCTATGAACCAAGGGAAGGATACTGGGGTGGTGTTTGTGGATCTCAGTAAGGCCTTTGATTTGGTTCAACATAATTTGCTTTTGGATAGTTTGAGGGATATAGGGATTCAGGGGCAAATGTTAAAATGGTTTAAGTGATATCTGACGAATCGTCAGCAATGTGTAGCATATGGAACCAAAGTGTTGGGCCCTGGGAAACTGGAGAGGGATGTTCCCCAGGGCTCAATTCTGGGACCATTATTATTTAATATATATGTTAATGATCTTGCTCAAGTTATTAGACATAGTGAGGTGAGATTGTATGTAGACGACGCTGTACTGGTGGCGTCTGCTGACAATTTCACAGATATGATGGATAACCTTCAATATGATTTGCTTCAGATGCAAAAATGGATGAGTAACTCTGGCCTTCTTCTTAATGCAAAAAAACACAGACTATGTTGTTTTCAGTGGGTTCACACAGGGGAAATAGGCCTAAGATGCAATTGCATCTTCAAGATGGCACAAAATTTGAAAATGTATCTACATACAGGTATTTAGGATTTCAAGTAAATGCTAGGATGACATACATAGAGCACATATCAGTTCAGACAAAAAAAGAAAATTGGAGTTTAGGGGCTCTTAGAAGAATTGCGGCTAGTTTACCATTGGTAGCTAAGGAACGGTTGGCTAAACAGATATTTTTACCCATATTGGAATACGGTTCTATAATTTATATGAATTCAACTAAATCAGCACTAAATTTGATTAATCAAGCATATTACAGGATAGGAAAATTTGCTTCTGGAAATAGTAAAAATAAGCATCATTGTATAATTTATAAAAACTTAAATTGACTTCAACCAGAGGCTAAAAGAAATTATCTTTGGCTCATTACATGTCATAAAGTATTACACAAAAAATATAATCATCCTCTGTATGAACAAGTTAAAAGAAAATCAAATAACGAAATACATATTAAGACAAGGAATGTATTAAGTAATATTCCAATGTGTAGAAGTTTTAATAGATTGGGAGACAGTATACTCCAGAATAGTGTAGCACGAAGTTGGAACAGACTGTCTGAACTACAGAAAACAAATATAGATCTTTTTAAATTTAAAAATGTTTTGTTTGATTGTTTGATGTCATCTTGCACATGTTTTTAAAGAAAGGTAAATGTATTATAGTGATTTCTTTTATTTTGTGTTTGTATTAGTCTTTGTTAAATGTTATTTGTATTAGATACTAAATGCAGGACTTTGTTGTAAACTGGATTTTGTCCCAACAAATATTATTTCCTGTGAAAAAAAATTTTTTAATCAATCAATCAATCAATTCACTTGGGCAGACTCTTGCCAGGAGGCCTTTGTGGAACTGAAACAAGGACTGATTTCTGCACCCATCCTAGCATATCCTGACCCACAACCACTGTTGGAATTAAGCTGGGGCTTCTGAAGCTTGAGCCCCGGTAATTAATCAAGGAGCTACAAAAAACCCTCAAACTAAGCACTCTAATCGGTATAAATGCTTTCAAGATGCTTTATTTCCGTACAATCAGAGAAGTATGTAACTGCTTCACCCACTCAAACCCAGTACTGGTATATAGCCACGCCTAGACCCAATTTTAAGTACTGACCCCCCCAGCTTGCTCCTCACCAGCCTAATTGTTCTCTCTCTTATCCCCCCTGTCTTATCAACACTAGGCCCATCCATCCCCTTATTCTTCCTTTCCCAACCTCGGATAGGAGCTCACTACCCTGGGTTGTGACATCCTACCATGCCCGTGCTATAGCATTCAATCCCGGGCCTCACACATACCTTTTCTCCATCCACCTTCTCTACATCCAGCTTTACCAACTCCTTTCTGTGCACCGTGCCTCCTAGCCTTTCTCCCCTACTTCCTCCTCTCTCCCCCTACCACCTCTACCTGGTGTATATTTTTATTTTATTTTTTCTTCCATTACTTCCTCCTGCAACCTTAGATAACCTGCTTTATCTTCCTATAGACACTTCTATGTATGTAAATACCGTGTAATCTGTACAATATCTGTATAATTCTATGTACATATGAACTTCTTTTTCTTCCTCTCTGTAAAGAGTATTATCTGTATTGCCTTGTAAATACCTGTGTTGACCTGTATATACAATTGTTCATGCTCCACCCAGGTCCATCTTGCAAATGAGCTTCTGCTCAACGATGAATGCCTGGTTAAATAAAGACTTGATTGATTGATTGATTGAGCTCTGGTAGTTATGAAAAATAAATCTGTGCACTAGGGCTGGGATTTTGACCCCAGTACCTCTTCCTCACTAGGAACTTACACGTTAACCCCTCAGATGTAAAAAGAGTAACTTTTGGCCAGCCCGGTAGCTCTGAGGATTGAGGCACTGGATGCAAAACACCTCGTGTCATGCCGGCGACCCGTGTTCAGGAATGAGCATGGGCTGTCAGGGGTCCGCATGGGAGAAGAAGGATCAAGCATCCCGGGGACTGCTCTCCTTCTCTGGGGAGGGGGTGCCAGTGGTTGGCATATGTCTGGCCCCTAGTGGAGGCTGGGGGTAGCCCGCTGACACTGTCGATGTGGACGGAGATGGGGCAGACACCTGGAGGAACATGCACTAGAGTGTGTGCACTGCCACCACTGGTATCATTGCATGCTCCATCTCCGAAGGTGAGAAAACCAGAAGAGAAAAGGTTGCTGTGGTGGATGATGGAGGGCGTCTCGCAGGTCTCATTTCTGGCTAGACATGACACTGGCCACACTGGATCCAGTCTTCAGCGGGGGTTGTGGAGCCCTGCTGGTTCCTCCAGGGGGGTAAGCCCTGGGGGTAAGGGTCAGCTCCAGCTGGTAGATGCTGGGGGACAGGACTGGGGGCTCTCTTCAGAGGTAGGGCCGTAGCAACAGGAGTACAAACTGACAGCAAAAAAAAAAAAAGAGCAACTTTGAAAAAAGGAATCTATGCAAAGTTATTACTGCAGTGGGAAGCAAAACATTAACAGGTTAAGCCAAGGCCCTAAAAAAGTTCATTAAGCATTCTGTAGAGCTGGCACCAATATACCAGAGATAACATAGAGACTCCTGTCTGACAGTCTGGGGGTTCATTATTTTAATGGAGGAAGGTCACAGGTGCAGTTAATTAACAGGAAGTATTTTCAGTACTATCAGACTGGAATATGACATCATGCTCCTTGGTCCTCCTGTTTCAGTCGACTCTCAGGAGGAGGGAGGTGGGGCAGAAAATGAGCTGTATGGGTCACAGATTAGCTCTCAAAGAGAGAACAGCACTGATGGAAGCTTGCCATGAAAATGGCCACTGTTTTTCATCTTTGAAGGTAGAAAATGTAAAGTGTTGCTGTTGTGCCAGAAGGATACCTTTTTGGAGAAAGACACTATTCCTATTTGTCCTTTGAAATGAGGCATACATCTGTTGATCAGTAAATGTACTCTAGCTTCCTGCCTGTGGCCACCAGAGACTGTGACAAAACTTGCAGGTGATCCACATGGAATGCCAGAAGCAGAAATGCAAATTAATTCATTTTGACATTAGAACTACTCTCCTAATGGTCTGTTGCTTTACTTTGTTTTGACGAGCCTGTGTAGGTTGGTTACTATTTTTAGAACTTTTATGTGATGCATTTGGTGCTCATTGGAAGTGAAAGGATAATTAGAGCTACCCAAAAAAGGTACACTGAAAATACATACAAGTACAGCACATTAATGAATCTTGGGCCAGATTATTGAAAACTGAATAACTGTGCATGTGCTCATACAAAGTTGTATAAAGTAAAAAAACCAAAACATGTTAATGTGTGCTTGAAATTTGCTAGACCAGTATTTAAAGATACTCTGTCCTTAAGCGATCTGTAGTTTTAAATACATTCCTTCTCTGTTTCCAGCTGGTGGCAGAAGCTGGTTATCAGAGTTGGTGGCAACATTGATAATTTGGGGTGGGTAATTTTGAATAGAGTTATTCTGGTTTATGCTTAGTGTAGGATAGTTAGGTGGGTGATGGTAAAGATGGGTTCATTTTTGAAATTTATTAAAATAGCAGTCTTGTTTTTTATAAGTTTTACAATTGATGATGTTAAATCATCTTGTTTTAAACAAGTTGATATTAAGGAGAACGCTTTGTTCTTACAAAGTAATCAGTCAAAGGGCTTCTGTACCTTGTTGAATTTAAATAATTCAGGTTGGCAGGATTGTAAGTATGATGGTATTGCTCAAGAATTGTATTTTATTTCAGGAAAAATGACTTAATTACTGCTTTGTTTGCTCTGTAATTATGAGTTTACTTCATCTGCACATCCAATTAATGTGATTGATAGGCCAAAAATGTGTTTTAAGAAAGGTTTAATGTTATCAAACAGAGTTAGAAAGTTAGTACTGTTATTATTGTTACTTTCAGGTACAGTACATCCTAACCCGGGCCCTATGACTGGGGTATCAATTGAAACTAAGGGTCCTTTAAAAGCTTCCCTTCTTATGGTTCACCTGAATGTAGCTAGTTTAATAGCAAAAAAAAAACCAAAAACAATTTTGGCATGCTGGGTTTTGAATAATAAGTTTGATGTAGTTGCTTTGACTGACACTTGGTTGACTGATAATATAACTAATTCTGAAATTCTGTTACCAGGATATTCTATTTTTAGGAAGGATAGGGTAGGTGGGGGATGCTTGTTCTATGTAGCTGATTATTTGCTAGTACAAGAACTAACTATTATTCCTGATAGTAAACTGTTTGAATCAATTGCTATTTCCATTACCTTTGGTGACAAAAAAGTTTTGACCATCATAAATGTATATGTTCCACCATATAGATCAAAGGAAGGGGTTCCTGCTTTTTTCAATTGTATTTAAAAATTACCAATAATTAGGGAGACTATTTTGGTCGGTGATTTTAATCTAAATTGGTTGTCCCCAGCTGAGCATGAGATTAGGACAACTGTCATTGATCTTGGGTTTCAACAGTTGATCGCTGGCCCCACCAGAGTGAATTATAAAACAGGGTATTCTTCAACCCTCGCTTGGGTTATTACCAATAGTCCATCATGTATTATTAGATGCGGAATTCTCCCTGACAGGATCAGTGATCACAGTCCGGTGTTCTTTGATTGGTCGGTTAAACCTCATAAAAAGAAGCTAGGATTATACAATACAGAAGGCTCAGAGATTTAGATGACCAAAGGTTTTCAGAGGAGTTACAGTTACTTGATTGGTCATTTTTGGATAATATAATTGATTTTGATGAAGCATATCATAAATTTCGTAATTATTTTATTTTTATTTGTGATAAAATAATACATATTAGATCTATTAGGGTTAAGGGGAATAATAATATTTGGTTTACCCCTAACCTTTTGAAATTAGTAAGGGAAAGAAATCGAGCATGGAAAGTATATAGAAGGACTGAACAACTGGATCATCAAATACTCTATAAAAAGCTTAGGAATAAATGCCAATTAGCTATTCGAGTGGCAAAAAAGGATTATTTTAAGCAAAAATTTACAGAATTTAAGGGGAATCCAAGTGCAACATGGACTACAATTAATTTGTTAATGGGTAAATTGAAAGGGAGTGAAAACTGTGTATTAGAGAAGGATGGCAGTATTATTATGGAATCTAAAATTGTGGCAGAAGCCTTTAATTTGCACTTTACTAATTTGGGCAAGTATAGTTCCACAGTGGGTAGCATGGAAGGTTCCTGGAGCCATCTGGATGCTCTCTTGCAACCAAGTAACCAAGTGGTGATAGAGTAGATGGGGGTGAAAATATTCCAAAATTTTACTTCCGTATCTTACAAACTAAGGATGTGGTTGAGTATGTGTCTAAAATGGATCCAAGGCCCGACAGGGGATCAGATGGTCTTGATTATAGGATATTGAAAAGAGTTGTTAATAGTGTGGCTGGACTGTTGACAAAATTGTTTAACCATTCTCTTTGTTATGGGACTTTCCCAAATGTGTGGAAGAGTGCAGTGGTAAAGCCTATTTATAAGTCAGGGTCAAGACTTAATCCAAATAACTATTGTCCAATTTCTATGTTGGCTCCCCTCTCTAAGATTTTAGAGAAAATAGTTTCAGTTCAGTTGCTAGAACATTTAATAAAATATAATCTTTGGTCAGACTCATAACATGGCTTCAGGCCTAATCATAATACTGAGACAGCCTTGGTGAGGTTCACTAGTCAAGTTACTAGAGCAATAGATACTGGAGATGTTGTTGTAGCAGCTTTGGTGGACCTCTCCAAGGCTTTTGATTAAGTGAATCATGATGTACTTTTGAAGCAGTTATCTTCTGTACAGTTATCAGATGGGGTTATTTCCTGGTTTGGTGATTTTCTTAGCTAATAGGAATCAGAAGTCACTAATCAATGGAACATTATCTGAGCCTGCAATGCTGAAATGTGGAGTCCCACAGGGCTCCATACTAGGCCCTTTGCTTTTTTTCATTATTTGTAAATTCTTTAGCTGTTAATTTTAAAATTACTGAGTTATTGCTATATGCAGATGATGCAGTTTTGTTCTGTTCTGGTTCTAATTTTTTGACTTTACAAAATACTTTACAACAAGATTTTAGTTTGCTTTATTATTGGTTTGATAAACATAAACTGGTGTTAAATTCAGTTAAAACCAAGACAATGGTGTTTTCTCACTCTAGGAGAGTGCAAACTCAAGAACTAAAAGTTACTGATAATCTGGGTAATGCAATTGAACAGGTTAGGCAGTTTAAATACTTGGGAATATTGATTGTCATTTAGCATTTGATTCTCATGTTATGGAGTTAATTAGTAGGGTACATAAAAGGTTGGGATTTCTTTATCGCATTAAGGACAGTCTTACTGTTGATGTTAGATTATTACTCACACATAGTTTATTGTTATCAATAGTGGATTATGGGTCTGTGGTATATTCTTATACTTCTGACAGAGTCTATACTAGACTCCAAGCTACGTACCACTCTATTTTACATTTTGCTTCTGGTCAATCGAGGCTGACTCACCATTGTTCTCTTTATAAACAATTTGGCTGTTTGTCATTAGAGGGGCGATTTAACTTTAGGACATTGTTGTTTTTACACAAGGTTCACTTAGGTATTATGCCGCAAAGTATTCTTAGTTTGTTCCCTAGGAGTACAAAATCTTGGTGTACAAGATTACAGAGTAGGGAGAGCTTTCAGGTTCCTTTCTTTCATACAACTTTTGGCCAAAATTATTTGAATGTCACTGCTGTTATGATGTATAATCAACTTCCTTACAATGTTATAAATCAAAAGCAGTTGTCTATTTTTAAGACAGAACTTAGAACAAATTTGTTGGATAATTCAAATTGTAAATGCTATGTATAATGCATATTTATGGATTGTATACTGTTTTAAGTTTGTGTGTATGTTTTTTGTACAAACTGGTCATTTGTGAAAATGGGCTTGTCCCACAGACTTACCAGTATAAAAATAAATGAAATGAAAAATAACTTTTACATCCTGCCATCTATAGACACCTGGTAATTTCGACTGACACAGGGTACTCCTAAACATCTTCTTCTAAGTGCTGGAGATATATTTTGCAGCCTGTCATGTATAGACTTCTGCTCATGTTTACTGCCACAGGATCCAGTAAAAATATTTTGGAAATATGTGCTTGAGATCACTTTGGCAGCCTGTTATCCATAGAGTCCTTGTCATGTGTACTGCCATTGAGTAATCTAATCGGAGACCAAAGTTTCATTATTGTCTTTTAAAATTCTCTACACTTTCTATAGGGATTGCAGTAATTATGGATGTCTGGAAATTTTTCCTAAATAAAAACAAGAGGCAAGTGGAAGATGAGATACCTCAACATCCTGTCCCAATGAGCAAACATCTAAGAACTAAGGAAACCGTACAGTCAATCCAGAGCAAAACTAATGCTTGTGAGACACTAGAGCCACAGCAAAATGCAGAAAACCTCTCCAATGACACAGAGATGTCAAATGACTCAGAGATAATCTCCAGTGATGTAGACATCCTTTCCAGTGACACAGAATTTATGTCATGTGATGCAGCGATTGCCAATGATGAAGAACTCTGCAATGACTCAGACATCTCCAGTGGCACAGAGATTCCAGACATGTGGACTGTGGACCAGTACAAAGTGTGGGAGGCTCGCTATCCATGGCTAATTTCAAAGAAAGGATATCTGGAATGTAGTGTGTGTACAGATGTAAAGGCAGTGCTTGATAAACCCACTGGTGCATACCGTGCACCTGCCTGGATAAACGGAACAGTCACAGCAAAAAACAGTAAAGCACTGAGTGAAATATATGAGTATTGTGATACCAAAGCACACATAGCCATGGTTAAACTACATGAGCAAAGAAGTAAGTAGGCTCTTCCATCATGGGTCCTTGATATAAATGTTAAGTTGCTTGCAGAGACTGAATGTTCCTTTAGAACAGCATACTTTATTGCTAAAAAAAAGACTTTCCCTTTTCAACTCAGGCTAATCTTCTGAAGTTACAAGAGCTGAATGGCATACAAGTTGGAAATATTCATCGGTCTCATCACAGCTGCTACAACATTATGGAACATAGCCAATGAGATGGAGAGAAGACTGGTAGCACATTTGTGCTCTTTAGATTTTCTTTTGTTACTATTGGATGAGTGTACATTTTTTGACAAGGCAGTGATCATACTTTATTGTTGTGCAGATACTGGAGGTGGAAATGTAGACAACATGTTTCTTACCTTACTTGAAGCAAGTAAAGGCACAACAGCACAAGTCATTCAGGACATCCTCTTGGAGTTTCTGAAATCCAGAAAGATAAATGAGGAGCTTTTTGCCAAGAAAATGATTGGACTGGCAACAGATGATGCTTCAGTAATGATAGGTACAAAAAGTGGACTGTACTTTAATGAAGGAACAATTCCCTATGGTGCATGCTATTCATTGTCTTGCCCACAGACTAGAACTAGCAGTTGGTGATACTGTTGCTGAAGCTGGATGAATCAATCACTTTGAAATATTCATTAGAAAGCTGTACATTTTATTCAGCCAATCCTCAAAAAACAAGCAAGAGATAGCTTCTATAGCGCAAGAAGCCTCATGTGAACTTTTGAAAATTAGCCCAACCTTCAGTGTGTGATGGGTAGCCAGTGGCTACAGGACAGTAAAAGCAGTTCAAAGGTCATACAAGGCATTATATTCTTATTTAACATTTTCTTCAGAGGACAGAGACAGATCATTGACTGAAAGTACAACAGTTCTTGGACTAAAGAAACATCTTGCAAGCACTGGATTTTTTTTGATCTTGCTGTAATGAATGATGCCCTGAAAGAACTGTCTAACTTGTCACAGATACTACAAACCTACATCTGTCAATCTAGGAAGCAATGGAGCATGTGAAAAGCACCCATCTTGTACTAAAAGCCATGAAGTCTACTGATGGACAAAGTATTCATGATGTCAAATTACAGATTTGTGATGAGAATGTGTTTAATGGAATTCAGCTGCAGCCTACATTGCCAAATATTAATCAACAACAGTTTTACCAGTCCCCTGTGAACAACATGACTGCCAGATTCCCTGACTCAGACTTTGTTAAACTAATAAGCCCTCTGAATAAGGCAGCCTGGCCAAAAGAGGAGCAAGAACCAATTCTGCATGGAGAATGGGAAGGGGTTATATTGGCAAGAGAACTACAATTGTCTGTGAGAGATGTTGTTACTGAGTTTCAGAGCTACAAACTTTCTAGTTCTATTGGTGGCCAACTGCCAAGATTCATGGCTGCAGTGAGAACTTATCCAGTATCAACTGTAGAATTTGAGAGAGGCTTCTCTGCCATGAACATGACTGGAACTTCTCAAAGAAATCAGCTTTTGCGCTACAAGCCAGACCTGAACCCTACGCCTTCCAGCTGACCACCCTCCCCACCACGCTAGTAGAGCAGTGTGGCAGCTGCCCACCACACCCCCTCCCACATACCATCCCTCCCCTGCCTCTCCCCGCCAACACGTATGTTCGCGTACACATATACCTGCTACTCCCGTCACGGTATTTCACCCACCCCAGTATCAGGTCGACCCCTGCTAGGTAGCCATGAACACAGGCACCATAATTGAGTCACTGTTTTTGTAGGTGCCCAATTTCTGGTCACCTTGTTCACTGGATACCATGGAAAACTGGTGTGCAACCCCAAAGGAAAAAAGAAGAGAATCATAATCTCTGGAACCTTTTCAAACTGTAACTTTGGAGAAGAAAATATGACATTCTGACATTTATTTTAGTTTCCAGTTATATAAAATGCTTAGGCAAGTACCTATTGTCAAATGATTTATAGTCAGGTATACTAGCATTTAAGTACAGTACATACAGAGCTTTTTAAAGCTGTGCACAGATTTGGGATTAGGTTATAGGTGCATAGGCAAATCAAGTGCAGTATACAAGAATTCATTGTCATGAATACAACATGTTCATGGGAAGCATGTATGTATTCCAAAAGCAGTACATATAGCCAGCAGCTGCATTTTAAATGAAGAAACTTAGCTGTATAATTTAAATGCTGTAGGTATGTGTTGCTGTATAGTACATGTTATTCAATTTGCAACTGCATTTTCTTTGTTTTATCTTGGTATAATTTTTCACTTCAAAAGCTGCTGACCACCACCCTCTAGACATGGCTCTCTCCTGCCCTGCATTTGCACTGTGTAGTTGTCGCCCCATCCACCCTCACCAATTGACAGTACTGTTCCTTCTCCATATGTGTATTGCTTTTGTACATTTGCAGATTTATTTAACTTCATGCACCTTATTGTAATGTATTTCTCTGCACCTGGTATTTGCTTCTTCTACAGTTGTAATTGTTTTGTATTTTATTGCACCTTGTTAGATTACACTGTTCTCCACCACCTCCCTACCCTCAAATAAATAAATAAATATATAAATGAATAACTAAGTGTGCATTGCAACTTTTTTCCTTTTGGCTTTGAACCCTGTTGTTTTCCTCTCCCAGATCGCACCTAGAAATGAGTTATGGTTCTGTGTGCCTTTTCCAGTTATGCCATGATTAAATATATAGTGTTCAGAAAATTCATTAAAAGCCATGTAACACAAGGCTTTACACTGTATGCTTATTTTTACCTAGAAAATATGGGCTACACAAACTAAGGAGTAGTGTTTAGTGCAGTGTGTCTTCCGTCTGCCCTTTAGCATGCATTACGAACCGATTTGAAACAGCCACAGATAGTCCCTGATCCAAATATTTTAGGGCCCTGGTACCTCTGGAAGTATAATTCCAACACTGCCCACAACTGCCATTTATCCTCGAAACTGATGCCAGTGAGATAGGCATCAGAGCAGTGTTGGCTCAGGTGGTAGAGTGAAGTGAAAAGTGGACGTATTGTCTGCAGCTATCATTGTTGCTACAACAGCAATCAGCTTTAAAAGGAGAAGTGTATTTTCACAGCAGAGAAGGAGTGCACTGCACACAGCTGAGAACTGATCATCGCAGTTGGAGGGAGGGAGTCAGTCTATATGAGTAAGCTGCCCTGCAACTGAACTCCTCAGTGTGCCCTGAGAAACCCATAGAGGTACTGGCCTAAGGATCTACAACTGTGACAGAGCCACAGGGGTTAGAAAGCCACCACCATCAGCCACCACAGCAAGGTGACTGCCTGTGGTACTGTGTAGTTGCCTTGTTGCTGTATTATGCAATGAGGTGGGTACATCTGACCCAGGCTCACACCAGATATTCAAAGAATAAAATGCAGTAAATGTAATTCCTCCTCATTCACAGCTGTTTCTTTACTTTTGTACAACAACCTACAGGTACAGCCAGGGTATATTATTTAGAAACAGAGTCACCTGACCTGGGAACTGAGCGACCAGGTAGAACTACACAGCAAAAACAACAGATAGAAATGATAAACAGGGCACTGTCAAAATCAGAAAGCCACATTTGTAACAACTCAGATAGCTAACAAAAAACAAGCAGCAGCTGGCACTACTGGACTCAAGTTACTATTGTTTTGGACAGTGTTCATCACCTAAAGTGAGTGGTGATGATTTTTTCTTTTGTTTGTTTGCATTCTTTGTCTCTTGGAGGATAACCCAGTTACTAAGATTTATTAGCTAGCCAGCCACTCCAGCAATCCCAACCTGCTTTGAAACTCTGCCAGCAACCCCAACAACAACAGCAGTTCCAGCTCCAAAAATCCCAGCCTGACTTGAACACCTACCAGCAACCCCAACAATGACAACCACTGCAACAGCAGCACTAGTAATGGTGAGCAGATGCGCAAGTAGCAGCCCAACAGATCTCTTTCAGTGTGGTGCTCCTGTCCTCAGCTGCTGAAGTGGTTTTGAGCCTAGCAGAAAGAGTTCTCAGGCCCTCAGGCAGCATCTGTGAAGTCAGACTGTAACAGTGCTAAAGAGCTTAATACACAGTACAATCAAATGAGCAATGTCCACTTGGACGCAGGACAACCTCAGAAAGACTACATGAGTCATAAACAGCTACTTTATGTTCCCCTTGAAAGTGCCAGTTTGATGATGATTGAAATGAAGCACCCATCTGACATCCAAAATATGCAATACTTCTTCTCATTGGCTACCATGAGAGTTGGGGAAAAAACACAGTCTGCTCCAAACATTGATTTAGGTGGACCTCAGACACAATCTTGGGGAAAAAATTTGGAAAGGCGCACAGCACACTCTCATCCCAGTGAAATGACAAATAGGAAGGGTAGATAGTGTGTGCAGCTCATTGACTGTCTGAACCAAGGTATTGGCCACCAGGAAAAACTCTTTCCAGGAAAAGAATCCCAAGTCACACATTGCCAGAGTCTTGAAGTGCTTCTCCAAGAACTTGGCAAGAAGAAGGTTCATGTCCCATGCAAGAGGAGGCTTCTGAAGGTAGGGGAATGTGACCTGGTCCCTTACAAATGTGACAAATGACTCATTATGGAGCTACCATCAAAAATCTCACTTTTGATTGGTAGGCTGAGACTGTGGCAAGATGCACCATTTGAGAGACAGGGTTCAGCCCAGAAGAAGCCAATGACCATAGAGAGAAGATAATCCACAAGAGCTCACATGGATGATAGGCCATGATCCAGACACTAAATCAAAAATCCCTTCCATCTGAATTGTTAGATCTTTGACTGAAGAACTCCCTAAATGCCTCCAGCAAAGACGGGCCCTCCTCTAAGAAATCAGGGGATTCAAACTGTAACTTCTCAGGAATCACATCATCTGGGACAAGGACTAAGAGGCAGGTGCTGAATTGTCCCTTAAAACAGTTGAGCAGGTCCGCCCTGATCAGCAATGCAATTGCAGATTCGGCACTGAGGTGATGAAGGTCTGTATACCAGTGATGGTGCATACACACTAGAGCAATGAGTATCAACTGAGACTGCTCTAGGCAGGTCTTCTGCAGGACAATGGGCACCAGAGGAAAAGGTGAGAAGGTATAGAGGATCTTGCCTGTCCAACTGAGGAAATGTTCCTTATCCATGACTGTATCACTTGCAGAAGGATGGATGCAGAACAATTGTAGTTAGTGATTCTTCCAGGATACAAATAAGTTGGTGTGATTGCCCTCCACCAATGAAAAATATTGCACATAACATCCTGCTGTAATGCCAGCCCATGATAGGTCTCCCAGATGTCTAAGGCTGTCACCCAACTTGTTGATGATCCCTGTCCAGTGCAAGGCAGCTAGCCAAGTGCTGAGTCTCATCACTAGGTTCCAAGTCTCCAGAACCCCCTTGCAAAGCCCGGAGGAACATCCCCCAGTTTGTTCCATTAAAACATGTGGTCATGTTGGCCATTCTCATCTGCACCAACTGGCCAGACAGACACCACTGAGGAGAAAGCTTGTATAGCCAAGAAAATTGCTTTCAGTTTGAGCACATTAATATGCAGCTGTTGCTCCTGCATAATCCACAGCCTATCCACACTCAACTTCATCTTGTGATATCCCAAACACATAAGGGAATCATCAGTGGTCAGAACCAGCAAATTTTAGGCAAGGCTGGACAAATGAAACCTCTTTTCTCTGGTGATCCAAGTGCAGCCAGCAGGACACCATGTGGGTCTTCTTTAGAATGACCAACACTGCCTGAGACGAGAGAGCAGTTTGCTGAGACCTCTGCACCTTCAGTTCTCTGGAGGCAGTGCATATGCAAATGCGACCGGGCACCATAAGAATGGTAGCCACCATGAAGTTGAAAATGTCCCTGACTGTGTGGCTATCTAGCATCCAAAAGGAGCAGATGCACTGCATCACCAAAGCCCTCTGCAAAAGAAGTCTACTGCTGGCCTTCCCACAGTTAAACTTACCCCCAAATATAACAGTATTTGTGTCTCAGTAGGTTGCACTCTTGCCTCAGGGTTGGTAAGATTAATATGATAGGATAGGAACTTTATTTATATAGCACTCCTTCCCATAGGCTCAGAGTGCTTAACAAGATTAAAAATACAACAGTATTTTTAAAAACATACTTACAAAGAGAATGTCAGCTCACGCAACAGAGACTGTACAGGTTTCAGCCCATCCAATTATCAACATACTTAATCATGCTTCTAAAAAACATCCAATCATTCAATAATTAACAATTCGCATCAGGAGAGAGATTTTCAGGCCAGATCAAATGCCTGCTCAAACAGCAGCATTTTTAGCCCTCTTTTAAAGGCTTCCACTGAGGGTGCCTCCCATAGATCATGCAGTAAAGAGTTCCACAGGGCTGGTGCAACAACTGAGAAAGCTCGATCCTCAGATCGCCGCAACCTTGCCCTGGAAACCTCCAGGAGACAACCCTCAGTGGAACGGAGGGCCCATGATGGGCGGTGGAGGATCAGAAGATCTTGCAGGTAGACTGGTCCCCTCCCATGCAGGGCTTTATAGGTCAGCAACCCAACTTTGAAGGCAGTCCTCCACCACACTGACAACCAATGCAGTTCACAGAGGACAGGTGTGACATGGTCAAATTTAGAAATGTCAGTCAACATCCCTGCCACGGCATTCTGCACCAGCTGCAGCCAGTGAAGGCTGCCTCCAGATAGCCGTAGTTACAGGGCATTGCAGTAGTCCAGTCTGGACACGACAAATGCATGGTTCCAAACAATGTTCCTTAAATGATAGAACTCATTCTTAACAACAGCCAACATCTGCGCCTCAAGTGTCAGAGTGTCATCCAGAATCACTCCCAGATCCTTCAGCCAAGTGGAGGGAACCAATGGAGCACCCCCCAGAACAAGCCTGGGGGATCCTCCAGTCCCCTTCCATCACAATGGTGACCTGGTTCCACCACTAGTACCTCCATCTAGTCTGGGTTGAGTCACAGCCAGTTGTGTGTCATCCAGCTCTGAATCTCATCCAGGTAGTTGTTAATCCTTGAGGCTGCCATCTGGTTTCCAGGCGCACAGGACAGGTATGGCTGGGTATCATCAGCGTAACAATGAAAACTAAGCCCATACCACCTGATAATGTCTCCCAATGGGATCATATATACTGTGAACAACAAGGGCAACAAGACCGACCCCTGCGGAACACCACAAGACAGTGGCATCAGGTCGGATGAGGCTGACCCCATCGTTACCCTTTGCACCCTATCTGTGAGAGAGGACCTAAACCACTTGATGACTATTCCAGTTAGTCCAACCCAGTTCCACAGGTGGTTCAGCAGCACCTCATGATCCACAGTATCAAATGCTGCTGAGAGCTCGAGGAGGATTAAGATGGTACGTTCTCTCCTATCCCTCACCATTAAGAGATCATTTAGCAACCTCATCAGGGCAGTCTCAGTACTATGCCTGGATCTAAACCATGACTGAAAACACTCAAAAATAGTGGAGGAGGCAAGACGCATCTCATGCTGATATGCCGCCACTTTTTCTAGTACCTTCCCTAAAAATGGGAGGTTTGAGACCGACCTGTAGTTGCCAAGACACTCGAGGCCCGACAAGAGATTTTCAAAAGAGATCTAACCAATGCTTCCTTTAAGGCTCTAGGAAAGACCCCCTTCTTGAGGGAACTCTGGAAAATTCCATCAACCACAAGCCCTATCTAGTCCACACATCCGACCAAAAGTTGGGTTGGACCTGGATCTAGATCGCAATATGTTGGCCATAGCATCAAGATTATGTCCACCACCTCCTCCATTCCAACCAGTTCAAACTCATCCCAGACAGGAGGGGTGCCCTGGCACAGCCCAGGACAGGGCTCACAATCTCTTTGAGTGGCACTGGAAGAAATCTCGGCCCTGACAGAGGACACTTTGTCAATGAAGAACAGAGCAAACTCATTGCATCTTTTACTTGAACCAGCTCCTCCCACATGGAGACAGGCTGGATGTAATAGCCTATCCACCATGCATAAGAGCTGGTCTGGTCTGGTCTGTTCCCCACTGCAGCAATCTCCCTAGATAGAAAATCTGCCTTCTTTCAGGAGATTGCCCTCTGATAGACACCATAATGTGTCTTCAGAGCCAATTTGTCCTCCATCAGGCCAGACCTCCTCCAGTGCCACGCCAACCTCTGACCCTTAATCTTTAACTCCCTAAGCTACACATTAAACCAAGGGGGCCTTCGACGAGTAGACAAAGGTCAGACATGGATGGGTGAGTTGAAGGCCGCAACAATGGCCCCTTTATAGGCCACTGCTGCCTCCTCCATCCCAGTCGCACATGCAGTCTCCACACCCCATAGGTCCAGCATCACCTGTAGTCCTACTAGGGATAGACCCCTTAAAAGGCGATACCAAACCATCTCCACAGAGGCCAGATTCCCGGGGGGGGTGCTCCAAATGTGAACCCCACTGCGCTATGAGCCGACCACATGACTGGATCAATCCTGAGGTTGTCATCCCCAAGATCCAGAGTGAATACCAGGTTGAGAGTGTGTCTGCGCATGTGAGTCACAGAGGTGACAATCTGTGAAAGGCTCAAGGCCTCCATAGTCCACATGAGGTTGCATCCAAGCGACCAGAACTCGTTGTTGACCCAGGCATTGAAATCCCCCAGAATTAACCATCTGGGAGATTCCAACAGCAAGCCGGCAAACAGACTCTTGAACTCCTGCAGAAACTCCCCCCCGACCAGGGAGGGGGGGATAAACCAGGAGAACCCTCTAGCCTGTGCCCGGAACCCCCCATGCCACGACACACCCAAATGACCTGGTTGGACCCACTGGTAACACCATGAGGCCCAGGCTGGTTCTGAAACAGATGGCCACACTCCCACCTCTGTGATCCTTCCTCAGGCTGTGTATCACAGAGCACTCAGCCGGTATCACTGCCTCTAAAATGGGTGCAGCATTTTCATCCAGCCAAGTCTCCGTGATGCAATCCAGGTCTACTGAGGACACCAAGTCTGCAATTATTGAGGTTTTGTTCCTGATCAACTTGGCATTGCATAACACAGCATGAGTAGGGTGAGTGAAGACTGCAGGAGCAGCCTCCTGCCCACTAACACTGGTGGAGCCCTTGGGTATGGGGATCAGACAGGAGAACCCCTCTCCAATTCCCATTTCACCCCAGGGTGTTCCCTAAACCTCTCACCCTAATTGCAGACTCTCCAGCACCCACTTGAGTGGCCCGCCTTGACCCCCTCCTCAGATCTATCCCCAAGGCCCTGAATCTACCATACGTCTTTGCAGGCAATAGAGGAAGCTCAAAGGGATGGAGTCTACAAAACTGGGCCACTGAGTAGGTGCACTTTATTGGCCCATAGCCCCAACACATATTAGCTAATGCTTCAACTCTCCTCACTAACACTATACTCAATAAACCCACCCACACAGCTATACAAACATTCAAAATTAAGATAACAATACCACTATATTTAAACAACATTCATCATAATAATAAATATTACTTGAAAACCCCCAAACAAAAATCATAAGCAATAATAACCCTTAACCCACTAAAGAAAAAAGTCCACTACAGAAAAAGTCCACTGTACATTACTAATATTTACTTTTTGCACTTATTAAGGAATAATGGACTCTTGTTGCCCAGTCCAAAATTGTTCAAGTTTCCAGGAACTCTCACTTCCCAAAAATTACCAGCAAAATGACAGTCTTTGATTTATAGTAAGCTCTCTCACAGCTTAACTTAAAATGCTAAAAATAGCCCTTTTTCAAATCAAAGTTACGATCAACGCTCTAGGACGCCAGTACTCACGGCTGAAATCCTAGTTAGTCCTGCTTCTTGCCGGTAATGGCAATTATTGACAGGGCAACCTGATGATGCCGATTTACTGGTTTATGAAGAAGGAAAAAAATGGCAGCCTGCACAATGCCAGGCAAACGGCACACATTCAGGCAAGTACTGTGTAGACTGAGCTCTTCTCGACGTCCTCAGACTGAACAGCTGATCCAGCACCCAGGTCTCTCAGATTTTAGCTCTCCCGGTACTTGGGTCAGTTGCCAATAATACCTGACCCAGCACCGCCACAAGCACCCAAGCCAGTGGCCACTCCAAGTCCTGGATTTGCTGTCCCACGCTCCCTGCCAGTTGCGGCAAGAATCATACGGTAGAGCCATCAACACCCCAACTGCTGATTGTGGGCAGCTCAATCCACCCAGTTAGACAGTCTGATCAATTCAGCATACACACCTGCCACACACTTCCAAAACTCCCCAGCAAGGCTCGTCAGGTTCCTTCAGCAACGACCTCCGAGAAATGAGTCTGTCCACTTCAACACTCTAAGGCCCTGGACACACTAGGGAACATAAAACGGTTTAAGTGCCTTAAAACATTTTAAATCCCCCTAGTATTGTTTGCAGACAGACTACAAGCCCCTTAAAACATTTTAACAAAAGTGTTTTAAAATCCTGCTAGGTACCTAGTCTTAAAACCGTTTTTAAAAATGTTTTACAACTAGCATGGTTTTACTCACAAGTCTGGACAGGAGTAAAAACGTTTTAAGCTGTAATGGTTTAACTAAAACAGTTCTAGCTGCAGTGTGTACAGGCAGGCACAGTTCTGTGTGTTGGACTTAACACAAAATAATTACAAGAACAGGTTTAACACTAGCAGTGCGGACGCACTAAACCATTATAAAAAATGGTTACTGAGTAGTGTGGATGCACTGAAATGGTTTTGCTAAACTGGTTTTAAAAACGGTTTTCAAAAACAGTTCTGTAGTGTGTCCAGGGCCTCAGACTCTCAAACTTACTCTCACTCCAATCTCCAGTTGAACAGGCAGAAGACCAGATCGACTCCAGGTTCATTCCATAACTCCTCAGAACACTGTCCACAGGGCACACCTCAGCACTCCGGAACTCTGGCAAAATCAGAACAACAGCTCCAGTTTAGTGCATAGTGTGAGAAAACAACAATTATACTAAAAGTCATTAAAACGAACACTTCAGACTCTTAGGCTATGACTTCAAGTCTCAAACCAGAAACTTGGCTAATACTAAATACTCTGGAACAAGAAGTACTGCCCTTCTGGCTCCCGAACCCTTAAGGTTAATATAAACTGAGAGAAGTCCCATTCCCACAGAATGTCCAAGTTCATACAACAGAAAGGTAGGAACAATGAGCCACTTAGCAAAATTAGCTTTAACTGAATTTTTATTAAGGTTCAAAAAATATCGGACCTGCCCACTGTGCCAACATTTCACCAGGTAGGCTTGCTTCCTCAAGGCAGCAGGGTCTGATATACTGATTCAAGGACTTCACACTTCTAAAGGCATCTCATGTTAGTTAATTAAGCAATATACCATGACAGAATGTGGGTATATGGTGGGATTTGTCATGCATGGTGTGGTTTGGTCACGAGGTGCAACCGAGTGACCAAATCCACACCAGCAGTGGGCAAATCCCACCATATACCCACACTCTGGAGTAGTATATTGCGATTATACAATGTGTCCCTTTTTTCTGTTTTTTTTATAATGGGACAACATTTTTTATATATATTTAAAATTATTTTTCTTCAGTTTGTTGCTCCACTAGGGAAAATAGTGCATGGTTGCTATCCTGAGTTGCTAGGGTATACAGCATATGCACAGGAGTGTTTGCTTTTTCTGTGCCAGGACATTTTAAACACTGTGTCCCATGTCCCTAGCACAGCCTGTCCTGGCTCTGTTTGTCTTCTGGGAGTTGGGATAGCTATGTCAATTTGATCCATGGTCGGTTTGCATTAAGGAGCACTGGCTCTGTTTCTGCAGCATGCACGGAAGTGTCCTGGGCAGCGTACACTGGTGCCACAATGTATGACAGCCTTCCCTGACCATCTTGTGCTTCTGGATTGGGGAAACAGTGTTAAAAAATTTTTGTTGTATTTTTCTGCCATCCGCCTCGTTTGGCATGGGATAGGGACAGAGGTCTTAGCCGGCAGCAGATTTGAAGTGTGGAGCCACTGAGTAAAGAGGATGAGGCTGCGAGCGGTGAGAGAGACACTTAGTGATGGAGTCGGTAACCTACTGAGGTGAAGTGATTTAAAAGAAAAAAACAGTCACTAGGATATTATCTGTTGTATGAAGGTTTTTTTTTCAATTTGTTTGAGAGAACCTGTGAGCCAGTATGGCAGTTTTTACGGCGGCCACTCTCTTTGATGTTTGGGATCTGGCAGTGTGAGAAGTAGGAGTTCTGCCAGACAGGGGGTTGGCATGCTTGGAGTGATTTGAAGGAGATTTCTTGATGCGGTTGATGGGTGGCTGGCAGTTTTTCTGTTGGTATATTGGAGGATTTACAATAGAGAAAAGGTGCCACCCAGCCAATCAAGACACAGGATTTTCTGTTTATTTTGATGCCCATTGTATAATGTCAGGTGTTACATATCTTTACTTCATCTCTTTCAGTATGGAGATAGTCTTCTACTAATGCTGAAGCACAGCATCTCTTCTCCAGGTCTCTCACTACCTTGTGTACACAATGACACAGTGAACAGGTCTGATTTTTTTGAGCTTTAATAAAAATTCTGTTAAAACACATTATGCTGAGTGGATCATCATTCCTACCTCTGTGCTGCTAATACCAAATACTGACATTGTAGTGCAGCACTAGAGGGTACTGCACTGTTGATGTTCCATCCTTCAAATGAGATGTTAAACCAAGGTTCCTTCTGCCTGTTTCTGGCAGCTATCCAGACAGAAGTCATAGATCCATGGCACTTATCATCAGAGTAGGATATTTTCCCCAGTGGTCAGGGTAACATTCCTTCTGTCAGTAAAACAGGTTCATGTAACCTCTTGCCCAGGACACACCCGGAAATGAACTGTCACAGTTCAATGTGTCTTTCTTGGCCAAACAATTACAAATAAAATAAATAAATTAAAATCAAATACAGACATTAGGTTAGGGTGAACTGCAGCTTCTCCAGGTTTAGAAAAAAGTAAAACCAGGAGAAGATCTCTGTGGTCACATGGTTGGCCTCATGCAACTCCATCACTGACCAGACATAAGCAAGACAGCCATCCAGGTAGGGGAAGACATGGTTTCCCTTTAATGCAAGTAGGCTACCATGACTGAAAGGCACTTTGTGAATACCCAGGGTGCCACGAAGATGACAAGTGGCATTGCATGGAATAAGAAAAGGTCCCTGACCACCTAGAAAGGCAGAAAGTGCTGATGAGAGGACCAGATCAGGATGTGGAAGTATGCATCCTTAAGATGCGGAGTATAAAACTAACCCCCTTGTTCCAGAAACAGGTTGATTCACAGTAATAATTAAAGACTACTGTGTCGAGTTCAGTCACTTTTCCCAAGGTTTAAAGTGCATTTATTTATTTATTTATTTAGTTAGTTTTTGTTTATCACATGAGTGCTCTAGCCATAAAAATAACTATTTTCAGACACAACCCGGGAGGTTACAGGGTAGAACAATATAAACAATACAAAATCAGGACAATTGAGGAATAAGGAAAACATTACAGTACACAATGAATGGTATTTTTATAAAACATTATCAAACAGTTTTATTTTATACAGAATCTATAATACAAAATGCATCACAAAAATTTTACAGGCTTAGTAAAAACTTCTCCAAGAAGTCTGTATAAAATGCTTTAATATTGTAAGTATTTGCAGCTTCATAGTGCAGTTATTATGACATCACCGTTTATCCCAAGGCAAGAGAGAGTCTGGACTGTCAGATTTTTCCAAAACACAGAAAACCTTGAACAGAATTATACAGTGCTTTTTATAATTTGTAATAGCAACTTTTAATGTAACTATGTTTTTGTGAAAGTTCGTTGAAGGACACAATTAAAAATGATCTCGTAGCCAAATAGTTCTAGCCTAGTAAATTGATTAAAAATGATCAAAACATAGAAACTGTCTGCAAGAAAGTCCCCTTATCCATCATGTCTACCCATTTCTACCTAACTAATGCCGAATGAGAGAACTCTAAAGGCTCTTCACTCTCCTCATCCTCCTTCATACATGGTGTAGTCTTTACTAAGCACCTGTATTTGACCAACCCTCATTTGTATGCTTCCACTGATTCTGCACAGACCACCTCCTCTGACAGTCTATCCCACCCCTCCACCACTGTCTCCATGAAAAGAAAAGTACTTCCTAGTATCCCTCTTAAAGTTGTCCCCCGCCAGCTTCATGGAGTTGCCCCTGGGGTTTGTGCTACCGAACAATTCCTCGCTATTAACTTTTTTTACCTTGGGCTCAATTCATGAACTGTTGACACAAGCTGTGCCAAACAGCAGCTTGTGTCGGCACCCAGTGCAGCAGAGACCTTGCACATGATTCACATACAGGTGGAGTTGCAGCACCAAAGTTCCCCAGGTTGGCACACATCTTCCTGTGCGATGAAGAAATGGCACATGGGAAGGGAATGCCACATGCAATGAAAGGACCGTTTAGCATGGCACTCTGTGCCAGTGACTCACTGGCTATGTGTCCTGGTGGCCAGCGGAGGCTATCGAGACCAGGACGGGTCTTGTAGGATGGTGGTGGTTGCCACAAACTGACTACAGTGATGGAGAGTGCTGCCATCCTGAGAGGAACTGGCATCAAGAAGAGTGGCACCGTGGGAGGTGGGACTTGCAGAGTACACAAGCAGGGGAGGGTGCATGGTGCATAGCCAGAGTGGGAGGTGATGGGAGGGACACGGGGATCCACAGCAATAAAGCATTGTGCCCCATGCCCACATTGCCCCTGGTGGCATGACTATCATTCACCATGACTGCAGGGTTGGAGGGCACACAAGCTAGTGTGAAGCTTGAACAGTGGTGCTGCATGACTGGGGATGTACCAGAGGAGCTGATATGTGTGGCAATAAGTGTGGCACTGCTGGGTTGGGCAATTTGGAGAAGGGGCAGTTAGGAGATCACAGGACTGAACAGAGAAGCAATGAGGGCATTAGGGCACACTCTGCCTGTCCGCTGCCAGCATACTGTGTGGCTGCCTGTATATCCTGTGCCCACCGCTCGCACCCAGGTGTCCATCCCCAGGATTCTCTTGATACAGTGACACCATGGGGCCTGTTAGAACAGTCATGTGGTAGTCTAACTCAGGTAGATGTCCTGTGCCACTGAGGAGGTTTCAGAATGCCGTTGTCAGGGATATGGCAGTTGCCAACCAGTGCAACATCCTTCAGCACCTTTTTTTGTTGTAGATTCTGTTTCTGCACCATAGGGCTAGGGCATCTCTCGGATGTACCCTCTCAGCCTCAGCCTATACTGCCTGTCTGAGACCCCTTCCACTGGGAGTACAAGGGCTGAACTACCCCCTCCTCCAGCCCACAGACTCAGACGGCCCCCTGGATCTAAGCCCCCTGGGGCAGGACTGCCTCTCCTACCTGGTGACTTTTCTGAGATCTAGATGGTCTGTCTGTGGCTGGGTAGAAGGGCTCGGAAGAGCCAGTGGGAAGATAGCTTGGCTTTGGGACATGGGCGTCAGCTCCTGAGGTCATCGTCACCTCCCTATCTCCTCTGGGGTTTTTTTCCTTAGAGTTTCCCCTGAATATGTGGTATGCAATGCCCCTGCATGGCTCCGCCTCATGACACCAGCATCTGCCATCATCTTCACCCATGCTCCTATCCCCAATCTTGCACTGCCCCCTATCTCCATTGGGTGTCACTACAGATCAAGGAGTCCCCTAGAACCCACCCTAGGAGAGGACAGCAGTCCTCTGGATGCTCAGTCATTTCCCTCCCATGCCGACCCCCAGTGTCCCGAATCCATTCCTGAACCCAAGTCGCTGGTGTGGCACAAGGTGTGGTGTCCAGCACCTCAACCCTCAGTGCCACCGGGCCAGCCCCACCCCACATCACCTTGGCGTTGCCTGTGGCATGCCATGACCCAAGTGCAAGACTGCCTGCCACAGTGGGTCTCAACAGTGCCGCAGCCACCATTTCAGAATTGTGAATGACACAAGGTGCTGCGCAGTGAACCACTTGTATCATATCTCTCTGGTGCAAGCACCTTGCGTCATTCCTATTCCTTTGAGAATTGGGCCCATTGTGCAGATATTTGTATGTTTTAATCATGTCCCCTTTCTCCTTTCTTGCCTCAAGTGTGTACATATTCAAATTTTCCAACCTCTCCTTGTACATCCTTTCATGCTATCCCTGGAGAATCTTGGTTACCCTCTGTGCTCTTCCTGACCCTGGCCCTGTCCCTGTCCTTCTTTAGATGCAGACTCCAAAACTACACATGGTACCCCAAGGGAGGATGAGCCAGTGACATATATAATAGCAGCAGGACCTTCTTTCACCTTCTAGCAAACCCCCTTCCGATGCACGCCAACATCCTGTTTGTCCTACCCACCACCCTATTGCATTGGGTGGATGCCTTTAGACTTTCTGAAGGTATTTCTCCCAAGTCCTTTCCCTCTGTAGTGCTGTCCACTACTGTCTCCCCCATTCCATATTCAGCATTAGGATTTTCTGCCCTGTGTGATCAACTTGTGCATCTTGGCATTGCAGTGTAACTCCCATACATGAAGCACATTGAAATACTAGGTCATGCAAAAATGCATTTATTAGATTAACAATGAGACACAATCAGAAAACCAAAATATGATGCCAAATACAAGTGCTGTAATCATGACAAAGCTGACCTTTTTAATGTAGTAGATATCTATGCTAAAAACTGGGAAGTATGAAAGTAATTCTGTGTTAAAACTGAAAGAGCAGAACAAAAGATGATTGACAAAAATTATCATGCACGCTTCGTTTGGACTGTCTGATGCACTGGTGCATTTCAACAGTTTTTGTCAACATCAGTCAATATTTTACCTCTCTAACAACTGCAAATAAAATATATTACTTTTTAACACCTCAGTGAATGGAAAACTCATTTTCAGTTGCAGAAAGGGAAATTGAACAGAGTGGATAAATGTGAATTTAAGAACTCAAAACTGGGGCACTGTAATGAAACCATTAACAAGCTGCAAAGGAAGCAAGGCAAAGCCATAGGTTTCTGCCCCTACCAAGTGGGGTCAGGCAGTTTTCCAGTAATTTGCATTTCTACTGGTACCAATTTGTTTTTTCTTTTAATGAAAGGAAATCACATGATTCAAATTGCTGTGCTCACAGTACACAGGCTTCAATACTACTCTGCTACAGGAATTATTGACCAAGGCTCTGCTGGCATTGGCCCTCCTTATATGCCTTTTGATGTTCCTGTTCAAATCTTATATGACTTAATAACTTTGTCAAGCAAGCACTGGGACATGTCTCATGCTCACATGAGAAGGGGCATTAGGTTAAATGTAGTTTTATTGATCTGAGCCTTTCCTGTTTGCAGCGCCCCACCCTCAATCATCAACATGAAGCTCAGAGCTTGGGGGAAGAATGCTCTTACAGGACAGAAAAATGCCATTTACTTGGGGTTGGGGGTATAGTTAGCCTTCAGAAAAATACATATTTTACATGTAAGCCCCCCAAAATGGGCTTACCTGCAGAGGGGCAGAGGAGAGAGGACTGAGAGGAGGGGAGCCGAGACCGAGGAGAAAAAGACAAATGAACTGGGACCAAGAGAAAAGGCAGCTACAAAGGCTGCCTGCTGAGTTGTAGGCCCTCTGGCTACCCCTACCCCCTCCAAAAAGCAAGAGCAGGAGGAAGGCTGCCTGCTGGGTTGTAGGCTCTCTGGCTATCCCCCCCCCCCCAGCAGGAAGCAAGAAGAGGAGGAGAAGGGTTGAGCTGCAGAGAGAAGGAGAGGAGGTTTCCCTGAGGGGACTGGGGCTGACTGACTGGACTGGACAGGAGAGTTCAAGTGAGCCTCTGGCTTTGGGGACTGCTCCATGCAGGGGCCCTTGAATTCCAGCCAGAGGAGAGCCCTGGAAGCTGGGTGGCCACTAGCCCAGGTCTGGCTGAGGGGAAGCTGATCCGCCCTGTGTCTTCAGTGTGAATCCACTGCTGCAGTAGACACCAGAGAGACAGAAGGATGAACAGGCCTGCCTGGTGAATATTGTATACAAAGGCCCTCGGGCGAAGCTGGAAAGGCCAGGTAAGTGAAGAACAGTGCCTCCTCCACCCTCCGTGCATACCCTTGAATCAGGGAGACCATCATCCTCCTGGAGAAGCTGTGAGTACCTCGAGCTGCAGCTCTGGGGATTCTTTGTTTGCATCAGGTAGGAGAATTGGGGAAGAGTCACACACCCAATGACTGATTTTCCTTGAACCTGTGTTGCTCTGCAAGGGCCCCACAAGAGACTGCAGGCCTGCAACTGAGAATGGTGAGGTACCCCCTACATCTGGGATTGTTCTGGGTGCACCCAGGGGAGGTGGGAGAGCTCATACTGGGTTGTGTGTCTGATTTTATGGAGGCTCGAGGGAGTAGCTCTCACCTCCTCTGTTTTGGACTGTTTTACATAAAGAGGGATTATTGTTTGCCATCTTACTTAAGTGTTTGTGCTTTGTTATCGTTATTGCGAGGTGGAACTGTTGATCTAACTGTGCCAGAGGAGTCAGTCACTAAGGGGATATATCATTGTTCTTGGGGGGTGGTAACCTGTCTTGCCCACAGGAGGCCGTACCATTGTCTCAGGTGGAGACACCAAGTCACCATTGGCGATCTGGCCAGGACTCAGGCCCGGCCCCCTTGGGGAAGTACGTTGAGAACCCCGAGGTCTCTGGGGCAGCCCAGGTGAGTGAGACAAGAGGGGCTGTTACAAATTGAGGCACCGCTGAGATCTTTTTTGGTGCCGAGACTGCCCCTTTGCCCCAAAAAAAACATACAGTTGACTTTTTTGGTGGCCCTCCCATATTGTTCTGTTTCCATTTTTTGGGGGGGTTTGTGGTTGATTTGGCTGGTGGTTCTTTTCCCCGGGTGGAGACCAGTACAATGGCTTTCCAGAATGTGGAGGACTGGTGTGACTTTGAGGGTTTTAACCCCCATAGGATGCTGCTAGTGAGCAACATGGCAGTGGGGCAGAAAAAGAGGATATTCTAGATATCTTAGAGAAGACCCTACTCAACTTCAGATTCAGAGGGTGGCAACAGACTGGGTAAATGGGTGCAGGGACATAACAGTGAAAATGGGAAAGGACTTGGGTCCCATGGAAGTACCCCCCAAAGGGACCCTGGATACATCCCAAGAGACCTTGGTCTTATTGAAAAAAGGGATGGCCAGTGACCTGCCCTTGGGAGAGCTGGGCCCCTCTGGCCCCCTGAGCAATGAGCAAAAGGGCTTTGAAACTCGGTTGAGGTTGTGGCTTAAGGAGGAAGGGAAGTCCCTGCAGGATCTCAGGGCTCTGCTCGAGGGAGGCGGGGCAGTCCCGATGACACTGCCAGGTGGGCTGACCCCCTATATGGGGTGGTCCATGAGCTGTATAAGTGGCTACACACCTTCTCCAGGGTGGTTCCCATGCCCGTGGAGAAGGATAACTTCCACTCCTGGATCAGCCAGGCCACCCAGATGATTCATGTCTGGGGGTGTTCTGAGGAGGAGAAATGCAAGTGGGTCTTGGAAAGCCTCCAGGGTATGGCACTGGATGTGATCCGGTCCTTATGGGCCAGCCAGCCCAACTGCACTCCCTGCAAATACCTGGACATCTTGCGGACCTCATTTGGGGTGGTTGAGAAGAGGGAGGTTGTGCTGGGCCAGCTGTGGGGTACCACACAGGGTATGGGTGAGAAGCTGTCCCAGTATATTACCAGGGTGGAGACTGAGGTGTGTAAGCTTACTGAGGCTGGGCATGACCCACCATCAGCGGTGGCACAGATGCGGCTTGAACAGATCCTGCAGGGGGCGGTGCACTCCAGATTGACTGTGGTCACCCTTAGGCTGCGGGACCAGAAGGGGGATCCCCCCTCATTCAATCAGCTGTTGGATGAGGTAAAGGAGGAGGAAACCCAACAGGAGGTGGGAGCCCCACTACCAGTGCTCACAGCCCAGTGCCGCCGTGTGACCCCAAGATCCAACCCCATCAGAACCGGCAGGCTTGCTGGACTTGGGGGCAGTTTTGCAGGAGGTCCAGGGTGTTAAGGACATGGTATGGGTCATGCAGCTGGCCATGGAATCTCACCCTTTCCCTGGTGAGGCAGCACCTGATGCCCAGTGACCACCCCCAACCTATGCTGCCCCCAGGCCTGGGCCTCGACAGTGCCTGGGACCCCAAGATGGATGGTGCTGCTTCAAGTGTGGTCAGGACGGCCATACGCAGAGGGGCTGCTGCAGAAAAGAGAATCTGCAGCTGGTGGCTGAGAAATAAAGGGAGCAGAGAAACTTCAATGGGGACCGATAACGGAGCGACCTACTCCCCCAAAGTGGCATTGCTCCATCCTGTGGACTGACCCTCAAGTACTCCCCAATCATGGCTTGCCAATGGGCCTGATCGGTCCTTGAGCAGACACTGAAGTCATGGTGGAAGGAGAGTGACCTGTTTCATTTTACTGGATAGCGAGTCCCAGGTCACCATCATCCACCAGCCTTTTTATGACCAACACTTAAAACACCTACCTCTCCTACCCCTGTCTGGATTGTCCCTGTGGGGTATAGGTAGCACAGATTACCCTTACGATGGGTATTGTTTGGTCAACATATCCTTCCCGACAGGGGGAAAGGAGACACCTCCTGCTATAGAGGCTCTTGCATTAGTCTGCCCTGTGCCAAAGAGCATGTCTGACACCCCTGTACTTATTGGGACCAATGCCAATATGTTCAAGTGGTTGGCACAGATGTGCTTTGACAGGGGTGGGATAGACAAGCTCACCAGCCCCTCTGTTAAAGTCTCTGTGAAACGGGTGGAGTTGGAGGTGAAGAGCTACCCTAGTGGTGCCAATGGAAAAGGGGTCGGGTTAGTCCACCAGTTGGATGGGACAGAGTTAACCCTCCCCTCCGACGTTGAATGCCACTTGATGGGCATTGCTCGGTTTGACCAATCCCCCCAAGGGGCTGCTTTCATACTCGATGCCCCGCCTCAGAGTAGCCTGACACACAGGCTACTCATCCAGAGAGGAGTGCTGCCCTCCCCAGACAGTTCCAGTGCCTGGCGAGTTACCGTGAGGGTTGGGAATTAGTCCAAAAGGCCAGTGACCATCCAAAGAGACTGTGTGTTGGCCACTATTTTTCGGTGTGAAGGAGCCATGTCCATTGTCCCTGGGGAAGCTCTGGAGAAAGAGATAAGCCTATCCCAGTTTGACTTCAGAAGCTCCCCTATATCCAGCAGTTATAGGCTGAGCTTAAGCCACAAGTTTGCGAAGTGCCAGCTGGTTTTCTCCTTACACACGAGTGGGACATATGCTGTGTCACTGGGGAAGAGCACTGTATCCAGCTGAAAGATGACCTCCCATTCAGAGAAGGGTTGTGGAGGTTAGCCGCCAGCGACGTGGAAGATGTTCGGAAACATCTGCTAGAGTTACTGAACTCCGGGGTCATCATGGAGTCCCAGAGCTCATATGCTTCCCCCATTGTTGTGGCACAGAAGAAGAGTGGAGTGGTGAGGATGTGCATCGACTACTGCTCGCTAAATAAGAGGACTATCCCGACCAGTACATGGTGCCCTGAGTGGAGGATGCGTGGGACAGCTTGTCAGGGAGCAAGTGGTTCTCCGTGTTAGATCTCCGGAGCAGGTACTACCAAATTCCCATGGCCGAGGAGGACAAAGAAAAGACCACTCTTATCTGCCTTCTGGGGTTTTACCAATTCGAGCGTATGCCCCAGGGCATATCCAGACCCCCGGCCACCTTCCAGCATTTGATGGAGAGGGCTGTGGGAGACATGAACCTGCTCGAGGTCATAGTCTACCTGGATGACCTCATTATAGTTGGGCAGACCTTGGAGGAACATGAGGCCCGGTTAATGAAAATCCTGGCTTGGCTGGAGGAGTTTGGCCTAACGGTCTCCATTGACAAATGTCAGTTCTGTCAGCCTACGGTTAAGTATGTCGGGCACATCGTCT
The DNA here is from genome assembly GCA_016271365.2 of Neoceratodus forsteri. Taxonomy (NCBI): domain Eukaryota; kingdom Metazoa; phylum Chordata; order Ceratodontiformes; family Ceratodontidae; genus Neoceratodus; species Neoceratodus forsteri. The sequence goes on from CM057459.1 coordinate 743,440,455, forward strand.
TGGCCAAAGGTGTGCAGACTGACCCGGCTAAAGTGGAGGCCCTCCACTCATGGCTCTGGCCCACCCATGTGCAAGCCTTACAGTCCTTCTTGGGACTTTGCGGCTACTATCATTGGTTTGTGAAGGATTACTCCTAGGTGGTACATCCTCTGAATGATCTGATGCAAGGCTACCCTCCAGTGAACCAAAAGAAGGGGGCACACCCCCCTAAGGGGTACTTGTGCATTGGGGAACCTTTTGGGGACCGATGGACTCCGGAGTGTAAGGCTCCTTTAAGGAAGATTATCCAGAGGCTGGGGGAGGCCCCTGTCCTTGTTCCTGCTGACCCCCTGAAGCCCTATGTCCTCCACACATATGCCAGTTTGAATGGTTTGGGTGCTATCCTGCATCAGAAGCATCCTGAGGGGTCCCGCCCTGTGGCTTTTGCTAACCGTGGCCTGTCCTCCTCTGAAAGGAATTACCCAGTTCATAAAATGGAATTCCTGGCACTGAAATGGGCAGTGATGGAGAAGTTCCATGAGTATCTGTATAGGGTCCCGTTCACTGTTCACACTGAGAACAACCCACTGACGTACATCACTACCACGGTGAAGTTGGATGCGGTGGGGCACTGATGGCTTTCAGCCCTCTCCACCTACAATTTCTGTCTGGAGTATCAGAGTGGACGAGCCAATTTGGATGAGGACGCCTTGTCCGGACACCCACATGGGGACCCCTCTGACCCCCCAGTCCAGGTCGGACCGGCCCTGGTTCAAGTGCTCTACTCACAGGTAGGGCCCATTCCTGATACCGTCACATGTGCCACCTGGAGCATAGAGGTACTGGGAGCCCCTCCAAAGCTATCCCACCTGCCTATCTAAATTTTGCAGGCCTGGATCTCTCATCCCTGCCTCAGCCTAGTAAGGCTGATCTGCAGCGGGAGCAGGTGTCGGACCCCGGCATACAAGACCTTCTTTGGGCTATTGCAGAGGGGAAATCCCCCCAGACAAGTGCAGAGCAGTCACCCTGATGCCCACTGCATGCTAAAGGAGTAGGACAAGCTGGTCCTGCAGGATGGACTGCTGCTGCGTGTGGTGCAGGACAAGGACCATCCGGGCCAATCTAAGCAGCAGTTGGTATTGCCCACAGTATAATGAGGGGTTTTCCTCAAGGTCCTACATGATGATATGGGGCACCTGGGCTATGACTGCACCCTAGATGCATGTAGGGCTAGGTTCTACTGGCCCAGGATGAAAGCTGATGTCGAGAGCCACTGCAAGCGCTGCCTGCGGTGCATCCAGCAGAACACTTTGCCCAGACGGGCTGCTCCTCTGGTCAACATCAGTACCAGTGGGCCCCTGGAGTTGGTGTGCATGGATTTTCTGTCCTTGGAACCCAACAGAAAAAACACTGCTAACATACTGGTGATCATGGATCACTACACCTGGTACTCTCAGGCTTTCTCCACAAAAGACCAGAAGGCGAACACTGTGGTTAAGGTCTTGCAGCAGTATGTCCAGCATTACGGCCTCCCCAAAAGATTCCACTCTGACTAGGGACGGGAGTTTGAGAGCCATTTGGTGAGGGAGTTTCTGTCATCCAGTGGCTACAGAAATCCCACACCACCCCTTACCACCTCCAAGGGGATCCACAGCCCAAACGTTTCAACAAGACATTGATGAACATGTTGGGCACCCTGGACCCCGTGGACAAAGTGAACTGGAGTCAAAAGGTCGGTCAGTTGGTGCATGCATACAACTGTACGAAAAATGATGCGACCCAGTGCTCTCCCTTTTACCTCATGTTTGGTCATGAGGCCTGGCTGCCAGTGGACCTTTGCTTCAGGGTGTCAGCTGATGGGACCTCCCACAAGTTGTACTTTGAGTATACTGGCCTGTTGAGGGAACAGCTATGGACAAGCTCACCTCCGAAGTGGTGGCTTATAGTTGTCAGGGGAACAAAAGGAGGTATGAGTATGCAGTCAAGAGCTGGGAGTGGGAGACAGGGCTCTGCTCTGTAATCTGGGACTCCAGGGAAACATACGATTGAGGACCAGTGGACCCCGGACAGTTACCTCGTGGTGGAAAGACTGTCTAGCTTGCCATGTATCATATCGAGCAGGAACATGGGCGTAGGCTTGAGAGAACAGTACACCAAAATCATTTGCTCCCCACAGGGGAAATCGTACCCAGCCCTGCCCCAGGTCCCAACCCACCAGTGGCAAGATAGCCCATAACGAGGAGGCAGAATAAGTGGAGAGGGCCAGCCTCCTCTTCCCCTCTTGGTCACACCCCCGGGTGACCCCGTGCCACCCCAGGAAGGGCCGGATGGCCATTCCAGCAATGAGAGTGAGGAAGAGGATTCCACTTGCCATCAGTGGGGGATGGATTCAGACATTCCCTCCCCCCAGTGGGAGTGGTACTGTTGAAACTCCACCCCTTCCACAAGTACCAGCCACCCAGATCCTGCATTGTACTTGAACCCTGAGGCCCAGCTTTTCATCCCAGAGGCCCATCCTGCTGTTCCTGTGGTGGGGCCCAATCTAGGTAGTGTTTTGGGTAGTCAAGAAGGCCACCTGGCATGCTCTCCTCCACTAGACGGGGAGTTAGCTGCAGCTCCAGCCCCCACCCCTGTTCCTGATCTAATCCCAGATAGTGCAGAGGTACCAGATCAGTTCCGGGGGGACAGTAGACTATGAGCTGAAGAAAAAAAAAACACCAGTGACTTGATACCAGTGCCCAATGACTCCCTGCCTAGACAGGGCTGATCTTAATGGCCAACTATAAAGCTCATGTACGACACGCTGGGTGAGTCCACAAACCTACCCATTCATGCCATCCACAAGTCACTGGTTCCTGTTCTCTATCCCCCATTGTGTTGCCCTAGGGAGGCAGTAGGGAAGTGTAGGTGAACACCCTCTCTTACCTGTATATAGTCAATTGTTGTGGCTGGACCTGATACAAGCCTAACTGTGAATGCAATTATTGCTGGTGCTAGTTAGGAACCAGGTGTCTAGCTAGAAAAGTGCATGCTACTTGTTATGGGTTCCTTAAAAGGGTAAAAGGGGCTTGTTGGGATGCCAAATTTCCAGCCAGGGGAGTGTGTAAGCCCCCCAAAATAGGCTTACCTGCAGAGGGGCAAAGGAGAGAGGACTGAGAGGAGGAAATCCAAGACCTGGGAGGAAAAGACAAATGAACTAGGACCAAGAGAAAAGGCAGTTACAAAGGCTGCCTGCTGGGATTTGGCTCTCTAACTACCCCTCCCCCTCCAAAAAGCAAGAGCAAGAGGAAGGCTGCCTGCTGGGTTGTAGGCTCTTGGGCTACCCCACTTCCCCCCCAGCAAGAAGCAAGAAGAGGAGGAGAAAGGCTGAGCTGCAGACAGAAGGAGAGGAGGAGGTTTCCCTGAGGGGACTGGGGTTGGCTGACTGGACTGGAAGGGACAGTTAAAGTGAGCCTCTGGCTTTGGGGACTGCTTCATGCAGGGGCCCTTGATTTCCAGCCAGAGGAGAGCCCTGGAAGCTGGGTGTCCACTAGCCCAGATCTGGCTGAGGGGAAGCTGATCCGTCCCTATGTCTTCTGTGTGAATCCACTGCTGCAGTAGAGACCAGAGAGATAGAAGGATGAACAGGCCTGGCTGGTGAATACTGTGTACAAAGGCCCTTGGACAAAGCTGAAAAGGCCAGGCAGGTGAAGGACAGTGCCACCTCCACCCTCCGTGCATACCCTTGAATCAGGGAGACCATCATCCTCTTGGGGAAGCCGTGAGTACCCCTAGCTGCAGCTCTGGGGATTCTTTGTTTGCATCAGCTAGGAGGGTTGGGGAAGAGTCCCATCCCCAATGACAGACTGATTTTCCTTGAACCTGTGTTGCTTTGCAAGGGCCCCAGCGAGAGACTGCAGGCCTGCAACTGAGAACAGTGAGGTACCCACTGTCTGGGATTGTTCTGGGTGCACCCAGGGGAGGGGGAAGAGCTCATACTGGGTTGTGTGCCTGATTTTATGGAGGCTCGAGGGAGTAGCCCTCACCTCCTCTCTCTCTTAGATCATTTTAAATAAAGAGGGATTATTGTTTGCCATCTTACATAAGTGTTTGTGCTTTGTTCTTTGTTATCGTTACTGCGGGGTGGGAGTATTGATCTAACTGTGCCAAAGGGGTCAGTCATTAAGGGGATATATCATTGTTTCTGGGGGGTGGTAACCTGTCTTGCCCACAGGAGGCTGTACTATTGCCCCAGGTGGAAGCACCAAGTCACCATTGGCGATCTGGCCAGAATTCAGGCCCGGCCCCCTTGGGGAACTACGTTGAGGACCCCAAGGGCTCTGAGGCAGCCCAGGTGAGTGACACAAGAGGGGCTGTTACATACACATAGTTCTTATTTCATATGACCAGTGCCTCCAGAAAAATGGCATTATGGGTTACACATCATTTTTGGGTAAGATCCTAATATGAACAGTAATACAGATAAATTTACAACTGCATGTGATCATTTGTCTTTAGTTATTAAAACTAGCTTGCAATTAGGTATGATTTAAATATTTGTAATATATTTAACAGACATAATATTGTTATGACATGTTTATTTTATCTATTTGGGCACATTATTTGTTTGACTATACAGATGTGGTCTGTGGCATCACTCCTTCCTCCTCCCTCGCTAAACTGGACACCCTATGCAATGCCTTATGCCACTTTGCTGCGAATGCTCCTTCTCAGACCCCTCATTGCTCCCTATGCACCAACCTCTTAATTCTATCCATTGCTTTCCACTGCCTCATTCAATGGGCACCCTTTATTTCTAAATACTGGTTCTCATCTCTTCCTCCTTACCTCCCTTCTCTCTTCTCTACCAATCCCTGTGCCTCCTAGGCAGTTCACTCCAGGGACTCCTGCCCTTTCTCCATTCCTTACTCCAAATCTACTGCTGGGCAGTCTGTTTTCTCCTCTCATTTTTTCTTCACCTGGAACAACCCCCCACACACACACACACACACTTTGTCATTCCCCATCCTTTATTAGCAGTAGAAAGGGTCTTATTTAGGGTTAAAAAAAAGAAAGAAAGAAAGTCAGTGTGTGTTCTGTGCTGGGAAGGGTACTGTATCAACTCACTTTGCTAAATCAGTAGGAGGAGAGAGAGCTTAATTGGGGGTGTGGCTTAGACAATATAAAAGCAGGTAACTCCAATTACAACTTCCTGTTGCTAGCCTTTTTTCTTACTAATTGCCCTCCATCCCACCCCTCCACCCACCCAGCCTAAGCCAGTTCTACTTTTATAGCCACTGGATTTGACTGACAACAGAAACTTCCTGTTTGGCAGTAGGAAGGGGAAGGATCATAGAGAAACATTAGTGTTGTCAACCCTAAAGGAAAAAAGTAGCTCACTCCCCCCCCCCCCAGCTGCTGGTGGTCTGACACTGAGCAAGGAAAAAGGAGGCTGCTGAAGAATATAGGAAGTTGCTGTCCCAGAACAAGAAGGGTAAGAGTTGTAAGGAGAGGAGAGGAGATTAAGCATACAGAGAAACAGGATAGGGGACGCAAAATAAGACATGATAGGAGTGGTACAGTGCAATGGCTGTGGGGCGGCAGTGTTCCGGGAGACATTCTGGAGGCTGCAATGCTGCCCTATTTACAGGCACCTCTCTGGAATGAGGGAGGAGGTTGCCCATCTCCAGGCTGACCTGGCTAGGATTCATGAAACCTCCTTCCCCACCCAGGGACTACCAGGGCCAATGCCACTATCTCAGAGGTTGCCAAGAAAGAGGAGAGGCTGGACCAGGGTGGGCTCAGAGAGGGAGGGGGTGGTGGAACAGAATTGCATCCTTTCAGCTGTACCTCTCCACAATTCATACGCTCTTGTGGTGGATAGTGGTTCCTCTATGGAGGCACCTGCAATGGAGACTAAGGATAATGCTGGGAACCTTCACAAAGGAGACCCACAAGAGGGTGGCATGGGACTCCACAGTGGAAGAAAACAACTCCCTGTGGGGGACTCAATAATTAAGGGAGTAGAAGTGGGGGGAAGGGAGAGGGAGGTAAGGTGCCTGCCTTGTGCCATGGCTTGGAGGGACAGGAAGTGAATCCTCAGGATCATGGGAGCAGCTGCATGAGGGAGGGAGCTGGATGTCATTGTCCACCTAGGGACAAATGACCTGGCTAGGAATGGGATCAGAGCAGTGCAAGAGGAGTTTGTAGAGTTGGGGAGGGGCCTTAGACTAGTAGCGCATATGGTAACCTTCTCGGAGGTGCTGCCTGTCTATGGCAAGGGTGATGCTAGGGTACTCCTCACCAGGGAATTCAATGAATGGTTGAAAAACTGGAGTGGAGCTCAGGGTTTTAGCTTCATTGTGGACTGGGGAGCCACCTGGAGGGATGCAGACCTATACTGGTGCGATGGTCTGCATCTGTCCAGGGAAGGAACCAGGATCCTAGGTGAGAGGTTTAAATGCTTCATTGGCAAACATTTAAACTAGCCGCCAAGGGGGAAGGCACTGAAAAGGAGCAGGGAAATCCCAGCCTCCCCCCACAAAACACAATAATTAGTGAGGTAAACATCAAGGTAGACAAGTCATCAGGGAGCAGGACAGAGGTAAATGTAAAAAAAAAAGGCAAAGGCAGTAGACAGGGATGGGGCTAAAAGGGGTAAGGCCGTCAAAAAGTGGAGGGTGATGAGTACCAATGCCCATAGTCTGTGTAACAAGCTCCCTGAACTAGTGGCCTTGATGGAAGAGGGTTGCCTGGATATTGTGGCAGTCACAAAAACAGGGTACACAGAGAACCATGACTGGGATGTTAACATACCAGGATACACAATATACAGGAGGGCCAGGGAGGGTAAAATAGGAGAAGGAGTAGCTCTCTATGTAAAGGGAAGGATCAAAGCAACAGAACTAAAGAATAAACACTTCCTTTACATAGAGAGCTACTCCTCCTCCTCTTTTACCCTCCATGTCCCTCCTGTGTGGTTCACGATAAACACAGCCATACAATCGACCCATACAAAAGCAAAAGTATTGGACTTTAAGAGGGCTGACTTTGTGAAAATGAGAGAGTGCCTCAGAAAAGCACTAGCAAATAGGCAAGAAGGAGGGGTGGAGGAACAATGGGGAGTAATCAAAACAGTCATCAAAGAGGCAACAAGCCTTTGTGTAAAGCAAATCAACAAAACACAACGAAGGAAAAAAACGCTATGATTCTCAAAAGAGGTGGCAAGGAAGGTTAAGGAGAAAAGCATAGCATTCAGGAAATATAAGGAAACACAGAAGGACAGAGAACTTTATCAGTTAAAGCAGAAAGAGGCAGAGAAGGCAGTCAGAATAGTAAAGGCCCAAACCGAGGAAAGGATAGCCAACTCTATTAAGAAGGGGGATAAGACCTTTTATAGGTACATTAGGGAGCAAAGAAAGACCAAAGGAGGGATACTGAGGCTTAATAAAGGGGAGGGAATGTGGGCAGAGGGTGACAGTGAAAAAGCAGGGATACTGAATGAATATGTCTGCTTAGTATTCACAAATTAAGAGGAGGGAGAGGTACCTAAACCAAACAAGAGAAACACTCTAAAGACGGGGGTCGATACCAGCCCATTTACAGAAGAAAGGGTTCTGAAAGAACTAATAAAATTGAAGGTGGACAAAGCAATGGGGCCTGATGGGATTCGCCCAAGAATTCTAAAAGAACTAAGGGTAGAACTAGTGACACCACTGTCTACTTTCTTTAACAAATCATGGGAGGATGGGGTGGTACCTGAGGACTGGAGGAGGGTGGATGTGATTCCTCTTTACAAAAGTGGGAGCAGGACAGAGGCAGGAAACCACAGACCAGTTAATTTGACCTGAGTGGTAGGGAAAATGATGGAATCACTTCTGAAGGAAAGAATTGTTGAGTACCTAGAGGCCAGTAGGGCACAGGACCCAAGGCAGCATGGATTCACAATGGGAAGGTCATGTCAGATGAATCTAATAAGTTTCTTTGACTGGGTGACCAAAGTAGTAGACCAGGGAGGGCTGTGGACATGGTCTACCTAGATTTTAGCAAGGCATTTGATAAAGTCCCACACAAAAGATTAATACACAAGTTAGCCAGCCTTGGAGTGGGTTCCAAGGTGGTAGCCTGCATAAAAAAATTGACTAGACAACAGGAAGCAAAGGGTAGTAGTAAACGGAGTCCATAGTGAAGAAAGGAGGGTTACTAACAGGGTACCGCAGGGTTCAGTACTGGGACTGGTTCTTTTTAATGTCTTCATAAGTGACATTGCAGAGGAACTGGAAGGAAAAGTATGTATTTTTGCAGACAACACAAATATCTGCAACAAGGTTGATACACAAGATGGAGTGGAAAGGGAATATCGGATTCTTTTATATTTATTGCTTAAGCCCACGATCGGGCAGACAGCAGTCCACTGGACTACCAGGGATATAGGATACGTTTATATTTTTTACTTAAGCCCGTGATCGGGCAGACAGCGGTCCACTGGACCACCAGGGATACAGGATATGGTTATATTTTTTACTTAAGCCCGTTATCAGGCAGACAGTGGTCCACTGGACCACCACGGATATTGGACCTTGTTCTTTTTAACTGATGTCCACGATCTGGCATTGGGGGTGTGCCACCACGGAGGTGCAGCAGCGGAACTTCGGGTGGCCACCCACAGGGTGGCAACTGCCGTGTGCACCTGCAATCTGACAGCTCACCTAATGGTGGCTGGCTGTTACTCCTTTTTTGGAGCATCTTTGTGCGGCGCAAGTAGGGGTTGCACATGCATGGCTCAGCACATCCTGGGCTGAATCTCGGGATATGCAGGTATGCATGAGCACCCCCCTACTGTGACTGCATACATTACTGATGTGCTCCCGTGCGCCGGGGTTTAATACCAGGTGCGATTCCCATTTGAATGTCATGCCAGGGCGCGTGGCGCAACACTGTTCTGCTATGCGCAACCCTTTTGAATATCTGGGCCAACATTTAAAAGAAAATAGATAAAAACATTTAGATACTACCCTGAAAAGAATAAGTATACTGCAAGTTCCCTCAAAGGAAGTCAGTTATTGGCATTTATGATCAATGTTTCTGAAATGAAACAAAAAACAATGTGTGTGAAGATAAAAAAAAAATTAAGCTATATAGGTTAAAGGCAGGCAAGATCATAGACCCAGGTTTGGCTATTTGTGTGTGTTGTAGCCTCAGCTGCAATGTCATTCATCAGTCTGCTGCTCCTTCCTCCTATGAACTTCTTCTGTGCAGACTTATAATCCCATCTTTACTTCCCCTTTACATTGGTGGCATCTATGCCATTACCTTCCCTAGGGCAGAGCACTAAGCCAGACACTCTCTTTCCAATACCCAGACTTTCCTCTCCTCCCCATCCTCCTCTGGTGAGCTTTAAATTCTTGGAAAACTGAGGGGGCATGGCTTGGATGCTGAGGAAGATGGCCACTTAAGCTATTAGCTCAATCCCCAGCTAAGTCAATCTGAGCTGAAATGCCTACATCCAGGGACAGTCTCACCCCCCTAAAGCCTAAATATGCCTTTCTAGCTTTTGGTCATCCATTTTGCGTGGGTTTTATCACGTGTGAGACTCGGTAAATTGTCTTGTGGTGCCAATGCTCAAGCGATCCGATCTAGCTCTGAATAGGTCTCAAGCCTCAGCTTGACCTGGCAACTGTCTTCCTATGACAGCATTGTGGTGGCTCGCCCTCTACTGCTAATCGCAGCTTCTGTAGTGAGTGTGATGTTTGTCTCTCCTTCCCACCACCAGCAACTCGCCCTCCTCCCAGCACTCCTCAGACGGTCTAGCCATCGTTGCCTTGGAGCCCACTCCTCAGCCACCCAATGTGGGCAGCTCTCTCCAGGACATCACAGTTTTACTAGAAACTTTGCTTTCAAGGGTGGATTCCATATCGACAACTCTGGCAGGCATGGTTGCCAATGTGTGTGTGTGTGTGTGTCCTTAATGACAAGATGAATGTGGTGGAACAGAAAACAGAGGACCTAGAGCTAAGTCAGACCAGAATCCTACAACGCATCCAGGAACATGACGACAGGCTAGTTACACTCTGGCAAAGGGCTGAAGACCAAGAGAACCATGGGAGGCGCAATAACATCAGAATCCTTGGTGTTCCTCAGGGGTTGGAAGGCCCTAACACCAAGCGCTTCTAAAATGAGGAAATCCCTAAAATGCTGGGGGACAGGTGGCACGGCCCAATAGAGGTGGAGAGGGCACATCGGATCCCCAGTAGCCCTCACTCCATGAATTCATCACCACGGCCCAGCATAGCCTACATACTTAAATACTCTACCAAAGAGAGAGTGCTGAGGGCAGCCTGGGACAGAGGGGAAATTATATGGTGTGGGGCAAAGATTTCTTTCTTCAGGGATTTCTCTGCTGAGGTGGCGGCTCGGAGAAAAGCCTTTATCCCTATCAAACAGATCCTGGCACAACAAGGGTTTAAGTTTGGCTTTCGCCAGTTAGCCTACCTGTTTGTCTCCAGGGATAGAAAGGACATAATAGCTGAAACACCTCATGAGGTCGAAATGTGGGTCTCCAAGCACTGGCCTCGGATGTCCTTCAAAATTCCATCTCCCAGGAAGCTTTGGAACCCAGGACAGCACAAGCGTGGCAGGGGGAACCAATTTTCTGGCAGTAACTTCCAGGGGGACCACAATAACAGCAGGACTGTCTCACGATTAAATGCATCCCCAAGGTCTCCTTACCCCAAGACACCTATGGGGCTAGTAAATAACAACTGTAATACCCAGCAAAAGCCAACTGCCACCATTCCTTCTCCCCAATCACATCGGGGCTCAAGCCAAACAGTGCGGATACACCGCCGCTCCCATAGTGACCACGACTCAGCATCTAAAGGACCGGAGGCAGCCCCACCTTCCAAACAGACCAAGGATGATTTTCTCCCTGGAAGTCAACTCGACACCACTGACATCCCAGATGATCTTATTATGGAAGCAGCAGCTATTAACTCTTGGGCAGACCTTCCTTCAGAGATGGGTGATCACCCAGACCTTGCAGTATTGCCGATCAAGCTGGGACTGCTTACATTTGCTGAAGCACTCTCCAAGGACCTACAGAGCACAACTACATGTCTAACTTCCACTGGGGAAACTACTCCTCTGGGCTGAAATGCCTAAGCCTTCTTTTGATTTATTTTTTCTCTATAATGCTTAAATTCCCTCCCTAATACTATATTTAATGCTCACAGGAGTCCAGAATGATGCAGGCAGTGAGTGGGGCTTATTACCCACTGACACAGCATCATGACACTGTGGTTTGATTCTCTTGCTCAACTCATTAAGGGGAACCTTGAACGCATACCTGGGGGGGATGCCTGGGGTGAGGCATCATTAAGCAGATGCATTTTTACTAGGTCATTGCCACTCTATACACATGACACCCTACTTGAGGGTTGGGCTACCCACTGTTAAGAAGCCGTATCAACAATAGACGCTTCTCTGCATCCATGAGGCTCTCTCTTGCTCAGTAGTTAGCCCAGTTCTACCTCATCCAGTCCTTTCCCCCTCTCGACTGTGGGCAATTCACTCACATGGAGGGGACTCCAAAGGGCACAAAGTGTATATCTATAACCCTCCCGCATAATGAATGGTGCCTGATCTGAGAGCCAGGCTCCTTAATGATTTTGAGGCACTAAGCTAACCGCCCCCCTTTTACTGTCCTCCTCCCTGCCCTTTCCTCCGCCCCCTCCTCCCTTCCTCTGTCCCCCCGTCCCCCTCCTCCCCCTTTTTACATACCTCCCTCTCCCTGGATGCTCCACCTTGTAGCTGTCCTAGGCGGAGGAACTAGCCTATAACTATTCTGTTTTAGCTGGGGACGGAGTCTCGAAGCACTTATCGGTTAAACTCCTATATCCCCAATTTGGGTAGTTGGCTGGTATGGCTGTGTGATTCCCCTCTTTACAGTGGAGGATTAACACCCTCATGCATAACCCAAACCACCCTTAGCTCATTGCTTTTTTAGTCTTCTATATAGTTTGTTAAGGTTGTTATTAGCGGATTGACAAATACACTGTTTGGTCCACTCTTTGGTGGATGTCTCTCTTAAATTTATAAGGTATTGTTATATATACTTATGTAACCGCCGGGGGTGCTATCCTAAGGGCTACTACCCCTGCCTGCCCTAATTGTAACAGGGTGAGGGGCCTAGATCCGTTGGCGGGTGCCTCCACCCAGAGGTCGGGGGTAGAACAGTCAAGGTTGACTCAGTCACAGCCCTCTGGGTTGCTGCAACCCCCCCTTCCTTCCCACTAGTGGCCCAAATAGTTCAATTTCAGTGTCCTTACCATATGCACTTCCCCCCGGCTCGAACCAATCAGCTCACTCTGGGGACTCCCTGAAAAGTAAGGTACAGTTACACCATATTCACTGTGCAGTATTTCACCATTAATACACAAACTAACCAGTGTACTTTTGCAAAACAAGCAATCTGATTTATTTAAGGGGAGATAACAAGGACCGGGGGGAATCAGGTTGATTAGCTTACCAATCTACTATATAAGTATCTATCCAGGCACTGTGCACAGGCCTAACCTATAAGTTACTGTCTATGGGTACCCAAGCCCTAAAGGCTAGTTCCTCAATGCAGCTGGTTGGGGCCCTGACACAAAAACAAACGTGAGGTTCCCATGAAGATTTAATAGAGCCAGCAGGCTCAGTTGGTGTAGTCAGCAAAGCAGCCAGAAGATCTTGCCCTTACTAACAACATTCGACAGGGAGCTACCCTGATTCAGTACTCAGGACTCCAGAAGGAAAAACGATCTCACACCACTCGCAGGACTGAGCCTGGGCTCCAAACACTTCTCCACACATTTATATGGAAAGCAACAGAGGGGTACCATACCAGGCAGCTGCTCCTAGGGCCCGACCAAACTCACAGCTAATCGGGAGTCTCACTACAGCTTCACTTTCCTGACAGACCGAGCGCGATTCAGCAGATTCTCCAGTCCTCTACAGGGTGAGCCTGGTAGGTAGCTGTGCTTTTGCATAGCTTCCTCTGACCGCTGCCCCACAGATTTAGTCCGTAACTCGCCAGCGACCAAGCCGCCCGACTCTGGCCTCACACACGCTTCCTATGCGAAAACTCAACGGCGCAGAAGCCCAGAGATCCTTCCTCGCTCACAGCCACAACAACTTTGCCCCTTGGCAGTATGGATCACTCCTCTCAGCTCGGGTGCCACCCAATCCCATTGGCTGGCTACAGATGCCAGTCACTTAATCTTGCCCTCATTGGTGCAAAAAGGCGCCATGGTCCAGACTTCACTTACCAGAATTACTAGCTGTGTCTTCATTGGTCAGCCAGCTCCCTAGAGAGTCCTAATTCTGGTTGGTCACCAGTTACTCCATTTTAGATACCCCCTCCCCCTATTGGACCTTCAGACAGTCCTGGTCCAAAATGGAGGGGCACAGCACACAAAGTCCAGCTGCAAAAAGAAGCAGGTTAGACAAACTGTAATTTCACTAATATTCTAACTATTTATGGCCAAACAGTTACATCTTTCACAGAGGCTCCCGCTGCGCTTTTCAGCGACTACATAAAGGGGGCGATTTCCCTGCAGCTTATGCGGGATTCGAACAAAGAAATCCCAGTCCCCCCATTCAAACCACTCAAGCCTGCAAGCAGGCAACTCTTAAAGAGACAGTACTGGAGGCTGTAAAAGCACTCTCTAGGCCCGCATCTAGCAGCCTTATGCCGAACACCAATTAGGCAGGGAGCATTTAGATGAGCTCCAGGAAGGCTTTTGGGAACCCCCATTTATAGGGGGGTTACACTTGTATTGATTGTTCTCTGCTACATTGCATTCACCTGCTTTTCTTTATTAATAGGTCATCTTTGCCACATCTACCTTGGGCCACTTTTCTCTGATCTCTCTCTTCCCAACTGATTTTCCTTTCCACACCTCAGGTAATCTATTAGCTCACTCCTATCCACCCCTACTGGACTCCTGGGGTGAGTACCTACCCATCTTCTAACTTTAAACATAGAGATGCAACATGCTAGGGTGGGAGTTAAGCTTGTATCATGGAATGTAAAGGGACTGAACCATCCAATCAAGCGGTCAATGGTTCTTAAGCACTTACACTCCTTGCAGGCAGACATTGCACTCCTTCAAAAGATGCATCTCACTGTAAGAAATGTATTGTGGCTCAGAAAGTCCTGAGTGGGGTCAGTAATAGCTAGCTCAGCAGAAACTAAATCCATGGGGGTGGCTATTTTAGTCTGGAAAACGTGCCCATGGACAGAAGACAAAGTCGTCACTGATGGCCAAGGCCGCTGGATAGCTGCTAGATTCTCTTACCATGGGGGGCATGTGGTGCTAGTCAATATCTATGGCCCAAACATGGACTCCCCGGAACTCCTCTTGGACCTCAATCAGGCTCTTGAATCTCTCTCCGCAGGATACCCCAACATCCCAATCATGATAGTTGGAGACTTTAATCTAACCTTAGATATTTTCCTGGACAAGTCCAATCCTACTCCTCAAACGCATCCTAAAGCGGTGCTAACACTGCATGAGGTGATGAAAGAGTGGGGAATGACTGATATTTGGAGGAGAGATCACCCCACGGGGAGGGACTACTCCTTTTTTTCCATGGTGCACACTATCTACAGCCATATAGACCTCTGGCTTGCTAATTCTCCTGCAGCTCAGGATATTGTCTCCTCAAAAATAGATAATATTCTGATCTCCGACCATGCCCCCGTTTCCTGTACTTACACACCTTAGGGGCAAGGTGGTTCAGGCACCAGGTGGCGCTGTAACCCCTTGTTAATTAGGGACCCGTCATTTCAAGCCCTGGTACAAAGCACTGCTCAAGACTACTTCGATAATAACAAGGCCATAGATACCTCCACTGGTACGGTCTGGGAAGCATTCCAGGCTATCTTGTGGGGTCATGTCATAGCATTTGTGGCTCAAAGAAACAAGGCTAGAAGGGCTGACCTGAACCAACTTCAAGCTGCATTGTCAGCATTAGAAGCTAAGTTTAAGGTCTCTATGGCAGGCAGTCCTGACCCAGTGAGCCTTCGAGAGATAGTCGGCCTAAAATATCATACTAATACAATGCTTTACCAACAGGTGGAGTGGCTGATGGCCAGGACCAAGCACACTTACTGGGAAGGAGGGGTCAAGGGAGGCAAACTTCTTGCCTTTCAGTTAAAGAAGCAGCAAGCTGCCTCCCATATACACGCCCTTAAGAATCATAAGACAGAAGTGGTCACTGATCCTAAAGAAATCAATGAATGTATGCAACAATTTTACCAGCAATTATACCAGTTGCATACATCTCTAGAGCAAAGCCAACTGGAGTACCTGCTGAGGGAATTTTGTTCCACAGCTAATACCCCTCAATTGGCAGAACCCATGAACGTTGCATTGAACAAACCCTTCACTAAGTCAGAGCTAAGATCGACACTGTCCCAACTCGCCAAAGGTAAATCCCCAGGGCCAGATGGCATGACCACCAAGTTGTACCAACACATAAGCTCCAAAATCAGCACCCCACTGTTATCTGCTCTCCAAGAGGCCCATGTAACTGGCACCCTCCTACCTACCATGCAAGAGGCTCTAATCACCTTTATCCCAAAAAAATCAGATGATCAGTTGAACTGCACCAATTATCGTCTTATATCCCCAATATCTGTGGACAATAAGATTGCAGCCAAGATGCTTGCTAGTTGGATGATGGACATTCTGCCCTCCATAATACATCCATCACAGGTTGGGTTTACCAAGGGAAGGGCTACTGCTGACAACATTGGACTGGTTCTTAATCTTAAGTGTTTGGCCCTTCGCTCCCCCACCCCCTATGGCCGTAGTGACGGTGGATTTCTCGAAAGCTTTCGATTCAGTCAAATGGCCCTACTTACATGCGGTACTCTGACTTTATTGCTTTGGCCCATACTTTAGGCAGTGGATCCAAGTACTATACAATGAACCCCTAGCCAGAACTCTAACCAATAAAGATATTTCCCCACCCTTCTCACTACAGCGAGGTACTCGTCAAGGGTGTCTTCTCCCCCCATTTGCTGTTTTTGGTTGCATTGGATCCCCTAACTCGGAAACAACAGACCACCAAAGAAATCAAGGGTATACAGGTAGGAGAACACTCATACCTGACAGCCTCCTATGCGGACGACCTACTCCTCACACTTGTCCATCTGCGGGAATCCCTGCGTCCAGTCCTGAAGACACTGCATGCATTCGCCCAAATATCTGGCCTACAAATCAATCAAAAAAAAAAACAGTGTTATCCCTCTAAATGCAGCCTACTCCAAAGACTGCCTGCAAGGTTTGGGGCTGTCCTGGGCTCCCAACAGCTTATCCTATCTGGGTATCCATATACCATACGACTGGAAACAGATCGAGTCCAGGAATTTCTCTCCCCTCCTAGCCCAACTAACACTTGAAATATCCCAATGGTGCCGACTTAACCTTTCCCTTGCAGGGGAAAGTTGCTGCGATCCGAATGCTCCTCTCACCCAGAGTGGCATACCTTCTTAATAATCTACCCATCGCTTTATCTGACAAAGTTTATTGCCCACTTGACAAGCTAATCTCTCACTTTCTCTGGGAGGGTAAAAAACCGTGGTGGAACATCCATAAGCTATGAGCCCACTGGTTCCAGGGAGGCCTAAGACTTCCCTGGCTGCAGGGTTACCACTGGTCTTTCCTCTCAGCTCAGGCCGTTAAGTGGTTTGTCCCTACATTCTCTCCACCTGCACTATGGGTACAGCTAGAAGCCCAAATTCTGCAAGGGGTTCCCCTTAGCCTACTTCTGACTAATACCCCCGTACCTCTATACAAGCTTGCACCAGTGATGGTCGAAACCAAAAGAGTGTGGTTTCGACTAATGGCTGCAGCCAAGACCAACAAACAAGAGTGCTCGATGCCGTTCAGGTACCTTAATCTATGGCATAATCGGCTTCTAACGATGGACAACAAACCATTCAGTTGGTCATCATGGGACAGGAAGGGGATACGTACCATCCAAGATTTGTACTTGCCCAACTCCACCACACTCATGTCATTTGAGCAGCTCAAAATCCGCTACTCACTTCAGCCCCATGATTTTTGGAAATTCTTACAGCTCCGTAATGCGGTACAGTCCGTTAACTGGTCCCATGTAACCGATCTGAAATGGCATTGGCTGTTCACACTGCATCTAAAATCCTCCTCGCAGGGTCTAGCTGGTAAATTCTACAATACCTGGCATGAGGCACAACCTGACCACACAGAAGCCTGTAGAGCTGCATGGAGCACTGACTTAAATTGCCCCATTGCACCAGAAACGTGGTCACACTGCCTGCATCAGGCTCACTCCACCTATAAAGATGTTAAGAGTCAACTAATTTGCTGGCCCACCGGCGCAGTGGTTGGATTTCCACTCACGATGCCGGCGACCCAGGTTCGGGAAAGGACCCGGGTCGCTGGAGGGCTGGCCAGGGGGAGAAGGATTGAGCATCCTACGGACAGCTCTCTTTCTCTGGGGGCAGGGTGGGCAAGTGCCCTGCACATGACAGACCCCTAGCAAAGGCTGAGGGTCCAACAAATACTGGAGCTCACATTCAATGGAGGCTGGGCGGACGCTGGACATCATTGCACGTCCCCGCCTTGGAGGAAAACTAAGAAAATGGAGTGGAGAGCCTCTGTCTACATGAAGCCCTCCCCAGGCTGCAATTAGCCACTGCCGCCACACTCCCAACCAGACACTAGTTCCACGGCACCGGAATTAGGGGAACGGGCACCGTGGCCCCACCCTCCGGGAGGCAAGCTGGGGGTAACCGGGAGTTGCAGCACTTGGCGGTTGGTGGGAGTTTCGGGGGCTGTGACCGGGGCAGAGACAGGATGGAGGTCTCCTGGGAAAAATGATAAATAAAACAAACAAAAAAAAGAGTCAACTATTTCAACTCAAGATTATTCTCCACTGGTATCTCACTCCAGCAGCCCTTCACAAATGGGGTTTCCTCCCACAAGCAGAATGTTGGAGATGTTGGTGTAGCTAGGCCAACATCTTGCACCTCTTGTGGCAATGTCCTGCTCTGGTCTCCTTCTTGTCCACTGTAGCAATGGACTGCTGTGGGGTGCTGGGACAGCCTATTGATCTTTCCAATCCTATGCTTCTACTGGGCGATACTACCTCTCTGACACTACTTGAGCCACAGCAATGGAACTGGATCCTGACAGCTCTCTTAGAAGCCAAACGGCTCTTATTGATGACCTGGCGACAATCCTCCCCCCTGGCCATTGCTCAATGGCGCTCTGCCCTGGTCTGGCTTGCCACTTTTGAAAGGTTCACCTATGTTAACAGAGGACAGCTCTCATTGTACCACTGTAAATGGGATGCATACCTTAACTCATCACTTTGTCGGGCACCCCCCCCTCCTACTAACCCTCCTACTTAAAAGCTTGGCGAGTTTAACCTCCCCCAAATAACTAGTGTGACTGTTAGGATATTGATACAGATTTCATATGCCCACTCTGTATGCTTAAACATCACCTTACCAGTTCCCACTTTCACTCTTTTCTTTCCTCTCTGTTACCTTTAAATGTAATATTGGACTTGGCCTAAGTTGCCAAGTGAAAGAATAGTCTACACTGCTAATTAGACTCTATGGCCCTTAACTTGTTACCTATGTAAACACCAATGACGTAGCAAAGATCTGACCTAAGGTTTATTATCCTGGCTGTATAGAATGCTATGGGATTATTATCCTGGGACTATTATAAGCTGATACAGTAGTTACGGGTAATTCTTTCTAGATGTATACAGTTATTCTTGTCTGAGATAAGAACACTTTTCCATGTGTCCAAATATGTATGCTCCAATGTTTGTGGAACGTACTTAATGAATAACAATAAAAACTATTCTATAATAAAAAAAAAAAATTTATTGGAAACCTTAAAGGTAAAGTCCCTTCAACCTATTTTTTGTATACCTGTGTAGTTTGTAGGTATGAACAATGATTCCCCCTCTTGCATCCCCTGAATTTCATCCCAGTTTAAATATAAATGAGGTTGCTTAGCACTGTTTTGCTCTGGTGTAAAAACCTGTTTGTCTCCATTGCAAAGGTCAGGACCCCATTCATGCAACGTATCATGGGAGCTGATGATGTGTACCTGCACAAGTCAACAGAAGTTATACTCTCATTCAGTTCTATTACATGTCTTGTGAAGTCCCTGTATTCTTGAAAAGCATTATTTTCCTAACTCAGATGCGCTTTAAACTATAAGAAATGGCAGAGCACTTACCATGACTTGAAAAGTTTCATGGCCTGCATAAAACAAGAACATAAGAATTGCAGAGGACAGCAACAGCACTGACTAATACAGTTTAACTACTGTAGGCGTTAGCACTAAAACATCAAAAAATTCCAGGATGCCTTATGTCAGTTGGGTCATGACCTTTGTAAAGAGTCAAGCAGGTTTTCACACCAGATTTTAAGTACTTTCATTTCATTTAAATCCTGATAAAATTAGGAGAGTGCAGTAGAGGTAATCATTGTTCATGCTACAAATTACACAGGTGAACAGAATAAAAGGCTGAGGGGACTTTCCCTTTAATATCCATGGGTTTTCCCCCATTGCTAAATCTACCATGCCCAAAAACAGAATCCCTCAACTCAGGTTGAAGGAAAAACAGTAGAAACATGCCATTGGCTAGCAGACAGTGCAGCTGTCAAATGGAGGAGCAAATTAAAACACAAATGCAGCACATTTGAATGATCTTAGCAATCAAAAATTATACGTACATATTGCTTGTAACAGTTATAAAGCAGACTGTATCTGAATTTCTTTTCTTTATTGGTGATGTCTCTAAATTCTACAAGTTCTGATGTGTGGTGACATGCTGCTTCTAGAAACTACAGTAGCCTATTGTTTTCCACCAGGGCCTCTTGACTGATGAGATATGTCTGTCCTAAATGGGACCATTTTAAACTGCACCTTGGTGCCAAAGTATTTCGAAAAGTGAGATGAAACAATAGACTACCTGCAATGTCTGGTGCTAACTCTCACAAAAGAGGGCAATTACATGGGCATCAGCTAAAAACAGGAGCCATTCTCTAGTTAGAATGCTAATAGCTGTTTGGGAGAAGAAGTCTTATCCTTGAATTCTGGGAAAAGAAGGATCTGGAGAGTCCTTCTATAGCCATTGAGGTGTGACACAGAATGAAGTGGGCTGAGGCAAGGCACATTGCATCCTGGGAGCTCTGGGTGTGTATCTTTTTACCTAGTTAGCAAAGGGAATTCAAGCCTATAGTAGTTCATCTTCCCATTGAGAAGAAGTACAAGACTGGGTTGACTGTGTGCAATAGATGAGGGCCAGTTCGAAGAGAATCGTTTGCTGGATGCAGAAGAAGAAAAAGGAACAGTTCTTTATGCAAAGAGCATTGCTGACTGTGTGCAGTAACTTTTAAGATCTTAGGGCAAAACATAGAATTTAAGTCAGTTTAGGTAGCATTTTCCTATTCTGTACCTTTGTGTTTAAACTTGTTTACTCTAAGTCTCCTAGCATGTAGTGCGGGCCCATCAGTGCAGTGGTAGCACTACCACTTGTGACATTGGTGACCCGGGTTTGTACATGAGCCTGGGTCATCAGAGACTGGTCAAGTGGAGGAGGATCAATGGTCCCTGAGGACGCTCTACTCCTTTGGGAGGAAGCACTGCTTGCTTCGCTGTGACATTGCCACCTGAGTGACCACAGGTGGTAGTGCATCGAAGCCATGATGGGTGAGCAGGCGCTTCCCAGCCAGGACGTCCACATACTTGTGCACAGACATCCACTTGGCCCAAGCCCATGAAGTGCTATGGGGAAGGGACAAACAGGTGAAGAAAAAACCCTCCTTCACCTGCAGCAGCATGACACAGCCTCTCTTCCGCAGACCCCAGTCCCTCACTGGCGGCAGTCTATGGGGCACTGACTGGTCAGAAGGCAAGTCCTTGGGACAGCAGATGACAGGGCTAGGAAGGAAGAGAGAGCAGCCAAAGACAGGCAGGCGGGAATGGAAAGAAATACAACAAATTAAAATAAATAAATACATTTCCTAGCATGTGTATAGTTCCCATTAGTTTACTGTATATCTTATACATTTTGTGTGAATGTTAAGTATTTTGTATTTACTGTATCTGTGATTGCAGTATTTTAATAAGTACTGCACTGGTAATCTATTTTCTGGGCAGTTCCATGATCTGCCCATTCAGAGAGCACAACCAACTTAAAAAGTAAAGCTGTGTCTGATACATAGGTGAGTTTAGGTGTACCTGGAGTGCTTAATGAGGTTCATATGTCTAAGAGACCTTGCACTATGTAAGCAAGAGCCTGCCCTTGTTAAAATGTGAGCTGGAGCCTATGATGAGATGTAAAGGAAGCAACCCTGTGTGAATCATGACTGGGTAGACTACAGCATCATTAAAGGAACACTATCAATCCTTTTGCATCATATTATTCATAGTTGAAAACCCAAATTTTATAATTGCTTACCTTCTCAAAAATTCATTGAGGTTGCAGGTTGTTTTATTTGTACCTTTCTTAGTGGAACTGAAATGCATGCTCATGATATAATTATACTCAGCCTTATTTTGTTTAAAATCTTTGATCTACTCTTATTACATACTTCCTGAACATTAGGCACACCCCAAACAGTTCAGTCACTTGTGATGCCATAGTTTCTGTCCTCTCACAGAATCCTGAGTGTCTAGACAATTTTGGGGGCGTCTCCAAGTCCAGGAGAGATGCAGTGGGAGTTGATCAAGGACTGTAAACAGACTTGTTTTTGTGTGGTGACACCAGTATGGTGGGCAGTCTGGTTTTCACTTTTGAAAAGAAAATAAGAAGCAGAATCAAACTATCAGCTACATCAACAATCTCTATAGAATGTGACCAATTATAAGATGTATTTTTTAAACTAGGAACAATTTCAGGACTAAGGGGGTTGAAAGTGTCCCTTTAAGTGATCACATCAGTTCACTACAACCACCTAAGGCAGCCTGTGGGATGTTGTGACAAAAGGTGTCAGTGGTGGGATTGTGTGTGCTTCTTTCCAAATGGGTACAAAGTGGTTGGCATCGGGAAGCTTAGTGGGTCCATGTGCTTAGAATACATAAGAGACTTACTGTGGCAGGACTGGTGCCAAAAGAAAGGGCTTTGCTATGAGAAGAGAAGGTCAGATGTTGCAGAAACCCTCAAGAAAAGTGACTGGAAGAATGATAAGACCTGGGTCACAGTGGAAACTAGCCAGATTTGAGAGTTTGAAGTCAGTGAGAGTGAACGACAGCCCCAAACCATGTGGCTAAGCAACCAGTTCAGATCAAGATGATGAGACTGAAGCTGATCCTATTAAAGGCAAAGATAGACATGGAGCTGCAGAAGGTGATGTTGCAGCCAGAGGAGTAAAAGGCAAAACTGGAGGCAGAGGAGAGATAGCAATGCCAGCATGGTATCCACATGCAGCAGGAGTGAGTGCAGCAGTGCTAGCATGAAATCCAGATGGGAGCAGCAGTTTCTGGAACAAGAGAGAGGGAGAGAACATTAGAAAGAGGTTGAGATTCGGTGACAGAAAGTACTGTACTGTTCCCCTTAAATTATTACACTAGGAAAACAGACCTACAGGGTTTAGATTTGGGCTGGGAAACCAAATTTATTACATTTTTAGGTATAAACATTAGCACGAATTTTGTTTCTATGGTTAAGGAGAATTTAACAACTTTAATTCAAGAGATCGCAGATGATCTCAAGAGATGGAGCTCAATTTCCCTATCTTTGTGGGGCAGACTAAATCTTCTAAAAATGATTGCTCTCCCAAGGATACTTTATCCATTAGATATGCTAGGATTCTACCTTTCAAGGGATTGGTTTGCTAAAGTACAGAAGATTTTTAACTCCTTCTTGTGGCAAGGCAAAACATCTCGTCGATCATACCTGAATCTGTCAGCTCCCAAACATAAAAGGCGGTCCTTGCCTTCCTTTAAGTATTACCTGCCCAGCATATGTGTAAGTTGACCTTATGGACCAAGGAAGGGGACAGGCAGAATATTTACCCCTTTGGCTAGATATCGAGCAGGGTTTGGTGAGGACGGTTAAAAGTTCTTTATATGCTTTACTGTTTACTCCTTTGGCCTCTATACCTAGATTTCTTAAAATAATCCTTTAGGATAGTCAATCAGGCTTATCACCAGTTGCAACGTTATTTGGGCGTCGTTGGTGGCTATCGGCGCCTAACCCATTTGGACAATCTCCAAATTAAAATTGCGGGCACTCCTATACCTGTAGCTTTTTGGCCCCAAATAAGTAATCTGTCAGTAGCCAATTTTTGGGATCAGGATGGCCCATGTTCATTTGGGGCTCTGAAAAAAAGCTTGGGTCTCACGGATGCAGACTTCTTCAAGTGGTTACAGCTTAATAGAGCTTTAAAACAGCTATTTTCATCGGTTTCCTTGACGGATCGGGGGAAATTAATGTTGAATCCCTTTTGAATGCAGCGAGGCAACCACATGCAGTCTCCAAGGTTCACAAGCTCCTCCAAGATTGGGATCACAGGCTCCCTTCTGGTATAGGCTATTATTGGGTAAAGTTCTGAACATAAGTGACTACCCGGAGTTTTGGAAAACACTTTGGTTGAACACATACAGATTTATTAAACAAGATAGGCTTAGATTGATACATTTCAATATCTTGCATCATCTATATCTAACTCCTACCCACCTATTTAGAAGGGGCGCGCTCAGTTCACCTTATTGTTGGAAGTGCAAAAGAGAAGAGGGAACCCTATATCATTTATTATGGGTATGCCCGGAGATCTGCAGTCTCTGGAGGACTATGAGCAATATGCTAGACCCTATCCTTGGCTCAGTAAAAATGGATATTCCCGAATTTTGTTTGTTGCTTGCTTTCTCTACGTCTGCTCCTAAAGCTTGTCAGGCACATGTCTCTCTTGTTTCAGCTGTTATGAAGTTGTTAATACTTAGACATTGGGCGTCGGATAAGGTTCCAACTCTTGTGGAGTGGCATAGGGAATGCACTCTAGCATTGCAACTTGAAAAGCACATTGTTTTTATGTGGAAAGAGATCATTATACTTTTCTCTGGGGCTCTTTAGAACACTTTTTGATGACCTGGAAGCCGTAAAACTAAGTAGCATTGATTTCTGAAGCAAAACCTCTTTTACTATTTTCACTTGATTTGATGATCTACAATTTAGGGACAGGGAGGGGGAAGAGGGGTGGGTCTGGGGGTATTTTTTCTTTGTTGTTTTGTTATTGTTATATCAGCAGAATGTGCTATGCTTACAGAATCATTGCTGTAGACAAGAGAATTTGCACGTTCAGTGAAACACGTCATGCTTATGTATATGTTGTTTTATCGTAGTGGTAAAAAGCAATAAAATTTTAATTACAAAAAAAAGAAAGTACTGTACTGTCATAAAACAAAAGTAGTGGCATGGGTGGCCATCCCAAAGAAGCCAAAATCCACATTAGTGAGGGTAGCAATCTTGACCTTTTTCTGACATTTTTTGGAAGAGTATGTGAGCAATTTAAACTGTACAGGGTTTCTTGGGTGGCTCACCTCATGCTATAAGTCATGTGTAAAGCCTTAAAGGTATTCATCAGAATGGACAATGCAGATTGCATGGGCTATGTCAAAATAAAAAATGTTTTACTGAACTGTTTGGAATTGACTCCTGAGACATATAGGCTCAATTTTAGAGGGCTAAAGAAACCAGCGGGGGAAGTTACATGGAAATGAACAGTATGCTCAGTTGTGCAGTGGTTTAGAAAGATGGTTGGAGGGAGCCAAAGCAGTTACTGTTGAACAAGTAAAAGATGTGTTATTGATGGCACATTTTCTCTGGATGGTGTCTGAAGAATTATAAGTGTTGTTGGACCGATTACCCAGCACTATGAGTTTGCATCTGGCAGGCCACATATCCAGTGAAAACACAGTGGGGGAGAGACATAAGTAGATTTTAAAAAAGTCCTGGAGGGCAGCCTAAACTAAACCAGCTTCAGCTGAACCTGAACCCAAGGTAAAATATTAATGCTCCCTAAACTAAGGAGTCAGGGAAGTGGAGGTGATATATATACCAGAAACCAGGGCAGGTATTTATCATACTATTACCTAAAGAATAGAAATAAGAGGCAGAGTGCAAAGAGAGGGCATAACCCGGGGGGGGGGGGCATTTAGTAGCCTGTGTTGAGAATGCAGTCCTTGCTAATTTCACTGCTATACTATGGCTTTGTTAATGAGAAAATCACACAGGGGTTAAGAGACACAGGTTCTTTCATTTCTTTGGTTAAGCAGAATTTAATAAATAAAGAAGAGGTTCTGTAAGGCAGTTCTCCAAAATTTAGAGAGTGGCCGACCCAGTGGGCTCAGTGCCAATGGCAATTGTCTTCCTGAGCTGGGAATATAGCCAAGGGATACATGAGGTGGTAGAAGAAGTACTAAATACCCCTGCTGATGTGATCATGGGCACTGATTTTCTCTATCTTACTATCTGCAGTCAAGCCAAGAGACAGGTTACTGAGAATCTAGAGGGGCCAATGCAGCCAGAGGAAACCCTACCTCAGCAGCACAGGAGCAGACAACTGGGCTGATGGACTAGCTGGGAGCAGCTTTGCAGGGCCACAGACACAGATGGTGGTGACCCCACCTCACACCCCATCTGTGGACAGGTCTCCCACTTATGGAGAAAGAGTGCTTTAGGGAGTACCAAGCATAAAGAGCCTAGCAGGGCTCAATAAGCTGACCCAACCCTGCAGAAACAGAGAATTTGCAGCCCTGGTGGACTGTCCCTCTCAGGGAGAAGATAAGGAGGAGATACACTGGTTGAACAGATAGTGAGTACCTAAGGAAGGGCCAGAGGAAAAGGTGCTGTGGCCGCAGATAGTGATCACTTAGGAATGCAGGAAGCAGCTCCTGGCCCTAGCCCATGATGACATTCTTTTCTCAGTACACCTGGAAGTGAACCAAACAAAACGGTGGCCTATGAACAATTTCTTTAGGCCCAATATCTTTAAAGATGTGGCAGACTACTGCTGGACTTGTCTGCAGTGTAAGAGGGTGAGTAGGGTTAGGGACAAAGCAAAGGCAGCTTTGTTTCCCCTACTATAACTGAGGATCCCTTTCAGATGGTAACTGTGGACATTGTGGGACCACTAAGCTCCCCAAGGGTACCAAGAAGTGGTGGCTATATCCTCCTAGAGGTGGGGAAGGTTGCTGATGAACTTCTGGGGATATTCAGTCAAGTGGCATTTCCCCAGGAGATTCTGCCTAATCAGGGCACACATTTTATGTCAGCCTTAATGATAGGTCTGTGAGAGAAGTGTGGGGTGTGGCAGGTCAGAGTCTCCTCATATTATTATTCCTAGATTTATGTCTTGGTTGACTGTTTTAACCCTGCCCTTATAGCAATGTTTATTTTTTTTTTTATACTTTATGTTTATTGTTTTCTTAAACAAGCATACAGTGTATGAATCTGATGCAGTACATTAGGATTTAGCCAGACATATTGAGGGAAACACCCCTCTTAATACTAACATTAATCATACCGTGCTACAACTATAAGATATGTCATGGAGGATAAAGCAAAGGACTATAAAGCCCTATTTTTACAAATATAAAACATCATAGGATAAGCTGTGTTTTTTTTCAGAACATGAGCTGCACGCTATATCAATAAAAACCAAAAAGTTAACAAAAAGGTTACTTAAATTTTGTCTCTGATCTGAGACTATCAACGCAGCATGCCTTAGCTGAAAATTAATGTACCGTACTGGTACTGCAGAATGCGGGTAATAACAAGAGCCCCACCAGATATATTTGTCTCCTAATACACAGCTTTAAAGGCTTTTTGTTTAAGAATAACCCACATTCAACTATTCAAGTCTCTAGAATATATCCCACACAGAAAGAGAGCAGCATTCCCTCCCCTATTCAACGCAACCTTAATGATTCAGGGCAGTCTACACCTAGAGACTGAACCTCTCCCCAGCAAAAAAAAAATGTAAACAGAGATTGAGAGTAACTGTGCCCTCTCAGGAAATTACGAGCTTAACAGACCTGAAATTTTTTTTAAATAACAACTTACAGTCCTTTAAGTGTCCAACTCTTCTTCATCCTCAGTATCCGATCTGGATGACTCCCGCTTTCATCCACATGGCTTCACAAACTTTTGGGCCCATCTTAAAGCGTCCGCTGGATCTGAGAAAATAAAAACCTTGCCCTGGTGTGTGAGTCTCAGCCTCGCAAGGAAAAGCATATTATGAGGAATGTTCGCTACACGTAGCATCGCCCTTGTCCCGTCGAACTTCTTCTTTTTCTGCCGAGTTGTAAAACTTAAGTCTGGGTATAAGGAGACTCTTTCTCCATCATGTAGGAGAAAACGCTTCTGCCTGGCCAAAGACAAAATAAAATCTCGTGTTCCCATACTGTTCAGGATTGCTACAATTGCCCTTGGGAAGTCCGTGTTGCTGGGCCTGCTCCGGAAGGCAACTCGATAAGCCTTTTGAATCCCCATGTCCTCTCCTGCAGGGGCTGACCCAGTTGTTGCTCCAGCCAATCTTTCAAGAAAAGACTCAGATGGTCTCCCTCGCTGCACTCCTGGATGCCGATTATTCTGAGATTCATGGCCCGAGCCTGATTCTCTAAGTTTTCGAGACGGGCCCTCAAATTAGTATTTTCTTTCAGAAGATTTTCCGCCATCCCCATCGCGGCTTCAGACTGCTTTTTCGTCTACCATCTCCGTCTTTGCCATGTTAAAATCTGTCTTGAGGAGCGTTACTCTATTTGTGAGGAGATCAAAGCTTTCTGTGAACCCTGCCATTGATGCCAGCATTTGGTTCATTTTCTGACCCAAGGTCTGAAGTGTCTCTTCTTCACATTCTGTGGCGGATTCTAGCGGTGCTCGGCCTAGCATCGATCGTGGTGCTGCCGTGCCCAAATTTGCTCTACTCGTTGCGTTCTCCCCAGTCGTCCTATCTTTCTTTGGATTTCCCATGTTAGCCTTCTCGTATTAATGGATCGTGTTGTATGTAGTCAGATAAGTTTTTCTCAATTAAAACTTTTAAAATTTAACTTTTTTCCTTCCAATACATGGAGCTTCTTGTACCTGCGACCATTCATCTCAGGCTCCACAGCGCCCCCCCACCCTTATGGCAATGTTAAGAGCATTTGCTGACCAACATAAAAGGGACTGGGACAAGTATTCACCCCATCTGATATTCACCTTTGGGGAAATCCCACAGAAGTCAACAGGATTTTGATCCTTCAAGGTCCTGTTTGGCCACAGGGTGTGGTGGTTCTTATATCTGGTAAGAGGTAAATGGGAGGGTTAATGTGCCTTATAATGATAATTTGTTGAGGGAAAAGTCCTGAACTTCAGGTCATGGCTCAGGTAGTTCATGGAGCTCACCCAGGAACACCAAACTGCTGCAAAACAGAGATAAAAAATGTGATACAACTGTGGGGCCAAAGCCTGAAAGTACAAGGCTGGACAACATGTGAAAGTACTCATCCCGGTATCATAAAAAAAAGTACAGACATCATCGGAGAGTTCATGCTCTGTAACAAGGAAGGTGAATGAGGTAACCTATGTGGTGTAGCTGCCCAACAGTTGGAATAAACAGAGAGTTTATTATGTAAATATAGTGTATGGTGGAATGCGGTTGTGTATGGAAATTCATACACCTCAAAAAGTAGTTCTGCTTCAGTAGTGATGTCCTCACTAACACAGAACGACTTTTCATTCTGCGTTAGTGAGGACATCACAATGCAACCTCCCCCACAAGTGCCATTCATAGTACAGGGGGTGGTTAACGACTCCTGTGCGCTAGCTGGTCGGCGGGCTGAAGAAACCAGGAGTGCGGTTCTCTGGCGGCAGATGCTGGCTAAAGAAATCAAGTAATCCTGTTTGGGGGCACCATACACTATATAGAACAGTGTATGGCCTCCCAAACAACTTGGCAATTCTTCCCCCTCATGTTTTCTATGACAGCAGTGGGACCCCTCGAGCTTCTCTCTCGAGGTCATCGGCCATCATAGAAAACACTCGGGTGAAGAATTGCCTTGTTGTGTATGGGACGCCATACACTAGCTTATATATGATGAAATCCTACCATGACAGAAAGGAAATGGTTCTAGAAGAGTGTAGCTACTCAGAGCAGGCAAAAAATGGATTAGGACTGCACAAAGAGGCACACACAAGTTACAAGTACATGCCAATACAAGGGGAACACATGCAAGAAAGCTTCTTTGTGTGTATTCCTCTTGTACTGGTGTCTGTAACATGTACCTTTAGTGAGTAAAGTAAAACTTTCTAGCAAGCAAAAGTTTGTGTGCGCCCTTTGGTGCAGCCCTAATTTGTTTTTGTTCACCCATAATGGGGGCTATACATCAACGTGGGATCAGTGATGCATGAATCGCTTGTACCCTGACTACATAGCTCCTCATCTGCATGGTATGTACAGTACTACCTCGCATC
Organism: Neoceratodus forsteri; assembly: GCA_016271365.2. NCBI lineage: Eukaryota > Metazoa > Chordata > Ceratodontiformes > Ceratodontidae > Neoceratodus > Neoceratodus forsteri. Next base: position 743,469,930 of record CM057459.1, read on the forward strand.
TCTGCAGGGCACCTGTCCATTGCCTCACCCCTGCAGTACACTGCTATGTGGGGGGGGGCAGATAGAGGGGCACAGGTGAGCATCCAATCAGACACCCGTCCCTGGTCCCAAAGTGGATCTCCTGCTTGGCACAAGCAGGGATTCTGGAAAGGAATGGGTCTGAAAATGTTAAAAGTACACGAGAGTGCCCAAATGGATGGCCCCAGCCCTCCCTATCAGCCCAGTGGGTTGGGGCAGCACAGTGGGGGGATTCCTTGTCCCACTGCAGCTGGGGGGTGTCACAGGGGGGCACAAAAGATATGTCATGATCCCTGCTGCTGTATCCTGCACCCCCCTTGCCAAGAACTTCATGCCATTGTGAATGATGCAGAGTGTAGCACATACCCAAACATGACCCAGAATCAGCTGCATGCATTGCTGCGTGACTGGCCACAAGATTCAGTGTGGAAGGGACATGCATCTCTTCTGTGAATACCACCAGGGTTCCACTGGAACCCCAGTGCATGGCATTCAGTCATAAAGTTGCCTGCATACCATAGATCTGTAGTATGTAGGCAATCCACACATTAATGAATAGACCCCATTAAAAGGGGTTAGCCACTCTTATGTTGGACCAGCATTGCTCGTTTAGATGCACCGACATGTTTCTCATTGCTTTGTGTGTAACTACTCAGAGGAGGCAAATGGAACAGATCTACTAGTAGATCTCCTTAGTGAGGATCAGGAAGAATACTTTTATGCATGCCATCACACTTTCTGAGCAGCTCACATGCTCAAGCAACAGAAATGGTTGGGTACTAAAGACATTTAAAGAAATGCTAATAGGGGAACCAGAACACACCACATTGGCTAAGCATCATGTGGATATGGAGACCCAAGCCTCACTGAGGCAGACACCCTATAGGGTTCCTGAGGGTGTGGAGCATGTTATAGAGGCGGAGTGTAACGAGAGTCTGGCTCTTCGAGGCATACAGGAGTCCAGCAGTTTGTGGGCCTCCCCCACTTTCTTGGTAATTTTGTCCCTGCTCTATGGCATTCACTCTGTTTTTGTACTTTGGATACAAAACAGCCATCAATTTCTGGGTTAAAAAAATGCTATCTCCCTGCTTTGCCCAGTTGCTCATGTTTTTTTTTTATTTTATTATATATCCTACTTGTTTATGTGTTGAGCTGTGAAAGATTGTATTTATATTATGTTAAATGCTCTTTTTATTCATTCTTTAATATTTTATACGTTTTGTACACTGTATTGAAATGAATATATGTGCAACCTGTACTGTTTTTGAATTGGGTCCCCATTGCAAATGCACCTTGTTCAGTGGGTCTTAGCCATTAATAAAATGAAATGAAATAAAATAAAATGAAATGAAAAAAACGGCGATTCCCAAACAGGATGAGACCACAACGTTCTGCATAGACTACCGCAAGCTTAACAGCTGTTTGGAGTCTGACACATACCCAGTAACTAGGACAGATGAGGTCCTCAAGAAGTTAAGGGGCCAAGTACTTGACCGCTTTCTCTTTGTTTCATTCTGTTATTACTCAGGAATGTGTGTTACTGCTGAGTCCCCGATCTACATCTCATTAATCAGTTGAAAAACACGAAGTGAAAAACACACATGCACACACACACTTCAAATTCATGATTACATAAAGGCACTGCAGACTATGGAGGCATGCCACAGCAGATCGACCCCAAAATTTACACATACAAGTACAGAAGAAATGTAAATAGATCTGACACCTCTCAAAGCATGGCAGACAGCAACTTGGTATGCGGCAGACTGTATCATGATCAGACAATACAAGAGGAGGCACAAATGTGTGATTTTAAATAAAACATATATAAATACATAAAACCAGTTAATATGTACAATGAACAGGAAACAAAGACTACAATAGCATATCACATTTCTATTATGTGACAGACTAACTTGGAGAGCAACCACACACTCATCATGCCAGACAACCAGAATGAAAATATGCACTAGCATTTGTATCCAAAAATAAGTTTATTCAAATACTGAGATAGTGACTAACATCATGAATGAAAATTACCTAAAAAAGCTAGGTTTTGGATGTACAGATGCCAGCTACTTTTGACACGCCTGACAGCCTTTTCTCCACAGGTCAGAGTACAGAGGCTGAGACGTCACGGTATCTGTCAACTTGAATGAATGAATGGCACAAAAGGAACTTCTACACTGACAAAAGTTTGTGTGGGAAAACACAATATTGGTACAAAACAACGGTTTCAATGATGCTTCACACAAATTTTCATTACATTCTAAAGCTGACTCACTCATTTCACAAGCCCAATCTCAATTTAGAAAAAGCCATTTTACATAGATACATAGATACATAGACAGTGTCGGCAGATAAGGGCCTATGGCCCACCTAGTCTGCCCATTTGAGCTTGTAAGGTCAGTTTGTTTTCCTAGAAGTCTGTTTCCCCTTACCCCTGCCCTCTAGAATTCCTTTATGTCTATCCCATGCATTCTTAAATCCCGTGATTGTTTCAGCCCCCACCACTTCCTCTGGCAGGGTGTTCCACTTGTCCACCACCCGTTCTGTGAAGAAATTCTTTCTCATGTTTCCTTTGAATCGTCCTCCCTCCAACTTCATCCCATGCCCTCTAGTCCTGAAACATCTTTTCGCTTAAAAATAGTGTTTTCCTGCACCTTGTTCCTCCCTGTAAGATACTTGTATGTCTCTATCATATCCCTTCTCTCCTCCTCTCCTCCAGGAGTACATGTTCAGTTCCTTCAACCTGTCTTCATAGGACTTGTGATGCAACCCATGCACCATCTTTGTTGCCCTCCTCTGAACCTTCTCTACCCTGTCTATGTCCTTACGTAGGTATGGTCTCCAGAACTGTACACTGTACTCCAGGTGGGGCCTCACTAGTGTCTTGTTTAGCGGAATTATGACCTCCCTTTTCCTGCTGGTGGTGCCCCTGCCTATACATCCCAGCATCCTATTTGCTTTACCTGATGCCTTGTCACACTGTTTCCCTACCTTGAGGTCATCAGAGATGACAACCCCAAGATCCCTTTCCTGCTTGGTGCATGCTATATCCTCACCCCCCAACTGATATATTGTGCCAGGGTTTTTGTGCCCCATATGCATTATCTTGCACTTCTTTGCATTGAATTTCAACTGCCAAACCCTTGACCATTCTTCAAGTTTCTGCAGGTCCTTCTCATTCTGTCTACACCCTCTGGTGTGTCTACTCTGTTACAGAGCTTTGTGTCATTAGCGAACAGTGAAATTCTGCCTTCTAGATCCTATGCAATGTCACTGATGAAGATGTTGAATAGGACCGGTCCCAGCACTGATCCCTGTGGTACCCCACTGGTTACTCTTCCCTCTGTGGAGTGACAGCCATTTACCACCACCTCTGTGTCCTGCCACCCAGCCAGTTACCTACCCACCACACTACTGTCCTGCCCACACCCATATTCCCCAGTTTGTGTAATAGTCTTCTATGTGGCACAGTGTCAAAGGCCTTGCTGAAGTCCAGATAGGCCATGTCCACTGCCTCCCTGATCCACCTCCCTAGTCACCCAGTCAAAAATTCAATAAGGTTGGTCTGACATGACCTCCCCTGGTGAAACCATGCTGCCTTGGGTTCTGTAGTCCATTGACAACCAGGTGTTCCACCAATCTCTCCTTCAGTAGTGCTTCCATGATCTTTCCCACTACCGAGGTGAGGCTGACTGGTCTGTAGTTCCCTGCTTCCTCTTTGTTCCCACTTTTGTATAAAGGGGACTACATCTGCTGTCCTCCAGTCTTTGGGTACCTCCCTGTTTCCAGTGATTGGCTGAACAGGATAGCCAGAGGTTCAGCCACCACCTCTCTTAGTTCTTTAAGGACCCTGGGGTGCACCCCATCTGGCCCCATTGCTTTATCAGCTCTTATTACTTCCAGTTCCTTCAGGACCCTTGCTCGTGTAAAGACTTGTGTCCATTTCTGCTGCCTATTCTCACCCCTTGTACTCCCTTCAGACCCATTACCCCTCTTCCTTAGTAAAGTCTGAGCAGAAATACCTGTTCAATATGTCAGCTTTATTGTTGTCATCCTCACGGGCTCCCATCCTCCCCTTCAGTCTCACTATCCCTCCCTTTGTCTTTCTTTTTTCACTTATGTACCTGTAAAGGTTTTGTCCCCTTTACCCATTGATTTTGCAATGTGTTCTTCTGTCTGAGCTTTGGCTTCCCTTACTGACTTCCCTGCCTCAATTTTTTCTCCTGGTACTTCTCCCTATCCCTTCTGCCTGTGTCTTTTTGTATTGCCTGAATGCAATCTTTTTGGCTTTCACTTTCTTTGCTACCTCTTTGGAAAACCATAATGGTCTCCTCTTCCTTTTCCTCTTGCTAACCTGCTTAATGCATAATTCTGTTGTTCTTATAATCCCCATTTTAAATACTGCCCACTGTTCCTCAACCCCTGATTCCTGTCCCATTCCCATTTACATTTCAACTATGAGCTGCTGTCTGCTTTACAACCTTAATTTCCAGGATAAGAAGAGAGAGTGATGGCATGGCTACAGCTTGAGGAAGTCAACTGACTTAAATACACAGACAGACAGACAGAGAAAGGTGTAAACCCTTAGACAGGGAGGAGTGTGATAGGGGAGGTATTGCGTAAGGAGATAATTGGGTAAATAAATTGGAGTTGCTTTGGGTCCACATTTTTTGTCTTAAAGAAACAGCAGCACAATTCACAACTTGAATGCAGCATTGCCTCAGAGGATATGGTGGCTGGAGAAGAAGAATCAATACAAAATGAAATTTGGCAGCTTACATACTACTCATGTGTGCATCCATTTGATCAGTTTGTTCTAAAGTGACAACAGGTGAGAGATGCACATTAGTCACTGTTTTTCTTTTGTCCCTGCTAGTGAGTTTATTTGCAATATTAATAGTCAACAGCTAAGGCCACATTGACTGGACTGACCACAAGGTGATCCACTGCAGTGTTGAGTCCATTTGTTTGTGTTCGTCTCCCAACCACATACCCTCTTTGGCCTATTGGATCTAAATGTATGCCTGATACCCACAACAGAACTTTGTTTTGTGGATTTTATTGTTTAAGTTATCAAAACAGCATGTAAAAAGAAAATTAACATGATAAAACAAAATACAAACGTCCAAGCTGAAAACGAACAGCCCTTTTTTGCACTGCTAGTAATACACTTTGTGAACTTTGGGAGCAAAGGAACATTTAGGGTCTCTCTGTCTTGAAAATACTCCTCCAGATGTAAGTGATATACAGTACATCACTGTTTCTCAAATAGGGATCTGTGGCCAAATGCAGCCACCAGCACAGTTATGAGTGGTACATAACTTTTTGGTACTCCAATTTAAAGAAGAAAAGTGATGGAACTGACCATTTTCCCCTTTAAAAAAGAAGCAAAATGTCAAGAGGAATAAACAGCAGGAATTAAATAATGTATGACAAATATATTTTATTGCAAGGGAGGAAATAAAAAAAAAAAGTGAGTGAGACCATGAGTAAATTCTGTTGGCCGTACTCTGAGTCTTCAAGACTTGAGGACCACTGCTGGTACAGGCTGGCTGAGTTATGCCAGGGTACACTTCATGGTAAATAGAGCCAGCCCTGTAAGCTCCCCCCCTCAAAAAAAAATCCTGCAACACTTATCCATTGTAATGTGAGGAATACACAATTTCTTTGATCAGGGAGACAGCCAATAATGAATTCTACTAACCAACACTGGAATTGTTGTTCGTGCTCTCTGGTGTCCACCTCACTTGACTTGGGTTGGTGAAGCATTTCAACTGAGCAGCACACCCCTCAGGAATTCCTGTTCTGTACACCTCTGGGCTGCAAGTACATACCTTGCTAATCTTTATCTGAGTTTACTTTCCATATCAGTCAACTTTCTTTGTAAAGTTTGTTGACAGACTAATTCAATGGCAGTTTCCATTACGATATTGTAGCCTTGTGTGAACAGATACCCCCACCCCACTGATTTTGTTAAAATAAGATTTAAAAACAAAACAAAACAAAAAAATACAAAAGTCCCGCACAAGCCTAACAATCAGCCTGGGGGCATGCTATTAGAACAGAAGAGGACTAGAAAATCAGGAGATACTAGTAGGTTCTTACACTGAGGCCACTACAATCTGCCGTATGGTAGCTGAATCATGGCAATTATGGAGCTGCACGCCCTGCTTAATGTTCCCATCATGAAGAATGATTTACTAACTGTGATTTTAAAGAACTGATAGATATCTCTGGGTGGTGTATATTATTATAATTTGGTTTGCTGCATATAACATCATCAGATATCAGAGGGACAGTGATCTTTTCTGAACATGCACCCTTGCCTAAAGTGACAAAAATGTACTTTATTCATAGTTACAGAATCACAATGAATGTGTCAACAAAAGCAAACCCTTGTTCCTCAAAACTACTTTGAGTCAGCAGGTCCTTCATAAGGAATAAAATGCCCTCATGTCATAAAACAACTAAGACAAAATAAATGCACACACAACACACACACACACACACATATTCTGGTTGAACATAAAGGTGCATCAATGGAATAACCTGCGCAGGCAACCTGGATCTATGTAAGCAATATTTCACATAGAATGACTGCAGATTAATAAATGCTGTGATTTGTTTTTCTTTCCATAATTGAAAACACTCTGATGGCTGTTTAACATTGTTATCACATTTTATTGCCAGTCAAGTACGTGGTTGCACTATGCTCCAAATGGATTTTGACATTCTCATTTCCCATTCATGGTCACTCCCCAGGGAGGACAGTTGAATTTGTAAGAATCTTTATAAACTGTAACATTTAGATGGCAATTAATAGAAAGAATCCATTGCACTACATGCCACCATTTAAACTAACGATTCAACCGTGAAACATTCCTATTCTACATCTGTAACTCCTGCATGTTCAATGCTAATATCAGCAAGCAAATATTAGGAGTTGACAAATGCTTGTTCATGTATGCCTCTGTTTTGTCACCAAATAAGGAATTCCCTTGAAGAAGAAATCTATGGTTTTAGTCTAGGTCTCCTGAGAAAGGATGGTAGCCCTTAGCCAGGCAAACCACCTCAATGCCATTGCATGAGCTAAGACCTGTGAAGCAGAATCATTATTGTCGACAACCATATTTCAGTTCAGTTCAGTTTTATTTTATTGGAAGCATGTATAAAATCAGGCTATTGTTACATACTATACAATTGTTTTTTAAATACTGTTCAGCATAAAAACATCTCAAGACAACAAAGATAGATTATACATAATTTATGCATTAAAGTGCTAAGTGTAACCTGCTCTGATAAACTTAGCTAGTGCAAAAATGAACAGTTCTGATAAGGTATTGAATACATTAATTTATTAGTCCTTACAACAAGAGTATCACTTGTTGAAAATCCATTTACCAGTGACAGCAACCATTTCTTTCTTTCTCCCTCAGATCTTGGGCATTCCCATCTTAATAGATAATCTAATTTCTACACTACAAATGCAGCTATTAATTACAAGCATCAAGGCCATCAAACTTCTCCATCCAACGTATTTTGATATGATTCCCTTGCATAGCTTGGTAAGGGCTTTTCTGTCTTCCACATTTTCACAAAATTGTAGATAGTGATTGAAGTTTGGTTCTTGATAATTACAAAACAGATTTTAGATTCTGTAAAGTCTGCCAACTTCATCCGATGTTTTGTCTGATAATAGTCAGTCAGTCTCAGGATAACATTATTATTGTAACTAGTCTGATAGATTATTATATTTTCAGATCATTTACTCTCCAGCCATGTTTTATCAGATGGCTATTCAGTATCCCAAACCAGGTATTTTTTAGTTTATTTTCCAAACTCTCTAACCGACATTGTTTAATTTCATTTGTTTATTTAAAATCTGGTAAGACCATGAGCAAAATCTGCCCATTTTCATGAACAACCAGCTACAAGAAAAACACAAACTGGGTACTTGGACACTCAAGACATGATACAATATATAAGAAAAAAGATCAACTACATTTACAACTACTGTATTTGAAGCAAGTAACAGTTTTTTAAGATTACATTTAAAAACAGTTAAACTTGACAAACCAACGGTAAGGCTATGAGGTAATGATTTATAAAATTTAGGTAGCTGAAATAACAAAGATCTCTGCCTTAAGCTAGTTTTAACATTAGGAACAGCAAAATATGAAGAAAAGTGAGTTCTTGTATTAATCATCAAAATCTTTGGTTGGAAAAACTACAGTAAAGTTTCTGGGACCTTCCTTAATGCCACCTTTTTAATCTAACAAACCAAGGTGCAGTTTAAACCAAGGTAGTAAGGTGGACCACTGAAGTGCATTTAAAAGAACACAATGATGTGTACAGGCAGGCATTTTAGCGACAAATTTTGCAGTTTGATTATAAAAGGTCTTTACTCTAAACATTTCAACCTCACAGGCAGCAAATATAACAAGTAAGCAGTAATACCCCACAGGGTAGGCGGTATTGGGATTTACCAGACCATCCAGAGATGCAATGAGGCCCAACACTGCAGGTGAAGGGCCTTAAAGCCCCTGAAAGGTCTGGTATATCCCCAATATCACCCAACCTGGAGGGTATTATTGAGCTTAGAAAATGGGCTATATGTGACATTTTTATATGGAATTATAAAAAAACAGAATAAATAAAAGAAAAATGAGTAAAAATCTATTTGAAGTCCTTTCATTGTAAAGTAGTCCCTTTGCTGGTATACCTGCCAGTACAGGGCACTGCAGTGTTTGACAGCTACTTTTGTTTTTAAACTTGTCTTACAGGCAGTCCCTCCCCCCCTTAGGTTACCTTAGGGAAGAACCTAAGCCATAACGTGGCTGGAAGTGGTTGGGCAGCAATGAAGATTAAAGTGTACCAGCATCCAGTCAGGGTGGCTGTGTGAGGTTGGGCAGTTAGATGGAAAGACAAAACACACAAGCACTAGGTAACTGTGTGCTTTTTCAAATGTTGATGCTTAATGAAACTTGTTTCATTCTGAGTAATTTTTTATGGGCAGGGAAAAGAGGCAGGGCAAGCGAGTGAATAGTGTGAGACAGGTGATAAAATAAACAGCTACACAGAGGCTTCTTTGTCTGGGCATTTCATGTTATTTATAAAATACAAATTCAAAATAATTAACAGTATGTGTGGCACTGCTGTGGCTGTACTTTCCTCAGTCTTTCTCCCAGAGATGGAGATGTGCTGCTGGCATAGGGCACCTAACTTATCAGCCGGCATTTGGGGGTGAGTAGGAGCATGTGCATCTTTCTACTGCTGGCAGTGAGAGGTTGACAGCTTTGTTTTTATTTCCTTCATTTGTGTTTTTTTTTCTATGTGTGGCTGTTTACTTACTATAAAATAAACTAGGACAGACAGAGGGGGAGGGACTGACTGGCTGCCAACTCTCCCACTAAGCGAGCCCCCCAAAAATGGTGGCTGCTGAGTTTGAAAAGTCAGGGTGCCCAATGATACCCTACATCATGGAGCATCTCGAATTAGCACTTTTCTTTCACCAGGCATTGTTGTAAAATAAATGCATGTCTGGTTATGGCTTTCAGCCAATCAGCATGCTTTATTTTTCAAGCCCATTTTATTGTATTCCATAATCTATTATTGGAAGCACAAAGCTTTGTGACAAAAGATGTGCAGTGGATGGTATTAAAAATGAATTAAGATTATAAAGGGCTCCCAGCCTCTGATGAAGAATCTTAATAATATATGAAATATGAAAGTTATACATAAGTGAACTGTCAATAAATAAACCAAGATATTTAAAAACTGAAACATGCTCTAGACTAATACAATGTAATATTTTTATGCCAAGGTCAATGTTCACTACAATTTTCTCTTTGAGTTATGGAAAATGAAAGATATGGTTTTTGTGGCATTTAGTACAAGTTTCCTTGATAGAAATCATTGCTGCATTAGACCAAAGTCATGTTGGATTTTATCCCTCAGATCTGTTAGACTATCCCATCTTGTGAAGATCACGTCATCTGCATATAATAAGATCCTGTTTTTTGTGCAAACCGTTGGGAGAGAGTTCAGAAACAAGCTAAAAAATAATGGGCCCAGGATGGATCCCTGGAGAACTCCTACTGCAATAGGTGCCAATGAAGAAAAGGAGTTAGCAATCTTGGTCATCTAGCAATGCCCTCCTTGGTAGTTTCTACATTAGCCCAGCATGGCAGATAAACAGCCCATGTCACCCAGGACCATAATAAGCAGCTGATGATTCATGAGATCAAAAGCATTAGTGAAATCTACATAAACAGCCATAGAGAAATGATCCTTATTCAAAGCCTTGTGAATAGACTGAGTAAAACTCATCAAGGCAGTTTCAATAACGTAATCAGGGCGGAAGCCATACTGGACTGGGGTCAGGATGTCATACTTGTTTAAGTACTCAGGAAACTGATCAAAAACAATTCTGTCCAAAACTTTTGCTAAAGGAGCCAATGGAAATGAGTCTATAGTTTTGAATACTAACAGTGTCACCTGTTTTATGAACAGGGGCAACAGTGGCCATTTTCCACACATCAGGGAACTGGCCTGTGCAAAAAATGTGATTAATAACTTTGTCAAGGAGATAACATAGAATGTCCATAGTGATCTCTACAAGCATGTAGTCTACCTTATCTAATCCTACTGATGGTTCAGGATCCATCTTCAAAATGTATTTATAAATATCATATGGAGTTAGAAATAGTATACAAAATAAAAGGTGAACCCCAACCACTTGTTTGAATGTTGTTATTGCAAACAGGGATGTATTTCTCCAGGTCAGTAAAAAAAAAGTGTTAAAGCCCTCAGCTACCCTACAGGGATCAGTTTAGATTGTTTAGGCAGTCTACTTTCATTCATGTTTATATGACTTTACTGCCAATAGTTTATTATTCTTTTCTGTGCTCAAAATTCCAGTGGAGGCATGTTTGCTTCTTTTCCGAGAGTGACAACAGGAATATCTCTGGGCAATCTCAAAACTGCTCTCAGAAAATATTTCTGAGATTTTTCTAGTTCTGTAATCACAGGATACAATCCCCATATTTCCCAGCCATATAGCAGTTGGGCATTTACTTTAGCCTCAAAAGTATGTTTAAGGGCTAAGAAGGAACTATCAGCAAAGCTTTTAGCAAAACAAAAAACATAATTTGAAGTATTTATACCATCCTGAATTATGAATATGTTATTTTCAAGGCAGTTCCTTGTCAACAGTTATCCCCAAATAACTGTATTGTTCCACCTTTGAAAAAAGGAAAATTCCTATTAACCAGTTTTTAAGGGAGTATCTTTTGCTGTGTAGTACCACAATTTTAGTTTTTTCAATATCCAATTGTGTAAATGAAAGCAAAAGTGTGACCCTCACTGGGATTCAAAGCCAGGACCTCAGCATTCAAGACTGATTTTTTTTTAATGCTCCATGGCTGTATTTAATGCATGTTTTATACCCAGTGAAGTTCTAGATATTAACATAGTGTCCTCTGCATAGATGAGTTGTTTAATGTTTTTACCATTAATTTTTGGTGGAAGCTTGGGGCTAGTGCCTTTACTAAAGTCTCAGTGTACACACTGAATAAGAGAGGTGCAAGCAAGTTCCCCTGTTTATAGCTTTCAAAATCTAATGGTCTTGACATATTTCCATTTTTTTTGATACTCTTAACATTAGCTGTAGTCTCAGAATGTAACATAATGATAATTAAAAATAATCTTTTAGACATATTCAATTCTATACAAATGTCCAATAAAATATTTCTATCGGCATTGTCAAATGCTGCTTTGATGTCTAAAAAGGCTAAATATAGACCACCATTTTGCTTTTACCAATGTATTTGTCAATTAGATAAGTTGGTGTAAATATACAGTATGATCGACTGTGTTTTGCTTTTTCCTAACCCCTACCTGAAAGGTCGATGAGAGCTGATTTTCTTCTAACTAATTTTATAGCAATTTCAGAATCAACCTTGAATATGGCTTTTCTCCAGTAGACAAAAAAGTTATTGGTTGATAGCATGTAGGGTCAATTTTATCACCTTTTTTAAAGAAACGCAATGGTGTTTAGGCATTAAAATTCATATTGCACAAGAGCAGAGTCTTATTAAAAAAAGTATAATAATCATAATTGACAGACTTTAGAGTGAATAAGTAGTACAATGGAGCAATAATCAGGAGAACAGAGAATCAGGGAAGGGCAAGAGAGATGGGATGGGCTGGAATAAGGGAGTGACAGGGTATAGAATAGGGGGTATAGTGAAGGTTAAGGGAAGGGTTTGGATAGGGGACATGAGATTAGAAAGGATCAGTTGGTGGGGGGGGCAGTGAAGCAACTTAAAGAGCCTTGTCAAAAGGGGGAGCAGGGAGGTGAGGCAAAATCAATGGCAACTGCAGGGGTCAGTGGGTGTTAGTGCCTCCCTCAGTCCAGCCTTGAAGTGGTTAATTTTGGAGAGGTTGACAAGGGATTCAGATAGGTTGCTGATCCATAGTGAGGCCCTCAAGGCAAACAAGCACATGGCTTGAGTTGTACAGCAGAAAGGAACAATCAGAGCATTCCTAGACATGCTCCTGGTCGAGTAATTATTTGTGACAGGAATCATTTATTTTAAACTTTTTTACAATTTTGCAAATGTAATCAATGTTTATGAACTTACAGGTCATAAGATGATATACTAGAGTGATTATTAAGTTACATGAGACAGTGAAGTACTGAATACTGATATGTCACACTGGGCATTATAGTACCAGCTTGCTCAAAAAATGATTTTTGTAAAAGAATACCAAGACAAATATGCTTTAAGTTTGTTTTAATTTGGTTTACAGTCCCTAGGAGAAGCCTTCTAAGGTGAAACATCAGGGTTACTGAATGGAATAAGGAATATTTAACAAGAACACTTTTGTGTGGTGGCCTTACTGTGCCAGAGCAGCCCAATCTAATCGTAGCCTTTTTTATACCCATTATTTTAATCATAGGTTCCGATTGATTATTTACTGCTGCTTGAGACTTTAAGGGTGCCTCTAGATGTCTTATCAGGCTTAGTACTGGGTTTTCAGAGCCAATTTTATCTTGTGAGATTAGTGATGATGACAGTTGAGGCATTAATGGACCTTGAACTCTGACAATTTCTTTATCTCCTACTAGTTCTACTTGGGATACAGGGATTAGAAAATAGCAGCAATCTTTTATGATGCTATATTTGATGTCTCCCCATTTTCCTTTTTGGGATTTTTTTTAAAATGTTAGTGGGTTAGTGATGGTTAGCCCCTTCCTCTTAGTATCCATAGTTTGTTTTCAATTGCACTGACCCCAAAATATGCAAAATACAAGACAAGATAGAATAGTAAATATTGCACAACAAACAGTGAAATAATATAATTAAAATAATTAATACTATAGTTAGAACTGTCCTTTCAATTGCTTGTAGTAAAATAGTGTAACCACGCAGTCTTTACGGGCTTCTGTTGCACATAGGAGCAAATAAATCTCACATAAATTATCCATTCCTGAGCTTTGGATAAGCCCCAAAGTCTTGTAAGCAGCATGTCTTCTGCAAGAGTTTCTTTGATCCATTTCCAGCTCCTTCTATGTCAATGGATAGTTTGTTGCAAAAATCCTAGGAAGAGTTTATAAAATAGAGTATGGTCTTTAATGTCCATCTTTCATTAATTTATAATTTTATCAGTCACTTCCTTAATTATCTTAAATACATTTTCAAGCTGACGTGATTATAGTTATCTCAAAAATATATATGCACTTTTGGTGTGTTTTAAGAAATTACCATGTGGCGCTAAACTGATTAAACAGACTCAGTTCACTGTAGCTCCAACTTATGACTTCATTTTAAATTAAATCAATAGTTTATCAAACCCATACAAAGATATTTTAAACTCCATTAGATATGCAAACACAATGTCTAAACACTTTTAACAGCTCTGTACTCGTTTTACAACCGGGAACACTCACAGGCAAAAACATCCTTCAATGGTATGTATATCTAAAATGTTCAAAACAGAATTTCCTCAGAATCAAATTAGCCCTGGAGTATGCCTTCAAACTTGAAAATGTCAAAAAAAAAAGAAGAAAATATTATTATCTGCATGAGAGACTCAGGCTATGATTATTGGCTGCTATGCACTAATGTGTGCCGGGTACATACCCAGCGCATACAACTCCACACCCATGGACAGGTGCATACCAGTTGGCATTCACTATCACTGGATGCCTATCTTCAGGCCCACCCACCCCAGTGTGAAGCTGCATGGGGGCAGATCATGGGATATAGGCAGGCATCCAATCAGATGCCAATCCAGGATCCCGAAGTGGATCCCCTGCTATGTGCTAGCAGGGGATCTTGGAAAGGCATACAACTGGGTGTTTTAAACCATAGGCAAGTGCCTGACTGGCTGCCCTCAGCCCCTCCTATCAGCCCAGTGGACTGGGACAGCAGGGTTGAGGGTGTTCCAGCCTACCACAGCTGGTGGATGCCCATTGCAAGGGGGTGCGTAGCCTGTATGGCAGGGACCTCCTTGTTTCATCTTGTGTCCCTGTGCTGGCACTCCATGACTTAGTGAATGATATGGACTGTGGGTATGCCCTCTAGACCCCCCGTGGCACATGTCTGCATGAGTGGTCTGGGTACTGGGTGCACAAGGGGCTTGCAGACCTGTCCCAACTGCTGCTGGGATCCACTGAACCCCACTGCATGGCAGCCCGACTTAGGCAAAGCCTACAGAGTGCACATCTGTGGCACGTAGGCTTTGTGCATAGAGCCCATTGTCAGTAAATGCCCCAAAAAACAGGTTTTCTTTGCTCTACCTCGGGTGATACTTTTGTAACCCCCTTGTTACCCGGGGATACTAGAATCCCAGTAAGACCTAGTGGTAGGCAGGGAAGGCAGCTTGTGAAACTCCAGTTAAATGGGTTTCACACTGTTTCACTCTGTTCTCAGTCTCAGCTGAGACTGAGGGATGACATCACCAATAGAACTTTCGCAGCTGCATAAGCCACTTTGGAATCTGCAGCAGAGGGAGTTAGATAGAACGGTGGGAGTTTTCAAAAGGTTAGTAGTCAGTGTCCAGTTTGTCTTCAGTAAGTGAAGGTGTGCTCAAGTGGTGGAGACCAATGTTCGGGTCTCAGTGCCCCTCCCTCTGGGGGGAGATGTAAAGATCCCCATGCAGAATCCTGGGGCAATGCCCTTAATTCTGCCAAGAGGAAGAAAAGCTGCCAGTTCAGTTCAGCCTTTGTTTTCAAAGTTGGAAGATTTGTGATTCACCTGTGGGGCACCTGCAACTAAAGGGTGAGTGTCTGCTCTAACATGAGAGGACAAAAATGTTTTCTTCACCCTGGTACATGTGTGGAAATCTAGGAATTGAGCTACAATTTTGGAAGCCTATAGGACTAGGCCAAACAAGTGGAGTAGTGTCAAATGCTAGAGTGCTGTGAGATTCAAGTAATATGTAGAGGAGATGCACCCAGATCATCTACCCTTTAATTTACATTCAGAAGTTCAGTTTTCCCAAGGAAATGGCCGGATATGGGCTGAGGGAGCTGGAGGTGGGCAAACCCCTCATCTTTAGTAACCAGGTCCACCTCTACGGATTTCTGCTGTAGTTGCTACTTTGCCTCATGCACTTGGCCAGTGATGGGGGAAGTACCCAGACGTGGGGTTGCAAAAGGGAAAATCTCTCTAGGAGTCACAGACTCTAAGTGGTGTGGGGAGCCACAACAAGTGTAAAGAAAAATTCTCTTTTTGAGATGGGGAGTCATAACAAGTAAGGAAGAATTCTCTCTAGGAGTCGCAGACTCTAAGTGGTGTGGGGAGCCACAACAAGTGTAAAGAAAAATTCTCTTTGTGAGATGGGGAGTCATAACAAGTAAGGAAGAAATCTCTCTAGGAGTCGCAGACTCTAAGTGGTGTGGTGAGCCACAACAAGTGTAAAGAAAAATTCTCTTTGTGAGATGGGGAGTCAAAACAAGTAAGGAAGAAATCTCTCTAGGAGTCGTAGACTCTAAGTGGAGAGGGGAGCCACGACAGGATAATTGGTTCATTCTTCCAATGGACCGTGAATGAAGTGGCCAGCGGGGGAGCCAGGCCAGTTGGGCTGTGTACCCAAAGCGCATGCAAGTCCGGGCTCTGTGCCTGGTGGGTCCAGAGCCTGAAAACAGAATAATTGGTTCATTCCTCAAATGCACCGTGTTGTAGTCTTTAATCTGCATTACCAGGAAATGTAGCCCCATGGGAGTCCATTTATGCTTTGTTTTGTTCAGCTAGTTTGTGAATAAAAGCCACACTGAAGAATCCCATTCCTGGTTCTGGACATCACAGTTATTGCTTCCTGTGTTCAGATTTACTTGGGTGCCCCTGTCCAGAGTAGCCAAACCTAGGTCCCCCTGTGCCGAGTAACCTCATCCTCCCCAAACCCAGGTCCCCACCAGGTACTGCTGTCAGCTTCAACAGCATGCCACCTGTTGTTTTGGCAAAAAGGCAGGGGTGAGGGGTTACAAAAATGGAGGCACCACTTTGGATTTGTTCAGGAAGGAAGGTGCTTGGGCAAGGGGGCTAGCGTTTTGGCTGTCTGGCAGTGGGTAGCCCAAAAAGCTGAAGCAATTTCCCTAGTGTGTGTTGCTGTGTGCTGTGAATCTTGTGCTGCTGTTTAAAATTGCCAACTGTTTACCAAGGAGCTGTAAAGCCAAAGAGTGTGCCCTTGTCCTGCATCAAAACAAAATTGTTTACAGCATTTTTGCCTGCTTTAAAAATGAACTGTGGTAAATAAAAGTGTGGAAGACTAGGGGTAGCAACAGGAAAATTGTGCCCTGGATGTTTGAAATGCTTTTAAAATGAGCTATTGTGAAGGAAAGTGTGGAAGACTAGGGGTAGCAAAAGGAAAATTATGCCCTGGACGTTGGAAATGCTTTCTGAGTGAATTGAGAGACTGCAGAGTAAATGGCAATGTTTTATGGCTGAAATGTGCTCCGGCCGAGGAGTCAGTTAAAAAAAAAAAAAGCTGCATTCTGCAGTTTAAATTTGCCTCCTCGACGATCGCCGTGAGGAGAAGAGCCCTCACGAGGAAGAAGAGGCTCATTTGCATGGCGTCGTAGGGTTGGTCAGGCTGCAATCCGTCCCGCCCCTCAGCCAGCTCTACAGAGACTGCCCCAGCATTCGAGAGGGAGTGAGAGTGGACTGCGTGTACTGGCAGTGGAGAAGCGTCGCGGAGTGTTCAAAGCGTTGTAAACAGTTTAAAAATAGACTATTTAGTTTAAAATGGGGCTCAACCCACTAATCGATCATACAAATTGCAAGTTTGGTGTTTAAAAAGACGATCGCTAGGACTGCCCGCCCGTTTGTGTACCGAGGCCTTCAAGAACTGGCTGCAGGCTGTTTTTCCACATCACAGCAAATTGCTACTGATAATAGTAAGTAACCAACCAAGAAACTGCTCAAACAGTGATTTTCAGCTAAGCCATATAAAATGTGTGTGCAGCAGTGTAGTCGCTTTGCAAGTAACGACTGTGTAAAGTCCTGCCAGCAAGTGCAAGTCTGTTAAGCCATTGACTGTGTGCATAGAAATGAAATTAGCCTCAGTTTAAAGTTTGCAGCCAGAGAGAGACTGTGGGTTGTAGCAAAGTGCAGCACTAGAAATACAGGCAATCCTGTGCTAAAAACCTGAAGCTTTAAGGGACTGTGAATAAAATATATGATACCAGTATGTAAAAAGTCCAAGGAAAATCCTATAAATGTGTTTAAAGCCAGATCAGAGCAAGTTGTGCAGTTTGAACAAAAGTTATCAGTAGCTTGTGTAAATCGGATGCGCAGTGGCTTGACACAGATTCTAAATGTTGATGCACAGGAGTGCTGCCGCCGCCATTACAGGGTGGGGTAGTAAAGTAAACACAGCAGCAGAGGAGCCATTTTACAGCTAAAGAGTGTGTTTAATAAAGTGGGACTTTCAGTTACAGTGAACTTTTGTTTATTTTTCTGCAGTTATGGCTTCAGAACCAGCTCGTTACCCAGATCATGCCCGGGTTGCAGTAACAGCAGCAGTAAATAGACTGAGAGATATTGAAAAGTGGTGCTATGGAGGGCAACTGCCTCCTGATGAGGTGATTCCTAGTTATCCAGTGTGTGTATGTCAAATATGCTTGAGTGCTGGAAGGGACGTCTTCACGATTCCTCACTGTGCTGGATGCCTAGAAAAATATGGCTTGTATAATGCACCTCAAATTCATATGGCTCCCACATGGACAAAAATTCAGCAATCTGCAGTTGGCAGCACACAGCACCAGGCGGAGCCTGTGGAGGAAGGCCCCTCAGGGGAGTGTGGCACAAAGCTAGAGGGTGCAGAGTTAGAGACAGAACCAGAAGTTGACGTTTTGGATGCTGGATCCCAGAAAGAAAGTTCGAATAAAGCATCAATAGACCCCTGGGTGGGGGGGGCCTAGCCTGAGTCTCTTAGGTGAAGATGAGATGCGGGAGGCCTTTGAATGGGAGGTGTCGACCTCCATGCCTAGTGATGAGTGGATAGTCTTGGGGGTGAGAACGACTGCTCACTCCTGGGCTCAGATCCTCTGTGAAGAGGAAGATGAGGGAGAACCTACGTGGCCTTGTGAAAAAGGAACGGGTACACAGACTCAAGATCTTGCCTCGGAGGAATGTATGGAAGAAAGTGGTGATGCCACTGCCCTGGCTTTACAGGAGGAAGAAGTCAGGGATCCGTTTCTAATTTCCTTAAGGATGCGAAGTTGGCAGAACCAGGACTGGCCACCCTCAAGCCTGGCCATTGGTCTCAGATTGACCAAAGCAAGTGAAGAGGAGAGACTGGTTCGTAGGAAGGCAAATGAGATCTATGGTATAACCTTTCCTACCTTTCCTCAAAAAGTCTGTGAGGAGATTGAGAACTGCAGGCAATCCTGGATCTGGGATGAAGCAATGAAAAGTGTGCATCCTGGGACCAACAAGCATGTAAAGAATAGACTGTTCCACGAAAAGTATACCCAGTGGAAGAGAGGCAGGACACTGTTTATGGACAGAGTGAGAGTGCTGGAAGGAGAGGGACGTGAAATCTCCCACTGTGTGAATTATGTACACCCAGACGGGGTAATAATTCAAGCCCCTGATCCCCGGTACTATTGGCCTCAGTGCAAGGACCTCTCAGCAAATGTGCCCGTGCCTACAAAATGGAGAGCTGAGCAGTGGTAGTCAATACTGCCACACCAGACTGTGAAGTGCCTTATTGACCTGCAATGTGAATATCCAGAACTCAGGTGCCCCACATTCATCAGTCTACAGTGTACTATCCTTCTCAGCATCCATCGACTGGCCCACCAGATGACTTCAGATCCACAGAGGACACCAGCCCAGCTGTATCCTGTTCATCGCCTGGTAATAGGATGACGTCGGACTAGCTGTTTTCTTTTTGTTCCTGTTCTTAGGTTCCGTCTCCAGAGATAACATCAGCCCAGCTGTTCCCAGATATGCCCTCCTGCGGTTCCCGGAAGATGTCCGCTGAGCTGTATCAGAAGAAATGCTGCCAGGGAGAGTCTTCGTCAGAGGTGCAGGTTGGTGCCGAATTTCGTACTACAAGTGGCTGGTAAGTCCGAACTTTTCTTTCTTTATGACATTGCACTACACACCCTACACTACAGACTTCAAAAATGTGTGAACTGTCCACAAAGTCTCTCCCCTTCGGGACTTTGGCCTGTTAGAACTGTGCTTCACCGGACTCCGGCCCAGGAGAGACTCTTTATTGGACTAGCCTTCGGGCCTTGTGGTCAGTAGTTGGGACTTTTAGGGCACTCCATCCCCCCAAATGTGTATTATAAATAATGTCATTGTTTTCTAAGGTAAATACTGTTTTTCTACCTATTTCTAAAAAAATCTTTTTGGGATTCTGCAGTGTTTTGATGGTAGGGGCTTAGGTACACTATGTATGCAGATTAGGAGTGTGTTTTGTCTTTCTTTTTCTTACAGGTGTTCCTGGTATAACCCCTAGATGGTGCTATCCCAGGGGCTACTACCCCTGCCTGATTTGCCACTAACAGGTTGAGGGGCCTGGATCCAATGGCGGGTGCCTCCACCCAGAGGTCTGGGTTTGCAATAGTTAAACTTACTTGGTCACAGCCCTCTGGGACACTGCAACCCCCCTTTCTTCCCACTAGTGGCCCACACAATATATCAGAATTACCTTCACAGTATACACTTACCCCCAGGGCTGGTTCAGGCACTGGGACCTCCTGTAAAATAAGATACAGTGCAACAATCACAGTACAATACTTTAACATAGACAAATACCTCAGGCAGTATAACTTTGCTGAAACAAGCAGCTCGGATTTATTTAGGGGAATATAACAAGGACAGGGAAATCAGGTTAATTAGCTTATCACTTTACTCATCTACCTATGGCTTTGTGCACAGGCCTATCCTACCAGTTACTGTCCCTGGGTACCCAAGCCCTAGTGGCTAGTCAAACCGTGGCAGCTGGTAGGGGCCCTTTCCCACAGAGAAAAGAAAAATTAGTTTAAACAGTCAGCAGTACAGTGATTCCATTGGATTCAATGTGGCAATTCAACAGGAGGCGACCCTGAATTAGTACTCATGACCTCCAAACAAGATAGGGTCCTTCAATGTCAGCAGGGCTACTCTTGAGCTCACGAGACTCCTCACACATTTATATGGCAAACTGCAACAGGCAAAAGTCCTTTAATGGCAGCAGGATTCACTTGAGCTAACCAAGCCTCCTCACACATTTATATGGTGAACAGTAACAGGCAAAAGTCCTTTAATGGCAGCAGGATTCACTTGAAGTACACAAGCCTCTTCACACATTTATATGGTAAAACAGAAAGTACTATACCAGGCAGGCTGCTTCTCTATCCGATCGAAATTACTGCACAATACCGGAGAACACAACAGCAGATTCAGTTCTGACAGACCGAGTGCAATTCAGCAATTTCTCCAGTCTTCTACAGGGTGAGCCTGGTTTCTACTCTTCAGATATCCTTTGATTCTCTTCACAGGACGGATTCAGTCCTAACAAGCAGTTACACAAGCTGCAGACCGGAACTCTGGGCCTTACACCGTTTCCGACTAAAACTGCACACTGAAAAGCACAGGGCTCCTTCCTTCTTCACTGCCAGAGCTCAACTGAAACTCCAACAGACAAAACCGGGCACTTTTTGAGTTCCTCCCAGTTCTTGACTGGATTGGCTGTCACTCACAATAGACTGCTCCTGTTGGTCCAAAAGGCACGAAGTCTAAACTACATCTCCCAGAGTCACTGCCCATACAATCCTCTTGTGGCTGGCTCAGATTGAGTCCAAGTTCTGATTAGTCCAAGGCACCATTTTAGAGCTAGCTTACCCCACACTGATTGGTCCAGTTCAGCAGTTCAAAACCAGAATGGGAACTAGGCAGACACAGTTCTGACTGCAAAGCAAAGCAGGTTAGACAAACTGTAATTTCATTATTACTCTAAATGATTTCTGGCAAACAGTTACATCTTTCAGATAGGTTCCCTTGCACTCCTAGTGACTGCAAAATGGAGTGAATTGGCAGCAGCTCGAGTGGTACTCAATCAAAGAAACACACAGTCCCCCATACAAACTAATTATGTCTGCAAGCAGACAGCTCTTAAAGAGACAGTACCAGAGGTTCTAAAAACACTCACTGATAAATGGCTTAAACGCCAAACACCATTCAGGCTTGGAGCATTCAAGCAAGCTCCTGGAAGTCTTTTGGGAACCCCCATTTGCAGGGGGGTTACACCCTTCCTGGCCTGGGAAAGCTTGACGTCCGCGTCAAGCAAGTACCCCCATAAGTTTTAACTGCAACCATATACATTTGCATTAGGCTCACACATGTAATCGTCAGTCAGTATATCATTTTACCAAGAACACATTTCTGAAACATTGCAGTACGTCACTCTTTACATATGTACACACATTGTACCATAACTCAAGTTATTACCTCTTGTACATGAAACCTGAAGAGGGCCCTTCCTATCAGTTACCTTGGGGCTGGATGGGGCAGGGCACCATATAAAGGGCAACACAAGTAACTTGGAGTTAGCACTGACGCTCAGTTTGGGCAATGAGCTCGGGGACACATACACTCCTTTA
Source organism: Neoceratodus forsteri (assembly GCA_016271365.2). NCBI lineage: Eukaryota > Metazoa > Chordata > Ceratodontiformes > Ceratodontidae > Neoceratodus > Neoceratodus forsteri. The sequence continues at coordinate 743,492,062 of CM057459.1, forward strand.
TGGACAACACTGAGAGGCAGATCCACTGGCGGCCCAGGGAATCATAACTGGGGTGCACCACAGGCTTTACAGCTCGACCAGTCTTTCTAGGGGAACTGTTACAGTCTCTGCACTCTGAGCCTCATTTTCAGCATTGTCCTCACTTGTCAGGGAGTCTCCATGGGGCTAGAGGCTAGAACTTGGGGCACTTTCAGCTCCAGGAGTTACAGTTTCTGAGTCCACAACATTTGGCTCGCATGGAAGCTTTCGGACACTGGCAGTGGACTGTCAGGGCACTCAAAATACTCTTCTTGTTCTGGTGTATCACCAGTCTGACCCAATCCATCATTTCCTCCCAAGCTCAAACAGTTCAACCATGCACAATGATTCCATTTCATCTGATCTGATGCTTGCACTTCACTTTCTGGGAGCATTGGCTCCAGGGACGAAGCTGGGGGCTTGGACAGTCAGAAGGCCCAGCTTCATCTCCAGATTAACTAGGGATTGCCCGAAACAATTGACTCAGTTCGTAAGAAGGATAGTATTCAAGTCCTCTCACTTTCTTCCGATATGGACTGACAGTCATGCTCAACTGGGACTTGTGGAGGAATACTTTAACTTGCTTCTGTAGGTGCAGACTTTCTTGATCTTTTCTTAGCAGCAGCTCTAGTCACTGGTCCAGAGGGCATCTTCTAGGGCTCAGACTCAATTAAGATTTGTCCAATGGGCAGTAAATGATTTCTATGCATTGTTTTTACATCTTTGAATTATTCTCAGGCCTTACTTTTGTACACTGGAAGATCATCTAGTTTGCCCACTACAATGTGAGGGAGATGGTGCCATCTGTCAGCAATCTTGTGCTTGCCATACAGTCCCAGATTTCTTAGCAATCCGATCTCCCTCCTGGAGTTCCTGTGCTTTCACCTTTTATCATACCTTTCTTTGTTGGCCAGATTTCTTTTGGCAGCCATGGTTTGAGCCAGTTGTACGCATGAGTTAGCTGGGCCTTTAACCTTTGCACATACTGTAAATAGTTGTCAGCTTGAACCCCATCAGGAGAGACCCCAAAACACACACTCTACCAGTAGAACTTCTCTTCCAAACATCAGGCGGTGAGGGGAGAACCCAGTGGCATCACTTTTGGTGCAGTTATAAGCATGTACACAGGGTGCTAATTTGTTGGCTCCATCTAGTCTTGTCCTTTGGGTGCAGGGTGCCTAGCATATCTAGCAAAGTGCGGTTGAAAGCGTTCAGGCTGTGGGTCCCCCTGGGGTGGTATGGAGTGGTTCTGGACTTTCCCATCCCCACAGAGAAAGCATCTCTTTGATCAGATGACTCTCAAAGTCTCTCCTTGATCAGAATGGATTCTTTGTGGGGCCCATAGTGAACAAAAGTTTTCTACAAGTACTTTGGCTACAGTGGATGCTTTCTGGTCTTTGGTGGGGAAAGCTTGGGCATATCTCATAGAATGGTCAGTGACCACCAGCACATTACTGATATTTCTTTGATCTGACTCCAAACTCAGAAAATCAATACAGACCAGCTCCATGGGTGCACTGGTGGTTATGTTAACAAGGGGCATCCTCTGGGCAAAGCTTTCCTCTGTAAGCAGCGACTACAAGTTCGAATGTGTTGCTCCACATCAGCCCCCATCTTAGGCCAATAGAATCTGGATCTCACAAGTCAAGTGTTCTGTCTATACCAAGGTGCCCCATGTGGTTGTGCAAGGACCTCAATACTGAGTCTCGAAGGCAGTGGGCAGCACCAGTTGTTGTTTGTCTACTTGTCCCCTCTGTCTACTGTTTCTCTATATAACAGTTTATTGATCAGTTTCAACTTAGGACCTTCTTTGTATAACAGTGCAGTTCTCAAATCAGTGGGCGTTATTTGGACACATCTTTTCCTGCATAGAGGGCTAAAGCTGATTTGATCATAGGATCTGGGATGGAGCCACCGAATACTGTCATTGTCCAGCTGAGGCAGTGCACCAATGTCTATTGCAGAAAAGTGGCAATAAGCAGCAGGTATGCAATTCTCAGAGGGTCCCAAGCAATCCACCATGCAGTCCACTGCGTCCGTGGACATTGTTCCTCCCTGTCAAACTTCCGGCAGAGCGCCGAATGTCAGGTTCTGCCAATCGGACCCAATCATTCTGGGAACAGGCCTCCGGAGAGAGCATCAGCATCTATGTGGTTCAGACCTGCTCAGTATTCGAGCATAGTCATATGTAGATAATGCAGAAAGCCACCTGTGGCCAGTGGCATCAACAGCTGAGGTCTGCACATAGGTCAAAGATTACTGTCAGTTTTACTAGTATTTAGCCCCATACAAGTACTCATGGAATTGGTCAACAATAGCCCACTTCAAAGCTAGAACTCTAACTTATGTACAGGATAGTTCTTTTCGGATGGGGTCAGGCTTCTACTGGCAAAGGCCACTGGTCTCAGGCCATTCTCGTGCTCTTGGTACAACACAACCCCAACCCTTGCAAGCTAGGATCGAGTGTGCAGGACGTAAGGTTTTCTTGGATCGGCATAGGCCAGCACTGGAGCATGGGTAAGTTGATATATGATCTCATGAAAAGCAGTCTCACAATCAGGAGTCCAGCGGGCCCAAAATACTTCACTCGGATGAAAATACACTCTTTCAGTCTTGAGGGACGCTGACTTTTGGTATTTTTTGTGGGTTGGGGGATACCCTTGAGTAAGGTTAAGTAAAGGGCGGATCACTCTTGAATAGTCCTTGATGAAACGCCGATAATAACCACAGAATCCCAGGAATCTTTGCAGTTCTTTTAGATTTTTGGGCTGTGGCCAGGTGGTCAAGGCCTCAACTTTACTTGGGTGGTCTCTATTCCTCGGTGGATACTATGTGTCCCACATACTTTACTGATGTTTGAAGAATTGATACTTATCAATGGACAGTTTAAGCCAAAGTCCTCCAGTCGGTCCAATACCTTAAATAATCTGCTCCTCATGTTCCTCCAGTGAGCTGCCAAACACAATAACATCATCTAGGTATACCAGGCACTCTAGTAAGTTCATGTCCCCACTGCACGCTCCATCAATTGTTGAAAAAGTGGCTGGGGCACCTGAAATCCCTTGAGGCATCCTCATGAATTCATAGAAGCCAAGCGGACAGATAAAGGCTGTCTTCTCACGGTCCTCTGGGTCCATCGGGATCTGGTAGTACCCACTGCGGAGATCCAACACAGAGAACCACTTGCTCCCGTTTAGGCAGTCCAAAGCATCCTGAATGCGGAGCATTGTGTACTGATCAGGGATAGTCCGTCGGTTTAAGGTGTGATAATCCACACACATCCTTACTGTCCCATTCTTTTTCCTCACTACCACAATGGGGGAAGCATAAGGGCTTCTGGATTCTTGTATTACACCAGCTGCTAACATCTCTTGCAGATGCCGTCTCACATCATCTATGTCAGCAGGTGCCAGGCGTCGAGACCTCTCACGAAATGGTCTTTCGTCATGCAGCCAGATATTGTGCTCAGCTCCTTGCACGCATCCTACGTCCCATTCCTTTAAAGAAAACACCTGGTCTCTCTGGGCAAGCTTCTCACTGATCCTCACTTTCCATTCAGCTGGCAATGGGGAGTCGCCGAAATCAAACAAGTCAGGCGTTACTCTGTCATTCTTCCTTGAACTCTTGCTGCTGGGTAGCACTGCAGTGTCTGCACAATGCACAGTAGACAGGATGCAACCTCTATTTACTTGAATGTCTCTTTCAGACACATTATGAACTTGGACCATTACCCTTCTGGCTTAAGCATGGGCTCTAGCGGGCAAAATACTAGGCTTGACCAGCAGTCCCTCTGGCAATTTTCCATACGCCTGGTGCATCCAACATTAATATTTTATTCTTAACATCCTTTCTGATCACGGACCTCTCCCTGTAAGGTACACTGGGCATTTGGCGCCAGGATCAGAGACTCAGGATCCTTCTTCCATACAATTCTGACCGGTTCCTCTGGTTCTATTTTCCAACATCTCTCTGTACCTCATAGGCCTTCTTAATTAAAGCGAACTCTTAAAGCTCTACTAGTCTTTGACCCTGTTTTTCATAACATAACTATGCCAGCCTTCGAACATATGAGCATTTGTTCCAATCAACAAAGGGACACCATCATACAGTCCAGTGGGGGACACACTAAGGCTAGGGTCTCTACTTGTTCAGCCACTCCAGCAACAGAGGTGGGGAAAGACAGCCAAATCGGATGTACCAGGAATGGGGTAGGCCTTCTCACTTAACCCCATACATGCAGTCCTTCTAATGGTTGTAAGGTACGTCTGACAAATGCTTCTGATACCAATCTTGGAACATAATTGTCACTGGAGCCACTGTCTAATACAGCTCTTGTAGACACTCCATTCACCTTTACAGTGGTCTCCATGAGGGACCCACTATTCTGGACCAGTCTGGAGAGGCGGTGAGTGGGGCCTGGGCAACTGACCTTGCCACGAAAAGGCGTGAGTTAGCATTTTGGTGCCCTCACTGGGATCATTTTGTGCACCTCTTAACCACTGATTGTTCTCAGAGCTCTCCTTGTAGCCTATATGCAACTTTGTCAGTGTCTTTGGGGACCGGCATTCCTCTTCATGTGCCCATCCTTCCATAATTATAGCAAAACATACTTTCTGGAGTTTGAGCTGGCTGAGGCGCCACACTGGGAGCCAGGGCGGGGGTACTACTAACTGGAAACCTTGGTGCCATCTCTGTCTGCGGCGTGATAAGCATTTGGAGACATCTCATCAGTTTCTCCACTTCCATGGTCAAGGAATTGAGTTTGGAGCTGTTATCAGCAGGAGATACATGGGTGGGTACCCCCAACCCCATAGCAGATGGAGTCGGATATAGGTCAGGGCCCGTACTTGCAGGCGTGGCCTTCATAAAGGGACTGTTTTTGAATTCCCGGATCTCTCTCAACAGTTCGCGCCATTGTGACATATCTTTTTCCTTGTCAGAGCACTCATTGACTGTCAACCTCTGCCCCTGAACTTCACTTGATGGGTTACCCTCAGTCACTCAGGTCGTAGCCACAGCTGTTGGTGCAGGTCCCTCCCGAGGTTGCCTTTTCTCAACTCCTCAATTTCTCTCATTAACTCATCATAGGAGGTGGGATTCCAGTCGATTTGCCAGGCGTAACTGGAAGCAACAGCAGTTCTGAGAAGGGGCAGACTTAAGGATTCTGTCCAGTCTGGTTCAGTCCAGTTCAATCGCTGGCAAACTACCTTTCTGAGGCATTCTTGCAACAGTTTTTCCAGCCGAGATACATACACAGACAACAACTCCCTTGGTACTGTTGTGCATTTCTTACTCTCCACCATAGGTCCTCATCAGAATCTGGGCTCCCATACACATTCTCCAAGGCCTCAAGATAGGCCTGTGCAGTCGCTTCAGGGTTACTGGCCCGTTTGCTTACGGATGGTAGCCAGGGCAGGACCTCGGAGCTCTCACTAACCCTCTTTCGCTTTTTGGCTTCCGAGCATTGCCATTCTACCACTTGGGACAACATAGTCTATCCAGGTCTCCCAGTCATCCTCCCCTTGGGGGTGGGGGAGGTGCCAGAAGATCCTCAACCTTGCGTAAGAGTCGTGACTAATGGCAGATGCAGAAATAAGAGTCTGCATTGGTTCAGCCACCATTACGGGCACTGGAGGCGGGAGAGGTGTTGGGGAGGAACACCCCAGGTGGCAAGAATAGTTTCTTCAAGTCCTCCACAGTTTCCCTTCTCCCAGCAACCATTTAGCAAATTTCTCCTCAAAGTTTCAGATAGTGGTGGGGCTCATTCCCCCGGTCTTTACTGTCCTTAGTTATCACTCTCCAAGCAGTGAGGGCTCCCTCTGGGGTAATGGTCTGTGACACTTTGGAGCTATCTATGGGATCCTTAAACTCTACTAGGGCCAGAAAAGTGTGGGTGAGCAGATTAGCATGCCGACCCACCACCACAGGGTTTTGTAAACCTTCCACCTTGGAAAGTACTCCCTGAACAATGTCCGTATTGAGACCCAAGGGGATGTCCAGTATAAGCATAGCATTTTGGGGGTCAATCTTCTCCCCAGTTCACCACTCCACCAGCCGGTGCACAGCCACTTCTGTCGGGGTACCCATTTTTTCTTAACAGTGGTTCGTAAATATGGCCACTAGAGGACACACAATCCCAGCGGTGAGCCTCCAAGATGCAACCCCTAGATGGCGCTATCCCAGGGGCTACTACCCCTGCCTGATTTGCCACTAACTGGTTGAGGGGCCTGGATGCAATGGCGGGTGCCTCCACCTAGAGGTCAGGGTTTGCAATAGTTAAACTTACTTGGTCACAGCCCTCTGGGACACTGCAACCCCTTTCTTCCCACTAGTGGCCCACACATATATCAGAATTACCTTCACAGTATACACTTACCCCAGGGCTGGTTCAGGCACTGGGACCTCCTGTAAAATAAGATACAGTGCAACAATCACAGTACAATACTTTAACATAGACAAATACCTCAGGCAGTATAACTTTGCTGAAACAAGCAGCTCGGATTTATTTAGGGGGAATATAACAAGGACAGGGGGAAATCAGGTTAATTAGCTTATCACTTTACTCATCTACCTATGGCTCTGTGCACAGGCCTATCCCTACCAGTTACTGTCTCTGGGTACCCAAGCCCTAGTGGCTAGTCCAAACCGTGGCAGCTGGTAGGGGCCCCTTCCCACAGAGAAAAGAAAATTAGTTTAAACAGTCAGCAGTACAGTGATTCCATTTGGATTCAATGTGGCAATTCAACAGGGCGACCCTGAATTAGTACTCACGACCTCCAAACAAGATAGGGTCCTTCAATGTCAGCAGGGCTACTCTTGAGCTCCACGAGACTCCTCACACATTTATATGGCAAACTGCAACAGGCAAAAGTCCTTTAATGGCAGCAGGATTCACTTGAGCTAACCAAGCCTCCTCACACATTTATATGGTGAACAGTAACAGGCAAAAGTCCTTTAATGGCAGCAAGTTCACTTGAAGTACACAAGCCTCTTCACATTTATATGGTAAAACAGAAAGTACTATACCAGGCAGGCTGCTTCTCTATCACGATCAATAACTGCACAATACCGGGAGAACACACAGCAGATTCAGTTCCTGACAGACCGAGTGCAATTCAGCAATTTCTCCAGTCTTCTACAGGGTGAGCCTGATTTCTCTTCAGATATCCTTTGATTCTCTTCACAGGATGGATTCAGTCCTAACAAGCAGTTACACAAGCTGCAGACCGGAACTCTGGGCCTTACACACGTTTCCCGACTAAAACTGCACACTGAAAAAGCACAGGGCTCCTTCCTTCTTCACTGCCAGACCTCAACTGAAACTCCAACAGACAAAACCGGGCACTTCCTTTGAGTTCCTCCCAGTTCTTGACTGGATTGGCTGTCACTCACAATAGACTGCTCCTGTTGGTCCAAAAAGGCACCGAAGTCTAAACTTCTCTCCCAGAGTCACTGCCCATACAATCCTCTTGTGGCTGGCTCAGATTATGAGTCAAGTTCTGATTCGGTCCAAGGCACCATTTTAGAGCTAGCTTACCCCACACTGATTGGTCAGTTCAGCAGTTCAAAACCAGAATGGGGAACTAGGCAGACACAGTTCTGACTGCAAAGAAAGCAGGTTAGACAAACTGTAATTTCATTATTACTCTAAATGATTTCTGGCAAACAGTTACATCTTTCAGATAGGTTCCCTTTGCACTCCTAGTGACTTCAAAATGGAGTGAATTGCAGCAGCTCGAGTGGTACTCAATCAAAGAAACACACAGTCCCCATACAAACTAATTATGTCTGCAAGCAGACAGCTCTTAAAGACAGTACCAGAGGTTCTAAAAACACTCACTGATAAATGGCTTAGCATGCAAACACCATTCAGGCTTGGAGCATTCAAGCAAGCTCCTGGAAGTCTTTTGGGAACCCCCATTTGCAGGGGGGTTACACTGGGAAGACAGAAGAGAAGACAAGAAGAGGAGGAGGGGCTCATCGGAGTTCCTCGTCAGTGCTTTAATGTGTAGAAATTTAAAGTACTGTGGTGTTATTATTATGGTTATTACTGTATTAACCCTTTTTTCCTTCCACAGGTGTGGTTGTGGGGGTAGGGAGGAGGCAGTAATGTGGTATTTTAATGGTGTGGTTGCAGGTTGCCCAAGGTCGGAGAGGTCCCCGGGTTGTTTTTGTTTTGGGGGTATTAGGTTAAAGGCAGATAGGTTTTCCCTAGAGGATTAGGGGGGGATAGCCAGGCTGTGACCCTCACCTGCAGTAGGTACCGCAGTGCTGATCTATCAGGGCTATGTTCCGGATGGTTCTACCAGAGCCACTAGGTGTCCATAGTAAGTGGATAGTGTAGAGGCTGATAAGTCAGCTACAGGCCTCTAGGCCCTTAGTGTTGCCTGCCTGTGCTTGCATATGGTAGGAGGGGAGCCTGATCACCCCCCTCTGCAGGTAGCACATAGGGTGGGATGGCCTAAGGCTGGGTAAATAATGACTGTGGACAGTCATTTTACTGGTCAAGGGCGAGTGTAACCCCCTTGTTACCTCAGGTTACTAGAATCCCAGTAAGACCTAGTGGTAGGCAGGGAAGGCAGCTTGTGAAACTCCAGTTAAATGTGTTTCACACTGTCTCACTCTGTTCTCAGTCTCAGCTGAGACTGAGGGATGACATCTCCAATAGAACTTTCGCAGCTGCATAAGCCACTTTGGAATCTGCTGCAGAGGGAGATGGATAGAATGTTGGGAGTTTTCAAAAGGTTAGTAGTCAGTGTCCAGTTTGTCTTCAGTAAGTGAAGGTGTGCTCAAGTGGTGGAGACCAATGTTCGGGTCTCAGTGCCTCTCCCTTCGGGGGGGAGGAATGTAAAGATCCCCATGCAGATTCCTAGGGCAATCCCCTTAATTCTATCAAGAGGAAGAAAAGCTGCCTGTTCAGTTCAGCCTTTGTTTTGAAAGTTGGAAGATTTGTGATTCGCCTGTGGGGCACCTGCAACTAAAGTGTGAGTGTCTGCTCTAACATGAGAGGGCAAAATGTCTTCTTCACCCTGGTACATGTGTGGAAATCTAGGAATTGAGCTACAATTTGGGAAGCCTATAGGACTAGGCCAAACAAGTGGAGTAGTGTCAAATGCTAGAGTGCTGTGTGATTCAAGTAATATGTAGAGGAGATGCACCCAGATCATCTACCCTTTAATCTACATTCAGAAGTTCAGTTTTCCCAGAGAAATGGGTGGGTATGGGCTGTGATAGCTGGAGGTGGGCAAACCCCCCATCTTTAGTAACCAGGTCCACCTCTATGGATTTCTGCTGTAGTTGCTACTTTGCCTCATGCACTTGGCCAGTGATGGGGGAAGTACCCAGATGTGGGGTTGCAAAAGGGAAAATCTCTCTAGGAGTCACAGACTCTAAGTGGTGTGGGGAGCAACGACAGGATAATTGGTTCATTCTTCCAATGGACCGTGAATCAAGTGGCCGGCGGGGGAGCCGGGCCAGTCGGGCTGTGTACCCAAAGCGTATGCAAGTCCGGGCTCTGTGCCTGGTGGGTCCAGAGCCTGAAAACAGAATAATTGGTTCATTCCTCAAATGAACCGTGTTGTAGTCTTTAATCTGCATTACCAGGAAATGTAGCCCCTTGGGGGTCTGTCTATGCTTTGTTTTGTTCAGCTAGTTTGTGAATAAAAGCCACACTGAAGAATCCCATTCCTGGTTCTGGACATGTCAGTTATTGCTTCCTGTGTTTGGATTTACTTGGGTGCCCCTGTCCAGAGTAGCCAAACCTAGGTCCCCCTGTGCCGAGTAACCTCATCCCGCCCGAACCCAGGTCCCCACCAGGTACTGCTGTCAGCTTCAACAGCATGCCACCTGTCATTGTGGCAAAAGGCAGGGTGAGAGGTTACAAAATGGAGGCACCACTTTGGATTTGTTCAGGAGGAAGGTGCTTGGGCAGGGGCTAGCGTTTTGGCTATCTGGCAGTGGGTAGCCCCAAAAGCTGAAGCAATTTCCCTAGTGTGTGTTGCTGTGTGCTGTGAATCTTGTGCTGCTGTTTAAAATTGCCAACAGTTTACCAAGGAGCTGTAAAGCCAAAGAGTGTGCCCTTGTCCTGCATTAAAAAAAATTGTTTACAGCATTTTTGCCTGCTTTAAAAATGAACTGTGGTAAATAAAAGTGTGGAAGACTAGGGGTAGCAACAGGAAAATTGTGCCCTGGATGCTTGAAATGCTTTTAAAATTAACTATTGTGAAGGAAAGTGTGGAAGACTAGGGGTAGCAAAAGGAAAATTATGCCCTGGACGTTGGAAATGCTTTCTGAGTGAATTGAGAGACTGCTGAGTAAATGGCTATGTTATATGGCTGAAATGGGCTCCCGCCGTGGAGTCAGTTGAAAAAAAAAAAGCTGCATTCAGCAGTTTAAATTGGCCTGCTCGACGATCGCCGTGAGGAGAAGAGCCCTCGTGAGGAAGAAGAGGCTCATTTGCATGGCGTCGTGTGGTTGGTCAGGTTGCAATCAGTTCCACCCCTCAGCCAGCTCTACAGAGACTGCCCCAGCATTCGAGAGGGAGTGAGAGTGGACTGCGTGTACTGGCAGTGGAGGAGCATCGTGGAGTGTTCAAAGCATTGTAAACAGCTTAAAAATAGACTATTTCGTTTAAAATCGGGCTCAACCCACTAATCGATCATCCAAATTGCAAGTTTGGTGTTTAAAAAGACGATCGCTAGGACTGCCCGCCCGTTTGTGTAGCGAGGCCTTCAAGAACTGGCTGCAGGCCGTTTTTCCACATCACAGCAAATTGCTACTGATAATAGTAAGTAACCAACCAAGAAACTGCTCAAACAGTGATTTTCAGCCTATGCCATACAAAATGTGTGTGCAGCAGTGTAGTCGCTTTGCAAGTAACGACTGTGTAAAGTCCTGCCAGCAAGTGCAAGTCTGTTAAGCCATTGACTGTGTGCATAGAAATGAAATTTTGCCTCAGTTTAAAGTTTGCAGCCAGAGAGAGACTATGGGTTGTAGCAAAGTGCAGCACTAGAAATACAGGCAATCCTGTGCTAAAAACCTGAAGCTTTAAGGGACTGTGAATAAAATAAATGATACCAGCATGTAAAAAGTCCAAGGAAAATCTATAAATGTGTTTAAAGCCAGATCAGAGCAAGTTGTGCAGTTTGAACGAAAGTTATCAGTAGCTTGTGTAAATCAGGTGCACAGTGGCTTGACACAGATTCTAAATGTTGATGCACAGGAGTGCTGCCGCCGCCACTACAGGGTGGGGTAGTAAAGTAAACACAGCAGCAGAGGAGCCATTTTACAGTTAAAGAGTGTATTCAATAAAGTGGGACTTTCAGTTACAGTGAACTTTTGTTTATTTTTCTGCAGTTATGGCTTCAGGACCAGCTCGTTACCCGGATCATGCCCGGGTTGCAGTAACAGCAGCAGCAGCAGTAAATAGACTGAGAGATATTGAAAAGTGGTGCTATGGAGTGCAACTGCCTCCTGATGTGGCGATTCCTAGTTATCTAGTGCATGTATGTCAAATATGCTTGAGTGCTGGAAGGGACGTCTTCATGATTCCTCACTGTGCTGGATGCCTAGAAAAATATGGCTTGTATAAAGCACCTCCAATTGATTTTGCTCCCACATGGACAAAAATTCAGGAATCTGCAGTTGGCAGCACACAGCACCAGATGGAGCCTGTGGAGGAAGGCCCGTCGGGGAAGTGTGGCACAAAGCTAGAGGGTGCAGAGTTAGAGACAGAACCAGAAGTTGAAGTTTCGGATGCTGGATCCCAGAAAGAAAGTTCGGATAAAGCATCAATAGACCCCTGGGTGGGGGGGCCTAGCCCGAGTCTCTTAGGTGAAGATAAGATGCGGGAGGCCTTTGAATGGGAGGTGTCGACCACCGTGCCTAGTGATGAGTGGATAGTCTCGGGGGTGAGAATGACTGCTCACTCCTAGGCTCAGATCCTCAGTGAAGAGGAAGATGAGGGGGAACCTATGTGGCCTTGTGAAAAAGGAACGGGTACACAGCCTCAAGATCTTGCCTCGGAGGAATGTATGGAAGAAAGTGGTGATGCCACTGCCCTGGCTTTACAGGAGGAAGAAGTCAGGGATCCATTTCTAATTTCCTTAAGGATCGGCTGGCAAAACCAGGACTGGCCACCCCAAGCCAGGCCAGCGGTCTCAAATTGACCAAAGCAAGTAAAGAGGAGACTGGTTCATAGGAAGGCAAATGAGATCTATGGTATGACCTTTCCTACCTTTCCTCGAAAAGTCTGGGAGGAGATTGAGAACTGCAGGAAATCCTGGATCTGGGATGAAGCAATGAAAAGTGTGCATCCTGGGGCCAACAAGCATGTAAAGAATAGACTGTTCCACGAAAAGTATACCCAGTGAAAAGAGGCAGGACACTGTTTATGAACAGAGTGAGAGTGGTGGACGGAGAGGGACGTGAAATCCCCCACTGTGTGAATTATGTGCGCCTAGACGGGGTAATAATTCAAGCCCCTGATCCCCGGTACTATTGGCCTCAGTGCAAGGACCTCTCAGTAAATGTGCCCGTGCCTACAAAATGGAGAGCTGAGCAGTGGTAGTCAATACTGCCACACCAGACTGTGAAGTGCCTTATTGATCCACCAATGTGAATATCCAGGACTCAGGTGCCCCACATTCATTAGTCTACAGTGTACTGTCCTTCTCAGCATCCATCGACTGGCCCACCAGATGACTTCAGATCCAGAGAGGACACCAGCCAGCTGTATCCTGTTCATCGCCTGGTAATCGGATGACGTCGGACCAGCTGTTTTCTTTTTTGTTCCTGTTCTAAGGTTCCATCTCCAGATATGACATTAGCCCAGCTGTTCCCAGATGTGCCCTCCTGTGGTTCCCGGAAGATGTCCACCCAGCTGTATCGGAAGAAATGCTGCCAGGGGAGAGTCTTCGTCAGAGGTGCAGGTTGGTGCCGAATTTCATACTACAAGTGGCTGGTAAGTCCGAACTTTTCTTTCTTTATGACATTGCAGTACACACCCTACACTAACAGACTTCAAAATGTGTGAACTGTCCTCAAAGACTCTCCCCTTCGGGACTTTAGCCTGTTAGAACTGTGCTTCACCGGGCTCTGGCCCAGGAGAGACTCTTTATTTGGACTAGCCTTCGGGCCTTGTGGTCATTAGCTGGGACTTTTAGGGCACTCCATCCCCCTAAATGTGTATTGTAAATAATGTCGTTGTTTTCTAATGTAAATACTGTTTTTCTACCTTTTTCTAAAAAAATCTTTTTGGGATTCTGCAGTGTTTTGATGGTAGGGTTTAGGTAGACTGTGTATGCAGATTAGGAGTGTGTTTTGTCTTTCTTTTTCTTACAGGTGTTACTGGGAAGACAGAAGAGAAGACAAGAAGAGGAGGAGGGGCTCATCGGAGTTCCTCATCAGTGCTTTACTGTGTAGAAATTTAAAGTACTGTGGTGTTATTGTTATGGTTATTACTGTATTAACCCTTTTTTCCTTCCACAGGTGTGGTTGTGGGGGTAGGGAGGAGGCAGTAATGTGGTATTTTAATGGTGTGGTTGCGGGTTGCCCAAGGTCGGGGAGGTCCCCGGGTTGTTTTTGTTTTGGGGGTATTAGGTTAAAGGCAGATAGGTTTTCCCTAGAGGGTTAGGGGGGATAGCCAGGCTGTAGCCCTAACGTGCAGTAGGGACCGAAGTGCTGATCTTTCAGGGCTATGCTCTGGATGGTTCTACCAGAGCCACTAGGTGTCCATAGTAAGTGGATAGTGTAGAGGCTGATATGTCAGCTACAGGCCTCTAGGCCCTTAGTGTTGCCTGCCTGTGCTTGCACATGGTAGGAGGGGGCCTGATCACCCCCCTCCACAGGTAGCACATAGGGTGGGATGTCCTAAGGCTGGGTAAATAATGACTGCTGACAGTCATTTTCCTGGTCAAGGGCGAGTGTAACCCCCTTGTTACCTGGGGTCACTAGAATCCCAGTAAGACCTAGTGCTAGGCAGGGAAGGCAGCTTGTGAAACTCCAGTTAAATGGGTTTCACACTGTCTCACTCTGTTCTCAGTCTCAGCTGAGACTGAGGGATGACATCAACAATAGAACTTTCGCAGCTGCATAAGCCACTTTGGAATCTGCAGCAGAGGGAGTTAGATAAAACGTTGGGAGTTTTCAAAAGGTTAGTAGTCAGTGTCCAGTTTGTCTTCAGTAAGTGAAGGTGTGCTCAAGTGGTGGAGACCGCTGTTCGGGTCTCAGTGCCCCTCCCTCCGGGGGAATGTAAAGATCCCCATGCAGATTCCTGGGGCAATCCCCTTAATTCTGCCAAGAGGAAGAATAGCTGCCTGTTCAGTTCAGCCTTTGTTTTGAAAGTAGGAAGATTTGTGATTCGCCTGTGGGGCACCTGCAACTAAAGGGCGAGTGTCTGTTCTAACACGAGAGGACAAAAATGTTTTCTTCACCCTGGTACACGTGTGGAAATCTAGGAATTGAGCTACAATTTGGGAAGCCTATAGGACTAGGCCAAACAAGTGGAGTAGTGTCAAATGCTAGAGTGCTGTGTGATTCAAGTAATATGTAGAGGAGATGCACCCAGATCATCTACCCTTTAATCTACATTCAGAAGTTCAGTTTTCCCAGGGAAATGGCCTGGTATGGTCTGTGGGAGCTGGAGGTGGGCAACCCCCCCATCTTTAGTAACCAGGTCCACCTCTACGGATTTCTGCTGTGGTTGCTACTTTGCCTCATGCACTTGGCCAGTGATGGGGGAAGTACCCAGACGTGGGGTTGCAAAAGGGAAAATCTCTCTAGGAGTTGCAGACTCTAAGTGGTGTAGGAAGCCACAACAAGTGTAAAGAAAAATTCTCTTTGTGAGATGGGGAATCATAAGAAGTAAGGAAGAAATCTCTCTAGGAGTAGCAGACTCTAAGTGGTGTGGGGAGCCACAACAGGATAATTAGTTCATTCTTCCAATGGACCGTGAATCAAGTGTCCGGCGGGGGAGCCGGGCCAGTCGGGCTGTGTACCCAAAGCACTTGCAAGTCCAGGCTGTTTGCTTGGTAGGTCCAGAGCCTGAAAACAGAATAATTGGTTCATTCCTCAAATGGATCGTGTTGTACTCTCTAATCTGCATTACTGGGAAATGTAGCCCCATGGGAGTCCGTCTATGCTTTGTTTTGTTCAGCTAGTTTGTGAATAAAAGCCACACTGAAGAATCCCATTCCTGGTTCTGGACATTACAGTTATTGCTTCCTGTGTTCAGATTTACTTGGGTGCCCCTGTCCGCAGTAGCCAAACCTAGGTCCCCCTGTGCCGAGTAACCTCATCCTCCCTGAACCCAGGTCCCCACCAGGTACTGCTGTCAGCTTCAACAGCATGCCACCTGTCATTTTGGCAAAAAGGCAGGGGTGAGGGGTTACACTTTAAACCCAAGTGACTGCTCTGTCATAAATTAGCCATGAGAGACGGTGTATTTAAATAGTGCTGATATGTACCTGATCTGGCAGAAAGCCTGCAAATTTTAAATTGTCTATTCCCAGCTCATGATTGGTTGCTAGGTTAAACTACATTGCTCGTGCAATCCAGAAATATCTCACAACATTTAAAAAAAAGTTATAATTCTGATAAAAAACAAGATAATAATAAAAATGAGTTATAAGGCCTAGTTATAAGCTCCGTACAGTTAACCATTGTGCTGTTTTGTTTGCTGAATACAGGCAGTTGTACTGCACCTAGTTTACTTAAAAGTTCTGATGCATAAAATCAAGATTTCGGTCTGTGACCAAAATGGAGACAATTTATTTTAAGTTCTGTATCAAGAACACTTGGTTGTTTAATGAATTCTGTATTAGTTCTGTGTGAGCGCAAAGCAAAGTTTCCTGCTCTCCCAAATTACTGACAAGGCTGCTGTTTTTTTCGGCTTAATGCTCCGATATATGACTTTATCCATCATCACACAGTTTATGTTACTGTCTCTCCACGCTTCAATTAGCAGAACACAGTCTCTCCATAACAGCAGATAATATCCACCCCTTCACTCTGCTTGCTTGCTTGCTTCTCTCTCTCTCTCTCTAGGCTTCAGCCACTCAGCATTCCACACTTTCATCCTCCTGTTCAACACAGGGAGTTACCGCTTTGCTCCCAACTCCCCAATGAACCAGCATTCTCCAAAAGGGTTCTGTCTCTCTCACTTCGGTCTCAGCCAACCTGGCTGGCATTTGATTCCCAAATCAGGATAATTTCTCTCCCAATCTTGGTAGTAGTAGGTAGTAGCCAAATGCATTGGTCTTTTGTGTTATTTCCCTGGATCTTTATATTCCTCCAATCGGCTTCAGGCTTCATGCATTGACCTCTTTGTAAGTCTGTCTGGAAAAAGAATAAAATTGCACCAAGTTCAGGCCCACAAACTAAATATATAAAAACCCAATAAACCAAATCCCTTAGGCAAGGAGGCATACTGAAAAATAGTACAGTCAAGCATAAATATGTTAGCCTCACTGCTCCTCCACACCAACGCAGCTTCTCTTTCCTTCCTGGCAGGAATTTCTCCTCTCCTTCCCAAGCAGGAAAGCAGAAAATTTACAGACAGGGAAGAAATAATGCTTTTTTCCAGGTAGCATCTTAGCCGAAATGACAATATGCATTAAAATATTTATAGCCATGTGGAACTAATGTTGTGTAGTATCCAGGTGTGACTTTGCTGTGGAAACCTGGTCCTCTGCCCTCTCACCATCAGCCTTGTCAGCCAATGCCAGCACTGCATTCCACAGTGCTTTCTGGTATTGAGCAGTATGTACCAAATAAGCTGCCTACCTTGGGAATAGAGAAACAGTTGCATACACTTTTTTGGCTACTGTATTCCGTTTACTGGAATTCTTATCAGGAGGCTGTGTGGAGTAGGGCACCTTGGCCTCTTGGAGAGGCATTCTTGACAGGGTACCAGTGGAACTGGGATCCTTCTGAGTGCTGTCAGGGACAATTACATGCCTCCTGGCATAAGATAAATATGGTACTCTTCTTTGAATTTTCCTAGGCCATTGAATGATGTTGGGAACTCCTCACTCCACCTACGTTGTTCCATACTATTGAGTCTGGCCAAAAGATGAAGCTTCGCAATTGCTTATCTGCCTGCCAATGAGGTATGGAGGTTCTTCACAATGTAAATATCTTCTTGACTTGCATTTCTGCCTTTAGTTGCTTTGGCAGTGAACACCGCACACATCCAAAAGGCAGTGTACACATCGCACACTTCCAAGGTGTATCTTCCTGGCCCCATCAGGACTTTACTTGTGGCCCGCAAAGGTATGTAGTATTTGCTTCACAGTTTCTTGTAAAGGGTTTTTGGCATGGCTGCGACATCTGCACTCATGTCTGTCTTGAACTCTGTTGACATCTTGTTGATGAAAACTGTAATTTTCCAGCAAGTCCCTTGAGCCTGAACAGATCCCAAAAAGGCATTAGCTGTTTTCCACTCTGGCACTTCTTTTTGGGCTTAGTGCACTATTGCTTTTGACCAACATACACTGTTGCAGTGGCCTCTCTTGTGGCACACATGGCATGTGGCATTATTTGCTGGACACTAAGTTCTTGGGTATAACAGTGTGTTCCTGCACCTTACGCATGATTTTTGCATATCCTTTCCCTTGTGGGGTGTCCCACTGCACCACTGATCCTGCATTACTTTTGGAGCAAGATTGGATTTTTTAGTGTAACTTGGATGTCATGTCCCAAAAGGCTACTCACCCCTGCCTTGCTGGCCAGACCAAGGTTAAGGGGCCTGGCATCCCATTTCTGATATTAAAACTGGTTCTTTCCCATAGATAACATTATTGTGCAGTGCCTCCACCCAGAGTATAATTTCAATGGGTCTAAGAACAACCTGGTACAACCTTCTAGGATGTTGTACCCGTCCACATTACCATAATGTCACCCCACACATGGATAACCAGTTAGCAAAACCCCAACATGTACTTTTGAATTAAAGGCTCACTCTAATAATATGCCTATGACACCGGATTTATAAAAAAATGGTTAACCAACATTTATTTACTGTGGGTGAGGGTTTAGGAATGGATGAATAGGTTGAAGAGGTTAAACACACAGTTTTAATCGGCATCAGTAAATCAGCAGTTAGATTGGAATCAGATGATCTGCAATAAAAAATAATCATTTTGCATTTTAAATTCAGGCGTTTAGATTTCTGGCCACCCACCAACCTTCTGATGGATTCCGTTTTAGTTGTATCTAGCTATCGAGCTGCACAAATAATTAGGTGACACATGCCCAAACTGGTACTAGTTTTCAGTCTATAATAGAACCCTGCAATTCTATATCTGGGAACCCAGTACTAAATTATTAGTTGCATGCTGGATACTGTTACAAATTAGAACAAGGAACCAACTCTCACTGAAAATTGCGGGGGTGCAAACAGGGCTGACAGCCGCCTGAAGCACAAAAGTTACAGTCACACTCCCCAAAATATGACATACAGTCAGCTTTAGAATGCAAAAAGGTTTTAATCCACACAATATTCATAAGTAAAGCCAGTGCTAAATTAACAAGGACAGAGAAAATTATAAGTACCCCTGCGCTTCGACCACACAGTCTTCCTGAGGGGGCTAAGGACTGGTGAACAGTGCACTACTTTTAACCTCAGATCAATTAATGATGTCAATGATCACATGCCTCTTTACAAGCAACTTCATTATTAGTCTAATTTCCATTAGAATACCATGTAACAAGTAGAGCACTGAAAGAAATTGCAAACTGTTGGTACAACATTAATATACACTATTAGATGCAATAAATATTGTCTTGTTCTCATATTTTGCAAAAAAAAGAGAGAAAAGGCAAGTAAGTCAATGCATATAGAAGAAAATGTATTATAAGAGAGGGTTGGAGGAAGGGGAAGGACGTAAAGGGAGCTGCTTCCAAAACCATGGTATCCAGTACAAGAAAAGTAGGAATTCCTACGCTCACCTAGGGACACCCTTCAACCCTGAAAGAGGGAAACCAGCCTGAGGTGCTGAGGGTTGAGGTGCTGGACACCACACCTCACACCATGCTGGCAACCTGGGTTTGGGAACGAGCTTGGGTTGCCGGGGGTCGGCCAGGGAGGAGAGGATTGAGTGTCTGACAACAGCTCTCCTCTCCTCGGGATAGGGTTGGGTATGACTCCCCGGTGCTAGTGACATCCAGCGGAGGCTGGGTGTACTGCAGTCTGGGACCACATAACTGATGGGACAAGGTGTCCTGTGGGCAGGTGCGGAAGCGCACCCAGCTGCATTTGGATGTCATTGCACATCTGCACCTCTGGAAGGGGAGGGTTACAAGCACGAACAAGGAAAACCCCTGCATTGTTGGGTAGATGATGGCACCTGGCCTCCATGGACACCACCGGATCCCGCCCACCTGGTCTCCCAATTCTCTTCACTCCTAAGCCTGCTTGCAGCAGGAGTCTCAACTTCAAGTAGCACCAAGATGGAGAGGTGGCCCCACCTTGGGGGGGTACAAGCCAAGGAGTTCTCCTGCTGTGAGGTAGGTGAGGGGTCAGAGTACCATAGGGGGGACTCAGGAATGGGGTGTCTCAGGTGGGCAGGAAAGAGCCTGGATGCCTGAGGGAGTCTCAGCGGAGAAGTGACTGGAGGGAAAAATAAGCTGGAAAAGAACACATAGAAAGAGGGGAAAAAAGAAAGGGGAAACATTAATATACAGTTATACCAAGTCACTCAAAACATTTCATCAACATTCAAGAGGTATCTATTCAGTTAAATACGGTTTTAAATCCAGTTCATTGTTCATTCCCTGAGGGCTCAAATGCTGTAACATAAAAATCCAGTATCCCTCCCTTCTCTGTAATCTGTTAAGTCTCTTTCCCCCACGTTTACTCACAATCACTTGTTCAAAACCTATGAATTGGAAACTACTAGTGTCACAATTGTGTTCAGAAAAAAGTTCTCAGCTACAGGGTTAGTAAAATCCGTGTTTTTTATGTCCCTAACGTGCTCTTGTATCATGATCTTTAGCTTTCTAGTTGTGCATGCAATGTAAAGTTTATGACATGAGCACCAAATTGCATAAACTACGTACATAGTGGTGCATGAAATGAATTGTCTAATGGCAACTATACGTGTGGTACTGTTTGGAGAGAAGGTCTTACCTTGATTGCAATGTTTACAAACATTCCTATTCCCACACTTGAACATCCCAGCTGGCTTGTAAGGAAGCCATGTTTTTTTGTGTTGTGGGGGGGTACAGTCTTACAAAACAGGGGTGCTTTCCCATCGACTTTAGGGAAGACTCAAACTCTTCCACAGAGCAGATGACTAGAGCTTAAGGCGTGGCTCTCCACCAATTCAGATGACGGAGCTTAAGGCATGGCTCCCAACTAAGTTAGACAATTCACTCCTTAGCAAGTCCTCTTTACAGTAGCTCTTACAAGCACAAATTCAGGCTTCTCACATCATCACAGTTCCTCTTGGCTAACTGGCAGTTCATAGCTCTAATCAGAACATTCACAGTCTTCACAGGCAATTCCCCACACTTTTCCCAAATGTGGAAAGCTAAATGTCAGCCCTGTGGGGACATGTATCTGGCAACCCTCCAGCCAGCAACTCTGTCCTTGCAGTCACATTTCTTAGCAAGGGTCCAGAGCCCCTTCCCTGTGGAGGGGCTCCCGCTGAACTGACTCCAGACTGAAATGTCTCAGGGGTTTGGGGAGCTCTCTGTACCTCCTGATTGGCTGATTCCATTGTCTCTCTGAAAAATGAATATTCATTAGGCTTCTTCGATGCTTAATAGGCCCCTCAATTAGGCACCAACATTTGTCCCTGTTTTTTCCCAGAAAGCTTTGGCACAGTCCCAAAGGTCTTTGCCCGAAATTCTAACTCTCTGATTGGCTGCTGTAAGGTCAAAGGTTGCAAATATGGCTGCGATCAGAAGCAGTCCCCTTGCAGTCCATCAATGTCCCCACTTTAGAAGTCTGGTGCAGCCAGTATAAACATTTTATTTATTTCATTGCCCCACTGTCTTAAAGCAGTTACTGTGTCCTGCAAAGCACTTCCATTATTTAACATTTTGCTGCAGCCCTTGGTCTGTCACTAGCGCTAGACTTTAGTGTCCCCAGGTGCTAGACAGGCGTACACATCAATATTTAAATGTGCCTCATTTATATGCATGAAGCTAGGCCCAAAACACAGCGTGATTGGCGCTCTTTATTAAAAATACACAGAGGCCTCTCAGTGGCCTTGCTCAGGTGTCTGGTCCCCACCCAGCTGCAATTGGGGACTGAAACCACCTGGCAGCCATCTGTTTGACCACAATCGTGGTTGGAATGTAAGGTGGTGCTTCTGCGCATACGTGGGCCATCGACTGCTCTGGAGAGCAGAAAGGAACATGGCGGCTCACTATTCAGCTCCTCCGGCCCCCACCCAGAGACTACCAGGAGAAGCAGGGGCCAGAGGAAGGTTTTGGCACACAGGGACACAAAAGGACTTGGGCCTTAGTGGGGGTGCATGATAGGGAAAGGGAAAGAACGGAGGAACACCAAGGCAACGAGAGAACGGAGGGCCAATAAGGTAAGCCCCACAGGGGGATACACTAGACTCCTCTGACAATTCTATAGAATTGGCATCATTTTTAGGTAACCACTAAACAATATAGATGTAGGATATTTGGGTATATCCCATTTTTGTTTCTTGGCTCTATAGCACATCTCCATGTAGCACGCCCCATTCTGCTCTTTCCATTGACTAGTCAAGTGACCAGGAGGATGCATATTGCAGCTAGGATGCTCGAGTTTGCTTGAAACACTGTTTTTTTAACAGCATGGTTCAGCAAGTGCACCTCATTGCCCCAATAGTCTGATCCTAGAGGTACACTTTTCTTTTTTTAGGTTGTCCTTGGGTTACAGGCCACTTGTTCCTGGGAATATTACAATTACTAAACATGGCTGATGTCCCTTTACCAGAAGCACTATTTGTAAGAGTGTGGTCTTTCAGGTGGTTATCACTGTTCTTTCCGTTGCAGTCGGAGGAGTGTTAAGAATGCAAAATATGGGACTTCTGGTGATGCCATAGACAGAGCAGCACACTGAAATGAGAGCTCCCTTTCCTCCCAGTTAAACAATGTCTCCCACTTACTGGTAAATTAATTTAAAATGGAGCCAAATACCATCAGGAGTTGAGGCAGATGATCAGAAAACATGATCCCAGACTAAAACCAAAAAATATCCCATTATGGAGTTAGATTCGGAGATGAAAGTGGTAAGCGGAGCAGAAGCGTGTCTCCAGTGAACTCTAGGGGTCGAGCAGACGATATAGATGGTGAGAGTGAGCATCTTACTCAGACAAGATCTGAACAGCTTTTAAAATATGTAAAAGCTCCTAGATATGAAAATAAAAAAGAATGCAAAGCACTAAATTAGAGACTGGCAGGGTTGGAGCAATGAGTGGAGGAGTCAGAGCAAAGTGTCTCCTCGGTGGAAGATGAAACCACACAGCTGAGGCAAGCTTTGAACTCACTGCTTCACTACACTGAAGTGCTACAAGCTAAGTGTGCTGATTTAGAGGCAAGATCTCACCGAGATAATTTACAGTTAACAAGGCTCCCGGAGAACAGTGAAACTGGACATGTGTGACATTTTGGACAACTTGCTGAGTGATGTCCTGGCTGTCCCCCCCCCCCACCACCATGTCCTTTAGAATGGATCAGCCCAAGCCAATGGATCCATAAGCTCATTCCAGGCCGATTTCAATGAAATTGTTTTGCTACAGAACAAAGAGGAAATATTAACAGTAGCCTGGCAAATAAAACGAGATATTTCTTATAATAGCCATAGACTGTATCTAGATCAAGTCTATTCACCTGAAAATTTAAAGCAAAGATTGCAGTACAGGGACTTCATCAGAGCCCTTAGAGCAAAACAAATAAAGTTCCAAACACCATTGGTCAGGATGCGCATCTTTTGGGAGGATGGAATCCACCTGCATCACACTCCAGCTGATGCCAGGGCAGCCCTGCAGGATCGTGCTATCCCTGTCAAGGAGAGGAAGTCGACCACAGAGGACAGACCAAGGCCTTCCTACATTGAGTGGTCAGTGGCAAGATGTCAGCAAATTTGGGCTATAGGACAACAGGCCGTCTCACATATCATGAAGGAAAATTTGTGATCTTTTGAACACTGCGACTGGCAAAGCAGACCTGAGATGGGATACAGGAAAGAAGATGTGAGCTTTTACATATCCATTTTATATACAGTGGTATGAGAAGGACACGGGGGGGGGGGGCTCTGGTAGTTTCCCTACCACATTCAATACCTACCTAATGTGTTGTTTTGCCCACAGGGTCACCAGTTTGAAGGTTTGCTTTTCACACAGTTTACTATTACAAACTGCTTCACCCCATTATTGGATGAACAATTGACTTTGAAGGGGGTGGATGGGGCCTGGCGACTAATTACTGGAAATGATTTTAGTTATCTGTTATTCTTCTGCTTATGACGCACTGTTAAAATGGAATTTTTTTACTGTGCAGTCAAAGGGTCCCTTTGACCTGCTGTGGAACTGTCGCCACCATGATTTTCTTTTAATCCACACTGATGGTAATCACTGCTATCTAGCTGCAGGCACTTATGCACTATATAATGGAGGTTGATACAGTAACATGGTGGGAACCTCCTTCTTGTTATCCTGGGCATCCATGTCTCAGAGTTGGGGGGGAAGGAGAGGATTTGTGACTGTATTTACCCCCCAGGCTGTTAATATGGTGCAGATCATCACTGAGGTGCTATGGGTAGAGTGCTGAGGGGTTCCAAGGGGAGACGGGCATTGGACAAATATGGGCACATGCTTTCGCAGCTCCAGCACACTAAACTTTAAAATGGAGGAGTGGTGGGGGCTGCCACCACAGCTGGGCACGATGTGGGTGGTATAGAGGGATGCCTAGCTGTCCAATTCCTGCCGCTAATGCAAAAGTTCTGGATCCTGACTGGACCTAGATCATTTATTGCCACTGAGCCAATGTTGGAGTGCCCTGCTCTTCCTGGGTACTCCACGGGATACTCTTCTGAAGGTGTGGCAGTGCACATAGCTGAACACCAGATAAACTTGCCTGGGCAACCTGAACCATAGATTGTTTGCAGGGACAGATGGGAGTGGGGGAGTTTCCCTACAACCCAGGGAATGACTGTACTTGAAATCCTGGAGGTCCTACTGTTGGTACCCAGTCTGTTTCAAGCCAGTTTGACTGGGAAAAGATAGGTGGTGCACCCTGGGGCATACAAACATGTGAGCCGACAATTACTGGTCTGACCAGGACCTCAGCCCTTCTCAACTGACATATTTTTGGAGAGAGAAGGGGAGGAGACTGAAACAACTGCTGAGGCAGTGGATGTTGTTTTTTTGCATTATTTATTTCTTCTTTTTAGCTCTCAGGTAGTTGTCTAGGTAGGTAAAACTTTATTTTATACAGGAAAAAAAACATGTCATTTGGACTTTGACAGTCCTGTGTTAATTCTGTTCTAAGGTTGCTAAACATAGAACATACTGTATAGACATATTAAACATATCAGAATAAGACATATTTTACGAGACACTAATAAGGTACAAATAATTTTGCATAAACAGAGTATTTCAAGTAGCTCACATGGTGGCCCAGCCATAGTGAGGTACAGAGAACCACTACACGCCTGATGCTGGGTTCCAAAGTGGGAGGGGGCAACAGACCACTAGCAGGGCATAAAGAATATGTGTATATTCTTCTGCACTGGAAAAGTTATGTCTCAACCAGTTGTTCCTTTTGCAGTCCAATTGGCTATGCTCTTAGTTCTTTTAGGTTGTAGGGATAGGACTCAAAAATTTCAAGGAAGGGGAAGGGGGCTCAGGGACTGGGGTGTCATGCCTGCACGTGCCATATTAGGAGACCCCTTATAGCTGATGGTACCTTTAACAAGAGTACTGTAGTTACTTACAATGTTAATGGGTTAACATGCCCCATAAAGCATAACAAGACATTGACATATCTGCTCAAAACCAAAGCTGATTTTTTTACTTCTGCAGAAAACACATCTTTAAGAGGCTGAGCATCAGAAGTTGACAAAGTTCGGGTTCCATTAGGCACACTTATCATATAAAGCTGGCAGGAGGAGGAATGTTGTTATTTTAGTCCCAAGCAGAGTCTCTTTTGATGTCCAAAAGATACTTTCTGATAAGGAAAGGAGACATGACTTTGTTAAGGGGCTCTACAATGGCCAGAAGCTCATGCTGTTGTTAGTACATGCCCCTTCCCCACCGTGCCATTTGGAATGTTCCATAAATTGCTTCTTTTAATAGCACAGAAGGGGGGAGGGGACGCTTAAATGCCTAGGCGATTTTAACCTAATGTTATGCTTCCAAGGCAAGGCAAGGCACATTTTATTTAAAGAGATGCCCATCCCGGAGGCTCTAGGTGCCGTACATCAATCAATAAATACAACACATCACAATAATAATCAATTATATACACTACTCCAAACAAGTTAAAACAAAATTTGCTACACAATTTGCTACCCTCAACTTCAGCTGCATTTAAAATCTCTAAGACTAAATTAACATCAAATTTTATCTTTATTAAAAAGACACATAAGGACTATAAAACATAGTCCGGGAAGGCCTGATTATACAAAAAGGCCTTGAGGAGGGCCTTAAAAACCTCAATAGATGGGGCCTCCCTGACAGCTAAAGGTAGCGAATTCCACAGGATGGGAGCGGCAACACTAAATGCTCTGTCACCAGTAGTTCTTAGCCTCATCCTGGGAATCGCCAGGAGGCCCCTAGAGGAGGAGTGGAGGGAGTGGACCGAGACAGCAGGTGCAAGAAGATCCTTCAGGTAGCCGGGGCCCAGGCCGTGTAAGGCCTTAAAGGTGAGCAAACCCACCTTAAAAAGGACCCTCCACCTAACCGGCAGCCAGTGCAGTTGACGCAGCACCGGAGTAATATGACAATATTTAGACAGTCCTGTCAACAGCCTCGCTGCCGCGTTCTGCACCAGCTGCAGTTGGCGCACAGTACCCCCAGAGACCCTGAGATAGAGTGCATTACAGTAGTCAAGCCTGGACGTCATGAAGACATGCACCAAAGTGGGGAGGTCCAGTGGCAGAACTAGAGGCTTTATCCTAGCGATATTCCTCAGATGATAGAAGCTGGTATGGACAATGGAAGCCACCTGAAACTCAAGTGTCAAACCGCTGTCAAGAATAACACCCAGATCACGCACCCTTGAGGAGGCCTTCAATGGTACAGAGCCAAGACAAAGTCCTGTCTCTGCACCAGAGGCCAACCTATCACACCCTCTGTTTGACTCCACCACCAGTACCTCCATCTTACTGGGGTTCTGTCACAACCAGCTGGGGGCCATCCAGTCATTTATTTCAGCTAGGCAGCTGTTAAGCACTTCTACTGCACAAGATGTTCCAGGGGCAAAGGAGAGGTACAGCTGGGTATCATCAGCATAACGGTGAAAACCCAGACTGTACTTACTAATGAGCTCTCCAAGGGGTAGCATGTACACGGCAAACAACATCGGTGACAAGACCGAACCCTGGGGAGCTCCGCACGAAAGGTGGTCAGGGGAGGAGGAGAAATTCCCCATCACTACCCTCTGCCTCCTTCCAATATGACAGTACCTCACAAATCCCCTGTAGAGAACACCAAGTCCCTAAAAAGACCAAAGCTCTAAAGGTGGAGTTGGGAATGCTGGATGAGTGGCATCACCTCAACAGACAAACACAGGGCTGCAACTTTTTTTC
Organism: Neoceratodus forsteri; assembly: GCA_016271365.2. Taxonomy (NCBI): domain Eukaryota; kingdom Metazoa; phylum Chordata; order Ceratodontiformes; family Ceratodontidae; genus Neoceratodus; species Neoceratodus forsteri. Next base: position 743,518,832 of record CM057459.1, read on the forward strand.
AGCAGTCCATCAGATCTCTTCTCAGCTGGATCTGTTATTCACCTTGAAAGAATCAGCTGACATGCCCCATAGATATGATATAGGACCCATGGACTTGGGCTTGTCAGATCATGCCCCAGTCAGCCTCTTGCTAGGTCTGAGTCAGCAGCAGAAATCTCAGTTTTGGAGATTGAATCTTGCCCTGCTGCAGGCTAAAGAGGTTAGAGATTAAATACCAGCACTGATTACACAGGCATGCCAGGAGAACACATCCCCTGAGAGCTCTCCTGGCATCCTCTGGGATACTGTTAAGGCAATACTGAAGGGCTCTGAGTAAAAGTAATAGCAGGGAAAGGGAGAGCTAGACTGGAGCAGCAGAACTCTTTAGAAGCCAGGATAATGGAACTGGAAGCACTCCAACATAAGAGACAGAGGCAAAGAACTCTGAGGAAGGCTTTACACTGAAACATCAGCGTGGGTACGTGCACCTATGTGTCCGCACACTGCTCTTTCAGCCACCTAGTCGAGTTTCTGTCTGTGAGCACCCACAGTATGTGAGTGCCGGAGGTGATTTTGTTTTACGTTTTGCCTTAGTTCTGTCACTTCTATCAGCACCTTGCACTTTTTGGCTATGTTGTTTTTATTCACATTGTGTTACAATAAACTGGATTTCTTTTCCGCTTAAGGTAAGCGTGTTTGGACTTCTGTTTGAATGCTAAGTGTGAAGTTTGTTAAGTGCCACTTTACTTGGACTTAGGGTCCTGTGCACATCTGAACCCCTTCTGTATTAAAGACAGAATAGAGCTAGCCACCTAGTGGACAAGTGGCAAAATGAGATGCAGCTATAACTAACCCAGAAAGACTGTGAGCGGATTTGATCAGGCAACTTTAAGACTTCTTCGTCCCCCCGATAGCAAGAGTTTGCCTGGAAAATTAAAACCAGATTCTTTATTACTCCAGTTGTTAAAACAAAATGAGATCATGCCACACCCCCTCCCCAAAAAGTTGCTATAGGGAATGCAGCGAAACCCAAGCAACCCCCAGCCTTATCTTCTGGACATGTCTTGTATTAGGGTCTCACTGTGAACAGATTACACACAAAGTTTGAGATCTTTTTGGTACAGGGGAGAGTTTGGTTTCCTTTACTTGTTTTGGGCCGAAGGCCATGGGGACTCTAGGGTAAAGAAGTACAATATTTGTGGTGTTTATGCGTGGCAGCAGCAGCCAAAACAGGAACAAAGATCCCCCAATTGTTCAAGAATGGAGTGAAGTGGTCAATCAAATAGCAGAAACTCATCTTTTTGGTGTGGGATTTTATATATATATATCTATATGTAATATATATCTATTTATCTATATCTATATATATATATATATATATATATATACACACACACACATACACACACACACACACACACACACACACACAGGTGGACCACATGAGAGATGACCATAGGAAGTGAGCAGGATTCTGCTGAGGGGAAGAGGGAGTAGGGCATCTCTGGCACTAGGGAAGTAACTTCCAGAAAAATAAAGAGGCAGATACCAAGCAGCCTTCCCTGTGCATACAACTAGACAGAGGCTGTTAGGGGTGTGGGGACACTCTAATTGTACAATGGCTCTTAAAATCCTGAAAACTGACTGGCTGACTGGCACCTTTTACCTGAGATAAATTCTGGCATGACATATGGGAAAAAGTGCCAGTTAGCCGCACCTGAAAGCCCACATATTATAAATCGCTCTGACCCTCGAACTTCAAACATGAAAAGCCACCATATTGCCCTCCCCACTAAACAGCGAAAAAATTTCCCACTTAAGCGCTCCTCAACAAAGTGAAAACCCCGCCTACAAATAAACTACAGTGCTCTCCCGAACCAAGTGGCAAAAAAAAAAAAGTCTCACAATCAACTACACAACAAGAATACCTAAATAGTCAGTATTACTGACTTCTCATCACAGTTGCTCCTTCCTGCCTGTGTAACGGAAACCACAGGTTCCTCTGACCACTTCATCATTCTGGTCCCTACGCCATTCCAGTAATGGCCCCAACCACTGACAGTCACTCCCTCCCAACTCCCTTGTGTTGACCACTGTATCCCTTGTCCGTCTAGCTTTCTAAAAAGAAATGTGAAAGAGGACAAGGACCTGCCATAATGCTACTTTGCTTCAAGACACAGTCTTGCCGCACATACATACAATGCGTAGAAAATGGAGCCAGTGCTCCTTAATTAAAAAATGAACCATGCACCGAGTCCAGAATGCTGTCTCAGCTCCTACAACACAAATGGAGCCAGGACACAGAAAACTGCTGATGTGTGGCACAGTGGCAAAGATTTCCTGGCCCCAGGAAAAGCACCAGGGTAGGGAGCAGGAAAACACTACAGCACATGGGTAGGAAACCAAAGCTCTAGCAACCCAGTACCACAGCCCCAGCAACCCAGGACTATTTATTCTCGTGGAACAATAAATACAATAAAAAATGTAAGAAATACACTGATTTTCTTTTCTTCTTTTGTGTCAAAAAGGAGGGGGGCATTGTGTAATAGCAATACACCACTCCAGGGTGTGGGTTATGCTGGGATTTATTCACTTCTGGTGTGGTTTACTCACTCAACCTGCAGCCTCGTGACTGAACCACACCAGGCATGGGTAAATCCTAACATAATTCACACCCTGTCATGGTATATTGCTTAACTACACTTCCCCTGCCGCTAGTGAAGTTTCACATTAATCCTAACTAAGGGGTAGGTCTCCTTTGATTAGAAACATATCTGGGTTCTGTGCATTGCATGGGACCCTAGCCCAGAGAGGCCTCTTCCACTCTTCCTCCCACTAGAAAGTTACTATAAGTTAGAGGTGAGAATGGTAGAACTGTTTGTCATACCCATAGTTCTCAGTTGTTTGGGTTAGATAGGTTTTAATATAAAAAGCTTACAAAAGAAAATGTTTGGAAGTTTCTGTTTATGATGGATAAGAACTGTATGGAAAAGCTGTGTTATGACTCACCAATGTACTTACTTGTCTTGTAAATACCATGCAGCTCAATAAAACAAATTCTAGCCAGAGCCGATAGGGCTGCAGCCGAGGAATTTGAGGTAAAATATTGAAAACTACCAGTTATGAGCCAGCATTTACAAACTGTAATGTAAGCTCATAAATTTGTTGTTTCATAATATTTTACACCAAAATTTTCAGCATAGCCTTGTTATGACACTGCCTCATGAAGAAGGGCAGAGAAAACGTTCAACTCCTGGCCTAAAGATGATTTCGCACAGGGACTGTGAAAGCAACTTTCAGGATGCAAAAACACCTTTTTGGCAGGAGTTGAAAAATGACAGCTGTCACATTCATGAGGTGCTGTAAAGATTTGGCTATTTTGAAATTATGGGGTAAAAATATTGACTATTACCAAACTTATGAGCCTGCTTTTGCAAAAGTCAACATAGGGGAAATACGTAGATTGTATTTGATAATCTATGCAAGCACTATGGACAAAAGTCTAACCTACAGCTCTGTACATACCTATGCAACCTGTGTAACTGTTTTTTTATATTTTTACACAAAAGTTAGAACATAGCCTTCTTATCATCCTGCCCCATGAACAAGGGCAGAGAAAATTTTCAGCTCCTGTTCAAAAGGTGATTTCCTACAAGGACTGTGAAATCACCTTTCAGGATGTAAAAAAACTCTTTTGGACAGGATATGAAAAATTACAGCTTTCACATTTATGAGGTGCTGTAAAGATATGGTTATGTTTGTAAATCTGGGTAAAAATATTGAAAATTAGAGATTGTAGACCTGCATTAAGTAAAGTTTTATAGGCATATAACTTTGAGTATTTAAATATTTTACAGCAACTTTTCAACATAGCCTTCTTATGACCACACCTCATAAACAACGGCAGAGAAACTTTTAAACTCCTGTCCAAAAGGTGATTTCATGCTGGGACCACTGCTGGGTTTTGGCAGGATCTAAACCTGATGGCAAAACTCGACACAAGAGGCAGGCGTCACAGAATAAAGGTTTATTCCCAAATACATGTAAAAATGACAGCTTACCTCAGAGCTGAGAGTTGCAGCAGGACCAACAAAACACTCTAAGGTTCTTTTGAGCAGGTTTGCCACCTGTTGCCTCTACAAAGAAGTGATAATTTGCTGGCTTTCAAGGCTATCTTTGGTGCCCACACAGTGAAAAGTGAAGAGGAGAACTTTATTATAATATCTGTAGAAGGCCAGACCTCTGGATGATTCCTGGGTAGAGTGGAGTTCAAGTAGTGGCAGAAGCCACCCTCTAGGGGGGTTCAGATCCAATAAAGCCCACGGGGGCCTATTGGTCTGTTTGCTTTGTATACTACAGCCTCTGTACCTCAGTTTTAGAGATTTTTTGGTGTAAAGCCTCTCTCCACTATCCCCTTTGCCATTTTTGTCTTTTATTATGTTCCTGTAACTCTGCTGCAACATTTGTTTTAAGATATTGGTCTTGGTTTCTTTGGTTTTATTAGAGAAAGTGTTATGGGGGTGAATAATGTGATATTTTGAAGTTTCGGAGAGAAGGGAATTGTGAGGTATTTTTACAGCATTTTTGTGGAGACTTAACATAGAGATTCAGGCCCAAATTCAATGAAAAATGTTAGTTTATTCGTTTTAGTTAATCATTTGTAATCCGAAGGAAAATTTACCCTCTTCAGGGTTATGGACCTGAACCCTATGGATTGGTTGCTCTGGGTCAGGTGATTTTTAAGCTTAAAAGGTGCATGTGCAAGCCACGGTTCAGATCAACCTGCAGAAAGGATGGAGAAATGGAGCTTGAAAGATGCTGGTGAGCTTGCGGTCTTTTGGAATTGCTTTCTTCAACTCTGTGCTCTCGAATTGTTTTTCCTCGGGTTGTATTTCTTTTACCTTATTAAGTGCTTCAGGTGAACTTGCGCTTTAGTTCACTGTCTTTTAATTACTTAAAGGCATTTTTTTTCTGACGCTCGTTGCAATCTTGCTGTGGCAGTTTTTGCTCTTTTTTCACTGCTGAGATATGACAGGTGAATATATTTAAAACAATTGAAGCAACTGCACATACAAAACGAACTGGAGCGTCATTGATTCTGGGCCTAGAAATACCTAAATCTACCATATTAGAAGTAAGTACTATACTATACTGAACAATTGAATAACTCAATGAAATTTTACACTGAGCGATTAAATTAACTGCAATAGTATATTTTATACTCTGTATTCTTTTAATATAACTACCAGTATTATAGTGGTTTATTAATATACAGTGCTTGGTATTTATAATGTACAGATGATTTACTGTTTTGCTTTGCTTTTTGATTGATGTCCATATATATGGGACCCTGTTTAGCCTTGTGTTATATCTTGCACCTTTAGTGTCTACCATCCTGCTTAAGACTACAGTGAGGAGATTAAGAAAGGAGAGGTGTGGAATTTGGATTGGAATTGGAATTGGTAACAATTTAAGAGAGACTTGGATCAAGAGACTTGGATTGAGTGGACACTTAAAGTCTCAATTTATCTTGGACAGAGGATAATAGCTTTTGTTGGAGAAGTTGGAGTTGGAAGTGAAATAGTGTTCTAAAGCCTATTGGAGAATTTTTTTTGGGGGGGGCTAATAGAAGAAGGACAATAACCGAATAAGGGAGTGAAGCTAAGCATAACACCAGTACATAATTTAGAACTTGTTGATTTTAAGGTGTACCTTGTACAACAGGAGTAATTTTGCATACCTTCTAGTGCTGATATCCTGGCATACTGCTATATTGGGGTTATAACTCCCTCAATCTAGTGGTAATAGTAGGTGTAAGGGTGGAAGTGTGGGTAATTAACAGACGGGGAGCTTAATTGTATCAGGTACTTCTCCTTTACACCTAGACCAAGACTTAGTGGAAACATCAGGTGTAAGAGTGGATAATTAACAGATGGGGGGCCTAATTACTCCAGTTTACTTCTGTGTCTTTGGATTGATTACACTATTACATAATCCTTGAAGTATAGTATATCTCACTGCTCTTTTTGTTAATTAATATAAATTACTTTGTGATTATAAACAAGCAGAGTTTCATCAAAATGCCGATAGAAACAAGAAGTGGCAAGAATAATATTTCAAGTGATTTTGGGAAAAAAACAGAAAAGCCAGAAAGTAAATAACAGAAAACGAAGGGTAAAAAAGGAGGAAAAAAGGAGAAGAGATTGTCAGAATTGTATAACAGTGGTGATTATAATGAGATTGATGTACATAATTCAGAAAGTGAGATAATGAAAGCTATTGCTGAAACTAAATGTGCTGATGGTATGATTGATAATTTGAAAAAAAAGAAAGAAGGCATGGGACATCAAATTTGGTTCAACCACATATTTGGGAGGTATTAGGGAAAAAAAGAATGATGATCTTAAGGAGAGTACTAAAACAGCCGCACATGATGAATCAATAGAACAGCCTAAGTACAGCATACCAGTCTCAGCATTGGAAAGAACTGGTAAGGATAAATGTACTTTTGAGTTACAGGATAATGAATTAATAGAAAAAGTAAATAAGGAGGTATCTAGAACAGTTGAGAGTATTAAAGAAACAATAGAGACTAACAACAGAATATAATTGAAAATCAAGGAAATTAGAGAATTAAGACAAGTGAAAAATAGTCTATGCAATTTGTTTGAGCACCAAGCTGAAGTAAGGGAAGAAAAGGAAGTAGGAGAACATCAGAACTCTAACAACAGTATTGTATATAATAATACAGTATGGGAAAATATTAGTGGTGAAAGTACTCAATTAATGAGCCCTTACAATTTGGTAACTCCACCTTTGGATACACTGACCTGAGAATGCATTAATGCACTCAGAGACCCATTATTGGCTAATGCCATGATTTATGAGCAGATATTGTCATTTAAACAAGATCTTTCATTTATAAAAGGGATTTGCATTGATAATAAAATTACTCTAAATGAGTTATTAATGAGAGAGCAGAAGAGAGACCTGGAGAATGTATTTATACCAAATGAGGAAGGGTTGGAGGTGAGTAAAAGGAGGAGATCATCCTTTTATACACCCTCAGCCTTAAAGACAACAAATAAAGATGACAAGGGAATGGATGGAACAAAAAGTATGACTGAGTCAGAAATGGTGATTGCTACCTGAAAATTATAGCAAACAGGATAGTGGGGAAAGGGAGCTGAACAAAAACAAAGAAGAAGTAAAAGACAAAATAGTAATGGAAAATATCACCCTTTACAAAAAGAATTTAAAGCTACCTATAACACTTTTAATTCCACAAGTACACAAGTAAAATATCACTCCTTACAAAAAGAATTTAAAGCTTCCTATAACACTCTTAATTCCACAAGTACATACACAAGTCCAGAAATAAGTAACTCTTGGGGGTGGAGTTTGGTAAGGAAAAGGATTTGAGTTTAGGAAAAAAAGAAGAAGATGAATATAATATTACACCTTTGGTAGATTTAGAGGAAGAGATAGGGGAAGGGAATGTACAAGAGTTTATAGAGAGGAAAAGTGATAGGAAGCTATAAACACAGAACTTGGTAGAAAATTTAAAAGGGAAACAACTTAGAAATAAGTCTAATAGACTACTTAAAAAGGCAGAGAAGAAAGATAGTAAAATGAAGAAAGTAAAAAAGTTAGATCATCAAACAATAACCATTTGCAAACGTTAAGTCAAGGGGTTGATAAAAAACAGAAGGGAAAAGTTGATAGGAAAAAGAAAGCAGGAAGTAAGAGTGGAAAAGATCAGAACAAGAATCATAAAACAAGAAGTAATAAAGCAAAACAAATACATAGATACATAAACAGTGTCAGCAGATAAGGGCCTACCCAGTCTGCCCATTTGAGCTTGTAAGTTCAGTTTATGTTTTCCAAGAAGTCTGTTGCCCCTTACCCCTGACCTCCAGAATTCCTTTATGTCTATCCTATGCATTCTTAAATCTCGTGATTGTTTCAGCCCCCATCACTTCCTCTGGCAGGGTGTTCCACTTGTCCACCACCCGTTCTGTGAAGAAATTCTTTCTCAGGTTTCCTCTGAATCATCCTCCCTCCAACTTCATCCCATGCCCTCTAGTCCTGGAACATCTTTTTCACTTAAAAATAGTGTATTTCTGCACCCCGTTCTTCCCTGTAAGATACTTGTATATCTCTATCATGTCCCCTCTCTCCCTCCTCTCCTCCAGGGAGTACATATTCATTTCCTTCAACCTGTCCTCATAGGACTTGTGATGCAATCCATGTACCATCCTTGTTGCCCTCCTCTGAACCTTCTTTACCCTGTCTATGTCCTTACGTAGGTAAGGTCTCCAGAACTGTACACTGTACTCCAGGTGGGGCCTCACTAGTGTCTTGTACAGTGGAATTTGACCTCCCTTTTCCTGCTGGTGATGCCCCTGCCTATGCATCCCAGCGTCCTATTTGCTTTACCTGCTGCCTTGTCACACTGTTTCCCTACCTTGAGGTCATCAGAGATGATAACCTCAAGATCCCTTTCCTGCTTGGTGCATGCTATATCCTCACCCCCAACTGATATACTGTGCCAGGTTTTGTGCCCAATATGCATTATCTTTCACTTCTTTGCATTGAATTTCAACTGCCAAACCCTGACCATCATCTTCAAGTTTCTGCAGGTCCTTCTCATTCTGCTACACCCTCTGGTGTGTCTACTCTGTTACAGAGCTTTGTGTCATCAGCGAACAGTGAAATTCTGCCTTCTAGGTCCTGCGCCAATGCCACTGATGAAGATGTTAAATAGGACCGTCCCAGCACTGATCCCTGTGGTACCCCACTCATCACTCTACCTCAGGGAGGACAGCCATTTACCACCACCCTCTGTGTCCTGCTTCCAGCCAGTTACCTACCCACCACACTACTGTCCTTCCCACACCCATATTCCCAGTTTATGTAATAGTCTTCTGTGTGGCACAGTGTCAAAGGCCTTGCTGAAGTCCAGATAGGCCATGTCCACTGCCCTCCCATGATCCACCTCCCTAGTCACCCAGTCAAAAAATTCAATGAGGTTGGTCTGACATGACCTCCCCCTGGGGAAACCATGCTGCCTTGGGTCCCGTAGTCCATTGACAACCAGATGTTCCACCAATCTCTCCTTCAGTAGTGCTTCCATGATCTTCCCCACTACTGAGGTGAGGCTGACTGGTCTGTAGTTCCCCGCTTCCTCTTTGTTCCCACTTTTGTATATGGGGACTACATCTGCTGCTCTCCAGTCTTTGGGTACCTCCCCTGTTTCCAGTGATTGGCTAAACAGGATAGCCAGAGTTTCAGCCACCACCTCTCTTAGTTCTTTAGGGACCCTGGGGTGCACCCCATCTGGCCCCATTGCTTTATCAACTCTTATTACTTCCAGTTCCTTCAGGACCCTTTCTCGTGTAAAGGGACTTAAGTCCATTTCTGCACCATTCTCACCCCTTGTACGCCCTTCAAACCCATAACCCTTCTCTTCCTCAGTAAAGACTGAGCAGAAATACCTGTTCAATATGTCAGCTTTAGTGTTGTCATCCTCCACACGGCCCCCATCCTCCCTCTTCAGTCTCACTATCCCTCCCTTTGCCTTTCTTTTTTCACTTATGTACCTGTAAAAGGTTTTGTCCCCTCTACCCACTGATTTTGCAATGTGTTCTTCTGGCTGAGCTTTGGCTTCCCTTACTGACCTCCCTTTGCTTCTCCTGGTACTTCTCCCTATCCCCTTCTGCCTGTTTCTTTTTGTATTGCCTGAATGCAATCTTTTTGGATTTCACTTTCTTTGCTACCTCTTTGGAAAACCATAATGGTCTCCTCTTCCCTTTCCTCTTGCTAACCTGCTTAGTGCATAATTCTGTTGCTCTTGAAATTCCCATTTTAAATACTGCCCACTATTCCTCAACCTCTGATTCCTGCTTCATTCCCCTTAATGCCTCTTTCAAGTATCTCCCCATTTTCCCAAAGTCTGCCCCCCTAAAATCCAGGATACGTGTTTTTGTGTGGTTTGGTTCTGCTCTTTCTGTGATTTCAAACCACAATGACTGTTGGTCACTGTTCTCCCACTGTTACCCCCATCACACTATCCCTGTTTGTGAGCACAAGGTCCAGTATTGCCTTCTGCCGAGTTGGTTCCATTACCAGTTGCTTGAGGAAGGCACCCTGAAGGGAGTCCAGGATAAATCTGCTCCTAGTTGATGCTGCTACTGGGATGCTCCAGTCCACATCTGGAATATTGAAGTCTCCAACTAGTACTACCTCACCCTTGTCTGCCATCCTTTGGATGGTTAGTATTAGCTCCCTATCTGTTTCTTCCTCCTGGGCTGGTGGTCTATAGACCACACCTGTGTGGATGGCTGGCCCCATTTTCATTTCCAGCTTAACCCATAGTATCTCTCCCCCATTTTGTTCCTCCTGGATCTCTGTGGCCCTTATGTCATTTTTCACATACAGTGCCACTCCTCCTCCTCCCTTTCTACCTGCCCTGTCTCTTCTGAATATGTTGTAGCCAGGTATGGCCATCTTCCAGTCGTGGTTATCATTACAACAGGTTTCAATGATGGCCACAATGTCCAGGTCTGACTGCACCATGATAGCCTCCAGATCTTCCATCTTGTTGCTAAGGCTCCTGGCATTGGCACATTATGGCTTTCCATGATTTGATCTCCCTAGACTGTTTTGCTGTTCTACTCCAGCCCCTTCCTTGGTTGTCCTTTATCCCTGGTTCTCCTTGCTGTCTGCCCTTCTGCTGAATTTTGCCCTTTTCTGCCTATCCACTTCTTGGGCGCTAATCTCCATCTTTTGCACACTGCTTTGTAGAGATAGCCACTCCTCCGGTTCACTGGTTCCACTGCTAGCTGTGGGGGGTGACCAAGTAGGTACCCTCCTTGCTGGCCTGCCACCCCCCTTTGCTAGTTTAAATGCTTGTCAATGTAGCATTTAAACTTATCATTGAGTGCTTGGATTCCCCTCCAGGATGGATGCAGGCCATCAGGCTTGAACAAACCTCCATCCTTCCAGGTGGGTCCCCAGTCACCAATGAATCCAAACCCTTCCTCACAGCACCAGTTCTTCAACCATGAGTTAAAGTTCCTGAAGCATGCACCCCTATGCTCTCCCTTGCCTCTCACAGGTAGTACTTCTGAAAAAGTGACAGAAGTAGCTACTTGCTTGAGACCCCTCCCCAATTTCCTAAACTCTTCCTGAACTTCCTCTGGCTCCCCATTTACCAGGTCATTAGTACCTTGGTGGATAATGACATCCAGCTCACCCTCCCATCTTACCTTTCCAGTGATCCCCAGGATCTTCCTTCCACCCCTCCATGCCGTGGCACCTGGTAGGCACCTCACCTCCCTGTCCTCCCCCTCCTGTGTTCCTAGCTGGATCCCTCTTATGATGGAGTCCCCCACCAGGATTTGCTTCCTCCTCCTCTGGGGTCCACTGCTATCCCCGCTGAGGTCACCTCCTTGACTAACCTCCACATCCTTTCCTTCCACTTCTCTGGGTACCTCTATTTGGTTATCCCCATTTGCCAGTGTGGCATATGAGTTCTTGAGTGGAATAGGATCTGGGATGTGCCTCTGCCTGACCACTCTAACCCTCCCTGAGCTCACTGTCACCCAAGTGCTCCTCATTCTCAGCATCCTTTGAGGCAGTTGCATTGGATTGGGTGGTCTCTGGATAGGGGTGATGGTACTCCTGACCCAGTTTACTTCCACTCTGCATCTGGCTACCTCATCCCACAGTCCAGAGAGATGCATGCAGATAGGATAGCACCTCAGTGTCCAGAAGGTCTGCCTGAATATTGCTGCCCCACAGCCACTGCATTGCACCACTCCCCACATTATACTGCAATGATACTGCTATTCCACTACTTGTCTGTTACTGAAGCTCTCCTAGTTCCCTTTTTATTAATTTACTGTCCTAAAAATCCTGCCACTGATCCTCAGATACTTTTCTTAAAAAAAAAGAAAATGAACCAATAAATAAATGAGTCAAAACACTTGTGCTGAGGGTGGGCTTCTTCCCCCTTATGCCCCTCCTACTCCACACCCCTTACTATCCCCTGTGTTTAGTTCCTGTCAATCAGATTTAACAGGGCATATAATTAAGAGCTGGGGGAAGGGGAGGGAAGGGGAGAAAATTTGCAGCAATTAAAGACAGCAAAGAAATACACCACCACTCTGTTTTAAATTTTCAACAGCCCAAAAACAATTCTAAGTAAAGACAGCAAATAAAGTACAGTGTCACTAAAAGCTCACAATCTAAGTTTAAAAGAAAAATAGCAAATACCAGTTACTGTAAAGCACTGTATTGAATATGTTTCCTTCCCCTTCTGGTTTCTTCTGAGAAAACAAAACTCACTTGCTACCTCAACTCTGACTAAACCCCACCTCCAGTTATGACGTAGCTGAGGTCAGAGGCCAGACAATTAACACCCCTCACCCAAACTACAGGGCAAAGTAGAGAAAGTGGGGAATGAAGCAAGTGAGGCCCCAGTAATGGCTAATAGAAATAATTCTGGATTTCAAGATATTACAGCTCACACACATGGATCCCAAGAGGGTCCCTGAGGTTGAGAGGGCTGTGGGAAACAAGGCACCCTCCCCCATCCCCTGAATTTTGCCAGCTTAGACACACAGATCCCAAGAGGGTCTCTGAGGTCACGAGGGATGCGGGAAGCAAGGCGCCCTCCCCATCCCCAGAATTTCACCAGCTTACACACATGGATCCCAAGAGGATCTCTGAGGTTGAGAGGGCCATGGGAAGCAAGGTGCCCTCCTCCCCCAACCCCTGAATTTTGCCAGCTTATACACACAGATCCTAAGAGGGTCCCTGAGGTCGAGAGGGCCACAGGAAGCAAGGCGCCCTCCCCATCCTCAGAATTTTGCCATCTTACACACATGGATCCCAAGAGGATCCCTGAGGTCGAGAGGGCTGCAGGAAGCAAGGCTTCCTCCCCCACCCCCGAATTTTGCCAGGTATGTGTGCAACTCACCATGAGGAGCTCCTGTGTTCCAGCACTCAAGGATTTTAATTATCTGGACTTGGCACCATTTTTGCCTCTTGCTTTGTTGCCTTAAATATTACTGTTGGCATAGGCTTGGAGATAGTTTTCCTACTCTAACAATTCTACGTCCTAAGGCATAAATGGCTTTGTTTTAAATGTGCTTTAAGGACATTACAACTGTATTTAAGATCTATTCTGGTAAACACAGGGAAATTGGATGATTTTGACATCCATATGGTGGGGGAAGAACTGGAAACCTGTATCATCCAGGAAGAGATATATAGTAATGGTTGGTTAGGACTGGTTAAAACAGCAAACAGATACCAAATACTGCAAGAATTAAGTGAGGATTGACAAAACAAGGAGGATGTAATTAATGAGCCAATTAAGAAGGAATCCAAATATGATATGATATCATGGAATGTCACAGAACTACAAGAAAAGTTAGCAGACCCATCATTTATGCATTATATTTTGAAATTTAATTATATTACATTGCAGGAAACCTAGGTTAAAGAAGCTGTTTTCCTGAATGGATATAAAGTGTTTTACAAGGCTGCTAGAAGTAACAAAAAGTAGGGAATATTATCTGGAGGGTTAATAACATGGTGTAAGATTTTAGAGGATATAGAGTATACAGAAATAGATACAGACTCAAAACATATTTTAGTAGTTCAATTGAAATTAAAAGATCAGATATTATACATTATTAATGCATATTTTCCCATGAAAGGATCAAACTATGCAGGTATAGAAGATATAGGGAAAATAGGTTCCATAACTGGACAATATAATATAAAGGAACCTGAAAGGTGTATAGTGTTAATGGGGGATATGAATGCAAGGGTGGGCCTTGGCCTGGAGCCCACTGATGAATTCTTGTGGGCATGTGCAGCTCAGGAAAATGTGCAATTAAGGATGGAAAGGGTAGCCAGCCCTGTGGTGCTGAGGGTTGAGTCGCTGGATGCCACACCTCGCGCCACGCTGGAGACCCAGATTCAGGAATGAGCCTGAGTCACCGGGGGTCAGCAGGAGAGGGGAAGGATTGAGTGTCTGGAGGACAGCTCTCCTTCCTTGGGGGGATCCATGGACTATGTCCGGCACCGCGGTGACCTTTGGTGGAGACCGGAGGTACCACAACACTACAGGGCTCAACTAGAAGGCTGTGAAGCCACGGCAAGACATTCCCTGGTGTCATTGTACATTGGGGCTCTGCCTGGGGGGGCAGGAGGCAAGAGTGCAATGAAGAAAAATAAGAAAAAATCCCCACTCCTGGAGATAGGCGATGGCGCCACCCTGCAGCCACACTCCATTGGCCAGACTCATCCAGATCCTGGGCTGAGCCCAGCCTGGCCTGAATTTGCAGATAGAGCACCCTGGGAGGATAGGGTGGCCCAACCTCAGGAGGGCTCAGAGCTGAGGGGATAGCCAGGCTGGTACCAGGATGCTGGTGAGTGTCAGGTCCAGAGGTAGAGCTGGGGTGAGTGGATGCCCGAGAGAGTTCTCCCGGGCTCAGCGGAGCCAGAAACAGAGTTGGAAAAAAAAGGATGGAAAGGGTAGCTATGGATGTACGATGTTGTGAAAGAGGGAAACAACTTATAAGGGAAATGGATAACCATCTAATGGTATTGATCAATGGAAGATTCTTAGGTGACTTAAAAGGAGCTTATACTTATATTGGACCCAGAGGATCATCTATTATTGATCAATGCTGGTTTAGTATAAATATAATCCATCAAGTATTAGATCTTAGAGTGGGGGTGTACAGCCAAGAGTGAATGCTGTCCTTTGGAGATATTTATAAACCTGGGCACAAATAACGTATACAAAAATAATAACAACTTACAAATAATTAAAGTAAAAAAAGGGATTAAATGGGATCTAATAGAACATTTTCGTCAGTACAATTATTACATGATATAGGTATACGAGAAGATCTTCTAAAACTAACTAAAGAAGATAATTGTGTGGAGATATTTCAGGAAAGAATGAATAAAATCTCTTAAAAAGATCTTACTTAAGGTGACTTTATATAAACCAAGAAGTGGCAGTAGATGGCATGACAGTGAATATAAAGAACATAAATATAGGATTAACAAATTAGTGAAAAGCTTGCAAAAAGATCCAACTAAGGAGAAGAAGAAAAGTCTTAATAAGATGAGGAAGGAAATAAAAAAGATCATGAAATAAAAAAAAATTCCAAAATAAAATCTGGGTAGAATTTGCAAAAACAGTAAGGCAAAGGAATAATAAAAAAATTTGGAAGATGGTCATATTTGGATGGAAACAAAACACAGAAGAAGTGGAAAATTATATTGACTAAAAAACTTGGGAGGATTATTATAAGAACTTGTTTTTTTAATCTGGATATACAAGAAGAGAATATTATATGGGTTTCTAATGATTCCTTTTCTTTCTCACAAAGAGAGATGGAACAAATTATTCAAAATTTAAAAAGACAAAAAGCACCAGGCGGGGTGCCTCAGGATATAATTAAGGATGACCCAGAAGTATGGGCTACCACTTTAAAATTACTTTATAACTATATGCTAATGAAGGGAGTTATACTTCGAACCTGGAAAGTCAACATAATTGTACCGATTTATAAGAAGGGAGAAAGAACTTAACCATGTAATTATAGACTAATAAGTCTTCTAGATTCAAGCCAGAAAATTTTTGCTACATTGTTACACACAAGAATCATGGATCAGATAAATAAAAATATATTAATAGATGAAGCCCAGGCAGGCTTCATGCCAAATCATTACACAATGGATCAATGTTTCACACTAGTGCATATAATATATAAATATATACATTTAAAGACAAAACCTGTTTTGTGTCTTTATAGACTTAAAAGCCACTTTTGATAAGGTGACACGATCTAAACTTTGGGGAGTTTGGGATAATTATGGTATGGAACCAAAAATGCTTACTATATTAAAGTTATTATACAATGATACTACTATTATAGTAAGATATAATAAAGAGGGAGATATGACTAAAAAATTCACCTCAAATGTTGGCTTAAGGCAGGGATGTGTTCTCTCCCCTATATTGTTTAACTTATATTTTAATAAAATATTGGAAGAATTGTATGATCCTGAGCTGCACATGCCCAAGTTGGGCTCCAGGTCATGCCCATATCTTGCTTATGCAGATGATGTGGTATTAATTTCCTCGAGCTTCCTGGTAATTAAAAGGAACCTTCAGAAATTTTCGGAAGGATGTAAGGAGGCAGCTATGGAAATTAACATAGAAAAACCAAAATATATGATTTTTAATAAACATCCAATTCGACGGGGGAAAATATGTGTTCTTAAGTGTAATAATCGAAGCATCGAATTAGTAAACAGATTTTGCTATTTATGAAAAGTTTTTAGTTCAAATTTGAAATAGCAGGAACATATAAATTATGTGAAAGGAAAAATAAAGAAGTTTTACCCTGTGGTAGAAAGATTTTCATATAAATATGGTGGGCAGTCAGTTAAAGGGAACCTAATAGCAATAAATGCAAAGATTAAGTCACAGCTGTTATATGGAGTGGAAATCTGGGGTTCTATTTAAGTAAACAGCTTGGAGGACAGTATAAACAAAATTTATAAAAGATTACTGGGGCTACCGGAAGCCACATCTTCAATTCTAGTCAGATTGGAACTAAGTCAACTCAATATAATACAGTGTGTAGAACAGAGACAATGTATTTATTGGCTAAAGTTGTATATTAAAAACGATAAGAGTCTGGCAAGGAAAAGTTTGGAGGAATCATCGACCTATAATTTAAGAGTTTTTTTGTGTCATAGTATGTATATTTTGGAGAAATTGATTAAGCCTTATGGTCTATTGGAGTGTGTCGCTGAGTCTTTGAGGACTACTCTAATGATCCTGGAGGAACAAGTTAAAAATAGAATTAGAGAAATCCATTTCAATCAAAACACGAACCTGATAATGAATTGTAAACTTAGCAACAGGCAGGGAGAAAATAAGAAGAGGTCAGTAGGATAAGAACAATATATTTATGAAATAAAAAATCCCAAAGATAGAAAAGCAATTACCAAACTAAGATTTGGATATATAAATAGTCAAACTCTTAAGACATTTTACAAAACTTCAAAAACAAAATTATGTGCTTGTGGACTTGGTGATGACACTCCATATCATTTACTTATTTTATGCCCACTGTATAGATATGAAAGAGAAAGGATTTTATTTGATGTACTGAAAGAGCTAGACATGGAACCGAGATATCAGTATAATTGTTTGATAAAAACCAAAAAATGTTGCTTGGTTAGAGAAAATAGTTAGATTATGCAGGATATTTGA
This sequence comes from Neoceratodus forsteri, assembly GCA_016271365.2. NCBI lineage: Eukaryota > Metazoa > Chordata > Ceratodontiformes > Ceratodontidae > Neoceratodus > Neoceratodus forsteri. The sequence goes on from CM057459.1 coordinate 743,536,131, forward strand.
AACAAAATGAAAACATATTATAAATATTTAATAGCTTTAAAATATGTTTCTTGCTATAGGATTTAAGACTGATTTTTAAAATGATGACATACTGTATAGAAGAAATATTTATATCTGTATAAAAACTGTTAATATTTGTTTATTGTTTATTGAGTACAATCGGAATTACAAACCTTTGAGTCACAGACTCTTTTGCAAAGGCTCCACATCGGTTACAGGGGGTGGAGGGTAAACAAATACAGAACACACACGAAACATGAACAGGCAGTATTTATAGTCACAGTACTGACAGAGCAATTCAGGCTTAAACTTTAGAAAACAGTGAGGTAGTTAGTAGCATTCTTGTAAACCTTAGACAGAGACAAGTAGGTGGCAGATTCATGGGGTCAATAGAGACCCTGTGTCAGGAGAAGTGGGGGGTTTAGTAGCACAGTTGGGTAGGCATCGCTAGCTACAGATACATTTTGCACTCTGAAGTAGATGGGCTTTGAGTCCCATCTTGAACAGTGAGATGCTGTGGGTCTGGGTGAGTGGTGGAGGTAGTGCATTGAGCCAGCAAGGGGCCCAGTAGCAGAAGGATCTTTGCCCTAGGGATGTTCTACAGAGGGGGACTAAGAATGTTGGGCTTGCTGTGAGTCTTGTGTTGAGCCTGCGGGGGACTGCACAGATAATGGGGAGCAGGCCATGGGGGCTATCTGGAGATGTATCTTTTTAACTAGGATGCAGGTGTGGTACTTTAGTCTTTGTTGGAGATTTAGTCAACCAGACAAAGTATAAAGGTCGCAGGTGTGGGTAAGTCTGTCACTACCTGTAACTAAGCGGCAAGCTTTATTCAAGGCAACGTTTAAACCGCAAAGTGTGGAGGGTTCAGCAGAGCCATATATAACTATCCCATTGTCGACGAGGGAGAGGATGGAGGAGGTGACAGCGAGTTGCATAGCCTGTGTGGGCAGGCAGTGCTTGAGTCGGTAGAGGATGCCCACTCTGGAGTTGACAGCGGAGGAGAGAAGTTGGATGTGCCTATGGTAGGAGAGGAGGTGTCTAATGTGATGCCCAGGTATTTAAAGTTTGTAACATGTTCCAGAGGGATACCAAGTGAGTTTTTAATTAGGAGTGCTGACTGACTATGTGGGCTTTGGTGATGAGCAAAGATCATAGACTTTGTTTTTTTATAGTTGATGATCAGGCGGTGGTCTGCGAACCAGTTCTCTAGCTCCCAGAAAAAACCCTGTAGGGACAGTTGGAGGGTGCTAGGTTGAGGGTGTTTCCAATACAGTACCGCTCATCAGTGCAGAGTAGAAGATGACCACTACATGCCTTGGGGAGCGAGTTTAAAAAGAGGGTGAAAAGCAGAGGGCCAAGTATTGATCCCTGCGGGACCCCAGAGCAAACTGTTTTGGAGGTGGAGATGGTGGTGTTAACTCGGACTTGTTGTGACCATCCTGAGAGGTAGTCCTTGAACCAGGCGGTTGCCTCTGGGACCACATTTAGTTGTGGAAAGACACAGAGCAGTATCTCATGACTGACCATGTTGAACGCCTTGGTCAGATCCACATAGATCGCTCCAGCGATTGAGCCTTGGTGGAGGGCCTCGTGGATGAATGAGGTGAACTCACACAGAGCGGTGACGGTACTGTGGCCAGTCCAGAAACCATGCTGTTCCTGGCTGAGAAGCTTGTGTTTAGTAAGGTGTTCTGTTATCTGGTCTGAGACAATTTTTTCCAGGGCTTTGGAGAGTGGTGGGAGTACTGATATAGGTCTATAGTTGTTGGAGTTAGTGGGGTCACCGCTCTTCAGGATGGGGTTGATTATGGCTAGCTTCCAAGTCGAGGGGAACTGGCCAAGGCATAGCGAGAAGTTGAGGATTTTTGTAAGATGGGGTAGTGTGACATCCAGGGTAAGCCGAATGAGTTTCAGATCAAGGGAGTCATTGCTGTAACGGATATTGGCTATTGCTTTGGAAATGTAGAGTTTAGCCTCACCGCGGGGATGACCTGAAAGCCAGAAGGGAGGTGGGTTGACATTACACGGGTTTTTGGGGGGGAGGGAGGGTTGAGGATGGGTGGAAGAAGTTAGGCGGGAGAATATGGGAGAGGTCCGAGAAGGCAGAGTTAAGAGCTTCAGTGATAGTGGCAGGATCCTGTGTGACATCCCCATTTAGGTTGAGTTGGGTAGGGGAGGGGGAGCTGGTTCTACCACTGAGTTCTCTTATGTTGTTCCAGAATTTTTTGCCATCTCCTCAGGAGGAGGTAAGGGTTTGTTGATAGAAGTTAGCTTTAGCCTGCCGCAAGGCCCAGGTACATTTATTGCGTGCCTCCCGGTATAGTTGTCTATCCTGGGTGTGTTGAGAGTCAAGAGCCTTGTGCCAGAGGTTGTCCCTTTGTTGAAGCAGTTTAAGAAGTGAGGCTGTGATCCACGGGATGGTTCTGGTTTTCACCACTATCTTTGAGAGGGGAGCGAATATATCACAGGCTTTGTTGAAGGTGGTTATAAAGTGGGTGAGTGCATGGTCAACTGACTGCATGTTATATATGGGGAGCCAGTTGCTGTTAGATAGATGGGCTTTGAGGTGCTCAAGGCCTCCTCTTTTAAGCCTTCGCTGCCAGGAGATTATGGGGGGGGCAGGGGGGACTTTACCCGACCACCGGCATGTAACCGGAGAGTGGTCACTAATAGCGTCGGAGAGAGCAGTGGCTTGGGAGAGGTTACGTGGCCTGCTGGTAAAAATGAGGTCTAAGAGGGTGGAAGTCCTGGTTCGATTGTCCCTTCTGGTTGAGGAGGTGACAAGCTGGGTAAGATCAAGTGCCAGAGCAGCGCATTTGAAGCTGGATGAGGCTGGGGATAGCCAGTTGACACTGAAGTCACCCATTAGGATGATTTCACTAGTATTAGGTAGGTGGGAGATAACATGGAGGATGGAATCAAATGCGAGTTTTTGGTTCCTAGGGGGGATGTAGGCTGCAATGATATGGAGAGTTTTGGTACCCAGCACGAGTCTGACTGTTAGAGTCTGGGCTCCAAATTTAGGTGCAGGGGTATGTACTACAATGGTATTGAGCGAGGATTTAACAAAGATTTCACAGCCACTGCCTCTTTTGCCGGTCCTATCCGCCTGGAAGATGGCATAATTACAGAGGGAGACAGCATCATTGGGAATTTTTTCCGTGAGCCAGGTCTCAGTGAGGGCAAGAATGTCAGGTGCATGCTGGGCGATCCAGCCTTGGAGAGAGGTGTGTTTTTTAGGTAGGCTGCAGATATTTAGGGTGGCTAACAGCAAACTCCCGTGCAGTTTTTTTGCAGAGGCCTTAGTGCAGGGTGGCATTGGGTTGGGATGGATGTTGCCAGATAATAAAAGAAGTAGGAAAGTGATCTGCAGGAGGGCCAACCTGCAGAGTTTGGATGAGCGACGCTGAGATTGGTAGGGTGTAGGGCTTTTTGCGTTGGAGGTGGGAACAGGGAGGCTAGGGAGGGTGCTGAAAAGAAGGGAAAGGGACATGTGGGAAAAGGTAGAGGGGCTTGTGTAGGTGGTGGGGGGTTGTGGTCTGAAGAGCAGGAGGCTGAGGTACAATGCTTTCAAGAGTGAGTGAAAAGGTTGAGTGAGATTGTGTGTGGGTATAGGCAGTCAGGGACAATTTGGCAAGGGTGAGTGATGTTGAGGGAAATGGATCTGCAGCATTCATAAGAAGCTGGAGGAAAAGTGTTAAAGTTATGGTGGATAGGTATTGGTGCCTCTGGGGGGGGATGAAGAGCAAGGTGAAAGAACCTGGAAATCAGGAGGGTTACAAATAGAAGGGATTCCATTGAAAATATAGAAAGAGAGAGGCTTGATTACAGTGGCCATTAGTGATCGTTTAGTATAACCTGCAGCTGGAAAAGTGGGCTGATAGGTTATTTCGATAGGTCACCTGACTTAAACTAGCTATTGCAGGGCTAAGCCTCTGGAGCATCTTTTAGTGCAAGTTGTCTCTGGCAATTCGGGCTGCGAGATGCAAGTAGGGGGCTTTTGGCCGGTGCAGAGAAAAGGTGCCAGATGCTCAACGGTTGCGACTGCTGCCTGCTGAGAGGGAGAATTTACCTGGCAGAGCTTCACTTCAGGCTGCTGCGGCGCAGGGAGGGCTTCAGAGCTAGTCCTCATGACCTCCGTCTCCCCTGGGAGGGGTGGAGATCTGGGAGAAGGAGAGAGAGAGAGGGGGGATTAAATAGGCTGCAGTGGGAGAAGAGATTAACTGTTGGGGGAGGGCAGTAGCTTGGGTGTGGAGAGCCGGGCGAATGAGTTCAAGGCAACCAGAAGTCACTCAAATCAAAATGACAGGCTACTAAGGAGGTTTCAAGCAGGGCTAGTAGATGTCTGCATGCTGTGGAAACACCTTCAAATTATACTATTGCAGTCCCCAAAATGAGAGTTTAAACAAGGGCAGCTTCAGCTAAACACAAATTGCACAGTTTGCAGAGACTCTAAGTCCTAAACATATCACAGGCAAATGCAAAGTTAGGTGCAGGCTCGTTTAAACACTGAGGAATCAGGCACAAAAAATATAAGTTCAGGTCTGATTCAGCCTCTGGAGCACCTTTTAGTGCAAGTTGTCTCTGGAAATTCAGGCTGCGAGATGCGAGTAGGGGAGCTTGTGGCCGGTGCAGAGAAAAGGCGCCAGATGCTCAATGGTCGCGACTGCTGCCTGCTGAAAGGGAGAATTTACCTGGCAGAGCTTCACTTCGGGCTGCTGCGACGCAGGAAGGGCTTCAGAGCTAGCCCTCACGACCTCCGGTCTCCTCGGGGGAAGGGAGTGGAATCTGGCAGAGCTTCACTTAGGGCTGCTGTGGCGCAGGGAGGGCTTCAGAGCTAGCCCTCACGACCTCTGGTCTCCTCGGGGAAGGGGGGTGGAATCTATGTTCCAACTTATGTGTGAGCTGTATCAAATAGCAGTAAAGAATTTTTTTGTATTGTAATGACCAATTTTAATTTCATTACGAAATAAACATGAATCTGAATCTGACAGCTTACCACAGCTGGGAGTATGGAACCTCCGAACACCCAGTGTCATCACAGAAATACTCACTGAAAAATAGGATACACAAACTCTTATAGTCAGTGATAACAGGATCCATTACCTGGTAATAGGCTCATCTGCATAGTAGAAAAGCTAAAAAAAGCATTTCTGTTGGTAGGTAAGGTGGGAAGCTCGCACCCAAGGCTATTAGGTTTTGCACGTACACAGTGATAAATGTTATGCTGACTAAAACTACTTTTGGGTTACAATAGAATAATTCATAGAATATGCTGATCATAGCATGACATCTAATAGCTGTAGGTGGCATGCTAAGACCATAAATATAAGCATACTGAATAATACATCATAGCAAGCATGAGTAAATACTAACATCCCTTATGCTGTATCATTGAATCATGATAGTCCACATTAGAGAGTGGCAGGTCTACACCACAAAATCTCCATTCAGGATGTAAAAAAAAATTTTGGTCATGATTTGAAAAATGACTGCTGTAACATTTATAAGGTGCTGTAAAGATATGGCTATGTCATAAATTTGGGGTAAAAATATTGAAAATTACCAAAGTTACGAGCCTGCGTTTGCAAAATTCAACATAGGCTTATAACTTTGTTGTTTTTTGAATATTTTGACACCACATTTTCAACATAGCCTTCTTCTGACCCCACATCATGAACAAGGGCAGAGAACATTTTCAACTGCTGCCTGAAAGATGATTTTGTTCAGGGACCACAAAATCACCTTGTGGGACAGATTTGCCTAAGGTCAGTGCAACTGTTCACAAGGTGGTGTCCCAAAAAAGGCATGTTGAAAATCTGGGCCATAAATATGCAAAAATGGCCAAGTTATGCCACTAAGTCCAAAACACAATTAAAATACATTGAACCGCATACCTATTTCTTCCATTTGCAGTCCAGCTTTGAAGAGTGAAGATGTGTCTGTGGTCCTGAGAGGATTGTGGCATTGGACCCCAGATGAGTAAGTAAGTAAGGGCTTGGGGGTTTCATGGTAGTGGGTGCTGAGTGGGAGGGTCAGGTGGGGGGACAGGAATGGCCACAAAATGCATCGATGGGCAGTCTTCATTTTACAGGGTAAAATAAAACTGAGGATGCCTGGTTGTGACACTGGAGCATTGGGCACCCCCAGTGTCAGTCTTATGTTTCTGGAGGGGTGCTGAGACAGAGAGTTGGTTGAAGGGGGATATTAAAAAACACTGAGAAGCCTTTTTTTATATCACATTTCTCACCCAGCTACCGGCCCGGGCTTGTTGACGGCGTACTACCTATCCAAAGTGCCCATCCCCCATCACGGGAATCAAGCTGCTCAGCAGTGAGGTTTGGGATTTTACATGGTTACATGAGTAACTATGTAGTCCCTGAACAAACCCAGATGATGCTGGTGAGAAGGACCAAAGACCAGGCAGGAAGCCATGCAGAGACACCACTTCCACCAAGTGTCTAACAGTGCCCTCCCCTCCCGACACCTTCTGTTAGTCTGATCATTGCCTAGCCCTTCCCAGGAGAGGAGAGCTACCAGGTGGTGGCTCAATCCAACTCCTCCCTCCCCCCACCAATCCCTGATGACCCGACCACGTTCCCAAACCCAGGTCACCAGTGCAGAACGAGGTGTGGCCTTCAGCTCCTCAACCCTCAGCACCACCAGGCCAGCTAACACCAAGGAGTCCTGATCGCAACACTGGAGGATTGGGCACCCCCAGTGTCACTCATGTTTCTGGGGGGGGTGCTGAGAGGAATGGTCGGGTGGGGGGATATGTATAATTAAAAAAAAGAAATCAGCGGTCACAGCAGAACTCAGCACAGTCTGCCATGTCCAAGATGGCCACAGCAAGTACTGCGCATGCACTAGTACTTGAGCATGCGCAATACAGTTTGGTGGCCATCTTGGAATGGTGGAGTGTGCCGTGTTCTTGACCATCGAAAAATAGTGCAGAGCAACTGCTAATGGATAGAGCAGAGTGCTTCATGGATGCGGAGGTGACTGTGAGGCAACTCCACACTGTTGTTCAGTCAGAAAAGTCTCTCTTTTCTGATAGCAGGAGGTCTGCAGGGCTCTGCCCACTGCAGCCCTAAAAAGTATAAGACTAACCATGTACCACACTGTCTGATATATTATAGCACTACCAATCAAGTATTGTCTTTTTGTGAATGCACTATTGAAAGTTACCTTCCAACAAATTATGAAAATGTTGTAATATTGCTGTATTATCTCCTGTTTCATTCAGCATTTGCATGGAAATTCAATCTTTTGTTACATGGACCATAGCAGCTACTGGATCTATTGAAGATCGCTGCAATCATATGGGTTCTCACAGTGTTATAGGAGAGTCTACCTGGGACTCTAATTACTATGAAATTGTATATTGCCACCGATATGAAAATGTGCATGTTTTTAAAGTATAATGTTTCTGATTTTAAGCACATTGGGTTATAGAGATTGGGGCACTATCACTTTAATTGAAATCTTTTATAAGGAATCTATTGTAGTGTTGCTCGGATAGTATCCTATAAATTAGGATACCACCAGATACCAGACGTTCAGCCAGATAGCGGATCCGGTTGGATAGTTGTGATATCCAACTGTGGATCTGACTGTCTCAGATCCAGGTCGGATCCCCTGGATCTGATCTCAGATCCCTGGATCCAATGCTGGATCTGATGCTTGATCTGACCGTGGATCCCTGAATCTGACCATGGATCCCTGGATCCAAACACAGATCCCAGGATCTGACCTTAGATGACGTGGGATCTGACCTGGGATCTGAGCTCCAACTTAGGTCAGCTTCCAGGTCGGATACTGTTACTATCCAATGGATCACAATCAGATCCACAAATGCAGTATCCGAGCATCACTAGTCTATTGCACACTCCACTCCACTTCCTGAAGAGGCACTGATGTGAAACTGGTTAGGGTCACATAACAGTCCTTTTTTTCTGTCACTCTCTGCTTACACAGGATGCTTGTTCTTTGAGGATTTTGCCTTTGATTGATAAGTGAGAAATAAAACTTCTTTGACTCATTTGCTGACAGAGTGGTGCTGGTTTTCTTGCAATTTGTTTTGTGTTTAAGTTTTTATTAAAAAAATAAAGATGATTGACATACAATACATATTCAAAATGCATTGTGGTACAATTATTTCCACAGTATATTAAGACACTACAGCTCATATTACATTCAGGCTCCTGACAGTCAGGAAATAATTATTTGCCAGAGGGAAATCAGTAAACAGATATGTTGCAAGAAGTTACTTTGTGAATATTAAAACTGTAATACCAGATAATAGCTCAATATACAGTCATTCCAACAGTTGATCCCAAAAATGTACTACGTATCAATCTTAAAAAAAGAATAAAATAATGCATGGGCCCCCACCTTAGACCATGTATGTTAGGAAAGTAGAAATTAAGAGTCATTATCCATACAGTAAAATTGGCAAAGATGCTAAACGTCATGAAATATTGATTCCCTTCCTTGCAGCCTGTATGTTTGTTTCTCATTCTGGTATATTGACAGGACATTTTTTTTTATTCTTTTGTAGCCGGGTAAGGCTCACTAGCCACAAGTGTCTGTTTTCAGAGTCGACCCGGAAGCACTGGGGAGGTTACTTGACTTGCTCAGAGGCACGCAGTATGCAAATGGTCGTTGCAGGAATCAAACCCAGGTCTGCTTGATGTACAAAACTCATTCACAGCTCATTACTCTAACCTCTAGGCTATACTGCCAGCCCTAAATTGTTGCCAGTGCTGCATTGTGGTGGGTGAGGCTTTAAGCACAGCTTAGTAATTGCATTCTTGGTGACTAAAAGTGAAATAGATGCAAGAGATTTGGGGCTAGATATTCAAAAAGGCACAAAAGTAGAGCACAAAGGTTTGCACTGTGCTTGCACCCAACCTGCAGGTTGCTGTATTCAGCTGGATAGCACACCAGCCCTATTCAACTGAATATTGTGCCATGATGGTACAGTGCTAAGTCAAGTTGCGCTGCCCCGGTATGGACCTGGGCTGTAGCCAGCCCATAGGGAACTGTGCCCCCAGACCAGACAGCATCGGGAGTTAGGTTGCGATATTCAGCCACAAAATGCAAATGAGTCCATTGGCATGCAAGGCACTAAGAGGCTATTAACATGCCCATGATGGGCTCAATTGCATTGGAAGTGGTAGCTTGGTTGCACCTGACCTAAGTTCATCCCAGGTGGCTAGTGGCCCCCCCCCAAACACCTATACTGCCAATGTGCAGTCCATGCCCCGATGTCGACAGGAACCACCCACCCTCCAACTACCCATCTCGGGATGTTACAAGTAAACCAGAGTGTCCAGTGCCCCCTCCCCCCACCCAACCTCTGTCCTGATCTATGTAGAATTTGATGGCAGATAAGGACGTCTTGGCCTACTCAATCTGCCCATTTCCCTACCTACTGCATAAACTCCAGATCCTAGTTGTTCTGCCACTTACCTTCTCCTTCCTACCACTAGGGTTGCCTTCTGTCTATCCCATGCTTTCTTGAATTCACCTATTGTTTTTGCCACTACAATGTCTGCAGGGAGGCTGTTCCATACATCTACCACACTTTCCATGAAAAAATATTTCCTCATGTTGCTCCTGAATCTCCCCCCCAGCCTCATATTGTGACCCCTTGTTCTTCCACATCTCTTTTTTTGAAAGATGCTTCCCTCTTGTACTTTATTTATCCCCTTGAGGTCCTTAAATGTCTCCATCATGTCCTCCTCTCCCTCCATTCCTCCAGGGTATACATATTGAGGTGCTTCAGTCCCTCCTCATATGATTTCAGGTGTAGTCCTTGCACCATTTTAGTTGCCTTCCTCTGGACTGCCTCCACTCTGTCTATGTCCTTTCAGAGATATGGTCTCCAGAACTGAACACAGTACTCTAGCTGGGGTCTCACCAACTGTCTGTACAGTGGCATCACCACCTCCTGTTTTCTACTGGTAATATTCTCTATACACCCCAGCATCCCTCTGGCTTTCCTCACTGCCTTCTCACATTGCTTGGCTAACTTTAGGTCATCTGTTATGACCACCCCCAGGTCCCTCTCCAGTTTGGTTGTCGTCAATACCTCCCACCTCATTGTGTATTCCTCTCCTGGGTTTTTGCACCCCAAGTGCATGATTTTGCTCTTCTTTGCATTGAATCTAACCTGCCACACTCTTGACCAATCTTCCAGTTTGCCTAGGTCCCTTCTCATTCTTTCCACACACCCTGGAGTGTCAACCATAATGCAAATCTTAGTGTTATCTACAAAGAGGCATACCTTCCCTTCTAGCCCCTCTGCAATGTCACTTACTGTATGAAGACATTAAAGAGGACAGGCCACAGCACTGATCCCTGTGGCACCCCACTGGTTACCCCCCTCTCCTTGGATTGAACTCCACTTAGCACCACTCTCTATGTCCTATTGCTCAGCCAATTTCTGACCCAGTTTACCACCTTAGAACCCACTCCCAGACTGCCAACTTGTTTACTAACCTCTTGTGTGGGACTGTGTCAAATGCCTTGCTAAAATCTAGGTAAGACATGTCTACCACCCCTCCCTGATCAACTACCCTGGTCACCAAGTCAAAGAAATCTATCCGATTTGTTTGACAAGATTTCCCTGCTGTGAATCCATGTTGCCCCGAGTCTTATGCTCTGCTGGCCTCAAGATATACTACAGTCCTTTCCTTTAATAATGATTCCATTATTTTCCCTATCACTGAGGTCAAACTGACCAGCCTGTAATTTCCAGCCTCCACCTTGCTCCCACTTTTGTGAATGGGTATCATATTCACCCTCCTCTGGTACCACTCTCTCCTCCAGTGATTTGTTGACTAGGGCTGTCAGTGGTGTCACTGGAACCTCTCTGAGTTCTTTAATATTCTGAGATATATCCCATCCAGTCCCATTGTCTTGTCCACTTTCAGTTTTGAGAGTTCCTTAAGGACTCTCTCCTCCGTGAATGGACTGGTGTCCACCTCTCTTCCCTGCATGTTTCTACTGCCTAACTGTGGTCCCTCCCCTTCCCTTCTTTTGTGAATACTGAGCAGAAGTATTCGTTCAGTATTTCAGCTTTTTCTAGGTCCCCCTCCTCATACTCCCCCACTTTATTTAGTCTCACAATCCCTCCCTTGGCCCTTTTTCTTTCACTAACATACCCGAAGAAGGTTTTGTCTCCCTCTTTTACTGTCTGGGCCATTCTTTCCTCTGTTTGTGCCTTTGCGTTCCTGACTGCTTTCCCCACCTCCCTCTGATTTGCCTGATACAGTTCCCTGTCTTAATCCCTGTGTGTTTCCTTGTACTTCCAGAAAGCCATTTTTTTCTCTCTAACTTTCTCTGCTACTTATTTTGAAAACCATAGTGTTTTTTTCTTTCTTTTTGCTTTGTTAACTTACGTCACAGAAAGGATTGTTGCCTCTGCTATGGCTCCTTTAAGGTTCTCCCATTGTTTCTTTACCATCCTTCCTCCTTTGCCAGGGTTTTCTTGAGGCATTTCCCCATTTTTGCAATGTCAGCCCTCTCAAAGTCCAGGACCCTTGCTTTTGTGTGTCTTGACTCTTCTACTGTCTTCACCTTGCACTATACTGTATGGTGATCGCTGTACCCCAGATGGTTGCTCACCAATATATTTGTTTTTCTTTCACCATTGGTGAGCACCAGGTCCAGTGTCGCTCCCTCAGGAGTGGCTCCACCACTAGCTGTCTGAGGCATGCCCCCTGCAGGGCATCCAGGATGTAAATGGTGCCTGGTGTCTAGTGGCACCCCCCCCCACCCTTTAGTCACCCATATCGATGCCTGCACTATAGGGTCTGGTGTCTAGCATCACCTTCCCACCCCCTGAATGCCTGTCCCTTAAATGCTTATGTATGCCCTGGTGTCTAGTGGTATCAGCTGGGCACCCATCCCAGTGCTACTATTGATTCCCTGGTTGCTAGTGGATCCATCCACTCCAGCCTCCTGGCCCATATAGTTTCCTGGCCCCTATGTGTCCACTGACATCACCCCCATCTCCTGGCACATGTACTGGAACCTGTCCCTGGTATCCAGTGGTACCCCCCAGATCACTGGTCACCACACAAATCACTGAACAGTGGCCATTCAATGGTGCTCCACCTGCTTTGCCTGCACCCAGCACAGCACCCCCCTAACCCCGCCACCCCAACTGGGCAGGATGGGTCTGTGCAGTGCATCCCTCTATGGCAACTGGCATAGCCAACCTTTCACCTCCTCAGCCAGACACCATATGAGCTGCAGTGAGTGTATACAGTATACTGTACACGCATTCACTGCAGCTTATATGGCAAATGGCTGAGGAGGTGAGAGGAGGGCTGTGCTGGTCACTGTAGAGAGATGCACCGCATAGTCCATCCTGCCCAGTAAGGAGGGGTTAGGGTGGGTGCTATGCAGGGTGTGGGCAGAGTAGGTGGGAGGCCATGGAACCACCACTGTTTGGTGGTCCATGTGGCAATCAGCAGTATGGGGGTGTGCCACTGGACACCAGGGATAGGCTCTAGTACATGGGCTGGGAGACCAGGTGGAATGCCACTGGACACCTGGGGGGCAGGGAACTACACATGCTGGGAGGTTAGAGCAGGAGGTCTGCAAGCCACCAGGGAATCAGCAGTAGCACCAGGATGGGTGATCAATGGTTGAGGGGGTACCACTAGACACCAGGGCATATATAAGCATGTAGGGGCAGGCATTCAAGGGGGTGAGAGGTGCCACTAACCACCAGGAAATCAGCGGTAGCACAAGGTTGTGTGCTCAACAGGTGGGGGAGTACTGTTAGATACCATGGCATACATAAACATTTAGGGGACAGGCATTCAGGAGGGTGCCACTAGCCAACACGGAATCAGTGGTAGCAACGGGATGGGTGCTCGGTAGATGGAAGGGTACCACTAGACACCAGGGCATACATAAGCATTTAAGGGACAGGCATTCAGGGGTTGGGGTGCCATTAGACACCAGGGACTATAGTATAAGCCCCAGGATGGGTGATCGTAGGGTGGGGGGGTGCCACTAGACACCAGAGCATACTTTGGTTCAAATAAGTGCCTTAGCTGGGACTGATTTCTTTCTCTCTTCTGTTTGTTTGGGTTCCATAAATGTGCACACTTCACTTTTGTGATTGAAAACATCTTTTGGTTCACCAGGACGAGGATTCTGATGGTGGTGGGCGGGCAGCTGCAGTACAGCCATTCTGCCACCGGGGCTTTGTGCCCAGTTAAGACTAGGTTTGAAAAGGCAGTAAATAGTGCCTCTGTGGGTGCCATTTACTGCCAACACAAACTTCTGGAATTGCTGCTGCACCCTATGCAGGGAAAGACCCCCTAATTTTCATGGGTGCAGTGTTATGTTAGTGCTCGGGTGCTAATGGCTTTTGCCCATGCTACAGGGGTTCTCTGAATATAGACCTCATCAATGAACCAGGTGCAAAACCTGGTTAGTACTGGCAAATACCCTTTAGTGACCATGCTAACTTTTGAATATCTGGCCCCTGGAGTTACCCGTGGTTCCTCATGCTGTGTTTGAAAGAAGTATCACTGAGGGACAAATCAGTGAGGGGTCTAGGGAGAGTAGAAGAAAATGTTGCTCTAGGTCATACCAAAACTGCTGGAGTTGCAAGCAACACAAGAAAATATGGGCATGATTTGCCTCTGTGGCATCATGTTGCCTCCAGCAGTGACTGTCAGTTTGTCGCATGTAATTTGCTTGGACCTTCAGTACAAAAGTACTTGGTTCTACACTTCCAAATGAACCTTCACCAGAAGATAAAAGAGGTTACTTTTATAGCCCAGAGGGAGTACCTAATCTAGCTTTCCCTCGGGTATGCAATTTGCTGCTCTTGGTTCCATTTTGTCAAAATATAATCAGTGGTAGTGGGCCATAACTCCTGCATGCCTCTGTAGAGGTGGCCTATCAAATGGTACCATACTTCTCCTTTTAATAGTGCCATGAAAATCCTCAGCAGCAGCAGGGCTGGGTCTAGAATCTTCAGTGGGTCTGTCTGGGTATGCAGGAGATGTGTTCTGAGTTGTAGATATCAATAATGTTCTCACCCAGTTGACCCATAAGTATCTTGTAGGTGTTGAAAGAGGTACAGTATATGCCCTGCTCATTAAGAAATTGGAATAGATAGCTTAGTCCTAGATGTCTCCATCTACAAATGGCCAAATCTATTTGTAGCAGGTGAAAACCTAAGGCTTTCTCTAGTAGCCTACAATAACATAAGGTTTCGAAACAGGCTGGGTTATTCAAAAACGTTTTCCACTGCAGCAGAGCAAGGGCAGTCAGTGTATGTGGTAAAGTGCTGGAGGTCCACATCTTGTACATAGTGGGAAAACAGGTATTTGGCTATGTCAAATAAATTATTGAGGTGGAATTCATTATGCATTTTGTTTAGGTGACATACTGTAACTGGACTCCAGCAAAGTCTTTGACTCGGTCCCCTCTAGGAGTCTTGTCAAAAAACTGAGGTGGACAGTCCCTTGGGTAGCAAGCTGGCTGAGGGAAGAACCCAGAGAGTAGTGGTAAATGACAAATTCTTGGACATTGAAGAAGTTCCAAGTGGGGTACCACAGGGCTTGGCCCTAGACCCCATCCTCTTCAACGTATTCATTTGTGACATAAGGGTGGGCATACATGAAAAGATCTGCCTCTTTGCAAACAATATGAAGATCTGTGCAAGGAGGGACACTGAATGAGGGATTAGGGAACTAAGAAAAGACAGAGATTGGTAAAATGGTCTAAGATCTGGCACTTAAGCTTCAATTCCAAAAAATGTAAAGTAGTTCTCATTAGGGAAAGGAACCCAAGAACACATTACTCAGTGGAGAGTGGGGATGGTCCTGAAATAAGCACAGCTCAAGAGAAAGATCTGGGAGTTATAATCTCAGATAACCTAAACTCCACCACACATTGCAACAAGGCCATAGGAAAGACAAATAGGGTGTTGGGGTGCATTTGGAGGGGAACAAACAGCAGAAGCCAGGAGGTGATTCTTTCACTATACAGGTCACTGGTGTGATAAAACCTGGAGTACTGTGCAAGGTCCTGGAATACATACCTGCTGAGGACTGCAAGAGGGTGGAGGCTTAACAGAGAAGGGTGACCAAAATGATTCTGGGCTTGAGCAGAAAGGCATACAAGGAGAAGTTACAAGATCTTGAAATGTACACACTAGAGACCAGAAGGAAGAGGGAGCAAGTACTTATGTGGGATAAATAGTGCATATTTTAAAGGCATTTTTACCTCAAGCAAGAACACGGGGAATTCACTGAAGCTGGCAGAAGGAAGATTCAAGAGAGATGTCTGCAAGCACTTTTTCACTGAAAGGGTGGTGAACAAGTGGAATAGACTGCCAAAGCAGGGGGAACAAGCTAAATAGTGGTGGGGGTCAAGGTACAGTGGGAAACGCACATGGCCATAGTAAAAGGGAAGGGGCAGAAGTAAGAGTGATGAATGGGCACTAGGGCCTTCACAGTGTAGCTAGGTAGTATGGACATACTGGATTGGCCACTGGGCTTTTTACTGCCCTCACTTTCTATGTTTCTGTATAAAACAAAGCTGGCAGGCTGCTAGCATTGCAGAAGTCCACAGCAAAAGCTTGCCTTTGTTGTTACAGCAAAAGGCTATGCTACTTTGTGCACACATAGAAACATAGAAAACATAGACTTTGAAGGCAGATAAAAACCACTTGGCCCACCTAATCTGCCCATTTCCTTACCTAATGCATATGTTGCAGATCCTAGTTAACCAACAGCCTAATTCTTCCTACCCACCAACAGAATTGCCTTATGTCTGTCCCATGCATTCTTGAATTCCCCCACTGTTTTTGAACCCATGACCAACTCAGAAAGGCAGTTCCATGTGTCCACCACCCTCTCTGTGAAAAAATACTTCCTCACACTGCCCCTGAGCCATCCCCCCTCTATCTTCAAATTGTGTCCCCTTGTTCTTGCACATCTCTTTTTCTAAAAGATGCTACCCACTTGGACTTTGTTGATTTCCTTGAGGTTCTTAAAAGTTTCTATCATGTCCCCCCTCTCCCTCCTTTCCTTAAGGGTATACATATTAAGCTCTTTTAGTCTGTCTTCATATGGCTTCTGTTGCAGACTCTGCACTATTTTAATTGCCCTCTTCTGGACTGCCTCCATCCTGTCTATGTCCTTGCAGAGATGGGGTCTCCAGAACTGCGTGTAATACTCCAAATGGGGTCTCACCACCTGTCTGTACAGAGGGATAACCACTTCCTGTTTTCTACTGGTGATGCCTCTCCTATACATCCCAGTATCACCCCAGCCATTCCTACTGCCTTCTCATATTGCTTGCTTACCTTTAGGTCATCTAATATGACTATTCCCAGGTCCCTTTCCATTTCTGTTGTTGTTAATACCTCTCCCCTACTGTGTACTCTTCCCCTTGGTTTTTGTTTCCCAGGTGCATTACTTTGTACTTTTTTGCATTGAATCTAAGCTACCATACTTTTGACCATTCCTCCAACCTTGCCAAGCTCCTTCTCATCCTTTCCACCCCCTCTTGTGTATCAACCCTGTTGCAGATCTTTGTGTCATCTGCAAAGAGGTATCATTTTCCTTCCAGTCCCTCTGCAAGGTCACTTAAAAAGACATTAAAAATGACCAGACCCAGTACTGAACCCTGCAGTAAAACACTAGTAACTCCCCTTTCTTCGGAGTGGGCTCCATTTACTATTACTCTCTGTCCTATTGTACAGCCAGTTTTTTACCCAGGCTACCGCCCTGGGACCCACTCCCAGGCTGGCTAATTTGTTTATTAATCTTTTTTGTGGGATTGTGTCAAATGCCTTGCTAAAGTCTAGGCAAGCCATGTCCACAGCCCCTCCCTGGTCTACTACTTTGGCCACCCAGGCAAAGAAATCTATTAGATTCGTCTGACATGATCGTCCCACTGTGAATCCATGCTGCCTTGGTTCCTGTGCCCCACTGGCATCTAGGTACTCAGCAATTCTTTCTTTCAGAAGTGATGCCATCATTTTTCCTACCAATGAGGTCAAGCTAACAGATCTGTAGTTTTCTGCCTCTTCTTTGCTCCCACTTTTGTGAAGGGAAATCACATCCGACCTCCTCCAGTCCTTAGGTACCACACCATCTTCTCATGATTTGTTAAAAAAGGTAGTCAGTTGTGTCACTAGTTCTTCCCTTAGTTCTTTTAAAATTCTGGGGTGAACCCTGTCAGGCCACATTGCTTTGTCCACTTTCAGTTTTAGGAATTCTTTCAGAACCCATTCTTCTGTGAAAGAACTGGTACTGACTCTCCTATCCAGAGTGCTTCTATTAATTGGATTAGGTACCTCCCCTCCTCTTCTTTTGTGAATACTGAGCAGAAGTAGTTGTTCAGTATCCCTGCTTTTTCACTGTCCCTCTCTGCATACCATCCTCCCCTTTATTAAGCCTCACTATCCCTTTCTTGGTCATTCTTCGCTCCCTAATGTACCTATAAAAGGTCTAATCCCCCTTCTTAACCAAGTTGGCTATCTTTTCCTCAGTTTGGGCCTTTGCTATTCTGGCTGCCTTCCCCACTTCCTTCTGCTTTAACTGGTACAGTTCTCTGTCCTGCCCCTTCTGTGTTTCCTTATGCTTCCTGAGTGCTATCTTTTTCTCCCTTACCTTCCCCGCCACCTCTTTTGAGAACCATAGTGTAACCCCCTTGCAAATGGGGGTTCCTGGAAGACCCCTGGAGCTTGGGTAAATGCTCCGTGCCTGATTGGAGTTCGGCGCTAAAGCCGTTTAATTGGGAAGCCAGTAAGCGTTTTAAAAAGCCTCCGTGAGCTGTCTCTTTAAGGGCTGCTTGTTGCAGCTGTAGGTAATTGGATTGGAGGAGGGCTGTGGGGTTGTGTGCCCGAGTCCCGCCCGGGACACTGAGGTGATGGCTCCCTTCTGCCATCGCTAGTGGTGCAGAGGGAGTTCTGCTGAAAAGCTGTACTGGTTTGCTGAATATAACGTAAAACAATAATAATAATGCAGTTGTTTAACCTGCCTTCCTTTGCAGCAAGGGACTGTGTCGACTTCCTCCTCCATGATGGTCTAGAACTGCTAAATGGGCCAATCAGTACCATGGAACCTTACAGGGCTGACTGACCAATGGAGGGACTGCTTGTAATTTGGGAAAGGCATTATGGGCTATGGCGCTTTTTCGCACCACTGAAGGCTAGAGGAAATGACTGGCATGTTCAGCCAGCCAATGGCAACGGGTAGCGCCCGATCTGGAAGGAGTGCTTGGTGCTGCCAGCTTCAGATGCGTTGTGACTGGTGAGGAGTGAGGAGCTTCTGTGCTTCTGCACTGGGAAGTGTTCGCGCGGGAAGCGCGTGAAGGGCCTAGCGACCGTTTGCCTGAGGAAAGGAGTCGGAAAACCTGCTGGCTGGCGGTCAGAGGAGGCTGTGCTCTGTACGGCTACCCACCAGGCTCGACCTGTTTGGAGGACTGGAGAAGATTGCTGAATTGCGCTCAGTCCGTGGAAAAAGTGAAGAGAAAGCTGCCGTTGCAGTATTTTGATGACAGAGAAGCCTGGAGAGCCCAGCTGCTGCTGCCTGGTGTGGTACCCCTCTGCTGTTGCTTGTTACCATAAGAATGTGAAAGAAGGCTGGTGAAAGTCAGGTTCCATCCTGGTAGTGCGCAGGAATCGTCATTTGCTGGGGTTGTAAGTACTAATTCAGGGTCGGTCCCTGTGGTGTGTTTACTAACCCAGAACAGTCCTCTTACTGTGACCTGCTCAGGGCTATTACGATTGTGTTAGCTAAGGGCCCCAACCAGCTTCCGCGTGTGGACTCCGCTAGGGCTTGGGTACCCCAGGACTATAAGCTGTAGGATTAGGCCTGTGCACAGAGCCCTAGGTAGATAAATATAGTGATAAGCTAATCAACTTGATTCCCCCTGTCCTTGTTGTTTTCCCCCTGAATAAATCAGATTGTTTTGTACAGCTATATCCTGGTTATTGTGTACATTAATGGTGAACTGCTGTTTGGTGATTGCAACATAACTTGCCTTACTTTACAGGGGGTTCCCGAAGGGAGCTGAATTATATTTTCCATGGGGTAAGTGTACTGGTGAACAGAATCGCTGCTACCCAGTGTGAGTCACTAGTGTGATGAAGGGGGGGGTTGCAGTAGCTCAGAGGGCTGTAACCGTGGTAGTCGTAACTGTGCTAACCCCGACCTCTGGGTGGAGGCACCCGTCAATGGATCTGGGCCCCTCAACCTGCCTCTGGGGGGGCAGACAGGGGTAGTAGCCCTAAGGGTAGTGCCCTCTGGGGGTTACAATAGTGTTTTTTTTCTTTCATTTTGATTTGTTTATTTGCTTCACACAAAGGCTTGTTGCCTCTGTGATGGCAGTTTTGATGTTTTCCCATTGTTTCGACACCCCCCCTTCTTGCCTGTTTTCTAGTGCTTTTCTGAGACACTCTCCCATTTTGACAAAGTCAGTCCTCTTAAAGTCCAGTACCCTTACTTTTGTATGGCTTCACTCTGCGGCTGTGTTTATCATGAACCACACTGTTTGGTGGTCACTTGTTCCCAGATGACTACCCACTTCTAGATCCGAGATCCTCTCTCCATCTCGATTTGAGAGTACCAGGTCTAAGATTGCTCCCTCCCAAGTGGGTTCCAACACTAGTTGTCTGAGACATGCCCGCTGTAGGGCATCAAGAATTATCCTGCTCTTGGATGTGGCTGCAGCAAATGTGCTCCAATCAACATCTGGCATATTCAGATCCCCATCAACGATATCTCCCCTTTTTCTGCCATCCTCAGGATGCCTTCTATAATTTCCTTGTCCATTTCCTCCCCCTGAGACAGGGTTCTGTATCGAACCCCCATGCGGATTGTAGTGCCATTTCTGGTCTCCAGGGTGACCCACAGTGCGTCCTCTCCTCCCTGTTTACCCTTTAGTTCCGTTGCTTTGATCCCTTCCCTTACATAGAGAGCTGCTCTTCCTCCTTCTCCTCTTCTACCCTCCCTGTCCCTCCTGTAGATTGTGTACCTTGTTATGTTGCTCTCTCATTCATGGTTCTCTGTGTACCGTGTTTCTGTGACTGCTATGCTATCTAGGCGTCCCTCTTCCATCAAGGCCACCAGTTCAGGAAGCTTGTAACCTAGGCTATGGGCATTGGTACTCATTACCCTCCATTTTTTGATGGCCTTACCCATTTTTGTAGCATCCCTGTCCTTACTGCCTTTGCCTTTTTCTCTATTTACCCCTGTCCTTCTCCCTATCAACGTCTCTATCTTGGTGTTTACCTCACTAACTGCCTTGATTTTTTTTGGGGGGGCTAGGATTTCCCTGCTCCTTTTCAGTGCCCTCCCCCCCTTGGCTAGTTTAAATGCTTGCCAATGAACATTTAAACTTATCACCTAGGATCCTGGTTCCCCTCCTGGACAGATGCAGACCATCATGCCAGTACAGGCCTGTATCCCTCCAGGTGGACCCCCAGTCCCCAATAAAGCCAAAACCCTGAGCTCTGCACCAGTTTTTCAACCATTAATTGAATCCCATAGTGCTGAGCACTCTAGCCTCACCCATGCCATAGACAGGCAGCACCTCTGAGAAGGTTACTATGCAAGCTACTTGTCTAAGGCCCCTCCCCAACTCCACACACTCCTCTTGCACTGCTCTGATCCCTTTCCCAGCCAGGTCATGTGTCCCTAGGTGGATAATGATATCCAGCTCCCTCCACCATGCAGCTGCTCCCGCGATCCTGAGGATTTACTCCCTGTCCCTCCAGGCCATGGTGCCAGGCAGGCACCTTACCTCCCTCTCCTCTCCTCTCCTCTCCTCTCCTCTCCTCTCCCAGTTCTACCCTCCTAACAGTGGAGTCCCTCACCAGGGGTTGTTTCCTTCCCCTGTGGGGTTCCATGCCACTCTCCTGTGGGTCTCTTTTGTGGAGGTTCCCAGCCTTTTCCTTGGTCTCCACTGGAGGTGCCTCCATAGAGGAATCACACTCTGCCAGAACAGTGTACGAATTGTGGAGAGGTACAGCTGGAGGGATGCACCCCTGTTCCACCATCCTCACCTTTGCTTAGTCCACTGTGGTCCAACCGGTCCTCTTACTTGGCAACCTCTGAGGCAGCAGTGGTGGCCCTAGTGGTTCCTGGGTGAGAGGGGAGGTCTCCTGAATCCTGGTCAACTCAGCCTGGAGACAACCAACCTCCTCCCTCAGCCCAGAAAGGTGCCTGCAGATGGGACAACACCGCATCCTCCAGAATGTCTCCCGGAAGACAGCCACTCCACAGCCACTGCACTGCACCACTCCCATCATGTCTTATTTGTGGCCCCTCAACTGTTGTTTTGTTTGCTTACTCTTTCCTCTCTCTGTTTATCTATTTTTTTATCTTTTTTTTTTCTTCTTACTGCCTCCATGCCCTTAAAGCTGCTGCACTAACTGTTCTGGGACCAAAAGTTCCTGTATTCCTCAGTAGTCTCCTTCTTACTTGCTCAGAGTCAGACCTCCAGCAGCTAGGAGGGATGGAGAGCTACTCTTTTCCTTCTAGGATGTTGAGTCTTTTGTGCCTCTGTGATCACTCCCTTCTTGCTCCCAAACAGGAAGTGCCTGTTGTCAGTCAAATCCTGTGTCTGTAAAAGTAGAACTGGCTAAGGGTGGGGTGTAGAGGGGAGGGAGGGCTATAGAGGGCTGGAGTCCCAGTAGAGTAGTAAAGTTCTAACAGCACCTCCTTCCTCTTGCTGTTCTCTGCTAAAAGCTATCTAGGGCAGTTTTAAATCCAAACACCTGGCTTCCTGCTCCTAAACCACTCCCCCTAATTCACACTTCCCTTCTTACATACAGACATACGAAATTGCCAGCAGATACAGACTATGTGGTCTATCTTTTTTTTTTTTTTTTTTAACCAGGAGAGACACACTAAGCTGAAAGCTTGATTACAGGTGCAGCCTGGGAGCACAAGGAAGTTAAGTGACTTGCTCAGGGTCACACAGTATGCAAGTGAGGGCTGTGGGATTCAAACCCAGGTCTCCAGATTTGCAGCTCAGAGCCTTAAACCACTGTGCCATACTGCTTCCTACTATATCTAGTCTGCTGGAGTGTGCAGCACTTCAGCCCATTAGACTGCAGCTGCCCCCTTCCATTAACTTTTCCCTCCCTCAACTGCCCCCCCAGCATGTACTTTCCCCTTGAATTTGTCTTATCCCCTCTTGAAGCACCCCACAGTCTGCACTGATACGAGTTGCTTAGGCAGTGCATTCCACTCTGTTACCACTCTTTCAGTGAAGTAGTGCCTCCTCTTTTCCCTCCTGAATCTGCCCCCCCTTTAACTTCAAGGAATGCCCTCTGGTATCTCTTCCATTCTGGAGAGTGAACCCACCATGGAAGCCTACTCTGTTCATCCCCTTCAGGTACTTGAAGGTCTCGATCATGTCCCCTTTCTCTCTTCTATCCTCCAGGGTATACATGTTGAGCTCTTCTAGTCTTTCCTCTTAAGCTCTATCCTCCAACCCCTGGATTGTCTTTGTTGCTCTTTGCTGCACTGCCTCCAGTAGTTTGGTATCCCTTTTCAAGTATGGGCACCAGAAACTGCACACACTACTCCAAGTGCAGCCTCACCATGGACCTGTATTGGTGCAATATGACTTTGCTACATCTGGATGTAATCCCCCTTGCTATGCAGCCCAGCATCCTGTTAGCCTTAGCCACTGCCTTCCTGCACTGGGCCGAGTGGATATAATTCCCCGGGCACCAGCACCCCCAGATCCTTCTCCTCGTTGGATGTGGACAGTTTGATACCATTCATCCAGTAGCTGTATCCTGGGTTTTTGGTTCCGAAATGCATCACCTTGCACTTCTTGGCATTGACCCCAAGCTGCTAGGTGTGTGACTACTCCCCCTGCAGTAATTTGCCACCCTGCACCCCATCCACCTCAGCACAGATCTTGGTGTCATCGGTGAAGAGGCTAGTCTTAGTCTTGATCCCAACCGCTATGTCTGCAATGAAAATGTTAAACAGGACTGGTCCCAGTACTGATCCCTGTGGGACACCACTTGTCACTGCTCTGGGCTCCAATGCTTCTCCCTCCAACACTACCCTCTGTTGCCTGTCCCTCAGCCAGTTTTCTACCCATGGGGCTAGCTTCCACCCTATATCAAGACTCCTCAACTTGCAGGTCAGCCTTCCATGTGGCACTGAATCGAAGGCCTTGCTGAAATCCAGGTAGACTACATCTACCACATGGCCCTCGTCCAGTGCCCTCATGACCCAGTCAAAAAAATCAACCAAGTTTGTCTGACAGGATCTGCCAGCAACAAACCTGTGCTGTCTGTCGTCTTGCAGATCATTATCCACAAGAAACTGCAGCAGCCTTTCTTTGAGGATAGATTCCATCAGTTTCCCCACAATTGCGGTGAGGCTTACCAGTCTGGAGTTCCCTAGTTCGTCCTTGGGCCCACTTTTGTGGAGAGGTACCACTTGCACCTCCCTCCGATCTCTGGGCACACATCCCATATTTAGCGAGGTGTTGAACAGATCCACTAGTGGCTCTGCCAGGACCTCTGCCAGCTCCCTCAGCACCCTGGGGTGTACCCCATCTGGCCCAGGTGCCTTGTGTACCCTCAGGTACTTAAGGCCCTACAGCACCCTTTCCACCGTGATGACCCTGTCTGTGGTTGTCTCACCCCCTATGCCTGCGCCCCCTTTACCTGCAAGTATGGGCCCATTCCTCTCCCTTGCGAACCCTGAACAGAAGTACTCAGTAAGTACTTCTGCCTTCTCGGCCCCCTTGTCTACCCACCCCTGCCTTTCCTGATCCTAACTATTTGATTCTTGCACTTCCTCTTTTCCTGATATACCTGAAAAAATCCTTTTCTCCTTCTTAATCCCCCTGAGCATTCCTTCCCTGGCTGCCTTTGCAGTCCTGACCACTCTGCTCACTTCCCTGGATTTCCTCACATAGTTCTCCCTATCCTCTGCCCTGTTGGTTTTCTTGTAGGTTCAGAAGGCCCATCTCTTATCCCTCACCTTCTCCATTACCTCTCTGGTCATCCATCTTGGATGCTTTGTCCTTGATTTCTTTTGCTGGCTCTTGACACAAGCTTTAGTGGATTCAATCAGCCCTAGTTTTATGATCGCCCATTTCTGCTCTGCGTCCATGTCCAGGTGGATGCCATCTATGTGTGTTCTCATTAATTGCCCCATCTTGCCAAAGTCTGCCTTTCTGAAGTCCAGGACCTTTGTTTTTGTATTGTGGATCTCTCTACCAAACTGATAGAGAACCACACTGTGTGGTGATCACTACCAGCCAGTGGTTCCTCCACCCTTACATCTGTGACCTGTTCGCCATCCTCCAGCACCAGGTCTAGAATATTTTCTTCCCTTGTTGACACTGTCACCCTTTGGGTCAGGAAGCCATCCTGGATTGCTTCCAGGAGTATCTGCTCCCTAGCACATGTGATGGCTGAGATACTCCAATCCACCCCTGGTAAATTGAAGTCTCCCACCACTACAGTGCTCCCTTTGCCAGAGTCTCCTTAGCTGTTCCCCTAGTTCCCTATCCATGTCCTCTTTCTGGGTTGGGGCCTATAAACAACCCCCAATTGGACCTTAGCTCCCTTTGGGGCATGGAGTTGTATCCAAATGACTTCTGACCTACCTTCTTCCCCCTCCTCCCTGACACATCCTATCCCTTCCCTTATGTAAACGGATACTCCCCCTCCCTTATCTTTTTCTCTGTCCCTCCTGAATAATTTAAATCCTGGGATGGCCAAGTCCCAGTCATGGTTTTGGGTTGCCCACATCTCAGTGATGGCTGCTATGTCCACCTCTCCCTCTGCCAGCAGTGCCTGCAGCTCTGCCATCTTATTCCCCAGGCTCCTAGCATTTAGTGATACCACCCTCCACCCTGACTGTCTCCCAGCTGCCCCCTTACTCTGCCCCCCATCCCAAAGTAAGCCCTATCATTACATAAGGGGAGGTCCTCTGATTCCACCTCCAACCCCCAGCAAGTTTAAATTATACTTTGTGGTGATAAATGCCCCCAGTCTCTGCTTCAACACCACCGAACCCTCCTTGCTTAGAAGTAGCATGTTCCCTGCATATAGATCTGGGTTCTCCCATGTGTTGCTCCACTCTCCCACCCAGCCATACCCCATGGACTCACACCTGTCTTCACCTAGCTACCTGCACAGATAATAGTTCCCTTTACCCAACTCAGACAAACACACTAACTCTTGGTTTTTTTTTGTGTTTTTTTTTACCCTAAATTGAAGGTCCCAGTAGTAGAGTTCTAGTTATTAAGTCCCAGTAGAGTAGTAACGTTCTAACAGCACTTCCTTCCTCTTGCTGTTCTCTGCCAAAAGCTATCTAGGGCAGTTTTAAATCCAAACACCTGGCTTCCTGCTCCTAAGCCACTCCCTCTAATTTACAGTTCCCTTCTTCAACTAGTTAACTGCACAGATAACAGTTCCCATCACCCAACTCAGACAAATACACTACACTAAATCTAAGACAAAAACAGGGCTACTTCTTTTTTATATTTTTTTACAGCACCAAGCACCAGTTAGTAGGCATGGGCTACCCGATGAGTAGCTAGACCAGATATTGCGGCTATCTGCCTTTTTAAGCCAGGTAGGGTAGTTCAGGTAAAATACTACCCTACCTGAGACGTCAATATCATTTATGGGTCAGGTATACTGAAAAGGTAAAAGGTTGGGTAACGGGTGGGAATGGGTAACAAAACAGCTTAAAAATTGGTGTGTACCATCCAAACCAGCCATCCTTCAGCTTCAAATTTATTGGGTCATGCAATGCTCTTTTCTGTCACTTAATCAGTACCGTCCCTAAGGAATCATGCGACCCATGCCATGTGTTCAACCCTGCCAGAGAAGCATGTGATCCCCCTGTGTGTGTGCACCCATCTCCCATGCTCAGTGTGCTCCATTCAACATTCGTGTCCTCCCTACTGTAAAATCAAGAGCTGTACTGTGAGCGATGCAGTTCAGGGGTTGCAAGACAGACAACGTTAGCAAGCATTAGCAGGCACAGAACTCTTCATAAGGGCAGCAGCCATCACGTGGAATAGCGACTCAACTCACACCAGAAAATAAAAGTTAGAGAAGAGTCTAGAGGAACTGAGTGATGAAGTAACTAGAAGGAATTTGTTTAAAAAAATGTATTTCTTCTCTTGCTCTCTTTTTAAAAGAAAGTGAAAGTATGTGGTATGTTTGTGTGAGGAATCGAGAGGTGGGAACAAGTACTTGGGCTTATAGCCTGGCTGGCCTGTGTTCTTCACACACCTCAAGAGACATCTTTTTTCCTTCCCAGTGGCTTATTTATTTTTTTACTTTTCTTTTTACTTCCCCCTCCTTGGCCAGCGCTTGGGAGTGATCCCCAGCCCTGTCCCCCCGACATCTACTGGCCGACACCAACCATCTTCCCCCAGGGCTTGCCCCCCCCCAGCAGGGTCAGTGGATACACCCCAGGCCCCCACTGAAGACCAGATCCAGTTCTGGTCAGTGCCGCAGGTAGTCGGGGAGTGGGACCTGCAAGCCCCTCCTTCATCCAGCCGGTGGATCACTTTTTCCTGTTTTCCTCCCCATAGAGGTAGGGCATGCAATGACATCACTGTGCACACCCCCATGCACATTCCATCAGGCGTCTACCCCTACTCTGCCCACCGTGGACAGCATCAGTGTGTCAGTCACCAGCCTCTACTAGAGGCCAATCATGCACTGACAACTGATCACCCCCCCCCCCAGAGAAGGAGAGCTGTCCCTGGGATGCTTGATCCTTCTCCTCCCCAGCCAACCCCTAGCAACTCGCTCGCACCGAAAACACGGCATGGCAGGAGGTAAGGCAGAATGCCTCAGCCCTCCATACCACTGGGCTGGCTGCCCAGTGACTTATTAATAAAATATAAGGACTGAGAAAAAAAATTAACAATGCCATGTTACACTCCTCCTCACATAGCAGCATGCAGGAAGCACAACCAGGGAGCCATCTACTTAAATCAAAAAAAAGGTACTATGCTCACTGACCTGGGCAGGGTGCTGGTGCAGGGCTGCCGCCTTCTTGAAACACATACAAAATCACACCAGCACTCCAGAGCAAGGTGTTAGCAAGTAACTCCAATGAAGGGTCTCCACGCAAAATATGCAAAAGAAAGTTAAATTTAATGGGAGCAACGACACAGTGAAATCAAACGGTGCGTCCGTCTCACTAACTGCCCCGGTGCTTCGCCACATAAGGCTTCATCAGGGGGCTCTTTTGCACATTTTGTGTGGAGACCCTTCATTGGAGTTACTTGCTAACTCTGTGCTCTGGAGTGCTGGTGCGATTTTGTATGTGTTCCAGCGAGCCACCTAGACTGCTGAGATGAACTTGTAACTTACAGTAGTGTTGCTATTGAAAATTATTTAAATAGTTTAGGTTAAATAAAAATTGAGTCAGAGGATTTGTTCATCACTCTGCTCTGACATCAAAGGGAGTGGACAGTGTTTTATTACATGATTCACTGTGTACAATGCACAGTAAAGCACCTAGCCTAACTGTGCATGTGTTCTGTGTATGTGTCTTAGGGCCACTGTTAGGCTCCCCAAGCCCTGTCATTTATTACTGTGAGCCTGTGACATACCCAGCTTGACTGTCCACAGCAGTCAGTGAAACAAATACCCTTTTACGGCTGTATTAGGCAATCATCTTAGGGCCACTGATAGGTGCCCCCAGCCCTGTCATTTATCACTGTGACACAGCCAGCAAGACTCTGTGCAGCAGTTAGTGAAATAAATATCTTTTTATGGCTGTATTAGGTAATCATCTTCAAGCCACTGTTAGGTTCCCCGAGTCCTGTCATTTATTACTTCGACATAGCCCGCTAGACTCTCTGCAGCAGTTAGTGAAATAAATAGCCTTTTACTGCTATATTAGGCAATCATGATGGAGTTGCTGTTAGGTGACCCAAGCCCTGTCTTTTATTACTGTAACATAGCCAGCTAGACACTCTGTAACAGTTAGTGAAACAAATAGCCTTTTACAGCTGAGACAATCATCTTAGGGCCACTATTAGGTACCCCGAGCCCTGTCATTTATTAGTGTGCCATTGTCAGCTAGACTGTCTACAGCAGTTAGTGAAACAGCCTTTTATGGATGTATTAGAACAATCATCTTAGGGCCACTGTTAGCTGCCCGAAGCCCTGTTATTTATTACTGTGACATAGCCAGCTTGACATTCCACAGCAATTAGTGAAACAAATAGCCTTTTTTTGGCTGTATTAGGCAATTGTATTAGGGTCACTGTTAGATACCCTGACATTAATGAATTTGGCATAGCCAGCTCGACTCTTCTCAGCACTTAGTGAAGCAGCCTTTTACAACTGTAGAAGTCATTCATCTTAGGGCCACTAGTGCTGTCTGACATTAAATAATTTGGCATATGCAGCTTGACTCGCCTCATCAGCAATTAGGGAAATTGCCCTTAACAGCTGTATGAGGCATTTGTCTTAGGACCACTGTGCTATTTCCAGCAGTCACTGTTTGTGATCAGTCACTAATATAACAGTTTTACTAAGAAAAAGCACAATGTTGCTGCGTGTCTATGATATGGACTCTAATAATCATACCACCAATAAATCAGGACAT
The DNA here is from genome assembly GCA_016271365.2 of Neoceratodus forsteri. Lineage (NCBI taxonomy): Eukaryota > Metazoa > Chordata > Ceratodontiformes > Ceratodontidae > Neoceratodus > Neoceratodus forsteri. The sequence goes on from CM057459.1 coordinate 743,564,762, forward strand.
AACGATAATATCACCAGGACCAGCACTAAATGTCCGGCAAAGAAAAAGCAGGCTTGCAATGAAAGAATAGCAGAGATTCAGAAACAACCGACTGGAGTTACTCCTTGAAGTACCAAACGTTTTGTTACATATGCCCAGATAGTTCCAGCTGCTGAAGCAGTACACAAAGAATCATCCTCTTCAAATGAAAGCTCATATGTTGAGGCAGCGGATGCCGGTGTAGGTGGGGGGACTGGGAATAGGAGAGCCCAGGGTTTGTCCCACATACTGACACTTCTAATTCTTTTGATTCTAATGGTGGAGATGATGATGAGGCCAGTAGTTTAGATGCAGAGGTAAGACAGGATGCTGCTGCAAGTCATGTGAGGCAAGGGCAGAAAAAAATCACATACTAAAAGTAAGAAGAACAGTAACAATTCTCGAATATCTGAATAAGGAGATGGCAATGTAGGGTTTCATCAAGTTCACTTGAATGCACAAAGAATAGTGCAAGGCACATTGGCACAAAGTAAAAAAGGCAAATATTTAGTGTGGAAGTTATTCTATGTCAACCCTGCAAATAACTCTCAAGCTGTATGCAGTCTGTGTAGAAACAGCATCAGTCATGGCAAGGGGACTATGATAGGCCTGATGTCTCCTATCATTATTTAAGCAACTAGAAATACAAAATGGAGAGAAAGAGAGAGGTTGAGTCCCACCCCCCACTCCACCCCCATTTCAGGCAGTGGCATCCTTTTTTCTGTCCTGTGTCCTTTGTTTTTGGATTGTTGTTGTGTTTGTTCAATTGTTCACTTAAGGCTGGTGGTACAACTTCCATATGAACCGTTTGTTATGTTGCCATGGAAATTAAAGTCAGCCATTCTCCTCTGGCTTTTTTAGTGTCATTTCTGGTTTGTCTGCATTTTTCCATAACAGTGAAATGTAATTTGCACGGCAGATGTGTTGTGTCAAAGTTGATCTGCATGGTGGCAGCGAGCTTGCATCTGCTCCTTTGATCTTTTCTAAGGGTGCGTCTTTGTCACTCAGTCGATACTTGACGTTGAACATACTGTAGCGGGCTGTGTTGACAGTCCTTACTTTCTGTCCATACAAGGTACACACAAAGCTCTCAATTGTATCCTCAGTCTCTTTAGGCAAGTGTGGACATCCCAGCTTTCCAAATGCCTGTGTCTACTCTGTATTCTATTCCATAATTGTTAGAGGTCACACCTTCCCCTTGCCTTTGAATGCTGGTGAATAGTCACACCCTGTCAGTGCATGGAGACGTGGTAGAGCTGCGCACACAAGTCTTCCTAACTCTGCTGACAAGTGGGATACATCTATTCTAGGTTTCATACTAGGTGATGGAATGGAAGAAAGCACCATGGCCCATTATACCACTCCCTGCAGAGTGGGCTCATTTCTGTTCCTGAAACATATTAATTTGTTTCTCTTTTAAATTGTTTTACAGTTTTACTCATGACAATATAATCTGGCAGTGCATTCCATATTCTGGCCATTCTCTGCACAAAGGAAAAATATCTAAAATTTATTTTAACTGTCTCTGTTTTTAATTGAAGCCTATGCCTTCTTAATGCTTCTGGTTTATTTACTACAGTATTGCTAAACCTAGTTCTTCTATTAACTCTGGATCCTTCATAATCTTAAATAACTGTAATAAATCCCCTCTTTTCCTTCTGTCCTCTAATTTAAACATTTTCATTCTTCCCAATCTTTCTTCATACCCTTTGTCTTTTTCTGACCATATCATCCTGGTCTATGTCCTTTGGACTCTTTCTAATCTATTTATTTCACCATTCGTATATGGACTCCACAATGGTGATCTGTAATCTAAATAGGACCTTACATACGCTCTGTACAGTGATACAAGACATTGTTTGGATCTGTTTATAAAACTTCTTTTTATATTTCTTATCATGTAATTTGTTCTCCTAATAAGCTCTGACCTTTGTGCCTTAAATGTCAAACCTTCATCTATTATTATTCCACAGTCCTTCTCTTTACCAGTATCCTCCACTTTACAGTCATTTAAATAATATACATATTTGGGGTTCCTGTTCCCCACATGCATCACTCTACACTTCTCTGTACTGAATGGCATTCTGTTATCTCTTGCCCATTTCTCTATTTGTTTTAAATCAGCCTCAAGTCATTGAATTTCCTCCATTGATCTCATTTGCCCTCCCAATTTCACATTGTCTGTAAATTTTATGATAAAATTCTGGATACCATGGTGAATATCTCCTATATATAAGGAAAATAGTGTGGGGCCCAGCACTGACCCCTGTGGTACTCCACTTGTAACCCCCGCTTGACCTGACAAAATGCCTCTTATCCTCACTGCCTGTTTTCTTTCTGCCAGCCAGCTCTGCACCCACCTAGTCAGTCTACTATCAATACCTATTTTTTTCCATTTTTGCAATGAGATGGAATGTGGTACCTTATCAAATGCTTTCTGGAAGTCGAGAAAGAACACATCCATCGGTTTATTTTCATGCAGTTTTTTATGGATTTGTTCATAAAATATGAGTTGATTTGTCAAACATGACCTATTTTTTTAAAACCCATGTTGCCTCTCATCATTCAATTTTAACCTCTTAAGATTCTCTTCTAACTTCTCTTTCAGAAAGCATTCTGCTACCTTACACAAAAATGCAGTCAGGCTAACAGGCCTATAGTTTGTCATAGAGGTTTTTAGCCCCTTCTTTTTGTATATGGGTATCACTATTGCACTTCTCCAATCTACTGATACTTCCCCTGTAGAAAAAGAGCTATTTAACAAATATGCTAATAGGGATGCTATCTGTGAACTTATTTCTTTTAACATCCTAGGATGTAATAAATCTGGGCCTGGCGATTTGTGAGGTTTTAAACCTTTTAACAATTTTTTGATATACTCTTCTCTAACATCCATATGTAGATCCCTATCTATAGTCTCTTCAACTTTGATATCATACTTATCCCTTTTATCATACAGAACAAAAGTATTGATTTAAATGTTCTACCATTTCCGTTGCTTCTGATACTTCACTGCCATTTATATACAGGGGGTCCTAACTGACTTGCCATCTTCTTGTTATTCTTTGTATAAGGATACAATCCTTTTCCATTATCTTTTCTATATACTAAATTCATTTCTAATCTCTTTCTTTCTGCCTTTATTTTAGATTTTAACATCTTCAGAATATTTTTATATCCCATAATAGCCTCCACTGTCCCTAATTTTTTCATATTATCATTGCCCTTTTTTTATCTTTACATAACCTCATTATTCTATTCATATATCACATAGGTCTTTTTCCCTTTTTAGTATATATCTTCTTTTTGGGGACATATTTATCTTCCAGCTTTTGTAATTTACCTTTTATTATTACCCACATATCTTCTACTGATTTATCTTTAAAGAATTCCTTCCAATTCCACTCCTCTGACTTTAATTTCATTTTAAGAAAATCTACCTTGTTATAATTTCTAATCACCCTGACCCCTTTTTGAATTCTTAATTTTTTTATATAGAATTGAACTATCCCGTGATCATTATTACTTAAGTTTTCTATGATGTTTATCTTTGTTATTAAATCTTCACAGTTAGTTACAATCCAATTCAATGTATTTTCTCCTCTTGTTGGTTTATAGACCAATTGTGTTATTCCTATCTCCGCCATCATTTCTAAATATTTTCTATGCACAGCATTTTTTGTGGGTCTCTTACCCCAGTTTATATCTGGTAAATTAAAATCCCCCAAAATGACTACATCTCCCTGCATTGCTACTTGTCTAATCTCTTTATCTATATAGTCATCCTGTATTCTACTGGAATTCGGTGGCCTATAAAACAAACCTATAGTAAGTTTCTTTTGAATTGGTGAGTCCTGTACCATTACCCATAATAATTCTATTTCCTCTTGTTGGTCATATTTATTATAAATTGTACTCTTAATACCCTTCTTTATATAAATGGCAATACCTCCTCCTTTCCTATTTCTTCTTTCCTTTGAATAAAGCTCATATCCTTCTTTTTCTCTATTCCATATAGTATCCTTCTCCCACCATGTTTCTGTTATACTACATATATCTATTGACTCTGTCATTAGTCTTACTTCCAGTTCATCTTTTTTTTAGTAAATTAAGACTCCTAGCATTCAAGGACCATACTTTCAGACCATTATATATCCTATTGCTTATTTCTCTCTTATTAGATTTTGATTGCTGATCTTCTTCTATTCTGGATAAGTCAATAGATCCTAACCTGCATCTGCTATCTTTTTACTACCCCTCTCCCCTGATGTATCAGTTTAAATGGTTATTCAATACTTTTTTTATTTCTAATCCCAATTTTCTACTCCCCTTTTTACTTAGATGTAATCCGTCTTTACAAAAATAATTTGACTCATTTACAAATGTTTCCCAATGGGTCAGGTACCCTATCCCCTCTTTCAATGTCCGTGCTCTCATCCAATTGTTTAATTCTCTTATTTTCATTTGGATAACATCACTTTCTCTTGGTACTGGGAGTATCTCTGAAAAGTATGTTTTACACCCTACTCTATCTGCTTCCTCTCTGATATTCATGAACTCTTGCTTGATAACACTTTTATTTTGATGTTTAATATCATTTACTCCCAGATGCATTATTAGTACATTTTCCCCAGAGTCAGCTTTTATAATGTTAGGCAACATTACCTGAACATCCTTAATTTTTGCTCCTGAGAAATAACTAGTTGTTACTTGTTCTTTATTTCCCGATGGTGTGTACCTATCTGTATACTTTAAGACTGAGTCTCCTAGAATGAAAGCATTAACCTTTCTTGTTTGTTCTACCTGCCTATCCCTTTCCCCTTGTGATTCAGCATCAGTAATTCCTATCTCCTTGCTATTTTTCTCCACTGTCTGATACCTGTTCTCCTGATGTATGGTTCCTCCCTCTGTTCTTTGGTTGTTTCCTAGGTCTTGCAAATTATCATACATTTCTACCTCATTCCTGATCATTCCCTCACAACTTATATCAGTAGCACAACTTTCATTTTCTCTATTTCCCCCAATACTTTCATCGTTGTCATTCTGCTCATCTGCAATATTTTCCTTTAGCATGCTTTGTTGATTAATATTCTCCTCAACACTTTGGTTATTACCCCTATAATGTAAATCAAGTTCTGTTTCTATTGTACCACTTGCATCTTGTGACTCATCAACATCCAAATCTATTAGCTGTTCATATCTATTGTTTGTCTCCAGAGTAAATCTCATAGCCCTTCTTCCTTTCTTGTATTTTCTGGTTTCTACCACCCAACCATCACTCTCTGTACCTCTATCTCTTTTCCTACTGCCTGTTTTTATAAATCCATTATTTTCATCCCCTTGGTCCTGTTCCTTACACTGTTCTTGATTATACTGCATAATATTATGCTACTGAATTGAGATTAATTTCCTTTCCAGGGCCAAGTTTATGTGTCTCAATTATTTAATTAATATACACTTCTGACAAGTATACACTAATACTTGATTTGCCACTGCTGTTGATATCCTTTTACAGATTAAGCATCTTAAACCCAGTTCTCCCCCAACTAATCTCACCATATTAGTATCCATAATTGTTTTGATTCCCCCTTGCTTATATGACTACTTTCAATTATAGCCTAACACTCTATTATTTTATCAAAATTACACTTTGTATTCACTCCCCATCTTAAACCAACAAATCCCTTTTCACTTGGTCTCTTAATTTGCCACTTGCTTAATGTTCAGTGTTTTATATTATACAGCCTTTACTCAGAATGACTGTGAGTCTCAAAGCAGTGTAGTAGCATGAAAAATTCAGCTACTCTAGGTAAGGAACTGTGCTGTAAAAGCTAATGCCTGCAAGTCTAATTCTCTTTTATCACGTGTATTGTGTGAAAGCTAAGTTAATGAACAAGGTCAGTATCAGCCGTAACTAAACTCAGAAGGCAGGAAATCTGTATATCAATCTCCATTTAGAGTAATATACACTACTCTCCTTTTCTAACCCTACTCGCATTGCCACTCTTATTTTGTTAATATATTTTGCCTCTTTGTCTCTATTCAAATGTATAATCCTAAGTTTCCCATTCTTGCTATTCACCTTCCTTTCACCCCTTTCATGCTGGACACACCAGACATGCACCAGAATGCACGTGTCTCAGCATGCGTCTCCACGTGTGGCGCTGTTCTCGTCACACACATCACGCTCTATTTAACTGCCATGACCCAGAAGTGCTGGTCGGTCATGGTCTGTACACTGCTCCCTTGTGTTTGAGAATTCAGTGGAAATAAGATATAAAATCCTGCAGCCCACTGCTGCTGAAATAAAATGTGCCCTCTATAAAGCCTGCCTTAAAATTCCCCAAATTCACACACTTGCAGATCCAACTAGGAGCTATGTGGGACTACAGTTACCCTCAAACACTTCCTGGAACACTGCTTCTCCACCTCTAGCAGCCAATAACCCCAGAGTGTTGAAGTGCAATATATTTCTCTCTGTAACAAGCAGCAGTGTAGCAATAACAGTTGCACCAAGCTACAGCCTCCTGTCAGACTGCTTTTTGCAGTCCCACAGTTACACCTTCACTCTGTGCAGCCACTCACTATAGCCCTGGTATTTAACTGCAGCCACGACCCGGAAGTGCTGGTCAGTCACGATCTGTACACTGCTATCTAATGCTTGAGAATTCAGTGGAAATAAGATATAAAATCCTGCAGCCCGCTGCTGCTGAAATAAAATGTGCTCTCTATAGAGCCTGCCTTAAAACTCCTCAAATTCACACACTTGTAGTTCCAACTAGGAGCTACATGGGACTACAATTACCCTCAAACACTTCATGGAGCACTGCTTCTCCACCCCCAGCAGCCAATAACCCCAGAGTGTTGAAGTGTAATATATTTCTCTCTGTAACAAGTAGCAGAATATATATATATATATACATATATATATATAGCTAGGGGCTATTGGTATTCTTTGTGGCTTCTTGCCAAAATAAACTTGCACTTGCACACTTACTTCCAAACCACAAGTGCTGAGCCTTTTTTTTAACTGATATGGTATACCTGATCTTCAACAAGGCCTTTGACTCAGTCCCCCAAAGGAGGCTGGTCAAAATGATTAGGGACTTAGGGGTAGAGAAGAGGATGGGAAATTTGGGTAGAGAGCTGATTGGGTCAATAGAATACAGAGGGTGGTAGTCAATGGGGAGTTTTCAGTGACCAAAGTGACTGGCTGGGTACTTCATGTTTGGAACTCAGACCAGTTCTCTTAAATACAATGCTACCTCATTATAATGAACACCTCAGGGTCTACTCAATTTGTTCCTTATAGTGAGGGTTCATAATAAGGAGAACATAACTTTTCTTAGTACTGCCATCATCTCAGAATGAGAGATTTGGAAGAAATCAGGTAAAATAATTTACGAACATATGAAAAATGGCAGCAGATACAGGCCCTAAGACCTATTGAGCCATCAGGGGAAGGAAAAAGAGGGAAGTGCTATATGTTGAAGGGCACAACAGAAGTGGCAGAAGAGGAGAGGCTAGGAAGGAAGAAAAAGGGGTGTGGGGGTTTAAAGCAGGTGCATCTGTAGGAAGTGGCAAGGTGGTTAAATAAACCTTTCTTAAAAGAAGCATGAGATGAAGATTGGTGTAGGGCAAGCGGGAGGGACTACCAGAAAAGAGGGGCATGACAGGCAAAAGCTATAGTGCCTTTGGAGGAATTATGTCTGGGGATGAAGACAGGCACATTGTCAGCAGACCGCAAGCCATAGAGGGTGTTAGATTAAGGAAGAGTTCCACCAAGGGTTTTGGCATTTGTAAACAGACAATATTGTTAATGACAGAGCCATAAGCATAAAGCCTTAGCTCAGAAGGAGGAATCCAATCCAAATCAGAATAAAGGAGACAGCGGTGTTTCAGTCGATGAGAAGAGGATGCATAGCGACAGATATTGTTATATGTGACATCCCATTTTCGAAGGCTTGATTTGGACACAGAGGTATAGATGGCAACCCCATAGGTGAGCAAGGGAAGGAGTATGCCACAGGCAATGGCAAGCCTTGCAGAGGGGGTGAGCATATAGCTAGTTTGGTATGCTATCCCAAGTTTAATGTTGACCAGCCTGCAGGTCTGTTGTATATGTAGATCAAGGTTTAGTGATGACTGTAGTGTGATGCCCAGATATTTAAATGAGTCCACCACCCCTAGAGTTAAACCATTGGAGGAGACTTTAAATTAGGTTGGGAGAGTTTAAGCTTGGCATTTGAACCAAATAGCATAGCTTGGGTTTTGGACTCGTTTAGGACAAGTTTTTGACTAGTTAGCCATTGATGAATTTGCTGAAGTCAAAAGAGAGTTTTTGATTGATGACATCAATGCTGTTATTACTAGTGTAAAGAACAATGCCATCAGCATATAGTAGTGAAGCAGTCCTATGGTGGTTGGTGGTGATGTTATTGATGAAAATAGAGAAAAGCAGAGGCCCAAGGATGGACCCTTGTGGCACCCCTATGTTTATGGTGGCCTTGTCTGAGAGGGTGGAGTTATATTTCATAGTTTGGGTCCTGTCGGATAGGTAGCTGCCAAACCACCTTACAATGTATTGAGAGAAGCCTAGTGATCCAAGGGAGGCTAGGAGGATGGAGTGGTCAACCAGGTCAAATGCCTTGGTCATATCAATGAAAATGGCCCCAGTGAGAAGGCCAGAGTCCATAGCCACTAGGGTATCTGTCATAAATTTGAGAAGGGCAGTATTGGTGCTATGGCCCTTGCGAAAACCATTCTAGGCTGGAGTAAGAAGGTCATATTTCAGTAGGAAATCAATTGTTTGAGTGGCTACAAGTTTCTCCAGAATTTTATTGAGAACAGACAGGATGGCTATGGGCCGGTAATTTGAGGGATCTTTATGATCTCCTTTTTTGAAAACGGGAAATCCTTGCAACCTTCCATAGATCTGGGATATAGCACTGGGACAGGGATAACATGAACATTTTGGCTAGGGAAGCAGCAATGTAGGGGGCAGATAGCTTTAGGAGCTTAGGTTCTAGGTTGTCTGAGCCAGCAGCAGTGTAGTCAGAGATTTTATATAATAGTCTGAACACCTCACGCCTAGAGACCGCCTTGAAAAAGAAATGAGGACCACTGACAGTAGATGATGTGGATATATTCAACTGGTCTGGGAAGGAGGAGGTGTAATTAGATAAGTCAGAGAGTTTATCATTGAAGAAATTGGTGATGGTATGGGGATTATTGCAGTGGACACCATTTAGTAACATGTCAGTAGGGGTGGCTGTCTGATTTAGGCCAAGAAAGAATTTAATGTGGGACCAGAATGTTTTTGAGTCACCAAAGGAGTTTGTTAAAAGATCAATATTTATGAGGAGAGGCTGCAGGACTTAAACATGTACCCCCCTTAAGAAAAGCAGAGAAAGGGGTTACACGACTGAGATACACAAATACCTGCATGGAGTAAATAGCGTAGACACCAAGGAAGTATTCTTGAGTTCAAACACATGGAAGGGAAAGAATTCACTGAAGCTGTCAGGGGGAGATTCAAAAAGGACATCTGTAAGCACTTCTTAGATAGATAGATAGATAGATAGATAGATAGATAGATAGATAGATAGATAGATGTTGATTTTTTTTGACAGGAGTTAATCATTAGGACTGTTAAGCCTTATTTACGAGATAGTCCTGTATGGATTATGGTTTCAAGTACAAATCTTGACATAGTTACAGACAATATAACACAAACAGCTAACAAACTCAATAAACAGTACACAATATAATAATACAATATAAGCAATAATTCAATGAGCTGAAAAACAAAAACAAAACAAAAAAAAGTAATATAAAATGCCTATACAAAAACTTTGGACATAATTTATGAGCAATCCTAAAACCCAAAAGACATACAATTTAAATTCCACATTGATGTCAAGCCTTTCTTAAACTGACCCAAACTATCAACATTTCTAACATCCAATCTCAATTCATTCCAGATCTTTGGTAAATAATATTTCCTTTGCATCATACTATATCGATTTCTCACTAGAGGAACCTTCAGGCCTCTATTTTGAATTATCCTTAGAGAATATTTATTTGTAGACCTGGGCATATAGGATATACAATTTCCATCCCTAAATGCCATGTAAGCCCTCTACCCCAATCTTTTCTTTCTTTGATTCTCTAATGAGTCCCATTTTAAATTTTGTGGTAATATATAATGATGAATGTTTATATGACATTGTATAACATACCTGGCTATTTTGTAATATACTTTATTTAAGCTTTCCAAAGTTAACTTTGTTGCAAACTGATTCATTTGGCTCCCATATTCCATTATTGGCAATAATAGCTGCAGTGCTATTTTGTTTCTATCTTCTCTTGCCAAGAATGAGGTCTTTCATCTAATAGCCTCCAATCTAATATTCACCTTCTTTACTGTACTCTCTATATGTTTATCAAATGTAAGGTTAGACTGTAGGAGTACCCCCAGATATTTATATTGGGACACAATCTGTAATCTGGTTCCGTCAAGTGTGATAATATATATCTCCTGGCTTGACAATTTTTTCACATGTTTTGTTTGAAACGTCATAACTTGGGTATTTTTCTTGCTTAACATTTTTGAGTATGTCAGCCAGCATTGTAGAGAATCAAAATCTGATTGCAATTTATATTGTAACTCTGTTTTTGTATTGGCTCTTGCAATCAAAGCCATATTGTATGCATACAAAAAGATTGTGCTCTAACAGTTATTTGTGAAATAATAATAATAATAATTAACCTTATTTGTTGAGCGCCTTTCAAAAGTCCAAAGCACTGTACAGTATACATAAAATAAAACACAATAAATACAAGGTAAAATCATGAAAATACTGGAAAAGCTTTCCCCCATTGAAAAGTCTTAAGTGCCTGCTTGAAACTCCCCACTGTCCTGCACTCTCAAAGTGGATGGGGCAGAGAATTCCAGAGCGTTGGTGCCACAAATCCAAAGGCACGTGCATCAGATGACTTTAGATTGACCCTCAGAATCTCCAGAAACCCCTCGTCAGCCGAGCGGAGCCATCGCAGAGGGGTGTAAGGAACAGGAGCTCTTTCAAGTAATCAGGACCCAAACTGTGTAGGGCTTTGTAAGTCAAAAGACCTATCTTAAAGGTGATCCTCCACTGAATAGGCAGCCAGTGCAGATCATGCAGCACAGGGGTGATATGAGATCTTCTAGAAACACCAGTCAACAAACATGCTGCCACGTTCTGCACTAGCTGCAAGCAGTGGATATCAACCCCAGAAAGCCCTAGGTAAAGGGAGTTGCAGTAATCAAGGCACAATGTCACAAAGGCATGGACCAAGATAGGTAGGTCATTGGATGGAACAAGGTGCCTAATTCTAGTAATGTTCCTAACGATGGTAGAAGGCCAACTTAATGACTGCTGAAACCTGATGACAAAGAGACAGACCGTCATCAAGCACCACCCCTAGGTTACACACCCATTCAGAAGTGAGAATCTGGGCCTCCCCCAGGACTAAACCAGAAGGGAGCCCAGTCATCAACCCCTCTGCCCTATGACCTGGGTCCCCAACCAAAACCTCAGACTTTTCCGGGTTCAACTTTAGACTGCTGGTGTTCATCCAGTCTTGGATTTCTATGAGGTAGCTGTCCAGTACTGAGATTGCACTAACCTGATCAGGAGCAAAAGACAGGTAGAGCTGGGTATCATCAACATAGTAATGAAACCTCAGCCCATACAGTCTTACAATGTCTCCAAGGGGCAGCATGTATACTGTGAATAACATGGGAGACAACACTGAACCCTGAGGTACCCCGGAGGGCAGAGAGAAAGCCCTGGAAGAAAATAGACCCAAGACAACTCTCTGCATTCTACCAGCAAGGAAAGAAGAAAACCATCTGAGGACTGTACCAGACAGCCCAAAGATTAACCTCAGATGCTTGAGTAGAATCCCATGACCCACAGTATCAAAAGCTGATGATAAATCCAGGAGAACCAAGATGGAATGGTGTCTCTGATGTCTTGCCATCAGGAGATCATTGAGCACCTGAACCAGTACTATGCCTCTTGTGAAAACCCGATTGGAGGGGTTTGTATAAATTATGGATGGTTAAATGGTTTTCCAGTAGAGTAGCCATGACTTTCTCAATAACCTTCCCCACAAAAGGGAGGTTAGTGATAGGCCTGTAGTTTTCTGGGTTCTCCAGGTCTAAAGAAGCTTTCTTCAGAAGGGGGGTCACCACCCCCTCCTTCAGGGAGCTAGGGAACTCACCCAAATCCAAAGAGCACCGGACAATCTGAGCTAAGACCGGGCCAATAATATCGCTACAGCCCAAAATCAGGGAAGTAGGGCCTGGGTCTAAACTACAGCATGTGGGAAGCATCCCCTGGACAATCCACATAATATCTATGAAATCCGTCAGGTCAAAAGTACTCCAGGAAATTCCGGGCACTGCGATGGAGCACCGATCAACAGCAACCCCCTTAGAATGAAGTTGGTGACACTCCCATCTGATGCCAGCCACCTTATTCACAAAGAAGCGAGCAATCTCATCACAATCATTCTGTGAAAAGACTTGACAGGACTGCAGACAGGCTGGGTTGCCCAGCCTGTCAACAGTTCTGAAGAGTTGAGCCAGTCGGTTCCATGAGACAGCTATTTCCCTGGACAGGAATTCTGCCTTCTTATGGGAAATTTCTGTTTGGTAGAATTTGTAACATTCTAACAAAATAAGGTGGTTAGCATTAGAGGCAGTCTTCCTCCAATGACACTCTAACCTGCACCCCAATCTCTGCAGCTCCCTGAGAGCCTCATCCAACCAGGGGGCCCCAGGGTGATGCGGGAGGGGGTGAACACTGATAGGAGCAATCAGATCGAGGGCTGAGGATACAGACCCATTATAGGCCACAACCAACTGCTCAGGATCTGTGCAAGTCTTATCCAGCAACGAGAAGTCAATTACCACCATCGGGTCTTCAGGGACCAGATACCGCAAAGAGCGGTACCTGACCAACTCCACAGGGGCTGACCTACCACGGGGGGGCTGAAAAATTGAACCCAACTGTATAGTGGTCAGACCAATCAACTGGTTCCACCACTATGTCGGAGGCCTCGATCCCTAGGAGGAAAACTAGATCAAGAGAGTGGCCACCCTTATGGGTAGCTGAGGAAACAACCTGTGTGAAGCCCAGATATGTCATCACCTGGAGGAAATGTTGAACAAAACGCAAAGATTCGTCATTGACCCAGGCATTGAAATCACCCAGAACCATCAGTCTGGGTGACTCCAAAGCCATGTCGATGGCAAAATCTGCTATTTCCTGCAGGGACAGCTTCTCATCACCTGGTGGATGATAAATGAGAGCTATCCTGCACCCCACATCTGCTACCATGGTATGCTCAAATGACATGGCCTCCTTGACTGGTACACTAGTTAGGTCCAATTTGGTCTTGAAACAGACCGCAACCCCCAACAATGCGGTCCAATCTTGAGCGATGTATAACTGAGTGCCTGGTGGGAACAGCTGCCTCGAGAAAAAGGGCAGCATTCCCATCCAACCACTCAGTAATGCAAGCCAGATCTGTCCTAGCAACAAAGTCTGCAATGAGATCAGTCTTGTTGCAGACAAATCTGGCATTGCATAACAGTGCCCGAGTTGGACGAGGTTGGTGAGCTGTCCCAGCTACTTGCCTTCCTAAAATGGAAGTGCCCTTGGGTATGGGAACCAGAACAGAGTTACCATGTTCCAGATACCATTTTGCCTCAGGGCGTCTTCTGGTCTTAACACCCCTATGGGAGGCACCACTCATTTGGGCTCTGATGTCGCGACCCCCACCCCAACTCCCCACAGAGCAATCCACAGGCTCACAGCTGGTAGATAAAAGCCAGCAGGGGGGAGAGGAGAAAGGGTGAAGGGCATGGAGAGTGGCGGCCGAATAGCACAGGACAAGAGGGGCAGGCAGGCACATTTCACTAATAATATTAAAACAATGGGGAAATACATAAAACCCCAAGTTACCAAAATCACAAGGCGATATTGCAGAACAAACAAAAGCCCCCAAACAATGTAATTTAAGCAATGATCCTTACCCTAATAAAGCATATAAACTAGCCCTTCCCACTATAAGATGAATTTAAACCTCAAAAAAGAATAAAAATAAACTAAAACAATCAAACAATCCTCTCTCATGGGAAAAATGAACACACAAAGAAAGTTCTCCCTCTCCCACAGCCCTCTCACAGCCCAGGAGGGGAAATAACAAACAAATAATAAAACAATCCCTTCTCTCAGGATATTTAAAACAAAGAATAACATAAAATTCCCCCATCCCACAGCCCTCACACAGCTGAGGAAGAAAGAAAAATAATCAACAAAAAATTTAAAATAAACAAAAATCAAAATAATAAAATAAAGTAAAAAATTAGCACCTGGGTTCTCTCACAACCAGGAAACCAAAAGCAAGGTAAAAGTCCAGGAAAAAAGTCATCAAATGGTAGGAGGAGTTATAATAATCCAACATAATCCAACATAAATTAAACCAGATATTAAGTCAACGACCCAGAGCAGCAAAGATTCCGTCAACTTCAAATGAGTACTTTTCCAATATGCAAGGATCCACAGTCACAATAAATATCCAGAGTAAGCCAGCAAGTCTTCAGAAAGAGCCAAAAATATGTACAAGCTGAGCCAGTGGAGAGTGGGAGCTCCCCCACCTCACCCCCCAATCTGCTTTATCAGGTCCAATTATGCCCCCAGGACCTGCAGATACAAATACCCCTTGGCCACACCAAAAGGACCAACCCATGGATAAATTAGGAACCCCCAACTAAACCCCAGCTCCCTGGGAAAAGTAAGACAGCTTCTGCTTGGTCCCAGTTGGCACCCAAGATTACCCAGGCATGACTAAAAGGGGGGAGAGGACAAATAGGATTTACATAGATCAAGAACAACAGGGGGCCCAGGATCAAACCCTGGGGAACACCCCTATATGTCCCTTCTTACTCAGACAAAGTATTCCCCACACTAACCTTTTGTGTTCGTTCCATCAAATATGACAATAGCCACAATTTAACTGGTTGTGACATTCCTACCAAAGAGAGCCTTTCCATCAGGATACTAAAGTTCACTAAGTCAAAGGCTTTAGAGAGATTGACAAACACCACTCCCACAGATTCTCCCTGCTCCAGTCCATTTGAGACGGTGTCAAGGAAGTCCGCGAGAGTGGAGTCCATCGACCTCCCCACTCTAAAACCAGCCTATCTGACAATAAATTGTATTTTTTCAGAAAATCCCAACTATGACTTGAAACAAGATTCTCAAAAACTTTTGGTATTACTGACAATAATGCTATAGGTCGATAGTTTGCCAAGATATCCCAATCTCCCCCTTTAAATATAGGTATAATTTTGGAATTTTTCCATCACTCTGTATACATACTTTGCCTCAAGCTTTGATTAAACAGTTTAGTCAAAATTGGTGTAATCTGTAAAACAGCATCTTTCAGGAACTTAATTTCTACCTGATCCAGCCTCATAGCCTTTTGTGGATTTAATTTGGTTATTTGTTCATAGACCTCCTTATTCATAATTTCCCTAAAATAAAACTGTGTTTTCTTACTATCCTTTCCACAAATAAATGAGGAAGCATCAAATATCTCCTGCTTATCCATTATTTCCAAATCTGGGAGTGTGCAAAAATAATGATATAAATGTCCTACAATCTGACTCACATTTAGCTCTATTCCATCATTATTCTTCATAACTATGTCTGAACCCTGGCTTGCCTTCCCTTCTAATTGCTTTACCAACTTCCAATAATGAGCAGGGTTTTTATATGTTCTATTTATGCTTATAATACCTTTTCCTAGCTTTCCTAATTAAATATTTACATTTATTTCTTGCTTTTTTTGAACAATTCCCAATCTGCTGATTTTAGTGTTTGATATGACTTCTTCCACAATCTATCTTTCCATCTAATTTGTTTTTTTATTTTATCATCAGTTCAGGGATAGTGTGTTTTCCGTTCCTTAATTTGTTTAAATGGGGCATTTATATTACATGTGTCTACAAAGACTTGAGTGAATTCACCAATTGACAGATCCATGTCTGGGATAAGATCTACACGCTCCCAATTCACTGCACTCAGATCTTGTTGAAATCTTGTCCTATTGTACTTTTTGTAATCCCTAATATAATTAACTTTTGGTGAAGCTAATACATTATATTTTTTAATAATCTCACACTCTATATAGCAATGATCCCCCACCTTTACATTTTGACTATGAATCCCTGCTGACAGAAATATTAAACCTAATATATTCCCATTGCTCTGATGTGACTTTTCCTTGTGGGAACATTTATAATCTGAGTTAAGTCCAGTGGTAACAGTTCCTTATCCAATTTGTGGCCCCTCATTGCTCCCCAGGCACCATTAAAGTCACCTAAAAGCACTAAATCTTGTTGTTCAACTATGGCAGTCAATTTTAATGCTAGCTGTTCAAATGCTGTTATTTTTACTTTAGAGTATGAATATATCACACCAACACTTAATTTTAACTTAAAAAAAAAATGCACCATCACCAATTCTATGCCCTCTATATTTCCAGAGAACAGTTATTTTCGTTTGTCCCAAGCTTTCTGTAACAAAGTCACCCCCTCTATGAGGCATATCATTCCGATATGTAGAGTAATCTTTAACAGCTATCTCAGAGTCCAAATGTTTTTTTGTAAACCATGTTTCAGAAATTCCCACCACATCATAATTTCCTAAGTAAATCCAATGTTCAAATAATGCTTGTTTTCCTACCAGATTTCTAGCATTGTCATGTACAAATTTAATTGAATTTATTGTTTTTTGTTTAGTTGGACCAGGATTTAGTTCCACATCCCCACTTACAATAATTAAGAGCTTAATCAATGATATGCCCCTGCTGGGATTGATGCTAACAGGTCCATAACCCAATTTTAACCAATTTGTAGTCCTAAAAGGCTGCAGTTGGTTATTTTCCTGCTTAATAAATGTATTTCTCCTAAAGCTGCCTTTATTTCTATTTCTGTTTATCTTGGGTCCAAGACCTGCGAGCAGAGATGTCAGCAGGCAACATCCACTTCCATACTGCTCCACAATTGATTGCAGGTTACTCCCACTTCCATTCTGCCCCACATTTAATTGTTTATGCCCATTTACAAAAACAAAAATTACCGCACTAATCCAAAGAGACAGAGTATACATTTTGATCAATTAACACTATTCAGCTCATTAAATCAATGTATATACCAAACATATAAACAATTACAAATTTCCCAGTAGTCTCCAGGACTAATTTCAGATTATTGATTTCTATGCTCCAGAATAAAATTTCCTGTCAATTTCTGTGTAAATTTTAAAACAATTACTATGGATATACTTATCCTTATATTAAAAGCATACAATTACAG
This sequence comes from Neoceratodus forsteri, assembly GCA_016271365.2. Taxonomy (NCBI): domain Eukaryota; kingdom Metazoa; phylum Chordata; order Ceratodontiformes; family Ceratodontidae; genus Neoceratodus; species Neoceratodus forsteri. The sequence continues at coordinate 743,582,214 of CM057459.1, forward strand.
TCTATATGTCTAGAACAATACTTTAGCTATTAGATACCTTTAGGATGGGAAACAAGTGAAAACTTTCCTTAAAATGTTTTCAAACTACTACTACTCCAGGCTAATATTTACGTTAAATAGATTTGCATAAAATATACCTATTTCATGTAGTACTGCATATACTTTTACCAACATTTATGTTGAATGAATTTACATAAAATATACTCATTTTATGTAATATACACTTTTACCAACATTCAGATACTCACTTCCCATCAGTATATATTTACTATCCACTGCAGCACACACAAGAGGAAAGGCTTCACTTACCCCCACATTTTCTACTCCGAGTGGTGCTCGCACCACTCACGCTCACGCTTGGAAATGGTTTGTAGATAAGTAGAATAAGTTACTTGAAGAAGTGGAATAGGCCAAATTGATCAGCATCTTCAATGATGCTAGGGTCAGGCTGATGGGTTTAGTTAGAAAAAAGAGGGGACAGTAGGAAATGGGATGGTTGCCACAAGGGCAAGGCAGAACAGTTAGGTAGGGTGGGCAGACTGGATGGGTCAAGAGTCTTTTTCTGCCATCTATATCTATGTATCTATGTATCCATAGGGAATGTGCATCTAAAGAAAATCTCTTAATAACATATAAGATTGTTTCTGCCATAATTAAATGTTAATACAGTCCCAAATTAAATGGGTCAAAGACCCCTTATGCCCACACCCATGCTTACAATCATTTTTTGCCATTGTATTATTAGTAGAAAAATAATCCAGGCATGAAAAAGTACCAAACTGTTTAGAGTAATATGTATAAACATTTAAATACATATATTTATTGTTCCAGCTATCCAATAATTCAAACTCATCTAAGAAAGCTAATAATAAAGAATAATGCCTGTGTAGGTGAGTGTTATGAGGATAATTCACATACCTGAGGTGTGTGAAAATCCATAAACCCTGAGAGTAAAGATCGAGAGGTTTATGAGATTATCACACAGCGAGAGTATGTGAAAAAGTCTTATATGACAAGCCTTGTATAGGCATTATTTTTATAATAACTGGTGCAAGGTTTGGACAGAGACAAAAACTGCAAGCTGATTTGTGTGAGCCAGTGTGTTTCTGAACAGCTGCCATAGTCGTACAAATACAGTGTGCTTTCTTTGCACTTCAGCGAAGTGTGAGCACAAGGAGAAAAACGCTGTCATAACCCGCTATCGAGTTATTACGGAATTCAGTGGTTCTTGCGGCAATTTATCAGGACTGGATATCCAGTCATTATAGTGGGTCACCAGTTATTATAATATAGATAATTGCTGATCTTCTGCTAATACCCTAGGGGCCAGATATTCAAAAGGGTTGCGCCTGCGCAAGTCCGAAATTGCTCCATTCTGCGCTATTCAGCAGGAGGCAGTTGCGCCACTGAAAACATGCTGAGCAACAGCGCAATGCAAATGAATGCATGCTGAACTGGAGGGGGAGGAACCATGCATAAAATGCACAGCCCGATATTCAGCCGGGCTGTGCAGAGTTGTGCAGGCGCAACCCCCAACCTGCGCCTGCACAACTTTGAGCCAAAAAAAAGGATCAAGTCGAGGGCCACCCACAGGTGAGCTGCTGCATTGCAGGGTGCAACACAGCAGCTGCCACCTGTGGCCGGCCCTCAACCCACTCCCTGTGTCCCCCCTGCAGCCCGATCGTGGGCAAAAGAGTGTAAAATCCCCACCACAACTCCCACTGGCCCGATCGCGGGCATAGCTTCAATTCCCCCCCCACCAGCCCGATCATGGGCAGCAAAGTGTCTCCCCGAACATAACCTTGGTGGTCCAGTGGACCGATAATCCCAATCGCGGGCTGCAGTAGTAAACACACACCCCCACCTCCTGAATATATCCCTGGTGGTCCAGTGGACCGAAAATCCCGATCATGGGATGAAGTGTAAACCCCTCAACACATCCCTGGTGACCCTGGTGTCCCCGCCCACCACCCACGAAGCCCCACCCCCGCTCCCCCACAGCCGCAGCGGCAGCATCCCACCCGCCTGCAGCCCCACCACCCACCCAGTACTGACTGCCGGTAGGGCTCGCGCCCATTGATGCAGAGCAAGAGCCAATGGGCATGTGTCTACCATACAAGATAGTTCAGATTTGTGAATGAATGTATTCATTCACAAACTGAACTGTCTTGACGGTATGGGCTGCACGCCATTGGCTCTTGCTCTGTACCAATGCCGTCTACCAGGCAGTCGGTCGGCAGGCGCGCAGTGGGTGGATGCTGCCGCCCACCAGCTGTGGGGGAGAGGGTGGTGGGCCGTGGGTGGGTGGGTGGGGAGACACTAGGTCACCAGGGATGTGTTGGGGCTTACACTCCATCCCTGCGATCGGGATTATCGGTCCACTGGACCACCAGGGATATATTCGAGAGGTGGGGGGTTTACTACTCCATTCCGCAATCGGGATTATCGGTCCACTGGACCACCAGGGATATATTCGGGAGGTGGGGGGGTGTTTAACTACTGCAGCCCGCGATTGGGCTTATCGGTCCACTGAACTACCAGGGATATGTTCGGGGGAAGGGGTATATTTAATTACTCCAGCCTGCGATCGGGCTTCTCAGTCCACTGGACCACCAGGGATATGTTCGGGGGGGAGACACTTTGCCGCCCATGATCGGGCTGGTGGGGGGAATTAAAGCTATGCCAGCGATTGGGCCAGTGGGGGTGGTGGTGGGGATTTTACACTCTTTTGCCCGTGATTGGGCTGCAGGGGGCGTCGGTCCCCAATGGCTGCTGCCTGGCAGGGTGCCAGGCGCAAGTCCTCGGGGATCGGTGCACCTGCATGCCAATGGCATGCAAATGGAGCCATAATCAGATGCAAATGGCCCCCCTGCACCTTGCATGAATTATGGCCCCATTTGCATGTCACCTTTTGAATATCAGGATTTTGCACATGGCGCAACGGTACTTGCACCACCGCAAGTTGAATGCTCCACTCTGACCACTTGCGGTGGCGCAAGTTCCACTGTGCCATGCACAGTGGCTGTGGCTGGGGGGTGATATTCAAAGGAGTTGCTCAAGGGTGCAACTCCTTTGAATACTGCTCTGGCCACACCCCTGCGCAACTATTTTGTGCTGCACAAGGACTTGCTCCACAAAATAGCGCAGTTTGAATATCTGGCCCTAGATGTTTTATCCCTTTTGGGATCCAGGAAAGCATTAAAATCACCTCTCAATATTATATTTGCAGCTGTCATAGAATATAATCATTGTGAGATCCTAGTCCCAAAAAATTGTGCATAGCTGGAACCCAAAGTCTGTACTGACCCCATTATCTTTACTTGAAAAAAAAATAATTTTACTTTCTGAGTCCTGGTACTGACTTAGGACTGAGACCTCCAGACTGTTTCATATCAATATGGCAACACCACAGCTCTTTTGTACCTACTGAAAAGAAAACTTTATCTACCCACCCATTTTCTTTTTTAATACTTCCCTTTCACTCTGATGTGGCTCTTGCAATTGCAAAATATCTGTACACCTCTTTCTGGCATACAGTAAAATTGTATTTCTCTCTAAAGATGAATTTAACCCATTTATATTCCAGGATGCTAATCTGATGCTAATTTGATTTTGGGACTATTTGCCATCATTAGTAAACTGAAGTTGATTTCTGGTCTTGCTTTTTACTATAAACCATCCTAAATGTCTTCCTCTACTCCCCCCCAGCAGCCCTCCCCTACAAAGCATCATACATAACATGCATGTCAGCACAGAAAAATGCACCACAGATATTGTACTAGCATCACATTTACAAAGATATGAAGACAAGACTGCAAGAAAAAATAATAAAACACAAAATATATTCTGACATAATGCCAACATCTGTATTAAGGCAGTTTTTATATCATTTAATAAGCTTTATTGAATTTTTCAAAAAGTTATCGAAGAACTTCCATAGATGGACAGTTTTAAAGTAAGAAATTATGCCCATGTTGGACCCCATTTAGGGTTAAAGCCTGATTTTTTTTGCAACTCCTTGAAACAACACTGCCTGGTAACCTCTGGGCAGACAATTCATTATACACAATCCTAAATACAATGTTTCTTTTTATTTATTTATTTTATTTATTGAAATGTTTCACCAGGAAGGCACACTGAACAACAAGCTGCTCATCTCACAGTGCAACCTGGGGGAAGGGAGTACAACTGGATGTAAAAACAAATATTATACATACAATTATAATTAACATACCTGAGGATTTAGGTACAGAAATTTAAACTGACAATTTCACCAACACACTGCTGGATTGGCATTACAATTAAGAGACAGGTGATCAGTACAATTAAACAATTGAAGTGCTAGTGGAAGGACAAACAAGAGAGTCAGGGGAAGCCGGCTGGGGGAAGGAGAAGCAAGTAAAACAGAGTGAGCCAGGACATTACCAGTAAAAACAAAAGCAAAGTCCAGCTGTGTGAGACAATTTAACACAGGGCTAGGGTGAGCTAGAGTAGCAGCTCAGACAGTACAAAAAGTATGAGTAATTAGTACAGTGCATATAGGAACTGGGGGTTCCTATTTTTTTTTTAAATTTAAGTTTATTAATTTTCAGACAACAAATGTACATCAAGACAAAAGAACAAGACATTAGGATGTTGAAAACACCCACCCACTAGCCCCCAACCCCAAAATATCAGTTACAAAAAGGAAGAGCGCATAAGGTACATTTGAGAGCCCACCTCCCACAATCCGTTCCCCTCCCCCCCTCCCCTTAGGGTGCAAATAATCAGAAAAAAACAAGCATACCCTGGAGACATTAGCTAGTTAGGCCAAAAATACAGGCCATATCATCAGTAAAATCATACAATCTTAAAGGCATGGAATACAGAAACAGGAACTAAAGAGATCAACACTTCTTGCGGACCATCAGGATCGCGCCAAGAAAAACATAAATTAAGCCAGACAGAGAGTTTGAAACTTACTCCACCTCTTCTGGAATAGATCCAAACGCCTTTAAAACTGGCAATCAACTTTTCAGATTGAAAGTACGAATTTAATTCCGTTAGCCAATCAGCAAAGACAATGTTATCTGGTCAGTCCAATGTCTTAAAACTAGCTTCTTAACAATCATAGATACCAAAGCCATATAATACCTTTGTTCAACACAGTCTACACGAGATAGATCACCTAAGATACACACCTCAGGACAGAAAAAGCCGGACAAACCCAGAAGAGGATCAAGATAGTCTTTAATCTGAGACCATAAGGGGACAACTTTGGGGCATTCCCAGAACAAGTGAAGAAGGCTGCCCTCAGCTTGCATACATCTAACACAATTTGGTTGAGAGATCTTTTTGAATTGAAAAAGTTTGACTGGGGTATAATATAGGTTGCTCACAATATAGTATTGTGTTAACCTCATCCTGTCTTGGGTATGATATCTATGGAGATCCCTCCATATACTGGGCCAATCCAGAGGGTTATCAGGCAGTAGCTGGGCCCAGACCCTGAGCCAGCCGTCCCTTTCGGTGAATTATAGTTCAGAAGAAAGAATAAATCAAAGAAACCGATGCTGCTGAGAAGCAAGATTAATGATTTCAGAAAGGAAGGGAAAACCGCTGATTCCCTGGTGGTGGTACCAAATCTTTGACTAATCAAGTGTCTCAGCTGGTATACTCTAAAATGGCCCTCCTCGATATATCGAATTTCTCAAGAATATCCCCGAAGAGAGAGTGAGTCACTATTAAAAAATGCTCAAGTCTAGCCTCTCTAATTTGTGGAAGCCAGTCCGGGTTAAGCCATGAGGCGCCTAGCTTAACATTAGGATTACGAACAGCCGGTTGCCCCAAATCCGATACAGCTAGAATACTGAAGATATTTCAAACATTGCATAAAAGACATAATAGCAGCCTTTAAGACATTGTCCGACCCAGTTGGAAAGTACCTTCAGGGATAGATAAAGTAAAGCATATCTATCGATTGAAATTCCTTGAGAGAGTGCGTTCAAGCTGAAGCCAGATCAGACAGGTTGATTCGGTTCAGAAGAGAACCATCTTCCCAACTTAGAAAAGTGAGCTGCCCAATAATATAGTAGAAGATTGGGTAACTTAAGTCCACCCTTCTCCTTAAGGCGATAGTTTACGTAGGGCGCCTAACCGCCTTTCCGGCCCAAAGAAAATTAGAAAAAAGCACATGAAACTGTTGAATATACGAGATGGGAAGCCAGAGGTTAACCAAATTCAATGGGTAGAAGATTCGAGGGAGAACATTCATTTTGAGAATATTTATTCGACCCCAGAGTGAGATGGGAAGAGCTGACCAACGTTGTAAGTCTTGAGAAATGGAGTCTTTGAGCCTATCCAAATTAAGCTTTTTCATAAGGGCCGAGTCAGTGGAAAAGAGGATCCCTAGATATTTGATAAATTTGGGAGCCCATCTCATACCACAAGAGGAGAACTCAGATTTGGTAGTATATATATTAAGGGAAAAACTTCTGACTTGGAGATATTTAGTTTATAGCGAGGAAACCCCATATCTCTCAATAAGATCGATCACCTCTCTACGACGGGACCGGATCTGCCAAATGCAAAAGAATATCATCCGATATGCAGAAAGAGACAGCTCCCTTTGATGTACCTTAAGGCCCTTAACCCGAGCTGAGGTCTTAATCCTTATAAGTAAGGTTCCAAATAAAGATTGAATAACAAAGGGAAAGAGGACAGCCCTGTCTAGTACCAGCATACAAACGAAAGAGAGGAGAAACCCCATTACAATAAATTTTGGCAGAGGGCAGGTGTAAAATATAATGGATTTTATTAATAAAGGCTGCGGAAATCCCATTTTCTCCAGAACAGCCCAGAGAAAAGACCAGTCCACCGATCAAAAGCCTTTTCGCATCAAGAGAAACCAGAGCGCCGGAGTTGAAAGGGATTGAGCATACTGAGAGATATGTGATAGAGTCCTTAAATGATCGGCAGCTGATCTTCCAGGGACAAATCCCGCCTGTTCAGGGCTCAAGAGTCCTGACCAAACCTTCTTGATCCGTTCCGCTAATATTTTAGCAAAAATTTTCATATCATAGTTTTGGAGTGAGATAGGTCTATAGTTAGCCGGATCCGTAAGAGTCTTATCGGGCTTAGGAATTAGGACAACAATAGCCTCGAACAAAGAAGAGTCTACCTCTGGAGATACCGATAGATATTGGTATAATTTAAGGAGGGTGGGAATCAGATCTTTAGCAAAGGTCTTATAAAAATTGGCCGGAAAGCCATCGGGACCCGGTGTTCGATCAGGGGCAAAAGAGGCTATAGAGCTCTCAACCTCCTCCAACGAGATGGGCGCCAACAGGATAGCCTGCTGGGCTTCCAAGAGACAGAGAATTTCAATCTCCTTCAGATACTCATCGATTTCAAAAGTAGAATGTGACATCATCGGTTTGCTATATAATTCCTGATAGTATTCTTTAAAAATATGAGCAATTTCTCTAGGTGTAGTAACCACCTCTCCGGACGGGGAGATCAAAGAGGGAATGATTCTGGAGCTTTCCAGTGTCTGTAGACGCATAGCCAAGAGCTTACCAGACTTTTCCCCTTGGTCAAAGTACTTAGCCTGAGTTTTAATCAACGAATATTCAGTTTTGCTCTTCAAGAGATCCTGATATTTGCTCTTAGCTGACAAAAGCTCCTTAAGATCATTTAAGGAAGAAGTTGAAGTATACCTAACTTCAAGCTCCCGAATTTTACCATCAAGAGTAAGGAATCAGAGCTCCTTTTTCTTTCTAAAGGAGGCCATTTTAATGAGCTCACCTCTAAGAAAGCACTTTAGTGCGGACCAAACCATATCCAACCTCGAGGGCACAAGATTCTCCTCCAGAAATAGAGAAATCAAAGAGCTGATATCAGATATATTCTGCGGTGCTTTCAGCAGTTGGGTATTCAGCCGCCAGACCGAATCCCGAGAGAACTCCACAGATAAAGAAAATTTAACCCAAACAACTGCATGGTCCGAAAAAATGATCGGTTCAATTCCCGTTAGACAGAGATTTGGGAGAAAAGAAACACTAACCAAAACCATGTCCAACCTGGATTTAGTACCATGAGATTGAGAGATAAAGGAAAAAGCCGAAGAGGCGGATTCGCATGCCTCCAGGGTCACACAAACCGAGCAGGGCTCTCAGATCTGTGAAGGCTCTATGAGCTGAAGAGGGTGGCGCTTATCTTGGGGTCTCTATCCAGAATAAGCAAACACGGGATATTCCAATCCCACCCAAAATAAACTGAACGGGAAGAAACCTAGCCAGCTTCTCAGCAAGGGACATAAAAATCCAGAATCACCCCGACCAGAGCATATACTGATCCCAGAACTACCTCATCATGTTAAGAGTTCCCTTAACAAAAACAAATCTCCCTTCCGGATCTGTCACCACCATCTCTTTATTAAATAAGACATGTTTCTTAATAAGAACCGCCACTCCCCTACTAACACAGGAATTACCAGCAAGGTAAGATTGAGAAAAACCTGAACGAGACAAGAACTTAACGTCTCCTTGGTTGAGGTGTGTTTCCTGCAGAAAGAGAACATCAATTTGCAATAGAGAACAGTGATTAAACATCTGCAGACATTTGACCCAATCCCGAAGTCCACGCACATTCCAAGAAGCTATTTTAAGAGTATCCATAGCCATTTAAAAACAATAAACAAAAACCAGGTAACCAGGTATACTTAATTATATAGCAAGAAAAAGTGCACCCTCCCCAGCCACAAGTTTCGAGTTTAACATTATTACATACCACATTATGCAGAAACCCCAACAACCCAAAACTAAATCCATCTAGAACAATTGCTTCCCCAGTATAGAGATTATTACTCAAGCAGAATTTTTGTGGAATATAGGGAAGAGAAACCCATAACCCCCTATCCCTACCCACCCGACCAAAACCCACCCCCATGTAATCCTAGAAAACCAGGAACAAAGGAACCCCTTTCCCTCTGCCAGGTCCAAAATCCACCATCAAAAGAAGTCTTGAGCCCTACCACCCCACCCCAGAGTCCACAAAACCCCCAAGTCGACCCATAACTATTTACAAGGGAGGACCTATAGATTAGGAACAAATCACTTAAATAAAAGAGCCGACTTTAGCCCCGATCCTTAGTGCAAACCCAATACTCCCCAGTGCTAAGAGTAAATACCCATACCTTAAAGGCTCCCAGTCTGCACCAGGAAAACCATGTAACCAAATCCCTTGTGTGGATAGATGTCCTAACACCATCACCAGGGAGAGGTTAGCTAACCCCCTCCACTTGGCCCGCAATACTGCATCTGACAAACAGGCATCTATAAGCCTGAGCCCAGCCCCCAAAACGCCTATTGTCGGTGACACACCACATAATATAAAACAAGAAAGGTTTAATACATCCTGGGCAGGAGAATATAATCCAATTGATCTAGCAGAGCATAAAAAAAAAAACTCCCCAAAGGACCATCACCCGAATAACAAAAGAAACTGTCCTCCCAGATTGTCTGCCATAAAAGATCCATCTTCCCGATAATGGAAGGAGGCAGAGTAAAATGCATAGCTTACCGAGATGACAGGGTTTACGAAAATAAACCCGAAGCAGAGGCCTCTAAACTTGAGATATACTCCAATACTGGGATGCAGTTTCGGGGAGCCAAAAGATCACGGACCAAAAACAGCCCTCTAGCCGGAAGCTCCTCAGGAAACCGCACCCACAGTAAAATGGTTCCGCCTCTAGGCGTCTAGTCAGGCCCAACACGGAGGACCCTCCCGGCCCCAGGAAGCCAGCACCCACCCGGCCCAGCTATCACCAAGGAGACAGGTAGGAGAGAGAAAGAAGAAAAGGAACAACTCCAGAAAGGAAAAGAAGGGAATCTAATCGGGAAAGGTACAGTACGCCAAACATAAGGAGGGAGGAAGAGATATAGTATTTAGCCCCTAGAGCACCCGATCCTGCAAAGGAAAAACCTAGGTCCCCCGACTGAGCTATACTAATCATCCCCAGGAGAAGGAAGGTAAATATAACAGTCCCACTCAATAATTTTCTCAACAGTTTTGTCAGAGAAAAGGGCATTTTAACAAGCCCAAGTCTGTCAGCCAGTCGCCTTGAAAAGATCCGGAAGCCTTGCAGTAAGCTCTTTCAAGGCAATTTGACGAGGCAAACTGTAAGCTGAGCCCCAATCGTGACCTTCAGGGTAGCTGGATAAGACATCTTAAAGGGGATAGCCGTGGCGATCAACTTTTGAACTACAGGATGGTAGGCTGCTCATCTCTCTCTGGTCTCTTTAGGGAGGTCCTGCGCCACTCGAAGTCTGGATGATCCCCATAATATTTCTTTAAGTTCCCGAGACTTGGAAAAGACATGCTGGCGCTCGATGTAGCTGAGGAACTTTATTATTATGGGTCACGGAGGTGAGACAGCTGAAGGCCTTGGTCTTAACGAACGGTGGGCCCGCTCCAAGTGATACATGGGGCTGATAGGAGATGGGCCCACAATCTTCGTGAGAAGCTTCTGTAGAAAGGCCATGAGGTCAGGGCCTTCTTCCATCTCTGGCAACCCGAATATGAGGAGGTTGTTCCTCGATTTCTACCCTCCAAATCTTGGTCTTCAACTGCAATTTTTAAGTTGCTGCTTTAATTCAGCGATCTGAGTCTCCGATTGATTCTGCCTCTGCTCAGAGAGCTCTGGTCTCCCGTCGGAAACTCTAGTGGAGACAGATGCTAGGTCTCCCCGTAGCGACTTGAGTTCAGCGGTTAGTTCTTTTAGGATCTCCTTAACAGGGCTAAGTTCTTGCAGGAACCTGTCTTCTGTCAAAAGGGAGGTTGCTTGCGGCTTATCATCGCTCCGGTCTGCTTTACTCAGACCCTGATTTTGCTGCTTCTTGGTGGCCTTGTTGGGAGAAGTAGGGGGGGTGTGCTTCACCGAGGCCTGCTTCATATCGGCCTCCATCCCCTTAGATCTCTCGAGTTTCCTGGAGCTGATCGAATTAGGTACAAGCAGGCACAGTCTCTAGATACTTATTCTCCAAATTGACTTAATTGGTGCTCTAATAATCGCACAAAATGACCAAAATCGGTGATCACAGGGGGGAGCTCAGAACTCAAGCAGCTGACTGGCCCAGAGCCATCACGTGACCTCCTGGGGGTTCCTATTTAAGTGCAGTGGGGTAGAGTGGAGGGACAGGAGAGAGGTGGAGGTGAAGGATTGGGTAGGGAAATATGAGGCAAGCTTAGAACTAACCCCTCCAGGATGCTGAGAACACTGCCAGAGGCAGATCTAGGCAATGACTTTGGAATAAGTGGATAGAGGGTTGCAGGCAGGTGAAAGTCAGAGGAATAGTAGATTGGGTAGGTGGGTAGGTGTGGTAGAGGAGGGAAGGAAGAGGCAAGTTTAGAACTAGACCCCTCCAGGATGCTGAGAACCCTACCAGGGGGCAAAACTTGGCAAGGACAAATTGGTAAGAGAAGATAGAGGGAGGGCAGGTATAGAACAGAGGTAAAGGCAAGGGGGTGGAGTAAATGGGTGGGGGATAGAGTGATGTGCTGGGAGACAGGCTCATAGGGACAGAAAAGTTAAGGAGGGGATTTTATTCCTTCTATGGAAATTCACCTGTGGCAGTCTTCACCTCAAGTCCTTTTCCGCATCCTTAAGTGTTGTATAGAACATAATTTGCAAATCAGATTAACTTTTATTTTGGCCAAAAAGATCATGGTGACTTTAAAGCCCTGATCCAACAATTTATGCCTAATGGTGTCAGCTTTATGCCTTTCTTCAATAATATCAAAGGAAAGATCATGGAAAATGGAGATTGTTGAGTCTCTTAAAATTCTTCTTCTCTTCTTATACAATTCCCTTATGATTGTGTCCTTATCCTCAGATTTTAAATACATCATTATCATAGCACAAGGAGGTTGATCATCATCAGGTTTTTTCCTTAAAGGTCAGTGGATCCGATCAATTTCAGTAGGTCTACCTATACTTATAGGTTGTAACAATTGTTTAAAGATGCTCTGAGCAATTTTTCTCAGTATGAATGACTGCTCCCGTGTTTTTCCAGAATCCCTATTATCTGAATATTTTTACATCTTGTTCTATTTTCATAATCTCTCATTTTTAGAGTAAAGTCTTTATCCTGATCCTCAAGATGCTGCACTGTTTTTTCAAAATTAAGTTCTCTTCTAAGTTGGCACTTCTCTTCTCTTGAAGGAAGGGACTGTGCAGAGGGGGACCAGGAAAGAGCAGACATCCTGAACAAATACAAATTCTGCTCAATGTTCACAGAGGAAGAAGAAAGGGTGGGACCACAAATAAATAACAGGAGCTTCGGGCGGGGATAGCAGTCCTTTTTTGGAGGAGAGAGTCCTGAAGGGACTTGCTAATCTGTATGTGGACAAGGCAATGGGACCATACAGAGTGCATCTAAGGGTATTGAGGAAGCTCAGGGAGGTACTGGCTGCACCTCTGTCAGTCCTGTTTAACAGCTTACTGGAAACAGGAGTGGTTGTTGAGGACTGGAGGAGAGCAGATGTCCGATTTCACAAAAGTGGCAGCAGGTAGGAGGCTGTCAATTATAGGCCAGTCAGCCTGACATCAGTGATGGGGAAGTTAATTGAAACACTGCTGAAGGAAAGGATTGTGGAATGTCTTGAATCCAGTGAGATACAAGACCCAAGGCAGCATGGATTCATTTTGGGGGGGTCATGTCAAATGAATCTGGGTGACCAAGGAATTAGATCAGGAAGAAGCAGTCAATGTGGCTTACCTAGATTTCAGTAAGCCTTTTGACACAGTTCTAAGACTAGTAAGCAAGCTGGATAGCTGAGGAGTGGGTCCAAAGGTGGTAAACTGGGTAAAGAAATTGGTTAGGGGATAGGCAACAGAGGGTGGTAGTACCTCAGGGATCAGTGCTGGAACCAGTCATTTTTAATGTCTTTATAAGTGACATTGCAGAGGAGCTGCAAGGGAAGGTTTGCCTCTTTGCGGATTACATCAAAAGCTGTAACAGAGTAGACACTCCATGGAGGTGGAAAGGATGAGCAGAGATCTGAGAAAAGTTGAGGAGTGGTCAAGGGTATGGCAGTAGGGTTTCAATGCACAAAAAGTGCAAAATCATGCACTTGGGGCACAGAAACCCAGGGGTGGAGTACAAAATGGAAGGAGTGGTACTGACGACCACCAAGCAGGAAAAAGACCTGTGGGTAATCATATTGGATGACCTAAAGGTGATCAGACAATGTGACAAGGCAGATGGGTGGGCTAGAGGGATGCTGGGGTGCATAGGGAGGGGTATGACCAGCAGAAAGAGGGAGGTGATGTTGCCACTGTATAGATTGCTGGTAAAGCTCCACCTTGAGTACTGTGTCCAGTTTTGAAGATCACATCTCCAGAAGGACATAGAGTGGAGTCGGTCCAGTGGAGAGCAACTAAAATGGTGCAGGGTCTGCACCAAAATCCCTATAATGAGAGACTAAAGAACCTCAATATGTGCATCCTGGAAGAGAGGTGGGAGAGGGGGAATACGATAGAGACCTTTGAATTCCTCATGGGTGTAAATAAGGTGCAGGAGGGAAGTATTTTTCAGAAGAAAAGGAGCTCAAGAACAAGGGAACAAGCTATGAAGCTGGAGGAGGGTAGATTCAGGAGAGATGTAAGAAAGTACTTCTTCACAGAAAGAGTGGTGGATGCCTCGAACAGCCTACCACTGGAGGTCATGGAGGTGAAGCAGCGGTGAGGTTCAAGAGTGTACAGGATAGGCACAAAGGTATCTTAGTATAAAGGAAGGGGGAGAGGGAGGGAGAAAGGGTCTGCTGTGGTACTGTAGCTAGGAAAAAGATGAGCAGACTGGATGGGTCAAGCAGACCTTATCTGCTGTTGAATTCTATGTTTCTATGTTTCTTGTTCCACTGAAGTTTGCTGTATAACAATAATATATTTTTGAGTCTTGGTCATATTAACTTTTAAATTTGCAATATCTTGTGCAATTGTTTCTATCTGGGGTAATTTAGCTTTTATTCCCCAAATCTCCATTAATATATCTGTTGCCATTTTTGAGGGGAGGGGGTGCAGGCTCCTCCTCACTTTTGCGTCAGGGTTCACTTTTAACATCAGAAGCTTTCCCATTAAAGTTTGGCTGACCATGCTCTGTGTCTATATAAAGCATGGATTTATTACATTAATTTGAATGCTTTCTTCTTGCCCCTCCCTACCCCCTGTGCTCTCACTGTCTTCACCATGCGTCTGTATCAGTCTCTGATGTTGACAAAGGAATCATGCCATTTTTCATAGTGAGTTGTTGAGTCTTAAATTTATGTGCTCCTTGATTCTGAGTGTCTGTCATTTTTATGTTGGCTTGTGCACAGGTGCAAGCAACATAGTGGCACCATACGAGTTTTAGAGGTGTACCGCCACTCTGCCAATGCCCCACTCCATTTTGCAGGTGGGACCACACAGCACCAATAAATGGCCAAGTTGTCTATGACAGCACTTCAAATGCAGTGGCGTGCAGTTGAAAGAAAACCACTGCAATTTGCATACGGCCCATGTCAGCAAGCAGTGGCTGTTGTCAGCCGTCTCTCCATCCTCATGAAAGCCAACGGGGGTGCCCAATCCCCTATCGGCGTGCCCCCTCCCCAGTTCCTTTGCTGATGGGGTAGCCCAATCCCCGTCAGCATGATGGGCCCCCCATGGCTCAAGCACACCCCCACACTGTATGGCCGACGGGGTCCAATCCCAGTCGGCTCCACTCACCCCAAAAAAATATCCAGTTGGCACGCTGGGAGCCCACCCTAGCATGCCAAAAGTGCTGCATCTCTTTTTTTTTTATAAACCCTGCAAAAAAAAAAGAAAACAGTCCCTCATTGCCTCTCTTGCCCCCTCTCCGAACCCATGCCCACCCTCTGCGCACCCACCTCCCCACACACCCCAACCCCATACTTACTTCTGGAGCCCGGCGCAATGATCATCAGTTGAATAGGAACATGTCTGCACTCTTCAAAGCCAACCACGAACTGAAGAAATGCCGGTAAGCTGTATAATGGCATAAATGTTTTTTTTCAACTTTGGTGCATATTTCAGCCATTCTGGGGAATTTTGGCACCACATTTTCAACATAGGGTTCTTGGGACCCCACCTCATGAAATTCAGTCACTGTCATCTCGTTATTCAATCCTGAAAGGTGATTTTGTGGTCACTGAGCAGAATCACCTTTTGGAACTGATTAACAAAATGACAGTGTCACTGTTCATGAGATGGGCTCTCAAAAAGCCTGTGTTGCAAATTTGGTGAAAAAGTTCAAAAAAATTACTGTTACAAGCATGTGTTGCGCAGTTTCCATGTACACTCGTAACTTCGCAAATTTGTAATATTTTCACTCCAGATTTTCAACATTGACTTTTTTCACACCTCCGTATGAACAGTACAGCTGTCATTTTTCACATCCTGGCCAAAATGTGTTTTCGCACTTATGGCGCAGAGTAGTGCCATCGCTGTGGGAAATCACTGTTCGGGACAGATTAAGAAAATCACAGTGCCACTGTTCATGAGGAGAGGTTCAAAAATACCCATGTTGAAAATCTGATGGAAAAAATCCAAAATATTATTGCGTTACAGGGGTGCACTGCACCGTTTCTACACACATTCATAAATTTACCACTTTTTCATATTTTTGCTCCAGATTTTCAACATCGCCATTTTTTCACACCACCTCACGAACAGTATAGCTGTCATTTTTCACATCCTGCCAGAAATTTGTTTTCACACCTTTGGTGCCAAATGGCACAGTCATTGTGAAAAACTACCTTTCCGGATTGAGTAACGAAATGATAGTGCCACTGTTCACGATGTGGGATCACAAAAAGCCCATTTTGCAAATCTGGAGTGAAAATAACAAACACCCGGGGCGTTAAGGTTTCCAACCATAATGCCCTACTCTGTACAGACTGATACCCAATGGGTGTGACTTGGGATCATCACCCATAATATACATGCCATTCCACCCCCAACCTGCAGCCACTGACAGGCATTGAGGTGTGTCTTGTGGTCGTTGGGCCCAGCGTTCACCCCATTCTCCTGTACTGCACCCACTTCAGCATATTTTCTTATGAAATGGGATGAGTGTAAGGCCCGAAGACCCCAAAGCACAACGCAACACCTGTCAGTGTCTGCAGGGTAGTGTGAGATGAAATGGCATGAGCGTTATGCCCGATGATCCAAAGGCACACTCCCAACACCTGTCAGTCTCGCAAGGTGGGGCTGGGGTTGGCGTCAGTTCAGTACTTAAGTGCCATTCCTATTATGCATCCCTCTAACTCCTGCACTACCAATGCCAGTGCCAGCAAGCCAACATTCGGCATTGACAAATGCTTGTATCTTGTGTAGTAGCAGCCTTTTACCATCTGATGGTATTTTTGTCACATACTCTCTCACATTCACAGACTTTATCTCATCTGCCACCTTCTTATTTAAAGCACTAGAAACTGACGTATTACCTTGCACCGTTTATAATAGTGGTAGGGTGAAAGGCTCTGGATTGGAGTCTTTTAATCAAGATATTCCAATTTCTGATCATGCAGGGCCCCAACATTTTCATCCATTGATAAGTTTTGCACAGGATTTTCCCTCTGGGTGGAATCTGTAATGCAACATTCAAACAGTAGGAATCCATCAATAATGCTTTGCAGTAGCATCCTCCCACCAGAGTGTGCTGCCCAGAGATAGAACTGTGTGCTAATTTTCAGAACTTAGAATACACTATGATTACGCACCCCCTACTGAGCTAACATCAGATTTGTTTCTCTGTCTGAAGAATGCAGTTGTCTTGAAGTATAGCTCCAGCCTTCTGGTTTTCACGTTATTGCTTTATTAAAGTTTAATTCTTCACTTTGTCAAGTTCATTTTTGATGACTCTGTGTTAGTTAGGAATTTTAAGCACTTTCTAAAATATTCTGTATGTATTTGGTGGTTTCTCTGCTTCCCAATCAATTCCAGGACCTGGAGAAGGCCGTTTCATATCACGGTTCTTGTCTAAAAGGAACCAACTGTAATTGTCAAATTCCACATTATTTACTTATTTTATTTAATTTATTTAGTTTTTGTTGACCAGGTAAGTGCACTAGACAAATTCTGCCTATTTTGAGGCACGACCCGGGGAGGGGGATACAGATGAATGCCAACTGACCTTGAACCACATTAAGCTGTTGGTGGTAATAGTTTTAGTGAATGAGGGAAATTTGGCCAGGACACCGGGGAATTTCCCCTACTCTTTTTGATAAGTGCCATGGGATCTTTAACATCCACTTGAACTACCACAAATCCAGGCAGATGGGACCTCAGTTTAACATCTCATCCAAAAAAACGGCACCTCAGAAGTGCAGCAACCCTGTCATGCTGCACTACAGTGTCAGTACTGGGATATTAACCCAAGTGCCAGATGTGGGAACTGAACCCACAGCCCTCTGATCTCCCAGCCTCAGAGGTGAGTGTGCTACCTACTGAGCCACTGACACTGACATTATGTTTCTTGTCTGAAGGGAACTGACCATTATTGACAAAATGTAAGTAAAAAAATGTATAAAACTGCTGATTTTGCAGCATTTAAGTGCTTTTCCTTCTCGATAACACCAGTTCCCCTTTCTAGAAACCAGACCATTTTCCTTTTCAATTGAAACAGCATTATAAACAATAGTGCTTCCTCCCTATGTCTGTGAGGAAAAAAAATTGTTTTATGATTGGAATCACTAAATTTACCAGGTCTCTTAGTTTTTGGCATGACTGATAGACTGAAAAAGCACACAGGACCTACAGGCTTTAAAAACTTTCAAATTTGTTTTCAGCACCTGGCAAAGGCAGACTGCCACAAGCTTTGTTTAAGGTACCTGGGTCCAGATCATGATTTTATCAATTGTGAGTTTTGTAGAAGTTTTGCCCTAAAACTCAAAAGAAAAGGGCTAAAAACAAGAAGAATTAATGGCTTCTCAGTCTGTCTGTCTGTATGTCACCAGAAGGCAATAAAGGCTCTGAGGGAGTTTCTAATGATGGTGGAAAACATGCATCAGAGGATTTTATCTGCTCATAAACAACAGCCGTCTCTGTCACAGACAAAAAACGAAAAGCTGCTAAGCCACCAAACAATATGGTAAAGATGGTAAATAAACCAGGGTGTCCAAAAAGGATAACTCTGAGCCCAGTGGTGGCAAAATACAAATAAAAAAGCATCAGAGCAGGTGCTGAAACCAGTGCCTACCAAGAAAAAACAAAAAGAAAAGCATGTCCATGCTATCTCTCCTGCAAAGGAAAAGGAGCAGCAAGTGTACCAAAGACAAATGCCCTCAACAGAGGACATTACCAAAGCATGACAGTTTTTCCAAGCCTTCCAGGTTATGGGAAACAACCTCAATATGTCTGCCTCCTCCCCAGACTCAGGTCCCAGATAATTTGCCTGCAGTGGAGGACATGTATTATGAGGAAGAGGAGGATGGTGAATAGGCAGTTCACCTGATCAAGAGTTATGCTCCTCTCCTAGGCCCATAAAGGATTACACCTCTTACTCAACTTTGAAAAAAATAAAATATCTCACTCATATATGAGACACCCTTCAAGCATCAGACAGCAATCTTGAGCGAATCAGGCAACTTCAGAAAGAACATGTACATCAACAAGTCATGAAATTTTGCCAACATGGTTGGCCACCAAGAGTTCAAGGTCCAGAAACTAGTAAACCGTTCTGGTACAAATGACACACCTTGACAGTTCAAGATGGCTTTCATCTGAAAGGAACCTGAACAGTGATTCCTCCATCTCTACAGGATTCAGCCCTGAAACTACTCCACAATGGACATCAGGACATAGAAATATTTCACAGGAGAGCACAGCAGTCTGTGTGGTGGCAGGGGCTTTGCGAACAACTAGCAGCTCTGATCAACAAGTACAAAGTATGTACCAAACTCCACAGCAGTCTAGTAGAACCATTTATTCTGTCCAAATTTCCTTAGGGACCACGACAAAAAGTTGCCTTAAAAGTAAAAAATTCCTCATAGTTGTGGACTATCATTCAAAGTACCTTGAAGTTGTTTATCTGAACTTTACCACAGCAAGTCATGTTATCAGATACTTGAAAACAATTTTCACTCACCACAGAGTGCCTGAAATGTTAATGTCACAACCTTTCAACCTTTCATGATTTTTTAAAGACTATGACTTCCTACATCTGCAAGACAGTGGAAAAGACAAAAGAGCAGTACAACCAGTAGAGACTCTTCAAGAAAGCTAAAGATCTATTTAAAGCTTTACTTGCCTACCGAGCCACACCACTTGCTAATGGTTATAGTCTGGCAGAATTACTGATGAGCTGAAAACTGACAACAACCATGCCTATTTTGCTATCTATTTTGAATCTAAAACTTACAGATCGAGGAAAAGTCCAAAGCCATGAGCAGGTTTTAAATTCAAATGCAAACAAGACTCAAGACACAGAACTCATACTTTCCCACAGCTTCAGCCTGAAGTACAAGTCTGGATTCCAGACATGAAGATTTTGGCACAGGTCACAGAACAGCTGTCACCTCATTCTTACCTTATGCAGAATCCACATGGACAGTTGATACCCAACAAATGCTACTTCATTCACATTCACTCTGGAGAAGGAGAAAGCCAGGATTGGAAGAAGATGGACTGTCACTGCCTCTAGAGGATCCAGCAGATGATCCACCGGAAGATCCAGCAGAAGACGTATAACTGGTAAAACTAGAAAATCCTGTGCCATTACTGAGACCACAGCAGAGGTTGCTGAAAGACAGACCAGTTGCAGAACCAGCAGCTGTGAGCCATGTCGTGATCCAATTGGGATGGATGTCAATCCGTAAATAAAAAGGGCTGAATGTGTTAAAATAATATCATGGCGAATGACTTGAAGGCAAAATAATCCTCCCACTTAGCCAAAAGTGTTCAGGCAGTCTACCCTGACCATCTCTGATAGCCAGTGGTATCAATACCAAAAAAAGTGCAAACACAGTTTAAAAAATCTAAGTACAACAGTGAGTTGTTATCATAAGACTGCTTGAACATCTGTAGAAATGTGTGTCTATTCTGAAAGGGGAGATGTGGGGATAGATGATGCTGCTGCTAAGACAGCCTATCTAGTTTACTGTGTGGCCTCTGGGAGGAACTACCTAGAGGAACTTCCTGTTAATAACATAGTTGCCATAGTAACTTCAACCTGTGTGTGGCATGGTTCTTAGCAGTACACACATTCTGTTCCAACAACTAAGTTCCTTAACAGTTCAAGTCCTTCTCGGAACATTAAATTATCATACCACTAATCATTCAGCTTGGTCCTCTTCTCTCACCCCCAGCACATTCTTGCTGCTGGCACCCTGTCAGACACTCTTAGTGACCATTGGATGGTCTACTGTGTCCTCAAGATCCACCATTCAACTCCTCCTGGCTCATCTGGGCAAGGCTGTTTAGGTCCATTGACCTATCCTTTCTCTTGGATTATCTTCAAAATACTGATTAACATAGAAACATAGATTTTGATGGCAGATAAGGACCGCTTGGCCCACCCAGTCTGCCCATTTCCCTACCTAATGGATAAGCTGCAGATCCTAGTTAACCAGCAGCCTACTTCTTCCTACCCCCACCCCCTAGAATTGCCTTATGACTGTCCCATGCATGCTTGAATTCCACCACTGTTTTTGACTCCACAACCTCCTCCGGAAGGCCGTTCCATGCATCCACTACCCTCTCTGTGAAAAAATACTTCCTTAAATTACCTCTGAGCCACCCTTCTATCTTCAAATTGTGCCCCCTTGTTCTTGCACACCTCTTTTTTTGAAAGATGCTACCCTCTTGGACTTTGTTGATTCCCTTGAGGTACTTGAAAGTTTCTATCATGTCCCCCTCTCCCTCCTTTCCTCGAGGCTATACATATTCAGCTCCTTAAGTCTCTCTTCATATGTCTTCTGGTGCAGACCCTGCACCATTTTAGTTGCCCTCCTCTGGACAGCCTCCATCCTGTCTATGTCTTTGTGGAGATTGGGTCTCCAGAACTGCATGCAGTACTCCAGATGGGGTCTCACCAACTGTCTGTACAGAGGGATAATAACTTCCTGTTTTCTACTGGTGATGCCTCTCCCTATGCATCCCAGTATCCCCCCAGCCCTTCTTGCAGCCCTCTCACATTGCTTGCCCACCTTTAGGTCATCTGATATGACTACCCCCAGGTCCCTTTCCATTTTTGTTGTTGTTAGTATCTCACCCCCCATTGTGTACTCTTCCCCTGGGTTTTTGTTTCCCAGGTGCATTACCATTGCACTTCTTAGCATTGAATCTAAGCTGCCATATATTTGACCATTCCTCTAACCTTGCCAAGTCCCTTCTCATCCTTTTCACCCCACCTTGTGCATCAACTCTGTTGCAGATCTCTGTGTCATCTGCAAAGAGACATACTTTTCCTTCCAGTCCCTCTGCAATGTAAACATAAAGACATTGAAGGACAGATCTAATACTGAACCCTGCGGTGCCCCACTAGTAACTCCCTTTCTTCAGATGGACTCCATTTACTATTACTCTCTGTGTCCTATTCTCCAGCCAATTCTTACCCAGGCTATCATCTTGGGACCCACTCCCAGGCTGGCTAACTTGTATATTAATCTTTGTGTGGGACTGTGTCAAATGCCTTGCTAAAAGTCTAGGTAGGCCATGTCCACACCCCTCCCTGATCTACTACTTTGGTCACCCAGTCAAAGAAATCTATCAGATTTGTCTGGCATGACCTTCCTGCTGTGAATCCATGCTGCCTTGGGTCCTGAGCCCTCTGGCCTCTAGATACTCAACAGTTCTTTCCTTCAGAAGTGATTCCGTCATTTTCCCTACCACTGAGGTTAAACTAACAGGTCTGTAGTTTTCTGCTTCTGTCTTGCTCCCACTTTTGTGAAGGAGAATCACATCTGCCCTACTCCAGTACTCGGGTACCACCCCATCCTCCCATGATTTGTTAAAGAGAGTAGTCAGTGGTGTCACTAGTTCTACCCTTAGTTCTTTTAGAATTCTGGGATGAATCCCATCAGACCTCATTGCTTTGTCCACCTTCAGTTTTAAGAGTTCTTTCAGAACCCTTTCTTCTGTAAATGGGCTGGTATCAACTTCTGCATCCAGAGTGTTTCTACTGTTTGTTTTAGGTACCTCCCCCACTTCCTTTGTAAATACTGAGCAAAAATATTTGTTTAGTATCTCTGCCTTTTCATAGTCACCCTCTGCCCATCCTCCCTCCTCTTTATTAAGCCTCACTAATCCTCCCTTGGTCTTCCTTCGGCTCCCTGATGTACCTATAAAAGGTTTTATCCTTCTAACTGAGCTGGCTATCTTTTCTCGGTTTGGGCCTTTGCTGTTCTGACTGCCTTCCCAGCTTCCTTTTGCTTTAACTGATACAGTTCTCTGTCCTGCTCCTTCTGTGATTCCTTGTACTTCCTGACTGCTTTCTTTTTCTCTTGAACCTTCACTACCACTTCCTTTGAGAACCATAGTGGTTTCTTACATCGTTTCATTTTGTTTATTTGCTTCACACAAAGGCTTGTTACCTCTGTGATGGCAGTTTTTATTATTCCCAATTGTTGGTCCCAAGTACTACATTGTATTCACTGATATAGATATGGCCCTATCTCAGTTCCAGAATTTCTTGAACTCTGGAGTGGGCACATCTTTCTAAGGTCCCACCTTCCCTGAGTTATTTCAGCGCTCATTGACTAATTTAAAGCCCACAGCTCTGCCTTAATTTTTCACAGTGCTTCTGGGTCACCTGATCACTTGTCTGGCTCACCTGATGAGAGGCATGGCCACCAGCAAAGTTTTGGAAGGTTATTCACTCCCTTCTGATCCCCTTACCTAGTTTTTTGATTGAGTCCTCAAATCGGGTGACTGTCCCATTTCTAACCCTCCTGAAGTAGCTATGCTTTTCATGATTATTTCCCCTCTTGTGCCCTCTGCCTACCCCCCACTCCCTCTGTTCACTCCACAACTAAACTCCACACCCTCCCAATCTTCAAGACCTTTGATGGTTCTCTCCCCCTTGATGTAGTTTTTGACTTCAAGAATCTCAATGTGTGGATCAAAACCTTAATGTTTTCTACCCATACTGAGGTGATGCACACTAAACCCTGCCTTAAGCTGAGTATACAGTACTACAAGTCATGCCTCTTACTCCAAGTCTGCCACAAGTTCATTCTTAAGATGATCTTGCCACTTTTTGAGTACATGGATGTGGTTCACAGTGCTGTCCCCAAATCCACCTTTGCCAGGTTGGAACACTTCACCCTTTCTGTGACTTCACTCTCAATGCCTCCCCTCTTATTCATCATGGATGTCTCTACCGCAACCTCGATTACCACTCCCTTGAGTCTCATTCCCTCTCTCAATGTGCCTCCTTACCCTTAAAATTCAGCTTCACTTCATCATTCTATTACCTAAAGAACCCAAGAAGGGTACCAATGTTAGAGCAAGATAAAAAAGTGTTATTCAAACAAAATGCTCAGATCATTTCAGGTTATACTAAGAAATAAAGTACCCCCCTATACACACACAAACGTCAATGTTTCACGTCACTCTGATGCTTTTTCAAGAAAAGAAAATCCCTCCCATAGATGTGTTTTTATAGCCCAGAAGTATGACATAAGCATACTGGGTAGCTTGGTAACATAGCAACTGAATTTTGGTGCCTCAATTAGGGCGCCACAACAAGGGCAAGAGTGATAGGGGCGATCTTGATTTTTGATTCCACACACACACACACACACACACACACACACACACACACACATCGTCTTTGGTGCCCTAACAATTTTCTTCCCTTTCAAGGCATGCTTGCCCCAGAGTTTGTTATATTTAGTTGTGGGTGGTGCAGGGGGCAGAGCCCCTTACATATGGGGGAGAGGGGGAAACAAGAATGTTTTTCTGGATGGCACTTTGCTGCTCTGGCTCCAAGGAGTCACAATGCCTGGTGCTGCAGAGCCAGGTGGCATATTGTTGCACCAATAGGAGTGAACTAGCATACTGCACATGTGTTTCTTATTGGAAATTCCATGGTGGAAGAGTCACATGATGTGCCGGGCCGAGTAGACACGCTGCTCACAGCTCCATTCCTTGTCCCACAAAAAACATTCAATTTACCAATATTACAGCCTTTTTTGCCAGATCCTGTTTTACACAATCACCGCCCAAATACACCAGGATACTGCTTTTACGGATCCGTGACGGTTATGATGGATGTGGAGATGAAGATTGCGGTGGTGCACCATACACCGCCACCAATGCCTGACAAGGCCTCCAAGAAATGTAAGGCCTCGAAGAGCATGGAGAAAGTGGCTGCTTCTGCTCTGCAGCCACTCACCAAAGAGAGGTTCCTGCTGGAACTCTCCCCTATAAAGATGGCACTCCAGAACATCACTGAAGAGCTATCCTCATTACGGAAAACTACTGAGTTGCAGGCTAAGAGGCTGAGCAATGCAGAGACCCGGGTGAGCTCCTTAGAAGACTGGTTGGGGAGGGCAGAACCGGAGTATGTCTCCCTTCGGCACAAGCTAGTCTCTCTGGAAGAGGAGTTGGAGGATCTTAAGGAAATGAGTCGGTGCAACAACCTAGTGGTCATCGGCCTCCCAGGGGATTTAGAGGGGCAGAATATTATATTCTTTATTCAAAGATTCTGCAACAAGTTAGCAGGCCCCACCCCAATGGTGGGGACTACATTGTGGAATAAGCCCACCGGGCACTCAGGCCTCCCCCTCCTGCTGCACCGAGACCTATAATCTTCAAATTATTAAACTACCTGGATAAGGTGCATATCCTCTCCATACTCAGGGAAATCCAGTCTTTATCCTGGGAAGGCAACACAGTATGAGTCACTCAAGATTTACCCCACTCAGTGAGCATCAAATGTGCAGCCTTTGGCCAGTGGTTTCCAAGCTAAGTGCAGCCCAGATTCATTTTAAAATGCTTTATCCTGCTCGCCTACAATTTTCCCACAATGGCAATACCAAAGTTTTTGATTCGTTTGAAGTGGCCAAGAAGGAACTACCTTCTCTTTTCCCAGATCTACTCAAAAGTCTAACATGAAAGACTAACGGCCTTAAATGGCCAGCTTACCAGATCTGGACTCAAAAACTTGATACAAAGTGCTTATTTCTTTACACCTGAACTGCAGTATGGATTGATTAGTTGGTTTGACTGGATCTTTTCCTAGTCCAGTTAATCAAGCCTTGGACTCCGCAAGGGGGGAAGGAGATATTAATTTAGCTCTTTCTTGGGGGCAGGTGGACTAATGCACTGAGTGTCAACTTCTGTGAGATGCCAGCTCCCCTCATCACCCAGTCCTGTACTAGCAACTGCAAAGGCAAGGACACCCTGGGGGTTTCTCTTATACCGGCAGCCTGATTTCTTGACGAGGACTGCCACACAAGTGAACTCACTTGCCTGCTTCTAGTGTGGGGAGGAGCTGGGGTTGGCTCTCCCTTGGGTTGAACTCAGAGCTTCCAGCTCTCCACTCCATATAGTGTGGCTCACCAGAGTAGCACTGCGGTGTTCTTTTGGGATTCACTCAAGGTCACCTTGCCTTCTGGGGACTTCTTCCTGGGCCTGCAACAACCCTTCTTTCCCCTTTCCCCTCTCCCTGTACCCGCCACTTCACCCGTCCTGCATGCTGAGGCCAGCCTTACTTAGTGAACTTTGTAAACTAGTCTAATCAGCTTGAGACCTACTGCCCCAAGATAGTGCTCAGAGAACTATCTGGCCCACCCAGGGCTATGAGAGAGTATGGGGCTAGTCATATTGCTGGGCTTGGTAGTATAAAGAGGTTGGGGGAAGATCTTTCTTGTCACTTCTTTGGTGGAACGTACCAGGAGTTCTGTTAATAACATCTATGTGTTTCGGGACACCCAGGGAGATAGAGACACACTGATGTGTCCTGGCCTCTGGGCTGCTCCACAGCTTGGGACTTAATTTCCTGTATGCACAGCATTACCCCCTCTCTTTAGAGTACCAGCATGGCTGTTTAGTACCCTCACTCTATCGGACTGGCAATGTTTGTGGAGCACTGGTGGGCGCATGTGCATTATTCAGCTGAACTGCCAGGAAGGATGATCGTCCATTGTTAGACGGTCGTCACTTTTCATTTTCACCAAGCCCTTTTCAATGCTGCCTGGCTTGATACGGTAGTTAGAGAGGCTGGCTGATTCTAGGGGGGATGGAGACTGGACATGGGGTCCATGTTTTTGGATGGATTCGGGAGTCCAGCTCACTTCTCCTGATGGCCTATAGAAGATACTGGAGACCCCCAGGTGTCAAGGACTTGGCCTCCCTTCCATCCCGTTCTGCCCAGAACTGAGTTGCAGGAAGGACCCTGGTTCCTGGGGGTCACCTCAACTTCATGGACCTCCCCATTGAGATGACAGGTAAGGCTCTATGCATCCCAATTTACTCTTTTTTGATTTGTTTTCCTAATAATGGTACTTTTGAGAGACCTTTTTTGATTTTTCTTTTTTTCCCCTTTGAAGGGGTGTCTACTTGCTCATTGACCAGATTATTCAACTACTACCTCTCTTCTGGCCTCATGGACTGTTCTTTCATACAGGCCTGGATTACAGTCATCTTGAAGCCAGGAAAGCCTGAACTCCTCCCTGGGAGCTACCATCCTATATCTTTACTAAATTCAGACATTAAAATCTTGGCCAAAATTCTAGCCAGTCATCTCTTGCAAATCTGGGAATGTCTTCTTAGGACAGTGCAGATTGGGTTTGTTGCTGGCTGCTTGGCATCTGACCATTTGCCCAAGGTCTTACACCTCATTGCTGCAGCAGGGGAGAGCAAGATCCCAGTGGTTTTGGTCTCCCTAGATGCAGAAAAGGCATTTGACCGGGTCTCTTGGCCCTTTCCTTTTGCTACACTTCGGAGGTTTGGTTCCCCCTCCCTTTTTTGCGATTGACTCAAAGTAATTTATTCCCATCCCTCAGCTAGGATCCGTTACAACAGGGTGTTTTCCTCCTCCTTTTCTCTGCTGTGAGGTAAAAGACAGGGATGTCCTCTCTCTCCATTTCTCTTTAATCTATATCTAAAACCCCTTCTATGGTCTATACAAAACCACCCCGGCATCCAGGGCATCCAGGTGGATGGAGAATGTTATAAAATTTCCACTTATGAAGATGATCTTCTCCTGCATGTACAAGATCCCCAGGTATCCATCCCAGCTTCCCTTGAAGAAATTGACAAATTTTCCCAGGTCACAGGATACAAACTTAATCTGGAAAAATCCAAGGTTATGCCACTGAATGTTCGTGTGTTATGACAGTGGATAGATGACCTGGGTTTAGCCTGGGAACCTAAGGTCCTTAATTATTTAGGGATTAAACTCTTCAGATCTATCACCAAGATGGTTAAGCTTAACCTCTCCTCTATCTGTCAGGATGTCAGGTTGGATCTCCACAGATGGACGTCTCTCCCTCTCTCCCTTTGGGGCAGTGTGAATGTCCTAAAAATGAACATTCTACCCTGGATCCTTTACCCTTTGAGTATGGTTGCTCCCTATCTTCCCAAAATTTGGCGTACACATTTGCAGAGTTGTCTATCTGACTTTCTTTGGAATGGGAAGGCCATTGAGGGCTTACTACAAGTTCACTGTTCGGAAGGATCTTGGGGGTCTATGTGTACCAAACTTTTTTTATACTACTGTGCTATTCACTGCAGCAAACATTTCAGATGGTGCTTTGCCACCTCTATTACTGCAGACAGCTTATAATATCCTTTATGGCTCTCCTTAGAACAGCAGCTCTGTCGCTTACACGGTCTCACTGTGGACAGTCTCCTCTTTGCCAAACCCTCTGAGCTTCCTAAGTCACTTTGGACCTCTCCCATATTTTGGTCACTTAAAGCCCTTCAACAGATCAACTCTCATCTAGGCTTTGACACCTATAAGGATCCGGTGCAACCGCTCCTCGGAAACTTGCATTTCCACATAGTGAATTATCCAGTCCCTTTTAGCTTTTGCCCACCTCTTCAAACAGTCATGGTGGCCTCCATGCTTGATGTGTGAAGGCTTTTTCCAGCTGGCGATGCCCAGACTCACTTCGATATTTCCATCTGCCATCCATTTAAACACCTACAGCAAGCCAGTGCAATCTTTTCTTTCTTGGGGCTACAACCATGGACTGTGACCACTAACCCCTGTTACAGATGTTCATTGACACCGCGGTCCTTCTGCATTCCATATCTAAATTCTATGACATTCTGCAACAACATGACCCAAGAAGTCCCAAGGGGATTTGTTAGTATTGGCAACATGAGTTGGGGCTAGACTTGGAGGTGGGCGCATGGCATCGCATTTGGCAGCATTTGTATAAGTATATTAAACAAGATTGCCTTCACTTCTTGCAATACTGCATACTACACAATCTGTTTTTCTCTCCCTCTAGGCTTTTCAGAATGGGTAGGTTCTCATCCCCAAACAGTCTTAGATGTGGCTGTGCTGGAGGGTCCTTGAAACATATCTTTTGGGATTGTGTAATGGTGGCTCCTTTCTGGCGAGCAATACGGGATTCTCTAGATCCACTTCTGGGCTTAAATTCCTATTTCACCCTACTGATTTGCCAGGTGGGTCTTTTCCCATCGGACATGCTGGATTGCCACAAGGCATTCATGTCCTTAATATTGAATGTAGCTAAATTAATTATTGTCCAACATTGGCTTGACAATTTACTTCCCTCTTTTAGAGAATGGTACTCTGAGATGCTCCAAGTCCTGGAAATGGAGAATCATATCAGTCAAAGACAGGCCCATCAGTAGGGCTTTCTGAACTGATGGGGTCCTTGCTAGCTCTTCTACCTTTAGCACAATCTCCTTAAGTGGCGAGGGCTGTTTTTGCTGTGTAGCTGGTTCCCCTTATGATGTAGGGGGAGCTGGGGACTGGGTTCCCCCTTCTTCCCCTTTCTGATATCCCTTCTATCTTTTCTTCCATAACTACTCCCTTTGCTGTGCTCTGGGGGAGGCTGGAAGGTTGGATTGGGGTGGGTTGGGGTAGGGGTTTTGTAGGGGTGTTTGGCTGTGTTTTTTTTATTTGATTTGGTATTACTGTGTATGTTTACCTGATATTACAGCTGTTCTTTGTTTTTTTTCTTTTTCCTTGTTCTGGACCTCCATGTAATAACTCTTTCTCTATCGAAACAGTTACAGTTGATATGTGGTAGATCTGTTGATAAATACTCAATAAAGTGTATTTAATTTGAAAAAGTAATTCCATGGTGATTATATCAGCATTACCACACACAAGTAGTAGAAAACATCAAGTATGGTTTAATTATTAGCTATTATTTAACCACAGGGACTTTACACACTGAGCCGCAATAAATGCCAAATGTCTTAATCTAAAGTTGGGTAAGCTAAAGCCACCTCTGTCTCTTGGCTGGTGTAGCTTTCTTAAAGAGATCCTTGGGGGCTTATTTTCCCACCAACATTTTTTGAGTGACACCTGAATTTTGTTAAAGTAATGGGGAGGTATATGCACTGGCAAGTGTTGCAAGAGATAATACACTTTTGGTGCAATCATCATGTTAAAGACTTGTATTTTGCCCCAGAATGAGAGAAGCATTTTGTTCCATCTTATCAAATCAAAGTCAGTACTTTCTAAAAGAGTGTTAAAGTTTTGAGCAACCATCTGAGAGATATTTAAGGTTAGATCTATTCCTAAAAACCTGATTTGTGTCCACCACAATTTTGATATTATTCTGTTGGTATATGGACTCATCATTATTACCTGTTATTAGGGGTACCTCTGATTTATTGATATTAACTTTAAACCCTGAGAAAGTCGAGAATTCTTGCATCAATTTGAAGGGTCACGTGAGGACCTAAAGTTTTGGGGTGTAGTGCCACTATCATGTGAGCTCTGCCATAATAAATGTATAGTTGCTTTATACTTCTGACTTCAGATCTTCACTTTTATTTTCATGGTGTGCAGTCTCGGTGTGTTCTGATAGCTTTTGGCATTTTTGACTTACAGCTTGCACCCATGCATCCAGCCTGAGCTCATGGCTCTCTGTGTTGTCTGTATCAATTTTAGTAGTGAGGAAACAGAAATGGCAGGGTGTGTAATTGAAAGCAAGACATCATCTGTGTATGCAGATATTTTCTGGGTTTTCCCTGCCACTATTCTGAAAATAGAAGGGGATGTTCTTATTCTGATGAGAAGTGGTTCTAAGGCCAAAATAAATAAAAGGGGAGAGAGGGGGTATCCTTGCCTTGTACCACAAAAAAATAGGAAACCTAGTGGAGGAAAAACCATAAATTTTTAACCTAGCATACACTTCAGCATACAAAACTTGAATCTATTTGCAAAAGTAATCTCCCAAATTGTATCTGTTCAAAATTTTAATCAAATATTCCCACTGGATCCTATCAAAGGCCTTATTAGCATCTAAAGACAGCAGAGTTGGTTGATGTATATTTGCCTTGGAAGCATGAACAATGTTAATAGTTTTATGAAACAGGTCAGAACTCCATTGCCCAGCTACAAATCCTACCCAATCTGTGTGTATCAGTTGCTGAATAATCCTTTTTAACCTGTTAGCCATTATTTTAACAAGGATTTTGCAATCTATGTTAATTAGAGAGAGACTGGTCTATAACATCCACATGCCATCTGGTCTTTATTTTTCTTGGATATCACCATAATGGTGGCTTCTCTCATGGTGGGATGCAAAGCACCTTGATTCAAAGCATTAGTGAAAACTCTGTGAAGGACAGAGACAAGGTTTTGAGTGGTGGCTTTATAAAATTTCTCAGTGAGCCCATCAGAACCTGGAGCTTTACCCAAAGGAAGGGAGTGGATAGCTTTTAAAATTTAATCTAAAGAAATGGATTTGTCAAAAACTTCCTTATCTTGCTCCGAAATAGAAGGTAGTTTAATGTTGCATTAGGAAAGCATCAAAGTTAGCCTGACTAAAGTGGACTTTGGACTGACACAATGAAAAGTTAAATTCTCTGAATGTATCAGTCATTTGATTGGTAAAAAGAAACTGGTTTACCTTCCTTGTTTTTAATGGACGCAAGTTTGGATGCCTCTGTCAGTTTCCTCAAATTATGTGCGAGTAACTTCCCCTGTGCTTCTCCCGCCTCCCAGTGAGCTTGCTTTAGTCTAAAAAGTGCATACTCTGCCTTTTGGTTATAGATAGTATTAATGGCAAGTTTAATATTTATCATTTCCTTATGTAAGCTTACATTTTTAGCTCCTGTAGACACATAAAGTTTTTCTTTATCCCTTAGATTCATTTCCAAGTGTTCTAGTTCAGCCTCTTTTATTCTTTTTTTGTGAGAGAAAAAAGCAATTATGTGACCCCTAATAAAGGCTTTACATGAATCCCACAAATTAGATATAGTTACTTCTACATTGTTATTCAGTTCAAAGAAGAATTTTATCTCCTTTCCTAACCAATCCAGAAATTCTTTGTGATTTAGAAGGCTACAATTAAATTTCCAGCTCCTTTCAGTGGGAGAACTTTGACCTAAGGCAATATCCATGGAGACAGAGGCATGATCTAAAATAGTTATATGCTACTTGACGCTAAGTCTGTCATAAGTGATTTAGTAAGGAATACATAGTCCAATCTGCTGTATGAGCCATGCCTGTTCGAGCGGAAAGAATAATCTTTGTCTTTGGGGTGTATTATTCTCCATGCATCCATGAGACCAGATTCTTTACAAATGCTTTTAAGGCATTAAAAAAAACAGAATTATCTTTGGGGTTCATATAAGTACTGCTCAAAAAAACATCTACCACAGTATTTATAGTCCCTGCCAGTATCATTTCTCTATTAATGTTTTTGGAGATTTCATCTGCTAACACAGCGAAAAACTCAGAATGGTTGTTATTTGGAGAGTAGACATTAACCAAAGCTTATTCCCTATCTTCTATTTTAATGTTCACAATTATGAATCTACCTGCAGGATCCGAAATAGCTGATATCACAGAAACATCTAGTATTTTTGTGAAACAAAATGCAGTCACCTTTGTTCTTTGAACTAAATGAGCACCCATGTACAGATCCCACTCACGATTTTCTTAATTTCATTGTTTCTTCAGAGTTTAAATGTGTTTCCTGAAAAAAATATATATCTGTTTTTGGTGTTTTAAGGTAGGCCAAAACTTTTGTTCTCTTAATGGGGTTATTGCACCCTTTTATATTCCATGAAGCTATTTTTTACAGCTGGTTGAATTGCAGACATTCTCAAAACAGCTACAACGTGAAAAGTAAGAGTAAAACAGAAATATTTTGTAAGTAAAGTGCAATGAGAGCCTGTAATAATTGTCTAACACTGCAGAAATAACCAATCTACTATCTGCTAAGGTAAACTAGACTGCTATGTAACTGAGATATTAGATACACACTAAACAGCTACTATACAAAAGTTCAAACAGATTAATAAAGATAACAAGTATACGCTTTCTAACAGCAGCAAAATAACTGAAAGGTTCGGCGTATCACCTTGTAAGGACTTAAGAATAGAAGTAGATGTGGCGATAGTAACATTTCTCTGCTACACCTACAGTATTTGCATTTCTGAAAATTTGCACAATTGCATTAGCTTTAAACAGGAAGTTGCAAAAATAGTATAATAAAAACTAACCTTAGCCCACAAACGGAAGATAGAAAAAAAGAAAAATACAGACTCTAAATATCTGAGGAGTATCAACACTGTAAAATGCTGCAGTCAGGGATAAATAGTTCAACAGGAGTTTAAATGTTAGAGAATTATACCAAACAGATATCTCAAAATGACAGGCAAACCATCCAGGGCTAAAGAAACAAAGAGATCCAATTACCTCTTATTAGATATTCAGGTAGTAGGTTCTCTACTCTGATATTTATTCATAAACTTTTTCAGCACATATAAACTGTGAGTGTATTTGATGTAAATACGTACCTATCATGCATTAGTTTTAGCTGACAACAAGCCTCTTCAAGGCTGCTGAATAGACAATTTGGACAGGGATACATTTTAGTTATGCTGTGCAGCCCATGAAGCAATTCAACAGCAAGCAACCTTATGGCAGTCTAATTAATAAGGAGAAGGGACATATTAATTTGAAAAGCCATAAGAGTCACTTGAAGCCCCAACAGCTAGCCATCAAATGGCACCTAATCTGGCCCACTTTAGAAGACGATGTGGTGCTTATCCTATGCTGCTCTGTTCACTATCAGAAGTGAATCTGGTAGTCTTCTGAACTAAAGGGACAAAGACAACACCCCTTTTCTCACAGACATAAGTGCAATACTAACATACCCGATGGTACCAGCCTCTGATAAATAAAACAGTAGGAGTCCAAGAAACATACTTTGTAGCCAATCATATTAACAGGCCTGCAATTTGAAACATCTGCATACTATAATTAATGTTTAAATTGTGTAAACACATATCAATGAAAAAAGAGAACAAAATCACAGTGAGATACAGTGTTGCCACCTCCCCATATACTGTATAACTGTTATAACAGTGGTTGAAAATGATTAAAAATAATACCAACCTCCCCCCTCTGAAACGAGCTAGACCATGGTGCAAGACATGTGAAACTGCAAATAAGTTATTGCAGATGACTGCTGCTTATGCAACCCTATAACATGTGATAACTTCATCTAAGCATCAGCTGAACAGATCATAATTTTTTTGGGGGGGGGGTTAAAAATGAAGCCTAGCACAGATTGCGCACATTAACCTCTCTGTTGACATGACTCATTGCTGGAAAAAAAACTCTTCAATGACTTACCAGCAGACTATCTGCAGCTCGAGTGAGAGGGCACCATTCTTTTAATTCAAGCTTGACTCTTCTTTTTATAGCCCGCTTTACTTTCTTAACTGTACTTGTATAAACAATAACAAAACATTAACATAACTAGCAAAGCAATACATAACAAACACTAAAAAGAGAAAAGTTGAAAAATCTGTGTTTTTGCTCTTCCATTATATGCAAAGGATTCTTGTTTTCACTCTGAGCCATAGTAGTCCAGGAAGCGGAAGTGAAGCTGTCTGCCCTTTAACCTTAACACAGAAAGTGCAGTGAAGTATACCCACAGACTACACCAGACTGCTTTCATTTCCACAGAATGTTCTGGGGGCAGAGGGCTACCCTGACATGGTTTGGATGGAGAGCTGGTGAAAGTTGGAGGAGGAGGGTGAGATGGTTGAGCATTTAATCATGATTGTTCTCTGCTTCTGCTACAGAACCTCTTTTTTGATGTGAGGAAGAAACCAGAGTGACTCTGTCGGTAAGGGAAAATAGTCTTAGATCGGTAGATAGGGCCTTCTCCAGCAGACAGAAGGGGGTGATCCTACTCTTGTACAGGTCCTTGGTGAGGTAGCATCTGGAGTGTGGTACGAAATTCTTGAACTCTCACCTAATAAAGGAAAAAATCAGCCTGGAGTCAAGTCACAGAAAAGAGACTAAAATGATTCATGGCCAACGGGGAGAATTTATGAGGAAAGACTGCCTGACCTCAACATGTATTCCCTGGAGGCCAGGAGCGAGAGAGGGAAAACTTAAC
This sequence comes from Neoceratodus forsteri, assembly GCA_016271365.2. Taxonomy (NCBI): domain Eukaryota; kingdom Metazoa; phylum Chordata; order Ceratodontiformes; family Ceratodontidae; genus Neoceratodus; species Neoceratodus forsteri. The sequence continues at coordinate 743,616,777 of CM057459.1, forward strand.
TGAAACCTTCACTTACCTGAAGAATATAAATAAGGTGGACAGTCAGCAACTGTTTAAGCTTAACAAGGGGTCCATCACAAGTGGCCACAACTGTAAACTGGCAGGCGAGAAATTTTGGAGAGACTTGTGAAAACACTTCTTCACAGAGAGGTGGAGGAAAAGTGGAATCACTTGCCAGTGGAGCTGGTCAATGTTAACAGGGTGGCAAGCTTTAAGAGGAGATGGGATAGAGATATAGTACTGGTGAGGCTGACAGGGGAGAGACTGAGGTGAACTGGGGAAGGGGTTAGTTCAAGCTCAACTATGAGATGCTTGATCTGCTCAAGTCCTAGGTAGTGCTACACTAGTGAGGGCCTAGGTAGAAGATGAGCATACTGGATGGACTATGAATTTGTTTCTGTCTGTAAACAAATATGTATCTAGATATCTTTTCTATCATTAGTTCCTCTATTTGGACTGACATTTGGGACTGATTGGATACCAGAATCTCCCTTGTGAAGCTTGGGACTGTATTACTTTAAGAACTCTGCAGGTTGACTGTTGCCATGCAGATCTTCATTCTATAGCCTGCTTAGAATGTTGTCAGGAAAAGCCAGTGAGTCTGCTCCAATCAGGAACTTCAATATGCAGAACAGTGCATATGCAGACTTGCCTAGGCTTAGGACATAGCAACTGTGTAAACATAAGGACCAATGAGGCTTCAAGTTCACTGGGTTATAGAAAGGATTTGCTCACATTCTTCATCACTATTTAGCTGCCACTGCTTAGCTGGAGGCCTCCAGTCTACTTGTTTTAGTGTTGATGGGAAACTGGGAGAGTTTTCCTCAAAGAAGAGACTGGCTACTCTAGTTTTGTAGATCAGGTAGTTTGTTGATACATTGCAAAGATTGCCTTTATTTCTTTCTACAACCATCACTACAGTTCCTCATGCAACAAAGATTCAGAGGCATCTGGAGTTAGCATCTGCTTTGTTCTTCCCTGGAGTGAACTTTTTCAGAACTGTTAGATCTTTTCACCTAGGCAAATCACCTACACCAGTGACCCAGCAGGCCATGTCCCCCAGTGAGTATTGCCTGCCACTCACCTGGATTATTTGCATCAGCAGACCAAACCCTATTTCCTTCTCCCAAGGGTAGTAACTAGCCTACAGTGAAGCCTTCTTGCTACATCAGTTAAGGGGTTTTTAGGGCACTAGCACAGCCTCCATAAGAGAGACCTAGATTGAGGAGAGAGAAACCTCGAGAGCCTACTTTGACAGTGGATGTCAAGAGTTTGTGAGGAGTGAGGATCCTACCTGATGAGTTCATATCCTGTCCACTATCTCAACAGAGTCCTGTTGTCCATCTTTCATTCTTGTAGTGCAATGTAAATTTTCAGTGACTAAGTTCTTTGAGGTCACCAGAACATGAGTGTCTCAGAGTATAGAGTCTAAAGAATTTCTTTCTGATTAAAAGTGGGATGTTAGGAACCCCTTTCTTCTGCTCCTGTTAATGTTGAACAATGTTTTCATGCCAACCGGCCTCAACTCTACATTAGTCAAAGTTCTTACCAGTGCGGTACTTGCTGCATGCAGAGGATAGGGTATAAGACCACTCTTCTATTATTTCCACTTCTCCACAACCCATGGTTCAGGTGGGGTAAAGACCCTCCATTTGCTGAAGGACTGGATCTTGGTTTCCATCTGACAGGAATTAATCAGTGAGGAGAGATCGGAGTGCATCACAGGAATCCAAGTTTGGGCTTAATAGTTTGTACCGGTTGTACATTTTTTTTCTGTTGGTCTTGGGGGAGGAGGGCTTGTAGTGAAATGTAGTTCAACAGGGATAGACTGAATAGATTTAAACTGTTTTAAAAAAGATTCTCCATTGTTTACAGGGAGGGGGTGTCTTAGTGAGGTACGGAGCTCAAAGCATTGGCCTGATTAGGGCCCAGCACAGCACATGGTATGACCGAAGAAGGGTGCTGATATTTAGTTGGATTATTGTGAAAAGGGTCCGTAGACTTGCTTTGCTTTTGGTGGAGGAATAAGGGGACTGAAAGAACTGTTGGTGTGTATTGTGGACTGATTGTTTTTTTCACAGGAAGAAGCAGAAGCCGAGACCTGAGGCCGGTGACTCTGAGTGCAGGGGAACAATCAGATGGGCTAAAAACTGTGCCAAGTTTGAATCCAGGGCAAGGGAGTAGAAAGCTGGCATCTCAACTCGTGGCCTACACTTTTCCACAACCGTGGTTCAGGTGGGGTAAAGGGCCTCTGTTAGCTGAGGGACCGGGTCTTGGTTTTCGTCCAACAGGAATGATGCAGTGAGGAGAGATTGGAGTGCATCACAGGAATCCAGGTTTGGGCTTAATAGTTAGGACTGGTTGTACATTTTTTTTCTGTTGGTCTTGGGGAAGGAGGGATCGGAGTAAAACATAGATCAACAGGGATAGACTGAATAGATTTAAACTGTTTTAAAAAAGGTTCTCTGTTGTTTAAAGGGATGGGGGTCTAAGTGTGGTACGGAGCTCAAAGCGTTGGCCTGATTAGGGCACAACACAGCACATGGTATGACTGAATGAGGGTGCTGATATTTAATTGGATTATTGTGAAAAGGGTCTGTAGGCTTGCTTTGCTTTTGGTGGTGGAATAAGGGGACTGAAAGAACTGTTGGTGTGCATTGTGGACTGATTTTTTTTTTTGCAGGAAGAAGCAGAGGCAAAAACCACCCTTCCTTCCTATCCCACCCACCTCAGGCTTGTCTGCCTTTATTGTGGGACCTGAGGAGGTCAGGAAGAGGCTTCCTGTGTGGAGGCAGGAAAAGGAGGAGCATCCACTACTACTATAATCTATCCAATGTAACATCAAATTCATTTTGATTTTTATATATAAATGATGTTGACTGGGCATATTACAGTGCTGGAGAATTCAATTGATGCTTAGGGGTACACATAAGTTGGAGAACAAGTGATTGGGAAGAGGGAGGTAGGCTAAGAGGGAAGAACTGTAAGAGAGTTAACAGGAAAGACAGTAGGGCACATTGAGGCACAGTAAGGAAAGGGAGAGAATAACAGTAGGAAAGAGTGGGACACAGAGGTCAGCACAGATACAGGGGAGAATGTGGCACCCAAAAGGTTGGAGAGGGCAGAGAAGCAGAATGGAGGAAGATCAGTGGGCCAGGGATAATGGATGGAGGTTAAGGGGGGGAATGGGAGGATAGTCATATGTAATGGATGTGGAGAAACCATCGTCCAAGGAATAATGTGGAGGGAAGGGGAATGTCTAGTCTGTTTAATTTATTTATTTATTTATTAGCTCATCGGTTTACAGACCTTTGAGTCAAAGACTCATTTACAAAGGCACCTTGTCAAGAGAGCAATACCTCACAGCAAACAAAACAATACAGTACATAATGCTTAGATTAAAAAAGCAACCAATGTTACAGGAATTCACTTGTGGTACAAGCTTGGTTATAGGTAGGCAACTTGTGCAACTTAGGAATGAAATAGAGTGGCTAAGATAGGAAATGGGAAGGATGTGGGGAGGAGGGTGGGCAGAAAGGCAGTGGGAGGGGGATAGGGGATTGTCTCAGATGAGCAGGTTAGGGGGAAGGCCAGGGCAGGAGGCTAGGAGGACACCTCAGGGCAAGGGAATGCAGGAGACACAGTAACCGGGGGAATATAGGGAGAGACTGGAAGGTGGTGGGGAAGAGGGGAGAAAGAGTCAGGCCACAGAGGAATGATGGGGGAGCAGGTAAAGTTAGCAGAAGGCATTACAGACAATGGAAAAAAAGACCTCAAACAGGTTCACAGTATTGCAGGGTCTGGATGACCTAGGGGGAGGAGGGGAGTTCAGGAATCAGGGGGAAGCAGAGGCAGAACCAAGTAAAGGGGGTCAGGGAAGTAGGGTTAGGGTCACCAGGCAGGAAGGGAAACAGGGATAGGGAAGCAGGTGAGTCATGTGGAGGGGAGGTCATGAAGATCATGAGTGGGGGGATAGGGAGGTGAGTGGCAGGGACAAGGAAAGGGCATCTCTGGGGAGGAGTCCACAGTAGGGGAAAAGGACAGTTAGATGTGAGGGGCAATGCAGGAAGTAACCATGAGGAAGGGGAAGCAGGGGAACAGGAAAGGGGTGTCACACTGGGAGGTGGCCATAACAGAGGGAAACATGTGAAGGAGGCTCACCAGGGTAGGCACTATGTCAGCAAGAGCCAGATACAAGGGGAGACAGTTGTTATAATAGGAACTCTATTCTGAAGGGAGTAAGATGGGGTAGCAAGTATACAGGGAGTAGCAACAGGAGAGTGGAGTGCATGCCAGGCATGACAGCAGGGAGGACAGGGGCAATTATAGCAAAATGTGTGGGACAGGAGAAGCCTCACATTGTGGTACATTTGGGGACAAATGATCTGGCAGGCAGAGAGGTGAAGGTGGTGCAAGAAAGGATCACGGAGCTAGGAAAGATCTGCACTGGAGTGGGACAATCAGTAGCTTTCTCAGAGGTACTGCCAGTTCCGAGGGCCAGCACAGTAAGAAAGAGGAGGACTGAGGAATTAAACTCATGGCTGGGGGGATAGTGCAAAGCAAATGGGTATGGGCTGGTGGGAGAGTGGGGTTAAACATGAGACAATAAAGACCTATATGCACCAGACAGGCTGCATCTAAGCAAGGAAGGCATAAGAGTCCTGAAAGGCAACCTGGAAAGGTACATGGTTGACATGCTACATTTAAACTAAATAGAGGGGTGTAGCAGACGGCAAGGAACTCAGCAACAGGTGAGGAGGCCCCCTGGCCTCCCTCCCTCCCAGAAGGAAATAAAATGGGAAGGGCTGGAGCAGCACAAAAGGAACAGGGGCAAAGAGGGACAGGGGTCGCACTGGAGGGTGGTGTCCTTGTACGCAAGGAGCCTGGCTAAAAAGGCAGCAGACCTACAGGTGATGATGACGGAGGGGGATATGGACATGGCTGCCATCATGGAGACATGAACAACTTAGAACCATGACTGGGACCTTGTGATCCCCAGATACCAACTGCATAGGAAGGACAGAGCAAAGGTGAGGGGGGAGTGGCATTGTACATAAGGGAGGAGGGAGAGGAAGGCACTGCTGAAGTCCTGTGGGTGGTACTCTAGAACACCGCTGGGAAAGGGATCCATCTGGGGTGGTGTACAGACCACCTTCACAGGGCATAGAGTTGGATAGGGAACCAGAGCAACAGATAAGGAGCGTAGGAGGAGAGGAAACACTGTAATACTAGGAGACTTCAGTCTACCTGGTGTATACTGGAGCACCACATTTACCCCCCCCCCACATAGCAGGGAACAGGTCCTCCTGGATGCTATCCAGGACTGTTTCTCAACATAGGGAGGAACCGAGCCAACTAGGGAGGAGGCCATACTAGACCTAGTGCTATCAGATGGAGAGAATATCCAGCATGTGGGAGTGAGGGAACCACTTGCAGGCAGTGAGCACTGCACAATGTGGTTTTCCATCTACATGGGGAAGGAAGCAGCCATGACAAAAACAAAGGTGGTAGACTTTAGGAAGGCAGAATTTGATAAGATGGTGAGCATAGTACAGGAGCACCTGGCAAAGCTCTGACTAGAGAAGGATGCGGAACAGAAATGGATGGTACCCCATCAAGTGAGCACTACCAGAATAGCGCTGCACTATATGGCACTAGTCGGTAAGCGCTCACACAGACAGCGATGGGAGATTTATAGCGCTTGCTGTAAGCACTCCCCTAGTTGCTGTCCATGGTGCTGAAGAAAGAGAAGGGCACCAGAATCCAGGATGCTGGCCAAGCTGCTCTCATGGTGTATAGGGCTGGGGCATTGAGCTTCTTAGCCAGCAGCAGTGGAGACCAGGGTTCTAAGCAAAAAAGAAATGGTGCCTATTTTACCACGCACACCATGCCAATGCTATTCTTGTTGGCACTCTTCAGACCCAGTGCTGAAATGGACCATCATTAAACTGAGGATAATCAAGTCTACCAACACCTGTACAAGGGATATAAAAAGAATTTCAGAACCAAGAGACCTAGCTGGTATGGCAAGAAGGTGGCTAAAAAGGTAAAGGAAAAGAGGGCAATGTTTCTGAAGTGCAAGCACACCCTCTTTGCTGCTGAGCAGTGATTGTTTTTGGTTTGAAATCTCAAGAGACAGAGAGTGAAATCTGGCAGCCAAGACTGAGAAAGAATTAAGACTGGTGCAGGGCATCAAGGAGGGGGAAAAGGACTTTTTCCAATACAGTAAGGAGAGAAGAAGTGGAAGGGATGGGATTGTCAGGATAAAGAAGAAGAGCGGATGGGCAGAAAAAGGTGAGGAGCAAGCGAAGGCACTAAACAAGTACTTTTGCTCAATCTTCACCAAGGAAACAGACAGGCCTATACTGAAGGGGAAGATTAGGGGGTATTCCTTAAGGGGGGGAAGGAGTATGAGGGGGAGATTGGAGTAAATATGGTCATAAGAGGACTAAGTGAACTGACGGTGGACAAGGCACCTGGCCCAGATGGGGTGCACCCACAGGTCCCGAGGGAACTGGCTGAGGGTATTGGCAGCCCCACTGACAGACCTATTTAACACCTCGTTGGAGAAGGGTTGTGTGCCACAGGACTGGAGGACAGCTCATGTGGTACCCCTCCACAAGAGTGGATCCATGGATGAGCCAGGCAACTACAGGCCAGTTAGCCTAACCTCTATAGTGGGTAAGTTAATGGAGGCCATTCTAAAAGAAAGGCTGGTGCCCTTCCTTGAAGAGAATAGTCTTCAGGATGATAGGCAGCATGGGTTTGTCAGGGGGAGGTCTTGTCAAACCAACATGATAGACTTCTTCGACTGGGTGACGAGATCTCTGGACAGTGGGCAGGTGGTAGATGTTCTGTACCTGGACTTCAGCAAGACATTCAACTTGGTGCCGCATGGCAGACTGATCAGCAAGCTGGGGGACCTGGGACTAGGGGACAAAATGCTGGGGTGGATCAAGAGCTGGCTAAGGGACAGGAACCAGAGGGTGGTGGTAAGGGAGGAACTGTCCAGACCTAGGTCAGTAACCAGTGGAGTACCACAGGGCTCAGTGCTTGGTCCTGTGCTGTTCAACATATTCATAAGTGACATTGCAGAGTGGGTGAACAGCAAGATCTGCTTTTTTGCAGATGATACCAAGCTCTGTGGGAGGGTTGACATAGAGGAGGGGAGACAGGATTTAAGGGAGGACCTGGCTAAGCTGGAGAAATGGTCGGGCATCTGGCAGTTGACATTTAATGCTAAGAAGTGTAAGGTAATGCACATGGGAGCCAGAAACCCAAAGACCAGTTACTGGCTGGGGAGAATACAGGTGACAGTATCAGTGGAAGAAAAGGACCTGAGAGTACTGGTCAGGGGTGATATGAACACACAGCACAGTGGCAAAAGACAGCAGCCAAAGCAAATAAAATGCTGCTCTGCATTGCCAGGGGAATCACCTCTAGGAGGAAGGAAGTTATTCTGTCACTGTACAGGTCACTGTTGAGACCACACCTGGAATACTGTGTTCAGTTCTGGTGCCCTTACCTGAAGAAGGATATCAAACTACTGGAGGGGGTCCAGCGGAGGGCAGCCAAAATGATCAAGGGCATTTGGGAAAGAACATATGAAGAGAGGCTGAGGGAGCTGAACATGTACTCCCTGGAGGACAGAAGGGAGAAGGGGGATATGATCGAAACCTTCATATACCTTAAGGGCATAAACAGGGTTGGTACAGAGGGCCTCTTTAACTTAAGAAAAGAGGGCACAACAAGGGGACACAGCCTGAAATTGGTGGGGGATAGATTCAAGAAGGAAATGAGATGGCAGATTTTCACTGAAATGGTGGTAAAGGGTGTGACACTTGGCCAGCTGGTTATGATTGTGGTATGATATTTGTAATATAAAAATATAGTATGTGATTGTCTCACATGAGGCAGCCTGTGCCATGAGTACCCCCCCCCCGGTTCATTTACAGGATGTAACTGACCAGGAGATCTCTGTAATGTAATTAAATTCCTTGAGAAATTGCATTTTAAGGCCTTTTTATGACCTGTTGCTGCCTCTGAATTTGGGAAGCCAAATATGCATTTTATTACAGGACAGGACATAACTTAACTGATTCCTGTTGGCTATATTTGCACCTAAGTGACATATGGCAGAGCTGTAAAAACCTTTGATGTTCCTTGAGAAAATAAGAAACCAGCTACCAGTTCAAAGGAAAGGCTTGATTAAAAACTGTCATCATTTGGGAAATGAATTTTTGCTGAAGTCTCAGTATTTAAAATATCTCCTGACAGGAAATCATGTTTGTATTTTTTTGGTTCTAAAAGGAGGAGCTAGATGACTCATAGAAGGGGTGTGGAGATACAGAGTTTTAAACTGAATACTGTGTCTGAACTTGTTGTCATATACCATCTTGGGACTGTAGAAAGACACAGCTCTGATAAGCACTTAGAGGTAATACATTAGATAGAAAAGTATCTAACTGTATGTTGGTAGGAGTTTGTAGTTTTCTTTGTTTTCCTTTAAGTGATTGTATGCTTTTTGATATAGTTTTCTGTGTTTACATTTTACATATTTGTATCCATTTTAGTAAACCTTTTATTTAAAAGACTGCCTGGGTGTCTGCAAGTTCTTTTTTTTTTGTATGTGACATATAGATGGTTAAGTTTGACAACTGTTCAACAGCTTGATGGTGTTACTAAACTGGGAAAAGGTAAGAATATACCTCAGGTCTTTTATAGAGGTTTAAGGGTTCATTTTGGAAGCCTGGCTTGGTGCCCCTGGTGAAAGATTGTACCACAATCCCTGAAGAGGGTACATATCTGAGTCTGTACATTGAGTACGCTAGCATAAGGTTCACAGTTTGAATCCCCCCAGAACTTGACACTAAAGGTGATTCGGACCCAAAAGCAGACAGAAGGGTTACCCTGTCTGTTACCTGTTCACATTACTGTGCTCGGAGGTTGGCACTGTGGGTGCAGAGGGCCTAACCTGCTGAGTGTGTTTGCAACAGATTTGGTTAACAGCGGTGTGATAAAATTGGTAACACAAGCTTTAACTATTCAGTGTGTCAGCTTAATACTGTACAGCTCACTTGCAAAATAAGGCAGTGATTTATTTTTAAAAAGGAAACAGAACTATATCATTTTGCTTACAGTCAAGTTCCTACCTGTTTTATTTTTTTTCCAAATGCAAGTTAGAGTAGCCATAGTTAGGGAAGAAGATGGCTTCCAACTACATCGGGTACACTGCAGACTACTTGAGGCAGTTGTGCCAGGACAGAGGAGTCCTGCATGAGGTGAAAGCCACCAAACAGTACCTCATGGATACCCTAATGGCAGCAGATGCCCAGAGCATCGAGTCACAGACTGTGCCTGTAAAGGACCAAACCTTGGGCATGGAGGGGCCAGTGGCCAGTGCAGTGTCCAGATCTGGTGAGGATGACAGCAGGGCCAGTGCCAGCGAAGGGCCACAGCAGCAGGGGAAGGTCACCAGCATTCTGGAGCCAGAAGCAATCAAGCTGCAGATTGAGTTGCACAGAATGGAGCTGGAGTTCCAGAGAGAAGAGGAGTGAGAGCAGTGAGCTGCAGAGGAGAAGAGGGAGTGAGAACAGAGAGAAGCTGAACGTAAACAGTGAGAGGTGGACCATGAAGAATGTGAGCGCCAGAGGTGACATGAACTGGAGAAGCTATGACTCCAACCACCAGCGCCAGAGCAGGTAAGTGGCTTGGGTTTAATTGGAACTACAGGACTGGGTTACAAATTAAATTCCAAATTGATAGCTGAATTTAAAGAGGGGGAGGATATGGATGCCTTTTTAAATTCCTTTGAAAAAGTTTGTATTCAGGCAAATATTCCTAGAGGGTCCTGGAGCTTCCAGCTGTCCTCACTACTTACCGGAAAAGCTCAGAATGCATTGGGTCAAATGGACAATGAGGACAGTAATGATTACAGTAAACTTAAAGCTGCACTTTTAAAAAAGTTTGATTTAACTGCAGAAGCATACAGAGCTAAATTCCGTAAGCTCAGGAGAAGCCCTGATATGAGCTCTGAGGAGCTAGCCACGAAACAACGTCAGTGTTTAAAACATTGGTGGGAAGGAACTGAAGCAAACTCTGTAGATAAAATTGAGAATGCTATTTCGTCAGAACAATTTTTTGGGGCATGCCCAGCAGAGCAGAAAACCTGGCTGGGGGACTGAGATCCCAAAACAGTGCAAGAAGTTGCTTAACTCTCAGACCACTATGCCAAAAACAGACCTGCTCTGAGAGTGAATGGGCAGGCGTGGCAGTGCAGAAAGGGAAAAGAACACCTTCAGGGCAGATAAAACCCTCACTGCCTCCACCGAAACCAGTTAGCCCCAGGTTTCAAAGAAAAGAGTTCTCTGAGAAAAGAAACTAATGTTGGGTTTGTAAAGAAACAGGGCATATTGCCAGACAGTGTCCCAAAAGGATGAGCAATACACAACATGGGGCTAAGAAAGAAGTGGGTTGTTTGCGTGTCCCTGGAAGCATGTCTGTGAACATGAGGGAACACATGCACCCAGTCACAGTGAATGGTGTACAGACACAAGGGTTAAGAGACACAGGGGCATCCCTGACATAGGTAAAAGGGGATCTGGTAGAGCCTGGTCAGCTTATACCCAATAAATTTGTAACTGTACAAGGGTTCACTGGTGAGGAGACTACATTGCCACTCACTAGTGTTCTCCTAGACTGGGGTGAAACTGGGGGAACTGTGCAACAGGTGGCTGTAGCCAAAAAGTTAGCAGTTGACATCATCCTTGGCAATAATCTCAAACAGGGAATGGTGTGTGCAGTTACCCGTAGCCAAGCGGGATGGGGAAATTGTAGTTCTCCAGACCCCACAGAAGCCATTGTGGAAACCACTGGGAGGCTGGTTCCCCAGTCTGTGTCTCCTGATATTGAGACTAATGAAAAGGGGGTAGAAATGTCCCCAGTAGCTGTTAACCACCCAGCTATGGAGGGTTACTCCGAAGAAGGAGGGGTGATCCATTGTCAGAAGGTTAGGGATGACAGTGATCCTGAGTGCTCTGATGCTAATGCTAGGGACACTGGTTTAGAGACTGAAGGGGACCTGTCCCATGCCTTGGGAATGTGTCAGGAGTTTGCATGTGCTCAGAAAAGTGACCTTAGTCTAGAGAAGCTGAGGGCTTGGGCAGACTCTGATGGAGCACAGAGAGGTGACAGTAAACATAAGGTTTATTGGGAAAATGGACTGATGTATACTCAGGATGCTAAGACAGAGGGAGGGGTGATAGGCAGGCAGCTTGTCATTCCCCAGAGGTACCATGAGCAGTTGCTCAAGATTTCACAAGATATTCCTTTGTCTGGCCATCTGGGAATCACACGCACTACGCAGCGGTTGAACCTGAATTTCTATTGGCCCAACTTCACCCAGCAGGTGAAGGAGTATTGCAGGTCTTGTCACCGGTGCCAAGAAATAGGGAAGGCGAGTAAGAAAATCCAAGCAGCCCTAATTCCATTGTCCAGAGTGGAGGAGCCATTACAGAGGGTGGGATGGATATTATGGGGCCTTTAAATACCCCCAGCTCTTCTGAGAAGAAGTTCATCCTGACTGTGGTGGATTATGCCACCCGGTATCCAGAGGCAGTCACCCTATCCTCACTGAGGACAGACAAAGTGGCAGATGCCTTACTTGGGATTTTCTCCCATGTTGGGTTTCCGCATGAAGGTTATCACCGATCGAGGGGGTTCCTTCATGTCAGACCTGATGAAATGTTTGTGGGAGAAGTGTGTGGTGGTGTAGAGGCGCATGACACCTTATCACCCGCAAGCCAGTGGGTTTGTGGAAAGATTTAACAGTACCCTGAAGTCAATGCTCCAAGCGTTGCTGAACAGCATGGGAGAAACTGGGAGAAATATCTTTCCTGCCTGTTGTTTGCATTCAGGGAGGTGCCCCAAGAGTCGACAGGGTTTTCCCCCTTTCAGCTCTTATATGGACGCTGGGTACATGGGCCCCTAGACTTCATCCGGGAGGACTGGGAAGGCAACCACGCCACCCAGGGCACTCCCATAGTGGATTACATCCTTAGATTTAGGGAAAGGCTGAAGGAGCTTATGGGGACAGCCCAGAGCAACCTGGCAGCTGCCCAACAGAAACAAAAAGTGTGGTACGGCCGCAGAGCCAGAGCTCGCTCATACATGGTGGGTCAGGAAGTCATGGTCCTTATTCTGGACTGGAAAGACAAGCTGCAGGCTGAGTGGGCAGGACCGTACAAAGTAGTTAGAAAGGTAAATGATGTGAACTATATCATAGAGTTACCTGACAGAAGATATACAGAAAGAATGCACCATGTCAACATGATGAAGCCATATGCTAATAGGGCTGACATGGTGTTTGCAGTATGTAGTTCTGGGGAGGGGATGGATGAAGGAGACCCCCTTCTGGACTTGCTGGAAGAAAGCAAGTGGGAGTCCTCTGTGGAGGCAGTTAAACTGTCACCCCAGCTGGCTCTGGACAAGATCCAGGATGTAAGGGAGGCTTTAGCAGACTTTGCCCCACTGTTTAGCACCAAGCCTGAACTAACCTGCTTAGCAACGCATGATGTGGAGACAGGGACACAGACACCCATACAGCGGACAGCATATCAGGTGTAAGAGGCTGTCCAAAAGGACATTAGGCAGGAGGTGGAGGAAATGCTGGATTTAGGGGTAATTCAATGATCCCACAGCCCCTGGGCCTCACCTGTAGTCCTTGTGCCCAAGCCATATGGCTCTACTCATTTCTGTGTGGACTATTGTGGACTGAATGCAGTCACAAAGTCAGACGCCCACACAACGGATGAACTCCTGGACAAGTTGGGAGGGGCCACCTACCTTACAACTATTGACCTGACAAAGGGGTATTGGCAGGTAGAGTTAACTGACAGAGCTAGGGAGAGGTCAGCCTTCATCACTCCGATAGGCTTATTTGAATTTAAAGTAATGCCTTTTAGAATGAAGAACGCCCCATCCACTTTCCAAAGACTGGTGAACCAGGTGTTAAATGGTGCTGAGGAGTGTGCTGTGGTGTACCTGGATGACATTGCCATCTTTAGTACCAGCTGGGAGGAACACCTGTCCCACTTAGGGAAGTGCTGGGCAGGATACAGAGGGTTGGGCTCACTGTCAAAGCTGAGAAGTGCCAGGTGGCCATGGCTGAAGAGGCATACCTGGGGCATGTTGTAGGCTGGGGACAGCTCCATCCTAACCAAGTAAAAATAGAGGTGATCAAGGCATGGCCCAGGCCAGAAATGCAGAAGCATGTCACGAGTTTTCTTGGGACAGCAGGGTACTACAGGAAATTTGTACCCAATTACAGTGCCCTAGCTGCTCCCCTATCTGACCTGGTAAAGGAAAAAGATGCCTAAAAAAATTACCTGGGAACCAGCCTGTGAAAAAGGCTTTACCAGACTGAAGGAGGTACTGTGCAGTGCTCCTGTATTGACAAGTCCTGACTATAGAAGACCCTTTATAGTCCAGACTGACACCTCAGACGTGTGTATTGGGGCAGTACTGAGTCAGACATCCAACCAAGGGAAAGATCACCCTGTAGTGTACCTGAGTAAAAAGTTACTTCCCAGGGAGCAGGCTTACTCTACTGCAAAAAAAGAGTGTCTTGCCATAGTGTGGGCCCTAAAGAAGTTAGAGCCATATTTATATGGGCAGCATTTTGAGGTGCAAACTGACCACAACCCCTTGGTTTGGCTGACACAAATGGGAAAGACTAATGGTAGACTATTAAGATGGAGTCTTGCCTTGCAAGGGTATGACATGACGATCTTGCATAGGGTTGGAGCGACCAATCAGAACACAGATGGCTTGTCGCGATCTATATGAGGAGTGAACTGACTTAAGGAGCTCATCCCATGCAGGGGATAAAGCCCCCAAGTTCAGTCTAGGTGGAGTGGATTGTGATGCTTGGCCAGCTGGTTATGATTGAGGTATGATATTTGTAATATAAAAATATAATATGTGATTGTCTCACAGAAGGCAGCCTGTGTCATGGGTGCCCCCACCCCCATGTTTCAGTTACAGGATGTACCTGACCAGGAGATCTCTGTAATGTAATTAACTTCCTTGAGAAATTGTATTTTATGGCCTTTTTATGACCTGTTGCTGCCTCTGAAGTTGGGAAGCTAAATATGCATTTTATTACAGGACAGGACATAACTTAACTGATTCCTGCTGGCTATATTCACACCTAAGTGTTGTATGGCAGAGTTGTAAAAACCTTTGATGTCCCTTGAGAAAATAAGAAACCAGCCACCAGTTCAAAGAAAAGGCTTGATTAAAAACTGTCCTCATTTGGGAAATGAGTTTTTTGCTGAAGTCACAGTATTTAAAATATCTCCTGACAGGAAATCATGTTTGTATTTTTTTGGTTCTAAAAGGACGAGCTAGATGACTCATAGAAGGGGTGTGGAGACACAGAGTTTTAAACTGAATACTGTGTCTGAACTTGTTGTCATATACCATCTTGGGACTGTAGAAAGACACAGTTCTGATAAGCACTTAGAGGTAATACATTAGATAGAAAAGTATCTAACTGTATGTTGGTAGGAATTTGTCTGTAGTTTTCTTTGTTTTCTTTTACGTGATTGTATTCTTTTTGATATAGTGTTTTCTGTTTACATTTTACATTTTTTTATCCATTTTAGCAAACCTTTTATTTAAAACATTGCCTGGGTGTCTGCAAGTTCTTTTTTTTGCATGTGACATATAGATGATTAAGTTTGACAACTGATGGTGTTACTAAACTGGGAAAAGGTAAGAATATACCTAAGGTCTTTTAGAGTTTTAAGGGTTCATTTTGGAAGCCGGGCTTGGTGCCCCTGGCGAAAGATTGTACCACAGTCCCAGAAGAGGGTATGTATCTGAGCCTGTACATTAGGTACGCTAGCATAAGGTTCACAGTTTGAATCCCCCAGAACTTGAGACTAAAGATGATTCGGACCCAAAAGCAGACAGGAGGTTTACCCTGTCTGTTACCTTTCACATTACTGCGCTCAGAGGTTGGCACTGTGGGAGCAGAGGGCCTGACCTGCTGAGTGCGTTTGTGACAAAGGGGTGGAATGAGTTGCCAGAGAAGGTGGTGGCAGCAAGGACAGGTGCCAATTTCAAGGTGGGGGTGGGATAGGGTGACTAAGAGGATTAGGACTGAAGGGGGCATTACTAGGAAGTGGATAGGAGAAGGGAACAGGATGGTGGGGCTTGACTTCAGGAGGAGTTGGGGTGGGGGCAGCTCCAGGGAATTAACTGAGCTGCGCACTTGGCCTGTTTCTGCTAGCAATTTCTTATGTTCATATGTTCCCTGTATCATCCTTGTCCTTTCCACCCTTTCTTTCATAATACAAGTGTTGTTGTTCTTTATGTATTTGTTTTCCTTTAGTTGTTGCAGAAATGTATTGCTGCATATTGAAAGTGTGCAGGAGGTGGGCAGATACATTATTTTCTGGGGAGTGTAGGTCTCAGTGTATTCCAGATCCCCATATCACTATCCCAGGTGAAGACACCATTACATGTCTGTATTTAGTAGTAGTAGTAACAAGTTTTATTCATATAATCATATCAACTAGGATGTACTCAATTGAGCCGAAGCTCATTTACAATGAGGTCCTATACAAGCAGTTTCACATTGTATACAAACTTTACATTAGAAAAACATACACACATGGAGTTTCACATTATATACAGACTTTACAATAAAGAAACATACATATAACACAAAATAAAATTAAAAATAATAAATAAATATACTGCACTAATAACGACAATCCCTAACACTGATAACCTGCTGTCTAAACCATACCCTAATTTTTTGCCAAGATAACTTCCCCTTACAAGACTTAATACCAGATGGTATTTAGCAGAGATTATACTAAAGCATATATTAGTAAATATCTAGACATGGCATTTAAACCATGACTCATAAGTACAGCAGATGAGTAAATGAATACTAATATATTTCTGATGGAATAGTAAATAAGAATATGAAACTAGAAAGAAACTGCCTAGATAAAGTCTTATATTCTATTGGTCCTATTTTTAGTTTACTTTAGCATACATCATTTCTATGGAGTAAGCCAAGGTGTCAGTAAAGGAATAATGCATGACAGGGTGTGTGTGGTGCTGGGATAACGCCACATCTGGGGGGGTGGGCACAAGGCCTAGGCCGATCATCCAATCCCAGGCGTGCGTAACTAACGACACACACCCTGGAGTGCATTATTCCTATTATACAATGGCTTGTTGTCATATATAAAATAAAAAAATAATTTTAAAGAATGTTTTTATTAGTGTGGAAAAATATTTTTGTTTCTTAAGAGGAGATGCAAAAAAAGAGGTCATCAAGCTTATGGAGCTCATCCATATTGATTCACAATGCTGAGACTAGACCCGTGGCATCGTACTGGGATAACACCATGGGTCCAGCCCTAAACTGATCAATCACAGTCCAAGATTCTTTCTTGCCATTGTATAATAGGCAATAAATGTTGAGAGATTTGAGTAGCCATATTCAGGACGGAGCAGAAGGGCAGACAGCAAGGAGAACCAGGGATAAAGGACAATCAAGGAAGGGGCTGGAGTAGAACAGCAAAACAGTCTAGGGAGGTCAAATCATGGAAAGCCATGTGTGCAAATGTCAGGAGCCTTAGCAACAAGATGGAAGATCTGGAGGCTGTCATGGTGCAGTCAGACCTGGACATTGTGGCCATCACTGAATCCTGGTGTAATGATAACCACGACTGGGAGATGGCCATACCTGGCTACAACATATTCAGAAGAGACAGAACAGGCAGGAAGGGAGGAGGAGTGGCACTGTATGTGAAAAATGACATAAGGGCCACAGAGATCCAGGAGGAACAAAATGGGGGAGAGATACTGTGGGTTAAGCTGGAAAGGAAAATGGGGACAGCCATCCGCACAGGTGTGGTCTATAGACCACCAGCCCAGAAGGAAGAAACAGATAGGGAGCTGATGCTAGCCATCCAAAGGATGGCAGACAAGGTTGAGGCAGTACTGGTTGGAGACTTCAGTATTCCAGACATGGACTGGAGCATCCAAGCAGCAGCATCTACTAGGAGCAGATTTATCCTGGACTCCCTTCAGGGTGCCTTCCTCAAGCAACTGGTCATGGAACCAACTCGGCAGAAGGCAATACTGGACCTCGTGCTCACAAACAGGGACAGTGTGATGGGGGTAACAGTGGGGAGCACCTGGGGAACAGTGACCACCAGTCATTGTGGTTTGAAATCACAGAAAGAGCAGAGCCAAACCACACAAAACACGTATCCTGGATTTTAGGGGCAGACTTTGGGAAAATGGGAAATACTTGAAAGAGGCATTAAGGAGAATGGGACAGGAATCAGGGGTTGAGGAACAGTGGCAGTATTTAAAATGGGGATTACAAGAACAACAGAATTATGCATTAAGCAGGTTAGCAAGAGGAAAAGGAAGAGGAGACCATTATGGTTTTCCAAAGAGGTAGCAAAGAAATGAAAGCCAAAAAGATTGCAGTCAGGCAATACAAAAGACACAGGCAGAAGGATAGGGAGAAGTACCAGGAGAAGCAAAGGGAGGCAGGGAGGTCAGTAAGAAGCCAAAGCTCAGACAGAAGAACACATTGCAAAATCAGTGGGTAGAGGGACAAAACCTTTAAAGGTACATAAGTGAAAAAAGAAAGGCAAAGGGAGGATGTGAGACTGAAGGGGAGGATGGGGCGTGGAGGATGACAACAGTAAAGCTGGCATATTGAGCAGGTATTTCTGCTCTGTCTTTACTGAGGAAGAGGAGGGTAATGGGTCTGAAGGAGTACAAGGGGTGAGAATGGTGCAGAAATGGACACAAGTCCCTTTACGAGAAAGGGTCCGAAGGAACTGGAAGTAATAAGAGTTGATAAAGCAATGGGGCCAGATGGGGTGCACCCCAGGGTCCTTAAAGAACTAAGAGAGGTGGTGGCTGAACCTCTGGCTATCCTGTTTAGCCGATCACTGGAAACAGAGGAGGTACCCAAAGACTGTAGGACAGCAGATGTAGTCCCCTTATACAAAAGTGGGAACAAAGAGGAAGCAGGGAACTACAGACCAGTCAGCCTCACCTCGGTAGTGGGGAAGATCATGGAAGCATTACTGAAGGAGAGATTGGTGGAACATCTGGTTGTCAATGGACTACAGGACTCAAGGCAGCATGGTTTCACCAGGGGGAGGTCATGTCAGACCAACCTCATTGAATTTTTGACTGGGTGACTAGGGAGGTGATCAGGAGGGCAGTGGACATGGCCTATCTGGACTTCAGCAAGGCCTTTGACACTGTGCACATAGAAGACTATTACACAAACTGGGGAATATGGATGTGGGCAGGACAGTAGTGTGCTGGGTAGGTAACTGGCTGGGTGGCAGGACACAGAGGGTGGTGGTAAATGGCTGTCACTCCACAGAGGGAAGAGTGATCAGTGGGGACCACGGGATCAGTGCTGGGACGGTCCTATTCAACATCTTCATCAGTGACATTGCGCAGGACCTAGAAGGCAGAATTTCCCTGTTCGCTGATGATACAAAGCTCTGTAACAGAGTAGACACACCAGAGGGTGTAGACAGAATGAGAAGGGACCTGCAGAAACTTGAAGAATGGTCAGGGGTTTGGCAATTGAAATTTAATGCAAAGAAGTGCAAGATAATGCATATGGGGCACAAAAACCCTGGCACAATATATCAGTTAGGGGTGAGGATATAGCATGCACCAAGCAGGAAAGGGATCTTGGGGTTATCATCTCTGATGACCTCAAGGTAGGGAAACAGTGTGACAAGGCCGCAGGTAAAGCAAATAGGATGCTGGGATGCATAGGCAGGGGCATCACCAGCAGGAAAAAGGAGGTCATAATTCCACCATACAAGCCACTAGTGAGGCCTCACCTGGAGTACAGTGTACAGTTCTGGAGACCATACCTACATAAGGACATAGACAGGGTAGAGAAGGTTCAGAGGAGGGCAACAAAGATGGTGCATGGATTGCATCACAAGTCCTATGAAGACAGGTTGAAGGAACTGAACATGTACTCCCTGGAGGAGAGGAGGGAGAGAGGAGATATGATAGAGACATACAAGTATCTTACAGGGAGGAACAGGGTGCAGGAATACACTATTTTTAAGCGAAAAAGATGTTCTAGGACTAAAGGTCATGGGATGAAGTTGGAGGGAGGACGATTCAGAGGAAACGTGAGGAAGAATTTCTTCACAGAACGGGTGGTGGACAAGTGGAACACCCTGCCAGAGGAAGTGGTTGGGGCTGAAACAATCACGGGATTTAAGAATGCATGGGATAGACATAAAGGAATTCTGGAGGTCAGAGGTAAGGGGCAACAGACTTCTAGGAAAACATAAACTGAACTTACAAGCTCAAATGGGCAGACTGGGTGGGCCATAGGCCCTTATCTGCCGACACTGTCTATGTATCTATGTATCTATGGATTCTGCCCCTGAGTCCACAGTTTTAGGTGGCATTGTAGGGCTTAAAAGGGTGCCTGCTACATCAAACTAATAGAATGTACTGAGAGTCATTAAAAGTCAGTTTTATACAGGCAAGGAGCATGAGTGAAACTAACTCCCAATTTCAAAACTCTCTTTTTAACAGAGAACATCCTTCTCCTTCTCTCAGTTTCTTTTGACATGGCAGGGGAAACATGTAATGTGTGTTCAACCAGATCTTCCTTCTTCTTTGCAAATTGTAAAACTTTGTTTCTGCCAGCTTATTAATCATGGAGATAATATGTAACCTTGGGCTCCCATAGACTTTGATAGTGATTACTGAGATCTGGGGGCTGTAGTAGAGAAAGTGGTCCCTGGGATCTATTAGTGAAGAGTGGAGGTTCTATGCTAGGGACCCTGCGTGGTGGATGCACTTGCACTTACTATTTCAAAATCTCTGTGACCTTCCAGTAGGGTGTCTGGCTCTAGTATAACGATACACATGGAAACACACTTAGGTAAAAACAGCAACTGCAGCCTCAGCGTTTATTTAAAATACAGAACAGCTCCCATGGGTGCAGCTAGCAATTAATGATGGTACAATAGTCACAGAAGGACAAAAAAAGTCAGAGAGGTGTGATGACTTAGATGCAAATAATTATAAAAGCTCATGACTAGTGCTAGATATAAATTCTCAAAACGGCTCATCATGCAGGCCATTACCTAAACTCAGAGCACATTGTTTACCAAGACTGGATGCAAGGCCTGCCGTTCTGCCCAAATGTCTTTTTTTGCTTATAAATTAGCATGGCTGTAGGTATTTGAAATTATCCCAACTAGGAAGGCCAGGTTTTCATTGTATTTGCCCAAAGGGTAATACAATGCCCCCTTCCCCTAGTTGGTGAAAGTAAATTAACCCTTTGCTTTCCCATCATTTCTAGGTTGTGTCTATTTTGCCTGGTGCAAATTCTGGGTGCCATCTAATTGGGACCCTAGCCACTTATCTATGGAGGGAGCGGAGTTTTTGTTTAACTGAGGCACATAGACTAAGTGTATGTCTTGTTCATTGTTACAGACTGGTTCACTCCCAGAACTCAGCCTGTGATGGTTGTTACCAGTTTCACAACCCCTCAGATGCCTGAAAGGGTTACCTTGATATGCTGCACCACTCACTGCAACATAATTCGAGGTATCTCTAGGTCAAAATCCCACCGGAGTCACTGCCAACACAAAAGTGCTCCTGGACTGTTGTTAACGGAACATATTTAAACCAGGAAAAGCCCAGCTACCCTTCTTAATTTAGATGCAGAGAAGGCATTCGATAGGGTGTCCTGGGATTTTCTTTGGGACACCCTGTCGACCTTTCACTTTCCAGTTACTTTTTTGACCTGGTTAAAAAATATCCACAGTAACCCATGTGCATACATTCATATCAATGGTTCCCTCACTTCCCCTATCAAATTGCATTGAGGCATGAGGCAGGGCTGCCCCCTCTCCCCACTCTTGTTTGCTTTATATAAGGAACCCTTGGCAGCGGCATTGCGTGGGGATGGAGGAGTGGAGGGCATCCCATTAGGGCAAACTGAATTCAAAATAGCATTATTTGTGGACAATGTATTGATATCAGTATTATTCCCAGAAATGTTTGTCCCAGCGGTTTGGGAAATATTGAATAAATTTGAAAAAATAGCCGATTTTGAATTAAACGTAAACAAGACAGCAGTTCTAACATTTAATTTTACACCTTCGGAGACTCTCAAATGTAGATACCCTTTAAGGTGGCTACAGACAAGAATAAAATACTTGGGAATTCATATCCCAAGGATTTAAATAACTTAAGTTTGCTAAATTATGAACCCTTAACAGTGGCAGTCCAAGAGGATTTAAATATGCGAAGCCATTTAATTTTATTTTTTTTCCAACGAATCGAGATTATTTGCATAAATGTTCTGCCGAGGTTATTGTATTTATTTCAAACCCTTCCACTCCTGCCAGAGCATTTTTATTATGCCTCCTGGAATAAAATGATCTCAAACTTTATATGGGGGGAGGGGGCAGTGCCCCAGGGTTCATTTCTCAGCTGTGTAGCTCAGGAGGAGTGAACTTGCCAAATACAGAATTTTATGCCAGGGCTGCTTTTCTTAGGGTAGTGTTAATGTGGTTGACTTCACATTACAAATCTCGTTGGAAAGATATTGAATTTGCTATTAATGGCTTATACGATATAGAATTTATATTATTTGCTACTAAGAGATATGCTCCCCTGATACAACACTTTATGCAATTCACTTCCACAACCTTAAAAGTGTGGTATCAGCTACAATCTCACCCCAAGTTAAAAGAAATATTTTATTACTGTTGGTTGATTTCAGTGGATGAAAACTTTCCACCAGGGCAAATGGATATGGCATTCAAACAGTGGCATAGATTGGGCCTTCAATTCATTTATCAAGTATTAGGTTCAGAGAGAGTCCTCCCTTTTGAATCTTTTCAGAAGAAGTTTGGGCTTACAACGAGGGAAAGGTACAGGTATCTACAACTTAGAGACTATATTCACTACCAACAACCAGCTGTAGCCTGGCTCCAGTCTCTAAAACCACACCTGCTAAATTTGATTGTAGATCATATGGGGGAAATCTAGGGGGTCATCTAATTGGGCAACTGTATACAATTTTGAGAGATGTTCTGGGAGATCCTACTCAGCCCATGCTAGAGAGTTGGAATAAAGATTTGGGTACAGTAGTATTTAGACTTATGGTTGACATCAGCTCTTCCAGCAATTAAAATTACCTCAACAGTGGTTTGGAGAGAATATGCTTGGAGATGTAGAAGCAGGTATTTCAGATCTCCAGCGATATTAATTAAATAATTACCACCTAGTTATGGTATTTGTTGACGGGGTTGTCGGTGCCAACTGGCTGATCTGGGCCATATATTTTGGTCCTGTCCCTTCTTGACTCCCTTTTGGTGTATTCTGTAGGATGAATTACAAGACTGTCTGGAGGAAATGGTAGAATTAATGAACAAAATGGTCCTACTGATGATCATGCCCCAACATCATCCCTTCTGGCATAAACCCTACTACCAATACTTCTTTTGACAGCCAAAAAAAGCTATTACCAGGAGGTGGATGAAGCCAATCATTCCAACAGTGGCAGATTGGAGAAAAATTGTAATGGATATATACCACTTAGAGAAAATAACGGCTGGCTTGAATGATAAATTAAATATATTTACTTTAAAGTTGCAGAAGTGGATATGGTACATGGCCCAAGCTGAAGAAGACTTTGTTCCATGAACAGTTAAATCCTGCAGAATGAGCCGGCCCGGTGATGCTGAGGGTTGAGGCGCTGGACGCCACACCTCGCGCCACACCAGCGACCTGTGTTCGGGAACAGGCATGGGTTGCCGGGGGTCGGCAGGGCGGAGATGGATTGAGCGTCCGGAGGACTGCTCTCCATCTCTGGGGTGGGGGGACTCAGTCGGCCGGTGCTTGTCTGACCCCTAGCGGAGGCTGGGGATCAACAGCACATAGCTGTCAGACAAGGGAGGGGCTGGGCGTGGCAGGCGGCGCTTGACTGGTGCGCCTGCGGGGTGTGCGCACTCAGTCACTGGCGTCCATTGCACGCCACCTCCGGCGGGAGAAAATCAAGAAAATGGGTGTCCGGTTGCACGGCGTCATTCCCTGGTGCCATTCCTGAGTGACGCCCCTAGCATGGATCCATTGTGGTGGGTCGAGTCGCCTCACCACCCTGCCGCCAAGGGTAAGTCACTGGGCGAAGGGAGGGGTTCAAGTCCGGAGGATGGCACTGGGGAACAACGTAGTGGGGGGGCTAGCCGGAGCTCTGAGGAGGAAAATAAAACCCCAAAAAAAAAAAATCCTGCAGAATGGGGCTGGGTGCTGCTTCCACCAATGAGGTGTGGGGGGAAATGCTCTTTGTTTCATAGGCACATGAAATTGAAGGATCAGAAAGGATTCTGTGAGGATATCTAAGGAATGCATGAAAAATTATCTTTGAGTTATGGACATTGTATAATGTTTTTGTACAGAACCCTAAACAGGACTGTTAAGTTGCAATTGTTTGGCAAAAAATTCTTGAACATTTTGCGTACTAACCTGTGTGTGTAACTCTCAATAAAAATTATATTTAAAAAAAAAAGTGCTCCTGAGTGAACCCCATAAGTTCCCTGACCCATGACTTGAAATTCAGGACATACTGTGCAACAGATTCACCTTGGGGAGCAAACTCACCCTCCCATTCATCACTTACCTAATCAAGGGGACTCTTTACCCCATGATCTACAGGAGCTTGAAGGGTGAGAACTCTGTGGACTCCTGCAGGACTTCACTATATGCGAAGAAAACATGGGGTTAGTATTTGTCCCACTCTCTCACATATTGGTCAGTGAATGCCCTTAACACAGTCTTAAGAGATGGATTAAATCACTGAACCAGACCATTAGTCTGGGGGTGGTATGGGGAGGCCCTGTGCTGCCTCTCCCCACACTTCTGCCAAAGACTATCCATTAGGGTAGACATGAAATTGGTGCCCTGGTATGACAGATTCTCCTGGGGAAAACCCACCCAGTTAAATATCCCCAGAGTTTGTCAGTCACTTTTTCAGCCTCAGTGGAGGACCAGGACAATGCCTCTGGATACTTTGTGGTGTAATCCACGACCACCAAAATGTACCTCTTGCCTGTGTGACTTGGAATTTTAAGTGGCCTGACAATGTCCACAACAACTCACCAAAATGGCTCTAAATTATAGGCAGGGGAAGCAAAGCTACCTTAGCCTTGTCGCCAACCTTTCCCACCCTCTGACACTGTGGACAAGCCCGGCTGTAATTTGCCACATCTTTAAAAATACTGGACCAGTAAAAATTGTTAGTCAGACACCTTTTTGTACATCTGACTCATAAGTGTTCGGGAAAGGGTAAATTGTGGGCTAAGGCCAGAAACTGCTTCCTATATTCCCTAGGAGCTATTATTTGGCAGAGTACCCATTCCCTCCAGTACTTTCTTTGGAAGGCACTCACAATATAGGAACCCATTCTACTCACAATATAGGAGCCCATCTGTGGTAGGGAAAGTGATGGAGTCACTTCTGAAGGAAAGAATAGTTGAGTACCTAGAGGTCAGTGGAGCACAGGACCCAAGACAGCATGGGTTCACAGTGGGAAGGTCATGTCAGACGAATCTAACAGATTTCTTTGACTGGGTGACCAAAGTAGTAGACCAGGGAGGGGCTGTGGACATGGCCTACCTAGACTTTAGCAAGGCATTTGACACAGTTCCACACAAAAGATTAATAGTCAAATTAGTAGCCTGGGTGGGTCCCAGGGTGGTAGCCTGAGTAAAACATTGGCTGCACAACAGGACACAGAAGGTAATTGTAAATGAGTCCACTCTGAAGAAAGAGGGGTTACTAGTGGGGCACCTGAGGTTCAGTATTGGTCCAGTCCTTTTAATGTCTTCATCAGTGACATTGCAGAGGGACTGGAAGGAAAAGTATGCCTTTTTGCAGATGACACAAAGATCTGCAACAGGGTTGATACACAAGGAGACGGAAAGGATGAAAAGGGACTTGGCAAGGTTGGAGGAATGGTCAGAAGTATGGCAGCTAGGATTCAATGCAAAGAAGTGCAAAATAATGCACCTGGGAAACAAGAACCCAGGGGAAGAATACACAATGGGTGGGGAGGTAGTAACAACAACAAAAAATGAAAGGGACCTGGGGGTAATCATATCAGATGACCTTAAGGTTAGCAAGCAATGTGAGAAGGCAGTAGGGAGGGCTGGGGGTATACTGGGATGTATAGGGAGAGGCATCAGCAGCAGAAAACAGGAAGTTTTATCCCTCTGTACAGACAGCTGGTGAGACCCCATCTGGAGTATTGTGTCCAGTTCTGGAGACCCCATCTCTGCAAGGACATAGACAGGATAGAGGTAGTCCAGAGGAGGGCAACTAAAATGGTGCAGGGTCTGCAAGAGAATCCGTATGAGGAGAGACTAAAGGAGCTTAATGTGTATACCCTTGAGGAAAGAAGGGAGAGGGTGGACATGATCGAAACTTTTAAGTACCTCAGTGGAATCAACAAAGTCCAAGAGGGTAGCATCTTTCAGAAAAAGAGACTTGCAAGAACAAGGGGACACAATTTAAAGATAGAAGGAGGGGTTCAGGGCAATGTGAGGAAGTATTATTTCACAGAGAGGGTAGTGGATGCATGGAACAGCCTTCCTGAGGAGGTTGTGGGGTCTAAAACTGTGGGAGAATTCAAGAATGCATGGGACAGACATAAGGCAATTCTTGTGGGGGGTAGGAAGAAATAGGCTGTTGGTTAACTAGGATCTGCAGCCTATCCTGTAGGTAGGGAAATGGGCAGACTAGATGGGCCAAGCGGTCCTTATCTGCCATCAAAGTCTATGTTTCTATGTAGTATACTTCCCTCTTCTCTGAACCTTGAGAGTCACCTTCCACCCTGGTGGCTAACTCCCTTAATTTCTGTAGGGATGGGTCAGCTTGCTGAGCTCTCCTCAGCCCCACACACCTGACCTTCCCTGAAACACACTCTCCTGTGGGACAGCTACCTATGGCCGGGCTCTCAATCTGTAGATGTGGCTCAGAACTGCTGCTCTCAACTCATTTTTCATCTACAACTTCCCCTGCTGCTGCATTTCCCCCTTTGTGTCCTCAGGAGTCAGTTCTCTAGCCTTAGTACAGGTAGTGGCACACACAATGTTGACCCTACTGTCAAAGTCATTACATATAATTACATCAATGGGCAGGTCTGAAGCTACACCCATCACCCTTGTACCCTAGCCACCTTCCCAGTTTACAAAGATCCAGGCCATTGGTACTGAGACCGGAGGACCCATCACTCCTCTAATTCTGGAAAACTGGCCCAGTAGGATCTGTTACTCGTAAATCAAACTCTGTTTTACCATTGAAATGGAGGCCCCAGTGTCCCTCAGTCCCTGGGTTACCATTGCATTTACCAACAGAGGGTGTATGTGGAAAGTGGAGTTCTGCTGGAAGCTTCCACAGCAACCCTCTCCAGCTGCACTTGCACCTTTTGCCACACTTTTCAAACAGTCATAAAACAGGTGTCACAATTTTTGGCAAATATACCTGCATTCCCTTCCTTACTTTTGAAACCCTTTGGCTTGCCTTCCAATTCAAGCACAGGCTAGCTTCCCTTGAGTTGTCCCCCCATGGCTCCCTTAAATCCTCCTGCTGTTCCTACCCTTTGTTTTTGTGCTGAGTATATGGTGCCCTAAGTATATGGTTGGCTGGAAATGTATTAATCAGCCCTCTCTGCTGCCTCCTTCATGCAGCTTGGAGTCCTATTCTCAACTCTTCTGGTACAGTCTTTAAGAACTGTTCCATGAGGAAAAATCTTCTGTCTGCTCCACAGACTCCTTTGCAACTACGAACCATTACTCTAACACATTGGCTGGTTGTACACACATTTCATAACAAATATCTCCCGGTGCTTTCCTTAAACCTCTAAATGTTTTTCTATAGGCCTTGGATGTCAATTCAAAACATTTTAACAAGGCATTTTTCACTTTTTTATAGTCTATACCATCCTCATTGTCCATCCTGGTGAAAGATTTTAATTCCTTGCCTATAAAAAGTGGCAAAAAGTGAGTTGCCCAAAAAGCCCTTTCTAATTCAAATTGTCCACAAATTCTCTTGAAAGATTTTAAAAACAAATCAAGATTATCCCCTCCTGATACTTGGGAAACATTTATTTATTTATTTATTTATTTAATTTTGTTGACCGGGTAAGCCCACTGAGACTAGAAGTCCCTTTTTCAGGGGTGACCTGGGGAGACAGATGGTAACCGACTGAAACTGAACCAGATTAAGCTGTGGAATTAATTTTGGCTTCTTGGGTCAAAC
The DNA here is from genome assembly GCA_016271365.2 of Neoceratodus forsteri. Lineage (NCBI taxonomy): Eukaryota > Metazoa > Chordata > Ceratodontiformes > Ceratodontidae > Neoceratodus > Neoceratodus forsteri. Next base: position 743,644,158 of record CM057459.1, read on the forward strand.
TTCTGATTCTAGTACTTAGAGTCTATGTCTCTGTCTTCTGGTACAGAATCTCCATCTCCCTCTCATGTTCACACTCTCACTCTCACTCCTCTCTTATCTGGATCTTGTGCTGGTGCTGCCTTTCATGCTCCTCTCATGCTTTCTCTGCTCCTCTCTCTTTCTGTCAATCCATGGCTTTCAACTTTTTCCTCTAAAACTCTGCATCTGCCTTTTGCTTCTCAGCCTCTGTCCTTGCATTAACCAGGGTGAGCTCCAGCTGCATCACCTCTATCTGCATAGCTGCCCCAGTTTTAGGCTCTGGCTCACTTGGACATTCCCTAGCCTCTGTCTCACAATGATGGCTAGCAATGACCACTTTGCACCACTTGCCTGGTCACTTTTCTCAAGAATGTCTATGAGTTTGGCCAATAGCTTGCCTTCCTCAAAGAAAAGCCCTATTTATTTGCACAGTTCCTCAAGGTGTACTACTTTGTATCTCTCATATGGCCTAGAAACAGTGTCTTGCAGCTATCTACTCTCACTTATAACAAAATGAAGCTGTTAGAAAATACAGTATCCCCTTTTGTATAACCTGCTCTGTGGCTGGACAAATAACATTGTCATTGACAACCTGTCTCCAATCCCTACTGCTGCCTCCAGTTTGTCACAGACTGGTTCACTCCCAGAACTCAGCCTGCAATGGCTATTGCTAGTTTCACAACCCCTCAGACACATGAAAGGGGTACCTTTGTGTGCTGCCACCGCTCACTGCAACCTCACTCAGGGTATCTCTAACTCCAAATCCAAACAGTGCAACTGGTCACACACAGTACATTGCTCCTTACCAAGGGGCAATTGACCCACCCCTTCTGTTACAGCTAAGAACACTTTTGCTTAGATCTGGGAAATGTAGCGTTCCTCTTCAAGGACTGATCACAAAAGCTTGTCAATTTACCCCAGCTCTCTATCCCTGAAATGATTCAGTTACAGAAAGCAATAAGTACAGTATATAAAATAGTTTTTAATAATTTAAAATATTTGCATATGTTACATGATAATACACACTAAAGTCTATGGGAAATACAGTATTTCTACAGAGATAAAAAGAAAGACTTTTAAAAAAGATAGTGAGCACAGAATAACCTAATTCAAATCTACAGTATCTAAATCCTAAGTAGAGTAGAGGCTTACCCCAACTGGGAACTCTGTGATTATGGCAGACTCAAGCCCTTGATGTTGTTCATTCAGAGTCCTGAATCATAACTGACTTCTCAAGAAAAAAACATAGACCATAAGTGCCTTCGGCTGGTTGGCCACCATGCTGCATCATTGTACATGTCCCTCTTGATATCACAGGTTTGACCATTGTGACAGAGATGAATAAGACCCTGTCCCATTTGTTAAGCAGAGGGAGTTAAAAAGCAAGGATCTGTTCTGTCCTCTCCTATTCTGTCACTTGTCTATATCTTGCCTTTCTGACTGTCCGATCAGTTTACCTTCTGATACGTAGGAACTGGTCACTCTGATAGTCTCACAATTGCCCCTGTTATCCCTGTTCCTTCACTTGCTGTTTCTGTTCTTTCTGTCTCCCCTTGCTTCTCTGTGATTAAAAAAATATATGTGGATCTTTATGTGAAACTGAGATCTCCTGGTTTGCAAATACATACAATTATATTGTTGAAATGATTAAAGACAGCTACTTCTGTATTAGAGGAGTTAGCAGTTTGAAACACAGCGAGTTGACCTTGAGAAACCTTTTGACCTTTTACAAGTTTGTTAACAGAACTGTCAGCAGGAAATCAGCCCGGGGACAGAATGTCTTTGTTGACTGCTCCTGTTAAAGACTAGATGTACCCTTCAGGCAGGTATAGGAGGCAGTATAGCGCAGTGGTCTAAGGCTCTGAGCTGCAAATCTGGTGACATCCAGCAGACCAGACCTGGGTTTGAATCCCACAGCTTCCACTTGCATACTGTGTGACCCTGAGCAAGTCACTTAATCTCCTTGTGCTCCCAGGTCACTCCTGTAAAAAAGCTTTCAGCTTAGTGTGCTATACCTGGTTAAACAACCAAATAAAAAAAAAGTCACAGGAAGGTCAATGAAAAAGGTTTTGTTACACTGTTTGAAAAGAGGAGCTATAGCTTAACAAGAACATGATGCAGAATTTAATTGCCAGGAAAAACCAGCTTATAAATAGAGAGTAACATTTTGTTTGGAGAGTTAGAGAGAAAGAGAGAGATGAGATTTAAATTGAAAAGAGACTCTCAGATGAAGGACTTTGTTTTTTTGTTTGTACTGCCTTTGTGAAGTGCTATCATGTACAACTTTTTATTAATAATAATAATAAAATGCTACATGCAAGTTTTGCATCTTATCCTAGTTTACCTATGCTTTCTGACCTATGCATCTACAACAGATGGTGTCAAAGTGGGATTTATGCTGTGCATACTCTACTCCAGGAGTTTTGTGTAAGGGTATAAGACCTGGTACCATGGAAGCGTCAAAGAAAGGTATGGATCCTGCAACAGCAAGCCTAGGAGAGATTACCAGAAGAATGGCAGCCAAACTAGAAGCAGAAACAAAAGTCCAAACTGAGACTGTACAGCCAAACCCAGTGATGGAAGAAGAAAAACAGACAGGGACAGAATCTGAAAGCATGTCTGCCTTCTTTAAATGGTGGGCGATACAACAAAAAGAGACTGAGAAGCAGAGAAGAGAAGAGAAGAGAAGAGAAGAGAAGAGAAGAGAAGAGAAGAGAAGAGAAGAGAAGAGATACATTAACAGGAGCAGCAATGGCTAGATGCCTTGCGAGCTGTCAAAACTAGAGGATCTGGTACAGGTCCAGCAAATCAAAAAATACAAACAACTTAAAAAACATTAATGTTACAAAGCTGTGTCCTATGGATAATATTGAAGCATACCTGACAACTTTTGAAAGGGCTGCCAGAGCCAGCCAAAACAGCAATGGGCAATCAGGCTGGTACCTAATCTGACAGGTAAAGCCCAACTTGCTTGTGCCATATGGACAATGCACAGTCAGAAAACTATGACCTTGTGAAAAGAGAACTACTTAAAAGATATGACATCTCAGGAGAGACCTACAGGCAGATATTTTAATCCCTGAAGTACCACTCAGATTGCCAATCCTCGAGAAGTACTCACCCGACTCAGAGAACTCCTCATTAAATGGCTCCAACCAGAGAGCAAAACAGTTCCACAGATCATTGACATATTTGCAGTGGAACAATTCATCAACATCCTACCTTCAGACATGCAGCTTTGGGTAAAAGAACACCAACTAGAAAGTGGGTAAAAGGTCGTTTCTTTGGCTGAAGACTAGCAGATGGCCAGACAGACACCACAGCAGAGACATAACAACCAAAGAATGGTAAGACTCTTTTACATACAAACTTATGAATTTGCCAGCAGAAATAGACCGCCTGGTCTATCAAGTCTGCTCAAGTGTGCAGCTAGCACCCTCACCTTGCATCTGCCTGCCCCCTTCCCTTCCCAATTACCCCCTCTCACCTTGTCCCATCACCTTTTGAAACTACCCACTGTCTTACAGGCTACCACCTCCTCCAGTAAAGCATTCCATTCTGCCACAACCCTCTCCATGAAAAAGTGTCTCCTCATTTCCATTCTAAATCTTCCCCCCTCCAATCTAAGGCCATGACCTCTTGTGTCCCTCCCCCTCCTCAGCCTGAGTATTCCTTAGTGCCTGCCTTGTTTATCCTCTTTACATACTTAAAGGTCTCAATCATATCACCCCGGTTCCCTCTCTCCTCCAAGGAGTGCATGTTCAACTCTCTCAGCCTCTCCTCGTATGGTCTGTCCTCCAATCCTTGGATCATCCTTGTTGCCCAGCGTTGTACCCCTTCCAATAATTCCACATCCTTCTTCAGATACGGGTGCCAGAATTGCATATAGTACTTCTGGTGCAGTCTGACTAGTGCTCTGTAGAGAGGTAGGATCCCCTCCTTGCTCCTGGAGGAGATTGCTTTCACAATTCAACCCAGCATCCTGTTGGCTTTCACTGCCACCCTCCTACACTGCTCTGTATTGTTCACCTTCCCCATTACAACCACCCCTAGATCCTTCTCCTCCTTGGTGGAACCTAGCTGCACCCTTCCCAGCTGGTAACCCCTCCCTGGGTTCTTTGCTCCAAAGTGCAGGACTTTGCACTTTTTCACATTGAACCCCAACTGCCATGCTTCCATCCACTCCAACAGTTTGGTCAGGTTGTCCTGCAGCCCCTGCCGACCTGCTATATCATCCACCACCATCCCCAATTTGGTATCATCAGTGACTAGACTGATTTTATTCCTAATGCCATACGAGATGTCCGCTAGAAATATTCCAAACAGCACTGGCCCAAGTACTGATCCCTGTGGTACCCCGCTTGTCACAGTCCTTGGAGATGAGAGTCCCCCCACCACTACCCTCTGCTGTCTCCCCTGCAGCCAATTCTCAATCCATTTAATCACCTTAGTCCCCATCCCCTCGTATCTCAATTTCCCTCCCAACCACCCATTTGGCATTGAATTGAAGGCCTTACTGAAGTCCAAGTATATGACATCCACCACATGACCTTTGTCCAGTTCCCTTGTGACACAATTGAAATACTCAACTAGGTTCATCTGGCAGGATTTTCCAGAGACAAACCCATGCTGGTGACTGTCCTGGAGCCCATTGTCTTCCAATGATCACAGGTATAGGTAACTTTGGTACTAACCTCACTTTCATTTGGTTTGACACCCCATTAATGCTTATTTTTCCTGATTTAACTCCAAATTAGATAAGAATTGAGATGGGGGTAACAAATCTACACCCAAACACTTTATTTACTATAACTGTAATAAGCTAGGCCATACTGCAAGAAACTACTATAAAAATAAGGAGGGTAACACTGGAGCAAATTTGGCCTTAACAAATTGGGGCAAGTATTTAACAGATGTCAAGGAGGGAGGTAAGACTGTGAAGGGACTTATAGATTTGGGAAGCTGACAGGCCTTAGTGCATCTTGAAGTTCTGGGAAAAGACTGTGCAAAAGGACCAGGTGCTGGGGTCATCTGCATCCATGGGGATACTCGATACTATCCCACTTCCCAAGTGATTCTGAGCATTAATGGGTTGTCACACCAAATGAAAGTGAAGGTAGTACCCAAGTTACCGGTACCTGTGATTATTTTAAATGACTTTCCAGGATTTGCTAAGTTTATCACAGAAGCAGTAAATCCTGCTGTGTCAGCAGCTGTGATAACTAGAGCACAGACAAATAAAATCTCAGATGTTGGGAACTCGTTTCCTTTTGGTGACTTTGATTCAGACTTGTATGAGCCTAGCTCCAAGATCCAGAACTCCAGGAAAGAAAGAAGACACCTGAAAAAACCATGGCAACCAAAGACTGAGGGACATAAGAAGTTGCAATATGAAAATGCTAAAACTAAACTAATGCCTGATTGTGATTTTGCTTCTGAGCAAACTAATAACGTTTCTCACCAAAGGTTATTTTAAGCTGCTGGGGTGAAACAAAAACAAGGTGAACCAATGTTTAAAAAATGTAATGGGCTACTGTACAGAGTTTTGGTTACTCCTCTGATGCAGAAACAGATAGAGCAGTTGGTCGTATCAAAGAAGTATAGAACTGAGTTGTTACAGATAGCACATGATAGTCCTATGGCTGGTTACTCAGCGAGGGACCACACCCTTGCCAGACTGTTGTACAGATTTTACTGCTCTGAGATTCATGAGGATGTTGCTACCTATTGTAGTTATTGTGATGAATGTCAGAAAGTAGCCCCAGTAACTAAAAATGACAAGGTGCCCCTGGTGCTCTTGCCTTTTGAGGGAATTGTGATGGATGTGTTTGGCCCCTTAGACAAAAGTAAATAGGGTAATCGAGTCATTTTGGTAGTATCTGACTGTGCTACTTGATATCCAGAGGCAATTCCAATGCATACTGTCACAGCTTCAAAAGTGGCAGCAGAACTTGCCAAAATGTTCAGCAGGGTGGGCATACCTAAGAGATTATTACTGATCAGAGTAGTAATTTTGGTGCTGCATTGCTGAAGGAGCCGAAATGATTAGTAGGTATTACTACCATAAGAACCTCCCTTGACACCCTCAGACAGTCTGTCTCATTGAGCATTTTAATCTAACCCTAAAATACAGGTTAAAAAAGCTTGTAAAAGGTAAAGGGAAAGAATGGGACTAATACTTACCTTAACTGCTTTTTGCTTACAAAAAAATGCCACAAACATCAACAAGTTATTCACCCCTTGAAATGTTGTATGGTAGACAACCTAGAGGGCCACTAGATGTAAGGAAATAAACATGGAAAGGTAAGCCCCTCAGAAAGAATGTGTTACATCCTGTATATGTGTACTGAGAAAGAAACTGGAAAAATATGTTGAAATTGCCCGTATTAATCAAGAAGAAGCCCAAAAACAGCAAAAGTGTATTACGACCATGGGGTAAAAGAAAATGTTTTCAAGCCAGGTGAAAAGATATTGTTACTGTTACTCACTACAGAAAACAAACTGTTAATGAAATGGCAAGGGCCTTATAAAATGATTAGTCCTAGTGGTACAGTTAACTATGGGATTGAGATCCCTGATAGGAAAAATCCTACCCAGATGTGCCATGCTAATGGTTAAGGAAATACAAAAAAATAAAAGAGTTGGCTATCACTGAAGAATCAAGAAGTGCTTGGTCATCACCAATGGTGATTGTGAATAAAAAAGAAGGGGGTATAAGAATCTGCATTGATTTTAGGAAACTTAATCAAGTGTCTGTATTTGACAGCTATGCCCAGAATAGATAATTTGGTGGACACCTTCCTTCACTTGCTGTTTCTATTCTTTCATTCTCCCCTTGCTTCTCTGTGGTTAAATATATATACTGTATATGTGTGAATATGTGTGTGAAAATGAGACCTCTTGGTTTGCAAATGTATATATTATATTGTTGAAATGATTGCAGACAGCGACTTGGGTGTTAGAGAAGTTAGCAGTTTGGAACATGGGGGCTGACCTTGAGAAACCTATTAACATTTCATTAGTTTGTTAACAGAATTGTCAGCAGGAAATCAGCCCTGGGACAGAATGTCTTAATTGGTTGCACCTGTTAAAGGCTATCTGTATCCTTCAGGCTGGCCACAGGAAGGTCAATGAAAAAAGTTTTGTTACATTGTGTGAAAACAGGAGATATAGCTTAAGGTGAACTGGATGTAGAATTTAACTACCAGTGAAAAACAACTTATAAAAAGGCAGAAATATTTTTGGAGAGTTTGAGAGAGAGCAAGAGACTGATATTCAAATTGAAAAGAGACTATCAGATTAAGGACTTTGTTTTTTTGTTTGTACTGCCTTTGTGAAAGCTATCCTGTACAACTTTACTTATAAGAACATTGGATATAGGAACATCCCATTTATAAGAACATTGTTTGGATGACCTGAATTTTGCCCATTATTTTCAATGGAAGTAAAGCCCATTTTTAAGAACAATCAGCCCGTTTACAAGAACATTTTTTTTCCAGAGGCAGTGGTAGATGGTCATTATCACCTCTGAGTGTGCTAGGCCTGGGTTGAATCATCATTTAGTCTCCTCATTAATAGTCACTTAAGCAGTAAATGGTAGTGTGAAAGATGCCCCATGAAGGAGATAGCATATATTCCTGCATAGTTAGGGGAGACACTAAATGGATTTTACAACATTACACTAATTATTTGAGTAAGAGCTCTTTTAAAAAAGTTATGTTATACTACTTTTAATAATGAGTTATCTAAAAACTAGTTTGAGCCTGGTTTCATCATGTTAACCATAGATTTAACATGGATTTTCATTCTTTCAGTAAAGCCCTCTTATAAGAACATCCCGGTTATAAGAATATTTTTGCTTGGCATTTAGGGAGTGTTTATAACAGGTCTCCACTGTATTATTAATAATAAAATGTAAGCCCCCAATTGTGCTTACTTGTAAGGCTACATCCCCCACTCTCCCACCGGCATCCTGACAGTGGTCCTCGTGGGGTTTGAACCAGGTTTCCCCATTGGTGTTCTGCGGCCATTGCCACTGACTTCACATGACCTCAGCTCATGGTGGAAGAGGGGGCCGAGGTCCGATCCTCTGTAAGGTGCCTCCAGGTGAAGTTGGAAGTCATTTCAGTGGTCCGGTAAGCAACTCAAGCAGACCGCTGAATGTAAATAAGAAACATGGTGGCATTGCACCTATCTGCACATGCACAGCTGCCAGAGTTGAAATTTAAAGGAGCCACAGCTCCAAAAACGGGAGTTTCAGCTGCAGCCATAATATATTAATATCCCCAGCTCCAGGGCAGGCAGCGGAGCCGAGGATCGATAGTAAATTAAACCGGAGCACCTTCGGGTGCAGGAAAAGTGAGTGTCTTCCCTGGCAGGAGCTAAATACTAAATATATGGCCTGGACTGTTTTGGGCTTAATGCAAACAAGTATGACAGCCCCTATGGGAGCAGATGATCTCCTGGCAATATTAAAAAGCACCTTCAGAGTGGTAGAGATAAAGGAGGCAATTATGTTTCAGCTGTGAGGCACTATTCAACAAGAAGGGGAAAAGTTGGCACAGTACATCGCCAAGGTAGAGGCAGTGATGCGCAACAGTGCTGAGACTTGGAGGGGGGCACCCCAGAGCAGGTCTCCAAAATGAGGCTCGATCAGATTCTGCAAGGTGTTGTGCATTCTCAACTGACTCTAATTTCTCTCAGGCTGAGGGAACACAGAACTGACTCCCCAATCTTTAAGCAGGTGCTGGACGAGGTGAAGGAGGAAGAATCCCAAGAAGATATTGCCCACTCCTTACAAGTGCCCTCAGTCACCATTGCTGCTGTGCAACCCCAAATACCCAGTCACAAGGAACTGCCCCCCTCATCAGAATTGGGTGTTGCTTTGAAGGAGCTCAGAGAATGTATGAAGGACTTAAAGGAGGTGAAGGAGTCTCAGTCAGCCCCCACTATAACCAAGTTTCAAGAGATAAAAGATTGTGTAAAGGCTCTGAAGATGGCCCAAGAGTTCTGGTCACTGCCGAGTGTTGTCCTGTCTGAACATGGACAGTAGTTCACCCCTTATGCTGCTCCCAGGGCCATGCCCCGAATGCCTTTGGTGTCCCAAGAAGGTTGGTTCTGCTTCCGATGTGGGAAAGATGGCCACATGAGGGTGTATCAGTGCTGAGAACCCAGAACTCGTGGTGGAAAAAAAGAGACAAAAAAACAGGAAAATGACAATGGGGACCAGTGAAGCAGTGACCAGTGTCTCTGAAATTTCAGTGCTCCACTAAGTGGACAGAACCCAAGATCCCCTCTGAAAGCCAGGTGCCCCCCAGGCTTGGTCAGTCCTAAGGCTGATGTGGAGGTTTTAATCAAGGGAGTGCCTTGTTTCACCCTACTGGACAGTGGGTCACAGGTCACTATAATACACCAGACTTTTTATGACAGATACCTGCAGCATTTGCCCCTCCTAACCCTGTACGGCCTATCCCTGTGGGAGATAGGTAGTTCCAGCTGCCCCTACGATGGTTATTGCCTTGTACAAATTGCATTCATCTTGTGGGGCCAGAGCAACCACTCCACCATTGAGACTTCGGCTCTGATCTGCCACCTGAAACATGACATCAAGAGACACTGTAAACACTGTCTGAGATGCATAAAGCAAAAGACTTTGCCAAAAAGAGCTGCCCCTTTAGTCAAACATCACTAACAGTGGCTCTCTTGAATTAGTCTGCATGGATTTTTGTCTCTTGAGCCCGACAGAAAGAACACAGCAAATATACTTATTATCACAGACCACTACACCAGCTATGCCCAGACCTACCCAACAAAAGGTCAGAAGGCCAGCACTGTAGTTAAAGTTTTGCAACAATTTGTGACACATTAATGCATTCTGAAAAGGGTCCACTCATATCAGGGCCAAGACTTTGAAAGTCGACTGGTGAAAGAATTCCTGACAGTGTACGGTATAAAGAAGTCATGCACCACACCTTACCACTCCCAGGGAGACCCCCCACCTGAATGTTTCAATCAAACTTTATTGAATATGTTGGGTACCCTGGACCCAGCTGACAAAACCAACTGGAGTTAGACAGTGAGCTACTTGGTGCATGCATACAACTGCACCAAAAACGACACCACTCAGTGTTCTCCCTTTTACCTCATGTTTGGTCACAAGGCCAGGTTGCCAGTTGTCAATCTCTGTTTTAGTGTGTCCCTAGATGGCATGTCTGAGTGAACTTATCTTGAATACACCCACCAGTTGAGGGAACAGCTAAAGAAAGCATACCAGCTTGCATCTGAAGTTGCAGCTAAAATGAATCAAGGCAACAAGCAGAGGTATGACAACAAGTATGGTACCAAGTGTTGCAAGTGGGAGATCGTGTTCTATTCCAAAACCTGGGCATACAGGACAAACATACATTTCAAGATTGGTGGGGCCCCTGAAATCTACACAGTAATTGGACAATTGCTAGTATACAAAATCAAACAAGAACAAGGGAGAGGATTAGAACAGACTGTCCCCAGAAACCAGCTGCTCCCTATTGTAGAGATCATGCCTGACCTAGCTCCTGACACTGAGACCCCAGCTGTAAGAAGGCCCAAAACAAGGACCCAGACTGTACCAAAGCAAAGAAAAAGCATTGTTTCCTCCATGCCTCCTGAGAGAACCACACTGAACCTGAACACCGGTCCAACTGAGCCTCCTGAGTGGCCTACAAGCAGTTCTTCTGAGGAAAGTGATGAATACTTTACAGCTTATCAGTGTGTGCCTGAAACAGATCAATATTTAACTCAATGGCAAATGGACAGTAGAAATTTGCAGCCCTCCACTAGTACCGCTCCCATTGACATTGTGTCTCCTTTATATCCTACTGCAGTACCGTTTGTCCCGGAGAGAAGGCCCAGTATCCAAGTGCCTGTGCTCCCAATGGACATCGATATGGGCAATGTGACTGATCTGGGCCTTAGCAAGCATGCAGCTGATGAGCCTGCCATCCCTGATCATACTCCTGTCCTGTGCCTGAGCCAGTAATGGACAACGCAGTTGACCCAGACCATAGCAAGCAAGATCCGGACAATGTTGTTTTGTCTGACAATGCCCCTATGCTGCCCTTAGAGCAAGTAGAGGTGTTCCCTGTCCCTAACAAAATTGCAGCACCTGACACAGCCCTGCCCAGAAGGTCTGAAAGACAACTGAAAACCATTATCAAGCTCACCTACGATATCCTTGGTGCCTCCTCCAATACTCCTTTATATGTTGCCCATAAGCACATACAGCCTAGAGTGTATACCCTCCCCAGTATTCCCAGATATTGCTCTGTGGTTACCGTTAATATGGAGTACTTCTGACTGACTTAATAGGACACTGTCAACCTGTTTTTCATCATATTATTTCTAGTTAAAAACTCATATTTTATGATTGTTTTCCTTCTCTAAAATTCATTAATGTTGCTATTTATTTTGTCTGTCTCCTTGTTTAGTAGAACTGAAATGCATGGTAATTTATATTTATAAGCAACTTTGTTTTGTTTCAAATCTTGAATCTTTTCTCCTTGAATACATCCTAAATATTAGAAGTACCCCAAAACAGTGCAGTCACTCATGAGACAGTAGCCACCTAAAATCCCACTGCATCATGAGTGGCTAGACTGTGTTGGAGGTGTTCCCAAGCCCAGGAAAGATAAAGTGGGAGTTGATCAAGGAATGTAAAGAAACTTGTTTTTGTGTGGTAACACCAGTTTGGTGGGCAGTCTCTTTTCACTTTTTAAAAGAAAGAACAAAAAAAAGAATCGGGTTCAAACTACTAGCTACATCTTCAGTCTTTACAGAATGTTAGCAATCATAAACTATGTTTTTTAAACAAGCGACACTTGAGGCCTAAGGGGTTTACAGCATCCCTTTAAAATGTTTTTAGCTAGCATTCACTGTCCAGTTAGGCACTGGTATATGTGTTATTATCGTGACTGTAACTGATGATGTGTAGACAGGAAACAGGTGTCTAGCCAGATATGTGCATATTGAAATGTTTATTGCATTTAAATGGCTTGTCAGAACACCAAACATTTAGCAAGGGGATTGTGTAAGCCACTCAGTTGGGCTTACCTGTAGGGCTACAGCTCTTGCCCCTTGTTATCATCCTGACAGTGCTTCTGGTGGGGCTTGAACCTGGTTCCCCCTGTTGGTGTTCTGTGGCCACTGCCACCAACTTCCCGCGACCTTGGCTCATGGCAGAAGAGGGGCAGACGTCCAATCTTCTGTAGGGTGCCTCCGAGTGAAGTTGGGAGTTATTTCGATGGTCTGGTAAGCAGCTAAAGCAGACCACTGAATGTAAATAAGAAACATGGTGGTGCTGTGCCTATCTGCATAAGCGTGGCCACCAAAGTTGAAATTTAAAGGAGCCATGACTCCAAAAAAGGGAGTTTCAGCTGTGGCCATAATTTATTAATATCCCAGCTCTAGGGCAGGCAGCAGAGCCAGCGATCAGTGGGAAATTAATCTGAAGCACCTCTGGGTGCAGGGAAAGTGAATGTCTGCCCCGGCAAGGGCTAAATATTAAATATATGGGCTGGACTGTTTGGGGCTTAATGTAAACAAATATGGCAGCTTCCATGGGACTACATACAACAGGGGGCTATTGGGAAAGGTTGTAGGGCATCAAAAATGCCCAGGAATGTGACAGCCAATAAAAGGGGGAGCTGCTAGAAACTATAAATAGGACTGTTTGACCATGAAATGGGAGATCAGCCTGAGGGAGAGTTGTAGGCACTGTGAGCCCAATTTCTGCTGTGTGGAGCACTTGCCTGTTCAGCCCCTGCCCACCACCACTAGGCAGAGTGTCTGAAAGAGCCACTGGTTGTGGGCAGAGAGAAAAGAAAGGAGAGAAAGCTGATTGTGGAAGTTCCTGCTGGAGAGAGAGAGAGAGAGAGAGAGAGAAAGATTAGGGCTGTGCAAGCATGAGAAAAGAGATGTGGTGCTGCTCTGTATAAAGATTGAACCCCTGGTCCCCCCCGGTGGGGTAAGTTCTGGAAAAGGATAAATTGTGGTTTGCTAGAGACTGAGTGGGCTGAGGCTAGAGACTGTGCCAGATCCCAGCTACTGATGTGCCTAGAAAAATGAGGTGAGAGTGCTGGGGCTAGAGACTGAAGCATAGCCCACTTGCTAGTGTGAATCCAGGGTGTGCAGCAGAGGGGTCTAGGGGACCACACCTGCCATGTCCCTAGTCCAAAAAAAAGGAAAGAAACTAGAGGAGGAAGATGACGAGAGGCCTGCCTGGTGAAAACCTCTTACAAAGGCCTCTGAGGTGAAGTTGGCAAGGCCAAACAGATGAAGACCAGCATTCTTCATTTTCTTCAGTCAACCAGCTCTGTGGCCTTGTGGTACACCACCAACAAGATACCTTCCCGGTACTGTACCAAAGCCAGTCTGCTGAAACTCCCCTGTGCACTTCTGAACTGCAAGTACCCCTGAGCTGCAGCTTTGAGGAGTCTTTATTCTAGCTTGCTAGCTAGGTTAAACTCAGGAGATTTGGTCCTGGGCAGGACTTTGTCAGAAAACTGTGCCTGGACCTGATATTCCAGCAAAGTTGTCTGTTTAAAAATATTGGGCTCCAAAGCAAGCATCCTATCTTGAGCAATGTCACCACCCCAGTGAGGTATCCACTGCACCTACAGTACAGAGACACTGGTTTGGGTACGCCCAACGGTGGGAATTAGGGTGTTGTGAGGGGTAACATTGCTGCACAGTTTGTGTTATTGTTGTTGCTTTATTCTCCCCCTTTCCCCTTCCCTCAAAATAAATGCTGTTACTGGTTGCATGTTATCTCTTCTTTGTATTTCTTATTGTAAGAAGGGGGAAGTGTTATTGAGGGGAGGAAGTCTTGTGGGACAGCTTACTATATTTTCCTGGGGGGTGGTACCCTGTTATCTGTCCACAGGTATCCCCTGCTGCTTCCCTGGGTGGAGGCACTGTGCCACATATCTGGTCCACTGCAGAACCCAGGCCGGCCCCCTCAGAGATGTTGTGCAGTATGGACCTCGAGGGCCCCAGAGCAGCCAAAATGAGTCAAGGGGCTGTTACAAATAAAATGCTACTTGCGAATTTTACAACTTCTCCTGTTTTGCCTATGCTTCCTGACCTGTGCCTCCATGACAGCCATCTCTTTATTCTCTGAAGAACCACCCATCATGAGAACATGTCCAAACTGGATCTATAATTTCTAGCTAGGTTATGCAGATTCAAGTCTCAAACCTTTTGTTCACCTGTCTGGTTCAATACAGGGGGGTTCTGTCTCCTCTGCCTGGGCCTTGTTTACACTCAACCCTTATCATAGCTCTTAATTATGAAAGAAATTCAGCCCTTTGAAGTTTAAGCAGAGCAAGAGAACTGTTTCCAGGCCAGAAACAGTAGCTTCTTCCACCCAACCTCTGTGAGGATTCTGGTGTATCCTTTCAAAGTCACAACTCTTCCCCACTCAACTGAAATACCTGCAGAAGCCCAGCTGCTAATCAAACAAAAAAATGAAAACAAGAAAAATACAATACACACAGTAAAAATACATTGCAAGTTGTTACATTCATCTATTAAGGAATTGTTGTGTGTGTGCTCCTTGGTTTGGTTATCAGCCAGGGCTGAAATTGTAAAGGTGCTCTTCTTGAGGCGTAGTTTTCAACCTGTACCTAGGCTACTTCTCTAATGTTTTTAATAAATGATCTGTGCTGCCTCATAATAGCTTTTAAAATTAGGTAGCCCCATTGCCTCGTTTCCTTCTATCTCTGTAACAATTCTCATTTAAGACATAAGCCCTTCCCATTCCAGATAAATCTGTTTATTACACATTGTAGCTCTAACCAGTCCTTCTGATATATGGGTAGTGGCAGTGTTTGGTAGAAGAACAACAATTGCGGTAGGACATTCATTTTCACTGTACTCTGTGAAGGATGTGGCAATAACTGCCTGAGACTTAAGTCTGAAAAAAATTCTTGTTTTAGCTTACTGTACTTTGTTTGGTATAGATTACTTATATCCTTGGGTAAAATAATCCCCAGATATATAATTTTTTCCAGTTCCCATTTACATGGAGCTTGGTCTTTACAGTGGGTGCCACTTGCCCACTTATCTTGATAACCTCAGTCTTAGTGAGGTTGATGTCGAACCCTGATGTAGTACCATATTCTCTAAGTATTAATAATAACTAGTCTAAAACATCGTCTGAGTTTCTCAGATATATGACTGTGTCATCTGCGTAAAGGGATATTTGATGTTCCTTTTTTCCCTGATCTCTCTCACCTTGAATGTCTTTGCTGAGTATGATGGTTTCCGCCAGATGTTCCATACTAAGGGCAAACAACAGGAGTGAAAGGGGACCTCCTTGCCTGGTGCCTCATTTAATAGTGTACCTACCTGATGGGGCCCATTCACTCTGACCACTGCCTTGGATTTTGAGTGAAGCATAGCAATGTTTTTAAGAAAGCCTTATTCAAATCCCAGTATAAACATAAACTCTTCTAAGTATGCCCTGATAAGCCTGTCAAAAGCCTTTTCCACATTAAATAATAGAGCTAATTGTGTCTGCAGACACGATTACATGCTGAAACTATATTGAAAATCCTCCTAATGTTATCTCCAATGTGACAACCAGTAATAAATTATGTCTGGTCTGGGTTAATTAATTTTGTAATAATTTTCTGCAGTCTGTTGGCCATAATGTTTGTAAAAAGACTGAGACTCTGATTAGGAAGGGAAATTGTTCTGCATAATTCACATGCCACTTTTATCTTTTTCAGGTTTTGACAGAACTGATATCATTACCTTCTACTAGGTATCAAAGGCTTTTCCGCTCATTTGACTTCATCTAAATACTTTACAGAGCTTGGGGGCTAGCAGTGTCTGGAATTTTTTATAAAGATCTATGCTGTAGACATCTGGCCATGGTGCTTTATTACTGCTTAGAGTAAAATGGCCTCCTCTATCTCATCTACCCTTACTGGGCTACCTAGGATTGTTTATTTCTCCTCCGTTAATTTGGGAAGATCTAAGGTTCGAAGGAATTTTCTTGTCTCATAAGTGACCTAATCCTCTGCCCTGTACTCATCATAAAGGTTTGCACTGAAAATTCTGAAAAAGCTATGTCAGTGGGATAGGTGTAGTGTTTCCCAGGCATAGGTCTTTTATCCTGATTACCATGTGCTCAGCCTCTATTTTTCTAAGCCTATATGCTAGTAACATAGATGCCCTCCCTCCATATTTAGAATATTTGTGAGCTGTGACTCTTAATTGCCCTTTGATTTTTTCTGTTCATTATTTCTAATAATTTCTCCCTGATTTGTTTAAGTTTCTACGTCATTTGTTGATCATTTGTCTGGTTATGTTTCTATTGTAATTCTTTTACTTTTTTCCAGTTCTCCCTGAATAAGTTTGTCTTTTTCTTCTTTATAGCTGTCTAGCTGATTGAGGCAATCCAGGAGCACTGGGGAGGTTAAATGACTTGTTGAAAGTCACACAGTATGCAGGTGAAGGCTGTGGGACTCAGACTCAGGTCTGCTGGATGTACCAAGCTCATTCACAGCTCATTACTCTAACCTATAGGCTGTACTGCCAGCCTCTGTAAAATTCCTGGTTTTCTTAATGTTGGATGGAATTCATCCCTTTAATATCGTAGGAGAATATTTTAAACTCACAATGGTGTTTCTTAATACAATTACCTATGACCATTGCCTGTAGTCTGGACCACAGCAGAGCTTCCCATTCCCTTGATACAGCACAAGTCCATATAATTGGGTCATTTATAAACTGTAATATTTCAAACGGGGAAAAAGTATAATAGTAACAATGAACATATGAACATACGAAAGTGCCAGCAGAAACAGACCATCTGGTCTATCAAAGTCTGCTCGAGTGTGCAGCTAGCACCCCTAGTTTGCAGCTGTCCCACCCCCCTTCCCTTTGTCATCCCACTCTCACCCGTCACCTTCCCCACGCTCACTCTCCCCTGTTCCCTGTCCCATGCCCTTTTGAAGCTGTTCACAGATTTACGTGATACCAACCATTCTGGTAGTGTGTTCCCTTTTGCTACCACCCTCTCTGTGAAATAATGTCTCCTCATTTCCCTCCTAAATCTTCCCCCCTCTATTCTTAGCCCATGCCCCCGGTGTCCCTTCCCCTCCTTACCTTAAAGACATCGTCTGCCCCATTCTTATTGATTCCCCTCAGATACTTGAATGTCTCTATCATGTCCCCTCTGTCCTTTCTATCCTCCAGAGTGTACATATTCAGGTCTCCCAGCCTACTCTCGTAGTCTCTCCTCTCCATTCCATATATCATCTTTGTTGCCCTCCTTTGCACCCCCTCCTGTAGCCTGATATCACGCCTTAGGTATGGCCTCCAAAACTGCACACAATACTCTAAGTGCAGCCTTACCAGTGACCTGTAGAGGGGGCAAGATCACCTCTCTTCGCCTGGATGAAAAACCCTCGCTATGCACCCCAGCATTTTGTTCGCTTTGGCAGCCGCTCTCCTGTACTGGGCAGTGTTGTTCATGGTCCCTGTTAACATTAACCCTAGGTCCTTCTCCTCCTCAGTGATCCCCAGCTTAACCCCCCAGCCAGTATTCTCTCCTTGGGTTCTTCACCGCAGAGTGCATAACCTTACACTTCTTTGCATTGAACCCCAGCTGCCAACTCTCTGACCACTCCTCTAGCTTGCTTAGGTCCCCCTGCAGCTGCTTCCATCCCTCCCCTCCATCCACCACTGTTCCCATTTTGGTGTCATCAGCGAACAGACTTACCTTGCTCACCACCCCATGTGCAATGTCTGCTATGAAGAGCCCAAATAATACTGGCCCCAGCACAGAGCCCTGTGGCACCCCACTCGCCACCGACCTTGGAGTTGAGAGCTCCCCTCTCACCACCACCCGTTGCAGACTCCCACTCAGACGGCTTGTAATCCAGTTCATCATTTTTGGCCCTACCCCTACACCAGTTAGCTTCCCCCCAAGCCACCCATGAGGCACCAAATTGAAGGCCTTGCTGAAGTCCACGTAAAGAACATCCACCGCATGACCTTTATCCAGCTCACCTGTCACCCAGTCATAATATGTATCAGGTTGGTTTGAAATGAAACCATGCTGCCTCACATCCTGGAGGCCATTGTCCTCCAGGTACACTAATCTTTCCTTTAGTATCATTTCCATGAGTTTGCACACTATGGAGGTGAGACTTACCTGGTGATAATTACCCAGTTCATCCCTTGGCCCGCTCTTGTGTAATGGTACTACATGTGCCATCCTTCAGTCCAGTGGCACACAACCTGACTCCAGTGAGGTGCTGTACAGATCCACCAGTGGCTCTGCCAACACCTCCACCATCTCCCTCAACACCCTGTGGTGGATACCATCCGGCCCTGATGCCTTGTCTACCTTCAGTGCCCCAGTCCCTCTAGGACTCAACTTGCCTCAATTCTTCCATCTGTCGCCTCCTCTCCCACTGTCCCCACCCTCCCAGCCCATGGTGGTAGCAGTCCCCCTTTCTTCCATGAACACCGAGCAAAAGTATTCATTCAGTGCTTCTGCCCTGCTCCAACCCTTTTCCGTCCACTCCCCACCCCTTTTTATCCTCACTATTGTCTCCTTGCACTTGCTTTTCTCCCTGATGTATCTGAAAAAGTCTTTCTCCCCCTGTTAATTCCCTACGTTAATCTCAGCTCCCTCTGGGCCTTGGCTTCTTTCACTTTTCTGGTAACCTCCCTGGACCATCTTGCATATTCCTCCCTGTCCACTTCCTTCCCCGTTCTCCTATACCTCTGGTGCACCACCTGTTTTGCCCTCACCACCTCCACAACCTCACTGTTCAACCAGCATGACTTTCTTGCTCTGTTCCTCTTAGTCTGTGTCTTGGCGCAGGCTTCTATTGCCTCTATAATCCCCCATTTAATAATATCCCATTTCTGCTCCGCATCTATCTCCTGCCTTATGCCTTCCAGTTTCCCTTTCAGTACTTCCTGCATACTTCCAAAGTCCACCCCCCTGAAGTTTACCACCCAAGTAACTGATTTCTCTGGCTCCCCACACATCTTGATATTAAACCACACTGTTTGGTGATCAGTGTCGGCTAGTGGGTCCTCCAAGGAAATATTAACCTTGTTGTAACTATGTGTAACCCTGAACCAAATGTCCCAGGTGATTTATGGGTGACCCCATCTTCTCAATGTGATTACAGGCACAGGAGGCAATGGTCAGCTCTTCCCTGCTTCTGCGAGCATCAAGTGCCCCAACAGTACTTTTCACAGTTTTCTGTGAGCAGATCTGATTAAGACATGGTCTAAAGTCCTGCCACAGATACAGTACATTCCTGGCTTCAGGTGTAGAAAATGTGGTTGTTCCCTCTTCCCCCTACCCTCCCGCTATCCCTCAGAAATACATTTTTTGTCACTCGCCTGCCATAGCAAATTGAGACCCACAGCTTAGTTAGGATAAGAATGCTTCGAACACTCTTCTGCACATTGTTTGCCAGGCCCCATGAACTGGAAGGCCCTTTGCATTTGAAAACCGATGGGTGGATCACCATATTCTTGCCGATCTGGACCCATGTTAGGATATACCACTTCTCGTGCTGGCACACATATAAGATGCCATCATTGGTTGTTGCCAGGATTAGGCCAATCTGAACCAGCTGCCACCTTGATTCAGGCAGCCCAAGTTTAGTGTGTTCCCAATCCTCTTAGTCACTAAAATGTATTTGCAGGGTGCTTCCTCCTGGTGTGTTTATAACAGCTGTCATGTCTGCAAGGTAAACCAGTTTCATATAAAAGTGCTCTTTTGTTAAGGCTCTCAGACTCAATACCATCTGCAGTCTACATGAGAAGCCCCCCTCCCCTGCCGCTTCACTCCATTCATCAAGGAGGGTCATATTAAACAAGGTCCATATTGGAAGGCATGGCCAGCAGCTGATGCAGCAAGATGCTTCTGAAAGGAGTTTTGTTTCAGCCAGCAAATTAACTAGAAAACTGCAACCAAAAAGCATTAAACACCAATTTAGATGACAGTATTGGTGAGAGGAAAACACTGTTGAACCTTTGTTAAAGGCCTTTTTGGCTGAATTGGGACAATTGTGAAGCCACGCCAAGCCATGGCTGCTGACAGCAAGAAGAACAAGGCAGGCAGGCCACAGGGGCAAGCAGGTGATGGTGGCCAGAACCACGAGGCCATGGGTGGTGTGGAACCAGCCAAAACAAGACTATTAAAAGTTATATGTAGAGATGCAGTGAATTTTTAATCCGCCGGCGAAGTGGACGTGAAGTGGCCACTTCGCATCCATGGAGCACAACATGAAGTGGGCACTGCAAGGTGCTCACTGGCGTCATTATTATTATTACCACTTTGCGTTGCCATTATGCCTTAACGCGAAGTAAGGCAAAGTGAGAAGAGAACAGGCAGCCCTCCACACATCAAATGGCTTACAGTACTGTAAGTCACATGCTTTAGCCAGGCACGAAGGAAGTCAGTCAGAGAAGCAGTTTCACTTTCTCCTTTGCATTCGTAGAGGGAGAAGGCTTGTGAGAGAGCAGTGTAGGAGTCAGTGACAAAGTGCTTATTGCCTTTGTAAAACAACAGCTTTTTTAAAAGCTATCTTTGTTTAGTTTTTGTATTGTGTTTGTGATTGTTTTTTTGGTAGTTAATTTTTTTTATGTGTTTTGTTTTGTGTGAGTGACTGTGTGTGAGAGTGCGTGTGTGTGTGTGTGTGTGCTGGGGACTTGTGTGGGAGGGATGGATGTGGACCCTGGAGAAGGCGAGTCACTGGCCTGTGAGCACTGTCGGAGGGGAGTGTGGACCCGTGGGGGGCAGGGTGGTTGTGTCATGCTGGACCGCTCCTGACTCCTGGGTGTTGCTTCCCCTCATGTTCAAGCAACAGGAGCAGCAGCAGCACCAGTGCCACTGGTGGCTGCTGTGCATCCACCTTCTCCGTCACTACCACCACCACTGGTAGCAGCAGCTATAGGAGTTTCAGCAGCATCCCCTCCACCACTTCCACAGCCACAGGAGGTGGCCCTGGAAAACACTGGTGGGACTCGTGCAAGGACTGTCTGGTCCCCCCCCCACAGCTCCCCAGTGTGGGAGTTTTTTAACTTTGTGGGGGGAGACAGCACAGTGGTGGTGTGCCATCTGTGTGGTGTGGTGGTTCACCGTGGCCCCCGTGGGACACATTTGGGGACTGGTGGCCAGCGCACCCACATGCTGAACCACCACAGGGCAGAGTGGCAGGCTGCCATGGAAAGGGCCAGGCGTCCACCTGCTGGCCTTTCCGTGGCAGTGGCCAAGGGTGCTGCTGGGGTGGGAGTTGTGCCTCGTCACCTCCGCAGCAGGAGGAGGGCTAGTATAGCAACTGCTCCACCACCACCACCACCACAGCCACCAGCACCACCCTCTCCACCACCACCACCACTACCTGGATTCCCTGTTGCAGTGGACCCCAGCACATTCCCTGCAACACAGTCTGACATCGCCCTGGTGTGGGCAGCTCTTGAAGAAAATAATGAGCGGTTCAGTGCTTCGCAGCAGCAGGTGAACAGAATAGAACAACAGCAGCAGCAAATAGTTTCAATGCTGCACCTGCTGCTGGACCACCACGGCATCCCATGGCCACAGTAAGTTAGGGGATTGTTTTCTGCCCCCTCACCCCCACCCCACCCCACTCCACTACTGTGTTGTACTGTTTTTGTGTGTTTTTTCTTTGTTGTTGTTTAATCATACACATTTTCCCTTCCAAGGAAATCTTTCTAGTACCACATAGTGCAATACATTTGTGTGAAAACCACCCATAATTTAATTACAGTGTGTCACATGACGGAGGAATTCCCATTCTGAAAATCTGCCCACATTCTGCCTCCCTTCTCAGCAATGTTAGGACGTGATGGCAGGGAGAGCATGTGTGCATGCTCCTTACAGTGAATATCCGATTGTCTGGCAGCTTTCCGAATATTTCTTTATGTTATAATGGTCAGTTTGTGGTGAAACGCGTTGGCACGTTTCCAGTAAGAAGAGCCTTGTTAGTGGAAACATTCCCACATTTCACCACAAAGTCAACCTTTTAACATAAGGAAACATTGGGATAGCTGCCAGACATTCACTATAGTGGAGCATGCACCTGTACTCCCCCTGGCATCACGTTCTAACGTTGCTGAGAAAGGGGGGCAGAATGTGGGTGGCTTTTCTGATCTGTAATTCCTCTGTCACGTGACACACTGTAATGAAATTATGGGCGGTTTTCACAGAAATATATTGCACTCTGTGGAGCAAGTAATATTCCAGTGGGAGTAATGCCCACACATATTAGTTTATGTGCATCACGATAACTATGTAATGTGGTGAATCTCTGTAAAGTAGCAGCGCAACAATCTGTTGAGAACTCTGACCTGTATTTTTTTAATGCTATGTTACAACTTCCTTTACTTACATCCTGACTGACTGGAATGATACGCGAATTTGCAGTAGTTGAGTCTGCTGTACTACCTTTTTTCATGTATGAAATAATGAAAGGAGCATTCCTTTTAAATTGGTGCTGACCAGGTATTTGTCATTGTTTTCCTCTGCTTCTCTCCATCACATCAATTAGTTGTTATATATCACTTCTGTTGTTAATTAACAGTTATGCAGCAGGCAGTGTTTTATTACACCACGGAACAATAGTTATTGAAAAGCAGCTGCAAATAAATGCAAACCTGGTCCGAACAATATTGGAAGGCATGCTCATTTTTCTTTTATACTTGAAAAAAGTAGTCAAGTAAGTAAAGCAGACATAAATTGTGAAAAGAAGCATATCATTCAAGTCACGGCTCGGAGGTAACTAGTGGTGGCTGTGGCAATGTAAAGTAGCATAAGAAAGTAAAGTTCAAAACTGTCAGGAGATTCAGGACATTCTTGTAATGCTGCTTTAATTGTAAAAATGTCAGTATGACATAATGAGCTCACAGCATACATAGATACATAGACAGTGTCGCCAGATAAGGGTCTACTGCCCATTTGAGCTTATAAGTTTATTTATGTTTTCCTAGAAGTCTGTTGCCCCTTAACCCTGACCTCCAGAATTCCTTTATGTCTATCCCATGCATTCTTAAATCCCGTGATTGTTTCAGCTCCCACCACTTCCTCTGGCAGGGTGTTCCATTTGTCCACCACCCATTCTGTGAAGAAATTCTTCCTCACGTTTCCTCTGAATCGTCCTCCCTGCAACTTCATCCCATGCCTTCTAGTTCTGGAACATATTTTTCGCTTAAAAATAGTGTATTCCTGCACCCCATTCCTCCCTGTAAGATACTTGTATGTCTCTATCATATCCCCTCTCTCCCTTCTCTCCTCCAGGGAGTACATATTCAGTTCCTTCAACCTGTCCTCATAGGACTTGTGATGCAATCCATATACCATCTTTGTTGCCCTCCTCTGAACCTTCTCTACCCTGTCTATGTCCTTACATAAGTAAGGTCCCCAGAACTGTACACTGTACTCCAGGTGGGGCCTCACTAGTGTCTTGTACAGTGGAATTATGACCTCCCTTTTCCTGCTGGTGATGCCCCTGCCTATGCATCCCAGCATCCTATTTGCTTTACCTGCTACCTTGTCACACTGCTTCCCTACTTTGAGGTCATCAGAGATGATAACCTCAAGATCCCTTTCCTACTTGGTGCATGCTATATCCTCACCCGCCAACTGATATATTGTGCCAGGGTTTTTGTGCCCCATATGCATTATCTTGCACTCCTTTGCATTGAATTTCAACTGCCAAACCCCTGACCATTCTTCAAGTTTCTGCAGGTCCCTTCTCATTCTGTCTACACCCTCTGGTGTATCTACTCTATTACAGAGCTTTGTGTCATCAGCAAACAGGGAAATTCTGCCTTCTAGGTCCTGCACAATGTCACCGATGAAGATGTTGAATAGGACCGGTCCCAGCACTGATCCCTGTGGTACCCCACTGGTCACTCTTCCCTCTGTGGAGTGACAGCCATGTACCACCACCCTCTGTCTCCTGCTGCCCAGCCAGTTACCTACCCAATGGACTACTGTCCAGCAACAATCACAGAACACACAAAAGTGGCACAGAGTCCTCAGATTTTTTTCTGCAGGCCCAAAATGCATCCTGCTTGTGTGCAGAAAATTGACAAGTGTTAACACAGTGGAATGAGAGTGTTTCAGCACATACAAAGTCCCCCAGAATTAATGGCGCACTCAGTCATGCGCACAGTGGTGGCACAGAGTCCCCAGATTTTTTCTGCAGGCCCAGAATGCATCCTGCTTGTGTGCAGAAAATTGACAAGTGTTAACACAGTAGAATGAGAGTATTTCAGCACATACCCCAGTATAAAATGATGACTGTGAGCATCATGTTGCTGGTCCAATGTGTTCTGCGAGACGATTCGAGCAAATGCAATGTGATCATCTCACCTGGATTGAAGGGTGCCTTTTGGCTGTACATTAATTGGTGAGTGTATATATATATATATATATGATTGTGTATTTTGTAGGTGAGGAGGGGATTGACATGGACATGTACTCATGGTATTGTTCTGCATCACAGGTCACACAGAAACTGTTGGTGTGCACATTCCAGTGCTCAATGAGAATTTTTTGTGCTGAAATTGGAAACAGATAACTCTCAAGCACATGAAGGTAAGTATTTTTTTTGGGGTGGGGAATCATATTTGCAGGTTTGTCTCTAATGGTTTCTTATTTTGTTACTTCTTCACAGATTTCATTGGCATCCTTCTGGAGTCCGGTTGTTAGGATGGTCATGGTCATGTAATGAAATGACTTCTGCGTGTTGCATGTGTGCCCAAGCTCGGGGGAGGGGGTGCTTGATGTTGAAGAACTTTTTTGGATAAGGCCACTTTGACAGAACAACAAAGCATCTGGAAGTTTCCTATAAAAATAAATGAATGACTTCTTAAAACTTAATTGTTGGGTCCCTCCCTGGTTCTCAAATCTCAGTCTAAAGTTAAGTTACATTTCAAACCCACATCTTGTCAATTAACACAACCTGCGTGCAATATTTGCTGCAGTCTTTCCAAAACAATGAAACGGATGAAGGAAAATCTTCATACTTCTCAGAATGTATTTCACATGGATATTACATCACTTCCTCTCTGTACGACACAGCTACAGTACCATTCCCAATGAGTTTTAGCGATGGAGCCTTTTTTTTGTTACCCTGTAAAAGAAACAAAATAAGTGTACCGTATGTGTTTTACCATCGCGGCTCTGAAAAGCTACAGAACACAAAACATACAACTAAAGGAAGTGAAGCAGCATAACAAACATGAGTACACATACTCACTTTATGACTGATGGATGTAGTGGTCCGGACAGACTCAGGCTCAGTGGTGGCAGTGGCTAACATCAGTCCCGGTGGTGGTGGTGGTCTGGGGGTCAGACAGACTCATGGTGGCAGTGGCTAACATCAGTCCCAGTGGTGGTGGTCCGGGGGGCAGACAGACTCAGGCTCAGTGGTGGCAGTGGCTAATACATCAGTCCCAGTGGTGGTGGTCAGGGGGGCAGACAGACTCATGGTGGCAATGGCTGACATCAGTCCCGGTGGTGGTGGTCCAGGGGGCAGACAGACTCAGGTTCAGTGGTGGCAGTGACTAACACATCCACCCAGTGGTGGTGGTCCAGGGGGCAGACAGACTCATGGTGGCAGTGGTGGCAGTGGCTTACATCAGTCCAGTGGTGGTGGTCTGGGGAGCAGACAGACTCAGGCTCAGTGGTGGCAGTGGCTAACATCAGTCCCGGTGGTGGTGGTCTGGAGGGGGAACATCGCCTTTTAAAAACTTCAGTTAAAACCTGCCAACATTAACCACATCATCATTCTCATAAAGAAAGCTGCCCTCACAGTCATCGATGTCTGAAGTCTGACCACTGGGAAATTCTTTCTCCATTGTATCATCATCTACATCAGTGGTGGGCCGTTTCAGGCAGCCACTGCCAGTGCCAACAGGATGCTCCATTTCCACATCAGCAAGAGCACCATGACTAGGCTGGGGTACGAATACCGAGGTTGCAGTCTGTGCTGGTATGTGCCTCTCATTCATTTTAATGAATGTCATCAAACTAACATTTGCAGGAGACAGGTTTGTCCGATGATCCCTGACTATTGCACCTGCTGAGCTGAATACCCTCTCAACACTTACACTGGAAGGTGGGCATGTGAGGTACTTCAGTGCCACTACAGTCGGCTCTGGCCATTCACTGACCTTTCCACTCCAGTACAAAAGAGGATCTTCAGTTATCATCAGATGCCTGTTTTCAGACAAATATGACTCAACCATTCTCTGTGCAACATTAAGTCCGGTTGTTGATGCATCATCCTGTTCTCCCGAATCATTTATTTCACAAATACCCACTTGGGACAAAGCCTCCCAAAGTGGGTTGACGCCAGCCACTTTGGATGACAGACCACCTGGAACTGCAGTCCCCTTCCCCTTGAAGGATATGCTTGATGGTCCTCCAGGTACACCTTCAGCCGGATTATGCTGCTGAGGTTTGCTGACCTTGGCACGTGACTTCTGTGCCTCATGAACCAAGCGCACCAGTTGACCACTGACAGTTTTTAGCTGTTCAGGCCCTCCCTCCAGTACTGATGCAATTCCACGTTTGTATTGTGGGTCCAACATTGTTGCTATGGCAAAGTTGTCACTACGCTGAATGCTCACAATGTGATGATTCTGGTCGAATACTGTCAACATGTGTTGCAGCAACATACTGCTACCACCGTCTCTGGCAACGTCAAGGCTATGCTGTACATTCACCAATGTCTGCCTCAGCACCTGCAGCAGTGGAATTGATTGGCTAATGGAGGCAGACTTGCTACTCACTGCCTGTGTGTCGTGTTCAAAAGGCCACAAAATTGTTATTACAGAGTTCATGAGGCACCACTGTTCAGTCGTCATAGACATGGAGGCCCCAGACCTGTCACGGCTAGTGTGCATAACAAGCTATTCTGAGATGGCTTTGTATTGTTCATACAACCTCTCTGCCATGTATAAAGTGGAGTTCCCTCAGGTGACAACTTTCATCTTCAAGTGGTGCTGAGGCAGGCTGTTTTGTATCTGCAACTGCCGCAGTCGGTCACGGGCCTTTCCAGATCTTGAAAGGTGAGAGCAGATACGTCGTGCAATGGTCAGCATTTCCTATATATCAGGGTGCTTCAGAAACTCCTGAACCACAAGATTCATACAGTGGGCCATGCATGGAACACGAAATAAACCACCATTCATGATGCATTTCACCACATTTGACCCATTGTCACTTGGTATGAACCCAGCTCTCAGGGACAGAGGGTTTTGCCATCTGTCAATTTCAGTCAGTACCACATCCAACATGTTCTCACCAGTGTGTGAATAGGTCAAATTGTGCATAGCAATCGTTGCATGCTGTCGAATTCCTGGAAGATTGCTACCACGACAATCCACCTTACTGCACTGATTATTCACACTACCAACATCACAAACAACCCCCGGCACCTGCGCCCAGTGTGCAGTTATATACAAATATGAACTCCCCACTGTTTTGCCACTTGTCCACATATCCATACTTAAATGGATGAATGCAGAGGAGGAATGTTGAAGGACATGTCTTACTGAGTCGGACACAGTGCGGAACAACTCAGGGACAGCACGGGTAGAAAAGCATGTCCTGGATGGGACTTTCCATTTTGGACAGGCACGTGCAGCAAACCGCCAGAACCCAGAATTCTCCACAAGAGAGAAGGGCAAAAGATCAATTGCCAGCATTTCCGCTACAGCAGCATTTAGTTCACGTGACACTGTATGATTCACGGGGTACTTCAGCTTATGCGCAAAAACACTCTGTAACGTGGGCTGACTTAAACGTTTTACATGGGGTGTGTTGATCACAAATGGTTGTGCTCTGTGATGAATGGCATTGGCAGGGGGTGGAGTGTGGACATTTGATGAAGACAGTTGCATAGGTGATGATGATAAACCCAGAAATGCTGTTATTTTGCCAGATTTGCCAACCGGAGTTGATGTACCACTTGCACTAGACATACTGCATTCACCACCACCACCACCACCACAAAAACTGCTATTCTCACCAGCACTGGACAACATTTCAAAGTCATTATGGTCCTCCACCTCATCATGCCTGTAGTAATCCTCTGCTCTTATTACCGCACTACTGCACACGTTTAATTTCCTACTGAACTTAACAGTCATGGAAGGGGATAACACACTGGTTATGGTTGCCGGTGATGTGGGTGAATGCCCCACTGTGGTATTAGCTGCCAGCTTGTGCTGGGTCCACAGTGCCATGTGCCTATTCTTAAGATGCGTATGCTGTCCTCCTGTGCCCAGATGGCTCCCCTTTTTACCTCGACTCACATGCAGATGGCAAACCTGGTAGATTGCAACTGAATCATCATTTGCATCTTGAACTAAAAATCCCAAACAAGGGATTGTGATGCTCTGCTTTTAGCATGTCTATGATGTGGCTTATTTAAGTCCGTTATTTTAAGCACGTAAGTTGGGGGGGCACATGATGTTTCGGACACTGCACACCTGGACTGCAACTGACCACCATGACTACCTATCATATTGATTACTGGGCCATCATCATCATCATCAACTAAAACCGGTAGATCACAAGTTTTCACGGGGTGGGGATTCCTGCAAACAGACTCAGACACAGCCACTTTGAATTTCTTTTTCTCCGATTCCCACCTGAGGTCAATTACATCATCATCATATTCATCAACGTCCCACACATCGACATCTTCTGCTTGGATGCTAGCATGTGGACTGCATGTTGCAACAACAGCAACATCATTATCTTCACATTCATCATCAGCATCTACACCACCATCACCTGATATTTTTTCACCACACTGTGAATCACTGCATGGAAAATGCGTGCCGTTAAGTGCCACAGTGAACAGAATATCACATTGTATGCTATCATTGACATGATTATCAGAATCCTCAGGTTCAGTTACTGGGATGTTACTGGGAAGTATGAAATCATCTACACTGCCACTCACTTGCATTGCTTCACACTCAGTATTTTTGGATACAGTACACTGATCAGAATTAGAACTTGATGCAACAATACTAATACTACTTCCACCACCACTAACACTAGTAACACTAACACCACCAGCTGGGAAAACATCATCTCCTCCAACTATGAGTGAAGCTATTGATTGGGCTGTAAAAAACATTGCACGAGAAATACCTTTCCTCACATCAGCAATGCACTTCAGTGTCTGCATACTAGTACCACGCCCACAGATCATCTTACTGCCAATATTGCCATGGCGAGAAACAGCTTTGCTTGCACGTCTCTTTGCAGGCATTTTGAGGTATTAACCACAATATTATAGCCAAATTCAGATTTTGATACATTCACTCTCTGATTGGAGGGACGCTGGATGTGAAGCCAAATAAACAACTGTGGCTTCAGCAACAGAACAAGGGAAAAATCCTTGCATGGTACAACCATTCCATTAAGAAACATAGTATATGTAAACAGAAGCTATTTACACAATTAAAAAACTGTCAGTTAGATCAGAAAGAGGGAATACTATTAAAATATAGGAAGGCAGTTAAGGACTTTAAGAAATCAATCACACTGGCCACACGGAATTTGGAATTCAAAATTGCACACTCTAAAGATTCTCACAAAAGTCTATATTCATACTTAAATGGGAAAAAGGGAGATACTAGAAGTGTAGGACCACTAATCAAAGATAATACCACTATTATTTCAGATAAGGTGACTGCTATTGAATTTAATAAATACTTCTGCTCAGTCTTTGAGCATGGTACACAGTTTGTACCGCCGGTTCATATATGTAAAAAACTTGATTATACTATTACACTTCAGGAAACACAAGAACTTCTAGGTACACTGAAAAAAACAATAAGCCCTGGTCCAGACAATATAACCTCCAAATTTCTTATAGGAACATCTGATTCTATTGCCTTACTACTTACCATCATTTTTAATAAATCCCTTAAGGAATCCAGGGTCCCCTCAGATTGGTTAGTAGCTACTGTTACCCCTATCTTCAAACAAGGACTACACTTTAAAGCAGAAAACTATAGGCATATCAGTCTCACCTCAATACCCTGTAAATTATTGGCAAAAGAGATTAAATTCCTTATTGAAGAAGAAATGCAGTTCTTAAATATCACAGATAAATTGCAGCATAGGTTCAAATCAGGTTATTCATGCACAACTAATTTGCTTTCTTTTTATGACAATATTAGTAAATACTTGGATTTCAATAACCCAGTTGATGTTATATTACTTGATTATAGCAATGCTTTTGATAAAGTATCACATTCTATACTAATAAATAAGCTCATTAAATTAGGATTTTCACTTGGTTTTGTCATGGGTCCATAATTGGTTAAATAATAGAACTCAGAGGGTTAGGGTGAATGGGGAACTTTCAGATAGGAGAAGGGTGTCAAGTGGTGTTCCCCAAGGTTCCATTCTGGGACCAACACTTTTCAGTATTTTTATCAGTGACTTAACTATTTCATCAAATAATATAATTTCAAAATTTGCAGTTGATACCAAGCTGGGGGGGGATGTGTTGACAGTGAGATTAATAAAAACAACCTAAAACATGATCTTGCTAGTACTGAATGTTGGGCAAATATCAATCGAATGTTTTTTAATGTTTCAAAATGTGCAGTTTTACATATGGGTAGAAAAAATCCCAAACAGACATATTTTCTTAACAACATCATTATTAGAGAATCAACTATGGAAAAGGATCTGGGTATACTAGTAAATAATAAACTGTCATCTACTGATCATTGTAATAAATTGGCCAATCAAGCCAATGCGCTTCTTCGAAGAAAATTGTCACTAAATCTGAGGAATGCATTATGTCCCTTTAAAAATCTCATGTCAGACCATACACTGATTATGGATCACCTTTTTGGAGTCCCTATTTGATCGCAGATATCTCCAGAATAGAACAGATACAGCGAAGGGCAACAAAACTTGTACCACATCTCACCCAGTTAGACTATGAAACTAGACTTCAAAAAATAGGATTGTATTCACTTAGTCTTAGAAGAACAAGAGGTGATCTTCTTCAGCTGTTTAAGATTGTTCATTCTCCAACCCTAATGGAACTATGTGGAATTTCATTTACATCTACGAAAATTGTGGCAAGATGTCATAATAAACAAATTGAAATTGAGCGGACTAAAACAAATAAAACACAGCAATTTTTCACAGTTAGAGCACCCAGAATCTGGAATATTTTGCCACAAGACATTATTGACTGTGACCATATAAACAACTTTAAAAATAAACTTGACAAATTCCTTTTAAATTAACTTGATGGGCATAATGATCCACAAGGTGTGGAGGACAATCTCAATGGGCTCAGACCTTCTTTTGTCCACTAACCGAGAGTAACCGAGAGTAAGAGACTACTCTGAGACTGTCACAGAATTAAAATAACTTCAGTAACCAGTGGTGCTGATGAGGTCACAAAAACAATTCAATCTGGTTAAAAATACCTTTTGAACGTGGAGGTGGGGGGCACCGAATGCAGACAGTGCAGATTGTTACGGCACTACAAGCAGCAAAACTAAGAATGGATACCACTATGGCAGTACAAAATCGGGCAGCTGCAGTGGATAGCAGGTTCACACTGCTGCACCTGCAAAGGCTGCAATTACACTAGTCTGTGGCACAATAAAATGTGTATTATTTGATGCATGCAACACTGCACGCACACACACACACACACATATGAACAGTTTGTGTACAATGCTGAATGAGGAATGCGTAGCAAATGCAAAAGTTCAGTACTATGCCACGTTATGTATTGTAAATGTGTAATGTAGACAACCTGAACTTATGAACTGCTGCACCACATCCACACAACAAACAGCAAGAACATTTCTACTATTACTGACAACATTACTGTGTGTACATTAACACAGTCAGTTATATAACAAAAATCTAACCAAAAAACGAAGAAATCACTATTTCTCCAACTTAAATCTACCTACACCACAGATACGCCCCTCCCCCAAAGCACACTTTCATTGTCTTTCACCACACACACTCAATGTTGTAAATTAACATTCAAAAGCCACACAAAAACAAAAACGCTCGATGATATCAGCACAGGAGGGTTTCCTACAATCGATGAACTAAAGTTGGATCCCCAAAAAAAATGCAAAAATGCTTTTTGAATAGCTTTTACAAGATTCCTGTCACAGACGGCTATCAGAGCACACTGTCTCCTACTCCTTCCCACTCATACTACCCCAAAATGAGGCTGTGCAGATCAATATAGAGCTCACGTGACTTGAAATCCCATGAATCACTGCAAAATTCACCTTTGAAGCTCAAAAACAAGGCAAAGTGAGGCAAAGTGCACTGCCTGCAATGTACTTCGCCTTAAATTTGGCAGAGTAGTGGTCTGGGGAGGCAGAGTAATGCAAAATCATTGTTTCCAAAATCATTGTTTCCATTGTTTCCTCATTATAACGCGAAGTACTCCGCTTCGCATTGCGGAGCACTCTGCGAATCCGCCTTTGCTCCATGAATCACTTTGTGAAGTGGATTGAGTCCACTTCGCCAACCACTAGTTATATGAGAGCTTGATAAAAAAAAAAAATGACTCCCATAATGCAAAGTTTACCTCTGGTTTCCAAAGCCAAATCAGGGAGTGCACAAAAAAATCAGCAAATGCAGTCATAGGCATTCTGGCTAAAAATAAACTATTGAGGCTTTGGCTTGAACACTTAGATAACAGTGCCAGGATGAGAAATGTTTGGATCCTCCAAGTATCTGAGGGAGCCAAAAAGGCAGGATCTTCCTGAGTTTATAAAAAATTTGGTGGATTCTAGCCTGGGACTTACAATCAGACAGCATTTGATCAAAGCTTCCAGAATCTCCCTGAAATAGAAACCCATGAACATGGAGTAAAGTAGAATGATCCTCATAGTAACAGCAGCATCTCATATTAAAGACACCATCTTACTGGTTGCAAAACAGAAGAGACAGATACACCTACAAGACAGCTTTACAACTCACAGATTTACTATTTTCCATACTTGACTTATACAATGAGGCAGAGGAGGAAAGATTTTGAAGGGGTCAGGATTGAACTTTGTACTTCAGGCATCACACACACCATGCAGTTCCCTGCCCATTTACCAGTAAGCTATGTGGGCAAACATATCTGTATACAGACCCAGTGGAAACTGATAAGAGACTTGAACTAATTAAACAAGATTTTACCCAAAGAGAGAAAGCTAGTGAGCCTGAAGTGGAAGATTGGACTGCTTCTGGGACTTTTTCCCTGTATGCCTTTCAAATTTAATCAGTAAGGTGCTTTGAAATGGGCTAAAAT
The DNA here is from genome assembly GCA_016271365.2 of Neoceratodus forsteri. NCBI lineage: Eukaryota > Metazoa > Chordata > Ceratodontiformes > Ceratodontidae > Neoceratodus > Neoceratodus forsteri. The sequence goes on from CM057459.1 coordinate 743,677,556, forward strand.
GTAATATTGGGTAGCTTGTCAGTTTATCCATAATCCTATTGGCATCCTACTATTTCTGGCAAACCACTACAATCTCTTCAGCGATCTGAGGACTCTCCTCTACCCCTGCACTTATTACCTATCTTACCTGACCTCCCCTCTCTATTCTCCAAAAAAAAAAAAGCCTTACACTTCTGTCCTTCAGCTACATCTTACCTCCTCACCCCCTTTAATCCCTTTCCTATTCCCTTGGCTGCTCTATTTTCCACAAACTCTTGCTACTATGCAATTACCCTCCCCTCTCTAATCTAATTCTCGACTACTAATGTTACACAAGAAAATGTAGTTTGCATGTACCGTGTTATGCCCTAAGTCGAGCAGGATGTTCCATATGAACCTAAACTGTATTTTATTTTATCTACTGTGATGCTCTTTTTGTAGCCCAAGTATTGATTTCCTTGTCTGTATACATGTACCAGGACCTCCTTGTGAATGAGCTTGCTCAATGTAGTTTTTCAGCAATAAACTTGAACTTACTGGAGAGATGGGAGTTAAACCAATATGCCTTGTAAGTACTGTACGTATGGATGCCCGAGAACTGCTTTAGAAAAAGCTAAATAAAATGCTGATTTGCTTTTTGTCACTGCAGACCGATTGAAACATGAGGGAAGCCAAACTTCCCAAGATGGCCCAGCACTTTGGCAAGTTTACCACACTATATGCATGGCATGGAAGGTCAAGGGGCACACTGCTCGAACTACTAGCTGTTGACCCCACTGAGCACCTGCTCAACCACAAGATCACTACATACATTACATTTTGTAAGCTAGTGCTATGAAAGTTTTTGCAAGTACTATAGTTCTGCCATGAATGGTGTTTCTACATTGTTTAAATTAAAATATTCAGTGTTTTTGCTAATTCAAAACATACTGTTACTTATAACTGAGTTATTTGGTCAACTATTGTTATTCAAGGAGGTTTTGAAGTCCCTTTAGGTTGCTGTCTTATAACTGACTGAATGTACTGTATATTTCCTTACGGTAAAGGTCTAATACTAATGAAGTTCAACTATCTCTTTTGGTTTTTGCATGGACTCTGTTGCCACAGATGATGGCATATTACAGGTGGTACTTCATGAACTTTCCAAATTTCCTATATTTATTTAGCCTTTGTTAACCAGATAAGCACACTAGACAAAACAGATGCCTATTTTCAGGTGCAACCCAAGAGGTTACTAGGAGATAAGGATGCAGATTACAAAACAGAGCTCAGGTAGATGAATATACAGATATTTCAAAGATGTGGCAGGAGAGGCAAATTAAAAAAAAAGCATACAGTTACATACACTGGAGCAGGTAACTTCGTATACAGATATTTCAAACTGTGAACAGAGAGGCAAATTTCAAATACCATTTCAATACTGTTTCAAATACCATTAGAGTGCAAGCATGAGGAACACTGTGGGCAGGTAGGGCTAGGAAGATAGCTGAGCTCAGTGTCCGGGTAGGTGCCCCTCAAAGAGGACCAGTGGTATTCAGTGTGTCATTTGTTTAGGAGGGCCACTGGCAACATTAAGTGCAACTGCAGACTGAGGAGAGCAGCAAGTGATCCCAGATGGAGTTCCATAAACAGGTATGGGAGAGTGTAGTGTGAACAAGAGCAGGAACGGCGTTCCATAATTTTGGAGCACAAGACAAATGCTCTGTCACCCATTTGGGTGTAGGTATTGGGGTCCTGGAATATCGCAGGACCATGTGACATTAGGGAGTAGAAGGAGGTGACAGGTTTGAGGAACTCTGCCAGAACAGGAGGAGTGGCCTTTCTTACTACTTTATCAGTGAAACAACCTAGGACAAAGCTATGATGCTGGCCCAGTGGAAGACAGGTAAGCTTATTGTAAAGGCTGAAGTGGTGGATGAGATGCTGGACTGCAAGGGCAAAATGGCATATATTATTGTAGGCCACGTCACATTTTAAGAGGTGAGTTTTAGCAGCATAAGCAAATGTGATGAGACCATAGCAGAGCATGGGAAGACCCCCCCCCCACCAGGGCAATACACGCAGTGGGGGTGAGACTTTTTTTTGCTCTGAAAGCCAAGCCCAACTTGCTATTTATAGGTCCACATACAAGGAGAATATGCTGGGAGAGGTCAAGCTGAAGGTCGAAGGTAACTCCCAAGTATTTGACCGAGCTTGCGACCATCGTGGGGGAACCATCAGTGCCGGTAATATGCAGGGGCACAGTGGACGCTTTTAACTTAGCCAGGGAATCCAAGAGCATGGCCTGAGTTTTCTTTAAATTGAGGATGAGCCTATTTTTCTTTTATCCAGGACTGTATATTGCTAAAGTCAAAGTTAAGGTGCCTGTTGATGACACTAGTGTCACAGGAGTGAGTAAGGATGACCCGGCCATCTGCATATAAGGTGGCACTGCAGTGGGATGGTACAGTGGGGAGATTGTTTACAAATAGGGAGAAAAGAATGGGCCCAAGGACAGACCCCTGGGGAACTCCAGATTTAACTGGGGTGAGCTCAGAGAGGGCCTTGTTAAATTTTGTAAGTTGCTGGCGCCCTTGGAGGTAATTGGAAAACCACCCAAGGACGGGGGGGATAAGCCAAGGGACCGGAGTTGCGAACACAGAAGTGCATGATCAACCAGGTCGAAGGCCTTAGAAAGATCAATGAAGATTGCACCAGTGAGTTTGCCTTGATCCATGGCAGCTCTGCTCTCAGAGCTAATCTTAGCAAGGGCAGAGAAGGTGTTGTAGCCCTTATGAAAGCCATGTTGAGCAGGTATCAGCAACTCATGTGACTGGATATAGTCAGAAAGTTGAGAAGCAACAACTTTTTCAAGGAGTTTGTTGATGGCTTATAAGATGTCAATGGGCCAGTAGTTTTCAAGGTTTTCATGGTCACCTTGTTTGAGAACCAGGACCACCCTTGACACCTTCCAAAGGTCAGAGATAACCCCAGAGGAGAGCGACGAGTCAAAGATATGGAAGATGGGTAACGCAATAAGGTGGAGGAGTCTGGGTTCCAGGTTGTCATGCCCAGCACTTGAGTGAGGGGAGAGACCAGAGAGCAGTCGCTACATCTCAAACCTGGACACAGCCTTGAAATTAAATGAGGGGCTAGGGACAGATTCTGACTGGGAGCAGTGAGGTACACCTTGGTTACCGGGGTCAGGATGAGGAAATAGGGAGGTATATGCAGACAGGTCAGAGAAGTGAGAATTAAAGGCATTAGCAATCTTGAGTGGATTGTTACAATTTGTACCACCAATAGTCATGTCTGAGACATCTCCTTTAGAGGACCCACTGACTATGTTTTTGATATTTTACCAAGAAATTCCTGGGGTCTCTGGCTGTGAATAGCAGGGCAGATTTGCAGAAATTATTCTTTGCTGACCTAATAGCCTTTTTGCACACATTTATGAGACATCTGTCTTCCTGGTAAATAGATATGTCATGCGAGGCCTTGAACCTAGCCCAGCATTTATCGCTAGACTTCATAAGTGTGAGTAGGCTATCATGGAGCCATTTGGTAACAGTACCCCTTACTCTCCTTTTTATAAGAGGGGTGTGCTTGTCTTGCAGGGCAGTAAAGATGGCAAGAAAAATGCTTAGGGCAGTAGAATTGTCAGGAGATTCCAGTACTGAGGACCAATCTGTGTGTACCAAGTCTGCATGGAGGGATTCCAAGTTAAAGTTGGAGAAATCCCTCATAAGGAGGATTTTATGTGGAATCCTTGGTGGGGAGACCTTCCAGACACAGAAGATAGGGATGTGATCAGAGATACAGTCCGGGAATGTACCAGAGAAGGCCACCCTCTCTGGTCAGTTTGACATCACCCAATCAAGGAGAGTACTCCCCCCCCCCCATTGTGGAAAACCTGGTAGGTTCCCAGATAAATTGAGAGAGGGAGAGCCCGGCCACCAGGGGCTCATATTGTCTAGCATTACCCCCTAACCAATTGAGGTTAAGGTCGCCTAGTAGCAGCAGCTCATTCTCATGGACCACAGGAGTAATGGAGTCAAGGAGGTATGTTAAACCTTGCACACTACCCTTGGGAGGATTGTATATGCAGACTGAATGCAGTTTTTTTGTATTGCCCAGCAGAAGAAGCACATGAAGGAACTCACATAATGGCAGGGAGGGCAGCTGGTAGGGTATGGAGGATACATTCAGGTGATTTTTGTAATAGATCTGTATCCCACCCCCTCACTTTTTACCAGCACGGTCAAGTCTGATTTGGTTGAAACTAGGAAGAGCACATGCAGCATCGGGGGTAGTGGTCTTCAACCATGTTTTGGTAACCCCAAGGATGTCAGGCTTATAGTGACTAACCCAAGCAGTAAGTTCAGCTAGGTTTGGCATGAGGCTATGAATGTTTAGGTGTGCTACTTTCAAGTCTTTGGTGGATAGCCAGCTGGGGGGGGGGCTGGAGAAGTTAGAGGAGACATGCGGAGATGGGGGACCAGGGTTAAGCTCTATGTCCCCCGATAGGACAAGTAGGCATAAAATAAGTGCAGTAAGGCAGTAATACTTACACTGAAATAAATTCAAGACAACAACTTTACAGACTAGGTGATTTAAATCTGGGGGTTGGCGCCAAAAAACTCAGACTCCAGCTCCTTTACCAATACTCTAGCACCGGCTCTTAAGGTAACTCTTAGGAACAGGCTGTTCAGGCAACATGATTAGGGGAATTATCTTTAAGTAGAAAACTATCTTCACTACTGGCAAATTAAAGTTAAAACTAAGAAAAGTCAACCCCAAAAACAGAATCAATACTAATTACTTACACAGGTCCATAAAGTAATAATTCAGTTCAGTGTAGTCTAGAAAATAACCTCCTTGTTTCAAGGAAGCTGTGGCTGCTTTCTCACTCTCTCTGTCTCCTATTTAGTCCATGGTCACTGCTGCAGGGGTAAATTTTCAGGACTTTTATGAATGGAGTCTGCATGGACTTGTTTTCTGCTTATTTTTTTTAAACTCAGTTATTTATTGTCATACAAGTACATTTGTTACATCAATTACGCCCACAGTGGCATCTCATAAAATAGTGCAGTGCATCAATCTATTGAATTGATACCCACCTAACTTTATCTAGGGCTAGTATTTCTAAGCAATGCAATCTATCTTAGATACAGTTGTGACACCTCTATCGATATTCTATGACTCCAACTCTGTCTCTAGTTGATTTGCTTAAAGGCTTACCTGTTCCCTGCTGGTTCAAAGTTTTGTTCCTCTGCCTCAGCCTGAGCTGCAGAAGAGAGACAGATCTGATCCTACTTGTTATTCTTCAACCCCTCCAGTTCTGGGAAGTGAATCCAAAGAACAACATGTAGTGCATCATACCCACATCCCCCTGGATTTCAATTTTTCAAGGGACAAATGGATAAGTCCACCTGGAAATGTAGGCATGAGGAATGACATCATCATACTGAGTGAAGCAGCAACTTTTGTATCCTTTTATTTTCCTAACATATTACTGTTCTTTGTATTCCATACTTTAGATTTTACACAGTGAGATTATTATCACTGTAGTGAAAGAAAGAACTAATGCTTGCCGGGTCCTATTTCCTGCAGTTGCCCAGAGGCTTATTATTTCAAGCCAGTTAGTGCAATGCAATCATTAAGTACTGGATTAATGTAGATGGGTATAATATTATTATGACTTTCTTATACTAGCGTATGTCTTGTTTTCTTTTTACTCTCTGGACCAACACTGTTGATTCTAACTTTTCAACCGTTGCCTTGTACAGCAGAACTTAGAGCACAACAGGAGCTCTGGCATAATAAACAACTCTGAAAAGAAAACAAAACATTTGTCTGGGTGTCTATTTAAAGGAGTAGTACACCCAGAATATGCAAAAAAAATGTTATGCAGAATGTTTTGATTTGTGTGTGACATCCTAGTGTGTCCTTCCCTCTGTTTGCCATTAGGAGTGTTTCCTAAATTAGCCTGCTAGCTTTATGGCAGTTTTACTACAATGCATCCTGTCTCACGTGACAGTGATGTAGCAGAGACCATAGATTCAACTGCAAGCACTGCTTTAGAATTAGTTCACAACAGCAGAGCTGTGTAACATTTCTTATCCAGTGTGCACAAATGGCTACGTGTACAGTTTAGCAGATACTTGAGAGCCGAGTGGGTTTTCTGTAAGAAAATAGCTACTAAATAGCTCTAATTCAGCATTTTTGTTTTCTAGCTGTGTCAGGTGTAACTAGCAGGAGTGAGGCCCTGTCCACACTACACCAGAGCCACCCCTCTGTAACATTACAGGGGGTCCAAACAGTTACCGTAATGGCTTGTGTTTACACCTGTAACTTTACAGGAGGCGTTTCCATAACCGTTGTCGAAACCACTCGTGAGGTGGTTTCAACAACAGTTATGGAACCGGATCCACCACTGTACCATTACCGGCTGTAGTGTGGACACGTGAGAGTGGTCCCCAGCAGTGCCTGTACTGCAGCATGAGCTGCATTGTGGGATCGGGTGCCGACTGTAACGGGCACCCAGCACCCGCAGTGTGGACCGGCAGTAACGGACCCATACCAAACACTGCCGCAGTGTGGACTCACTGTACCACTTACTGGCCATAATGGTTTGCAACCGTTACCGGGTCGTAGCATTGTAGTGTGGACAGGGCCTAAGTGCTTTGATTTTAAAACTTTTAATTTCATCAAACTACACACAACCATAAAAAGCATATAAATCACCCCAGATTGTCAGTGCTATAATTAGTAGACTCTAGCTGTTTTCTTACAGAAAACCCCACTCAGTTAGCTCTCAAGTATTTGCTAAACTGTAAATGTATGTACCAGCATTCTATTAGGTAGAACCGATAGTTAGTGCTGATTTTGCTCTGTGACATGATTTTCAAATTTTTTCTGTTTTACAAATGTGAAATATTTTTTAATAAAGTAATTGTTTCTTATTAAAGATAAGTGTATCTGTGTGAGTTATTTAATTAGCTTGCCATACAAGTTTAAAATCAAAACACTTACTCCTGCTAGCTAGACCTGACACACATGGAAAACAAAAATACTGAATTAGAGCTATTTAGTAGCTGTTTTCTTGTAGAAAACTTACTCAGTTAGCTCTCAAGTATCTGCTAAACTGCACATGTAGCCATTTGTGCACACTGGATAAGAAAAGTTACACAGCTCTGCTGTTGTGAACTAATTCTAAAGCAGTGCTTGCAGCTGAATCTATGGTCTCTGCTACATTACTGTCACGTGAAACAGGATACATTGTAGGAACAAGAAAAGCAATAAATCTGACTCAGATGGAGATCCCCAGGGGTTGGAAAACTACCATAAAGCTAGTAGGCTAATTTAGGAAAAACTCCTAATAACAGACAGAGGGAAGGACACACTAGGACTTCACATACAAATCAAAACATTCTGCTCAACATGTTTTTTGCAAATTCTGGGTGGGCTACTCCTTTAAGGTTGTCCTCTTTATGCCACATATTGGCCAATGCATTCTATGTAGCCTATGTATTACTTCTGTGGCTGGGAGTCTGCTCTTTCTAATTTATAACTTTTTTGCATACTAGGGGTTCTCTTATATGGACAGGCCAGAGCATTTCTCAACCTCTTTTTAAAGTGGTCACCAGGTTCAGGGTACAGGCATCTTACGTTCTTATTCCCCTGTCCCATCTTCCCCCCTCCTCCCCTTGAGATTTCCCTGGTTCAACCATTTGGTCCATAATTCTATGTGTTTCTCTGTAGTTAATCTCAGTTGGGTTGTCAGTCCTTCCATTCTCTCAATATTGGCTACCCTTGTCATCCAGGACTCAATGGAGGGGAGAGTACTTGGCATCCAGTTCGTTGTGATTCCCTTCTGGGCTGCTAGGCACAGCGTTCCCAGCAAAGCCTATTGTTTTTGATTCCCCAGCCCCCTTACTGGTAGACCCAAGATCAAGGTGGTGAAGTCATGTGGAATTTGTGTCTCCCATAACTCATTGATGTAATCGTGAATTTGTGCCCAATATTCAGTGATCTTGGGACAACCCCAGAATATGTGGTAGTGCATGCCCTGCTGCCCACACCCTCTCCAGCACAAGTCAGTGTTTCCTCTCTTGAAATGCTTTGTGATGGTGGGTGTGTGTAAAAACCTAGACAGGCACTTCCATCTAAATTCCCTCCAACTCGGCAAGGCTGTCATTCTCCATTCTCTTGTCCAGGAGAGCCTCCACTGGTCTCCTGGAATCTGGAGTGCTGATTCCTTCTCCCAGTTGGTTCTTAGGATCTCTAATGTAGAGTTCTCCTCCCCCAACAGGACCTTATATGCTCCCGCCAGAGTTTTACCCTTTTTTTGGAGCCTCGCTTCCCAATAAAGAAAATTTTCTAGGAGTGTTAGGTCTCTATTCACCGTAACTGACATTTCCTCAGTGTTCAGGTAGTGTCTAATATGGAGATATCAGTGGAAGTGTTCCCTAGGTAAAGCAAACTTCTCCTGGAGGTACCCAAATGGAACCACCTCATTATTAGAGAAAAGGGATTGAAACCACACCAAGGGAGACCCTGTTCCACCTGGCATACTCTCGGTCCAGGCGTGGGGGTATGAAGTTAGTGTCACCCACTATCAAGGTAAGTGGGCCTATGCCTTCTGGTGTTTGGGTGAGCTTTCTGGCTTTGAAGAGCACTTTCAGTGTGAACTTAGTCCAAGGGTTCTAGAGGCTTCTCCACACCTTACAGGTGAGGGGGGCATGCGGGAGAGTGTGCGGGGGGACAAGGGTTGACTGGGCCCCCTCAATTCCTCTCCAGCCGGTGTCACCTCTTTGTTTGACCCAAGTCACCACCGGCACCTACTGGGCAGCCAGGAAGTATAATTTTAGATCTGGGAGGGCTAATCCTCCCCTTTCCCGGGGCAGTGTTAATGTACTTTTACGGACTCTGTTTCTCCCCTTTTTCAAAATGAAGGTCCTTATGCTTATGTTCATCTTTTTGAGAAAGTGTTTGGTGATATTTAGTGGCAGGGCCTGGAACAGGAATATGAGTCATGGGAGAATATTTATTTTGATTGTGTCGACTCTGCCCATCAGTGAAAGTGGTAGGGCATCCCACCTGGCCAGGTCTAAATCAATTTCAGTCCATACCATCTCATAATTCAATTTAAATAGGGAAGACAAGTTGGGGGAAATTCTGACTCCCAGGTATTTTACCATATTATTTAGGGCCCATTTAAACAGAAAGTTCTGGAGTGCTCCTGGTGGGAGGGGGCCTCCCATCTTGATCTCCTCCAACTTGTCCAGGTTGATTTTATAACCTGAGATCTGTCCGTATACCTCTAGTTCTTGCAGTAATACCAGAAGGGACAGTTGGGGGGAGGTGAGGTAAAACAGTGAGTCATTTGCATACAGAGATATCTTATGGGTTTTGCCACCAACCCAGACACCCTTTATATCTTTGTTTTGTGTCACTGCCCTTGCCAGTGACTCTATGCAGAGTGCAAACAAAAAGGGGGGACAAAGAGCATCCCTGTCTTGTTTCCCTCATCAGGCATATTCGGTCAGTTGTGAGACCATTTATTCTTACAGTGGCCTGGAGGGCTGTGTACAATGCGGACACACTATCCCAAAATGTTTGCCCAAACCCCATCTCGTCTATAGTCCTGTGCAGGAACCTCCAGTCCACCCTGTCAAGGGCCTTCTTAGCATCCATAAAAAGTGCGAAAGTTGGGTCTTTTAATTTGCATTGGTAAGAGATTAGATTAAGGAGTCTCTGAACGTTATCATGTATAAGGTGGCCATTTATAAATCGCATCTGATCAGGGTGGACCAGGGTACCCTCACAGGTCTGTAGTCTATGAGCCAAAATGGAGGCAAATAGTTTTTGGTCAACATTTAATAAAGAAATCGGCCTATTGGAGCCACAATGTTTTGGGTGTTTCCCCTGTTTGTGTATGACTGAGATTTTGGCACACTGCCAGTTTGGAGGGTTCCCTCTCTCTCCTGTAACCCCCTATATACTGGGCCCAGGTGTGGAAGCAATGCCTCCCCAAATCTAGTGTAGAATTTGGATGCTATGCCATCAGGACCCAGTGCTTTGCCTTTCTTTAGGTCTTGAATATTTTGGGCAATCGCTATGTCTGCTACGGGGACCTCCACTTTTTCTAGATTTTCCAGGGACAGCCTGTCCATTTTTACTCTTGCAAAATAGGCATCCAGCTTTTTCCTATAATTGTCCCTATGTTCCTGTGTGTGTAACTTCTGGTAGTATTGCTTAAACTCTCTCCCGATTGCTACTGGATCATTTACCTCTTGGTGGGTGCCTCCCATTTGCTTAATCCAGGGAACCAATCTAGCTGCCACTTCCTTTCTGAGTTGACACGCTAGAATTCTTCCTGCTCTGTTTCCTGCCTCGTAAAATCTCTGCTTTGAGTATCTGAGCTGCCCCTCTATTGCCTCATCTACAAGTTTGCTCTGGTTCTGTCTCTGTTCCTCTAATTTATTCCAAATTTCTTGGTCTAACGCAATCTTGTGCTCTGCTTCTAAATCAAAGATTTGTTCCTCCAACCTGACCCACTCCTTTAATCTAGCTTTCTTCCTACCTGAGGTGAAACTAATTATTCAGCCCATTATCATGGCTTTGAAGCCATCCCACCATATAGCCTTTGAGATGTCCTGAGTGGGGTTTGTTGTAACATACTCCCTCAGGCCTTCATTGACCATGTCCTCAAACCCCTCTAGGTTCAACAAAGAGACATTAAGTCTCCAACTTGAGTTTCCTACCTTTGGAGCTGCATTTAATCTTAAAGTCACCATGCTGTGGTCTGAGAGGGTCCCTGGTTTGATGTGGGCCTCTTCTACTGTATGAAGCCAGTCTGGGGAAACAAACACTAGATCTAGTCTCAAGTAGGTTTGATGTGGGGATGACCAGAATGTATAGTCCCTGACCCTGGGGTTGAGGTGTTGCCAGGCTTCCAAGAGGTCCAGATCCCTAGTTACCTTCCATAAACTTTTTGCTGCCTGTGTGTGGCCCCCTCCTCCCTGTCCAGAACGATCGAAGGCTGAATCCAGGACAATGTTAAAGTCCCCGACTACCACATATAGCTCCCCCGGTGACACAGCCACCATCAGCAGCACTCTCTCTCAAGAAATCTTCCATTATCCCCATCTGCATTAAGGGCATATAGATTCATTAGGGTACATGGTACAGACCTGTATTTCCCTATGACAATTGGGTATCTTCCCTCTGGGTCTTGTTGGATGTCCTGCACTTCTAGCGGGGTATCTTTATGCACCAAGATCATCACCCATCTCCTGTGCAGGTGTGCACAATAAGGGGCATAAAACACTTGTCCCATTCATGCCCTTTTCAGCTTCTGACTCTCCAGGGTCATGAGGTGTGTCTCCTGGAGAAATGCTATCTCTGCCCTTGCCTTCCAGAGTTCATTCAATACACTTGTTTGTTTAACAGGGCTATTAAGGCCTCTAAAATTGTATGTCACCAATACCCCCACAGCCATATTTATTTTTTACATTGCCCTCTTGTTATGCTGTGTGACCCCCAGACTGGTGGTCCCAACAATAAGAATTTACATTCTGACAAAACCAAACTATGTTCACACATTTTTGTCTTCCAATGTTCTTGTTGCACCCTGAGAGCCTGCCTGCTGTATCTGGCCCTCTAGGGTGAGGCTCACTACCCTTGAGCCTTGCGCTACTCATGTGCTTTTTAGTCACTGTTGTCTCTCCCTCCATCTTGGCAACTATAGATGGTCAATGCTATCCCAGTTTGCTGACTATCTTTGTGCTGCATTTTTTTTTTTGTTACTCACTTCTCCCCCCCGGAATTCGACTTAGTTGTACCACGCCAGGAAAGGGAGAACTCTCTGCATTAATGGGGAGTCTGTGAAAAGCCGGCCTTGACTCCCTCCCCAGTGTCTTCCATGCCCCCCCCCCACAGACCAACTTCAAGGAGCCAACTTTCATCATATAGTCAAGGCCCCCTGTTTCCTGCAGCAAACTGATGTAACTTCTGCGGCAGAGACTCTGAACTTCTGCAGCACTGGTAGGTCAAGTTATGTGGCAAGGTTTAAAGTTCTGTGGCACATTTATATATAAATAATACAGAGCCAGTGTTACAGTTTTGGGGGAACCCAGCAAGGATGACCTCTGAGGAGGATCCCTGACTTCCACCACATAAATGTAAGTTACATAATTTCCCTTACACCTTCAGTTTTATTATTTTGCTTTTCAGAACCTGTTCTGGCTCTCAATATTTATCTAACTCTATTTAGGGCTTAGTGCTATGTCATACAATATTAATGGCTACTGGCAGGCACCCCTAATATACTGGCAACAAAGCAAATAGCTGAATAGTTGTTCTCCAAGGGACAGCTTGAAGTAGCCTAGCCATGGAGCACCCAAGACTCCCATCCTCTGTGAACACCTACTGTATTAGGGGCCCCATACACCATCTGAGTTGAGGTGGCAGGCTATTGGTGCATACATAGACTCCCCATACTGCCACCCTGAAAAGTGCCATGCATAAAAAATATAAAATATTAAACATCAGCAGTGTCAGCATGATTCTTTCTATCTTTTTCTCTGTTTCACTCTTTCCCTGTTTAGTTGTCACATTTTGAATTCATAATCTTTAGCTTGGTTGTCATCTTTCTTACATTGGCTTCATTTTTTAATTTTTGTGCATCTCACTCCCCTAACCTGAATGCCCTGGCATCTGCAACACTTTTTGACCATGTGCCCTCCTAGAGCAGGTAATCTCAGGATTGCACCTAATCATGGGTTGCCGTCGTGGAACCTCAATGCACTACTTCTAAACTAGTAGGGTGGCTCAGCTAGCTTTTTGTATTTTCCTTTTTTTTCTTCTGTCTTTGTAGTTTCATTGTCTATGTTTCTAAGTCAGGCAAAGTTCCCCTTCCCCCAGAGGAAAAATGGCAGCAGTGCTCCCACCTCCACTCCAGACCAAAAGGCTACAATGCTCTCTGCTCTCTTCTTCCCTCTCCAAAACCTAGTAAAAGAAAAGCTTTCTCCTCCCCGCCTCCCACCTACCTAATGGCAGCACTGCTATCTCCTCCCCAAGTCTGCATAATTGCAGCAATAGTCTATGATCTCTTCTCTTCCCCAGACCTAATCGCAGCAATGCTCTCTTTCCTCCACCTTTCCCATAATAGAAGTAATGCTCTCTGCAACCTCACCCCACTCTAGACCTAATGGCAGCAATATATTTTCTCCTCTCCCTAACATGATCCTGCCTCCAAAAAGCCTTGCCTTATCCTAGTTTTTTAAATCTAGTGTAGCCCACCTCTGCCCATCTCAACAACACTACCCACCCAGGAAGGAAAAGGATGGTATTTGCAGTGCTCTCCAAACAATCTTATCACAGAATGTTAACATGCTGGGGGCTGGCTGTCAGACAAAGGAAGTAGAAGAGATTGGGCTGCCAGTTAAACAGAGCCAAAATTTGATGCATTTAAATTGGGGGTGGGCTACACTGGATTTATTCATTGGTAACCTTATCTGGTTACCAAAGAAAAGAAAAAAAATGACTACTGTATTGAACGGTCAAGCTATTTGTGCTTTAAAAAAAACAACTTAGAAGCTGCACTGTTGCTCTGAGTAAATCTACTTGTCCCTCAGTGGCATTTTTATGTTTGCTTGCACGCATGTGCAAGAAACATAGTGCCATCATCCAAGTTTCTGTAGGTGTGGCACCCTGTCTTCCAATTCAGTCAGTGTGTTTGCAGGTGCGGCCACAGTTCACCAATGAATGCTGCAGCTGTCTATGACAGCAGTTGAAAATGCAGTGGCGTACAGTTGAAAGGGACAGCTCCACTTCAGTGAGCAGCGATAAGATAGTGTTGATTAGCATATTGCCGGCAATCCTGCTTGTATACGTCTCTGCTTTCTCTTCCTGAACATAAATTCAGTTTGAAGTGAACTTTTCCTAGGATTATCTTTCCGGGAGGAGGCAAGTGACTAAAATGATATCCTTGGAATGTTTCCAAAAAGATCTAATTGCCATCCTTGGAATGTTGAGTCAGATTTCAGGGTAGGAGTGGCATTGACAAAAGCAGGAAAACAGAACCCCAAAGAGTCTGAAAAAGTAGATGCAGTTGTCTTCTGTTGGCACACCTGATCAGTATTGTGATAATATTCCCTAACCCTCTGAGTGTCTCTGAATTGCACTCCCCCACACCCATCGCACACAGTATGGCTGACAGGGGTGCCCAATCCTCCATCGGCTCCACCACCCCAGAGCTCTAGGTGCCACACAGGGAGCTCACTCCAGCGTGGCATAAGTGAGAATGATGATAGGGGTGCCCAATACCCCATCAGCTCAATTAAACCCCCCCAAAAGAAACAGACTTCCAGTTGCCATGCTGTGAGCCCACACCAGGATGGCACACATCTGTATGGCCGACGGGGGTGCCCAATCCCCCGTCGGCTTCACTGACCCCCCAAAAAAATCTTCCAGCTGCCACGCTGGGAGCTCACCCCAGCATGGCACAAGTCCCGCATCATCTTCCTAAAAAGAAAACAAACACCTGAAAAGAAAAAAAACGGTCCCTCGTTGATTGTCTTGCCGAAAAACCCGCTCTCACCTTCTGCGCATCCACCTCCCCACACCCCTATCTCACCTCATACTTACCTCCGGAATACAGCGAGATGATCTTCGGTGGACCGGGAACACATCTGCACTCTTTAAAGCCGACCGCGAACTGAAGAAATGCCAGTAAACTGTATAATGGAGTAAATACGTCTTTTTTTTAATTTTGGTGCATATCTCAGGCATTTTTTGGAATTTTTGCACCAAAATTTCAACATGGTGTTTTTGGGACCCATCCTCATGAATTCTGTCATTGTCATGGTGTTAATCCGCCCAGAAAGGTGATTTCACAGTCACTGCATGGAACCACCTTTTGGGACCGAGTTACGAAATGACAGTGTCACAGTTCATGAGGTAGGCTCCCCAAAACCCTATGCTGAAAATTTGGTGAATAAATTCCCAAAAATGACTGATTTATGAGTGTGCGTTGCACAGTTCCTACGCACGCTCGTAGGTTTGCAAATTTTTTATATTTTCACTCCAGATTTTCAACATTGCCATTTTATCACACTTCCTTATGAGCAGTACAGCTGTCATTTTTCACATCTTGCCCAAAATGTGTTTCCGCACATGTAGCACACAATGGCACAGTCGGTGTGCAAAATCAATGTTCAGGACAGATTAAGAAAATCACAGTGACACTGTTCATGAGCAGAGGTCTTAAAATGGCTATGTTAAAAAATCTGGTGACAAAAGTCCATAAAATGACTGTGTTACGAGTGAGCATTGAGCAGTTTCCACACACCCTCATAAGTTCATGAATTTGTAATATTTTCAGTCCAGATTTTCACCACTGGCATTTTTCCACACTTCCTTATGAACAGTACAGCTGTCATTTTTCACACCATGGCTGAAATGTGTTTTCGCAGTTCTAGCGCAGAAATGCGTGACGGCTTTGGTAAATCACTGTTTGGAACAGATTAATAAAATTACAGTGACACTGTTCATGAGCGGAGGTCCCAAAATGCCTGTGTTGACAATCTGCTGTAAAGAATCCCCAAACTAATTACATTACAGGTGTGCGTTGCACAGTTTCTACGCACACTCGTGACTTCACTAGTTTTTTTAATATTTTCACTGCAGATTTTCAACATTGCCATTCCCATGAACAGTACAGCTGTCATTTTTCACATCCTGTTTGAAATGTGTTTTCGCATCTGTGGTATCAAATGGCGTAGTCACTGTGCAAAATCAGCTTTTGGCTAACGAACTGTAATATTGCCAGTGCTCATGGGAGGGGGGTACAAAAAAAAATGTTGAAAATTTGGAGTGAAAACACCAACAAATGCCTGAGGCGTTAGGGTTTCCGACCATAACGCCCCACCCTGTAGAGATTGACAAGCATCAGGGGTGTGACTTGGGATTGTCACCTGTAATGTTCATACCATTCCACCCCCACCCACACCCTGCAGCCAGTGAGAGGCATCGAGTGTACCTGGACTCTTTGGCCCCAAAGTTCACCCCATTCTCCTATACCGCACCCATCTCACTGTATTTCCTGATGGAATGGGGTGAACATAAGGGCCAAAGACCCCAAGGCACACCGCGACACTTGTCGGTGTCTACAGGGTAGGGTGTGGTGAAATGGCGTGGCCATTAAGCCTAATGACCCAAAGGCACACCCCAATGCCTGTCAGTATCTGCAGGGTGGTGGTGGGGTTGTCTTCAGTTCAATACTTCATTGCCATTCCTATTATGCAGCTCTGTAACTCCTACACTACCAATGCCAGTGCCAGCAAGCAAATATTCGGCATTGACAAATACGTGTTACTTGTGATACAGTGAGCTTGAAATCTGTCTTGCACACCCTTGCATATTGTTCTGGAGCAACATATAAATGTTAAAAACTTAAAAAATGTTTCCTCTGCAATGTCATTATGACTTTCTCTGTTTTCCCAATTTGTTTTTCTCGTCCCTTATTTAGTTTCCACATTTTGTGTAAATAATCTTTAGCTTTTCACTTTTCTTACCTTGGTTTCATCTTTTTAATTTCTTCAGTCTATCTTGCATTCTCTCATTCTTTTCCTGCCCCAACAGTTTTTTTTTTAACTTAGCTGTCTCTTTGCTTGCATTTTTTATAATTTGCATTTTTCTTCCCTAGGCACCAGAGTTGACCGATCAGGTTGGCAACCTCACAGTCCCACCCACAGCAACCTTTTGTGCTCTAAACCCCATAAGAATAGCAAACTGTCCCCACCTCTGACAGCACTCTATCCTCTCATGGTTTCAGAACAGGTAAAACCCACCACAGCCCATCTTAACCCCACCACTTTTCCTGACAAGCCTTGAACATACCAATGAGTGGTCTTGTAGATTTAAATGTATGTCATTATCCAGCCCAACACTGTACAGTGATCCTCTGTCTCTTCCTGCCTTTAAAGTATTGTAAAGTATCCTCTTAGACATTACTCTGCCCCCTCATAAAACAAGAAATACCAACCACAGCCCTACATATCTAAGGTCCAAAAGTCATTCCATCCAGAGCCTCAATGAGTCACTCTGTTTTTATGTTTGCTTGCGCGCATGCACAAGAAACATAATGTGGCAGCTTAGGAGAGAAGCGGGTTGTGGAGGAGCAGCAGTGTGGCAGCCAACAGAGGCACTGCATATGGGGGCTTGGCACTGTTGGACCAGTGGAGGCACAGTGTGCTGATGACACTGGCTTCCCAAAGTGCCACCAAGTTGTAATGTTTTCACCGCAGCAATCAGGGGCCGCCTCGTCATTGCAGCGTCAGCCATTCCGCTGCAATAAGGGAGCAACCTGTCTTTGCAGGGTGGAACATTGCATACTGTAATATTGTTTGTGAACATGGCGGCAAACTGTCGCCAAGTTCACAAAGAATGTTACAGAGCCCCCAATGTCAAGGGGGTGCCCAATCCGCCTTGGCATCATGCGCCCCCCCAAAAAACAGTTTTGTTTGCCAAGGGGGGCCCAATCTCTGTCGGCATAATGCCCCCCCAAAAAAACATTGGTTTGTGCTGAGGGGGATGCCCAATCCCACTCGGCTTTTGCCCCGGTATATGCTGGCCGGTGGTGCCTAATCTCGCCGGCTACAGTCCCCCCCAACAAAAACACTCAAGTAGCACACTGGGAGCCCAACCCAGTGTACCAAATGTCCCTGTTAAGAAAAAAAGTCCCGCAATGTTGTTTTTTTTTTTTTTTTTTTTTTCCTGTAAATCAGAAAACGGTCCCTCGTTGAGTCAGGTGGCCCCGCCCCCCCAACCTGTGCCCACCCTCTGTGCACCCTGCCTCCCCACATCCCCCTCACCCCATACTTATGTCCAGAGCCCAGCGCAATGATCTTCGGTGGACTAGGAACATATCTGCACTCTTCAAAGCCGACTGCAAACTGAAGAAATGCCGGTAAGGTGTATAATGGCATAAATATGTTTTATTCAACTTTGGTGCATATCTCAGGCATTTTGGGGAATTTTTGCACCAAATCTTCAACATGGGGTTATTGGGACCCCTCCTCATGAACTCAGCCACTGTCATGGCATTATTCGGTCCCGAAAGGTGATTTCGCAGTCACTGCGTGGAATCACCTTTTGGAACAGATTAACAAAATGACAGTGCCAGTGTTCATGAGGCGGGCTCTCAAAAAGTCTGTGTTGCAAATTTGGTGTAAAGAATCCAAGAAATGACTGTTTTATGAGCGTGCGTTGTGCAGTTCCTACGCACGTTCTTAATTTCGTGAATTTGCAATATTTTCACTCCAGATTTTCAACATTGCCATTTTTCCATACCTCCTTATGAACAGTACAGCTGTCATTTTTCACATCCTGGCCATAATGTGTTTTTGTACTTTCGGCGCAAAATAGCGCAGTCGCTGTGGGAAATCAGTGTTCAGGACACATTAAGAAAATCACAGTGACACTGTTCATGAGCAGAGGTTCAATATGCCTATGTTGAAACTTTGGTGACAAAAGTCCATAAAATGACTGTTTGACATGCATGCGTTGCGCAGTTTCCACGTATGCTCGGAAGTGCGAGCATTTTTAATATTCCCAGTACAGATTTGAACATTGCCATCTCTTCACACCTCCCTATGGATGGTACAGCTGTCATTCTTCACATCCTGCCTGATCTGTGTTTTTGTACATGTGGCGCAGAATGGCACAGTTGCTGTTGGGACTCAAAGTTAGTGCAACACCTGGAATCCATAGGAGCTCAGGATTCAAGACAGCATGGGTTTACAAAAGAAAGGTCCTGTCAAACTAATCTCATAGATTTCTTTGACTGGGTAACCAGAGTGGTGGACCAAGGGGGAGCAGTTGATGTCACCTACCTTGATTTCAGCAAAGCTTTCCATACTGTTCCACACAGAAGATTGATTAATAAGCTGGGTAGGCTCAGGGTGGGTCAGAAGCTGGTCAACTGGGTGGCAAGCTGGTTGATGGGCAGAAAACAGAGAGTGGTGGTAAATGGTATACAGTCAGAAGAGATGCAAGTCACAAGTGGGGTACCTCAGGGATCAGTCCTGGGGCCAGTCCTCTTCAATATCTTCATCAGTGACATTGCAGATGGACTGGAGGGTAAGGTTTGTCTGTTTGCAGATGACACCAAGATCTGCAACAGAGTAGATGATCCAGATATGGTTGGCAGAATGAGAAGAGATCTGGATAAACTAGCAAAATGGTCGGAATAGTGGCAACTGGGGTTTAACGCAAAGAAGTGCAAGATCATGCACTTAGGGAAGAGAAACCCTGAAGACACCTATAGGCTGGGAGGGGAGTTGCTGGCAGTCACAAGGGAAGAAAGAGACTTGGGCATCATCATCACCGATGACCTGAAATCATCCAAGCAAACCACTAAAGCAGTTGGTAAGGCTAGGGGGAAGTTAGGGTGTATTAGTAGGGGCATCACAAGTCAGAAAAGGGAGGTAATAATCCCTCTTTACAAGACACTGGTTAGGCCCCATCTGGAGTACTGCATGCAGTACTGGAGGCCACACCTTCACAAGGACATTAACCAAATTGAGGCAGTCCAGAGAAGGGCAACCAAAATGGTGCAGGGACTGCATCAGAAAACATATGAGGACAGATTAACGGAGCTCAATATGTACAGTGGCGTGAAAAAGTATTTGCCCCCTTCCTGATTTTCTCTATTATTGCATATTTGTCACACTGGATGTTTTCAGGTCTTTAGACAAAATATAATATTAGATAAAGGGAACCTGAGTGGACAAATAACACTTTTTTTTTTTACTTATTTCATTTATTTAATGAAAAAAGTTAACCAACACCAACTGGCACTGTGTGAAAAGTAATTGCCCCTAGTTAAATCAACCCAATTAAAGGATAATTAGAGTCAGCTGATTGAACACAGCCAGGCTTGATTACAGCCAGCCCTGCTCAATATAAACCTCACTTATTTTGGCCCTTACCATCAGAGTCACATTGCCAGCACAAAGATTCAACAAGCACATTATGCCATGATCAAAGGAAGTTCCTGAAAAGATCAGAAAAACATTTTGTTGCCCTCTATCAGTCTGGAAAGGGTTACAAAGCTATTTCTAAGGCTCTGGGACTCCATCGAACCACAGTGAGAGCCATAATCTCCAAATGGAGAACACTTGGAACAGTAGTGAACCTTCCCAGGAGTGGCGGCCTGCCAAAATTACTCCAAGGGCGAGTGTAAAATCATCCAAGAAGTCTCAAAGGATCCTAAAACAACATCCAAAGAACTGCAGGCTTCTCTTGCCTCAGCTAAGGTCAGTGTTCATGACTCCACAATCAGAAAGAGACTGGGCAAAATGGGCTTCATGTGAGAGTAGTGCGTGAAACCACTGCTAACCAAGAAGAACATAAATGCTCAGATCTCATTTGCCAAGAAGCACCTGGATGATCCACAAGCCTTTTGGGAAATGTTCTATGGACAGATGAGTCCAAAGTGGAACTTTTGAACAACATGGATCCCATAATGTCTCGTATAAAGCAAACACAGCATTCCACAGTAAGAACACCATACCAACAGTCAAACATGGTGGTGATAGTGTGATGGTGTGGGGATGCTTTCTGCCTAAGGACCTGGATGACTTGCCATAATTAAAGGAACCATGAATTCTGCTCTGTACCAGAAAATTCTTAAGGAGAATGTCCAGTCATCCTTCCGTCAGCTGAAGCTGAAGCGTAGTTGGGTCATGCAGCAAGACAATGATCCAAAACACAAAAGCAAGTCCACATCAGAATGGCGAAAAAGAAGTAAAATTAAAGTTTTGGAGTGGCCTAGTCAAAGTCCAGACTAAACCCAATAGAGATGCTGTGGCAGGACCTGAAGCGAGCAGTTTGTGCTTGAAAACCTACCAAATATTACTGAATTAAAGCAGTTCTGCGAGGAAGAGTGGTTAAAATTCCTCCACAGCGATGTGAAAGACTGATATTGAATTATAGGAAGTGTTTGGTTGCAGTCATTGCAGCTAAATGTGGCGTAACCAGTTATTAAGTGTAAGGGGCAATTACTTTTCACACAGTGCCAATTGGTGTTGTTAACTTTTTTCATTAAATAAGTGAAATAAAAAAAAAACAAGTGTTATTTGTTCACTCAGGTTCCTTTATCTAATATTACATTTTGTCTAAAGACCTGAAAACATCCAGTGTGACAAATATGCAATAATAGAGAAAATCAGGAAGGGGGCAAATACTTTTTCACACCACTGTATACCCTAGAGCAAAGGAGGGAAAGAGGTGATATGATTGAAACATTCAAACACCTTAAGGGCATTAACAAGGTGAAAGAGTCTAACATGTTTCAATATAAGAAAAATAGCAGGACAAGAGGACACAGCATGAGATTAGAGGGAGGCTGATTAAGGGGTAATGTGAGGAAGTTCTTTTTCACAGAAAAGGTGGTGGATGCATGAAACGGCCTACCTCAGGAAGTGGTGGATATGAATACAGTGCGGGACTTCAAACAGGTATGGGATAGGCATAAGGGAGCAATACAGATGAGTATGAATAGATAGGCCATTGACAGAGCAAAGGCAGATGGCACATTTATAAGGTAGAAAAATAAATGGGCAGACTGGATGGGCCTTGCAGTCCTTATCTGCCATCAACTTCTATGTTTCTATGTAAAGTTCAGGACTCATTGACAAAATCACACTGCCACTCTTCATGAGAACAGATCTCAAATGCTTTCATGAGGTGGGGTCACAAAAAGGCCATGTTGAAAATTTGTAGTGCAAATACCAACAAACGTCTGCGGCGTTAGGGTTTCTAACCATAACATCCCCCTGTGCAGACTGACAGGCATCTGGGTGTGCCTTTGGACTGCCGACTGTACTGCTTATGCCATCTCACCCCCAACCCCAGCCACTGACAGGCATTGAGATTTACCTTGGACTCTTCGGCCCCAGACTTCACCCCATTCTCCTCTGCTGCACCCATTTCAGCATATGTCCTTATGGAATGGGGTGACTATAAAGACAAACACCCCAAGGCACACCTCAACATATGTCGGTGTCTGCAAAATAGGATGAGGTGACATGGCATGACCGTCATGGACGACGACCCAAACACTTATCCCAATGCCTCTCCATCTCTACAGGATGGAGGTGGGGTTGACGTGAAGTTCAATACCTCTTTGCCATTCCTATTCTGCATCTGTCTCACTCCTGCATTTCCAATGCTAATACCAGCAAGCAAACATTCTGCATTGACAAATGCTTGTTTATATTGGCACCCTTTTTTGGTCCAACAGTGTAGGACAATCCTCTGCCTCTTCCTATTACTGCTGGGCCCAAATGCTGGATTCATACCCCAGGATGGCTTTGTGTGGGCCCTACAAAGCACTACTGGGATATGAAAAAGCATTCTGGCCCACTAGCAATGACAGGAAAAGGGAAAGGATCATCATGCAGCCTTGGACCGAAAATGGGGTGCCAATATAAAAAAATAGGGTGAGTCAAGGGGGCTGTCAGGGCTGGGTGTGGATGGTTTGAGGAGCTGAGATGGTTTGGAGTTAATTTTAGTTTTTATAAAGCTACAAGCAGGCAGAGGAATTGCTTGAAAGGATTGGTGTCAGTCTCTGTCTAACTTACTGTGGCAATTTCTGTGCAATTTCTGCAGCCGATTCCAAATTCTGCAGCCAGCCCCAAATTCTGTGGCAGGTCATTATTTCTGAGGCAATCGCCACATGCTGCAGAACCGCAGAAAGCTGGAGGCCTTGCATATAGTGCCCTACTTCAATTTTCCCCACAATTTCCATTTTTTCCTTCCCTTTCTTTATTTGTCCCCCCCCCATGTTAACTGTTCCACAACCGGGAATCAGGTTCCAGTGCCCCCCTGTACACTGGCATCTCTGTGGGGCTAGCTCTTACTTGCCTTGCTTGTTACACTCCCACCTCAGTCCTGCCATCCCAGGATCAGCACACAGCCTCACCAGGTGCTCGACCAGGCCCTGCTCCCTCTTTCTTCTCCTTCAATTCAGCCCCCTTCTCTCCAGTCATAGCAAGTTTAAACACCAACATTTTTTTCCCTTTCCTCCCTTCCTTTTTTTTTTCTTTTATTAATTATGAAAATTGGGGGGCACCATCTGGACCAGTTTCAGAGAGTGCTTACCTTGTGCGAGAACTTCGGATATTTTCTTAGCTGTGATGCACTCTTTCCCAGTGTGGGCACATACTGTGAACCAGGTCTCAGGGCCCAGAGATTCTCAGGGTGCGGCCAAACAGTATGACGGCGTTCTGAGAAAAAGAGAAAGAGGGACTCAGTCCACTGCCTCTCATTGACTGCTTCTCCTTCCATGGCATGAAGTCATGTTCTAGAATGCAAAAAACACAGCACCACTTCCTGGAAAAATATACTGTATTGTGAGCAAAACTTAAAACATAACAATACAGAAACGCCATGCAGGACAAACGATTTAAACAAACAAAAGGTCCGACCGGTTTCGCGCCAAAAGCAGCGCCTCCTCAGGGACACACATACCTGATACCCATTGTGTAATATAAAAAGAAATGAATTAAAGTGACAGTGCATCAATAAAGAAGAAATACAAAAAAAAAAAATATATATATATACACACACACAGAATATCTGAAAATAAATATAAAACATCACTTCTACTTTGGGAGCGGAGATAAAGCATAATATAAATCCAGACAGCTATAATAAATAATTTATATTCGCAAAGACATAACATGAAGGACAGAAGGAACGGGAGGGGAGGGGAGAAGGAGGAAGGGAGGGAGGAAGGAGGAAAGGGAAGAAGCGCTAAGCACAGGTACAGACAAGGGAAATAGAATTGAAATCTCATCGCTACACCAAAAAGGGTCCCAAATCAAACGAGTCATTTAAGCCCGGCTGGTACAGTGCATTCAAAGTATGGATCAAGAAGGCTTCCCTCTGTAAAATTTTAGTCTTGACGTCCCCTCCCCGTGGTCCAACACTCACTTTTTCTATACCGCAAAAGGAGAATACATGTGTGGATGTATCCAAACATTGTAATAAATGTTGCACTAGGGCATTTTTATTATTATGACATCGAATATCACTCAAATGTTCACATACCCTGAGTCTCAACATACGTGAGGTTTGCCCCACATAAAATGCCCCACAAGTGCATGTACCCATTCATTGCTATTGAGTCCAACACGGCGGGTCCTGTGGATACCATTATGCGGTCTGCGGATGTCTCCAACTGTGAACCTGTGGCAAGTATTTATACTGCTTATTATGAGTTGGAAAAATTAGTTTTGAAAGCAAGAAGGATTTATTGGAACCTGACCAGTCTTGAGGCATATGTGAAGGTGAATCGAGTTCCAAGAGGTTTGCGTATTGTTAGGTGGCCAGGATATGGGATGGAACGTCCTGAATTTAAATTGACTGGCTTAAGCAATTGCAATGTGCCTCCATGATGCTTCAAGAGTGCATCATTAGAGATTACCAGAATCAGAAGGAAGCAATTGAGCCTCTTGTGAAACAAAAAGAAGCTGTGTTTGTAGGCTATTGCAGTGAGCCTGAATTTAAAGAACTAGAAAACAAGTTGAAAACAGCTATTACTAAGCAGGACAATCGATTAAAAGCAGTGAAAATGAGGAAATTTGAGCGTGATAGACTCGATTATACCTTGGATCGTGTGTTTACTTGGAAAGGGTCAGAAATAAGTGGTAGAAATAAACGGGAAATTATAGAAATAAAATGGATGGTATAGATCAAAATCCATTTTACGCAATAGTATTAATGTGGAGACCAGTTCTTTTCCACTTGAGTCCTCGGATGACCCTTTGAAGACACCAGTGGTATGAACGACAGTCAGCTACGCTGCTCAGAGAGACTGGTCAGGTTCGAGTCAGACCAAGGACCCGCCGTGGGGAGCAGAAGGAGGAGAGGTGGGTATAAAACCCATGAACAGCAAAAGACAAATTCTCCACCAAAAGAATACGCAGAAAAGTAGGGGGAGAATGTAGAAACGAATGTAATTAACCTCTCAGATGTCACCCTCACTACAGCCCAATTGTCTGTTTTGCAAAAAGGACTTAAATTTGTGCCAACATGTACTACATCACATTTTGACATTTTTTTGGACATTAAAAGGCTTACCCGTAAATTAAGCTTAAAATCTTTTTTTCATAAACAACGTGGTTGAGATATTGAGACTTTACGGTCTGATGCTGATGCAGCTCCAATTACGTCCACAGAGGGAGATGGCAATTTGTTACGGTTCAAAGGAGTATCTCAGTTTAATCCTCCACCGTCAGCAGCCATTTTGACCTTTGAATCTGCATTTCTTAATGATATCAATACTTTATTTGAAGAAGGGCAGTATTTATCATATAATAACATGACTCGGATGAAAATTAGCATTGGCGAAGTTAGAGAACAACAATCTATTACAATCAAACCGCAGACAAGGGGTGCTGCTGTGGTTATGAATACTTGTGATTATGTGCATGAAGTTCAGCATCAGTTAAAAATTATACCTTTTATGCTGCATTGATAGAGACTTGACCCTGGAATTCAAAAGGAATATTGATCATTTTTTGTTACAGGCTTTCACAACTGGATTATTAACTAAAGATTCACTGAACTTTTTAACCGTGGATTTTCCAGTTAGACCTACTTTCTATATATTACCTAAAGTCCACAAGAGTTTACAGTGCCCTCCGGGAAGACCTATTGTGGCTAGTATTGGTTCCTTGACTGAGCCATTGTCGAAGTTTGTGGATGCACATATAAGAGACATTGTCTTTACACTACCGTCTTTTTTAAAGGACACTACTCAGACTTTAGGTCTCCTGAATGATATGCAGTTGGAACAACAATGGCTGTTAGTCTCTATGGACATAGAATCTTTGTATACAAATATTCCACACCAGGGGGTTACAGTCTTTACGTTATTGGTTGATTCATAAAACAGCATTAGATGTCAGTGCAATAGATTTTCTTATTCAGTTATTGCAGTTTGTGTTAATAGGTAATTTTTTTGTCTTTCAGGGTAGGTTCTACCATCAAATAAAGGGCACTGCGATGGGGGCTACTTTTGGCCCCAATTATGTGAATTTATATCTGGGGCTTTGGGAACAAGAGTACATTTATGATTCTGAAAAAAATCCTTTTTATGGCAAAATAGATTTTTGGAGACGTTTTATTGATGATATATTGATGGTGTGGCGGGGAACATTAGGTGAGTTAGATGATTTTGTGTCATATTTACATTCTTCGAATGAGAATTTGAGATTTTCAGTTAAGGCAGATTTGAGACATATTGAATTTCTTGATTTAGATATTGTTAGGTTATCGGATGGGACTTTAAGTACATCCATTTATCGTAAGAACACTGATAGAAATTCTTTTTTATTTGCCTCTAGCTGCCATCCCCGCCACACCATCAATAATATACCGAAGTCTCAGTTTATGAGGGTTAGACGTAACTGTAGTGATTATGATGATTTTGAACATATCCTACATAGTATGGCTGATAGATTTCTAGAAAGAGGTTATGCGACTGGTGTATTGCAACAAAGCATGGAACAGGTTAGGCAAATGCCTAGAGTGGAATTGCTTCAGTATCGAACGAAAGTTCAAAATCAAAATACTGGTGATTCATGTTTAAATTTTGTAACCACTTTTGGTTGTAATGTGTCCTCCGTTAGGTCTATTATTAATAAGCATTGGGGATTCTAAATACTGACCCTGCACTGTTAGACATTACGAAGTCTAGCCCCAGATTTGTATATAGAAGGGGGAAAAATATTGCAGATTACTTAGTTCATTCCTACCAACAAACTACTGTGGCGAAGACAAGTTGGCTGCCGACACAGCCAGTGGGATTTTTTCGACGTGGTCACTGCAAGTTTTGTAGTGTCATGTATCAGACAAAATCATTCTCTTCATATAATATAACTAAGCAGTATTTTATCAGACAATTCATTAATTGTTCTACAGTGGGGGTTATATATCTGGCTACATGCACTTGTGGGGCATTTTATGTGGGGCAAACCTCACGTATGTTGAGACTCAGGGTATGTGAACATTTGAGTGATATTCGATGTCATAATAATAAAAATGCCCTAGTGCAACATTTATTACAATGTTTGATACATTCACACATGTATTCTCCTTTATGGTATAGAAAAGTGAGTGTTGGACCACGGGAGGGGACGCCAAGACTAAACTTTACAGAGGGAAGCCTTCTTGATCCATACTTTGAATGCACTGTACCAGCCGGGCTTAAATGACTCGTTTGATTTGGGACCCTTTTTGGTGTAGCGATGAGATTTCAATTCTATTTCCCTTGTCTGTACCTGTGCTTAGCGCTTTTTCCCTTTCCCCTCCTTCCCTCCCCTCCCCCTTCCCTCCTTCTCCCCTTCCCCTCCCCTCCCCTGCTCCTTCTGTCCTTCATGTTATGTCTTTTGCAAATATAAATTATTTATTATAGCTGTCTGGATTTATATTATGCTTTATCTCCCGCTCCCAAAGTAGAAGTGATATTTTATGTTTATTTTCAGATATTCTGTGTGTGTATATATATATATTTTGTATTTCTTCTTTATTGATGCACTGTCACTTTAATTCATTTCTTTTTATATTACACAATGGGTATCAGGTATGTGTGTCCCTGAGGAGGCGCTGCTTTTGGCACGAAACCGGTTGGACCTTTTGTTTGTTTAAATCGTTTGTCCTGCATGGCGTTTCTGTATTGTTATGTTTTAAGTTTTGCTCACAATACAGTATATTTTTCCAGGAAGTGTTGGTGCTGTGTTTTTTGCATTCTAGTGTTTGGCTTTTTAACACAGACACAACTTAGGTTTGGAGCAGCCTTTCTGAGTTTCTGAATGAAGTCATGTTCTGCCAGCATCCCATTTCCTTAAGTCCCTGGAAGGCTGATGTTCCCTCCTCCTCCTCCTCAGGGCAACCATCAGAGGGCTGTAGAAAGAAAGGAGCAATCCCAGCTACTCTGACCCCCCACATGGCATCTGCCTCCCTTCCCCGCACTTCTCTCCCCAATATTACTTCTGCATAAAATATACATTCCCCCGTTAAAGGATACATAGCGAGGGTCAGCCGCCTCCTCATCTATCAAGTCATTTTCAAGATGGCATCTTCTGCCTTGTGGAAGCGAACATCCTTTTGATCTGCATGCTGCAAAAAGTCTCATCTTCGCTGAAGCCCTCTTCAGTCCCTCTGTTCCTGTGGCTCATGTTGCTGGGCTGCTGAAGGTGCCTTGGAAGGAGCTTATCTGGAGTTCTTATTTGGGTTAGTCACCTTCATCCACTGCTCTTCTGCTGTCAGGTACTACGGATTGGGGCTTGGGTGGAAGAGCATGGCCTGTGGAACACCCAGCCCCTAAGAGAAATATCTTCAGCTGTGGTTGCACTATCAGGTGCATCCTATGGTTTTTGGTCCCTAGTTTTTTTTTTATTTCTAGAAGCACCCTCCTTTATTGCTGGGTGATGGGAGTAAAATCATGATGAAAGTATAGTCTCTTTTTACCAAAGACTACCTCCTTCTTAGCCCAGGCTGTTTACAGGATGGTTTGCTTTTTTCAGTGGTTGAGGAATTTCATCACTACTGACCGTGGGCTGCCTTGGGGTCCATGGGCTTCCTCAACAGGGCCCTGTGCGCCCGGACAATGTTCAGTGGTAAGTCCTCCAGTAGGCCCAGGGTTTCCTTCAAGAAGGTCTCCATGAAATCTTCCATCCGGCCCTGCTCTGTGTCCTATGGGAGGCCGTATATATGTAAGATGTCTCTATGGAACTGGAGCTCTAGGTCATTAAGCTTTTCTGTCAGCTCCCGGTCCCGCTTCAGTAGGTATCTGATGGTGGAGTTGTGTTTGTCGACAGAGGTTGTTGTTGCAGTCACCATTTCTAAGTCTACTGTTTGCCAGGATATCTTTGTGAGCCCTCTTGTGTTGTCCTGTACTGTCTGGCCATCGAAGAGCCAATATTTTTCAGTTCAAAGAACAGGCATTTTGAGGTGATGGTACAGTTTTCCTCAGACTCCTCATCACTCAGCTCTTCTTGCTGGTCTGCATTTGGGGGGCAAGGCCTTTACTTTGGACTCCCGTGTCCCATTGATCCAACATGAACATTGGTTTTAGGAACTCCAGCAGGGTTTCTTTCAGTTTTATTTTAGGAGCCATTCCCACAGAGTTGTTTACTCTCCAGTATCTGCCACTGGGGAGAGATGAGGCAGCTGTAAAGATATTATTTTGTGGTATTATTCTTCCTGGGGATAGGAGCTGATGCGCCTCATGACTGCATTCAGCAAAACCGGAACCGGAAATTGTTTTCTGCTTTACTCTCTGACCCTCAGTAGTGACAACGAAGGATGAAGAGTGACACTAAATCATAGATATGAAATGTGGTTTATGTATAAGTTTATACACTCGCCGGCCCATCAGCACAATGGTTGGATTTCCGCTTGCGATGCCGGCGACCTGGGTTCGGGAATGGACTCTGGTTGTCGGAGGGTCGAGCGGGGAGAAGGATTGAGCATCCCACAACTGCTCTCCTTCTCCGGGGGGAGGGTGATGGAGAGATCGACACTGTGGTGACACCCAACGGAGGCTGGGTTGCACCACAAGCACCGATGCCTAAGCAAGCCTGGGGGGCGGGGCGTTCGCAGGTCGTCATTGCACATCCCCGCCCCTGCCTAAAGGAGGAAAAAACTACGCTGCCAGCCGCCAGGATGATGCCTGCCTCTCCACTCTAATGAGCTCCCAGGCTGACTCCTGGACCTATCCCATTGTCTGTGGCACTTGGGCTGGTCCCGCAACCCCGCCCTGGGGGTAAATCCAGGGGGTATCTGGGAGTTACAGCTCATGTGGGAGTGGGAGTGGAGGGGGCCATGACCTGGGCTGATGGATCGGCAATAGGCAGCAGGAAAAAAAGAGAGAAAAAAAATAAATTTATACACTTGAAACCAAGAATTATTTCATCTGTACTCATGTATGATTGAACATTAATAAAAACAACATTAAACAAAGATCAAAATAACAATTTCCAGGTGGGATGCATGGCTGCCCTTCCCTGGCCCCCCAAAACTCCACATCCATTAGAGTCCCATAGCATTCCTACCTTAGAAAAATAAAAATGGTGCAGACCCATTGTGCTGAATAATGAAGCTTTGGTTTTCATTTCAGCAGGTGGGTGATTCAACATTAACAGGTAGTCCAGACTGTCTTTGATTACACAGTTAAATCCAAACTGTGTGATTTTAAAAAATTGTTTTGACACCCTATATAAGGGTCTTAGTTCTCCGATCTAACTGGCTGTAGTTGATTCCTCCTGGTTTAGTCTGCTGGCAGCCTGTAACCCTCTAGTTGTTAGCTTGCTGAGTGAGTTGAAGTCTTCTCTGAGTTGCGCTAGCAGTTCCTTTCCAGTGCTGGCACACTATTCCCTCTGCTGACTACTGACCATGTTGCCTGCAGAGGTTTTGCTTCCAGCTCAGCCATCTCAGGGTTGAGGTATTCGATGCCCCATTTCTTAAGTGGGGGGGGGGGACTGCCTCTGTTAGGTTCTCATAAACTTTGATGCTCGAGTCCAAACAAATCTTTATTTGGTGGGAAATAATAGCTAAGCTTTGATGTCTCTGGTTTCTTATAGCTTTTTGATCACCCCATGAACTGCCTGTCTCTTGCGCTGATGCACTGTAGAAAAGTCTGAAATGAATATTCTGGTTGTCAAATGTGGTCCCCCTTTTTTCCAGGCTGCTGTCAGAATGTCCTCCTTACTTTGATAGTGTAGCATCTTCACTATAACTGAATATGGCCTCGCCTTTTGTTTTTTTTGGCTTGATCCCTAAAGAGTGATCCACTCTATCAATGGTAAGTGGTAAGTCCTAATGCAGCTCAAGAACAATTGTTAGCACATGTTGGATAAAGTTCAATAGTGAGGGGAAACTGTCCTCCACACTCTCTGGCATCTCTTGGATGAGGAATTTTTTTCTGTGAGCTCTATTCTCCGCATGTTTTTCCCTCGCCTGGAGCTCTCTCTCACACTGGAGTAAATAAAGTAGACGCCTGTAGTGCATGCTGATTTAGTCCATTAACACACCTACATTATTGTCCATGGCTGTGATTTTTTTATCATGCACTTTCAGATTCATTTTAATATCTGCACACGTAGATTCTAACTTGTTCAATGTTGAGAGTACCTTGTGGATTGCCTGATCCTCCACTGTGATTTGTTCTCCCTCCTCATCATACTGGAGGTCAAGCGAGGATGTCAAGGCTGGTGATCAGATGCAAGTGGAGCAGGTCTGAAATGCTGTGGCACCCTTACTCACCTCTGCCATTCGTTGCCATAACCTCGCAGCTGGGGCTTGCCATTTTATTTTACCCGATTTTCCTGACATCTGAGGAACTCTCCGAGATAGAATTTGTTTGGAGTTTTTCAGATAGTAAGTCTGGTTGACTTCAGATAGTGTTGGGTAGATTGGAGCTGATCTTCTAACCCAAAAGTATGTCTGGAATGTCACCAGAAGTCCCCCCACAACAGCTTCTGTCACTAATCCAAACTGATGGTTCCCCAAAGCAGTACTCGCAATCATTTTCGCTGGTTACACAATACAAAGGTAAATCCCTGCAGCAGCTAATTTTGAGTTGATTTCTTTGTACTCCACCTGAAGGGCTTAGGTCTGGGGGCTAAGGTTGTTGAAAATAAAACATGTTCTCTGTTCTCAGCACAGATTGCCTTTCTCGCGAGCATTCCGATGGACACACACCTTGTCTATGAAGTTGAGAAGCCAAAGAATTATGGATCTGTGGAGCTCGGAGTGATCAGGCATTGGCTGTAGGGCCCTGTGAGCTTTTCAATTCCATAGTGCTGGCAATGTGGGAAGGGCCCTGCAATGTTCATGCAGAGCAATTGGGAAAATGGCAGCATACCCTGGCCCTCAGTATTTTTGAGTATCTGCACAACAACCACATTGTTGCAGCAGTTACGGCCTTCTTGGTTTTCCACCTGGCTTTCAAGCTTCGCTACTTTGCTTCTCAGGGCCACCATCTCAGGTTCCTTCCACACCTGGCAGTCCCCCAAGCAGCTAATTCTCACTTTTGTGTCCCCCATCTGCCACAGGAGGTCAGCCAGTGCAGGTTTCAATGTTTTTATTTCACCAGAAAGGTCTAGTATGACCTCTTTAATAGACCCCAGTTCATTGAAGAATTGTTCAAGGGTATCTGTGTCCACAGGGCAATGTGGAAGAGGTGTGATCACAGAATGGTTCAATTTGTGAAGCTTAAGGTCATGTCAGCAGTTGGGGATCTGCAACAGTGTCCTCAATAGCTCAGTGGACTCTGCAGCTTCAGTAATATTGCCATTGAAAGTGCAATTCTGCACCCAGTTTCCATTAATATCAGTCTGTATGAATGAAGGATGAGCACTGTGTAGAAACACTTGTATCTAAGTTAACAAACAGCAGAGACATCAGAGACTTAAATATATGTCAAGAGTTTTTATTTTTATTTTTGTCAAAATACATACAGACCAACAGGGAGCTCCTGTCAGTCTCGATCAAGCCCTGGCGCTTCGACCGTACTCTTCGTCACCTGTAACATTTGTAAGTTTGCAGTCCCAGGGCTTTGTTTTATTTATACAGAAACAAAGGAAAGTCATGCCATAACCACTATGTGAATTGCAAAACTGCATATGTATAGTAGTATATGTGGGATGGCATGATTGTAACATATTGTATGTAGGCAGAACTCAACGACAGTTAAAATGTAGAATTCAAGAGCATATTACAGTGATTTGCCATTGGGGATATGCAGAATTAAACTGATAAACATTTTAAAAGTAAACATATTCTCAATCTAGTTGGAAGGTATTATGTTTTAAGGGCACCAACTTTGACATCATGAGAAAATTCATCAAGGGTAAATTGAGTCACATCAATCAAGGCGCTGGGGTTGAGGAACTATGGGGGGAATCAAGCATGCTATCTTGGAGGCCATAACAAACTATGTTAACACATCAACCAAGAAGCATAAAAGAATAAAATCCCTTTGGCTTATTAAACAGGTAAAGATGGCCATAAGATCCAAATGCAAAGCTTTCCATAACTTTAAGAAGAATCCATGAGAAGGCATATATGAGGAATACCTAGCAAAATGTAAGGAGGCAAAAATAATCAATAAAACCAGCCAAGGCTAAAGCTGAGCGTAACATTGCCAACAATGTCAAAACAGGAAGTTCTTTCAGTACATTCAAGAGAAGAGAAAGAAGGTAGAAGGAGTGATAAAACTCAAGGATAGGGATACTGTAGTAGAGGAGGACAAACAAAAAGCAGAAGTACTGAACAAATTCTTTTGCTTAATTTTTATTAGGGAAAGGCATGGGCTTTTACTGGCAAGCGGCATGAAATCTTCAGCCAGTGGGCACCATCAATGAAACCACCTACATTCTCCATAAGCAGAGTCCAAGAATCCCTGGAGAAGTTAAATGAGGGAAAGTAACCAGGCCCAGATGGTTTACACCCAAGGATTTTGAAAGAATTAGCCAAAGAACTTGCAAAGCCTTTAACCAGATTATTCAACCACTCACTCCATACTGGGGAGGTGCCAGCCAATTGGAAAATTGCCGATGTGATCCCTTTTCACAAGGGAGGGAGCAAGGAAGAGGCTGGAAATGACAGGCCGGTTAGTATGACATCAGTGTTGGGAAAGCTGATGAAGACAACAATCAAACAGGATATAGCAGAATACCTGGAAATTAGTGGTCTTCCGGATACCAAACAGCATAGCTTCACGGCAGGCAGAATGTGCCAAACAAATCTCATTTCATTCTTTGACTGGGTCACAAAGGAAATTGATGAGGGTCACCCAGTGGACCTTCTATATTTTAATTTCAGCAAGGCCTTCAACTCAGTTCCCCACAAAAGACTCCTGGCCAAACATAGGGACTCAGGCATAGTGGAAAACATCACCAAATGGGTGTCAGGCTGGCTTCACAGCAGAAAACAGCGGGTAATAGTGAATGGAGTTGGATCTGAGCTGGAGGACATCACCAGTGGAGTTCCCTAGGGATCGGTCCTTGGACCGGTCCTGTTCAACATTTTCATCAGTGACAATGTGATAAAGAGCAGAATAATACTCTTCATGGATGATACTAAGTTGGGAGGAAGGGTGAACAGTGAAGTGGCCATAAAAAGCTCCCAGAACAACCTAAGGAGACTAGAAAATGGTCTAAGGCAGGGCAGCTTAACTTTAATGCCAAAAAATGCAAGGTAATGCACCTTGGAAGAAACAACCCTAGAACAGAATATTGTCTGAACAGCATTCAAATCAGTGAAGCATCTAAGGAAAGGGACCTTGGAGTGTTGATCTCAAGTGACCTAAAGGTGTCCAGTCAGTGTAACTCAGCATATAGTAAGGCCAACAGAATGCTGGGATGCATCAGCAGAAGTTTGGAAAGCAGGAACAGGAGCATCATCCTTCCTCTGTACAGATCCCTGGTAAGACCCCACTTGGAGTATTGTGTCCAGTTTTGAAACCCACACCTGAGGAAGGACACAAATAGACTAGAGACAGTGCAGAAAGAACCACTAAGATGATTACAGGTTTGAATGAGCTATCATACAACAAACGTTTGGAGGAACTCAATATGTTCTCGCTGGAAACTAGGAGAGACAGAGAGAGGGGAGACATGATAGAGACATGCAAGTACATGAAAGGCATTAACAAAGTACCCTTCTCTGATCTTTTCACTATATCCACAAATTGCAGAACAAGAAGGCATGAATGGAAACTCAGGGGAGGTACTTCCAAACACGAACTCAGAACACATTTCTTTTCTGAGTAGGTTGTTGTTTAACCATGGAACAGATTATCCCAGGAAGTGATTGAGGCCAATACGGTCACTGCCTTCAAACATGGGTGGGATAGAGTATTCAGACACTCAAATGGGAGGGGGGAGTAGCCTTATGCAACAGCAAATGGATGGGCTAGTCCCTGGAACCACTAGGGCTTCCAGAATCCTCAACACGCAGACTAGATGGACTATCAGTCTCCTTCTGCCATCACCTTTACTATGTTATTATGTTACTATAACAGTTGTCGCAGCAGTTTTTTTTTGTTTTGTTTTTTTCTGATAGTATGCTTTTTTTCCTGCCGGCACCCCTAGCCCTGCGAGTGGGCTCACCGTGGGCTTGGCAACCCATACCCTCACCTGGGGATGCCCCCCCTGAGTGGGGCCACCGAGGTGGAACTGAAGGTGGCTGGAGGGTCGGGCACTGAGCCCTGGCTCATACACGGGGGCCAGCAGATTTTTACAGTAGTTTCCCCTTGGAGCTGGGAGCTTGTGATGATGCTAACACCGAGGCAAGTGTCTGTCCCAGCTCCACCCACATTTCAGCATGGCACTGTGTCCCCCAGCCTCCGCCAGGGGATGAGTGACACTGGGACCAGCTCCCTTGCCCTCAAAGGAGAAGGAGAGCAGTCCTCTGGATGCTCAATCCTTCTCCCCTGTTGACCCCTGATGGCCCATGCCCATTCCCGAACACGGGTGGCCAGCGTGGCATGAGGTGTGGCATCCAATGCCTCAACCCTCAGTGCCACCGGGCCAGCCTGTCCCAACAGTTTTAAATTTAGAGTATTTGAGTTTATTCCAAAATTAGAGCCAGGGTGGAACAGAATCAGCAAGTTGGACAGAAAGAAGTTGGAATGGATTCACAAATTGTGCTTACTGGCGTTTGGGGGTTTGAATGAGATCTTCGCTTTTAAGTCATTCTTGTAGTTTTTTGGTATAGCTGTATGGGTAATGGAAATGCACCCATGTGTGCTTTCAGTGATCAACCTATGTTCTTATATCCTTATTAGGATGATTAAAAAAATCTGTGCTTTGGAGATATATAATTGTTAACATGGTGTAACAGTCATGACATTGGAGGGATTCCTGATTATAATGTTTGAATCTGTGAATGAAATGAAAATGGGTGTATAAGTGGGTTGCCATTTTCTGCTTCATGGTTGCATCAGCCATGCCTGTCATCTGCTTTAGTCCAGACTAACAATGATATTGTTTTAATGACAAGGTTTTAACATTCACTTTGTATCACTGTACACTTTATATGAATGGATTAGTCAATTTATTTATCATTACAAGCATATTTGCTTGTAATTACTTTGCAATTAATAAGGACCAGTGGAGTTTCTTTACCACTAATTAAGAATTGATTACAAATTGTATAAAAAGTTCACTGTCACAAGCACTGCCCCCCCCCAAGAAGCCTTGCAGAAGGGGAATGCACATAGGGTAGATTTTTTTACCTGTGAGTAAATAAATCTCTCAGCACCAGCCTCGGTGTGTGCTTCCATTTTTAACTATTTTTTTGTGTGATTTCAGTGATGGACTGCACCTTTGGGGGGCACTGTCTCCAGTGCAACCCATTTTCTTGTTTCGACAAAATCCAAGCAACACTACCACCTTCACAAATTGAGTTATGCACACAGGTTGTTTCTGTGCTAACTGCATTTATTCAGAAAAATGATAGCAGTTCACAGCAAGCAGTGCACATTCACTTTCGGATAACAGCAGGAAATATGCCAGCCCCTGTGCTTTGGTCCCTAGCCTTCCTTAGGGGGCCCCTGGCACAGAAACAATCTTTGTGCATGATTCTATTTGTGAAGGTGATAGTGGAGCTTGGATTTTGTCAAAACCAGTGTTTGAGATGGTAGGGCTGGCAGCCCGTTTAGAAAGTACCCCGTCCGTTCCGAGCGCAGATAAGTTTTGAACTTGCTTGGAACTATCACCACATTTTCTTTCATGATAATATGGTGGAGACCACTGGTTGTTTTTAGCAAAAGATGTAGTGGACACAGTGGAACAAACTCCCAACATTGCACAGAATGTGCTCTGTCTGGGGAAGAATGCAGCTCCAACAGTTCTTTATTCATTGCAACTATTTAAAGAGACCTAACATGGGATACACTTACTAGTATATAAAGTGCTTTCAAAAAGTGCTTCTTATATATCTAAAGTGCTAAAGTTACTAAAAAGTAAAATGTGCAAACAGTAAAGTACAAGTGTTTTAAAAACAGTCCTTCTTGTCTCCTAATGCATTATATGTTGTTCTCTAAGTTGCAGTAACTTCTGGTCTGTAATGAAGAAAGACAAATTAGGACCGCATTAGATTATTACATACTATGATATGTACTCAGTGCGGTATGATGCTGCCATCAGAGTACAGTTATAAAAGAAAAAGTGCAAGTACCTTATCTCACAGAAATACTACATAATAAATAGAGATGGACAAAGTTGTTAAAATTCGCTCCATGAATTAATCCCTGAATTTAGCACAATTCACGGAGTGCAGAACTATCCATAAAGTATGACGTTTTTGCCATGAAGTGTGGAATTTTGCCAGCAAACAGTGGAATTTCACTATTCGCTGGGTGAAAATTCCGCTGTTCATGGATGAAATTCTGCTGTTTGTGGGTGAAATTCCATACTTCACATCAAAAACTTCATGGTTTGAGCATAGTTGAAAGTCAATGAGTGCAAGGAAAACTTCGTGAAACTCAGCAAATGTGAATTTCAGCCACTTTGTGGCAACTTAGCCAGTGAATTAAAACTTTGCCACATCTCTAATAATAAAAGGGGGATTTAAATGTAATATGATGCTGCCAACTCATAATTTTACAAAAAAAGAGCACAATTTCTATTTTATCATTCAACACAGCTTTTGTCATAGCAGACAGTTTAAAAATCCAAAATGCTTAATGTCTAGTAAGCACATAGATATATAGATACATAGACAATGTCGGCAGATACGGGCCTATGGCCCACCCAGTCTGCCCATTTAAGCTTGTAAGTTCACTTTATGTTTTTCTAGAAGTCTGTTGCCCCTTACCCCTGACCTCCAGAATTCCCTTATCAGTTCAACATCTACACCCCGAGGTCCCATTGTGACTTTCTTAATTTCCAGAAATCCCAATTTATGTTGTTCAGGGTTGGTTGACTGCATGATATGAGTTGCCAGAATGTAATCTTTGTTCCAATTGCTTGTGGCTGTCATATGATCCCCAATCCTGTCTTTTAGCTTTTACTTGGTCCTGCCAACATAGTAACTGCTACAACTACATTTGGCAATATACATAATGTTTTTTGTGCCACAATGTATGAATTTTTTGATAAATAATGTCTTCCCACCCTTTAGGTTAACAACAGACATGACAATCATGATCACTGAACAGAATGTTCACCACCCACATTTGTAACAGCAACTATGTGCTGGTGACATCCAATTTTGTAGTCATTCAAAAGGCTATAAACTCTTTGGTGATCTCAAAGATTGATAGGTCTTCTATGGAGTATCCAGGGGAGTTCTGTTGCATACTGCTCAAGTTTCTTTTCCATCTGGAGAACATGGCAGTTTTGTTTACAATACCCTCCACTTCTATGAAATGAGCACTGAAAGTAGTTACAAAATTTAGCAGAAGTTGCTCTGCTCCAAGCTCTTCCGATATCACTTACACCATACCCCTGTTATGTAAATCTCTGAGACATATCATCTGCATCCTTATTGAAACTCACCTCACTTCAACAGTTTCTTCTAATTGTGAGAAACTGGCTACAGGGTATAGTTCTCTATGTCACTTTTGGCATTTTTGATACTGCCTATATCTAGGAATGCAAATCTGAGATTGAAGTTGCTGTCCTCCAAAACTTGAAAAATTCTTCAAGCTCTTTCACCATACCCCGCTACACCATCAGAATATAATCAGTTTATACTAATGATGTGATGGGGTACGGTGGATGAACTTGAAGAATTTGTTACATTTTTGGAGGACAGCAACACCAATTTCAGAACTGCAGTAACTACTGTAGCAACTTCCACCAAATATCATATTTAGAGATCTGCATTATCAAAAATGCCAAAAGTGGTAGACATAGGGATCTCTATCAAAAGCCTAAGGAGTCGCTGGAAGGTTTGATACCATTTACTGGATTTATATACTGTATGTCTGTATGTCTTGTACAAAGATGGTATAGCAC
Source organism: Neoceratodus forsteri (assembly GCA_016271365.2). Lineage (NCBI taxonomy): Eukaryota > Metazoa > Chordata > Ceratodontiformes > Ceratodontidae > Neoceratodus > Neoceratodus forsteri. The sequence continues at coordinate 743,716,567 of CM057459.1, forward strand.
ACAAGCTTTCGGGGCCTCACACCCTTCTCCAGGTGAAGAAGGGACCTATGACACCCCCAAAAAACTTGTGTACAATACCATCTTTGTACAAGATATATGTAGGAACCAATAAAAGGTATCAAACCTTCCAGAGACTCTTGTTTTTCAAGGACCAATACAGCTAAAATTCCTTTTTACTATCAAAAGCCCTCCAATAGGAATACAATTTTTTATCCAGTTCCAGACATCCCCCGCTATACTATCAGAAATATACCCACTAGCCAGTTTCTGGGAATTAGAAGATACGATAGTATTGAGGTGACCTTTAACAGGAATGCAGATGATATGGTATGTCTCAGAAGTTTACAGAACACAGGTATGGTGTAAGTGATATTGCAACAGCTAGGAGCAGAGCAGCTTCCACTGAACGCTTGGGGTTGATGACACTGAAACAAAGCCTTTCATGCCAGGATAATAGATTAAGTTTTGTTGCTACTTTCAGTACTTAGCCCAGGGAAGTGGAGGGTGCTGTAAGAAAAAACTGGTGTGTTTCTCCAGACAAAAAAGAAACTTGAGCAGTATGTAGCACTGCACAGCCCTCCAGGATGGTCTATAGACGACTTCCCATGCTTAAAGATAGCCTAAGAGTTTGCAATCCTTTAAATGCCTGCAAAACTGGTTGCTACCAGCACCTAGTGGCTGTTACACATGGTGTACTTACTGTTTAGTGATCATGACAGTCAAATCTTTGTTAACCCAAAGGGTAACAGCATATTATTTATTTAAAATTCATCCAGTGTGGTAGAACACACATTGTATATTTTGCTACATGTAGTCTGGGCAGTTACTATGTTGGCAGGACCAAGAGAAAGCTTAAAGACAGGGCTGGGGGATCATATGAGGGTAGTGAGCAATCAGAACAAAGATTACGTTCTGGAAATGCATATCATTCAATCAAGCGACCCTAAACAACATAAATTGGGAATTCTGGAAATTGAGACTGTCACAGGGAAACCTCAAGTTGCAGATGTTCAACTGGCACTTGCCAAATGAGAGCCTTTCTAGATTGTTAAACTGAATTATGTAGCGAAACCATGGTTGAATAATGAGATGGAAGTTGTGCCTGTTTTGTAAACTGTGAGCCAGACAGCATTATATTACATTTTAACCCCCTTTTATTAGGTAATGTTGTATTTCTGTGAGATGTTGTACTTGCACTTTTTTGTAACTGGACTCTGATGACAGCATCATCCCACATTGGATGCATATCGCAGTGCGTAATAATCTTATGCTGTCCTAATTTTTCATTACAGATTGCCTGTTATTGTAACTTAGTGAACAGCATATAATGCATTAGGAGACAAGGACTGTTTTTAAATCACATGTACTTTATTGTTTTTGACAGAATGGTCTTTCCTAGACTTAGCCTGTGCACTGTTACCAGCTTTCTCATGTCCTTCAGATGCCCACAAGGGTACTTCAGTAGCTGCCACCATAAAGCACTGGTTCTTATTCGCTGATGGTGTAGCAGTGTTTGAGTAACGAGAGGCAGGAGACAAACTCGGGGAATGGAAAAGGTACTAGGTGCAAAGCACCAAAAAGGATAGGCAAATGTACAGCTGTATACAATAGCACTCTATTTTCTATACTTCTACAATTTGATCACAATATAATGCTATCACTCTATTATTCTATTATCCTATACTCTAGAATAATACTATGATACGACTCAATGTTTATCAGTCTATGCTCCTAAACTCTATGAATAAACTACAACTCTCTTACCACTCAATAATCCTATACTCTATGACAGCATGACCAGCATAGATCAAAAGTCAGGGCATAATGTTTGCCATGGATTAAGAGCGGTGGTCTCCAGTGCACTTCGTTGGCCGGCTTAGCTGAACTGGGAGAAACAAAAGGGGAAAGGAACTAGAATGCACAAGAGCCCCAAACAACTGTAAAGCCTCCTGGCTGAAGTAGGACTCCAGGGATAATGAGATGCAGAAAAGCTGAAGAACAAGAGCCCCAAGCAACTATAAAGCCTCCTGGCTGGCAAAGGACCCCAGGGAAAATGAGATGCAGAAGAAGCTGAAGAACCTCTGGACCAATGCAAGATCCCAGGAAATGAGATGAGCAAGAAGCTGAAGAACCTCTAGGGTGATGCAGGATCCCAGGAAGCGAGATGCAGAAGAAGCTGGAGAACCTCTGGGCCAATGCAGAATCCCAGGAAATGAGATGCAGAAGAAGCTGACAAACATCTGGGATGATGCAGGATCCCAGGAAACAGGATGCAGAAGAAGCTGAAGAACCTCTGGCCAATGCAGGATGCAAAATAACTCAGGCAATTCCTTTCAGGCAGAACAAACAGTTAGGGAGGCAATTGCTGGTTGCAGGGCACAGTACACACAGTTCTGAAGAGCTACAGGTTTCAGGGCATGGTAACAGGATTATTGCCACCCTAATTCACCCTGTTGGTGGGAAAACCTATAGACCCCCTCCCACAGGCGTTTGAGATCGATGGGGCCTATCAGGGGAATTACACTATTGGCTGCAGGTAATCTGGCCAGCTGACTCACTACAGGTCCCACATTCACTGTTCCTCCCTGACTTAGGGAGTTACTGGGCAGTTGCTAGCCCTTTGCTAGGGTTGGGCTACTGTGCTGCTGGGGTGGCTAACTGGCTATCCCACTCCCTTCCCCTTGCTCCTGGCTGAAGCTGACACCTTAGTGCACTTTGAAATGGAAGAATTTCTCACCTTTCAAACATTAGCCTTAACTTGGCTACTGTTGGCCACTTAGCTACTAGCCACCCTGATGCTCTAGGGCACTCTCCTTTATGATATGGGCTTGTCTTCCCCTAACAGGCCCACTGGGTACTTATTTCAGGATGAATAAAATCAGAACAGCTTTGGGCTAACACGCCTCTCTGCCACTAGCATAACTGGCTAGCTTGGCTATAACTTTAACTGTGGCTTGCTTTATTTAAAAAATTAAGTTTTTAGGCTAAATAGCCCATTCCCACTAGCCCACCTGGCTAATTTGGGTAAATACTAGGGCTTTGTTTGCCTATGCCCCTGGCTGGTACCCTTTTGCTGTCCCTTTAAATCTAGGGCCTGCCTTGCTCTAAGCTCCTTAGCTGGAACTCATTTTAATAAATGAATAAATTAGAATAGATCTGCCCTTGGGCCGTCCTTTGCCCTGGGGCCTTGCCCTACCCCACTAACAGCTGCCCCTCCATGAGTTCTCTGGTGCAGAAATAAACTTTTATTTATTCATTTCTTTATTTTAAACAGTTTTGGTGGTCAGTACCTGCCCCATGGTGCTGCTGCCGACTCACTGTCCCAGCCCAGGGAGAAGTTAAGAAGAGGAGGCAGGGTTTTGGATGCTGGCACTTGTGGAGCCAACTCTGGGGGCCTTGCTGCACCCAATGCTCTGCTGATACTCCGCCCCGATGCTCACAGCTAGAGAATGCGGCCCCACTTGTGGGCACCGACGACAAGGGACCGTAACTTAACTTTTTATTTTAAAAACAAAATAACAAATGAGTCTGTACAGAGCCCACACAATGGTCGACTGCTGCTGCTCTCGGGGACCCATCAACCAGTTCAGGGAGCTGCCACAACATTGCTGAACCCACGGGAACACTGGGGCCACCACACTACAGGGACGAGAGGAGGACTACAGGTACACTTTACCCTATTTACTGTTACCTCCCTGCGTCACCTCTCTCCCTACTGGCAGCAAAACTGTTCTTTTCTTTACTCTTCTTGTCGGGGTGCCTGAAAGTGCTCTCCTGACCACACTGCCCACTTGTCCACACTTCAACTTGAAAACGGCTGTTACTGGCCACCCCGGAATCCTCACTGACATTTGGGACCCCAAGTCCCTAGTAACCAGGGAGGCAAGCAGCTGCTCAGTGCAAGTTGGGCCCGAGATGGCATGGGCTCATGTCATAGCTGAGCAGGCTGCAGCAGGGAGAAGGGAATGGAGAAAAAAAAATTAAAACTGTAGCTGCAGTTTGCTAGCAGGGGGTCCTGATGCTAGCTGGGGACACTGCAGGGGGCCCTGACACTCACTGGAGACTTAATCAGGATCCCCTACCCTTTTGAGGGTATTACATCACCACCACTCAGGATAGACACCCTCTTTGGGTATCTCTAGGTTTGAATCCCACCAGAGCCCATGCTCACACAGTACAGCACTCTTTACCAAAGGGCAAATGACCCACCCCTCTCTGTCACAGCTGAGAACACCTCACCTGAGAAACAAAATGTGGTAACTGAGCCTTCCCTATGGAGACAGAAACACAGTTTTTGTCAGTTATAACCCAGTTACCTGTACCTCAAAGGACTCAGTCACAGAAACATGAAGTATATAAAAACTAATATTTTAATGCTTCAGGATATTTACACATACTGTATAATACAGGATGCAACACAAAGACTATGAGGAACAGTACTTCTACAGCAATAAAAAGAACATGTTTTGAATAGTAGAGAAAAAAACACACAGAACATGTTTACTACACTTCCTAACTTTTCCAAAGTAGAGAGAGAGCTTACCACATAGGGTACTTTGATGAATTAGAGCATATTCAAACCATAGAGTTTAGCCACTCAAGGTTTCAGAAATTTAACTAACTTTTTTTAGGGTCTGGCCAGTCCTCAGAACCCTTCAGCTGTCACCCCCCCAAAAAAAAACACATTATCCAGTATGTCACTCTGACATCACAGATTTGACAAGTTATTTTGTCTCTGACAAAACCTCCCATCTGGAAAACTGGTCCAAACTTAAATCTTGGATTTTTGTGGATTCAGAAACCTTCTCATTGTTTTGAGCCCTGTCTGTCCCAGCAGGAGTGACTGCATCAGTCATTACATCATGAAAGGGTTGTTTTTGGCATTGAAGCATGAAAGGGCTGTTTTGGCTTTCAGCTGTCCCATTAAATGGTGAGGGGGTCCTATAATACAGGACAAAGAGACTGTAATCACTCCCCAGAGTCATCTGGCAACTAACGTTATCTCATTTCCCCTCACAGATCCATTCAAACTTGTCAATACAGCTAGAAGGAAAGTAAAAAAAAAAAAAACTACAGTACAAAATAATATGGCATGTTTTTGCAAGTTGACACATGTCACTTTGTAGTAACTATAGCACTTTATGTACATACAAACGCACCTTATATACTGTATGATTATGTGTCTCCAATGTTAGGTCCCTTTAAATTTCTGCAATAAAAAAGGGACTGTTGGGGGCAGCACTCATCCCTTGATAAAGTGCATAGCATGAAGGGAGGTTTGTTCCACTGGGTTTGCTGTGTCTTTTAATGCAAATAAACCTGTGGTCTTAGCCACATTAAGTACAGTAAGTAATAAGCCATGACAGGGTGTGCATTATAGGATTTTAACGCACACCCAAGGAGTGAGTAAGGCACAAGATCAAAGGCTGGCTGTTCTTACACCACTAGGAAGTGCATTAAAATCCTGTAACGCACATCCTAGGGGGCTTATTACACTTATAAAATAAGAAATTGAGATTCAGCAGATGACCATTCATTTATAAGTGGCCCACTTCCAAGATTGCCTCTCATCCACCTGGGGACAAGGGAGAAAATGTTGGGGCAACATTAAGGATCTCATGGGTAAACCCAATTCCACCCCCCTTCTTTACTTAATATCAATGGTGTCACCACCCAGGATCCTCAGCTGATCACTGATACTTTTAATACTGCATTCTCTGACCTTAGTAGTGTTCTCCCCCCTGACGTTTTCAATAAAACCTCTAGTTCCCCCCACCCTCCCCCCACAGGCATTCCTCCTTTCTGCTTCAGGATTGTCTCTCCATGTGAAGCAAAAATGCATCTAACTCGGGTCCCGGATAAATCCAGATTCAGTCGAGACTCCCTTGACCTAAAACTACTGCATCTAGCCCTTGATGAAGTCCTCACCCCTCTCACCAAACTCATTAACCTCTCCCTCTGTCTAGGTCAGTTCTCCTCACAGTGGAAAATGGCTGTAGTTACCCCCATTCTCAAGGGTGGAGACAGCACCTTAACTAGTAATTACCACTCCATCTCTACCCTCCTCATTTCTAAAGCCCTTGAGAGGATAGTCTCTGATCAACTCTCTGATGATCTCTCAAAACACAACATACAGTTTCAACAGCAGCACGGATTCCGGAAGGGTCATAGCACTACCACAGCCCTTCTGGAATATATTGATTACATACATAAAGCTCTCTACCATGGCCATCTTGTTGGGTCTGTGCAAATAGACCTAATAAAAGCATTTGACACTGTAAATCACACTATCCTCATAGACTCCCTTCCATCTTTAGGCCTGTCCCATGAAGCCACCTCCTGGTTCATTAACTACCTTTGTGGTAGATCCCAGCAGGTTAAGATTCAAGACATCCTCTCTTCCACTCTACTGGTTCATTCTGGAGTACCCCAAGGCTCAATTCTGGGCCCCCTCCTTTTCAGTCTCTTCCTTAACACCCTCCCCGTTGCCTGCTCTGTTCAGTTGTTACTCTACACAGACAATGCTGTTATCTTTTCCAGTCACCCTGACCCCTCCCCCCTTGAATACAATCTCCAACGGTTCTTTTCTGAGACTGAATCATGGTTCATTCGACAAAAACTCATACTAAATTATAAAAAAAACAAAAGTCATGCTATTTGCCAATACACACAACAAACATAAAGGCCAATCCCTACATATTCTGAATAATCAGCGACTACCTCCAGAGCAAGTACACAGCTTGAAATATCTTGGCATCACCCTCAACTCCACCCTCTCTTTTCATGAACATATCAATCTGGTTTGAAAGGCGGTAAATACCAGGACTGGACTACTCTACCACCACCGGAATTGCCTAACTCCCAACGTTTGCCACCTTGCCATTATCAGTTCTGTTCTGTCCATAGTTGACTATGGCATAGTAATCTACAGCTCTGCGGTTGATACCACATTAACTCATATTAAAGTTGCCCTGAACAAAGCCTGTCACCTTGTGGTTGGTGGCAATAAGCTCACTCACACATGTGATTTATATCAACAAGCAAACTGGTTAATCATTGCAGGAGGTTCACTTACCAGACCTGCCTCCTAGCCAAAAAGATAGCCTCTGGTCTCTTCCCTCCTGCTACCCTCCATCCACAAAAACATTCTCCCACCCTCCAGGCTACCAGAAGCTCCGATAAAGCCACTTTCCAGGTCCCTTACTGCAGGATTTCAATGGGGCAAAGGGCCTTCATATACAGGGCTCCTTTCTGGCTAAATAGCCTGCCCTTTGAAATCTCCTCTATACAAAAACTTGGTCCTTTTAATCTCTCACTTCAGCAACATCTCCTGGCTAGTAGCCACTGTGACTGTACCTAGCTTCTTCCATCCTCATGCACTTTTTGTTGCTCATTCATCCCACCAGTGCTCAACCTAGCTAAGACAAGGTCGCTACTGACTGCCTATCACTTGTCCCCTTTGTCACGTGATAAATCCGCTAATAATTACAGTATATTGTATAATATTTGTGTTATAAATAAATGTGTATATGAATGTCTGCTTAGGGATAGTAGCCAGTAAGTAGGAGGCTTGACCTTCTGACCTCAGCATAGCCTTAATGTAGCAGATGTTGTTTTCCTGCTCTGTGTTAACACATAGGGCTTCCTTCCACATGCCAGGTGATAACATTTTGTAAAATATTCCTACTTTGATCTGCTGGGGACAAGGCATGCATTTTATAATTCTGGAGTAAAGGGGGACCTTTTAACAGATTCCTGTTAGCTCTCTCACCTAGAAGAGAACTGTTGCCAGGATGTGGGTTCTGAGCCATCAAATGAACTGCTTTGATCAAAGAGACTATCATATTTGTTTTTTAATTGGTAACTGCTGATTTCCAACCAGCAGTAAAATAACATCCTTTTGGATTCCTACTCAGGTTAAAGTTTATTGCAGGACTAACAGTGACCTCATGGTTGCTGTAACATCACAAGGAGGTGGAGAGACTGACTGAATATTGCCAGCATCTGAGGGAATGGAGCAGACTCTCTCTCTGAATTCAAGGACACACTTCATTTTCTGGACTGAAAGCAAGGCACTTTTTGTAAAACATAGGTAACTTAGCTAGACTAGACCATTTTAAAACATCAGGCATTTTGTTCTGTAAAACAAATTATTTTAGGACTGTAAGTACAGGATATCTGCTCTATATGTGTTTTATAGTTTATCTATTTTTTTAATCTTGGTAAACCTTCTTGGTTCTCCTAAATCCTGCTTGAGTCTTTTGCATGTGTAGGCTAAAACTGTATTGTGAAATTCTGAAACTGTTAAGTGCTCAAGAAAAGAGTGTGTTACTATCTTGCTAAAGGTAAGAATATACCTACTGTAGGTCTCATATTGAGCCGTAAGGGTACACTTGGGAACCTAGCTGGAGGATTGTACTGCATTCCCTGTACACATCTGAGCCTGTTAACTGGGTGTGCTAGCGAAAAGGTTCACATTTGACCCCAAAACTCGAGGCTAGTAGGTGATTCATACCCAAAACAGACAGGAGGAGTACCCTATTTGTCTACTATTCACATATTGCACTTTGAGGTTTGGCACTGTGGGAGCAGAGGGCCTGACCTGCACAGCGCGTTTGTGACACCCTCCATCTCCAATGTTCTTATCCCCCCTCTTAATTATGACAAGGTTTTCTGGACTTCGTCTATGCTTACCCATTCCCACTATATTTACTATCTCCCCCCTCCTCCTGCCACTTCCTTTGTACTCCAGTCTTTCTGCCAGTGATCCTTCCTCTCTCACTCCTTCCTCCACCACGCCTCTATTTCACTTCATTCATACTATAATGTTTTGCTTGGGTATGCTCATCCTTGTATTCCTTGGTGGCCTCTCCCTGTGTTTGGAGGTCCTCCTCAACAGCAATGTTACTGTATGTTTCTAGTGCCTGCCACTGCACCTAGTATTTTACATTACTGTAATTTGTACTCCTATGTATCTTGTATCTTTGCATTTTTGTACCTTTTTCTTTTATCGTGCAATCCCTTGTATTATATTTCATGTATACTTTGCATATTTGTATCTCTGTATTTTGCTGTGCCTCTGACGTGGAGCCTTTGTAAAGGAGTCACTGACTTAAAGGTTTGTAATTCCGAAAGTTCAATAAATAAATAAAATAAATTAATGCAGGGTCAGGTGACATCAATCTGCCAATGAAATTTCTAGATTTTTTCTTGCCATTTTATAACTGCAATTCATCTGGGTTCATGTTTTTTTCTTGTTTTATTTCTGTCGTCTTGTAATTGCAGCACCTCTTTTCCACAGAGCAACCCCTGTTTTGTTTATGGGCCTGCGAACTCAGGACTAAGTTTTTCCTGACGCTAAGGGAAAAAAAGTACAAATATAGAGGATGGATGAAAAAATGGAATACAAGCACAAAAATGTCCCAGTATCAAGGACCTAGGCAAATTATATACTGGCCACCCAAAATGCCATCAAGACAAACTGAGCTCCAAAATCCAACCTAATCTTGTCAAATAACTGAGCTCAATGAACTGAGGAAGGTAGAAATATACCCCAATCTACCCCAGACATCAGGCTACAAGAAAACAACTGATAGTAAACTTGTTTATATACTTATTTGACAACAATGAATTATTTAGGGAAGCAGACTGGCAGAATGCCCAGACCTCTTTTGAAGCAGGGGTTAAACAACAGGAAGCCAATTAAATGACAAAAACAGGAAAGCCTGGAATTAAAAGACTTACTGTTGAAAACAAACAGAATCTCTCTGCTGAGGATGTAGGATGAAAATAAAAGTTGCAAGGCACAGATCACAGTTAAGAGCCTCAAAAAGTCTTGCATCTTGTCCCTTCAACTCACACAGAACAACTAGCTACTTACTGCCTAGCTGATCGTTGATGCAGGCAGGATTCCATGATGATGTCACTGCTTTGTGACTGTCAGTGTCCTTAGTAGGATGATATAATTATGAAGCAGTTATAAGTAACCAAGTAACAACATGGAAAACATGGAGTGACACAGAATAAAACCTTTTTACAAACAGGGAAAACATGTCAAGGATAAGGTTAGTTCCCTGTGTCTTCCGTCTTCCCAGCCCCATTGTATTGCTTATTTGTGTAAGCCCCCCACCAAATCTGGGGCATACCTGAAGTGTGACTTCATGTCCCCTGATCCGACACAACTCTTCACCTCCAGTCCCAGGACTGCAGCTTCGGGACCGGCAGGGCAGCAGTAATATCTCATTGGGAGCCCTGGTGACTTCCTAGTAACAAAATGGAGTACAGTGTTGACCCAAGCTGCCTGTGTGAGTATTGTCAAAATTTATGCTGTGGATCCACTCATTTCACTATTGAGTGGCCTCTTGGTTTGCATTGCCTCCTGCCAAACAAGCTCCCGATTGCAGAATGGGCTAAGTGCCCAAGAAAATGAACAAATTTCTTGCCCCAGGATGACAACCAGGGCCAGAACAGCAATGTTTATTTTATTTTATTTATTGAGCTCTTGCATAATATCTGCAAGCGGATGCTCGTTGGCAGGTTCCATGTCAGATACATTAGACAACAAGGTACAATACTGTGGACAAATATGCAAATACTGAGAAAAATAAACATGGAGGTTACAGAATTCAAACATAAAGCACTAGGTATGCTGAGGCATTGTATAATGTATGCCGGCATTAAGAAGATAAGCAGACAAGTTTGGGAAGGATACATAGGGAGTGGGAGGGCTGGGTGAGCAGAGCACAGAGGGCAGGGAGGGAAGACGGTAGGGATAGATCAAGGGGGGCAAAGGGCAGAGCCAGGGAGCGGTAGGGAGGTGGGCAAAGTGCTGCAGTTTGGCTATCCTGTCATGACAGAGGAAAAGATAGGTGCTAGAGGCAGATTGTTGCTGTGTGTAAAGCCTTAGTGGGGGCACATGCAGTTACTTGTATCAA